>HG995170.1:16035000-19012500 GCA_905333005.2 Lycaena phlaeas
GGCTGGCGCTGTGGATCGGGGACTGGCGGCGGCTGCTGTGGGCCACCTCGCTACCCATGCTGATCGTTGTGTTCGTGCCCTTCACTATACCGGAAAGTGCGAGGTAAGAGTAGGCAAACACGTTAATCTGCGTCAGTTACTGCAACTTTTTTACTGTTTACCTGGAAATAGTCCAAGCAACATGTTGCCTATCCTAAGACTCCTCGACCAGTACACTGCTTGTCGTATCCTTCTCTCCGTAACACAGTGCGCTTGTTTCACGGGAGACAAAGGCAAGATGGTGATAGCCATGCTAAGTTTTTTTCGAACGGTCTAGAATTTTAGGCCTAATGGCCTTTAAGCTCAAGCCTAAAAGTGTAGACCTTTAAAAAAAACTAGGAGCGCAGCTTTTATCGGTGGGTATAATAATTGCCATGCTTTTCGTTTTATTGATCTCAAGTAGAACATATAGTGCAAATATAGCTTTTTTTCTTATGTACTTGATGCTGACTTTTGCTTTCGTTAGTCCTTACTCCTTTCTTATAAAGGAGGAGGTTTCTTAATTTCTTAATAGGGCTTTCATTAAAGCTTTTGATTTGTAAGTTTTTTTACCTCATACACAAAATATGGCACAGCAAGGCATTAATCAGCCTGCTGTATGCCGGCTGTCTCTGAATTATAATGAAGTGACTTGGCAGAGAAATAAGCAAGGTGACGATTTCAGGTGGCTGACATCGAGGGGGCGCGTTAACGATGCCGTCAAAATCCTGAGGCGGTTCGAGAAAATAAACCGCGTGCAGATACCAGACGAAGTGATGGACGAATTCGTAGTGAGTATTAAATAAATCTAAAAAGTAAGCTTTTGCAGATTTAAAAAAAAGTTGTGTGTACACGATAGAAGTGAAACGCACGTTAAATACTCAAATACCATCAAGTATTAAACAATGTGAAATATACATACACACCGGCATTTGCTCTCTCGCTCTTTTGTATTTGTGTCTCTTACCTGTCGTTTTTTCCGTTGCATCCGGTTTGAAATCACAACAATTCTAAAGAAGAATTAGGGCCGGTTGTTTCAGACCATCTGTTAACGTAAGAGACGTCGTTAAATTTTAACGTCTGTTAAAAACAACACTCTTGCCTCTTGTCGTCATATCGGTCGATGCAAACCGCCCTTAGTGTGTTGTCATCAGCCCTCGATAGATCTATCTCGATAGATAGATCTCGATAAGTTTAAACGAAATCTGGCCGTTTAAAGTGGGTCAAAATCGCATCCAAAGGAATCGGTTACATACATACATACAAGTGAATCAGCTTGTCGATTGTAAGTAGTTCGTGCTTAATAACCTATCGACACATCCCTTAAAAAAATAAGTATCTATGGGCCTGTTTCACCACTTCCTGATAAGTGCCGAATAGGCTATCCACAACATATATGACAGATAGAGTATGGAGTACCTGTCAAATATGTTCTAGATAGCCTGTCCGGCACTTATCTGGAGGTTGTGAAACAGGCCCTACGTCAAATTTTTTCAGATAACATCAAGTCAAACCAGAAACACCAAGGAGTCGATCCTGGACCTGATGAAGTGTGGTCCGCTCCGGAACATGGTGTTCCTCCTGGTGCTGGTGTACATGTCGTGCGCGCTCATCTTCGACGGGCTGGTGCGCATGTCCGAGGGTCTGGGCCTGGACTTCTTCATCACCTTCACGCTGACCTCCGCCACTGAGATCCCGTCGGTGACGCTGCTGGCGTTTATACTCGACAAGTATGAAGATTAGACATTAGTCATTTGCGTGATGAAGGATTTTTCATTTCGATCAGTTGAGGAGCACTGCTTTAGAATTGATTTGTGAGATTTGACCTGTATATACAAACATTGCGAGTTAAATAAGAGCTTTTAAAAATGGTTGTTTAAATAGTTTTTAAAAACGTTCTTTACAGCGATTTATGGACCATAATTTTACGTGATGGCGTCATAATGCATCACAAGAGGAACGCTTAGGCCGATCGTGCGTCTAGAACAGTGTTTCCCAAACTCTTTTGCTTCATGGACCCCTTTCAAACTTTTCCTGCATCAGGTGGACCCCTTGCTGACCTTTTTTTGGTCGTTTAAAGATATTTCATTATAATAGTAAAATTATTCTTGGTTGAATGGCTCATTGGTTCTTCACTATGGAAATCAAATTAATTTTCATGGACTTCCGGCTTACGATTGTGGACCCCAATTTTTTGTCACGCTCATCGTGGACCCCTTTGAGTCTCCCGTGGACCCCTGAGGGTCCGACTGGACCACTTTGGGAATCACTGGTCTAGACTCTAGAGCTTGTTCCGCGCTCTCGCTCGCACGCTTGGTTCGACTCGAATGAATCATGCTTTTCGTGATTAGAGGCAGCGTTTATTGATAGATTGACGTTATCACGTCAAAAACACATCAAAATCGCCTTCGATTACTGTACATCGACCACGCTGCAAATTTTTAATCTGAATTTAAAACTAAACGAAAACTGTATACCTACAGTTTTCGTTAAGAAATACCTTCTATAATATATGAGAGCAGAATAAGAATTTCTCTTAATGCTTACTTGCCATTTGTTAAGAGCTTGCTAACATAATGTGTTAGTAATTTTATCAATGTAATAGATGGGGTCGGCGGGTGCTGACGTGTGTGCCGATGACAATATCTGGTGTATTGATTTTGGTCGCCATCCTGGTTCCGAAAGGTATGTTTAAGTATTTCATGTTAATCATAATTTTACAGTTATAAGTCTTTTATTTATTAAAAGTGTTTTATATATTAGGGATGCGCTTGCGCACTCTCTTTTCTGCGTGGGTTACCAGCTTATTATTTTTTTAACGTGTCCCATATATTTAGTATAGATACATTTATAGTATATTGTCGTTTGCATTCACTGCGAGAGGAACCCGCGAGTCCGCCCCTCTGCGTGGGAAGACCCATTCTATTTTCATACGCCAAGCAGCTTCTTTTTCGTCCTAAAGAATGGCAGGCATGGCAGGACGGGCTGTAAATAATCACTAATAAAACCTTGATGGATTCAGTCTCAGAAAAGACCACACATATGAGTTTCCTGGGCTAGTTCCAGGTAAGCTCGATTATATCTCATTGCCGTCGCTGACGTTTGACCGAAAGACATACCTTTTTACGTGAACAGCGAAAAGCTAATTTTTATACCGAATTTACCAAGTCGGAATCGGATCTAGTACGTAAGCGTAAAGGCATCGGGATGTACATTAAGGCGCGGTGTTACCTCAACATTCAGAAAACTGAATTTCTTTGACGCTTCAGTACGAGGAAACCCAATGAAAATATCCTACGCAAAAAATACAGAGCATAGGCAAAGATATAAAGTAACATTATAACCGAATAGTATATTAAGTATTTGTTTGTCTGTCTCACTACCGTTGCAGGGGTGCCGGTGGTGACGCTGGCGATCATGGCGCGGTTCCTCATCAACATGTCGTACAACACGGCGCTGCAGTGGTCCACCGAGCTGCTGCCCACGCCCGTGCGCGCGTCTGGCTCCTCGCTCATACACGTCAGCGGCTACGTAGCCACCGTCGTCTCGCCGTTCATCGTCTACTCGGTGAGTACTCTGGGTAGGGTAGTCTAGGTACATACCTACGACTGATACGACACTATCCTTCAACCATTAGAAGAATCATATCAAAGGGTTATCTAAAGTTCGTGGCTCAGCGGTAATAGCAGCACGCATCGATCCACCAGGTAAAGCAACGCTTGCCGAGGTTGATCCATAGATGGGTGACCATCTTTACATATCGAGGCTCCTCCGTGCCTCAGAAAGCACGTTACGCCGTTGGTCCCGGCTGTCATTCTTGGATCTTCGACAGTCGTCCCGGGTCGTCAGAAGCCCGAGAGTCTGACAACCAGTCTTACCGCGGGGTACCGTATCCCTAGTTACTGGGCTGTGGAGTTCAAAATATAAACAGTCGCTCAATTAAAATACTGGTCTTCGGCTGAATCCGATTAAACGGGAAACCGACCCCAAAAATATACGACTTATAGTTGGTAAAAGGCTTGGCAGATGATGAACTAAGGTTTGTCGTCAGGCGCGTCGGCCTGATGGTGATGTATTTTTATGTGATGGGACTAACCTTTTCTAAGTAGGCACCATAATAACAAATTTAAGGTTTTGTTATCCTGAAATTTCCTGAGAGGACTCTCCCACAGATTAATTATTCGACTTGTGCAGGAGAGGCTGTGGGGTCCCTTGCCACTGCTGATCCTGGGGGTGACCGCTGTGGTGGCGGGGAGTGTCGGCATCTTCATCCCCGAGACCAACGGCAAGCCCATGCCGCAAACCATCGAGGAGGGAGAGCGGTTTGTCAGGAGTTTCACAGTTTGCGGGTAACATTTTTACAACATTTGCTATAATAGTAAATCGTTTTTAACGTCACACGCTTTGTATGTCTGAATGTTGAACTGTAGCTCTATTAAAACAGGTTAACAGATTTGGATAATGCTTTATTAAAAAACAGATTTTTTAGCGGCGACTTTTAATAATCAATATAGATTAACGGCGGGTTTCAATATCCTATCTCTCATAAAATTTTCTGATCAATCTTGAAATTTTGACACATTTTCTTACAAAATCTGTCAAAACTTTAAGATCGATAAGAAAATTTTAAGATAGATATGATATTGAAAGCCGCCGTTAGTCGACTCATAATTCGATCTTTTGTTATATAGTTGCGAGTTTTTTGATGGACCTATTATGCTATTTCGTGTTTAAGTTTTTATGTTATATTAAAAATATTTGCACTCGCAAACCAATATCCATTTTGTAGCAGCTTAGCTTATAACATGTACCATCATTTTACAGAAAACCAGAAGACATTGAAGAGCGGGATGTCGACGAAAAACAAAAAGCTTTAGTGACGTAACGACGGATAGAAACACACCACGGAGAGAGAGAGACGGATATAATATCACATTGGCCGGAGCCACACGTCTCCACACGCCCGCCTTACGAGGACGGTACTAGATTTATTATGTACACGATAAGTATCCTTATTACAAGCATGATACATGTCATAATATTATGTTTATAATTCCTAGTGAATTTATATTATACATATCGCTAATGTTACATGACAACTATATGGTACTTAATTGTATTTTTGTATTAATAATATAATATGCGTAAAACGCAAATCGTTATTTTCAAATTATTTTATTAATTATTGTAAATAAAAGTCTGCTTTACCGTCGCTAATCAACGAGGAAAACTGATCGTGCAAAAAATTACTTGTAAGTATCAAGATAAATAGGCATTAAGTAATTAAGTATTTAACGTTTAGGTTTTTACGGTATCACTTTACTCTTAGACTTTACTCTATGTTTTTACGGCTCAATATAAATTGACAATTCATCATGTCAAGGAAACTTCAAAACGAAATAAATGTTTGTGGGTTTTATAATGCTGTTATTAATGAAAAAGTGACATGACTGCAAAGTCATGGTCATATTTTATTTCAAAAGAATTGTTGAAATGCTGCACATAAAAAACAACGCACACAAAAGAATCTGTATGCGGAGTCAGCAAAGAGTATAATATTATATTATATAGTTAGGAGTGCGGACTTTCCGTTGTATTACTGTACTAAAGAGAAAATATAAACACTACGTTATATACTCACGGACATACCATCTTATAGACGACGCTTCCACTAATGTTAATATGATAAATGATATTATGATAATGATAAAACTCAAACTAAGTACCTACATACATATTATCAATCCTTACTTAATATTATAAATGCGAAAGTAACTCTGTCTGTCTGCCTGTTACGCTTTCACGCCTAAACCACTGAACCGATTATGATGAAATTTGGAACAGGGATAGATTAGAGCTTGAAAAAGGACATAGGCTACATTTTATTGTCGCGAAAAAAAGCTTAGGAGGGTTTTAATAGGGGATGAAAACATAAGAAAACAATAGGGGATGAAATTTTGTATGGAAGTTCGTCATTATATATAGAAGATGACGCCATGAAACTTTGCATTTAGGCACTTGATAAGAATTAAATAAACATTAATAATTGTTCCACCGTTTTTAAGATTTTTACCTATATGGGCATGAAATAGGAGATGAAAGTTCGCAGGGTAGTTAAATAAATCTATCTGTGTTTACTATACGTACGTACAGAACTGCGCTACTCCGAATTTAACGCGAGCGAAGCCGCGGGTAACAGCTAGTTATTTAATATTTTTAAAGATTAGAAAAATAGATTTGGAATGAAAATAAAGTAATTATGCTGTGATGATAGGTCAATATTGTAATTTAAATTGCATTTCACTAGTTTATTTAATAAATTACCTAATATAAGTGTTAATAATATATAAAAATAATGTCGTAAGTACCTATACTACTTATACTTGTGAATATTTTGCCATCTTTGTGATTCCAAATTATTTTATTCGAACTGTTGCTTGCCAGTTACTTTTTAAATTGAATTGTTGTATAATGTCATATACACATATTGACCGAATTTATTTTTATTTTCTTTTACTCATAAGAACTTCAATAACTTCTGAAGTTATTGCCATCTATGCAATTTTAGGTTAAATACTATGATATGAATAAGTAAATAAATATATAATTTGATATACATTTTTTTGTTTCATTCAAAACGCTATTGGATTTTTTTGACTATATTTTTACCGCAAAGTAGGATAAGGTATTAATCATAAGCGTCTACTCCATGCCCACTATACACCAGCGCCATTGCGGAGGGTCTACAAACTGTTTTTTGCAACTAAAAGTAGACATGGATACACGGTTTAAATAGGTGTCACAAATGTTCGCTATGGTAACCCCGGTCATATCACCTGCCATAGCACGGTTGTTTTTTTTTTTTTTGGTTTCCCGTTAATTAATAGTTATTTTATCTTTTATTCATTCCGAGCAATTTTTATGTTGTTTATTTGTGATGGACTGCTCTGGACTAGCTCCACCCATCCAAGTGCAAAATGATTGTTGATTGAGGCGACTCCTAGCATTTCCTGCCGTTTCTCCATAATATTACATAGGTACTAAATATAGTTTGCGACAGACTTGGCAGTACGACCTCTGGTCTTAGCCGGTTTCGGCAGAACAATTTGAACAAAACAAACAAAAACAAATTGACTGCGGTCAAAATAAAAAATAAATAAACCCAAAAAATCAAAAGAATCATTTATTTACATGTACACATATAAACATCATGACTTGATGCTGAGGTACATCTTTCCGTTAATATTCTGTTTGAGCGGGTTGATCCGCTTGAGGATCTGCGTCATGGTCTCGACCAGCCGCTCGCTGCTGACGCCCGAGCGCTTGGACTTGAACTTGGTGAGCAGCTCGGTGGTGGTCATGGGTTTGCGCGCGAGGTACCGCCGCACCGCCTCCTCGGTCACGCCGCACTCGCTGCTGTAATCATCATTACCATTACTACTGCGCGATGGTGACCTGATATCTGATATATTATGAGGAGGAAGGAATCTCCAATTATAATTATTTAATAATAGAGTGCCTATTCGCAGATAAACGACTAGAACCCGCCATTGCTTGAGCACCGTCGTCTTGTTGGCATTCGACCATCACCATCCGCTAAACTATATTGTATATGAAAGCATGAGTTAGGTACTTTTTGAAATACAATAATTATTTCCCGTATTATTTATAAGCGTAGGATTTCCTCGCTGGACCTTACAAATGGTTCGAGTTTCGGCCATGTTGGATGTGCGTAGACGAAATGCAAACGGATTAGTTCCTTTTAAAAGTATCTTACATTTAATACACAAAAAGACATGGTGTCGATCTGGGTACGCTATCGCCTGAGGGCATTTATCATTGGTACAAGTGATGCGGTGGTAGTTACGCCCTTTAAACCCTATAATAAAATAAAGAGGAGTACTCACGTGTAGGAGGTGTCGAGCTTGGGTTTCTTGGTGGGCGGCTGGTTGTTGGCCGCGTTGGCCGCCGCCACGGCCGCCGCCGCAGCGCCCCCCGCCCCGCCCCCAGACCCGCCTGCGGAGCTCGACGCGCTCGCTCCTGAACAAACCACGTGTATTTACTCGGAATTGTAACCCAATATAATTAATCGATAAAATGAAAAACACATACCGGAATTCTTAGCGTCTCCGTTCTTCGCCTTCTTAGATTTTTTAGTGGAGCCCGCCTCGGGGTCAGTGTCCGAGTCCGAACTGAACTCCGTACTCGAATCTTAACAAATAATAATTAATTAGTGTTTACTCAGAAGAACGAATGGACGATGGGCCATTAAGGTTCAAGAATGGAGGCCGCGTTTGGGTAGACGAAGTGTTGGTCGGCCATTAACCAGGTGGGAAGACGATCTCTGTGCAGTGGCAGGTCCGCATTGGATGCGAGTAGGGAGGCCTATGTTCAGCAGTGGACGTATAAAGGCTGATGATGATGATGTGGTCTTTAATTTTATCCGATATATCGTATCCGCCTTTGTTTGTATATTGCGGTTCGAACGATACATGAATTTGTTGTGATTTCATATTTTTTTATTTCATAAGTTGGCAACCGCAATCAAAGCTTTATGATGACGACTGATGCCCATAGACATCGGCACAACCAAGGGTTTTGCAAATGTGTTAGTTACCCTCTTCCCTATCCCTCCATAGAGATGTTGGGACATGTTAAAAATTCATGTAAAGTTATGTTTTACATATTAAATACAGTATTTGAAAACATAAAATAACATTTAAAAAGTCTACTTATTTATCTTAAAATTTAGAAAATTAATTTTAAATGCGTTATTTATCATGTATTGTCACGTGACTGTAAACGCCAATATAAGGCGATGACGTCACTGACCACTGAACTAAGTACAAACCGTCATAACTCACCTAACATAGCGCGAGCTCTGATTAGTCGTGTGACGAAATCACGGTTACATGACAGTTTGGACTTTGGAGCGTGTTAGCGGCAATTTTAAAAACTATTTTTCTTTACATAATTTTTTGTTAAAATTAGACATATTTCTTAACAAAAGTCTTTTTTTCGTGTTTATCTGTGGTATATCCATCAAATAAAATAAAATAAAAAAATTCGTCAACATCCCTATTGCTCAACGGGTAATAAACAAACGCGACAGCATAGTTGTGACTGTCCAACTCGAGTTAGCTGAAAAGCAGCATGGCCCTGTTTTTACAGCTTTTAACACTATCATACAAATTAAAGGTTTCAATATATCTATCTACTCTGAACTATGGTAGTGGCTAGGGTTGCCAGGTCGCCAAACTGGATAAAACGCTGGATATTTGGGTAGAAAGACCGGACACCCAACATTATTCAGGATTGTGTCTCAGTATTTATAAGTACGACAAAGAAATTGTAAGTCAAATAAAGCTTTTTGTATGAGTATCATAAATTTTGTTAAATTCTAGTGAACTTATTAGATAAAATCGAATGCCATGACAGTCATAGCCTGAAGGGCCTGTTTCACAGTCTCCAGATAAGTTCCCAATAGGCTATCGGCAATCGGCAATCGGCATGTCAAATATCTGTCAAATATGTTGCCGATAGCCTATTGGGAACTTATCTGGAGATTGTGAAACAGACCCTAAGACTTATTTTACATCGCTACCATGTAAGGCTTTATCCGGACGCTTGGCAACCCTAGTACTGTCCGATGTCTCAGTGCGGTTCCGCCGTACCTTTCTTGGTGTCTTCCACCTTCTTCTTCTTCTTGAGCTTGCTGGCGCGCTCCTCCCCGTCCTTGGTGGGTTCGTCCTCGTGCTCCGACTCGGGTGGTTTCTGCTCCTCCTCATCGCTGTCCTCGTCTGAAGTCAGCAGTTTCCTGCGTAACAATGATAAAGTGAAAAAGATTTTATTCAATACTAGCAGCCCCTTGCGGTTTCACCCGCGTACATCCCATTGCCGTGAAGTGAAGCTATTACAATGAAACAAAAACGAAACTTTACCTGATCTGGGGACCTAGCCAAAATGCCATTAAAAAGCGTTAGCGAAGTTCGAAAATGATAAAATGTATGGGATTGACATAACGCTTTCTTAATGGCATTTTGGCTGGGCCCCCTGTAGGGCTATTCTGTAAGGTCGTTTTCGAATCTCAAAAGTGGAATCCGCGTTCATATGACGAATTTTTATTCTTTAAAACGCGACTATCTATGTATATCAATAAAGTTCGCTTTCGAGGTGAGCGTAAAGCGAGTCCTATCACTCAGGTGAAGCTCGATATCGACATGGTTATTACAGAATAGCCCATGCGTGTGTCGACCAGCCAGACATTGGCAATGTCTTCATAATACCACCTCATGATTGCTAGAGCAGACGGATTGAAAATTGATTGCTGAGGTAAGATCTAGAAGATTCTATCTGTTTCTAGAAGATACTCACCTAAGCGCATCTTCCTCCGCAACTCCTTTTAACTCCTTATTTGCTTTAGTCTCGTGGTCCGACTCACTGTTAAACAATTCAGTTTATATAAATAAAATAAGAATATTATCACGATTAAATATATAATATTGCTACTATAATTTTAAACTATAAAAAGTAAAGAATTAACCCATATAATATGTCCCACAGCCGGGCACGGGTCTCCTCCTCGAAATCAGGCGAGGAGGGTATATTTTTCACCGGGAAGGCTGCCCTAGTGCGGTCCCCTAATTCGCACGCGTACAAACACTTTTTACCTCATGAGGCATGCAGGTTTCCTCACGAAGTTTTCAGCGGCAATTTGAAACCATTATAAAATATAAATTGAAAAAACTCAACAAATTTTATAATTTTTATTAAACTCTCGAAAGTTCGATCGCTTCTATCTTGACCGAGTGCACTTAAAATGGGTTTTAGCTAAATTTCCTTTTACACCTAAATATGATAAAATCGCTTACGCTACGCTGAATGAAAACCTTGCGCCCTACGCCCTCCTCGCCTGGTTTCGAGGAGGTTCCCGGTGTTCTGTAGTAAGACACGAGAGATGGTACTACTACTACTGTCACTCGCCTGTCGGAGGAGTCCGAGATGTAGTCCCTCTCGCGGCCCTCCTCGTCGCCGTCGTCGCTCTCCTCGAACGCCTCGTCCTCCACCTTCTTCTTCTTCTTTGGTGCCGCTATAAATGTACCATTAGTGTTATTTATCTTTAACTAAATCCCAAAATGACGAATAAGTTTGCAAAAAACATTTATCCGTTCTGCTGTTTTTCTACCGGAGATTTGTGACATCAACCTACATGTTATTTCCACTTGAACAATGAATGTAAGCAAACCTAGACTTCACACAAACGAACAGCCCTTTACTTGTTTGGGATCCTATCTCTACTCCCAAACGAAAATAGAATTATTTTATCATTATTACTAAACTTTAGCCGTCCATAGGCCTCTATTAATGAACGCCAAGCTGTATCATATTAACATAGAGTTGTATAAACTGAAATTACCTTTTTTATTCTTCTTCTTCTTGGTGCCCGAGTCGCTGTCCTCCTTTTCCTTCTCCTTCTCCCCGCCCTCCGAGTCGGAGGACTCGTCGTCGGAGTCTATCCACTCGTCCATTTCAGATATCTTTAAGTCTAGTACAATTTATTAATGTGTTATTAAAATATATCATATTATTTTATTAAAACAAGGATAAAATATCATTATATGATTTTGATATTATAAATAATTTGATGTTTTAAAAAGATATTCCTAGAGAAACATAAAATATCAAGATAGGAAGAAATAATATTTAATAAAAATGACTGTTGATTTTTTAATGTTTAAAAGTATTTAATCGTTTGCATCAAGTGTAATATAACCAAATAGAGTAGTAATGAAAGCCATAAAACTCTTATAATGGTCAGTGATAACGTAATATTAATTAAACCAACCAGTGATCAGTGTGGCCGGGCCATCGGCCAATCATGCGTCGATGGCTATCAGTCGGCCAATCAGAGCGCTGAACCGGCGCAGCATCGTAGGAAAAAATTGCCGACTTCGTTTTCCCAACTCACATTACATTACAGCTCTATTTCGGTTATTTTATGTTCAATAATTAATTATTTTATATTCGATGATTGTTTGTAACTCTTTATACACACAAGTAAATACACCAGAACAAACCTTTCTTGGCTTTGGAGTTTTTGGTCTTCTTCTCGTCGGGATCATCCGCGTCCTCGTTGGCTTCGTCTCCGCGCATGCGCTTGCGACACATGAGCGAAAAGTAGTTCATCACTTTGTTTCGTCTGAAAGAGATACCCAGATATACTCGTCTTTCTGACCACATGTGTTAGGATTGCTCATCATCTCTAAAGATTTTGGCAATGCATAGTGGGGTTAATACTTTTGGTCTTACGGCCTTAGAGCTTCATTGAAAGGACAGTTCTATGTAGGACAAGTGTTATGAAGGCGACGATAGCCACTTTCATTTATTCTCACAACTAATAATAATAAAAAAAAATTGCTATAATACACACCTTCCAAATTCTTGTTCCGCTTCTTCGGCAGAAAGAGCTTTATACCTTTGTATGGGCTGGAAGTTGTACCTATAAATAAACATGAAATACTATTACGGTAGGACCGTAATAGTATTTCTTTATGGCAGCTATTTTTCTGCTATTACGGTCCTACTTTGATACAAATATCATTTATATTATCAATCACAAACTTAATTTAAATAGTAGTAGAATGTATTGCTAAATTCTTTGTGAAAAAGAAAATCTTTTTTTACTCAATTTAGTCTGTCTGTTTTAGAAACAAATAAAAATAAAGTGCATAAATTTCTGACTATCACATTGTTTATTTTATACTCTCTCTCTGGACACTCACTTTTATGTTCGGCTCGGGCAGATTGTGATTAAGACTCAAGCTTTTTCGTTTATGGATTTATGATAAAGACATCAAAATTTATAGCATCAAAAATTTTCTTACCACTCTTGTAATGGGTATGCATCGATAGCACCATCTGCCGCATGTGTAAACACATAGTATGCTGCATTCTCTGAAACTCCACCTTCCCGGATACCTTTAAATCTGAAAATAACTCGAAGCATTATTTTCGTGTTTTATCTTCTTTCTTTTTAAATCTGAACAATGTTACCATGGCTATGTTAATGGCCAACAGACACTTTGTATACCTTGTTTAAGATGCTTTAACTGAAATTTGAATTTTAATCTAAATTTATAGAATTTCTCTGTGTGAACTTTATGTAATACCCTATCTTGTGATGACAATATACTCACTTCTTACCAGTTTTACCACCAACTTTTAATATCCACGGTTGATCTTCAGGTTTATATTTTCTGGATATTATACCAAATTTCTTTCTTCGTGCTTCTTCACGCATGTCTCGCCCATACTCTGAACCAGCACCAAATCTGTAAGTAAAGAGTACATAAGTTTTTAGTATTTCCATGATAACACATAAAAGTCATATTACTACCTCTTTCTTAGCAATGAAATAATAAACTCCTAAGATTCAATCCATTTTCATTTCTAATTTTTTCAAATACATTTTACTTTTTCACTTATCTTGTGTGAAAGTATAAAGCTTATTTATCTCATTACTAATAGATGTCTTGTGAAAGATTAATATTAAAGAATGAGTTTCACTCAATTGACCATCTTTAAAGCAAAACTTCTGTTAATATTAACACCTTTATCTACCTTATTTGATAATGACCACATAGATTATTCCACTTACTTTGGCATATCCTCATCTAGCCCTTTAAATTCCTTTATATTGTTCTCTCTCTCCATTTTTACGTGTGTCCATTTTGCAAAATCAACATTCAGAGTGGCATTGAATCTCATCACATGATACTTTTTCTTGACATTTTTTGGCACTCTTATTTTATATTCCTGCGCCGTGGCTGCTGGTTGCTGTAAAGAGATATGCTTACTTAGAGAACATTACGTAAAAAACCTAGTTGAAACAAAAATTACTTAGTAGAAAGTTTATGCATACGTTTCAAAAAACGTTTTTAAAATGTGATCTTTGATCGCGTCGCCAAACAAATGTTGGATATAATTATCTAGGGGCATTATCAGTTATCAGTTCACATTGGAATATATTTCTTGAAGTAGAAAATGAAGTAGTAAATACCGAAGTTCCTGGAGTCGTCATCATAGTAACCAAAATCCAAAATATGTTAATAATACTCTAGTGCAAGTATTTGCATCTAGTTAATGTTGTATTTAGTACCAAATAAAACACTATAAGCTCATTCTAGCTTTTTGTTGATTTAACTTCACGTTCTAGTGAATGTTCTTACGTTATTATCAAAACAGTTAACGAAAAATCAACAGTTTTCTTATCAAAGTATGAATTGAAAAATATGGTTGACAAATGACAAACGACAATTGAAAGGTGATAGCTGATAACATTGACATTTGACAAACTGTTGACATTGACAGTGTGTAATTTGGACAAACGGAGGGGATGAACACCGATGGATGGATGCTCCGTGGATGGACGGATGGTGATGGAATGGATTAAGTTTTTAAAACAACGCTTCACAACAGTTTGCCGCAGTAGTAGAAGTAAGACTTATGATTTCACGTGCTAATAAAATTAATGTAAAATCGCATTAATTCCCATTACTACTCATACTTTACATAATTTAAATGCAAAATTAAGTATATCAAATTTGATTAAAAAAATATCTACGATTGCAAAAAGAAAAAGATCAGCAAAATAATTGTGAAGCGCAATCCTCGGAACAGTTTTTGGGTTTTAGATTGGGTCTTTTAGCCACTTAGAGCGAAGGACTAAAAACTTGAATCTAGCTTAAAATAAACTTTAAAAAAGTATTATATTTTTATTTGTAAACATTGTTTCTGTCAACATTTATTATACCTTGTTTATTATTAAAATATTTAGACTTTCCTAGTCATAATAAAAATGGGTAAGAAGAAAAATAAAAATAAAGTAAGCGGTGCTGTTAAGACCGCCGCAAAAACAGAAAAGAAACTAGCAAATAAATTAAAAAAGGAACTCGCAAATTTAGGAGAGGTTAGATCACGTGTACATACACATATTTATAATCCTTTATTCTATAAATTTAGCTTCTCATTTTGTATTATATTGGCAGGAAGATATAGCAAAGATTATCTCACAAATTGAAAAAGAGGAAGCTAAACGTGCAGCCGCGTCTGAAAAAGTCCTTAATACCAATCCAAGTGCGAGGGCATATGCGAGTCTTACACCACATCCCACTAATAATGAACTTATCTTGTTTGGTGGTGAATACCATGACGGCCAGAAAGTAAGAATCATTTATCATTCCTTAAAAAGTTAAATAAGAAGGAACTGGTGGTTTTTTGTTTTTGTAAAGTGAATTAATGTAGGCATACCTTTTTACTATTTCAGACGGAAGTGTACAATGAACTTCTATTCTACAATCCAGTAAACAATACATGGCGACTGTTGAAGGCTCCCGGTGCACCTCCTCCACGGAGTGCTCATCAAGCTATTTCCACTTCGGCTAACAAGTATTCATTTTTATTCAGTTTTTATAGTTTTGAATACTTTGTTTTCATGACAATATATTTAATACATACATTTAATAGGAATGTCAAATTTGAAATCAATATTAAATAATACAATTTTAAACAAATTTAACATTATAATGGTAAATAGATTTCTGTGTAGATAATTCTTTAAAAGTAATCATTTTCTCAGAAAGTGAGATTTAACAAAAAAAAAACCGGTGCTGTTATAATAATACAGGATTAGTTATATTGTATGTATATTGCTGCATATATATTATCTATGTGTATGACATATTTATACTGGCAAACTTGCCATTAGTTGATAAGTGGTTGGTGTTGTTAGGCGACTCCAACTCATGTATAAGTTGTCTGTCCTGTATACATAAGATTTAAGTCTTGGTGCCACTAATTATGTATGGCTGACTTGCTCTTATTTCCTCAATATGCCAAAGCTGTTTTATAGAAGAAACAAATTAGACGATGGTACCTGTCTAGCTAGGAGTGCAGCACACTGTATCCCTTCTATAATATTACATTTGTTATCCAGGGGAGAGCTGTGGGTTTTTGGTGGTGAGTTCACAAGCCCCACTGAGACTCAGTTCCATCATTACAAGGACCTGTGGTGTTTCTCACTTACTGAGAAGAAGTGGGAAAAAGTAAGTTTTGCTATTATGTTTTTGCTTATTTTACATTATGTAATAAAGTACATTGCATCAATTATTAATGTCATTACAGTGTTAAAGAAGTAGTCATAATTGATATTTACCAATGTCGTGTTTTCATTTTTAACTTATTAAATTTACATGTTGTCCACTTTTGGGATAGATTTAAAAATACATTTTCTATAATCATTTTATTTACAGGTACAAACTTGTATAATTTAGTAGCCCAACCAAATTTAACATAACCTTATTATTTCTGGTTTCTGCAGGTAGTTTCCCCAAATGGTCCTTCACCCAGGTCTGGTCACAGGATGGTACTACTAGGACGTAAGCTGTTTATCTTCGGAGGCTACTGTGACGATGGACGCGAGTGCCGCTACTTCGACGATCTGTACACTTTCTGTCTGGATACAAGGCAGTGGGAGAAACTGATGCCCAATGGACGCGGTCCGAGCCCAAGATCTGCATGCATCATGCTACCAATAGGAAATGATTCTGTAAGTTAATTAAAAGGAATATAGTGTGAATGCACTGAATAAAGAACATAGAACACCAAATTTTGACCAATAGACCACGCTCAATGTGTTCGGTGCCAATTTTTTTTATTAAAATAGGATATATTTCTATACATAAATTTAAGTTAAAATTGAGCTAAAATTGTGGTAAACTGATATGAGGATTCAAAATATTTATTTATTGCAGCTAGTGATATATGGTGGCTTCTCCCGAGTTCGGGATGGTCGCACGGAGCGCACGCAGACTCACTCGGACATGTTCAAGCTGAATTCAAAGGCGGGGACAGCGGGCGTGACGTGGGCGTGGCGTGCGCTCTCCGGGGGGCGAAGTCCCCGCGCCGGCCTTGCCGCCGCCCATAACCCGCACACCAACCGCGCGTATGTGTTTGGTGGGGTGGCTGTAAGTTGTTTTATATTGCATAATAAGATAGATATTCGGGTATTTTAATAGTTATTGATTTGACCTTTTTTATCCAGGATGTGGAAGAGACTGAGGAGGAGCTCCATGGTGAGATGAGCGATGAACTGCAGGTGCTAGATCTGGAAACGTGTCGCTGGCATCCCCTAGAGCTGCGGTCTAAGATGGCAACCGCTGCACCCACCGCGTGCGCCCCCACCGCCAAGGACGAACCAGACCCCAAAGAAACTGTCACTGGTACGTTAGTAGGTACAATAGAACCTCGATAAGTTAAAGTCCAAGGGAAACACAAAACATTTTAAGTTATAGAGGTTTTAAATTATCAAGGGTCATATTAGTGATAGGTTAAGGGAAGAGAACATATTATTTTTTGAAGTTATAGAGGTTTTTAAGTTATCGAGGTTCTACTGTACTTAAATTGCTATATAGTCAATATACAATCTAATGTAAAATTATTATTATTTACATAGAATAGATTATAAACGTATTTTTTATTAATAAAAATCATTGATTTATTAATTGAAAAAAATACCCACCATAATTAATTGAAATAAAAAATAAAAAACAATTTCAAAATGTAACATACACAAAATGTAATGTAACTTTCTAAATAGGTACTTAATATTTACAGTCGTGACCGACGAAGTGTTTACTATGAAGCTAGGCGGAGCTCCTGCGGGTGAAGCGGTGGGCGGGGCTCCGGCGGGCGTGGAGGTGGCGCAGCGAGCGGGCCCCGGCGCGCGCATGTCGTCCATGCTGTGCGTGCACCGCGCGGCGCTGTATGTGTACGGGGGCGTACTCGAGCGGGGCGACAGGCAGTTCTACCTCACTGACATGTACAGCTTGGGTAAGAATTTTTAATGTTAGTTGAGATAGGGACTCGCATACAAATTAAAATTCGTCAGTACTGGGAACAATAATAATATGAGCTAGTTATAGCACATATCCCAAGACGCAAAATGTCTTTATGTATGGCTTTTTTTTGTTTGATTACTTACAAAACCATGAACATTAACAACCAGAGACTGCGTTGCCATGAGGAGTAAGCAGTTGCTGGTTCCGGAACGCAACAAAATTCTGTTCATTTGGAATATTTATATCATGGAGTGAGTAATATCTAGACGTTTTTTCATGAAATATTTAACGTTTGTTACAGATTTGCACAAGTTGAACGAGTGGAAGACGATAATATCTCAGCCCGCGTTGCCGGACTGGCTCGGGTCGGACTCCGACTCCGACTCCGACGAGGACTCCGGGAGCGAGTCGGGCAGCGACGAGTCAGATGATTCATAGATCATTACATAATTTGATTCACATTGACAGATCCGAACTTTGAACATGAAGAGAGGTTCCTCTTTGAGGTCCATCCATTAAATACGTCACGAATTTTAAGATTTTTTGACACTTCTTCTCATTTGTGTTGGTTGGTCTCAACAGCTGGTCACATTTGTGATATTAGGCACCTATTAATATAAAAAATTTGACCATGCATTTTTTTTACACATTGAAATTGATTTTGTATTATTTTCTTTTTTTTTTTAGTAACTTGCACATTTCGATGTGGAAATGTGACGTCACAAACTCTAGGACCTCTCCCACCCATTGACACAATGTGACACTTAGTAATCGCCCGCCCTCCCTTTTAACGTGTGACGTAACTTGTGGATGGTCCCTCATCGATCCACTTTATCACACACAAACCTGTTTCAGTATCATTTAGTGTCATCCAAATCATCAAGAATCTGAATAGGTTTACCGAGTCTTTTTATACATTATATGTATACTGATATGCTTTTTAAACTATTACCACTGCCTGAATTTGAGCTTCCGAACAATATTTTATATAACTCCGTGGTGAGATCAATAAACATAAAAATAAATGTTTTGGTGGACAATAAGGACTGTCTAATAGACTACATTTCAGAATCATAATATTTTATGTAAATATATTATATTATAGGGATATTAAAAAAAAACAATATTATCATACTTTATTTTTTTATTCAAAATATAAATTATATCCTTTTTTATTCTTTCAAGGCTTCTTGCGACATTTTCATCTCCCACATCATGACATCCCTATGAACCGCAAGTGAATTGTATCAAACAAATGTAGTTATATAAAAAACATTTTTTTAATGGGAAACATTCATAAATCGGAAATGAAGTATTTCGCCAAAACATTCAAGAAAAATTAATTGGAATTCGTTTTTATATTGAGTCGAGTGGCCAGCATACTGGACGTCAGAGGATACTGGACACTTTACGCAGTGGTTGTGGGTTCGAGTCCCGCCTGGTGCAGACAATTTGTACGATGAATATAGTTTAAATTAGATAGTAATTAAAATGTTTGTATTTATTTTAATTTGTTCAATAAATAAGTCAACGATAAAGCTAAGTGGAGGAGTTTGATAAGGAAGGCTGACCTCTCCCCCACGAGGGACACAGCCAGGAAGAGAGAGAGGAATTTATATCTGTTCAAAGTCCCTTTTTCTTTCTTTCAATTTCATTCGAACTTAACTTTGTGTAAGTATGTGTGTGTGTGTGTAGTTTCTTTTATTTGTATAGTTTTTGCTTCATCCATATAGTCATATTGTTGGTCGTTTAACATTTTCTTTCTCTAAAGGGGATTTATGATAAGGAAGCCTGTTACACCTATTTTGATTGATGAATCAAAAAAGATCCTTAATATTTTCTATCCATCGCTGTACACCTCTTTGAATGAACCCTAAGCCCGGTGATACCACTAAAATATATATTTTTTTTCTTTTAATACTAGATCAAAATAAAACAACATGTACATGTTAGAGTTTTATTTACACATTGCCCACAGTAATGTTTTTTTTTTTATAAAAGTTAATTCATCTACCATTCTGTATACGTAATAGACATCTTGCATGTCGCATGCAACTGGAAAAAATACTTAATTCAAATACGATTTGAAAGTTTACCTTAAATAGATGTAGTTATGCAAAACGGAACCGATTAAAATATAGAATTCATTGCGATATTTGTAAATTAGTGAAACAAGCTGCTTAGTTCAGAATAGCATAACTTCATTCTATGTGCTCATTTTTATTGTCTCATATTTTTTTCCAATCGATGACAAGATTCACCGTGTTCTAATTGATTCACAACACAAGTTAAATGAAATAGTATTGCTTTTACATATTTTATATACAATATAGTAAAAAAGCTTAATACAGGCAAAATAATAAAACAAGGTTTTATACAGTAAGGATGCATATGTCTATGGAAAACCATAGACAAGTGATTACATAGATCATAAGACATTTAATGATTGTATACTGTTTATATAATGATTTGGTTTATATAGTTTAAATTTCATCGGCTTTATACATTGTCTGTGTCATGTATACACATTGCAAACAAAATCATGTTTCTTGTATCATGAATCAAATGTTGGCAGTGTAACATCTAATCAATTTGGTACCCTGTGTATTACCAACTGTACAAAAATTCAATTCTTTCTACCAACATAAAATGTTTTAAAACATTTATCATTAAACTACATATTTATTTACAAGTAACAGATAAGTGGCAACATTTTGTTGTCTAAACAGCACAATTAAGAGTAGTGAATATGTTGAAAGTTAAAATGCAATTCTACGTATTTCAATTCCATGTTAAATAATAAGGTATAAAACTCGTTACTATTGCGTTACGTTACGTTTAATATTATTTATAAAATAACTAAGCGCTAATTGAATGGACAGAAGAAAAAGAAATGGCACAATAAACTGACATTTTATAAATTTTGGTCCCAAACTTGCACGATATTTTTAGTTACCGAATTCGAAATTTAAATAAAAAAAAATGTAATTTTTTCACGAAAGGAATAGCAACGTAATTTTTATAAATACCGTATACACTAGCATTATATTATGTTAAATAATAAATATTTGTGTGCGTTTTAATTATTTTATATTATTCGTAATACAATATAAATACACTGGTTCTCGTATAAAATAAATTTAATATAAATATTTAACATTTAATGTACTTATTATGATATTCACTTACAAATAAAGCAAATAATAATGCATTTATGAAATGCTTATTTACAAAGAAGCTAAGGTTGCAAAATGACGTCATGTTAAAAAAAAGCATATTACCGTCAGTAAATATAAGTTTATCTAGAGATGGCAATAAACATGCCGATACAATAACTAGAATAATGAACTTGTAAAACATACACATTTTCTAGATTTGTGAAACATTTATTCGCGATTGTTTTATACTTAATAAAAGAAAATATAAAAAGCAAATCAGTCTTAACTTACGTTAACATATATGACTAATAATTCCTTATATTTACAAATTTAAATATTTTCGATATTTGGCGTTGGCCACGATTATTTACAAAAAGAAACTTAGAATAAAATCGAAATTTATATATTGAAGGGATCCATCGCTAGGACACGCGGCAGAACGCGAACTCCTTTGCCCGTCGACAGTGTGACCATACATAAAACATTCGCTATCTAATTCGATATCATAATTTACAAGTAATTATTTACACAAATAAATACACAATTTGGCTGATTTAGCGACGTGTATGTTATTGTCGTCCGAAGGTGTATCGTTCATATTGAGAGTCTCACATTATCACATAGCACTCACTGACTAGCTGAACCCACGCGACTTCAGCGCCACCGACCAACGAACAACGACAAAACTACAAAATGGCCGACATTTTTGACATTCCATATAATTTATGAACACTTCGATATGATTTAACATATTTTTTTTAGTTTTGTCATTGTTAAAAGCTTACTCATATAATTAAATAATCGTGAAATAAATTAAAGTGCCCGCACGTCGAAGTTACAAGATAAAGATGGTTAAGTAGGCTTGCACCCGACATGGCGGGGACTCTGTGCTGGCTACACTATCCAAACTTTCCGTTGGCGTTTATTACAATTATATGGGGAAAATATTCAGTCTAAGATCCGGTTACTCGAGCTGCCTGGTCAAAAAACTACATTTAATAGCTGATTCAAGGCGTTAACGTTACTTATAATTTTAAATAAACACAGGATTATATACACTACTCAAGTTCGCGTCAATACATACTATTGTTTTCTCAATAGTCAACGTTATAATCCAAGTGTATGAACCGGATCTTAGAGCTGGCCGGTGGCGCGCGTAATACCTTAAAACAGATCAGTGACGATGGTGCCGAACCACGCGCACACCACGGGCAGAGCGTACGTCAGCAGTGCCTTCTGCAGCGAGAGCTCCGCCCCGCTGTCCGCCGCGCGAGTGGGCTCCACCTCCGCGGAGCCCGAGGGACCCGAGGGACCCGAGGGGCCGGGGGCGGGCGCGGGGGCGGGGCTCGACTCGGTGTCGGAAGGCTCGTCCAGTCGCACGCGCAGCTGTACGTTGTTGGTGTTGGGCGAGTTGCCCACCATGGGGATGAAGGGCACCTCCGACACCGGCACTTGTGATGGCGGCGTGTCCACTTCTGGGGTGACAGGCACCATGCGGTGGTCGCCCGAGCCTGAAATACATAATAACGTATAATATAATAAATATTAGTAATGTTGAAGTTATTATTGAAACTTATATATTCTCAATGTTTTTCTAGAGCGACCATCGTGACAGAGCTTTGCTAGTCTTCGAAGAGGATAGAATAGGCGTCTCAAGGTAGCCTATCCTGAGATTCATTCATATGAAGCTAATCTGTTTCACGGTATAACGTTTCCAGTGTTGCCTGTTAAATGACATGTCTTAGCTAGTATATTTTTTTATACTTATTAGTTTTTATTTTATATACAAAATTATCATTTTTTTTATGGTGTGGCATTAAGAAATACACACAACAAATTTTCAACCTTCTATGATCAACCTCTGTTTTGTAACAGTGATATTAATAATTTTAGCAAAACAAAGATTGTCGCGGCAACTTGAGGTGCAGTTGTGTGTACCTTCAGGGTAGTCGTTGTCGACGAGGCGGTCCTCGTCGTCGTCGGGCAGGCCGCCGTCGTCGCCGGAGCCGGAGCCCGAGCCCTCCACGAACTCGCTCCACGACGACGCGCCCGCCACTAGGTCTTCGGCTGCATAATATTATACCATTTAAAATATCTATACGATATACATAATATTGTCAAAATTAAGTCCTATTAAAGTAAGTGAAGAACTGTTTATATACTTTTTGCAGACAAAATTAATCTTACGTGATTTTCACCGGCCAAAATTCAATCAATATTTTTTTAATGACTTATTCGATCTATTGATGTAATGAAAAATGTCTGCCATCACTGGATGCCTGGCAGGTGTGAAACAACAATTTTAATTTTTAAATCCATAACTAATGGAATAAGATTACGGCGTTCGAATTTGCCCACAAAGACGCAAAACACCAAAAAAATCAAATAAATAAAAAAAATATTTTTGATCAAACTGTTCGAGTGGGACAATGTGACGTCATCGAAGCTAAGTATACTGAAATAACGACCGTGTCGTAGTATATACGTATAGATCTTATGGTTTTGTCGCAGTCGGTTAAAAACATAGGAATTCTCACCGGTATCCTTCCACTGCACTTCGACCCCGTTGTAGGCGTCCTTCAGTTTGGCGGTGAGCGTCTTGAGCGCGTCGAGCTGCGCGCGCGCAACGCCCGCCCCGCCCACCACGGACGTGCGCACCTCGGGGTTAGACGCCAGCGCCGCGCTGCCGTCGCCCGCAGCTATCGCTGTGTACCTGGAATAGATCATTTTACATTTATATATAATACTTCAAACTACTAACATAAGTTAACATAAGTATTTGGTTTAGGTGTACTACATAAACTATATAGTTGAGCTATAATATATAGTTTAAGTGATATATGAGATAAATACTTAAAATTACTGCCACCCAGTCTTTACATTTTATATCTCAGGAAAAGCAATAGGATGAGGCTAGTCTCTGGTTGGCACGTTCATGGGTGACGCTCACCACTACCACCATGTGGTTCGTCAGCCAGTTTGCATATCCGAGTATCATAAACACTTACGTAGCGCTGTGCGTCCCGTTGAAGCAGGGCGCGGCCGTGACGCTGGTGGGCGTGCACAGCGCGGCGGGCAGGTGCGCCCAGTAGCGGCGCGACGCCCGTACGCGCGCACGCGTCTCGCGCACCAGCCGCTCCAGTGCGGGACCGGACTCGCCACCTGTTATTTTACATTACTTATTAAAATATAATTTTTACTATTTATCAAGCTTTTAATCGACATTGTTTGTATGCATGCATGTTCAGGACAAATCTTGCAAGTAAATTTTAAAGCATTTACCCTCTGCCAATAGATATAAAGTATCTACCAAGTTAAATCGCAAAAATGTATAGTTTTGTATGAAAGGAGGCAACAAATGGAATCTGTGGAGGTTCAAATTTAGGGTTTTATATGTTGGTTTGCACAAGTACAATTGAAAACTATACATCCCATTCATAGGCACAAATTTTCTCAAAAAAGGCCATATTTTAGGGTTAATGTTGGTTTGCACAAGTACAATTGAAAACTATACATCCCATTCATAGGCACAAATTTTCTCAAAAAAGGCCATATTTCACCCAAGTCTTTTACCGAAACCTCGGACTGTTTTACTTTTGCCTATCTATGTCGAATGATTTATGTATGTAGTATAATTATAAAGAAAGTTTTTTTTAGAATTAGAGCCCAAAAGCGAAGTACAAACCGTGATTATCGTCAGCCTTGGTGGAGGTCGGCTTTTTCCTCTTGGGTCCGCGTTTTCCATCGAACTCGTAGGATTTGTAGTCTAGCTCGGCTCCCCCGGGGGCCGCTTCTGGGTCCGCATCTCTTCTGTTCCTCTCGTGTTTCTCGAGTTCTGTTAGGTCAATGCGCCCTCTCATGTACTGGAGGAAGCGTTCCCTCGACTTGGCCGCTTCTGCCATCTCCTCCGTCGCCTTCCGTATGGCCTCGGGTGTCCGAAGGCCGAGCAGGGACGGGTCGTCGACGAGACTCTCGAAAGACGCTTCTATTTCGAAATCGTCTACGTCATTGGGTTTCTCATTCCAGTCGAATTCTGGAATAGACCGAGCGAAGCGCCTCGCCCGGTCTGGCGCGAAGAACGGCCCGGTGCTCGTTCCACCGCCTAGTATTGGTTTTCCGCAATCCGAGAAGATTTTCTGCGAGATTTCCTGATTGCGTTCCTGGAAGCTCATGATCGCTTCGGATATTTTGATGTCGATCGGCTCGACCACCATTGCTATATTGAAGGGGCCGAGCAGGCGGTCTGCGACCTTTTCTACAGCATCTGCAATGATAACAAATGATTTAATTCATAATTATATCACCATTGTGGTACATGCAATTCAACCTGGACCGATAGATTGGAGTTAGGTAACAGCATAGACGCAAAGTGAATTCTGCACAAAACGCGTGGCGCGCATGAAATAGTTCAACCAACTTACACTTGCTATAAAGTATCGAAGGTTAGAGGTTACTAGTAGACCCAAAAAGATTTCGAAGTTATGAAAAAATGTAGAAGGTATGGAAGGCATGTAAGGGGGCAAGGGGCATGGGGAAGTGTGAAAAACACGGAAAGTTGGAAAAATATCAAAGGTATAGTTGGTACTGACCGACATAAGCGTCCCATTGGTCGGCGAGGTCGGCGTGCGCGGGCAGACAGCCGCGCAGCACGTTGTGGCAGTACCGGCTGCACGCGGGCTGCTGCTCGCCGCTGCACGTGCCGCAGAACCGCAGCCGAGCCCACGCCGTTACGCACTCCTGGCTCACGGCGACCTGCAATAACATGAGTTTGTTTTGTTTTTTAGTGAAAATTGATTAGGCCCGAGTAATATGAAAAAGAAACACCATTGACTCACTTCAAAAAAAAGAAAATTAATGGAAATGGCCAGAAGATGTAATGGCGTTCATAAACGGAGGCTTATATCCAAACGTGGAAGGAAAAGCCCGATGAAATGACTATAACTGATGTGGTTACGGCAAATGTATCATGTATGTTAATAGTTGGCAACCCTCAAATGATGACAGAATACAGATTAAACATTCTTTTCAAGCGCTTAGCTTCAGGAATCAGGACACAGAGCTATTTATGTTAATCCAAATTAACATATTTGTATAATCATTATCAGCCTTTATCAGTCCACTGCTGAACATAGGCCTCCCTCATTTTATGTATATATACTATATAAGTCCAAACCACAAATCTTTGGCTACCTACAACCGACGGACAAAGAAATAGTTATTGGTACAATAGACATATTAATATCTTTCTAAAGAGACTCTTGTCTATTCCAAAACCTTGCCCATATTCGGCCATATTTGTTCACAAATCAGGTCGGCCACGCATATTTTGATCTATATTAATTGGTATTCCTTTGTCCTCTAAGTCACAATTGACATCTGCACGTATCCAGGCTAAAACAACATTCCTTTTACGTTGTAATATGCATATCAAATGGCTCTGATCACCGCGTACGGCAATTTGATTCATCGCCGCTTTCGCAATTGCTATACCTATAAGGCCCTCAGAGGCCACGTCCCCAAACCCTTAAGTATGAGAACTAAATGGACTAAGTTTGAAGCAAATAATATGGTCATAAATGAAACAGCTAATGTAAAGATTTAAAGTAGATAACATGCAGTTAAAACGCATGGTATTGCACGATTCATCGGACAAACGATAATTTTAATGACATATTTCAATTTTATTTTTTGAAGGAGGCCTTTGTTAAGCAGGACGAATAAAGGCTGATGATGATGATGATTTCTGCTAAGAATCCTAATTTGTATAATATAATAATATGCCAAATCTTATCTAAATTCAACCAGTGCCCAGTTTCAGAACAGGCAATAAAGATGAATACAGATCGACTTTCGCATTCACAATCAACATCTATAAAAAAAAATCATTAACCAATAATATAACACATCCCACTTCTGAGCACGGGTTGAAGTTCACAAAGATGCTGGCCCAATGCGGGTTGGTGGACTTCCCACACATTCAAAGACTTTCAATCTCATCAGGCATGTGTTTTCTCACGATGTCTTCCTTCGCCGGTGAGCGAGCGATGGTCTCGTGCACTTAGAAATTTAGAAAAACCCATTTCAAGGCACCACACGGGGTCAGGATCGAACCCGGACCCTCTCGTATAAGAGGCCGAGTCCTCACCTATTGGACCATAGACACTCATTAGTATGTATAAATCGCCTAATAAATTGTAAAATAATTTATTGCCGATTTTTTTGACATTCATAATTTTTATTTTCGGCAGATGACATCATTTTCACCATTCAATCCAACGTCAAAATGGCGGGTCGTGTTTGTCCGGAACATATGTGCTGAGAATAATTATATTATTAATTGGCACTAAATATTTTATCTGGCGCCAAAGGATCAATGCACGGATGATTCACAATTTAAAACTCGTTACACGAAGGTTAGGTGCCATGGATGTATACAATATGTGCCTTTGTCGTATGCTTAGTCATTACTTTATAAAATACTAGCTGTTATCCGCAGTTTTGTAAGCCATAAATTAAATTAAAATAAACCAATGATTGGTCTATCCAATATCCGCTTTCCTGTGGTTTGTTAGTTCATGCAAAGAGCGACACAAGGCATTGTAGATTCTGCTACTCAGCAGAGGAAACGCCTATGCACATTCTCACTGAATGCCCCAACCTAATGCATAGACGTAGCTCTATTCTAGGGAAGCACGTATTGCACCCAGAAGAGATCAACTCTCTTGGTGCCAAAAAGTCCTAGAGTTTATAGAAACAACAGGACTTGGACCGGAACTGTAAATAGTGGCGATCACAATAATCAACCCTGGTCGCAGTGATACGAAGGCAGGCCTTGCCTGGAACAGCCACTCTTTGAATAATAATAATAGTTCAAACAAAAAGGCTTTATTAATTATTATTATACTAATTATAGATGTAGCTTTATGATAAATAGTGATAATCTACTTCTTTATGTCAGTATATTTTTCTTACATGTCTGAAAAAACATTTTAAATTGAGAAAAGTGTTGTTTTAGTTTAAAACAGCAAGCATACGTTGAGAATTATGAAACACTATTATCATTACAACTTAAGATGTAAGAGACGAGTTGTCAATGACTTTGTTTTCTTGTGGCTGATCCGATTGACCCATATAGGTATTTTGTTCATTAGGCATTGTGTTAAAGGCGAGAGGTATATTTTATAATAAAAATCGTCATAAGTCCGAATACGGTAAATCTAAGCTAAGCAAATGAAGTTACGGTCAACAGCTAGTTTTATATGAATAAAATATAAGAATGTATTTTTTTTATTCGTCGGACATTTTGATTCGATAAACAATTTGAGTATTTGTATGCAACGACCCGTCGCCGTACATCCATGTTAGCACTTGTATCAGAATATAAATATATTATTCAAATTCGCGACTTATTTGCATGATGGACTTTAAATCAACCGGACAATGGCGTGGAATTCGTTTTGGTGACTTTAATGTGCTGTGTGATATGAAACCTTAAAATTATGATGTCACTTATATAAATAGACTTTACGAAGGAACAAACGTGTGACATAATCGAATTTTAAATTATTATGACATGATTTTTCTTAAATCATATTTTGACAAATCCGAAAGTTTTGCCTTCGTGAATTTTCAAATCAACTCCATAAACAAGAAAATAACAATAAGTAAATCGCTTCATCTTCATTGCAAATGGCGTCACTCGTTCAAATTTAGAACGCCACGACCTTTGTGATTGGTCGGTGTCAGTTTTGTGACGTCATCGAGTGATACATTAAACACATTTTTTTTAACTTTTCGTACATTAAAAAAAAAGTTTTTATCGATAAATCCTGATTTAAGGCACATTATAAATAGTGGTAAAAATATCTTCATAAAAGTGAAATCCGATTATTTTCATTATGAAATCGTTTAGTTATTGAAGTAAAAAGTATCAAAATAATAACATGGGCATCGTAATGCTCGCTCACGTAACTTTCTAGATAGATCGACCATCACCTATTATTTGCGAAAGTATATAATTAAACAACAACGCGGCTAACTCATATTAGAAGCGTACAGAATCGATTAGGTGTAAGTCGATTATTGTTTTTGTGAAAATATTGGATGTATCATTATCATCCATATAACATCCATCCTTTTCTTAAAGCCTCCCTAGATATTATTACTCATGCGAATAAAATTTCGGAAATATTGTCTTATTTTTTTAAAAATCAAATCAAGGGCACAGGCCTCAAAAGCTCGATAAAACTAGCACTACATTAGTAATTTATTATTCTCATCAAAAATATTCATCTATTTTCAGACATACTACTACTACTTTCAGGCACGTCCTAAAGCACTTCATTGACTGAATCTCCTGTTCTTTTCATATAGCTAGCACACGGCATCGCATCTTAACTGACGGATGTCCTTTTCCTCTAGGCCCTCAGCCTTTCCTAAATCAAGTCAGAGAATCTGATGAAAATATTACTTTCATTAACTATGTACGATTACTTTACTGCTCTTTTCGTTTACAGGGATCAGGGATGCGCTTGCGCATGGGTACTCTGACGCTTGGTTTGAGGTTAACTTGTTTGTGTTGATGGGCGACGCTGATCACCAGGCACCGTGTGGCTATAAAAAAGTCATTTCTTTATGACTAGACGGTGTTCTACTTGGTGGTAATTACCTGCATCATGTTCCTGACGACGTCCGCCCCCGAGCGCAGCGCCTTGTGGAAGGTGCGCGTGGCGACGAAGGCGCGCCGCAGCTGCACCGACAGCTTCGAGGGCACGTCCTCGAACGGCTGGATCACGCGCATGTGCTCGCTCACACATTTCAGGTACCTGAATGATATAGAAGCATAAGTATTGGGCGTCTCATAAATCTCCTTAAAATCGAGTAGTATCTATTAGAGGTAAGGCAAGAAGACGAGAGGGTGCGTTACTCCGATAAGATCCACACCAGAACGGACTCCACAGTCTACAGTGCTATTCACAGAGAATAGGGAAGTAATGGCGACTTTGGCGAATGGCGGTTATTGGAAGGACTATTATTACCCTTATTATTCGCGAACGACTCGTGAGCAGGAAGATAAGTTTATTCGTTCTTGAGAAAGTTTCTCATTGGTCTGACGATGAGTGTTTAAAGTTATGTGCTATGAGCGAGCGTTAATAATAAATTCAGTAAAAAACAATAGCCGGCAGCTCCAGTAAAGAGTATCAAAGTCAAAGTCAAAAATTTTATTCAAAATAGTAATATCCAAGTATCTTTTTGAAGGTCAATTGAGTCTACCACCGGTTCCAAAGTAAGTCCACTGAGAAGAACCGGCGAAACATCAAACAACAATATCGCTAGGATTTATACAAAAATGACTTTGAATTGAAGTGTTAAGTAAGTCACAACACAGGCCACTAACAAAGATATATTTAGAAAAATAAATTGGCAAACAATAAACATAACAGTTCGAATTTTAAATCTTGTGAATGTATTTTTGTATAAGAGCTTTTTGTTTTGGCTCATTGGGTATTTAATAAATTCAAGTACTTGTAACATTTGTGGGGGGATTTATTGTGTTTGTGGATCCAGATATAGTCCGATGGGAGAGGATCTGCGGTGATTAATGTGGTGAGAGACGCCAGCGCCAGCGGTCCAAATATAATTATTTAGAGCTCGCTTCTGAGAACATGAAACGTGCCTTGTTAGCGATGAAAGTTGGATAAAGACAATAATTCATGCAAATGGCGGATGTCTTCAGCTTAGACTTGGTCGCTAAAATTTTATATGTAGGTCTAGTAGCAATTTATAAAGCGAAATATTGTTTTAATGATGGTACGTTGTCCAACAGTCCAATCAGTAAAAGCAATGCTCAACAGGTAATTGTTTTATTATTATTATTATTATTAATAGTCTATCAAACGATCCGGCGGTGTCTTCACAGTTCACCTAGTCTGCCTCCAGCGTATACATTTTTTATAAAAAAAGTACAGATTTCCTGCTCTTATTTGTGGAACACCGTAAATATTTCTGGAGAAATATATAAGAACTTCATTTACTGTTATGAGCCACCTGCTAGAGCAAAAGTATTTTATTGCCAAATATTATCTAAATTCAACCAGTGTCGTTACGGACGGTAGTTTGACGTGTCAACGTCAAACATTACATGCAGCACGAATCGAACTGAGCCAATCGCTCGAGCCGATCATGCCTCTCTCTCTCGTTCGTGCCGCGCTCTCGCTTGCGGAACAAGACATGAGGTCATCTTTTTCGTGCATGCTGCCCGTAATAAAAAAGCAAAAAAAAAAAACCACAAATACGCAATAATGATTTTCCGAACCATTTGAACTTCATAATTGCTAGATGGATGGAATACAATTTTAGACCTTTAGCTATATAATCAGAAAGTAAACTCTTAATTGTGAGTGTGTAGGCGTTGTTTATAGTCACATAAACCAATGGACATTATGAAGTATTATGTGAATGGCTACCGAGGGCATAACGACGCCATAAATGATGGCGTATTTACCATAAATCTTACATGTGAATGTTTTTATGCGTTATTTTTAGTATATTTGTTATTAGGCTTAAGTGTTTTTATCCACAGGTAATAGTGTTATGATGCTGTGATTCGATACTCAATCGTCGTTACTAAAATAATTAAAATAATGTTAACTTAAGCGGCCCATATAATGTCCCACTGCTTTATACATGATAAGAACATGATTTACAATGGTCTAAAAAACCAAGCGGGGAGGATTAGGCCGTAGTTCATCTAACGCTAGTCTTATGCGGGATGGTCAATTTCACCCTCAGAGCCCACTTATTTCACTTTTTCCGCCGTAGTCAAGAAAAAACATTTCGTAGAGAATTAATATTTTCACATCTTTAATTTCATGCAAGTACCGTTTTATGAGCGACGATGGTCCAGTGATGGGTGGACTCGGCCTCTTATGCGAGAGGTTCCGGGTTCGATTCAGACCCCCCGTGTGTGCTTTTAAATGGGTTTTTCTAAATTTCTAAGTGCACCCCAAACACGAGACAATTGTTCGCTCACCAGTGAAGGAAAACATCGTAAGGAAACCTGCATGCCTGATGAGATTGAAAGTGTTTGAAGGTATGTGAAATTCACCAACCTGCATGGGGCCAGTGCGTCGGTGAACTATGGCCCATTACCCTCCTCGCCGCTTCGAGTAGGAGACCCGTGCCCAGCAGTGGGACATATGAGGGTACTTTACTTTACTTTTTTACTAATTTAGGGGAGGCAACAGGGAGACATACAGCCGATATTACATATACAATTCGTGAACGTGTTTTGGAATCACAAATCTAGTGGACTATGGCCAACCACGGCCCACTGGATTTGTACAGATTAATCGCTGAAAAAGTCGAAGGTTCTCGAAAAACGTAACGAAAATGAATACTTACTTTTCATCAAAAGTGTACTGCGAGTTGAGGACGGTGAACATCTTCTGGTACAGTATGCTGAAGAAGCCGTCCATCATGACATCGAAGTCTGCGTCTCCGCGTGTGTAATACCTGAGAAATTTTATCGTTAATATCTTTTTCTAATTAAATCTCGAGTGATACAAAGATAGAGCGACTAGTTGGTAGATGCGACTCCCAGAGACAACGGCGAGTACACATCACACCTCTCACATTACCATATAAATGAATATAGATGAACGTTAACACAACGTTAACCTAGATCCTTTGATTGTTACGGGTACGGAATTTATATAAATTGCCTCTTGCGAGATTTGAAGTGCCCTTACGTAGTTACCAACCACCTATCTTACATCTAGGCTGCCCCATCTATCATCTTTGAATAGTCACAAAATATCAACCCACTATAAAAGAGTCTTGATATTTAATGACCTAGTGTGGTCCTAGTATCGTAGTGTCAAATTTTCTTGATACTTTATTATGATTCTAGTACACTATCACAGGGTCACAAAAATTACTTTTTTACGACGGGTCAGATTCGTGCGTCATCTGTATTTTTATCTGTAGGACCCTAAAAAGCAATCTATTGTTCCCCAATAAACGTTCGCCGAGTCGGGAGCAAATGAAATTTAGGTTCGCTGCCTTCATTAGCGCCCTCTTGAGACTATACCGTGTAATCCACTTGACGGCTAAGACCTTCGAAGTTCAAGTGGATTATTCCAAGAGTTGTTTTTATTTTGACAGCCTATTTCTTATTAATGAAGAAATGCTATCTCTAAGCATTTAATAGACGATTTATCTAGCGCAACACAAGCGCACCCTAACGGTAGGAAGCGCTGTGTGTGCCCGTCTGCGTAGGTACCACCAGTAGGGCTATTCTGTAAAAAACCATTTCGATATCGAGCTTCACCTGAGTGATAACTTTACGCTCACTTCGAAAACGAACTTTATTGATATACATAGATAGTCGCGTTTTAAAGAATAAAAATTCGTCATATCACCGCGGGTTCCGCTTTCGAGATTAGAAAACGACCTTACAGAATAGCCCTACAGCTTTATATCGTAAGGAAGTTTTTCTATGTTTCGGGAAGAACAGTCAGTGTAATTGGCACCGACACTTTTATGTCTTTTATTTTTCTAAGACGTGTCACGTGAAGAAAAGTGGTCGGCGTCACCCACGATCATAATCTCCAGGCAGGCGAATACATATTGTATGTCCTGGGCCATAAGATGTTAAGACTCAGTGTATGTAATTACAATGCCTGTCTTGTCCTGCTCTTCGAAACAGCAGGGCTGATTCACAGGAGAAACAAGCAAGATGGTGGTACCCATTCAGCCGGAAGTACGACACAGCCATTTCTCCCACCAGTCTCCCACAAATCTCCGGATTCGAAATGCCAGAGTGAATTGTATGGGTCAAAGCCGGACTAAGAAGTCCACGTCGACATTTATTATTAGGTGGCTAGTAAAAAAAATATTATAGGCCAGTATAGTCCATTTTAGGCCAATTATAGGCTCATCAATTTCTAGCCTAAGGACTTCAAGGACTCTTCATCCTCCTTACCTCTCCAATTGCTCGAACAGCTGCTGGAAGACGTAGGAGTGCTGCTCGTAGATGATGCCGTACGTGCGCTTGAACATCGCGTGGAACTCCTCGCGCGACAGCTGCAGCAGCTTCCGAAAGAATTCTGCGAACAAAACGGAAACGATCACATTAATAAAGTGACTATGCAACAGACCTATCGTACGTAAGTCGTATTTCATTATGACAAAGATTTTTAATATAGATATATAGAAAATATAGGAATATATAACATTTCAAATTATCAACAATAATTAATAGTAACAAATAATTTTCAACAAGCATTGCCCCAAGCCTTCAGTGTAGTTTTAAAATTAAGTTATAATCTTAATTAGACTATACATTTCATTATATTCAAAGGAGAATGGCAGTTTATAACTGGCTTTTATTTTATTATAGCTTATCAAAATGCCCTAAGACTAATTATACAAATATATTTTTAGAGATTCTCTAAAAACCTCTATTATGTAAAACCATTTCGATATCGAGCTTCACCTGAGTGAGTGATAGAGCTCACTTTACGTTACTTCGCTTCGCACAGTGAACTTTATTGATATAGATAGATAGTCGAGTTTTAAAGAATACAAATTCGTCATATCACCGCGGATTCCGCTTTCGCGATTCGAAAATGACCTTACAGAATAGCCCTACTGTCCTGAATATTATAAGTCAAAAGTTACGCTCCTTTGCGTGACAATAATAGACAATTGTGAAAACGATATGTTCTCGGGTCACTTGATATTTTATAATCCAAAGGCGCTTGAACCTGACTTGTATTTGAGTAAACCTTAAAATTGAATTTCAACATGAGACGCCATAACAATGAATGTTGATTCCGGTAAAAATACATTACATTGAACTCTTTAAATAACAAAAATGATTTTCACTAATAACACCGTTTAAAACATCATGAATTTCCATATTGTTTTCTTATGTTTACGCGAATTTCATTCATTATAATGAAACAAATTTATGGATTTTATCACGGTTTATTAAGGTAGTAAGTAGTATCATAGGGTAGTTTCGAATAACTTTATAACAGTAGGACATCTGACACTTCATCCCTTTATATATGTTCTGTGCCTCAGTCCTCCCTTGACCATGGTTGCTGTAAAGTATCCGAAACGTCAGGCATATAAAAACTAAATAAACCGCGATAAAATCCGTAAAGTTTCATTATAATCATGAATTTCCCTTTAATTTCGCGATCTAGATTTTTCAGCATATAGGTAAAGTGTTTAACAGTTTCAATGAATTCGTTAACATTCCAATTTTAGTTTATAAGTAACAAGATTTAGTTGATCAAAGTCCAAATTGTTTTATATCAGATCTAACTCCACAACTCTTATTTGGAACAGACCTAGAATTTATGTAATTGTATAGAGGAATATACAAATGTAAATTTTTAATTTACACAAGAAGAAAGAAATTAGAAATTATTATGTGTTGTTGATAGCTATATAGAATGTTATAGGTTAAGTCCACTCCTTTTTTTGATGTCGTAGTGGAGATGCTTTCGCACCATACCAGGGCCTCGGGTACTGGGTAGGCAACTGGCGTGTGTAAGGACTCGCATTGGCGTGCACTGCCCCACTAAAACCGCTGTGAGCGCCTTCAGCCGCTTTGTAAGGGTCCCGGATCCGCAGACAACAGGAACCCTCAGCGACGGACTGGCCCCAGAAGTCCAGATTCAAAAAGCTCTATACTGGATGATTCGGCCTATCATGAAACGGATTCGATCGTGATTCAATGCTACATATTTCACATTTCACGTTTGTTTGTGAGTATAATACATCGGGCATGTCGTCAAACTTTACTTTGATATTTGACCTACATATTTGACGAACATATTTTCATACAACACAATTTACACTTGCGGCAATATGTATGTACAAAAATATACAAACCGCGCGCGTTTCGACCGCTTGTACAATCTTTTTATTAGCGTCACCCGTATGTATGTTTGTAAGCTGTAACCGACTCCTTTGGGCGCGATTTTGACCCACTTTAAACGGCCAGATTTCTTTCATACTTTGTAGATCTATCGAGGACCGATGGCAATATAAAAATTCCATAAGATTATTCCATTTTTAATTTTTTTTGTATTTTTGAACGATTAATTTTATTTTTAGACTTGTTTTAGTTACGTGTATTAGTTGGTCATTGCTATTTTGATAGCTATGTACTGAATTTCCTTTTTCAGGTAAAATCTAACTTAGCATGAAAATGACAAAAAGTAAATATGCATCTGAAGTTTTTGGACGTGAAAAAGAGAAAGATATTAGAATAGATTATAATTTACTAGATATGTAGACTAAAGCGTTTCACGCTAGATATAATGTTTTTGGTGTCGTCCCTGATCATTATCAATTATCAAGTTATGCCTTTACTGTGTCAAGTTGCCCGACACTCCGGGCCGGTTCGAGGGATGCGCTGTGCTGCGCTCCCGGCTGCATGACTACCATCATCTTGCTCGTGTCTTCCGTAAGACAGATGCGCTGGGCTACGGGGTAAACAGACTTACTCTGTCTGGAGTGAGTCTCCCCAGGCGGGTATGTGGGACTCGCTGCGCCCGAAAGATCGTAAGTGGACGCAGCTCTACCCACTAAAACCCGGCGAGTGCCATCACTGCCGCTTTTGGTGAGATGCCCCGGATCTACAAGCAACAGGGCACCTGGGCTAGTCAGAGTCCCTCAGGGGACCGACGCCACCACCACAGAGCGGTTGCCTGCACCACAGAACGACCACTCCCAACGTCTGGACAGTACGATGAGGCGAGGTTCCCATCCTCACCCCTTGCCACCTGCTTTGTTGTCCCTTCTTCTTATAAGAGGGGTACACAGAGCCCCCTCGGCTCAATTCGCTTCGCCCAAGGTGTTGGGGCTACTCTGTCTTGCCCTTCATGACAAAGTGTAATTACTGGCACTGAGACTTAATATCTATGTCTCAGGTCCAGATGAAACGAGTATGTTTATAGGCCATGTCGAACACTTACCATGACATACCATAATACAAAAAAAATACTTCAGAGATAGTAATTGCTTTGCCTACCTTTTGCTAAGCATCGTGAAAACATACTGGTACTGTAAGGTCGTTTTCGAATCTCGAAAGCGGAATCCGCGGTGATATGACGAATTTAACGAATTTGTATTCTTTAAAACTCGACTCTTATCTATATCAATAAAGTTTGCTTACGAAGTGAGCGTAAAGTAAACTCTATCACTCAAATGAAGCTCGATATCGAAATGGTTTTTACAGAATAGCCCCACTGCACTACCCACACGCATATTAAGCAAAGTATTTGCGCCTATTGCTTTGTTATTAATAAAATATTAACGAAGTCTGCTAATAGCATGGTGTGTAAACGGCGTTTACGATATTAATGTTGCGTGCGTTGAGAGTGCACACTTGAATGGAATATTTTATCATTTTCTACGAGCGGTCCGCCGTCCGATGACCGCGAGAACATTGGCTGGACCAGCGCCGGCGATGGTGCACACGATTCACGCTCACATCTGGACGAAATGTTAATATTTAATACTCTATTGTACCTTACTCATTCATAAAATACGTGAGATGTTTAAGGGGGCATCTTAGCGGGATGATATATAGCTTTGCTTGATATATGGTATACATATTTGTATTATCTATACTAATATTATAAAGAGGAAAACTCTGTTTGTTTGGTTGTAATGAATAGACTCAAAAAGTACCTACTGGAACGATTTCAAAAATTCTTTCATCGTTTGAAAGCTACATTATCCACGAGAAAAATAAGCTAAATTTTATTCTGGAAAAAAATAGGGTTCCGTAAGATATTTGGGTTTTTCGGACACAAGGTGTAAAAAATCATCCAGAAAAGTTATTTATTTTGCGTAGGTACTAAGATCCCGTTGTAAATCTTATTTAACGCAGGCGAAGCTGCGGGCAACAGCTAGTATATCGATAAGCCATATATTTGAAATTCCATCCCAACCAAGGATATAAAAAATGAATCAACGTCCGGAGAAACCGTCCAACATGGTGGCATGTGGGGTACGATTTGTAGCACGCGAGGCGGTCACGCGTACGGCGCGGCGTTTAACGTTACGATTCTCAAATCAATTACATGCAATAACATCGACAATACCGCACGTCACCCGTTACTTAACACACTCACTATTATCATCCAACCACTCGGGTGACCTTTCCTCGCCTGATCTCGCGGAGGTGACAGAGGAGACATAAGGATTGATACAGTAAAGGAGCTCGTTTTTCGAGCTGTTTTAGTGGGGTACTGCACCCCAATACGAGTCCACACATATGCCAGTGTACCTACCCAAGGCCCTGGTAGTTGCGAAAGCAAATGCTTTTCAGGCAACTTGCAATTAAGTTGCCTGAAGGGATTTCCCTAGCGTCAAAAAAAAAGGTAACTTAATTGTGCATCACCTATTCTAAGACGTGAGATGTGAAGTCTCGTTGCCAGTAAACACTACCTGTCTTGCTCTTTTCTGCGAAATACAGTAAAGCTGTTTCACGGGACAAACCAGCAGGACAGCGGGGAGCCAGCATGCCCTCCACTGGTATCTATTAGCGACGCGACAGTCAAACAGGTTTCGATCCTAACAACTAGAATATTCTACAAACGACACTTGCGTCATTTGTTTTTTGCACATTCGTCATTTCTTGTGAAACTAGTTTTCGAAAATAAACAACATTTTTCTCGGAAACGAAATTGCATAGCATAGAAAATTCCTCTTAGCAACAGTTTTGCTTGTAATTGAGCGAATGCAAACGTTCATGAACCGAACCATATTCTATTGGTCTGGTGTTGTTTTGGCTTTTGTTGAACTACGTGCCAACTGCACTGGTTTATGATTGACCAAGATTGATTAAGACCCACCCCAAGAGGCACCCGAGAGTAATTTCCACACTCGATTTGTGCGAAAGGATAAATTGAACCATATATAAAAAACTACACAAGTAAATAATACTATTTTTTCCCAATTCAAAAGATATATAGCATCACTGTCGCTTTAGAAACTTACGGAATAAGTAGCAAAAAAAGGACACGTGTTAAAATACATCGTGTAATTTCTACTTATCGTTTCTTCCTATGCCAGTTGTTAGAATAACTATAATATGATGAAAAATAATACACTCAATTTTCGTTAATTATTCAAAATAATTTGCATACAATAGATTAAGGTACGCAAAAAATTCGAATGCTTCGTCTCTATGTACAATGCAGAAATCAGCAGCAATGATTTCTGCTTTTTCTGTTTGGTTAACGTGACCAATCCCATTTGGTGTCATTGCATTGAACCTTACCCTAAGAAGCATTAGGGATTAAAACCTGGAAATCACTTTCCTGTTATTTATTCGTCAAATTTTGCAGGATTACTCATGAATATGATGCGAGGGCTAAGTCTGGGTGAACACGTTCATAAGCTACGTCGACTACTACGATCGCATCCACTTTTAAATTTAATGGATAAGAATTAAAGTTACGGCGAGGAAAAAGTTTTTAGTATGGTTGATGATAAATACATTAAAAATGATCTCACATTTTTACTAAGAGCCTATAGAACAAACACAGGAATGACCGAAACATTAGCACGTAATGATTGTTTCCAAGTAAAGTGACGTTCAAAGAACTTCAGCTCTTCATAGTTAAAACTATCATGACAAATATTAAAACAACTTCCAAGCAAAACCGCACAAACTATTCCGTATGTTTAGACTTTAGACTTACAAATAATTCATTATTCTATATACCTATTTAAAACATATGTATTACAATATTTGTATGCGACGAACTCCTAAACTACAGAGCCGATGTTTATGAAATGTACTATTAGTATTGCTTCTCTAATTGTCTCTGATTAGGTTAGGTAGGTATACGGGATATAAATGGCAGCCTTGGCAACCTTGGTGGCTTTGGAGAGACGATGGCCCTGCTATGGGTATGCTCGGCTTCTCAAGTGAGAGATTTCGATGTGAGGTTCGATACTAACCCCCAGTAGGGCTTGAAATTAATATTTCTAAGTGCACCCTGTACACGATACCATCGCTCGCTCACCTTTCTCTGCCTTTGAAGGTGTGTGAAGTTCACCAACCCGCATTGGGTCAGCGAATTGGTGAAATATGTCCTAATACCTTCCTCGTCCGATTTCGAGGAGGCTTGGACCCTTATATGGGTCGAAACTTTACCTTTTTTAGCAACCTTGATCACTTACTTGTAGGTGGCTCGTTATATAATGTATACTTTACGTTTTAATATCGTATGTGACCATGCACGAAGCATTCCATACTAACGCGTTAATGTGCAGCAATTCATCGTAAACATCGAACACGACATACAAACATTATACATTGCGTGCCACACATGACACCCGCGGACAAGTGCAGGAAGTAGGAAATGTAATGTACGATTCATCGATTATCACATTCAATTCCAGTTTTCACGCAACATTTGTTTCTCGCCACACCCACCGTTTCATGGAAACGTGGAAGCGGACTTTTTTTGACCACTTTGACAAATACTCCGTTATAACATTATTCTTGTATCGTTTAATGTAATTAGATTGTAATTTGTCACATTTCTACTAATTATAATTACGAGTTATTAATTATTAGCTCGCGGTGCGTGTAAGATAAATATTCATTGTATTCATTTGTATTAATATCTTATAAATATAGATAAGGACGCCTTGATCTTGGTATGGACGACGTGAAGATATAATATAAAGATTCTAAGGGTCTCAGTCTGGATATGTCTTGCTGCTAGATAGGTTTGTATGAACAATTATAAATAAATACATAGGTCCCTAAAGAAAAGGCTTATGGACACGTGCATCCTGCCCATCCTAACCTATGGTGCTCAGATCTGGTCACTGATCGAATCACAGAAGTTCCGTCTCGGAGTTTGCCTAAGAGCTATGGAGCGTAGTGTCTTGGGCATAAAAAGAACAGACAAATTGCGAAATAACAGACTGCGCTCAATAATGGGCATAACTGACGTGGGCATCAAAGCTGCTAAACTGAAATGGGATTGGGCGGGTCACGTCACTCGCATGCATTCCCATCGCTGGGCAAACATCACCACATTTTGGGTGCCGGAAGATGGATGACGTCGCCGAGGTCGGCCCCGAAAAAGATGGCGTGACGATCTAGACGCATACCAGGTTGGCTGGCCGGTGGTGGCGCAGGATCGCGATATGTGGAAAAACTTGGGGGAGGCTTTTGCCCAGCAATGGCACAGCATAGGCTAATAATAATAAAAAATAAATACATAGGTAAGTTCATATCAATGCCGCACTTCAATTTTAATTGACGATAGATAGAAGAATAAGATTGATTAGACATCGGAGGCAGGATAAGTTTAATCAGTTAGTTATTATCTGAGACACAGACTATATAAATCATCATTAGCAGCAATTATCCGTCCGTTCCTTAACATAGGCCTCCTTCAACGAACGCCAAGGCGATTAAATAAATAAACATCATAAATTCGCATAAGGTGGTATATTGTCATTTTGTAGCTAATGAGAAATAACATTAATTATCAAGGATATAAGGCTTAAATACAAAATTCAGCGTGTTAGTAACGTGTATTACAGTGAAACATCTCAACCGGGAGTCTGGTGTTGGATGTTGCAGCCGCCAGCCGTTACAGCGCAAATGTTAAACATAAACAGCGGTTATATTCGGAGTTAGCGGTCGCCCATCCGCTCGTACACGTGGCAAATCTCGACGGAAACAAACATAATACGCCATGAATGAATAAAATGAATGAATGAATGAATAAACACTATTTGACAGAGCTTTCGTACAGAATAATAAGCGATTTATGGTAATGGATATAATGGCAATAAAGCGCTTATACTCTCCTGCTGATCGAGGGATGCGATAGGGCGCAGAGAACACCAGGGCAGTATGCCCAAACACATTCCCCAGTGAAAAAAGCTAACTAGTTTATCTATCTCCACTGCCAGTTTGATTAACCAGACGGCATAAAAAAATCATGCGTACATTTTTAACATTTATTTCTTTAATTTAGATTTATTTATTATATGTGATCATAATAAAAGTTACCTACTATGTACATGTGACGAAGGAAAACATCGTGAGGAAACCTGCATGTCTGATGACATTGAAAGTCTTTGAAGGTGTGTGAAGTTCACCAACCCGCATTGGGCCAGCGCATCGGTGAACTATGGTTATTACCCTACTCGTCTGACTTCGAGGAGAAGACCCGTGCCCAGCAGTGAGACATAAAGGGTTGATACTTTACTTTTTTTTACTACTTGTGATGTTTATATATTGTACAATATTCTCGCACTATCCATTCCAATCCACTCAGTACACACGACCTTAGCAGAGTTCCTCACAGCTATTACAGCTACAAACTGTAGTACATAACTGACGTATATTAGGTAATAATCACACGTGTACTTAATCTATTATTGAAACTAATCATGCATACACTTATCAGACTAATACCAGCTATCAATTACATAAGGATCATTGTAAATAATCGAGCTATCATCAGTCAGTGCAACAAAAACAAGTCATGGTTGAATCATTTAGTTCTGCTCTAAAAATATCAATATATTTTTTAAAAGCATTTAAAATATCTTACGCAAAGTATTCGTGTCATGTGTTAAAATGAAATGTCCCAGTTTATCAATATTCGTTCAAGTCGAGATTTATTTTTCTTAATGAAGATTCACTACTTCATAGTTGTTGATTCGTTTTGGTTCAACACTCCAAATCCGTGTGGCATCCAAGTGCAAAAAACAATATTAGCTGAAGTACAAGATGGGTTTTGGTCTAAATGTGTAGAACTAGCTGTTGCTAGCTTAGTAGCTTCGCCTGCGTCAACTAAGATTTAAAGCGTGTCCCGAACTTTATTGAAAATTTAACATGCCTATGTTCACCGGGGATACTGTAGCTTCCCAACAATGAAAGAATTTTTCAAATCGGTCAAGTAGTTTCGGAGCCTATTGAATACAAACAAACAATCGAATCTTTTCTCTTTATAATATTAAGTATGGATAAGGCTAGATGCATCAAAAGTTTGAAATCGATTTACATAATATATTTTTAAAAATATTCAGATTTTCTGACGCAAGTCTTTTAATTATATATTTATTACACAATCTGCAAAAGGGTTTTATCTTACTTTATATTCCTAATCATTGACGTAGTTCACATCAAGCGTAGTCAAGGAGAAGTGTTTCATTATAATGAGTAGAATTCGCATAAACATTAGAAAACAGCTTATATACCTTTCATTTATAAAGCTTCGCACATTCTCGCGACATTCTTGAAACGTTTTCACGTTGAAACTATACCTATTTAAATGTGAATATGAGAAGTTTTAAATAGTGGAGTATGCGACAGTTTTACTTCTTTACGCTGAGTTGCCTAGTTCCTAATGTGAGTTTGAATATATTGAGAACTTTGGACTTTTCATACGCAAAGTCCAAAGTTTAGGAATTGCGTCGCTAACTTTTATTACTATTCATACGTAGGTTTACACACATTAGCACGTCGGTGACGCGAACCCAAAATTTTTCCCTACCACAAAGTGTTCAACGCTATAAAGTTTTCACATCAAAAATTCTTACTGACATTTCCTAAGCCTGTCTTCACCAGTACAGCCACTAAACTTCTATAGCTATCAAACCAACATATTGTTTTTTTATAGTTATTCCCCGTAACAGACTTAAACATGTAAAGGTAACAAACACTCTCAAATACCGCTGCGGCGCGTAGACGATAAAAACTCTCGCGTATCACGTGCATTCTATTTCAGGACGGGCAGATGGCAGAATATTTGCGGCTTTTGCCTATCAATCGTCTGATATTGTAGTATTGTTTTATTATTGAATTTTTTGTTCTTGAACCAAGCAAGTCGCATATATTTCATTCGTATGTACTAAGAAAGTATACTCTATTATGTTAGTCAATAGTGAGATAGAGAGAGAGATGAGTGATGATAGTCCAGTAGGTATGCCGTATGGGCTCGGTTACTTGAGCGAGAGGATCCAGGTTTGATCCTGACCTCCACCCTCTGTGCTTCTTATTCTTCTCTATGTGCACCCTGAACACGAGATCGCTCGATCAACGGTAAAGGAAAACATCGTGAGGAAACCGGCATGCCTGATAAGATTAAAAGTCTTGGAGGTGTGTGAAGTTCACTAACTCGATTGAGCCAAAGCCTTGGTGAATATGGCCTCGCCTGAATACGAGCAGCAGCAACAGGAGCAGTGGGACATAATATGTATATGGGGTGCTATTTTACATTTTAGTTTTTTTTACTTGGTTCGAGAAAAAGGCGAAAGAGAAAATGGCGAAGAGGTTTATGACGTTCATTGAAAGGGGCCCATTTCCAGCAGTGGACGGGTGAAGACTGATGATGACGATGGATTTAAGTACTTGTAGATACTACATTATACATATATCAGAAGACGCTTCCATGGTGGTCTTTTTCGTTTATCACAATATATTCATGATATTACAACATAATTTAAAGAGCTGGTTGGTTCTTAAGAGCTGGTTGGTAAATGGTGATGATGTGTGAATGACACGGTTTCATATCCCAAGGGCAAATTGGTAGTACTTGATCTCTCAGATGAAGCTGCAAGTTTTTTAGTTAAATACATGTGTAAAGCTAATAGAATAGCAGTTTATGTCAGTATTCTTAAACACAACGCTTTCGAGATAATTAAAACAGCACGAACCAAAGACAACGGGAGATCATTATAATTAATTAATACACTTAATTTTGCTAACATTTATAGTTTGTTGAATGTCGGCTGTTCCCGAGCTTCATACATATATACATACGCGTCCCGCTGGGAACGGGACCCCGGCGCCGGTCCATATACAGACAGACACACAAAACATATTTACAACAAAAACACACGCCATATACAAGTGTAACCGTTTATGATATCGTTGAACGCTTTTCCCAATTTCCCGGACTTTCCCGTGGGAATGTCGGGGAGTATTTTCCAAGATTTAGAGATTTATTAAACGATGACGAATTCTCAATTATAGCTGTATTTATTTACACCAGCCGCTTAATTTCTTAGAAATGTTTAAAAATTACGTTTTCCTCTTCCCGTTTTTCTAAGAAAATTGTGGGGCATAAAAATTGCGCATCATCAAAAGAAACGATTTATCATCACCATAATCATTTATCCGTCCACTGCTGAACAAAGGCCTCCCTCAATGAACGCCATAACGACCGATCCTTGCCACTCGCATCCAACACTTGCCACCTGGTTAAGGCTAAACACTATATTACACGTGTATTCAAAATAGGTTTATAATTCGCTGAAAGGTGAAAGCACGGAGAATAGATATAAGGAGTCCGAACGTAATGTTGAACGAATGGTCGCAATTTAAAGGGCAGAATTTAGTTCGGCAAATTGCCGGTAGAGCACGCCTTCTTTAATAAGTACTCGTTTAAATCATTACGCGGGAAGTATTGTGGCGCTGATTGGTCCGCTCGCGGGAAGTACTGTGGCGCTGATTGGCCCGCTACAGTAGCATCCAACCGATCCTATAGCGCAGACAGCGGCAGAAAAAAGAATTAAGATCTGGGTTTATTATTGTGTATGTGAATACTACGGAAAAGCCCATATCGTTCGGACTCCTTATATCTATACACCGTGGGTGAAAGCACACGAAAATGTTCGAATTTTGACAGGAGACAAGATAATATGCAACGGAATAAATATAGCAACTTTAAACTTTATTTTCCAACTTTCCCTGTAAGTAGTATATTAATTAGTAAGATTAATCGATTTGGTGATTGGTCTCGCATTGGAGGACATTGCAAAAACAAGTTTTATGTCAGTTACAAACCGGCCAGTGGCCGATGAGCAGCCCACGAACATAAATGGGATCACGCAGATGTGTTTGCCTATCCTAAGACAAAAAATAGCAGGGTGTGATAAAAGTGGTATCCGTGCATAAGGAATGCAGCGGATCCCTCATCATCAGGATCAGTGGATATTCACTGAACTACTATAACACGAGTTAGCAAGCAGAAGTAGAAGCCATCTAGGTGAAAATCTTAATTTTCTATCGACATTCAGTTAATTAATAAGAAAGCTTTCATATTAATATCTAAATGTAGGCCATAACTGTACAGCCATAAATATCTCAGATCTCATAAAAGGCACTAACTGCGTAGAACGGGACGCACTTCCAAACATGGCGGCGGTCAGTCGAGATCTGTCAATAATGACAGGAAACAATCACAGATAATAACAGCCTGGATTAAAATCGATTTTGTATCGATTAGTGTTAGCGAATAGGAACTACTTGAAAATTCCGATTCGAAACGATTAAATACCAATTAGCGTTTGTCCGATTTTATTATTGATTTGCGTTTATAAGCGAGCAGGACTGAATGGAGTAAAATTTTTATGGTTGTTTTTCGAAAAAACAGTTCATAAAATTTAGAATATTATTTAAATTAAGAGCTGTATAGGCTAGAGGGGTTATCATTATTGAATTTCAATGAAACTATCATCACCAGCCTTTACATGTCTCACTGTTGGTCACGGGTCTCCTCACAAGCAGCCGAAAAGGGTGTTTGGGCCATAGTTCACAGATGCGCTGGCCCAATGCTTGTCGGTAACTTTTACTATTTCACACACTTTCAAAGATCTATATGTATGTAGGTTTCCTCACGATGTTTTCCTTCACCGATAAACATAGAAAGTTTTAAGCTCTGTAATGCGAGATAGTATTTCGCTCCCTACGCCATTTGTTCCACCGTCCGTGATTCCCCCACCTGGACACGAGCTGCTGTGTCCAACCTGGAAGTTTTTGGCAACTGGCCAACCTTGAATAGACTTAGTACTAAGGCCGGCCGGAGCAAGGATAACTGCGTTCGGTGGGGATTCACAGATCCCGCAAATGTAGAGTGCATGTGTGGTGCCGTCCCACAAACGACCCATCTCATCTTATGTCGTGTTCTGCGTGCCCTACCACCAGCACATTGCAGGATTAAATGAACGCTACTGAGAATGAAATACACGTAGTTGAGTTCTGGGCGGATAAAATTTTGGTAGCCATCGACACGCTAAGAAGAAGAATCAGGTGCACAGAGAAATGTAGAAAATCCCTTTCCGGGCACCCGGTCAGGATCGAACCTGGACCTAGGAACCCGACCTCAAGAGGACCAGCTCATAACCACTAAGCCATCGTCGCTCACGTGGATCTATCAGATCCACGTGAGCGACGATGGCTGAAATCTGAACTTATTGATTGATGATTGATGATTGATTGACCATCCACGGTCATCGTCATGAGAAGAACCTTAATTGGGTACTTCACGGATTTTGTCTCTCTCGTATCATTCGGTAATCAGTGTTGAATGCACTGTGTAAGATAATTGAATGAAAGTTATTAGACTTTCAACAATTTTCTATACGACATAATATGAAGCTTTGTCTTGCATAACACGAAAAACATTTCCTTTCACATAAAATATTTAGTTATTTTAAATTGCGTGTTGTAACTTCATGAATGTTATATCAAAAATTTATCATTTCATGAAACTATTACAATTATTTATTAATATAGAATGTACGAAGCGCGTACGGGCAAGAATGGTTGCTTTGTATAAGTTCTTTTGTAGTGAATTGGTCAGTTACATAAGGAGACTATATTGTATTTCTTAGACCATCTAAAAACTAACCTGGGCTCCCGGAAAGTTCCTAGCCTTACCTAGATTTCGAACCATTCCAGTCAACTGTCCATGATTTTAACGAAAGTTTGGTCATATCTCACAAGTGGATTTAAAATGAATAATTATAGAAAAACGGAGTTATAACAATATTATAATTTATTTATTTAAATAGTAATACTCAATCAAATATGCATCACTTTATAACGTGTTATAATAAAAAAAGGATTTTAGTTAAACAACTTTTACGGATTTTATCGCGGTTTATTTAGTTTTTTGGTCACGGAGGTCAACCATGGTCACGGGAGGAGTCCTCCCGTTGCTGTAAAGTATACGAAACGTCGGGCTTGTAAAAAACTAAATAAACCGCGATAAAATCCGTAAAAGTTGTTTCATTATAATGAGTGAAATTCGCGTAAACATAAGAAAACAATAAGGATTTAAGTTATTAAGCCGCCTTAAGACGTCCCGATAAAATCGGATGATCCGTATAAGGTCGTCCTACATGTGCCGATTTAGATATACAACTAATAAGGAGTATATTTATTGATCGCTTCTCCCCTTTAGCGGACTTGTCTGGTGACTGGTCCACTGACCCAATAATGTAATAAATTATTAATCTTAATGTCGTGGGTAGATAACTTATAGACCTAGTTCTGCTATCAATTTTATATTTCACCTAATGGTACAGATTTATTTGATCTAGGGTTTGTTTAATCACTATTTATAGGTCTACGGTAATTGTATCCCGCCTCCGTCTATTAAGTGGCCGTATCTTTTGAATCGTTGAAAGCGGTTTCACTTTTAACTGAATTCAAAATAGGAGGTTATCAATTCGTCTGTATGCTTTTTTTTATAACCAAATAGTTGTCATTGAACTCTTTGTAAAGACGACATTCGTAGACAATGTTAAAATATGGAACTTCGAAAAAAATAATGATTAGTATAATATTGTAACAATAATGACGTTTGTTGGTTGTAAACACTTGCCTGCTCTTTATATTTAGGGAATGCAAAAATAAAAATTCTCGAGAACATTAAATGTTGGTCGTCGGCCAAGTATGTGATAAAAAAGCATCACGCGATATGGTTTGTTGCGAGTGCTGCGATACAGCTAATGATGCGAAACACGATGGTCATCACCACTGCAAGTTTAATCACCAACGATCAATAGTCTACCGTTTTTTTCGGATGGAGCTATGCTAATGGCCCTAATGCTTCGTCGAAAGTGGATAGTCTACCGTCTATTACTCCATATATTATGGATTTTATCGCGGGTCATTAAATATTAACACGCCCGACTTTATTTATTTTTGCAGATTCATTTATTTGACTTTCCAGATATCACACAACAACCATGGTCACGGTATATTCATGTGATCGGCATCAGCCGAGAATTAAATCTGTAAAAATTATTTCATTATAATCAACACTACTACGGTTATTCGGTTATCTTTCTATATCTTTCCTTTTAGTTAATATAATTATATCCATTCATATTTTATACCGCTTTCTAGAGAGAAAGGGGTATAGTGTACCTTTAGAGTTAAGTATCAACCCATAAATGACCCACTCCTGGGCACGAGTCCTCTGAATCAGGCATTGGTATAGTTAGCCATAATTACGGCTATACCAATAGGGGCCAACAAAACCAATGCGGTCTTGTGAACTTCACACACCTTCAAAGACTTCAAATCTCATCGGGCATGATGGTTCCCTCGCCAGGATTCCCTTCACCGCTGAGCGAGCGATGGTCTCGCGTTCAGTTGCACTAAGGTCTAAGACATATAAAAGGCCCACAAGCCATCACGGGAGTCAGGATCGAACTCGGACCTCGAACAGGCCGAGCCCATACCCACAAAACCATTTTAATCAGCACAAATGTTAACAATCAAAGAAGCAATCAAACGAACAATGCCTCATCCCTGAGAGTAATTATTTCTCCAATAAAACAATATAAAACCTCTTTAGCGATCAAAAACATAAAACCTCATTGGTAAAACTTATCGAACCTCTCTCACCTTCGGCTCTTGAATGAGTTGTTGGAAAGTGGGCGAGTCAATATTGGACAGGCTGCTGGCGGTGTGCTGTGTTTAATTAGTCGGGAGAGGAACGCTCACCGATCGACGTGTTTCACTTTCATATTAGTTCGGTTGACGGTTACTTTACGTTTGCATAATGTGTTAAGTTTTTAAGACGACGTTAACTTAGATGTTCCTGTAATCATCAGCTCGGTGACTTGTCTTTCGTGAACATAATTTGCCCGATAGGCGTAAAATGGCGTAATTTATTACGTCAACGACTTTTACAAGGTCATGATTTTCAATTTAAATCTAAGTATGTACGATATGATCTTACGAGATCATTATCAACGCTACGTACACGGCACAGATAACTTACTGATTATGTTGAAATTATATATTAAAATATCAAAAAACATTTGAAGGCATAAAGATAAAATTGATTAAAATAAAAGTAAAATAAAAAGATTAACCATATTTTAATAAAAGGTAAAGTGGACGGATAAAGGCTGATGATGATGATATTTAAATATAACATACATCCAATTGTCTCTAATATACTACAATGTAGTATGTACAGTCTGTATTAGGTATATTGCCTAAAACTGAATTTAGAACTCAATACGTGTAATTTTGCCATAAGTTGATGGTAACCGAATTGGATGTTAGAAGTTTTATGCTTAACAATTTTTTGCGTTACTTGAATAAACTAATTACCACACTTAATGATAGGTTAGCATCACCTATATACCTAGCATTAGATAAGACAACTCCATATAAGGATTGCCTCTCCAGATTTAAAATGTTGTCTCAGTATTAGTAATAAGTAACTACACATAATTTCCTGCAGAATAAGTACTTTCAAAATGACGGTATACAGATCTTAACAATATATTTATTGACATATTATTGAAAAGAAAAGAAAAGAAAAATATTTTTTTTTTATTCACAACAACATAATAATAATATACAGCTATAATTATTATTATGTTATTATTATTATTCTTATTGCAGACTATTTCAAATTCACAGTTACGTTAAATCCAATAAATCCTATTGGCACAATATATTAACTAGATCGGATCGGACGGTTAATCACTAAACAGTTTAGCAGGCTTTATGCAGATAAGCCACTTCATTAAGCCTGCCAGGAAATTGCCTCTTTGTGAGCCTTACGTGCGCTAATATGAAACACCTTTTACGGTTATTTGATGAGTTAAACTTTAGTTTGATATACAAGCCGAAGTTAGGTTTTAGAGTTCGACAGACCGTCGTACGTCGGTCGTATGATAATCCACAAGTCGTGACAGTGCTCGACCGAACGTGAGTCGGCACGCGTGAAATTGTCAATTTCCATACAGATGCTTACAAATGACAAGCGCGACCGACGTACGCGCAGAAGCCACGCGTGACGCGACCATGGCACCTCGAAATGGAAGCTTTGAAGCCGGCCTAAGTGATGGGCCTTGTCTATGAAAATAATCGAGTTCACCCGTTTGTCTAGAGCTGGACTACTGCATATTCTAAAACCTTGGGAAGTATGGAGGTTATGCTGTGCAAGTACAGAATGGTGGAAAACTGCTGTTTCGTAGGCAAGGGTAGGGAAGGCAGTGTAATTACGTGCACCTCCTCACAATTACATTATTATAATTATTATTTGATGACGTAGCAGTAGGCTGGTCACACACTCAGGAGTACGGATTACCGATAGGACATTAAGTTTCTATAGTGGAGGCCGCATTTAGGTAGACAAAGTATTGGTCGGCCTGGTGGGACTGCGAGCAGTGGTCGCTCTGTGTTGGATACGAGTGGAGAGATCGGTCGTCTTGACGTTTATTGAAGGAGGCCGATGTTCAGCAGTGAACGGATAAAGACTAGTGATCATGATGAAGTGAAATTAATATGAGTTTCTAATGTAACAACATACTGCGTGTTCTATGACCGATCTTGTTTCCTCTTCTGAACAGTCATTGTTCCTTCATCGTTTGGCGGGTAGTTTAACAGGGGATCCTGTTCTGAGCCAGCGGGGAGGTGAATAAGAGTTGCATCATGATGAACATTGTAACGCTCCCGCCGGCCCCGAGCGTCTTGACCTCAAATGCCATTCTCATGACTCCATATCGATATTCGCTAACTTTGAACTAAACCCTACCATTTGTTTTACAAATTATTAATACAATATATTACTTAGGGACTAACTGTTACCCGTGGCTTCGACCGCGTTATTATTATTATTATTTTTTCAAAAGGTATCCTAATTCCTATGTTTCTTCTTAAACCTCTAGTACAATGTTTAATGATGATAGGTTAAGAAGTTTTCGCGTGAAAGCGTAACAAACAAACTTATATTCACATTTATAATATTACTAGGGATTTGATCCCTACATTATGACAAAGTTTACCTTAATCATACATCACCTATAGTAATTAAAATAACTGAGATTATTTGATGTTATTTCGTTAGAATCTAATCTAACATACTCATCAACTATAATAAAATCTAACTATTAGATACTAGGATATTAGGATTTGTTAGTACAATTTATACCTAAAATCGCCAAGGCTCATATAATAGACAGTATCATTTGCCCAATCATATTATGTTTATTATTATTTCTAAAGTTAAAACAGGACAAACATAACACTATCGATCTACATAATACATGAGATATAATAAGAGAACGTTTTGGCAATCATCGAGGACCAGTTCAAATAACGATGAGAGATATTTAGCACTTTATTTGAGAAGACAAATAAGCACGAATTTTGTTGCCGCATTATCATTTATATTCGACACAATGAAGATTATTGAGCGATCGAGTTCGCGTCGTGTTCTAGACTCTAGTGTCGGTGGTGACGCGGTTGCTAAGTGCACAGTTGGTTGATAACCCGCCTCTCTATTAATATCTCGACCACTTCACTCCACACTCCGCTAATATCGTGTTACTAATATATGCGTATGAAGATGAAGTATTCAATTTATTAGTATACTCTATCAGGTTGAGCGACGATGGTCCAGTGGTGGACGGGCTCGGCCTCTTATGCGAGAGGTTCCGGGTTCGATCCTGACCCGTCCGTGTGTGCCTTGAAATGGGTTTTGCTAAATTTCTATGTGCACCCCAAACACGAGACCATCGTTCGTTCACCGGTGAGGAAAACATCGTGAGGAAACCTGCATGCCTGATGAGATTAAAAGTCTTTGAAGGTATGTGAAGTTCACCAACCCGCATTGGGCCAGCGCATCGGTGAATTATGGCCCATTACCCCCCTCGCCTGATTTCGAAGAGGAGACCCGTGCCCAGCAGTGGGACATATAAGGGTTGATACTTAACTTTGTTTTTACTCTATCAGGTATCGCCGTAGCCCGTAGCCATAGTCAATCTTACTAGTCTTACTTCTTACTAATATTATAAACTTGTAAGTTTGTAAGTATGGATTTTGTTACTCTTTCATTAGTGAATGATAAAAATGAAGTTACCTAATTAAAAATCTTAAAAAGCATTTTTATATTTAATTATTTCACAGTTTAAGTGATTCGCCTATTTCAGCCGGGCCGATCTCTATACATGTTATATAAAATTAAGGAAGCAACATTTAAAGTACCTAATAAATGACTTTTGATAAAACAAATTGATCTACAGCAATATGCTTTAGATGTTCTAGTGCTTTGGAAATTCCGACATCACATTATTGCCAGGTCAAACACAAAATCATCGAATCATCAGTATTAATGGAACGCCATTACTCGGCTTAATAGTGGTGCAGTCAGCAGTCAGCGGTGTGCACTGTACATTGACATAACCTACATTCGAGCTATGTTTAGTTTCGATTAATGTCTGTTCGGATAGTTTAATAACGTTTCAATATTATATTTGCACTGGTACAATGACATCATCATCATCATAATCAACAACAACAGAAGTTTGCCCTTTATTCTTTTTAATTTTCTGTGCAGCGAGTCCCACATACCCGCCAGGGGAGACCCACTCCCCGGCAGGATGCCTCAGTGCATTTCCCGGCGTAAAAGAAAATAAAAAGAAAAGGCCACCTATTTAGCACATACACATATCCTGAGACATAAGAGAAGTATTTGTTAGTGATCAACCTATTGAAAGACAGTGGCCTGTCTTGATCTTCTCTTCGAAACACAGCAAAGCTGTTTCACGGGAGCAAAAAGCAAGGTGATATTCATGCAGCAGGGCCAGCGTATGCCTTCCACCAGTTGTGTACTCCTATTCTTGTCTTTCAACATGGGGAGTCTTCTCGCATCATTTCACTATGCTGCATGTCTAGCTTGGGTACCACCCTCGTATTGATTTCTATGAAACAGCCTTGATGGGTCAAGATAGGGAAACGGGACAGGCTGGTAGTACCGGGGCTTACCACGTCTCAGGATGGTCACCGCAAGAGTTACGCTTCTTCCAAGAGAACTCTACCATTTCTCTATTAAACTAACAAAAAGCAACCAAATGATTGATATCAATTCATTTGTCAAGCCATGGTGGTAAGCACAGGCAACCCTCAGTGTAGTTTTAATGATCTACTAAAATTGATAATTAAATATTATTTGTGAGCGGTAACCGTCGCCTATTTGGACCACAAAACCGGAACGGATAGTTTGCGACAGAAATAGACAGGAATGTGGTACTTGCCCGATATTGCGTGGCTGATGTGTCAAGTCGGTTTAACAGCTTCGGTAAAATCAGGTATAAAAGCTATGTTGCGTAACTTTATTAATCAAAGCGAATCACTTGCTCTCACAGTAAAAAAAAAATATTTCCTTCAAATCAACGTAAAACCTTCTCCACGACTAATCGTATCGTCAAATACGTAAAGAATTTCCCCGTAGTTCCCGAGTAGGTAATACGCATTGAAACAAACTCTTCACGTTCATTATATTAAGATGGCGATATGCTAAATGACAATAACTTATCAACAAGAAATAATATAGCAGCTATCTGCGCTTGGCTGCAATGCTTGTACGGACTTGGAATGCAATTTCAAATCCTGACCAACGAATCAAAGTCAACTTTTAGGGCCTGTTTCACAACCTCCAGATAAGTGCCGGGTAGGCTATCCACAAAATATTTGACAGATACTCCATACTCTATCTGTCAAATATGTTGTGAATAGCCTATTCGGAACTTATCAGGAATTAGTGAAACAGGCCCTTAATGTATTTTTTTGTTAATAAAAATGGTACTCACCATCAAACCTTTTCGCCCTGTTAGACAGTATGTCAGCCAGTTTGCTGAGCTCGCTACGCAGCGCCGCTTCCAACTGCGACCGCGCCTGTTGCGTCAGCTTGGTGCGGGCTGTGGCGCTGCAGCAGCCCTTGTTGCCGCAAAGCTCTCCAGCATCTGAAACGAATATTGAATTTAAACATATGTTTCTAATCCGTAAAAAGTAGTTTCTACCGTCGCCTGTCATCCGTTTTGTAATCCATAGCATAATATTGTTTTCGCGTGAAAGCGTAACAAACATCCCTACTTTCACATTCATATTAGTAAGGATAAGGATAATAGTGAACTTACAGATATTGTAACGAATTTATATAGCCTTGCCAAACTAGACGACTTGAGAATTTGAAGTGGGTTATTTATAGTGTCGATGCGACAAGGGAACGGAGGGCTGGGGTCCCAAATAACTTGGAACAGGGGGACTTATTGCATTACGGCGGATCGATATGCGCTAGGAGATATTTTCAATAACTAGAACTCGCCAAGCCATCGAAATTTGTTCTCAATATATAAAAAACATACAACTCCAAACATAGTTTGACAGTATGTATAACTTTGCAGCTAGTATGTCATATAACATATCCGAAACGTCCGTTTAAATATGTTTTTTCTGTTAGTGGATAGTTAGTACTCAACATTCTCTATGAACATAGAATAGTTAAGCCCTGGCAATTTATTCATGTGATACCTGTGTGTTATATGTTCTGATTTATGTTGTAAAGATGTTAAAGTGTATGTCAACTAACATGGCTGTTAATGGCGGTTAACATAGGGTTCTAGAGTCAAATTTGACAGCTTTCATTGTAGTTGTTATGTCAACTGGCAGGCTGATGCAATAATGTAATTTAACCATGCTTCTAGCAACTCATTAACACTTAAAAACCGACTTGAAAGTTGATTAGTTAATTTTTGCGTTGCTCAGCCATTCGGGAACCGGGCGTAAGTCTTGATGCCAGTAATCTTTAGTGAATTCTTATTGACACTGCCTGTCCTACCATTATCTCCGAAACACTATGTCTAGGGGGAGCAATAATCAAGATGGGGGGTAACCATTGAGGCACACGGCATTCCAATTCCCTTTATTGTTCATCGTTTAATCACATGTAGGATCTTGATAATGATCACTTATGGTCGTCTTAGCGGCTAAGTTTAAAATGAGGGTTCGCAACGCGCCCATGTCAGAGAAGATACCCACAAGAAACTCTGATGGATTCTGATCATTATTTTAATTGTGATCATTATTTCACAAAGTCACTTTTTTACCTTTCACCAGTCAACATTAGTTAGTTACTTATGCCGTATTTCATCCTTGACCTAACATGTGACACGTAGGACAATTTCATCTTAATTATAACTAATCCCCCGGTATCGACTCGGTTCGTGCCCGCCGTGGCAGGCCCGGGATGAAACCGAATCCAATTTACATGCGGCAAGGGAGTTGTGCTATTGTGTCGTGATGGTAGGGTACAATATGTTTTGTATAGGGGTCAAGCAGAGCTTTGAGTTATAAGTGACGAGCGCTTAGAGAATTTGAATTAGTTACTGTATATGTTTGTTGTTTGATTATTTCTACTTGAAAATACAGAATTAGTACTATGCTGGATGCGGACAGCGCAGGACCGATCGTTGTGAAGATCTTTAGGGGAGGCCTATACCCAGCAGTGGGCGTCGATTGGCTGACATGATGATGATGATGAAATGATTATTGTCAAACCTACTAATATTGTAAACGTTAAAGTTTGTAAGTATGGATGTTTGTTACTCTTTCACGTAAAAACTACTGAATAGATTTTCATAAAACCTTACAATGATATAGCTTATTCATCAGAATAACACCAAGGCTATAATTTATCACCGTACTCCAGCGAGAACGGGAAGTACGCGGGTGAAACCACGGGGCGCTGCTAGTACAATGTAATTGTATCAACATAATATGTTTTACAGTTATTCGTCAATGACTTGAGATTAGAGAGAGATTTTCAAGAGACTTGAAACGAGAGACTTCCACCGGTCTCTGTCCAATAATAATCCTTACTATTCCTTACTAATATTACTTATTACTAATATTATAAATGCGAAAGTAACTCAGTCTGTCTGTCTTTCTGTCTGTCTGTCTGTCTGTCTGTTACGCTTTCACGACTAAACCACTGAACCGATTTTGATGAAACTTGGAACAGAGATAGCTTAGAGCTTGGAAAAGGACATAGGCTACTTTTTGTTGCGAAAAAAAAGTTTATGGGGGTTTAAATAGGGGATGAAAGTTTGTATGGAAAGGACAATGGCGAAATATTATTTAATATTTTTGAAGCGTCTAGAAATGTCATGTGAAGAAAAACAATTATTTTGTTTCTTTACATTTTACCAATATATTCTAGGGTTTGATAAAAGCCACCAAACAAAACCAATTATTATTTGTTACTCAATTGACTACTTTTTACGGATTTCATTATTGGATGACATATTTTTCCCTTCGTTTTTTAATCTGTTCCTGTTGGAACCAGCTAAGACCAGAAGCCATACGACTATGTCTGTCGTAAAATACAGAATCTATTGATTTCTGACACTTTGTTACTCAGTCCTTTGGGAATGTAGCTCCGGGAAATTTCCCATAATAGATACAAAACAAACAATGGTAAAATCACCCCCGATAGCTTAGCACCTAATAAGTCTAGGTTACCAAAGAATGTCATAACAGATCCTGTTGATAAAATCACAGAACTGTTAAAGCGTGACGCTGAAGCGCGACGTAAGCTACAACACACACTCAGACATAACACAGCCGGTGTTAGGCACACATTCACACCGCATGGGCCCCGGGGTCGTATGCGACGTCGAACCCTACACTCCGTTGACCAGTTGATCCGGATCAACCGCGACAGCATAGGCTCAGATCAGCTACGAGTCGACACCAATATAGACCGTGTAGTCACCGATAGCACTCTGCTATCGGCAGCTTGCTCGGGTCCCGCGCTTGACCCGCCTCTCCCGCTACCGGGGGAGGGGAGGGCCGGCCCTCACGATAGGTTTCTAACGTCACCCGTTCCAAACCAGTCGACCGTAGCTGACCAAGTTAGGTACAAACCCGACGCCATGAACATGGCGGGGGGCAACCCCCCAAATTTTTAACGTCATAGGATGATCCAACCGGATCACCCCATTTCCGATGACGCATAGCGGTCGCTAGGACCATTAGCATAGATCCAACCGAAAAAAAAAAAAAAAAAAAAACAATGGTAAAATAATTCAATAACATTAATACCAATAAAACATACCCTAAAATCATTTGAGATTATTAAGATGTATTATCTAATAATTATTTGAAGAAAAAAAATGATTTTATTTCTTTACATTTTACCAATATATTCTAGGGTTTGATAAAAGCCACCAAACAAAACCAATTATTATTTGTAACTCAATTGACTACTTTTTATGGATTTAATTATTGGATGACATATTTTTCCCTCCGTTTTTTTTAATTTGTTCCTGTTGGAACCAGCTAAGACCAGAAGCCATACGACTATGTTCTTCGCAAATTACATAATCTATTGATTTCTGACACTTTGTTACTCAGACCTATGGGAATGTAGCTCCGGGGAATTTCCCATAATAGATACAAAACATACAATGGTCAAATAATTGAATAACATTAATACCAATGAAATATATATTTAACATTTTTAAGATGTATCATCACTACATATTATAAAACAAAGTCGCTTTTTCTGTCCCTATATCCCTTTGTACGCTTAAATCTTTAAAACTACGCAACGGATTTTGATGCGGTTTTTTTTAATAGATAGGACAATTCAAGAGGAAGGTTTATGTATATAATTAATTAAATTTTCATCTACATTGGCTAAGATATAACAATAATTGTTGGACGTGTCGGAAAAAAATAGGCCGCCAGGGAGTTTTCAATGAAAACGCTGCCTAAACCGTTAAAGATAACATAACAAAATAATATATGGTGGAATTATGTATCTTAAATAGGTCTACAAAAAAGTCCGCGATAGCATATGTCTATCTCTTAGTTATATAATACTATATTCATTTAATACTTTTAAAAAATGGGCATTTATAGGGCTATTTACACAGATTAGGTATAAATCCTTATCATTTTAAATTAATTAATTGGCTTGAGCACTTTATGAAGATTATTTTTGTCCTTTACATCCTGTTAATTAAATAAATACTTTAGGAGATATGGCAAAATCAAAATTATACATTATCATCGTCATCATCAGCCTCTATCCGTCCACTGCTGAACATAGGCCTCCCTCAATGAACGCCAAGACGACCGATCCCTTGCTACTCGCATCCAACTCTTGAACCTTAACCCAAAATTATACGCAAGAAAATAAATCGTGTGGCCGTGATTTGAACGGGCAGTGTAATAATGGTATCCTAAATAGTACATTATATGCATACAGAAATTCAGAAAGCGAATATAATGTCTTTATGTTCAAGATAACATATATATCCATTTTAATACAAAAACTTAGTCATTTTTAAATAGAAAATGATTATCATCAGACATGATAAATCCGTAAATCTAAAATCACGCGGGCGAAGCCGCGGGTAACAGCTAGTTATTATATAATTATTCGCCAATGAAGTTAATAATTTTTTACATCTCCATTTTTATTATCAGAGCTCGATATTTCGACAGTCGATAGCAGCTTCACGATAAAGTAGTGCTAAATGCGAAACATGCCGCCGGTGATAGTATAATTGTTCCTTCTCTTTCTTCTGTCACTTGTACTCCCCAACAGGGGGCTAGTGTACAATAATGTGTCGCCACAGGCGTTGATATTTTAATATTTACTCGAATGGAGGGGCGTGAAGTTCCCTGGGGGTTGGCTCATTCACTGGCGCGGTTTGATGCTGTGTTGACGCACGGATTATAATTCATTATCATAATCGCAAAGAAAAGGGGACCGAGATATTGTTATTTTGATATCAATATTAGTATAGCATTCGCAACATTGATAAAATTGGTGTACGAAAAATATAACCCAGCTTTTAAAAATTAAATCCTAAAATTCAAAAATCGAATAAGGCTTCCACTTCTTTATTAGCCCACAAGCCATCAGATCTTCGGCGTAAACGAGGGAAAGAATGTTTTGAATCAGCATTATCATAATCCATTATGTCAATGAACGCCAAGACGACCGATCCCTTGCCATCCAACACGGACCGGCCCCTGCACGGAGATAGTCTTCCCACCTGGTTAATGGCCGACTAACATTTCCTCTATCTAAGCACGGTCCTTACTAATACCAGATCCAGAATATTAATAATCTATGTAACTTTACGATGGCAACCCTGTTATGTCTCGTAATAAAACCTTACACACAAATCTAAGCAATAACATAAAAGCGAAACGAAATGAAGTTATAATAGAATGTACGGCAGTAAATCTATCTTATCTGGTAGTAAAATAAACTTTATCTCATTACACGAAGGTACAATATTTCATGTTTGTGGCAAGGCAGAGCCACAAGTAAACACACAGTATTTAGATTTATGTGAATTTACAAGAATCTTGTCTCAAAATATGAACGGCTAGGGCTGCCTTGGAAAGGGAATTCTTGATGAAATAATATCTCGTAAATTGTCGTTACTACTAAAAGGACAAAATCTGATCATGAAGTAACAAAATATGTACCAGAACCTAAAAACTAATCCAAAAATATCCAAAATAATAGAATCAAAATTTGTACAGATTTAAACGTGGTTTTTACATTACCTTTAGACAGTCAGACGAGCAGACGAAAGGACTACAATGAAATTAGACAAAACTAAAACAACATATCTCAATTTTCATCGCCTATAGCCTTAGACCCTGAAACGTTTAAAAACCACACATTACCACCCCAAATACTTAAGTGAATGCGCCTCGTTACTTGGCGATAACAGATTATCTCTACTTTAACGACTTTTTTACCGGCACTTGAGACACGTGGGTCGACCTACTGTTAATGTTTGGCAACTTAATTCAGAACATAAACTTAGTGACGTAAGTTCAACGAAGGTCGAACCTCAACAAAGATTAATGTCCCTAATATTTATTGTCGTAAAATATTTTTTATCATTTTCTAACCCTATTAAATATCCCGCACTGCGTCCGATACGAGTAGATGAAAATACCTACGTTCGGAAGCAGTTTAAGAGCTCGTTCGATGGTAGTTTACGCACTAGATTGAGTAGATTTCGGAGATGATTATTTACGAGCCAAAAGCAGAAGTTTCTAGATACGTATTTTCAGATTCCAATGAGTAGCAGTACGAAATCGGGCGCTTCTTGCGGTGGATGTCTGATATTTTGCTATATATATTATATATATATACGTAAACAGTAACTGTTTGTATGAGATCTTATTATTCAACTTTTTAATCATTAACTTTCTGCACTGATACCAATTAACACTATAAACTTTTCTAAGTCTCATAATCCTTTCCTCGCGGAAAGCTTAAAGTTAGCTACATAGATTTCTCTTCACGTATTAATAATATTTGAAATCATTAGGACAGTGTTGCTTAGAACATCTAAAATCAAATGTTGGTATCAGCTGTCCTATTCTACTAAAATGGAAAAAAGCGAGACGGGACTATATGTGCGCTTTATGAAACGCAAAGATGGCGCATAATATTTCTTCGCGGTAACTCTGTAAGTTATAATAAAATTCTCAAAGTTCTAGAAACTTCGTCTAACTCGGGCAACGGTTGTTTCTTATGATCGATGTGCTGTCAAATTATATCCAGACAAATAATATACAAATAAATTTACCCACATGAAACCGGAGATGTGCTTAGTTTAATACCATTTAATTGTAGCATCTGCTCTACGATAATCATAGTGGTTTTTAAGTCGGTTGGTTTTTGGACATCTAAGAACACAATTCATAATAATGTAATTTATTTAAAGTTTTTCGACTCGTTTTCACAATTATTTGCTGACCACTGGGCTGGTATGACATACAGCAGGCCAATTCATTCACTTAAACTGCTGAACCTAACAAAGCTTTCTTTTAGCACAACGACTTCAATTCCCTAAGTAATAACAGTAATAATATGATGTCCCACTGCTGGGCACGGGCCTCCTCCTCGAAATCAGGCGAGGAAGGTAATGGGCCATAGTTCACAGATGCGCTGGCTCAATGCAGGTTGGTGAATTTCACATACCTTCAAAGACTTTCAATCTCATCAGGCATGCAGGTTTTCTCACGATGTTTTCCTTCACCGGTACCTAAAAACCTAAATAATTAATTCAAAAATACTAGAAGGTAAAGTAAAAATATAATTTAACCTTGCACAATTTTTTTTAATTTAAACATTTTTGCTATAAAGTGCATAGTTTCAGAGATATCGACGAAAACCTTTTTTTCAGGGTGGCACTTGAAGCGTTTCTGGATCTGTAAGTGTTATGCGACTTTATGCTTAGTAAGTGACCTATTATTGACCTTGTAAAAAAATATGAAACTTTTAATTAAGAGCCAAGTTGACATAAAGTTAAAAGACTATTTTTAGACTTATATTTAGATTACGAGTAGACTACACAGACAATTAAAGAATTGCAAGCATATCAATTAAAACCACGTGATAAGATGATATATTTAAATTGTTTGTATGTGAATGGTTTATTATCATTATCAATGCGAATTATCTTGGGGTCGCACTCGAGCTCTACCCTCTACAGAGGGCATTACCCCTCCGTCTACAGCGAGTACTGTATGAGAGATAGAACTGTGTACAATAGACTTCGAATTAAATTACATCTTAACAGGCTTTCTTACATACACTTTGATATAAGAATTGTATAGCGGCTTTTTAAGATTTTCACATTTCTGACATTTCGGGCATTAAATTGATCTAAAATTCGTAAAATAAAAATTCTAAACATGGTTAAGGTTTGCTAAATTCTCAGCATTAGAATACATTACTTTTCTTTTCCGATGATCACTAAGTGACTTCAAAAAAAGGAGGTTCTCAATTCCGTCTGTATGTTTGCACCTGAACACGGTCTCCACTCTTGAACCTTATTCGCCTATGTTATGCAGTGAATGCATAAAGCGGATGATGATGATGATAAGAAACCAAAAATTGTAAGAATTTCGGCAGTTCAATGACTATTAATTTTAAAATATCTTTGTTCTCTGGCTTCGGGCCAAGGAAGTCAATCATAAAAATTTATGACTTGTATGACAGACATGGGAAAATTTTAAATTCCAATAAAAATTAAAAAATACAGCCGAAATAAAGTTTTACTAGTCTAAGGGCCTGTTTCACAATCTCCCGTTAAGTTCCCTATAGGCTATAGGGAACATATTTGACAGATAGAGTATGGAGTATCTGTCAAACATCTGTCAAATATGTTGCCTATAGCCTATAGGGAACTTAACGGGAGATTGTGAAACAGGCCCTAAGTAATGTTGGATAAACAGTTAAGTTATATCAAAAATCTAATCAGCTATCGACAACTGAATCGCCACTACTCTTGTCCCAAGACAAAGTTTTTCTCCCTTTAGTTGACACTTGACATTAGACAAAGACCGTGGAATCGGCGATAAAAGACAATAATTTTATCTAAAATAAGGAAATCCTCACTCATTTGTGACCTCTGTGGCTCAACGGTTAGCGTGTTGACGCTCAAGCCGGAGGTCGCGGGTTCGAATCCCGCCAGGGAACAAAAAAGTTTCTGTGTTCCTGGGTCATGGATGTGTATTAAATATGTGTATTATATAATAAAAATCTTAAATATAAGTATTAATATAAAAAGTATTAATGTGTATAAATGTAAAAATATATGTATTTCCGTTGTCTGGTACCCGTAACACAAGTCTCTTCGAGTACTTAGCACGGGACCAGATTGACGTGGTGTAAAAAGCGTCCACAGATATTATTATTATTATTATTTATCAGCGATCGGCGTTTGAACAGGTTGCTAGACAAATTTTGTCTACGTCAACTTAATCCATTGTTAGACATATCATCAAACAATAAAACACTAAATTTTCATCTAATAGGGCGATCGCCAACTGAACTGGTCGTCATATATATCAGATAGTAAATACTAGTAAATAGTTTCACCTAATCAGCAATTAAGCACTACATTTTCATCAACCACTTCAGGCCTACCTGAATCTTCAAACGAACTATTCACGGCAAATTAAATCACACGAAAGGTGTCAAGGGGTCATTTAATAGCATATTCCAAACGCCAAAACGGTGCCGCATTGAGGGCTCTTCAGATTTTTTATTTTGATTTAAGCAACCGTCTGTAGGAAGTACCCTCTTAATATTATTAAATAACACTACAATTGAATAGATCTAATTAGAATCTGGTAGGCTTTTCAGCTTTTGAATAAACAGGGATAAAAGTAAAAAAGTTTTTATTTCGTATATGGCTTCTTAGCGTTGAGTAGTGTAAAAGTTATTTGATTAATGATTTGATATTTTATAACTTATCATTATCATTATATTGGTTAAGCTGGTACGTCCGAAAGGAGGTCCGTGTCTGATGATCAATCTATGAACTTTTTTTAAGACGAGGCACTCTAAAATAATTCGCACGCTCGCTCCGCCCATTTTACATAGTTTGAATGAGATAGCCTTATTTACTTCCGTGCGCTAACAAAAGAGACGAAATATTATAAATACAAACGCGTAAATGGTATAAGCGACGAAAGTATAAAATAAATCATAATATAAAATAAATTACACTAGTAAATTACATAATTTTTCTAAATTTGTTAGATAAGTAGCATCAGTATCGTTTCTGAAATTCGTATAGTTTCGTTAGTTAGGTAGTTAAGTAGCAAAAATTTGAATGCTTCGACTACGTATTATAGAGTTTATTGAAAAAATTTAATCTTATTCTCGTAAACAACAATTTTAAGATTAGACATCTTGGTCTTAATAAAGTAAGGAACCAATTTGCAATGGGGCAATGGTGACTGAATGCTTTGTTATGTTGTGACTCGTAACATATCAACGTAGGACAATCGCCTTGTATTGATTTGTAGTGTGAGAACGTACAGGTATTGTTTCAGAGTATAGACATTAAAGCTATATTTACTGCAGATAAATTAATTTCAATTCATTTGTATTGTATGTCCTCCATATCTTCCACAAAATTCGAGATTGCTTGATATCTAGTTTCAGACAATCTGAGTACACAAACCTCGACATTTAATTCCTTTAATAGCTTCTTTCGAAACCCTAAAATTAGTCCTATAAAGGACATTTAATTCCTTTAATAGCTTCTTTCGAAACCCTAAAATTAGTCCTATAAAGGACATTTAATTCCTTTAATAGCTTCTTTCGAAACCCTAAAATTAGTCCTATAAAGGACATTTAATTCCTTTAATAGCTTCTTTCGAAACCCTAAAATTAGTCCTATAAAGGACATTTAATTTCTTTAATAGCATCTTTCGAAACGCTATAATATAATTATGATATAATCCTATAAATGTAACCTGAGATTCGGAGTTATGGAGATTTCTTAATAATAGAGTTCATGATTTTTTCATTTTCCCTGAGCATTTTAATCAAGTTGAACTGAGGTCTTCAAATGCTCATTCATGTTTCACTCGTAGCTTTATAAAAATATTATTTTTGTGAACCCCTGGAGCATAAATGAAAATCATACTTTTTATTCAAGTTAGTCGCAACGGTGTAATTTTGAGGTCACCTCTTAAAGGCTAGAATTACAAATAAATGCTCATTCCTTTAATTAAGGGCCTCTTTCACAATCTCCAGATAAGTTCCAAATAGGCTATCGGCAACATATTTGACAGATACTCCATACTCTATCTGTCAAATGTGTTGCCGATAGCCTATTCGGAACTTATCTGGAGATTGTAAAACAGGCCCTAAGATGTATAAAGTTAATATTATAATACATTTATTAATGCGACATTATTTAAAATGAAATATTTATCGTGTTATTCATATTCTTGTTGCTTTACTTATTTTATTTGTGATTGTATTGTTAACTATTTAGGTCTCGTGAACAAGACTTTCATAAATAAAGTGAAAATATCGAGCTCCGAAAACATAAAAAATTAAAAGATACATGGAAAATATCCTGTTTAAAATAAATTCAGTAATGAAAATAAGTAAGAACCTTGTTAATTTAAAAAATTATAGGATTAACTTATATTATGTCTCCATATATCGGAAATCTCCGTGCAGTGGCAGGTCCGCGTTGAATGCGAGAAGCAAGGGATCGGTCGTCTTGGCGCTCATTGAGGGAGGCCTATGTTCAGCAGTGGACGGATAAAGGCTGATGATGATCGGAAATAGGGATTGGTATTTATATTAGCAACGCATCTTACTACAGTAAGTAGTCAAATCAAAAATTAAGAAAATTAATATTATTTACATTCTAGCCATCGTCGATGATGATGATGATGATAAAGAATTTACAAAACACCTGAGTTAACAGACATGGATAATAAAAACACCATTTAACGTGGGCGTGGGACTGTAACCAACCAAACGACCACAAACCACCGCTGATCAAATAGTGACGTGAACATTGATTGCTTATTTCATTTATATGTTGCTACCACGAGAGATCCCAGAACAATTATAAATAATTGAGATGGCAATTGAATAGTTGATTGGTTACAAACCGCTTTGAATGCGCTTTATGTGCCGTTTATATTGATTCCTGGCCATTTCATCATTTACTGACCATTAGGGTCGGGCGATAAAACAAGAGAAGGAGCGACCTCGAGAAGAACGGAGGCAAAGAAACGGAGAACCGAAGAAGGTAGAGAAGACCATCGCAGATAGCAGAACGCACTATCGGCAGACACCGAAGGCGTATCTGTACCGTCCGCCCCAGAAAGGGGAGAAGAACTATGGGACAAGTGGAAAAAGAATTAAATAACTTGTAGGAAACGGAAGCGTGCGCACCTGAAGGGCAGAGAAGAAACCCAAGATATTAAGGGTGCTCACTCCCGAGATTAGGCCCGTATAACGATGACAGGTTGATAAGGCCATGGGTTGGTGGTGGAACTTGACCATTAGGGTTTTAGGACAGATGGTCAAAACATTTTTTGAGGACAGGAATAAATAAAAAAAAACATCGCATTCGGATAAGGTACAGGATTTTAGGCAAAATCCGCCATCTTGTCTATAATCTTAATACACCCAGTAACGCTGTAATTACTGTTAATCTAACGATACGTCTAGACTCTAGACTAGACTAGACTAGTCCATGCAAGGAGCGCAATTGATTGCTAATTATTTTTAAAGTTAAACACAAGAAAACATCCTATTCTGGTCCAAAGCTGGTCAGAGGCCCCACGCCTAATTCGATATTTGGCCAAACGCCAATATTTTTATTTCATTCGAAATGTTTTTTGCTGCAGAATGACACAGCTGTGGAAAAACAACATTTCGATCCTATGGTTTAAAGTTCGAATCTCGCCAAAAAGGTCTACGTTAATATTATAATGTAAGTAGTTGTTTGAAAATATTATTTTTTATAAAGCATAGTTATCGATAGACAAGGGACGGATAAATGCTGATGATGATGATGATGACGATAATTATCGAGACCAGTGAAAAACAATCATACAAAGGCGAGTCTAACAACTTAGCATCGGTTGAAGTGTAAGTATTCGTATAGCATATTCTTTATTTAAATAATTTTCACAAACATTAATTTATTTTTATAATTAATTACACAACAAACTTTCCTCGTAAATCACTATCATCATAATCGATCTTTATACGTACTACAGCTGAGCACTAGTCTAGTAAATCAGGCGAGGATCACAAATTCACCCACCTAAATCTTGTGTCTATTGGTAAAAAAATAATACATATACCTACTTTATCGCAATGGACTTATTACAATATTAGCGATAACACTGTGATTCCGGTATAATATTCCACAGCCTCTTTACACACTTACAACTCATCTCGTCCAATTCAACCGTGTCAAGATATAATCTGCCCGACCACCCGCACTCTGTCATTAGATAAAACGGACAATGAAGTCATCAAAACACCAATGGATCAACGCATTAGGAACAAATGACGTTGTATTATGAAATGTTAATTTCATTTTCAATTTGGGGACATGTAATTGGTGTGTTGACGCAATAGAAACTGGGTAGGGACACGGGTTCGAATCCAGCTAGGGTTGCCAGGTCGCTAAACCTAATAGCCGGACAGACCAGCCAGCTTGGCCGGACTTTGGGTAGAAAGACCGGATGCAGATCATTATTGAGGATTGTGTCTCAGTATTTATAGGTACGACATAGAAATTGTATGTAAAATCAAGCATTTTTTTGAGAGTATCTTACAATTCGTTAAAATATAGTGAACTAATAGATAAAATCGAATGCTAAGACAGTCTTAGTCTAAGATTAATTTGGCATCGATCGCAAAATCGATTTGCAAAATGTAAAAAGTCTAACAAAAGCCTGCCTATTTCCGACTTTATCCGGACGCCTGGCAACCCTAAATCCAGCAAAGGATATGTGAAATTGTCTCCGGGATTTTTAAATGAAGAAAGAAGACTTTCTAATTATGTTAGTTACATTCACAGACGTCTAGGCATTTTAGTATAGCTACATACGCCCTGTCGGTTGCAGACGTTGCGGTTAATCCTTGACTGTAGTCTGTAGTCAAGAGTAAGGTTGTTAGTTCGAATCCTACAAAGAAAGACAAATTTAGTAAACGCAGTGAGGCGTTTTCCTCTTACTACACTTACTAAATCTTAAGGTAACTGAAATTACTTTTTTCTCCTTTTATTTACATTCATCAAAACAATAAAAAAAACACACTTAAAAAAAAACAAATACGTTATCTAAGTTACTGTAAAACACGTGAAGACTATAGTTTGCGTGTTAAAACTTCAACTTTTTTACATTCGAATTACAATTGATAATTCTGTTAGTGTATCGCACTCGTACCGTGATATTGTGCAGTATTTGTTAAATGGGTGCTCATTTATAATATTTAGAACATTCTAGACTTTTATTTTATTGTAAGGTCTCACGTTAAATAAACATAGAAACCGGTGTGACAGATAAGATTAGTATTATGAAGTTTAATGACCTTTCGACCGTGTATTGTAAATATTCTTTTTGAACACAATTTGTACTTAGCCCTAGGACATAAAATATTGAGAAACATTGACACTAGCGAAATCCTGAGATTAAAGAATATTAGTTTTAGTTAAGGGTATCGTTATACAATTTTTTGACGTGCAACGTCTTATAATTCGATGGAGACGGCTGCACGCACGAAAAAACATGACTCATGCGGCGTTACCTCACTCTGAGGCGTTCCATTTTAGGCTTGACGTGCAAGCGAGAGCGCGGAACGAGCGACAAAGAGGCACAATCAACGTTCAACTATCGTCAGTAAGCCGACTTTACAGACAACCGATTTTTAATGACTTATAAACCGGCAATTATTTCAAATCGTAGTCCTTTTTTTTCGTAAGGTATAGACTTTCAGGCCTGATGGCTTTTAAGCTCAATAAGTAGGTAGGTGAGCTGCAGATAGCCCACCTAGTAAAATTCGAAAGGGGGGCGCCGCCCTCCGTGCCTCGCAGGGGGCGCGATATATCGCGCGAGATAAATACTTGGTACAAACTTTACTTAAAAAAAATATTTATTTATTCAAACAGAGTGACGTTCTTATGCTAATACAAATATGGTAATCGACTTATTACTAAAATATTACAGTTTATATACATTAATAATTGCTTATATCTAACATTTAATTAGTACAGCTGACAAAGGCTATACTGTTAGGGTTGTCACCTTTAACTCCTCCCTCCCCTAGAGAAAAATTATCCGGAGACGGAGAAACTGGCTTCGGAAAATTTTTCATATTTAAAATATCAAAAATCTTGAATTTATAATATAAAGAAAGAAACATAATACAAATTAATACAATTATAAAAATGGTTATTACACTTAGAATTATTGTCCATGTTTTTACACTATTATTATTATTAACACTTTTATTATCACTATACTGTATCTTCATATTATTCACTAATTGTCTCGCACTTTCAAAGTCTATATTTCGAAGATCTAAATGATTATCGACGGTTGGAACATCCAAATGCACCTCAGGAAGGGGGATATAGGCCTCCGAAATGCTGCTACCCGTTGTGTTTGACACTTGGCCAACATAAGTATCTCCAATGATAGTGTTACATTCTGGATCAGTTGTAATAATGAAGGTTCCTTGAAGCTTTGTCTTAAATGTTTGTTCTTTACAATTTTCTGTTATAATTGTTTCCGGAGTACTATATAAAAGCCATCCATTGCTGTTAATTTTGTATATTCTAGTAGCTTCTAATTCGATACTATGTGTTTTGCAATTTGTAAAATTATTTTTTAACATCATTATTTGTTCGATACATGTTTCTCTGTATTGTGCTTCTTTATTCTCATTGCATAGAAATACATCATGATCTATCTCTTCACATGGGCTATTCAAGGACCGATAGAGTAACTTATTCACGAGAAGGTAAGGAAATTCGGGAAATATGATAGCAGTACTTTTAGAGAGGGAGCTATATATGGGAATAGGGATAATTTTATAATATGTATAAGTGTTCTTGTCTACTAGTGGAACTTCTAGAATAAATACTAATCTATGTTGATGTATATACGATTTCAAAATTATGGAACGTTCTATGGCTGGTAAATTATCGTAACTTGCGGGATAAATTAACCTAGCATGTTTTTCTACCTTTTGTAAAATGGTTAATAATTCCGTGGGATTAATAATGGATTGATGGAGAGTATATAATTTACTAAATGCAATAGATGTCTCCACTTCCATTATTATGCTATAAATAGTGCGAAAATTATTTAATAACTGATACAAATTGTTCATAACTGAAATATAATTAAATAAAGTAGTCTGATTTTTATGTAATGATTGTATTTCTGTTGTTCTAGCGTAGATTTGTTTTACATTAAAATTCATATCGCTAGATATATTAATTAACTTATCAAAAGCTACTTGCATGACAGATATTTTCTCTTCCACCGAATGTTCCCTATTTTCTAGATTTGTAATTAATTTGTTATAATAAAGTGCATCACTATTATCTAAATTCCCAGTTATAAGTTTAATAAATGACCCTAATGGATTTAAAATGCCTCTTTTATTTCTTGAATTGGGTAAAATTTGTAAAAGTCTTGATTGTGTTAACTTTATAAAGGAACTAACTTGAGTTTCTAATCCTAAAAATTCCATTTTAACTTGGTTGTCCGTTTGAATTAAAGACCTTAACCTATTATATTCCCTAATATTATTATCTAACTGTATTTTAATATTATCTAAATTAATCGTTTTAACAATACTCCAGTGATCAGTCTTCATCACTGCTGTACCAAGTTTTATTGGAGCTATGCCTGGATTCTTGGTCATATCGTGAACTTGTAGATGCCACGTTGGACTCGCCATTGCTAGTACCAGGAGACACCACCTGTGGAGGCCGTTTTATATTTTTTATCGCAACTCTAGTATTCCTATTTTTAAGTTTAACTGGTATTATGTTTCGTGAAATCTCCCCAGTAACCTCAGCTTCTTCAAACCTAGGTAATTGCTTGGCCTTCCTAGTCCTAGTATTTTTCATGAAAATTTTTTCTCCTTTACTAATTTTAGGCACCGGATTTTCACCTCCTTTCTTATCCCTAACTTGTTTCTTATCATTAACTAATTTTTCAGCAACATGCTCATATAAAACCTTTAGCCGTTTCCTATGGTCTTGTAAAAGTTTTTGCATTAAATTCCTTTCCCGATCAATGTCAAAAACATTTCCTGAGTCTGTGTGTCCGAATACCATCTCGAAAGGCGTAAAGTTCGTTGCAGTGTGAATTGTATTGTTGTAGGCCATTATTGCATAGGTCATAACGCTGCAAGCGTCTAGATCCTTTTTATCATATTTGGCTAATCTATAGATTTCAATGATTGTGGAGTGGAAACGCTCTACAATTGCCATTGAATTGGGATTATTGGGGGTACCTACATGTATTTCAATTTTATATAAGTTTAATAATTCTTTTATTAAGTCATTATTAAATTCAGTTCCTGAATCACTGTTGATTTTATCTGGTATACCATACATGCTAAAATATTTAATTAATGCCTTAACTACTTCCGGTGTACTTCTATTGGGTATGTTTATAGCTTGGGCTAGTTTACTAAATGCATCTACAATGGTTAAATAGTACTTATTCTCTATATACAAAAGATCGATAAATAATTCCTGAAATGGGCTGTTTTGTGTTTGCGTTAATTGTAAATGGGGTTGTATAGGTTTTCTTTCATATTTCATTTTCTTACAATGTTCACAACTATTTATTATTGCTGATATCGTTTGTTTCATGTTATTCCACCAATAATGTCTTTTAACTTTTGAAAGTGTTTCGTTTATTCCACGATGGCATGTTTTGCCCTCATGGTATTTCCTAACAATATCAATTTGATCTACTTCCGATTCAGATAAGTTTACTACTCTTTCGGTACATTCGACCAAATTCATAGTACCCTTTTTATATAACTCTGTTACTACTTTAGAAAATATGGGTCTGAAGCTATCTTCTTCGAAGTAAATGAAATATTTATGTTTACAATCTACATATTCTTTAAAGAAATCCCTAACTAATTGTTCATTATTAGCTGGTAAATGTACTTCTAAAATTCTTTGATTTTTATTTGATAAGTCTTTCACGGTTAATTTATCCCTAAGCCAATGATAAACTAGAATTTGTTTGTTTTTGTTATCTATGGCTTCCTTGAGTATAGGAAAACCTTCATGTTCTCTATTTGAGACTGAGTGTGCGGTTTCCCCATCATCTGAATCCGAGAGTTCTATCGTATCCATGGGTTCTGGTGCACTAATCTTTGCCAAATCATTTTCTAACTCTGCAACGACTTCTCTTACTTCATCGGAATCATCTATATTAACTAAAATAGAATCTAAATCATCTAAATCGTCATTTAACGCATTAACTTTTATACGCGACAACGCATCAGCATTTGTATTTTGAGGCCCCTTTTTATATTTAATTTCAAAATTAAATTCTTCTAAACGTAATCTCCATCTAATTAATTTACTGTTTGGTTCCTTTAATGAGTAAAGCCAGGCCAGAGGTCTATGGTCCGTATAAATAGTAAACTTATTACCGTATAAATAAGGTCTAAAATACTTTACTGCCCATATAATAGCCAATAACTCTTTTTCTATTGTGCTATATTTTTCTTCCGTACTTGATAACGTTCTACTAGCATAGGCTATCGGTCTATCTGAACCAATAGGCCCTTGTGACAGAACTGCACCGACAGCAAAGTTTGATGCGTCGGTGGTTAAGACAAAAGGCTTAGAAAAATCAGGGAATTGCAATAAGGGGGCGTTAGTAAGTAATTTTTTACACGTTTCAAAACATTCGATGTAATCTTCATCGATAGTAATTTTTCGTCCCTTTTTTAAACATGAAGTCATAGGTCTAGTAATCTTCGCAAAATCCTTAATAAATTTCCTATAATAACCTATAAGACCTAGAAAACTTTTAATTTCGGTAACTGTTTTTGGAAGGGGATATTTCAAAATGGTATCAATTTTATCATTATTTGGCTTAAGGCCGTCACTAGTTATGGTATGTCCTAAGTATAATACTTCCTTACGAAGAAAATGAGACTTATCTAGTTGTACTTTGAGATTAGTTTGTCTAAATCTATCAAAAACTAATTTTAACTTATTAATATGTTCGTCTAGGCTAGATGAAAATACTATGACGTCATCTAAATATACTAGGCAATGGATACCTTGCAATCCTCTTAAAACATTATCCATTGCCCGTTGAAAAGTAGCAGGGGCTGTCTTTAATCCAAACGGCATTCTATTAAATTCGTAATGTCCGAAAGGTGTGCTAAATGCTGTTTTGGGTTTGTCCTCGTCTAGGACTTCTATTTGGTGGTACCCACTAGCTAAATCTAGCGTAGTAAAATACATGCTTTTGCCTAACATGTCAAAAAGGTCGTTAATGTTTGGCAGAGGGTATTTATCGTCAACAGTAATTTCATTTAGGCGTCGGTAATCAATCACCATCCTCCATTTTTGTTTCCCAGAACTATCTAATTTTTTTGGCACCAAATGCACAGGGGCACTCCAAGGAGAATATGATTCCTGTATAATATTATCATGAAGCATTTGTTCAATTTGGGTTTTTATTTCGGCTGTCTGTAACGGTGGTAACCTACGTGCTTTTATAAATATTGGATCCTCATTTTTAGTCCTAATAGTATGTTTTACCTCGTTTGCGAATGTTAATGGAATATTTTCACAGTAAAATATATCTTTATATGACAAACAAAGGTCGTAAATTACTTTTTTTTCTTCTTCGTTCATGTGATCGAGTTTGAGTCTATTTAGATTTTCTGTCAAAATATATTCAGTATCATTTTTGTCTTGAGTGTAATTTAAAAAGCATTCCGGATTTATATATTTGTCATCAAAAGGGTGAACTATAAAAGGACTAGTAACGGTCATTGTCATTCTGTCAGACGTACAATTCTGTATAACTGTGTGTGCGAAACCATCGACACAATTGACCAAAGCCGTGGGCATTCTAATTCCATTCTTAAACTCTTTAAATTCCAAAATAGCTTCTCCGTTTTTAATACTCGTAGGCAATTTAACTCTAATTTCGGTACGCGGTGGTAAATCGTATATTAACTTAAGCGGTGGTGAATAGACTATAGGTATACAAGTATTTGGGGTTTTTAACAACTTATTTTTCATATCTATATTGGCCTCAATTTGGTTTAATAAATCACTACCAATTAATCCGTCGTAGCGACTATCGACGTTATAAACGTAAAACTTATGAAACTGTGGACATTGGAATATTGTTGGTAACGGTATTATAATTACTTGATCATGTTTACTCGATGCATGGGTACTTACGACTTCAAACGGTTCTATTATTAACGCGTTTGAAAAATATTTATTCGCTATATTGGGGCTGATAAAAGATCGGCAACTGCCTGTATCTATCATAAATATAGAATTTATTTCCGGGATCCTAATATAAGGTAAAGATTTTATATTATTGAAATTTACTGTTATTCTTTCTCGTCCCTTGAGGCTAACCTTTGAAAATTTTCTGTGAGTTCATTAATGGGTTGACACTCGTTATAACCGTTAAGTTCGTAGTTATCGTGGTTATTATAATTTGTAAAATTAAGCCGTCTCGAATTAGCTGTCCGCATTGTTACGTCGGTGTTTGACCCCGCGTTGGGAATTTGCTGATGCGGCGGTTGCATTGTTGTCGGTTGCGAGAAGTTATTAAAATTTCGATTTCTAAACTGTAGTGAATGACTTCTAAATGGAATACGATTATTTTGTTGTGGAACATTACTGCCATTACCTTGATAGTTAAACGAGTTTCTCTGTGAATTGTGCACAGGGTTACTATTTCCAAAATTCCTTAATTGCGGCCTACTGGCATTAAAATTACTAGACTGCGTAAATGATGATGATGATGCTATTTGATTATTATTACCGTTTTCTCTAAAAAATTTATTTGGTTTTCTTTGATTATTATTATTAAAGTGATTCTTTTGCGTATAGACCGTTTGAAAATTCTGTTCCTCTAGGACAATCTTTAGAGCGTCTTCTAACGTGGAAACATTTTTTAGTCTGACTATTCGCACTAAGTAGGCGGGAAGATTATAAAGAAAAACGTTAAATGACGTGCTAGTATAAATTTGCTGTTTGGCTTGGCTAATGTTACGATCTGGTGTCGTGTCTTTAATTTTTGAAAAAAGTATGCTCCTAATATGTTGTATTCTGTGACAAAAGTCTAAATAATTTTCGCCACTATTTATTTTCAGGCCTTGCAACTCTAGAGCCAGACATTCTTCTGTTCTAGGATCGCCAAAATGTTGCGTTAATAAATTTTTTAATTCGTCCCAATCATTAATGTGATCCCTTTCACCTATTAAGCTAGCTGCCTCTCCAGTCAACCTACTAGTAATCACATGGAATAAATATTCGTTCTGAACTTGATTTCCCTTAAATGTGTCCAGAACATATTTGCATTTTTTAATGAATAGGGGTAATACTCTAGAGTCCCCTTCAAATATAGGGATAATATTTACTATTTCACTAGGAACACGCACGATGCCTTCCATTTTATTTTATTATATGTATATAAAAAAAAATACACGAAAAAACAGAAAAATCTATACTTATTTATGTAAAAGAAAACAAATACTAAAACTTTTACTAACTAAAATTGATATAAATATTTATTAAGAATCCTTCTATAGACAAACACGTATACACAAAAAAAATAAGGAGCATAGAATGAAGGAAATCAAGGATAGTGAATAAGAATTTGATTACTCACAGCCCTGTAGATCTCGCCATGCCCTGGATTACCTCTTGCTGCTCGTGACTCTGCTCGGCTTCAGTTTTCCCTCGTATTTAACAGATTTCTATTTTTGATTCGATATCCTGTTTAAACGTTGATACGTACGTTGAGTCCTTAGATTTTGATAAGGAAAACAACTTCAGGATATCCTACCGACTGCGCCAGATAAATACTTGGTACAAACTTTACTTAAAAAAAATATTTATTTATTCAAACAGAGTGACGTTCTTATGCTAATACAAATATGGTAATCGACTTATTACTAAAATATTACAGTTTATATACATTAATAATTGCTTATATCTAACATTTAATTAGTACAGCTGACAAAGGCTATACTGTTAGGGTTGTCACCTTTAACTCGCGCGCTATTTTGGAGAGTAGGTGTTTAGTCAAATCCAATACGGTCGACGAGTCATTAGCGGAGGAAGTTAAACTATTAGTCGGAGGGCCGGCCCTCCCCTGCCTCTCTGACGAGGGAGGTGGGTCGAGAACGAGGCCTCCGTTTATCAACAAACATTACCCTTTCAATATTAGCATTGATATAACTTACATATACATCGTATTTAACATATGCGCATCGGTGCACGCATGTACCAGGAAACGGCATCTGTCGCTAACGTTTCCACCGAGGAAGCCGACGAGGAATGGCGCGCTTGTTCACGGCCGAGCGCCCTTCCGAGCGGAAGACTTGATGGATCAGGCCCGCGTACCCAATCACTATATCACCCAACTGTTATATAACCTAACCTAGTGAGCAGGCGAGGATGAGTATTAATTGGCAATGAGCATAAATCTACCCTAATATTATAAGGAGGAAAACTTTGTTTGTTTGGTTGTAATGAATAGGCTCAAAAAGTACTGGATCGATCTCAAAAATTCTTTCACCACTTGAAAGCTACATTATACACGATTAACATAGGCTAAATTTTAAATGAAAAAAAAAAATAGAGTTCCGTAAGATATTTTCGTTTTTCGGACACAAGGTGTAAAAAATTAACCAGAAAAGTTACTCTTTTTGCGTATTAAGATCCCATTGTAAATCTTAGTTAACGCAGGCGAAGCTGCGGGCAACAGCTAGTTTAGAATATTCCTGTGATCAAACCATGTGGCGTTCCACAAAGAATATCCAGTACCAATTATAGCGGTCTTAAGAAGTCTGAAGAGTGAATATCATTAGAATAAAGTTGTACTACTTGAAAAGAAAATCTTGTTTATTTTTGGTAGACACTTGATACAATTAGTTTTCTTTCTTCGAAGGTAATATATCAAGGAGGCGTATAATAAGTGTATGAAGGGTATCTAGAAATCTTGACAATATTCATGTTATAATTAGATTTTTAATGCTAGTTTCTTTGCAATATTTTCTCCAAAATTTTATTGGATTTATTTAATGTCCAATAAATAAAATGTGACAAAATTTTAAATAAGCCACGTAAAAGCAAACACCAATGACGTCACTTGTTCGTAAACAATGGAGTATAGAAGTACTTCTTCATGAAACAAACATTGCCAAACGGCTGTCAAGAATCAATCAACGACTACTCTTCGTGGTTTATTAATTATTATGAGACAGCTGTAGACATAAATATAAAAAAAGTTTATTTGTTTTAAATTACTTAAACGTATGTTAGTGTATAACTTAGTACGTCTTCTTCTTCTTAAATCTAAGAGCTTCGCTCTTGTCGGTGGAGCTTTTTCCATTCCTGTCTGCACTCCGCCCTTCTCTTGACCTCCTGATACGACACGACCATCAGTTATCAGAGAAGGTAGAAGGAAGCGAGGCAGGCCGAGAAGAAGTTTTATGGACCAGGTGAAGGACAAACTGATGGTCGTGTCGTATCAGGAGCTTAATACGTACGTACTTAAAAATTATAAATCTTAAAATTATCGAGATGAAATTGAAAGAGATGATAATTGATGACTATCACTGAGGATAAGATATGATCATCACAAATATTTAACAAATCAGTACAACTACAAGCTTAATCCATTACATAAACCAATTACATCCCATACCATCACCCATAAAACCAAATCCAAATCTAATACATCACGGTTTAAAAAAAATCATAGAATCCCGATCATTTGAATATGGAACAAAAAAAAGGCTAGAATCCGTGAAACGTTTTATGGTAACGCTATCTGCCCGCATCTCACACGGCAGTTAATAGAAACGCACGGACAGACGCACGATTTATTAAGTGGCCAATATCCGCTCAGATGGAGGGAAGATTAGACAAGACAGAGTAGTGACGTCATACGGAACCTCTAAGATAGTGACAATATTACCTTTTTATTGTAAAGGTGCCTACAAATGATACCTCTGTAACCCACTATCGGCAGCTTTCAATATCCTATCTATCTTGAAATTTTGACACATTTTCTTACAAAATCTGTCAATTTTTTTAGGATCGATAAGAAAATTTAAAGATAGATAGGATATTGAAAGCCGCCGTAAAAGTCCAAGTTATAAGTTCCTAATTTTATAATGTTTCCTACTGAGATATAGGTATGGGTATGTATTGTACTATGTATTGATTCATATTAAGTTACTGACTATTTCTAAACATGATATATCTTGTGAAATGTCAAAAGAACAGTGTGCCTATTCATTAATAGTGACCTAGTTGTGATGTATGAAGAAAATTCAAAGATCCTTGATTTAACTATATTTTTCGAAAGTGCGAAGTATAATATTTGTTTTTTTTTTCGGTTGGAGCTATGCTAATGGCTCTAATGATTCATCGGTAGTGGGGTGGGCCAGTTGGTTTCACCCTGTTAGTGGGGGGTTGCCCCCCGCCAGCCGTGGAGTATGACTTCTCTGGCTTCATGGCGTCGGGTTTGTTCCTGTGGCGGGTCTCTGCCTCACCACCGTCGGATGAAGTTTAATGCTTGTGTGATCTTTATAGTAGGAGGGATGGTCTGTATCGCGCTCGAGGATCATTTGTTACCACCATCTTGCTCGTTTCTCCCGTGACACAGATGTTCTGTGATTTGAAGAGGGGGTAGATAGACAGCGTAATTACTGACAGTGACTTAACATCTTGTCTCAGGTATATAGAAATATTGTTTTATCAAATTGTTATCACATCGATAATGCGTAAAAGGAGTGAAACAACAGATCGACTGTCCCTTTCTATTTTTCACACACTATCATGCTAATGTCTGTTCGACTGATGAGTTGGCTTCTTGAAAGTGATAAGTCTGTGAGTACTTATGCGTGTCACCGCGATAAGTGGGCGGTGTGAACGGAGACACTCAGATTTGAAGATAGAACATTTTTTGTTTCGAATATTCTTTTTTTAATATACCGTCTAAAATAATTCTTAAGTTTATACCAGCAGTACATCGAGGTTTAGAGTTTAGACAATAGTTTATCTGAACGTTGATTGTGTTATTTCTAAAATCTATAATTGTATGATTAGTAAATTCAATATTTTTCAACAATCTCTTAACATCTTATAACTAGGTAATGGAATTTTTGGTTTAACTACAATAGAGGATAAACGAGTTCTGCGTCCAGCTATCGACTGAGACCCCAAGATGATGAAAAAGAAGAAGAAGATGATGATAATGAACAATAGATTAAGGTTCAAAATATAATAAACTATTGACTATTAAATATACTATTAAGTAAATTAATCTTGAAATATGTATAACGAATTATTAAAACTACTACATATTTAAAACGGGACAAATTGTATCATCTTTTTCACTTTTATTTCACAGATCTTGATGTTTCGACATTGTCTACGAATGTCTTGTTCAATAGCTGTCTCTCAACTTATGTCTTGTTCAATAGCTGTCTCTCAACTTATAACTCATACATGAATGGCTCGCAAAACATTATTGTTTTCAGTTCCAACAACTAATTTGCCAAACGGCCGCAATCAAATAAACATACGTATGCCTGCAACAATAAAGAAATACTGCATTAATCCGCCCCTGACCTGTATTGGTATCGATATTGGTCCAGCGCAATGCGGCCATCCCGATCCTATCCCGTCCCATCCCACTCTCACCCGTCCCATCCCATCCCGTCCCGTCCCATTTAAATATTCGCACGTTAGCCGGGAGATTTTTTAATCCCAGCGGATGAAACAAGGATGAGTCACGGATTCCTCTATAATTAGAGGAACCGGCCGCCGAGGCATTCCAGCGAAATTGCCTTCGGACAAAATGAGAGGCGAAGATTGATCGCTCGGCGGGCTTAATGAAATATATTACAGTTATGTCATTGATGTTTTATTAGCTGTTGCAGCTTCAACGTAGTACTTCAGCTCAGTCGACGCGACGTTCAAACGTAGCGGTGAAAACGATATAATATATAACAGCTTAGGACCTTTAGAAAAGCATCTTTCGCGTTAACTTATGTCGTTCTCAGTACATTGTCAAAAGCGAACGTCAATATCAAACATTGATGTTTTTATACTTTTTTTGATATCGCAGGGAAATCCTTTATGAGTGTAGCCAAGCTCTTCGGGGAGATTCTGAGCCGGACACCTTAGGGTGCGCTACTCAAACGAAAACCTCTGGGAACGCCTTCAGACGCTTTTGTGTGGTCCTCGGATTTGCAGGCAGAATCAACTTAACGACAGGCTAGCCCCGGCGAAAAGACAGACTACCGCTCGCTTTCCGAAAGGCTGATTAACGCAAAAAATAACAAATCAACTGTCAAATCTGTGCTTAAGTGTCAAATGAGTTGCTATAGAAGCATGGTAAAATTACTTAATTTGATCGGAATGTCAGTTGACAGAGCCAATACAATGAAAAGCTGTCAAATTTGACTCTAGAATCGTATGTTAACCGTCATTATCCGCCATGTTGGTTGACATACACTTTGACAAACTTTTCAGAAACCGGACGTAAGCCTTTAGCCTTGTAAATGGGGAATTATCTAGCCGTCGTACTACTAAACACTCAGTAGTCCCCCCGACGTCGTGCCATACTGGGCCCAAGTTGCCTAGCCAAAATGCAATTAAGAAAGCGTTAGCGAAGTTCGAAATGATAAAATGTATAGGATGGACCGCGTGATTAAGCGCGGCCTTATGTCAATCCCATACATTTTATCATTTTCGAACTTCGCTAACGCTTTCTTAATGGCATTTTAGCTAGGCCCCCAGGTTGCCATCCTGAACCCGAATCGACCACAGGAGAGGCGTATTAAGAAGCGCCTCCTGCGCACCCCCATTGTGTAGGTCGGTCTGATGTTTCTATTCTTTTCTGTCGATAAAGACATTTGCCTACACGGGAGGGACTTATGATTATCTCCATAGCTTAAATTAGCTATGTTATCTATGTCATGGCAATTTTTATGAACATCTATTTTTGTCTTAGAGCATCACGGTCTTCCTTACCACCGTAAGGAGGAAGGAGGTTGGCATTGCTCTGAGATTATTGTTATTCATCAGTGGTTTACGCGGGAAAGTGTAAAAATATTTTGTATTTATTACATTATGGACGTGATTATAGATGAGGGAAAAACTTGCAACAGAAAAACTTTTTTGCATCGACAATTCCGTAATTATCGCGCTGGTATTTCGCATTCGCCAACTGAGAATTTTTATACAAGACAATTAAAAGACGCGGAGAAATACGGGAAAAAACGGCCGTCGCAATTTAGTTGAGCTGTAATTGATATCCGGCTACTATCCGGAATGAGAAGTACCTAATACCTATGCGCCAATTTGATATTCTACCGAATACCGTATACTTTTCATCATCATCATCTGCCCCCGTCCATTGCGAAACGTAGGCGTCACTCAACGAACCCCAAGACGGTAGTTTTTAATTTAAATCATTGTCATTTTACAATTAGCAGTAGATACCAATGATAATACAATATAATACTAACAGCGACCCCTGTACTCGGCCGCGTACTTTCCATTCATGGAAAATAAATATAATATACGAAAACAAATTTTAGCCTATGTGTTATTCTAATATTTAAGCTATATTATTATAAAGTTTTATCGAATGCATTCACAACTTTTTTCTTTAAAATAGTAACAGGCATACATAATACATACACAAGCTTTCGCGTTGATAATATTGTAAACGCGGTGGTGCGTACGGCTGGGTAGGTTTGAGTCGTGATGTGCCACCAGCTACCACGCTATCTGGTGATCTGTGTCACCGGCGGGCGGCAATCTGGCAGACGTGGCACGTACGCTCCTGGCCGTAATGGCGTTGGGGTTTGTGGGTCACAGAGCTGTTGACGCCTGAGATAAGAATCATATTCTCTCGTGTTTCAGTATCATCATCAGCATCAAATGGTGAGAAATACAATACGCTTAACGTTGCAACTATATCCTTCTTAACCATTGGTGTCTATTGATGTCGCATGCTCATTGCGCCCGAAGGCTGGTAAGTAGACGCAGCTCTACCCACTAAAACCCGGCGAGTGCCAGCAATTCCGACTTTGGTGAGGTGCCCCGGATCTGCAAGCAACAGGGCACCTCGACGGCTAGTTAGTCCATTGGGGAACCGACGCCACCTCCACAGAGGGGTTTCCCCGTTCTCAACGTCGGGGCAGCACAATGAGGCGAGTTTCCCGTTCTCGTTCCTTGCCCCCTGCTCTTTTGTCCCCTCTTATAAGAGGGGTACAAAGAGCCTCCTCGGCTCAATTCGCTTCGCCCGAGGTGCTGGGTTCACCCTGGGCTACTGAGCCCACCACCAACACTGGACATATGTCTCCCCCCATGAACGTCAAGGCGATCCCTTGCCACTCACAGCCAACACGGACCGGCCATTGCACGGAGATCAGCTTATAAAGCTAGTAGCACCTGGTTGACCGAGCATTTGCTCGGTACCCTTAGTGATAAAATACGGTAAAATTTTTCTTCCAAAAAAATGATCTTAAAAAAAGGAAAAAAATATCCGGACTGGAGATTTGAACCAGGCTCGTTCGGATTTAATTGCCTAATTTTACTACTAAGCTACCGTGACATAATATTTGATAGCGAAAACGTTCGTATTCTAATCATATTTTATAGATGCCTCAAAACACGGATAAAAAAAGTTTTCTAAAAAAGATAAGATAAGATATACTTGTAGTATAATAAACTATAATAGAAATATTTCCCTTAGCTTACGTGTCTCGATTAGAAGTTGCCAGCTCAATAATTTTAAATCCTAATTGATCTATGCCTAAGCGCTTGCTTTAGTTAAGCAAATTTAGCTTTCTATATTACACTAGCTGTTGCCTGCGATTCCGCCCGCCTTAACTTAACCTTACGGACGTATGCGGTTTGATAATGATTATTTTTTTGGCCTTAGATACTCCTTATTATAACAGCTACATGGCAGTAAAAGTCCCGTCAAAATCAGTGCAGCCATTTCAGAGATTCGCCGGAACAAACAGACAGACAAAAATTGTAAAAAATTATTTTGGTAGGTATAATAATATAGCGTATATTTATGTTTATATTATGCATATAGTAAAAAGCGGTTATTTTATTATTACACAGAGACATTTCGATTTTATTTATGTGTATAGATAAACCGGTTAAGCCTTGTATATTTATAAGACCTGTATCACTCTTCTATCTTACAATGCAGGAAGTAAATAAACGAATTAAAAATAATTATGAACAATACACTGACTATACAAATTACAATGTAACTTTGATATTTTTATTAAGACGAGGAACCGAAAATAATTTCCATCCTTGCTTCGCTCGCAGAATTCATTTACTATCGTAAATTTCGGAGATTGATGCCTATAATTCCGGGATTATTCGTAAAAAAGGACACTTCTTTGGAATTAACATCTTTTTGGAAAGCGACGATGGTCCAGCGGTGGATGCAGTCGGCCTCTTATGCGAGAGGTTCCGGGTTCGATCCTGACTCCCGTGTGTGCCTTGAAAGGGGTTTTTCTACATTTCTAAGCGCACCCTAAAAACACGAGACCATCGCTCACCAGTGAAGGAAAGCATCGTGAGGAAACCTGCACACCTGATGAGATTAAAGTCTTTGAAGGTGTGTGAAATTCACGAACACGCATTAGGCCAGCGCATCGGTGAACTATGACCCACTCCTCGCATTATTTTGAGGAGGAGACCCATGCACAGGTCTCACGGGTCATATAAGGATTGATACTTTGCTTTTGCTCACAATAGCGATAGGTACATTGTCAAAAATTCGAATGTTTCGTCTTAAGGCTTAGTGCAATTATCCTTTATGTTATACCCGATCATATAAGACCTCGGCAGTTACCATAAACTGCATGAGCATGGGGGTAGCCACACTGGGGCAAGCTGGGGCGCTTGCTCTGTCCAACTATGACCTATAAGGTCAAACAAAGTTTTTTGGAAAGGGTCTGGGAAAAGGAGGAGCCAAGCGTCGCGTGATAACATCCAGGGTATCACCGAGTCGGCGTCATCCGTCGTTTGGCGCGCAGAGGTGGTGTGAAACGTATATCCGGTCTAATATACGAAGAGACTTGTCCTCAAGGTGTTCCTGGAGAACGTGATCCGTGATGCGGTTTCTTATACTAACAACAATCATAATATCCGTAAGAAAGTTACACAAAAAAATTAATCGACATGAAAAAAGTGGGATCCCAAACAAGATCTCGTTACATAAAAATTACGAAGGGAGGCGTTTGGTAGTCTGACCGCACCCTGAGCCCAAGGCTGGCTACACTAGCATGAGTGACAGCCGACGGGTATGAAGAGTCATCGAGCTCGGTGTGATGACCAGGAAAGTGAATTCGTTTTTGACAAATGATACACGCACAAATGCGGGTAGCACGCGAAGTTTTTTCACACGCGTTCAATAATGCAAAAGCATAGATCTATTAGTCAACAGTTATTGATTTGTAATGAATTAACCTAAAACCAGTGCGTGTGTGACAAAAGACACTTTTTTCTCTTTGCTAATTTATTATACGAGACAAGTAATAAAATAAAAACTTAATCAATGTATACGATAATTAATACTTATTGTTGCGGATAATTTAACAACTACTGGTCACATTTTTATCGAATTGACTTAGGAACACATGGAAAACCTCCTAATGTTTTTGAAAAAGAAACAAAATATTAAAATCGCTGTAGCCAGAAAGAAGTTGCGATGTTATTCGAATTAGCTTCAAAAGTAAATGGGCCAAGAATGCGTCGAGTCTATCTGTCCTGCTCTAACGTATCATACGCTATGTTTTTTCTCGCTTGTACATAATTTGTGTGCAAAAGCAAATAGTGGATGTTCCATAGCATCGATAACGGCCAATTGCTCCCGTTTCAACTATTTGGGACGAACAAGTGGGCGATTAACATTATCGTGCATGCAAATACCATCTTCATATTCAAAGGGCTAGCCTGCAGCTGGATTTTGTTATAAAACATAATGCCTTCTGATATTCCAATATTCTTATAAGTACAAAGCAGCGACCCGCGGTTTCGCCCGCGTTCTCCCATTCCCGTGGGAGTACGGTGATAAATTATAGCCTATGTGTTATTCTGATGTATAAGCTATATAATTGTAAAGTTTCATGAAAATCCATTCAGTATTTTTTAGGTGAAAGAGTAACAAACATAACATACAAACTTTCGCGTTTATATTATTAGTAGGACAAGTAGGAAGTAGGATATCGGGCATATAATAATTATCCGTAAAAGTTGTAACATCATAATAAGACTGGGGAAATGATTACCAAAAATAATGAAAGGGCTTGAATGTATGTAGAATGTTGTCATGTTTAAATTCCGCTAAGTGTGTGTTTTTTTATTGTATAAAAAAAACAAAGGCCTCTAGAGAAGGAAGCTATAATTCCTGTATAATTAAAATCTAATGTACGATAATAGTTTAATCTCAATAAATTATTAAAGCTTCGTAATCATAATATTGTAATCAATATAATACAAATACTAGAACGTTCGCCAACTCATATTAGCCTTGCACATGCGGACTATTTTACCTGTTTACAAGGCGTTCCATAGATTCATTTAAGTTTTCTAGTTTTACCACAAAACCATATAAAATATTACAAATCGATAATAAATGTAAATACCACTAGCATTAAAGCTTTTAGGGTAAATTTAGCGGATCGTGCAGCCATATCGCACCTGTGTGCTAAAACACTTTGACTCTGTATTAGATAACAGATTATTTATAGCGGAGTATATAGAAACAGCGACGATGGTCCAGTGGTGGATGGACTCGGCCTTTTATGCTAGAGGTTCCGGGTTCGATTATGACCCCCCGTGTGTGCCTTGAAATAGGTTTTTCTAAATTTCTAAGTGTATCCCAATCACGAGACCATCGCTCGCTCACCGGTGAAGGAAAACATCGTGAGGAATCCTGCATGCCTGATGAGATTGAGTCTTTATTTTTTTTTTTTTTTCGGTTGGATCTATGCTAATGGTCCTAGTGACCGTTATGCGTCATCGGAAATGGGATGATCCTTCTGTTGCCACAATAATAACAAGTATTAAAAATAAAATAAAAATAATATTGAAGGGGGCTTCCATACGGCAGAAGTAATTTTATTTTTTGTTTTTTCTGGTACGGAACAGGGTCGTGCGCGAGTCCGACTCGCACTTGGCCGTTTTTTTATTATTATCAGGTCTGATTGTATTTCCCGGTATTTTTACCGCCATCCATAATTCGTAAGACATGTTAATTCTACGCGTCAGTCAACGCTCGTTTTCATTTAGTCAAATGGACGTCGCGACTGATTGAACTCGATACGAATCTTTCACTGAAAGCCGCATCCGCCGACCGCCACTCACGTGGGCCGGGTAGTGGGTACATCCCTTAATAACTATCTTGATCATCATCACCGCCGCTTGGTGAACCGCAATATGGGAATATAATGAAACATCAGTTATAATTTAAAAAAAGTACAACAACCATGGTCGTGGGAGGACAGGTAGGTAAGCGAGGAAATCCGTAGAAGTTAAAGACTAACTTTTTGTAATTTACAACAAAATTATGATTAATAAAATTCACGTCAACATTTAGAAAACAATATGATATCCTACAAAATTAATATCATAAATACTATAGTTTGCATGTCTGTTGAGGATGTTTGTTACTTTTTCACGCGGAAAAAAAAACTACTGATAAGATTTTAATTAAACCTTACAATGATATAGATTATACATCTAAATAGCACACCGGCTATATATATGTAATCCAAAGGGAGTTGAAAGTGCGCGAGCGAAAGCGCATGACGGTGATGATGATGATGACAATAATGTCATTGTTGTCGTCATCGGGATCATGATGAGACTAATGGCAGACTATTTGGTGGTCGCTTCATTTTATTGAAATTGTTGTCAGCAGCTCGATAATAGTCACCATATTGCGCAGGTTAACAATAAAGCTTTAGTTCATTTGAACTTGGTCGTCGCCACACCGAACAAACATAGAATAGAAACTCAATAAATTTTACGTCGGATGATAATAATTCTACACACTCCTATGTATAAAGAAAGCACTTTGGAACCTGGTAAATATCTAGTAAATTCTCTTTTACAAATCTTGTGACGGTGGCACGGCCGTAAAACATAGTACCCACAAGGCTCAAACAATGGATACTAAAATGTTTCTCCAACGACCCCACTCTAGAAAGTTCCATAGACGATTAAAGCGTTTCGTCTTTAATAATAATAATGGACCACTGGAAACTCACAAGTCGCATGAAACGCGACAGTATAGCTGTACGCCGGTATGTAAGCAAGAGGTCGTGTCGGTCCAATGCGGCAAAATCATACCTCTACCTCTTACAATTTCACAATACATTTCCTTAATAGCATATGAAATCATAAAATCATTGACATCATGTTTTGTCTAAGACATCCCTAATAACAACCTATCCTAAATAATCCAGCCAAGTCAAAACATAGAACATCGTAAAGTATTCTAAAACAAATAGTCTTGCAACTATTTCGCATATTGTTTCAAATAACGTAGAAACCTCTAGCCGAGGGCGGTCAGAACACAGCGAATATTTCATGAGTACGAACAGGCAACGACTTGAATACTTGAAATTCCCGCGACCTAGACTGTGAAAAGAGTAAAAGATTTGCGGTAAATAACAAAGCGAGCGTTCACCCGCTGTTAAGGGTAACGACTGTTTCGTGTGAACGCGACGCGAGAGCTAAGCTATGTGGGGAAATACCTTTGATAAATTAATTGAATAAATATATGACTCGTGTGTTGGGATATAAGCTGTCTTAGAGTTCGTTGAATGAGGCCTATTGACACGTAATATAAAGATGTACGATAGCACAGTATAAGTATCGCTCAGTACGAAAACTATGAACAAACATTCGAAACGGTGCACTCTAAAACCTGAGCATCGACGCCGCACTTAATACAGAGAGCACTGCGACGTTCGCTTAGGAGTCTCATCCATGCGGACTTTTTTGGGTGTACGGGTGGTGGTGTGTGTGGGTTTCGAATTTTAAAATAAAATGGATTTATCCAGATTCAAATACCATTACCGCAACATTTTCATAATTTTGCGGTAATGGTATTATTACTTATCAAGGTCGATGGAAAATAAATGGTGATAGATTAGGTATGCAAAGTTTCTTGGAGCAACTTCAGGCCAAATATAACCTAGCTATCTTACAAATGTAAAGGTTTTATCACTACGAATTAGCAGACAAACATTTCTAACAATAAAAAACTTGGAAGGTAACATACGCCAATTTTCATTACAACAAATATATTCTGAATATAAAGACAAGAAAACCGCAAGTAGAATGTAACAGAACTAGAAATTCCACTTGTAATAAATGTAAATGAGCACTTACTTTCTGATATCTAGCGGGAAGAAAATAGTCGATGAAATTAATATTAATTATTAATGTTTATTAAAAGTTACACTTAGGTGAGACAGACCATTAAAAAGCGAATGACATTCATGATAATGATATTTTCAAAGTGAGTCCGGTATAAGAAATCTGTGTCAATCACAGACATACCGACCTAAATTAGGTGGTCTGTGGTGCCAATAGACTCACGCCCGGTTTCTGAAAAGTTGGTCCAAATGTATGTCAACTAACATGGCTGTTAATGGCGGTTAACATACGATTCTTAGAGTCAAATTTGACAGCTTTTCATTGTAATGGCTATATCAACTGACAGGCCAAATTAAGCAATTTAACCATGCGTCTAGCAACTCATTTAACACTTAACAAGAGACTTGACAGTTGATTTAATAATTTTTGCGTTGATCAGCCTTTCAGAAACCGGGCGATAACGTACTTTCGATGATTAACACTGACAGTATTCTAACTGACGCCTACCGATAATTAAACTAAATATGTTCTTGAAAAAATTATGAACATGTTCTTGCTTATGCTGGAATATCCTAGACGATAACACGAAAGCACAATATATTATTGTAAATGAAGTATAGGAAGTAGGCAATATAAGTAAGGAAGTTTATATAATTAATGTTCAATTGAATGCATACAAGTTTTATTAGATTAGCCTTCACTTTAGAGATAAAACAAGGTAACTTTAATAAGAAATTAGAATATTATTTTTAATTAAACTATTTAATTATTTCTTCAGAGATAAAAGTCTGGATGATTTTATAGCCGCCGGAAACGAGTAGGTAAATATAATAATGTTTAATCACATAGATAGTTTTATAAAATCAAGAACTTCAACTTGGCCATGTTCCGCAACATACCTTACAAAACCATGTCGGCAAAATATTGCTAGTAAATATATACCTTTGTCAATTTTGGACGTCAGACATCTCAACCCTTCAGTAATCATTGCTGTAAAGTATCCGAAACGCCAGGCATGTAAAATCCTTATAATCCGCAATACAATCCGTATAGTTCGTTTCATTGTAATGAATGAAATTCGCGTTTAAAATACATTTCTAATGAAAGCAAAATATATATAGCCCATATAGCGTCGGTTGCAATGGACGCGAGCCCAAGCTAATAGCTCCAGCGGGCGGAAATGTCACTTCTGAAGATCATTACGACTAAATATGAACCAAGACTTCCACTCGTTGAGTCTAGGTTATCTTTACTTCCTTCTGTCTGTGGACGGTGACCTTTGCATGAAAATTTACCCTCCGACAAGTCACAATAGGTTATTAAATAAACATGTGGGTGTTTATTTACCTTAGCAATCACATATTGTTCAGAGGCCTTAGACAAACTAACATTAAAAACGGTAACGAAGTTCGAAAAGAATAAAATGTAAATCGTTATCGTAACAAAGTCACAAACTGTCTATTTGATCGTTATTGTCAATGTCTTATTGGCTAGGAAATTGTCATTGCTAATTCAGAGGCGATGACGAATTTCGGTATCGTTCCGCTATGAAACTTTGTCTAATCCTTCAGATATAATAAAGATAGTTTTTACGATGACTTTTGATGAAATTTGAACTGTTTCAAAGTTGCAAGTAGATCCAATAAAACATTTTTAACAATTCCTGGTAAACCATTCTAAAATAGGGCAATTCATCATTTGTTGTTAATGACTAATTCATTAAAAACAAATGATGAAAGGGTCTAATGACTAAACTTAACGCTTGCGGTTTTGCGGTTACCGCAAGAACGAAACGACAAATCTTATAGCGGAGTATGTCAACACAAAGAAAACTTTAAAGGACCAAACATTTTTGCATTTAAATAGAAATGAGTAAGAAAGCTTATATGTTCTGCGACACCTGGTTTACAATTTTAGTTTTTTAATCCTTTTTAACTAATTAACGCTTTAATTAAGGATTAATAAACAGATATTTAATGGCACATTGAAGATATGATGCGAAATAATATTAAGTATTACAGAAAAACTCTTCCACAATGTAATAAAAACGTAGAAATGGTATAAAGTTCCAAAGTTTTAAGAACTTGAGCACGTGAACATTCCTCTAGAAATTTCCATCGTTTATACAACTTTAAAAGTAATTTAACACTTAATGAAACTAAGGTGAAGATAAATTAGAATTGTTCGAGAAGATTCGAGATGGCGATTGTACTTTGAAACACTTCACTTGGGAATTACAATTAGTGGTGTCTAGGTCTCAGACTCAGAAGAAGTCTGAAGACCTTGGTATCGATGGTTAATTAATTTAGTTTTTTAGTAAGTAACTAATCAAAAAATCAAATTGAAAAATAGAACTGATTCTTGTATTTGTATAAAATCTTTCTTATGAAACCCTTATCTGTGTAGCTACTAGCAACATATTCCCTTGGTAGAACCGTACCAATTGTATTACTTGTTTCAAAACTGAGACCTAAAATCACTATAACACTAATAACCTTAACCTAAATCGGACTATAAAACTCATATTTTTTCGAAATGGACTTTGTAGATGGGCGGGTAGCTAATCTAAGAATGTTTTTGGGACCTAAGAATATTAAAAGACTAGCTATGGCTCGTAGCTACCGTAATAATGATGACCATTTTTATAGCTGCTTTCCTTAAACATAACCAAGCTGCTAGGACCAGCAGCAGGAAGCCTACACAATCCTAGATTTAGTACTAGAACGCTCTTTCAACGAAACGCAGAATTATTTTACATTTGTTTCGATATCGCAGACACAAAATTAATTAACATGGACATAACTTTGCATAAGCAAATTACGCGACGCAGTGACCGGCGCGAAATTAACTGGTTGTAACATTTTGAATTCATTATCTCATTTTAACATTATTGTTAAACTTATTTCAGTATAACTAGACAAAAACGCTATTTCATATGTCGTAAGATTCTTAAGAGAAGAAGAAGTTTTTATAGCATGGAAGGGCAAACGAACAGTCGAAGCCTTGCGACTATCGACGACCATTAACATCCACATAACCAGAGGTTATGCAGATGCGTTGTCCTCCTTTTCCCTATGTGGCCACCAGAAACTCACGTACCGCACGAAACCCGACAGCATAGCTGTCACTTTACGGCGATTTCATGTGAGCAAGAGGTTCCCCCCCGGTTATGCCGGCCCAATTTGGCTGCAAAGCAGCATGACACTGCCTCTTTTTAAGCAGATTGTTCTTCACCTCTTCTAAATTAATCAAAATTACTAAATATTACTTTTTATATGAATTGCATAGAAAATAAATTCATATTTATGACTAACAAACTTTAATTAAAAAATAGTTTTATTTATTTTATTTTAATCGTAAGCTCTGATGACAGTAAATAATTTTTAAGCGTTATGTGTGTCCGGAAAATTATTGATACTTTACTTTATATGGGTTATATACTCGTATATTCCACATAAATACAAATAATTTATTTTTTATTGTAACGTTCTACTCTGAATTTATCAGTCCTACTGTCTTTTGCATTTGACTCAACCTCTGAGCAATTATTTATCGTACTAGCTGTTGCCTGCAGCTTCGAATGCGTTAACTAAGTTTACAAAGAGATCTTTACTGGATAATATATGGCCTATATTCCTCGATAAATCTCTCTAACACATTCAAATCCGACCAATACTTCCTGTGCAAACAAACAAACAAAATCGTCAGGTTTGTGTTTTCGTGTAAGATAAGATTAATTCATATTTTTAGTGAACGATCAGTTAAAACCATGGAGCATAGCTAGTATAAACCGCAACACCTGAGGTCGATGCGCCAGCCTCCAGACATGTGGGTGAAGTGGCTTCGCCTTTGTGGCGTCAGTCGATCACGTAACCTATAAAGTTGATCTGGAAATTTCCTTTGGTTGACACATTTTTGAGGGCATAGTGCACCGTACTAGTGGGACAAGTTAGCAATCCGCCTTGTCTTATGATCCTAGAGTTTATAATAAGAGGATATCTTAGGATCTGAGTGGTAATAGGTGGAAAGTTATTTACGCGTTTTTTCGATGGGCAAAGTGGCGGACGTCTTTCTAGGTGAGCCATCTGCTCCTACCTACCGGTTGAGCCGAAGTTAAAAAGCTTACTCGTATGTTTATATGAGTTGTCGTTGACGTTTTAAAACAATAATCAATGACAGGTTATGACGATGGACCAATATCCTACTAATCCTACTTCTACTAGCCTACTAGTCCTACTAATATTATAAACGCGAAAGTTTGTAAGTATGGATGTTTATGACTCTTTCACGTTAAAACTACTGAATGGATTTTCACTAAACTTTACAACTATATCGCTTACACATCATAATAACACATAGGCTATAGTTTATCACGGGAATGGTAAATACACGGGTGAAACGGCGGGGCGCTGCTAGTAAATTATACTCTACAAGCATAGGTCTCTTATATTTAAAGAAAGTTTGGAGATAGTCACGACTAAATAGGTATTAGTAATGTTTATATTGACGTTTCAATATTATTATTTATATTCCACCGCCCGGGTTCCATCCTTCGTCGCGGCTGTTACGAAGGGCCACACGCTTATACAGGGTGTTCGGGATAAAGCTGGCAATATTTTAAGGGCATATTGTTGTTTTTATTTTGTTTATTTTTTTAACTTTACGCAATATAACATTTTTTTTTAAGTATTAAAAGAAAGTAACGGTTTTCAAATGTTATTAGGTCTACGATTTTGAAAATGAAAGAAGGCTAGAGTTAGACCTGAAGCGAGACTATGTTAAAAGCAAACTGCCTCCTGACATCACTACATATTATAAAACAAAGTCGCTTTTTCTGTCCCTATATCCCTTTGTACGCTTAAATCTTTAAAACTATGCAACGGATTTTGATGCGGTTTTTTTTAATGGATAGGACAATTCAAGAGGAAGGTTTATGTATATAATTTATTAAGTTTTTATATACATTGGCTAAGATGTAACAATAATTGTTGAAGGTGTCGGGAAAAAATAGGCCGCTTGGGAGTTTTCAACGAAAACGCTGCCTAAACCCTTTGAGATATAACAAAATAATGTATAGTGGAATTGTGTATCTTAAATAGGTCTACAAAAAAGTCCGCGATGGCATATGTCTATCTCTTAGGGATATCATACTATATCCATTTAATACTTAAAAAAATGGGCAATTATAACGTGATAATTTGAAAGTTATTTACACAAATACGGTATGAATCCTTATCATTTTAAATCAGTTAATTAGCATGTGCATTTTATGAAGATTATTTTTGCCCTTTACATCATGCAAATTAAATAAATACTTTAGGAGATATGGCAAAATCAAAATAATGCAGAAGAAAATAAATCGTGTTGCCGTGATACGAACGGGCGCGGGCCTGTCTAAGGCCGTAGTGTATCAACTCTGGTAGACGTAATAATATGATCAACGTATGGTGGAATATATAATAATAGTATTATATATCCTAAATATGCCTACAGGAAATCTGCGAAGGGATATATGTCTTTATGTTCAAGATGACATATATTCATTTTAATACAAAAACTTAGTAATTATTAAAATAGAAAATGATCATCATCAGACATGATAAATCCGTAAACCTAAGTTCACGCGGGCGAAGCTGCGGGTAACAGCTAGTAACCTATAATTTTGTCCACGGTGTACCTACGTGCGTATGTGGCCGCACGTTTGTCAACAAAATAGGTTATGTCAGCCACCCAAGAGCGAAACATCTAGCCCACGGAACGAGATAGTCGCCGTAGTCGAAATCGGCTAGGAAAAAGGAGAAAAAAATGTTTAGTACTTTATAGATTGTGATTTAATAGAATGAGAATGAACTGATCTAAAATGGCTTTTTTATATTTAACAAAATCAACTCGTTATAATCATAAAGTAAGTAAGAGACGAAGGCCTAATAAAGACTTTAAAAAAAAACTAAATGTTTTACCCGCATTTACAACTTTCACTTAAGCCCTCGTTGTTAAGATGTTAGTTTATTTTTCTATTAAAATTAGAAAAACAGCCCTTAAAATATCGCTAGTTCTATTCTGGACACGCTGTATATGTCTGCGTATTACATAAATTTCCCAAATGCGATACAAATAATGATTTATTTATATGGAAGCTTGGCAACTAGCCTCCCAAATGCATTTCATAAAAGCCGAGCAAATGTATTATAATAATTTTGTTATGAGTGTTATATCATCATCATTATCAACAGCCATTTCACATTGACTGCTGTACAAAGGTATCTCCTAATGAACGCCGCGACGGCTGAACCCTGCCACTCGCATACATCTAGGACCGGCATCACATCGTCGTACTCGAAGATTGTGTATCATGTAGACATTTTTAACTGCTGTTTTTATAATTGAAGCGTTGTCCTAACACAAACAAATACTTATTAGAATAGAGACAAAAACCTATTAATCTTCTAATGTCCTCAATACGAAAGTATGCAAGCTGTCGATGTTTATATCTCAATCAAATATTTAATCTTTATAAAGTCTAGTGCAAGGAAGAACTTGGAAAAAATATTTTTTAGAACTTATCTAACATTATACCAGACCTGCTTCCGGTTCATATATACCAAATATTATATGCTTAAAAAATAATAAACGCCAAGATGGCTGACTTGCCACTCGCATCCAACACAGACCGACCATTTCATGTCACTGCCGTCTTGGCGTTTATTAAAGATGGCCTGTGTTAGCAGTGGACGGATACACGCTCATGATATCTTCTAGATATTTCTCAATACAATTAATTTATCAGCCATTATAATAAGAACGATGATGCCACGAAAACGATTAACGATTTTATGAATCATTCGATGATTTACTACGCCAGTATTCATTTAATACTGGTTTAATCTACACTGAATTACATCATCACTAACATCATCAGGGATTCCTTCACTGCATAACATTAGAACAGTTAAGCTACAAAAAAGGGGGGGTTGGATTTAAGCTTGTCAATTCACAGGTGAAGAAAAAATTGTGAAATCCTCACAATTTTTTCTTCTGGGTAATGGTTGATTACTCTATATGTAAGTAGACTACTTGGAGGGAGGGTGAAGTTTGCTATGCAGTGGGTTCATAACAAAACCTTACCTCCCTCCGAATTACAGGGTAATGTATAAGAGTCGCCACGAATCAAACCTATAAGCTAAGTCTTCTTACCTGATAACTGATTTCGAGGAAACCACAGTACACCAGATAATAATAATATACCACACATCAAAAGATAATGATGACTAATACTCGGATTAAAAGATTTAAACCTCTACTTACATTCTAAAGACTTCATTTTCAAAAATACAACAAGCGGTTACCTGAAATAAAAATAAAACCATTAACCATCAAGCAAAAACATACCTTATATCAAAAATATTAGTCCTTTTTTAAAGAAGCGGCCACTTTTAGTAAAATATTTGTGCATTGAGGGCAAAGAGATTAACGGTGACATTACAATATGTCTTTATAAAACTCTGGCCGGAGCGTTAAATCTTTTATTGAAAGCAAAAATTACTGCAAAAAAGCATTTTAAAGAAAAAAAAAAACAATGTTACAACTACAATTTTACACTCGAATTTTTTTACTGTAAAAGAACTGCAATATTACACTTTACTTTTTGCGCTATATCTTAGATATCTTTAATCTTTCTCCACTTCAATGTATCAGAGTTTTTTTTAAACAATGCATCGCGCGCAGTGGAAGGCTGTTCAAACAGGAAGGGATCCTTCTCATGAATGACAAAGTTTGTGAACCCGGCGCGAGGGAACACGAGTACGATACAGTTAGTTACATTCAAAAATATTTGTAATATGATCAAATTACAGGGTTTTTTCAAATAAAAGCTATTGACCATATTTTGTAGTTTTGCTTTACGCTGGTAATAATTTTGGCTGCCGCAAATAGTGAGACAAAGGAAAATTAGTAGTGTTTTTATGAAATAACGAAAATTTTCTGCCACAAATGCCATAGTTACAGACATTTTTGCTTTTATATATATAGACGACCTCTGTGGCTCTGGTTAGCGAGTTGGCGCTCAAGCCGGAGGTAGCGGTTTCGAATCCCACCCGAGAACAAAATAATTTTCTGTGTTCCTGAGTCATGGATGTGTATTAAATACGTGTATAATATAATAAAAATTTTACATGCATAGAATTAAAGTGTTAAATATATTTCCGTTTTTTGGTACCCGCATCACAAATCTCTTCGAGAACTTAGCAAGGGACCAGATTGACGTGGTGTAAAGCGCCCATAGATATTATTATATATTATTTTTGCTTTTATCAAACTCATAGTTTCGGCATGTATAAATATACTGTATACATGTATGTAACTGTATAAATATACATGTACTGTTGAACTGAGTGTCAAATGACAGTCAGGTCTGCTCAGCATAGTTTTGAGTGCCATTGCTGCGTTTCGATCGAATTGTGAGTTGAACCGGTGACCCATCAGAGACAGGAAAACGAGCGCAATGCATCTCTATACCCTTTGGTTTCGCAGATGTCTGTGGCTTCTATTCTCCAAGTAGTATGTATAGTAGTAGTACTAAAGTAGCAGCGAACCAGTCATATAGCGTTCAATGGGAAAGATATCGAACAATAAAGATTACACATCTGCTTACGATAATCCTTACTTAAAATTATAAATGTGAATGTAGGGATGTTTGTTACGCTTTCACGCAAAAACCATTCAACCGATCATCATGAAACTTTGTACACATATTCTTGGAGGTACTAGAAGTAACATAGGATACGTTAAAAAAGAAAATTTATTTTCTATCGCGGGAACAGGCGAATTTCTAGTACATAACAAATACATGAAGTTTAAAAATAGTAAGAATTGAAATAGGCAATTATGTTTAGTAGACGGATAAATGCTGATGATGATGATAGATAAGTATATTTCGAATAATAGTTATGATGATGATTAAAATAGTGACTGGTACGGGCGAGAATGTTTTAAATACGGATTGTAAGTACAGTCTATGTATAGCCTGGCCGGAGCCGCGGAGGTGCGAGTAAACAATGCCGCGGTCAACATCCCACCGCAAATAGACGCCCGAAGGGTTGGTGCAGCTTCATGTTTATGGCACATGTGGCTTGGGAGTGAAGTATTCAAGATAACCCTTTCGTGTGCTTACAGATGATTTGGCCTGGTGGACCTAGTAACCTTACAAGGTGTGAGTACCTTTCAATGAGAATATTCGAAATTTCAAGACCAGAAAGTGACAACGAGATTTTTTTTAATTTTTCATGTCAAACATCTATTGGTGCTTTGGAAGTAAATTCAACTCGTGTGCCTGTCATTTCTTAATTTTATAGGACAATCAATTGATATTCTTTATGTTCTTTATTATATATTCTTTATTACATAGTGGGAGAAATTTGATGTTTATTAATTGTACATTTAATAAAATGTCAATATGAAGCTCATAGTTCGCCTAGGTGTAAAAATCTGGTATGCTGTACTGTATTTTTACACAGTATTCTGAAATCTGATTTGTTTTCTGTATTATATCTCTTCGAATCAGACGGTTTTGCCACCCGATAAGTGGAAACTATATTAAAATATACCATTAAAAAAACAACAAAATAAAACTTTTTTTATGAATCCTTTTTCCCCCATATTACCGTGTTCTACATTGAATGTAGCTGCGACAATCAGCAGCTAGACAGAGCACTCAGGTATTAGAGGGTTGTGAGGGTTGGGGGGTCGGGAGGGTAGGAAGCGTGTGGGAACCCTTTGTGTCCCCGCCGCCGGGCGTTCACTGGCTGATACTAAGAGATTACATTTATGTATGGAACAGTGGATTTAAAATTTTAGTTGTAAAAAAAATCAAAGTATAAGAATTTCAAATTAATTAAAAGACGCATAAGAAATTGAATCGCCCGATAATAATAATAATAGTAATAATAATAATTATCACTATAAGCCCTATCCGTAGTCATCTTCTACACCATTAATTCTCTATTAACAATTCATGGACGACTTTGACCACTAAACGTAATGCAGCTCATTTGCCAGTTTTCTTAAGCAGCGACTGCAGTAAATGTTACTTGGTAACATACTGCAGTCGCAGCCTAAAAAGGATTCGTTCCTGATACGGTGGAAATTTAATAGTAAAATTTTAATCCCAATTTTGTTTCAAAGTTTTTAATTAATTAGTATGTTTTTAAGTAATTATAATATTTCCTTCTAAACATCTATTTATACTAGTCTATATAGCTCCGACTAGATAGCATGTCGGAGGTCGACAATTCCAGAACCATGCTATTATTGTTTCACAATGTTTATTTGCGGCAAAAGCAAAGCACGAAGCTTCATCGCGACAATGTTATCGTTGTGTAACAAGTAACAACTGCGCCGCTCGACAAACAGACATTCATAAACCACGAGGTAACCCATTTACTGAATAACAATCAAATACTGATAAGCTTAAGGCTGTAAATGTCGACATTCCATTACGTTGGTACCACTAGATCCGCGCCTTTAGACTATGATTTACGTCGTCGTAAAAAAAAATGAAAAAATACCATATTACTATATACTCTTATGGTATTTTGGTGACAACCCTCAGTATTGAGGGACTCGAAGCAAGGTTTTTTTTTTGGTTTCAGCTATGCTAATGGCCCTAGTGGCTTTAATGCTCCATCGGTGCGAAGCAAGGAGAAGGAGACATATTTTTGGACAAATAAAATAAACGAAAAGCGTCCAAGGCGTAAAATAAACCAAATGCATCAAATTATACATACGTAGAACCTTTCATTCACCTCAATACCCAAAAACCAACGCTGACCCACGTATAATCAAGTGTTTCAACGATTAGAGCCGATCAAAGACAGGCTAATTTGTTCCGAAGCATACCTTAATTGAAACGGACCCGTAACCGGTTTGGGTCACTTGGAAATGAATTTTAAATAGACAAATACAACGGGAACAATTGTATAGATTAATTTCCAAAGGGTTATTTTACACTTTGTCGAACTGTAAACATACATACATTTGCTTGAAGGTTACATATGTAAGAAGGTATATTAGCGGACCCGACAGATGTTGTCCTGTTCAAAACATTTTTTCTTCTTGCAATAAAAGTTAAGTTAAATCGGTCCAATCATTTAGGAGGAATTTATATAAACGTTTACTGTCGTTTTCTTTTATTATTTCACTGAGTGTGACTAAGGCACTGACTCAGTTCTCCCTTGTCCAAGACCCAAGGTATGAAGTAGTTTTTCTTAGTACGACAGTATGTTTATAATTTACTTTTTTAAATGTTTTTTTTTTGTTAATTTCAATTGTGTCAATTTACGTTCGCGTATCATAACATCAAAACAAATATCTAAATGCAAAACGAAACAAAGCATTTTTTCAGAACTCCGAAACGAATTAGCATTAGGGACATTGCTAAGAAATAATTTGACTATTTTAAATATTTTTTGTACGGAAGGAATTGCAAAAGCTTCCTGGAATATTTCTTCTTAGACATATATCTGAGAAACAATTAAGATACAGGTTCTGAATGCAAATCGTAACTGCATGGAATGCAGACAGATTATCTATATATGTATGGAATAGAGAAATAATTGTTAAATTTACATAAACGACAAACATGCACGCATCCACTGCTATAATTAAAACAATAATTTCCATACTTTATTGTACTAAGTAGTCATTCATGTTGACTACTAGGAGGCAATATATGTATTCAATTTAAAATGATAGACTGCATTGGAATCCCATATATTAGGTAGGTGAACTGACAGTTTATTGACAGCCGGTGTTAGGCACACATTCACACCGCATGGGCCCCGGGGTCGTATGCGACGTCGAACCCTACACTCCGTTGACCAGTTGATCCGGATCAACCGCGACAGCATAGGCTCAGATCAGCTACGAGTCGACACCAATATAGACCGTGTAATCACCGATAGCACTCTGCTATGGGCAGCTTGCTCGGGTCCCGCGCTTGACCCGCCTCCCCCGCTACCGGGGGAGGGGAGGGCCGGCCCTCACGATAGGTTTCTAACGTCACCCGTTCTAAACCATTCGACCGTAGCTGACCAAGTTAGGTACAAACCCGACGCCACGAAGATGGCGGGGGGCAACCCCCCAAATTTTTAACGTCATAGGATGATCCAACCGGATCACCCCATTTCCGATGACGCATAACGGTCACTAGGACCATTAGCATAGATCCAACCGAAAAAAAAAAAAATGACAGTTTATTGTTAATAGTCAACGACATCAAGTAATAATTTTACCCGGGGTGGACCTCCATTTATCAGACTCGGCTAACTTAGGGTTGCCAGATCGCCAAACCTAATAGCCGGACAGACCAGCTTGGCCGGATATTTGGGTAGAAAGACCAGACACCCAACATTTATGAGGAATTTATCTCAGTGTTTATAAGTAAGACAAAGAAATTGTATGTAAAATCAAGCGTTTTTATGAGTATCATACATTTTGTTAAATTCTAGTGAACTATGTAATAGATAAAATCGAATGCCAAGACAGTCTTAGCCTAAGACTAATTTGGCATCGCTCGTTTGTAAAATGTAAAAAGTCTAACAAAAGCCGGACACCGTTTATTTTTGGACGGACACGCAATCAAAAAGCCTAACTATGTCCGGCTTTATCCGGACACCTGGCCCTAGGCTAACTTATACAGGGTTAAGGCGATACATTCAAATTTTTAAGATTGTATATTTCGCTATGTAAGTAAAGTAAGATAATTACGTGAATGAAATGTATGGTACTCTTCACCATGAATTCACGACAATAGTATTATATTATGTGATTTGTTATATTAGTTAAATAATTGTGTGTGCTTCACTATCGGTAGTACCTGTAATGATAGTTGTAAGTTGTGATTAAAATAAAGCATACATTCTAATGAAATACTCGATTAGTAAAAATTTCATCGGCAAAATTGAATTTCGAAAAAGTGTCCTTCATTTGTTTTCGAGCTACTTATTACGGATCTATAATATTATATTTTCGGCAACGATACTAATGATAAGTGTATCTAGCGACCGGGATACGTCATTTTATTTATTTTTGCTGTTTATGATTCATTCCATGACGACCTCTGTGGCTCAATGGTTAGCGCGTTGGCGCTCAAGCCGGAGGTAGCGGGTTCGAATCTCGTCAGGGAACAAAAAATATTTGTGTGTTCCTAGGTCATGGATGTGTATTAAATATGTGTATTATATAATAAAAATCTTAAATATAAGTATTAAAATATAAAACGTATTAAATATATGTATTTCCGTTGTCTGGTATCCTTAACACAAGTTCTTCGGAAACTTGGCACGGGACCAGATTGACGTGGTGTAAAAGCGTCCATAGATATTATTATTATTATTATTATACTTTTTTTGAACAAGTGGTTAATCGTTGTCAATCCAAATTTTTAATACTTTAGATTTATTTATATAGCGCTACAATATCAGGTATGTTATTTACATTTGCTTTTGTACTTCAGGTTACCTTTTTGTGTTGGTAGTATAAATTTTAATAATCTTTCCTTGTGTTAGCGCGATGGTACATTTATTATGACTAGAATAATTTATATTTCATAAAGAGAATTCCTTCTGAACTATGAATTAAATTTATGTACACAACAGGACAACTGTTTTATCGACCGAAGCGCTTACCGGTAAAACGGCTCGGACGGATCACATTACAATAGTACCAGCGAGTGTCGCGTAAATCAATAAAATCGGATTTGAAATCCATACGTATGGATTTTCTGAAACTAATTCAATAACAAACACATTGTAAATGCTAAGCAATTTAGGCAATTACGAAACATTGAAACCAATTGCCAAGAGCACGACTGGAGCGAATTGAATAAAAACTACGTTATTTTTAGAAACGAATCAGAAGGCGCCTGCAGCTATAATAAATCAGAACTGTCCTTGGCTGCATTAATATGTATAGCATATACTGCTGGTTCGATACAGGGTCTAAATATATTTTGAGGAACGCAAAAAGTAATGGATGACGGATAACGTAAAGTGTCAAGCGATGAGTCATTGTTACGTAGCCCCCTACCTGCGCGCGCGCAGACGATAGAAAAAGACAAAAGATACGCCACACACCTTTTGTGTGGAAAAAGTTGAATGCAACGGACTGTTGCCTTTTTTGTCGTCATTTAAATAAATAGTTTTATCGGGTTCATCAGTGTTTCTTTGTAGTTTGGGATGAAGGAATTTTTAGCCGCACTTGTTTTAACATGAACCAGCTCGTCCTTCCAAACACTCGTCGTTTTACAAACAAATATTTAAAGAATGTTATTTCTTCACATCATATTGGCGTATTGTTCACGTTTTCAACGTTTTGGCTCACTTCGAAACACCAGACTTGTTAATTGTCTCGGCTAAATAGGTATTAATTAGGATTCAACACAATTCAACCTTGATCAATTACGTTTGACCTCCAAATGCTAAAAACGTTTTTGGATACAACAGTTGTATTATATTAAAAATAATATTGTATAAAGTCCTACTTAATTATACTTATGTGAAAGATGTTTTGCTGACTCTAGGGCTGAACTAAACTGTAATTTTGCTTTTACTGTAAATAAAAATTTCATTTATCGATATTAGATTCTTTTGACCTTGGATTCCGATAATAAGTTCCTGCAGGAAATCCTTAATTACTGTGCTTTTACACAGAATGTCTGCAAACTAACGGTTAATACGATTGTATTCTAATCTCATCGGCAAATCCGCATGTTAAGCTTTTAGCACTAGATAATTCCTCAACAAGTGTTAAAGAACATTATTAAAGTACAGTTCTGTTTCATGTTCGGAGGCCGGGGTAAACAAAACATCGTCTAGTATCTTAGATCAGACAGGTTCTCCTAAATATTAATACTGTATGATTTACATGTATCTCGAGAATAGAGCTGAGTCTGTGCTGCATCATAAGGTATCAGACAGCATCAGTTTAATATAGACTATTACTTGTGAGTTGTAAACGAATTATCTAGTGTAAAAATTATCACCTACCTGGCTTTGGAGTTAGCTTTTTGTAGAATCCTTGTTTTTTGTATATTTTATTCGCAATGTTTTTGAATTCTCAATTTGTTTGTAGCTCGGTTAATGTGTTCAAAACATTTAATTTGTAATGTTTTAAATTTAGTTTTCATTTCAGTTTCAAATAAAATGAAGAGACTTTTACTTCAAGTATATAAAAAAAGGAATATAGAAAAAGAAAAAAAAAGACAGGCTGCTCAGAGTCAATAAGCAATTTATATTTTGTAGATAAGAGCTCAAAAGTAAAGAAAGACTACAAAGCAGCTGTTTTACCCGACTGCGTAAAGCTATCGCATCTGTGGCTATCGCCATGTGTTTCTTCTATTCCTAGTATATTATCTTATCTGTACAAGTGGACAATTGATTATATATCAAGCCACATAATAGTCGAAGATTGCAAGGGCAAGCTTAAAGTGTTAAGACAGTCACTCAACATTAGAAAAGGTATGCGACCTAAAGGGCTTTTAATTATCCTTCAAGTATCCGGTTAGCACAGGTTAAGGAAATTAACGATACGACCTGATAGCGATTAGCGATATAACTTTGTGATTTTAACAGTAATTTATATCATTTCTTTTGAAATTAAGTAGCTTGACAAATCAAGAAGAATTATAACTGTTATACGATTTCGCCTGGCTGCCTAGAATGATTATTTTAAAGTATTTAACGTGGGGACACGAAACTATCCACTTATATATAATCAGCGTTATCAGATAACAGACTTGTATAAGGCGTAGTGGTTATATCGCTTACTCTAAAAATAACACGTTAATATACTCGACTGCTAGTATATTAAATTACTATCAACATAGATATGCTATATCTTCGTCTGGAGGATTTATTATTAAAGCGGGAAAAATAGCGATGATTCTAATCTATACAGATTAAACGCAAGGGTTATAATATGATACAAATATTTGTCACTTACACCCGAATTCTCAAACCCCATTTAAATATTTGGGAGCTCCTTAAACTACTAAGCACGCCTTAAATCTTTGTCATCAAAATGTAAGCAGCTCCCTGAGTTGCGTTTGAGTATTTGGTGATTAAATAGACAAACGGACAGTTATGCCACCGGAGCCTTGAGTCATTACTGAATGTTCATTAACATACATATTCATTTAATATTAGCTAACGCAAAAAACTCGTGCGATGTAAAAGACGTTGCCTAAAGATGGTGGTTCTAGGGGTCTGTATACACACTGTCTTGCTATTGGTGATGGTACACATGCGGAAAGCAAGCAGTATTCATGTTTAGGCTTTTAGGCCTGACGGTCTTTAAGCTCAATCGGTAGGTAGGTGAGCAGATGGCTCATCTAGTCAAATTCGAAAGGGCGCCCCGGGGCTCCCCCGGGCGGTATATCTAGCGCCCTTATCTGGAGAGTAGGTGTTTGGCTAGTCAAATCCAATACGGTCGACGAGTCATTAGAGGATGAAGTTAAACTATTAGTCGGAGGGGAATCAGTACCCACAGCGCAGTCCCATCGGTAAGAATATCACAAAAATAGGTGTTCAAATTAATAAACCCTGACCACGAGGAAAACCGCAAACACTGAATGAGACACATGAGACAGAGTAGACATGTATGAGACGTCATTCGGCTATCATGTCAACAATTAGTCACTTTGATCATATAATGAGATGTCTACAAGTGTACTTATCAAACGTTCCTCGCAAAAAAAATTAAATTGCTTCCACCCATAATGGAGCCGTCAAATTCAAACATCGCTGTATTCACGACAGGTTCAATGGCTTGTTTTTGTTTGAACAAGCTATTGTAAGCTCATCACTTTATTATATCCTACTACGAGTAATATTGTAAAGGCGAAAGTTTGTATGTATGGATGTTTGTTCGCTTCACATTTGGTTAATGGCCGACCAACACTTCGTGCGGCTGATAAATTAAGAGGATTTTCAACATCCAAACAAACAAACCATAATATTAAATTTGTAAACTTTTAATTTAAAGTAGACGTGTTATCTGAGAACACACATCGTCAAGGTAGTCCTAATGGTGTCACCCATTACCCATATCTCAAGAACTTTATTACGTATATCAATTAAGAACAAGACGAATTTGTTTAGCCGAATTCTTTTAGCGTTTGGTTTGGTTTCGAAATTATGGTATGAAATCTTTATTAATTCATACAAGTTTTGTTCGATTCATTTTATTGAAAAAAAAAACGTAAATTATTTAACGGTTTTGGTGTCCGACAAGAAACTAGTGAAATTATTTAATCGCGGTCGTGTATATTATTATTAATAATATTATTTTAATAATATATTTTGTAATGAGGCATCCTACTTTTGAGGCAAGTTTTTTTTAATGTTAAAAGGGAGAAACGTACAATTACATACGATGGGGTTGTCATGACTTACTCCTTATACGGTTATAAATCTCGAGATAACGCGGGTGTAGCTGCGGGTAGCAGTATTAATTGGCCGTAAAGTATACTTTTTCGAAGCTGTTGCGCGATGATGATGATGAAACAAAACTGTACCACTGAACGCCGACGACCCAGTTGCGGGTAAGTTGACGTGGGCGGTTCAAAGAGCTTCGGCAAACGATATTTATAGCCGGCAGTTACTTTGATGTATTAAAAATGCAATCTACACGTCTGTTACACAATGTCAAAAGGATTGGAGTTATTATTGCGTACTAGCTGGTGAATGCGACTTCGTCTGCATTTCGTCGGCGTTCATTGAGGGAGACCTATGTTTAGCAGTGGACGGATAAAGGCTGATGGTGATGATGATGATAGCGCCTTTCGCGACCGCTAGTAGTCCAGTCAGTTAAGAACTTAAAAAAACGTGCTAGAAAATGTGCAAAATTCCTGTAATTTGGTACACATCTCTTTCATAGTACTTCACTAAAACCGCATTCAAAAAGGTTTAATAAAATTAAATCCTAATTGCGATATTCTTTACATATTTTCCAACAAAAACACCGTGTTGTAATACCACCGTTATGTTTTGTTGGTTTTGTCCTAGCACGGAGTATGCAGCTCTATTTTGGTGGTGGTAGAGTTCATTTCTCATGGGCACGCGTGGGCGGCGGCGCCTTTGAGATAACATCTACATCACAGGTAGGCTTTTATTATAGTCGTCGGAATGTGTTGCAGTTCGCATTATGGCCATGGGATATTGTTTAAAACGATCAATAAAGTCAATTAATAATCGTAATTATAGGTTCAATAGTTAAAAATACGTTTTTAATAACATACAATACCACTTTAACGTGAGCGACGATGATCCAGTAGATAGACTCTGCCTCTTATGTGAGAGGTTCCGGGTTCGATCCTGAACCCCCCGTGTGCCCTGTAGTGGGTTTTTCTAAATTTCTAAGTGCTAAACACGAGACCATCGCTCGCTGACAGGAGAAGGAAAACATCGTGAGGAAACCTGCAAGCCTGATGAGATCGCAAGTCTTTGAAGGTATATGAAGTTCACCAACCCGCATGTGGCCAGCGCATCGGTGAACTATGGCCCATTACCCTCCTCGACTAATTTCGAGAAAGAGACCCGTGCCCAGCAGTGGGACATATAACGGTTGATAATTTACATTTTTTTACCACCTTTACGGCTACATCTATACAGTTTAATAGAATTTAACTTTTTCCTAACATTTACCGATAGAAGGGAAGCGCTGTGCCGCGCTTCCGGCTGCATTAGTACCACCGTCTTACTTATAGCCTGTGGAGACAGCTTTGCTGTGTTTCGGAGAGAATGGTAAGACAGGCAGTGTAATTACTCGCATCAAGTTTTGACCTTTTACGACTTACACATATGACTTTCCTGGGCTAGTCCCAGACTCCGATTTACTTTGAGACTAGCGTAAGTTATCCTTTGACCATCAAGCGGTTCGTCTGTCCGTTTGATTATCAAAAAAAGCAAAACCACAGACACTTTGTAACATTTTGGAATGTACCACATCCACTTTGAGTTCTGACCTCACCAAACAAAATGGCTCTATTTCACATTAAAATCCTTTATGGCCACATTTCACACGGGCATTTTATGACTTGATAATATTCAAGTCCCGTAAAAGACTTGTTTTATGTTGTTCTTGTAATAGTTTTATTATTATCAGGCTGTGAATTGCTATACAGGAATATACATCTCTTCAATAGAACACTAAAGAGTGTATATGAGAGAGAGAGAGAGATGCAAACATCGGTATGTTACGTAACACAATTTGGTAAAATAGACATTTTCGAAAAGTCTAGACTTTCCAGCCCATTGGTTTTTAAGCACAAAGTTTTAATTACTACCTAGTACCTACTTAATAAGTTAATATAGAAGTTAGAACACATAATTTATACATTAATTATCATAACACTTTAATATCGCATAGCTTAAAACTTCGGGATTAATTTAATCAATATAAAATAATTAAAATATAACAATAAATAATTGATTAATAAGTTCTTAAGACTGGCATTAATTCAAAATCTTATTAACATTAATTAAAATCGGTTTCAATTTCAAATTCTGTTAATCGCGGGTAAAAACGAAGACCGTGCCAACAGTTCGTGTCTTATATCAAACGTTGTGAAAGACAAATTACGTAAAACTCCAGAGCCGCTCCAGGTATCCAAACAGACCGCCCTCAAAGGGACCCTTAACGGCTCCGGAAACAAAACTGCCGCCTCAAATATTTGTCTAACGTTCAAGCGACAGAACACGGCTCATTCACAACACAGATAGATAACATGCGAAAAACAACTTGAATATCTTTCAAGAAATCTTTCCTTCGTAATTTTAGCATTAAATTATTTTGAGACAAGCGTTATCCTATTTGGGCACAGCCACGTCAAGGTAGGCGAAGTGTTAGTGGGCCAGTAACCAGGTGGGAAGACCTTCGTGCGGTTGCCATTCCGTGTTAGATGCGAGTGGCAACAGCTCAGCTGTCTTGGCAATTAAAGGAGGCTTATGTTTAGCAGTGGACGAATAAAACTGCAAAGATTTAAATATGATGAATGAATGAAACCTAAATTAGCACGCTTTGCCAGAAAATCGACTTCAGAGACCGTGACTGCAAATGGTTTGGTCATACCATGATGCACTCTTAGCTCGCACTGTGTGTGACACGTATGACATCTTATACTAATACTAGCTGTCCCGACAGACTTCGTTCTGCTAAAATCGCTATTAAAAATAGGGGTTGATCGTAGAGGGGTGAAAATTTAGGGTTGTATGTATTTCTGTATGTTGTATCATAAAAAAATAGAAATTAAAAATTTAGTCTAAAAAATAAAAAAAAAATTTAGGGGTGGACTACCCCTAACATTTAGGGGGATGAAAAATAGATGTTGGCCGATTCTCAGACCTACTGAATATGCATATAAAATTTCATAAAGATCGGTCAAGCCGTTTCGGAGGAGTACGGTAACTAACATTGTGACAGGGAAATTTTATATATTAGATAATATAAAGCCGAGGAGTCTTTTTGTTTAAACACGCTAATCTCAAGAACTACTGGTCGGATTTTGAAGATTCTTTCAGTGTTAGAGAGTCCATTTATCGAGGAAGGCTCTCATCTACATATCATCCCGCTAAGATGCCGTTGTAAATCTTACTTAAATCAGGCGAAGCTGTGGACAACAGCTAGTATTCTTTTTTTTCTATATTTTTATATTTGGTTAAATCATAATTCGCTTTTTATTAATAGTGATTTACAATATTTATATAGGTTGTTCACTTCTGCCTTCCTACAGTCCTTGCCTAGCGTTGATTGTGGGTCATCTTGTCAAATAAAATACAGGAAGCGGGGACACAAAGACCCACCATCGTAGCCTCAAGGTGGACAGCTCCGCGAGTGGGCCGCGGAACCAATTACGGATACACTCGTTAATCTTATCCGACCTTTATTAAGAAACACCAATTAAAATTAAAGACAATTATAATTATTAATGAACGTGAAATGAAAAAAAAATTGCAAATATAGTTGAATTAAATACTTTCATTCGTTTATATTCTGTAACTGTTAATAAATAAAAAAAAAACTTCTTTTAAGCCAAATCCGCGTGAAATTTTTGAATGCCTTTACATGTATATTCTAAGCGGCTTATCAAATTTTGATATAGTTTTGCAGTAATTATAAACATGACTTATCACCAAGGCTTGGAACCGGTTTGAAAATAACCGGTTTTGTACCGGTAAAAACCGGTTTTATCTTTTATTTCGTTCGGAGTAGAAACGTTAAAAGAACGTTATTATGAACCCAAATTAACCGGTGCCAAAGGCACGCGTCGCTGTCAGTACATACTATGTCACAAACGCTGGTGATTGTTAAGTTCATTTAAATTATTAGCACGGCGATGCAAAGAATAAGTTTGAACAATTATTTTGTTAATACCCACAAACTACTAAGGGATACTACCGTATTTAATATCTTTGGTCTGCTAGTATGCAGGGTCTAATGTTGAATGAATGCGTGCTATTTTTAATCATATTTTGTTTACGGCATGTGCCGTAGGTATTGTCATTGCTTAGTTTATAAACAATTAAATTCTTACTTGACATGTTTATTTGCTATTATTATTACTATTCATCATCATCATCATCATCATCAGCCTTTATCCGTCCACTGCTGAACATAGGCCTCCCTCAATGAACGCCAAGACCACTGATCCCTTGCTACTCGCATCCAACGCGGACCTGCCACTGCACGGAGATCGTTTTCCCATCTGGTTAATGGCCGACCAACACTTCGTCTACCTAAACGCGGCCTCCACTCTTGAACCTTAATGGCCCATCGGCCATCCGTTCTTCTGAGTGCGTGACCAGTCCATTGCCACTTCAACGTGCTTATTCTTCGCGATTTATCGGTAACTTTAGTTCTCTGGCGAAGGTCTTCGTTTCGAATCCGATCTGCCAAAGAAATACCCAGCATTGCACGCTTCATAGCACGTTGAGCTACGGCAAACTTGCAGACCAGTCGTAATTTTAAAAATAATATAATTAAGAGGCCACGTTTCGGCCCCGTAGGTCATCACGGGGAGAACGCATTGGTTGAAGACTTTCGTCTTCAAACTCTGCGGTATAGACAACGTGAGAATATGGCGAAGCTTCCTGAATGCTGCCCATCCTAATTGAATCCTCCTATCGGCTTCCCTCTCGAAGTTATGTCGACCTAGCTGCAAAGTATGCCCAAGGTAGACATACTCTTTCACGACTATGAGAGATTTGCCATCGACGTTAACAGGCCTATGAAGAACGTGATCATTGAACATGACTTTCGTCTTGTCCAAGTTCATTCTAAGGCCCACCCGTCGGGAGGATTCATTTGGACTGTGCAGCATCTCCTGCAAACCCTCCAGCGACTCGGCCAATATAACGATATCGTCGGAAAAACGAAGGTGTGAGATATACTGGCCGTTAATGTTTATGCCGCATTCTGCCCAGTTTAAGGTCTTGAAGACGTCCTCCAAAGCATTTGTGAACAGTTTCGGGGAAAGAACATCCCCCTGTCGCACTCCTCGATGCAGTTGGATTGGTATTGTTTGACCTCCCGTAATCAGAACGGACATAAAGGCGGCTTCGTATAATCCTCTCATCACTTCAACGTATCGCCAATCGACCTGACGTCGCTGGAGAGCTTTCAGAACAGCCCAGGTTTCAACGGAGTCAAAAGCTTTCTCATAGTCCACAAAGGCAAGACACAGTGGCTGGTTGTACACATTGGTCTTCTGTACAACTTGCCTTATGGTGTGGATGTGGTCTATGGTGCTAAATCCTCTTCGAAATTCAGCCTGCTACGGTGGCTGGAATCCATCGAGCTTTTAGTGAGGCGGTTCGTCATGACCCTCGAAAACAGCTTGTTTATATGGCTTAGAAGTGATATAGGTCTGTAGTTTTTAAGAAGGGAGTTGTCACCCTTCTTAAAAAACCAGAACGACCTCGCTTCCATGTCACTCCTTGGGGGAAATGCCCCGATGAAGCGCGAAATTAAAAATCTTTAGCAACTCTCTTAAAACAGGTTCGCCACCTACTTTAAGAAGTTCAGTCGTAATTCCGTCCTTCCCCGGAGCCCTTCCCCCTTTCAGCTGCTTAAGAGCCATACTAACCTCATCCAAGCTGATGTTCGGAAGCTCGCCGCAGAGGTGTCGTGTTAGGCTGGCACGCGGATCGTTGTTCCGGGGATTGGGTTGAGGAGCGTTAGACGCATACAATTTGCCAAAGAAATCTTTAATCTCCGATAAGATCTCAGGCTTTGAAGAAACGGTCGCGCCAGAAACGGTCCTAATCTTCGACAGATGGCTTCTCCCGAGCTTCTCCACAAAAATCTTCGACCGTCTATTCTGCTCAATTGCTTCGGTAATCCGTTGCGTATTTGAGCAGCGAAGGTCTCGGCGTATTAGTTCGCGGATCTGCTTCGAGAGAAGCTTTACATCTGTAGAAGTGGCGTCTGTGTGTGCTCTGCGTTCCCTCATAAGCCCGAGCGTCTCATCCGAGAGCTTAGATTTCCTGCCAGTACGCTTTCTCCTACAAAACCTTTCACACACGACCCGCATGCAGTCCACCACGGCACTCAGCGCCTCGTCAACGGCCATAGTAATCTCCGATATATTGAGGCCCACGAATCGGTTTTTAATTCCAGTTGGAATTTATCGGAGCTTGCCATGGTTTGTCGGTAATTAGGTCGGAGTGTAGACTTTATCAGACGGACTCGCTCTCGCTGAAAGCACTTATTCATGGAGCCTCTTACTAATCGGTGATCACTTCCGGTTTTAAACTTGTTGATCACAGAGACATCCCTGAATGTATGTCTTCGGTTCGTCATGATAAAGTCTATCTCGTTTCTCGTCACAGCGTCAGGGCTTTGCCAGGTCCACTTTCTGTGGGGTTTCTTTTTAAAATACGAATTCATTAAAAAGAGCCCCTCTATCTCGAGAAAGTTGACTAGTATTTGCCCCCTGTGGTTATGACTGCCGACATCATGTGGCCCTAAAGGCGTTGAAGTCCCCCATAACAACATTAAAGTGGGCCTTGGAGGTGTTGTGTAAGGCCCTGGAGACATCCTCGTAAGTTGCCCCTACTTTGTCATCAGAGTGTGTCGAGGTTGGTGCGTATACTTGTATCACCTTGAGGCTGTTGTACCTCTTGGTGAGTTTAACTATGAGATACGCAACCCTACTCGACACACTTGAGACTTCGACAATGTTGTTGACAAGGGACTTGTGGACGAGGAATCCCACGCCGCCTTGTGATGGAGTGTCGCCTTCCCTGGAGTAGAAAAGGTGACCCGAAGGCAGAGTTATGGTGTGCTCTCCCTGTCGTCGGACTTCACATAAACCCAAGACGTGCCAACGGATGTTGCCCAGTTCTACCTCCACTTCAACAAGATGGTCATTGAATCTTAGCGTTCGTCCGTTATACGTAGCCAGTCCAAGTTGGTGGTCGAGATTTACTTTGATAATATTTATATTTTTTTTACACCATCAGAAAGTAGAAATTTTAACGAATCAAAAGGCCACCGATTTTTTTAAAAAAGCTGATATTTTGACACGAGAATTTATGATTGAAAACCAGTTTTCCTTTTCTGATATTAGGTCTAAATAAGGTGAAAAAATAAATAATTTAAATCAAATAAATTACAGTGTATTTAGAACGTAATAAGGTGAGTTTTTACCAAATTTTGCATAAAAAATATTTTTTTTTTAAAGATAAAAATAAAAAACCATAAACTTGGTTATTTGAATTTTTCACATCAATTTTGAAGTTATGTAAAAAAATTGTTTAAACAAAAGTTGTAGATCTTTTTATTACCTACAACTTTGCCATGTAACTCTTTTACATAGGACTTGTAGTTTTGCCGGAAATCGAGATAATACCATTTTTCCTCCTTAAAACCCACCCCCTTCCTCTTCCCGAACTCGGATCGCCCGTAATTTATTTTTCCTTTTTTATCATATCCCCCTTCTTTTCTAATGGGTTTCATCCTACTGTGATTTTTTGTTTCAAAAATTATCGACACTGGTCTATAGTCAACCGGCTAGGAGGTTCGTAGATGTAATTTTGTACAAATAATAGTTTAACATCACATGGGCCTTTTGCCATCTTATAACAATATATTGACAATCTCTGTATTGTAATAATGAAGTTACTTACCCATCTCATCAAATTTTACTTTTTGTTAAAATTTTACGTTTTATGTATTTTTGTGTACGTTGATTGCACAAATATAATTATTTTCATAGATTCTTACGACCGCTTCCAATCTGTGTATAAACACAGATTGGAAACGGTCCAGTTTAATATAGAAACAATTTAGTTGTAAATAATTACAACTAAATTGTTCCTATATTATACCTACTTCTGGATATAGGCGACAAAAACCGGTTTTAAACCGGTTTTTTCCGATAAACCTATTTAAGAACTTTTTTAGCTTAAAACCGTTTAATTAGGGTTAAGGTTAGAACGAAACCGAAAGCATAAGTTCCCTATGTACTTAGGCGTTAACCGGTTCGAATTTTTTTTCGGTTTCCAAGCCCTGCTTATCACAATGACCACTGACAGTCCAGCACAGCTGTCAAACATCACAGACAAAAAATCTAAATCAACTCGGGCGAAGCTTGCATAACTTACATACACTTATCTCTAATTTAAGCTTTATCCAAACGCTTCATACTGTTCTTATCTGTTAACGCCTTCGCGTAGGTTCAACGTACTAGTCGCGACCAGATCGAAACGGTCTCAATCGCGCCGTACATTCCAACCTTTGTCATGTAAACCGAAAGTGGGAATGTCATTTTAATCAGGCATAAAGCAGTTGCTTTCTTTGAACATTAGTCTATTCATATTTAAAATTCGAGAGGCGTAAGTCATCTTGGCTTTCAAAGGCTTTTCAGTGAACGGTAGGTTGTCTTGGCGCACAATGAAATTCCTGTCTAGTTCTTTTTTTATGTCAGAAGGAAGCAGCTGAGTAGTCGGAGCCTGAGGCGATTATCGATGCCGAAGGCTGTGTATGCCCTCTTTTTCCCTATCCCCCCAATGGCTCTCCGAAAAGTCACAAGCCACCCGAAACTACACATCATAGCTTTTTTTTTTTCAGAATGACCTATTGCTGTCGCCTTAAGGCCTTTATGCTCAATCGGTTTGTTAGATGAACAGATGGCTCATCTTATTATTTTAAAAGGGGGTTTCCCCCGCCGTGTATTCACGGTCTTCAGGCATCGAGTCGGGAACATCATAGCTGTTTATGCCGGTATTATATGAGCGAGAGGTACCACCCCGGTCGTTACCCAATTCGGCTGCAAAGCAGCTTGGGCACTACAATTACTATACTACTTTTCGTTGTCATGACTGGATTATTGAATAGTTTTTCTATTCTTTACATCTTACATAGTTTAATGCTATTAAAATAGTTAACGGCTGATAATGATGATGATTGGAAAAATACATTTTAAGTCAGTGTAGCGTTGTTGTGTCAGTTTGCCTTTTTAAACGCCAATATAAGTTATGTCGTGTGGCGGTGTGGGCGTCCGACCTTTGGACGCCATTTTCTACCTTTGGCCCATCGACTTTATTGAGTGTTATGAACCAATTCAAAATTATAAACACACTAGCAACGTCTCGCGGTTTCACCTACTCCTCAATCCCGTGGGAGTACGTGAATAAATTATTGCCTATGTGTTATTCTGATGTGTAAGCTATATTATTATAAAATTCATCAAAATACATTCAGTAGTTTTTATGTTAAAGAGTAACAAACATCCATCCATCATCATACTAACTTTGACTAAATAAAATTGTGCATTATATTCTCATATACCTCATCGAGCATGCAGGTTTCCTCACGATGTTTTCCTTTACCGGTGAGCGAACGACGGTCTCGTGTTTGTGGTGCACTTAGAAATTAAAGAAGAAAAACCCATAATTCAAGGCACACACGGAGGGTCAACTTGGAACCTCTCGCATAAGAGGCCGAGTCCACACACCACTGGATCATCGTCGCTCGAGTCCAAGTATATATACCAATCCAAGTTAATTGTCCATTTTTTTCTCCAATATTCACTTAGCGAATTGCACTATACGGTAAAATATTAAAAATTCTCAAGACGTACTGAAACACGGTGCCAAAGGTTTTAAAATGGGGCAGGGCAATACCTCTTACCTTCGAGAGGCTTTTGCCCCGTCGTTCGACACAAATAGCTCATTGTATATGGCAATCGCTTATCGAATTGTAACTTTAGACGTTTTATGTAATGAAACTACTGTATTGTATTGCTGTTTATCCGTGTAAGGAGTCAAAAAAACGAAAACCATAAAAATCTCGTCGACGATTTTTTTGAATTATTGACACACTTTAAAGTTATTCAAGATTTTTTGAATGAAGCTTTTCGTTTTAGATACTTCAAGCATTGAGAGCCCAGGTCTGTGTCATACATTAGTGATTACAACAAATAAAACAAGTAAATAAAATTAGAAGATCACTGAAGATAGTGATAAATACATAATTCTTCGTCTGTATACATTTTATACTATATAAAGCTGAAGAGTTTGTTTGAACGCGCTAATCTCAGAAACTATTGATCGATATCCAGCTAAGATGCTGTTGTAAATCTCAGTTAGTCTTAGATAATATAATATACTATTTTACATGACAAAATATTATGTCCGTATTATTTACGTTAAATAACACATAGACCGCGTAAAACAAAACACTGTGCTACTAAATTTAGAAGGCTATAAAACTACACCGTGGGAGAATGTTGATGATGGTGACGTCATAACCTCCATCAAACAGCCAAGGGCAGATTATTTCTTAATATCGTCGCAGTTTTTATTGTTTTTTTAGTACACTTTTCGACGAACCAGGACAATTAATCGTTGCCTTTTTGTCGAAAGTTCTAGACTTTTAGGCCTGACGGCGTTTAAGGCTCAGTCGGTAGGTAGGTGAGCGTATGATTCACCTAGAAATTATTCAAAAGGGGACGCTCCTCTCCGCGCCACACAGGAGGCGCGGTTTATCGCGCACTACTCAGGAGAGTAGGAGTTTGGCTAGTCAAATCCGATGCGGTCGACGAGACGACGAGTCAATTAAGAGTTTCATTTCCATCGCTGCTACTCCTGTATGGCCAGGATCGACAGCGGAGGTCAAATTACCCTTTAATATGGTCTCAATGAGCCCGAGGGATACGATAAATCAGCCTTGGAACCCGCAAGGAACTTAATCAAAAAGACAAATCTTAATCAGAAAAATCCTACTTCTACCTATCCTACTAATTTATTTATTTATTCTAATATTATAAACGCGAAAGTTTGGAAAATGTGTTGATGTATGTTTGTTACTTCTTTTACGCAAAAAAATACTGAATGGATTTTGAATAAAACTTCACATAGCTTACACATCAGAATAATACATCCTACTAATATTATAAACGCGAACGTTTGTAAGTATGGATGTTTGTTACTCTTTCACGTAAAAACTACTGAATGGACTTTAATGAAACTTTATAATAATATAGCTTATACATCAGAATAACACATAGGCTATAATTTATTACCGTACTCCCGCGGGAACGGGAAGTACGCGGGTGAAACCGTGGGGCGCCACTACCGAGGTCATAATTGCAACAGACTTCACAAATCCATTGTAATGTAGGTACATGTACCGTTGCTACAAGATTCTTAAGGGATTTCCTGTCGCGAGGACTAAAGCCATCTGTCGTCAGTGGTAATCGTACTAATATGATATATGACCTTCCAAGAGCCATTCTCATCGCACCTGCACGCCAACCTTTTGTAATGTCTGTGGGCGTCGGCGACCATACCACCAGCTCAACTGGTTCTATCTAATATTATTTCATAATACACTAGCAGTGCACCGCGGTTTCATCCGCGTACTTACTCCCGTGGACACTCACGGGTATAAATAATAGCATAAGTGTTATTCTGATGTGTAAGCTATATTTTTGTAAAGTATAATTCAAATCTTGAATAACCTTAAAGTTTGTCAATTACTAAAAAAAATCGTCGACAAGCTTTTCGTTTCCTTGGCTCCTTACACAGATAAACAGCAATATAATACACTAGTTGTATTAATAATATATTATGTAAAGTTTCATCAAAATCCATTCAGTAGTTTTTACGTGTAAGAATTACAAACATACATCCGTTCATTCTACCTTTTACGATTATAATAATGGTATAGGATAGGAACCAGATAATATTTTATAACATCTCTGTTCTATTGAGTTGGACCAAACCACATGACGCGTATTAAAATAAAATTGATTCATTAGTTTGAAAATGTATCACGGATAGACATCATGACATGATTTTTTATATATACGGGATGTACAAAATTAAATACAACAATCCTTTATATAATAAAAGCGTATGTGAGTTTGTTTGTTACGTTTTCCAAACCTTAATCGGACTTTTAAACGGCTGAATTAATTTTGATAAAGTATTTAAATTGTGTTCGATTTGATTCCAAAATAGTGTAGATTTATTGTTTTCTTATGTTTACGCGAATTTCACTCATTATAATGAAACTACTTTTACGTATTTTATCGCGGTTTACTAAGTTTTTTATATGCCCGACGTTTCGGATACTTTACAGCAACCATAGACACGAGAGTCCTCCCGTGACCCGTGAAACTTTATAAACCACGATGAAATCGGTAAAAGTTGTTTCACTATAATAGTGTAGATTCTCAATTCGTTTACGAATTTTTTTGTACAGGATATCTGTCGGCTCCAGTAGTAGGTCCAATATAAATAAATTATTACACAGATAATGATAAAACTTTGAACTATAATTCAATGTCAACCCATAATCGTGAGCCAGGAATAATGAAGTTTCAATTGGTTGGTATTGTTGCTATCGTGTTTTTTGTGGGTCCCATCGCCGTGGGTTTTTGGAATTCCTGCCTTCCCGGGGGTCCGTTCATTCATGATCTACATACGCTATGGCTTTTGAAATATTGTTTTATTAAACACATGTCGAGACGATTTTTGTGAAAGTTTCGTTGGAGCTGGTAGCAATTTAATGGTATTGGATTGACACAGTTTATCGATACGAGAAATATTGATTGCAAAGTTGTTAATGTTTATTATTTAGTTACACAACAAAATGAAGAAGGTTGAGAATTAATCTCCCTAAAAGTGATTTAGGCAAATGCCAAAAAACGATTATGATGGATAATAAAAGTTATTCCTTGGTAATAAAAGTTAAAATTTTAAGTTTTTGTATTTACCAGCGATATACGGACAAAGTCGCGGGCACAAACTATTTAGGTTATAACAAATGTATGCAAGATTTTAATATTAAATATGTTAATAAATTATATTAAAACGTATGTTATGTAAATTTTATTCATTTCTTAAAGTTGTTTTTATTATAATTGTCCCTATTATAACAAGAAATTAATGTTTGACTGAGAAATAGACAAATTGTTTTATGCAAATTGTTTAATCATGACTATCAGCCGGATATTGTCTATCGCCGGAAATGCCTGTCAATGAACGTCACAACAAAAAAAACGTCCCTTAACTTTTTAAACGGTCTTATGCTCTTTGACCTATGCCTTTGCCGTCAAACTATAATAGCGTAGTCGTTTTATATTTAAAAAACCATGCTCATATAGCAGTTTCAATATAACATGTATATTTTTATTGTTGACGAAAATGTATTTCGAATATAATAAGTTAATAAGTATAGTGTTTCAATACATTTTGCCATCAAATTAGAATTGATTCAAAACTAGAAACCAGTTGTAACGTCAAATATTTCTGAACGTACATATGGGGCGGAAGCATTAATGAAAACAAAGCAGCTTCCATTGTTTGAATTTGGAATTACGTTGTTTTAGAACGCCACCAACGTTGTCTATGGTCATCGTAAACATGTCATCCATTTGACAGATGCGTTTCGTTCAGAAACCGAGCATCTGGAGCGGTTCAATACTAATAACAATTGGTCAAAATGAAACACTCAGGGAATCGTCATATTAATTAATTTGTATTATAAATTAGTTTAATTATATAATACTAATATTATAAAGAGGAAAGATTTGATTGTTTGTTTGTATTAAATAGGCTCCGAAACTACTTGACGAATTTGAAAAATTCTTTCACTATTGGGAGGCTACTTCAAGCTATCCCCGGTGAACAAAGGCTATATTAAATTTTCAAAAATGCTGGTGACCCGTTTTAAATCTAACACCTTACTAGAGTTGCAAATCTAGACAATATTTTACATTAGCGGTGGTAAGAATGCGCTGTGCTGCGCTCCCAAGGTCAGCTGCAGGGGTTGCATTATCTTACTTATTCCTGCAGTGAAATGCTTTGATGAGTTTCGGAAAGAAGCTCAAGACAGGTAGTGAGTAGTAGACCAAGACTTAACACCTTATGTAACAGGATAAGAAACATAAAAACTAAATTGATAGTGGCATATGTTCAAATAGTGGACGAAAAAATGCTGATGATATAATAAAGAAAATGTATGCAAATGCTATATACAGAATACGAACAAAATATTAAGAGCGCTTAAACTAAGGCTTTTTTAATCAGAACACGCGTGTAAATTGACAATACAAACACAACTCTAAGTTTTTTTTTTCGGAAGGTCTAGACTTTTAGGCATGATGGCCTTTAAGCTCAATCGGTAGGGAGGTGAGCAGATGGCTCACCTAGTAAAATTCGAAAGGGGGCGCCCCCCTCGAGCCCCGAACGGGGCACGGTATATCGCGCGCGCTACTCTGAAGAGTAGGTGTTTGGCTAGTCAATTCCAATACGGTCGACGAAGTTAAACCATTAGTCGGAGGGCCGGCCCTACCCTCTGGAGGTGGATCGTGCGCGGAGCCCGTGCAATCGAGCAAAGTGCTATCGGTGTTTTCGCAACTATAAGTAGAAAAAGAATGTACTATACATTTTATAAGCTCCCATGATCATATCCTTAACACCTCCAAAGCCAGTGGTTACCGATATGCCAGTCCCTAAACCTAGCAGGCCACCCTGGCACTGAAAGCAATTGGCAACAGTGATTAGGTAATGTGGTGGCGTTATGGCGAGGTGATCGTCCGGCTCTCACGGCATAATAATTACGGCGCGCGGTCGCACTATACCCGTGCAGGGCTGCCGCTCACTGGACAGAATTATCGAGAACCGCGAATCGAAACTATAACATAGCAAGTTATCAACGAATATGCCTGAAAGTTTTTCATATAGAAAATTTAATCTAAAAATATGTTAAGTTTAAAAATAAAAATCATAGTCCATCCATTATTGATTCGGCAGAGCTCTGTATTTATGAATGGGACGTCGACTATTAATAAATATTTTTTCGGGCTCTCATTTTCTGAGAAGCCTTAAAGTTAACATTTACATGAAATTCATTATTCTTTTTATTCTAATTTAATAATAATAATTCTACCCGCATATCTGGATGCCACAAACATTAACAAAAAAGGGTGCGTTTATTGCAAACGCTGATAAACAAATCCCCCATTATTATATCCCCCATAATAATAAACAATACAATTTTAATAATCTCATAATCATATCGGGAACGTCTATCTCTCGAGTGTTTCCTTAGCTCCGTATTGTTTGGTAGCCCTGATCCCCCCACTCCTGCCGACCCCACCCCCCGGCCGCGCACCTCGCCCGCCGGACCGCATTCCGCTCCCAGGCGACCACACTCGCATCCCAACTGCAGGACCTCTCCAAAATATTTACTTTTTATTATAACCCCCGTAACGGGCATTCCCTGGGACCTACGAACCCACGTCTGGATGCCTCCAAATTAAAGATGTAACAGAACGATACTCATATCAACGAAGAGAAGGGTCGCGCAAATTCGCAAGACAAAGGGTTGTCTCAATGAAGTAAAGACTTGCGTGATAGCAAAACACGCCAATAACATTAGCCAACCAACGATCAGAGAACCGTGCATCGGTCGTCTTAGCGTTCATTGGAGGAGGACTATATTCAGTAGGGCTATTCTGTAAGGTCGTTTTCGAATCTCGAAAGCGGAATTCGCGGTGATATGACGAATTTTTATTCTTTAAAACTTGACTATATCTATATAGATAAAGTTCGCTTTCGAAGTGAGCGTAAAGTGAGCTCACTTTATTATTTTATCACGTTAGCTCTATAACTCAGGTGAAGCTCGATATCGAAATGGTTTTTACACTTGATACTTTTGGACTCCTGCATTAAAATACTGGTTGTCATTTCTGTATACAAGAGAGGACAATCGGATACTCATACATCAGCGCCATACTCCCACTCGTCACAATGCAGCGTCTTCCATTTTCAGAAGGTGGCACGCAATGAGGATAGTTCACTCTTTCCTAATCGACTCCAGTACTCGAAAGATGATAGAAGACCCCTATAGCCTTTCTATCCTTTCGCCCCTATATACCTTAAGCTAGATGCAAGATACAGCAGATCGCTTAGGACATTCGAGCATCAGACTCAGTGGACGGGTGAAGGGATCGTGAAAGCTCCAGCACGGAGCAGAACACGACAATTATCCACGATTCACACGGCTATCGTCTATTCCATTAACTAAATCGGACGATGACGAATCGAGCGGTGAATCGAGCGGTGAATCGAGATTATAATCGTTACTCGGGTCGCATTTAAAGAATCCGTGAAGCGGTGGAATGCAATCGATTCCGACCCGTTTTGGCCACGTCATCGAATAAAACCTGTCCGTCATATTGCTTTCAATAATTGCTCGGATAAATGTTTAATCCAACGTTGAACGTGACGTGTTTTGCAAACTGATGTGTACTCGAACTATTTGTAGAATATCGAATGTTTGAGAATTCGATTCATTAAGACCTACCGTTGAATTACATTAAATACGAAAATAACATCACAATTTATTACATACGTTATAATGTTATACTTATTTTTTTCTTTTATATCTTAATAGATTGCCCTGTCGTTACACCTGCTTAGTTTCCGTTCAAGTAGGAATACTGGGAAGCACAGATTCGGGTCCTTCAAATATAGCGGCTGAAGGCTCACGCAGCGGTTTTAGTGGGGTAGGGCACCCAATGCGACTCCCCACACACGCCAGCGCGCCTACCCAGGCCCTGGTATGGTCGTGAAGGATTTCCGCTGCGTCTTCAAAAACAAAAAAAGAAGAAATACTGGGATAAATATGTTATTCGCTAATACATCTTTGCATTGGTTAAAGAATTTACGAGGTCTAGTTTCCATTTTTAATATCAGTTAGGATGGGACGAGTTACCAAAAATATACAAATTAAAGCTTTAAATGTTGTACAAAATGAGTATGATATGCTGCGAATTTAAAGCGATCTGAATTCATATTTATATATATTTATTATTAAGGCTTTATACATAGTACCTGGTTGACTCGGTACTCTTAGTGATAAAATACGATACAATTTTTCTTCCAAAAAAAAGGATCATAAAAAAAAGGAAAAAAAAATTCGGACTGGAGATTTGAACCAGGTTCGTTCGGATTTAACCGCCTAATTTCACCACTTAGCTACCATGACATATTATTTGATAGCGAAATTTACGTTCGTATTCTAATCATATTTTATCGATGCCTCAAAACAAGGATAAAAAAAAGTTTTCTAAAAATGTATCCTAGCTAGATCGATTTATAGCCGTTTTTAACCCATGTATACAAAATTTCATGAAAATCGTTGGAGCCGTTTCCGAGATTCAGATTATATATATACAAGAATTGCTCGTTTAAAGATATAAGATATAGGCCCGGATAATACCTATATGATTTTTAAACGGCCATTTCGCACAAGGATCTCACATCAATATGGCGAGATATGTAATCGATACACGACTGAGCATTGGCTCGGAACATCCTTAGCATTATGAATGGCCCACTCTGTCGGTGAGTCTGTCTGTATGTTAATAAAGTTTTAAATATGCTAATATACACCTGCAAGTTGCTTAACTAAGAGTATTGCCAGATAGAAATATGCAAATTACGCGGTGAGGACAGTACGGACAGTCCTAATAATAAATATATAAACGCGAAGGTTTGTAAGAATGTATGTATGTCTGTTATCTATCACGTAAAATCTAAATTCTCCTCTTTCTTTGAGTAAAAAAAATGCATTTACCACTTTAGAGATGTCGTGCCTCGCTTCATTATTCTAATATATCTCGCATACCTTATTATTAAAATGTTTAAAATTCAACAATGTAGCCAAAAATGTCTACAGCAAAATCACGATAATGCTTATAATTGCCACGCTGAGCAGCTGATTGCTTATATAACTCAAAAGCGACGGTCGCTTTATCGTATCTATACTAAAGTATGTCCCATATATTTTAATTTTTGTTTTAACTTCTTTATAAAAAACCTTAATTATCATGGTATCCTTACATCAATATCTCAAACAGTAAATTATGCATGTGAATGTACCGTTGACAAAAACAGTTTAAATATTTTCAATCTGAAAGCTCGTTTAACTTAAAACGTAAGTATGTCCAATATTTGGATTGTTACAGTGAATCCTTAATTAAATAATAATGATTAATGTGAAAGTAGGGATGTTTCTTACGTTTTCACTCAAAAACTACGATCATCACGAAACTCAGAGGTACTATAAGTAACAGGATACATTTTAAAAAAGCAGCAGCTAGTCATCTGTAGGCGAGCTTTGGCAGTAAAATCGATTCGAATGCTAAACTGGCAAAACCAATGATGACCCCTATTATTTTTTTATTACGGTATATTTTTAACAGCTATTTAAGATGATTCTCATCTGCCAAGGCCCGGTCTCGTGATGGCCAAAATTATTATATTTTCCGATAAGTAATAGTAATAATACCAAAGTCCAACGGTGGACTAACCTTATTTATTAAGCATATACTTGTACGGTTGACAAAAAAGGCTTAAAGCATTTCCATTTTTTTATACTTCCGACGGTGGTGAGGCACGGGACCCGCCACAGGAACAAACCCGACGTCAAGAAGCCGTGTAAGTCGCACTCCACGGCTGGCAGGGCGGAACCGTCATTTTTCACCATAAGATGTTCGTAGCGAAGCGAACCAGCTCGCCTCACATCCGATAAAGCATCAAGGCCACTAGGCACTATTGCCAATAGCATAGCTATAACCGAAAATATCTACTCTTCTTCTACCATTAAATAATCAAATAAACCAAGATAACAAGGCTTCAAAAGTGAAACGGTGGTATAAGCTTATGCATGTAAATGTACGGTTGACAAAAGCGAGCCAGTTTAGCCGGAGCAGACCGGTCGAGAACCTGTTCCCACCTGCATCATGGAATGTCCGGCAACTTGCGGTTCTTGGATTAATCTTCGCGATTTTTAATCGTGCGGCATGAGGTATTTTAATTAGCGTCGTAATATATAGCTTTCTTATGTCGTCTACGAAAACTTTACAGACGTGTTTCGACATGTTTAGACTTGTTCCTAATATAGATAGTAAAAGTTAGCATTTGGTCTACAAGTTACAACTTACAACTTCATTTCGTATGTGTCCAGATGCGAACACGTACAATTAAAATTACAAGATTTGGAGGGGTACAAAAAAATGCTCTCCTAGCATTTGTTGGCAGCGTTTCTGCTGTCTTCGAAAATTTTGGACAAGTCTAGACTTGTCCAGATACAAGTTGGCGTTTTTTCTACAACTTAATTTCAAAATACATATGTGGACAGCTGTGTTTTTTACAACTTAATTTCAAAATATGTGAATAGCTGTTACTAGTATGTGGTAATAATTATAACGCAAAATTTTAATTACATTATGATTTATTTATAATTAAGCCACAATGATCTAATGAGCTTAGTAATAATAAGTACTACAGTAACGGGTTTATTTGAACCCCTGCGGTGTCTGAAAAAGGTTTTTTTTTAAATTCCTAAGTTCACCAGAATACTAGACCATCGCTCGCTCACTAGTGAAGGAATTAGATAGCGAGGAAACCTGCATGCCTGGTGAGAATAAAATTCCTTCAAGTTCTGTGAAGTTAACCAACCCGCATTGGTCCAACGCATCGGTGATCTGTGGCCTAATACCCTCCTCGCCCGGTTACGGGGATGAGACCCCAGCCCAGCAATGGAAGGCAATGAAGATCGTTACAGAATTTGTTCGGTCTACTTTGGCGGTATATTATGCATATAATGGTACATTAAAAACACTTTATAAAGCTCTCCTAGAATTAAGAATTTATAAGTATAATATTAAACTGTTATATATTATATTTAAGTAAGTACATTTTAAATAACATGCATGGTATGCGAACTTGAAAAGAAAGATCGTTAACTTCGCGTGTAATGAAACAGTTATATTTTTTTTAATACAACGGCAGTGACCGCAAACCCAAAGCAGCGCAATTTTTTCGATAATTGCCTTGAGGATTAAAAAAATATTTTTAATTGCTGTTTAAATTGAACCCAGCCGCAATTTTTTTTAAATAATATTGTTGTCTAGCGTTGCCAGGCGTCCGGATAAAGCCGGACATAGGTAGGCTTTTTGGTTGCGTGTCCGGTCAATATAAACGGTGTCCGGCTTTTGTTAGGCATTTTACATTTCGCAAACGAGCAATGCCAAATCAGTCTTAGGTTGATCAAAAAGGCTTGATTTTACATATTACAATGTTTTGTCTTACCTATTAATCATCATCATCATCAGCCTTTTTCTGTCCACTGCTGAACATAGGCCTGCCTATTAATACTGAGAGAAAATCCCTAATAATATAACCCTACATTCCGGTCTTTCTACCCAAATATCCGGCCAAACTGGCTGGTCTGTCCGGCAGGTCCGGCTGTTAGGTTTGGTGACCTGGCAACCCTAGTGTTGTCTGTATCATTCAGATACTGACTCACGATGATCCGGTAATATTTTGTATCAATAGTACAGGATTACAAACCGCGACTAAATAGAAAGGGCTTTTAATTCTGTAATTATTGTATTCTGTTCATTATAACTGCCTATAATATAAGGCAGTATATGATCGGCCCACACAATTAGGCAGTGTATGTTTATGATTGGACATTCAATTGTTCCTGTTATTACCATATCTACATGGCTCTATGTCTTCCTAAAAATAAGTAGCCCAAAACGCAGGATGTGAATCGTTACAAGATTGGAACGTTAAGGATGTGCCACAGTTGTCTTATCGATATTTTACAAGTTTAATTAAAGAAGTAATAGTAAAGTACATGAATTATCTTCATTATTCACTAACATATTAACCGTAATTTAAATTCAATAGTCGACAAGGGCTGAGAGAGTCGGAAATATTTCCGCTGATTTCAACCATCTTTGACAGATAAATAACATGTCCTAAAATGCCAATAGGCCTAAAAGTCTAGACATTTCGAGAAAAAAAATTAACACGTAGAATCCATAACCCGCGTTGAAATCGTCAATCTGTGCATGGGTTAACATTTCAATCATGCGAGGTCTGATCGAAATCCAGACCACGGGACCAGAGTTCAATGTCTATATGCTAACGACCAATAATAATACAGATAATACTCACCTGTACTAAGGTGCTAAATACGTATCACAAATAGCATGGTACATATCGTGATCTGCTTATAATCACTATGATTTGACGGTGTGGCGAAATTGATTTTTAAAATCTTTTTATCGTTTCATAACGTTAAAAAAAGTCTATATAAATTTAAGATTATTTTAACTTTATTGCTTCAAAAACTCAGTTTCATAAATGTTTGCTCCATTCTGTTAACGAGGCATTCGTGGATAATGCCATAATGTCGAGCTCCGGAAGATAAGTACAAAAAAAACGTAGTAAATAGCCCGTATTTAAGTTTTTAATTGTAATAATCAAGTACCCACTTTATCCTTTGCGAGTATTACACTAATTAACATTTATAACTTTATAAGATAACGCTTTGAATAAAAAATCCCCACATTTTTGTCAATTTGATATCCCCACAGCATTCAAACCCAGTCTTTAAGATAACAGGCATCCGGTTCCTCAGGAATGTTAGGCCTAATTACAAAATAAGGGCTCATATAAAGGGCCTGACAGACCCTGTGACTGAGTCCCATTGAGTTAAGTGATTGAAAGGCCTGCCCTAATAATGGAGACTATAATTATACTTCAGGTATACTAATTCTGATGAGCCTTTGTATAGCGCATTTTTGCAAGCGTACTTGTACTTTTATTGATTATTGCTTGTAGGTTCTTTGTTTATGAAGGAATGTAAAAAAGTTAACTAAAAATACTTATCGTTTATTGAGGGGGACCTATGTTTAACAGTGGACGTATAAATATTTGTCTAGTAATTCATAACATATTATATTCCAATGAAAATCATTACAATATACTTTTAAAGGATTTTATCGCGGTTTATTAGCATTTTATATAAATATAATTATCATTATGAGCTTTTGCATAAACTAAGAAAAAAAATATAGATTTTCAATTACAAAATATCAAGGTTTTAACCTAACCCTTTGGAGCATCCGTATATAACATGACATTCAAGAAGAAACCTTAACATTCACAAAAATAGATTTACCCTATCATCCGATATGACTGATATTAATTTTATAGAATGGCAAATTTATTTTAGTTTGTGCAACACCATATTTTAAATCCTTTAAAATCTACTATTTTTTTCATTTACTTATGGCAATTTTAAAGTAAAAAAATAAACTTTAAATCTCGTGAACAAGACATTCGTAAGTGATGTCAAAATATCGAGCTTCGCGATATACTAACAAAAAGAACATGGTATAATATACAGGATATTTAAATGTAAATAAAATTAATTATATGAAATTTGTTTCAAAAGTAACAAAACTACGTCATAAAGTACATCTATTGAAGATGTTAAAATCCAAGATATTCACCATACAAAATATAAATTCCACGTGATCTGACATACACATAAGAAAATTCATAAGAAAAGGGTGTGAAATGATAAATAATTAATCAATTCCAATCAATGGGGTCGATGAACTCTTGTTTGTCCAGCACTTTGTCGGTGTCAACCAGTCCTCCCACCGAATTTGTATGTCGTACCACTTAGTTCGTGAGAGTCGCGCATACCAGAATTGGGATCTTGTATTTTTTGTTTTTCTTGGACTTGGGAATAACTGGGATTTTTCTATGCTTTTTCAATAAACACTGTGAAATTGTTTTGATAATATAGATAGGTAGCCCTTTTTCATAGAAATAAGATTTTTCAAAGTTATCTTAAACAAAGTTAATTACTTAAGAGTGGGTAGCAACTTCGTGTTTCTCTTTGTATTCAAATGATTTTTTCCCTGGAATTTTTTAACTTCTCTGACTAACTTTAAATTTTTTTTAATAGATTTGTACCATTTTTGTAATTGGTTGATGTTATGTTTATCAAATTTCCTTGGCAATTTCAATACCCTTATTTTTAGGTGTTAGTTTAACAAAAAATTTGGTAAAATTAGTAGCTAATTTTTAAAAATATTTGTTTTTTTTTATAAAATTGTTGTTTTTCAAAAATAAATGTAATGACTTGTATTCCTGATAGTTAATTAAAGTATTACACCGAAGTAATGCGCTTTTAATTAAGTAAACCTAATCCACGCGGTACCGAGGGCGGCAGCTACTTAGACAAATCCATTAATAAAATAGAAGACGCGCCTTCTCCCGATGTGGACATTTCTTATCTACGATATGTGTAATACGACTCCCTGGCAGGTATGATAGATCGGTGGAGTCTCCCGACAGGATATACCCAGATAACGACAAACATCCTTAAAATAAAACTCCTGATTTATATCTCCGAGTAACGTTTACTGTGGTGATAATTTTATATTGAAATTGCTTTAACGTAAATGATATATCAATGACGCCATCTTCCACAAGTAATACGAATTTAGATTACAAAATTATTGCTAAAGTATTGGTCATCCTTACATCTTTTTACACATAAACAACCACAAAAAAAGGTTTAACAAAATAATATGTTTTATATCTAATTCAAGTCTGTACATAGAACTGTCGTTAATCTTTTTAAGCACTCTGTTGAATGAAAATAGGCTTCATCAAACAGTTATTAGGCAAATATAAATAAAAATAGAATATAGAGTATCAAAAAGGGTAATATTAATCATATTTGTGGGTAGACTTGTATTTAAAATACATTTTCGAAAGAAATTCTCGATGGAAAAAAAAAAAAATGACCGTCAAAATTCATATTTTAGCAATTGTAAATACATAGAGCGACAGACTTTCGAGGGCGAATCGTCACGTACTTAATTTGCTTCACCCCCTCAAATACATTTAGAAGATGTCTATTCACAGCGCCTCAAAACCATTTCACTTGCAGTCGCATCTAACGACACCTCAAACGCTGAAATGTCATTAAACGCGACACTTCCTTGTCTCGCCAATAAAACGTCATAATAATATAAGCTACAAGCAAACGATTTGTATGCAGATATCGTAAATTTGCATGATTCAGATCCTTTTCCGTTGTGCCCAACGCTTCTGCCATGCGAAATGCCCAACGAAATAATTCGAAGAGTTGATGGCGCGTCGTGTCCGTTACTGCCGGGAATCGAGTTTTGCATTGTAAGTGTTTAACTGGAAATACATTTTACTACAGAACATCATTTACATGAATACTAATAGATCTGGATACTCGTTTTGGGATGACTAGACTTCTGTTGAAAATTCTGCCTACATATTTTTATATGTATTATACTTATTTTTTTGTTAAATACTAAATTTTAGATTAAAGAAAAGAGAGAAAGAACTAAAGAAATATAATTTCAAGCGAAGAATAAGCTCGTTGAAGTGGGAGTAAGCTGGTCATATGCTCGGAAGAAAGGATGGTCGAATGGAGGTTCAAGAGTGGAGGCCGGTAGATAAAATGTAGGTCGTCCATTAACCAGGCCCTAAGACGATCTCCGTGCAGTGCCCGGTATGTGTTGGATGCGAGTGACAAGGGATCAGTGGTCTTGGCGTTTATGTGAGCGGCTTATGTTCAGTAGAAGACGAGTAGGGGCTGACGATGAAGAAGAAATTTTTGAATATAGAAATCCTAAAAAAATCTTAGATAAGATTGCTTAATTTTCCTAAAAGAAAATCCTTTGTACAAGTTATACTAGATTATACAAGCTAGTAGGACGGAACATGTTGTACAAGTCTGGTGGGACCGTTCATATTAATAAAGTTTTCATATCTATAATACACTTTCAACTTGTGCGAAGTGGCTAACGTTATTAAAGCGACCGAGCGCTTTAGATAAAAACGACGCGCCATATAAGTCGCGGCAGAACCGGTACACGACAGTGTTATTTAAGCCATCCTTATAATTATTATCTGTTAAAGAATACAGTTGGATGCGAGTAGCAAGGGAAGAACGTCTTGCGTTCATTGAGGGCCTATGTTTAGCAGTGGACGGATAAAGGCTAATGATGATGAAATAATATAGTGTATAGAATACTGTGTGTTTTAAACGTTCAAGAGCTACACGATGGCCCAGTATATGTGGTCGGCCTATAGCGACAGGGTGTCAGTTCGATCCTGACCCCTCAGTGGTGCTTTGATATGGGTTTTTCTAAATTCCAAAGTGCACCCTAAAAACATACATGGACGCTTTTGCACCACGGCAATCTGGCACCATGGTAAGCTTCCGAAGAACTTGTGTTACGGGTACCAAGGTATCAAGTTACCAAGTTTTATATTAATACATATATATTTGGGATTTTTAATTATATAAAACACATATTTATTACACATCATGACACAGGAACATAGAAACTTATTGTTCTCTGACGAGATTCAAACCTGCTCAACAGGCCAGGAGGTACCTGGCTTGAGCTCCAACGCGCTAACCATTTAGCCACAGAGGTTGTCAATTTATAGCATAATATCGCTCCGTTTGTGTATTATGATTGTCATAATCAAAATGGTTGGCAATCACAGAATCGAGTTGGTCACGCGTTCATATTCCAAAGTGACTCATAGACTCGAGCCGTCTTTGTGAAGCAGGCTTTGATGTGGAGTATGCGAATCTCATATTCATCTCATATCAACTATTATGTTCACGACATTCTTGGAATTTAATTATTTGTAGTCAGTGAATCGAATATCAGCTATAGTTACTGAATTAAGATACAGATCGTTTCTTTCATTGAGATAGCAAACTGGCCTAAAAGTAATTATTATTATTGAAGTGCAAACATCTTTATTCGCGTAACACTTTTTGGTAGGGGATTCTTATTTTAAATTTACACCACCAGGCGAAATTGACACTTTACTGGAGTAACCACTCTTTTGCTATCCAAATAATATAAAAAATAACATAGTATACCTAGGAAACTAACCCTATAAGGCCCCGTTCGCACGAGCGCATTTTTACAGAGCATTAAAAAAGCGTTATGAGATTTTCGACGTTGAGTGTTTGAAGTTGAATCGAGTCGAATTGTCGTTTTTTAGCGCGACGCTAAAGTACTCGTGCGAGGACTTTAACATCATATATTTTTATATCAACAAGACTATGTTCATAGATGACAAACTTCGTTATAATTAGTGATATTTACGTAAACATTAGAAAACAATATGAAAATAACCATGTTCATTTAAAACATATGTACAACTAGCAGTTGCCCGCAGCTTCGCCTGCGTTAACTAAGATTTACAACGGGATCTTAGTTCGCAAAATAAGTAACTTTTCTGGTTGATTTTTTACACCTTGTGTCCATTGTGTCCACCTTGTGGAATACTTTTTTTTTCAGAATAAAATTTAGCCTATGTTACTCGTGGATATTGTACCTTTCGAACGGTCAAAGAATTTTTGAAATCGGTCCAGTAGTTTTTGAGCCTATTACAACCAAACAAACAAACAAAGTTTTCCTCTTTATAATATTAGTGTAGAAGTGGAGAAAATAATCGCAAACAAGAATCGACTGATGCATTTATACGCGTACCTCCAGGAGGTAGAGAACCCTCACGAGCTCAAGGCCCCGGCTACCGTGACATGGAACTCTTCAAAGCGACAGGCACGTACCCCGGCACCCCGGCAACACTTCATTAATATTAATTTGGCCTTTACGAGGGACAGAGGCATGGCATTATACGCTCATACAATTAATATTTTACGGCAATTTTGCGTCCTAATTTTGGTAATTTGTTAAGAAATTTTCATGTAAAATATTAGCCGTCGCATTGAAAAATGCAAACACAGAAATAAGACACATCGCAAAAGCCACCATACCATGCCGTACAAATTTCTTGAAGTAGCTTTTTATTTTTTTAATTGATTTTAATATGTGGAAGAGCTCGGGCGCGGCCATTGCCTAGCGGTGGGACAGCATAGACTAATAAAAAAAAATATTAATTGAGCAAAACTACGACAAAAATCATTGGAAGTCATCGTGTTGGGAACGCCTACAACACTGTCCTCAACTTTCGTGTTGTAGGTCCATAATATGATGTTAATTTTCATGATTTATTAATTAATTAAATTATACTTTAATACTTGCATATGTAGCGTCCAAATACGTCTTGGTATCCTTAATGAGATACGATAAAAAAGCTTTCTTTTTTTCTTCTCTCAAGAGACCCCAAATTGTCATGTAACAATTCGACGGGCATTTAATTTACAACATGCATACTTTCACATGCCCAAAATAGGTTGGCGCTGGAAACCTGTCGATGCTTCCAAGTATGCGCTTGATCAGAGGATCGTCGGTTTAAATGTTTCGGTATTAAAGCAATGGGGGCTCGGAATTAACGTGTGTCGCAAGGTGTTGCGAATACTAATTAAAATGTTCAAATGATAATACCATGTATTACGGCAATACTTTAATAAGCCTTTGTTTTTCGCATAAATATACATATAGAAGAAGGTTGATTTTGTTCAATAATGTATTTTAATTTAGTCTGGAGGCACGGCAGTGCCTCGCCAAGTCGAGCGCGAATTGTTGTAACAAATAAATAAAATCTATAACTCATAGCAACTTTTCTGCTAGTAACAAATGTAATAAAATTCCTTTCATCTTCCTTAAAAGAGACGAAAAAAGCGAGAATACCTAAACTTTCACTACTAATATACAGTACCTAATTATAACAATTTAGTTATACTATGTAACGAATTACGATATATTATTTTATAACACACACAATTATTTTATACAATGCAGATAATAATTTATTTATCTATACTAATATTATAAAGAAGAAAATTTTGATTGTTTGTTTGTATTGAATAGGCTCCGAAACTACTTGAGCGATTTAAAAAATTCTTTCACTATTGTGAAGCTACACTATTCCCGGTGAACATAGGCTATATTAAATTTTCAAAAAAGTTAGGAACCCGTTTTAAAATCTCAGTTGACGCAGGCGAACAGGCAAAGCTGCGTGCAACAGCTAGTAAGTTATATTTATAAAGATTGGGTTCCAACACAAGGCAAGATACTACAAGACAATATGACGCATTTGTTGGAAGGTTCGGAGAATTCAGGTCACAATATACTAATAAGGCCTCATCAACACAAGCGGCAGCTGTATTGATAAATATTTTAAACAAAGTCGAATCGATTTGTTTAAATACCATAGATATGTCAATTTAGGTTGCAATAGAATTAAACAGTAGATACTCAAAATATAGCGACGATGGTACAGTGGTGGGTGGACTCGGCCTTTCCGGATTCGATCCTGACCCGTCCGTGTGTGCCTTGAAATGGGTTTTTTTATATTTCTAAGTGCACCCCAAACACGAGACCATCGTCCGTTCACCGGTGGAGGAAACCTGCATGCCTGAGGAGATGAAAGTCTTTAAAGGTATGTGAAGTTCAACCCGCATTGGGCCAGCGCGTCGGTGAACTATGGCCCATTACCCTCCTCACCTGATTTCGAGGAGAAGACCCGTGCCCAGCAGTGGGACATATAAGGGTTTTTTTTACTCAAAATATTAAGGTGCCTTCTTTAAAAAAAAATAGTTTCACCCACTTCGTTTACTTTTACCGTACTGTTATGAGAAATCCAAGTTCTTATCCTAGATAGTTAATAGTAAAAAAAATTATAGAAAACCACCTTCAAAGACTTACGCCCAATTTCTAAGACATTGGTTCAAAGTGTATGTCAACTAACATGGCCGTTAATGGCGTTTAACGTATTAAACGATTCTACAGTCAAATTTGACAACTTTTCACTGTAGTGGCTGTCAACTGCTGTCAGTTGACTGGTCAAATAAAGTAATTCGACCATGCTTCTATAAATTGACACGAGAGATTTAACAATTGACTTGTTAATTTTTGCGTTGATCATCCTTTCGGAAACCGGGCGTTAATGTCACCAGGCGTGTAGGTTTCCTCAAAAATTACCTTCACCAATGAAAACTTTGTACTTATATTTCGCTTAAATTGAGATGCGAGGAACTTTTTAAAATACCTACATACTTTCCCAAAATTGTCAACAGCCGTATTTTATGGAGATTTGAAGAGAGAGAATTCTGTGTAAAAATATTCTTATATATATAGTTCATATTTCACATTTCGGTAATGCTTTGATGGACATTGCAAGCGACCTTCTTGGGTCTTAATTTTTGAACTAGAACCTATAGGAATATTTTTTAGAAACTAAAATAGTAAGTAATTTTTAGGTAATGTTACATTTAGTCCAATCCTTCTTTTTAGATACATATTTTCTAACTCGTAGTAAGAAGTACTACATCTTTTTGCGTGATATTTACCTAAGATTTTTTCTTGAGTAATATTTACAGCAAATTTGCGGAGACCACACGTAATTTTCGCATACGATAGCTAATTTCGTTTCAAACTTCAAGTTTTTGTTAGACACTTCATTCGCAATCAATTCGAAAAAGTTTGAAAGGGTATGGGACATGGGTATATTGTTATTCTTTTATCTGTAAGAAGCTGCAGGCTAAAGCATATTGCTTATGAGCTTATAAATCACAATTATTATTAACCTCGCAATAAATTCATATAAACGTCATCAGGCCATGACGAAAGGTACAGGAAATTCGCCTACGCTGTCCATTACCTGCCATTGGCTTTTACATCTTTCTTGGCATTGAAAACGTTTCTATATTAAACTCTATGGTCATACAGATAAAACATGGTACATCGTAGACTCAGTTCAGCGAGTTGGTAACATTAATTTCACAATCCGCCCACATTATTGACAACACCCACGGTATGTTTTGTTTATACTTTGTACCCATAAAAGTCGGAGGTCGTCTAACTGTATAGAGTGTAGACAAAACAGACATAAATACGGATGTCAACCTTTAAAAATAGAACCTTGAAATTTTCAGTATTTGTAATTTGGATACTAACGATAATATTTATATGTAGGTGATTTGGAGGAAAACTTTAGACGCGACTTGAAGATAGCCAAGATTCTTTTTCTGACGGAAATAACGCTTAGTATTCATTCTATATTTAAAATGAGTAGTGAGTGTTAATAGACTAGTTGCAGAGATCATAATAAATTCTTAGGATAGATAAATTCGTAGGCTAAGTTCGTAGAATCATTTATTATGAAGTATTACTTTAATCGCGCGTATATTACACGAACACACTAGCACAAGAAACTCGGCCCCATTTTTTGTTTCAAAAGTAGAATTCTTCTAAATTCGATTTTAAAGATGCGTTTAATAGACATTTTTTTTTATTATATCACTTCTCGTGTAATGTTTAATGGCATTTAGCAAGAGTATCATGTTGATAGCTGATGCAAGTTCCAAGATATACAAGTATGGTATTTTTTTCAATTTTTCCTCTCGAAATATTAATCTGCATGAGCAATTAAAACGGCGATTAATAGTTTATTACAGTCTTATCGCACAGCAGATAAAATGTAATCTTTTATTTTACCGAGTAAGTAATAAATTTTCAAACAAAATCTCATATGTAATTTTTATTTAATATACCTGATAATGGGTTTAACTTAAAATTTTACGTTGTTTGCATTGTATTGTTATGTTAAAAAAAAATATTTTTTTAATGTTCGTCCCAAAAAAATTGTTGAGTCCATGCGTAAGTTTTCATATCGGCGGGGGTGTGGGGTTTAATGTCAAAACAATAAATAGCCACAGGTCCTTTTGTTACATTGATAACTAAGCCTTAGCTGACAAATAAGGCATAGCCCAAACAAAACATAACTTCCCTTCTAAATTTCTCATAAGTATTAAAGGTACATGTTTTGGATCGTACCATTACATGGAAATAAACTAGTTTAAATTTTAATTTCTCACCGATTATATTTTTATATATTTCGCGAGAAATCCATACTTTATAATACAATGTTAGACTTAATTAGACAATTTGGCATGTAAATTACTTTGCCAGAAATTTATCATTTGAAAAATAACAAGTTAGCAATCTCGTTTATTTATTATCTATATTGAAAACACAATCGATAATCATAGAGTGCAATTTAATCACATGTCTGTAGAATGTTACCGTATATATTGACCATGGTTGCGAATAGTTTGATTTACTTATTTACATAAAGTACAATAACTAAATAAGTACGTGTTAGCTTGGAACTTTATGAAAGTGTAATTTACAAGTTTAAAAAGTTACAATAACGTCAAATATTACTACGAAAGTCTTAAAGGTATTATAAATTTAAAAGATAATATTTAGTATATACCTACTATCATAATTATCTAGCAGGTGTAACAGAACCGCGTGATTCTTACCTGAGTTAGGTTGATCAAGTATATCAGCCGCTGACAATATTCCTTTTCTTTCGAAAATATTTCTTACACTCGTACATGATACGTCGGATTCTGAAGCTGAAGCGGCCGCCAAAATACCGGCAAAGATTACCAAACATAACATTTGGTACCCCATTCTCAATCCAAAAATCGATTTTTTGTTGGGCGACAGTTTTACACAGAAACACAAGTTCACAGCCATAGTCACGAAAAAGTTTTAAATATATTTAATAAATAAGTTTAAACTAATTACACATAAAGTAATTGAAATAAAATATAAGTAAATAAATTAACTGAAACTTTGGACAATACACACGCCGTAACACAGACCACTAATTCAACTGCGATCCATGACGATCGCAGAGAAACTGCAGGCGGGTGGCGGGTGCCGGCTTGAGGGGTTGCGCTTCTTGAACTAGCGTGTATCGGTGTTACCATAAAAATTGTCAAAAAATCCCAATATCCATATTATTATAACCACAGAACGGATTCTACTGTCCATTTCATTTCTTTAATTATAATCGCATTTTTTTTTTGATATGCTGACTATTAATTTCTGAAATTTGAAATTAAAATTATTTTATCGTTTACAATGATTTATACATATTTATTTTTTATAAATGTGTATTTATAAAGAATTATTCTTTATAGTTCTTTAAGTTTTATTAAATTTAATTATAATGCCTGCTTAAAGTAATATTGTGCCACACTGGTATTTTGCGCTGTACGTGGTATTTAGCTTATATGCCAAAGTATAATGTTAATATATATACCTAGCTTATATACCTAGTTCATTTATGTAAAATTTTTGAAGTTATGAAAACTTGATATTTCCTTTATTTAAAGTAAAAATGATGTAATCCTTAAAAAATAATTTAAAAGAAATAGCTTTGAAAGAAAAAGTTATAACCATATATTCATCTTTTTATGAAATAAAAAACCAAAAGCCAAAAGGTGTCAACGTCAAAAAAATTATAAATTTTAGACAATTTTTAGTTCTTATTTAACTGTAATTACATGTCCAATTTTCTTCAAAAAATTCAAGCATAATACGTAACGTAATTAGATAATAGCCATATTTTATGGCTTGATAATTAAAATACGTATTAATTTTAATTTAATAATCATAATATTTGAGTATTTACATAATAAAAGCCCGCCTTATCATGAGGGTTATTTTGTTAAAAACCGTATCAAATACCATTGGAAAGCGTTTTTTCGCAACACAAAATGTAAAAAAAGTAACGCATTGTATATTTGATATGGATGGATTACTTTTAGGTAAGATTATTAATTCAAATATTTGTATTTTTCATTCGACCTTTCAACCCCCAATAAATACTTATGAAGGTTACCGATGTTATTTAATAATGAAAACAATTGGCCTTCAGATTTTTGTATACACAACTAACTAAAGGAAACCGTTAATGTAATTTATAAGATTGATATTATGTTGCATAGATAAATAAGTTCAATACACTAATGTGTAATAACATTACAGACACAGAAACAGTGTACAAAAATATGATAACACAGATATGCGCCAAGTATGGTCACAAATACACTGAAGAATTGATGATGAAGGTCTTAGGTGGAACTGAACAAAGACTGGCAGAAATATTGTGTAAAGATTTAAAACTTCCTATATCGCCAAAGGAGTTTAGAGATGAATTGCTTGTGCTTGGAGATACTATGCTTGCTGGGGCACCATTTTTGGATGGTATGTAAATATTTAGCTTATTAATTTTAATTATATTGTATTCTTGAAAATGTGGACTACCCGCTATGAAGATATAGGTGTCACATCCACCTTGGGGATATGCTTGAATACTTAATAAGACTTGAGTGCACAGAAAGTTCTCCATTGGATATCTTCAGAATAGTATCTTTTACTTTATATTGAGAGAGTATAAAGTTATAGCTTTTTTATTTTTTTTAAGTAAATTAAATTTAATCAAATCATGAGAAACATTTTTGTTTAATATACATCAAATTTATTGTATATACATAATCTAAAATTATTTTGATTTTTTTCTTTTGTCAACAGGTGCCGAGAGACTTATTTGCCATTTACATAAAACAAAAGTACCTTTTGCATTGGCAACATCCTCTAGTGAACGTTCAGTAAAGACTAAAGTGGCAGCTCATAAAGAAGTCTTTGGATATTTCCATCATATGGTGATGGGAAGCACAGATCCTGAAGTGAAGTTTGGGAAACCAAACCCAGACATATTTTTGGTTGCAGCATCAAGGTTTCCCGACAAACCAAAACCTGAAAAGGTGAGACATTATTATTTTAAAGAAGATTTGTATTGATACTACATAGTTGTATAAAATGGAAGCAATAGAAGATGTCTATGTCAAACAGTGCAGATACTAATGATGACGGTGATGATGGTGTTTAGATGCAGATCCATTAATTTATTTAAACAAGGGCTTTTGCTCAACTTTATAGTTTGTTATGCTTAAATATAAAGCCTTTGATTTGATATCAATTTCAACATTGTCTACAATGCCACATTAAATATGGCAATAAATATAAATAGGAGTTTACTTTTATTTTATAATAATAAATAGCAACTGAGGCAAATACAAGCTGTAAGCTAACTTATTAAAAAGTGATATTAAAATGACCTCTGTGTATTTTAAAATAAAAAAAAATCAGTGAAACTTTTTAAGCCAAGGCTTCATTTTCTTTTACAGTGCCTGGTGTTTGAAGATTCCCCGCATGGTGTAACTGCTGGTATTTCGGCTGGAATGCAAGTGGTCATGGTCCCAGATCCTCATTTGGACAAAAAATTGACAAAACATGCTACTATTGTTTTACCAACATTATCAAAGTTCCAACCAGAAATATTTGGTCTACCACCTTTTCAATAATATAAATAAAATGTTCAATATTAGAAAGCAATGCAATGTTACCTTAGTGTAGTCTTCCGCATTTTACATATAGATTATTTGAATTTTAAATATTTCGTGATTCAAAATTTTTTAACCCCAGTATTGATTTTGTATAGGTATACAATGTTTGTTAAATATTTATTGAGCAGAGAATGTAAATATAATTTATATTAAAAGATAAGATAAACATTGATATTCTGAAGATAATTTATATCTTGTTTTTTATGTAAATAATTGTACTTTTTTATTTGTGATCAAAACATAATTTTAAGATGTAAACTATGATTACAAATACTGATGGATTTCAGGGTTTTCAAGTCATTGCACAAATAGAATAGAGAACTAGTGTATTAGTATTGTACAAATTTGTTTTTAGATGTTGTAAGATCATAAATATATGGTAAAATTATGATTAAAAGTCATTTTCTACATGCTATAATTTATTTATTTATTAATTTATTTACAAATTGCACAACAAAACTATTCATTTGACTAATTGTTTAATAGCGGTAAGGACATCTGCTGCTGACAGGTTTGTTAAAGGTGCACTCTGCTCGACACCTTTCTCTGAAAAATAAATTTTTCATATGAATTTATTTATTGAATTGATTATATATCACATTCAAATATAGTTTAACCTAAAGCCTTTAGCCTAAACCAATAAAAAGTACCTAAATCTTATATATTTAAACGAGCAATTCTTGTGTATTAAGTATATTAAATATAATTATTATTAATTAGAAAACTTTTTTTTATCCATGTTTTGAGGCATCGATAAAAAATGATTAGAATATGAACGTCAATTTCGCTGTCAAATAACATGTCATGGTAGCTAAGTGGTGAAATTAGGCAGTTATATCAGAACGAGCCTGGTTCAAATCTCCAGTTTGAATTTAATTTTTTACTTTTTTTAAGATAATTTTTTTTGGATGAAAAATTATATCGTATTTTATCACTAAGGGTACTGAGCAAATGCTCGGTCAACCAGGTACTAAAAAAATATCATCCTAAACACCATATAAATATTTATGCAGTGTAATAATGGAGGAATACTATTGCCAAGGACATACTAACTACAAATAGAAAATTGCAGAACTAACATGAGTTACAGTATAACTTGTTAAGATTCTTAATCACGTCAAAGACTTGTTCACTTGACATATCTTGAAGAGACTCACATTTTTCTAGACCTTTTTCTGCAATTAGTATTGAATATTAACCCCATAGACAAGAAAGTGTGTAACTGAAGCCAGTAAAGCATACCATAGTTATTGGATATTTTACTATGTAGTAGACCCATGTTAACTTCACAAACTGATTGCAAAGCAGAATCGGACTTTTAAATTAATGATATTATAGAGCACTGCTGCTGACTTCCTTTACTGTAATCTTTGGAGAAAAAATGGAATCTAACAGTTAATTACCATAGTCATTGTAAGTGAAATTTAGTAAATTATAAAATATATAATAACAAGAATATGGTTAATTATAAAATTAACATCAATTTAGCTAAGAATTTTTAAAAAACATTAATTTAACTGTAGATCTAGTGTTTCAAAGGATAAATTGAAATTATATTAACTGATCAATTTATGAAGTATGAAAATATTCATTAATTTTCTTTAACATCTTTTGGGCAAAACTCGTTGCAGGGCAGGTAAATGTTGTATATTTTTTCAAACACTCATTCACAATGATATTTTGACATTTATTTGACTTGTATTGACGCTGGATAAGGCAGAGGCTGTGTGGCTGCAAGTCCGTTGTATTGATATTAAAATTATTGAGAATAAAAAGTATAAATAAAATATATTCACCATATCGAGCCCAAACGCGAGGTTGTACTCCACTACATTCTCTGATTAAAATTGGGAAATTTGGATTCTCCTTCTTGATGTCAACATAATATTTTTGGATGAATTCCCTGCAAAATAGAAATAAGCATATTATATTTGTTAATAAATGATCTAGTTACTTTTTACATATATAAATTAACTATATTTAACGCGGTTATAGTATTCTCTAGTCGGAATAACATGTAGTTTATGTAATCATATCTACCTAGCTCCGGCTGATTGTTTACTTGTTTGACACAAATGAATTCTCAATTCTTTTAAAACACCTCCTAAACGTACAGACATGTTTAAATCAGTAATAAATTCGGCCTAAAAGCAAAATTATTTATTATAATTTCGATCGAAGAATATTCGAAGAAACGTCAAAACACGTCAATAAGTTGTCAGCTGATTACTTTTTTCGTTGTGATTATTATAGGCTACGATCGTGCAAGAGTATATCTATCTTGGTGCATACTTTGCAGCTAGGTCAACATAACTTCGAGAGGGAAGACGATAGGAGTATTGAATTAGGATGGCAGCATTCAAGAACCTATACTGTCACGTTGCCCCACGTTGGGCGCCATGTTGCGGTTATAAAAAAATGAAATAAATGAGTATAAATGAAAATAAAAGTTATAAATTGTTATAGATATATTATGAAATTCAGAGGTTGTACATTAAAAAGTTAAGACTTAAATTTAGAAAACAAGTTTGGGACCGACTATTAAAATATGATTAAATAATTAATTAATTACTTAAACAAGTTAATTGGAAGTTGAAAGAGGGAGTGGGTTCGTTATTCCTGATACCAAGTTGGGAGCTAATTAAAAAGAGAACTTAACGAAGACTGCGTCCGGGTCTCGTGCCACGTGGTCCGTGCCTCGTCCAGCGTGCCGTCCCGTTGCTCAGCGTGGCGGTGAGCAGGACCGGAGCTAGTATTGTGGTGTGCGGTCCCCGAAGAGAGAGGTCGAGAAGCGAAGTAAGAGGGGTCAGTGGGATCAGTGAGATCAGTGGGTAAGTGGGTAAGTGAGTAAGTGGGGTACGTGGGAAAGTGGCATCAGTGGGTCCCAGTGGCTCTGATTCCCGTTGTTTGCTTCCTCTCTGGTCCCCGTAAACAGCTACTCAGCCACGCCCAGGATTAGCACCGCACCGACTACGACGGCAGCGCCTGGGACCCCAATTAAAATATAACGCGGCGCGTGTGCTCTCCTCAGCACTCTCAGGCAGAAAAAAAGCGTCGACCGGTCTGTAATCCGGCACGCCACGACTTCCAGACGTTTCACATATCGTGACATGTGTATGACACGACCAATAGTAATCGAGTAGGTGAATGAAGAAATTCGCGCGCGGAATATGAATTTAGTATTAAAAAACGAATAACTAGTACATTAACTCGTAACTAAATCTATGTAACATAATATATATGTTACACTATAACAGAGTTTAAAGTCGAAAGTAAAATAGAAGTACTAAATTATAAGTAAAAGTACTATATTATACTATAATTGCGAAAAATAAACAGTCTTTAATATCGTAATCGGATCCACACGTTTGTGGCTACAAGCCTTAAATACTCGTAGGTAGGTAAAATTAGGTCGGTCAGCTTTGGTTTATGTTATTTTAATTCAATGCTCTGAAAAAAAGTCTTTGTTCGCGTACGCGGCGCCCCTATTGCCTTGGCGCCTGTGAGCGCCGCACACATTCTGTACATAGGGGCGGCGCGGCGCGGCCCTGGTCTTTACCAATGCGTTCTTACCGTACTAATGATCTACGGAGCCGAAACATGGCTTTTGAATTTACATCTGGCCTAGCTGTAGCTGTAATAGTAGCTCAACGTGCTATGCTAGGTGTCTAAAGTTACCAACATCAGGCGAAAAATAAGCGTGTTGAACTGGCAGTGGGTTGGTCGCGCACTCAGGAGAACTATGGCTGATGGGTCAATAACTAATAAGGTTCAAGAGTTGAGGCCTCGTTTAGGTAGACAAAGTGTTGGTCGGCCATTAACTCGGTATGAGGACGATCTCCATTCTCCATGCAGTAGCCGGTCCGCGTTGGATCCGATTAGCTAGGGATTGGTCGTATTGGCGATTATTGAGAGAGTTAATTACTGCTTCTTATCGTTTCCTATTTTTTGTTTTGTTATATTTGTTCTTATTGGAACCGACTGTCACGACTCTCGTAATAATAAGAAGAAACGGCGGGAAACTTCAAAGAGCACGGCTTCGCCTATTCAGTTCTACTCATCAACTATCTCTTCCCACTCCAAGAATCGCTCAGAGAGAGGCCTCATCAGCGGCTTCCTTTTTTAGCCGATCGTCGGCCACCTCCTGGGACATCACTGTCTCACAGGAGGCCATTGCCTTCCAGGTCTCGTCATTACCGTCATGTTCGGCAAAGACAAGTCTCCGATGATAACCGACGTGAGATCGCGACGCAGCGCCACCTATCTCAGGCACACCTCGAGGGTGTGCTGGGTGTTAGTTCTCTCGTGACCATTGTTGCTGTAAAGTATCGGAAACCGCGATAAAAACCGTACAAATCGGTTCATTATAATGAGTGAAATTCGTGTAAACAAAAGAAAACGATATAATATATTATGTTCTTGTCAGAACCGGCTAAGACTATATTTAGTCTGTACCTAGTATGATGAAATGGAGGGTAATTTCAAAAAGTGCCGATTCTATCCGGTTCTCCTCTCAATACTTCTGGAGCTGGCAGCTATTTGCAATATATGTATTCCATAGTCTTTGAGAACAAGGAAGATTATAACTATTGGTCTATAGTTGAACGGGCCTGAGAAAAGAGGCCTGATACCTAAGAAAGGGGTCCCCACTTTTTTAGGAATTGGATGCACTAAAGCTTGCTTCAACGAGCGCAAGATTACACCAAGAGTGCCGGAAAAGACGAAAGAGGGACATAAACGTTCATAGCGATGCCATCGGGCTCATTCTTACGGATGTCCGTCGAAAAGAGAGCTTAAACATTTTTCTGATCACTTTACAGTTATATTAGAGCAATCATATAGAGCGTCAAACTTGTTAGTCGATTATAGGGATTTTAAATTAACATGGTTATCGTTATTAAAACGGGATATTTACCATGTTCTTTAACTCTCTCTCTCTCTGTGAAAGTAAATACCTTGTCTTAAATAGTTTTTTAACTGTTAGTCGATTTCATTGATAGCCATGAAAAAAATATATAAAAAGTTAATGAATTAATATACTCGGTGTCGATAGTCTAATGTAGCCTTAACACATCGTTAAGGCCTACTCTCTTCCGTGTTTCTCTAAGTGTTTACTCTTTTACCTGCCTCTTACTGCAGTGAAAAAGCGAGAAAAAGCGTAATTTTATTAGAACGATTCTTAAAAAATAATTATTACTGATAATAGTTTCCAGTACCTACCACAATCGTGTAGCGCATTGCCCTCCGAACAATGGGAAGACGATATGAGTATGGTGTATTGACTAAGTTGTTTTTACAATTCAAACAGACACTTTTCATGAAATAGATGTGGTCCATTCTATCGACGAAGCGACTTGACAGCGCGACGTACTGCGCTGTATTTATGCCCGAACAAAAACTTCATGCATGCAGCAAAAATATATCTCTGGGTAGAATTCATTCTTAGAGATTAACGCCCGAATCCTCAAACGCCACTTAAATATTTAGGGGCTCCTCAAACTGATAAGCATGCCCTAAATCCATATGTAAGCAGCTATCAAATTTGAGTTGTGTTTGAGCATTCGGGCATAAGAGAACTTCTATCCAATTCTTTACTCTCTATCTGGCATTTACTTCAACTTCTACTATGAACACATAGTGTTTAGACTATATTGCAAAGACACAATATATCAAGCACGTCTTCACATTCCTTTATCTATAAATACATTCTACAATAAAGCTAAGAAACTAAAGGTTTTATTAATATTTACAAATGAGATACATACAAAATGCAGATTATTTTTCTGCTAATTTATATAAGCTTTTAAGAGGAAACAACAATTTTATTTAACAATTTAATGTAAGTTATACTCAATACATCAATTTTATCTTTTGTACATTATGTCTAAGTACGAAACAGTTTTATTGTTTAATAATTTAAGATAACTAATAGAAGCAACAGGTTCTATGAATACAAAGAATGTATTAATATTATTAACATTTGGTTTCTGTTAGACCACAAATAAAAGATTTACAAGAGAAACCTTAGTAAAATAAATATTAATTTTAGTCATACAAAATTTAAATTTTAAGTTTAGCCCCTCTTGCTAAACGAAAAATTAATTTGAAAAAAAAAAAACAAATATATTAATGAGAGGACTTAACACTGCACTACCACTTACAAAATTGTATTAGATTAACAATACTTTGTTAACATTCCTTATTAAAATCGATAAATAAACTAAAAATATTGTATGTTGTAAACATTTGATAGTTAAAAATACTATCTAAAATTGCCTATTCAATATCTCACTAACACAGCTACAGATGAAGAGAAACAAATGTTTTTAAAGTGCAATTAAACTTTATTGCTCTTCTGAAAGTTTTACATATTGTGATCTTCTTTATAACTCTTCACTTTCAGTAACGAATAATTTAACTTTGAATATTTCACTTTGATAAAGATAATAATTATTGGTATGTTAAGTTTATATTCGTAAAGAAAATTAATATCAATATCTCATATGTACATATTTACATCTTAATTTTAAATCTTCACAGATTATGCTATAACACAAGTAATATAATATCAGATTTAATTATTAAAAAAAAAGAAACCTTAAGCTTTCCCTACAAATTTCAATTTTATTTACCATTAAAATTTTATAAGGAAATAATTTATGAGAATTGAATTTATCTAGCGGACGTTAAAATTGAGAGCCTTGTAAAGTTAATAACTGTAACAGGGATACAGTTATGACCAACACAAGGAAACTTTAAAAACCCAGTTACAAGTTTTTAAGATTTAGTCATCTATATGGATTGAACAAGAAGACAACTGCAACCCATTCCACTGTACATAGCAATAGACTATACAGAATAAAGCGAGTCAGAAGAAACAAGAAAGTGTTCTTTAATCTCTGAGAGATGTTACATTTCCGATTTGGCTGAATCTCAAGGCACGGGATGTGCATTCTCGCTTCACACTGCTTGCAGTAGTTTAGCATCAGCTAGCCCGACACTGGCTCTAGACCTTTAACCCCATCAGCTGTTAATTCTTGTTTTTGACACCATTCAACAAAATCATCAATAAGGACAGGCCAGGCACCCTCAGCGTCGTAATTACTCATACCATCATCAATTTGTGTTGCAAAATCTAGGAGAAGGTTCCATGTGTCTTTTGGTATTGATCTTTTATGATGTTCCTGAAAATAAAATGAACAAATTATTCAGCAGCATATTTAGCAGTCTTTTAATAAGATCTAAAAACACTTTAATATTTTTAAGTTTGATGAGTAGTATGGCGCTCTGCCAAATCTATCTACTGTGCAATTGATATTATATTTCTGAATGCAGTAAAAGTATAATTTCATTATCAGCGTGTTATTGTGAAAATCACATACACAGTTAAGGTTATTTTTTGAGGCATTTACTAATAAAAATTGACATAAAATAAATGTTAAATTTATAATATTATATTCATTATAGTAAAAAAAAGAAAACATTTAAATGTTGAATTCAATTAATGAGGGGAAGATCCTCATATTATTACCAGATGTAATTTTTTAATTGTAGAAATAAAAATAACTTACTGTTAAAAATTTACACCACGCATCAAGAAACTTAAATCTACCTCGCAGCACAATATTCCAATATGCTATTGCCATATCTAATTCTAGTCCCTTTTGTCCTGGGTTCTTAGCGTAATTGAAGGTAAATTGATAGAAATCTTTAAATTTATTAGCATCTTTCAACTCTAACTCTAGAGTTGGAAGTTTTGCTTTTAATTTTTCTATGCTGTCTACTCCGAGTTCTATGAGGCCTGTTGTGAATTCCTCCTTACTAAACTCACACTGTACTGCTGCTTTACACTTCCACGCAATTATAAGAACTAATATTGACTCTGGACACAAATTTAAGTCTTCTAGAAATTTCATAACACCATCAACAGATATTTTATCTCCCTCCTGTTGGTCTCTGTACTTATTGAATAACAGCTCAAGCTTTTTTCTGTCCACTGACGCTTTGACGGGGTCTTTATAGTATGCATCAGGGTTCTGAAAATAGTTGTCACTTGCTATGTCTAATTTCCAATCATTTTGTGAAAGACAATAAATGGCAGTGCTCTCACTTGTTTGTGTGAATAGTACGAACTTTTTAACTTTTTCTCTCTGTGATGATTTTAATTTATTCTGTAAAAAAACGTAGTAAAATTATAACCTTAGTTTAAGTTCATCTGTCAAATTCCTTTTATTTTGTCAAACATGAATGGATTAAGGCTTGATTTTTAAATTTCTTTTGCACAAATTAATAATATACGAACCATTTTTACAAAATTTTGATAGTCCTATTGATGACTTTCACTAATTTCACTATTGTTTCGACATCGAAGAAATGAAATAACAATCAAAGTCCAACGACACTTGTACTTTTTTAGTTTATTCTTCTTCTTTCACATAGATGATAGAATTTACTTCTTTAGGTGTAACGTATGTACTTGATTAAGATGAAATTTACACATGCATTATATAATAGCAAACCGAATAATAGCAATTTAGCAAAATAATATAGTTTTTATTTAAATTTAAATTATATAGTTTTTACAGTATAGAAGGGTGAAAAAACGCTAAAAGCTTCTTGGTGATTATCTTTGTCCAAACGGGGGCAGAGCCAGTCATTTCTAGGATTCCCGTAGATTTTTCATATTTCAGATTAAATATTGATCACGACAGAATTTGGTAGTATGGTATGGATTATAGTCAAAGTACCTTTCAACAAGAACCACGAAGTATAGATATTAGGAGTCCGAACGATATAGGCTTTTCCGTAGTACTTACTACTCATAATATACACAATAATAAACCCAGAGGCCCGATCTTAGTTCTCGTTTCTGCCACTGTCTGCAGTCTGCACTAATATCAAATACGTACACATAGGTACGTATTTGATATTAGTGCACATATGCTACATAGCTGTAGGGAACCAATCAGTGCTGCAATACTTCCAGCGTAAAGATTTAAACAAGTACTTCTTAAAACGGCGCGCTCCACCGCCAAAAATTCTGTCCCCTAAATTGCGATCATTCGTTTAACATTACGTTCGGACTTACCATAACTTCGTGTTAGGAACAAACAAGATTCCTAAGGTTATGGTAACGAGTAGATTGCATTTCTTCTTCTTCTTCAATATTATTACTTTCTTCAAGGATTTGACAATGTCAGTAGATTGCATATTTTATACTCTTTATATTACGTGACATTGGCAATCAGATGGTATAACCTAAAAATATTGTTTATATCTAAGGTTTATATTTATTATGTGTTTATTATAATTAATTACGTTATTGTATTACCTATTGCATACCAATGACTATGATATTGCTTAGATAATAAATGGTAAAATGTGGAATTTAAAGAAACTCAAATTTGCTTATACTATTTATTTATTAAATAATCATAGAACTTTAAAAACAAGAGTTAGATTTGCGCCAAGTCCTACTGGGTATTTACATTTAGGCGGCCTACGCACAGCCTTGTATAACCATTTGTTTGCAAAGTCTCGTAATGGTGTTTTCGTATTACGTATAGAAGACACAGACCAAACTAGAAAAGTAGAGGGATCTGTAACTGCACTGTTAAAAGATTTAGATTGGGCTGGTATCGACTGCAACGAAGGTCCTGAAAAAGGTGGACCCTTTGGGCCATATGTACAAAGTGAGAGGTTAAATATTTATCAGTAAGTTCTTCTGGTTTTTCACTGTACGTAATTTAACTCTAACAAAAAACGATCAACCATCTCGGCTTTCATCGTGAGAAGTCTATGTCCAGCAGTGGATGAAATAGTTTGATAATGGTGATTAATGATAATGATTGAATTTTTGTTTTATTCTAATAATTCATCTTCATCAATCATTGACAATTAATTATCTTATTTGTAAGAGGTAGTGCTGTAGTTGCATTGCAGAGTGTACAATTAGTTCACGGGCGTAAAGCGACAGTTATACTGTCGCGATTCGTGCGGTTTGTAAGTTTTTGGTGGCCCATTGAGGGGAAATGAATAGGGAGAGCAATGCTATCTATAGCTATATATATCTATAATCTATCTGAATAACCTATGGTTCTGGGGATATAAAACAAATGATATGATTAAGATGATATAATCAAACTTATAGCACCCCTCTTTTTGCATCGGGAGTTAAAAAAAAATCTAAAAGTCATTTTAACAATACCAAAATACAAGGTTTTTTAATGCTTCATTATGCTATTATGCTTTTAGGGATCATATACAAAAGTTACTAGACAATGGATCAGCCTATCAATGCTTTTGTACAGATCGTCGTTTGAACATATTACGCAGAGATGCCATCAAAAACCACTCTATACCAAAATATGACAACAAATGCAGAAGCTTATCAAATGAGGATGTTAAGGCGAAAATCAAATCAGGAATCCCATATTGCATTCGATTTAAGGTTTGTATTAATTTATAAAATTAACAAGTCTCTCGTATTGAAAATTGTATAACAGGGAGTGTTTTTTTAAAATCAGATGTAATGCCTGTATTTATTGTAGTTGGTTCTTGTTTATTTATTATTTAACAATTTATGTACACAGAAAACAAGTTTGTAGTAACTGAAAATAGCATGAAGGGTAGGTACAAAGGTACAGCTTTCCATAGAGGATCTTAGTAAATTCTAGTCCAAAAATTGGTAGCTCCTTGCCTTCAATTCACTTAATATATATTTTTCAGTTATCTTCAGACTGTCAATCATTCGAGGATATGATATTTGGGGGAATAGCGTATGATGTATCATTAAACGAAGGAGATCCAGTGTTGATGAAGAGTGATGGTTACCCAACATACCATTTTGCCAATGTTGTTGATGACCATTTGATGCAAATAACACATGTGCTACGAGGGGTAGAGTGGCAAATATCAACTACAAAACACTTATTAATTTACAGGTAATTTACAATAATAAATATTATATTTTTATGACTAAATTAGCTGAGCAGATGAAGTGTAACAGATTATTGAGAACATATGGTATGCATTTGACTCAGAAATATTACCTTGGGGCACACTTAGTCAGCATCCCCTGGAAATATTTGTAGTATGTTCAATTAGCAGCAGAGTTGAAGTGAGGACTTGAAATCCTGAATATGGTATATACTGGTACTAATATCATCATTAATGTAATAGTAGTTAGAGTTACACTGTACACATATGCCTTTTAATAATACCACACAGACAATATATTGTCTTATATGGTATACTACAGTCTACTGCTAGAATTAATATACAATTATGACCATAGACATTCTTCACCACATGCTTAAGTTGTTATCTGTAACTAAATTTCTTAAGATCGAATTTCAGACAGTTTCTAACTAGATGTATAAGTTGTATTCTTGTTGCTGTTCGTCGAAAAATAAATTAATACGGGCTATAGCTGCGAGTTTGATATACTTGCAGAGCTTTTGGATGGTCACCACCACAGTTCGGCCACCTACCACTCGTAGTGAATGCGGACGGTACGAAGCTGAGCAAACGACAGAGTGACGTGAGGGTAGAAGATTACAGAAATAATGGTATGATGTTTAAATTTGGAGGTATTCCTTGATTCCTTACAGGACCGAAACCTGGCGCTGCGATTAAAGAGGTGCAGGATGAAAGTATGCGTAGCTTCGCTCTATAAATGACTAGCTGTTGTCCGCAGCATTGCTTGGGGTAGCTAAGATTTACAATGGGATGTTAGTGGAATGATATGTATGATTCCTGGATAACTAGACTAGATATCCGACCGGTAGTTTCTGAGTTTAGCGCGTTCAAACAAATAAACTATTCAGCTTTTATATATATACTAGTATATGATGCCGGAAAATTTTCATAACGAAGTCATGTTATGTCATCAAGCCAGTTGGATAACGAAATAATAATAACAACGTCAATCTGGTCCCGTGCTAAGTTTCCGAAGGACTTGTGTTACGGGTACCAGACAACGGAAATACATATTATATTTGATACTTTTTTTTAATATTAATACATATATTTAATTTTTTTATTATACCATACACACATAGAATAATATAGAATCTTTTTTTTTTGTTCCTGGAGAGATTCGTACCCGCTACCTCCGGGCTTGAACACCAACGCTCTAACCATTAAACCACAGAGGTCGACATTTATTATACACTTCTGTTAAAGTAGCAGAGGGCCCGAGTAAAAATTGATGGCTGCTTTTGCATATTGGAGATCTGAATGGAGAAGATATTCGAAGATATAGAGGGTCTATTACTAGTAACGTGTGTGTGTGTGCGGCAAAAGGAGTTTTCACTTTAATATTTCGTGTAGTTTTTTGTACTAAATAATTATACAGTTAAAATATAAGGCAAATCAAAGACTGATGAGTATACTCATATAATATTATTATTTTTAGGTATATATCCATTAGCGCTGGTGAATTACATAACACTGTCCGGGGGAGGATTCGAGCATGTCGCCGGCGCCGGGGTACGTCTCAAGACTATGGAGGAGTTAGCCAGTGAGGTAAAGGATACTAAGACTAATAACAAGTGTTACCATAAAATATTAGTGTGAATTCATAATTATTAGACTAAATAGCTTCTATAATATGGAAAAACAAAGTATTATTAGGCTTGATGTATCATTTTACGATAAACGTTTTAACTATCTATTCCATATGATTTTTAATGATTTCAAAATTGCTTTAAGCTGCGACATACTTTGAGACCCGTTATTAAAATATACCAGGAAGTTAAGTTTATTAGAATAATTATAGTTACAAGTAGGTATTAATATTATTATATATCGACGATCTCTGAGCTTAATGCTTATGGCGTTAGCGCGTTCAAATCCCGCCAGGAAACAAAAAAAGGTTGTGTTCCTGGGTCATGGATGTGTATTAAATATGTGTATTCTACACTAATATTATTAGAGGAAAACTTTGTTTGTTTGGTTGTAATGAATAGGCTCAAAAAGTACTGGACCGATTTCAAAAATCCTTCACCATTCGAAAGCTACATTAACCACGCGTAACATAGGCTAAATTGTATTCTGAAAAAAAGGGGTCCGTAAGATATTTGGGTTGTTCGGACACAAGGGAAAAAAAAAAATTAACCATAAAAGTTACTTATTTTGCGTACTAAGATCCTGTTGTAAATCTTAGTTAACGCAGGCGAACCTGCAGGCAACAGCTAGTATATAATAAAAATCTTAAATTTTACTTTGTGGAGTCAATCGTGATTTAATCGTGGAAAGGGTCGTATCATTGTAAACATAAATTGATCGAAGTGGACTTGACTCTTCTATTATTTATTATTTGTTGTTAATTAATTATTAACCGCTTTTAACAGTTCCAGGTAGACAAAATAAACTCTCATCCAAGTCGTCTCAACCCAGATTTATTAGAAGAGTGCAACCGATTAGAAATTAAAAGGCAATTACAAGATATTAATATGTCTAAAGAAATAGTTAAGAAACTACAACATTTAATACGGGAGAAATATCCGAAGGAAACCCTGAACATCTCAGAAGACCACGTCAGGAATGTCCTCAACTGGGCTACCTCGAGGGTTACCAGAGTGGAGGACTTAGTGACCAATAAATTTGGTTTCTTGTGGATATTACCCACGCAAAACAATTTAGACATCCACAAAGAGGTTTTAGAAAAGTTATTAAGGAATTTGGAACGAGTCGAATTTGAGCAAAACTCGTTAAAGGATACTTTGAAAAGTTTTTCCAATGAGAATAAGATGAAGTTTCCAGTTTTGATGAAGATGTTGAGGTCCGCTCTGAGCGGCCTGGACGAGGGACCCAGCGTCGCTGAGATGTTGCAGCTGCTGGGCAAATATCAATCTTTAGAAAGAATAAAAGCTGCTATAAAATAATTTTGTGTTTTATAATTTTTACTAGCCCGCGAATTCGTCCGCGTTCGCAAAAGAAAACCTTACCTTAAACCTACCTTTTGTAAAATGTATCCTATGTTACGTCTAGTACCTCAGAGAATATTATGTCTTATATGTGTACAAAGTTTCATGATGATCGGTCGAGTAGTTTTCGCCTAAAAGCGTAACAAACATCCCTACGATATAATATTAGTAAGGATTTGAGTTTCAAAATTGAGTGTTTAGTTTCAAAACTAGATTACTAATTTGCTTATTTTTCTGTCATCATCATTATCTCTCTCCGTCCGCTGTTGATTTTTCACGACTTTCGTCAAGGACTTCATTTGATGGAGTCCAAAACCACGAAGTATATAAGGAGTCCGAACGATATAGGTTCATATGCAAAATAAAATCAGATATTAGTTCTCATTTCTGCCACTGGCTGCGCTAGAATCGAGTGCGTACCGATGCTATTGTAACGACCAATCAGAGCCATAATGCTTCCCACAAATATTTAAACGAGTACCATATAACAAGGCGCGCTTTAGCGGCAAAACTTCTGTCATCTAAATTGTGACCATTCGTTCAACATTACGTTCGGACTCCTTATCTATACTTCGTGTCCAAAACGGTCGATCTTCAATTTACAGCCATTGGCGCCATCTAGAGGGTTTGAAATTATATATTTCGTAGTGAGTGGGAATGATTCGGTCAAACGTAGCGAATAAGATGTTCTTTAATTGTATTACTGATAGGATTCAAACCTGTCACCTTCTATATTATTACCTATATCACGACCATTCTAATTTTAAACACTAAGGTTATAAAGTATGTTATGGTTTAATTAAATATAAATAACACACAAATATGAGTAACAGTATAATTTATTGAATTCCCAAATATAAATGAGAGAAAATACATTATTCAGTAGTGTCAATATCATTCCCTCGTACATAGTTCTAAATAATATCCCTCGACGATCGTAAACCATTTTGTTTCCAAAACTATGCAATTTTATATAAAAGAGAAAATATTTCAAAATTTGAAAAATACTTCTGTTGACTATCATTATCACTGTAATAGTACGACTAAGGACGCTTAATTCCATACGCCAGATTTGGATAGTCAACAATTTAGAAAAAATTCGTGGTTTTGGCTCTTGCATTGGCAATATCGAAACTTTCACAAATATTTTTCAATCTTGAATAATTCATATAATCAGAAGAGATTGAAAATGCTTAAATTAATCAATATAAGGTATTAAATTACTTACAAAATGCAAATTGTGATTATATTTTAGATTTAATAAATCTTAATTCTAAAATGAACTTTTTGAGAACATAGAAGTTTCTTTTTTATGCCATGTTTACTTCGCGGTAAAACGAGGTAAACATTATCTGTCGTCGATCAGGGAATTCGTTATTTGAAATACATAAGTAAAATTGCCTCTAATACCAAATCCTTTAAAAACAATTAAGATTTATTGCTAAAGGATACATTTGATGTAGGTAGTCGATAGAGATTTTATAAAATTATAATACGCCTTCAAAAAAACGCGTTTAAATATTGTAATAATTTTTTGTTTATAATTCAATATAGAATCTCGTGTATTTGTGCATGGATAAATTCTAATAACAGAAGTGATTTTAAAAATTGTAATGGTTTTAAAATATTAAATATGACTATTGTAATTATTCTATAATGCCAACATAATTTGTGTGAAAAAAACCTTAAAATAGTTAAATTAATATTAAATTATGTATAAAAATTCGACGATATTATTGTACCTAATTTTTATACCATTATTCAACACATGAAATGAATAAAGAATACATAATCTATCAGTGCTAATTAAAATGTGTAGGTAATTGAAATATTGCACACGACCATAAATAATAATAAATGCGTAATTTTAGTAATTCTAAATTACAATATTTATTACTTAGTAACATTAGATAATAAATAAGACACACTTCAAATAATTATAATGTATTGAGCAAATAATTATATTTTTAAACACATAAGATACAGATGGGTCAGATAATATATTGAAAAGTTGAAATATTTTTTGATGTTCTATTCAAAAAAAGACTGTGTTATTTTATGAAACCACGGTAAAATGAACCTTTTTTTCACATTATAGACATGTAACTAAACATTTTCGGAATAATATTCCATTAAGGGTATAAAAATCTAAAATATGGAGCACTGGCTCAAATTAGTAATAGTCTATACACTCCGCGGCCGACCGTCACGCGACATGCAATACACAAACGAAAACGTTTTTAAATAGTTCGTAAAACGTAGATTTTCTCAGAATTTTTAGTCCCAGTTGTCACAGCTAATTTATTTCGTACATATTTTTTATACATATTACATTTTTTGTTTTTTCATGCAATACAACTCAATCCCCTTATGTTTCCGCTAGAGGCGTTAGAGTAAAATGTATGAACAATATTAACAGACGATCGTTAACTAAAATATTGGAGCGACGATGTTCCAGTGGTGGATGGACTCAGCCTCGTACGCGAGAGGTTCCGCGTTCGATCCTGACCCCTACGAAATCTTTATGTATTTATGCGCGTGCTCAAATATATTTCGGGTTTTGTGGTTAGCAAAAAATACAAGGCACGAGTAACAAGCAACGCCAGCGCTTGGTAATCGCCTTCGCTTTGAACCGTCTACGTAGGCCTGGTAAGACGTCGCCTTAAGGCTGCATCCTGCGTGAGCGATCTAGACGCGAACGCGGCGCTGAGCGAGGCTAGGCTTAGGCGAATTGCTGTGACCTCCCGAGTTTTACTTTGCTCTTCCCCAACCCCACATTCGCTCCACACTTCTTCGGGCTTATACAAGCACGGGGCGAAAAATTTCGGGCGGTCGCTGTCATGCGTCTTATTATTTTGGATAAGTTTTTTTTCTCTTTGATGAGAATTCATCATCATTTTATATGAGACTCAAATGTACATTATTTACACCAAAAAAATGCTTCATTTCTTTGTTTGTATTTCACTTTTGTGAACCTGGGAGCCAAAAACTTGTACAATTCGAGATTGTTCTTTACTTCAGTGTAAAATACCATATGATATTATTTATTTCGTACTCGCATAGCCAATGTATAGTATATTAAATCTATGTGCACAAGACATTCCTGATTTAGGGTCTGTTTCACAATCTCCAGATAAGTTCCGAATAGGCTATCCGCAACATATTTGACAGATACTCCATACTCTATCTGTCAAATATGTTGCCGATAGCCTATTCGGAACTTATCTGGAGATTGTGAAACAGGCCCTTAGAATATTATATACAGCGAAAAAGTATTATTGCTTAAGGTTTCCAGTAGGTACATATGACAGATGTCGCATTTATTATACTGATATGATCATTAAAATTAGCTATAAAATGTTACATTTTATTAAGCTCTTTTTATTACAAGTAAATTCCAGTAAAACCTTAATAAGGTGTTCAAACAATCCAGTTTTAAATCAGCCTCCTACATATAATTCCGACCAACAACGGCCTTTGGTTCTGTCTTCTGTCCCAACATTTTGGTTTGCTAATTCTAATCAATGAAGGATTTGACTTGTCAAAATTATACGTAATAGACTCTTCCAAAATATAATGCAGTTTGGTGCAAGATATTATAAAAGTAACCCGAACACTGAATAAAAAAAGTCATTATGTGGCGAAATCGTTGTAGGAAGCGTTGTATTATTTAGAAATTTTTATTTTATTAGTTAGAATTTTTATGTACGAATAAAAATATCTTTAGATTTGATTTAAATTAATATTATTCACAGCATAAACAAGAGAAAAAATCGAGATATAAGTGTTGTAGCATCGACATATTTGTTTTGAGAAATATTAAAACTTTTCATCGATATGAAAACTGAAATAGCCGCATATGTAATCTTTTTATACCTTTCACCATTAGAGTACATAGATTAAAAGATTAAATCGACATACGAATCAATACCAAACTGAGCCAATGTTAATAAGCCATGAAAAAGTAAGCTTTAAGAAAAAAAAACTAAAAAAAATTAAAAAAAAAGTTTTTTTTTTTAATATTTATACTGGAAACCAATAATATTTACAAACGTAACAGAGACTACTAATAAATAATTAAAAGAAGATTGTTTTTTCTCAGAATTCTAAGTATAGTATTCAAATTCGAACGTCACAAAGTTTGTTAATTTAGAAAATATTATACAACCTTACATTAAAACTTATTTATTAGATCACATCTTGCACACTTGTCACTTGTTGAAACGAATGTTAGAAAAAGGATATTACATGGAATATAAGTACACTGTATTATATATTTTATATTTTCTAAATTGTCTAAGGCAATACAACCGCTAATGCGGTAAAATATTAATATTATAGATATATTTCTGTGTATTTCCGAATGAATAAGCGTAAAAAATTGCATGAATTACATTTAGTAATTAGTTATAAATGTTCTATTTTAAAAATTGTGCGTTTAATCATTTAATTGAATACAGTTAAATTAGTTCAAAGAAAAAATAATTTGATAGATTAAAAAATCTTCCTTTTAAGTAGTCAATTTTTCTTTTTATTTGATACTTATATAGGACAAGGAGTAAGAACGATATAGGCTTTTAGTTGTCTTTTCTGCCATAGGCTGTAATACAATAGCATCGGTACGTACTAAATTCTAGCGGACCAATTAGCACCACAATACTTCCCGCGTAAAAATTTAAACAAGTACTTCTTAGAAAAGGCGCGCTCTACCGGCAAAAATTTTATCCCCAAAAAGACCATTCGTTCAAACACGAAGTATAAGGAGTCCGAACATAATGTTGAACGAATTGTCGCTATTTAGTTGACAGAAGTTTTGCTAGTAGGAAGTACTCGTTTAAATTTTTACGCGGGAAGTATTGTGGCGCTGATTGGTCCGCTACAATAGCATCGGTACGCACTCGATTCTAGCGCAGTCGTGGCAGAAAAAAGAACTGACAGAGTGGTATCATCGACATTTTTTACATTTTCATTCTTGATATAGGCCCTCACAATGATCGCAAAGAGGATATTAGTCGAAAACCAATAAGTAAACTTACGTGGAAGGTTAAACACCCTATTTATTATTATTTCTTCGGCACAATGGTTTGATTTTAATTATCTTTAAGTTATATTTGATTTAATGGGCGGATTCATATGGAAAGTATTATTAGTAAGAAGGCAACTGCAAAAAATGTTAACTTTTTTTTGTTTATTTATTATGTCATGCGAATTTGCGACCAAGGATTCGTTTTTTTTATATTATAAAATTTACATTAAAACAACCGTTCAACAAAAATTCGTTTAAAATAAATTTCTTTTAATTGTTGTTTAAATGACGTTATTATAAAAAAGTAATAAAATTGATTAATAATAGCGTTCCAAAGGCCAAAGTAAAAGCCTTTCGATTAATGAGCTTTTGGTCCAATTGTTTGAAGACAATATTTTACGCTATTCATTCGAAAACTTATTATATTACAATACAACATATATTCATTTATTGAGAACTAGTAAGTATAATGTATAAGTACAAGTGAAAACACACGACTTTCGTACACGAGTGTAAATAGAAGTAACTCGTTGGAGGTACATTTATAAAAACACTTATAAGGCAGATCCTTAAGGAAGGGCGACCGCGTACAATCCTATATATTTAAAAATCATAGAACATGACTTATGAAAAAGGTACGAGGACGCGCGGTCGCAGACTATCTACAGATTACACAAGAGATCACAATTTATTAAACGATTACTATAAAACAACAACATTTAATCGTTCCATATTTAAAAATGTTGATGAAATTGCTTGTTTTTTAGAATATTGTATTAAAATTAAGACACCCTCTAATTGTCTATGGATTACTAAATCGATTTGACATTCGATTTACGATAAGAAGTTTAAAATCGATACTATTAGAAACTAGTTAATATCTAAAAGCCCCTTATGGATACAATAGACACTAACACTTACAATATAGAAAAAATGTACAATAAATAAGATACAATATAATTACAGGACTAGGAAATTCAAAACATCTAAGAGCTATTCGACAACATCTATCCATACCTAAACAGTATAACTAAACTATTAGTTTATTTGGGCATAAAATATTTTATTGCACATTCGTAATAATTTAATAGTATATTAATATAAATTCGTTTGAGTTTCCGTTGAGTTTTGAGTGAAGTGAGTATAAGCCAAAACATTTTAACACACATTAAAAATCGTAGCAGTGAGTTCGTTGATTCGGAGGAACTAAACTGAAAGAGGTAGAAGTGTCGATGTTTAGTAAATGAGTAACTAAAATTGTGAGGCAAATAAATTAATGTTACACAATAATTTTTAATCTAAACATCGATGAATGAATTCGATACATCGTCCATCGATTGCTGCATTGAGAAGTTTATTTACGAAACAACACAAACTATGGTGCCATCAATTATTATTGCGAAGAATTTCCGTTTTTTAAGTAAGATTCATAATTTAAATTTATCTTATTTTTTGGTTCATAATAACTATTCAGTATGCATTAAAGTATTACTCAGAGAGCAATAATTTAAGCTTACTATTAAATTACAACAAGGGGCTTTTATATATATCAAAAACTTATAGCACTAATAAAATCATGAGAACTAATATGTATATTATATTGCTTGAGACTCGCAGTATCGTTGGAACGTTAGAAGACAATCCCAGAACAAGCTCATAAACATAAATACATTTGGTCAAAACACTAGTTTCACTTAAGCCAGACCGTTCCCTTCGGAGCGGCCTCGACGTCGTCACTGCAGATCCTTTACCCCCTGCAGGATCCTCTTCACGTGGCCTACCTTCGTGATGCCGAGGTCGCGGAGGTCTCTTCGTGCCAGGGATAAGAGTTCCCGTCCCGTCACATCGTGTTTCGCGAAGGCCTCGGCGTATTCCCCGAGTTCCAGGGTCTCCAGCCAGGATTGCACCTCGCTGACTCCCCAGGAGCGGACCTGGGCGGCGGTGTGGGTTGATGCTGTCCCGCCCTCGGATATGCTACGTCGACCGCGCAACCATCGACTGCTTTTCTTTGGATTCTATGAGGGGTAAAACTGGTTAGGGTCGGGTACGGACTAGAATGTTCTAGATAAAATGTTCTAAAGAGTCGTGAATATATTGGTTTGACTATCAATCCTACATGCATTGATATTTACTATACAGAATGTATAAAATAATATACAAAATCATCAATCTATATAATGGTTTTAATGATAACAAAGTACCATCCAGATTCTAGTGATATCTACGGTGTTGGACTATCGCGCGGTGACTGGGATCGGAAAAGGAAGATGATACAATTTATTGAGATATAATTCAATTTGTTTTTAAAAATCATCAAGAAGTTAATTTACAAATATTAGATTATTTCAAATATGCTATAATTACGAAATATTTAGACATTATTCTGGGCCCTTATTTTTAATTTTATATCAATAAATATAAGATAAGAGGATTAAAAGATTGTTTTAACCCATTTTTGGAATTACCATCCAGCCTTTTAAAATTCTCAGCCTTTGCATTTGATATCATAATTTTCGCGTATGATTAAATGCTCTAAAAAGTTTTCAACTTTAACAGCGGGGTCTTGATTTATCTTAAAAGTCATTTACTTTGATATCAGGACGGATGAAACCATCAACTCACCTCGTCGGCGAGTATGTAGGCAAAGCCATCTCTGAGCTCGCAGCGCGCGAGGCTGGTGCGAAGCCCCGCCGAGGTGCCGCCCGCGCTGCCCGCGCCCGTCTCTAGCAGCTCGTGACAACTCTCCACCTGCGAACCCCGCGAATGAGCATGAACCCAGTTCTTAGAGCATATTCAAGAACCTTAGTTACCTAGTAAGACACGAAAAAAGCCTGCACTCTCACACTGCTTTTGTTTCGAATCCTTGAAAATACATGCTACTTAAACTATGACTACACCGATCCATTGTTAATCATCTCAAAATGGTGATACACAAATCACGAGGAAAAATAGGGTCACGGAAAGAGATCTAGCGCGTTCTGTACACACTGTTCTAGCGTTACTTAGGAACTTATTTCGATCACATGCATCGGACTCGTATTTGGATCACATGCGATGTGAAAGAGAAGATCTTTAAATCCTATACTTTATTCTTCATTTCGTTATTTTTCATTGTTTTTCCCTTCTTTCCTCTAAACATTCCATTTTCGATTGTCACTTGTGTCTACGCCTGCAATATCCCAGTAATATTATATAATGTTCAATAAATGGGGAGTATATTATACATTTAAATGTTCTATTCCACATATCCAAGAAGTATAATTCTCAAAACTTTGGATAGAGCTTTGTAATTACTCCTCATCGTCTCCAGGATTCTTGTCCTTATAGCCTGATAAGGACTAACCTAACCTAACCGGAGAATCCTTTATTAAAACTTTCGAGGGAGTTTTCCTCTACAATTGCCAATGCTATGGCCTGGGGAGTTTTTCCGTTTTACCAGAGTAAAAGTATAATCTCACCAGTGTCGCCAGGAGTCGCCTCAGCTGCGGCGGCGGCAGCAGTTTCCCCTCGGCGTCCTGCAGCGCGTCCGCCTGTGCCGTGACGCGCCGAGCTATCGTCAGAGCGTTAGAGATCCTCGCTGATGTACTGCTTTCGCTAATGCACGTTAGCTTCACCTACGGTATAATACAGTTTTGTAAGTTATCGCATATCCCCCAATCTTACATTCTAGCACTTGAGGTATGCATTCTAATATGTACCAAAACTCTTAAACTATAGTAATGAAAATTAAATTTTTGGTACATTATGTCGATGTATGTCACAATAGCAAAATACTACAAATATGTAGTCAATGACCCCAAAGAACCCATTAAAAGAAAATTCGCGACGGCAGCGTGAACCCATGCCAACAGACTTTTTGCAATGAACAAACCAAAGACAATAAATAAAACAGCTAACAAGAGCAACAGCTGTAAATGGGTACAAGCAAAATAACCTTAATCAATTCATTTAGAAAAAAAATGGCCCCAAAGTTGCGTTACCTCTAGGGTCGTTGAACTCCGGCTCGACTCTACTATATTTTTCACGATGAAATGATAAATGTTTGTAGAGTTAAATGAAATTAACAAAAATTGAACATTAAAAAAAAACTTTTTATTATTTCTTGTGGCTTATATTCCTATCTTTATTAGATGGCACTTGCTTTTAAAATAATTAAAAATAAAAAAATAAGACAAGAATCATACATGTTTGACGATGGTGTTGACGTCATCCAGCAGCGCGAGCAGGTGCGACGCCTCGGCGGGCGACAGCGGCTTGGTGGGACCGACGTGCGCCTTCTGTTGTTGCTTTTCATCCCACGCCCTTGAAATATCATATATTTATGAAACCCTGTACCGTACGTTGAAAAATATATCAGTATCAGAGGCGGCCTTTATGTGCCTCATTGCTGGAAATTGTCTCCTTATAATCAGGCAGAAGCCTCAAAGACTTAATTTTATCGGGCATATGCGTTTCCTCACGTGTTTCTTTTCACTAGTGAGTTAGCGATGTTATCTTCATCAGATGACCGGGAAAATTGAAAAACAAAATGTTCTTGGTGCTCTGGTTACAATCACCTTCATTGCATCAAGGCATTTATAGTGGGCAATAGATATTTCACATAAAAAAATAATATCGAACCTAAGGCTGGTCTCAAGCGCACGCGAGCGGCACAACATCTGCGCGCGATTCTTGTGTATGATGCGCACGCAGCCAGGCGGCTGGAGCCACGCCTCCCCGTCCACTTGCACGGGCACGCCCTCCGAGCCCAGGATGTTGATCTGCACCGCGCGGCACTGGGCTATCCGGTGCTTCTGCAGGTTTATAAGCCGAGACGCCGCCATTTGGGCGGAACCGAACACGGCTACTACCTGTTTAGGGTAGTTACGGATATGCTATTATCATCCATCTACTACTATACTACCTGCTACTATTACCACATAGTTTTTTTGTAGGTACTGAACGTTTTTTAAAGACACCTATTTATACACTCTATGCCTATAGGCTGTTGTAAGCAGTTGGCTGTTCAATCATAACCTACCATAAGCTTTTATAGCTTTTATAGCTTATGGTAGGTTAGAGACAACCACAAAATGTAGTAGCATGATTGAAGGACTAACTAATAAAACTGTCCAAACCAAGTTTGAGGTGAAGTCTTTTCATAATATCGTCAAGTGACATATTAGTTAAACTACTGAGACATTTAAGAATTGGAAATTATAGTTTTGTAAAACGACTCCCATTGTATATTTTGACAAAAATACCTCTAGAACTCGATCGTCGAATGAAGGTGCCAAGAAGAGGTCATCTCCTCTGGTTCCTCCCCAGAAGTTGGTTCCACCCATGAAAGACGGGATGTTTAAAACCACAATTCCTTGAAGTTCTGGTAATGGAATCCTCTGACCGTCACATTCTAGTTGGACTCGTTGACCTAGATGCCTAAAAATAGAAGAATAATGTACGAATCAAAAGAAAACCCAAAAGTAAAAAAAAAACATTAAATATATGTGATTGGCGAATTTGGCTCAATATAGTTACCTATATGTCCTATTAACCCACTCTTTTGAACCAAGTACTCCATACCACATATAATTCCTCGCTCTAGATCTACATTTTTCAGGATGTTCCTCCCTCTTATTATGAAAGTCTAGAGTAATTTTGGCATCGATTCCAATCCCAAAGTAGTTATTCATTACTGCTCTTTCATAGAAGCCCTCAAGGAGCGTGTCATCTGGATCCATCAATGGACTCACAGCAGCGCAGAGTGCATCGGCGTTAGCGAGAAGGCACTGACTGATGAAGCCTTGAGTAACGTGGGGCCATGCTGGGAGCTGAACTAGCGGGTTAATGATCGGCAGTTTCTTGTTGCGTTCACTCAAGTCCGACTTATGAGATCCTCCAGCAATTGTGCCGCCTTCACCCCATATTGATGACACTGATGTTGATAACCTTGAATTTTTAAAATTTCATTGGTATTTATTTTATATTTGGTGGTACTATAAAAAACAATACGAAAGAAAGAATACATAGTAAGACCGAACCTAAGTGCAAAAAATGTCTTTATATCTGATCCGTAACTAAATTTGTACTTACTTATCAGGTTCTCCAGGCTTGAAGAGGCTTCCACATGATATTCGTCTACTTGCAGCAGGGGAACAGCTAAGAAATTGACCATACTCTGGATCTGAACCTAACAATTTAGGATTATCGGATTGCCTACGTTCTCGTCCACCAAAGTTAGGTTCTGGAGAGTAGACGCTAAGCGTTTCTGTGTTGTGATCGTAAATATCACTTAAAACAGATGCCATGCGACTTGGATAATTCTTTACGCTATTTTTATCATCACTATGCGAAGGAGACGGAGGTTCAACTACCACACAAACTTGAGGGAACCCCGAGGCAGAGTCCTTCAAATCTTTGTCATTGAATTTAGGGGTTTGTTCAGGTATATTTTCTTTTTTTATATCCTCAGGTCTTGTCAAAACTTGTTTCAAACTAGTCTCATCAACTACCCGTCTTTTAAAACTTTTTTTCATCTGCTTCCTAAATGACTTTCGAGCGATATCACTGCCTTCTTCAAATTGAGCTAGACTACAATATCTTATTTGCTCCTCAGCTTTGGCGGCATTTTCTATATAAAATACGCGGTTTTCGTAACCAAATTTTTCCACGTCTGGCTCTACAGCTTTTTTCCTCTTGGACATGTGCTTAAGTTTTCCATCACTCTTCTTTTCAAGGCTTGGATGTCGACTGTCCATGGGTATGTCTGACACCGTATCCGAAGTGAACAATGTTGTATCATCTGTATACGTTTCATTTTCTCCATTTTTCCCAATCATGGCTAACAAAACTTCTTGTCCGAGCATAGAGCTTATGTCATCCATGATAGACTCTCCATGTATAGTTTCCGAGTTCACATACGTCGTTTCTGATAATTCGGGGGAGTCAATGTGTCCAATTCCTATACCGTCTTCGATATCTTCCGGTTTGGTATCAATAATTTCTGAAATTAAACTAAAGTCGTCACTAATGTTGGACCCTTCCGAACTGGTCGCGTCTATTTCCAAATCTACACTAGAGAGTTTCCTATCGGGCGTGCAGTCTCCACTAACGGGCGTTGCTCGGTCGCTCAACGTTTGGAAGTGCACATCTTCCGTATACGGTTTGTCGATGTCTATTATAGTCAATTGGTCCGATTCATAAGTTTCTCCCTGTATTAACGAACTTCTCTTATCACTATCGTCCGACACTACTAGGTTGGGTATCGTTAGGCTACAGCTATTAAAGGTACAGTTCTGTTCCATGTCCGGTCGCAGCAGGTTTCTGCAGGAGCTAGTATCACAAGACGAGAGGTTAGACAGCGAGAGGCGGTCCTGGGGCGAGAGGGAGTTACTCTTGCTGCAGTCTCGCTTGTCCACCTCCAAGTTGTATATCTGTTCGTTTGTTGGGTTAGTGCTTATTAAATTAGCTATGTCTTCATCTACGTCTGGAATGCTGCGAAATACAATTTAGAATTATTTTTCAATTAAGAATGTGTTACAATAAAACAAAATTACATTAAAATATATTCAATGGTACAAAAATCAATGATTTTAAATTAACATGGTTATTTTAATTATTTAAAGTATTAAAAACAGGATATCAACTATGTTTTTTTATATTATTTCGTGGAACTCGAAAAATCAATGACTTAATAAATTGCAAATACAGTTAGAGGTATTTTCCCTTTAATAAACACTAGGACGTACTTTTCTGGTTGCATGGATGCTGCAGAGACGGCGGATGCGGCGGAGGAGCGGCGGCTGTCGGCGAAGGCGCGGGGCACGGGCAGCGTCGCCACCTCGCACGCCGCCTCACCTCGCGCGTCGGCCTCCAGACCGGGCTTCGGTCCTTCGTCCGGGTGCACCGTCTCTTGCGTCACACCCTTAGAAAACCCATAATTTATAAATACAAACATTTAAGAAAGTAATGCTAGTTTGGAAACTGGCTCATAAAGTTCTCTGTGAACCAAAGAAAAACTGTCATTGAAACTAACTTCAAAAATCACAAAATTCTTCCTTCAATTTTAAGTTCCGTAATTGATTTCTTATCCTATTTGCATATCATATTATTCATTGATTCACTTCTAACTTTGCCTAGTAGCCTTTCTGGAATATATGAAACGAATCTTTTCAGCTCTGTAGCAAATGTACCATTCCGTTTCCGGGGTTAATTTTCAGGTTATATCATACTAGCTTGGTGGTTTCTAAGTTCCTATTCATCCTAAGGGGATTTATAATGGTAAGTATTTGGCGTCGCCCATGACATATCACTAGCCTTTGCCGAGCTTCTACGAGTAATGTATTAACCAGATATAAGTTACCTGCGGGTAGAGTAGCGAGAGCGTGCGTACTAGCGAGCGCAGCGCGCGCCGCACGCTGTCCGCACGCCCAGCCAGCGCGCATTCTCGCGCCGCCCAATTCAACTGCTCCTGCGGACATTTACTTTATTAATATTTAGCATATTATAAGGAAGTTAAAAAATACATGCAAGCAGTTAAAGTGTTTTATACAATATTTTTTATTGATGGCTTGTTAGCATACAGGCTTATCGTGATTGTATGACGCGTTTTTCTAAAATAAATATATATCCATAAATTGTAAAGTTCTTTTTGCTAAAGCTAAAGTATTTTATTTTTTATAAAATCGTCCACTATCACGAGACTATGATTAGACTGAGGCATCTATACTTTTCTTTTTCTTTAACTTTTTGTCTGTTTAGGTACGATTTCTGTTTTACCTTTTCAGTCTTTTCGATGCTGCCCTTCTCAGCCACAGGTTGTGTTTCAGGATCGCTGTCGCTCGTGTCTAGCGGCTCCCACGTCCTGACACATCAACATACAATAATTCTACTGTTTATTACTTTAATTTTTTTTATTTCATCCTAAAAATCCTTGCAAGATTATTTCAGTATGAAAAATGTTATCTCAAAGTCTAGTTTGAGACTCCTTTGTAAATTTAAGCGGTAGGAGGGATTAAGAGGGTGTTACATCATATTTTACGTTCATGCAACGATGTGGGTTGGTAAACTTCACATGCCCTCAAAGGCATTTAATTTTGCTATTAGGTTTCCCAGATGGTGTTTTAGACCAGAATAAAAACATTTTTAGTAGTGTAGTGTCTAATCTAATCTAAATAGATATAGTATCAAAATTACACCTACCACTTGGCAAGCAATCTCGCTGAAATCATAATATATTTGACGACATTGTGTGTCTATCTGTATCACTACTATATATCTTTTAAACAGGTGTACCGATTTGGTTATAGTTTTATCAAACAAGTTTTCGATCGGTGGTTATTCGACATTTTGTTCTATAAAAATCGTTTACACTCAAGCTGATCTTTTGCTATCAAGGTTGGGTTTGGAACGCCTCATAATGCGTCAGCGGGGTAAGACTTCTTTATTTTTTAATTCTTTAAATTTTTGTTTTATTAAAAAAGTGGGTAACTTACGGGCACCGGGCGTGGTCATGCGCTAGATGCGCGCGCGCGTGTAACAGCAGCGAGAGAGCGCGGCGAAGGCGGTGGGCGGCGCGCGCGGCCCCGCCTCCCGCCCGCTCGCCCGCCGCAACCAGTCGCGTGCAGCCCGCACGCAGAGCCGCACGCGCGCCGCCTCCCTCACCTTCACACTCGCCACACTCTCCGCTCTATAGGAATAATAGTTATGATTACTCATAATTACTAATTGTTTAATTGTTGATGCTGGATAGACCTACGTCCAGCTGTGGACTTATTTTGGCTAAATGTATGATGCTGGTTGGAAGATAACAATGTCTTCTTACACATCGTGCAGCTGCAGCATAAGAATTTTAAAATAGACGAGAATATTAAGACAACACATTTTCCACATGCATGTACCTAACAGTTATTTCCACGTATTTTTTGATTATCTCCTAGCTAGGATCTGTCTTGTCTTGATCAAAACGCATACCTAGGTACATATTTATTTTGATGTCTAAGCCATACTGATTTCATTTAAGTTGTCATTAATCACGATCAATTATATAAATATACAAGGGGATCACGGAAGAAGTCACCTGAACGATTTCCTGAAGGTTCTTCAGCAACGAGGTCTCCTCGAGGAGGTCGGGGGGTGCGGGCGGCGGGGGCGGGGCTGACAGCGAGCGCTCGAAGGTCATGATGGACCACCTGACGGGATTATTATTAATGAAGATAAAAGATGCGGTGGAATCTGTTTCAAAGTTGTTAATATGCCATCGACAGATGGCACTAGAAGGCATTCTACCGTTTCTCCAATAAACGATTTATTTACTGTTGCCGTTAGTGAATAATAGTATATTTCGTTACAAGTACGGAAAGTCTGTCATTGTAACGAGTTCCGACAAATTGACAGTCGGTTGACAGTCTGAACAAGTTGCAAGGACGGTTCCGCACGTGTAATGAACGACTATTTTTAATACAGTTGCGAAAAAATTAAGCAATTTAATAAAATAATAAAAACATAAAATGGCGCCGAACGTAAAAGAATATAAACAGAATTTTTTTTCTTCACCCATTCTGGTTAGGCAAAGGGAACTATGCCCATACAGCCAAGTCCTTAGTGGAATTGTTTTATTGATAAGAAAAAAATAAATTTAATAAGATAAAATAAAATAAAACCTAGCCGAACACATTGAATTAAATCATTAAATCTGATATTGAAACAAATTAGTAGCTTCTTTTTAAAAATATTTGCGTGAATCATAAAAACATCAATGAATTCCTTTTAGTAAAAACTTCGTGGTTGGTTTTTTTTCTTTTTAATACTTATACATTATTTTGACAGTTGGGAAAGAGAACGCACTAGTTCGGAAAAGGTAAAGAAAAAGCACGAGTGTGTAATAGCCCACTTTCCGAACGCTATACGTCCCTGTAATACGCTACTTTTTGAGCAACTGTATTAACAAATCGAGAATATGCAAAGTTTCATGATGTTCAAAGCTCGGTAGTTTTCGCGTGAACGCGAACAATCATCCCTTATTTCGCAGTAACAGATATATTTTTTATATGTGAGTTAGATAGGCGAACCAGCAGACTAACAGACAGGAACTATCTGAATGTGAATGGTTGACGTCATCCATGAAAACCTAGATTACTTGAAACTAGCCCAGGCAATAGGCAACACATAATGTGTTGCTTATTCTGAGACCTTAGGTCTCATGTCAAGTTTCTATGCTAGTAATTACACTGCCTGTTTTGTCTTCCTCTCCGAAACACTGCAAAGCTGTTCCACGGGAGAAACGAGCAAGCCCTATGCAGCCAGAACAGCGCATTCCTCCCGTCGGCTTATGACTCACCTGTCGAGCATCTTGGTGGAGGCTCGCTCGTACCGCTCCAGCAGCTGCTGCAGGTTGGCGGCGTCGTCGCAGCACGCGCCCCAGCCCAGCACGCGCGCCAGGTCGTTGCCGGTGCCCAGAGGCAGCACCGCCGTCTGCACCTGTCGCTGGAGCAGACACCGATTGTAATCATCATACTCTCTGACCATCTTCCACTGCTTCCTGGGAAAGTGTCGTCCATAAGGCGAGCGCCATATTCGGGACAGGTCAGAAGAAAATTCGCGTCTGTATACGATCGTCCGACGGAGCAGTAGCGGACAGATACGGCTCTTGTAATGCTAAAGAGGTTGTAATGAAACAACTTTTACAGATTTTATCTCGTGGTTCATACCATAACCATGGTCACAGATGACTCCTCCCGTGAAGATTAGTAAAAATTATCTTGATAAATTTTAATTCCAAAGGGGTGTCCTGTTTTTGCTACCTATCCTGGAAATAATTGTATTCATATTGTAACATTATTTTTCTCAATTCGCTGGAGTGTTTCTAAAAAGTTCGAAGTATGAATACGATATACTTCCGGAATAAATAGAAAAAATTACACTTTTTTGGAACATTATATGTAGGGAATTTTTCACTAATAGTGCTTTTATATCTCAGCTAGTTACATCATCATCATTATCAGCCTTTATCCCTCCACTGCTGAACATAGACCTCCCTCAATGAACGCCAAGACGACCGATCCCTTGCCACTCGCAAAAAAAAATATATTACCTAAATTTAATTCACGTAGTTAACTTACTTTACTTACATTAGCGAATGGTACATTGCTATAAATTCTAATGCCTCATCTTAAAATATCTTAAATGCGTATTCAGAGTGGTTGAACATACTCATAGTGATTATTAACCATAATATTAATATCGTCCAGCCGAGAGTTCATATTGTAATATTTTTTTACTTAGCTGCTAAAATGTTAATCATTGCAAAAATATAATAAAACACAAAAGGTTTGCGGTGCTGTGGGTGTTAGTACGTCGAACTTTAACCTTTAAGCGGCTTACAAACATTACACCCGTTCAAGGATAGCAGAGATATTATGGAAACATCAAGTATATAATGTTTCTCATATGTACAAAATTGGGATTACGCTATTTTTGTGATTCCGCGTAGGAACCTAGTGTCAAAGACCTACTCAGACTAGAGGGGGAATATTTTGACTATTTTAGAAAACCTTATCTAAAATTTTAAGTTAACACGTTTTTAAAACCCGCACGAATGTATATGCAGTCAAAACTCTTAGCTAAATTTGTCAAAAGTGGTTTTGACTTAATATTATGTGGGCAGACAAATCTATAACATGGTAAAAATATAGAGGACGGTGTATCATGAAATAGGACAGGCAATTAGTAGCATCCACACGGAACACCCATAACAAGCCACCAGGATTTCGATTAAAAGGCTATCCATGGCCACAGATAAAATTTTCGTCTCTGTCGTCTCTCGCTCGTCTGTAAATTCAGTCTCTCTAGACAAATGGCAAATGCTCCGAAACTCAGTTGCGATAAACGTAGTAGTAGTAAAGTATTTGGTTTTGTTTGTAGGAACGTCTAAAAACGTAGGTATGTACTTCGTTCCCCCTAGACAAGTGACATACACGCTAAACGAATATAATAGAATAGAATACTTATTGTATAGGAATGACACTAGCTTACGACATAAAAAAAATCAAGAAATGTGATAATAATCGTTTTCAACGAAGTACAGACGTTCTTAAGCGATTGCCACTTGTCTAGTAGTCTGTCAGGAATGTTATGAGAATGTAAAAGAAGTCTGCAAAATTTAAATCTCCTTCTGATATAACCTTGACTAATCACAAGCTAACTTAACCAACAACTCACATGCATATCCAACTTGTCGACCTCCTGCAGCACCCATCCGACGGAGCCGTCGCCGCTGCACACGAGCACCCGCAGCGGGGCGAAGTGCCGGAACAACCGGAGCCCTAGCCTCGGCCCGGCGCCGCTCAGCTCAAACACCTGCGCCGGGTTCAGGAGCTGCTTGAACCGTCGGAGGAACTTCACGCCTTGGTTGTCACCTGGTGGGACAGAACCTTCGTCATTATGAGCTCGGGCTTGGTTCCATGCGAGGATGGTATCTATCTGTATCTAAAAAATCTTCTACTTGTCTCATCTGTTGAATAGTGGTAGAAGCATTTAAGCAAGTAATTTACAGACATGGAATAGTATATCTTAATCATCATCATATATTATTATTATTATTATTATTATTATCAACAATATTTAGGTGTCCGTGTCAGACTGCTCCGAGCAGTAATACTTCTTCGTCAGATGCCATTTACATCATTGCATTTTTTTAATGCCTCTCCACAGTTTTATTTCGAGATAGCGTAGTTCATTCCAAGTCTTTAAACTGTTCAGTCATTTTTGGTTTGGCCTTCCAGGATTTCGCTTTCCTGCAATCTTTTCTTCTGACACTGACCTGACCGCGAGTTGACGAACACGATGAGTGGCGAGGCGTTGGGCGGCCGGTCGGGGAGCCAGCCGTCGTCGGGCCCCACCGAGTGGAGCCGAGTGGGCGGCACCACCGACGCCCGGGCCGGCCCCAGCGCGCACGGGGCCCGCCACGAGGGCCGGCACGACGAGTGGACGCACTTCCTACACCATATGCAGCGGAAGTCTTGCAGTCTGTCAATATGACGTCATCACCTTATTTTGAGGCTGTAAACTCGATGTAATACTACAATATTTGCTATTTGTCTATATTTTCCGATAATGTATGATATATTTATGTTTGTAGGTATAGATTACTATAGAGATACAAACATTATAGAAGTGATATTATAAATGTTTATAAGTTTGGATATAGGAGGTAGTCGTAACCCCCAAGAGCCTACGGGAGTTACGGGAGGTGAAGGAAAACATCGTGAGGAAACCTGAATGCCTGAGGAGATCGAAAGTCTTTAATGGTATATGAAGTTCACCAACCCGCACTGGGCTAGCGCATCGGTGAACTATGGCTAGCCTGATTTCGAGGAGGAGACCCGTGCCCGGCAAATAAGCGAATGCAGGGACGACCGATGATTTCAAAGACCCTGGTCTTAGGGCACACTTTATCAAACCTAGCAAAATAAGACGGACAGATTGCTCCAAAATTGATTATAAGTTGCAGAATTTTTTATTTTGATTTTCATTCATTTTATTATCAATAACATGAGCCTCTATGTTCGCAGGGCCCTGGGCTGCAGACCAAATAGGCCACATGTAGATGGATTTATCATCAGATGATATTTATATATATATATATATATATATATATATTACGCATCAGAATAACACATAATATGCTATAATCTATCCCCGTACTTGGTCGGGAAGTATGCGGGTGAAACCGCGGGGCGCTGCTAGTAATAGTAAGTTGCTAGATTAACGGATTATTCGACATAAAATAATTTTTAATAGTAGTTCATGAAATTAGTGAGCTTAACCAAACAAACAAAATATGATCAAACTTTTCATATTTGTGTTAATATTAGTGTATAATCGCATTTAAAATTGAGCACTAACTTAAATTCCTACACCTGCTAGTAAATGTTTTCTGACGTAACTCTCATTTAACAGCTCGGTTCAACTTTAACTATAAATCCACGATGAATATTTAAACTGCCATTAAACATGTTTAAAAGGAAATGCCACGAACACTCGTTTGGTTTTCAGGGTTCCGTATACTAAATATAAAGCCATATTTATTACCAATATATCCTATTATAATATAGTATAGACTTACAGCCACAAGACTAGAATGTATGATTAGTTAAAATATTAACGAAATTATTCATTCATTCAAAGAGGATATTTTAATGATCAATCACATACACCAAGTATTGAGTCTGTCTGATGTCTGAAGGGCATCGATGTTTTGACTGGTAGGTAGTATACTTCTACTTCACTTCGAAGTATTTCAATATTATTTTAAATTTTTTAGTTGTACATAAATCAAGGTATAGTTTTGAAGTCGGTTTTTGGTTTTTTTTAAATTAATTTTATTTTGTACTTTTTAGTTTTAAGTTTATACATAAGTAATATAGTTTTTATTTTTCTTGCAAAATTTTTGGCGTTCCCGATCTGTGTTGGATGCTAGTGGCAAGGGACCTGTCGTCTTAGCGTTCATTGAAGGAACCTATGTTCAGGCGTGGACGGATGAAAGTTGATGATGATGACCTCACAATACTTTGATACCCTCCAAAGTATCCTTTTCAGTGGTTTTGTTCATATTATTCATATTACATCGACAAGTAATAAAATGAGCAAATCGTCTGGGTATACAAAACTAACCAAATAAGCATTATTGAAAATAACTTAAAAACCGCTGATCAGATGTAGATCAAATTAATATGGGACCAATTCGGAAACATAAGCTTACTAACAAAACAAAAATCACCAAATTCCATACTCAAACAGCGGAGCAATCGTGCTAACAAACATACAAAAAAAAAACATACAGACGAATTGATAACCTCCTTCTTTTTTGAAGTCGGTTAAAAATAAATTAAGTAATAAAATATTGATATTAATACTAGAACAAAGTAAAAGAATGATCCATAAGAAATTAAAGTTCATAAAGAGCCAGATGATGTGAATATTATAACGTAGAGACAATACAATAGACAACAACACATTGGTACAGAAAATTTAAGTAAGCTACTGCGTTAATAAAGAGATAGCGCGGAAGCTGGTCATCTAACATTTATTCTACGGAATCATTTCGTAGGTTATTTCCACACGCACTTAGTCGGGATTTTATTTCCATGCCGCATTCGAGCGCTCTCGTACTGAGCGTTGAACTCTTCAAGATCTGACCTTTGGACCAGAGCTTTTCATTTCGCGTATAAAAGTCCCATTTAAAAATAGTTCCAAGTTCTAGTTGCTTGTGGGTGTGTTTTGAAGAGCACTTACGTTATATAACTTGGGTGATAAAAAAGAGGAAATAATAGAAATTAGTTTGGTGATGAAGGCCATATCTTAGCATATGCAGGGACTTAATAATATTATGATACATTTTTTTTGTGAATCAAACGTTTGAAGACAATGTTCAAATATAGAATATGCAAAAACGTAGTAAGTCACATAATATTAAATAAGATTACCGTAATATTACAATTTATCGCTAGATTGTAAAGTGTCGAAGCTGTGAGCAGTAACATACTGCTTACAATTTAACGCATTATTTTACCGTATATTATAATCTATCAAAGTGAAACCGCCAAATTGTGAAATAGCATAGAACGGAACGCATCTAGCTCGTTAATTTGTTGAACGCATGGAGTATAGAGGTAAGGACTAAGGAGTACCATGTCATATGGAAGCTTTTCTTAAAAACTATCCCCTTGTAGATTGTAAATTATAATACTTTTATACTCCACTCCTTATTCTTAAATTTGTAGAGCTTTATTTAAAATTCACACTTGCTATAGTAGCGCCCACAGAACATAATATTATGTATATCCTAGTAGCGCCCCCCTTACGTAAAGGTTTTGACGCACACTTTCTGTAATACATAGATGGTTCTCCTTGCCTCTACACTCCATAGTTGAACGTCATGCATCCAAGCCGCCATACTTATTTGTTATTTCATTTGTTTCGAACCAACTGTTTGGTTTATTGTAAATTGATTTCGTGTTGAAAATAAATCATAGCCTGAACAAGCTAATCTTTGGAACTGCCAGTGAAATATAAAAATAAATTTAAATTTGTAAAAGACTGAGGAATATCTTGAAAAAGTATTCATTTTTTGCATTTTCTTGTACTCGTATTGTATAATTCTATTTTAAGTTGTGTTGCAGTTGAAAGGTGTTATTTTTTAAGTAGGTGAATCCTTTAGGGACAGGAGTCCGTTGTCTAACTGTGCCATTGCTGACCTACTAAGTGACCTACTATATGACCTATTGTGGAGTTTAACCTTCTCGCAAATGGACTGGGATGGGTAATTATTGTAAAATAATGTTTGCATGTTCACGAGACATTCGTAGACAATGTCGAAATATCGAGCTCCGCAAAACAATATTAAAAAACATGGTAAATATCCCGTTTTAAATACTTTAAATAATGAAAATAACCATGTTAATTTAAAATCAAGTAATCTGACCAAAATATATAAGATTAATTATTATTTTGAGAAATGAATTTCCGAAAATGGACCCATTGATCACGTGACATTAAACGCGAGTCAGAGTTCGTGACGCCATAGTCTGCAATGCAAAGTTTGTCCAAAATATTGTCAACTAGTCGTGGACAAACCTCACGAAACGCGACAGCGTAGCTGTTAATTTACCTCGGTATTATGTGAGCCAGATGTACAACCCCGGCTGTGTCACCCCAATTCAGCCGCAGAGGAACCTGACACTGCCTCTTACTAAAAGTATTGAATCGTATTATGCATTATTATAGCGCGAACGAACATTTCGCCATTAAGTAATCATAAAACTGGAATTTAACTGGAATTATTCAATACTATTATTCCACATACAAATTAAACAATTTCCTTATAAATATACTCGAGATCTGATCTTGAGATCCATAAAGCATTGTACTTTATAATAATTCATAGTAGTATCATTTGTCGAGAAATACAACAAAGGGCCGGACAAAAGCACCCGATCGATTCACTTCTGGGGAACAACACGTGTAACTACGACTTATTGGAAAAGGTTACATTAAAGATATGCAATAGTAAAGGAAAAGCAATTGGTCGTTAAAGATAAATACTCATTGAAACTTTATTTACCTTTAAGTCGGTAGTGAAACAGTCAATTAATTAGCAAATGGACAAAGTTTGATGGTGAGTTTATGATTGCGTGAGTTGGTGAGTTGGAATTTCTAGTATGGACAGTGAAATTTCGTCTACTTTTATTATATATTTTAGTACTACAATCCTGATTTTTCGAAGGTCGAAAAATCAGGATTGTTGTACTTGGGCAAAGGGCGCGCAACGCATACGGTATGTGTTTCAAACTCAAGTGTATTTTTTCTTCATCAACATCTTAACCATCAGATGACAGTCCCGAGTTCACCCGATCAAGCGTGATTGATTAGCCTCATTCATAGAGGAAAAAGTGCTAGCTAACACTGCATGCGAATGGCAAAAATCAGACGCCTAAACTCGAATGTCTGCTGCCACGATTTTAAAAAGGTAGTGCCATGCTGCTTTGCAGCCGAATTGGGCTGGCACGACCGGGGTGGTACTTCTCGTAATACCGGTGTAAAGTGACAGTTATGCTGTCGCGTTTCGTGCGGTTTGTGAGTTTCCGGTGGCCCATTAGGGAGGGATAGGGAAAAGGGGGGCAACGCATCTGCATAACCTTTAGTTGTGTGGATATTAATGAGCGTCGATAGTACATGGCTTCGACTGTTCGTTTGCCCTCCTATGCTATTAAAAAAAAAACGAAAAAGATTGATAGAAAAGGTAGATAATATTTATGATAAAATATTTGCACAACAACTTGTTTCATCTCCTAAGCGGAATCCAATAAGTATCGCTATCAAGATAACAAACGTTATAAAAGCCTTAGAACGCTTTTGAGATGGAGCAATCAGTGCATCCCGGCTCCAACGCTGATCCGCTTTACAACTGCACTTCCATACTAATTGGGTTACGCGTTTGCACCGTAACGAGTGTTGACATCATTTTACGGTTTCCAATTTTAAATTAAGACTATGATCAAAACCGTGCCGTAATTTATCCTGTAGCATGATCAGAAACCTCTTGCCTTTTTTTTAAAATGAGATTTGTTCTACTTCTTTTGCCTTTTTCCAATTATATTTAGGATTGGTTTCTAGTCTTACCGGTTGTAGCTGAATTCCAATTTTGACCTCCTCAACTCTGTAACTGGATTATACAGCCTGAACGGCTTGCATTATTGTGTCATGAAGTATTTCACCAGTTTTAATTAATGTAACTAAATTGGAGATGCCTGGCCTAACTACATTTTGGGATCAGCTTCCAGTCTCATCAGATTTAAATACGAGTATTTTAAATGGTGCGACTGCCTGACCTCCATAACCCAGTAACTGGGTGATACAGTACTGCGTGGTGGAACTGGTTATCTGACTTTCAGGCAGACGATCCATAGACTATCAAAGATCCACAAATGACAGCCGGGACCATCGGCTACACGTGCTTTCCGAGCCACGAAGAAGTCTCGGTTTGTAAAGATGGTCACCCATCCACGGACCAACCCCGGGACTTGTGGTTTGATCTGAGGGTCGATCCGTGGGGCTTGTCACTTAGTAACGAGTTTCTCAATTATAATTTATGATAATAAAAAAACTTACACTCAAATATATTTTATGTTGAAGCCAAAAAAGTGATCTTAAAATTCTTTATTAGAATAAGAGAATATCATAATAATAATAGAATATAATAACCGTAAAAAATATAACGACAGCTAAAACTCGCGAAAATATTTGAAAACATATTTTTTTTCGATGGAATCTATTCAGTGATTTTTAATAAATTCGCTGTCGTGAAATGTGTTCTTATAACGTAGGATTAATGGAAAACCATAATGTTACACGTCTTTAGAGACATATTGTCGTAAGCCTCCCAGCCGCTGTCTTGAGCCCCGTGGAAATTGAAATCGATCTCTGAGGCCTATAAATCGTTATTATAACAGCTTTGGGTACAAGCCTTAACGATTCTGTTACAATCTCCAAGGGCTGTATATTTACAAGCACCGCTTACTAGTATGCTGGCAATACGTGGACTCCATCAATGTTTTTTTACCAATACAGTCATGACTCATGAGATCTGATGATGATGTTTTACGGAATCCGCTCCTACCCACTCACAAGGGTCGGTCAGCAACAGGTCACGTTGCCTTTTCCCGGGGTATTCCTAGGGAGCTCCCTGGTGACTATTTGGGCATACCGCTTGACACAATACCGACTAATCCCGATTGAACTTTTACCGAATCATTTTATTTTTATACGAAAATTATGTGTTTGATATGGTTTATTATAACGACATGCAAAGCCTTCAATATCTGCAGCTCCAATTCGACATTAATGAAATATGAAACTTTTAACGTTTTTGAATTCCAACTCCAGTCGAGAAGCATTATTTTCGTTATTTTGCTTACAAATTAAAATGTGTTAATTAAGACGGAAGACCAACACGCACTGGGCCAGCGCGGTGAACTATTGGCCCATTACCCTCCTCGCTTGATTTCGAGGAGGAGACCCTTGCCCAGCAGTGGGACATAAAGGGTTGATGACTTTACTTTTACTTTACTTTTTAAAACGGATATATGATTTTTTTTTACATTAATTGATTTACCCTTGTTCAGAAGAGGACGGATAAAGGCTGATGATGATGAAGAGGATGAAAGATGATCATTATCATCAGCCTTTTTTACTCCCGTATCGTACATAGTTTTCTGCCAGATAAAGACCTGTAGGGCTATTCTGTAAAAACCATTTCGATATCGAGCTTCACCTGAGCGATAGAGCTCATTTTACGCTCACTTCGAAAGTGACCTTTATTGATATAGATAGATAGTAAAGTTTTAAAGAATACAAATTCGTCAAATTCGTCATGTCACCGCGGATTCCGCTATTAATAGCCCTACTGTGCCAGCTCAAATCCTCTGCCGAATACAGTCCGCTGCTGCAGCCTGGACATAGTCCCCTTTTATTTAATGCCAAGACGAAATAGGGATGTTGACACATGTTACAAATTCATATAAAGTTATGTTTTACATATTAAATACAGTATTTGAAAACCTAAAATAACGTTTTAAAAGTCTACTTATGTGTCTTAAAATTTAGAAAATTAATTTAAAATGCGTTATTTATCATGAATGATCACGTGACTGTAAACGCCAATAAGGCGATGACGTCACTGAACATTGAGCTATAGTCGTCGCCACTTTTAAAGTCCTGCGACTAATGGCCGAACTAAATTTGACAACATTGACATCTTGACGTCTGTCCGGAGTAAGAAGTTGTGATATTTTAAATTGTTTTACGTGAAATATGGAACATAATATATAAAGTGAGGTGTAAAAAGTGAAGGCCGTAAAATGATCATTAAAGTGAAATAATTTTGTGAATTAGAAAGTAAAAATAAACAGCAATTAACCCCGTTGAATAAAATGTTTATAAATGTCACTGCCATGACAGGTAAATTTTAGAGATGCCAGAGTCACTTATTTTTGCCTAATTTATGGTTAAAATATTATCATTAACTCTATACCTACATTTATCTTATGATATTTTATATGAATATAAATACAAGGTAAAAGAATTAAATCCTTGCTCAGATGAATTATATTTTCAGGTGTTTCTGTAAAAAAGGTCGAATAACAAAAGAAGTAACAATGGCAGCAATTACTTCTGAGAAAATCGTCACTCCTGGCAAAAGCCGAACACATCCGAAGAAGCTTGTTTTAGATGAATTCTATGTTAGCAACCGTAGCGCCATCTGGCGGCTATAAGTCTGAAACGGGGAACAGGTTCCAGTTTACTTGCGTGTGACGTCACGGAGTCGTTGTCAAAGTGTGGGTAGGACGGCCGAGCGTTATGAAGGTCATTAAGTTTGCCTTTAAATAGCGGGGTATAATTATTAGAGGGGTCATTCGCGTCTGTGAGTTTGAGGAGGACGAAGCTCTGCCCGAATTGTATTGTAAGGTCACGTAAGCCATTGTTTATTTTAATGTGTAAAGTGTAATATGGAAATAGTTCATGTGAGTAAATGTAAGGGCAGTGTGAGTAAGAATGTATCTTAAAATATGTACCTGTGAACCTTAATATTGTTATTTTATGGATAATATAATAAATGTTTATATTTAAAACGCATTTTCACTTCTGATGTTTAAATCAGAAGTGGGATGGCGAACTCATTGCCCCACAATTTTACTGACGTTAGTGTGAATTGTTTAATAGGCGCATTAGCGCGCCAGGCTTTAGTTTATTTTTACAGGCGGTGGATAAATCCTCACGACACTGTGTGGCTATAGTGTGGTTACTAAAATAATAGCTTGGATGCTGTATTATGCTGGGAGTAGCCATATACAGCGGAAGGAGAGAGTAGATGGTCAAGACGACTCAATGCGATACAGTGCGAATGTGGTCTTGTGAATGGTTGAGTAATGGATCAAACACAGCTGGTATGTTAATCTTGTCTGATATAGCTGTTGCCACAAAGTGTGAAAGCGATTTAATTTTTTTTTTTAAATGTTATTAAGTGATTTGTGATTTTTAAGTGGACAGTCGCGTAGTTTACTTGGCTGGATAATTGTAGATATATTATTGCGAGCGTATTGCTGGCGTAATAAAACCACGTGTTAACTTAATTTCGTATAGCTTCTAGCTTCTAGCTAAAGGGTCTAGTTTTGTATTAAAAGCAAACAAGTGATCGACAGAATTTAAAGCAGCTTTTAGCAGTGTTAAAGGTACATTCATGGATATTGAAATGAGCCGACGATATGACAGAATATAATACGAAGACATAGTGTAAATTATTGTCGTATGGAAAGAGGAATTTGATACATTTAAAATGGTACAAAATGTATTTTAATAGCAAGTGTTCTTTAGGTCAAGATAAAATGTTTTACATAATAATTAATAGTATAATAATTACGTATTTTATAAAAAGAGAAGATCTTGTATGTTGAATGTTCTAGTGTGAGAAAATTTTCTTTAGATGGGATTGATTACTAGACGATGGAAGACGAATTTGGTACGTTCAGTATGATAAAAGGTTCTTCAACAAGGTTAAGACGAGCTTGGTACGTTCAGTGTGATGAAAGGTTCTTCAAAAGGTATTGATCACTAGAAGAAGTTAAGACTAACTTGGTACGTTCAGTATGATGACAGATTATTTAAAAGGAAGTGATGACTAGACGAGGTAAAGATGAATTTATGTTCGGTATGATGAAGTTTCGTTAATTGAAAGTGATGTTCTAGTGTGATCGAATGTCCTTTATATGAAATGATCATCAGTAGAGAAAACTATTTTGGTACGTTCAAGTGTGACGAAATGTCATTTAAAAGAAAGTTTTATTAAATTTAATGTGGTATGGATTTAAAGTGGTTTGGTAAGGATAAATACTTTTTATTTATGAGTGGTTAAAGATATGAGTGTAAAAGCAGTGAGATAATGAGTCGTGTGATCAGAATAAAGGGTTTCCAATTATGTTGTTTAAGAGTTAAGATGTTGGGTAGCTAAAGATTGCAAGGCACGAGGTGCGTTATGTTGCTAATAAAGAGTTACTGTGACCTGTTGCGTGTGGTTAGTAAGAGAAGCAACTGAAATTTTGGATTTTTAATTAGATGCCAACACTCATGATTATAGGCTTCGGGCCTACCTAAAAACGTTTTAGATAATATTAAAATAAATTGGGGAAAGACTTATCGATTATCAAATCTAAGAGGCAGTGAGATATTTATTGCCATAGTGTTCAGGTAATATTATTCGGGTAAAGTCAGGTAATACATTATTGAATGAATAATGATAAGTATAATAGTATTATGTGGTAGATAAGCAAATGAATTGTTCAAAGTGACATTATGTTAAAGTTACCTTTTTCTTTATCTTATGTTATATTTTTCTTTATCTTATTGGCCTTATAAAAACAAGCTACTAGACGTCACCTAAGACTAAAGGGACGGTGCTAAAAGTTTGGTTGGTTTTGCCTAAGCATAAAGGTGAACCGTGGCCATGTAGATAAAGAATAGACTAGGGTCATGGTGGTGCTGTTTTCTTTCGTACGTTTATTGGAACCTAAGACTAAAGGTACAATAAGGTTACGCGTGCGAACGAAACTAGCACCAGCCTAATAATAGTAATGACAATCGAGACGGTTTATGAGCAACCAAGTTATTTGTGTTTCTATACTAATATATTTCTTGTGTGACTAGATGTGTGGAAATGTCGTGCCTGAGGGCATGCACGATGCAGGATGGCCGTGTTAGCAACCGTAGCGCCATCTGGCGGCTATAAGTCTGAAACGGGGAACAGGTTCCAGTTTACTTGCGTGTGACGTCACGGAGTCGTTGTCAAAGTGTGGGTAGGACGGCCGAGCGTTATGAAGGTCATTAAGTTTGCCTTTAAATAGCGGGGTATAATTATTAGAGGGGTCATTCGCGTCTGTGAGTTTGAGGAGGACGAAGCTCTGCCCGAATTGTATTGTAAGGTCACGTAAGCCATTGTTTATTTTAATGTGTAAAGTGTAATATGGAAATAGTTCATGTGAGTAAATGTAAGGGCAGTGTGAGTAAGAATGTATCTTAAAATATGTACCTGTGAACCTTAATATTGTTATTTTATGGATAATATAATAAATGTTTATATTTAAAACGCATTTTCACTTCTGATGTTTAAATCTACTAATCGGTTATACGTAAAAAATACGAATGAAATATTTACAAAAAAAAAATGTTTTACTTTACTAAAACCTGGCAAGGAGATTTTTATTTTGCTGCTATAATTATTTTTGTCATTATTATCATACTCAGTCTTTATCATTCCACTACTGACCATAGGCCCTATAATTATTTAATTTTTTTATTGTACTAGACTTGGTGGAAAATCATTACACTAGAAACTGGCAACATTGAGTTATGAGACCGCAGCGCCGCGTCTATCGGACTTCTAAAGTGGCGATGACTCTAAGTACAAACTCACCTAACCTAGCGCGAACTCTGAATGTGGTGTGTGACGTAATGACGCTTGGAGCGTTTCAAGGGCGATTTTAAAAACCATTTTTCTTTATTTATTTTTTTGTTAAAATTGGACATATTTCTTGACAAAAGTATTTTTTTCGTGTTCATCTATAGTATATCTATCAAATAAAATCAATTACAAAAATTAGTCAACATCCCTATTGTGCCAAAACGAATCGTACGTCAAATTCATTCATTGGTGCAATAACATCGATAAAAAAGTTACATATTGAGTATCGATATCCTCCGAGTGATAGACATCGATGTTGTAATCTTCTCGATTCGATATCGATATCGATTCGCTGTGACTATCGGAGTGCAATGAGACGGATTGCGACCGGTTGGCGTGTCGACATCAGAGAATTTTCCGCGCGTAAATGGCACGTGTTTCAAAGGTAATAATATAATTGTTCTCTTGAACAATTATTTGCTACCTTTACAAGCATTTGAAAAATAACTTGTAACCTTTTACATTTTATATATCTATGAACAATTATTTATAATATTTAAAAACCTTGATTATTTGTAATTTGATATAAAAAACATTATCGTATAAAAAAGTTTTAATATTATTAATTTAAAAATTAAGTTAAAGAATTAGATAAAATTAATTTTATAAGCATAAAAATACGCAATATTGAGTAAAAATCAGTGATAACTGATACTATAATATTATATAAAATTATCGTGGATCATCAGCACCCCTAGACAAGTGGCAAACGCTCAATTCTATTCTTTTGCGTTTACTCGCTAACTCCATAGGGTTGCTGCAAATTTGCAAAAAAAACGTATGTAATTCATTCCCCCTAGAAGAGTGGCATAAACGCTTAACGAATATAATACTTATTGTATGGGAATTAACTAGCTTACGACATTAAAAAAAATTCAAGAAATATTACAACAATAATATTCGTTTTAAACGAAGTACAGAGGTTGTTAAACGTTTTAACAAACTAAACCATATTCATTATGTATCTTAATAAACGTTCTTAAAAAATTTTGCAGCAACCCTATGGAGTTAGTGAGTAAACGCAAAGGAATAGACAGAGCGATTGCCACTTGTCTAGAGGGGCAGATATATAAAATTATCAGTCTACTGTTGAGTTGTGTGAAAACAAGCCCTTTTATATCAATAAACACACCATTTTAACTTATAGCATTGTTAAGCTCGGTGCTATATGTACATGCATGCATTTAGCACCGTACTTTCCCACACTGCATATGCGTACACTCGCATGCACCACCACACACACTACCATAAGAGACCACCACCATAAAATCTACGCACGTTTCACTCCGACACCGAGACATCCTCAAAATGTAGACTCTTAGAGTCATATCAATCAATCATCAATATCTTTTTTACAGGCATTTGACTTTCATTGAGGAAGGTCTATGTTTTTGATGATGTGGTGATGATGATGATAATGATAATGATGAGGAATGAGGATGATGATATTATGAATAACGCCGATATATTCTTGACTCACTGGCGATCTGCGTGTCGTCAAGCGTCAAGTGATATATTAAAGACTAGCTGATTCCCGCGGCTTCGGCCGCGTTAGCAAAAAAAAATCTCCTCCTCTTTTTAATGTACACTATGTTACTTCTAGTACCTCCCAGAATATGTGTACAATGTTTCGTGATGATTCGTCGAGTAGTTTTTGAGTGAAAGCGTAACAAACATCCACGCTTTCACATTTATAATATTAAGTAAGGTGGTACCTGAGCACGGAGCCGCAGGTCTTGTCGCACACGTCGCACTTGGCCGCCACCGGCAGATTCCCCTCCAGCCACTGGTGAGGCATTATGATCTTCTGCAACCAAACGCAATACCTGTATAATATTATATGAGAGAAAAATCTAATGTTGATGCTCTCCTGACGCATGGCCATCGACCACACAGCCTATAGACTCCTAATGTTTGATTTTTCGTATTAAATGCATTCTGGCAACTAGCTGAGGTGAGACGAAAGGGGTTGCAATGCTGTGATTAGCTAATTCAATGATATAAATTACCAATCACGGAACGTTAAAAAGAAATGGATATATTTCGCAACGGGAAAGAATGAGATGACACGATAGTTTGAGTACATTGTTTGCGGCTTACATCGGAACTAGTCAGATGTGTCGCCAGAACCCGTTCCCCTGTTATTAGGAGTCTATGGGTTATGTGGTCGATGCTCACGGCAGATCCGAAACATGTGACTTAGGCCCCGTACGAATGCTTTATTAGCGTCGCGTTAAAACCAACTTTGGCTTCAGTCGCGAGTTTGGCATGCTCAATTCGATTTAACGTCTACCACTCAACGTAAACGCGTTAGCAAAAAAAAAAAAAAAATGTTTAAATACCTATATCCTATGTTACTTCCTCCTACTATCTTCGAAAATATGTGTAAAAAGTTTCATGATGATCGGTCGAGTAGATTTAGTGTGAAAACGTAACAAACATCCCTACTTTCACATCTATAGTAAAAACAAGGATACGGCAATAAATATGATTTCTATAACAACATAAAAGTTACGAATATTCGCAACTACAACACACTCGTACTAACAAAAATACTCATTTACAATCCCTTATCCCACATAAAGCTTCGGGGTGCCTACTAAATGTTCCAATCGAGTAGTAGAGCTATCGAGTATCGATAAATGTGTCGATTGGCGATTACCGATCTCGACAATTATTCACCGCCGATGATGGGCGGATTAGTTCCATCTCGACTTCATAATACCTATAACACGAAAATCGGGAATCAATTCGCATCAGACATTTTCTCTTTAATTGTCTTTTTTTTAAAATTATGGAATGTTAAAAAAACTACGTACAATGGGTAGGAAAACTATGGGTAGAAAGCAATATAAAGATCACCATCAAAAAGGCGAAAAAAAAAAAATTAAAAAAAATCCAAACAGAAGAAGTAAACTATACTCGTTTAATTTCTCTATTTTATAAAGAAACTAGCTGTCCCGACAGACTTCGTTCTGCCAATATTAAAATTGCAATTACAAAATAGGGGTTGATCGTAGAAGGGTGAAAATTTAGGGTTGTATGTATTTTTGTATGCTGTATCATAAAAAAATAAAAACTAAAAAAAATAAAAAAATAAAAATTCGTCCAAAAATTAAAAAAAAAAAAATTGGGGTGGACTACCCCTAACATTTAGGGGGATGAAAAATACACGTTGGCCGATTCTCAGACCTACCGGATATGCACACAAAATTTCATCAAAATCGGTCAAGCCGTTTCGGAGGAATATGGCAACGAAAACTATTGAAATTCCATAATTTTAGATAACTTTTTACGCATTTTATCGCTGTTTATTATAGTATTCGTTTAATTTCTCTATTTTATAATGAAATATTTTTTTGGTATTTTATCGCTGTTTATTTAGTTTTTTACATGCCCAACGTTTCGGATACTTTACATTTTGTGTTCTTGATTACTATTTGTTATTTTCATTTTTTTTAATAATAAGGGCCTGTTTCACAATCTCCCTTTAAGTTCCCTATAGGCTATTGGCAACATATTTGACAGATGTTTGACAGATAGAGTATGGAGTATCTGTCAAACATCTGTCAAATATGTTGCCAATAGCCTATAGGGAACTTAAAGGGAGATTGTGAAACAGGCCCTTAGATTCGAACGCAATGTTTCATTGTAGTTTTAAAATACTTATAGAGAAATTATAGCAATAAATTAAAAAAAAAAACTAAAATTAAGCTATTTTTTTTAGAAGATTTAATTTAGAATATGTTTAAATTGGTGAAAACATAAATTTAATTTCGAGATATTTTATTTCAAAAAAAAAACCTATTATAATATCACTAATTTACAAATCTTTTTCAGGTATTTTTTGCCTGTGGTCAATTAATGGTGTTGTGATATATCGATCATATTATGCACTTATGTATGTATTTCACCAAAGATTTTTATGTACATAATAGATAATAATATTATATAAGATAACAATTAATTATCATTCCGTTATTAATAGGTCCAGACCTTCTCGAGGGATGAATAAATAATAAATGCTAGAAATAATGAAATAACATTTCGTAAAGGGTTCGCAATATTAACTAGTTTACTAAAAGGCAGACATTCTCTAGGGTTTACTTAAGTAAACACTTTTCTTGAATGGATTCTACGTTAGTAATTAATATATTGTTTATTCAGATAACGCGCCAAGAGGTATTTGAGAGATCTTTACTTAAAAAATGGTACTATATTCGGTATTTCTTTGGCAGATATGATTAGAAACGAAGACCTCTGCCAGAGAACTAAAGTTACCGATACCACGCGAAGAATAAGCACGTTGAAGTGGCAGTGGGCTGGTCTTACATTGAAAAACTGATGGGGCCAATAAGGCTTAAGAGTGGAGGTCGCGTTTGGGTAGACAAAGTGTGTGGCCATTGACCTGGGGGCTTAGTCAAAACGCCATTACGAAAACGACAGCGAAGTTCGTTCGTACGTTCGAAGTTGTTATTGGCTAAATCACGTCGTCGATCGCTCAATCATTCAATCGACGACGTGATTTAGCCAATCACAACTTCGAACGAACAGGTAGGAAGATGGCGGCAGTGACCGGTCCGCGTTGGAAGCAAGGCATCGGTCATCTTGGCGTTCAAATAACAGAATTTGTAAAAATCGTTCAGTGAAATACATCCTATTAATTATTATTTCTGTGAAAATTACTACTAGGAAACTTTTATAATGGGCGACGGTGATTATATCTCTAGTAACCAATCTCACCCCATCGGGATCCTCTACGAGGTGCGGTCCCAGCGAGGCGAGCGTGGTCCACTTGCAGGCGAGCTGCGCGCGCGCCGCACACCGCTTGTGCGCCTTGTACTTGCACAGCTCGCAGGCGAGCGCGTGCGACGTGCCCAGCGCGCCCAGAGGCTCACGACACACGTTGCAGAACGTCGGACGCGCGTGCGTCGCCGTGTACCTAGGAAAATATTTGTTAGGTAAAGTACAAAATCGCATAGCAGATACAAACATAAATTGCCACCGTCCTGTTTGTTTCTCCCTTGACAGCTTTGCTGTATAATTAATGACATCGAAACTTAACATCTTTTGTTTCAGGAGACATAGACATTGCTTGGATGCAGTTTCAGGTTGACTTTTCCCAAGAAAAAATATTTATGATTCAGAGATTTACATAAATCCAGCTATCGTTAAGGAAAACGTTGTAAGAATATCTGGATAAAAAAGTAAAGTAACAACCCATGTATGCCCCACGGCTGGGCACGTCTCCTCCTCGAAATCAGGCGAGGAGGGTATCGGCCTATATATCACCAAGGCGCTAGCCCCATGCGGGTTGGTGAATTTCACACACTTTCAAAGATTTTTAATCTCATCAGGCACACAGATTTCCTCACGATGTTTTTCTTCATCGATGAACGAGCGATGGTCTCGTGTTCAGGGTGCACTAAAAAATTGAAAAAATCCTATTCAAGTAACCAAAAAGGAGGGTGGGGGTGGGCGTGAGAATCGATCCTGGGCGCTCTCGCACAAAAGGTCGAGCCGGATACCTAAAGGATTTTATTAAAATTTCTTAAGAGCTTTCTCCGAGTCTATTACTTATACTATTCTCGTACTCACCATTGGTGTTCCCCCGAGGAGAGGCTGGCGACCAGATCCGCAACGTCGGCACCCCGGTGCAGGGCACCCCGCAGGGCCCCAGCCCACGACTCCATCTCGCCCCGGCTGTCCGCGCACAGCACCAGGCACCGACTCGCTGTGATCACCTGATGATGAATAGAGAAATCAATATTCGGGTATTTTAAAATGCAAAAGTATGAGTAATATTATGATTTTAACAATTAATAGGTCAATATATAGGTTTAGGGATATGAAGTAGCTACTTCCTAAGAAGTATATTATATGATCCTTCGAGCCGGATAATATTGTAAAAAACTCATCTTTCCCTTCTAAAACTGGCTCCTAATTTTCATCATTACTAGAATTTTGGTATACATTAATCGAAGGACTCTTGTTAGCGAAACGAGAACAAACACGCCACGTGAACCTAGTTAATGGTACTCGATGCAAGAAGATTTTTAGGAACTCTATAAGTAGTCTAAGCTGTAATTGTGTGAGTGCGAGCACATGCAGAGACCATCTCCCTTTCCATTCCTTCCTTTCCTACACTTCATTATTATGTCGAGGCACATATATATTGCATAAAATCCCAGGCATGCTCGCATATGTCCACTCACCACAATATACCATTATCCCCACAATCGAAATACCTTCCGCCACACCGCTGATTCAAGGCGTCGACTCTACGACTAAGATCCTGGTATATTTCATAAACTACGTACTTCTTGATAAATCTTTCAGGGTGTATATAAATCTCCTTTTGCGTCGTCCGGGATAAAGGACACGGACAACCTGAAACCGCTTAATCACTTTTCTAAATATTGCATTATATTTGTTATGGGTTTCGTTGTCTTAATGATTTATTTCCCTGTAAAGTGCTTACTTTAATGTTCTTAAGTTTGTATATAAACTTAAGATATATTTGTATGATACGATTCGATTTAAGACGATATTAACGATAAATTATTATCGCTGAGACTTAGATAAATGCAACAAAGGGTCAATGATTACTGGACACTTTACGCAGCGGTTACAGGTTCGAATCCCGTAAATTTTATTATATATATATATATATATATATATATATATATATATATATATATATATATATATATAATAAAATTATATATATATATATATATATATATATATATATATATATATATATATATATATATATATATATAGATGTATGCACCGGATCTTTATTACAAATTTCTTAATTTTTCACGTTCCTGGAGTTCGCAATGCATTTTCTTACGAACTTACCACGGGGCTAGGTTAACGTGATGTAATTGCTAAATGAAGTTTATATTTAGGTATTTGTTATTACCATCATCAACGCCAAAATTGCTACTCGCATCTTACTAGGACCGCATGAATTTATCTCGTGGCAACCAAAATAATTTTTACCAAAAATATTACCCGAAGAAAATTAAAGTACCAATTACCAAAACAAAAATCCATACTAATACACACGGCAATATGTATGGCAATACACTCATGTTCTTTTGATTTTTTATAAAAAAATATAACTTAACTTAAAAAACTTCTCTAGCTCAGCGACCCAAAGTTGGTCTTGGCCTCCTAAACAAAAAAAAAAATATACGTCTCTAATATTTTAGTCGTGTTATTTTTTTCGTAATTTCTCTACCCTGTATAATACGTAGTTGAGCAAAATATACGTGTTTCCGATGCACGTAGTACGTTATCACACTGTACGTCAAACTTTTAGTCGAGTACACCAAACTGTTTCGAGCGCGTAATCAAAATTCTCGCCTTTCGCGTCAGGGATAAAGTTGTGCCACATCTACACTATTATAGTGACGTACGAAATAAAATTGGATGTTTCGTGAAGGGAAATCTTCTTTTGGCGCACTGCATACCGTTTTCTTGGTCGTGAGTGAGGCTGACCTATCACGCTCTTAGGCGAAAGCCTCGATCGGGTGAACTCGGGACAGTCGAGTGTTGCCGAGCGAGAATGAGTACAGTCAACTCTTCATTGCAGTATATTGAAACTAAGATAAACTAGATTTAGTTTAGAAAGTTTGTATTTCATTGACAAAGTTTATCAACGGCCGATGTAAGCGAAAACACATCGGTTTTCCGGCACGGGTTTCTCGTTCTCGTTGACGTCACGTACGACTTTGACGTGGGTGTTAGAGTTACCGAAATATTATTTATTTTGTAATGAATTTAGAAACAATAGGTGGAGCTATACCGGGGAAGTATATATTGAAATATTCAAGCTGAAATTATGTTCAGGAAATATGCATATTATCTGCATTTTAATAACGATAATAGTAATATCTATGGACGACACCTTTACACCACGTCAATCTGGTGCCATGGTAAGCTAGCAAAGAACTTGTGCTTAAGATTAAATTTGAATTAAATTAAATTTTAAAACTCAGTTAAGTTTAACAACCTTGGAGTGGTCACTGGCCAAGTATTCAAACAATTTCTTTCAATTTAATAATTTAAAAAAAATCAATTCGAAGGATAATAATACATCTGGCTAGTCTAACCACTCCTTCCCACCGCTAAGACTCGGACTAAGTGATACTTCAATAATAAATAATAAATTAATACCTAAAATACTATATTATGAAAAATTTCTCTACCTACGTGTGTGCTCATAATATTATTAGATATAGGTGCCTACGCACACGCACGCACTTTTCTTGTGTATCTCAAGAAATATAAAAAGAAAATATTATTAAAAAAAACAAATATAATATTGTATTCGATTGTTCGATAATTGAAATTCATATCGAGTCTAATTCTTACGTACATGTAAGATTTATATCGAATTGTGAGAACTCACCATTTGTATCGACGTCAATAATAATGGACGCTCGAAGTTCTTGTTCATTATGGCCACGTGTCTGTTTATTTGTTGCGGGAGTAACAGCTATTGTTGAACAAACAAACAATTGCAATTACACCGATGAAATTCTCGATTGTTCGGTATGGTGACCATTATCAACATTTTGTCGTCAACTGATAGATTGCCTGCCTTTTCTGTGAACGTCAAGACGGCTAATCCACAGCCATTCGCATTATTATTCTTGATTCCAAGTCAAAAATACATTAAAAATGATATTATCAATGGAGTTCACAAAAAAGTGTATCTATGTCCAAGTCACACACGGACCACGATAGGAGTGAAAATTCTAAAAAGTCCATGAATAAAAATACTTATTGAAAAGTATTGAAAAAAAATATCAATTGCAAGCGACACTTAACAAATCATTTACGTGTTTCTCTCTCTCCTCTCTCTCTCTTGGACTTACTTTTTCGTTTCATCGAGTTTTGAAATCACAACGATTCTAAAGAAGTTTCACTTTAATATTATTAGCATTTGTGAGGACATACATCACAGTTTCCGAGAAGGAGGCCGACGAACGGGTGAGAGAGGAGTGTGCAACCAATGCGAGTCCACACACACGCCAGCGCGCCTACCCAGGACCCTGGTATGACCCGAAAAGCATTTCCGCTGCGTTATTAAAAAGTTTCGTCACAGTCTCTTTCACGTCTTACGATTCGTCAATTTTAGTTAGATACTTACAGATCTGACTAATCTACCTATTTGCCTACTCCGAACAAGAAACTAGAAAGAATGTGTTCGAATCACACCACTTTTATAGCAATATAAAAAGTGAAAAATATTTAAATGGAATTGCAAAAAAATGTATTGTCATCGAATCTTGTTAATAAGTGTGTACAAACAAGAGCTTGTTAAACGTATTTTTTTTCCTTGGCTTGTGAACAGATTTTACCGTTTAAAGCTTAAAAGATTTTGTCAGCTGATTCGATTAGGCCCCGTTCACACGAGCCCTTCTTAACGAGCGTGAAAAAAACGTTTCAATAACATAAATAAATACCCAAGTATTTATTCACAAGACAGCGTTTTACAGCGCGGCGCTTCTTTAGCAAGCGCTGTTGAATTTTGGACTTTGAGCGTAGAACTTTAAATTGAATTTAACAGGCCAAGCTCGCAACGCTACGCTTATTAAGCGATCGTCCGAACGGGGCCTTATTTTCATGGACGGTAGGCGGTACCGTTGGGCGTAGTCTGTCGCCACTAGTAACATAAACGTCAAGCTTTAACATACTGTTAAAACTGATCTACGGACGATAAAAGTTTACACATTTATTAATAAAACGAGGTGATGTTGTTCTCAAACATCTCTCGACGCGGTAATAATTCCGTATTTTCATAAACATCTACATTCTAACGTGTAGTTACTTTGTTACTACATTTTAGTTTAAAGCTACCTTTGTAATAGCTAACAGAAATAAATGAAATAAATAAAGTGTAATATCTAAGTAAGTATCTAATAAGTAATATCTTGTTACTAACACCTAATATCTATTTGTAATTATAATCATTATAATATGGCAGTCAAAAAACAGCCAATAGAAGTGAAAACTTATAACTTAAAATGTCATTAGACTTTTATCATCATCATTATCATCAGCCTTTATCCGTCCACTGCTGAACATAGGCCTCCCTCAACGAACGCCAAGACGACCGATCCCTTGGCACTTGCATCCAACGCGAACTGGCCACTGCACGGAGATCATCTAAATAATGATATTATGAAATTATATTTTTTAATTTTCATTTAGTAAAGTTTCATTACTTTTGACAACCTCTGTGACTCTATGGTTAGCGCATCAGCACTCAAGCCGGAGGTAGCGGGTTCAAATCCCGCCAGGGAACAAACAGTCATTGTCTGTGTTCCTGATTTATGGATGTGTATTGAATATGTGTACTATAATAAAAATCTTAAATATAATTAAAGTATTAAATACCGTTGTCTGGTACCCGTTACACAAGTTCTTCTAAGACTTACCTCGGGACTAGATTGACGTGGTGTAAAAGCGTCCATAGATATTATTTTTATCACATAGTGGCGTCATAATGCTACATAAGTACATCGGTAACCCGACCCTATATGTTTTTCCCAACCAAAAAGTTATTAACGTTGAGAATTTTTTTTGGTTGGGGAAAATCTAGCCTAGGGTAAACCCAGCACTTTGGTCGAAGCGAATTGAGCCGAAAGGGCACTTTGTGTCCCTTTTATAAGAATAGGGGACAAATGAGCAGGGGGCAATGGGCGAGGACAAGAACCTCACCTCATTGTACTGCCCCGACGTTGGGAGTGGTTGTTCTGTGATGCAGGCCGACCCCTCCGTTATATGATTAACCGTCAAGATCCGGGGCACCTCATCAAAGGCGACGTTGGTAGCACTCGCCGGGTTTTAATGGGTAGGGCTGTGTCCACTTACAAGTTTTCGGGCGCAGCGAGTCCCACATACCCGCCAGGGAGAGACCCACTCCCCAGCAGGATGCCTCAGTGCATTTCTCGGCGTTAAAGAAAAATACCCGTACAAATGTACCCTCGCACCGACAAATCCGATTAAATCAAAAACTTTCATAGTCTAATGTGAGATAATTTCTTAAACCTCTAATCCTCCGCTAACACTAGAAGCGTTCAGAACTTGGCGATAAATCGTCCTTAATTACTAGGTGGATTATTTCGCTCGTAATTTTAGCCAAAATCTCGAATCCAGAAGTACAGACCATAATGGAGTCGATACGGATAAGCGCGTAGAAGCCGATGTTCGGCTGATATTAACCGGCTTATTAGTAAAATTGAAGGCCGTGAGGAAACCTGCATGCCTTATGAGATTAAAAGTCTTGGAAGGTGTGTGAAGTTCACCGGATCGCTCGGTTTGCTCTGGCCCAATGGTCAATGCCCTCTTCGCATGTTAAATAACGTTACGTGGGCAGGCCCTTTACAAGGTGGACTGACGTTCTGATCAAGGTCGTGGGGACGGTTCGTTCAATTCGATCGTTAAGGACGGCCTATGCGCAGCGGTATGCGTCGTTTGGCTGACATGTTGATGATGATGATGAAGTTAAAAATCCGTTTCATAATAAATGTAATGGTGGATTTTAAAATAACATGGTTATTTTCATCATTTAAAGTATTTAATTTAATTATTTTTAATTATTTTGTCTCGTGAACATGACATTCGTAGACAATGTCGAAATATCGAGCTCCGCAAAACAATATTAAAAAACATGGTAAATATCCCGTTTTAAATACTTTGAAAAAAAAAAATGTAATGGTGGTTATAATTAATTGGTTCGAATGCTATTTTAGATAGTACAGGTAATTCGAGCATACCTATTATATCTTCTTATATTCAAACACAGGAATTTTCAATACTATTTGGAAATACACTATAAGACTTGCGAACGCCTTCATCTACCTTTTGAAGGTCGCGGGTCTGCAGGCAACAGGAGCGAAGCCGCTCTGTGAGTCGTAATGGGGGACTACCCGTCTGGCAATCAACAGTCCCCGCGACGTCGTGCCATACTGGGCCCAGGTTTCCATCCCGACACGAGTGTGGGCTTGACTGCATGCGCATTAAGTAGCACCTGCTACGCACCGATCTTCACCAACGGGGACTCACTTGGGGACAGTCGGCTTACGGTGTCATATGATCAGAGACAATATAGACACCCGCCATGCCGAAGGCTTTATGGTGCGTTGCCAGCTTTGAAAATATTTTTTTCCTTTATTAACAAAAACGTTAGATAAACACTTTGCTAGTATTGGCTATAGCTTACATATTGCGCAGTCGAGTTTTGGTTTTTGAATCCGAAAATATAAAACGGATGTAATTATGTGTACAAGTGATTTTAATTAAAATTGATCAATCGCCAGAGACCTTAACGCAAATTGTTAGTATTTCTGTAAAGCTAATTAATCCATTCAACGAAAATAGCGCTGCCCTTTCTTAGTAAAACAAAGAAATCTAATCACCTATAAAGAAAGAAAAATATTTTTATTGTTCACAAAAACAATCTTGAAGTTACAACGTATCTTAAGATAGGTATTATAGATAAACTAGCTGTTGCCCGCAGCTTCGCCTGCGTGAACTAAGATTTACAACGGCAACTATAATATATAGTAAAGCAGCGCCCTGCGTTCTCGTGGGAATACGGAGATAAATTATAGCCCATGTGTCAATCTGATGTATAAGTTACATTATTATGAAGTTTCATCAAAATCCATTCAGTAGTTTTTGCGTGAAAGAGTAACAAACATCCACACAAACTTTGGCATTTATAATATTAGTAGGAAATACGAGTAGCTTACAGTATTAATGGCAAGTGATACGAGTTACAAGGGATCGTTCGTCGTGGCGTTCATTGAGGGAGGCCTATGTTCAGCCTCCCGTAGACGACAAACGGGGGTGCGTCGGAGGCGCTACTTAATGCGCTTTCAGTAACACCCCTGTGCTCGTGTCGGGCTCGGGATGGGAACCCGGGCCCCGCTAAAGACACGACGTTGTGGGGACTGCCAAGTGGTAGCCGGGCCGTCCCCCTATTGTGGAGAATCTGGTCTTGCCGGGACCAATCTGTCGCTGAGGGTTTCCCGTCGCCTGAAGATCCCGGTCCCTCAGATAGCGGCTGACGGCTCACGCAGCGATTTTAGTGGGGTAGTGCACCCAATGCGAGTCCCCACACACGCCAGCGCGCCTTCCAACTGGTATGGTCCGAAAAGGATTTACGATGATAAACATACATAATAATAATAGACTATATAGGACGACATCTCAGTACAGTGGCCAATTATGGTTGAACCTGGTCTGGCCACCTTGAAGTTTATTGAGTGAGGCCGTCCAACAGTGGATGGATGAAGTCTGATGATGATATATAATGCTGACAAACGAAACATACCAAGTAAATAAAATACTTCAATCAAGGACATTTAATTATGTGGTCCCGTAGTAAAAAAAAATGAGTCTGGCGTACAATGAACACACGGTCCCAGAGATTTCTTATTTAAATACGGACCGAGATAAAAACGTGACCTTTGCTTGTGGGCCTATTGTTAACACAACAAAGACCCTGACAACCACCGACAGACTACGCAAATACGAAATACAAGAACAGTAATTAGATTAACATTTAGTACCTGGTTGACCGAGCATTTGCTCGGTACCCTAAGTGATAAAATACGATAAAATTTTTCTTCCAAAAAAAAATGATCTTAAAAAAAAAAAATCGCACTAGAGATTCGAACCAGGCTCGTTCGGACTTAACTGCCTAATTTCACCACTAAGCTACCATGACATATTATTTGACAGCGAAATTTACGTATAATAAGTTCGTATTCTAATCAACAAATTTCGATGCCTCAAAACACGGATAAAAAAAAGTTTTCTAAAAATGTATCCTAGCTAGATCTATTTATCGCCGTTTTTAACACATGTATACAGAATTTCATGAAAATCGTTGGAGCCGTTTCCGAGATCCCGATTCTATATATATATATGTCGGAGGAATGCTGACTACATGTAGACTAGCTAAATCAATTAGCGTAGAAAGTACTTTGTAAAATCTTAATTTGAATTTGTTTAAATTGTTAGATTGGTCTATTGTAATAATTCGATATTGTTTAATAGTAATTATTTAAAAGACGCTTTATTGTTTTTAAGTCAGAGCGAGGGTAGGCCTCGAGCGGGGTCGAGGCACCATCTGAACGTCCGGTCTTAGAGGATATAAAAGCGGTGATCGATTGCGATTGAGGGGATTCTTTGTAAGATTGTAATGATTATGGTGTGTTGTTGTTATAATAATACTGGCCTTTTATAAATTATTATTATTATTCTTTAGTATTCAAAATTCTTTAATTCATTCTATGTTACTAGGTTACATGGTACTTCAAATATAAACAAGCTGATATAAACACGTCTTTTCTTACTCTACTAAAATAATATGAGAACAGGTGTGCTAATAGTGTAGTGAAGTCAGATCGGTACCTTGAACCCGCTGCTCTAACTAAAACATTTACTTAGCGTTATACGTAATTATTCGTTGTATAAAACATTTAATAAATTGTATGAAACAGTGAATAGTGTTTTGTGCCAGCATTTAACCCAATTATGACGCCCACGAAACCTACCACTAAAGATGATGTCGAGAGGACTGGTGTTTTCTCCGACATATATATATATACAAGAATCGCTCGTTTAAAGGTATAAGATATTCCTTATTGGTCTCTACATATCTCTTGTAATAAGGGTATAAATGTTGGTAGAGATATTATACGGCAACATAACCCATAAACAACAAGGATCAAGATGAAATATATCTGTGTCATCTGGCAGACATCCATTTTAGGACTTTATTATTTTATACTAGCTGTTGCACGCAGCTTTGCCTGCGTCAACTAAGATTTAAAACGGGGTCCCTAACTTTTAGAAAATTTAATATAGCCTATGTTCACCGGGGATAGTGTAGCTTCCCAACAGTGAAAGAATTTTTTAAATCGGTCAAGTAGTTTCGGAGCATATTCAACACAAATAAACAATCAAATCTTTCCTCTTTAAAATGTTAGTATAGATTCATACAAAATCTCTTTTATATGAACCTCCTATACTGGAAGCGTTTTTTATTTCAAGAATGAAGTGGAGTATATAACATGTCATTTTGGCCGTTCCCCCAGTTTCGACTGCCGAGATTAAAGAAAAACTTTAAAATTAATAATCTATGACCTTGTATGGCGGCTGCACTCTCTACCCGAGACGAAAGGGTAGAGGTAAGGAGTAACATCTCTGTGTATGAGAAGTGTCTGTCGAAAAACGTTAAATAAGGGTGGCGCCACAGTCGCAAAAGAGTAAACTTTTAAACGTGTGTGCGCCAAGAAATCACGCACACACATAAATACGTATACCAATACTTTTACTACACCAGCGACATTGCGGACGGTTTTTGAACTGTTATTTATAGCATACAGCTGGACACTTTTTATACTATTTCCCCATATGAGATGGTACTCTTTACCTCTACCCATCAATACCCGAGACAGACCGAAGCAGAGCGAGCACGGGAGTATAGATGATATCGTTCGCTAGCCTCTGCCATTTATATGTATGTATTATTAGGCGGACCGAGAGCCCTCAGGCGAGACATGGCGAGAGCCCTCGAGCGAGAGTGACAGCCGCAATAATAATTGGACATTCCAATGTCAGAGAATTTTCCGACATGTATAGTCCTCGCCACTTTTAAAGTCCTGCGACTAATGCCTGAACTAAATTTGACAAGATTGACATCTTGACATCTGTCTGGAGTAAGAAGTTGTGATATTTTAAATTGTTTTACGTGAAATATGGAGCATATGATATAAAGTAAGGTGTAAAAATTTAAGGCCGTATAATGATCGTTAAAGTGAAATAATTTTGTGAATTAGAAAGTAAAAATAAACAACAATTAACACCGTTAAATAATATGTTTATAAATGTCACAGCCATGACAGGTAAATTGTAGAGATGCCAGAGTCACTCATTTTTGCCTAATTTATGGTTAAAATATTATCATTAACTCTATACCTACATTTATCTTATGATATTTTATATGAATATAATTGCAAGGTAAAAGAATTAAAACCTTGCTTAGATGAATTATATTTTTAGGTGTTTCTGTAAAAAAGGTCGAATAACAAAAGAAGTAACAACGGCAGCAATTACTTCTGAGAAAATCGTCACCCCTGGCAAAAATCGAACACAATCGAAGAAGCTTGTTTTAGATGAATTCTACTAATCGGTTATACGTAAAAAATACAACGAAATATTAAAAAAAATGTTTTATTTTACTAAAACCTGGTACCTAGGGAGATTTTTATTTTGCTGCTATAATTATTTTTGTCATTATTATCATCATCAGTCTTTAACAATCCACTACTGAACATAGGCCCTATAATTATTTAATTTTTTTATTGTACTAGACTTGGTGGAAAATCATTACAATAGAAATTGGCAACATTGACTTATGAGACCGCAGCGCCGCGTCTATCGGACTTCTAAAGTGGCGATGACTCTAGGCCGGGAGATAAGAGCGTTTAATCAAAAATAAATTAAATATTCAGTATTAGATCATTAATATGTCTAGATGGAGTGTCGTCCTACAATCAAAACAAAAAAAAAACTGGCCAACATTTTCAAAGATGTGTTCGTGAATAGTGATACCAGCTACTACAGTTCTCGCATAATCATCCTTTTTAATCTCGTTACATTTTTACAACATAAACCTTCATTATAAAAACAATAATGCGTATTCTATGACAGCAGGACGGATACTAAATACTAGTAAATACGGAGAAAGCATTTAGAGACTAACAGTTGGACGCTATTTTTTTGGACGTGTTTTCCGCGCGACACTCTATCTAGACATATTATTGATCTAAGTCTTCAGTTTTGTTAGTGAATACGTAATATATTATAGCGATATCATAAAATCCATGCATGCATGCAAATGATGTTCAGAATAAAGTTCATATAATATGAAAACCGCTCTACTGTGAGTAATACGTCACTGTTGTGCATTTTCCGGTATATTTATGTTAAAATCAACTTTATTTTGTAACATTACTTATTTTTAATATAATTATGATCCTACTAATATTATAAATGCGAAAGTTTGTAAGTTTGTATGGATGGATGGATGTTTGTTACTCTTTCACGTAAAACTAATGAATTGATTATTATGAAACTTTAGTATAATATAGCTTATATATCCCCGTAGTCCCAGTAAATACGAGAGCAAAACCGCGGGACGCTTCTTGTTTTAACTTTTAAATAATACCCCAATAATATATTATGTATGCATACTTGAAAAACCCTTTGAAGATAAAAGACGTAACATTTCAATACAAGCAAAACCTATTCTCTTTGATTGTAGTTCTATTCTGTTTTGCAAAAGGATTTTGAATTTTCCGACAACCACAGGCGAGAAGGTCCCTGCGGTCGGACGTTGAGACCGCACCTCCTGTACAACTAGGGTTGCCAGGCCGCCAAACCTAATAGCCGGACAGACCAGCCAGCTTGGCCGGATGTTTAGGTGGAAAGACCGGACACCAAACATTATTGTGGATTTTGTCTCAGTGTTTATAGGTACGACAGAGAAATTGTATTTAAAATCAAACCTTTTTTAAAAGAATCATACATTTTGTCAAATTCTAGTGAACTAATAGATAAAATTGAGTGCAAATACAGTCTTAGTCTAAGACTAATTTGGCGTCGCTCGTTTGAAAAATGTAAAAAGTCTAACAAAAGCCGGACACCGTTTATTTTGGCCGGACACGCGATCAAAAAGCCTACCGATGTCCGGCTTTATCCGGACGCCTGACAACATTATGTACAACTCTTGTTTCTGACGTTTGTTTTGTTATTTCTACTTATTGTAAAACCGTCGTTTGATAAATACATGTATAATAGATTCTTTGAAGGTAAAAAACATTTTAAAAGTTAGTAGTTTTGAATCCTGTGACGTTACTACTATAGTATTAATCTAGAATTCTCTCTGACGCGGTCCTGCATCACAGATGCAATACTGTCGAAGGTACGCTCGTGAAAATTCATTAATATCCTTACACTCGCATTCAAGAAGCGTACTTGGCTAATGAAACAACGCTATGCAAAGAACGCTTCTATCTATGCGCTCCTGGTGTCAATGTCGCGTTTTATATGGGTTTGACAGACGCACAGTTGCGGATTTCATTTAAATATTGTCTATGAATTGGTTTGAATGACCCTATGCGTTCGGGAGTGCTGTGATGTACATCAGTGGGTTAAACGATCGAGATAATGTTAATGTTAACGAACATGAACGCATATTAGCTAAGGACTGTTTGATAGCTTAGTTTTATTCGAACAGAGCTAGTCCAAGCTAATCCAAGGTCGTATAAAAACGTAATGAGCTTCTTTTTGCCAAGTTTGCCAAGTTGTAAGTTCTAAGAGGTTCAATCAGCTAACGCCTCAGCTCGCGAGGTCAGGCTAAACTAGACTTTTCTTTCTTCAATAATCTTAGCTTGTTATTAGTTGTTCTAGAATATAAAGAATCCTTTTTTAGCGTTCGTTTAATCTCTTTTGATCCTCTTTAGATTAAGTTTTTTTTATTTATTTTAGATTTTAGTTTATATTTAGTTTGATGGCTACACATACAAAAAAATAATTCAGTTAAATATTATTTTCAATAGGTTTATTTTAATGTATAGAAAGAAAGAAAGGAAGAGCAAAGAAAAATATTTTTATTGTTCACAACAAATATCAAAACAGTATAATTAAAAACTAACTTTAGATAAGCATTATAGTTATATATTATAGTTTACTGTATTAATAATGTGAACCAAAAATATAGTCACTCAGAATTTGTCTCACCATTACAGCAATGACTAACTGAAACTGAAACTGAAAACCACTTGACCGATTTGAATAATTCTTTCACAGTCAGAAAGCTACACTATCCCCGATAAACATAGGCTATATTAAATTTAAAAAAAGTTAGGGACTCGTTTTAAATCTTAGTTAACGCAGGCGAAGCTGCGTGCAACAGCTAGTAATTAATGATAAAATAGACTTACTATCTGGCCTGGGTTAATCTCTCTCTCTCTCTCTCTCTCTCTCTCTCTTTATATTGTACTAAGAGTAAAAAAGAAAATAGTACCTACATTGTGATACATTAGACGACGACAATATGGCGTCCACCGGTAAAATAATTCTAAGTAAAGGCCATCATAATTGTTGTATTAATGGTCATCGAGCGCGCTCGAGGATTCCTCGAGTATTTTCGAGGAGGCCCCCTAATGAGCTCCCGCTGACCGGACGGCTGGAGACCGGTGATTTATTAGTATCAGCTGCCTCCACATTGCGCATATTGTGAATAATAAAGTGTCAAAAATATAGTAAATTGTCAAAAAAAATTTAGTCATTATTAATATTGACAACGTCATAAGAAAATACTGATGGGCCGATTGTGCCTCTTTGCCGCTCGTACCGCGCTCTCGCTTGCACTTCAAGCCTTAAATGGAACGCCTCAGAGCGATGTAACGCGACAGGAGTCATGTTTTTTCGTACGTGCAGCCAGCTCTATTGAATTATAAGACGTTGTCACGTCAAAAGAAGCGAATAAAATCTATAACAAGACTCATTATATCTGTCTCTTGTCGACTTGTCAGTCAGGAACTATTCCTGTCACCGTCGACAGGTGCTTTATCCGATACATATTCCATCTCCACGACAGTACGCGACAAATATGAGCGGGGATCCCAAAAGTGTCCCAAAAACGTCAATCCACATTACCGAGATCACAGATGGACGTGACGACGAACGAGAGTGTGTTAGCTGTAGACGTTTTTTCAAATAAATATCAAATATGGAAAATTTCGTAGCGACGATGGTCCAGTGGTGGGTGGACTCGGGTATGCGAGAGGTTCCCGGTTCGATTCCGACTCCCCCGTGTGTTCCTTAAAATGGGTTTTACTAAATTTCTAAGTGCACACACGAGACCATCGCTCGCTCATCGGTGAAGGAAAACATCGTGAGGAAACCTCCATGCCTGATGAGATTAAAAGTCTTTGAAGGTATGTGAAGTTCACCAACTCGCATTGGGCCAGCGCATCGGTGAACTATGGTCCATTACCCTCCTCGCCCGATTTCGAGGAGGAGACCCGTGCTCAGCAGTGGGACATATAAGGGTTGATACTTGTACTTGTGTAAGTTTATGGAATGTTTCATAATCATTATCAACCAACCAACCAACCAACAGCTGCTGCAGAATCCTACTAATGTTATAAAGGCGAAAGTTTGTAAGTTGGTGGATGTTTGTTACTCTTTCACGCTAAAAACTACTGAATGGATTTTGATGAAACTTTACAATAGGTAATATGGCTCATCAGAATAATATATAGGCTATAATTTATTTCCGTAGTCCCACGGGAACGGGAAGTACGCGGGTGAAGAAGGCGCTGCTAGTATTTATTATTTTTAAATACAGATCCCATCTGCTCAAACAGTAATTTAAATTATCCGAAAATATTGAGGCAATTATCGTCCGGACTCGTAGACGAAGTCAAATATTTGAATATAAATAATAAATTGGCAAAGTTTGGCGAGACGTAAACACTGCGTTAAAATATTTTGATTATAACTTGATATGATAAGTTCCCAGCTTTACGGACGAAAGAACTTAGTTGCGCAATACATTTTTGGATATGACTTTTTACATGGGATATATTTGAAATCGAATTGCGCATCGCCTAAATCATAAGTACCCATCGACCACACAACCTATAGACTCCTAATGTTTAATTTTTCGTATTAAATGCATTCGGCAACTAGCTGAGGAGGTAGGCTGAGGTGAGACGAAAGGGGTTACAATGCTGTGATTAGCTAATTCAATGTCATACATTACCAATCACGAAACGTTAAAAAGAAATGGATATATTTCGCAACGGGAAAGAATGAGACGACACGATAGCTTGAGTACATTGTTTACGGCTTACATCGGAACTATAAGTCAGATGTTTCGCCAGAACCCGTTCCCCCGTTATTGAGAGTCTATGGGTTATGTGGTCGATGTAAGTACCTAACATTATTTACATATGTACACCAGTGGGCCCCGCTAGACAGGATGTCGTAGAGACTGCTTGATAGGGGCTGGGCAGTGCCCCCTATATTTGAAGAATCTGGTCTTGCCGGGGCCAGTCACTGAGGTAATCCTGTCGCCTGCGGATGCGCCTCACAATGCTGAAGGCGCTCGCAGGGGTTTTAGTGGGGTAGCGCACCCCTACACGCCAGTGTGCCTACGAAGGGCCCTGGTATGGTGCGAAAGCATTTCCACTGCGTCATAAAAAAGGTACATAGAGAGAATAGGGTCCAGTGGGTCTGGGCTCAGCCTATTGAGCGAGAGGATCTGGGTTCGATGCTGACTCCACCCCTCACCCTTGTGATGCCTTGAAATGGTATTTCTAAATTTCTTAATGACTAAATCTAAACACAAGACCGCTCGCTCATCGGTGATGGAAAACATTGTGAGGAAACCTGCATTACTAATGAGATTAAAAGTCTTTGAAGGTGTGTGAAGTTCAGCAACCAGCATTGGGCCAGCGCATCGGTGAACTATGACCCGTTACACCTCCTCGCCTGATTTCGAGGAGACTCGTGCCCAGCAGTGGGACATATATGGGTCGCTACTTTACTATCTTTTTTACATACTTACATTAGTTTTAGCATTTGTAAGACGATCTTAATATCTTCATATTGATGTTCATAGGTATGGCATGCTCATTTTGATTTAACATCAAACACTCAACGTAGAAAACCCAACAGCACTCGATAAAATAAAAGATGCGTTTTAAAAACGCTTTCGGTGAACAGATACATGTATCCATGCAAACGCTTTTCTAACGCTCGGTAAAAAACGTTCGTGCGAACGAGACTTTAACATTCATTTTTAAAATTTCAAATATTATTAAATTATGGCATTTCCGACGTTTCTAATACTTTACAACCATCATGTTAAAAAGGTCGTGGACTAAGTTTTTTCTAGCACAAATAACAAAATTGTAAACCTAAATATACGTCCTATTTGTACCTGTAATACATACATTAGTCACACAAACTGGGAAAGTCAAATCGAGCAGCCTACTTTCGCTTTTGACATACATAAACTTTTCGTACAATTTGTCGGAGTGCCCATTTATCGTCATTGTACAAAGTGCCCCGAAACGAGTTAATCGTATTTGGGCACCTTCCACCCGGGGGCATCCTTTTGATCGGATGACTTAACTGACAGACGGCCTGAGACGAGCATCTTACCCGTAACCGAATACATTTCACTGAGTAGGGTTGTCACAATCAAACTAATATAATTATGTTAAAGATTGAGTGTTTGTTTTATCTTATTTTAATGAAATTTCATCCTGTTTACGACTCTATTAACCTAGTTATGGGTTGCCCATCCTGAGAGCAAAGATGTTAAGTCTCGGTGCTAGTAGCTCACGGTAGATAAGCAAGATCGCACCGGTTATAAACAAATAACTTTTATGAGTGCCGGTAGTAGCTTTAGTAACAATGGCAGGTCCTTGTTGGATGCAAGTGGCAAGGGATCGGTCGTCTTGGCGTTCATTGAGGGAGGTCTATGTTCAGCAGTGGACGGATAAAGGCTGATGATGATGATGATGATGATGATGATGAACTTTTATGATTTTGTAGTGATAGTTCAAAATGATGTCCGAGATTTTCTTAACATTTTTTAACATGCTAGGTTAACCAATCAAAATGCTAAACCAAAGATACGATAGCGGTAACCACATATGCCTCTTTTAATACGATCTCGGGAAGCCCGGCGGGCGTTTAAGTGGGACTTTAGACAAATTTTAGAACAGCGTAGGATTTTCTCTATTACATTTACACAGATATCTTTATAAATACCGATGTCATGTATACGAGTAGCAACCCTACAGTATTAGGGTCACGCGTGTCCCAACGCTTGTACATAGACATCGTAACATGGTATAATTGTCTGTGGTCGGTTGTCATTACCGGCAACGCTCGCTCCACCGCATCTCCTTACGCCTCGAGCAGCGAACACGAGGAAACGCTGTTTGCCCTCAGCGTCAGGATCTGATGTATGATAGAATTAGTTTCCTCATTGGAATCGATGTATAATTGCAATGGAAATGTGTACAAATATTATGGCAATTACTGAATCATTTTGACGTGACAACGTGACACGCACAAAAAAACATGACTCTGAGATATTCCATTTGAGGCTTGAAGTGCAAGCGAGAGCGCGGAACGAGCGACAAAGAGGCACAATCGGCCCGTCAGTATTTTCTTATGACGCTGTCACGTTCAACTATTGTCAGTAAACCGACTTACAGACAACCGATTTTTTATAGAAGGGGGGGCAAACGGACAGCAGGTTTACCTGATGGTAAGTGATAGCAACATCCACAGACACCAGCTGCACCAGGATCTAGCAGGTGCGTTGCCTTTTAAGTATGAGTATACTCTTTTCTCGAAGGTCCACATGTTGGTATTATGTTCCTATTCTTTTATGCTACACAACAAGAATTCACTAGAGAGAGCGAGTTTTATTTTACACAAAATGTATCTTAATGGAGTAACCAAAGTACGTTTTAAATTACAATTTTCCATTACAGTATTTCCACTAAAACACTAACTTCTCATCAGCGTAAAGTACACGGTAATTTATATGTTCGCTAGTGCAAATAATATATAAAGGAAATGGAGCGACGGTGGTCCAGTGGTGGACGGACTCGGCCTCTTACGCGAGCGGTTCCGGGTTCGATCCTGACCCGACCGTGTGTGCCTTGAAATGGGTTTTTCTAAATTTAAAAACACGAGACCATCGTTCGCTCACCGGTGAAGGAAAACATCGTGAGGAAACCTGCATGCCTGATGAGATTAAAAGTCTTTGAAGGTATGTGAAGTTCACCAACCCGCATTGGGCCAGCGCGGTGAACTATTGGCCCATTACCCTCCTCGCCTGATTTGGATGAGGAAGGATACCCGTGCCCAGCAGTGGGACATATAAGGGTTGATACTTTTACTTTTAGTGCAAATAAAACATCTCAGAAATAGCATGTTGGCCGCTAAGGTCGGAAAGTTCTGGAGTAGTGACCACGTACAGGAAAGCACACTGCTGGTAGACCTTCCACTAGGTGGACTGACGACCTGATAAAGTTCGTAGGAATCCGCTGGATGTGGGCGCTGCAGTACCAGTCATTGTGGAGATCCTTGGGGGACGCATGGACATTAAAAAAGGTAAAGTATCAACCCTTATGTGTCCCACTGCTGGGCACAGGTCTCTTCCTCATAATCAGGCGAGAAGGGTAATGGGCCATAGTTCACCGATGCGCTGGCCCAATGCGGGTTGGTGAACTTTACATACCTTCAAATACTTTCAATCTCATCAGGCATGCAGGTTTCCTCGCAATGTTTTCCTTCACCGGTGAGCGAATGATGGCCTCGTGTGTGCACTTAGAAATTTCGAAAAACCCATTTCAAGACACACACGGGCGGGTCAGGATCGAACCCGGAACCGCTCGCATAAGAGGCCGAGTCCACCCACCACTGGACCATCGTCGCTCGACATATTCTGGCTACATGTATGTACGTATATAAAAATAACATAACTTAAAACATTTGAATAAAATTCCACCAACATAATTTTTACCAAATATATTACTTATCCAGAACATTCCTCGCGTAACAAAAGTTATCTACACCTATTTGTAAGACGGCGTACTTTTTCTGTGTCTTCGGAGATAACAAGCCATCTCGGAGCTCTTTATTTTAATCTTCACTGCGATACGAAACGAAATATCTAAGACTCTGGTGATAGAGACATAAATGAATAAAGTCTTTATATTCATGAATTTGTATGTTGATTATTTTGGACGCAGTTATTTAATGTATTTATTAAGTTATATTCATTGAGACGAGCACGTGGCTGAGTGGCAATAGCCGCGCGGATCGATAGTTCACATGGATCACGTGGTTAAGCAACGCTTGCCGAGGTTGGTCCGTGGATGGGTGACCATCTTTACATGGCGAAAATTCTCCGTGCCTCGGAAAACACGCTAAGCCGTTGGTCCTGTCATTCGTGGATCTTTGACAGTCCGTGGGTCGTCTGCCTGCAAATCTGACAACCAGTCCCACTCGAGGATACCGTATCACCCAGTTACTAGGTTGTGGAGGTCAGGTAAGCAGTCGCTCTATGTAAAATACTAGTATTCAGTTGATTCCGGATAGACTGGAAGCCGACCTCAAAATAGAGTTGGGAAAAGGCTAGGAGATGTTGTTTGATGTTTAAGTTATAATCATAAAAACAGGTGATATAATTCGCGACAATAACACACTCAATCACTCCGTTCAGGCTGCAAAATGTGCAAAACAGATAGACTTACATACACTTAAAAACTTATCCAATCCTCAGACGTTAAGTGAAACATAAATGGCGTTGATGAACAAAACCCGCATGTAAAATACGTAATATAACGATAATATAGACTAAGAAAGTTAAACGACCAAAGATTCATTTAAAAAGCTGTACTTAAAAAGATAAAAAAACGTTCATTTATGTTAAAAGACGCGGCATAAAAATACTCAGACAAAAATTTAATGATAACCACTGAATAAAATATTCGCGCTTTTTAATTTTTAATGACAGACAAAAAGGGGCTTTTAACACATGAATGTGTCGAAACTTTTACTAAAAGCTTAATATCGGTTGAGCACTTTTAATCAGCGGAACAAAAAGAGATGATCCAATAAAAAACAAAACAAAAGCTAATAAAAAGCTCAGTAAGCTCGTAATGGGATTCAAGTAGGGAAGATTTTATTTACAACCGCACGACTGATATCCAAGCTCAGTCGATGTACAAAATGACTGACGTCATAGGTGCGATAGAGATGAGCTTATACATATTTACCGAGGTGTGAGCGGGACAGCATCGAGTGTTTCTTCTACATTTTTGAAGCGAGCAGATATTAGAAATGATTAATTCACCTTTGTCAAAATATTTAATATTACAACGGCATAATATTAAGGATATGAATAACATATTAAATCCTTTTTATGAAAAAAAAAAAATGTAGTCACTAAATATGTGTTTGTAACTTTGTACCGTATGTATAAAATAATTATTTATTGAAATAACAAAAAGCAAGCGAGCAAAAATGCGTGCTAATGATGAGGCAATTGTCGCAATTGCTTAAAGGAAAACACTATAAAATATCTGTATCTTAGATCAGTTAAAACTTTGGATTAGTTCATCAAAAGTACGAGTATTATATTTGTGGCGGACCTGTCAACGCTACACATCCTGAATCGCGCTATCGGTATTCTACAGTCCGATTGCTATATATAATATGTATATAACATCTGACGCGATAGCTAGTGGGCTTCGGGCTGGCTGAGCATTGCACCTCGCTCGGTCAGAGATCTCCCTTTGGGGCATATCACCATAATTCCCACATATTGATTATTATCAAATAAATGTTGTCATTATATAAAATTTCATCATAATCGGCTCAGTTAAAGTCACTTAGTAGTCCATCTCTCTAAATACAAATATTATCCTTATACATAAATATAACTTCAATAGGCTTTGTTATATTTTAACATTTGCTATAATAGGCTCTTTGCTAAAATTCTAAACAAATAGAATCGTCCTAGTTGTAAAAATGACCGTATTAACAGTTGAGCGACGCTGACCGTAATAAAAGCTTGTTCAATGTTTAGCGTCATAGTTATATGCTCTTGTTAATGTTAATGGGCCTATTCTTTTGGCTTTTGGCCTGTATAAGCTAGATATGCTTCTAAAAGGTAAATGTGCTATTTAATTTTTCGTAAGATTCAAATACCTTAATATTTTGTAGAATTGGAAATAATTTTAAAGACTTATAAGTATACTTCTTTAAATTGACACCTAGCTATGTAAATTAAATTGAACACAAAAGGAAAAATATATTGGGGTACGTGGGGATATGGAGTCGGAAAATAAAAAAAAAATTATGCATGCGCCCTAACATTGAAAGTAAAAAAAAAATACCTATAATTAATATAATAATATCCAAAAATAGCCTAAACATACTTACCCTTATAAGTCAAAGTCAAAGTATTTATTGCTACTAAGTGTGAAAAGGTAATAAAATAAAAGTAAAAAATATACCGTGCTATGATGATCAAATTAAAGTTGTAGTTAAACATTAACCATAATATATACCTTGTCTCAGTAATGAAGTTCATATATAATAGAGCAACTTTTGGTTTTTACACAATCTCACATACTCGTTTGGCGGTCTATTTATCAGATTGAGGTTTGAACCTTCACATTAGACGACACATCCTCAAGATGGTAAACATTCTCAAAAGTACGAGTTTATTTTAGTAATGGCCTGACCAGATTTGGATTAGACCAGCACTAGAGACGCTATTCTCCAGACGAACGTAGATGGACGTATTTAGTATACAATCTACTACTCTATCCCAGAAGAACATATTTGATATACAATATATTACTCTATTCTAGACGAATATATTTGGTATACAATATATTATTCTATTCTAGACGAACGTATTTTGTATACAATATATTACTCTATTTTAGACGAACGTATTTGATATACAATATATTACTCTATTCTAGACAAACGTATTTGATATACAATATATTACTCTATTCTAGACAAACGTATTTGGTATACAATACACTACTCTACTCCAGTCGAACGAATTTGATGTATAAAAGGAGCCCCAATCTAGGATAAATTTTATTTACTGACTCATTATAAAGTTCACCATCACACTCCACTCGAATTTGGTGCAAAACGATGTTTTACTGCCTTCGATTGAATTTTATTTACTCAAAGCACTCAACTCTACTAATTTAGAGCTTTTATGCAGCAAAATTGATACTAAAAGCTCTCCATCATACTCTACACAGATTTGGTGAAAAAAATGATCTGCTCTATTTGAATCAATTTTATGTATAAATATATATTTGTTCTGATGCTTACCTCGTTTATAGTTTAATTGAGGTCCCGATATTTCGGCACTTTCAATCATCATCATGGTATTTGAAACATTAGAAAATATCAGAACCTCATTAAAACTGTAAACACGGTCAGCATCCGAACAAATATATATTTAAATATGAATTATATGCACTCAAGCATTCTCCTCTATCAATTTTGATGCAAAAGGTGCTCTACTCCTCTACAATACTTTACACCTACTCTACTGTACTAACTTGGAAGCTGTGGTTGGCGTTGTTGATGCTGCACTCGGCGAACGTCGCCTCTTCTAGCTCGAACTCGTCCCACAGCTGGCTCTGGAATAAAATATACTACTATTGAACAATTTGTATCTTCTGAGTGAGGGGGTTTTTTGAGAGAGAGAGAGAGAGATAGAGAGAAAGATAGAGAGAGAGAGAGACATGGACATGGACAGAGAGAGAGAGAGAGAGAGAGAAATACAGGTAGAACGCCTGTGAGTAGGTCGCTTTAGAGCTGGTAAAAGATAAACATAACCAGAAAGCCTATACGCCTGATGGTTTTTTAAGGTGTTGTTCATCTTTCCACATGTCCAAAAATGTTTATCTTTCCATATCTCGAAAGGCTTATCTCCTATGTACGATCCTCGAGTAGCGGCCAGTACAAGTTGGATGTGTGTGGGGGGAGATCGGTCGTCTTGATAGCCATTGAGAGGGGCCCATTTTTAGAAATACATAAGAGTTTAATCATGATAATGGTATAAAATTACTTAATCTATATAATATAAGATAAAATATATTTTCACTATATGCATAATTCATTATCAAAGCGACTGAGCAAATTTAGATTTAATTCGAATTATCAGAAAATTCAGATTTTGAACATAATTTGGATATTCCTAACAACTCTTTTTAATATTCACCTTTCGCGCTGTTCTTTGTTAGAAAGTCCCCACTTAATTGAAGCAATAAATAAATAATTTTTAATAAAGTATACAAATATTTTGTTATTTCCGGGATATAAAAATAACGAATATTTATAACCAACAGAAACAATTGAATAGTATACTTTGCTAGACACAAGGGTCTAATGCTATAACCTATCTCAAGAAACAATAGTCTATTTCCAAACGTTTTCGAACATAAATCGAAAATAAAGATAGGAATTGAATTCGCAGGTTCCAAGCACATCTCCGTGCTGTCAGGAGCAGTGCAGGCCATTACGTGGGTACCTATTAATAGACCGACCCCAGCTCTCAGCGCAAACTCAATCGCACATCACGCAAGAATACATAAGCACATAGATTATATGAGAATACATAAGCACACAGATTATATGAAAATACATAAGCACATAGTTTAAACATAGATTATATATTAATAAGTATAATATGTTAAGACAACTCACAAGCTAGACTAGCCTCTATCATGGCAACCAGACAACTGATTATATATTTATGTATTTCTAAATACAAACATATTATTAGAGATAAATTATGGTAACACAGAGAACAAATTATCATGCTCATCACACAAACATTTGTCCTGGGTGAAACCGAACCCATTCGAACGACGGGAATCGAACAAGGGTCTTCTGGCTTAGCAGTGGGGATCACTAGCCACTAAACCATCAGGCCAGTTAAGCACGCGCCGTATAAAAGAATAATAATAATAATATCTATTGACGCTTTTACACCACGTTAATCTGGTCCTGTGGTAAGTTCTCGAAGAGACTTGTGTTACGGGTACCAGACAACGGAAATACATATATTTAAAAGTTTTTATATTAATACTTATATTTAAGATTTTTATTATATTATACACATATTTAATACACATCCATAACCCAGGAACACAGAAACTTTTTTGTGTTCCCTGGCGAGATTCGAACCCGCTACCTCCGGCTTGTTCGCCAACGCGCTAACCACTGAGCCACAGAAGTCGTCAAGAATACACAAACGTGTAATATGATTGTGAATTTCTGAGTTTTATGTAAATTTGACTCAACCATTTAATCTTATTTCGACTTAACATATTTTAGGCGCGGTTCATTATAATAATGTTCTCGATGTTTCGAATAACTCATCCCAAAAGTTCTCCCAATATCATTCATGTAATAAACATAATGTTCTCTCAGTAAAATGCGTCCGTATTCGTATTATATATACGTTATAGTTATTATAGCTGAAACTGCCCCGACACTTCGACACTTCGTTCTGCCACTTCATAAAAAATTAAAAATTGATAATTTTGTCTATAAAATAAAAAATATATCTCAAATTCATTATCATTATCATTCATTATTATTTAGGGTTATAATGTTGGTCGATTTTCAGACGTAGGTACTGAATACACATTCAATTTCACCAAAATCGGTTAAGCTGTTGCGGAAGAGTATAAGCACAAAAACTGAGACTCGATATTTTTATATACCAGAACATCATTTCACACAACACGTCGAGGACAAAACATTAAGCATGTACTTATTTAAATTCACATTTGCAAACATAAACACAATTATTTGAGCATGTGAGGCACTAACAGCAAAAACCTGTTTAAAAATTTACAGAATCAGTGTGCTCTACTATTTAGTTAGAGTCTTCCAACTATATGGGACGACAATGCAGTGCAAGTGGAAGCGAATTATAATCGGCCATTTTGAAGTGCATTGTATGAGAATATGTAAACGAAAAAAACAAAGATAATAACGATGATTAAGCATTTATCTTTAGCATAAACATGGAAAAACCCGTGGGACAGAGAATAAATATTTAATAGACCCTCACAATCTTCGTTAAGATCCTAAAACATAACGCGTCCGTAAACCTTCCGACATCCAAGTTAAACCTTAATGAGAGTTGGTGAATGCGTGTGCAATTTTGATCTCAGCCCATCAGAAATAGAGGCGGTTATTGCGCGCTTTTGTTTACATAAAGTCCCGTGCGAAATGGCTTCGGCTTTAAAAAGGTTATATAGGAATTATACACGTCATATAAAGTGCCAAGCACGAATTGAAGAATGGGTCTTAAATAAAAAAGTTTATACATATTGTAAAATAGTACCACAAATAAATAATTTTCCTGGGAAAGTCTACGCTCAAGGGTGGAGGAAAGGTCGCCACTTGTCGCTGAAGAGAGCTCGTCTGTCATTCCCTGCGGTCATCCGAGCCATGAGCGTCAGTCAGAGCACATGGCAGGCGGTACTCTATTTCTGCGAGGTAGTGATGACGCAGGAGGAGGAGATGGAGTATAAGAGGGAGTGCACTAGCGCATGTTCCCGCAAGAGAGCGCAACGGGAGATCGTAGTGCCGTAAATGAACGAAGGATCGGGCGATCCACCACGCATGATAGGGTCCAAGCTATAAGGAGCCTTTGTATATTCAAGTTGCCTTCAGCGGAATATGAGGGGGGGACGTCATCTGCTGCCTTCAGAAAAGAGTGCCTGTAAGCACATTTTGCCTGTTCGAACCATCATAGTTCCTGCACCGGGCCAGCAAGACGGAAGAATACTGTCGGCTTTCAATGGATAGAGCGTAATCTTTAGAATTTGTTTTAGCTGATTTATAAAACGAACGTATTCTATTTTAAAGATTTTTTTTGTATTTGCAAGCTGTATTATTAACAAAGATCTTATAAATTTAAGGGCGGGTATAACCGCAGGAGGAAATTGTATTATATCCACAAATTTTCTTACGATAACCCAATTTCAAGTTACTCTCGTATCTGCTGTTTTAACGCGTTACAACGTTTTACTGCGCCCTTCCCTTTACGCTGTTTCCTTTTCGCCCTTAATGATTAAATGTAAAACATTATCGCTTTCGGGGCGTGGATGAGCGACGGCAGACATCCGCACGCGGCTACATTACAAGTCATCGGAGCTTCAGGGGAGCGGCACATCCGATGCTAAAACGCGACTATTATGAACATTTAGACCAGGGGCAGAAGCTATTTAGACCACAATAAAAGGAATATAATTTAAACATACTATAGGAAATGATGAGCGACGATGGTCCAGTCGTGGACGGACTCGGCCTCTTATGCGAGAGGTTCGGGTTCGATCCTGACCCCCCCGTGTGTGCCTTGAAATAGGTTTTTCTAATTTCTAAGTGCTCCCCAAACACGAGACCATCGCTCGCTCACCGGTGAAGGAAAACATCGTGAGGAAACCTGCATGCCTGATGAGATTGAAAGTCTTTGAAGGTATGTGAAGTTCACCAACCCGCACTGGGCCAGCGCGGTGAACTATTGGTTCATTACCCTCCTCGTCTGATTTCGAGGAGGAGACCCGTGCCCAGCAGTGGGACATAAATGGTTGATACTTTACTTTTTTTTTATAGGAAATGATGAATGTAAGTAAAACATCATCATCTAAATCATCGTTTGAAAGATCATTTGAGAAGAGAAACACCGTTTGAAAGATAGTGCTGTAACAAAACGGACGGCGGAACGGTTCCTTTGGCCTTAGGGTACGGTATATTAAAACACTCATTGAATATCAACACGACCTCATCCCTGAGAATCGGGTTCACGCCGGGATGACGTCACTCGCTTGTCCAATTAAAACCTACTCAGTGGTCTGTATTGGGGCCAATCAAATTCTTGTAATTAAATTTCAATTTTAATATTGAGACAGTATGCCATCACCATAAGGCAGACACTTCCGTACCTATATTGTTTTAATTTAGCGCGAACATTATTCATATTGAAAAATATATTAGTTCAGGTCTTTACCGCGTTTATTATTCTATTGAGGTCCCGATGTTTCCCGTGATGATGGCAATTGAAACATTATCGAAACATCGGGACCTCAATAGAATAAAGAATGCGGTAAGCACCCGTACTAATTTATATCTAAAATTTTAAGTAATCATCCAGTACTAGGAAGTGGACAAAACATGCTCAATCTCTTCAATTTTACTAGCTACACGATTAATGGGATTTTTTTTTCGAATGGAGCTATGCTAATGGCCCTAATGCTTCGTCGGAAGTGGGGTGAGCCGGTTGGTATCACCCAGTGATATAGTAAGTGGGGGGTTGCCCCCCGCCAGCCGAGGAGTGTGACTTTATGGCGTCGGGTTTTTACCTGTGGCGGACGTGGGCCAACGTTCATACCACGTTGAATACATCGGTTCCCGTACGATAATGGGTGGTCAATGTTACTATGCACGTGATCAGCAAACTCAGACAACCGGACGATTGCTTCACGCACTGTGCGGAATACGATATTGTCACCCGGCTGGCTAGCCGCGACCCGCGAAGTGCTTATGAGCTAAGACAACGCGGGCGACCGCGTACAACAACCCCGAGACTAGTGAGGTCTGCTTTTCAATTTTTTTTTCAGAAAAAGGCTTAGACAAGAATATAAAAATGTAGAACAAAATAATATTATATTATAATAATAAACAAGTAGCCAGTAAGTCACAAATGCGACATTTTATTATTATTTATTGTAGATATTTATTACCTGGATATATTCCACAAAGCAATACCAAAATGATATCTCACAAACGTTTTAAAATACATTGAAACAGTTCCGAGCACGGTTCAAACATTTGAGGTAAACGAAGAGATCCCGCCGCGCTCGGATTGTTTAAAATCACGTTCCTCTCAGCTTACCTTTAAATGCCACTTTTAAAAGCTCTCTCTTCAGATCTGTTAAGTGTTTCCCTATTTATTATATAAATAAGTTTATTTCAAATAGAAAGTACACAATATATGTGTGACGTGTGTGGGTGGTGATGTAATCTTTGTATCTTTAAGTTATATTTGAGGAGCTACTTACATCATCATCATCAGTCTTTATCCGTCCACTGCTGGACACAGACCTCTTTTAATGAACGCCAAGAACACGCCCTTGCCACTCCCATTCAACATTGACCGGCCTCTGCACGGAGATAGCCTTAAAAAGAAAAAAAATATTAAACCTAACCTATTATATGGAATTTCGATAGAATATATTATAGGCCTTATAACGCCTTATAATGTAATATTTAATTTTTCAGATAAAATGACAGACAAAGGAAGTATAATTACCTACTGGCACCGAGTCTTAACATCCAGTTCTAGGATATACAACACGTTAATGAAATACCTAAGCTAGTATTAGACGAAGACCACACACTAGCACATCAAGCTAGCATCTGCTAGTTTTTCTGGTCCAACTTAAATAAAAAAAATGAATTTAGAATAGCAGGTCTCTCACTGTTAGCCTTAAATACCAGACCATTCTGTAGATTTGCCTTCAATTAAGGCGCAGCTGGGGCCCGACACAAGTAAAATAAAATATATTTTATCCTGACCTTCAGAGTCCCACAGCTGGGGTCCTTTTAGGCCGCGTGTAAGGACTAAGTAACGTACTAAGTGGTCATGTCCATTTTATGTAACAGACTATTTCACATTTGCGCGACTTTGCTAATAAATAAACTTTTAGGGATTTCATAGCGGTATATTATAAGAGCGACGTCGGTCCAATGGGTACGGATGCGGCCTCTTGACTTAGGAGGTCCGGATTCAATCCTGACCCCCACCACCGTATGCCTTGAAATGGGTTCTTCTAAATTTCTAAATGCACCTGACCAGGAGACGTCGCATGCGCATCGGTGAAGGAAAAAAAATATATGCGTGTCACACATGGTAGAAGTGAAACTTCTAAAAAGTCCCTGAATAAAAATACTTATTGAAAAAAAATTACAAGCGACACCTAACAAATCATACCTCAACTGTAACCGACAGTAGTGGTGCACCAGCTTTAGTTTCTTGCCGCTAGATGGCTACATCTACTTGAGCTCCCCCCGCATCCCTAACGTCTAATGTGTTCTATCTCATTCCCGCGCCGGCTGAATCCTATACATTTACGTGTTTGTCTCTCTCTCTTGGACTTACTTTTTCGTTTCATTGTGTTTGAAATCACAACGATTCTAAAGAAGTTTCACTTCAAAAACGTAGTCATAGATGTTCAACAAGTACAGTGTTCATGTAACTTTATTAATATTATGTAAGTATTAATATTAAAACCTTGAAAGAATCTTCTCGATTCCAAGTTCCATACACCTTCTATTAACTTTGCATCGAGCTGCAAGTTTTATTGCATCAAGTCGGAGCGAGAAGTATCGTAGGCTATTTACGTACTCTGAATAATAACGTTCCGTTCGGGAACTGAAAGGTAATTTCATATTCAGTTAAATGTCACTTTGACATTCAAATATAGTCATGAGTTCCGTAAGTAAACTCTAATAAGGTTTGTAACACTTCTGTAGCCGTAGTTAGCATGTTCAGTTGAAACAAATTAACAAATGGCGGATACAGATAAAAAATATCAACCCTTATATGTCCCACTGTTGGGCACCGATTATCGATCGATGAACGTCGATTTAATCTACCGGCAATCGCAAGTGAAGTCCACTGTGAAAAATTGAAAACAAATTCAGTGGAAGTAATCTTTTCAAATATTCTATTTCAAATTTTACATTTTTATCCTTTATATTTGTTATCCTGAAATGCCTCGAAGAAACGCCCAATTCCCAAGGTGTGAGCTTTCATTTAATCATCATTATTTTATTTTGTTTTTTTTATTATTTTTATATAGCATTGAAGGGCAAACGAACAGTCGAAGCCTTGCGACCATGGACGCCCCTTAACATCCACATAACCAGAGGTTATGTAGATGCGTTGCCCTCCTTTTCCCTATCCCTCCTATGGGCCACCGGAAACTCACAAACCGCAACCGCACGAAACGCAACAGTTTAGCTTTACGCCGATTTTATGTGAGCGAGAGGTTCCTCCCCGGTCGTGCCGGCCCAATTAGGCTGCAAAGCAGCATGGCATTACTGCTTACTAATCAAATCTCTAATGTATATAAATTTCGTGTCACAATGTTTGTCCTCAATGGACTCCTAAACCACTTAACCGATTTTAATGTTTTTTCTTTTAAAATGTGTGCTTTTCTCCAACTTAAAAGATAGGATAGTTTATTTCTCAAATTTGAGATTGCAATTTTATTTATTGGAAATTAATTGTTTTGACAGAACGAAGTCTGTCGAGTCCGCTAGTATATCTAATAAATTTGTAATATCCTTTACCGCACAAGCGGCTCTTCAATAACGTTTTTGAATTTTATAATGGATAGATTTTGAGCGTTTCCTGCAATCCTAATTGTGACTGTGCAAATGATTCTGAAAGTTATAAGACTAGGTAATAAAGGTGAAGATTTAGTCCTAGCTCTATTTCTAGATATTGGGGTAGGTAGAGTTTGGTATCACTGCGTCACCGTTTTGCCGCGTCACCGCATCACCGGTGTGAATAAAACATGAGCATGAATCGTACACGAACCTTATTGAGTTCGGTTCGCGGGGTGACGTGCTTCAAGACATTACCATTTTACGTAGAGTTCTGTGGTAATAATGAAAGAACTAAAGCTACCGATATAGCGAAGAATAAGCTCGTTGAAGTGGCAATGGCTGGTACATTCGGAATAACGGCTGGCCGATGGGCCAATACGGTTCAAGAGTGAAGGCCAGGTTTAGGTAGACGGAATGTTGGTCCACCATTAGCCAGATGGGAAGAGATCTCCGTGCAGTGGCAGGTCCGCGTTGGATGCGAGTAGCAAGGGATCGGCTATCTTGGCGTTCATTGAGGGAGGCCTATGTTCAGAAGCGGACGGATAAATGCTGATAAATTAAGTTTTTAAATTTACCTAAGCTTGATATCAGTCGATCTTTCTTCGGATTGATCTTTTAGTTACTTACCTTTTTGCGATTCTGCAGCACACATATTCTGTATTTTAATGTGATTTTATTAACGTTGTAAAGATTTATGTTATTTTTTGTTTGTTAGATTTAGTTTTTGTTTTCCTTTTTTAATTTGTATGTGTAATGTGGAACTGAGAATAAAAAGTTTATCTATCTATCTATCTATATTGCATATAAACAGTTAAATTATAAACATATTTCGATGATTACGGGCCTTAGCGGGATAATATTCGGCTAGAACTAACGTTTCAAAAGTTACTTCTAGCCGAATGGGTTGAGCGTCACTCGTGAACATCTCTCTAATACAAAGGAGAGTCGCCTATCTCCAGACTTAAGAAAAATATTAGCGAGCAATAACCTGCCCTAAGCTTTCTACATAATAAATAAGCGGGCAGTAAGTGATTCTTTCCCGCAGGTAAATAGCAGAGAAAATATAATATTAAGCGGAAATACTTTCCCCAAACTTTGTTCTGGTATATTTTTGTCACATGGAAGCAAAAGAGGCTTAGACTAAGCCTTATGATGACTTCTGACGCTCACAGATGACCGCACAAACAAAGGTTATGCAGATGCGTTGTCTACCCTCTGTCTATCCTCCCAACCCTCCAATGGGCTACCAGAAATCCACAATCCGTAATATATGCGACAGCATAGCTGTCACATAACACTGTTGTTATATGAGCGGAAGGTGCCTGGTCAGGCTGGACCAATCTGCTGTAAATGATGATGATGATGATCAACAAGCATCACGTTATAGCTCCGCCTCAGTGAGGTGAAACACTCTACACGACCTTTGCTACGATGACGTAGCGCTACAAACACTCGTAGCTGCGCTACGTCACCGCGATTGTATTACGTAGCATCGGTTTCAAATCATTTTTATAAGGTTCGTGATTTACAAAAAAAAAAAATTAACTGTATAGAATATAAAGAAAAAAAAATAGCTTCCTGCTTGATAGTAGAAAGTTTCAATGGAACTTCCTTATTTTTAAAACGAAAAAAAAAATCAATTTTATGGTTATAAATAAAAATGATTCAATTATACGCCGATTTTGGCGATAGCAATGGGCGATTTTTCATATACCTATTTCATTACATTTATACAAGAATAATTTTTATGGTAAATCAGCTAGTTGTGAATAAAGCCTTTATTATTGTGGTATGAAGCACATCCGAATAATAAAATATGAACAGATCGTCAAAATATTACATCCAAAGACCGAACTACTATTTATTTTTTCCAAATAAACATTTGGTCTGTCCCCTGGGATACCCTTTCATCCCGGATTTATTTCATACGCGCCGCACGGGAATAAAGGTCCCTAAGTATCCAACCATTTTGAAGATTATGGTTTTATGTGAATTCATGACAAAACGTTATAATATTATACTGAGTGTTGCCAGTGGTTGCACGCGGGCTAACATTATATTAACATGGATTTAATTCTTAGAGAATATATTATATTACTTTATTGTGGCATAAATAAGTTTAAATCATAATGGACCTTATAACGGATAGCTAAGGATGTTTGTTCTTAAATCGCCCTTTTTTATTATTTACAAAACAAGACCTTATTTGTTGCAGTAGTACTTATTTGGTGAAAAAAAAAGAAATTGCCAGTCAAAGAGATTGTCGATAGAAGTGAAAGTTTACAACTTAGAAATACATAAGGCATTGTAAGCATCCACGGATACATCTACACCACGTCAATCTGGTCCCGTGGTAACTTGGTAAGTTTTCGAAAAATTTGTGTTGAAGGTACCAGACAACGAAAATATTTCTAATACTTTCATACAATGCATATATTTAAGATTAGTATGATGTAATATACATATTTAACACAAATCCATGACCCAGGAACTAGGATGTTTTTTTGTTCCCAGATGGCATATGAATCCGCTAACTCTTAGACTAGCTTGGCTAGTCTTGAGTCAAGAGGCGTCAAAAATTATAAAAAATGATTCCGTTATGTAAGTACGGGTCTCCTCCTCGAAATCAGGCGAAGAGGGTATCGGGCCATGGTTCACCGATGCGCTGGCTCAATGCGGGCTGGTGAACTTCACATACCTTCAGACTTTCAATCTCATCAGGCATGTAGGTTTCCTCACGATGTTTTCCTTCACCGGTGAGCGAACGATGGTCTCGCGTTTGAGAGGCACTTAGAAATCTGTTTCAAGGCACACACGGGGGGTCAGGATCGAACCCGGAACCTCTCGCATAAGAGGCCGAGTCGTCACAATCCATATATCAATCTTCGCTCGCAATTTATCTATAGTAGTAGTATTATTAATATAGCGGTTATCGTGCGGTAGTACTTTAGTAATTGCTTATGGTGACTGTTTATTATGGTTATTGGACATTATATTATAATTTTATTATTATTATTATTATTTAAATGATGTACACATATAATATAATTGTTGTCTGTTATATATATGTTAAAATCGACTATCTAAACATGATGTAATAAATGTTTTTTAATAAATGTTATAAATTGTACAAAAACTTTTGCATGCCACACGAGGCCAATGTGTTGAGACAATTTTGTGAATAAACTGTATCCACCTTTGTATTTTACACACATAAGCAAATAAATGATTTGATTTGATTTGATTTGCAGTACTCACGGGGTATTGCATATACAAGGATCATAATATACTCTCGTAATACCCGGACACCGCCTGATAAACTCGTTAAATATTCATCTGCACTTCGCTTCTCTTTACTTACATCGTACACGTTGTAGTGAAAAGTTATATTTAGTCCACAAGTCCCTCATTACATTAATAATAATATCTATGGATTCTTTTATACCACGTCAATCTAGTCCCGTTGTAATTTTCCGAAGAGACTTGTGTTACGAGTACCAGACAACGTTAATACATATATTTAATACTTTTCATATCAATACATATATTTATGATTGTTATTATATAAAACACATATTCAATACACATCCATGATCCAGGAACACAGAAACTTTTTGTTTCCTGGCGAGATTCGAACCCGCTACCTCCTGGCTTGAGCTCCAACGCGCTTACTATCAAGTCACAGAGGTAGTTAAAGATTTAAGTGCATAATTAACAAATAGAGGGTTTTTAATATAAAAATTTAATAAGTGTGTAAATTTAATAATATAAAGGACTTCATATAATCGAAGACATTAAAAAGCATTTACAGTTTGTTTCGAAGGAAAGTTTATATGTTATAAGGACATAGAGCTAAAGTACTATTAGAATTTTAACAAGTGTTTTACTCTGTGACCATGGCCGCTGTACAGGGGTTCCCAACCAGTGGTTCACAAGATCTAAATAGGGTCCACGAAACGCACCGGTTAGACAAAGAATAACACACACAAGTTCATAAGTCTTATTGAGATAATGTCAACTTATACAAATGTCAATATGTTATAATCATTAACTAGAAATGTTTAGATTAGGGTTCTGTTTCAAAATCTCCAGTTAAGTTCCCAATAGGCTATCGGCAACATATATTTTGACAGATATTTGACAGATACTCCATACTCTATCTATATCTATAGACTAGATATCATCATCGTCATCATCATCATCATCAAATCCGGCCACAGCACATCCATTTCAATACACATGAGACCCCAAGGAATTATTTCACACAATAAAGCGATTGTCAGTTGGTTCATAAGCACTTTTCTTGGAAAATAAAAATTTCATTAAAGATTTTTTCTGCATTTGACAGCCCAATTATCTAACTTATTAGGGAGAAAAATTCTTTTGGGGCGAATGATACCCAGAAACACAGCTAGTATAGCTGTGAAATAAATTGCTTTTATATAATAAGGTGTACAAAAGCGGGCGATTCTCTGCAAACACAAATGAACGGCAATTTTAATCACGAGTGCGCTCAACAATTTTCGTTATAATACAATTAATATTATAATAGCATTTTAAATTATCCAAACAGGACAACGTTTAGTCAATTATCAATTTAATTTACTATGCTGTAATGCTTTTATTATTTTATACATTATCTCTTTCAAATCGTTGTATGTTTTTGTTTATTGAAGCGAGTATGTCAGTAAGGCTGCGTGTCCATCGGATATGAGCTAAGCTGCGTTGCGAGGAATGTCTTTTAAGAACCAATCGAAACGCTTCATTTGCCTGACCACGTTCAGCGCAACGTCTCTATTGCTTCTTGTAACACATTCCTCGCAGCGCAGCTTAGCTCATCTCCAGTGTTGTTTCAAAGGCTTTAATGCTTACGTTAGCGAGTTTTTCGGCTCTTGTGCTAACTGTTACTTCTTCCTTCGTAGTCAATTCCTGTGACCACAAACAATGCTGGAAGAAATAGGCATAGGTGGTATGATGAGATCGATCATGGGTTCCTTCTTTTTGAAGTTGGTATCGTTGTCAAGAAACATTGAGTCTACTAGCTGTGGTCCGCGACTTCGCTCGCATTAGCAAAAAAATATTTCCTGTTTTTAATGTATCCTATTTTGCTTCTAGTGCCTCCGAGTTTAGTGTTGAAAAGTTCATTATGATCGGTTGAGTAGTTTTCGCGTGTAATCGTAATAAACATCCTTACTTTCACATTTATAATATTAAGTAATGAATAGCAGTTTAATTACTGTTGTAGAACAATAACAATTATCAAACGATATCAATAAAAGAAATAGTTTATTCCAAATAACTAGAACCATTGGATGGAAATAGCCTTATGAATTAAACAATGACACGTCATCCGGTACAACGCGCACACCGCTTACGACCGTGCAGTCAATTCACGTCCAACACGCCGTCACGTCGGTCACGTTGAATGACGTGACGTTTATCACGCTACGGGACGAAAGGGGCAGATTGTTCACGCCGAATTAAATCACGGAAACTACCGTTGAACGTAGAACCGAATGAATGGGATTACATGGACATTTGAGGCTCATGAAGACATGAGTATATTGGGTACTGCTAATGCTTCGTTATCGAAGGAATCTTTTATAGATTCTGAGATGTAAAAAAGTATAAAACTAGTATAAAAATAATATAATTAATTAATCAAAACACGAGCATAGGTTCTTTAAATTGTTAAATTTCGTGTTCATTGAATTAGAAAACTGGCAAAGACACTAATTGATTAACAGGCAATGTCGCTAGTCAGCATAACTTCTTTTTTTGATGACGCAGCAGAAATCCTTTACGACCATACCAGGACCTGGGTAGGCGCGCTGGCATATGTGGGGACTCGCATTGAGTGCCCTACCCCACTAAAACCGCTGCGTGAGCCTTCAGCCGCTATATTTGAGGGACCCGGATCTGTGCAGGCGACGGGATACCCTAAGCGATAGTCAACATAACCGGGTTTGTCGGAGGCAACTCCTTTAAGCGTTAATAAGTCTCTATGCCAGTAACTACACTGCTCGTCTTGTCATTCTCTACAAAACACAGCACATGTTTCACGGGATGAATAAACTAGGTCATGCAGAAGAAATCGCAGAATAGTAGATTTATTCTACGTGTACATTTATATGTATAAAAAAAAATCTTTGCGATCTCAATGTTGTTGCCGGTCGTCTTGGCGGTCATTAAGGGAGGCCTATGTTCAGCAGTGGGCGGATAAAGGCTGACGATGACATTGAAATTCTACAGATATTAAAAGCGCGAGTTTGAGTGGATGTCTAAATGTATGTCTATTATCTTTTCACGTATAAACTTAGATTTAAATTAATCTTTACATAAATATAGCTTATACATCAGAATAATACGTAGGCTATAATCTATCCCCGTACTCCCACGGTAATTGTAAGCACGAGGGTGAAACCGCGGGGCGCTGCTAGTTCAATCATAGCTTAAAGCAGTGACGTCAGTAGTTTGTAATTGTAATTATTAAAAGTATAAAATCCTACATTATTAATAGCGTCTCCGACCGGAGATGCTTGTCACCTCAGCATCCAGATCCACCATCAATCAGCCGCGGGAGCTCGGCGGAGCACCCGGCTGAAACCATGTTGATAACACGACAAGAACAACTGTTCTAATATTTGTTTAACACGGGGGTTCCCAACCACTGCCCCCTATCAAGTGGCACAAACGCTAAACGAATAGAATTAGAATAGAATACTATTATATGGGAATGACACTAGTTTACGACATGTAATTTGAGCAGCTATTGTTATTCCCATACAATAAGTATTCTATTCTATTTCTATTCGTTTAGCGTTTGCCACTTGTCTAGAGGAGCTGGTCTATAGAATATCGGTGGTTCGCTATGTTAACTATGTTAACTAATGCAGCTGGAAAGCTACTTTAATATTGTCTTAAAATGCATTTTCGCTAGTAGATACCATTAACAATCATCATCAGCGTATGCCATCCTCTAGAAACACTCACTTCAAACTATTGGCACGCGTACCGTCATCTTGCTTATATCTTCCCAGCTATAGTCAGAAGGACGTGTAGCGAACCTGTCAGCGCTACAAATCCTGAATCGCGCTATCGTTATTCTACACACCGATCGCTATATATACGACATCTGAAACGATAGCTAGTGGGCTTCGGTCTGGCCGAGCATTGCGCCTCGCTTGGTCGGAGATCTCCCTTTGGGGCCAACCACCATGATTTCCACAGACGGTTAGGACGACATTGTCATTATTCTCACCCCCGTGCCTTCCTTACCATTTAAAGACTCAAGATAGGCCTACAGATCGGTATAATGTCATGTACATGCTATAAACCCTTCAGGTCCCCAAATGTTTTGAGTAGTACTTTTCTTTTGTAAGCCGACTGGCATTCCGTCCACGTAGCGAGTAGCCTTGACATTGTGACCCAACCTTGAGGCGTTGGTGCGTGCGCGTGGGCCGAGCCATAGGCGGCGGCGGGAGCGACGAAACATATATAATATATATTACTGAGTATACCGCGCGGCGGTGGATCAAGTATTAGTTGTTTGCTTTCCTTATAAAAAGGCTGCTTCACCCTTCTGTGAGGTATGCAACAAAATTGAAGATGTGCAACATTTCCTGATGGATTGTGTGAGGAACCAAAACAAAAGAGAATTACTGATTAAAGAATTTCGTTTGAATACGTTCGATGTAGGTTTAATACAAAGTATTTTGGCTCAACCAAAATCTGAAGTAGCGAAAAAGATGGGTAGTTTGATACACAATAATATGCCTAATCAGTGATTCTCTTGATGAGTGTTTCTTATATTATTATTTTTTAGTTTATATTATAATTAGTTAAGTTAAATAAATAATAAGGATCAATATATTATGTACAAGGTACGATGGGGTTGGCGTATCCGTATGAATAAAAACCCCTTTATTTCAATAAAGATTAAAAAAAAAAAATATTAGTTATCTCAAATGTGCCTCTCACTATTACGGCTAGTCCACTATTGACATCTTGGATTTCGGCTTCTGTTTAATTAAATATTTGAAAAGGTATTCTTTTCCGTAAAAGTTGTTCACTATACAAAAGTAAAGTATAAAATATCAACCCTTATGTGTCCCAGTGCTGGCCACGAGTCTCCTCCTCGAAATCAGGTGAGGAGGGTAACACTATACAAAGTATTAATTATATTAATTTATTTACTTATTTATTCTTGTGTATTATTCATAGAATAAACATTGTGAACAGGGTGTACTTATCTCTATTAGGTACATCATCCAGCGAATTTCTATTAGACTATGATCTCTGTATTCACTAACTTAGAACTCGAGCTCACTCACAATATTTAGTTGCAGCTTGACAAATTTTGGTTTTCAGTATCTAATAGTGACAAAGTTATCTTTCTATTTGAGTAAAAATTAATCGCTGAAATGTATGTACGCATATAACTTCAGAACAACTGCACCAACTAAGATGATTCTTTTTAAGCTATTGCATAGCTTCTATCGCGGGCCTTGAGCGCGGGGACCGAATCCAGAAATTCCGTAACGAAAAAAACCTCACGCTCCCCACTCCGACGGGCACGGAGGTGTGGCTTGAAGGCCGTGCATTGTCTAACGTCGTTTCTTTTTGGCAGTCTTTTTTGTTGTGTTGGTTATCGTCAGGACAAGATGTGTGCGAAAAAATGATGATGATGCTCAACATTTTTGGGTGAGGACAGGACAACGTTTGCTGGGTTCAACTTGTGATATACTTACTCGTATATAAAAAAATCTATTGATGCTAGCTATCCACGCATCGGGATGGGTCATCTTAGCGTTCATTGAGGGAGGCCTATGTTCAGCAGTGGACGGATAAAGGCTGATGATGATGATGATGCTCATTCGTAGCTTCGCCTTGGACCACACATTTCGTATCGCGTGGCGGGCTGTACTCAGCCCTAACGTCAAATTTCCCGAGGGCCCGACGCCCTCTTCCCCCCTCTCATTACACACACCTCAACGTCTATCAAGTATTTATTAAAATACCCTATCAGTAAACATCCTCAAACATACTTTATTTGATAAAATTTTCATTTGGTAATCAAATGTTCATCCAATTGTTCAATCAAATTGTTTTTAATTTCAATATTTTTAGTTTGTTTTGCTGTATCCTACCTTGTTAAGTAGTCGCTAAGTTTTCTTTCACATACACAGAGGTTGCCTGGAAGAAATTGCTAATCAAGCAATATCCCTTTTGTGTACATAAAATATTTCATGTTTAGTGTTAGTCTTGATTTATTGTTTGTGCTCATTATACAATAAAGTATGTTTTATTTCATTCATTCAAATGAGTGAAAGTCGATCTCACGTTGGGTCTAAAGGCTGGCTGACACGATGGTAGTTCACGCACGTTCATGCTTTTCGAACGCATTCACGTATCGCGTAAACCCTTTGACGAACGCTTTAGCAAAGCGAGTTTTCGCGTTCGAGAAGGCGGCATGCTTGTCGCGCGTGGAACCTCGAATCGTGTCTACAAGTCATAAGCCTACGTAGACGGTCTAAAATGAATGCGATTATGAATCGGTGACACGCGAATTCGAGCGACGCGGCGGCTGTATCATACGTGCCCGTGAATTATGTCGCACGGCCGTCACCGACACCGGCACGACATCCAGGGGGCTTAGTCAAAACGCCATTACGAAAACGACAGCGAAGTTCGTTCGTTCGTTCGAAGTTGTGATTGGCTAAATTACGTCGTCGATTGAACGATCGAGCGATCGACGACGTGAATTAGCCAATCACATACATTTTATTATTTTCGAACTTCGCTGTAGTTTTCGTAATGGCTTTTTGACTAAGCCCCCAGTTCATTTCGCGCCATTCGGCACCACACCTCCACATGCGCTTAGTCCACTTCAATAGGTTTCGACTGCTTTTTAATTTCGAGCTGAGCAGCGCCGCTTCGCGTTTGCCTCTACATCGGTCACGCAAGACGCAGCCTAAGGCCATTTAGGGTATTTCGAAAAACTTTAAGACGATATATGAGTGACATTTGAGTCCTCCCGTGACAATCGTAGTAAAAAAAGTAAAACGACGTCAATATAAGAATCTTAATAAGCCTCGATAAAATCCGTAAAAAGTTCTTACTACCTTATGTGATTCGCGTAAACATAAGAAAACAATATCATGCGACACGTACTAAAAAAAAATAAAATATATCAGTGGTGGAAAAGTCTTTGAAGGTATGTGAAGTTCACCAACTCGCACTGGGCCAGCGTGGTGAACTATTAGCCCATTACCCACCTCGCTTGATTTTGAGGAGGAGACCCGTGCCCAGCAGTGGGACATAAAGGGTTGATACTTTTTTTAATGTCGTACGTAGGTCAATGACATTGGAGTAAGTAGCGGAATTGTAATGCATTTGGGAAGGACACTTGGCTAAGTCGCGAATGGTAGCCAAGACTGAGCTGGAGATGTCCAGGATGACCTGTAACGAAATGGGCTGGTGATGTAGGAAAACTGGTGGATAAGACAGAGAAGGGTTAGGGACTAGCAGAAGAAGAAGGGACTGGCAGAAAAGGGGAGGCCTATGCCCAGCACTGAGCAGTAATGGGCTGATAATAATGATGTGTTGGTTGGTGATATATATATATATATATATATATATACATATATATATATATATATATATATATATATATATATATATATATATATATATTGTCTTATATAATATATTTGATATATTATATAAGACAAAAGCTTATGATAATATTTTGTCGAAATTATATGAAAGCAAAGTTATCTTAGAGGATAAGCGATAAGTTCTAACATGTCGTTAACAACATGTCCAAAGTATATAATGACTTCCCGGCGTCTACGCGAACTTTTACGGGAGAAGTTCGGGATAGTTTTATCTACTTATAATCGACGCGGAATAATCAGTAAATCAGGGTTTAAGAGGATCAGCAGCGCTGTCAGGATTAAGATGCAAGTTTGTTCCCGTTTCTTATGAAAACTTTGCCAGCTATTTTATTATTTCATTAGTTTTTTGTCCCAAACGGAGCAAGTCAGGGGGAGAGAAATAAGGCAGAGAACATGACACTGCGCATTTAAGGTAGGCTGTGTAAGTGTATATAATGTGTATAGTTGTATATGTTTCCATTTTCGAGTCTACATACTAGGAAATACGAGCTGTATTCGTTGAACAGACATATATACGATAATAAATACAATACAAAGCGAATATTTATTGAGTCATTTTCTTTTAATTAAGTAAAATGTCCATTTGTCGTCGTGACAGACGAAATGGTCCGAGGCCGCGTCGAATTATATAGTGGACACGTAATGTTCACATTATGACTCGACAAAGGCACACAATATAATGATAAAGCAAATTATTGAGGCGCTGTAAATATACAACTTCTGAATGTATTGAAGCATTACATGTCACAGACTAAAGACTTTCTGTGTAGATAGGACTAAATAAAATATTGATAAATATTGATGTATCAAAAAACTTTGTAACAGTAGGACCTCTGACACCGGCTCGTAATGGTTTTAGTAGGGAATGCATCCCAAATGTGAGTCCACACACACGCCAGTGTACCCAAGGTCCTGGTGGGTGCTAAGTACATTTTCCTGCATCAGCGAAAAGCAACTCATTGACGTGTTGCCTATCAGCAGATGTAAGGCTTCCCATCTGCTATAAAGTATTGGATAAATCGCGATAAAATCCTTTAAATTCTGTTTTAAAGGTAACAAATATCAGCTTATAGGGTTAGGTTATATTGTGGCGGACCAATCAAAGCGCCACAATCCTGAATCGCGCTATAGGTATTCTATAGTCCAATCGGTAAATATACATTATACACCATCTGATACGATAGCTACTGGGCTTCGGGCTGGCTGAGCATTGCACCTCGCTCGGTCGGAGATCTCCCTTTGGGGCCTATCACCATGATCCCACAATATAGCCGGTCCGAACCCATCCAATGTACGTGTACAATATACTACAAATGCTAAGGTTAGCATTCTCTTAAATTATTCGCAATCATTATCCATCATAACTATATAGACAATTATCACAAAGCCTTCCAGAACAATCCCACAAAAGATTATAACAAAGCGACGATAAGCCTAAAAGGTACTCCCACAAATCCACCGCAAACCGCTCTAGAATTCCTCCAACATTGACACAGAAAACTTAGAGAGTAAACAAACCCACTCTGTTGACACAGTTTCAAAGTCCTCTGATTTCATAACAATTGTTCTCAAAGACATTTTGTTACACTATTTTCTTCTTCTTCGTTGGCCATAGGTCCCTTGCGGAATTGCCAGTTACAGAGTGGAGTTGTTATAATTATAATGTCATTGTTACTTCATCCATCGGAAAATCCTTTCATTTGAGGATATTTGTACGATATTATTATATCTAATAAACGTCATACTGTTTACAAGAAATCCGTTGAAAGATCGCCATACCACTAATAGAATTATATTTTTTAACGAATTTGCCATCTTATTGTTACTTAAAGGAGGCACATGTCCCGTATGATCGGCCATAAACCAGGCGGGAAGACGATTTTCGTGCAGTGTTGGATGTGGAGGGGGAAAGAGATTATTAAAAAGATAGATTAAGATAAACTAAATCCTCCCAAATTCTTTTTAGACGTCATCACTGACTAAATACTAAGCGATGAACCATGTCACCATATAAAGTGAGCAATGTGATTTCACCGATCACTAGAACAAATGGCCTGCGACGTAGCAGACCTCCGCCAAGCATAAACCGTAAGATATTAATGACCAAGGGCCAAAGGGCCCATCCTATTTTATGTGGTTAATAACTCATGTTCGGGAATCTAGGACAAGCGAGAATTTTCCGATTTATAGGATTATACGTCTGTATACTTATGGCTAGGCATACAATAAAACGAGCGTCATGAAGGTAGGTTAGTGGTCAAGGTTGCCCATTTTATGAGAGGTAATCTGAAACTAGCCCAGGCATGTCATTCACGTGTCGATTATCTTTAGATGACAAGTCTTGGTGCCAGTAATCTTGCCGCTCATCATACTTTCTTTTCCGAATGGCAGCAAAGCTAAAATCAGCTGAAAAAAGCCCATGCAGCCGGGAGTGCGGCACAGCGCATTCTTCTCCCCGGTATGTCTGTAGATCTATACTTTTATAACGATGATAATTTAAGAATACTTGGTAGCGTGCCCTGTGTTAGTCAGTACCCGGGCTCCGGAACACCCCCCTCTAAGCAGATGAAGGCAACTTGTAATGGTTTTAGTGCGTTATACCGGTGACTAGCGCTGCGGAGTCCCAAATATCCTCGGGGTCGACCCATCCCCGGATGAATGCACAAAACACAGCGATGGCAAAAAATAAAATGCTTTTCATTAGTCTCTTCCAACTGTTGAAATAGATTAAAAAGTATACGTAGTAATTATAGATAAGAGAGAAATAGAGAACTTGCTATAGAAACAAAAGTCTTAAGAGTTCTATAATAGAATTTATTTTGTCTCATTTGCTTCTTTGTATGGTAACATATTTTAATAATAAAATAAACGTAAAATAAAATGGACGCTTCTAGAATAATTAGGGGAATGTGAATTAACAAATGGAATAAAGCGCTTCAAGCGAAGACACCTATAAAATTGTAAATACAATTGTCGCTTAAATACCGGAGAGCTTATCGCTCGAAGTGGGTAGATAAAATTAGCGTTCTTTTTTTCAAGATTACGTTTCTATAGACAGTTTTTAATGAAATGGTCCGGGTTCGATCCTGACCCCATGTGGTGCCTTAAGATGGGTATTTTCAAAATCTAAAGTGCACCTTTAACACGGGTGCAGCCCAATATACAGCCAAGTTACGAGAGTTTGTAAGGACATTATGACAGCCCAACGTACGAAATATATCCCCGACTGACGTCACACTGACACGAGTGTCCAATCACAAAGCGTCTCTTAAGATCGATAAGAAACATACATACAGCTTAAGCTAATAAAAATCATATAAAAATGTCATTGAGGACAATATTGAATAAAAAAAATATTTATTTATTTATTTATATTTGAGAAACAAACAATTATTGTAACACTAGAATTTAAAACTAACAAGAAAAATTACAGAAATCAGCTAAGTTTTCACTTTCCACCAAAATATTCCGATTTCTTCAAAATGATTGTCTAAATAGAAAACATCCTAAATCGTAACGACCTACCCGGGCCTTTGAAATGGACGTGAAATTTAATTGTCTCGTGAAATTTATATGACGCGACCTTTGGAGATTACCTGTAGTCGAATTTAATATCGGAATGCCAACCAATACAGGTTTATTAAATTATTTTAGTTTACGTTCGTTTGCTTTCGTAGTTAATGCGATAATCTCCAAAATTTGGAGAGTATATTTAACATTTATCATTATCATCAGCGAAATGACTTATTTTTGAAGCAATTTGGCTGTTTTCTGGTGACAAAAATTTCAGAGCCATAAATGTTAGCCAAAAACTACGTAGTCTCTGAAACTGGTATATTAGTTATATGTCTACTAGGTGGTGGTCTGCCTACTACCTTGGTAAGGCAAAATGGCAAGTCCTGCCACGGCAGACACATAGAAAATGATAAGAGTTAGTGCCGTGCCGTGCCGTTCTGCAGTCCACGGCATGACCAGAGTGGTACGTCTCGCTTATATGGTACCGGCGTAATACGATAGCTATGCTGTCGCGTTTTGTGTGGTTTAGGAGATTCCGGTGGCCCATTGGAGGAGCAGGGAAAAGGAGGACGCATCTGCATAAAGTTTGTAGTCGCCAAAATGCTTCGACTGTTAGGTTGATCCTGTGCTATAAAAAATGTGGTAAAAAAATATTAAACAGTACTACTGTTTAAATTTTTTTATTTTATTACTAGAAACAGCTTGCAGAGGAGATATAAAATATACATATCCCATTCAAGACTTTAAATTTGGAGCTGAAGCAGAAGCTGACGATCATGAAGTTTAATACGTAAGAGTCGGATATAAAGAAAGAGATATTTTCCATTCCATCGAATCTAGAGTAGGGCTCGTAAAATATTTACGACGCAGTAAAATTTATTCGAACGTATGTAGTAAAACCATTGACAAATGTCCTAACACCGCTCGCGCATACTATTCTTGTAACTGCAAATAAATTGGTCATTGTGGCGTATATTGGGAGTGATATTCACATTATGAAGCTTGTATTATACGCTTGAGATAGAGGAATTTCAAGGCTTGAAATTGCTATCTTACTGGGCATTACTGGGGGTCGGGATCGATATGTGAAGATCCTGCGTATTCATTCTTTCGTCTTTGCTTTACACCGAGTAGAATGATTCTTTAAATTAAAAAAAGTAAAGGCTTTCTTTTTAAACTTAAAATAATTTCAAAAGTTGCTGAAAAATTAATTTTCCACTGAGTTTTGCTTCAGTTATTAATTAAGTCTTAGTATTGAATTCAATAAATCAACAATTCTCAACTTTCCAGTTTTAAATTTAAATATAGAATTGCTAATATAGACATTTTGATATGAATACACTTCTTTAACGAAAAGTCTAATTTTCAAAAGTCACTTCACACACACACACACACACACACACACACACACACACACACACACACACACACACACACACACACATCTTAAAATGTAATATTATCACTGTTATCAGATTGATTTCGATTTCCGATTTATTTGTACGCGTGAGTATGTATGCAAGAATAATCTCACACGCTCGTGTGTGCCCGGCCTCGTGTGTTTTAGCTCGTGTAAACGCTCGAGCTATAAGCTGATGAGGCAGTAAGTCGTAAATAGCTTATATCTTTGAAACTTGAGATCTCGTCGACGCACTATTTTTATTGTATGAAAGTGTATTGTCGGGGAAAAGTGAAAGAGCATAAAATAATATCATCAAGGGTCTAGTGCAGTGATTCCCAAAGTGGTCCAGGTGGACCCCCAGGGGTATACGGAAGACTCGAGGGAGGTCCACGATGAGCGTGACAAAAAATGAGGGTCCGCAATCGTAAGCGGGGGTCCATAAAAATTAATTTGGTTTCGATAGTGAAGAACCAAAATATTGTTAAGTGAATTTTACTATTATAATGTAATATCTCTAAACGAGCAATTTTTGAAAAAAAAAGCTCAGCAAGAGGTGCACCTGATGCAGGAAAATTTTGAAAGTGGTCTATGAAACAAGAGTTTGGGAACCGCTGATTAGCTTGGCCTATTAAGTGAGGTGATCCTCACCACTGTGTGTAGAAATCAAGTGAACCCACGAAGAAAATAATAGTAAGGAAACTTGCATGCCTCATGAGATTAAAAGCCTATGAATGTGTGTGAAGTTCACCGACCTTCTCGCCTGATTTTGAGTAACAGAGACTTGCTTAGAGTTGGACCATGTACGGGTTAAATTAAATATTAAAATAAATAACAACCCTGATGATAACTAGCAATTAGGTATAGATAGTTCAACTCAACATTGCGCGCGGCGCTAGATGTGCTGACTCGTGTCATTACAGCGTTTTAATCACGCGTAGCGTACGACGCTCGCAAAGATGAGTTGAACTATCGAATCGCGAAGAGTTGAACTATAATGTATGTAAATATGAAATATTCGGTGATACGTTCGAAGGAAGGAACACACACACATCTTAAAATGTAATATTATCACTGTTATCAGATTGATTTCGATTTCCGATTTATTTGTACGCGTGAGTATGTATGCAAGAATAATCTCACACGCTCGTGTGTGCCCGGCCTCGTGTGTTTTAGCTCGTGTAAACGCTCGAGCTATAAGCTGATGAGGCAGTAAGTCGTAAATAGCTTATATCTTTGAAACTTGAGATCTCGTCGACGCACTATTTTTATTGTATGAAAGTGTATTGTCGGGGAAAAGTGAAAGAGCATAAAATAATATCATCAAGGGTCTAGTGCAGTGATTCCCAAAGTGGTCCAGGTGGACCCCCAGGGGTATACGGAAGACTCGAGGGAGGTCCACGATGAGCGTGACAAAAAATGAGGGTCCGCAATCGTAAGCGGGGGTCCATAAAAATTAATTTGGTTTCGATAGTGAAGAACCAAAATATTGTTAAGTGAATTTTACTATTATAATGTAATATCTCTAAACGAGCAATTTTTGAAAAAAAAAGCTCAGCAAGAGGTGCACCTGATGCAGGAAAATTTTGAAAGTGGTCTATGAAACAAGAGTTTGGGAACCGCTGATTAGCTTGGCCTATTAAGTGAGGTGATCCTCACCACTGTGTGTAGAAATCAAGTGAACCCACGAAGAAAATAATAGTAAGGAAACTTGCATGCCTCATGAGATTAAAAGCCTATGAATGTGTGTGAAGTTCACCGACCTTCTCGCCTGATTTTGAGTAACAGAGACTTGCTTAGAGTTGGACCATGTACGGGTTAAATTAAATATTAAAATAAATAACAACCCTGATGATAACTAGCAATTAGGTATAGATAGTTCAACTCAACATTGCGCGCGGCGCTAGATGTGCTGACTCGTGTCATTACAGCGTTTTAATCACGCGTAGCGTACGACGCTCGCAAAGATGAGTTGAACTATCGAATCGCGAAGAGTTGAACTATAATGTATGTAAATATGAAATATTCGGTGATACGTTCGAAGGCTTTTCCGGGAAAAGGGAAGGCCTAAGGGTGCGTAAAGTAACACGGATGGAGTGTGAAACATGATATGAATCATATACCTTTAAACGAGCAATTCTTGTACACATATATAATCTGAATCACGGAAACGGCTCCAACGATTTCCATGAAATTTAATATACATGGAGTTTCGGGGGCGATAAATCGAAGTGGTTAAGATTTATTTTCAGAAAATGTCGTTTTATCCGTGTCATGAAGAATCAACTTTACCAAGCAAAGCTCTGTCATCCAAACATAATATGACCTAGAGGATTGACATGTAATATGTTATCTTCTACCAAACACGCTTCAGTTAAGACGGTGTGAGCGACGATGGTCCAGTGGTGGATGGACTCGGCCACTTATGCGAGAGGTCCGGGTTCGATCCTGACCCCCCCGTGTGTGCCTTGAAATGGGTTTTTCTAATTTCTAAGTGCACCCCAAACACGACACCATCGCTCGCTCACCGGTGAAGGTGAAAACATCGTTAGGAAACCTGCATGCCTGATGAGATTGAAAGTCTTTGAAGGTATGTGAAGTTCACCAACTCGCACTGGGCCAGCGCGGTGAACTATTGGCCCATTACCCTCCTCACCTGATTTCGAGGAGAAGACCCGTGCCCAGCAGGGGGACATAAAGGGTTGATACTTTACTACCAAACATACAAAATAAACGTACAAACGCCAGAAAAAGAAGATTCCAAGCATTATTCACCGTTCAAAAATGAACCTTATCATTACAAGGTTACAAATAATAGAAATATATATTTTTTAAAACGTCATCAAAACTTATCAGCTTGTCAAGACATTTGAATGCCTTATCTCGGCCCTGTTAAACCACTTCACATTTTTGGCTTCATTTTCACGGCCCTCTCTCAAATAACAAACGGGACAGAACAAAAGTGGAATCCGCCGCAAATTTTCCATTAAGAGAATTGTGTCCAATCTTTTTGTTAGTCTCATTAGGGACTCATTTTAAGTGTGTCAGCGTATTTGCATTTGCGCGTTCCACTTATAAACAAGATTATATTTTATATCTTCTAGCATCTTTAACAGGATCTTCCGCCCCAAAATCGAAATGAAGAAAAAACGTCTAGATAAATAATCTACAACTTGAGAGGAGCGTATGATATACATATGAACAATTTTTTTTTAATTATATTGGTATACGATTCGATAGAAAAAAATTCTCGTGCAGTGGTCTAGTGCAACTATATTTTGAAGTTGGCTTCCAGTCTTACCGGATTCAGCTGCATACCAGTATTTTAATTGGAGTTAATCTGACCTCCACAACCCAGTGACTGGGCGATAAGGTACCCCGCGGTAAGACTGGTTGTCAGTCTCTCGGGCTTCTGACGACCCGTGAAGACTTTCAAAGATCCACGAATGACAGCCGGGACCAACGGCTTAACGTGCTTTCCGAAGCACGGAGGAGTCTCGGTATGTAAAAGATGGTCATCCATCCACGGACTAACCTTGGCAAGCGTTGCTTAACCTGGTTTTCTCGCGACTATTACCACTGAGCCACGAGTTCCCCAATGTTTGGTTATTATTATACAAACTAACCTATACCAGTTTATTTTCGTTTTAGTGTCATTGTCTTTTCATCTTTTTTGTCGCTGCGTTCGGTTTTTTTAAACGTTTAACCTTTTATATAATGCCATATGAACCTTGCGACTCTTCGTGAAATTCGATGTCACGCGATATTCGTAACGTGTCCCTAGACAAACACCGCTCCGCTGAGCCCAGCTGTTCTCGCGTTGAGACAATATTTACGTTCACACTTATCGCTCACACCCCTAATGCGATTTTAGAGACACCTCATAATAGAGGCGTCTAAGCGGCAGTTTTTTATAGTCAGGGTTCGATTCTGTCAATTTGAATATCTTATTTCCAATATTCATATTTCCTTTAATTGATTTCAATTACGAGATCCATGTGAGAAAAATCCTACTAATATTATAAAGGCCAAGTTTGTAAGTATGGATGTTTGTTACTATTTCACGTAAAAATTACTAAATGGATTTTAATGAAACTTAACAGTAATATAGCTCATACATCAGAATAGCACATAGGCTATAATTTATCTCCGTACTCCCACGGAAATGGGAAGTACGCGGGTAAAACCGCGGGGCGCTGCTAGTAATAAATATTAAAAACTTTCTGTTACCTCCCACATATTACTAAGCGGTGGAAGATTTTATTGCTTATGATAGAAATTTCTAAATATCATTGAACATTGAACAATGGTAGAAAAATATAAAAAAAAGCTAAAATTTACGGTCCACAGCGCCAGTTTCAAAAAGATAACGTAACAAATGTAACACGATTAAGGTCACAGCCAGTTCTACGTAGCGTTCTAAATCACAATTGAGTGCACCATTTTTTTCTTTGGGTTTCGTATCCAGATATTATCTGGACCTTCCTTAGTCCCTTGCCTAGGATCAGGTGCTGGTTGCGAGACCCTTAACGGTATACGGTTAAAAAATTCGTGACTTTTTTGTTTATACCCTTTAGTTATTATGAAGTTACTATACAAAGATGAGAGGATAAGTCGGAGTCCTGAAGCTTTGGGGCCTAAGTCTTCGTCCATATTATTCTCCAATCCGCAATTGAGTTAACTACGTGAAATCATATATCGTTCTTTAACGTTTTGCTATTTTGCCCTATCCCTGTTTACATTACTTACTACGAGTAGATTCATCAGTCACGTGGGTTTCTTAACGATGTTTTTCCTCGAGTAAGTGACTTTATAAAATCCTACATATACATTAAAAATTGTACAAACCTACGTTTGGACCTAAGGGTTCATTGATTCCGAACTGGAACCACTCACGCCAATACCCACAGCGTCTAGATCAATCCTTTTTTTTTCTTTAACGCCAGGAAATGCACTGACGCATCCCGCAGGGAAGTGGGTCTCCCCAGGCGGGTATGTGGGACTCGCTGCGCCCGAAAGATGGTAAATGGACGCAGCTCTACGCACTAAAACCCGGCGAGTGCCACAAATGCCGCCTTTGGTGAGGTGCCCCGGATCTACCAGCAACAGGGCACCTCGACGGCTAGTCAGTCCCTCAGGCCAGGACCAACGGCACCTCCACAGTGGGTTGCCGTCGAGACAGTACAATGAGGCGAGGTTCCCGTCCTCGCCCCTTGTGCCCTGCTCTCTTTCCCCCTCTTCTTATAAAAGGGATACAAAAAGCCCACTTCACTCAATTAGCTTCGCCCAAGGTGTTGGGGTCACCCTGGGCTACTGAGCCCCACCGCCACGACAAGGCCTAAACCGTGGTGGGGATCTAGATCAATCCTCACATAAAGTAGCTTAACGTTTTCACTCAAACGTAGCCCGTTATCTCAATGAAACAGCAAAAATACATGAGTCACGTGACCAGAACAAATTACCCCGTCTAACACGGCGGCCATCTTGAATACGTAACGAGCAGATACGAGGTAAACTGTTGCTCTGCGCTAATCATGCGAAATTATGGACATCAGTACGCCTACTGTACCGGGAAACGCAGTGCTGGTAGGCCTCCCACTAGGTGGACTGACGATCTGGTAAAGGTCGCAGGAATCCGCTAGATGCGGGCGGCGCGCGACCGGTCGTTGTGGAGATCCTTGGGGGAGGCCTACGTCCAGCAGTGGACATGTTTTGGCTGAAAGCATAAGTAAGTATAAGTACGCCTACTGATGTCCATAATATGTCTGTGCTGGACTATGCGTCATAATGAACGCCGAGACGGCCGAACCATTTCAGTGAAAATACTCTTAATAGACGCTCGAGTAAAACACACTTTACTTATTTTATTTTATTTATTTATTTTAATGACTATCAAAACGATCGTAACCCGTAGCGTCGGAACATTTGTATACTTAAATTTATTTTCGTCATTTGTTTCATATAAAACAAGTTCTTAATGCCACTGGATTACCGTGGCGTAGCTGTTCATGATTATTTATTCACCCTCGCTAATTGCCCTTAAAATATAAACGTCTAATCTTAACTAAAACATTCTTATTCATATTTGAAACTTTCCAAGCGAATCCTCAACGTTTGATAGCGAGTCAACAAAGAAAACTTTAGTGGAGCCTTAAACAAACCTTAAGAGGTCCAATTACGGACCCTTATTAATTATGTACGCCGCGTCCTTGAGTAATTATTTGACGTGACGTCACTGTTCCCTAGATTTGTTCGAGGAGGGAAAATCTAGATTGTTCTCTTACGATATTTAATTGGCAAATTTCTATTTAAGAGGACTGTAGACTTTGGGATAAGATTCTGATGTCTCTCGTGAAGTTAAAGGTATATACGGTTGTGTAAGATTGTATATTTGTTATTGAGCGACGATGGTCCAGTGGTGGATGGACTCGGCCTCTTATGCGAGAGGTTCCAGGTTCGATCCTAACCCCCGCGGGTGCCTTGAAATGGGTTTTTCTAAATTTCTAAGTGCGCCCTAAATACGAGTAATACCCATCGCTCGCTTACCGGTGAACCAAAATATCGTGAGGAAACCTGCATACCTGATGAGATTGTTGAAAGTCTTTGAAGGTATGTGAAGTTCACCAACCCGCATTGGGCCAGCGTATCCGTGAACTATGGCCCATTACCTTCCTCGCCTTATTTCGAGTAGGAGACCCGTGCCCAGCAGTGGCCCGTAAGAGTTGATAACATTGTATATAGAAGATAGCGCATATAGACTGTTGTATGATCATCTTGTGGTAATCTATTATTAACACTCATCGACAACCGCCACATTTTGAACATTTGTGTTCCCAGCCTTTGAAATATGAGAATGTTCTTTTTGGAGGTTCCTAAGAGGGACTCAGGAATACCGCCCACGGTTCAACAAAGTTGTTTTATGTCATTGTGAAAAAATAAAAGTAAGCTTTTATCTACGGTTACACGTGCAGTCTGCTTTAAAGATGGTCCGTATTAATGATTCACTAAGTATCGCATTACATTCAGCGCACTTTACTACAGCTTCTGCTTCTATTTTTTTTTGTAGTTACATTTATTTTTTAATTTTAAAAATTTTATTGCTTAAGCTAACTCTAAATTTCTATATGTGGCGTGAGAGTCTGTGTTCGATTAAGCACGTTTAGCAGTGTATATGTTCCTCAATAAATGTTTATTATTATTATTTGTTCTCTATCGAATTTTATCCGCGAACCAGCTTTGCTATATTGCGGTAAGAACATCGGGGAAGCGCACCTATTTTATATCTCAAGATGTTTTTCGACTAAAACTGGCACTAAAAAACATGACTCGTGTGGCGTTATATCTATTGCTGAATCTTTAATTTAAACCTAAAATCATGTAACGAGCTAGCGCAACGTTACACTCACTCTGAGGCGTTCCTTTTAAGGCTTGAAGTACAAGCGAGAGCACGGAACGAGCGACAAAGAGGCACAATCGGCCCGTCAGTATTTTCTCATGACGTTGTCGCGTTCAACTATCGTCAGTAAACCGAATTTACGGACAACCGATTTTTTTGTTTAGAAAAAGGGCAAACGGTGTTAGTTCACCTGATGGTAAGTGATAGCTTTATCCATAGACACCCGATACACCAGAGGATAATCAAATTGGTCACCGGCCCTCTTAAGAGTGAGTATGCTCTAATATTAAGAGTTCTTCTTAAACCTGACACAATACGAACTCTGAGCTAATCTGTGAATTAGATAACAGCTGATCATCCGATCGTCATCATCAGCTGACCTAGATAAATTTTCTATTAATCAATTTCGAAATCGAATCGAGCTCGGACCTGTAAAATGATAGTTGTAAGTAGTGATTAAAATAAATAAATAAATATATTTGAATAAAGCGCAAACTTATATTCATACATAAGTATATAACATACGTTTTAAAACTGGTAACTTAATTTAAAAAAAACATTTTGTTGGTAAACCATTAAATAAATACAAATTCAAAATTATCAAATAAAACATAAAAACTCTCACCGAACCAATATATAAAAACAAACTCTACATTTTCATATTAATAATACCACACATATTCCATTTATAAACCAACAAAAATACTTACTTTTATTTTTAGCAGACTCTAATTACGGTTATATTCAAAAGAACCATGACCGACTCATAAACATGCTCTATAATAGAGTTAAAAATAAAATAAAGAGTTCATCGCTCTTAACGACCGTGTATCGTAAACACGGGAGATACACACACTAGCGCCTCTATGGCGAGCGTAAACAAAACTACATTTCAACACCAATTTGTAGAACGAGATCTAGCGAATTTCAAAACCCTATAACATACACATAACATTATCTGGGGGCACGGCAGTGTCACCGCCAAGTCGAGCGCAAAGCAAACACTGCCGTACTATCTTTACTGGAACCATTTCGCCGCATTTACAGGCCCTTATTTGAGAACCTCGGGATAAGACCAGAACGCAGAAATTTTCGTCATATAGTCTTACCGTTAGGACCTCTAAGACCTCAGTTCTGACTGACCATAGTTGATGTGATGTACTCGAAACGTTGATCAAGTAAAAAATGCATTATAAGGAAAGAAATATGCTTAAACATTTAAAACCCGATAAATTAAACAATCATGACAACAAATCATGGATAAAAACAACAGATATTTGCGAATTTCATGGCAGTTACTTAAAATATGTTTACGTGCACAGCGTTTAGGATTTTTTTTTATTATATATTTTATATTGATTTAAGAGTAACATTTGGGTAGACACCAGAAACTATAAGCACGTAGCTTTTTCTATAAACTTTAAAAATATTGTCATAATAGTATGGACTAGTAAAAAAAGAATATTATAAAAACTCGTAAGTATATATTTAACAAATCATTCTCACAATTAAATATAAATAAATTTAAAGTATAAAACCTTTATTAAATATGATGTTAAAAGTTAAACGGCTTTTAAGTTTTCGATTAAAAAATTGCCAGACAAGTTTCGTAAAACTTTGTTTGTTACTAGAAATAACTCAGTCTAACTTTCATGTCTAGACGGTTACTTGAGCCTGGCCTCTATAAAAGTAGTTTCAAGCAAAAACGTAATATCTTAGTTGTCGAGATGAAATAATTTATCAATACCGAATAATGGAGTGACAAATATTTTTGTATATTGCCGTTACATTATCTAACTTTCCTATGACTTTTTGAGCTTTTTATATCCTAATAAAATACTTACATGTGATGTTTTGCTAACCGGACCATACCGTTTGCTGAATAAAAATAAAATTTTCTAATTCTAATCCTACTAATATTATAAATGCGAAAGTTTGTGAGGATGTTTGTTACTCTTTCACGCATAAACTACTGAATGGATTTTTATGCAACTTTACAATGATATAGCTTATACATCATAATAGAACATAGGCTATCATTTATTACCGTACTACCACGGGAATGGGAAATATGCGGGTGAAACCGCGGGGCGCTACTAGTCTTTAATATAACGACTCTATATGACAGCATAATTCAGAACATAATTAATAACTGCCAGATCTACTATTAGGTGTGCGTTACAACTTGCTAAAAAGTCGTTGGCTCTTCGTCTAGTTCTACTCTAGAGCGTTTGGCGGTTATTCATCGAAATCTCCATCATATCCTTACATCGAAAGAGTCGTAAAACTGTAATGAGACTAATAAAGTTTATTAACCCATAATATACGCCATTACTCTATTATTGAATATTCGCAGAGCATAAAGTTCTGAGTATTGAGATGCATCTCCGATGGATATATATTTCATAGATCCAGCTGTGAACGATAGTATACTGACGATGATCAATATTTATCAACACTCAAATCTCTACGTGACCTGGTGGCCGAATAGCAAAGACTTCTTTTTCGGGTACTTGAAAATCATTACAATTCAAGACATCATTCGAAGATAGTTTGTTTTGTGGAAACCTTTTCCGTGAACAGAATACTTTTAATGTAATATCTTAAAAAGCGATAATATCTCACTTTAAAAAAAAAAAACTCGACTATGATAAGACGAACGATCATTCGGTCTCATACGATATGTACGACATGCTCTTAGGGCCTGTTTCACAATCTCCCTTTAAGTTCCCAATAGGCTATTGGCAACATATTTGACAGATAGAGTATGGAGAATCTGTCAAACATCTGTCAAATATGTTGCCAATAGCCTATAGGGAACTTAAAGGGAGATTGTGAAACAGGCCCTTAATATATTACAATTAAATCGCACATAAGAAACAAAATTTCTACCTACATTAATATAAAAAATAGGCGTAGGTTCTAATACAACATATCAGCATCAACCTTTATCCGTCCCTTTATCCGTAAATCTAAGTTTACGCGGATGGAGCTGCGAGCTAGAGCAAGTACATACGTATGTTAAAATGCTCAAACAATCCGGGAGGTAATGATTTATATGACATATTACATTTTTCATAAACAGTGATTTATTGCGATTCCCAACGTTATAAAATATCAAACTCCAGCCAGTGTGGCGAAGTGACCGATACTGTACTGTGACCAGGATTTACTTGAATTTTAGGACATTTTGTTTTCTTAGGTTTACGCGAATTTCACTTATTATAATGAAACGACTTTTTATGGATCTTATCGCGGTTTATTTGGTTTTTTATGAGCTCATAAGAAAACAAAATAATTTAGGACCTTTTTATTTAGTTGCATTAACAAGCAGGCAAACGGGCGATTTGATATTAAATGGTCGCGTTACTCATAAACATAAACGCATTAATCTAGGATAAGATCAACCAACTTATTAATGCGTAAATCGTTTGACTATGACGACACATAACATGGTAAATCTAGGAGACAGTAATTGCATTACCTGTCCTAACTTTCTTACCGAAACAAAAGAAAACAAAAAAGATGTGTGTGTGTGTGTGTGTGTGGTTTACACACGATAGAAGTGAAACACATGTTAAATGCTCAAATACAAGCAAGTATGTAAGTGTGCAATATACATACACACCGACATTTGCTCTCTCGCTCTTTTGTATTCGTGTCTCTTACCTGTCGTTTTTTCCGTTGCATCCAGTTCGAAATCACAAAGATTCTAAAGAAGTTTCACTTCAAAAACCATTACACTTTCCATTTCCTATTTGATGGGCTTCTATAGAAAAAGGCAAATTATATCTAATAAAATGAGTATCCTCAAAATTCGTGCACTCATGCTCACACATTATCGACTCACTTCCCAAACTTTGCAATTGACAATGATCTATTGGTTCATTCCAGCTGGGATAAAACGGAGGGGTATAAAACATTTCTGGCTAGAATAATAAGTATAAAATTAAATAGACAACTATTTAAGGCTTGTATATTAGTAAACTTGGCTTTTTTCAGCTCATAAGAAAACAAAATAATTTAGGACTTAACTTTTCGGATATTTTACAGCAACCATGGTCACTTAATAAACCGCGATAAAATCCGTAAATTTGTTTCATTATAATGAGTGAAATTGGCGTAAACATAAGAAAACAAAATTTAGGACCTTTTTCGTTAATTGAGGGAGGCCTATGTTCAGCAGAGGACGGATAAAGGCTAATGATGATGATGAAACTTGGCTTTATAACAATCACATTTTGGTCAAGTATACACTACAGTCAGGTTAAAAATATGACATAATAAATATTACAATACGAAACGAAAACACTACTAATGAATTATCGTACCTTATATAATTTTGAACATTACCATTTACATTAATAATGATGTAAATTATGGAAAATGATAAATGAGAAATGTAAATGGTAATGTTAAAAATGATGACATCATCATCAGCCTTTATCTGTCTACGACTAAACAAACTCCTCCCTGTATGAACGAAGACAATTAAATCAATCCCTTGCCACTCGCATCCAACACAGACCTACCACTGCATGGAAATTGTCTTCCCACCTGGTAATAATGGCTTATCAACACTTCGTTTACTAGCCAGATATTATTTCGTAGGCAGATTCGTTAACAACCATTTATTAATCGAAAAAATGTCTTCGATCAATAAGCTGCGCCATATTTAGTGGTTTCTGCGTTTGGCAGGTTCAAGACCACAAAGCTCTCACTAATAAACACATCACATCCAATATTAACAAGATAATAATTCCATATGTGTTTTTATTATCATTATCATCAGCTTTTATTCGTCCACTGTTGAACAAAGGTCAGTTTGCATGGTGTACAAACACCGCAAAATTGCTTGACTGATTCTTATGAAATTTTGTGTGCATATCGGGTAGGTCTCAAAAGCGGCCAATATCTATTTTGATATCCTCAAATACTAGGGATTGTCCACCCCTAAATATATTTTTTTAATTAAATTTTTTATTTTTGTTATGACGCAGAATTCAAAGACACATGCGATCGTATATTTTCACTCTTTTAGGATCAACACCCGTTTTATAACAGCGATATTAGTACTTTTGACAGAACGAAGTCTATCGGGCAGCTAGTATCATATATCACTAGGCAAGCAATGAACGACCGACAACAAAATACAAATCGAAAATACATGTAGCCATTAAGATTAGATTATAACAAAAACACGATTTGGGGCTTTACAGTGTTATACTCATGACTCATTTTCCGATGACATATCAGCCGAGATATGAAGTACCATCCCATCGGAATACGAGCTTTCAATGGGTGATCAAAACCTGTGCGGCGCCTTGCCATCGTTAATACTGTTTACGAGGTACATACTGTTCAACGTTAGCAATGATTTCTAACTATCGAAATTATTGTCGAAGATAGTAGGACACCCGCCCGCTTCGCTAGTAAAATCCAGTTTATGCAGCCGTTAAATATCATCGATGCTTGTTGAGTTTGTGAAGCACGAGAATGCCATTAAAATATAATTTATTATAGAATATAATCGATAGAAAATATAAGTATTAAAATAAAAAAATAAACTAAGTAATTACACAAAGGTATCCAAACGTAAATGAAAAAGTAATAAATAAAGTAAATAATTAATAACTTATTATATGGCAATAAAGTGAAGTTGTATAGATAGTTGTAGTGATAGTTGATAGTTGTATAGATGAAAATCTTCGAAGGAAAATCTCATATAGTGGCGGTGAATTGTAAAACTCCTATAGTGCGATTAAGAATCGTGACCTTAATTGGTCCTCCACATTACTCTAATCCTCTTCGAGTTCGAATTTTGAGTCTTCTGCTTGAGTTGCCAGTGACAGAGAGTAAGTCAGAACTGTAGTGATGCTGCACGGACTCCAATCAGTGCTAACAAGGAAAGACATGCACAGCTAGATGATCAGTCGTTGCCCACTGTAGCCGAAAAGCTCTTCATCATCGTCGATACATTATTATCAGCCTTTATCCCGCTCAACATAAGTAGGCCTCCCTCAATGAACATCGAGACACTCTTTAATCCAGGAACTTATTAATAGGTGAATTAACAGGCATCAGTTAATTCATCATCACTATCATCTGCATCTGCCAATTACTAGATATTTTCTTTCAATAAACGGCAAGATTAGAATCATTAGTAATAGAAAAATTTAAGCAACTCAGGAGAATTATCGAAGATATATTTTAGAATAATGAATTTTATTATACACTAGCTGTTACCCACAGCTTTGCCCGCGTGATCTTAGATTTACGGATTTATCATGTCTGATGATGATTATTTTATATTTTAATAATAACTAAGTTTTTGTATTAAAATTGATATAATATGTTATCTTGAATTTCATATTTAGGATATTATTATTATATATTCCACCATACGTTGATCACAATATTACGTCTACCAGAGTAAATACACTACGGCCTTAGACACCAGACAACCGCCCGTTCGAATCACGTCAACACGATTTATTTTCTTGTGCATTATTTTGATTTTGCCCTATCTCCTAAAGTATTCATTTCATTTGCATGATGTAAAGGGCAAAAATAATCTACATGAAGTGCTCAAGCCAATTAATTGATTTAAAATGATAAGGATTCATACCGTATTTGTGTAAATAACTTTCAGACTATCGCGTTATAATTGCCCATTTTTTAAGTATTAAATGGATATAGTATGATATCCCTCAGAGATAGGCATATGCAATCGCGGGATTTTTTGTAGATCTATTTAAGATACACAATTCTACCATACATTATTTTGTTATATCTTAAAGGGTTTAGGCAGCGTTTTCGTTGAAAACTCCCAGACGGCCTATTTTTTTTCGACACCTCCAACAATTATTGTTATATCTTAGCCAATGTATATAAAAACTTAATAAATTATGTACATAAACCTTCCTCTTGAATTGTCCCATCCATTAAAAAACTGCATTAAAATCCGTTGCGTAGTTTTAAAGATTTAAGCGTACAAAGGGATATAAGGACAGAAAAAGCGACTTTGTTTTATACTATGAAGTGATTTGGCTCGCCCATCTGGCACCAACATGCACTTGCCAATACCTTCTTTCTGGCAATACGACTTATGTACGGTAGCAGTAATAATGGATAAAGGAATAAAGGTTACGTTTTCTTTCTCCAATGGCTAGTAGCGCGGGATATCAATTGGACCGTAAAATTTGTGTGGCTTTTAGCTAATGAAACTAAGACATGCCAAGCTCGTCTCAGAATATAAACAATTTATGATAGCAAATCAATTTGCTATACGCATACACCGTAAAAACGATCTTAACGAAAATTATAATAAAATATTGAATGTATTTTTTTTAATTGAATGTATAATTTTGATTTCATTTATCTATTAATCTACGTAGAATCTGCTAACTTTTGTGAAATTCGTGTAGACTTAAGAAAAGCGTTCTTCTCATCCCTATGAAAAAAAATATTCTTAATACTAGCTCGATAATAGCTTTACTGTATTGTCGAGATTGATAATAGGTATTATAAAGGAACAGCATTAATTTACTGACTTTATAGCGCTTTATTAAGATTTTTACACTATCGACGTCTCGGAGAACAATAAAAATAACAAGCAAAATACCAATCAAATTATTACTATGTAACGTTGCGCTAGCTCGTTACATGATTTTAGGTTTAAATTGAAGATTCAGCAATAGATATTATGTTTAATCTAAGCATACTGGTGGTATAAGCGCCATCTATCGTTAACTAGTGTCAACTATTGACATACTCTGTTAGCTCACTAGCGACATTCTAAAATTCAATAACTGTTTGCTTACATCTTTTTCTCAAATAAAATTAAAATACCTCTTGTAATTAATAATAATAAATATAATAATTTAATCTAATCCCTAAACAAAATTATAAATAATCTAAATTAAAACTTAATTAGTTGTAAAGTCCGTTTGACAATTGACTATAGAACTATATTGTTTATGGAACGATAGACAAGCTGTGATTAGGCACCTTTTGATTTGCTGTCACTTCTAACCGACCTCTTGGCCCTTTTCTTGTCCTGACTTCGTGGCTGGCGGAAGCCGAGGCTAACCCTCGTCTATTTTTTTGAATTCCGCTGGGAGTTCGCGGAGCAGAATTTGGATAGGCTAAGTATCCAAACGAGAACATCTAACAGCCGGCCGGCTGAACCGAACGCCCAGCGTGAAGACCCAAGCTGCAGCCAACCTACCATCGCCAGGAGTCCAGTCAGGCCAGTGATTCCTCCCTTATTACCCCTACGCAATACGCTGTCGGAACGTGGGCCAGCTAAAGAAAGTTTCTGGCTCGAGATAAGGTGAGACTTGTCCGAACCTACTCTATTCTACCCCTTCCTATCGTGCTCGCTGGGGGCACCTACCACCCCTACGCGACAGCTGGCGCCCAACGTGTATTCTTTCTAAGGCCTGTCCAAGTTCTGATAGCGTATTTTTAAGGAAATATAGTGTTTTTTTCTAAAATTAGTATCTAAAATTTTTTTTTCTATATACCCACACATACTAAATGTTGTAAGCGTGAGGTGACGCCGAGCGAGCTGGTACGTAATTATTTACCTAACTAATATCTGTTTGTTACTATTTCATCTATATTTCCTTATTTTGTGCCTATATCATAATATTTTGCTACAATATTTTTGTTTTGGTCGTGCTAGATGTCAAAATTTAAGTTTAATTATCTAACCTTTTGTCTTTAATACTATTGAAATTACTATAAAAACACTAAATACTTATTGTAATACGTAAAAGTTCGCAAAGCTATAGTAATAACTAGTAAATTCAAGTTCTATTTTCAAAATATTTAAATACTTAGTTGATCTTCAATTTTTATTTTAAATTCATAAACTTCTATCGTTGAAATTTTACATTTCACTTGTCACTTAGCGTAATAGGGAGATTGCTTTGTAAAAAACACTATTTAACTAAACTACTTGTAAACAGCTGATCTATCGTTCAATAATCTTTTAACTACTTAAGATTTTTAAACCTACATAACCTAATTGTTTTCTATAGCATAACATAAATAGTTTTGATAGCTAGATAATATGGAGACTTACCTAATTAAATTCTTTTTGCTAAACAAAAACGAATTAACCTATGACGTACTGATCAGAGGCGAGGATGCTGCCCTAGCCCTCTTCAGGTTAAGAGTATTGATATAGTAGGACCCTACATCTTACTAAAATCAAATATCTTTATTCTTTAGGTTATAAGTATTGATTTTGTAGGACTCTACCCCTACTTAAATCAACTATTTTATTCTAGTTGTGACTTGTTGTTTTAGTATGTATTGCTTACTTTTTCTAATCAAGAGAGCAACCGCTGAAACCGTTACTAAGATTTATTTGCATTTATTCAATTCATTAAATGTAATTAATTGTTAAAAAGTCTCCACTTGTCTACACACTTGCTGATATGTCAGGTAAACCTCTAGGTGACTGGCATATTAAAGATATTAAATTAGTAAACTATAAATCATAAAACCTACTTAAATAAAACTAAATAAATTATTTTAACAAACCTAATTGAACTTTAACTTAAATTCAAATATTTAAATAATCTAACCTAACCTAACTTGAACTTATCTTAAACTCTTAATATTTAACATCTACTACCTAAACTATGCTGTATTAATTAAACTAAATAATACTAATTAATACTCTTAAACTAACTTATTGAGTCAACAGCGGCTGGGTTGTTTACTCTATATGTAAGGATCTTTAGGTTACTACTATTAACTTAAAGATATCATGAGAGATGCAAGAGTGTATGTGATGGGATGTATGTATAGGTGTGATGTATGTATAGGATGGAAGTGTAGTAAGTTTAGTTCTATGCATAGTTGGTATGTATGACTGCAGTTCAGTATATTATCTTGCAGTGAGTTTATTAGGTAGTTAGTTTAGTCGGATTTTGCTGTAGTAGGCAAAATCCTACGCTTTTTGGCGGGGTACTGTAACGTTGCGCTAGCTCGTTACATGATTTTAGGTTTAAATTGAAAATTCAGCAATAGATATTATGTTTAATCTAAGCATACTGGTGGTATAAGCGCCATCTATCGTTAACTAGTGTCAACTATTGACATACTCTGTTAGCTCACTAGCGACATTCTAAAATTCAATAACTGTTTGCTTACATCTTTTTCTCAAATAAAATTAAAATACCTCTTGTAATTAATAATAATAAATATAATAATTTAATCTAATCCCTAAACAAAATTATAAATAATCTAAATTAAAACTTAATTAGTTGTAAAGTCCGTTTGACAATTGACTATAGAACTATATTGTTTATGGAACGATAGACAAGCTGTGATTAGGCACCTTTTGATTTGCTGTCACTTCTAACCGACCTCTTGGCCCTTTTCTTGTCCTGACTTCGTGGCTGGCGGAAGCCGAGGCTAACCCTCGTCTATTTTTTTGAATTCCGCTGGGAGTTCGCGGAGCAGAATTTGGATAGGCTAAGTATCCAAACGAGAACATCTAACAGCCGGCCGGCTGAACCGAACGCCCAGCGTGAAGACCCAAGCTGCAGCCAACCTACCATCGCCAGGAGTCCAGTCAGGCCAGTGATTCCTCCCTTATTACCCCTACGCAATACGCTGTCGGAACGTGGGCCAGCTAAAGAAAGTTTCTGGCTCGAGATAAGGTGAGACTTGTCCGAACCTACTCTATTCTACCCCTTCCTATCGTGCTCGCTGGGGGCATCTACCACCCCCACGCGACAACTATTTAATTAAATTCCAAAAACTATATCTTAAAAAGTAAAAGTCGTAAAAGGCGAGGGATCGTCAGTCTTGGCGTTCTTCAACGGAGGCCTATATTCAATTATATTTTATAAGCTTTTGTATACAAATTAGTGTATAATAAAAAAAGAGAGCAAGCCCGCTCAAGCCGATCGTGCCCCTCTCTTGTTCGTACCGCGCTCTCGCTTGCGGAACGCGACATGACGTCATCTTTTTCGTGCATGCTGCCCGTAATATCAAGTTATTAGACGTTATAATGAAACAACTTTTACGGATTTAATCGCGGTTTATTTAGTTTTTTACAAGCCCGACGTTTCGGATACTTTACAGCAACCATGGTCACGGGAGGACTTGTTTCACGGTTGTTGCACGGTCATGGTTGCTGTAAAGTATCCGAAACGTCGGGCTTGTAAAAAACTAAATAAACCGCGATAAAATCCGTAAAAGTTGTTTCATTATAATGAGTGAAATTCGCGTAAACATAAGAAAACAATATTAGACGTTGTCACGTAAAAATACGACACACCAATGTCTTATGTTCCTTCTCTTAATATCTAACCAAATTAGCAATATGGGACAGGAATCCTTGGAGCTTCCATTTTACGCCCAGGAAACCGTGAGTACACGAGATGAGTTAATATGCGCCAGAGTGTGACAGTGTGACTGTGTACCTGCCGTAAACCTGTCCCCGCCTCATAAAACCAAATTTACGACCGGACCGGCGCGGACGTCACTAACTACGCTGAGTATGGTAACCATTCAGCAACGACGAGCTCGGATCGTCCTTTTTTTTGATGTCGCATCGGAAATCCTTTTCGGGGGTGCAATAAACTAAAATATGCATTATAATGAAACAACTTTTACGGATTTTATCGCGGTTTATTTAGTTTTTTACAATCCCGACGTTTCGGACACTTTACAGCAACCATGGTCACGGGAGGACTGAGGTGTCAGATGTCCTTCTGTTACAAAAGTTATTCGAAACTACCCTATGATACAACAATATTTTTATTTAGTCCTATCTATGCAAAAGGTGCTAACTGAGCCTTTAGTCTGTGACATATTATTATGCTTGGATTTAGATTTTATTATTTTTATTATGGGATCCCAAGCAGATGGTAGTGGCCAGCCATCTTCTCTATTGAAATTAGGATGTTTTTTAATTTCAATAGCCTCGCGAATCATCCTTGGTTGGAATCGGTGTTCTTTTGCGAGGACCTGTGGTTTATCAAATCTGATATAATGGCGGGCATTATCTAGGCTATGTTAAAATATGCAACTAAAATGTGCAATAAAACCCACTAAAACCATTGCGTGAGCCTTCAGCCGCTACTGAGGGACCCGGATCTGCAGGCGACGGGAAACAATTAGCGAGAGCCTGGCTACCACTTGGCAGTCCCCACGACGTCGTGTCTTTAGCGAGGCCCGGGAGCTCGGATCGTCCTTTTTTTTTTCCTTTTACGCCAGGAAATGCACTGACGCATACCGCTGGGGAGTGGGTCTCCCCAGGCGGGTATGTGGGACTCGCTGCGCCCGAAAGCTGGTAAATGGACGCAGCTCTACCCACTAAAACCCGGCGAGTGCCACCAATGCCGCCTTTGGTGAAGTGCCCCGGACCTACAAGCAACAGGGCACCTCGACGGCTAGTCCCTCGGGGGACCGACGCCACCTCCACAGAGGGGTTGCATCGCACCACAGAACAACCCCTCCCACCGTCGGGACAGTACAATGAGGCGAGGTTCCCATCCTCGCCCCTTGCCCCCTCTTCTTATAATAGGGGTACAAAGAGCCCCCTTGGCTCAAATAACTTCGCCCAAGGTGTTGGGCTCACCCTAGGCTACTGAGCCCCACCGGCACGACAAGGCTTGAACCGTGGTGGGGAGCTCGGATCGTCCTGACTCCTGCTTTTTAATATGTTATATCAAAAAATAATACCGGGGTAGTTATATGATAAGCATGTCATTTACTAACTGTAAAAATGGTTTACTTAATTGTCAAATTTCATATATATTTAATTATTTATTAGAAAAAAATAGGGTACTTACTCAATTAACCAGTGAGTAAATCTATCAAAAGAGTTACAATAAGTTCCGTTTTAATAAGAATGTAAATATATGACCTTATCTATTAGAATATAATCACAATAACATACATTTATCGTTTTTTTATGCGCATTGATGAAAATAATTATCAAGTTAGGTTATTTTTAATATTCAAATAGAAAAACGTGACTTTATTCGGATAAAATTTATCAATATTTGCTCATCAGAATATACATGAAAACGTAACAGAGTAACGAAACAGAAAAACACATTTATTAAAGGAGACTGGCGGCTTTCGGCCTGAACTCCTACAGAAATAAAACGTTTAGGAAAAAAAAGTAGATTTTTACTCGTATCTATTTTATGTAGTAATATTTTCCGAGAACTTGTCTGAGTTGAGAAAAAAATATTTTTATATTTCACCCATGATGTGATAATCGATACTTGCAAATAATCGAGCGACACCATTTTACTTTTATCACATGATTCATAATATTATCCTTCTTTGTGGCTTTTATCAAATTGGTTTTTCTAGCACTTACATTACTTGACATTTAAGATAGGTATATCTCGCAGAAATGAGGTATTTTATAGATTTTATTTTATCGATTTGTATTATTTTTTGTAATCGATTATGCAATTAATACTTTAACTAGTTTCTTTAGGTTGGCAACACAACTTGACAGCAGGCTGTGCTGTCATTCTGTTGATCGCCAATTGCCGATCAATTCGATCAATTTAATATTTTCGTTCTCTTGCTTTTTCTCGCGTCAGCGCTACGTAGATCATTTATTGTTGTATCGTTTATTTTTGACCTCGGCTTTGTATTTTGGACTGTATACCTTGCATAAACGTTGACCTGGCGAATTACCATCGGACTTTGGAACTCTTAGCTATTTTGGATTGTGACTACTATGGAACGGTTACGCTGTGCTAATTGCACCATATCTACTCAACGATTGAGGAGGCATGTATTGACTCCATTGGAAAATCGAGAAATACTGTCTTTAATAAGGCAGTGGCATCCTAATCGCACGGTAAGCTCTTTGATAATACTTTATTTTATTGGGTACATGAATGTTGCTAAACCAAACTGACGATAAAGACTCTGCCAGTACTTTCATGATTTGAAATATTTTCATTTCTAATATTTTGATTGTAAATATTTTAACTTACCACTTTCTTTATTTATTCTTTTTACAGATTCTTAACATAGATCATATATGTCATGAATGTTGGAGATCTATTAATAATGCCCTTTATAGAACGGGAGATGTACAAACACCAGTTTTGGGACATCATCAGGTTTGCATTAATTGTGGTCGATCTCTTATGAAGGCCCGCTTGCATAGACTACAAAGAAGTTCAGAGAGAGATATTCACATATACAATGTTATTGCAGAGTGGATTTTACCTAATCAGGTAATTATTTTATTTATTTATTTATTCTTATACTTAAAATACTTTAACTAAGAACACTTAAGTTACTAAAAAATGGAAGAAAATACAAAGAGCTTAGCTGTAAATTCTGACTGATTACAATTAAATGAGATAAGATCATATTTACCAGTCTCAAACAAAGCTTTACTTACATATCACTAATACAGGAATATTTGAACACTGTAGTATGCTTGTAAGTTAAATAGTTTTTGCTCCCAGCAAGCCTCAGAAGTATAGTATCACAAATTGCATGCATATAATACTAACTACTTATCTTTGACTGGATAAAACATAGATTTTTTTAAATGTCAGGTACAACCAGGAAACCTCATTTGCCATCCTTGTTGGATGCGAGCTGATCAACACCAATATTCTGCCCCGTCAACATCACAAGCTTCATCCTCTTTAATAGTTGAAGGAGTTGATGATAATCAAGCAGCTGTGTCCCCACCACTACTTCCAGAAGTAATTCCAAGACCGGAAATACCAAGCCCACCTATGCAGCTGAGTAACATTATATTGCCAAATTACACTCGGTCTGCTGATACAGAAAATAGATGTATTTTTTTAAATTGTGAAGACCAACATAGGTTTATTGTACCTTTATCGGTTAGGAAACATTTACTTATGGAATTCAATTATTATGTCCCACGAAACTGTCGTATTTGTCGAAATCATTTAATTGGGGATTGGGACACAGCAATCACAACTGGTATTCAGTCATTTACTGCTGAATATATAGAAGATATTTTTGAAGTCTTAAAATCAGACGATGCACACCTTGATTTTGCAAATATAGGTGAAATGTCTGATAACATAGTGTATTATTGGACAGGATTTTCTAGAGACCAGTTTATGGAAATCATGTCAGAAGTTCCACAATTGTCGCTTATTAAAAGGGGAAATACTGGGCTAGCTGCATATTTAATAAAATTAAGAACAGGTGATTCAGATGAACGACTTTCGAGTTTGTTACATATTCCTAGACCTTAACATTAGAAGATTTGATGGCCAAAGTGAGAAATATATTGAGGCAGTATTTTGTGCCTAATCATGTAGGTTTAGGTCATTTGACTAGACAAAATGTTACAGAGCGCAATCTATTGATTCCTAATGGGCTATTTGGTAATCCTAACAGCAGCCCAGAAAATAGGAAAGCTATTATTATTTTAGATGGGACTTATGTGTACATACAAAAAAGCACAAATTATTTATATCAGAAAAAGACATATTCTTTGCATAAGTATAGTAACCTTGTAAAGCCCTTATTAATTGTGACTACTGATGGATATATTATTGACATTTTAGGCCCCTATCCAGCCACAACTTCTGATGCTCAAATCTTAATGAAAGAATTACAAAATGCTGACAGTGCATTAAGGACATTTTTCCGTCCAGGAGATGTGTTCATTCTGGATAGGGGCTTTAGGGATGCAATACCTCTATTAGAGCAATGTCGTTATTGTCCATATATTCCACCCTCTCTAGAACCAAATGAATCTCAGCTTTCAACATTGCAAGCCAATAAAAGTAGAGCAGTGACGATTACTCGATGGGTGGTTGAAGTAGTAAATGGGAGATATAAAAGGGATTTTAAAATATTTAGACAGGAATATTTTAATGTAGCTTCACACCATCTTATGACTGATTTTTTATGTGCTAGTGCATTAATAAATAAGTTCCATTGTTTGATAACAGACAGAGAGGATGCTGGAGACATATTAACAATTATCCAGAGGAATATGCATGTTAATAATTCATTAGCAGATGTTGTTTTTGAAAATAATTTAAATAGAAGGCGAGCTCAATTTTATGGCATAGATGCTAGTAACAATAACCTCCAAGATTTTCCTCGACTCTCTTTATCAGAAATGTCACTAATATGTTTAGGCAGTTATCAAATAAAACAAGCTCGATCTTATTATGGTGAGCATGTCAGAGCCAATGGTTGCTATACTATTGAAGTGTGCCGTGAGGTTGATGATAACATGCTGTTAGGACTTGTCAATGACAACGAATGGTTATTAAGAGGAAAGATACAGAGTAGACATGTTAGCCGGAAAATATATTTTGTGTATATTTTAATTAATAATAACTTGCCTGGCAGAGAAGCAATTTCGCAATACTATTGCAATTGTATAGTAGGAAAGCGAACAGTAGGTTGTTGTGCGCATATTATGTCTATTATTTGGTACTTAGGCTGGGCTAGATATCAAAATAACATCCAACCTCCGGCACAATTTCTGGATGAAATATTATTATGTTATGATAGTAAATAAATAAAATACTAAATCAAAAAGTGGTTTCTATTTAATTCCTGTCTGACATAAATTAAACACACAGCAAACAAACCGTTATCTTTTCCATCACCTTTATAATTATTATATAATACAATTAATCAGTCTCTTGAAAAATACATTATTATAGAATGTCAAAATATCGAGCTCCAATACACACCACAAACATGGCAAATATCCTGTTTTAAATGTTATATTTAGTAATACAAAATTCTTATTTATTTAGAGAAATTGATCAGTTGAGCATTCGCCTGAACTGTATCAAATCTGTCATTTACCCTGGAACGAACGACGACAAAAGCAATATGAACGTTTTACTTGTATAATTTTCACTTAGTGAAATAACGTCATTTAAACTATCATTACTACCGTAGTAATACAACTTACTATACAATATATTATACTTTTTAAATACAACTCACTGTATTTAAAGTAATAACGGAAGTTATCGTGAATAACATAAGTCATAACCTTTTACCTTATGTCAATGTTATAAGTTATTGTCTTATATCTTTTATCAGACAAGTTTTACGAAAAAATGACAGCCATACATGGTTTTCTAAATAATAATACTATCAGACTACATAAAAATTATCCGTGTAGGTGACCAGGCCGAACGTTCCTAAGAAACCCGCCAGTCTCCTTTACACATATCCTATTAAAGCTCGCAGCGTGGCCACCGTACATGTTAGTTCAACCGCACGTATAACCGACTCATTAAGGAAACTACTTTCTAGAAAAATCTCATTTTCCTATTATTGCTAATAGAACTCGTACAGTGCATTGTGGGTGTATTATTAGCAAATACTATCCACTGAGGTTCCAGTGGGGGGTTTCTAGGGGGTATACAATTCATATGTTCGTTTTATAATCTTTCTATCTCTTTGATTAAATATTCTTGAAAAGTCTCGCAATATGGGTTCCATATTGACAAAAGATTTCTTCAGCTTTTTTAAATTAAAAGAATGGCATAACGGACAATCATAGACACGCGACATGATCTTTTCTAGAATGTGCCTATGACATATGCGTTTATTATTTTTAATAATAATAATAATAATAATATACTTTATTGCATAGCACACATAATTTATACATTAAATAACATAATTTTATTATTTTTTTACATCATAGATGGGCAAACGAACGGTCGAAGCCTTGCGACTGTCGATGCCCATGAACATCCACATAACCAGAGGATATGCAGATGCGTTGACCTCCTTTTCCCTATCCCCCCCAATGGGCCACCGGAGACTCACAAACCACACGAAACGCGACAGCATAGCAGTCACTTTACGCCGATTTCATATGAGCGAGATGTATTACCACCCGGTCGTGCCGACCTGATTTGGCTGAAAAGCAGCATGGCGTTACTTTTTACTAATGCGTTCAGAAACACCGCCTCTGTCATCTGCCCCCCTAGACAAGTGGCACAAACTCTAAACGAATAAAAAACTTATTATATGGAAATGACACTAGTTTACGACATGTAATTTGAGCAGATTCTATTCTATTTATATTCGTTTAGCGTTTGCTATTTATTTAGAGGGGCTGATTCAACTTATTAGTCATGCCAGGAAGACAGCGGCGAAAGCGCCATAAAAAAATAACAACGGTGCCTTGAATTTTTTGTTGTGTGAATTATTTTAGAGCAAATTATTTTCAATTGTTTAGCCGGTTAACGCGAGAAAAAGCCTCCTGAAGGGTTTATCAGGGAACACGGCTAGCGTATATTAGGAAAGTAATACATCGGTGCAGGCCGTCTCCGCCAGCGAGCGCCCGTCAGATAAGCCGAGACGGATGCTGCGGCTATCAATCACGCTATTCCTTACAAATTGGACTTCAGCTCCGTTGAGTTTGATAAATGACTGTTGGTTTTCATAAAGTTGCGCTTTACTTGGATCCTACGTATAGGTATGCAACTGCATATCATTAGCACGTTGAGGGCGAGCTGATGATAACAAGACACCAAGCTCTACCTTCTAAAACCCTAGTGCCACCAATGCCACCTTTGGTGAGGTGTCCCGGATCTTCTAACAATAGGGCACCTTCACAGAGGGATTGTCCCGCACTACATAACAACCCCCTGCCAACGTCGGGATAGTACAATCAGGTGAGATTTCCGTCCTTACCCCTTGCCCCCTGCTCTTTTGTCCCCTCTTCTTACAAGAGGGGTACAAAAAGCCCCATCGGCTTAATTTTTTTCGCCCAAGGGGTTGAGCTCACCAGTGACTACTGAGCCCCACCGCCACGACAATGGTGGTGAAAACAGGCTGGCCACAACTAAATTTTACAACAAAACCTTCTCGAACTATTTTTTTATGATTTGACTTGATTCAGCATGTTTTACGTTATAAAAAGGAGGCAAATTCATATTTCTACCATTTTTTATCTCCTCCGATGTATTATATTATCCATCCATTGTCAAAGATTTTATGATACAAACACACAGATAAAATCTTATTTAATGCTATACTCAAACAACGTAAGAAATATGGAATAAACACTGTGCCAATTTCGTCTGGACCATTTGCATACATATGTTTCCTTATAGTTTTTATGTCTTGGAGTATTGAAAGCTATAAACGGGAATATAACAGCTTATTTAATGCGAGCTACGGTTAATTGTGGTTAAAGTGGTCAACCATTAACCTAATGGGAAGACGATCTCCGTGTAGTGGTTGTTTTGGGTGCGAGTGGTAAGAGATTGGTCGTCTTGGCGTTCATTTCAGTAGGCCTATGTTCAAGAAAGGACAGATAAATGCTGATGATGATATTAGAGAGTTATAATTAACCTATAGAAATAATGCGCCAAATGATCTAATTGAGTTACTAATATCTCTCTGTATATTCAAAATCAGAATGATGTTAGAGCTTGTAAGTATGAATTGTAAAGTTTGTAAGTATGGATGTTTTTTACTCTTTCACGTAAAAACTCTCTCTCTCTCTCTCTCTCTCTCTCTCTCTCTCTCTATTTAAGAGCTTTGCTATTGTCGGTGGAGTATTCGCCACTCATTCCTCCTCTCAGCCAACACCTTCACCTCCTGATACGACATAACCTGTACCTTCTCCTTTATTTGTTGCATATAACTCCTTCTCGGTCTACCTCTTCCTCTTTTTCCATCAATCTTTCCCTCTATGATATTTTTTATAAACAAGTCATGTCGTATCAGGTGACCAATTTAAAAAAATTCCTTTTCGGTTGTCAACAGTTTTAATAATATTTCTTTCTTATTTCACTATCTCCAAAACTTTTGCGTTTGTCACCATGTCTGTCCATTTTATCCCCTCCATCCTTCTCCAGCACCACATTTCGAAGCCTTCTAATCTTTTCTTATCTTTTTGCGTCAGTGTTCACGATTCACTTTCATAGAGTGCAATGCTCCAAATATAAGATTGAATAAATCTTTTCATAATTTTTTATGAAATTTTATTGCTTTTGAATATGTGATTTTTACGTAAAAACTACAGAATGGATTTTTATTAAACTTTACAATGTCATAGCTTATATTATATCAGAATAACACATTGGCTATAATTTATCACCATACTCCCACGGAAATGGGAAGAACGCGGGAGAAACCACGGGGCGCTACTAGTGTAATATAATACTGAGCGTTATTTTCGTCAGATAAGTCGCATAAAGAAGTTTTACTTCAACGTTCTAAAATTAATCGTCTAGACCTTCCTCAACGATTGCGGAATTCGAAAACGTTTTAAAATCCCTCCGGTGACTTGGGCGATTAGCGCTTCAAAGACATAATCTTTTCAACCTTAGTAGCATAGAGTTAAGACTTTAGTGTTTAGACCCTATATACGGGAGATCAAAAATGTTATATAATCCAACTATATGTCCGTTAAGTTTAGTTCGTTAGGATTTCGATAGCGTATATTAATACAACACTAGCTAGTGCCCGCGGCTTTGCCCGCGTTAACTTAGTTTAACGGATGTATCTGGTTTGATGATGATTGTTGTTATAGCCTAAGTTACTCCTTATTATAACAGCTACCTGCCAGTAAATGTACCGTCGAAATCAGTCCAGCCATTTCAGAGATTAGCCCGAACAAACATATAGACAAAAGTTGTAAAAAACTATATATTGGTATATGTACCGTATATATTATAATATTCATGCAATGCATGTAGTAAAAAGCGGTTATTATAATATTATGACAAACAGACACTTCACTTTTATTAATGTGTATAGATAAGCTTTATCATAGCCCAGATCCAGCCCTGGGATGTCTTTTTAGAAAAGTGCCTATCAAAGACGATTGCTAAGACTCCTCGACAACACGCAACTGCGCAATATCCAAAACGCTAGTGAGCAAACAATACGGTATCCCAAATAAATATGTATATTTATTCATTTGGCCCGCCCTCGTGTCGGTCTCGTGTCTCGTGTTAATTACACCTTAATTATTCCCGAGAGTGCCTCCGAGCGTACAGATACAGAATCACGTGATTCGTGAAATTTAATTATGAAAAATATCACATCTCAAAGTTTATTTAAAAAATTATGAAAGGTCACCTTTGATAATTTCATTTACTAGCTGTACCCTGCGCCCGTTGCTATACCACCGACTGAAATTTTGAAGGAAAGACAAATATTAAATTAGTTTTTATGACACTGGCGCCATCTGACGTAAATTGGTCGAATTAACTCAGAAACCTTTGTGGTTTCATGCACCACAACTTTGCTAAAGATCATCTCATGATCAAACGCATAGTTTACGATTATATAAAGGACATACGTTTATTTTTATATGAAACGTAGATAAAACGCTTTAGCCGCGTTGAAAACTTTCGGCAGGCGAAAATGTTATACGATATTTGATACTAAAAGTTTTAAATTTTCACTTCTATCTGCAGTTTCTAAGACCGCCATTTTTTTATATAATCAAGCAAACACAGTATTTGCATACGTACAAAACGTGGTTATTCAAAAAAAAATTGGGCTTTCATTTAAATATTACCGGGTCAACTGCCTCACACTTTTTCTAACTTCCAACTTTGATAACTTTGGAATTGATCCGGTCGCCTTTGAGGAAATATTCGCCAAGTGAATTTTCGATTGCACGAACTTAACTTAGTCGGTTCATAATTACCACAACCGGCAAAGGAACGTCACTTGCAAATAAACAAAGAGATTCAAATGATTTGATTACTTCGCAAAGGTTGGAGTTGCATCCTGTGCAACTTTGTTGATTGTCACTTCGTAGTCGCATTTCGTATTCAAGCCAAATAAATTACGAAGCGTTACTTTCAACACTAGTATCTTACAAGTGTAAAACGGGTATTTTATCATCATTAGCCTCAATCCGTTCATTGTTGAAACTAGGTCTCTTTTAATGAACGCCAAGACAACTGGATTCCTATCACTCACATCTAATACGGACCGACTACTGTATGAAGATCTAGACCCAACTGGTTAATGGCCGACCTTAGTCTACCAAAACGCGGCCTCCACTCTTGAACCTTATTCATAGCGCTTTAACAATTATTTGTATCAGTACTGCTTTCTTATGTTTACGCGAATTTCACTCAATATAATGAAACAACTTTTAAGTATTTTATCGCGGCTTATTAAGCGCCCGACGTTTCGGATACTTTTCCCGCATCAGGTGGATCCCTTGCTGATCTTTTTTTTTCAAGAATTACTCGTTTAAAGATTTATTATAATAGTAAAATTCTCTTAACAATTGATAGGTCAAGCCATCATTTTGGTTCTTTACTATCGAAACAAAATAAATTTTATGGACTTTGCTGACTGGCTTACGATTGTGGACCCCCATTTTTTGTCATCCCTTCGAGTCTTCCGTGGACCCCTGAGGGTCCACCTGGACCACTTTGGGAATCACTGCTTTACAGCAACCATGGTAACTCCTCCCGTAAAATCCGTAAAAGTTGTTTCATTATAATGTATCAGTATTTCTGGTTTTGTTAAGCAAAATTATAATGAATTATAACAATTATATGTATACTTCATCATCATCATCATCATCACCCTTTATCCGTCCACTGCTGAACATAGGCCAATCAATGAACGCCAAGACGACCGATCCCTTGCTACTCGCATCCAATGTAACATATGTATACTTAATGGATTATATTTTTCCATAGCGGTGAATTTTACTCATCATAATATAATGAAACCACTTTTAATTGTTATTTTGACGGTGAGTTCAGATCCTTGACGGGTTTCCTCCAGTGTCCTTGCCTGTTGTGAATTGCTCAAACGTCGCCATTTGAAAATCTTAATAAATAATGTAAAAATTCGTAAACAGGAACTCTAAGGATTATAACAGAAAATATTAATTCCACTGTTTGTATCTTTTTTTTTAACCGACTTCAAAAAAAGGAGGTTATCAATTCGTCTTTGAAATTGGGTATTTTTGGAGTCGGTTCCAGCAAAAACATCGATGCCCTTCACAGACATCTACTCAATACTTGGTGTATGTGATTGAACATTAAAATAGCCTCTTTGGCTGGCACCGACTCCAAAAATACCCAATTTTAAATAGTATACTTCTACTTCACTTCGAAGTATTTCAATATTATTTTAAATTTTTTAGTTGTACATAAATTAAGGTATAGTTTTGAAGTCGGTTTTTGGTTTTTTATTTAAAATTAATTTTATTTTTCGAAAGGTCTGATGGCCTTTAAGTTCAATCGATAGGTAGGTGAGCAGATGGCTCACCAAGTAAAATATTGTTTGCACCTACATCTTCTTTAGCAAACTCGATTTGAAACTGGTGGGTGATTCAATTGATATTCAATAAGCTACTATTTGACAACATTGAATAAAAAAAGGGTTGATTCGATTTGATTGACCTCACGCCCTCACATAGAGACAAATAACGTAAACAACAAATATGATAAAACTCCAAACGAATACGAGCTTAAAACGTAATAAAAAGGTGTACATATTTTATGAGGAGCGAGGTCGAGCGACCCCTAAGGCCTCAACCGACCTTATATACACCCCTAGCCATAACCTTTGTAATACATTAATGCGTATACCAAAAAGGTTAAGCACCGAAGGCTACTTCAAATAGGAGATTTGCAATCTAAATAATTTGGTTTTTTATATTGCTATTGAAAATAGCTCTATGATGATTTTCAAAAGAGGGTTGATGTAAACGGAAAAGTATCAGGTGGGTCCGCGGTCATCATGGGTGTCCCGCAGGGCTCAATTCTTGGTCCATTTCTCTTTTTAATTTATATAAATGTAGATCATTTACCGAGTCTTGTAAATTCCTTTTTTTAATGTATCCTACGATAAAAAAAGTTTTTTTTTGTGCTAACACGGGCTAAGTCGCGGGCATCAGCTAGTAAGCAATATTTATTCTTATTTACTCTTTGACTGAAGTAAACATTTTAGAAGTCGTATAAACAGTAATGGTAGTAAAAATAGTTTATAGATTATATCGCATATAGATGTAAGATCCTTCCGTGACTGCAGTTGTAAAGTATCCGGATACGACTTCAAATTCTTAATAGGCTGCGATAAAAACCCTAAAAGTTTTATTACAATGTGGCTCCTGTAAACAAAGATAACCTTTATAACTCAAAATTCACTTTGATATAACTTAGATACAAAAAAGTTAACATTTTTGGCGCTCAAGCGAAACTTATTTACGGTAACTGTCCCGGAGGATGAAGAGTGAGGGGGAGGCGGGTGTGAGATAGGTGCCAGGACGAAAACAATATACAATTTCCCCCGGGGTACACAAACTGATATAACTTCACATAAACGTTCCAAAATTGTGAAAAGAATCTTGCATAGTAAATGCAACATCACCGAGGAAGCTGAATAAGCTTTGATCTTGAGTTGAGTCGCTCTGATTTGAGTCTTACATTTTCCACAAGTATAATATCTCCATGCGGGTGTTCCCCAAGGCGGTGTTCTTTCTCCACTTCTCTTTTCTATTTTTATTAACTTAATAACTAAAGTTATCTCGTCAAAATTTCATTTATATGCCGATGATTTGCAAATTTACCAACATTTTACTATTCCTGATTCCGAATTGACTATTAGCAATATCAATAATGATTTGAACCGCATTAATGAATGGGCTAAGTCGTTTGGTTTACATGTGAATCCAACCAAATCAAAAGCGATAATTATTGGCAGTAAGCGTCTTCGCCCTCTCCTAGATCTAGCTAAACTTCCTTCTATTATATTGGGTGGTGAACCGATTGAATACACTGACTTGGTGAAAAATTTAGGTGTCATTTTCGATGCTAATCTCTCTTGGAACGCCTATATCAGTGCCATCAGTCGTAAAGTCCACTATTCAATGCATTCCTTAAAAGATTTGCAATATTTTTTACCTTTTTCTAGCAAAATCACACTAGCTCAAACTATTATACAGCCGATAATCGACTATGCAGATGTATGTTGTTTGGATGCTACTGAAGAAAACCTAGATAAATTAGAACGTTTACAAGATCTCTGCCTACGCTTCATTTTTGGATTTAAAAAATATGATCATGTGTCTCATGTACGTAGGAAGTTGCAGTGGCTTCCTATACGCCTGCGTAGAAACTATAGAATCCTTTCTTTCCTTTTCAATATTCTCTTCAATCCTTCATCTCCCTCCTATCTACGAGATCGCTTTTCATTTACTCACCTTGACGATTCATCATGCAGATCTCATAGACGTACCTTGCTCCACATACCATCCCATAAAACTGATTTCTATTCTTACTCCTTCACTGTATTGTCAGCCAAACTTTGGAATTCCTTGCCCCATAAGATCCGTGATTGCAGAACACTTGGGCTATTCAAAAAGAGAGTGAGAGAGCATTTTTTGAATCAAATATAATTATTTTTACTAACCAAAATCACTGTGCAAGTACCTTTATACGCGTAAGTACCTTTATTTAATGTATGTATTTATACTGTTACATATTTATTTATTATAATTTATATATAATATGTATTGTGTATGTATGTTTATATAAGTATGAATATATTTTTATAGTATATAATTATAAATATTCTGAAAATTTGTCTTTGTATTGTTTGTTAGTGTTTTTATAATTTTATCTTTTAATTAATGTACACCCTTATATTAAATTATTATTCTTCTTCTCCTGTATTAGGTCAGCTGGAAGAAATTTCAGTGTGGAATAAGCTGTACCTTTGTACTGTTCTCTTTTAATTTAACTGTTTTATGTTTAAGTTTCCTGTGTACACGAATAATTAAATAAATAAATAAATATTCTACACAGAATATCTAAGAAGTTTTATGATGTTAGGTATGCCATAGCCAGAGGGGAAAAGATCAAGGGGTTGAAACACGAATAGGTTGCATAATAACTGGAAATACTTATCATTACTCACTAGTGCACTCCACACGTCATTTACAGCACACTAGGACACGATAAGAGTCAGCCTTAACTTGAGAGACCGATTCGAAAGAGAGAAAGAGAAAAGCTTTAGTTTTTATACATTTTGCAAAATACGCGTAAACCAGTAATAAAGGCACTTTCACACTTTCATTCGTTGCTGAATGCTACGGTCTTCTAAATATGAAATAAGTGTTCTCGATAATTGAACTACCAAATACAAGATTTTTAACCGTTTCGTACTTCTGGAAATAAAAATGTTCGAAACAATCAAACTATTTAAATACCATTTATTGAAGAAAAAAAACTTTTATCTTTCGAGTGCGTAAAAGAAAAGTTAAAAAATGATGTGGTGTCGTGGGACACCAGGTAGGAACGAAGTTCCTTCGGCTAAAAAGAAAGGAATTATACACTACCCGCTTGTGTATGAGACTGTCGCGCCTGCGCACGTCTCATTTAACGCTTTTATTCCACGCACTTTTTTCCACGGATATTTTGTTACGGTTTTACTATCACATTTTTTTCAGTTCGGTCGCGCAGCAAAATCCCTATGGAGGGGCCAAGCCTGCCGCAAGGAATTTCGTTCCAAAAATATTTTTTATAATGACAAAACAACAAACTTCAAAGCTTATAAATAGTCCTTACAACGTAACATAAATAAAACACACAAAATCATCTAAGACTATGACTATCTCCAGTGACGTTATTTCGACGCCATCTTGTTTTTACGATGCCCAAAATTCATATTCCCATCGCGAGCGAAATTCTTGTAGTTCGCAATAAACATTTTTTCGTCTCATATCCACGGTTGAGGGATGATATGCAAAATTTTTACTTAATATTTCAACAACTTGGTCTTACACTTTTGGTCCACTATTTGAGGCGCAGTTTTTTCTCTCTCTCACTATGCTCGGTTAGCTCGAACGCTTTTTCACAGGGCGTTTAAAAGTGTTTGAATAAGACAAAAGGATAGCCATATATTTTTACTATGAATTCTTCTGAAACTGAAACGTCTGAAACGTGGCCTCTTAATTTACGACTGGTCCGCAAGTTTGCCGTAGCTCAACGTGCTATGGAGTGTGCTATGCTGGGTGTTTCTTTGGCAGATAGGATTCGAAATGAAGACCTCCGTCAGAGAACTAAACTTACCGATATCACGCGAAGAATAAGCACGTTGAAGTGGCAATGGGCTGGTCACGCACTCAGAAGAACGGATGGCCGATGGGCCATTAAGGTTCAAGAGTGGAGGTCGCGTTTAGGAAGACGAAGTGTTGGTCGGCCAATAACCAGATGGGAAGACGATTTCCGTGCAGTGGCAGGTCCGTGTTGGATGCGAGTAGCAAGAGATCGGTCGTCTTGGCGTTCATTGAGGGAGGCCTATGTTCAGCAGTGGACGGATAAAGGCTGATGATGATGATGAATTCTTGTATTAATTTAGCTGTTGCAAATGCCGGATGTCCTTGACGTCCAACTTTTTTCTAGTCGTACTCTATTACTGACCTCAATATAAAACATGACCGGAACTAGCTATAACATGTCGCATGAATATGTATTTCTACGGCGTATTTCCCAAACTAAATATAAATTGAATAGCATCGGATCTATGTACTTGATGTCCATTCCCTTTTCCCCGACGGAAAATAAAATACGGATGTTAAAAGTTTGAGCATACCTAATATGTCTTTGGCATCGTGGCTCCCATATTAGTGAACCGAAATTTAAATTTTATTTTTATTTTGAAACAGATTTTTAGCGGTTTTTGGACGTGTTTTATCGAACTCAGTTTAGCCGTTTTATTTTTTTTGATAATGCGTTGGGATTTATTTGATTTGAAGACTTTTAAATATTTTTTTACTTCATCATAAAAAAGACACGTAAACGTAATACTTTTTAATAAAAGGTGAAGGTCTACATACATAGACGCCTTTTTGTTGTTATTAGAAACTGGCCAAGAGCCAGAAAGCCGAAGAAAAGAATTTTATCCTTACTTATATTATCCCTACTTCCTAAATTAAATTGAAAATACGTTGGTTTGTTTGCTTGATTGTTATGTTTCCACGTCCTTACCACTAAACCAATAAAAAAAACCCAAGGAAAGCTTCATTGCTAATTTGATAGGCTATATTTTATCCCCGTGTTATGACCCGTAGTGTCAATTACACAATAAACAAATATGTATATATGTATTGAGTTAAAAAAAACGCTTTTATTGTAGTGAAACAAACATGGAGTCAGGTAAAAGTCAATTAACGATCAAAAATATGCTCAAATCTGACATACATCCAATGTAGAGTTGTACTATTCCACAAAACCGCGTAACCATATCGTTAATAATATTTTATTCTGACACGTGTTTCACGTCCGCCATTGTTCTGTAATCTAGAACGTTCTACCTGGGCACATGAGGTATTAGGTCTTTTATGAGCTAGTACTCTGAAAGTATTCCACAGCCGAAGTAGGTCAATCGATGCGGCGCTTTTGAAAATTTGTCAATGATTTGATCATTATTATTTCTTAACGTCGAAAATACATCGACGTGATACATTTGACCAAGTGCTGATAAATTATTTTGAATCTTTTAAGCAAGTTGTGCTTATCAGTTTCACCCGCGCACTTCCAATTTTCGTTAGAGAACGGGTATACATTATAGCTTATGTGTTATTCTGATGTATGAGCTATATTTTTGTAAAGTTTCATTAAAATCGATTTAGTTGTATTTCCGTAAAAGAGTAACAAACTTTCGTATCATCATCATCAGCTATTATCCGTCTACTGCTGAACATAGGCCTCTCTCAATGAACACCAAGACGACCGATCCCTTGCTACTTGCATCTACATGTATGATATTAATAGGACTATATTAAGATACCCGACATACGTTTTTATGTACAGGACGGTTTTGTGAATTTAAAACATTCTCAAATCCACAAAATACACTCTAAAAAATCATCATACGCATATTTGGTCTTTCCTTCTTTCCTTCAAATTTATTTTAGTTCGTGGCGTAAAAACAAGCGCAGGGTACACCTAGTAAAAACCTGACAATTACATAGTATAAATAATTATACTATGTAAATACATTATGATTTAATGAGTGAATTAATTATTAAAAAACTATACAAATAAATAATGATAATGCATCGATATAGCTCTATCAGTCTCGTGTACCATCAATATACATCCAAGTAATGGATGTCGTGCCGCGGTTCATTTCACAAATAATTAAAGTGAAATGCGATTTGGACAAAGTTACCAAACTTGTATCTACCGCTTACAAACTCGTCAGCTTAATTAAAAACTTTAAGTCGTTTGTCATTCCGCGCTACATTCATGTACATCTTAGAACAATAAGTACACAACAATCGTACGGACAAGTATTAATATTGATAGATAAACTGCAATTTTATTTATTTATACTATAGATAATAAAATAAAATTACGAATTTAGTAACCAGATACATAGTATAAATGTTTTGAAACTTTTAAAGCGTGGGAAACCGCAAAAGTAACTTTGGAAAGAGCTCGAAATTCTCGTTCGATGCTGCAGTAACAAAGTTGACTCATACATCGAGAATGGAAATAGACAAGAAATTCATAATTTGACTCGTTTTTATTAAGTGGCTTCTTTTGCTTGTACTTCAGAAGGTTTCTCGGAAACAATGATTAAAAAACTTTAAAAATCATACCTTTTTTTTTTTCAACAAAAAACTTTCTAAAAAACATTGCAAAAGTATTTTAAGACAGTCATCTCGTAACCATAGTTGCTGTAATGTACCCAAAAGTCATATAAAACTTCATAAGCTGCGATAAAGACCGTAAAAGCTGTTTCGTTATAATAAGTGAAATTCGCGTAAACATTAGAATAGCGATGGTCCAATGGTGGATAGACTCAGCTTCTTTTGCGAGAGGTTCCGGGTTCGATCCTGACCCCTCCGAGTGCGCCTTGAAATGGGTTTTTCTAAGTTTCTAAGTGCACCTCAAACACGAGACCATCGTTCGCTCACCAGTGAAGAAAAACGTGAGGAAACCCGAATGCCTGATGAGATTGAAAGTCTTTGAAGGTGTGTGAGGTTCACCAACCCGCATAGGACCAGCGCATCGGTGAACTATGGCCCATTACCCACCTCGCCTGATTTTGAGGAGGAGACCCGTGCCCAGCAGTGTGACATAATATAAGGGTTGATAGGTATCTTCCTTTTTTATTAGAATACCAATGAAAAAGTCAGTTATAAAAGTAGATGCAAATAATCCCTTCTCATCTATAGTAAATACTCGTTCTTAGGAATACTTAAGATACTTATAGTTTATTGCCAGTACACTATCCACATAATATAACAAAGGACTGCTCCAGACGCAATTACGATAAGCAGTGATAGTTCAAAACTGGAATCACCAATTGCAGTTTAAACTCTAAAGTCTAGTCTAGACGCCCTAAATCTCGTCTAAATCAATTGTTGTCGTTCAACTTTTATACTAACTGCTTTTTACGATAATATGTAAACAAACAAACAAAAAACACTATAGTATAGTACCAGACGTAGTAAAAAATTTTATGCAGTTTGTAAACGAAAATTATCTCCGAAAAATTTTAAAGGTAAAAATTATGTGGTGTTGTGGACACCAGGTAAGAACGAAGTTAGGAAGAAGAGGGATGAGAGAACGAAAATAAAGAGGGAGAAAGACAAAGGTATTATACACTACTCGCTTGTGTATGCAACTGTCGCACCCGCGCACGTCTCATTTAACGGTTTTATTCCACGCACTTTTTCTTACTGTTTTACTATTACATTTTTTTTCGGTTCGGTCGCGCAGCAAAATCCCTATCCCCTCCAAGCCTGCCTTAAGGAACTTCGTTTTAATAAAAAGCTAAACATAATTTATATTCATAACATTAGACTTATAAAGAGTGCACAAAGGTGTTACGAAGAACCAACCGGTCGAATCCAAATTCATTACCTGCATTATAATGAAACAACTTTCACGAATTTTATCTTAGTCTATTATATATTAGCTGATGCCCGCAGCTTCGCCTACGTTAACCAAGATTACAACGGGATCTATCCTTGATCAGCCTTCAGATTAGCCTTCCTTGATAAATGAGCTATCCAACACTGAAAGAATCTTTTAAATCCGATCAGTAGTTCCTGAGATTAGCGCATTCAAAGAAGCAAACTCTTTAGCTTTTTGAGATAGTATAAGATTATACAAGCAGCGCTCCACGTTTTCGCCCGTATACTTTACATTCCCGTGGAAGCCTTATATTATAGCCTTTATGGCTCATAAATAACGTAGCCTTCTATTGGTACAAGTATCTTCATATTCGGTTCAGTAGATCCGGATATTATCCTCTACAACCTCACAAACTCAAAAACTCTTTAAAAAACTATTGAATTGATTTTGATGAAACTTTAAAATAATATACATTATATATCAGTATATATCGAGCGACGATGGTCCAGTGGTAGAGGTACTCGGCCTCTTATGCGAGAGGTTGCGGGTTCGATCCCGACCCCCGTGTGTGCCTTGAAATGGGTTTTTCTAATTTCTAAACGCACCCCAAACACGAGACCATCGTTCACTCACCGGTGAAGGAAAACATCGTGAGGAAACCTGCATGCCTGATGAGATCGAAAGTCTTTGAAGGTATGTGAACCAACCTTCACTGGGCCAGCGTGGTGAACTATTGGCCCATTATCCCCTTCGCCTGATTTCGAGGAGGAGACCCGTGCCCAGCAGTGGGACATAAAAGGGTTGCTACTTTTTTATATATCAGTATAAAACATGGGCTATAATTTACGATATGGGGACATAAAGGGGTAGAATTAGCTAATATAATATTATATACCGGAATGATTCAGTTAAGAAGGCGTTACTTTTTCATACAAAATCTATCTATTTTTCTTTTAATAATACCTTTGGGCTCAAACAGTCAATGGCTCGTTTAGCTGGCTTCAACAAAAGAGAATCGTTTCCTCATATAACCGTAAGCTCCAGATTAGTCTAATATCAACAGAAAATTACGACCTTTCGGTATTGGAGTCACAGCTCCGTAATATTTCTAGTTAGAACTCGTCCTGTCATACAATTCTCAGTACTCAATAAAAGTAGTACGCTACGACGCGTAGCAGCAGGCCACGGCCCGTAGGAGCAGGCTACGGACGCTCTGTGGTCGTTGGCTACGGCGTAGGCAAACGAATTATCTAGATTATTTAGTATATAGTATTATAAGGGCCTGTTTCACAATCTCCAGATAAGTTCCGAATAGGCTATTCACAACATATTTGACAGATAGAGTATGGAGTATCTGTCAAATATGTTGTGAATTATAGCCTATTCGGAACTTATCAGGAGATTGTGAAACAGGCCCTAATTATAATAATTATAATTTAACAACTTATCTAATTTAGGTCTAATCAACAACTCTTATTGATTCTATCGCGGCTTATTAAATGTTCATGGAAGAACCGTGGTCTGACGGGAGGACGGAGGCATTTAAAAATCATGAAAGAAAAAAAAACTGTTTTAATTTCAATTTATCGCTAAGGCGCTAACTATAAGATGACGAAGAGTCAATCAAAAGTTTCAAATATAGTTTATCGTACAGAGCTTAAACTATCAATAGCGCCTGCAACCGAAAGCCTGCAGCGTCGCCCGCGATACTTTAATCCCCCGCTAATCGATTCTGAGGACGGCCGAATTAAATTTTATTTATCGCCAGTGATTCCAGAATCGACGATGTTCTAATGGCAATGGGCTCTGTCTCGGTATACAGGTCCAGCAGGTACCTTGAAATGTAAAAAAAAGTAAAGTATCAACCCTTATATGTCCCACTGCTGGGCACCTCCTTCCTCGAAATCAGGCGAGGAGGGCAATGGCCAATAGTTCACCGCGCTGGCCCAGTGCGGGTTGGTGAACTTCACATACCTTCAAAGACTTTCAATCTCATCAGGCATTAAGGTTTCCTCACGATGTTTTCCTTCATCGGTGAGCGAACGATGGTCTCGTGTGCACTTAGAAATTTAGAAAAACCCATTTCAAGGCACACACGGACGGGTCAGGATCGAACCCGGAACCCCTCGAGTAAGAGGCCGAGTCCGTCCACCACTGGACCACCTTGAAATGGATTTTTCTAATTTATAAGTACACCGCTTTTTTTCGATAGGCGATATTTCTTTTCACCGCTCACTGGAGAAAAGAAATATCGCCATACGTAATTATACGGCCGGGGGTTCGCCACAGCGCATCTCTCCCATCAGTAATGCGCTGTACTGAACTTTACGTACAGTCGAAGACTTGTCATCAAATAGATTACCTCACAAGTAAACCTTAAACAATACTTAAATTATAACAGGCCCCGGATAACACCCCGGCAGGGGTGTCTGTGACTGTTCGTGATGACTGTCATTATTATTATTATGATATGTATGTACAGTTATTATTATTATGATATAATATTATGATAATAATAACAGTCATCACACGGAACAGAACCGCCTTCAACAGCCAAGCGAGATCATTAATAACGCTGATGACGTCATCCATCATTATGTCATTTGCTATTACTTTGATTAACAGAATTCTCTATCGAAGGGAAAGACTTTTACATGCGTACCATTTAACTACAATTAATACATAAAACTCATGGAAAGTATAGTGTATTAAGTAGTAGTAGTAGTTTTTTATTCTATCAAGGTAATTAAATTATTAACATTATTAGGGTTTGTTTCAGACCAAATAGTTTTTGTCGTAATTTAATTGGTATCATCATCATCAGCCTTTATCCGTCCACTGCTGAACATAGGCCTCCTCAATGGTATATAAAGAGATTTTTAATCAATGTATTTAATCTTATACCTTTAAACGAGCAATTCTTGTATATATATATATAGAATCGGGATCTCGGAAACGGCTCCAACGATTTTCATGAAATTTTGTATACATGTGTTAAAAATGGCGATAAATCGATCTAGCTAGGATACATTTTTAGATTTTTTTTTTTATCCGTGTTTTGAGGCATCGATAAAATATGATTAGAATACGTACGTAAATTTCGCTGTCAAATAAAATGTCATGGTAGCTTAGTGGTGAAATTAGGCAGTTAAATCCAAACGAGCCTGGTTCGAATCTCCAGTCCGAATTTTTTTTTTCCTTTTTTTTAAGATCATTTTTTTTGGAAGAAATTTTTTATCGTATTTTATCACTTAGGGTACCGAGCAAATGCTCGGTCAACCAGGTACTAGATATTAATCGTTAAAGCGTTCCATCAATAGTCTTTCACCTCCATCATCGTCTACAAACGTTCATTAAATTGTACACGATAAAATAAAAATAACGCGATAAAATCTGTAAAAGTTGTTTCATTGTATTCATTGATATAATTTCCTTGATGACGTCTGTCCGTATTCGAGGGTCCGAGATGTTCAACATAAAAACGTGAGAAGGGGGACCTTAAACGATTCCCTTGTCCCCAATCTGATGTCATTGTTCTCGGGGCCCTTCGCCGCTCGAAGGGCCGATGTTAACACACTGCCCTACATACAGCATCGTGTTGAATCATGTCAAATGACTTTCATGGACCATTACCTTCACCTCATGAAAGAACTAATTGGTGTAATGATACGAAGTGGATCCTCATCAATAAAAATATATTAAAAACTCCGATCCAATCATTATATTCTGTGCGTGTGTTTGTCTCTCATCTTATACGGCCGGTCCAATTTAAATGAATTTTTGACGTGGCAACGTCTTATAATTCGATGGAGCCGGCTGCACGCACGAAAAAACATGACTCATGTGACGTTACCTCACTCGGAGGCGTTCCATTTAAGGCTTGAAGTGTAAGCGTGAGCGCGGAACGGGCGACAAAGAGGCACAATCGGCCCATCAGTATTATATATATTCTTATCACGTTGTCACGTTCAACTATCGTCAGTAAACAGACTTTACAGACAACCGATTTTTTTTGTATGCATTTGGGTGGCGCCTTGGATGGTTTAGTTTACTAATCATCCCGGCAGATGTCGCTGCTGTCGATATCTAAGCTATTTACCTAAACTGCAATTAATCGGCTAGATCGATTAGTATCTAAAGGACAACGTCTGTCGGGTCCACTAGATTCATCTAAAATATCATTTTTCGTACAAATAAACTTGTAACTTAAAAATATCGTAATATTTTTCTCTCGAGTGCCGCTATTAGATATCCCGGCGCGGGCCAGCCGAGCCCTAATGGGCACAATTAGCGACACCCGATACCGCTCTCCAGGGTGAGGGGAGTTCCTCAGGATGGGAGTGTAGCCCCGGGGAGGGAGTTGAAACGGTTCTCCCGGGTGGGAACCGAGACCAGGTGAAGTGTTTAAGATACACTTGGAGGTAAATATAAACTTGTTTCATATTAGTTGGACTGACAGACGGGTAGACGAGATATCCGATAATAAATCTCAGCTCACTATATAGATATAAACTAACATAAAATAAATCACAGTCTAAAAACTTAAATTATATAATAAATCATAGTTAATATACACATATAGGTATATTATTCGTACTATGCAGACATTTGTAGACATTAAGCTTATTTCACCGTGGTGCATTGCAGCTGGGCTTCACCTGGCTGCTGTCTTTTTCTTGACTTTGTTAGTCACTGCAATTCTGTACTGTCCCGCTTTGAACAGGTAGAGAAACTGGAATTTTTCCTACTCCTCCTAAATTCTTCTGATTAATTTCGTTGCGTGTCCCAAGGCAGTGTTTAACGTATCCCCCGGGCTCCGGGAGATCGTATTAAAGGGTCATATGGTGGTTACCGCTGTCGATCCCGGCTATACAGGAGTTGCAGCGGTGGGAACGAGCGTCACCCATAAACATAAACGAATACCTGGAACAAGCTCAAGAGTTCAATCATGTATCGCCTATCCTCAGACACAAGATGAAGTCCCGATGCCAGTGATTGCACTGCCTGTCTTTCTCTTCTCTGCGAAAAACAGCAAAGCTGTCTCACGGAAGAAACAAGTAAGATGGGGGTAGTCATGCAGTCGGGAGCGCGGAACAACGCATCCCTACCAGAGATAATCTAAATGCATAAAGAAAAGGCACGTTACGTCCTTTATATGATTCTGACTTTGTAAACGACGTGTCAACTCCACACAAGAAAGATAATGAAACGTAATCAAGGGATTATTTTAAATTATAAACGGTATAATGTATTCAGCACAGATACTAAAAAAAATAAAAATAAAGTATCGACCTCCTCCTTGAAATCAGACGAGAAGGGTAACGGGCCATAGTTCACTGATGCGCTGGCCCAATGCGGGTTGGTGAACTTCACATACCTTAAAAGACTTTCAATCTCATCAGGCGTGCAGGTTTCCTCACGATGTTTTCCTTCACCGGTGAGCAAGCGATGATCTCGTGTTTGGGGTGCACTTAGAAATTTAGAAAACCCAATTCAAGGCACACACGGGATGGTCAGGATCAAACTCGGAATCTCTCGCATAAGGCGTCGAGTCTGCCCACCACTGGACCATGGTCGCTATAAAAATACGAAACATAAAAAAATATGTTAATCGTTTCACATATCTTTCATTAATTTTCATTATAAGTAATCGTCACCCTTATATACATACTACAAGGAGCAGATGCGTTGAATTCCAAATACACAAAAGTCAAGCTTTATACAATTGAAAGTAGTTAATTATAGACACGATTATTTCCAAGATTTCCATGTTGCTAGTACTTACCATGTCGGTGTAATGTTTCCAGCTCACCTGTTCGTCAGTACTAACGAGCTAGTCATCTTAAGTGGCTCTGAGAGCTTTAATTACCGCCTGTAACGTTCATTATACGAAGAAAATGTCGCGCTTAATTGTAATCAGATACATTATTTTAAATGTTAGTAGGGTGGTGAAGACAGCGCCGCGCCGGGCGTGCGGCGGAGTGCGGAACGGAACGAATCGATTGACTGACAGCTGACTGTAACTGCTTCGTCATTACTACGATTCCAAAACGTCGGCCGTTACACACACAATTTTGTCGGGCTTGCCTTTGTAACGAATAGAATTTTACTTTGTATAGAATAAATCCAGTGAATATTGCAGTCTATTATTTATTTACACAAACGGGATATCAGAACTCCCTGATAATAACAGTTTAACGGGCACTGATCCCAACATATGGTCCTTCGAGCAATAAACATTTCAAGCCGCAAGTTACAACTTACAACTCAACGATTCAAAAAGAAAACGGCGATCGACGTGACATCTTCAAAAAACAACGCAAGACGCAAGCCGAAGTCAGCCAAAACGCTTACAAGAGGATTCAGGACACAGATACGTGAGATCGTTCCGTTATCCTTTACATTTTCCTTACCATAATAATAATATCATCCATATCCATTATTCATTTAGCACTTCATCTCGTACAATAGTCGTAGAATCATTTCATAGTCATTTAGTGTCAAAAAAAATAAATATCATTATAGTTTCATTAACAATCATTAAAATTTCAAAACCATTATTACTAGAAATCATTGCTTTTCGTATTATTAAAATAAAGTAACGTAACATCAAAAATATCTAAACTTCATTTACATTAACAATAGCTATATTCATTTTACATCACCGTCCGAAAGTTATTCATATTGCTAACGGTTTAATATTTTTTCTTTGTTCCAGTTCGATACGTACGAGTTTAAGCGATAAAAATATTATATTAATTATCGATCTACCCACGATATAAAGGCTACCGTAAAAACAATAATTGTCATGCAGAATACATTCAAAAATTGTTAAATATTCGACACAATCTTTTTTTTTATAATAGACGTAATACACATTCGGTTGGCTTAGCATCATCATCAACAGCCCGCGGCCGTCCAACGCTGAACATAGGTTGTCTTTGGATGATTTTGCTTAGCTCGAACCAAAACATTATTTCGCTTCATATATACATTCGGTTGGCTTAGCATCATCATCAACAGCCCGCGGCCGTCCAACGCTGAACATAGGTTGTCTTTGGATGATTTTGCTTAGCTCGAACCAAAACATTATTTCGTTTCATATATACATTCGGTTGGCTTAGCATCATCATCAACAGCCCGCGGCCGTCCAACGCTGAACATAGGTTGTCTTTGGATGATTTTGCTTAGCTCGAACCAAAACATTATTTCGTTTCATATATACATTCGGTTGGCTTAGCATCATCATCAACAGCCCGCGGCCGTCCAACGCTGAACATAGGTTGTCTTTGGATGATTTTGCTTAGCTCGAACCAAAACATTATTTCGTTTCATATATACATTCGGTTGGCTTAGCATCATCATCAACAGCCCGCGGCCGTCCAACGCTGAACATAGGTTGTCTTTGGATGATTTTGCTTAGCTCGAACCAAAACATTATTTCGTTTCATATATACATTCGGTTGGCTTAGCATCATCATCAACAGCCCGCGGCCGTCCAACGCTGAACATAGGTTGTCTTTGGATGATTTTGCTTAGCTCGAACCAAAACATTATTTCGTTTCATATACACATTCGGTTGGCTTAGCATCATCATCAACAGCCCGCGGCCGTCCAACGCTGAACATAGGTTGTCTTTAGATGATTTTGCTTAGCAAAAATTATTTCATTTAACATACACATTCGGTTGGCTTAGCATTATCATCAACAGCCTGCAGCCGTCTATTTCTAAACCGGACTGTAGATTACTTAATGCTATTTATCGTATCGAGCAAATTAATTCATTACATTTTTATAACCATACGTCTTCCACCTTCTATCTAAATTTCACTATTTAAAAATAAGATATATTACATTTGAATAAAATGAGTGACAAACAATTAAAACAATTTATTAAAAAGAAATCAACATTGAAAGGAAAACTAACAGTATTTTCTTCCTTTTTGAATTTGCTTAAAACTAATTATCCATCAGATGACCCTCAAGTCGAAATAGAACTTCAAATGCGCTTAGAAAGAATACAAAAATCATTTGAGGAATTCGAAACGTTTCAGGACGAATTGGAGGAGGTGTTCGACATCCCCGAGGAGCAGCGTCCGGACCTCGAGATGTTAGAGACGCAGTACTACTCGGTCGTGTCTGCCGGTCGTGCATTGGCTTTAGCATCCAAGAAGGCGCTTCCTTCAGACTCCGAAAGGAAAGTATGCTCACATCCACACAAAAGTAAGGTTGTTGAACTTCCTAAAATTGATCTTCCTCATTTTAGTGGCGACTATCAGCACTGGCTCGGCTTTAGGGATACATTTGAAACTTTAATTAATTCAGACAATAATATTGACCCAATCACTAAATTTCACTATTTACGTGCATCACTAAAGGGAAGTGCTGCTTTAATTATATCAGGTCTAGATTTTTGCGCAGATAATTATCAGTCGGCATGGCAACTTGTATGTGACAGATATGACAACAAACGCCTGCTTGAAAATCACCACTTAACTTCTCTTTTTATTCAGGCTCCTATACATAAAGAATCTAGTAAAGCTATACGCAATCTGATTGATACTACTAATCAAAATTTAAGGGCGTTAGCGACGTTAGGCCATCCAGTAAAGTATTGGGATATCGTTATTATATTTATGCTGTCCTCTAAATTAGATGCAACGACTCTAAGAGAATGGGAGTTCCAAAGGAATAATTTAAAAACCGTACCAACTTTAGATTTTTTTATTAATTTCTTGTCAAACAAAGCAGATTTCTTAGAAACATTAGATTCATCAAAACATGATAAATTAAAATATGATTTAAATATGAATAAGCCTAAAAGTTTTGTAGTATCAACGGACAAGCCCAAGATAATTTCTTGCCCTATGTGTAACAAAAACCATAACTTATATAGTTGTGAATCATTTAGAGCTTTATCCGTTGAAAGTAGGATCGATAAGGTCAATGCACTGAAGGTGTGTAAAAATTGCTTACGTTTTGGTCATTTAGAGAACAAATGCAAATTGAGCCATTGCAAATACTGTCCTAAAAAGCATAATACACTTTTACATATTGAACGAGCTCACCAGAGTCACTCAGAGAACGTTACATTATCGGCAAATGATAATAAAAACGATGCTCACAAAGGCACTGTTTTGCTTTCCACAGCCTTGGTCAGGGTAAGGGATAGTAACGGACAGCCACATACTGCTAGAATCCTGCTTGACAACGGCAGCACGTCCAACTTTATTACTCATGACCTCTGTGGTAAGCTAAAAATCCATACTTCTTCTTCGAATTGTAAGATATCAGGCATTAGCAGCCAGTCTCTTACAAGCTCACGTACTTGTTCTCTTACATTGGAGTCTTATAATGGTTCCTATAGTACAAGTATAGACTGCATCGTTTTACCTAATATAACCGCGCAAATTCCTTCATCATTTATAAGTATAAAGGAATTACAGTTGCCCTCCGGGATTTGTATAGCCGATCCTTCATTCCACATCCCGTCTGCGATAGATATTTTATTAGGGGCCGACATATTCTGGAGTGTAATCGGCACAAACCGAATACAATTAGGCAAAAACAAACCCGTTTTATATGAAACCAAGTTGGGGTGGCTCATCTCAGGTGCTTTTTACAATAGCACTCCTACAGTTGACAAACAAATATGTATGGTAAACCAAAATTTAGGCTTCGATCTTTGTAAGTTTTGGGAGTTAGATTCTATCGCCTCTAAACATGAATTAACCCCAGAAGAACGAGCATGTGAGGAACACTTCATAAAGTCTACCGTGAGAAAGTCGGATGGTCGTTTTGTAGTTTCGTTGCCCTTAAAGGAGTCAGCCGAGGCTTTGGGAGATTCTTTTCAAATGGCCAAATGTCGGTTCCTTGCCTTAGAGCGGAAATTAGACCGCGACGTTAAAACCAAACGACTTTATTTGGATTTTATGGAAGAATACCTCGCTCTCGGTCACATGACGGAAAACACACACATTCACACTTCGGGACCTTTCTGTTACTTGCCTCATCATGGCGTTCTTAAAGAGTCTAGTTTAACGACAAAGCTACGTGTTGTCTTTGACGCGTCAGCAGCTACAACATCTGGAAAATCACTCAATGATATTTTAAGCGTGGGCCCAACATTGCAAGATGATCTTTTGTCGATTCTCCTGCGTTTCAGACAGCACCAATATGTTGTGACTGCGGACGTGGAGAAGATGTTCCGTCAGACAGAAGTAACGGAAGAGCATCGAACACTTCAACAGATACTATGGAGATTTGATCCATCACATCCCCTAAAGAGTTACAAGCTCAATACGGTAACTTATGGTACAGCTTCAGCATCTTACTTAGCCACACGGTGTCTGTATCAACTGGGCATAGAATCCACTAAGCCGGAAGTCAAACAAGCCATTTGCCATGATTTCTACGTTGACGATTTTTTGTCAGGACACAAAACTATAGATAAAGCAATATCTCTATGTCTAGGTGTGGTCGATACTTTAAAAACAGCTCAACTAAATTTACGTAAATGGTATTCAAATAACGATAAAATTCTACTTGCAGTTTCCGGTGAATCCAAGGTATCGGGAGACGTAGATCTCAGTACCAAAAATCTCTCTAAAACATTAGGTTTGAACTGGAGATGTTTTGAGGACATATTATTTTTTTCAATAAATATATCTACCAGTAATGTAATTAATAAACGTCACATTTTATCAACAATCGCCCAAGTATTCGATCCACTAGGTCTGGTCACACCTTGCATTGTAGAAGCAAAAATAATTATGCAACAATTGTGGATAAATAAGTGTAGTTGGGATGACCCAATTACAGGTAAATTGTATGAGCAGTGGTGTAATTTCATTTCATCATTGTTATATTTGAATAGTTTATCAGTACCAAGATGTGTGGTGCCTTTAGAACCGATAGAGGTACAATTGCATATATTCACAGATGCATCAGAAAAGGCATACGGTGCATGCTCATATATAAGATGCGTAAATACTGATGGCTCAATCAGTGTACATCTTTTAGCCTCCAAGAGCAAAGTGGCTCCATTAAAAGCTACCACAATACCACGGTTGGAGCTTTGTGGGGCACTTATAGGAGTGAGATTAGGGTTAAAAGCTTTATCATCACTTTCACTTGTTTTCAGTAAATGTATACTATGGATCGACTCGACCATAGTTTTAAGCTGGCTTGAGTCTTCTCCTAGTCAGCTTAAGCCGTTTGTACGTCATCGTGTTTCGGAGATACAGGAAGGTTTCTGTGAACATGAGTGGCGCTACGTACCTTCGAAAGATAATCCGGCAGATCTCGCTTCACGAGGTATGCCGGCTGATATTTTGGGTAAATGTTCACTATGGTGGTCAGGACCTTCCTTCTTAATGTTGGATTCATCCGCCTGGCCACGCAAACCTTGTAATGCCGTGAACTTGGATATACCCGAAACAATTACTTGTTTGTTTACAAACAAAGAAAGAAATATATTTTCGACTTTAATTAGTACCTGTTCCAAATTTTCTAAATTACAACGTATCATGGCTTATGTGTTCAGATTTATTAATAACTCTCGACACGCATCTAAACAAACAAGTAGTAAAATCTTAAACAAGGAATTAACTAATGATGAACTTAATAATGCAACATTTTTTTTAATAAAGGTATCTCAAATTGATACGTTTCATGACGAACGACAAATGCTTCTAGGTAATAAAACATTGCCTCACAAAAATCGTCTGCTTTCGCTTTCTCCATTTATTGACTCGAATAATCTTATTCGAGTGGGGGGCAGACTGTCTAACAGTAATTACGATTATAACGTAAAGCATCCCATACTATTAAGCGCCAAACATCCTCTTTGTAAATTAATATTTCAGTCGTTACATCTCAAGTACCTGCACACCGGCCCTCGTTTGCTGTTGGCAATTGTCAGGCATAACTATTGGCCTTTAGGTGGGACAAACTTAGCTAAAGCTACAGTGCGTTCTTGCGTTAAGTGTTGCAAATTAAAAGCCAAGACCGTACAACCCATTATGGGAAACCTACCCGTAGAACGCACTCATTTAGAATTTCCCTTCTACGAGTGCGGTGTAGACTATGCTGGGCCAGTGACGATAGCCGACCGCAAGGGTCGGGGATGTAAACATATAAAATCTTACATTTGTGTGTTTGTTTGTTTAGCGACTAAGGCTGTGCACCTCGAGCTGGTTTCGGATCTTACGAAGGAGGCCTTTCTTGCTGCCTTAAAAAGGTTTACGTCGCGTCGAGGCAAACCCAAAGCCATTTTTTCGGACAATGGCACTACATTCATTGGTTCATTTAACGAACTGTCACATATTTTAAGTCAGATTTCACCGACAGACATAACCGAGGAGGGTATAGATTTTTCGTTCATCCCAGCGTATACTCCACACTTCGGTGGTTTGTGGGAATCTGCGGTCAAGTCAGTAAAACATCATCTCAGACGAATATTAGGTTTGGCGTACCTTGACTATGAAGAGATGAATACTCTATTGATACAGATTGAAGCCATTCTTAATTCTCGTCTAATTACTCCTTTATCTGACGACCCTTCTGATCTTTGTCCCTTAACTCCAGCTCATTTCCTTATCGGACGGTCTTTTGTGTCTGTTCCAGATCATCAAATAAACAGCAGCCAGATGTCATCTTTGTCACGCTTTCGACGCATCGAGCTCCTAAAGCAACATTTTTGGGCCAGATTTTCTAATGAATATATAACTTTGCTTCAGCAGAAAACAAAATGGTTCCAGTCCCAGGGAAAATTAGAGGAGGGTGCTCTTGTTATGCTTAAGGACAAGCTTAGTCCTCCCTTATTGTGGCCACTGGGTCGCATTGTTCGGGTGCTGCCGGGAGGAGATGGTGTCGCCAGGGTTGCCGACATCCGTACCAAGAAGGGCGTCGTCCGTCGCGCCTTCAATACTATTTGTCCCCTGCCAATATCGCATGGTTTTGAAGATACTTCAACGCGGGGAGTATATGGTGAAGACAGCGCCGCGCCGGGCGTGCGGCGGAGTGCGGAACGGAACGAATCGATTGACTGACAGCTGACTGTAACTGCTTCGTCATTACTACGATTCCAAAACGTCGGCCGTTACACACACAATTTTGTCGGGCTTGCCTTTGTAACGAATAGAATTTTACTTTGTATAGAATAAATCCAGTGAATATTGCAGTCTATTATTTATTTACACAAACGGGATATCAGAACTCCCTGATAATAACAGTTTAACGGGCACTGATCCCAACATAGGGCATCATGTAATATTATATGTCATATATCAGTAGCATCGACATATCGTTGTGTGTTGAATATAAGACAATAATAAAACTTTTTTTATAGCATAGAAGGGCAAACGAACAGTCGAAGCCTTGCGACTATCGACGCCCATAAACATCCACATAACCAGAGATTATGCAGATGCGTTGCCCTCCTTTTCCCTATCTTCTCAATGGGCCACCGGAAACTCACAAACCGCACGAAACGCGACAGCATAACTGCCACTTTACACCGGTATTACGAGCGAGAGGTACCACCCCGGTCGTGCCGGCCCAATTCGGCTGCAAAGTAGCATGGCACTAGCTGTTACATACAAAACTAAGAAAAAAAATTAAGAATAAAACCAAGGTCAACTAGCCTCTTCCAATGAAAAGCAGGATGACTTATTAACGACGATTGCTATAAAGTATCCGAAACGTCGGGCGTGCAAAGACTGAATGAACCGAAATAAAAACCCATAAAACATATTTCATTATCATCATGATCATCAGCGTTTATCCGTGCACTGCTGAACACAGGCCTCTCCCAACAAACGCCAAGATGACTGATCTTTCGCCACTCGCATTCAAAACGGACAGACCATTGCACGGAGATCGTCTTCCCACTTGATCAATGGCCGACCGACACTTCGTCTACCTGCACTATACACGGTTTTATTTCCTTATAGTTTGAAGCATCATATTTTGGCTTTTTATTTTATAAAGCCTTTTTAGGATTAGGATATTAGTTAGGATCTTATTACAGCGATGTTGTCATCATTAACATTTAAATGTATGATAACGTAGACGTTCTAAAGGTTTGTACAATTCTTTATAGACAAAGATTTTTGTATTTTTTTTATACCGACATAAAAATTCACAACATTTGCGTTTATACTATCATCAGCATCTCATGATCTCTAAATTAACTTAAAAAAATTGGTTGCCTGTAAAGTCGGTATACGGGCGAAAGTTTTACGTGACAACGACTTTGAGTGGTAAAATAATTTTAATGTGAATATTCATACGTATAGTAGGAAGAAGGATGAAATAATAGTAACAAAGGGACGCGTGCCTCTCACTCGCTCTCATTGTGAGCGCATAACGTGAGCGGAGCGTAACACAGTTTCTTGAAGTGTCACCCGGCAAACCAATTTATAAGACGTTGTCACGTCAAAAGATGAAGTTATCTATCTTACAAAGAAGTCATTCTATTTCATACATAATATAAGTTTTAAAAAAGGTATAACCACACTAGAAAATTTAAAAATGTTTCTTTGAAATGCAAAGTCTTAGCTCAAAGGCATCGCAAAGTTCAACTTGAAAAGCTCAAGTACCATGCACGCGAAGCGATCTTACATTTTGTTACATTTTTACGAAAATATCTACAGTTTTTTTACTACTAAGTGACCCGACAGGCATTTTCCCGCACAACACATTTTGCAATTTTCCGGATTATGAATCTATACCATTCCGGAATTAATTTAGAGGCACAAAAAAAAAATCAAAATCAGTTCAGTCGTTTAGAAATTTAGTAATAGATACACACACAGAACACTTGATTGTGTTCAGCAGTGGACGGACAAAGGCTGATGATGATGATGATGATGGAACACTTACAGGTTGATAATGATGATAAGTATATTTGTACCCAAAATGAGTCTACTACATGTAATGCTCGTTTAGGAACACGAAACACCCAGCTACTTTTGGGTGTTCGGGGATCGGCCGTTTTGGCGTTCACCGGTAGAGGCGGATGTCCAAGTGGACGGAAAAGGACTAATAATAATGATGAGAATTCAGCTTATAAAAATAAAAAGAAACCGCTAGCCTCTAAATCATTCGCCGCGATCTTTGAAAATTTATTACAGCCGCTCATAAACATCGAATCGGTATCGATAAAAAGCATCAATTACTCGACTGTACCGTATCGATACGATTTAGTATCGAGTCGAACAAACAAAGTTGATTTAGTACTTTGATATTATGCTTAATAAATAAAGATTTACGGACACAAAATATTAAACACTAGTGAATTGTGTTAGTTTTGTGCATGTGTTTGTATATGCGTCTGTGCGTCTGTAATGTGTGTGTTCATTATGTGTTTAGTGTGTTTACGGCTGGTAGGTCGAGTGGTCAGGCGACTAGACATTTTACGCTTCGGTCGTGGATTCGACTCCCGTCAAGTGCAGATAATTTGTATGATCAAATATAGCTGTCTGCGCCGGGTCATGAGCGCTTAAAATAAACTAGCTGTTGCCAGCAGTTTCACCGGCGTTAGCAAAATAACTTGCCTTTTTTTTATAAAAAGTATCCTATATTACTTCGAGTACCTCCCAGAATATGTGTACAAAGTTTCATGATGATTCGTCGAGTAGTTTTTGCGTGAAAGCGTAACAAACATGCACGCTTTCACATTTATAACATTAAGTAAGGATGTATTTACATCCCTAGTACCCTCGTTTTCATAACTGGCTACTGAATCAAATTTTTATTAATCCGCTACTAAAAAAATCAACTTAATCAAAACAACAAAATATTCCGAACAAACAGGTCAAGCCCCAAGAGCGAGCGATGGTTGGTGAGCCATAAATGGTACCAACTTCCCGACGTCTAATGTTGCCACCGCGGCACCAACGAATCCCAATAAACATACTACGTTTCCCTCATAAAAAAATACTATTCCACTTAAAATATTTTTTTAAACAAACAACAACAGCAAAACAGTAATCCCTTCATTTGGAGATTTAATAGATGATAAGGCACTTGTCCGCGTTGGATGCGAGGAGCAAGGGATCGGTCGTCTTAGCGTTCATTGAGGGAGGCCTATGTTCAGCAGTGGCCGGATAAAGGCTGATGATGGTGACGATGATACCTTCAGGCTTAAATTACAACCCCACCTGTATAATGGTCTTCACAAAGATACATACAAACAGACCGACAATCTAGTGATCCCTAAAGGGCTCCGTCATATCCTGACCTAACTCTACTAGACTCTACTTCATGTTAACTCCAACACCTCAACTCCATCCGTTCCCGAATCCCGACAGGGACACACAAACAGACGTTGGTCCCGACTCCTGAGGGTTTCACGTTTTCCCTTCAAACCCTAATAACATTTCATTCTTAGTTACAACCTGCCCCCCTAAACAAGTAGCACAAACGCTAAACGAATGGAATAGAATACTTATTATATGGGAATGACACTAGTTTACGACATGTAATTTGAGCAGCTATTGTTATTCCCATACAATAAGTATTCTATTCTATTTCTATTCGTTTAGCGTTTGCCACTTGTCTAGAGAGGCTGTAATATCAATTGAATGAATGAACGTTTGAGCGAATCTCGTTCCTTTGGTGAGACTGGCTCATCAGTTCCTTTGTCATCGAAATTCTTTATTGCCTTAGGATTAATAATCACATTTTTCTTCCATCCGAATCCGAGTCATTATCTGAGAGATTACGTATTTCATCAACATAATGACCAGGTGGGTTATTGTTTTATTGTTGTGTTGTGTTAAAATAACTGATAAATACTTATTATAATATGTTCCTTAAATCATTAATATTACAGATAAATTAGGACCAGACGTAAAATAAACGATTGCTCATCACACAAACATTTATCGTGGGTGGGAATCGAACTCATGATCTTCTAGTTTAGCAGCCAGGGTCACTAACCACTAAACCAACATACCAGTCAAATATTGAGCTCATTGTAATAAGTACAAGCCTATATTTTTACTACAATATTACCTTTATTAATATACGAAAAAAACTCCCAACGCAATTACAAAAGAGTACTTTGAAACAGCTATACGGATTTTGAAAAATACCTTTTTTTTGTATATCATCATCATCATCAGCTTTTATCCGTCCACTGCTGAACATGGGCCTCGCTCAATGAAAGCCAAGACGACCGATCCCTTGCCACTTGCGTCCAACACGGACCGGCTATACGTCTTATAGGTATTTTTGAAAATTTCTAAGTCTTTTTTTTTATTTTGTTATATAGAACTCATAAATCAATGCCACATACAGTGAGTGCATCGACCCCTTTAAGAGCTGTACACAGGATTCTGTTACTTCTAGTGTAAAAGCACTTTGTTATACAAACAGTATCGACAGTTGTCTGCCCGCGAGCCGTGAAGTGTGTACACGGTACTGCACTGCACTCAACTGAACGCCACAGATGTATAATCCATAAACTATAGAGGAGCACGATTTTATTAACCGACTTGAAAAAGGAAGTGGTTCTCAGTTCTATTGGTATTCTTTATATAAATATTTCCTTTTTTACTACCTTTATCATTTCCTATTGCTAACTTTTTCGTTTAATTCGATTAGCAACAAAAAAACAACAAGCTAGAAGCATATCCTACGACTTTTTTCTTCGCAATTGTCTTTCTATTCTAATATTCAAAATACGTAAATTTGGAAAGTTTTTTTATATAGCATAGAAGGGCAACCGAACACTGGAAGCCTTGCGACTATCGACGCCCATTAACATCCACATAACCAGAAGTTATGCAGATGCGTTGCCCTCCTTTTCCCTATCCCCAAATGGGCCACCGGAAACTCACAAACCGCACGAAACGCGACAGGTTAGCTGTCATTTTACGTCGATTTATGTCAGCGAGAGTTTCCTCCCCGGTCGTGCCGGCTCAATTTGGCCGCAAAGCAGTATGCCTTACAAACACCTCACCTCTTACAAACATATTTGGATTATTACAATATTTGAGAGAGAGAGCAGATGTTCTGTCTCGGCAGTACATAATATTATATCTATTTTATAAATTTAGTCACTTTTAACAGGCGGTTTAAACGTGAAAAGATAACAAATAGACACTTTCGCATCAATAATGTTACAATATCAATTTACAAATACATTAAATTAAGTAAATTACTTCAGGTGATAAAACTCATTGTTTGCGTTCCATTATAATGGTTATTGGGTTTATGTGGAGTGATGGTGTAATATCAATTACCAATAATACCGGTAAATTAATGAAACAGAGTAGGCTGTAATATAAAAAATATACGAGTGCAATTTAATATTTTACAGAAGCCTAACAGCGCCCCGTGGTTTCACCCACATACTTTAAAGTTTTTTTTCCATACAGTTAGTATATATATAATAACATAGTTAATAGAATCAGGCGTTACTTTGCGGAAATGCATTAAAAAAAACACATACATACAACATATAGCACAGCCCTCCTTTCCCACACTGCATATGCGTACACTCGCATGCACCACCAACACACACTACCATTAAAGACCAACACCATAAAATCTACGCACGTTTCACCCCGAAACCGAGGCATCCTCAGGATGTAGACTCTACGAATAGTAATCATTAAGTTAATGCATAAATGCATGCATATGCGTGCACTCACACATTTACTGTAAAGACTGCATGGTTCGCGGAATATTGCTAATTAATATATAATTATTTTTTTTTAATATAACATTTTTAGGTGTTTTATGTCATTACGAGTAATATGATGTGGCACAGCAGCTGTTCAGTCGCTTCGCGTATTTAACGTCAAACGCGTAACGTCAAATATCCAACAGTACCAGATAAAAAAGCGTTGTGCTTTAAAAATTATTACGTGTATACAGATCAAACGCATTTTTATCGCTTGATAAAAAACCGCTTATGTGAACAGGACCTTAGACTTTTATTTTGTTTATTTTTTATTAAAAAAGAGCTATACACCAATATAAGGTTAAGCCAGCTTATCTCGGACTAATGAAATTAAAAATTTTAAATTTCCAAATGACGTCATAATAGTAGGAGAGCTGTGGAAGATCGTCCTTCACCGATCTGATAACCAGATGAAACATATTTTTTATCAAATACTTTGTATAAATAAATATGTCCATAAATACTTGCCATGCCTTGCTCATGGCTATCTTTAATTTAATTTAAGTACTTTAAGTACGATTTTTTGCAGGTAAGTTTGTATGACTGATTTTGTAATAAAAATAATGTCACATTAGCATGTCGGTGCCGCAAATCTGTAAGATTTCCCGCTACCAAAACTTGCCTATAGAAGATTCCACTTCGAAAACAAACTTTTCACTAATCTAGACGTTTAATTAAAACCATAACATGTGTATATAACGTATTCGCGGTGACCTGTATTCTGTATTCAACACATTCTATCATTTTTAAAGGAGTCTCTTTGATCCTGTGCCAAGTCATCAATCGTCTAGATTGCTTGTCGTGTCACACACGCGACAAGATGTTTACTACACCGCTAGTACTACGCATTTTTACTACGCATCAAGGCGTTGCGCCACGGCATTTTAGCGTTACAAGAAAAGCGTTGCTCCACCACGGCGCAGGCATTTTAGCGTTACAAGAAAGGCGTTGCTCCACCACGGCGCACGGCATTTTAGCGTTACAAGAAAGGCGTTGCTCCACCACGGCGCACGGCATTTTAGCGTTACAAGAAAGGCGTTGCTCCACCACGGCGCACGGCATTTTAGCGTTACAAGAAAGGCGTTGCTCCACCACGGCGCACGGCATTTTAGCGTTACAAGAAAGGCGTTGCTCCAACACGGCGTACAGCATTTTAGCTTTACAAGAAAGGCGTTACTCCACCACGGCGCACGGCATTTTAGCGTTACAAGAAAGGCGTTGCTCCATCACGGCGCATGGCATTTTAGCGTTACAAGAAAGGCGTTACTCCACCACGGCGCACGGCATTTTAGCGTTACAAGAAAGGCGTTGCTCCAACACGGCGCATGGCGTTTTAGCGTTACAAGAAAGGCGTTGCTCCACCACGGCGCACGGCATTTTAGCGTTACAAGAAAGGCGTTACTCCACCACGGCGCACGGCATTTTAGCGTTACAAGAAAGGCGTTACTCCACCACGGCGCACGGCATTTGGCTTTAGAAAAAATTGGCGATTAATGCGCGTACCGTTGCGGTGGAGACAATCACATACATTTTCTTGTAGCTTGACAAAGTAGTCTTCGCCGTGGTTTATTTACTGCATATAGATCTGAATATATCATTTTTTCTAGTCAATGAAGTTAATGTATAATTCTTTCATGGCACAATTTATACGTTTTAGGATGGAAGCCCAAGAAAATAACTCCGGCATAGATGGAATAAACTGTTATATAGTAGACCCAGAGAAGACCTAGAGAACTAAAGTTGCCGATATCACGTGAAGAATAACCTCATTGAAGTGGCAATGGGCTGGTCACACACTCAGAAGAACGGATGGCCGATGGGCCAATAAGGTTCAAGAGTGGAGGCCGCGTTTAGATAAGCGTAGTGTTAGTCGGCCATTAACCAAATGGGGAGACGATCTCCGTGCAGTGGCAGGTCCGCGTTGGATGCGAGTAGCAAGGGATCGGTCGTCTTGGCGTTCATTGAGGGAGGTCTATGTTCAGCAGTGGACGGATAAAGGCTGATGATGATGATGATGATGATAGGATGTTAGGCTGGATCAAGTACGTTTAAAATCGGATAAGCGGTTTAATCGCTACGATGTTACATATTATCAATTATGTATTCAGGCTAACATCATCGGAAAAGAGAGGAACGTCCTCTTACGTCCTCTAGATGCAATCATGTCGCCAACAATCGTTTCCCGTTCCCACCATACCACCTGCTGCTGCTGTGGTGGCTGGTCGTGTTATGCGATTTCTACCTAGCCGAGTTTCTTTTTTTTATTAACATGAACCCTGGTTTGTTTTGGATATTGCGGGGTCTAAATTTATCTACTTATTTATTTATCTTAGGATAGTGTATATAAGACTGTAATAAATGTATGTAATTATGTATGTTTATAAAAATTTTATATTTTGAAAGGAGCAACCCAATAGAGTTTCTTGCTGAATTCTTCTCATATACTATACTACTATAGTAGTATGTATTGTTTGTATTTTTCTTTTTTTGTAATAGTGTATTTGAAAAGATTAGTTCCACTGAGTTTGTTTCGCCGGTTCTTCTCAGTGGACTTGCTTTGCAACCGGTGGTAGACTCAATTATTGATCTTCAAAAATATACTTTGATAGTAGTACTATTTTGAATAAAATTTTTGACATTGACTTTGACTTTTGACTGTGATTTTGACCCCTTCCCGTGTCGTGCCGTCGGCAACCCGAGGCATACTCGTGTATGGCACTAAACCATTGCGATTTGCCTTCAGACCCACGCATGGATGAACGCCCTGGGCTTGGTAGAGTAAGTCATTAATTTATAGGTGACGTTTGCCACCATCAGGCACCGCATACTCGTTATCACATTAATTGCATTCCCTAATACATTATCGTATCGTTACGATCAAACTTCGCATATTAATAATTGATAATCGCTTCGGTAAATATTGACGGCTCGCTGCCATGGGATACCGGATACACAAACGGACACACACACACTTTCACCAGATACGGCGGCCGCGGGTAAATATTTAAAACACCGAGTTAAATTTAGTCCCCGTCCCAGTTTAGAACGCAGGTTCATACGACGAATATGAAAATATATTGCAAAGTTTAAATACGTACATTGTTCCGACCACATCATCGTCATCATCTTCACCGTCATCACCATAATCATCATCATCATCATCATAATAATCACCATCATCATCATCACTATCATCGTCATCATCATCATCGTCACCATCACAGTCACCATCATCATCGTCATCATAATCATCATCGTCATCATAATCATCATCGTCATCATAATCATCATCATCATCATCATCATCATCATCATAATCATCATCATCATCATCATTATTATCATCACCATCATAATCACCATCATCATCGTCATCATAATCATCATCGTCATCATAATCATCATCATCATCATCATCATCATCATCATCATCATCATCATTATCATCATCATCGTCATCATCATCATCATCATAATCGTCATCATCATCATCATCATCGTCATCATCATCGTCATCATCATCGTCATCATCATCGTAGTGTATTTCATTCATCATCATTTTGTGCGGCGGGCAAAACAGCGGGAAACATCATGTTTCTCATGAAACGATATCCCTTGCCTATTCACATTCTAAACAGAATTTATAATTTGAAACATACGAGAATATAATATACTGTCAGCGAGGTTTACCCACATGTTACCCACACAGCAGACAGCACTTTGATGTCCCACCCAACACCCAGACATCCCCGGGCTACGTTTAAGAGTTAATTCCTTGAGAATGTTTCAAGTGTAGTTTTTAATAAACGACAATTCCTCGCGGCCACATTGTTACCAAGAACAATATAATATGAATTTTATATACGAGTCGTTGCCTATAGCTTTGGCCGCGTTCATTAAGATTCACAACCAATTCAAAGCTTATAATTATTTCAAAGGAGTAGGAAAACATCTTTGCCCAATGCGGGTTGGTGAACTTCACACATTTTTAAAGACTTTTAATCTCATGAAGCATGCTTGTTTTATCACGTTTTTTTGAAGTGAAACTTCTTTAGAATCGTTGTGATTTTAAACCGGATGCAACGGAAAAAACGACAGGTAAGAGACACAAATACAAAAGAGCGAGATAGCAAATGTCGGTGTGTATGTATTTTGCACACTGTTTAATACTTGATTGTATTTGAGCATTTAACGTGTGTTTCTCTTCTATCGTGTGTGAATCGCACTCACACCTTTTTGTACTGGAGAGCAAGCGATGACTAGAGCCACTAACAGATTTAGAAAAATCTATTTTAAGGTAAGACTGGGTGTCAGAATCGAAGCCGAAACCTCTCGCACAAGAGACCGATCCCACGTCCACTGGACTATCGTGGCTCTGTCATGGCTAAGTGCCCATGATACATTGCGGGTCCAAAAGCAGGTTTAACGTATCCCCCTTTTCTTTCCCAGCGTCATTTGGTGGTGGTGCTTTCGATCATGCCTAGGGCAGTAGCACTGAATGGTGGGCCTAGCGTGCGTTAGCTTTTTATTACAACCAATTATCATCGACGTAGTACTGGCTATTTATTTTAGAGTAATAATTAATTATTCCATTGATTATTCCTTGCAATATCCGGTGTCACGTTCTGGTTTCTGATTGTTCGATTAGTAAACTCCCGGTTGGGAATGGGAGGGTAAGAAAACTATAAAAGTAGAAATCAGTACGTGGCTCCGGCCATTCTGCTTAAGATTGTTTGAAAGTTAAGAACCATAAAAAGATATAAGAATAATTTTTAACAAAAAAAGAAACGACTTCAAACAGTAAACTAAAAACCAAAAAATAAATTTACTTTGCACAAAGTAATACGTATTTTTATTTAGTTAAATCAAAATTAATAAATAATAAATTATTTTATAATTCTGTAGTCGGTGCCAAGTAAAACAATAACTGTGTATAGATATTATCAATCTTTCTAATAACTTTTGTGATTCAATTATACATATTCAATTTATTACGTTCATGCTATTAAGTATAAGAATTTGTCAAAAATACATATTATTCTTATACCGTTATTATTTTGTAATTGCTTTGATATATTTAAAAATATTAAGTGTGCTTAGTAATTTAATATTGTAGTTAGGTTGTTGAGGCGTTTACTTAGCCCCGAGTTCAAAATTATAAAATAATTTATTATTTATTCATTTTGATTTAACTAAATAAAAATACGTATTATTTGGGCAAAGTAAATTTATTTTTTGGTTTTTAGTTTACTGTTTGAAGTCGTTTCTTTTTTTGTTAAAAATTATTTTATTTTACACTTTTAAGTGATGGGTAGACCGAGAAATAATATAGGTGTAAAGTTCTCATCAATATAAATGAATTAAGTGCAAACACAAAATAGCTATTCCAAAGCGTTGAGGAGTTCTCTGAATTGTCCTTCATCTTCATCATCAGACCCCTAATGACAGTCAAAACCCATCTAGGTGCAAAGTTCTTATCAATGCAAATTAATAAAGCTAAAACACAAGGTAGCTGCTGTGAATCGTTGAGGAGTTCTTTCAACTGTCTCTCGGCTCCATCATCACATCAGACCTGCATTATTACCTTTATGGTTGCAAAGTTCTAATCAATATAAATGAATTAAGTCCAAACACAAGATAGCTACTCCAAACTATTAGGGATTTCCCTGAATTGTCCTTCTTCTTCATCATCAGATCGCTAATGACAGTCACAACCCCTCTAGGTACAAAGTACTTATCAATGCTAATTAATCAAGCTCAAACACGAGATAGCTGTCGTAGTTCGTTGATGAGTTCCCACGACTGTCTTTCGGCTCCATCATCAGATCATCTCCAAACATTTATGGAATTGTAATGCTTTGAAATACTTAATGAAAAAACTTAGAAACGCACTACTCATCCATACGATTTTTGAAAGTTCCTCTCGATTTATCTGGTCTGCCATCATCAGATCCTGATTTCCTTAACATGGGACCACTTCGGAAATATCTACTTTCCAACAAAAAAAGAATTATCAAAATCGGTTCATAAAAAAGGTCGATAAGCCTTGAACAAACATAAAAAAAGCATATAGTCGGTCGGTCGAATTGAGAAAGGTCTCCTTCCTTGAAGTCGTTTAAAAAATTGTTAAATAACAAGGTGGTTTGTTACATTAACTCTGATGCATTTAAAACGCGTAAGCTGTTAAAGGAGTATTCCAAAAATAACATCCATTCAGAGTTAAATAAAAATAATCGGGAATAAGAAATCCACTAAAATCTAACAAGAATTCGCGATTCGAGCGCGGAAATTGCTCGCCGTGAGGTGAAGGCTTTAATCTTCTTTAATAAATATGGCCGTCATATCGGAAATTAATATTCCCTCGCCGAAACTGCCTCCGTCACCCGAGACATAAAGACGGCAAGAAGTCACCGAGACAGAGAGACAGCAAGACATGAGACAGCGAGACACCGAGACAGCGAGTCAGCGAAATACGACAGAATATTTCTTGACCTATTTCAATCATAGAGCAACATGGACCTCATTTCGACGATGTCAATGCAGTTCCAAGCTTTTATTATTACGTGGACGCTTATAAAACGTCGTATATGCATTATGGAGTCAGATGAATGGAACTGTCATTCAATTCAGCGTCACTATTGGTCGGACATGGATATTTTATATTATACCTCATATACGAGTACATAGAAAAAATACATAAAAATGTGTAAGTCATAATAAACACTGTTTAAAACCCTGGCGCAATAAACTGGTATTTGTTTGACCATTATGTGTGTCGGTAGCACTGTGAGTCTTAAACGACTTAACCTATATTATGTTCTGTTGATTCAAAACTTTGCCGTGTTATAATTGACATACCTACTGCTGTAGAAAAAAGCAAAGTACCAACACATATAATATGTCCCATTGCTGGGCACAGGTGTCCTTCTCGAAACCAGCCGAGGAGGGAAACGGGCTATAATTCACCGATATGCTGGCCCAATGCGGGTTGGCAAACTACACATACCTTCAAAGACTTTCAATCTCATCAGGTATGCAGGTTTCCTCACGATGTTTTCCTTTACCGGTCAGCGAACGATGGTCTCGTGTTCAAGATGCACTTGGAAATTTAGAATCCCCATTTCAAGGCACATGGGGGTCAGGATCGAATCTGGAAACTCTCGCACAAGAGGCCGAGTCTATACCTACTGGACCATCGTCGCTCATGATGCTGTGTATATGAATGTTTAACAAAAGATGATAGTAGTTTTATCCTCAAAGAATCCCAGAAGAACCATTGGTGTCCCCACCATGGCTCAGGCCTTGTCGTAGCGGTGGGGCTCAGTAGTCCAGGGTAACCCCAACACTTTGGGCGAAGCAAATTGAACCGAGGGGGCTCTTTGTATCCCTCTTATAAGAAGAGGGGACAAAAGAGCAGGGGGTAAGGGGTGAGGATGGGAACCTCACCTCATCGTACTGTCCCGACGCTGGGAGTGGTTGTTCTGTGGTGCGGAACAACCACTCTGTGGAGGTGGCGTCGGTCGTCACATACCTACCTGGTTAGACCCACTCCCCTGCGGGATGCGTCAGTGAATTTCCCGGCGTAAAAAAAAAGGAGAACTTTTGGCACCAACCATGCAAAACCATATTATTTCATTGATGGTTCTTCTTCAGCGCATGCGAAATAACGACTCTCATCGGCAAAATGTAGGTTACACTATTTCAATTCAAGCAATCTCTAATTTTTCTGAAAATAATATAATATAGCATATGTTACTCGCTGATTATATGGCGATTTATAGGTGAAATCATTTTCTGAATCGGTCCAGTAGTTTTGGAGCATATACAATGCAAACAAACAAAATTGTACCTCTTTCTTTTGTTAATATTGATAAAATATATATTAAAGTCGCTTTTTGTGTTGGTCTGTTTGTGCGCTGATATATTCTAAACTACTGAACGAATTTTAATACTGTTCACCGTCACCTTCTTTATGACCTAGCGCAGGTTTCTTAGTGCGATTAATTAGGCGAATAAAAATAGGGTTCCGTAAGATATTTGGGTTTTTTGGACACGAGGTGTGAAAAATCAACCAGAAAAGTTACTTATTTCGCGTACGCTGCCTTAACTATAAAAGATATAACCTTAAAATGTGTTTCAGTGTTAGGGGGGCTATCCATTTATCGATAAAGATATATTATTATCCCGCTAAAATCCAGTTGTAAATATTAGTTAACGCGGGCGAAGCTGCGGGCAACAGCTAGTCTACTATAAAAAATCTTCAATTCCACTAAGCATTTCAATACTAATAAAAAAAACGCCTCCCAATCGTTTCTCAAAACTCTCAATCATCAGAAAATCTATTTCACGTTTAATTCCGTCGATGTGGTTATACTTAGATTTTCTACTTATTTAAACGAGATATCAATATTTTCTCGTCTGATAACCGCGAGTAAGCCGCTCCATCAATTATACCGAACCTTCTATTATTATTTTTATCTATCTTTTCCAGAGACGTGATTTATATTATCCTTTGAGAATATTATTAATAAACTGGATATAAATCTTATCTTAATAATATTATAAAAGCGAAAGATTTTTGGCTTGAATGTTTAGATGTTAGGATGTTATTTTTGTTATTAGTAGATGACGTTAAACATGTAAAATCGTTTTTTTTTAATTTTAGTTGACAGTGAAATCACGTCAGCGTAGTCCAGTCTTTAATAATCCGCGCTATGATATTTAAGTTGTTATTAACATAGGCCTGTCTCAATGAACGTCGAGACCATAGCTCCTTTACCACTCGCATCGAAATTGGACCGGCTACGAACGGAGACCTTTTTCCCACTTTATTAATGGCCGACCAATATTTTGTACCTAACGCGGCCCCCACTAAGGAACGTCGAAAACCCATTTTCTAATGTGTGACCAGCCCATTGCCACTTCTAGGAGCTTATTCTTCACGAGATATCGGCAACTTTAGTTCTCTAGCGGAGGTCTTCGTTTGAAAACAATATTTACTGAATGTTATTTTCCCGTCGTCTGTGGAAATGTCAATAGTTAGTAAAGTTTTAGTGGTCGGGACCCAAAATAACTCCGCTCCCTTGAGTTTCTTTGGCAGATAAGATTCCAGACGTAGACTGGAATTTTATCTGCCAAAGAGACACCAAGCATAGCACGCTGAGCGACGGAAAACTTTCGGATCAGCCGTAAATTTAGAGGCCATGTTTCGGCCCAATATATAATAACAGGTTGATGATTTTCGTCGTCAAGCTCTGAGGTATGCACGGGGAAAAATTTCGCAATTGTTATAGTATCTGCTTTTTAGCGACCCCAAGAAGAATTTATTAATTTTATTGATTACTTATTCATTTATTTTTCATACATTACCTTATCATAACAGATTCACCAATTCGACAAAGAGGTTTAAGTACACAGGCCAGACGTCGCTCAGGCGTCGCGTTTCGAGGCTGACACCCGTATCCAAGACGCATACTTGCCTAAGTAATAAAACAATACTATGCAAAGAACACTTCCATCTATGCGCTCCTGGTATCAATAGCCGGGTTTTATATGGGTTTCACGGACGCACAGTTGTGGATCTCACTTAAGTTGTCTATGAATTGGTTTGAATGACTCTATGCGTTCGGGAGCACTGTGACACCTCAAAATATTGTTTGTGTCTTTCATAGAGACAGCGTTATAATTATTTATGTTTAGTTTAATTTAGTTTCAGTTAGTTTAATTTAACACCAACAAAACCCGTATTGAGTTCCATGGAAATACTGTCACTTTGATGTTACAACGATAGGATTACAACCTTGCCGCTAATTGAAAGGGACTCTTTTTGTTAATTTTTCAATCTACACTAATATTATAAAAACGTAATGATCATAAGTGTGGGTGTAGGAGATAATATAATACACATCCATGAACCAGGAACACTGAAAACTTTTTTTATAGCATAGGAGGGCAAACGAACAGCCGAAGACTTACGACTATCGACGCCCATTAACATCCACACAACCAAAGGTTATGGAGATGCGTTGCCCTCCTTTTCCCTATCCCTCCAATGGACCACCGGAAACTCATAAACCGCACGAAACGCGACAGCATAACTGTCACTTTACGCCGGTATTATGTGAGCGAGGTACCACCCCGGTCGCGCCGGCCCGATTCGGCTGCAAAGCAGCATGGCACTACATCTTTACAACTAAACTAAAACTTTTTGTTTCCTTGCGGTATTCGATCCCGCTACGTCCGTCTGAGCGTCAACGGGCAAACCATTGAGTAACAGGGTCATAGATGATAATAATAATGACAATAGTATCTCAGCGCATAATTGTCATCTGATCTGACGTGTAATGTATCTATGGTACTTAAGTACAATTCACAACGTAATTGCATTAATGCGTACATTCCAGTGATGCGATGCTCAATACATCACTTAGAGAGCATCACGTTACAAACAATTGAAAACATCGTAGTGATGCGAATGCTATGTCGCTTGATAGATGCATTAGTGTTACAACACTACTTTCTGTCTGTGTGTGTTTGTGTGTGTGTATTTTTATGTTAACCGGATAGGGCATTAGGCATCCGAACCTACTGATATGATCACCTATGAGCATTAATAAATTTAGCTGAGACTATAGACTCAAGAAATATGTTATTTGTTGTATATTCCGAGACTTAGGCTCTCTGCGACATATTGGACAGATAGAGTATGGAGTATCTGTCAAATAAGTTGCCGGTAGCCTATTCGGAACTTATCTGGAGATTGTGAAACAGGCCCTTAGTTTTAGTAACTGAACTGAAGTAAACATCATAATCAGTATGTATCCGCCCAATGCTGAACATAAGCCTTCTTCAATGAACGCTGAAAATGAAAAAAAATGAACTGAACAAATAATAGAAAATAATAATCAGACCCCAAGTTTAGCGCGGGAGAAGCTGCAGGCACAGGCTTCTTTTTATATTATAAGGAAAACAAAAAGATATAGATATAAAGATATAGATAGATTAAACGATATTTAATGATTGATTAGATAAATTAATTGCAATTAAGAATTTAAAGTGCATCACATCACAACTCGAAAATCATACCGAATCATTGAGAATTCACGTAAATGAAAAACTAAGTAATATTATTAAGGTTATAGTTTAGATGTTCGGATGTTTGTTGCTCTTTTACGGAAAAAACTACTGATGAAAATTTACAATAATATAGCTTACACATCAGAAAAACATATCGGCTGTAATCTATCCTAGTGTCACCGGAATGGTGCATATGCGGGTGAAACCACGGGGCGCTGCTAGTATAAAATAAATATATATTTCAAATACATTTCCAAAAAACACAACTTTGATTTAACGATGCCATGTATGAAATGTCTCTACCTCTGTGGCTTCTACAAACGAATATCCTTGTAACTGCGTTGTTATAGCAGTGCCTTAAACAAATGTACCACATTAGGAATAATTTTGATATTAAAGTAACGTCCTTTTTCCTTATATACGAATAAAATGTTGTCCCACTTATATTTGTAAGAAATTATAGAGCAGTGTTCCTGTTCCCGCGGGAATACGGCAATGCAATATATCCCATGTTACTCGCTGATAAGGTCGATTTTTATTAGTAAAATAGTTTTAAAACCCGGTTTAATGCTTTAGATGTGATGTCACACACAAAAAAGTCGCATTCCATTTTTTCGTATTAGTCAACATTTCTAGAGTTAGTTGTTTCTTTATTTAATAAACTGTATAAAGCGCAGACGTTGCTTCCTTCCTGCAAATATAAAAACGTTATTTCAAATACGAATTTACAGTTGCTTTAGAATGTATATCTGGGTCAAATAAATAAAGTGATTTTATAAGCACACGTTTTAAAATAAAAAAAGCTGAAGATTTTATTAGAACGCGCTTGTGTGCGCAACTGATTTGTGTTATTTTTAAACTTTTCAAAGAAATATTATTGAGGAAAAATTTACCACTGGTAATTTTAGTAGACTTTTTGGATATTGTTTTCTAATGTTCACGCGAATATCACTCATTATAATGAAACAACTTTTACGGATATTATAGTGGTTAATTAAGCTTATAACATGCCCGACGTTTAACCGTTTTTCATATAAAATATAATGCGTATGAAAATTATGGTGAGTAAAATCACACGTCATGGGTTACACGCTTGTAGCACTCGTAGCGCTCGTAGCTCGTCCGTTACGAGTGCTACGAGAATACTTTAACATTGTACGAGGTCGTAGCGGTAGTGCGTAGCCGAGCTACATGTCCCACGCCAAATTTTCTGTTTATGTTGTTTTTATAATAAGGGCCTGTTTTACAATCTTCAGTTAAGTGCCCAATAGGCTATTCACAACATATTTGACAGATACTCCATACTCTATCTGTCAAATATGTTGTGAATAGCCTATTCGGAACATATCTGGAGATTGTGAAACAAGCCCTAATAGTAATAATTTACTATTATTATTTTATTTATAAGAAGTAAGCTCCAGTTGTGCCAGATAATTCCAGCTGACGCACTTACATTTTTTTTAATTTGAGGTCCGGTAAAACAGCAGCGGAACGTTATTATCTTATATTCATAGATGGTATTTTATAATTTACTACTTAATTTATATTTCAAGTTAGATCTTCATTTACCACTCGCATACCTTTTTGAAGAGCTTACGACTAGAAGACCTTTCTTACATTGAGTTCAAAGTCTGACCTCCATTAAATGCTCCAAACTTTATTAGTCCACTGGCAATCGACATGTAAGGACAGCAGCCGTCTTTTGGCAGTGGACCAACACCATGTTGTTGCTTAGTCCATTCACAACATTCTTTCTGAATCAGTCTTATAAAAGAAACCACATTATAGCATTTTAAAGGCCCTGTTTCACGAAACTTAATAAACGTTGCGTTAAAATCCGACGTTGGCTTGAGTTATCATTCTATCTAGCGTCGTAAATCCCACAGCGCTTGATAAAAAAGCGGCGCGCTTTAAAAACGCTATTGTGTGAATTAACACATGGGTATACATTTTTTCTAACTAAACGCTTTTTAACGCTCGGTAAAAAAGCACTCGTGCACATGGAGCCTAAAGCACTGAGTCAAATGACATAAATACAATGGGTATTTTAAAAAATATCGTTTTGCAATGTACATATATATGCAAGCGATGTCATTATATCTGTCTTTGTTACAAAGAAATTCATATGAATACCAAACTTCGTTGTGTAATCACGTCACAATAGGCGGTCGGTCAATATAGACGGAGTCTTAATAAACGGATTCTGACATAATAGCCGTATACGCAATTTCATTTATTATAATGCAACTTTTATGGATTTTATAGCGGTCTATTATAATTTCACATGCCCGACGCAATGTTTAGAATAATTAACAGGATCCATTACACCCACAATTCACTACATTTTTATGACATATTTGAATATAATACCAGTAACCCCCAACAACATAGTGTTGGACGCCCCCCTACTAGATGGAGCGACGATCTGCGCAAGGTGGCTGGCAGCAACTGGATACTCAAAGCTCAAGATAGAGAAAAGTGACGTGCCTTGGGAGAGGCCATGTCCAGCAGTGGACTGCCGCAGGCTGATGATGATGATGATAAACTCCCAAGATTTGACATGGAAGGCGAAGTTCGTCACGTCTAAGCTTGGCATGTTGAGTTCTAAGGATCCTTGTGAAATTGTGAGTTAAAACTGAAAAAAGCAAACCATTAAGGCATCCCGCAGGGAGCCGTTCATGGTAAATTGATAATCTATTCCCCGAGCTGAGGCCTGTGTCATGATGGCCTGGTCTCCGGGGAGATATCACCAGCGCTTATCGCCTATACGTCTCCATTTACTTATTTTCTTGTATACTTCCTTATATTAAAAGAAGTTATTAATAAATAATATAATTTTTTATGTTTTTCACTGTTACACAATAGTTACCAATTCGCTAGCTCAATACGGATTAGTTACCTACAGGTTATAAAACTTTTAATCTCATCAGGCATGCTGGTCAACTTACATTTCCCGGCGAGGCAGTGGCGGTATCATGTTCAAATGCATGCAGCTATTAAAAAAAACAAGGGGTCAGAGGGGGGTTCAGAGAGGGGCCAAGGGGTTAAGATCGAACCCAGACCTCTTAACTTCCAAACAACAGACAACACTTTAATTGATGATGATTGAAAGAAGAACACAATTGCTGTAATCATTTCATTACCAGCATAACTACTGAAAATGTTCATTACAAAAGAGGGGTCAAACGAACATCAATTCAACTAATGATAAGTGCTATATAGCGACATCCATAGACATCCACTACACCACTTACCAGGGAATTAGCAGACGCGTTGCCTGCCTTTCAATATTGATTGATCTCCATTACAATATATAATACATATTATTTCCATTATATTACGAGTACATAAATTTGATATCCTTTCGACATCGACCTAGATTTATTTCATTAATAATTAGTTAATAGCCACTAACCAGACGTGCTTTGTGCAATGGCCGACCTCTGTGTGTGATAGACGACCTCTGTGGCTCAATAATTAGCGCTCAAGCCCGCAGGTAGCGGGTTCGAATCCCGTCAGGCAACAAAAAAGTTTCTGTGTTCCTTGGTCATGGATGTGAAGGTATTAAATATAGGTATTATATAACAAAAATCTTAATTAAATATAATGAATGAATGAATGAATGAAATATACTTTATTGCATACACATATATAAAAGTATTAAATATATGTATTTCCGTTGTCTGGTACCCGTAACACAAGTTCTTCGAAAACTTAGCACGGGACCAGATTAACGTGGTGTAAAAGAGTCCATAGATATTATTATTATTATTATTATTATTATTATTAATGCCCGGTCCGTGTTGGACAGTATGCCAAGGGATTGGGCGAAGCGAAATTAAGCCGAGCGTTCTCTTTGTATTCCTCTTATAAGAAGAGGGGACAAAAGAGAAGGGGGCAAGTTGACGGTGGGAACCTCACCTCATCGTACTGTCCAGACGTTGGTGGCTCTGTGGAGGTGACGTCGCTCCACCGAGGAACTGACTAGCAATCGAGGTGCCCTGTTGCTAGCAGAACGGGGAACCTCACCAAAGGCGGCAGTGGTGGCACTCGCCGGGTTTTGGCGTGGATAAAGCTGCGTCCGTTGACCTTTCGGACGCAACGAGTCCCACATACCCGCCTGGGGAGATCCATACCCCAGCGAGATGTCTCCGTGTATATCCCGGAGTAAAAGAAAAAAAAGGCCTGTCTGGCTAACGATGATGATGTTGAAATTGACAAAAGCCAATTTATGGTAAGCGCTATGTCGCTTATGAATGAACAATCGCGAACAAACTTTTGCTGGACAAAACATTTGTTAAGTAAAACGTGTTGAGACTTTATTTATGATTAAATAATTCAAACGTATGTTTTATTACAAACAGAATTAATGTGGGTCGTGTTAATAAAAACATATTTCAATGCGTTACAAATATTGTTTTCGCGTGTAATACGGCCGAGCGTTGTTTGTTTGCAGAACTTCGTTTACAGAACGCGCCGATATACACTACGATACTTGACGTACCGGTACTACAGTAGTCAAATATTATGCACAAACTTCACCTTTAATGTAATAAGTATTAAAGATTACATTACATACAGTTCATTAAGCACTTGCGACCTAACGGGTATGGGTCTAGCCTCTGAAGCGAGGTTGTCCGCGTTCGATCCTGCCCCCTGTGGCACATGAAATGGGTTTTTCTAAATTTCTATTTGCACCATAAACACGGATATCCGTTCGCTCACCGGTGAAGGAAAACATCGTGACAAAAACTGCATTTCTGATGAGATTAAAAGTCTTTGAAGGTGTGTGAAGTTCACTGGGCCAGCGCGGCGCGTCGGCGATCTATGGCGTTTATATCGTACAGCGTTTGTAATGTCCATCTATTGTTTTTTATGTTTACGCGAATTTCCATTCACACACAAGCGTTTTTAAAGCTCAACGTTTTTTTATTGAATACTATTGTATGTTACACTTTAAGTGTATGACGTTATATTGAATTTAGCATGCGGTGCTCGCAGCTCGCGCAACGTCGAAATTTATCGCGACGCTTTAAAACGTTCATGCGAACGGGGCCTTAGTATTAAATACAAACTAACAGACACGCCGCGTTATAATAACCCCATTATAAGTTATCCCCTAGGAACGAAAAAAAAAAGAAAATGCATATAAATAAAACCTAGAAATATTTTAATTATAAATGTAATTCTTACGCCCTCTGAGTGAATAACTCTTATCACTCGAACGCGTTGGTATTTAGATGGATGTACAGACCTAAAATCCGAAGACCCTAAGCACAAGGGCAACCCAGACTTGACCCTTACTTATTTACTTACCGTAACTCGCGATACATGTGAGTAACGACTTTAAAGGAAAAGGTCTAAAAACCTTTTAACGTGGGGTTGAGTCCCGAGGGCACTTTAGGAGCCGGTTCAATATGACTGAGTTACTTTGTGCCTTGGGGACAGCAGTTATATACAGCAGCGAAATACGACAATTTGTGTAAACTCTAAGTGACACCAGAAGCCAACCGTCTAAAGGTGGTCAACAAAGCCTTCCTGGAGTTCCTGGCAAGAAAAGTATTGGGTAATATTTATTTTCATTTTAAGTATAATATGTATTCCGTTGCTATTTAATCGAAAGTAAGTATTTAATATTTATAATATTAGGAAGGGATAAAAAACAGTGAGCAGATAAACTTGTGTCATTCCATTGTCACGTATAACGTTTTATAAGTCGATGAACGCCGGGTACATGCACGAAAAAGTGTGACTCATGCTCACGTTCCAACAAGCGATAGCAAGGCACGACTGGCATAAGCGTACGGCGTGTGATGTGATTAAACGGGCATGATTGTGACGTTATCACGTATAGTTATCGTCCGTAAGCCGCCATTAATGTCAACCATTTTTTTAAGATAAATGGGCGAGCTGGCAGAAGTGCCACCTGATGAGAATGAGATGATAAGCCTCGGTGACAGTAGTACTCGTTTCTCATCTTCATAACTGTTGATAACTATATTAAACTGTCTCTCCTGTCCAATTCCTGTCCAAAGAAATTACCAGGGTAGCCCAGATGGTCTCACTGGTAATTTTACCAATTACACGTGAATTTCAAAACGTCCATGATCTCCGAACTTTAATATGAATATGGCGCCTGATGATGATGATGATGACCCCTTTACAATCTTAGTCATATCAGGATTCGAACCGAGAACCCATGAATATCAAAACAATGTTACGAATAAGGAAAAACAATCCTCTATTCTCGCACACCATACTGCGGAAAACATGTCCATTTTCCGCGCTATATATCACACAGTACATGATCCGAATCAACGAGCCGCGGAAGAAAAATACAAAACTTGGTCCCGTGATTCAGGAACCACGGTGGTCGGGTCAATGAACTCGGGAACATAATGGGTTCGCATCCCGCGGACTTCGAAAGGTATACGTGTATTGCCATTTCTATAAATCGACAAGTTTTCACTTCCTTACTACCAAAGTAGGTTAAAGAAATGCAAGGCCCTGGTATGGTCCAAAAAGGATTTCCACTGCGTCATCAAAAAAAAAGGTTAAAAAAACGCAAGTTGTATAAGCCCCTCTTTCTCCGCTAACCTTTTCTGTGGGTAAGCAGCGATGGTCCGTTGGGTACGGATGCGATCCTCACAGGATATGTCTTGAAATGTGTTGACCTTCACGAGACCGTTGCTCGGTCCTGCATGATTGATTAAATTGAAATTCTTTGAATGTTTGTGAAGTTCACCAACCCGCATTAGACCAGCGCATTGGTGAACTATGGCCCAATACCCTCCTCGCGTGATTTCGAGGAGTAGACCCGTGTCCAACAGTTGGATATATGGGTTGACACTATTCTGTCCCAGCTTATCTGTGTACCACCAGCTTTGCCAGGTTATCGGCTTATCTCGATATAGGCTATTATCTCCGACACAGGCTATTATCAATTGTCATTATCATTGCACGGGTAATGAGTTATTTGTTTACTTAAGATATAGGTCATGTTTGTGAGCTTGGATATAGGTGATCTTCAAAACTACAAAACGATATAAAATTGGCAGAGACAGCCGACAGAAGGGAAAGCTTACAACTTGGAATGATGACATTGTGATATTACGAATTTTTATACTAACATCGTCTACCTATCCTTTTCCCAACGATATTTTAGGGTCAGCTTCCAGTCTAACTCAGCTGAATACCTGACCTTCACAACCCAGTAACTGGGTGATACGGTACCCTGCGGTAAGACTGGTGTCAGACTCTCGGGATTCTAACGATTTGAACGACTGTCAAAGATTCACAAATGACAGCCGGGACCCCTTGGTCCCGGCTGTCATTGTATAGTTTGTGAAGTCGTTACTTAACGTGCTTTCCGAGGCACGGAGGAGTCTCGGCATGTAAAAATGGTCACCCATCAACGGACCAACCTCGGCAAGCATTGCTTAACCTGGTGAGTCGACCCGCGCGGCTATTACCACTGAGCCACGAGCTCCTCAAGATAATTTATCTATATTAGCATGTTACTAACACGAACCTATAAGACCTTCCCCTGCCCAAAAGATTTTTTAATGCGATTACGAAAGTTTTCTCTCAAAAATTCTTTCGCTAAAAATGTTCCATTTATATTCAGCTGGTGGTAAGTGCTTAACAACAACCATAGATATTCGCACACTGAAGTGTTCGTAGGTAGGTAACCGGTCCTTAAAAAAGTGCTCTTTTCTCGAAAGTGGTATCGTGTGTCGTAGGGGTAGCCACAAAGAGCCGTGATAAATACGTTGTCCTGAAAAACCGTGTAAAGTACAAAGTAAACAGCACAAAGTTACGTAGGCCATAAAAATCTTATGAATCCCAACACAGCCGTAAAACTAAGTAAACGGAGGCGAAGCTACGGACAACAGTTAAGCCTAAAGAAAATAATTTTAAGGGCCATTATTTATAGCTGAACGAACAATCTTAAACTTTTCGTATAAATAAATTAATTCAGTCTATTTTTGTCCGCTAATAGGATAAGTAAGTACAATACAAACTTTTTATCCCGTTCCGTTTCATTGACTTCAAAGTCCAGTCATCATTAGCATTTTATTTATCCACTCAATCTTAAAGTAATTAAGTATTACACTAATATTATAAAGAGGTAAACTTAGTTTGTTTGTTTCGTTCTAATGAATAGGCTCCAAAAGTACTGGATCGATTTCAAAAATTCTTTCACCATTCGAAAGCTACATTATCCACGAGTAACATAGGCTTAATTATATTCTGGAAAAATATAGGGTTCCAAAGATATTTGGGTTTTTCGGACACAAGGTGTAAAAAATGAACAAAAAAAGTTACTTATTTTGCGTACTAAGATCCCGTTGTAAATCTTAGTTAACGCAGGCAAAACTGCGGGCAACAGCCAGTATTACATAATAGCATAATTATTATAACAAACAATATAATATACATTATATTAATAAGCCAAGTAATTAACAAATACATACACCGCTCTATATATCTTCGATAGAAACGATATAAAAGAACAGTTCTCGAAAAACATCTTACAAAACTCGACCATATGACGAGGAATTAAAGATCGTTAATCGAATACACTGATGCTAGGATAGGCCATCCTGGCGTTCGTGAATATGCCCATTATGCTCAATAGACGTTAATAAACTGATGATGATTAAGTACACGTGTAAATAACGTTGTAGAACAATGTCGTACCTTAAATTTTATTTACAAGTTTATATTCAACTTAAATAACGATAAATGGCTTTTCTCCACTCCAGTACTTGAGAAAAGCCGTAAGCCGATATCTGGCGTCGCCCGCGTCTTTGTTTGTGTCGACTTTCGCTAGCCGTAGGCTTTATACGCGTTTATAATATTTATAACTTTTCAACCTACTTGACTATGCTCCTTAAATTAAGATATAAAAAATAAAAATAAAAACTTTTTAACCCAAATGCCTATTTGTTTTAGTTATATTCGAGTGACGGCATCAGCCGTCTTGACATTCATTGAAAGAGGGCTATGAGAAATAAGGCTTAAGTTAGTTACCACACTTTTAATCTAAAAAAAAAACAGAGTTTTTATCTGTCTAGCTAATCTATTGCAGTAAAACAAACAAGGGAAAAATATATACAAACACATACACACACATAATTAAAACCAACGCAACAACGAAGGAGCTAATAACATGAAACGGCTGAACCGATTTTAATACAACCTGTCTGATAATCATCGCTAGAAAACCTGCTTACAAATAATCTAGTAGTCAACATGTGTAAGTTTGGATGTAATCTTTGAAACAAATCAAACTACAAAAAATATTTTATTGATAGTTTACGGTACACCTAAGTGACGAAGGCTAAAAACAATTATTAATTCTGATGCAGATGTTAAATTAATTTACAGCGGACGAAGCTTCGGGGAAAAGCTAGCGATACAAACAATAAAGATAATCAGTTCATTATAATTTAAAATACCATCAAGTACAACATTGTTGTTAGCGAACTTAACAAAAAAATATTCTTTGTAAGGCTCCGTAAGATACAAGCTTTGTGCTTAACAAAAGCTGTGTTCTTATAAACAACAAAGCAGTTAATTATCGGTAGAGTAAGCACACAAGTATAAGTATTGCTTCTGCCATCACCAGCCTTATTATCATTTTAATTATCATTTTGAGTACCGAGTGGTCAGAATACTTTACAGCAACCATGGTCACGGGAGGACTCCATGGTTGCTGTAAAGATTCCGAAACGTCAGGCTTGTAAAAAACTTAATAACTTAATAATTTATCGCAATAATATCCGTAAATTTATTTCATTATAATAAGTGAAATTCGCGTAAACATAAGAAAACAATATTATGTGTTCGATATATTAAACTCTAAAACATTAGGCTGCTTTTCGTACATTGATAGAGGCCTGATTAAAAAAAAGGATTTTAATGGAGAAGAATTTTAAAAAAAGGAAGAAAAGAATGGGGAATTTTATCCCAAAAATATATTTAGAACATATTTCTGGAAAAGACACGGATGATGTGAAACTGGGACAACGATTAGATACTACGCATATAAATTATGCGACACATTATCTAAAAAATATTCCTAAAACAAGTTTGATAAGAAAATTATAAAATATAATGTGTTTGTTGGTAGATAAAAGTCTGCCAATGGTTTAAAATGGTTTGGCAATTTTCTCGCATGGCCGTAAGGTTTCGCTCTTACTTCATCCGTAAAAAATGCCAAGTTAACAATTTTTTTATGATTTACTAAGTTGCCGATATTGACAATTTTATGTGCTGCAGAAGCGGGCTATCTGTTCAATTTACAAATTTTTCTAGTTTGCTTACCTTGAACCGGCAGTAGATTTAATTGACGTTAAAAAATACTTTAGTAGTACTATCCTACTAATCCTATTAGTATTATTAACGCGAAAGTTTGTAAGAATGTAATATGTTTGTTACTATTTCACGTAATAAGTACTAAATGGATTTTAATAAAACTTTACAATGATAGCTTATATAGCTGATACATCAGAATAGCACATAGGCTATAATTTATCACCATACTCCCACGGGAATGGAAAGTACGCGGGTGAAACCGCAAGGCACTACTAATTTTTAAATAAAAAAAGGGGTTTTTATTTGATTTTTTTATCTCTATCTACGGGTGTTTTTAATATGCATATTTGGTGAATTTTCGCTACTTCGATAAATACTGGTATATGGGGACGGGATAGAAATCTTGTTTTTATAATTAGCAATAAAAATATAATAATTTTAGACAGTATCTTGTACGGGAGCCGGTCCCAGTTAGGCACGACGTCGTCGGCCTTTCGTGGTTGTAGGCTTTTCTTTCCTTCTTAGGTTGGCCTTCCACGGGACCTTACCCTGCAGATCAGCGAACCTCAGGAACTTATCGCTGTAGCCTGGCTGCATACGAAATGCATTCCCAGCGCTCACAAAAAGGCTCTTGTCGGCTTCGTTTGCATGTGTTTATTTTGCGTAGTTTTTATGTTTTAGTGTTAATGATTTAAGCTATAGTATCAGGATAACAGACACCTTTAAAAGCTAGTATCAATTTTCGTACAAACGTTACAAAGTATTACATCAATTCTGTACAAATGTGTAATAAAATACTGTTTTCTAATATTTAATTTAAATTTGTAAATTCTAATAGATGTAATAGGTATACAAATGAATAAAATTAAAGCGTGTGTTTGTAATTTAAACGTTTATTTGTCTGTCTGTCTATTCGTTCCGGATAATCTCTAAAGCGGCTGCACCTATTTTGATGGGACTTTCACTAGGATATACCTAATATTATAAGGGGGGGGGGGAGGAGACCAAAATAATCATGATCTGGATACAGCTGTAAATCTAAGAGAACGCGGGCGAAGCTGCGGGCAACAACTAGTAATTTAACAAGGCTCAATAGGTTGAACATGTAAAAGCCCAGAACTAACACACAGACTTGAAAAAAAATGTATTTGTAGCTTAATTGTTGAGGTATATTTTATTGGCTATTTCTTTATTATTATTTTTAAAATATTTAAAAAAATAACGTCATAGTATCATATTAACATGTTAATTGTCGGCGTCGCGAACCGGTTAGCTGTGTTTTTTTTTTCAAAAAAATTTTCTTTCCAAAAATATTTTTCTTTTAAATATCAATTTGTTTCCGATAGATTATTGTTTTTATTTACGTCACGATCTGTGAAATGGTAATCCATCTTACATAGTATTCCATTTCTATGAAAGATTATCGTACATTTTTATTAAATATTTTTTGTAAATATTTTCATCAATCAAATAAATATGACTCAACTTATTTTTGCGTACTTTACACATACTGTTGACCACATAAATAACATCAAACTTATATAAAAGCTCGAGCTTACAAAACCATACACAATGCTCTACTCGTACGACACGTACTGATGATAAATATGTCACAAGACATACTAAACACAAAATATCACGCACAAATTCAAATACTCACATCAAAACACCATGTTCTGTGTTCAAATCGGGAGTATTGTGCAAGAGTCAGATTTAAAATCAGGTCGAATACAGTTCACTAACACCTCACATTGTATACATCACTGGGAGTCCTTCACTAGAAGCAGCCAGGGTATTTTATACCCTGGTATGGAATATGGAGAGAAAAATTTAAATATGTATAATTTTCATTAATGTTTTTGATTTAGAACGCACGTCGGATCGAAAAAAACGAGCGGCACAGAGACGACGCTCTGTTCGGCGCCTGAAGCGCTACTGAAGTTGAATTTCAGCGTACTCGGCATTGGCGTCCAGCGGTCTCGGCGAGGTAACCCACCACCCCCCGCCCTCCGCTACCCGCCCCTGGCACTTATTTGGCAGTAAAGGTGCGCCCCTACTGCCGTTATATGCTAATGCTATTTTAATAAAATTAGTATTGCTAAATAATTACTAATTCTGTACGGAATCGATCGAGCCGTTATGTTCTGATAAAAAAATTAAATAACGCAGTCATGGAATTGCAAAACAGAGTCCTTACGAAAACGTCTACACTAAATTTCAAATACGTCTTTTTTATTTATTTATTGATTTATTTATGGACATTCCACATAGATAACCTTATTCTATGTTATAAAAATCAGTAATAATAAAACTAAAAGTATCTATAATAACGGAATATCACCGTCTTTTAGGATTATAATAATAATTCAACTATAAAAAGTGTATGCTGTGTGTGTACCTATATTCCTAGATAGCTCGCAGCTTTTCCCGCGTGAGCTAAGATTAACAACCAATAACCATTATCTTTGTTTACGCAGAACCCATTTTTTATTCTAAAATAAAAGTAAATTACTCCATATAACATCAGCTATCTGCTAGTGAATGTCTCATCACAATCGATCCAAGAATTGAAAAAATAAAAAAAAAACAGTCATAGTGAAAGGAGTGCCGACAGAAGTGAAAACTTATTACTTAAAATTCATAATGACGTCATAATGTCGAATTAGCATGTCGGTGACGCGGTTATATAATTATCCCTATCAAAAATGTTAAACGCAGCTAAAGAAGTTCTCACGAATATACTTTAGGTATTATATATTTTCACATGTATTTAGTTAAAAGCTATTAATTTGAAATTACAATCAGACACTTAATATTTTCATTTGTATAGATACAATGGTATCGCATCACGGTGACATAGTTCCACAGAACGCTCTCATGAACGCAATTTAACGGTAGGATAAAAATCGGCAAGCTAAAATCGGTAGGTTCATTAAACAATACTTATTTGAAGCCTGCGAAAAATCGGAAAACTTACAGCGCAATGTAACGCTCATTGACTAGATGACGGATGGATGGATCGGGCCTTACCAAAAAAGGACCAGACCATTGGAAGGTCAACGAACTCCTCCTCACTCCATCATGTAATGGACTCATCCATCATCGTTATGAGCTGATACGAGAATAATATGCAGCCTTTATTTAATTCCCGCCTTCATTCCGCGCGAGTGTTGCCAGCTGAACGAATTTACCCCTTTTGTACGGATATTTAATGTATAATGGCATGTTTCATTACAAACTTATTTGTTGAATAAACTTAACTTCTGTGGCTCATCGACCCAAAGTGAGTGTTGGCCTCGGAAACGAGAGATTTCCACCGGTCTCGGTCCTAACCGACCTCTGACCAGTTCTCAACCCCGAGCTCACGCAGGTTAGTCTCCACCATGTCCAGCGATATCTGGGAAGACCGACTGGGCGCAGAGTGGACACACTCTGTCGTCCCAGATATGCTCTCAGTACTCCCCGATCCTCACCCATTCTGACCAAGTGGCCGAGCCACCGGAGGCGGTGGGCTTTTATTTCTTCGAGGATATTTGGTTCGGCCACTAGTTCTTCAATCTCTGCGTTATTTCGGACTCTCCAGCTACCATCCTCCCTTTGTACTGGACCCAGGAGGAGGATCTTACGGAGGATTTTCCTTTCCGCCAATAAAAGTTTACCTTCCTCTTTAAGTGTTAGTGTCCAAGCGTCACAGTCATATATAAGAGTTGGTCTGATGATGGTCTCATAGATTTGTTGAATTCGCAATTAGATTAACTAAGGAATTTCGTTTTAAGCTCTTTGCGATTGCCTTTTTAAATTTTTCGTTTTGCAACCGTTTTCCGTGTACTGCTGGACATAGGCCACTTTAATGAACTCCACGATGGTAATTCCAAGGCCTGTTAAATTAAATTTTTCAAATACATCACAAGCGAAGCGCGTTCCTTATATCCTACTGCTAGGTATGGGCTTCCTCGAAATCAGGCGAGATGAGAGATGAGAGAGGCGTTGTGCGTTGGTCCCAAGCACGGAATAGATACGCACACCCCCAAAGTCGGGATCATCTTATCAGCTTATCCTATCAACAGCCTGTTTCCTCACTACATTCTTCGTCAAGGAGCTAGCTATATTACCAAAGCTCAGATACACGGCTTTTAATTAGAATTTGATATTAATGATAACAAAAAAGCTTCGGTAAGTGATTACAAACAATTTCCATTTATTCTCCGTTCGTTCAACCCTTTTAAATATTTTTTGTATACACAGCACTTACTGTGTTAGCTGTTTTATGAAGAGTGCTGACGACGTGTAAAAACAAAAGTTCATGTAATCCGGCATTTTAATAATAATAACACGCGCACCGAAGGTTTAAAATAGCGTATTTTTTTGACGTGACAATATCTAATAACTCGATATTACGGGCAGCATGCACGAAAAAGATGGCGTCATGTAGCGTTCCGAAAGCGACTGCGCGCTAAGAACGAGCCATTTTTGGCACACACAAGGCAAGATAAGCAATTTTTTATTATTAATGCAACATAACAACAAATTCACGGCGCGCAATGTGTAGACTTTGGATTTACACACCGCAGAAAGACAGAACAGAGACGTTAAAAGAGCTTCACATGTCGAAAAAAAAAACATACAGACGAATTGATAACCTTTTTCTTTTTTTGAAGTCGGCTAAAAATAATAATAATAATATCTATAGACGCTTTGACACCACATCAATTTGATCCCGTGCTAAGTTTCCGACGAACATGTGTTACGGGTACCAGACATCGGAAATACCTACATAATATATTTAATACTTTTATATTAATACATATATTTAAGATTTTTATTATATAATACAAAAATTTAATACACATCCGTGACCCAGGAACACGTTTTTTCTCACTTCCAAAGTGGTAAAATGTGTCGTCATCGTCCCGCGGGGAACTTTTAAAATAAAAGAGTGATTAAACTAAAAAAATACAATATGATGTACATTAACATGCAAACTTTCACCGAAAATTGTTTTGAACGAGAGTAACGAGAGAGCAAGATTTTTTTTAACCGCCATTAATCTTTATATTGTTTTATTTATATTAGGTTTAACTTGCTGCTACGGAACCCTTCATGGACGAATTTGATTCGCACTTGGCTGCTTTATATATTTAACAGACGATGTGCTAAAACAGAATACCAACAAATACGTACTTTAGAACAGATTCTATAATTGTTCAATTGTATTGTAATGTACACTAATAATACACAATACAAAGTTATGTGAATATGAAATGTCGAAAACACTCAAGCAATACATATGCAGAGTCACGCATGCCCGTGTACATTTGTGCAGTTTATTTTCTCGTATATATTGCGTTAGCGAGAAAACATCGCACAAATGGGGTTAAAAATACCCCCTCCCCGTTTAGAATCCGAGTGGAAACGTCCACGTCAGACCCCCAAAATTAATTAAATTATTTTTAATCGCTCCATTCTCGGCTCTCGCTTAATAATTAAAGTTGCGCATTTCTGAATAAACTTGACAAAAGTGCTGCCTTTACAAGTGGAAAGTGAAAAGAAAACTTGAAAATTAAATTCAGAAAATCAACATTATTTTTTCAACTAATTAGGCTAGTAATTACGAATTTCTACAGAAAATAAGGATTCCTACAGACTTGATTACACCAAGGAAAAGCTTTCTACAAGCGGCTAGTGACACCATGCGTACAATGAATCTCGGTTCTTTTAATTTCAAGTCCCACACAAAGAAAGGGGACAGCCGTTACTTTTGTAAGTGCGAAGTTATGCTGACAACAAGCCATTTGTGGCGAATAAAATACGAAGCCCAAGTAAAACCCAAAGAATTATGTTTTCTAAGTGATGTCTGATGACAATTGTGCAGCTGATGGAGATATAGAGAGTTAGTATCGCAGTGAGATTGAGGTTTGAAAAGTGATTTTTTTTTATATTAAAAAACTCTCTTTATAAAAATAAATGAATAAAAAGCCTTTTATTTCTCACAAAACAAATGTAACAATTAATAGTAGAAAAAGTAAATTGAGTAAAAAACAATGCTATTACAAAAGTTTGCGTATCATATATTTATTTTTTAAATTGTTTGTATTTATATTTTCTCTTTATATTCTTGCAATTGCTTATTATTAATAATAATAGGTAATATTATATGATATTTACTGCCCATCATTTTGGTGACTGACTGTGACATAACGCTATTTTTTTTAGCACCGGCAAGCTACCATAAGGTTAAAACATATAAGTCTTGTACTGTCGTGAAGTGTGGTCACCTCGTCATCATCACCGCTCGGAGTTCTAACAAGCCAGTTATCTTATAATCGTTTCTTTGACTATCTTATCGTTTAGTAATATCGTCTCATGTATAAGTTCTTACTAGTTCGATACGGATTTTGTCTAACGTCGTGTACACTCAAGGCATAAAACGGGAATAGCGCTAATGGTATAACATTTACCATGTATGAAAAAAAAAATCCTGCGAATTTGTGCTGCGACACTGCGCCGGTTCCGCGCTCTTCATCAAAAATATCTTTATTTCGTAGGTAACAACTTGTACACTTGAAATAAGTCAAAAACTAGTCAATAAGAGTAGGTAATAAATAATTGGCCAAAGTTATGACTATAGACCCATCCATTGGACAAACAAATAATAATGATCCGCGCGTCCGTAGGTAAATATATTTCAAAGAGAATCTACTCACGTCCTTCTCCTTGGCGTAGTAAAGCGTGCGCCCGCGCAGCTTGAAGTACCGGCGCTGCCATCGCTGGAAGCTCCTCGTCTGCTTCATCAGGAACCCCTCCTTGACCACGGGCTGTGGAATGAAGATTATAAAAGTTTAGATACTTCTACTCCAGTATCAAGAAATTTACCTGTCTTCTTTTTAAGACGGTTAGAAATTAAAATGTACCCAATGGTAAGTGAACAATATTCAATTTTAGGTTGAAATGTTAATTTGTGTAGTAAAATTATAACCCTTCTTTTTATAACCATTCTGTTAAAAAGTCGTTCAATTGATTAGAGCATTCCACATTGGCCTATTTGCATTGAATTGAAAAGACTACTGCACGAATGTTTTTCTCTCTACTTATATTATACTAGCTGCCCCGACAGACTTTGTTCTGTCAAAAGTACTAATATCTCTATTACAAAACAGAGGTTGATTGTATAATGGTGAACATTTAGGCTCGTGTCTATTTTTAATGCCACATCACACAAAAATGAATGAATGTGAATGAATTTGACAGTAAAATAAAAAATAAATATTTTGGGGTCGGTCATCCGATCATTTATGGGGATATTCTTACAATTAATGGATTATTGTTGTGGCCTCTACTGATCCTGCTGACATAATATATATCTCAACGCCAAAATCGCAGGTTCCAATCAAGGGCTAGCAATTTATCTATGTTTATTGATATGCACTGGAATCTGTATTTTTACGGTCGAGTACCCACAACAAAACATATATTATAAAATGGCGAAATCGATAATAATTTATTCGAGCTGTGATAAAAGAGCAGGTAGTTTAGAAAGTGAATGTAATTGAGTATTGACTCAAAGTCAAACCGCAGGGTAAAACCATACAGTGTTCATAACAGTCATGCACACAAAGCCGTAGATGCTGCTGTTTCAGCAGTAGACTGCTGCAGGCTATGCGGCTATAGCACAGACTTCATTACTCCATCTAGCTTTATATCGACCGATAAGGCAACCAGGCCGCAGCGCCGCTGTATTCACATCTAAGCTTATATAAATAAGATAATTTGGGATAATCCCAAGCGTCTGTTCCATAGAAATCTAAAAAATATAAGATTACCTTATTATTTAGACTTCTATGCTCGGTTCTTGAAATTATAAATCTTTCTTTATGCAAACGTTTACATCGCATTGCATCGCATCGGATGAATCGCATCAAACGGATAAGTCATACAAGTGTGTCCACTGTGTATTTAATTTTTTTATATTAATTGGACAAACTGGCAAGGGTACTTGACGTTCAATGGTCGACGTCGCAGATGAACATAAACTAGTTTACCTCCAGGCAACTTATTTATCTGTTGTATACCCGGAGACTTAGCATATCTCTGCCAGTAATACTCTGCCTGTCCTGCAATTTTTACGAAAACCAGCAAATTTGTTTCACAGGAAGGAGAGCAACACAGCAAGATGTATTCCCATTCAGCCGGGAGCGCAACCTTCCACCTACGATCCGTTTCATGCGATGCATACGATGCGAATACGCGAACGCTAATCTTTAGGTTAAGACTACATAACTTTTAGAAAGTGTCCAAGTTTTTGATTGCACTAAATAAAATCTTTACTCTTGGATTTTCGGATTTCATAAATCCCTCCCAAACAAAGCCTGTACCTCTGCTTCTTAATATAATATATATTTATGTTTCTATCAAAGATCTTTAACCAATTCCCATTAAAGTGGAACTCAAGTACAAAGACAGGTTGTTAGTCGTGCATGTGAAGCGACGGTTTACGGTGACATAGAAGGCTTGTGTTCACAGAAGTATTGCAATCCTGGAGACAACTCAAGGGGTTGTGAACTGTATTGTATAACTAGCTCTAACCTCAGCACCGTTTGTGTGGAAATATATTTCAAATGATACTAGCTGTCCCGACAGACTTCGTTCTGCCAAAATACTAATATACTAATATCGCTGTTGAAAAGTAGGGGCTGCTAAAAACTTATTTTCATTAAAGACCAATAAATACCGATAGAAAACCTTTTTTGACGCAGAGATAAACAAGAGCATATAATGCGAGGTTCTCGAAGAGTATGAACTATGGAGGGTTTAAGGCGACTCAAACGGTAAGTGTGAACTATGTATAGACGTGGGTAAAGCTTCAGTCTTTTATGATTTTTAGAAAAAAACTGGCAGACAACTGGCAGAATAGCAGCTTCGCCCATAAACATTAAAAATAAACATGTCCATGTGGGATTTATTAACTATTCTCACTTTTACACACACTACTGCAGTGCATACTGACGCAAAGAACACGCTTTAAAGAGGCCTTTAAAGCGCGTTCTTTGCGTGATATCACTAGCGTTACTTCTCGGGTGGATGTCTTAGTTTCGAATGCCATGTGCAAAAAATATATCCAGCATAGCCATGCAGCCTGTTAAGCCACGACAAACATTCAATTGCGCCAACATCAGATACCATCAGCCATTGCTTGTACAGCTATAAAAATTCTCATATACTCAGTCCCGTAATTCTGCCACTCTGCTGGCGTTTTCTAATCTCCAGCACAGCAATATCAAATTATAAGACGGGCTCCGAATTGCTTGAGCAAATCAAATTAACGCCCAAACCGGGTCATCTGGTGGCTGAACCAGATTATTTTCTGAATTACGTCCGACGCTTTTGGTAACTTACATTTAATTAGTTCGTTTAATTGAAATCTATCAAATTTGGACAGTAAAGGGAACGTTCATAAGAACGAATTTGATGGGAGAACTAAGCCTATTATCATCATACTATTTTTGAATTTTGTTTTTTACAAAATTGTATTTTTATAGGATCACTCTAGAAGAAGTCAGTTTCCAAGATTAAAAGCCAACAGGGCCAAAAGAATAGGTCCATTTGAAAAAAAAGGAGTAAGCGTCGCCGCGTTGCAACAAACAGAGTGAAGTATATAGGATTTTAGGAGTTTCGTGAACATTACATTCGTGGACTATGTCGAAATATCGAGCTCCGCGAAATAATGCTAAAAAACATGGTGCGTAAATATTCCGTTTTAAATGGTTTAAAGAGTGTCGTATCTTTTATGTAGAAAATGACACTTATGTACCATCCGTACGGTGTGTATCGGTGCTGTATGACACCTATCACCTTACGTTAGTATCCCTTAGTAGTTTGTGCTATCACCTATACAAAGAATTTTACAATCCATTTGATGCGACGCGTACGATTAGTACGATTACATGTAGACGATTACCTTTATACGTATTTTTGCCATAACAAAACTTTAAGGATAAGTTCTTGTTTAGTACATGGAATTATGAATTTTGGCAGGTAAGGCTCACGTGTTGGATGCGCGTGGTCAGTAATCGGTCGTTTTGGCGTTCATTGAGGGAGGCCTATGTTCAGCAATGGAGGGATAAAGGATGATGATGATGATGAACGTTCAGAGAGAAAATCTAAAAACCTTGTTATTATACTTTCTAAACAACCCAGCGCGCTTGAAACTCAATACTGTATATTTCTATGCCCGTTGGAGTCACCTAATAGTAAGCGTTCTCCCTAGAGGAAGATAAGATGACGTTTGGACAACGAAGCTGTTCAACAAACCGTGACTATGTAGCGTTCGCTAGCCGACTTCGCTATCGATCTCCGTACTCTGCCGAGTCGGCATGAGTTGCAACATGTACGCAACCGCTTATATTATAACTCAAATGTTTTTGCCATTCAGCTAAGGAACCCCAACAGAACTAACTGTTTCATTCGCTTTTTTTATCGCGAGTGGCGATTTTCAGAGAAAAAGGATTGCTGCGAGAGTATTTGTTGTTTTATTTATCATCAAAAACTATCAGACAATGGGACTACAGCAGTTGAAACAAACTATGACTTACTTACAAAGTTTTTTCTCACTTAAATGCAACATGGTTTTACGTTTATACGCTGATGATGATGATAATGATGATGATGATAATGACCCTGATGATTATGATGATGACGCTGATGATGTTAATAGAAGCGTTTCAAACCGTCATATAATCAAACGATGCTTACAGAAACTTCATAGAGGGGTGGAATCTTCAAAAGAGACTCAAGGGAGCGGAGTTATTTTGGGTCCCGGCCACTAAAACTTTATTAACTATTGACATTTCCAAGTAACTTATTCAGTAAATATTGATTTGAAACGAAGACCTCCGCCAGAGAGTTCTCTGCCGATATCACGTGAAGAATAAGCTCGTTGAAGTGGCAGTGGGCTGGTCACGCACTCAGAAGGACAAATGGCCGATGGGCCAATAAAATTCAAGAGTGGAAGCCGTGCAGTGGCCGGTCCCCGTCGGAAGCGAGTGGCTAAAGATCGGTTCGTCTTGGCGTTCATTGAGGGAGGCATATTTTCAGCAGTGGACGGATAAAGGTTGATTATGATGATTATTATATACACTCTTATTATAGATACTTTTTTGGCGTGTCGAGCGTATTATTGATAAATACTACATGTGTGACGGTCGAATTCAGACTCTATGACCTCGAGTATAAAGTCTTTATTAGAGTCCATGTGCGATACAGGTGCGTCTTACGTCGTGCGTACAGCTGACCCTCCGAGCTCCGACGGTAGTGGGTAGTGGGTACTCCCGGCCGCTGGCGCCGCGCCAACTCGCACGCACCGACTATACCCGGTCGATGATCCCTGACTACCGACTCGTACTATCATCACCAGCACATCATTTATCAGAACACATTTTTGTCTCTTAATTTCATCAATGATGATGATGATGATGATGATGATGATGATGATGATGATGGTGATGATGATGATGATGATGGTGGTGGTGGTGGTGGTGGTGATGGTGATAATGATGGTGATGATGATGATGGTGGTGATGATGATGGTGTTGGTGATGACGATCATGATGATGGTGATAATGATGAAAAACTAAATTTAGACGTTTGAAGACTAGTGGACTTGAGACTGCCTCTATGCGCTAGTTCCATATTCCAAATAACGTACCCAAATGTCATGTAACAGAAAAAAATTACTTAATTACTTGTTTTCCCTGTAAACCCATTGCGAGGACGAAAAAGGCGCAGCTGAAACTATGCCAGAATTGGCACAATTCGTTTCGCAGGCTAGCAGTGCTCAAGGTTACGTTCTGTAGAACAAAGCGCATGAAAAATAATTCAAAATACACTTAAGTTTTGGTTTGCTCAAAGTCGGTGCAACTAGTTTTAAAAGTAGGTTAATTATATTACACTATAAAATATTTATAAAAATCCAGAATTGTTATACTGCATATTCTATTTTACATCAAAAATTCGGCTCATTAAAATATCACAACGTTCAGTTCTTATAACATTCTTTTATTTTTTTGCCAAAGACAAAGTTTCATATTATTTTATTTTTATATAATTTAATTATTATAATTATAAATTGAAACATGAAATGGATCAGCCAGTACCAAAATAAGCCTGCCTTTATTCGTATCATACGATTTTGAATCAAACGTTATTAATTTATAATGTGACCGCTAATAACAACAGCCACAACGCTATTTCAATATAAACTTCAAAGTGTCCATGTCCATGGTCAAAACTATTTATAAACCAAAATTACATTTAATCCCAGGTCTCTAATGGAAAACAGGGATATAATATCCTAAAAATGTTTACATTTTTTTACGGTGGGAACTTGGATCAAAAGATAAGTTGAGTTCAATTACAAACTTAGACTTTCTGAAAGAATGATTTCAATTTGGCAAATCATACAGCATAAGTAATGTATCAGCTGTCTGGTTACCATAAGAACAGGCTTTACCTAGTTTAGGATCAAATGGCCGTATTTGAGTTGTCCCAACATATATATTCGACGACCTGTGTGGCTCAGTGGTTAGCTCGTTGGCGCTCAAGCCGGAGATAGCGAGTTCGAATCCAGCCAGGGAACAAATAAGTTTCTGTGTTCCTGGGTCGTGGATGTGTATTAAATATGTGTTAGTAATATATAATAAAAATCTTAAATATAAGTATTAATATAAATAAGTATCAATATAATATGTATTTCCGTTGTCTTGTACCCGTAACACAAGTCTCTTCGAGAACTTAGCACCGGACCAGATTAACGTGGTGTAAAAGCGTCCATAGATATTATTATTATTATTATTTTTCCATCAATTTAATTTTTCCGTCCATTCCATCAAACCTTTTGCTCGCGATAGACCGGGTAATATTGTCCCGCCGTAGACATAATATGGTAGGGATGCTCTGTATCACCATTTTGCTCGTTCCTCCCATAAGACAGCTATACTGTGTTTCGAAAAAAAAAGGGCAAGTGTAATTACTGGCACCGTGACTAAATACCTTATGTCTCACATAGATAATACATATGTGGGAATAATGGTGGTTGGCCCCACAGATGGTTGGGACATCTCCGACCAAGCGAGGTGCAATGCTCGGCCAAGCCGAAGCCCACTAGCTATCGTGTCAGATGTCGTATATATAGCGACCGGGCGCTGGAATTCTGATAGCGCGATTCATGATTGTCGCGCTGTGATTGGTCCGCCACACATACATAAATAAGTTGCCTGGCTTTCTTTCAGGTAAACTAGATAATGATAATGCCTAATGGGTGACATCAGCCACTTACCATCAGGTGTTGCGTCTGCCTTTCCAACTTACATAAAAAAAAATACCAGATACACATCTACAACTATATTATCACAAGTTAGAAAAACAGCACATAATACAAAGCTTAGTTAACATTTTATGGAACACAAAACCTTCTTTCAAATATCTTTATATTTTCTCACAGCTCCGCCCGCGTTATCCTAAATCTAAAACCTTACCCGTACTTATAACGATTATTAAAAATGTAGTAACCCATATATTATATCCCACTGCTGGACTGGCACTCCTCCTCAAATCAGGCGAGTAGTAATGGGCCATAGTTCACCGAGGCGCTGGGCCAGTGCGGGTTGGTTCACATACCTTCAAAGACTTTTAATCTTATCAGGCATACAGGTTTCCTCACAATGTTTCCCTTCACCGATAAGCGAGCGACGGTCAGGGTGCATTTGGAAATTTAGAAAAACCCATTTCAAGGCATCTCAAGCGGGGATCGGGATCGAACCCGGACTTTTTCGCTCAAGAGTCCGAGCCCCTTACCCACTGAACCATCGTCGCTCTCAATGATTAAATAAGATTAAAAAAGAAAAAAAAACACCTTCAAACATTCAGTAATGTATGATTTAAATGTTTAACCGTAGCTATTTAACTTTATCTGCAACTTAATTCACGTCGCACTGAAAAATCAACGAATAAGTATAATGTGTACCCTTCCATGACCGTGGTTGCTGTAGAGTATCCGAAACGTCGGGATTATAAAAAACTCAATAAACCGCGATAAAATCGGTAGGAGTTTCTTTATATTATAAAATTATGCTTTATTGTAACAAGCGTTTCTCTACAATGAAACATTTAGCTGGACACTCGATAGTATTAGTCAAATTCAAATCAACACTAAATTCGTGGTCGCAATCCCATTACGTATTATGGATACAATCGCTCTGATGGGAGAGGAATTACGCACGCGCTCAACCAGGTTAATTAACTTACTGTGAACGTGTTATCGTTAACTCTACGTTTGTCAGCTTTTCGTTGATCGTTCAGCCCCACTAGACAAGTGGCACAGACGCTAAAAGAATAGAATAGAAAATAATACTTTAATTAAAAAAGAATAGAATAATTTATTTGACTCAAGGAATATTATAATAATAATATCCGTTTTAAACGAAGTACAGGCGGTTTTAGACGTTTTTACAAAAAAAAAGTGTACTTTATATGTCTGAATGAACGTTCTTCAAATTATTTGCAGCAAAACTAAGGCGTTAGCGTTTATCGCAATTGAATAGATTCGAAGCGTTTGCCACTTGTCTAGGGGGGTGGTCCCGTCAAGAATGAATATAGGTATACATTTTATGTTAGTTTTGCTAGTAGTCGTTAAATTATCGCAATCTTACGAATTTTCGATCAGTGTCTGGGGCGAGCTCAACATTTTTTACCCATCACAAAAAGTGCCCAACGTCGCTACAAAAGTTTTCACCACAAAAAATGTTTTTATTATTTTATGAACCGCGTTTTTTATAATTACCGCATTGCGAATAAAACATCGCTCAGTAGTTGGAGCTGCCAGATCACGTAATTGGATAGGAAAATTGTATAACGCGGCTACCTTACGTGTCCTGTATATATGACTGAAAATATTTAACTGAAATATCAGAATTTTATCATCATACATTATATTTGGATGTGGGAGATTGTATTCGAAACTAGTCATCCGATTTAAATGTTGTTTCGCCAGAATAACGCTACGTTGTGACTAGATTTTAGGCTATAATAATATAATATCATTTTGCTATCTTCTATCCATCTTTATTTATAATAAATTACCAATGCATTTAAAGTATCTTTGTAGGAAAAAATTTCAAAAGGACTTATCTAACTTACTTTTAAGAAAAATGTATTATTCGATAAATGAATATCTACTTGATAATGAGCTATGTATATCATTTAAAAACTAAAGACACATTAACAAAATATCTTACTCAGTAACTGTAATTTTAATATTGTATGATGACATGATAATAAACTTTGTGTTCTTTGCTGTTGATGTTGCTGATGAAATGTTGACATTGCATGACATTATAACAATTGTAATTTTGACTTTATAATTTTGATTTTGACATTATAATTGTAACTAAATATGAATTTAAATTACTTATTATATATCTATTATTTGAATTATTAAATATTGTTTGCACACTGACATGTAGAATATGTGAACCAGTCAAATACAAAGAACCATGTACACCATATTCTGGCAAATAAATGATTATTCTATTCTATTCTAACATCTTATGTGTCGATATCATTCTTAACGGAGGATCACACTGTATGTTCTACCGCATCAACCAAGGGTTGTGCTCTGCGGCAAAATTCCATAACCGGATATTAAGTCAAAATTCCAAATATCAGCCACACCATCTCGTGTTCAGCTCCGACACCCGACAGGAGTTTACTCCTTACGAACGATAATAAAATATTTCATTTAACGCTTCGTGTAACATCGTAGTTTGATTTTACTCCCGTAGATTTTCATACCCCGGCCTTATACCTGTTTAAAAATCGATTCTTAAAGAGTAAACTCGAATAAAAAATATTATTTTATTATCGTCATACGATGAACAACATGAATTTCGTTTAACTACCTTCTATGAGGTACGACCAAGAACACTTTGTGAAGAACACAATTCATGAACATAACATATTAACATGGGACTAGCCAACTGCCAACTGTCAGGTAGCTCGAAGGCTTTCATGTTAAATGTCGGTGTGTCTCTGTACCAGTAATTCTATTGGATGTCTGGTCCTTCTTTCAGAAAATAAATTTAAAATTATCAATTATTCAGACAAGCGGATTTTTAACACATATTTGTATTTATAATTATAAACAATTACATTTAGGGCCTTACAATTTTTAATTGTTTCTCTAATGTAATATAAATGTTGATTATAAAATTTTGACTTAGGGCCTCTTTCACAATCTCCAGTTAAGTGCCCAATAGGCTATCGGCAACATATTTGACAGATAGAGTATGGAGTATCTGTCAAATATGTTACCGATAGCCTATTGGGCACTTAACTGGAGATTGTGAAACAGGCCCTTAAGTACTTAAGTATATTATTTCGATTTAGTAATTGTCACCCTTAACAATTGCACAAACCTTAAGCGCAGTGTATAGTGAAGATAGGTTTAATTAAAGTCATAGTTTTATCGTGTAAACAAGTGAGTTATATATTATGTTTACCTTGATCATATTTATGGACGGACAATTAATACATTATTAATTCAAAACACGTATTCGAAAAAATCTCGATAAGAAAAAATCATAAAATAACTAATAAAATTTACATTGTAACAATTGTATCTGTATTATATGAAAACATATCTTCATGAAAATAATAACAGTGTTGTAATATATGATTATTAGTGGAACTATTGATTTTATTTATCGTAAAATATATTAGTAAGGAATAATAAAAAACATATAAATTATAACTCGAATATCCGAACGAAATATCGCATTATGTATAAATATCTTTTTGCTCTACGTAGAGAACAGAACACACGGACAGTGAGTTCTTAAAGCGAATCGTCCCGCATTTCATTCGCTTCACTCCCTCAAACACATGTCAAAGTATTTCACATTCCTCCATCTTAAACATGCAATATTCTGTTAAAATACTTAATATTTTGTCTTATCTGTGATAGCGATCTTGAAACACTATAAATATCTCCCACGGTCATCATATTAAGATGAAATGATAAGCTCGCCGAGTCGCCTCGAGCTTCCAGCTTGAAGGGGAAGATACTTGAGAACTTAATGGAATTATCTTCAATCTTCTGTTAGATTCTGATAGTTCGTCATCATCAGCTCCTCTGTAGATGGGCGATGGTAAGAAGGGACATTGAAGTTTCTATTTAGTAAAATTTAATTTGGAAAACCTTGTAAAAGCATCTCTATGTTTAATATTTCTCTTGTGATAATGTTACTTCGAAAATTTTAATGATTTAAGTGTATCAAGCGTGTCATCTACAAGAATGTTTAATTTAATTTTCGAACGTTATTTCTCTTTCTCACTTTATTAAATACTAGCTGTTACACGCAGCTTCGCCTGCATCAACTAAGATTTAAAATGGGTCCCTAACTTTTTAAAAATTTAATATAGCCTATGTTCACCGGGGATAGTGTAGCTTCCCAACATTGAAATAATTTTTATAATCGGTCAAGTAATTTCCAAGCCAATTCAATACAAATAAACAATCAAATCTTTACTCATTATATTATTAGTATAGAATACTTTAAAATTCTAAGCATATTCCTGTTAAAAAAGTGCAAAACAAAGTATCAACCCATATATGTCCCACTGCTGGACACGGATCTCCTCCTTGAAACCAGGCCCCAGTTCACTAATGTACTGGCCCAATAAGGGTTGGTGACTTCACACAGCTTTAAAGACTTTTAAAATTGTCAGGCGTGCAGATTTCCTCACGACGTTTTCCTTCACCGGAAAGAAAAAAAAGTCCTTTTCAAGCCACCACAAAGGGTCAGGATCGAACCCGGACCCCTTCGCTCAAGAGGTCGAGCGCATACCCAGTGGACCATCGTCACTCTATATACATATACCTATTCCAGTTACTCCAGTACGACTCATTTAACACACTTGACTCACCAACCACTCTAGACAAGTAACACAAACGCTAAATGAATAGAATAGAATTCTTATTGTATGGGAATAACACTAGCTGTCAAAAATACATGTCGTAACTAATGTCATTTCCATACAATAAGTATTCTATTCTATTCGCTTAGCGTTCCTGCCAATTGTCTAGGGTGGTTGTTTAAAATCATTTAAAGCATGACCATCTACATACATACATATATCTCGTGTCAATCTACCTGAAGCTACTCATCACGCTTATTGTATGAACACCATACAATCACAACGCCATGACAGGCGAACGAAACCTAACCCATTGAATTCATAATATCAAGATACCGCCCCCCTCCCGCCCCTCTGGGGCGCGTCGCGGACGTCCGGCCTGTCGACCTGTCAATCCTGGCGGGCTATCTCCTGTCACAACTGACAGATCAATATGGATGACGGAGAATCGGGGAGGCCATGGCCTATATTGAACGAAATGTCATCACATTTTCATATAATATAAGTATTTATTTATTTGCAATTGAAGGTATCTTTGAAACAGACACATAGCAGAAAAACAGCGGAAAATTTTGAAGCCATGTTGGAATGTTTTTTTTAATTATCATCGTCTTTTAACAAGATTTAAATACAGTATTTTTTGGCCGCTCCTATAATCCAATGAAAATAAATGCCTTAGAACTTCATCATCATCATCATCTTACAAAGATGTTATAAGCCAACGAAATACCTATATTATTTTCGTAAATTTTGTGAATTAGCCTGAGGTAAAGAAGAGCGTCAATAATCTTAGCTCGCGCACATTAAAAACGAAAGAATACGCTCTTTCATATTAATACCCTTAAATCTAAAAGTATAAACTTTTGGAAACATTTAAAGTTGAAGAATTGTATTCACCAGTCTCACCATCTCTTACCTGGCGGAAAGTTGACCGACATCGACTATTATACCGGAGGTTGTTACCGGTGAGTATGCAATCTCCAAGCATAATTATTATAATATGTTGGAAAAACTCATACGCGGCCATATCAAACCGAGCAGACCCTGTATATTGCAACCAGACAACTGATACATACTGATACATATTTCTAAATACATAAATATTAATAGATAAATTACGCCCAGACACAGAATACATGATCATATTCATCACACAAACATTTATCCTGGGTGGGAATCGAACCTTCTGGCTTAGCCGTCGGGTTCACTAACCATTATAGCAATAGGCCAGTCAAATATATGAAAATCCTTACAGACTTCATCAGACATTAGAGTCAATATGATTTTGGTCGGTTGGTAGCATACGGGTCACGACCACGAGTCGCTCAGAGATTTCAACATTACCAACTCTGTGACTATTAATCACTAACTATAATATACATTAAATTTACTGACTGTACTCTTCTCTAGGTTCATACGCTGCTTCCGATCCGAGTCAAACATCCTAAAGTGACCGTAGAACCAATTTAGCTCCGTCCGATGTGAATGTCTTTTATACAGATGGCTTTTGACGGATAGTAAGATACTTCAAAAAATCTAACTCATTAACGGCGGTTTTCAATATCCTAGATCTATCTTAAAATTTTCTTATCTAGCTTAAAATTTTTACAGATTTTGTAAGAAAATTTGTGTCAAAATTTTAAGATAGATAAGAAAATATTAAGATAGATAGGATATTGAAAACCGCCGTAAAACATAACATAATAGAATAGCACTTACAGCAATCAACCCTTCAAACTTTTTTTGTCGATCCTTCGTAAACCAAAACATTTTCAAACTTAACATGATATTTAGCACAATTTGACACAGTTCACAAAACACATGGCCAAGACACGATAAGATAAATTAGGTCTATGTTATCGCAATACTGTAATCTTAAAAACATCTTGTTATCATATCTTCACATGTGGGAGGGATAACCCTATATTATAGGTATTATTAATATGAAGTATTGATCGGCAATTAACCAGGTGGGAAGACGATCTCAAGATGGTTGAATGTGTAAGACAGGTGCGCGATCGTCTTATATAATGATGATGATTTTAATCCTAAATGCTGGATAAAAATTCATTTTCTATTATATGATTGTATAATAATTAGATGCCTTAATTATCACAACTAATTACATTTATTCCTTTCAATTAATCCAAAGTGTTTCAAGGCTGAAAAATCCTCTCTAGAAATATGCGGAAAAAACACACAAAAACACAAAAATGTGTATAAAAGGCATTGAGCTGAAATAGCATTCCACGTTGTTACGCTCATATTTTCCCAACATCCAGCTAACGAAGGGAGGCTCTCAATTTTTCGCCGCAATTTTTACTCCGAACGAGGTACTATTTTTCAACAGCCTTTTGTTGCTTTTACAATAACATCCATTATTTTTCTGTTGTAATTTCAAATAATAATATGGCTATTTTCTGACTCATATCGCCGTGCTTAGACGACGATGGCCAAGTGGTTATGAGAGAGTTAGACTCTTGAGTGAGAGAGTCTAGGATCAACCCGAGAGAACTAAGGTTACTGATCACGCGAAGAGCAAGATCCTTGCACCGAACCAATGCTACATTATCACCGATAAGCAACGGATAAATTATGCGTATGAATATTACTGAACGCGTTACTCAAAAATGGCTCAACTAATTCGGCTAATATTTTCTTCGTATGTTCCTTAAGCCCATGGAAGGCTTTAATATAAAAAAAACACGAAGAAAATAAATGTCCTAAACAATTATTATCGGGAAATACATATATGGCCATATGCTTTGTGGTCGCCGGTGGCTGCAGATAATGGACGATCATACATTCATTAAATTTTTATTATTAACGTTTGACAGGACGAATTCTGTCCGGACAGCTATAATTATCCATATTTATCGATCCATTCCCGAGCCATAAGTCCGTTATATAAACGCCTGTAGCTGGCAGGCTTCGAACCAGGCTCCATTGCACAACACTTTCCTCCTTATTTCCCACTTATATATTACCTCACAAAATTTCCAATAGCAGAGCTCTGCTTTAGCAATAAGGCTTATAGGATCCCAACTGACGGACCATAGTCTTTGCTGCACACTTGAGCAGTGCATATCTTAACTAAGACCACTACCAACGCTTTCAGCTGCTTTTGATAGTCCCGGATCTGCAGGCAACAGGAGTATCCTAATGATAAGCTGATCCTAGCGAAAGGCCAGACTCCTCGTAAGGGGAGACTGCCAGACCACTGAGCAGTCTCTGTGACATCGTACCACTGGCGCCAGGTTCCCATTGTAAAGCCAGAGCCCAAAGCCGCGTTAAGGCCAGTATATCCCAAAGCGCCTGTTTTTGTTTAAGTCGTAAACATAGTAATGTTGGTTTTTTTGATCCGTTAAAAATATATGTTGTAGTTTAGTATACATTCTTTTTTATTAACCTATTCAAAACATGATCATTGTAACTTGCCTCGATAAAAAAAAATCACAAACACAAGATGTTTTTGATTATTTTTCTAGTTGTAATTGAAGAATGTGAGATTTTAAGTTACAAAATTTATATGAAAAAATAGGTAATAACATTTAAAATTTTATTCTGATCTTACTTTTTAAAATAAATGTTTTTATTTTTCTTAAAATCAAATAATGTGAAAAACTTGTCTAGCCCCCAGCGCGGCCTCAATTTAGTTGCCTGCGAGGCGTTAACAAAGTAGGACCTATGTTTCGCTGCTGCCTGGCGGCTCCCCCCCGATATAGATCGTTAAAACAACGTGTGGAATATATAAGCCGGTGCCTGATATGATAGTGTACATAGGAAATAAAAATAAAAATTTGAACAATATTTAGTTTTAATATTTTTTTCTCATTTTTGTCGTAATCAGGATCATCAGCGTGTTTTTTTCCTCATTTTTATTTTAATATCGATTAAATGTTACTAATTCATCATCATCATCATCAGCCTTTATCCATCAACTGCTGAACATAGGCCTCCCTCAATGAACGCCAAGACGGCCGATCCCTTGCTACTCGCATCTTTATTATAAAAATATTAATTTTAAGTTCTAAAAATGGTGGTAATGATGATGATCGCGGTGATTGTGGTGGTGGTGATGATGGTGGTGGTGGTGGTGTGGGAGGGGGGTGTAAATTGTAATAGTGATGATGATGAAGTTGATGATTACAATGATGGTGGTGATGACGCTGACGAGAATAATGATGGTGGTGGTGGTGATGAGGGAGGGGGCTGTAAATTGTAATAGTGATGATGACGTTCATCATTATAATGATGGTGGTGATGACGCTGACGAGAATAATGATGGTGGTGGTGGTGGTGGTGGGGGAGGGGGGTGTAAATTGTAATAGTGATGATGACGTTGATCATTATAATGATGGTGGTGATGACGCTGACGAGAATAATGATGGTGGTGGTGGTGGTGGTGGGGCAGGGGGGGTGTAAATTGTAATAGTGATGATGATGAAGTTGATGATTACAATGATGGTGGTGATGACGCTGACGAGAATAATGATGGTGGTGGTGGTGGTGATGAATGGTGATTGAGGTGATAATTAACACTTATTTCGTTTACAATGATTTGTGTGTGTGATTTGTAATATGACCTCTGTGGCTCAATGGTTAGCGCGTTGGCGTTCAAGCCGGAGGTCGCGGGTTCGAATCCCGCCAGGGAACAAAAAAGTTTCTGTGTTCCTGGGTCATGGTTGTGTATTAAATATGTGTATTATATAATAAAAATCTTAAATATAAGTATTAATATAAAACGTATTAAATATATTGTATTTCGGTTGTCTGGTACCCATAACACAAGTCTCTTCGAGTACTTACCACGGGACTAGATTGACGTGGTGTAAAAAGCGTCCATAGATTTTATTATTATTATTAACAATGCACAGAAGAATATCCCGGGTACGCATGTTAGCTACTACTACTACTATAAAACAAAGTCGCTTTCTCCGTCCCTGTAACCGTTTGTACGCTTAAATCTTTAAAATTACGCAACGGATTTAGATGCGGTTTTTTTAAATAGATAGGACAATTTAGGAGGAAGGTTTTTGTGTATAATTTATTAAGTTTTTATATATATTGGTTAAGATATAACAATAATTATTGGACGTGTCGGAAAAAAATAGGCCGCCTGGGAGTTTTCAACGAAAACGCTGCCTAAACCATTTGAGATACAACAAAAAATGTATGGTGGAATTGTGTAGCTTAAATAGGTCTACAAAAAAGTCCACGATGGCATATGTCTATCTCTTAGCAATATCATGCTATATCCATTTAAACATTTTACGAAACAAAGTCGCTTTCTCCGTCACTGTATCCGTTTGTACGCTTAAATCTTCAAAACTACGCAACGGATTTTGATGCGGTTTTTTTAATAGATAGAACAATTCAAGAGTAAGGTTTTTGTATATAATTTATTAAAATATCATAAGCATTGGCTAAGATATAACAATAATTGTTGGACGTGTCGGAAAAAAATAGGCCGCCTGGGAGTTTTCAACGAAAACGCTGCCTAAACCCTTTGAGATACAACAAAATAATGTATGGTGGAATTGTGTAGCTTAAATAGGTCTACAAAAAAGTCCGCGATGGCATATGTCTATCTCTTAGCGATATCATGCTATATCCATTTAAACATATTATGAAACAAAGTCGCTTTCTCCGTGCCTGTATCCGTTTGTACGCTTAAATCTTCAAAACTACGCAACGGATTTTGATGCGGTTTTTTAATAGATAGGACAATTCAAGATGAAGGTTTTTGTATATAATTTATTAAAATTTTATAAGCCTTGGCTAAAATATAACAATAATTGTTGGACGTGTCGGAAAAAAATAGGCCGCCTGGGAGTTTTCAACGAAAACGCTGCCTGAACCATTTGAGATACAGCAAAATAATGTATGGTGGAATTGTGTAGCTTAAATAGGTCTACAAAAAAGTCCACGATGGCATATGTCTATCTCTTAGCAATATCATGCTATATCCATTTAAACATATTACGAAACAAAGTCGCTTTCTCCGTCCCTGTATCCGTTTGTACGCTTAAATCTTCAAAACTACGCAACCGATTTTAATGCGGTTTTTTAATAGATAGGACAATTCAAGAGGAAGGTTTTTGTATATAATTTATTAAAATTTTATAAGCTTTGGCTAAAATATAACAATAATTGTTGGACGTGTCGGAAAAAAATAGGCCGTCTGGGAGTTTTCAACGAAAACGCTGCCTAACCCATTAAGATATAACAAAATAATGTATGGTGGAATTGTGTATCTTAAAAAGGTCTATAAAAAAGTCCGCGATGGCATATGTCTATCTCTTAGGGATATTATACTATATCAATTTAATACTTTAAAAATTGGCAATTATAATGCAATAATTTGAAAGTTATTGACACAAATACGGTATGAATATGAAAATGAAAATATGAAAGCAATAATAGTATCCTAAATATGCCTTCAGAAAGTCTGCGACGGGAAATATGTATTTATGTTCAAGATTAAATACTCACGTAACGTATCCATTTTAATACAAAAACTTAGTAATTATTAAAATAGAAAATGATCATGTGTGTTCAGGATCGATAACAAAACCATAAAACGCTCTTTATATAATGTAATTCTTATGAAATAAACTAAAGTAAAAAAAATACCTAGTAAGTTGCCATACGTTTAAAATTATACTAGGACGGACAATAAGTTCACGCCGGGTTCAAGAAAGTTCATTTGTTTGAAGACTTCGCGTAAGTCGCCGTGCGGGGAGGCCGACAGCGCTCAATGCATAAAACGCCCGAATATACTGGCCTTAAGGAGCGTCTTAGCGCGAGGTACTCCAACCTCCACTCTAGTGCTTCTTACGACGGCGGTGAGGAGCCCGCAGAATCCCGACCAGCGTAAGGCTATCGTTGAAAGACCTATCCTAGACATAGAAGTGCGTTTCGGCAAATTCCTCGGCCATGAGTTCCCGTAGGTCGACAATCTGTCAGCACAGATCTTTGATAGCATCGAAATGGTCGAAGGCTCAAAGGCCTAGATCAACTATTATTCTATTAACAAAAACAGTCAAACTGGCCGAAGCCTCTGGCTTTTACGTCTGGGATGAAGAAGAGGCACCAACCATCTTGACAACGGCATCAAATGAGAAGTCTATCAGAGACTATTTATCTTTTTGTATCATGCCCAATTCAGTGGGAAAAAGGCAGGATGGCAGGCAAAGCAGAATGGCGGGAAAGGCAAGATGGCGGGAAAGGCAGGATGGCAGGTAAGGCAGGATAGCGGGAAAGGCAGGATGGCAGTGTAATCACTGAATTGGGGCCTATAAATGAATAATAACCTCTGTATGTATAAGCGACGCCGACTGTTCGGGACTATAAGGACCTGCTTGCCAGTGAACACGGTTATGATCATTGGCGACGTCGAGAATCACTTACAATCAGGTGGTGGCAGAAACGTTGTTCATATGGACAAAGTATGAATAGCGAAGAGGTATCAGTGCAGATATTTGGGAAGAGCGTAAGGAGTCTCACTCACACACTCACGAACGCATGGCCGATAGGCCAATAAGGTTCAAGGTTTGAAGCCCTTTTAGGTAGACGAAGTGTTGGTCGGCCATTAGCCAGGTGGAAAGACGTGTAGTGGCCGGGTCTCGTTCGATGTGATTGGCAAGGGATCGGCCGTCTTGGCGTTCTTTGAGTGAGGCCTAGGTGCAGTAGTGGATGGATCATAATGATAAATGGGATGGTCACACATTCAGAATAACGAAAGGCCGTTGGACCAATAAGGGTCAAGAGTGGGGGCTGCGTTTGAGTGTCGCTCGTCTTGGTGTTCAATGAGGCTGATGATGGCGATGATAGCCTAAAATATAATTTATGTTATAAGACAGTTTCGACTTATGATTGGATGACGACTGGAGTCGAAAACTCGCTCTACCATGATCAAGTGCTAGGAGCGGCACTGATGACAGACATAATTCAAACAACCCCTCATTATCATCCAGTATAATTAATTGGATGTTAATTAAGGAATGGCAATTTTTTTATGAAAATATATCAACGCTTATGAATGAATGAAAAAAAAAGATATTATCATAATTACCATTATTTTTTAAAGTATACCCGCGAATAACAGCTAGACAATTAAAAATAATATAACAGCAATCTAATACCCGAGAGAACCACTTGCAACCAGTGACCTGGAAGCTCATGACAACAAAGGTGTAAACAATATTTTTTAAGAAATTCCCAATACAATAGGCGGGCAGCATCAACGAAATAGGTCAGCTCACCTCATTACTATAGCACACAATTACCGTGAGCAAACAGTACGGGGCTAAAAAATTGATCACTCGTCCCGGGCACATGGCTCAGCCCCCTCACCCCCTCAATGACAGATGGCACGCCCCTAAACACGGTTTGCCCCCAAAATGTATCCTCAATCGTAGTGATGAAACTCACCAGTCTCCCGACGCACTTGCTCGTCGATATTCTGCGGAGCAAAGCTTTTTTCTCCGTATCATTGTCGCTGTCGGTGCTATCTTCACAATTCGCGGTTTTCTTATGATCACACAACACTACCCTGTCCGCCACTGACATCGCACCACGGCCGCTCCCTCACTTCGCACTCATCATTCATCAAACACGGCTACATCATACAGGAAAACAAATAATTCACGCACGAAAACGAGTCGCTATCTCACTGACATTTCGAGCGAGCGCCATGACCGACTCTGACAATAGCCGCTGAAAACAAAACAACCTGTCACAAAAAGCGACATCTATGTAACGTGTGACGAACTTTTTAGTTTCAGGCCCCTGAAAGTTGAAATCGTGAATGAATTAGTTTCTAATTATATCGCTAGATGCCACTTAATTTCGGTAATTAATAAATTTATTATGAACGAATGAATTATGACTATTCATTTTAGTTTAATTTTCAATTACAAACATTAATTATTAGTAATTAAAATAAGTCATTTAACTATTTTTAATTAAATTATGTTGTTTATCCACTTTTACGATACTGGTTAGATATATTTAAGAGAACAACATAGTTCTAGAATCGTTTTCAAAGTTTTCTTATATTCGTTGGAATTTAAAATGAATCATTTATCTGAAATCCAATGATGCGCTCAGTGTGAAGTTGAAAATATTTTTTTTTTATATTTTTTTTATTAGTTTTAAGCTAATGTTAAGCATCAACTCTACCAATATTATCGGTTAATTAGGAAAATTATCAAGTGCCTGAAGATCTACATCGATAAATTGCCAAGATGAGGGAGATCATTAATCTACAAGTCGGTTCGTGTGGAAACCAGATCGGGGGAAAGGTAAATTAAACATATTTGTTTGGAGTTTCATCATTAAAATAGGGATTAATGTGACAAATTAAATGAAATATAATAGTCCTGTCATACTGTGCTAGCTGTATTAATTATGGTTTAAATTCTGCTTTACCATTCAGCAATCGTCACGAAAAGAAAATTATTATAGTAAGTATCTATTTGAAAGAAATGGGGAACGTAATTTAATTTAAAAAAAAATGCCATGATGCTTACACTATTACATCGACACCTAAAATGAAGTCTATTAATAGGATTTTTTTTCGTAAGGGAAAGACTAAGACTAAACTTGGTTTATTGGCCTAAGTTAACTGGAACAGAAGGTGAGCAGACGACTCACCTAAATGCCACTTGGTACATGCCGCATTATGGTATTATTTCAACTGATAAACGCCATTTTGAATGTTATGTCGCGTGAGGTGGACATTTAATTTATCTTGACAACCACTTGACTTGAGTTTTGTGGCACCATAGACCACTTAACAATGAGGCATATATTATATTTAAATTATTTCTTTCTTTTCCAGTTCTGGGAGGTGATATCTGATGAGCACGGCATAGACCCGAGCGGCTGCTACCACGGCGACTCTGACTTGCAACTGGAACGTATCAACGTGTACTATAACGAGGCGTCTGGTGGCAAGTACGTCCCGAGAGCCGTCCTAATCGACCTGAAGCTAGCCACCTTGGATGCAGTACGCTCTGGACCGTTTGGATGCTTGTACCGCCCTGACAACTTCATTTACGGCCAAGGGGGAGCCGCTAACAACTGGGCCAGAGGACACTACACCGAAGGAGTCGAAATCCTCGATTCGTGCTTGGATGTTGTCAGGCGAGAGGCCGAAAGCTGCGACTGCTTGCAAGGTTTCCAAGTCAGCCATTCTCTTGGCGGCGGGACTGGGTCGGGCTTGGGCTCGCTACTCATCAATCGCATCAGAGAGGAGTACCCCGATCGTATCATTCTATCCTTTTCCGTGTTTCCGAGTGCTAGGGTATCAGACTGTGTCGTGGAGCCTTATAATGCCACGCTGTCTGTAAACCAACTGGTGGAGAATACGGACCACACGTTCTGCTTGGACAACGAAGCACTATACGACATCTGCTTTAGGACCCTGAAGCTCACCACGCCCACGTATGGTGACCTAAATCACTTGATCTGCGCAACAATGTCTGGCATCACCACCTGTCTCCGTTTTCCCGGACAGTTGAACGCGGATTTGCGCAAGCTGGCGGTGAACATGGTGCCGTTCCCTCGCCTCCACTTCTACACACCTGGGTTCGCGCCTCTAACGTCGCGAGGGTCGCAGCAATACCGAGCCCTTACAGTCCCTGAGCTGACGCTGCAGATGTTTGACTCTAAAAACATGATGGTGGCGTGCGACCCGAGACACGGCAGGTACCTGACCGTGGCCACGATATTCCGAGGTAGGATGTCCATGAAGGAGGTGGATGAGCAGATTATGAACATTCAGAATAAGAACAGCACGTACTTTGTTGAATGGATACCGAATAATTGCAAGATTGCCGTCTGCGACATACCACCTCGGGGTTTGAAGATGGCTTCCACCTTCATAGGGAATACCACAGCCATCCAGACCGTGTTCAAGAGGATATCTGAGCAGTTCGTCTCTATGTTCAGGAGGAAAGCGTTCCTCCACTGGTATACTGGTGAGGGTATGGACGAGTTGGAGTTTACGGAGGCGGAGAGCAACGTGAACGACCTGATCTCCGAGTACCAACAGTACCAGGATGCCACAGCTGATGATGAGGGGGAGTTTGACGAAGAGGGCGAGGAAGGAGTGGAGGAATGACAGTTTTGGAGTTCACTTAATAATAAAGTCACATTTACCATTTGTGTTGTATTTTATTAATATAACTATTAAATAACTTTGCTATATTTGGAACGCCAAAATCACGTTTAGGTATAATATATCGCTACGTCCACATTCGTAACCAAATTTTCGTAACTGGTTACGAAAAAGGAATTTTTTCCCTGTTTCGTAACCAGTTATGAAACAAGACTTTTTTTTTCCATTTTCATAACCAGAGCCTCTTAGTCATGTATGGCCTCCTGGTATTTTTTCCTGGAACTATGATTTGTATTATGAATACATGTTTTAAAACGTGGATTTATTTATTATAGTTAATTCTAAGGCCTTGCCCTCGAATTTAGCGGGCAGCGGGGCGACGGCGGTGGCTGCGCGGGCAACGTAGACCCGCGCCGCTGCCGCGCCGCTGTTTTCAAGAACTGGTCTATTTGATTTCTACGCAAAGATCCTGCCGCTCCCGCGCTGACACCGTTTTTTTTTCGAAAACAGTGTTGCCACCGCCGCCGCCCAGCTGCGCGCTAAATTCGAGGCAGAGGCTTTACTGTTGTTTCTGCTACTTTTTTTCCGAATGCGCCCCGATGCGGGACCTAAAAGTCTAGACCAGTGATTCCCAAAGTGGTCCAGGTGGACCCCTGGCTACGTTGCCCGCGCAGCCACCGCCGTCGCCCCGCTGCCCGCTAAATTCGAGGGCGAGGCCTTAGAATTAAATGATAAATAAATACACATTTTAAAACATGTATTCATAATACAAATCATAGTTCCAGGAAAAAGTACCAGGAGGCCATACATGACTAAGAGGCTCTGCCCGCCTAGCATGCGCTCTCTTCACGAGAGAGAGACATAATGTCTACATCGAAGACATAATGTCTACATCGAAGACATAATGTCTACATTGAAGACATAATGTACTAATGTCTACGGACGCAACATGACATCGTAATTCTCTCGAATTTTGTCGTTTAAGTAAGTGAAATTTCTCGATGTCAATACATATGGACGAGAAGGGACGAGAAAAATTATAAACCCAAATATCTTACGTAACCCCTTTTTTTTAGAATATAATTTAGCCTATGTTATTCGTGGATAATGTAGCTTTCGAATGTCGAAAGAAATTTTGAAATCGGCACCGTACTTTTTGAGCCTATTCATTACAACCAAACAAAAAAACAAAGTTTTCCTCTTTATAATATTAGTGTAGATATAGGTTTCTCTTATTACGCTACCCATTCAAATCACGGCAACACGATTTATTTTCTTGCGTATTATTTTGATTTTGCTATATCTCCTAAAGTATTCATTTAATTTGCATGATGTAAAGGGGAAGATTAATCTTCATGAAGTGCTGAAGTTAATTAACTAATTTAAAATGATAAGGATTCATACAGTATTTTTGTAAATAACTTTTAAATTATCGCGTTATAATTGCTAATTTTTTAAAGTATTAAATGGATATAGTATGATATCCCTAATAGATAGACATATGCCATCGCGGACTTTTTTGTAGATCTATTTAAGATATACAATTCCACCATACATTATTTTTTTATATCTCAAAGGGTTTAGGCAGCGTTTTCGTTGAAAACGCCCAGGCGGGATTTTTTTTTTCCGACACCTCCAACAATTATTGTTATATCTTAGCTAATGTATATAAAAACTTAATAAATTATATACATAAACCTTCCTCTTGAATTGTCCTATCTATTAAAAAAAACCAAATCAAAATGCGTTGCGTAGTTTTAAAGATTTAAGTAAAAATTTCGACGAGTCTCTCTTCGGAAGAGATATGTCTTTTTGTTGTGGCGCGCATTTTAGGCCGGCTGGTTATGAAAATGGAAAAAAAAAGTCTTGTTTCATAACTGGTTACGAAACAGGGAAAAAATTTCCTTTTTCGTAACCAGTTACGAAAATTTGGTTACGAATGTGGACGTAGCGGCGGAATTTAGCACGCAGCTGGGCGGCGACGGAGGCAACACTGGTTTCGAAAAAAAAGCGGTGGCCCGTGGCAGCATGGGAGCGGCAGGATCTTTGCGTAGAAATCACAAACTACTAAGGGATACTACCGTATGTAGAAATCAAATGGACCGGTTCTCGAAAACAGCGGAGCGGCAGCGGCGCGGGTCTACGTTACCCGCGCCGCCGCCGCCGCCGCCCCGCTGCCCGCTGAATTTGAGGGCGAGGCCTTAGAGCGGGTACACATTGGACGTTTTGAAACGCGCGCTTTGTAAACGCGCGTTTTGAGAACCCCTAATTCTTTTGAAGTGTACACATGTATACGCGGGATGCTGGTCAAACGCGCGTTGTACGCGCGCTTACATTTTTTCGTTCGAACGCGCGTTGCTATGGCGTCAGCTGCGCGCTTGGGGATACATGAGCTGCCATTTTGTTATACATTTGATCGCGCGCTTTTGTGTAGAGTGAACGCACGTTACGAAAATGGAGATCGAGCAATTCAAAACTGATATCTTTATAGATGAAATCCAAAAGCGACCAGCTATTTGGGATATGGAAAGTCCCGATTATAAAAATAAGGTGATTAAAAAACGTAATTGGGAGGAGATGGTAGAATTTTTTTGTGACACGGATACGCACGTAATTATGAGATACTGTGCATGCTTTGATTATATTTTCCGCGAACTCAATGTTTACATCTATTGGTCTATGAAATATTCGCCATTTGTCGCCATATTCCGAAAGTGCATTCGATATAGCGACTTGCTCTCGATAATCTATAATTGAAAACTTATTTTAATTGTGCGAGTTGTTTTCCACTATAAGCGCGCATCACATTTGATATGATTCCGACGTCCATTTTCAAACTGAGCCAAAATTATATTCGCCCTACTAACGCATGTCGAACGCCGTGCTAAGCGCGGTGTGTGTATGCAACTAACGCGCGCTCAACGCAACTCCGAGCGCCTAGTATGTACTAGCTCTTTTTCGTAACCAGTTACGAAAATTTGGTTACGAATGTGGACGTAGCGATCCTGCCTCCACCTGGAGTGGTGCCAGATCACTTGCAATCTTTGGGTGCGCCGCTGCAACGCATTGTGTGCTGTACAATTAAAGCTATATGTGAAACTGTAGGTAAAAATAATTTAATAAATTAAGATTTTATCATTTATTTAGTTACATATAAACAAGTTGTACAAATACAGATTACACCTAACACTAACAAACACCAAAAACGGACAGGACAAAACAGTTACTCGTCTTCTACGACTTCCTCGTCGAATTCCCCTTCGTCATCAGCCGTGGCATCCTGGTACTGCTGATATTCGGATACCAGGTCGTTCATGTTACTCTCAGCCTCCGTGAACTCCATCTCATCCATGCCTTCACCAGTGTACCAATGCAAAAACGCTTTACGTCTGAACATCGCGGAGAACTGCTCCGAAATCCGCTTAAACAGCTCCTGGATCGCGGTGGTGTTTCCAATGAATGTAGCAGACATTTTCAGACCCCGCGGAGGAATATCGCAAACGGCAGTCTTGACATTATTCGGGATCCATTCAACGAAGTAGCTGCTATTTTTATTTTGTATGTTTAACATCTGTTCGTCCACCTCCTTCATGGACATCCGTCCGCGGAACACAGCGGCCACGGTGAGGTACCTGCCGTGGCGAGGGTCGCAAGCCGCCATCATATTCCTGGCGTCAAACATTTGCTGCGTCAGTTCGGGAACGCTCAGCGCCCGGTACTGTTGGCTGCTCCGAGACGTCAGCGGGGCAAAGCCGGGCATGAAAAAGTGTAGTCGCGGAAAGGGCACCATGTTCACGGCCAACTTTCGCAAGTCTGCATTCAGCTGTCCCGGGAATCGCAAACAAGTGGTGACACCAGACATCGTCGCCGATACCAGATGGTTCAGATCTCCGTAAGTAGGAGTCGTTAATTTAAGCGTTCTAAAGCAAATGTCGTATAAAGCTTCGTTGTCGATGCAGTACGTCTCATCAGTATTTTCTACCAGCTGATGAACTGACAAAGTGGCATTGTAAGGCTCAACAACAGTGTCAGATACTTTTGGACTGGGCACAACAGAAAACGTATTCATTATCCTGTCTGGGTATTCTTCGCGAATTTTGGATATTAGTAAAGTTCCCATTCCTGAGCCAGTACCACCGCCTAGAGAATGCGTCAGTTGGAAGCCTTGTAGGCAGTCGCAGCCTTCCGCTTCCTTTCGTACCACATCGAGGACAGAGTCGACTAATTCAGCTCCTTCTGTATAATGGCCTTTGGCCCAGTTGTTGCCCGCTCCAGATTGGCCAAAAACAAAGTTGTCCGGTCGGAATATCTGGCCAAAGGGTCCCGAGCGAACGGAGTCCATCGTGCCAGGTTCAAGGTCAACGAGAATAGCGCGAGGCACGTACTTGCCGCTAGAGGCCTCATTGTAGTACACGTTGATACGCTCCAGCTGCAGATCAGAGTTGCCCTGGTGGGTTCCCGAGGGGTCGATGCCGTGCTCGTCAGAGATCACCTCCCAGAACTGTAAACAGGTGATGAGTTAAAATGAAACCTCTATTCATTAAGGAATTCACTATAGGGGGATTTTTTTGTTATTCCATAGATTGTCAGTTTTTACTACCAAACACCAAAACAACAGATCTCCCGCTTCTCGCTGATCATATCGTTTGCCCACTGGCGAGGAAAAACCTAGAGAAAACTCTTACTTGAGAGTATGGGAACGTGTTTAGTTTATCAATCGCATTGGCTTACAGTTATGGCTTTTATTCTGCTCGCCATATTTTCAGGAAATTTATAGGTTGTAGTCAGACATCCTTACAGATATATTCTAGACAAAATCTTAGAATAGTCCTCTACCATTTCTGTCCCTATAAATAGAGACAGTATTTATAGGATTTTTTTGATTTGACTGATTGACATTACCTTGGCTCCGATCTGGTTGCCGCATTGCCCAGCCTGGATATGGACGATTTCCCTCATTTTTCACAAATAATTTTGAATCTAAACTCAGGGTTTTTAGAATTTAAGTCCGATCAAACTTATTAAATGCATAAAAAAAATTTAAAAAAAAACTGTCGATTAATTCATGTGCATTGTACACGAAATTTTCTCAATGAATGAGGGATAGACATTTCGAAATTAAATATGTGAAAATTTTCCAAATTTGAATTTATATTTTTTTAATTACATAGAATAAAAAAGTGCAAAGAGGATTTAAACATAAAATAAAACCTCTTTTAAATTATGCTTTTATTTATTCACTTAATTTAATTTCTAGTTTTGAAAAACATATTATTATTATAGACACACTAGCTGTTTCCCGCGGCTTCGCTCGCGTTATCTGAGATTCACGGACGTATCCGGATTGATGATGGTTGGTTTTAAAGCTTAAGTTACTCCTTGTTATATTCGCTATCACACTGTAAAAGTCCCGCCAAATTCGGTCCGGCCTTTCAGAGATTAGCCAAAACAACCAAACAGACAGACAAAAATTGTAAGAAATGTTATTATTATTATTTGAAACAAACACTCCCATTTTATTTATTGGCATAGATGTGTACCTATGTCCTCTCATCCTGTACTAATATATAAAACCTGAAGAGTTTGTTCGTTTGAACGCGCTAATCTCAGGAACTATCGATCGGATATTTTAATGATTAATCACATAGACCAAGTATTGAGTAGATGTCTGTGAAGGTCATCTATCTTTTGGCTGGTACCGACTCCAAAAATACCGAATACCTACCTAATAATTTTAAATAGTATAAGTAAGACATAATATAAGTTTCAATATTTTCGTTAATTATTTTTGCTAATTATCTTCATATGCAATTATTTAAATATTATTTTAACATTTTTAGTTGTACATAATTTAAAGGTTTTTTAGTTTAAAGGTTTTGAAGTCGGTTGGTTTTTTTTTATTTAAAGTTAATTTTCTTAATTACGAACGGTGTTGCCCTACGCCCACGTTCGTAACTAAAGTTGTGATGATAATATTATATTCATGAAGCAATAAGATAATTCATTAAAAGCGTTTATTTTCATTGATACCATACAACTCTTTCAAATAAATAAATATTAATATTTTCCATTTACTCTTCATCGCTATCGTCATTCTCCCCTGCTTCCTCCTCCTCATCTTCAAACTCATTCTCAATCGTAGCGTCTTGGTACTGCTGGTACTCGGATATCAGATCACTCACATTGTTGTCCGCTTCTGTGAAATCGTTGTCATCCATCCCCTCACCAGTATACCAGTGGATGAAGGCCTTTCTTCTGAACATGGACGTGAATTGTTCAGCGATCCTTTTGAATATCTCCTGTATGGCTGTCGTGTTGCCAATAAACGTAGCAGACATTTTCAAGCCACGCGGAGGAATATCGCACACCGCAGTCTTAACATTATTTGGGATCCACCTGACGAAAAAGTCTTTATTCTTGTTTTGTACGTTTAACATCTGTTCGTCGACTTCTTTCATCGACATCCTTCCCCTGAACACTGCAGCCACGGTGAGGTACCTACCGTGGCGTGGGTCACACGCCGTCATCATGTTCTTCGCGTCGAACATCTGCTGGGTCAGTTCGGGGACGGTGTACGCCCGATATTTTTGACTCCCCCTCGAAGTCAAGGGCGCAAATCCCGGCATGAAGAAGTGCAAGCGGGGAAATGGTACCATATTCACGGCCAACTTGCGTAAATCGGCGTTTAGCTGTCCAGGAAACCTCAGACAAGTGGTCACACCAGACATGGTCGAGGATACCAGATGATTCAAATCTCCATACGTTGGCGTTTTTAGTTTTAACGTCCGGAAACAAATATCGTATAGAGCTTCGTTGTCAATACAAAAGCATTGATCCGAATTTTCGATCAGTTGATTCACAGAAAGCGTTGCGTTGTACGGTTCCACAACAGTATCCGAAACCTTTGGACTGGGTATTACAGAAAATGTCATGATAATTCTATCAGCATACTCTTCTCGAAGGTTCGAGAGCAGTAAAGTGCCCAGGCCGGAGCCAGTACCTCCACCAAGAGAATGAACAAGTTGGAACCCTTGAAGACAATCACAGCCTTCCGCCTCTTTTCTGACGACATCAAGAACTGATTCCAGTATATCTGCGCCCTCAGTGAAATGCCCCTTCGCCCAGTTATTCCCTGCGCCTGTCAAGCCGTAAACACTGTTATCAGGTCGGAACAGTTCTCCGAAAGGTCCAGAGCGTAGAGTGTCCATGGTGCCTGGTTCCAGATCAACGAGTACTGCTCGCGGGACGTATTTGTTGGCAGCACCTTCGTTGTAGTAAACGTTGATCCGTTCTCGCTGGAGGTCGGAGTCGCCGATGTAACAGCCATCCGGGCCGACGCCATGTTCATCAGATATCACTTCCCAAAACTGTAAAAATAAAGGGCATTTAATATTGCAATAATTCGTAAAAGCGTGGAATTTGTAAAAATGTAATGTATAATAAAATGTACATTTAAGACGTAAAGCCACTTCGGACATTAGGTCGCTTGGTTAGCTCATGTAAAAGGACGGTTTTTTTCATTACACTTTGTTTTCTTTGACTCTTTAAAGCAATACTATTTAGGCTTGGAAAGACAAGAAAAAACTGATGATAAAATGTAATGACGCATTAAAACCAGCGACAGTAAAAACTTACTTTAGATCCAATTTGATTACCACACCTTCCTACTTGAATGTGAACTATTTCCCTCATTTTCAATCGTACTGGTAATTTATTAAATAAAATAAATAAATATTTATGAATAAAAAAATATTAATAATAAAAAAACTACGCTAACCTACGCGACATAAAAAAAATATGAACAATGTGATTCAAACCATCGAGATTATTCCACTTTCAGGGTGACCGTGGCATTCGTAATTTAAAATAATTCATGCGGGTTTATGTATATCTCTATCTACATCCACACTAATATTATACAGAGGAAAACTTTGTTTATTTGGTTGTAATGAATAGGCTCAAAAAGTACTGGACCGATTTCAAAAATCATTCACCATTCGAAAGCTACATTATCCACGAGTAACATAGGCTAAATTATATTCTGATAAAAAATAGGGTTCCGTAAGTTATTTTGATTTTTCGGACACAAGGTGTAAAAAATGATATTTTGCGTACTAAGATCCCGTTGTAAATCTTAGTTAACGCAGGCGAAGCTGCGGGCAACAGCTAATTATTATATATAGGTATTGGAGGCCGCGTTTAGATATACGAAGTGTTAGTCGGCCATAAACCAGGTGAGAAGACGATCTCCGTGCAGTGACAGGACCTTGTTAGATGCGAGTAGCAAGGGATCGGACGTCTTGGCGTTCAAAGATTTTTTTCGGATAGAGCTATGCTAATGGCCCTAATGCTTCGTCGGAAGTGGGGTGAGCCGGTTGGTATCACCCAGTGATATAGTAAGTGGGGGGTTGCCCCCCGCCAGCCGTGGAGTGTGACTTCCACGGCTTCATTGCGTCGGGTTTGTACCTGTGACGGCCTTGCCTCCGTCGGATATTTTTTTTCTAAGATTTTTTTTAATCAACAATTCTGCGGAATATAGTAGTGTACTGTTGTCCTATTTAAAAATTTTGAATATTCCGAACATCGTGACTATTGACTTTCCCTGAATTTGTGAGGAATTATTTAAATCCAGAATATTATTAGCGAAAGGAAAAATAAAACAAATTGTTATAGAAAAAACATCATAATTATTTTAATTCATTTACGATTACAAAAATGCAAAACACCTTAATTCTCTTTGGATTTTATACACATATAAAATAAAACATCGTTACAATGAAATTATATAGAATTTTAAACAAATAACAAAACATTTAATATGAAATTGTACAATTTACGACATCAAAAACAATATGGCGGCGACCGCAATTCCATAGAATAATAATAACCTATAGAACGATAGTCCGCGCGCTCAATGTGAAGCACCTAATTTGGAGCCATAAATGACTCCAAACGCCAGGCCGTTGCGTTGTATTAAACGTGCATTGACGCAGAACATATTTTGTGAAATTATTATGACGATTTGTGCAGTTTGTAATTAATTGTTAAAAATTAAACAACTTTTACCGAGAGGACTCCCGTGACCATGGCTGCTGTAAACGTTGCATATAAAAAACTTAATAAACTGCTATAAAATGTGTAAAAGTTGTTATATTGTAATGAATGAAATTCGCGTAAATAAAAGAAAACTAATAATTATGATTAAATTAAAACATATTTTTTTTATAAAATTAATAAAAGAACTTTTGATTAAATGCTCAGTGTTGCCCGATTGCGAAAATATTTTCACCTACTTTATTGTTTACCAATTAATTTGAAAGTTAAACATTCTCGTTATGTAAAACCTTTAAATAAACATATCCATTATTTATTTATTGTTGCTAAATACTAAATGGTAAGCAGCCTAATTATTTACCGCTTTCCAGAAAATTACACTTCGACTAGCAACTTGTGTGACTTGATGCTTCATTTTTTACAGAGCGCAAGACCATGATCGTTCTATATGTAATTATTCTAAGCCGCCATATTGAAACAAAATGACACAAACTAATTTATATAATATTATTTTATTACTAACTCCTTATAATAAACTCCAAATAATAATTATGACTAGTATCTATCTTAAGACGACATTCTCTCGTAAAAGCATAGACAATTCAATATCTAATCATATAGCGGATCCACACGTTTGTGGCTTGCCGCAAGCCCCAAGCCTCCACAAGTCACAAGCATGTGGACGCCTCGCAAGCGCTTGCGGCAAATTCTCTTTTGTTCCCTTTGGCTTGTTCACACTACCGACACTCGTCGGATCGGCTACAAACCCTTGCAAACCTACGCAAGCCAAGACAAACTCTGTATCCACACGTTTGAATTTGTAAGGCTTGCCAAGCCTCAGCAAACGTGCGGTCCGGCTGGATGTTTTCATAATTCTTATCGATCTATTGCTGATTACTCCTGAAACCATTTTTAAGTACATAATTTTTGCCTGAAATATTCACAACAAAAAATAGACTATACTTTATGTGACTGCTAAAGATAACTTGTACTTCATATTGCTTATTAAATTCTGTAGCCGTCCAAAGACAAAATCACCTTATTCCATATTTCTATAAATGCTAACTTAAACACCGCGAAATTAAAATGGTTTTTTCCCGCTGCAGATCGACTTGGCATAAAGATGTATTTGTTTTTAAATAATTAAAAAAAAAAAAACAATCAATCGTGATAGCTTTCGAATTTTGTTTTTTCAGAATGTTAAAGCTGCCATTTTTTGTTTCTATAATTTTATTTATTCATAAAACGACTGTTGAAACCAACTATTTAAATTTCACGTTGTTTTTAAAAGGGCAGAGTTTTATATGAGGAATATAAGTTTTGAATGTAGTTTATTTAGAATATTTTTTTTTTGTTTTGCTTAATTCATCCTTTTAAATTAAAAACGTGGTTCTCTTTCATTAAGACGTAGTATATCGTTTATAACAAATGTAGCTGCATCGATTTTTACCTAGAAAATTTAACTTTGAAAAAGTTATTCAAAATTCGATTCTATTTTATTGCTACAAGCGCTCAACCGAGGCGTCATTAAAAACATCTTACCTATTAATTCTACTTAATAACCAACAGAGAACACGAGCTCACTATATCAACTTATTTCTCAGTAGATACATGTTGCCATAGACCACGTGAGAATTAGACAGCCACGGAATATAAAAGGCTCTGAAGAGTCTGTGAGATTTGACCGCATCCAACATAGGTAGAGCCGTCACTATCTCCCAGGTGGTGGTATCCTTGTGGTACGCTGGCTGCAGCTTGGTGGGCGTGCCTATATCGGAGTCCACCAGGTAATGGCACTCCGAGGGTTTGAGGTAGGTCCGGCCGTCGCCTTTGTTCTGGTCGTTGAAGTATGGGTGAATTATGCGGGTAGCTGGAAAATAATTGCATGGCATATAAACGAGGTCTATGTTTAACAGTGGACGGATAAAGGATGATGATGATGATGATGATGTCATATGGATGCAGGAATGGATAACTAAAATGAGGTGGGTACTATCCTATCAACAATTCCTAATAAACTGTAGCTGATGTTATTCGTAGAGAAATGTTAGACATTGGACACGTACAATTTTATGTCTATATTCGCAAAACATAGACAAGCAAAACGAGTGAATAGTCCTGTGCATATCTTCCGTCAAACAGTTTTGCTCTGATTCGAAACCAACAGACGGTGTAATACCTGACGCACCGACCTATCGGTTGACTCGTAAAAGAGTCGCTCGGTGTATAATCCTAAGGTGCGATATTGGTTACACAACATATGGCTCATTCGTTGGTAGGACAGGACTCACGGTCACGTAGAACTCGAATGGAGCCATTTATCAGCCAGGCGCGCCAACAGATGATTTTACTATGGCATAGGAGTGAAACTGTCTATGCCTTTTTACGACAATGGACGTCCATAAACATCCCCACAGCTACAGATTATGAAAATGCGCTGCTTTTCTTTTCCCTATTCCTCCACCGCCAAAGAGCTACCGCAAACTCATAAGCCGCATGAAACACGACAGCGTAGCTGTCACTTTACGTCCGTATTTTGTGAGCGAGAGGTACCAACTCGGTCATGCAAAACGAAATATTGATTAATGATTCACATTAAAGTGCTGTACGATGGTACTCACCATTATGGCGGTGGTCGTAGGGCGCGGGCATCTGTCCGTCGAACTCGCTGGCTACGAACCGTATGCCGTGTTGGTGGTGGAAGTGGGAGGGCGCGCGATGCCACTCCTTGCCGTAGCAGGCCACGCCCCCGTCCGCCTGCCGCAGGACCGCCATGGGCGCGTGGTAGTGCTGGTACAGCGCTGTTATACGGGATAAACCTGCGGAATTGACGGTCATGTTTCTAAGAAGAAGAAATTATAAAATAATACCTACATAGAACAGGAAAATATTATTGAATATTGTTGTTGGCGTTCATTGAGGGAGGCCTATGTTCAGCAGTGGACGGATAAGGCTGATGATGATTAATGATTATGATTGTTACTAAATAGAAATAGGAGAAAACTACAATAAATTATTTAAGTGTTCATTATGATATACGATCATCAAAATAATATGAAAAATTAAGAGGTATATTTTATGTGTTATTATTTATTTTTACTAACACTAGTGACTAGACTACAAATTAAGGATAAAATTAAAAATATATCAGACACAGTATAATTCACTGGTCCCCAAGATACAGGCACTGCCTAGTTGGGGCCCTGTAACCTGTGAACTGTAAGTTTTGTAATTAGTGTAAGCACTAACTAGTTTGTCAATTCTAATACAATATATGTAATATTTGTGCCAAATAAAGATATTATTATTAACTATAAGGCTCCAGACAACTCACTGGCGGCGCCGGCGAGCAGTACGCACGCGGCGACGAGCGCGCCCGTGTGCGCGAGGTAGTGGCGCCGCCGCCAGCCCAGCAGCTCCGTGCCCACCGCGAACGTCAGCTTCTGCAGGCAGTCCAGGGCTATCGCCCCGCCCAGCACTATCATGCTGTACACCGGGTACAGGAACCTGGGCACCGTGGGACAAACACTTATGATATCAGAATTACGACATTGAAACTATTTAAAACGGGATATTTACCATGTTTTTAGCATTACCTCTCGGAGCTCGATATTTCGACATTGTCTACGAATGTCATGTTCACGAGGACATGACATTCGTAGTGCTAATGACATACAAGTGAAGCTAATAAAAAGCGTGTAAAAAACATGGTACATATCCCATTTAAATAGTTTAAATAATGAAAACAATCATGTTAATTTAAAATCTTATATGGTTCCAACGGAAGACCAGTGCTGGTGAACATCAGCAAAACACTGAGTTGGAACCATTTTGTGATACCCAAGTAAGAAAAATGTAATACTGAATTTTTGTCATACCTAATCTAAAACCTGTCTGTGTACCTAATGTGTGTCACAAATAAATTTTCTTTCTTTCTTTCTTTCTTTCTATTACGATATTATTTCATATAAATAAAAAAAGTAAAGTATCACCCCATAAAGGCCCACTGCTGTGCACGGGTCGCCTCCTCGAAATCAGGGGAGGAGGTTAATGAGCGATAGTTGATCGATGCGCTGGCCCAATGCCGTTAGATGAATTTCACATATCATCAAATACTTTTAATCTTATCTGACATGCATGGTTTCCTCGCGATATTTTCTTTCATCATGAGCGAGTTATGGTCTCGTGTTCAGGGTGCACTTAGAAATTTAGAAAAGCCATTTCAAGGCGTCACAGGGTGCAGTCAGGATCGAACCCGGACCCTCTTGCGAAAGATGCCGAACCTATACCCACTGGTCAATCGTCGCAAATGCTAAATAAACTGAAATATATTCATTAATCTAGAACGCGGTTTGTCAAGCCAAGTTCAAGTAATGGAGCTGGTCAATGGTCGAAGCCGACCCGATAGCATGGATCGTTGCTCATAAGTATAGTAGCATACATAAATTAAGGTATTCATAAGGGATCTTGTATTATACCTGCAGCGGTAACTAGATCTAGACCTCATAGTTCGAGACTGAATCAGTATCCACTAGACTTTAGACTAACACAGTCACTCGTAAGTAAAACAGGAGATATACAATTGCCAAACGAATACTTTAGTCTAAGGCACTAAAATCTATTAATATTAGATATTTATTTTTTTTAAAAGAAAAGACAAAGTACGAAACACCAGACTGCGCTCAATAACGGGCATTGCTGACGTGGGCATTATTTTCTTAACATTAAAAAATAATATATTAAAAAACTGGTCCCACCTACAATTGCGATAAATAATTTTGATTTGATTTGGTCATATTTTGAGGGGTCCCACGCGTCGGTTCCTCACCTCTCCTCCTTGTGGGGCTGCGCCATGAACACGGCCAGCCAGAGGCCGAGTGGCATGAGGCTGAGCCAGTACGGCGCGCAGAAGGAGGCGCGCGACGTGGAGCGCGCCGCCACCGCGCCGCACGCCGCCAGCAGCAGCGGGCACGACAGACACAGCACCTGCACACGACAATTAACGTGAAACGTCCTAATGGACGCCATTATTGGCATGTGGCTGTGAGAACCGAATCTCGAGACACACCAGTAATGCCACCACGCTGATTCTTTTGTTGCGTATAATCTGTATCATATAAAACGACTTTAAAGGAGGCGTTTCTCAATTCGACCGTATACATACATGTTTTTTTATTATTTTACTTTTTTTATTTTATTAATTACAATTGTATATTATATTTGAACTAGCTGTTGCCGCGGTTTTGTCCGTTTTAGCAAAAAAAAAACCCTTCTTAAAAAAAACCGTTCTTCTTTGTTACTTCTAGTACCTCCAAGAATATGTGTACAAAGTTTTATGATGATCGGTTGAATAGTTATCGCGTGAATGTGTAACAAATACCCCTATTTTCACATTTATAATATCAGTTAGGATAAACGCGTATAAAGCCTACGCTTAGCGAAAGTCAACACGGGCAAAGACGAGGGCGACGCCAGTCGTCGTTTTACGGCTTTTCTCAAGTACTGGAGAGGAGAAAAGTCATTTATTTATTTATGTTTAATATAAACTTGTTGTAAAATTTAGGGTAAGACATTGTTCTACGACGTATTTACATGGCATAATTATATAGGATTTAAATTTCTAGTATAAGTATGGGGGTTGCACACCGGTGTGAAGGTTGCACTGTGCCCGCTCTCCTAACTTCACGGGTGTTGTCATCTTGCTTATTTCTCCCGTGCAACAACTTTACCGTGATTCAGAGAGAAAGGCAATACAGACATTGTAAGTTTTTCTCTCTCGAAATCAAATTACTGGTTGAACATTTAGAATTTTAAAATTTAAAATTTAAAATACTAGTTAACGCTCCTAATCAAAATCTAGGATAATATTCTTATGGTAATGATAATAGAGCTAATAAAATAAGCTAATAAAAATATACAAAATCAATACTCAATCACTTACCCAAACAATATTGAAATTTAAAAATCCATTCACAAAATAATACGTCCAAGGCTCCACTCCGTACAGGTCCGGTCCATGCTCGGTGAATATATTGTATGCCACAATATTCCAGGGTGTCACCACCAATCTGCCGTAATGCCACGAGTCCACGATCACAGTGGGCACCAGGAAGACGAGCAAGGCTATGACACACCATTTGATAAACTCAAAGAACTGCCGTTTCAATACGAGCATATCCAACGCTATCGGTACTCCCAAAAGTGCCGTGAAAGGCCAACCTAAAAAGTAAAAAAAAAAAAGTAAAATGTCAACTCCTTGGAAAAAATAAAAGAGACCTGTACCAGCCATATATGTCCCACTGGTGGTCCCTCGAAATAAGGCGACGAGGGTATCGGGCTATAGCTCACCAGGGAAAAAGGCTGGCCCAATGCAAATCGGTGAACTTCACCCGCCTTAAAGACATTTAATTTCATCAAGTATGGAGGGTTCCTCACGTTGTTTTCCTTCGATGAGCAAGCGATAGTCTCGTGTTCAGGGTGCACTTAGAAATTTAATTATGAAAAAAACCCATTTTAAGACAACACAGGAACGACCCAGACAATATTTTTCAAGAGGTGTCCATACCTACTGCAACATCGTTGCTCGATGCATAAAAAATATCTTACTGTTTTCCTATTATCATGAAACCTAAGTGAAGATAATGGCGCCCTCATTTTTACTAAACTTTTTTTGCAAGCTTTACAAATAATGTACGTCTAATAATACATATTCCTAATGTTCAAATGATCAAAATGACGCATTTTGTTAATTTAGAGATTATTATGTTTTTATTGTCTGGGATTTACGTCTTAAAGTAGTAGAAATGGACTTACTTAAGATTGTCGTAGCAGCTGTTAACATAATAGCGCTAGGATACCGTCTTCGCCACCAGCACGCCAGTGCTCCGGTCACTAGAGCAGAACTCCAGGAGGATGGTAACATTGCAGCACTTGATGCAAAGCAACCAGCAGCTGGCAACACTAGGCAGAGCCAGACTCTGCCTACATGCACACCAAACTCATGGCATACGGCTCTGAAAATTTAAAATAAATTCATCCAATAGAAAGATACATTCTTAAGAGTTTATAAAGGCAGGATTTGCAATCTTGTGTAGGATAATATTAGTATCAAATTACACAAACATGTAGTAACTTTATTACAATAATAATAATTGTAATGTTATGATTTGATTTGATTAATAAAGGACTTGAATTTATAAAAACAAATTATGAACCCATAACAAACAGTGCATGCGGTTGGCAAAAACTGCTATAAGTATAGTTTGTAGATATTTTAATATATAATTAATTTTATAACGTATATAAGGGCGCTTGTCCACCGCACGCCCGTAACCCGAGCGAATAGGGATGTTGACTAATTTTTGTAATTGATTTTATTTGATAGATATACTATAGATGAACACGAAAAAAATACTTTTGTAAAGAAATATGTACAATTTTAACAAAAAATTAAATAAAGAAAAATGGTTTTTAAAATCGCCCTTGAAACGCTCCAAGCGTCATTACGTCACACACCGCATTCAGAGCTCGCGCTATGTTAGGTGAGTTTGTACTTAGCTCAATGTTCAGTGACGTCATCGCCTTATTAGCGTTTACAGTCACGTGATCATGCATGATAAATAACGCATTTTAAATTAATTTTCTAAATTTTAAGACAAATAAGTAGACTTTTTAAATCTTATTTTAGGTTTTCAAATACTGTATTTAATATGTAAAACATAACTTTACATGAATTTGTAACATGTGTCAACATCCCTATTCATCCAATCCGCTGAAATATCGCTTAGTTCGTCCCTACCACAACAGCTTTGTCTTTGTTTGTGTCGTTTTGTGTGTTATCGTAAGTCGAACGCAGCGATTTCTACCGTGATTGTCGCTGTCAGTGGACAAGCGATTGCCGTCACGACAACTTTATCTCGGCAGAAATAATCACGTTGTCGGTGACGTCTCAGTGATGGTGTTGGTGGACAAGGGCCCTTAGTATGCTTTTAAATTAAAGACTTTATAAGAAGTATTACTACAGTAATAAATATTAGTAAGTAAAAATAAACTATAGTAATACTTCAATTATATTTAAATAAATAGTTTATATTTTCTTAGTTTTAATATTTTTTTGCTTATTTATCTAATTGCTACTATTTTAAGAAGGGGGCAACTATGAATGCAATAGGAGCATTAGTATGTATTGGCAAGTAACAATTACAATTTGCTTTGCATCTATGGAAAAAAAATGATATAATGCATCAGTTTTCTTTTTGTAAGAAGGATTTAAATGATTCCAACCATTATATCAGAACCTAACTAACACTGAAAATATACATTATTATTAACTCACAGACTTGTAAATTATATATCCTGTTTTAGATGTACTGTATAGTTATATAGTACTATTAGACAGAATCAACATAGTATGTACCTTAAAAATATAAATATAAAACAATAAATTAATTCTGTAATACTTTACACAATGACAGAAAAATTTACTTACATAGAAATAAACAGTTACTACATAAACTACATATTTAAAAGTATGATATACTCACTTGTAAAACATAAGTTCAGCACAAGCTGTCAATATTGCAAGAATGGCTCGGAGTGTATAAAAGACGGAGACTGGTGTCATGACCAGTGACAATATTTTAGCAGGCACGGCAAACAGCCACAGTGGCATATATGAACGCAATGCATATTTGGGACTGTATTCCCAAGTTTGTAATCCATTTCCATACACTAGAAAACAATGCTTTCTTCTTAGTGAATATCTTTTTAATAACTGCATGTCGATGACTATATTTAATTATTTTGAGGATCATATATTTGTTTAAAATAAGCATTAAGTTGAAAATCGAAAGAAATATGCTGGATGGTGGTGCAGACCCCATGCAGTCCTGCGAATGGCAAACTTGGGAGAGGATGGGTGCACCCCATCCTCTCGTTAAGTGTATATCTTCATCTGCTCAGTGATTTTATTATATTCAAATGGTAGGATCATTTAAACTGCTATAAAAAAAAATTTTAGATAACCTGGCTTGCTTACACAAAATTCCGGAAATGCAAAATTGACATACCTATGACAAAAAAAAAGAACAAGAAAGAGGATTTCCAGTACATTTTTCTTAATACCAATTTCGTAAAATATGTTTGTTCTGTTATAAGCTCAAAAACAAATGCAAGTGAACATTTTTTTAATACTTATATACATTTCTACTTCACAGTGGAGTCACGGTAATGTAACAATTAATTATTAGGCAGCATGAAAATACTGCATTTGACAGATTTTAGAGTATTTCCTATGATTATATGCCTAGATATTTTTATAAAAGATAATCTTGTAAATTGAAAAATAACAGGTCCATTGATAAGATTCTATATGTTAAACTCTAAATTACAAACACACACATTTCTTTAATGTCATAAATTATAATAGATCAACCTATGCCATTTGCTTGCTTAACTGCTGAAAGATTTATTAAAATCTTTACAGTAAAAATATCATATTTTTATTTAATGGTTGGTTTTGCGCTGTAGTTTCTTGTCTCAAGCATCTATGTATGGTACAAGACTAGAGATTGGTCAGATTGTATATAAATAATATTTTTACCTAAGTAATGCAAGGGTTCCCAGTAATTATATGTTTCATCACAGTCTGCTATCTGTCCCCAATATGCTGAGGCTAAGCGTGCAGTCAGGATTAAACACAATGCAACTGCACCACCAGGATAAGCTATACTTCGTAAATCAGACGGGGCACTCGCATACAGAAATTCTCTGGAATTTTTCAAATCACATATAAATAACAAAACTTAACAATAATAGTATTCGTGTATACAATACTAAAAATATTTACCTGGAAGAGGTTATGCAGTTACACTAAAACGGTAAAATAAAACAAGCAGCAGTTCAAAACATAAATAAGCTTGAATTAGTGCGATGTTCCAAATACAAACAATCATAATGTTTAGCTGGTATTTACCCTTCGCTTGTTTTGCGCCCTCGCTTTCCTTTGCTGAAACTAACCGATCTTTTAGCTCCATTTTTATTATGAATACTTCTTTGTCGTGCAGTTAAAGGCATTTTTAAATAAAAAGTGACACCTATTTACTAAGTATTGTATTTACATTAGCCATAAATATTAAATACTGAAATTATACGTATAGAAAATATCCAACAAAATTGTAATTTGTACCAACACATTTGACAAATGACAACTGACACTGACACTAATGACATATTTTATCTTTTTTTTCGTTCTTGTTGGAACCGACTAAGACCAGAAACAACGTTAACGTTTAACGATATAGTAAAACAGCAAAAAATATTTGGGGGTGGACCACCCTTATCATTTAGATGAATGAAAAATATATTTTGGCAGATTCTCAGACCTACCCGATATGAACATAAAATTTTCTAAATATCAGTAACCGTTTCGGAAGAATATAGGAACGAACATTATGCCACGATAATTTTATATTAGATTAGGTATGTTTTAAAAACAAACGAAATTAAACCCGCACCAAATTACAATACAAACATAGTAATTCATTATCATTATAATTGACAAATAGAAAACCGAAAAACCATTATCGCGCTCCTCGAAATTTACCGCCGAAATCCTTTCCTCTTTTTTCTTTTCTTTTATGGAGTGAATATTGTTCTTTGACAACCCTCCAGTCCATTAATCAAGCATAATTTCGTACTTTACACACCCAGCACCGTTCCCCACAATATTTGCCAACCAATGACAATATACAATCAACTTATTCTGCTGCTTGTGAGTTGTGTACAATATAATTTGCATTTATCACGTCATTATTGATACTTTTGAAATCGGTGTCGTATTTGATGCTGTATTTAACTTGGCTGACGTACAAATAATAAAATCTAACAAAACTTTTTAATGGAAAATTTAAGGAAAAACTCACAAAATATTTTTTTTAAGTTTACGCGAATTTCACTCATTATAATAAAACAACTTTTATGGATTTCATCGCAGTTTATTTAGTTATTTATAATATAATAATATCTATGGACGCTTTTACACTACGTCAATCTGGTCCCGTGCTAAGTTCTCGAAGAGACTTGTATTACGGGTACCAGACAACGGAAATACATATATTTAATACTTTTTATATTAATACTTATATTTAAAATTTTTATTATACATTAAATACACATCCATAACCCAGGAACACAGAAACTTTTTTGTGTTCCCTGGCGAGATTCGAACTCGCTACCTCCGGTTTGTGCGCCAACGCGCTAACCACTGAGCCACAGAGGTCGTCAAATTTTATTTTTATTCAGTTATCGATCATAAGTCATAGCTTTGGTAGGTTAATTAATTCAAGATTCGAGGCTCATTGTCCACGTCACTTCACTTTACTGACTTGAAAGTTGAAATGCAAGCTACCTGCAGAAGACGCTGGGAGTTTTTTTCATAAGATAGAAGAGTATGTCGATTTGTATGAAAATCGAGCATGTAATTTTTTGCGTGTATATTATGAGGAATATATTATATAATAACCCGCGCGAAAACGATTCAAAAGCATCGACTAGAATGTCGCGGCATACCGATTGACAGCAGATGTGTTTCTGTTGCTTGGGTCCCTGTAGCTATGCGCGTGTGTGTAATGGCATTAGTTCTCGTTAAAGTCGCTAGATGGAGTTTCAAATTATTTCCGTTGTATTACTCTATGTGGGTCCAGTAGTTGCATCACAGAGTACCTTTGTATATACGGGAAAGTGGCAAGCTGCCGCAAGCACCGCTCGACCCGACGTTAGACGTGGTTAGACGCTTCGTGCACACTGTTTCAAGTGTTTCTATGTAAAATGCAAGCACATTAACATGTGCATGCACATGACATGCAGCTTACGTGGCAGTAAGCCTTATTATGCATTTAAATTATTCTCACTACGTATTTGATGTCTTATATTTTCTTTTTTTTTGCTGAGGAGTGATAGTCTCGTATATTTCACGATACTTTGAGCTAAATCACCTATATTGTGTTTCTTCTATGTAGGTTTGCTGGTACTCATATTCTCAAGAGCTATATTTACCAAATCAGTTTTTTACTCTCCACTCGTTTTATCGCCTAGGAAGTAGCAAATTGGTACTTACTATATGGAAATAGCAATACCTTGAGGGTAAATTTGTTTTCATGGCGCATCTCAAGAGCAATATTTACCACGTCAGTTTTTTACTCTCTACTCATTTTTTCGACTATAAAGTAGCAAGTTGGAAACTTCAGTTTCTAGTTGAATACCATAATCCACGTAGCCGAATAAACATTGACTCAGTGGTTCATATTCTAACTGGGATTTTTATTTTCGTATCATCGAATATAAGGAACCTATATATCATGTGGTCTTTGAATTTTTCTGCTCTGGCACATACGACGTTAAAAGCCGATTTTGTGAAGCACGGACAACCGTTCACAGTCTAGTTCCATTTTTTTAGTGTTCGCATCCACAAGTATTGAAGGTATTTCTTACACATTTGTAAGATTTCAAGAATAAAAATTCAATGTAAGAGCAAAAGTTTTCAATTCAGGTGAATAGTTATTTTTAATATTTATTCCCATTTTACATTTCCGATACTGTCAATGAACGATTTCTTTAAGTAGACCAATTTATTTAAATGTCGGGGGCTTCAGTTTTAATCATATTTTTCTTTTTTTCTATTCTTATTTTAATAACATTTTTCTGCACTGGTTGTTTTATTTTTAATAATGCCATTTTTTTTACATAGTAACGGACTTTGTCCTGTAATAACTTAATAGTTTTATTTTTACGCTTAACTGCACTTGTTAACTGTAAAACACGTCTATTAAGGCGTTTGTTAGCCATTGTTAAGGTTAATTTTGACATAGTTGCAGGTTCGGCTGCTTTTTGTTTAGAAGCTGTTGGTGTAGTTGATACCAACTCATTTTGAGTAGACGACAATGGTATCAGTGCACTTGCAACTGATATTATATTAATCTGCAAAAAAAAAAAATCTATACCAAGTCTGTAAATAAATAATAGGTTTGACAATGAAGTTGAATAAAATAGATTCTGTGTTATATCTTACCGTTACAGGCAAATTTAGTGTAGGTATTGCGGTATCATACAAGTGGCGGCGACTTTTTGATGTATAAAAACAATCTTCGGTAAAATGTCTGGAGCATACGACGCTATAATTACTTGGACACCAGTTTTCCCTTTTTGCACAATTTATCCATCGTTCTTTAAGATACGGGTTCTTAGGAAACCTAAAAAAATAAAAAGGGTAAAAAAAATTGGTTTGAAAAGACTCGTGGTCATTTATTTAACACGATTTTATTAGCTTCACTTGTATGTTTGCTTGTATGTAACCGACTTCTTTGAACTTTATTTTGACTTTGAAATTTTTAAATAAATTTGTTTTTTTTTTAAATTAATTATTAACAATTAAAAAAACGCAATTATTAGCAGATGTTTCATAGAAACTTGACTACTTTAACCTGTAAAAGGAGCCTTAAATACTTACCACAGAAAATGTCCCTGAAGGATAAGGATACAGATAATCAACATTAGTTTTACAAACAGACATGCCTAATATTTTTTATATTGACAAAAATTAAACCAAACAAATGGGTATTGAATTATAGTGTTGCTCATGTTTTGTATGATTACTCATGATTTTGGTAACTTGATTATTGATAAATAAAAAATGTGATGAAAATGATTTTACAATATGTAGTTGAATATCTATCTGTGTAAAACTGACTCAATCACTTATATTTTATGTGAAATTTCATTGTTTATCACCACCACATAACATTGGCCATATATTTAAGTTTAGATCAATAATATAACCAGAATAGAATGTAATAATTAGTAGTTGGAAAACTCTATGATTATTTAATCTTTTTATATACATGTTCTTAACTTATTATAAGAAATTAAGAATGCATTAAACATTTGAAACTATGTTAAACTGTCTCAAATAAAAATGTACCTAACAAATGGTTACATGTGGTTTGAAATGGTAATTGATATTTTTTTATATTTACTTACGTATTATTTCATATTATGAGCAGACAAATTTATTTTTACAGTAAAAACTATCAAAAGTTCACTCTTTAAAAACTATGAAAACATTATAAGTGTTAACCCTATGAGTCAGCTGTTGTGGTATGTTTACAAACAATGTTGATTTTACATCGAGTTTGGCTGGAAAAGGGTTAAAGTAGATAAAAATAAGAGCAAGATACCTCGACAGACTACAAGTGTCAAAGTATTTCATTGTATATGACCAGTTTATCCTGAGCTGTATTGTATGTATAATTTAAATAAAGTTTATTGATACTTACCGGTGAAACGTGATTCCATCTGTTTTAAAATTCGATGTCTTGCTATTTTTTCCACACCACCGAATAGAACAACACGACATTATTGTATTGTAAACCAAACTTTTTAATTGAATATTTTCGCGAGCATCAATGGACGTATTATACACACATGTTATTGGTGCGTTAGCCGTTAAATATACTGTTCTTTTACTTTTGAGTGACTTGCGAGGTGCGTTGAACAAAATTTCTTTTTATTTATCAATAATTATCAGTGACAAATCACTTCATTGATTCGGAATTAGATGGCTCCACAGAGTACTTTTTACCATAGATGGCACACATAATTATTGCCAGATAACAACCGTGAACGTGCCAAACGTCATAGTGCGAAATCGATAAAGTTGCCCAGAATCGGTATGATTATACCTAAAATCGGTAATTATATAAATAAATATATTATATCAATTTATTTTTTATGTATTTTGTTTTATTTTGTGCTGTGCGGGAAAATCTTATAGATTTATAGGATAGGTTCACGTCAGCGACATGCTGACAGCATGACGTCATTATATTTATTTTATTACAGAATAATTGAAATTTCGTGTCTCTTTTGTTATAAAACGTATAAAAAAATTCATCGATTTTATAAAAGTAATATAAATTAAAAAGTTAATTCAGACATTGACTATTTTTATATTCTACTAGCTGTTACCCGCAGCTTCGCCTGCGTTAACTAAGATTTACAACGGGATCTTAGTACGCTAAATAACATTTTTTACACCTTGTGTCCGAAAAACCAAAAAATCTTATGGCACCCTATTTTTTATTAGAATAAAATTTTGCCTATGTTACTCGTGGTTAATGTAGCTTTCGAATGGTGAAAGAATTTTTGAAATCGGTCCAGTACTTTTTGAGCCTATTCATTACAACCAAACAAACGAAGTTTTCCTCTTTATAATATTATTATTAAGCACTTCATTGTAAATATACTGCCATTATTTACTATTAAGGAATATTGATTACATAATTAAATGTTACATGGTAATATAGAGGTAGATAATTGCAAATAAGCAAAATACCTTTAAATTAAAGAGAAACTACAACACTTAATAGTTTATTGAACATAAACAGCTAATTTACTCTTATCTTTTAAGATAAAATAATAGCTTCACATGTATATTTAAAGTATGATATCAAAGACACAAAATATATTACACATAGAATCATTTATCTTAAACTAACGAGTACAGCTTTACCTAAAAATAATAAATAATGACTATTTATTTTCTTCTACGAGTTCGAACTACTGTCCATCCAGGCTCAACATCCTCATCCATGGGTTCGGGTTCATTTTGATTTGATGAAGAAGGTTCCATTTCATGAATAGTCTCACCATCAGTATCCTCATCACCGCCACTACTACTTGTGGTGTCATCATCTGGATTGCCATGACACTGAAATAATATTTCATCAAATCCATAAAACATAACAATAAAAAGAAAAAAAAACATTAATTTAATAATAAAACAAGTTTACATATTCTATAGCTGTTTATTAAGTTTTTTATAAGTCATAGTCCTCATGACCATGGTTGCTGTAAAGTATCTGAAACGTCGGGCTTATAAAAAACTTAATAAACCACGATGAAATATGTAAACTTGTTTCATTATAAAATTATGAGCATGTTATATAAAAAGGTTGGACAGTCCCATCAGTTATAGGCTTTATCAGCTTTAGTGTAATGTCTAGCTTACTTGTGGGGGTACAGCTTCATGTATTGGTACACTTAGCCATTTTTGACACTTTGGCAATTGTTCAATTCTATTTCTCAACTCTTCATGTCTTCCTTCTTTCAATAAGCTCAAGAAAAATACAAGCAGTGAAGCCACCTCTGTAACAATTAAATGTTAAGTAAGTCATCAGTTAACTTTTACTTGTTTAACAAGGTGCAGCAGTTAAGGGAGGTTAGAGTAAACTACTCCTTGGTATCACTCCGCTTTAACAATAATAACATCCCTTTTAACAATAACAAAACACATTGATAGCATAACATGGTGATTCTATTTTTAATTTTCAGCTACATTCTAAGTAAACTGTTATTGCTTTTTGAGTCTCCATCTTACCTTTAGGGGAATTGTCATGGCATACCGTTTCAAATTCCTCGTCCATCAAGTCTTCTAATAATTCAGTAACATCATCAACGTCTGCAACATTCTCTACACAATATCTCGCTACATATACAGACATTAACTGTGCCGTCTAAAATAAAATGTAAAAATAAACACTTTTTGATTGAACGTACTAAACAACATTTAATTTTTAATATTATGGATATAGAAATATACCTTCTCTCCACCTGGAGCGCCCATTCCATGTTCGACTGCTAGTTGTAATGCTGTCCAGTTGTTAAGGACTAAGTCCACAACTGGCTTAAAGTCATCATACAACATTATAAAATTATGATTCAGAGTTTTATTTTAAAACATATCCTAATACATTTAGAACACACGTAAAATTGTATGTATTTACACATAAATCACAATCATAACCTCTAAACCAAAACAGTGACAGATGTATTGAACCTTCTTGTTTATCTTTTTTTTGTTTTACTTAAGGCATTAGATACAAACTCTCAGCCATTGTGAACTTTTCTTGTTGTTTATCCGTGTGTATCTTTGTTTTAATGTTTCTAGCGTAAAATTTACTCAAAATTAAATAAAATGATTCCAGAAATAAATAAAGTTATAAGTAATACTATACTGTATGTAATGTGTATATATTGTAATTGGTTGGAATCTTACAATATTATATTGTATTTTATTCATTCGGAGCGTTTTTCTAGTATTTACTTTAAAAATTTAATCTACATAATAAAAACAAACGACAATCAAGAACAAAACAAAACTTTTTAAACAAAAAAAAAATATAGAGGGCTAACTTTAACGAGCCCGCCTCTTGACCTTTCCCACCGTTTCTATAAATTACAGACAAGATATAGGCTCGTATTGTAAAACGTGATTTGAGCGCTGATCGGCACTCCGGTCGCGTTTTAGAATACGAGCCTTAGTTTGTCTTGCTTTTGCGATTAATTACGGTACTCTGTGGACCTGCTTCTGGACATTGGCAATGCACTTTGTGCAGTCCACGAAGTAAAAAAAATAATTGACAGGTGACAGTTGACAGAGTTGACAGATTGACAGCTGTAAACTTAGGCTGTAAACAAAAATTTAACGACTATCGCGCCAGTGTATAAGAAAATCCGTATTATATTTATATTTAATTAGGCACTTATAGTCTATAATAAAATGTTATTTAGCTATATCGGGAGTAGTAGTGATCAGTAATAGTGTCTGTGTATAATGACTGAAGACATAAGTGTGATATTTATTATTCCTCTCAATTGTGAGACTGAATATGAATGCAGTGAAGAAATGCAACTTGCCTTTACGGTAAGTTCAAAACTTAGGAGTTTGTTACAATTTAGCTGGTACTATGTAAAATGCTATACTTAATTGTCATCTTAATTTTCTATAAAAAAATACTTAATTGTCATGTTATAGTTCTAGTTAAACCCTATTCATAACTATATTATAAAGTCTCAAACTTTGTTTAAATGCACCATCAGATTTGAAATTTATTTGTCCATGCTTATGCTTTGAATTTAATTGATAAGAAGTGTCATACATTTAATTTTAAACGATCATTTGTGAATTATTGTAAAGTTAAAATCTAATCGTAATTAAATAATTAAATTTTCAGGCTTGTGAACAACATTCTGGGGGAGGAATCAAAGCCAAGTGGGTGCATCAATCTAAATGGACGAAATTTGAAGGCTTAAGTAAAAAAAATGTACTGGTGTTATCAGAGTTTGCAGGAGAATTTTTTGATAAACTTAAAACCACAAAATGTTTGTAAGTAAAAACATATCTTATGTAAAGTATTTAACATTTAAATTTAAATACAGAATTCTTTTTTATGCTTATGTTTAAACATAAGTTCTGTTAACACAAATGAAATAACAATTATGTATACTGTTAATATGTATATCATTAGGTAAGTGTCTTTAAATCTAGGGAGCTAAAATATTTGATTCCTTATTAACAACTAAAGTACAAATTAAAGGCATATAAGAAACAGCTAACCTGATAATTCTTCTAATATATAAATTTTTTATAGATTAGTTGGCCCAAGATGTTTATCCTGTTGTTTTATGGAGGGCTTGCCCATACCATCAGGTCCAGAGCCAGTATTTACTGTGGCAATGAGGGGGTTGGTAGTCACTGCAAGTGGCTTGTCAAAGCAACAAAAGGTAAGTTTTGTCCTTCAAAGTATATGAAAGTAGCATATGGAACAAAATATATATATTTTTTTAACTTCACACTTCACACTCCTACTAAGACATATCTCACCAGACATGCAGGTTTCCTCACAATGTTTTCCTTCACTGGTGTTCGAGCAATGGTCACATGTTTAGGGTGCACTTAGAAATTTAGAAAAAGCCATTTCAAGACACCACTGGGAGTCAGAAACAAACCTAGACCCTCTTGTTAAGAGGGCAAGCCCATAGTAAATCGAAAAATAAAATAAAATTGACTTTTCACTTACAGGAAAATATAAAGAAAAAAGTATTTTGGATGGGTGGTCTCTACAACACTGTTCTCACCGAGGAAACATCACATCTTGTCTCTGATACAGTTCTTTCAGATAAGTATATTGTAAGTAGTTCACTAATAGTCAGATATTTTCTATTCACATTAAGTGGCCTGTGCTTATATTCGCATACTCCCCATTCCCGTGGATGGAATACATAGGATGATAAAAGCGTGCTTAAAAACTTGATCGTTTTAGAAAGCAGTTGAAAAAGGTATACCAGTCATGAATGAAAGTTGGATCAATGCGGTGTGGAACGACTCACTAAAGATGAACGTAAATGGTTCATCAAGTGATTATAATGGTCATAGATTGCAAGCATTCACAAATTTACAGGTAAGTTAAAGAAAAAAATTTGTTTTGAACTGGTTAATATAAAACTCACTAAGTTATCTGTGAAATAGCAAAAAGGGGCACTATGGACGCCATGTTAAAATGTCATTCGCTACAGGTTAGTGTTGACGGCATTCTTCTTGTAAATCACCCGATATTTATAAGCACTTTGCTTCACGTAGCTTAAATCTATTCAAAGTGCCGAGTTTGTCAACTGACCTAGTTTTTTAAGACTAGATAGGAAATAGATAATTATTTTATTATAAACAATGTTTTATGTATGTTGCGAACCCTCATTATAAACTTCGCCGCTAAGACGATCATAAGTGATCATTATATAGATCCTATATGTCTTTGACTGAAATTGGTCAGATGGACAGCATACTAAATGTAAAGTGTATTTCTTTTGTCTTTAGCTTCATAAACAAACAATTTACAAATACAATTTTTGGTGTATCTTAGGATGTTTCATCATATTATGGGATAGTTTAAAACCATGCCATGTAAATCTGCCCAATAAAAATGAAGTTTTTGTTTTTTAGATAACTACATCAGGGATAACTAAGAGAGAGAAACAAAATATAATGAAATTGATAAACGAGAACGGTGGAGTTTTTTCTGGTGCTTTTCAAAGTGAAACAACTGATGTGGTTGTTCTTACCAAGTGAGTACTGATTTTATCTATAGGAGCGCTACGGTCGCGGCAGCATGGGTCGAAACAGCTTTGCAGTGTTTCGGCGAGAAGGGCAAGGCAGCTAAACTAGTTTATGTACCGGGCTCTAGCCTAATGCGGGTTGGTTAACTTCACACACCCTCAAAGACTTAATATCATCGGGTATGCAGGTCTCCTCTCTTGGTATAATGTTCAAGTGCACTAAAAATACAAGAAAACCAATTTTAAGGCTAATTTTAATCACTTGGGGTCAGGATAGAACCCAGACGCATCACTCAAGCGGCCTGGTCCGCACCTAATTAATTATTGTCGTTTTTTTTATTGTGTTAAAAAAAGTTTATATTTTTTAAATTTATTTAGGGATGGCGTAGGCAGCGAGAAATATAAAGCCGCCCTGGAGTATGGTAAAGCATGTGTCCTGCCGTCGTGGGTCGTGGACTCGGCGGCGCGGGGCGTGGCCCTACCGTTGGCTCGATACAGGGTCGCCGGTGCTTCCACTTCATCACCGCTTGCTGAGCATCGCCTGCCAGATATGAGTGAGTTATGGTCAAATAATACCCCCAGGCCACTGAGCTAGTGAGTTCTCCCGTGACCATGGTTGCTGTAAATCGTAATAACCCGCAATGAAATCCGTAAAAGATGTATAAATATAAGAATAAATCTAAATTAAATGTTTCATTAATATGTCTAAACGTAAAATGTTATGGTAAAAGAAGAAAAATAATACTTTTATATTATGTTTTAGGCTTAAACTTTTCACGGATAACAAATTTAAGACCGCCAAGCAACTTTGTAGATGAAAGCAGAACTGTAGATATGTCAACACTCTCTGGTGGCAAAGTGAAGGTATTGCTCTACCTAATAATAATATAGCTTTATTTATTCCATTCCAATTTTTAGATCAAATGTTAGTTTTGTTAGTATGTTTCTTTTCATTACTTCGCTCTACTTAATAATCTGTAATAATTATTATAATAGAGGGAGATCAAGATTAAAAAAAATATTATGATTTACAGCTATCCCAAGAATCGAAGAAGTTCGTAGACACATCAATGGATAAGGAGATGGTGGAGGAGTTTGAGAAACTAGACATGAGTGATATAAAAAAGGCCGGACCTATCTTTGATGGATTTTGCGTGAGTTAACAAATTATATTATTATTTACGTAACATAATACTATTTTATTTTTAGTGCCATTCAAAGATTATGCTTAAACATTTGGTTTATCGTTAAACAGAAGTATTTTGAAGTAGATTATATCTAGCGTCGTTATTTCTCTTCTGTTCTCTCTATCACTCTATTAATTTTTTATACTTTATCATCGACCACATAACCCATAGACTCCTAATAACAGGGGAACGGGTTCTGGCGATACATCTGACGCATAGTTCCGATGTAAGCCGTAAACAATGTACTCAAACTATCGTGTCGTCTCATTCTTTCCCGTTGCGAAATATATCCATTTAATACGAAAAATCAAACATTAGGAGTCTATATGCTGTGTGGTCGATGTACTTTATGTAATATCAGCAAGTTTTTTGTCATGTAAAAATAAATTTTTGTCAAGTCAATGTACGAATACGAAAACATGTTCCAGATTTGGCTGACCGGTCTAGAGGGCGTGTGCCGTGAGCGTGCGGCTGCGTGCGTGTCGCGCGCGGGCGGCGTGCGCTACGAGTGCGCGCACGAGCGGGTCACGCACGTGGTAGCGGGGCGGGGCGCCGTGGGGGCGGCGCGCGCGGCCCTGCCCCACGCGCCCGTGCTCAGCCCGCTGTGGCTGCTGCGGAGCGTGCAGGCGGCCCGCGTACTAGACGAAGCTGAGGTGAGCGGGAAATGAGGAAGATACAGATACACAGGAGAAGTAAGGTTTTATAGGAATTTAAGCTATTGCAGCAACCACAATCATTTCCATCGAGGACCGACCGTACATTTAATCGTTTATATTCTACATCGAGTTTTGCTGGAGTATAGTTTCGTTTTTCACAATAATTAAGACGTTTTACTGTTTATTTTGAAGTGTTTCCAAGTCTTGATAATTCTAATTAATAATTTAAGTAAATTTGAAAGTAAAGTAAAATGAGATTGAAAGTTTAATAGTAAGAACCTGGTTGACCGAGCATTTGCTCGGTACCCTTAGTGATTAAATACGATAAAATGTTTCTTCCAAAAAAATGATCTTAAAAAAAAAAGGGTTTCGGACTGAAGACTCGAACCAGGCTCGTTCGGATTTAATTGCCTAATTTCACCACTAAGCTATCATGACATACCAATTGACAGCGAAATTTACGTTCTTACTCGATAATCATATTTTATCGTTGCCTCAAAACACGGATAAAAAAGATATTTTTAAATGTATAACCATACATAAATAAATATAAATTATAACGCGTTATAGTTTAAAATGACTTCTTGTTATTCCAGTTTTTAATAGAGGAGAAGACGACCACGCCCATCAAGTCGAGTGGGAGGCCGCGGCTGGAGCCCGCGTCGCCTATGAGCAAGCGCAACCTGCAGCTGCTGCGGCACGCGCCGCTCGACCTGCCGCCGCCCGGCCCCGCCCACGCCCCCGAGCCGGAACCGCACGACGAGATCGTCAACCATTACCTGAGCCGTGAGTGAATTAACCACACCTCCCAGGGGTTCAAGCCAAGCCACAGATCATCATCATCAACAACCTATATCCGTCCACTGCTGAAAAAAAAGTCACGGATTTAATTAGGGTGGGCAACATTCAGGAAACTGCCATAATCTCACGCCGTCCATACCGCTGAGGATGAAGGTCTTCAACCCATGCGCTTCTCCCCATGATGACCTAAAACGAAACGTGGCGTGCCATGCTTGGTGTTTCTTTGGCAGATAGGATTCAAAACGAAGACCTCCCAACTGACAGTGGGCTGATCACACACTTAGAAGAATGGATGGCCGATGGACTAAGGTTCAGGAGTGGAGGCCGCGTTTAGGTAGACGGAGTGTTAGTCGGCGATTAACCAAGTGGGAAGACATTGTCCGCGCTAAGTAGCAAGGGATCGGCCGTCATGGCGTTTATTAAAGGAGCATTCCTTCACAGCAGGGCACGGATGAAAGATGATGATGAAAATGATAAGGATATTTTTTTTTGGATATAATATGCTGATATAATTCTACGCGTATTTACAACTCCACGTAACTTGCAGCTGTTGTATCCAAGGAAAGAGCTAACAATAGCCTTTTGTAATATGACAGTCTATAAATCATTTAAATCGTCGTTGACATGCCAGAGAATGTTCCGGAGCCCAGGGAGAAGACTCCGGAGCCGGCGATGGAGGAGCAGAAGCCAGGGCAGCCGGACCAGACCGAAATACTAGACGACGAGCCGACAGAGGAGGTGGAGCAAATATTTGGAGGTATTCGCTACGTTAATATAAGATTTATTTAAGTCACTGGATGGTATAGTAAGGGAATCGTTTTATAAATCTTTTAGTATCAATAATATAAACTAAAAATCTTAACTCGAATAAGGCTTATAATAAAAATGATCCATTTTTTTTAGTTAATAAATGTTTTCTTTATTGCTAATGTCTTTTATAATTTCAAAATATTTTTGAAGTTAAACTTCTTTACGTGCGACTAAATTAGCGGTAAATCAGATTTTTATGAAGTTTTACTTCAAACGCGCGTAAAGATTTCCCCACTCTCGCATTTTTTTGTATCGAGTCAAAATAAATAATTTAGATAAATTCACTACAAGGATAGTGATTGTTTTCTTATCTGTATACGGCCACACCTTAATGTAAGCTGAAAGGACAGGGCCTGCCGTTTGCCACGCCCTGCTGTAATCGTCTGGGTATTTTATACTATACTCTATAACGCTACATGTATGAAGAAGATTTTGTACTGTTCTACGGCACTTCGATCGTTTGTGGTACTTTATACTATGCTTCATGACCAGGCATGAAGATCGAAGTACAAGGCCTGGACGAGGAGTCGATCAGCGAGATCGGCGCGGAGGTGTCCGCGGCGGGGGGCAGGCTCGTGGCGGGGGGCGCGGGGGCGGCGCGCGTGCTGGTGCCGCTCGACTGGCCCGCGGCGGACGAGCGCTGCGTTACCGTATTTTGGATTGTGAGTCTATTGTTTTATTAATAAGAAAGGTGAAGTGGTGCCACTGAATTATGAAACCTCATGGAGGTGGGTCAACGCCGCTCATCAATAATAAACTAGTTGACTGATACTTATTTTCTTATGAGGTGTTTTCCGTTATTATGATTCAGGTGACTGATTAGATTTAGCTGACTAAAAGGAGACCTAAGAGCTACATTGTGATTTGTTAAAAAAAACCATCATTTATTTTCACCAGAAAGACTGTCTCTCCCAACAAGAATTGCTACCAGTAGAATACTATCACCGGCCGGTGAAGCTGCCGCAGTGGGAGGGGCCCGGCCCGCTAGTGGGCGTGGTCGCCAGCCTCAGCACTTACAGCGGCGTGGAACGGGCGTTCCTGGACGAACTCGCCAAGTTGTTGGGGGCAACGTAAGGAAACTATGTTTTATTGAATTTAATAGGCCTGGTGTTGTTTGTAAGTCAATTTGACGTTCTGAGGCCACGCATTCAGATTTAGTGATAAGTCAATATTAAGATCCCTCTTCAGATATATAGCCCGACACTTCAGTATCAATCACACTCAATAATATTGCGAAATAAATAGTCTATAAAAATGTATACTCATTATAATGAAACAACTTTTACGGATTTTATCGCGGTTTATTTAGTGTTTTACACTAAATAAACCGGGAGGAGTCCTCCCGTGACCATGGTTGCTGTAAAGTTTCCGAAACGTCGGGCTTGTAAAACACTAAATAAACCGCGATAAAATCCGTAAAAGTTGTTTCATTATAATGAGTGAAATTCGCGTAAACTTAAGAAAACAAAATGTATACTTCCAAAGTGAGAATAATCAATGCAAAAAAAGTTTAATTATGCACGTTCTCAGAACGCAGCTGCGGTTTTGCCGCCGCAACACGGCCACGGCGCTGGCGTCCACTCACCTGATCTGCCCCACGGCGGCGGGCGACAAGTACGCGGGCGCGGTGAAGTGGGGGCTGCCCGCCGTGCGCGCCGAATGGCTTACCGCCTGCGCCGCCGCCGCGCGCCGCCTGCCCGAGCGGGACTACCTGGTCGGCGACACGCGAGGTAAGGCCCATACATGACATACCCCGACATTCGGTTGCCTCGGGGCTACGGCCACAATATATATTATACTGTGGCACCCGAGGCAACGCCCACACTATAAATACAGTGACACCCGAGGTAACGCCCACACAGTAAATACAATGACACCAGAGGTAACGCCTACACAGTTTATACAGTGACACGTGAGGTAACGCCCATACAATATATACCGCGACACCCGAGGTAACACCCACACAGTATATACCATGACACCCGAGAAAACGCCCACACAGTATATACCGCGACACCCGAGGAAACGCTTACATGACATATAGCACTGGCCCCCTTTATACACCAAGGACCCTAGGTATGCAACACATAGGATACTTTATACATGAGAAACCCATGTACAAAAAAAAAACATGTAACATAACAAAAATGCCCTAAAATCCTATTCAACCGAGAGCCTTGGAAAGTCTACATCTTGTATTGTTTCTATAGCACCTTCGCCACCACCTGAAGAATTACCGGAGCCGGAAGACCAGGATGTGAAGTTGGACAAAGAGAACGCGATGCAGCCGCCCGCGCCGCCAGCCGTGCCCAGCCGGGAACAGACGCCTAGGGCCAAGGTTGCGACTGGTAAGGGCCTAATATGTATGCTCTCCCGTTATATTCTACTTTGTTAGTCCATTTTTAACGAGTCGAACGAGAGAAGTTCATCGCTCACTGCCGTCTAGAATACAAAATGTCGAAAATTCGATGATAGATTTTAATAGTGTAGAGTACAGCGGAAGATAGAAATAAATAAATTCAATTTAGATACAATGTTTAACAGTCAAATTCAATTTATGAAAACAACAGATGACAACGATATGTCGCCGGCGTCTCGGTACATAGCCATGGCGCGACAGGGGCTGCTGGGCGGGGACTCGCAGGAAACGCCCAAGAGGCTGCAGGAGGTTAAGGACGACGCTAAAGGTAAGTTTGGAAACTGTATAGTTACTATTATTTTTTAACTAATTTTGCCAATAAACTATTTAAAATGATACATTAACCATGTTCTTAATTTTTATTTGACAAGAGTTTATATTTCGGCATCGTCAACGAATACTTTGACCAAGTTTATTTTATTAGAGAGAGCTAAAATAATGAAAATAACCATGTCAATTTAAAATCTAGTAATTCTCTGTAAATTCGCGGAAATGGTAAAAAGCCAATATTGTGTTTTGTAGGCGAGTTCGCGGTCCGTACGCCTCCATTGGACGACGCGTTGTCCACTCCCAACCTGATGGGACTGAGCCCCACCACCCGGCGGCGGCTGCAGGCGGTGCGGCGGGGGGAGATGCCCTCCGACCCCATACGGACCCCCACAGACCCGTGTGAGTGTGATTTTACATGATAGTGTAAATCTTTAAACAAAAATAAGTGTTCATCATACGATTGATTTATAATAATAAAAAAATATATAATATCAATAATTAATTTACGATGAACGAATATGGGCCAATTTTCGCGTTAAGCATCACATTCGCAAATCGTTGTTGTAGAAATTTCAAGGAACCTGCATCAAATCACTAATAAGATCCTACATTCAATTCGTGTTGCCTAAGCGCATGGAAGAAATAAAAAAAAAGCTTGAGGGGTGTCAAGAGAGAGAGAGAGAGAGAGAGAGAGATAGAGAGACATGCGCACGCCGCACAGCTTACAATAGCTTACTATAGCAAAAAGTGTCGTGACAACTTTTCGTAAGAATTTTTTCCGTCTAGCCCCCTTTCACAACGCGCAATAAGGAACTTCGTTCCAAAAAATATTATTTGTCGGAGCTTGATATCTCGCACAAAACTCTTGTCTGTGTATAAGACCTAGCGCTGCGTATTCGCTTAAACTAGTTACTTGTGTGTCACAGTCGAGGGCGTGTCCACTCCGGACAGCGCGTTCGGGGCGGCGTTGAAGGGCGGGGCTGCGCTGACGCCCGACGCACGCAAACGACTGTGGGGCGTGGTGCAACAGCTGCCCGAACGCACGCATCAGCCCGCGCCGCGCACTGCTACGGTGAGTTATCGGGTTTTTTTTTAATAAAAGAGGGTGCATACGGTTAATTTAATGGTACGTGACATCCAAAGGTACCTTGTACTGCTTTACTTTTCGAGAATGGGCTGGCGCTAGACAGCTCGCGCACATTAGGGATGTTGACTAATTTTTAAAATTGATTTTATTTGATTGATATACTATAGATAAACACGAAAAAAATACTTATGTGAAGAAATATGTCCAATTTTAACAAAAACATATTATGTCAATAAAAACAGTTTTAAAATGTTACATGTATAATGTAACCGTGATTACGTCACACACCACTAAGCAGAGCTCGTGCTATGTTATGAGTTATGACAGTTTGTACATAATTCACTGGTCAGTGACGTCATCGCCTTATATTGGCGTTTGCAGTCACGTGATAATGCATGATAAATAACGCATTTAAAAGTAATTTTCTAAATTTTAAGACAAATACGTTTTAGGTTTTCAAATACTGTCTATAAAATGTAAAACATAACTTTACGTGAATTTGTAACACGTGTCAACATCCCTATTCGCCACAGTCTTTATACCTGCTATTAATCTCCGTTTCAACCTGGACTTCAACAAACAACAAATTTCATTTAAAATGTAACAAATTTCATTTGAAACGTATTTCTTTACGATCGGCGACTTGGATTATAACACAAAAGACTGAAACCGTCAAACATTTACCTGAAAAAAAGTTTAAGATTTTCATAATTTTTTACATCGTATGTTATATAATATATATGCATTTGCATTCTTTTGATAGCCCTTGTCGGAGATCCGCAATCGTTTCCTGGCCCAGTTCAACGGGGACGTGGCCACGCCGCCGGTCGAACACAACATGGCGCCGAGGAAACTACATCTACAGGTCAGTGAGTATGGCAATATCTTACGAGTAAATAAGAGTAGAGCAGACAGAAAGACAAATAGTCAAAGTATTTATTGCTACTAAGTGTGAAAAGTTTCTTAAATATTATATTAGTACTTAAAACTTAACGCCTTTTAAAAGCGACAATTTACAATTTATACAATTACAAATTACAAAGTCAAGCTATTTAATTTCGACATTATATAGATGTCATTAAATAAGACACATTTCCATTTTTAAGAAAAGGAGCTATAAACCTGCAGACAGGCAGAATTTTTCGCTCATTTTCTATCTTTTAGCTTATTCGGCTTGCAAGCTCTTAACGAGCCTACAAGCCGAAGGTCAGAAATCAATTTATATATGTATTTTTTCCACAGGACCAAGTTGACACGCCTCCCGCTAAAATGGCGAAAGTATCTGAAAAACAGGTAGGATTTACTTGCTTCTTTTTAAACTATATAAAAAACTTACAGACGAGTATAATATCTCCAGAAATTTCGGTTCTGTAGTCGCGTCACGCTTACTAATTTGAAGGCGGGTGGGGATATCAAGCCACAAAACGCTTCAATATGTGTCACCCTGTAGGATAATAAAGGCAGGCTTCCCTTTTTCTAGTTTTTCTTTTTTAAAGTAACTTCTCTAGATATTCGTTATGGAACGGTTTCAGAGCGCCGGCAGCGTATCCGCGGCGTCTAGCCCGCTGGCGAGCGTGGACGCGCAGCTGCAGCGGCTGAGCGCCGCGCTCGCTGCACGCACGCCGCAGCGCCGCACGCAGCCAGCTGAGCCACACGTACCGGGTACCAAATTTTTTTTTTTTACATTATTTTTGATATTTGTTAAGGTTCTGCGCCCAAAGGGTATAACGGAAATCCTATTATTAGGACTTCTCTGTCCGCCTGTTACCAGGCTCGAACTCATGACCCTTTATAGTTAGACAGAATTTTCACAGTTGAGATATTATTGTTGCCACTATAACAAAACATAGTAGTATAGAAATTATAATTGTAATATCGATATCTGACCTTACCTAAGGATAAAAAAGGTGTGTGTGTGATTCACACACGATAGAAGTGAAACACACGTTAAATGCTCAAATACAAGCAAGTATTAAGCAGTGTGCAATATACATACACACCGACATTTTTGCTCCCTCGTTCTTTTGTATTTATGTCTCTTACCTGTCGTTTTGTCGTTGCATCCGGTTTGAAATAACAACGATTCTAAAGAAGTTTCACTTCAATAAAATATTGTAAGAAAACATTTGAGAAGCAGTTGATGTCAACGTCGTTAATTGTCATTTCAGTGCCAGAAGTGGAGACCGCGCCGGAATCCCAGCCCAACACGGTGGGTTGGGACGACACCACGCCCGGCTCGGTCGCGGCCAGCACCGTCCAGACAGCTGCGGCCCCGGAGCCGGTCAGGAGGTTCATGCTGTCCTCAAACGTTGATGTGAGTAACGAACATATCCCAAAGGAGCGACAGCAAAAGCTCGATGCGTTTTGTATCTGATGCTATTACATAAAAAGTAAAGCTGCCCAGCAGTGGGACATATATGGGTTGCTAACCCATATATGTCCCACTGCTGGGCACGGGTCTCCTCGACATCAGACGAGTAGGGTATCGGGCCATAGTTCACCCAGGCGCTGGCCCAATCAGGCATGCAGGTTTCATCACGAAGTTTTTTTTTCCATCGGTGAGTGAGCGATGGTCACGTACTTAGAAATTTAGAAAAACCATTTTATTAGCACCACAAGGGGTCAGGATCGAACCCGGACCCTCTCGCTCAAAAGGCCAAGCCCGTACTCACTGGACCATCATTGCTCTATACTAATGTGTTTACATAGTTCAATTTAAATCTTCACCTATTTTTTTTTAGTTCGATGGGAATACTGTTCAGCACTGTGAATTTTCACATTACCTGTCCGATCTTTCTTTTGCTAAACTGTTTCACGGGAGGGATTAAGGAATAAGTGGGATAGTGGTGGATAACCCATGCAAATGGATGACAAACACATTCTTCATCAGTACCGCTATGGGCGTCGTTGAACATTTACCATTCGGCTCGCATGTCGGTTTGCCTTTCCTCCTCAAATAAAATTATTAGTAGAATGTGGCAAAGTTATTCATAATAGAAAAAAGTCAAGTCTAAGGGTCTGTTTCACAATGTCCTAATAAAGTTTCAATTAAGCTATTTACCACATAACTACAACGTTTTTGTTTCACAATTGACAAATAGCAATATTTGGCTAATAAAGTTCCCGGTAAACTATAGGTCGGATCAACTGGTCATTAGCAAATTTATCTGCCACATAAATTAGTTGATAGATATAAACGTGGTTGACAGCTACACGACATTTGACAATTTGACGTTCCGGTAACAGTAATATACAAAATAATTTAAATTGTGTTTTGAACGTTTAATAATTAAGGGGTAACATTATATACAATGTCTATGTAAATAAAAGGTATAAAGATGGTATGATACATACATTTAAATTATAAAAACATATTTTCATGTATATTTACAACATGGAATGTTTTTCTAAAACATATTAATCGTAAAATGGAACTATGAAATGCGAGGTTGCCAAGCCTACTAACCAGTAAGTGCCAAATAGGGATCTGCCAAATAAATCTACAGGGAAGATGATGGTGAAACCCAATCAAGACTAACTAGAAGATTTATTTGTCAGTTAATTTATGTATCATATAGCTATAGGGTACTTTACTAGTACATTGTGTATAATGTACAAAATGTATAACGAAAAATGGAATAAAAAATTGGCATTTGTGTCCTTTCGCGTCAGAACTCGAGTCGATTTGACTGCAGAGGCGCGTTATAGATGTTTTGCATCAAGATAATGAGTTTTTTTTAATATAGAACCGCGAGGAGATCTGCGCGGCGATCCAGTACCTGGGCGGCGAGGTGTCGGAGTGTGCTGAGATGGACCCGAGCGCCACGCATCTGCTGTGCGCCGCGCCCGGCCGCTCCGAGAAGATGCTGGGCTCGGTCGCCGCCGGCAAGTGGGTGCTGCACCCCGCCTACGTGGCGCGCAGCAGGGCCGCCGGCAAGTTCCTGCCGGTACGTTAACCTTGTGTAGTGGTATGTGGATCCGCAGTAGAGTGGGTGCTGGGCGGGGCCTACGCGACCCGATCAATAAATAAATGTAGTTTTTCATCCGTTTTGGATCTCGTGCATTTTCATTAATTAATAAAACAAAGGTCAATAGGGATGTTGACAAGTGTTACAAACTCACGTAAGGTTATGTTTTACATATTAAAGATAGTATTTGAAAACCTAAAATAACCTTTTAAAAATCTACATATTTGTCTTAAAATTTAGAAAATTAATTTTAAATGCGTCATTGATCATGCGTTGTCACGTGACTGCAAACGCCAATATAAGGCGATTACGTCACTGACCAATGAACTAAGTACAAACTGTCATAATTCATAATTATAACGCGAACTCTGTTTATCGGCGTGTGACGTAGTCACGGTTCCATGACAGCTTGGACCGTTTTAGCGGCAATTTTAAAAATAATTTTTATCTTTACATTTTTTTTTTGTTTATGTCTTTTTTTCGTGTTTACCTATGGCATATTTATCAAATAAAATCAATTAAAAAAATTGTCAACATCCCTATTGCCAGTTCATGAGTGGCTCAAAAAGATAAAAAAAGTTAAAATGAAGCAAAATAAAAATGTATAATTTAATTCATGTCCGTGTCCAGATTTGATTTAAACAATTCTATTCTAGGAGGAGGAGTATGAGTGGGGCAATCCCCTGGCGGCGTGTCTGCCCGCGGCGGGCGGGGACGGGGCGCTGGCGCGCGCGGCGCACCGCTGGCGGGCGGCGCGGGTGGCGGGGGGCGCGCCGTTCGCGGGCGTGCGCGCGCTACTGCACGTGCCGGCGGCCCGCGCGCGACTGTTCGCGAGGCTGCTGCGCGCGGGGGGCGGGGAGGTGCTGGAACACGAGTGAGTGACGCTCATAAATATCCTGTCAGGCCTTTGCGGTAAAGTCGCAAGACGTGAAGGCGTGACTTAGTGATAATGAACTTTATCCGACCGTGGTGAGGCAGAAATCGGCCATGAAGCCGTGGAAGTCACACTCCACGGCTGGTGGGGGGCACCCCCCCACTTACTATATCACTAGGTGATACCAACCGGCTCATCCCACTTCCGACGAAGCATTAGGGCCATTAGCATAGATCCATCCGAAAAATATAATAGTGATAAAGAATTGAAAGAAAGGATTTAATGGTGATGGATTTAGATTAATCATAAATTTTATTGTAAACCGCTAAACTAAGAATATCTCGATTTAAAGTAGCGTATGATGGCCACATCATCCGTTTCTGCTTTCACAAAGGAAATAAGTAAAAACCGGTACTTAAGCTAACCAGCGCACGGCACTAACTTCTAGCCGTCAAATCCTCTATTAATTTACAATTACTATTACATCCATGTATATCTTGTGTATCATTGCCATATGCAAATAATTCAAAAAATATTTTTTATCGATATCATATTTTCAGGCCTCCATACACGGACGACTCGGTAACAGTTTGCTTCGCTGATATCAAACGGTATCCGATATCGGATAGGGATACCGCTTGGTTGATATCCCACGGGATACCGGTCTGCCCACCCGTCCTGCTCAGTGCCTACCTCATAGACGAAGTGCCTCCAAACCCCAGAGACCATTGCCTACCTGATTTTAAACCTAAATGAATCTATTGTTATATGTACAAGTCAAACAAGGCTTTAAGACTAGTTGTAATAAAGCATATTTTAATATTGTTTGTTTCATTATAGTATATGTTATAACAGCTATAATTGGAATCTTCATCGTACCTTCTTTCTAATATATAATTATTTTATGTCTAGAAATCGACGATAGAAAGCTTGCTTAGTAGGTTCTAACTTCCATATAGTACAGCCAGAGCCGTAAATAGCCTTTTTTGCGCCCTGTGCGAGTTTCTATAACTGCGCCCTTAGAAATCCGAAAAAAAAATAGTCCTGCCTGGTCCTGCCATTCTTGCGCCCCCCAGAGTCTAAGCCCTGTGCCTGGGCACCGGTGGAACCGCTCTATTTACGGCTCGAGTACAGCGTAGTCAATTTTTGTCGTGATAATGCCTTATAAATCGATGAACGCCGGCTGCACGCACGAAAAAGCGCAACTCATGCTCACGTCCCTTCAAGCAGAGCGTAAGCGATAGCATGGCACGATCGGCCTAAGCGTTCGGCGTGTGACGCATTGTAACGTTAGCACGTGAATCTTGTTATCACGTAAATTATCATCCGTTAATCCTTAACGTCACAGACCACAGGTATTTTTTGCTACAAAAGACTTATACTAGAAGGTAGTAAGTAGTAAGTAAAGTAGGTACTTAAATTATTTTCTAGAAGTTAAAAAAATTGTGATTGTATAGATTTTGTTAAAAATTGTAAGGGCGTGAACCCGCTAACTATAATTAATAATAAATCCACGTTTTAAAAGATGTATTCACATTGTTCCAGGAAAAAGTACCAGGAGGCCATACATGACTAAGAGGCTCTGGTTATGAAAATGGAAAAAAAGTCTTGTTTCATAACTGGTTACGAAACAGGGAAAAAATTTCCTTTTTCGTAACCAGTTACGAAAATTTGGTTACGAATGTGGACGTAGCGGATGAACCTTATTTACTTGATTTTTGAAATCTCATTCTAGCGGACGAATCTGTGGCAATCCTTTATAAAGTATCTTAATAATATAATTATTATAGCAAAAATACTCAAAAAAAAGTAAAAAAAATATAATATAATTTTAAATTAGATTTATTAACATAAAATAAAACCATAACATTTTTAATAACAAAAAGATAATAAATAACTAACAAATACAATATTGATATTGATAGTCCTAGTACTGTTTTCGATTAGGCCTATAGCAGACTGTTGTAATACGGACGCTGCATAAAAAGAGCCCTGATTTGGTAACGCATTTGGCCTGAACTATAGATTAGATTGTAACATTCTTTTACTTAAAATTTCTTTTATTAATATCCAATGCTTCATACTTATTTTCTTTTCATCTATTTTCATCTATCAATTCATCTGTTCATCATTCTGTAACTTAATTTTAATACAAGAACTTGCAACGTCGGGGAGAAAACGTTTCAGGTAGATCATTTTAAGATACTAAATTAACATCGTTTTAAAAATTCAGCCATACTAATACTATGAAAATTTACTTTTGTTTTCTCAAAATTAGCGTCTGGCACAGTTTAAAGAAGAAAAAAATTCTGGCAAAAATAGATTCATCTTGCAAAAAGTTCACTTAAAATAATTAAATAAAAATTAATCTTAAAATGGCCTGGAAAATTTATATTTTATCTGTGCAGGTAGAATGGGCACTGAATAACACAACCTCTACCACCTGCTAAACCATCTGGCTTGGATGGTAATAGAGCCCGTATGACGTCTAGGAGAGCGAGAAAGATAGCATATCTTAAAAGTAGTCTACCTGAAATCCTCTCTCGAAAACGTTGCTAGCTCTTAGACGATTATGGCGTAGGCGAAGATCAGTCCAAAACCTCCTCGCTAGGTATCATCTTGCTTTGCTTATGCATATTGTTTCACCATGAGCTTGACCAGACGGTTCTCATCCCTTGGGTAGTCCAGGCCGGAGTCGGCGAGGTCCTTCATCGACACAGAGTATATGGTGGAGAACCCGGCTTTGGCTGCAGACTTCTGGGACGCGGGGCCTGTGAACACCGTCACAGTGGCTTTAAGACCTAGCGCCTTACAGAGCGGCTCCCTGGAATAGATAAAACTTATGTTAATTTGGAGTAAAATTCTGATTGCTTGTTTATATTCTTTCCTTACCCCAACTGCAACCGATGCTTAATAAACGTCCTGTAGTACTATTCTGTAAGGTTGTTTTCGAATCTCGAAAGCGGAATCCGCGGTAAAATGACGAATTTGACGGATTTGTATTCTTTAAAACTATACTCTCTACCCATATCAATAAAGATCATTTTCGAAGTGACGTAATGTGAGCTCCATCACTCGGGTGAAGCTCGATATTGAAATAGTTTCTTACAGAATAGCCCTACTAATATTAGCGTTCAATAAGCAACATACGTAAGTACTTCCTACTTGGAAAAAATTGTATTCAAATTTTCCAATGTAAGAAAACCCGATCGAATCTCTCACCTTGCGTCCAAGATCTTGCTGGCGAGTCCCGCCCCCCTGAACTCCCGGGAGACCACCAGCCCCATGGCGTGGAGCAGCGAGTCTACCTCCAGGTACTTGAAGACGTCAAATCTGGACTTCAAATATTCGAGGGCGTTGTAAACGTTTTTCCAGGCTTTGCCCTGAACCTGGAAAGTTATTTATTGTTGATTGAAATACAAGCAGTTATTGACTTGAAAGGTTTTACGTTGTGGACCTGGGATAGGTCGTCCCCGGGGGTTAAATAGGACTCCTCGGTGTCGTAGTGTCTAACCATATATTATTTGGAGTGGTGTATCTTGGGAGAGTGGTGTTCCTATGTCTAGCAGTGGACTGCCGCAGGCTGATAATGATGATGATGATTAAACCTATCCGACCACGTGGTCGAGAAGGAATATTTAATGTTGTTACTTTTTGGTCCAGAAATTTTTAATAATGAACTTACCTCAACGTTAGGTATCCTCTCTTGGATTGTGTTTACGATGCAGACATTCAGCGCCACCAGCGTCATCCTGCCATCGACCTCGGTGTAGCAGCCCAGGCTGGTGCGGTACTTTAGACCCTCAACCCAGGAGTCCATCATGCTGGCCAAACTCTTCTTGTCTTCGTATAACTCTGTGTATGAAATTAGATTAACGACCATTTCCCATTTAAAATGATTCCGAATTAATACCTTTTAACGTATAATATCTTGTTATTCGTATACAATATCGAAATATTGAGGTCGGCAAAACTAAAATAAAGCATATCACTGGCACAAAGTCTAAAAAAAAATTATAATCAGTCAATTACACTAATTGGCAAAGTTAAGGGATATAGCTAGTCTAAAATAAAATGAGAAAAAGTACTTACTACTTAGACTGCACAGCACCTCATCAGTACACAAGTTCTCCTTTAAGATCTGAAGAGCCCTCTCATCGTCCTCCGGCGCTAGGTCCTGGATGACCCACGTCCTGCCGTTCTCCTCCCACCGCCTCCAGACTCGAGGGCAGGACGAGTCCCAGGTTCTCTTGAAACCCATAGTTAAACCTTGGGAAGATAGAAAATATTATTACGCCTCTGCAAGCCGCTCGGTGTAGGTTTTTAAAATTTATACCACTTGAACAGGAAAGCGGAGAAACCTATCACCTGGTAGTATCTGATGCCTTTGAAGAAGTTTGACCATGAACATAAACTAGTTTACCCAGTAAGCTAAGCAACTCATTTATATGTAGCCTATTCTGAGACATATGATATTAAGTCTATGCCAGTAATAACATTGCCTCTCTCGCCCTTCTATCTGAAAGACAGCAAAGCTGTCTCATGGGAGAAAGAAACGAGATGGTGCACCGGTTGAAGCCAGAGGTCGGCGTTTATGAGACGGACTAAAGTAAAAATCACTTATTAAAACAATTTTTCAAGTAACATTGCAATATAAAATCTGAAAAAACCATTTTCAGTATTGATCAATATATTCACGAAGTAAAAGTGAAATCAACGGCAAATATCGCGATCCGAAAACTATACCTCCCCACTACGCCAGCTCAACACTTATTAAAAATTATGAACTTACTATGTTAGCACACGTATGTACGAAACAAGGACTTAACACTGACTGACAGCGAAGAGAGATATGAACTATGCGTCTGCGCAATCTTGTTAATATGTTGCGTGAGATTGGTCATTAGCTCAGATTATATGCAAAAGCTTAATCCACTTAACTTACCCAACAGTGAGATTCTGATAATTTTCTCTGTATAGAGCGCCTTGTCTTAAAGCGTAACACCACACACAATCCTCAAGTCCCGGCCGGTCAACAACATTGTAGAAGTATCAAGTGTGTCGAGTAGGGTTGCGTATCTCGCACTCAAACTCACCAGAGGTACAGTCTCAAGGTGTTACAAGTATATGAGTATATGGACCAACCTCGACACACTCTGATGACGAAGTAGAGGCAACAGATCAAAACCGGAAGTGATAACCGATTAGGAAGAGGCGAAGCCATGAATTTTTGCTTTCAGCGAGTGCAAGTCCGTCTGATAAAGTCTAAATTCCGACCGACTATCATCAAACTGTGGTAGGCTCCGAAAAAAATTAATTGGAATTAAAAAACCGATTCGATGGCCTTAATATTCTAATATATCGGACAATACTATAGCCGACGAGGCACGGCTTACCAAAGCAATTGAGTGGAATATAGGGTCGAAAGCTTTTTTAGAAAAGCTAGGCAGAAGCCACCGTCGAAGATTTGGACCGCTTCAGACGCGTTCGTCTCTTTTAAGCCTGAGATCTTTTCACGGATCGAAGACTTGTATGGCAAATTGTACGAATGCCAGGGCACTCAACCTGATCTCCGAAACAATAATCCGCACGATATCCTGTTATAAATCCGATAAGCTGCAGTTGTCAAATTGGTCTAGTATCGCTGCCACCTGGATTGCATTCTCAGAGTCACTTATGAACTCCTCTGGTGTACATGTATATTGTGTTTCTTTTTTTTTTAAATTTATATACACATTAAACTGAACTAAGCTATAGGGCAATACAATAAATATAGAAACGTAATATAGGCAAGTATAATAAATAACGAATGTAAATTTATTACATCTTTATATTTTTAAGACAAAATTAGCGCGTAAATATTAAATAGTATGCTAATTAGTAGATAATGTATGCAATGAATATTTTACTAAAATTTATCTTGTTTTAATAAAATTTAGAAATAAAATGACGAACCTATGAAGATAATCGTGTTTCTACTGGTTTTAAGCAGGAAATCGATGTTTTACTATAGCCGTATACATATTTTAGATAATCCTTCTAAGCCTATTATTTTCTGATGGAAAACAGGTTCTTCACCTGCCTAAATAGGTTCAGTCGTAATACCGTCCTTCCTGGCGCCCATCCGTCTTTTCATCTAGTTAAGACTCTAAGAGCCTGACTTATTTAAGCTAATGTTCGAAGGCTCACCCGATTTGTGTAGTATCAGAATAGCCTGCGGGTCGTTGTTTCGGGGATCAGGTTGCGGAGTCTTTTCTTTTCTTTTTTTTTTCTTTTACGCCGGGAATGCACTGACGCATACCGCTGCGGAGTGGGTCTCCCCTGGCGGGTATGTGGGACTCGCTGCGCCCGAAAGATGGTAAGTGGACGCAGCTCTACCCACTAAAACCCGGCGAGTGCTACCAATGCCGCCTTTGGTGAGATGCCCCGGATCTACAAGAAACAGGGCACCTCGACGGCTAGTCAGTTCCTCAGGGGACTGACGCCACCTCCACAGAGCGGTTGCCCCGCACCACAGAACAACCACTCCCAATGTCTGGACAGTACGATGAGGTGAGGTTCCCATCCTCACCCCTTGCCCTCTGCTATTTTGTCCCCTCTTCTTATAAGAGGGGTACAAAGAGCCCCCTCGGCTCAATTCGCTTCGCCCAAGGTGTTTGGGTCACCCTGGGCTACTGTGCCCCACCGCCATGACAAGGCCTGAACCATGGTGGGGAAGGTTGCGGAGCCTGGGACTCGTACAATTTGCAACACAAGTCTCCGGTCTGTGATAAAATCTGTGGTTTAGAAGAGACGGTCGCGCCTGAAGCGGTCCTAATCATCGACAGGTGGCTTCTCCCAAGCATAACTACGAAAGTTTTCGACTCTAGATCACTCCACTTAATTGCTTTGTTAAGCAGTGCCTCGCCGGCCATAGTAGTGTATGATATATTAAGGAACTCGAATCGGTTTTTTAATTCCAATTAGAATTTATCGGGTCTTACCATAGTTCGTCAGTAGTTAGGTTGGAGTGTAGACCTTATCAGACGGGCTCGCTCTCGCTGAAAACATACATTCATGGTGCCTCTTACTAATCGGTGATCACTTCCGGCTTTGAGCCTGTTGATCACAGAGACATCCCTGAATGTATGCCTTCGGTCCGTCATAATAAAGTCTATCTCGTTCCTCGTCACAATGTCGTTGCTTTGCCAGGTCCATCTGGGGCATCTTTTTAAATACGAGTTCATGAAAAAGAAAAAGAAAGCTGGAAGGCATTTGCCCATTGTGGTTACAAATCTTAACATCATGTGGCCCCGAACATGATTCGATACCTTTTCATACATCTATTTTGGCATTGACAACAACATTGACTGTATGTCATGAGGCTCGAACCTTCTAAGTCTTAGTTTGTTAAGGTGTTTGGCCCTATGGGATCCCCGTCCCGTCATCTTTTTTTTTATGATATGGCCTATGCTGTTGGTCTAAAGACCTTAACGCTTAATCGGTGTAGTAGATGAGTGGATGGCTTATCTAAAAAGGTTTAGGGTGGGGGTCTACCTCGCCAGCCGTGAGTTCGTCAACCGCATGGTCTTCAGGCATCAGATATCCCGACATTTATTTGAGGAGATATCGCTGTCAGTACGAGACTTCCTATTTCCTCCTTGTCGAGTACGGTATGCTTACTATGACGTGTCAGAAACTAGGGGAAATCCGTTATTCAGTGTTGTAACAATAACACATAATTCTATGAATATGCAAGTACGTAGATATTAATAGTAAATGGGAAAATCAACCGCCAGTTGTGGCCATTGATAAAGATGTTATGTCAGTTTATATTTAAGTTGTTTACGTTTCGCATTATGGAAAAAGGGAAAAAATAACTTAAGGATAGTGGAAAGGGATCGGTCGTCTTGGAGTTTATTGAGGGAGGCCTATTTTCAGCAGTGGACGGATAAAGGCTGCTGATATTGACAAACAAGGCAAAAAAAGCTGTATGTTCATATATTATAATTTTTATAACTTAGATTGATTCAATATCAAAGCAGCAAATAAATAAATGAAACTAGCAATGCCCGCGGTTTTGCTCGCGTACCTTCTTCACATTCTGATGAACGTGTAAATTATTGTGAAGTTTAAAATCCATGTGATATTTTTTTTGCTAGAAATTTTAACAAACATCCATAAATACAAAGTTTCGCGTTTATAATAAGTGTTTATAGTTAGTATTCTTCTAGAATTATCTAAAATATGTATACGGCCATAGTTTAATATCGATTTTGTTGTTAAAACCAGTTCAAACACGAATATAATCTCTTCGTACGATCGCAGTTTTATTTCTAAATTGTAATATTATACAAGATAAAATTTAATATATTCATTACATTAACTAAACTAATTATTTGCATACTAAATATTGACTCGGTAACCGTCGCTTGTGTATTAGTTTACCGCCGTGTTTATCTCAGATTATAGATCATTCGCAAATGCTGAGTCAGAAATATAATTACAAGAGGAAGGACTATATTATTATGGTTTAAATTCCCCACCACGGTTCAAGCCTTGTCGTGGTGGTGGGGCTCAGTAGCCTAGGGTGAGCCCAACACCTTGGGCGAAGCTAATTGAACCAAGGGGGCTCTTTGTACCCCTCTTATAAGAAGAGGGGGCAAAAGAGCAGGGGGCAAGGGGCGAGAATGGGAACCTCGCCTCATTGTACTGTCCTGACGGTGGGAGGGGTTGTTCTGTGGTGCGGTGCAACCCCTCTGTGGAGGTGGCGTCGGTCCCCCGAGGGACTAGCTAGCCGTCGAGGTGCCCTGTTGCTTGTAGATCCGGGGCACTTCACCAAAGGCGGCATTGGTGGCACTCGCCGGGTTTTAGTGGGTAGAGCTGCGTCCATTAACCAGCTTTCGGGCGCAGCGAGTCCCACATACCCGCCTGGGGAGACCCACTCCCCAGCGGTATGCGTCAGTGCATTTCCCGGCGTAAAAGAAAAAAATATGGTTTAAATTAGTGTCGTAATGATGATTATAATAACTTTCAATTTAATTCGTTCCTCGTTCCTCATCCTTATCCGAATTGAATAGAAATATGATCTATGTGCTCTTTAAAAAATCAAATTTACTTAGGAAGTTCATTGAAATGAATTGTTGGTTAGATTAGGCAATATTTGCATTTATGCCAAATTTGTATGGTGGAGCAAAATGAGAGACAATCTGACAATACATTCTTGATTTAGGAGAAGTTTGTTCTGTTGTCCATTACAAACAATATTCATAAATTTAAATCATATTTATTAACATAACAAGATAATAAAATAAATAACTAACAAAACATTAATGTTAACATTTTAGAATTTATTAGCTCTATTTATTATTGGTACAATTTATTTGATTAGGTTCATTGCAGCCTGCTCAAAACACTGACGCTGCATACGAAGAGTCTTTATTTGGTAAACTAAACTTTTTTGGCTTCAAAATACTAACTACTGGTTAGATTGGAATATTATTTAACACACAATACCAAGTAGCTCTTTGCTAAACATTACTTCAAACAATTCATCTATAATAACTTAATATTTACTATCCGTATATCTAATATAGGCGAAGATCAGTCCAAAACCTCCTCGCTAGATATCAATTTGCTAGGCAGCTTATGCTTGATCTTATGCATATTTTTTCACCATGAGCTTGACCAAACGGTTCTCGTCCCTTGGGTAGTCCAGGCCGGAGTCGGCGAGATCCTTCAATGATGCAGAGTATATGGTGGAGAACCCGGCTTTAGCTGCAGACTTCTGGGATGCGGGGCCTGTGAATACCGTCGCAGTGGCTTTAAGACCTAGCGCCTTACAGAGCAGCTCCCTGGAATAGATAAAACTTATGTTAATTTGGAGTAAAATTCTGATTACTTGTTTTCTTTCCTTAACTGCAACCGATGCTTAATTGACGTTACATTGTATATATAAGGTTATATTGTATTCAATATCTTATATATAAAAATGAATCGCAAAATGGTATGAATACCAACAGGTAAGCGGATAACTCAACAACGCCTGAACCAATTTGGCCAATTCTTTTTTTAAAATAATCTCTGAAGTCCAAGGATGGATGTTCCGGCGAAAAAAAATCGAATAATTGCCGGGAAAGCCCTAAAAACAGCCCTTTTATTTTTTCCATACAAACGTTTTCTAACTAAAATGTAGAGTCAATCTGAACTTTATCGCTATTATATAATGCTCATATTAGATTACAAACACTCATTGTTGTCTAAGCTATATCATATTAATAATTTCGTCGTAGACTCAATCTAAAAGTTACCTAAATAATAAAACATAAAAAACTAAAGGTTTCGAGTCGACAACATATATCCCCAAAATTTGGATTGTCGAGTATTTTGTTAAATCCTAATGGTGTTGACAGACAAAATATTGCAGTCCATTAAAATACAATGACATAATTGCATATTATCACTGTCATTGATAACGGGCGACATCTACTTTTTTTTAATACGCTTTTCTTCTTTCATTTATGGCAAGGAGTATTTACTATTTGCCAGTGTCAAGTTTTGTTTTGTATTGTATTACGAAAGGGATTATTTAGACAAAGAAATAATATGATCAGGAGAATTTATAGGTACTATATCAGGAGAATTTATGGGTATACATTCTGTTCCACCTTGATGGACCAAGAGGAACTGGAAAAAAATTTGTATTTACAACTATTATACATTCTAAGAACTGAAAACAAAATATGCCTGCCTATAGCATTTACTGGGATTGCATCAAATTTTTAGATGGCGGTAGAACAGATCACTCGAGATTTAAAATTCCAATTGATTCTGATGAAGTCTCTACGTCTTACATGTCTTAAGGATTCAGGCAATGGATCATCAAATGAGGACGGTGTTGACCATATCAAACTGCCACAGCGATGCATTGTAGATAGTTCAATTGTAGACCATATGTTTGAAGTGTCGCTTGACACAAATGATAATAAAAATTATTCAATGAAAACGTTACTTACTCCTCAAAACGGAGATTGTTTTCAATTGCACGACTAAGTTGTTGAAAAAACCTCCGGTGTGTTTAAAATTTAAGAAAAATCTGACGCTGTAGTTGAGGACGATCATAATGATGTTTTAAACTATTTCGTAGAATTCCTAAACTGGATGTAACGATTGCAGGACTACCACCACTCATTCTTTAAATTAAAAGTTGGTTGTATAGAAATGCTTTTAAGAAATTTAAACTCTATTGTTGGGTTGTGCAATGGATGTGCCCTATCGGTCTTATTAGAAGAGGGTTAGTTATGTGCATTACTAATTAAAATTTCTCCCGAGCAAAGTCGGAATTTGATTTATTCTATCAAAACAGTGTGCTTTTGCTGTTGGAGGGTCTAATGTCGTGTCCCGAAACTCAAAAAAGGTGATAATATCACAAACCCGACCGAATTACATAGCAACAAAATGTACGGGCTATGGATCATTAGTACTGATTTTCAATTTGGTCGGTCTTTCGAAATTGTTTCGTTTGTTTTAGTTTCAGCACACGACATAAAATGCATCAGTTTCCACGTCATTACATCAGTCAAACACAAACCGCGTTACCAAAAGTGTTTTATTATTATTCATTATTAATTTAATATCCCTATCCGTGCAAAATTGTTTAAATACATACTAATATTATTATGTAATCGGGATGAACCCCAATTATTTAAATAATAAATATAGGAAAATGAAAACTTAACACACTGTGTGATGTGATTATTTACTTTTAAATGTATTTTGTGCATATAACATAGTATCGAAAACTTATCTGTTCGGTGGATTGTTGCTATAAGCTATGAAAATGAATAATTTCATTACAGTTTGTACACACACATGAAGCCATCTGTCGAAGATTGTGACCGCTTATCACGACCGGAGATCTTATCGGAGATCGAAGACTTCTATAGCAAACTGTACGTGTCCCATGCTCCTCAACCTGATACCCGAAACAACGATCCATGTGCCTAACACGACACCTCTCTGGCGAGCTTCCGAACATCAGATTAGATGAGGTTAGTTTGGCTCTTAAGCAGATTTAGCACCATAGACCACATCCACACTATAAGGCAAATTGTACAGAAGACCCATGAGTACAACCAGCCACCGTGCCTTGCTTTTGTGGACTATGAGAAACATTTTGACTCTATTGAAACCTGGGCTGTTTTGGAAGCTCTTCAGCGATGTCGTGTCGATTGGCGATACGTTAAAGTGTTGATAGGAATAAACAAAGCCGCTTTTATGTTCATTCTGATTCCGGGAGGTCAAACAAGACCAATCCAACTGCATCGAGAAGTATGACAGGGGGATGTTCATTCCCCGAAACTGTTCACGAATGCTTTGGAGGAAGTCTTCAAGACTTCATAATGTTCCAGTGGCATAAACATTAAAGGCGAGTATCTCTCACACCTTCGTTTCGCCGACGATATACTTATATTGGCCGAGTCGCTGGATGGTTTGCAAAAGATGCTGCACATAACCCACCACCTTCCCATGCTCCTACCCACCTCTCGGTATACGGAGCGAAACGCGGGAGATGTACGGGGTACACCTGCTTAAACGCTCTCTTCCCCCGTACAATTCTTCACTCCCTACAAGTTCAAAAGCACCCTCTTGCGAGAGTACTTTTATACGTCCCTAGCGTCACTCTCAAAATATGCTGCACAGTCTAAACGAATCATCCCTACGTGTGGGCCTTAGGATGAACTTGGATAACATGAAAGTCATGTTCAACGTACACGTTCTCCTTAGGCCGGTTGAAGTCGATGGCATAACTCTCGAAGCCGTGCAAGAGTATGTCTACCTTGGGCATACCTTGCAGCTAGGTTGAGATAACTTCGAGAGGGAAGCCGATAAGAGGATTAAATTTAGGAAGCTTCGTCATATTCTAACGTCGTCTATACCGTAGAGTTTGAAGACGAAAGTCTTCAACCAATGCGTTCTCTCCGAGATGACCGTATTTTTTTCCGTAGCTCAATGTGCTATGGAGCGTGCTATGCTTGGTGTTTCTTTGGCAGATAGGATTCGAAATGAAGTCCTCCTCCAGAGTACTTAAGTTATCATATATCCGATATCATGTGAAAAATATGCACGTTGAAGTGGTAATGAGCTGGTCACACACTCAGAAGAACGGATGGCCGATAGATCAATAAGGTTCAAGAGTGGAGGCCGCGCTTAGGTAGACTAAGTGTTGGTCGGCCATTAACCAGAAGTGGGAAGAGGATCTCCGTGCAGTGGCAGGTCCGCGTTGCATGTGAGTGGTTCGGGATCGGTTGTCTTGGCGTTCATTGACGGAGGCCTACGTTCAGCAGTGGATGGATAAATGCTGATGATGATGATGATGATGTACCCATTATCAACAATGCCATCATAAGAACGAAACCAGAATAGATGAGTTTGTGCTTATAAAAATTAAAATCCCCATGACTTCCTTTTTAGGGCTATTCTATAAAAAACTACGATATCGAGCTTTACTTGAGTGATAGATCTGACTTTACGTCACTTCAAAAGCGAACTTTTATATAGATAGAAAGTTGAGTTTTAAAAAATACAAATTCGTCTCATTCGTCATATCACCGCGGATTCCGCTTTCGAGATTCGAAAATGATCTTACAGAATAGCCCTACTGATCATAATTTTGACTATCTCCGCGAAACATTTTAAATATTTGTCACCTTTAGGTTCAAACTGTCCGTTTAGATTATTTTTACTCAGGTTTGAAACCGAAGCTCGCCTCTTAGTCTGAAGCCCTCTAGCAGACATCCCAGTCGGGGATTTAAGTGGATCCCAGAAGGGAAGAGGCTAAGGTCGTGGAAGATTTATCCGACAGTGGTGTGGTATGCTCCCGCCACAGGAACGAACCACATAATATACAAACATTACGGCCACTAGGGCCAATAGCATAGCTTAAACCGAAAATAAAAGACTCAAATAGGGAGGAACAAAAAGCTGCCACATACCAATTTTTTTTTTGACAGAACGAAGTCTGTCGGGCCAGCTAGTCTTATATATAAAAATGAATCGCAAAATGTGTTGGTAAGCGGATAACTCAACAACGCCTGAACCAATTTGGCCAATTCTTTTTTTTAAATAATCTCTGAAGTCCAAGGATGGATGTTCCGGCGAAAAAAAATCGAATAATTGCCGGGAAAGCCCTAAAAACAGCCCTTTTATTTTTTCCATACAAACGTTTTCTAACTAAAATGTAGAGTCAATCTGAACTTTATTGCTATTATATAAAGCTCATATTAGATTACAAACACTCATTGTTGTCTAAGCTATATCATATTAATAATTTCGTCGTAGACTCAATCTAAAAGTTACCTAAATAATAAAACATAAAAAACTAAAGGTTTCGAGTCGAAAACATATATCCCCAAAATTTGGATTGTCGAGTATTTTGTTAAATCCTAATGGTGTTGACAGACAATATTGCAGTCCATTAAAATACAATGACATAATTGCATATTATAACTGTCATTGATAACGGGCGACATCTACTTTTTTTTAATACGCTTTTCTTCCTTCATTTATGGCAAGGAATATTTACTATTTGCCAGTGTCAAGTTTTGTTTTGTATTGTATTACGAAAGGGATTATTTAGACAAAGAAATAATATGATCAGGAGAATTTATAGGTACTATATCAGGAGAATTTATAGGTATACATTCTGTTCCACCTTGATGGCTCAAGAGGAACTGGAAAAAATTTTGTATTTACAACTATTATACATCCTAAGATCTGAAAACAAAATATGCCTGCCTATAGCATTTACTGGGATTGCATCAAATTTTTAGATGGCGGTAGAACAGATCACTCGAGATTTAAAATTCCAATTGATTCTGATGAAGTCTCTACATCTTACATTGTAAATCAAATTTCACCCGCGCAAAGTCGGAATTTCATTTATTCTATCAAAACAACAGCAAACGCACACTGCGTTTGCTGTTGGAGGGTCTAATGTCGTGTCCAGAAACTCAAAAAAGGTGATAATATCGCGAATCCGACCAAAGTAACCGTTTGTTTTAGTTTCGGCACGCGACATAAAATGCATCAGTTTCCACGTCATTACATCAGTCAAACACAAACCGCGTTACCAAGAGTGTTTTATTACTTTTAATTAATGATTAATTTAATATCCCTGTCTGTTCAAAATTATTTAAGTACATACTAATATTATTATGTAATTGGGATGAACACCGAATTAAATAATAAATATAGGAAAATGAAAACTTTACACACATGTGATTATTTACTTTTAAATGTATTTTGTACATATAATATAGTATCGAAAACTTATCTGTTAGGGTGGATTGTTGCTATAAGCCATTAAAAATTAATAATTTTACTACTACACATGGTTGATGGTGGATGGCTACACATGAAGCCATCTGTCGAAGATTAGGAGAAAGCTTTTGACTCTATTAAAACCTGAGCTGCTTTGGAAGCTCTGCAGAGATGTCAGGTCGATTGGCGATATGTCAAAGTGATGAGAGGATTGTACTCTATTGTAGTGTTGATTGTGTTTATGTCCGTTCTGATTCCGGGAGGTCAAACAAGACCAATCCAATTGCATCGAGGTGTGCGACAGGGGGATGTTCGTTCCCCGAAACTGTTCACGAATGCTTTGAAGGACGTCTTCAAGACTTTAAATTGGGCAGAATGTGGCATAAACATTAACGGCGAGTATCTCTCACACCTTCGTTTCGCCAACGATATACTTATGTTGGCCGAGTTACTGGAGGGTTTGCAGGAGATGCTGCACAGTCTAAATAAATCCTCCCGACGTGTGGGCCTTAGGATGAACTTGGACAACACGAAAGTCATGTTCAACGAACACGTTCTCCTTAGGTCGGTTAACGTCGATGGCATACTCTCGAAGCCGTGCAAGAGTATGTCTACCTTGGTTATACCTTGCAACTATGTCGACATAACTTCGAGAGGCAAGCCGATTGAAGGATTCAATTAGGGTGGGCAGCATTTAGGAAGCTTCGCCATATTCTCACGTCGTCTATACCGTACAGTTTGAAGACGAAAGCCAATGCGTTCTCTCCGTGATGACCTACTGGGCCGAAATGTGGCCTCTTAATTTACGACTGGTCCGTAAGTTTTCCATAGCTCAACGTGCAATGCAATAGGATTTGAAACGAAGTCCTCCTCCAGATTACTAAAGTTACCGATATCATGCGAAGAATATCCAGTGGCAAACATGGGCTGATCACACATTCAGAAGAACGGATGGCCGATGAGTCAATAAGGTTCAAGAGTGGAGGCCGCGTTTAGATACTCTAGGTGTTGGTCGGCCATTAATCAGATGGGAAGACGATCTCCGTTCAGGGCAGGTCCGCGTTGCACGCGAGTGGTACGGAATCGGTCATCTTGGCGTTCATTGAGGGAGGCCTATGTTCAGCAGTAGACGGATAAATGCTGATGATGATGATGATGTACCCATCATAAACAATGCCATCACAAGAACGTAACCAAAATAGATGAGTTTGTGTGTTGTAATAAGTTGTTGATTAATTATTGTAGGTATGCTTATTAAAAAGAGGTCCCCCCCCCATTTTTTCGCATCACAGGATGAAGCCACCTCACACCCGATGAAGCATTACGGCCACTAGGGTCATTAGCATAGCTCAAACCGAAAATAAAAGATTAGTATTCTTCAATAGGTAGGAACAAAAAACTGCCACATATTAGATCTTTGTGGCAGAACGAAGTCTGCCGGGTCCGCTAGTTTCCAATATAAAAGAACCCGATGGTGCCTCTCACCTTGTGTCCAAGATCTTGCTGCCGAGTCCCGCCCCCCTGAACTCTCGGGAGACCACCAGCCCCATGGCGTGGAGCACCGTGTCCACCTCCAGGTACTTGAAGGCGTCACATCTGGACTCTAAATAGTCGAGAGCATTGTAAACGTTTTTCCAGGCTTTGCCTTTGATCTGGAAAGTTAATTATTGTTAATTAAAATACTAGCAGATCTTGGCTCTGTTCATTATAATATAGCATTGCAGGATTGAAATGCGCAGGCGCAGTCTTACGCCTTTTCTCAGGGATGGGTCGTCTGCGGGGAAACGTGGGACTTCCCGGCGCTAGTCATCGGTATATCACCGCACTAAAACCACCGCCAGTTGCCTTCAAACGCTTGAAAGGGAGTGTCCCGGATTTTACTAGCAAAGGACACCCCGCAAATGGTCCTCTGAAATGATAAAATGGTACCGCATTTTTACTACGGCTACTACTACTTTTACTAGTAGTCTACACTAATATTATAAAGAGGAAAACTTTGTTTGTTTGGTTGTAACGAATAGGCTCAAAAAGTACTGGACCGATTTCAAAAATTCTTTCACCATTCGAAAGCTACATTATCCACGAGTAGCATAGGCTACATTTTATTCTGAAAAAAAAATAGGGTTCCGTAAGATATTTGGGTTTTTCGGACACAAGGTGTAAAAAATCAACCGGAAAAGTTATTTATTTTGCGTACGCTGCCTAAACTATAAAAGATAGAACCATAAAATGTTCTAATTAATTGTAGATCTTATAAATATCTACAAAAAAGTCCACGACACACTATACCTATCTATGTCGAGTGAGGCACAACAACCATATTTTATTCAGAAATTTTGATTTTTTTGGACTACATTTAAACGAGTTTATTTTACTCATGCTTTTAATCCTTAAGATATGAAGCTAAAGAGTTTGTTTATTTGAACGCGCTAATCTCAGGAACTATCGGTCGGATTTTAATGAAACATTTCAGTGTTCGATAGCCCATTTATCGGTAAAGTTGTAAATCTTAGTTAACGCAGGCGAAGCTGCGGGCAACAGCTAATAAATAATAAAATAATAATGTATTTTAAAAATAGAATAATAATTTATTATAATTCGACCGAACTGATATACACGTGGTCCAAAGCATAGCAGCAGCAGTAAGGTTTGATAATGATCGCACCTCGACATTCGATATTTTGTCTTGAATAGTGTCCACGGTGCAGACATTCAGCGCGACCAGCGTCATCTTTCCATCGACCTCGGTGTAGCAGCCCAGGCTGGTGCGCTGCTTCAGGCACTCCACCCAGTACTCCATTATGCTCGCCAAACTCTCCTGGTCTTCACATATATCTGAGGATGATTTTAGATTCACGGTATTTTATCATAATTATTTAAAACTATAAAACTAAAACTATAGTTTGACTTTATTCGAAATATCTAGACTATGTCGAAATGTCGAGCTACAAATTACATGCAACAAAAACCGAATTTCAACCGAAATTCAAATACATAATGTTGGTTTTATATTGAATTAGTAAAATTTAAACGCCTATTAATATAAACGTTCCCGTTTTTCCATTTAGATACGGATAACACTAAAAATGGAGAACGTGGTAAATATCCCGTTTACTTGCTTGTCTCCTCTGTAAAACAGCTTTGCTGTGTTTCAGAGAGAATGGCAAAAGGCAGTGTGATTACTGGTTTCAAGACTAACTTATATCTTGATTAGCAACAGTGTTCATTTAATTTTTGTTGACTTTTCTTCTAAGTTACAGTTAATGCATTTTAGGGGAAAATTAAAATAGATATCTAAATAATGAAAAGACACATAGGCACATTCACAACACTTTCACAGTCAGCTGATCAAATATCCACCATTTTGTAGCGTTTTCTACAAGGTGGTTTATCAAAAGTGCCACTTGGCTACGATTTCTATAAAGAATTTGTACTTCGTTTTACACGAATAGAATGCGAATAGACTAAATTAACACTTGACTATCAATTGTCGTTTCTATTCTTTGGGTCCAATTACACGTCGCGAGTTAGTATCCCATACAATAAGTATTGTGATGTGTTCTATTCGTTTCGCGTTTGTGCCACTTGTTTAGGGAGGCTGGAGGCCACGTTCGGGAGAGTAGGATATCCTTGCAGTGTTCTTAGACGAGAGCGGCGGGATGTGCCTATGTTATATGGTCAGTCGTCAGTGTAAGTCAGTCAGTGGAAAATGGGATGATATCAATGATGATGATGATTAAATCGCACTTACACAATTGAAAGTAAACGTACATTGTACGTAAGTTGACATCATCACTACATATTATAAAACAAAGTCGCTTTTTCTGTCCCTATATCCCTTTGTACGCTTAAATCTTTAAAACTATGCAACGGATTTTGATGCGGTTTTTTTTAATAGATAGGACAATTCAAGAGGAAGGTTTATGTATATAATTTATTAAGTTTTTATATACATTGGCTAAGATATAACAATAATTGTTGAAGGTGTCGGGAAAAAATAGGCCGCAGGAGTTTTCAACGAAAACGCTGCCTAAACCTTTTGAGATATAACAAAATAATGTATGGTAGAATTGTGTATCTTAAATAGTTCTACCAAAAAGTCCGCGATGGCATATGTCTATCTCTAAGAGATATCATACTATATCCATTTAATACTTAAAAAAATGGGCAATTATAACGTGATAATTTGAAAGTTATTTACACAAATACGGTATGAATCCTTATCATTTTAAATCAGTTAATTGGCATGTGCATTTTATGAAGATTATTTTTGCCCTTTACATCATGCAAATTAAATGAATACTTTAGGAGATATGGCAAAATCAAAATAATGCAGAAGAAAATAAATCGTGTTGCTGTGATACGAACGGGCGCGGGCGGTTGTCTGGTGTCTAAGGCCGTAGTGTATCAACTCACCAGAGTAGACGTAATAATATGGATCAACGTATGGTGGTATATATAATAATAGTATACTAAATATACCTATAGAAAATCTGCGAAGGGATATATGTCTTTATGTTCAAGATAACATATATTCATTTTAATACAAAAACTTAGTCAATATTAAAATAGAAAATGATCATCATCAGACATGATAAATCCGTAAGCCTAAGTTCACGCGGGCGAAGCTGCGGGTAACAGCTAGTTGAATATATATTCATAATATGAATATATATTCATATGACAGAAATGAGAAAGGGCAAACCTTACTGCTTCCTGCTTACGGAATATGAGTTAATGTCAATCTGTGACATAAATCTCTGGTGATAAAAAGCATAATATGTAGGTAATGTAAAAAATGTCTTTAAATTAACGGATTTTTATGTGCGAAACACGAACACTCTTTTATTACATACAATATTATACAATGTATGTACTTTTAATCCTGTACATTGTATAAGCTATATACATACCCGTACATGTCCCACAGCTGGGCATGTGTCTAATCCTCGAAATTAATCGAGGAGGGTAATGACTAATGGGCCACAGTTGCGTACACCGATGCACTGGCTCAATGCGGGTTGGTGAACTTCACATACCTTCAAAGACTTTTAATCTCATCAGGCATGCAGGTTTCCTCACGATGTTTTCCTTCACCGGTGAGCGAACGATGGTCTCGTGTTTAGGGTGTCCTTAGAAAATTCGAAATATGGTTGTCTGTGAAGTCGATTTACGGACGGTAGTTTGACGTGACATGTCTCTCTCTCGTTCGTGCCGCGCTCCCGCTGGCGGAACGCGACATAACGTCATCTTTTTCGTGCATGCTGCCCGTAATATAGAGTTATTAGGCGTTGTCACGTCAAAAACCCATTCCAAGGCACCACAAATCACAAAGAGTCAGGATCGAACCCGGATCCTCTCGCTTAAGAGGCCGCTGGCCGAGTCCATACCGACTGGACCATCGTAGCTCGTACATTGTATATTAATACGTAATATGTCTGTACGTATATCTTATTTTATACCTTTAAACGAGCAATTCTTGTATATATTATATTGATATATAATTTGAATCTAGGAAAGGGCTTAAAAACGGCGATAAATCGATCTAGTCAGAATAAATTTTTGGAAAACTTTTTTTTATCCGTGTTTTGAGACAATGAAAAATTATCATTAGAATACGAACGTAAATTTCGCTGTCAAGCAATATGTCATAATAGCTATGTGGAGAAATTACGCAGTTATGAACCGAAGAGAGCCCGGTTCGTATCTGCAGTCCAATTATTTTTTTCAACTTCATTTTTTTGAAAGAATAACTTTATCATAACCGAGCAAATGCTCGGTCAACCAGGTACTGTAACTTTAAATGTAATGCTGAACCGTTTTCAATAATGTTTTGCATAAGTCCGGGTCTGATTTCAAATATAGGTTTTGATACGATGGTGGAATTTTTCTATGGTTGGACAGGACTCGATATAATATTTACTTAATATTTTTTCAAATGAAAACTTCTTTAGTCGCGTTGAGATACCTTGTAACGTCATTATGTAATTTCTAATTCTTTGTATTAAAAATTGAAATTTCGTAATGTAATGCTTTTTATAAAATCTTTCGTTTCTGCAAAACTGTATCCTTCGTCATCATCATCACCCATACCGACTGGACCATCGTACCTCGTCATCATCATCATCACCGCCAGTATCATCATCAGCATAATCATCATCAGCATCATCATCATGTATCTTTGTCTACTTATTAATATATAAATTGGGAGAGACATTAATATTGTATACATAAACAGTAATTAAATGCTTATCGGACAATAACTTTTATCTATTTATAGAAGCGACCTTTACAATACATGGATAGTGACGCTAATAGGCCCTAGAGATAGTTAATATAGGGGAGTGTAGAATAGTGTACATCTCCCACAGATGAGAGAATACATGTGGAAACGAAGTGCGTATAACAGGCTGTCATGGCGGATTGTCACGGGTTCAAAGTCGCTAAGTGTAGATAATTCATATGATAAAACGTAACACAAGTTACGCACTTACCACGTGACTAGGTTAACGTGGTGTAATACTTGGATTATGATTATTATTATTTCTTACGGTCATATTTTAATATATCATGATCAATATTTTTCCATCCGCTGCTCAAAATAGAAAATGATCGATGAAGATGGCTCCACTGACCACTTTTTTTTCTCGAAAGGACCTATGCTGTTGGCATTAAGGCCTTAAAGCTACATCGGAAAAGTAGATGTGCAGATGGCTCGTCTAAGAAGAATCCACTGACCACTATCTACTTTCTGCACGTGTACTATATACATTATTCGTTTTAAATATGATTTACTTGGTTATAAGAATAGCAGATCTATGTCTAGCATTAGCCCATAACCTGAGGGGGCTTATTGTACTCCTGTTATAAGAAGAGGGGGCGAAGGAGCAGGAGTAAAGGGGTGAGGACGGGAGCTTTGCCTCATTGTACTGTCCCGTCAGTGGGAGTGGTTGTTCTGTGCGGGACAACCGACAGTGGAGGTGGCGTCGGTCCACTGAGGGACTGACTAGCCGTCAAGGCGCCCTGTTGCTTGTAGATCCGGGGCACCTCACCAAAGGCGGCATTGGTGGCACTCGCTGGGTTTTAGTGGGTAAAGCTGCGTCCATTTACCAGCTATCGGGAGCAGCGAGTCCCACATACTCGAGTCTGCATAAGCTCTTAACCATAATCATCATCAGTTCAACAGCTATATTTTAGTTAATGTGATTATAGCTAGTCCAAAATAAAATTAGTAAAAGTACTCACTACTTAGATTACATAGCACCTTATCAGTACACAAGTTCTCCTTCAAGATCTGAAGAGCCCTCTCATCGTCCTCCGGCGCTAGGTCCTGGATGACCCACGTCCTGCCGTTCTCCTCCCACCGCCTCCAGACTCGAGGACAGGACGAGTCCCAGGTTCTTTTGAAGCCCATGGTTAAACCTTGGGAAGATAGAAATATTATTACGCCTTTACAAGCCTTTCGGTGTTTGAAAAAAATTTATTACACTTGTATAGAAAAACAGGCGTATGTGGCCTGGTGGTAAGTGGGCTGAGGATGGACTTTGGTTTGCCCATGACATAACAAACTTATTGTTTGATAACGTACGGAAACGCATTTCAAATGTAGCCCGGTTGTCGGGGTTAAAGCTCCTGATAGCAAATTCACTTCGGACTCCATCAAGAAACTTGTTCATGTATTGCCTATTCTGAGACATAAGATGCCAAGTCTCTTTGTCAGTTCTGCTCGTCGAAACTCGGTTTGCTGCTTTGCAGTTGAATTGGGCCAGTTCGACCGGGGTGATACCTTTCACTCACATAATACCGGTAAAGTGATAGCTATGCTGTCGCCTTGTTTGCATTGCAATCGCCACAGTAGCGACCAAAGTGTATTGTGATTGGTCAGTATTATACAGTTATCTTTTATTTTTTTAAACGCACCAGCCTTTCGTTCGATTAGTGTTTCCGGTGTTACCATTGGGGGACAGTGGAAAGGAGGACAACGCATCCGTATAATCATCATAAGGCCCCGTTCACACGAGCGCTTTTAAGCGTCGCATTAAACGTTGCGTTGCACTTGGCTTGGCTTATGTTAAATTTGTTTAACGTCAAATACCTACTTACACTGGTTTCCGAAGGGCTGATCAAAGCATAAAGTAACAAATTAACCGTCTTGTTAATTGTCAAATGAATTGCTAGAAGCCATCTAGAAGCATGGTTAAATTACTTAATTTGATCAGCCTTTCAGTTGACATAACAATTACAATCAAAAGCTGTCAAATTTGACTCTAGAATAGTATGTTAACCGCCATTAACAGCCATGCTAGTTGACATACACTTTGATTAACGTTTCAGAAACCGGTCGTTACTGTCGAAAATCCAACAACGTTATAAAAGCGCCGCGCTTTAAAAATGCTTTCGTGTGAATAAAATAAGGGTATCAATTTATATTATTCATACGCTTTTTCAACGTTCGATAAAAAAGCACTCGTGCGAACGAAGCCTAAGGCTCCAACTACTTTGTTGCTTCCGCATGACATAAAAAAATGTATTTTTAAATTACTTCAAATATTTTTCCTTTGTCGCAACTAATTTTTCTCCTACTAAGTATTTTATTAAATAGTGTGGAAATGTTATATAACCATATTAGTTGAGATAAAACATAACCTTGAGGTATGAGTGCCTTCATCTTTTTCAATGTTGCAAAATTATTGTCATCTGTGAGGCGAGTATGTTAGTATAAAGCCAGACAAAAATCGATTTTGTGTAGTCTTTATAACCAATGTCTGGCTCCTTGTAATTTAATTTCTACAAATTTGTAAAAATAAAATTGACACTAATAGTTGATACGAAAATTAAATGGATAAGGTGACAAGTATTATTTTATTATTTTCATGTATACTAGTGCAGCTCCGCGGTTTTGTCTACGTAGTTCCTTCCCATCACCCCTTTGGGCTTTGGAATAAAATACAGTCTCTGTCACTTACTCATGATGTAGCTTCAAATTGGTGGCATAACTTTTAAAATTGACCCAGTGGTTTAGCCGTGAAAGCGAAAAAAAAAAACAAACAAACATTATATTTTATGATATTAATAAGATGACTGGCTCTTAACTAGAACTAGTCAGTTAACAAAGTGATCTTAAATCAATGGAGGCTATTGCTATTACGTACCTACACTATAACTAGAGATTTGGGCTTATCCTTATCCGATACAGAGCGACGGTGGTCCAGTGGTGGACGGATTCAGCCTCTTATGCGAGGGGTTCCGGGTTCGATCCTGACCCGTCCGTGTGTGCCTTGAAATGGGTTTTTCAAAATTTCTAAGCGCACACGAGACCATTGTTCGCTCACCGGTGAAGGAAAACATCGTGAGGAAAGACTTCACAAACAAAATAGAAATAGTGAAATGATAATTTAAGCCAGCGTAACATTTCCGCTCCCAGACAAATAATACTTACAATAACAATAATAAATATAATAGATAATAAAATATAACACTTATAATGTACAAGCTGAACCCGGAAAACGTTGTTCTATCCTTACGCATGCCTCGTCATCATTATTTTATTATTTTAAAAACTTTTACATTACTTAAATAGCATTTTATTATTTAATTTTTGGAGATTATTAAGCTGTGAAACGATTGGGTTTCGAGAAATGCGTTTTTATTAAAAAGTGATATAGAATACAGATAATTAGAATAAGCACTTTGTAGTCTTCGCACTCAGGGGAACGGATGGCCGATGGCTCAATTAGGCAAGTGGAGACCGCCTAATGCCTATGGAGAGACAGTCGAAGTGTTGGTCAACCAGTAACAGTAGCTGGTCTGTGTTTGATGCAAGTGGCATGCGGCATTGGGTCGTCTTGGGTTTCATTGAGGGAAGAGAATGTTCAGAAGTGGACAGTTAAAGGCTGATGATAATGATGCGAGCAGCGCCCTTGCCATTAAACGACTATTAATTAATATACCATTATCTAATTAGATACTAGTAACTGATCCACTTATATTATCACAAGTGCATATAAATTGTGTAAGTAAGAGATAAGATGATACAAATAACAAAGTGTTCTAATAAATTACATTATTCACCCGCCCCAAAATGTGCAATACAACTTTTCTCCAAACAAAATGCAAAAAAATTATTTTAAACCGATCGGAAATTAAAATTTCTTCCAAACAAACTCTTCACCTATATTAGGCTAAGCTAGCTCTAGCTACATCGAAGCTTAGCTCTTTGACCAGTCTAAAAATGTTACTTTTAAATCCACTATACCACAAAGGCTACGTACACCATCTTCCTGTTCACACATACGAGTACGTACCCTACACGCTCCTTAGGAGTAGCAGACATCGTTTATGGTCTACTGTCTTTGACTGGTTAGTGGTTGGAATTAAGGTCTCGGCAACCTTATATGTTTGTCTTATAAAAGGAATGGGAGGAAATGTAGCTGATCCTGTTGAATTGTGGCTGATCCTGTTGAATTGTGGCGGATGTTACAACTTGGTTCTTCTTATTATTATTCATTGAAGGAAGTCTAAGCAGTGTATGGATGAAGGCTGATGATAAAACATTCAACGCACAGAACTAGTTTAAGTTCTTTTGTAATGTTAAATCCTCAAGGATCCTTCTTAATCAAACAAGGGTATGTCAATGGTAAAATAGTATGTCAACTAACATGGCTCTTAATGGCGGTTAACATACGAATCTAGAGTCGAATTTGACAGCTTTTCACTGCAGTTGACATAGCTGTGAACTGACAGGCCAATCAAATTAAGTAAATTAACCATGCTTCTAGCAACTCATTTGACACTTAATAAGAGACTTGACAATTGATTTGTTAATTTTTGCGTTGATAAGCCTTTTGGGAACCAGGTGTAATTCTTTTAAAAATGTTAGTATCTAAATAAGACAGTGAATTCCGTCTATTAATCACTAAGCAAATTATTATTGTAATAATTGTGTATTATATTATGAAAGTTATTACAGTTATGTACCATGGAACCAGGTTAATGGGCTTCTATAGTTCTTAGATAACTATTTAACTACACTCTCACAAACTCATTTGTGATTTAGCATGTCGTTTTCTCAAGTTTACGCGAATTTTATTCATCATTATAAAACTATTTTTCTAGATTCTAACATACCAGGTGGATTAGTATCCGTCCGGTATCGTGGGCTGCAGCGACTGCTCTTCTGGCCGAGACACTCCTACGTCTCGGATAGGAGGTGTTTGAGCCCCTTCGCCAGAAGGGTTCCTACGGGTCCGCCGGCTAGGGCAGGAAGCTTTAAAAATGCGGAGGTGGGGGGAGGACTTGGCGCGTCAGCCGTATGGCAAGCTAACGGCTGCTCTGCGCCCGGTGGATGCAACGTAAGCGCAAACCCCTTACACACACACACACACACACACACACACACACACACACACACACACACACACACACACACACACAAAGCAAGCCAACACAATGCTGTCAACTGTCAAGATGGTCATTTTGGGTCGCTAAGGGCGTCACTATGGTGGTGTACTATTGCACCCTTTTGTCACGTTTACGTGAATAAAATAAAAAGAAACGCCCAGGAACGTGGAGAAATAAAGTGTTGCTTCATGTGGTCAACGTCTGTCTTTGACATCAAATTCGTGATTGTGGTTTCGAATTGCTGCCCCATCGGGGTTATTCTCCTGTTTTGGCTCTTTCCTATTTTCATCTTTTTCCACAATTTAAAGAAAACACATTGGAATGCATTGATCAAATTCATCAACACATTTCATCGAATAAAAAGGTTTTAACCTAATTCAACTAAATTGGAAGACGCAAACTTTTTTTAAACTGGTATAGAACATTTGGAGGCACTAGAGCAAGTAAAGGAAGTGCATGCTAAATGGAGATTACGTCAAAAAAAAATATTCTCTCGCGAACTTTTTAATCCACCTTCGTAAATGACAATCTCAATAAATCGCACTTGGTTGTTAATTTTGGCGGCCAGGTGGTGCATAAAATAGTATGAGAAGGATCAATAATATAAGTTGTAGTTTCACTGTGGATCCCGCAAGAAAAGGATGACACAATTATAGAAGTACAATAAAAAGAAGATTTTCCGATGTCCCTACGTCATTTGTCTGTTCTACGATAGAACTTGAAACTTTTTAGTAAAAAAGACGTATATTACGGTCGAATTGCGTAACCTCCTTTTTTGAAGTCGGTTAAAATCAAGAACCACCCATTAATGATCCCGAACCTAATGTAAATTAATAAAAAGACCTGATTATGAATTAGTTAAATTGTTTTTTTTTTCAATATCAAAACTGTTCGAAAATGATTATTCGCTGGTTTTCATTTTTGTTTCGCGAAACTTAATATTTAGACGATTTAAAAGTGAAATTCACTCAATCCAATATATAAAAAAAACTTACTACGATAGCACACGTATATACGACACAAGGGTTTGACACTAACTGAGAGCAAAAAGGAAATGCACTGTCGTTAATAGACGATGTATCTGACTATTAACCATGCGTCTGCGCAGTCTTGCATCTCACATACAAAACGGCATTACCACATTCAAATATTGGTTGTGATAATTTCAACGCAAATCGTGGTTTTGTAAGAAATTATTAGAAACAGAATTAATATAATTTTTATGTTGGTTGTATTATAAGAAGTTGAGTTGAATGTTGAGATGCGCTAAGTGATGGTCACATATCAACTACATATTATATTTTATATCGTCGACTTTGCCTGTGAGTATATACGAGTCCCACAGGGACCAGCTTAGGCAACTTCATTGGTAAGTACTATAGAAAAATAAAATAACTAACCATATTTTATAATCGTCAACTTTATTTTTGTAACTAAATTTATTTTTTTAACTAGCTGTCGCACGCAGCTTCGCCTGCATCAACTATGTTTTAATACGGGTCCCCAACTTTCTTGAAAATTTATTGGTTCACCTGGGATAGTGTAGCTTCCCAACCGAGAGTTTTTCAAATCGGTCAAGTAGTTTCAGAGCCTATTCAATACAAACAAACAATCAAATCTTTCCTCTTTATAATATCTTATCTTATCTTATACCTTTAAACGAGCAATTCTTGTATATATATATAGAATCTGAATCTCGGAAACGGCTCCAACGATTTCCATGAAATTTTGTATACACGGGTTAAAAACCGCGACAAATTGATCTAGCTAGGAAAAAATGTTAGAAAACTTTTTTTTATCCGTGTTTTGAGGCAACGATAAAATATGATAAGAATACGAACGTAAATTTCGCTGTCAAATACCATGTCATGATAGCATAGTGGAGCAGTTAAATCCGAACGAGCCTGGTTCGAATCTCCAGTCCGAATTATTTTTCCTTTTTTTAAGATAATTTTTTGGACGACAATTTTTATCGTAGTTATTCACTAAGGGTACCGAGCAAATGCTCGGTCAACCAGATTCTTAGTATAGATTTTAAGAATTTGATTGTGTAACTTAACTATAATTTTAAGTGCCGTGTGAGTGCTTGTTAGGTTAAGTATGTTTAGCACTGTATAATATATTCATTATATTCTATTCATATATTATGTCCCACAGCTGGGAATGGGTCTTCTACCGTCGGTATCGTGCCATAGTTGCTGGCTCAATTCGGGTTGGTGAACTTCACACACCTTCACTTTCAATCTCATCTGGCATGCAGGTTCCTCACGATTTTTTCTTCACCGGTGAGCGAGCGACGGTCTCGTGTTTTGGTAGACTAAGAAATTTAGGAAAATCCATTTCTAGGCACCACAGGATGTCATGGGGTCAGGATGGAACCCGGACCTCATGAGGACAAGCCCATACCCAGTGGACCATTGTCGTTCTAAAAAAACATTAAGAATGGATGCAACACGTTTATCATTTAGCTCGAATTTATGTCTTTGGCCTTGTCTCGCTAAAAGTACCTTGGGTTAATAATTAAGAATTCGATACGAAGGAGGTGAAGGCTTTATCCTTGTACAGCGAAATATTTTGAATTTTTATATAGACCCTGTACTCTTATCGGTCTTAATCTTGTTTAAGTTTGGTTAATTACTTAATTTAGTGTCTCATTTTAAAAAGGGCCTCTTATCAGATACAAAACAGTGAGATATAATATAATTGATCCATTTTTGTCCAAAGCTGGAAGATACGCTCCATGTGATCTAAAAGCGAAATTCAGTCTGTCAGCTCCTAAAAAAAAACAACTAATACGTTTACTTCTACTGTAGCTTTTCGCCAGGTCCGACTTGAGTAACTTTTATCACTCGAACATTCGAGTTTTTCATTACATGAATAATTTCACGTCATATTCTTCATCATCATCAGCCTTTATCTGTTCACTGATGTACACAGGCTACCCTTAATGAATGCCAAGACGACCGAACCCTTGCCACTCGCATCCAACCTGCCACTGCACGGAGATCGACTTCCCACCTGATTAATGGCCGACCCACACTTCGTTTACCTACGTCATATTACTTCCATGTTATCGTGGAATTTTTGATTACATATTTCAATAACATCGAGAAAATAATCGTGTTATAATTTGTGCACGCATTTTATATGGATACACTACTTACTTACCTTTACACCAATAGTGTATTTGACAGATACTCTATACTCTATCTGTCAAATATGTTGCCGATAGCCTATTGGGAACTTATCTGGAGATTGTGGAACAGGCCCTAAAGGTTTTTTAACGTATCTATTTGCCAGTTTGTTGGATCTCTTTTTAAACGACTTCAAGGAAGGAGACGTTTCTCAATTCGACCGTATATATGCTTCTTTTTTTATGATTGTTCAAGGCTTATCGACCTTTTTTATGAACCGATTTTGATAATTCTTTTTTTGTTGGAAAGTAGATATTTCCGAAGTGGTCCCATTTTAAGGAAATCAGGATCTGATGATGGTAGACCAGAGAAATCGAGGGGAACTTTCAAAAATCGTATGAATGACTAGTGCGTTTCTAAGTTTTTTCATTAAGTATTTCAAAGCACTACAATTCCACAAATGTTTGGAGATCTGATGATGGAGCCGAGAGACAGTCGTATGGAACATCGTATCGTCATGGAACGAACTACGACAGTTACCTCGTGTTTGAGCTTGACTAATTAGCATTGATAAGTACTTTGTACCTAGAGGGGTTGTGACTGTCATTAGCGATCTGATGATGAAGAAGAAGGACAATTCAGGGAACTCCTTAATAGTTTGGAGTAGCTATCTTGTGTTTGGCCTCAATTCATTTATATTGATTAGAACTTTGCAACCATATAGGTTATAATGCAGGTCTTATGTGATGATGGAGCCGAGAGACAGTTGAAGGAACTCCTCAACGATTCACAGCAGCTACTTTGTGTTTTAGCTTTATTAATTTGCATTGATAAGAACTTTGCACCTAGATGGGTTTTGACTGTCATTAGGGGTCTGACGATGAAGACAAAGGACAATTCAGAGAACTCCTCAACGCTTTGGAATAGCTATTTTGTGTTTGGACTTAATTCATTTATATTGATGAGAACTTTGCACCTATATTATTTCTCGGTCTACCCATCACTTAAAAGTGTAAAATAAAATAATTTTTAACAAAATAAGAAACGACTTCAAACAGTAAACTAAAAACCAAAAAATAAATTTACTTTGCACAAATTAATACGTATTTTTATTTAGTTAAATCAAAATGAATAAATAATAAATTATTTTATAATTTTGAAGTCGGGGCCAAGTAAATGCCTCAACAACCTAACTACAATATTAAATTACTAAGCACACTTAATATATTTAAATATATCAAAGCAATTACAAAATAATAACGGTATAAGAAAAGTATGTATTTTTGACAAATTCTTATAATAGCATGAACGTATTAAATTGAATATATTATGTATAATTAAATCACAAAAGTTTTTAGAAAGATTGATAATATCTATACACAGTTATTGTTTTACTTGGCACCGACTACAGAATTATATAATAATTTATTATTTATTCATTTTGAATTAACTAAATAAAAATACGTATTACTTTGTGCAAAGTAAATTTAGTTTTTGGTTTTTAGTTTACTGTTTGAAGTCGTTTCTTTTTTTGTTTAAAATTATTTTATCTGCATGGGTATTTATCACCAACTTGTTTTCCCCGTGAAACAGATTTGCTCATTGCTGTTGCAGAAATATGGACAGCATAGACAGCGTCATTACTGACACGAATGCGTCTCAGGATTAAACGCACGAAGTATAAGATAAGGAGTCCGAACGTAATGTCGTAATGAACCAATGGTCGCAATTAAGGTGACAAAGTTTTTTGAAGCGTTCTTCTTTAGAATCGTTGTGATTTCAAACCGGATGCCACGGAAAAAACGACAGGTAAGAGACACAAATACAAAAGAGCGAGAGAGCATATGTCGGTGTGTATGTATATTGCACACTGGTTAATACTTGCTTGTGTTTGAGCATTTAACATGTGTTTCACTTCTATAGTGCGTAAATCGCACACACACTTTTTATTTTTAAGAAGTACTCGTTTAAATCTTTACGCGGGAAGCATTGTCGAGCTGATTGGTCCGCTACAATAACATCGGTACGCACTCGATTCTAGCGCAGTCGTGGCAGAAATGAGAACTAATATCCGGATTTATTATCGTACATATGAATTCAATGAAAAAGCCTATATCGTTCGGAATCCTTATACCTATATTCAGTGACGGATTTAGGCTTGATGCCGCCCTAGGCCCTGTTTATTTTGCCGCCCTTAATGCTAGAAAAAAGTAAAGTATCAACCCTTATATTATGTCCCACTGCTGGGCCAGGGCGAAATTATTAAGGTTTAGTCATTTTTAAAAGCTTTTTATGCATGTGATAATCAGTAATGAAACAAAAAGTAACAAAGATCATTCGGTAAAGATTATAATTAATCTTTAAAAAAACATAATCTTTTTCATTGACTGATAAGTAAATAAAAAAAGTGAATTATTATAGGTATATTCTATAGAGAATTCTTTACAAAAATTATCCAAACTCATTTTCAAAGGCAGTCTTCTTTACTTTTTTCGTCTCTGAAATTTTGGCGCCCCTCAAATCATGCCGCCCTAGGCCCGGGCCTCACGGGCCTATACGTAAATCCAGCACTGCCTATATTTCGTGATTAATGATAATAATATCTATGGACACTTTTACACCACGTCAGTCTTGTCCCGTGCTAAGTTTCCGAGGAACTTGTGTTACGGATACCAGACAACGGAAATACATATTATATTTAATACGTTTTATATTAATACATAATATATTGTTTTCTTATGTTTACGCGAATTATAATCCATATTATAAAAATTATAATACATAATATATTTAAGATTTTTATTATTTAATACACATCCATGACCCGGGAACACAGAAAACTTTTGTTCCTTGTGAGATTTGAACCCGCTGCCTCCGGGTTTAAGCGCCAACGCGCTAACCATTAAGCCACAGAGGTGGTCTAAGATTAAACGCTCGAATGAATTGTTTGTCTATGTATAAGACTCTGGTTAACAGTGCCGGATTTATATTTTTTTATGAGTGTAGGCCACTTAACTACCGCCGCCCCATGTACATACTTTTCTAAAATAATAATTTTCCACATGAGTCCTTAAAGAAAACCTTAAGATTAAATAAACGAAAATAAAGAGAGTGGTCATACTGGTCGACGCTAGATGGCGCTAGTTTCTTTGTGCTTTGTAATAGTATAAAAAACCACGAGAAAACCAGTGAACGCGTTTGACTTATCCTCTGAACTCATTTGACCTCTGAAATCTGCCGCTCCTAGGCCGCGGCCTAGGGTTAACTTATTTATGTTCATGGGCGACGCGGACTTCTTTGCATCTCATGAGGTTTTTCTGCTAGTTTATTATCCTACTAATATATAATATCCACAGTGACCGATTTAGGCTTGATGCCGCCCTAGGCCCTGTTTATTTTGCCGCCCTTAATGCTAGAAAAAAGTAAAGTATCAACCCTTATATTATGTCCCACTGCTGGGCCAGGGCGACATTATTAAGATAGTCATTTTTAGCAGCTTTGCATGCATGTGATATTCAGTAATGAAATAAAAAGTAAAGAACATCATTCGGTAAAGACTTTTAATTTCTTATATAAAAAAAGAAATATCCTTAAAAAAACATAATCTTATTCATAGACTGAAGAGTAAATAAAAAAGTGAATTCTTATAGGTATATTCTATAGAGAATTCTTTACAAAAATTAATCCAAACTCATTTTCAAAGGCAGTCTTCTTTACTTTTTTCGTCTCTGAAATTTTGGCGCCCCTCAAATCAAGCCGCCCTAGGCCCGGGCCTCACGGGCCTATACGTAAATCCAGCACTGAATATCCATCAATTGCATGTATTATCGCATTTTAAACAAATTATTGTAATATAATATGCATTTTAATGTGTGAATAATCAACTTTAATTTGATAATCATTACGTAAGTACTACTACCTGAGAAGGTCAAAACTCAAAACCTCTTTAGAACACTGGGTATATTAATATGTACAATTATTGTTTCAGACAATCTACATAAAATATATTAAATGACTGGGAATTTATCAGAATAATAGAAGCAATATATCATATATATAATCATCATCATCATCAACCTTTATCCGTCCACTGCTGAACATAGGCCTCCCTCAATGAACGCCAAGACGACCGATCCCTTGCTACTCGCATCCTTCACGGACCTGCCACTGCACGGAGATCGTCTTCCCATCTGGTTAATAGCCGACCAACACTTCGTCTACCTAAAGTATCAATCATGAATAATACAATTAAATATTTGGCCTCAAAATACACTTGTCGCATGCAGCCTGGCAAGTGCGAGTCGGACTTTAGGGTATATTACCTCTGTGGCTTAGCGCATTGGTGCTCAGGCCGGAGGTAGCAGGCAGGGCTTGGAAACCGAAAAAAAAATTCGAACCGGTTAACGCCTAAGTACATAGGGAACTTATGATTTCGGTTTTGTTCTAACCTTAACCGGAATTAAACGGTTTTAAGCTAAAAAAGTTCTTAAATAGGTTTATCGGAAAAAACCGGTTTAAAACCGGTTTTTGTCGCCTATATCCAGAAGTAGGTATAATATAGGAACAATTTAGTTGTAAATAATTACATATATATATATATGTATAATATAGGAACAATTTAGTTGTAATTATTTACAACTAAATTGTTTCTATATTATACTGGACTGTGACTGTGTCTATCTAATCTATGAAAATAATTATATTTGTGCAATCAACGTACACAAAAATACATAAAACGTAAAATTTAAACAAAAAGTAAAATTTGATGAGATGGGTAAGTAACTTCATTATTACAATACAGAGATTGTCAATATATTGTTATAAGATGGCAAAAGGCCCATGTGATGTTAAACTATTATTTGTACAAAATTACATCTACGAACCTCCTAGCCAGTGTCGATAATTTTTGAAACAAAAAAATCACAGTAGGATGAAACCCATTAAAAAAGAAGGGGAATATGATAAAAATGAAAGGAAAAATAAATTACGGGCGATCCGAGTTCGGGAAGAGGAAGGGGGTGGGTTTTAAGGAGGAAAAATGGTATTATCTCGATTTCCGGCAAAACTACAAGTCCTATGTTAAAGAGTTACATGGCAAAGTTGTAGGTAATAAAAAGATCTACAACTTTTGTTTAAACAATTTTTTATATAACCTCAAAATTGATGTGAAAAATTCAAATAACCAAGTTTATGGTTTTTTATTTTTATCTTTTTGAAAAAAAAATATTTTTTATGCAAAATTTGGTAAAAACTCACCTTATTACGTTCTAAATACACTGTAATTTATTTGATTTAAATTATTTATTTCTTCACCTTATTTCGACCTAATATCAGAAAAGGAAAACTGGTTTTCAATCGTAAATTCTCGTGTCAAAAAATAAGCTTTTTTAAAAAAATCGGTGGCCTTTTGGTTCGTTAAAATCTCTACTTTCTGATGGTGTAAAAAAAAATATAAATATTATCAAAGTAAATCTCGACCACCAACTTGACCTGGCTACGTATAACGGACGAACGCTAAGATTCAATGACCATCTTGTTGAAGTGGAGGTAGAACTGGGCAATATCCGTTGGCACGTCTTGGGTTTATGTGAAGTCCGACGACAGGGAGAGCACACCATAACTCTGCCTTCGGGTCACCTTTTCTACTCCAGGGAAGGCGACACTCCATCACAAGACGGCGTGGGATTCCTCGTCCACAAGCCCCTTGTCAACAACATTGTCGAAGTCTCAAGTGTGTCGAGTAGGGTTGCGTATCTCATAGTTAAACTCACCAAGAGGTACAGCCTCAAGGTGATACAAGTATACGCCCCAACCTCGACACACTCTGATGACGAAGTAGAGGCAACTTACGAGGATGTCTCCAGGGCCTTACACAACATCTCCAAGGCCCACTTCAATGTTGTTATGGGGGACTTCAACGCCAAAGTAGGAATACGATCAGGTATCGAATCGTGTTTAGGGCCACATGGTGTCGGCAGTCGTTACCACAGGGGGCAAATACTAGTCAACTTTCTCGAGATAGAGGGGCTCTTTTTAATGAATTCGTATTTTAAAAAGAAACCCCACACAAAGTGGACCTGGCAAAGCCCTGACGCTATGACGAGAAACGAGATAGACTTTATCATGACGAACCGAAGACAAATATTCAGGGATGTCTCTGTGATCAACAGGTTTAAAACCGGAAATGATCACCGATTAGTAAGAGGCTCCATGAATGTGTGCTTTCAGCGAGAGCGAGTCCGTCTGATAAAGTCTACACTCCGACCTAATTACCGACAAACCATGGCAAGCTCCGATAAATTCCAACTGGAATTAAAAAACCGATTCGTGGGCCTCAATATATCGGAGATTACTATGGCCTTTGACGAGGCACTGAGTGCCGTGGTGGACTGCATGCGGGTCGTGGGTGAAAGGTTTTGTAGGAGAAAGCGTACTGGCAGGAAATCTAAGCTCTCGGATGAGACGCTCGGGCTTATGAGGGAACGCAGAGCACACACAGACGCCACTTCTACAGATGTAAAGCTTCCCTCGAAGCAGATCCGCGAACTAATACGCCGAGACCTTCGCTGCTCATATACGCAACGGATTACCGAAGCAATTGAGCAGAATAGAGGGTCGAAGATTTTTGTGGAGAAGCTCGGGAGAAGCCATCTGTCGAAGATTAGGACCGTTTCTGGCGCGACCGTTTCTTCAAAGCCTGAGATCTTATCGGAGATTAAAGATTTCTATGGCAAATTGTATGCGTCTAACGCTCCTCAACCCAATCCCCGGAACAACGATCCGCGTGCCAGCCTAACACGACACCTCTGCGGCGAGCTTCCGAACATCAGCTTGGATGAGGTTAGTATGGCTCTTAAGCAGCTGAAAGGGGGAAGGGCTCCGGGGAAGGATGGAATTACGACTGAACTTCTTAAAGCAGGTGGCGAACCTGTTTTAAGAGAGTTGCTAAAGATTTTTAATTTCGTGCTTCATCGGGGCATTTCCCCCAAGGAGTGACATGGAAGCGAGGTCGTTCTGGTTTTTTAAGAAGGGTGACAACTCCCTTCTTAAAAACTACAGACCGATATCACTTCTAAGCCATATATACAAGCTGTTCTCGAGGGTCATGACGAACCGCCTCACTAAAAGCTCGATGGATTCCAGCCACCGTAGCAGGCTGAGTTTCGAAGAGGATTTAGCACCATAGACCACATCCACACCATAAGGCAAGTTGTACAGAAGACCAATGAGTACAACCAGCCACTATGCCTTGCCTTTGTGGACAATGAGAAAGCTTTTAACCAAAAAACATTAAATTTAAAACATTAACGGCGAGTATATCTCACACCTTCGTTTTGCCGACGATATCGTTATATTGGCCGATATCGTTATATCGCTGGAGGGTTTGCAGGAGATGCTGCACAGCCCAAATGAATCCTCCCGACGGGTGGGCCTTAGGATGAACTTGGACAAGACGAAAGTCATGTTCAATGATCACGTTCTCCCTAGACCTGTTAACGTCGATGGCAAATCTCTCGAAGTCGTGCAAGAGTATGTCTACCATGGGCATACTTTGCAGCTAGGTCGACATAACTTCGAGAGGGAAGCCGATAGAAGGATTCAATTAGGATGGGCAGTATTTAGGAAGCTTCGCCATATTATCACGTCGTCTATACCGCAGAGTTTGAAGACGAAAGTCTTCAACCAATGCGTTCTCCCCGTTCTCCTCTTAATTTACGACTGGTCCGCAAGTTTGTCGTAGCTCAACGTGCTATGGAGCGTGCTATGCTGGGTGTTTCTTTGGCAGATCGGATTCGAAACGAAGACCTTCGCCAGAGAACTAAAGTTACCGATATCACGCGAAGAATAAGCACGTTGAAGTGGCAATGGACTGGTCACGCACTCAGAAGAACGGATGGCCGATGGGCCATTAAGGTTCAAGAGTGGAGGCCGCGTTTAGGTAGACCAAGTGTTGGTCGGCCATTAACCAGATGGGAAAACGATATCCGTGCGGTGGCAGGTCCACGTTGGATGCGAGTAGCCAGGGATCAGTGGTCTTGGCGTTCATTGAGGGAGGCCTATGTTCAGCAGTGGACGGATAAAGGCTGATTATGATGATGATGAATAATAATAATAATAATAGCAAATAAACATGTCAAGTAAGTATTTAATTGTTTATAAAATACGTAAACTAAGCAATGAAAATACCTACGGCACATGCCGTAAACAAAAATGATTAAAAATAGCACGCATTCATTCAACATTCGACCCTGCATACTAGCAGACCAAAGATATTAAATACGGTAGTATCCCTTAGTAGTTTGTGGGTATTAACAAAATAATTGTTCAAACTTATTCTTTGCATCACCCTGCTAATAATTTAAATGAACTTAACAATCACCAGCGTTCGTTCAATAAACGACCCTAAGTAATAGTAAATAGTGTAGCGAATGACGCGTAACAAGTATGAAGTAGCGATGAATCTTGCCGCTCAATTAGTTATTTTGCCGGGCGAATGTTTTTTATGAGAGCTCATAATATTGTAAGCTGCTTATTTGTGATTTAATTTTTGACCATTATCAAAATTATTTGCGGAACAAAAATTGCTACCAGATTTATTTTATTGCGTACAAAATCTTTGTATGCCAACCAAATTATTTAAATGCCGATTTTATTGGCTCACCAAATTTTATAATTGCCGTTCATTTAATTGCTTCCTTTTATTTAATGTAAGCCTCTGGCACGTAAGCAAGTCAGTGCGTGTCTATGTGGATTGCGACGTAGTAGGTACTGACAGCGACGCGTGCCCTTGGCTCTTGCGGAATAAACCGGTTAATTTGGGTTCATAATAACGTTCTTTTAACGTTTCTACTCCGAACGAAATAAAAGATAAAACCGGTTTTCACCGCTACAAAACCGGTTATTTTCAAACCGGTTCCAAGCCTTGGTAGCAGGTTTAAATCTCGCAAGACTGAGAGTTCAATGAGGCGGGAGGCCTATGTTCAGCAATGGCTAATGTTGATGACGAATTAAGGGGAAACCAGATTACTGGATACTAGATAGTAATTTTGTAAGTGGAAGCTGCGTGTTTTTTTCCAACAACTAACAACTGTATAACCATACATAGATTACTATCATTACTAGCAACACTGACACAAATGGGAAGCCCCGAGTCCCGACTTCAGTCCTCCAAATTTCAAGAAGCAAAAGTTAAAAAGATGTTATACTTATGAGCTATAACTTCCTCGTTTTTTCTTTGTTGAAAGTGTGTAAACCACATGCAACCAAAGTTTTACTAAAATGATTTTAACACATAAAAAATTGTCTCATTTTTTCCATAAAGTAACAAGTATAGAACAATAAAGGATTTGCTTAAGTGCATGCTAAATAAGTTACATATACAGGAATCTAAACAGCCAATAAAGGTACATAATAATATGTACCTTTATTAGAATATATTATATTCTAATATGCAAATACTAATGAAACATGAAGGATATCCTGGGAACTAAATAAATGGATAAAAGATAAAATACATCATAAAATAAAATGCTTTATTCTTGTGGGTGTTTCATAATTTGTAAATAAAAAAAATGGAAGTTATTACATAAATTGGAACCTTGAAATGTACCTAATAATGAATATAAGTAATGTCTTTTTATAAATATTGTGCGTTAAATACAAAATTTTATAAATTGTAATGCTGGTAATTAAGATTTTTACATGCTCAACATTCAGGATACTCTACAGCAACTATGGACACAGGACTCCTCTAGACCACATCATGCCATTTGTTTTTTTTTTATTGAGAGCTGGACTAGAGTACTTCGATCTTTCATGCCATTTGCATAAGTAAATGTTGCACATTATTATACCATGCAAATTAAAAAAATATATTTTATGTATAAAAAAGTTTATTACAAAAAATTGAGGTTATTCGGTATATAAGGCTTATTTATAAGTAATATTTTTTTGTTTGATAAAAAATTATAAACAATAGAAATAACTTAATATATCTTTGGTTTCCTCTCAATAAATTCAATATCAACATTCTTCAGCCTCACTTGTATTGGTTCTTTGCAAAACCTTATATCATCTTGACACTGTATTACTTTTATAGTAAAATTATGTAGTAAATGTATTAGTCCTGCTTTCACCTGTAGTATAGCATATCTCTGTCCAATACACACTCTATTACCTTTTCCAAAAGGCATATAAGTCCTTTCTGTTATTGGCGTCTTACTCTTTTTTGAAAACCTTTCCGGGTTAAAAACTTTTGGATCAGAATGATTTTTAGGATCATTGTGTAATGGAAACATAGGTAGAAAAACTAGAGTTCCCTTTTCAATACCAATGTTTCCGATAGGAAGGGTTGTATCTTTCACACATTTACGGACTAGATATCCAAGGACGGGATACATCCGCATAGATTCATTTAGAACCATATCAAGATATTCCATGTTTGAGACGGTGTCATAAGTTATGTTACTCTTGTTAATTTCAAATGCAAGATCAATTTCATCTTGAAGACGCCTTAATGCTTCGGGGTGTTTTCCTAATAAAAATAAAGTATGGAACAATGTTGCCGCAGTTGGTTCAACCCCAGCAGTAAAATAGAAGAATGCTTGAGCAGCCAGTAGCTCGTTTGTAGGTTGAATTTCAAGGCCAGTGTCTGTATCTTTTAACATACCATTTTCCTGTAAGGACACACACAAATCAATAAAATCATGTCTTTTTACATTTTCGATTTTCCTTTGCTGAATTACTTTTTTAATAGCACCTATGAAAAACTCTTCATATTCGGCGAAAATTCTTATTTTGAATAACTTCATCATTGACGGAATGAGCATACTTATCATAAACTTAGCATTCCACCAAAATGTTGGCTTGAATACATTTTGAGCCATTTTCAAAAAGGGTGATTCAAATATGGAGTGGCTACTTATTCCAAACACAGCAGCAGATACAGCTGCACAACAGAAAGTTGATAAAGTATTAAATGCCTTGCCCTTCATCAAATCAGGATTTTCTTTTATATAGGGTACAAAGTCACAAGCACTCTTATCTATAATGTAGTACATTGATCTAAGTTTCATTGATGTAAACAGTGGTGACATGTTTTGTCGCAAGAGCTTCCATTTATTGCCATTTAGTAACAATACATTTTGTGCTAGTAAATCTTCTTTGATAAATTCAAATCCTCTGTGATGAAAGGAGTTAAAGTCTGTTACCATCACGTGTTGTATATTAGATGAATCCGTAACGAGTAACGAAGGACTAAATAAAGAACCTAATCCGACCGCAGGCTCTTTCGAATATTTGTAATAAATCTCTTGAATATGTTCAAAATATGCTCTATCTTTGACAAAAAAGTCCCATGTAACTCCCGTTAACTTATTCTTAGAATAATATGCGACACCACGTTTATTCCAATAATATTCATTATACCTTCCTTTCAAGTAAACAACCGCAAGTAGGACGAATACTACAACCAAAATCAACTGTAACATTTTACTTTACCTTTACTAAACCGTGGTCTGTAGTCTGCACTAGACTTTAGATAAGTTGAATATAGATGAAACAATATAACGAGCATTGAAATTACGTGTAGGCGACATAAAATTAAACCAATTAAGGAGTTTTTTGAACGTGTACAAAACGTTTTCAAGGTCATAGTTCAAAAATCAATCAAAATTAAAAAATGGTTCAAACTATGTCAAAGTCAAACTTCAAAACACGATTTTTTTTCGTTGGTTCCTGTTGGAACCGGCTAAGACCAGAGGCCATGCTACCATGTCTAACGTAAACAACACATATTTTGTGTGAAGAAGAAGGAATGGCGGGGAACGCCAAGGGGGTGGGTCCCTTATGTCACCATCAATCAACTACAACCCCCAAATCCATCCATCCCGAAACAGTTCGCCACAATATTTGCAAACTAACAACAACAACAAAAACAAAATAACAACAACATTCCTCTTTTGTTTAGTTTAAGACATAAGTTTATAAACTATCAGCCATCAGCCATGAGGAAGTTTTTATATTCGAGGCAACAAAATCTACAAAGAAGAAGAAGAAGAAACTATCTCTCTTATTTGGAGAAACGGCGGGAAACGTCTCGGTTGAACTTTTAATGTTTGCTTTCGTTTGTTCTTAGATAAACTACGTTTGTTCCATCGAAAATAGATCCAGTTTTCGCTTAATTATCAATTTAAATCACATTTTAATTTAGCTACTTTTTCTTAAAATTTGTACCGGTTCGAACAGACTAAAACCAGAGGTTATACAATAATGTCTATGTAAAATATAATCATATATTTTTAACAGTTACACTTTACACACTCTTTGCATTCGACATGCGACTTTTGAAGTTGCGTGCTGTGACTGCTGTCGTGTGTTAAAGTTATGGAGGGTAGAGGTACGGAGTGTCATCTCTGTGTATAAAAATTGTCCGTCGAAAAGCGTTAAATAAGGGTGGCGCCACAGTTGCAAAAGGGTAAGCTTTTAGAAGTGTGTGCGCCAAGAAATCACGCACACACACATAAATATGTATACCAATACCATACCCTTTTCCTACACCAGCACCATTGCGGACGGTTTTTAAACTGTTAGCTGTTATAGCATACAGCTGGACACTTTTTATACTATTTCCCCATATGAGATGGAACCCCTTATCTCTCCATAGTTGAAGTGCATCATATTATATAATACTAGCTGTTGCCCGAGGCTTCGCTTGCTTTAGTAAAAAAAAATACATTTAAGTATAATAATATTATTTGGATGTTCTTTTGTATGTAACAAAATATTTAAATGAACAAAAAGGACCAGATGCCGTACATTTGACTTCAGATTATTCTTCATTACAGCTGATAAAATCTTCGATAACGGAAAGGGTGATCTTGGAAACGGATCTGATAATTTAGGTGAAATTTGACATAATATGGCGGTTTTCAGGGGTAAACAGTCGATCTAGACTAGGCCTACGTTTAGGGAATCACGTGTTTACGAGTTTTCATTCGTTTTTTTTCACGCTGAATATAGTCGCTAATTTCGTCCTATTGGCCACTATTTGTGTAGTCCAGCGGGTTAAGATGTGGACGGCAAGACGGCAAGTGGATTAAAAGTCTTTGTAGGTATGTGAAGTTCACCAACCCGCATTAGGCTAGTGCATCGGTAAACTATGGCCCATTACCCTCGTCGCTTGATTTCGAGGAGGAGACCCGTGCCCAGCAGTGGGATATATAAGGTTTGATATTTTACTTTACCGTGCGCTCTTTCCAATTAACATGCAGCTTAGAATACTAATAATATATTAGATACCAAGTATTAACAGCCTTATCGTACCAGCAGAGGTAAAGGAAAAATAATTAAAAAAAGAGTTGGAATAATCTGCCATTTCATAGACTAGCGGACGTTCGAAAGTGTACGGCATTTATCTTTTATTGAAGATTGTCTAAAGTATTAATAACCTATGTTGTTGCCGTACAGATAAAAGTCACCGGAAAGTCACTCTTTTCCGAGGGAATTAATTTACCTCATACACCTATGTGTTCCACTAAAAATGTACGGCATGCTGGAAAATGTTATCTATTCGTGAAGTACTCTCAAGCTCATTTACTTTTATGTTGTGTCATATCATCATCACCTACATGATAGTCAGAGATAAGGTTGCGACCCCTGGCTTTCGACCCCGGCCCAGGAAATATGTACGGCGCGGCGTTCATGTGTAAAGTACCTATCTGTATATGTATGCCAAAGGAACTACACAAATGTCGTACAGAAATGAATGACCGGAATGTAGTCTATACAAATATCGACGAATTAAAAGTTTGCACTGACTCCCGGAACCACCGTTTTAGTACGGCACTAGGTTTTTTGACATTTATTTTGAATCATCTATAGACTTAGAAAAAAGCCGTACATGATCAATAATTGGTCGTAATTCCTCACTTATTTTTGGGAAATTCCATTTACTCCCGCACTCTCCTGTACCGCTCAAAAATGACGGCATAGTGTTCAGAGCTATTTTCTGATATAGCACCAGCCTTCTAAGCGTTATTCACGTTGGGTCATTTCACAGGTTTTTTTTTCTTCATGGGCTTGTAGTCTAAATACTATATTATAGATAGAGAATGTTATAATAATATTATGTTATAATATTTTCTTACATCTTTTTTTAAAATGGTTTAAAAAATCCAATAGACTTAAGTAGTAAGGTGATGCGTGACCTGAGCGCAATTTTTTTTGCCTGAGCGTTACCCAAAGTGTGATCGTAAGTCGTAAGGGTGGCAGGAAAACACGACGAAAATTGCCTAAGTATTCCCAGACTACATTTTTTGAAGTGAAACTTCTTTAGAATCGTTGTGATTTCAAACCGGATGCAACGGAAAAAACGACAGATAAGAGACACAAATACAAAAGAGCGAGAGAGCAAATGTCTGTGAGTATGAATATTGCAGACTGTTTAATACTTGCTTGTATTTGAGCATTTACCATGTGTTTCACTTCTATCGTGTGTGAATCGCACACACACCTTTTTTTGTTAAAGCGAGTTGCTTTATCAACATTACTTTAAAAGGAAGTGATAATGAAATCTATTTAGTCAACATTTACAGTTAACACTTGTCTGTTGAACCACAAAATGCTTCCAAAACAATGCTTCATATTTTTCCAAACAAAGCGATTCGAGAATTTCCAAGAACAACCATTATATTGGCAGTATCTAAATTCTAAAGTTAGGTGCAGCTTAGATTTAGATTTAGATTTTTTCAAATTAATTTATGTGAGTAGGTACCTACAGTAAAAAAAACATTTTTAAAATTTATTGTTTGCAATAAATTAAACCAAACATATTAATATTAATTAGTTATCACAATCTAATCATTCAAATTAAAATAAATAAAATTTATTTCAGACGTTACCAGAATCATATAAAAGAATGACATCATTATACAATTTATTCATTATATTTCTACAATGTGAACGTAAGTACTGATAGCAAACGTAAATTAGAAGCACCAAACCGAGAGAAGATATTACTATGTGAGATTTTTTTAGTGTTGCAGAGGCAATCATTTGAAGTGTACGCAAAGCAGCCTAATTCCGGCTCCTGTGTACATTCCACAGATAGCCTGGCGCAACTTCAAGGTAATAAAACGATTCTATGAAACGGGAGCGAATTTATAACCCGTTAAATTTAAAAAAAAATATCGACATCTACAAACTAGTATGTACTTGACGGTATTCGAATTTAGGCGGATTGTACTTCGCCTTCATATTGCAAGATTGTTTCGCTCCCGTTTCATACTTATTAGAATTTACATTATTTGTATTGAACTCCCGTCTCTTATAATGAAGTGTTTATATACTCTTTGACAGTATCCGTGGAGCATTTCTTCAAGACTGTATTTTCTGAGTTCACGAGCGATCAACCCGTTTGTGTGTGTGTCCAAATGTGTAAAGACTATCCTACATATTGTTATCCGAATGGATGTTTCGAGAAACTTTATATTAATAAGAAGTCGGTATCAAATGAAATGCTAGCTTCTAGATCAGATAGAAGAATCGATAAGTCGTTTGTCTCAATGAATGATCAAAAAGAAGTCCCTATTAAGATGGAAACTTTTCGCGCTTATGATAGTAAGTTTTGCTTATTGTTTTAAAAATATCTTCAAAATAATCCCCACCATGGTTCATGCCTTGTAGTGGGGTGGGGCTAAGTAGCGTAGGGTGAGCCCAACATCTTGGGCGAAGCGAATTGAGCCGAGGGGGGGCTAAATAAATCAAAAACTTTTGATCTTCGATCAGATTTGGATAAGTCTTGGCGTTCATTGAAGGAGTCTTATGTTCAGCAGTGAGCTGAGACTAGCCCAGGCAACTCATTCATGTGTTGCCTACTGTGAGCAAGATGTTAAGTCTCTGTACCTGTAATTACGCTGCCTGTCCTGTCCTTTCTCCGAAGCAGCAAAGCTGTTTGACGGGAGAAATAAGCAAGATGGCCACTTCCACTGGTAAAAATCTTGATTATAAATTTCACTATTAATATTTTATTAGCAAATTTTTTATTGGATTTTTTATGTTAAAGTTTTTCAAATGTACAAGTTTGATAACCACGAAATAAAGATAATAATGTGCATTTGTGTCATGAACTACAAAAATTGATTACTTGCGATCGTTAAATACTAACACCGTTGTATTTTTGTGCAAAAAGTTTTTATGCTAAGTCATAACTCGGTACCAGATGGCGTGCTGTAATTCAACTTCTATGCCCGACCGATCGTGAAAAAATTGGTATAAATAGAAGTATAGTATGGAAAATATCGCGCCATCCACTTTATTGTGCCAAGCTGGTGCAGTATATCAATTACAGACTGAATATTTCGGCATATCTAGTAGTACATTCAATTCGCATTTAAAACTGTGATTACCATGTTACTATATTTTTTCACCTCGTTTATAATTAGTCTGAGTGGAATTTTGTAATTGATTTTGAACTAACTTCCCGCTGTGCTAGATATTTGAAATTTAGACCACAACTCAGAAATAGATGACAATGAAAGAAGGAAATAATAGTATTTTATTATTGAATACTTGTTGTTTCAGCTAAAAATGCCAAATATGATAAAAGTATTGACACATCAAAGACATTCAAAGATTTAGTATCGAAGTACAAAAAAGTTCCAAAATTTGAAATGCGATATAATTTGCGCGAGAAAATAAAGGACATTAATAGAAAATTGAATAATCTGCCTATACCAAAATGGCTGCGCAGTGTGAATCTCATTCGAAACACAGAGATTGCAAACCCGATCCCGCATTATAATAAAATAAATAATAAACATCGAAGTCAATATTTAATATCGATGTTACCTGATTCTCTTACATCGTACAAGTCTAAGCACGTGAAGAAATATTTAAGTAAAAGAGAAAACAACGACGAGACAAAAGAAGAAACGATATTTATATACAACGTTAATGTTAATGGAACATTGGAATATTCTTCCAAATTAACAAAGAACAGTTCAGAATTTATGGATGCGGTTAAATTAATAAATGATACATTTTCATACCAAACTGTAGATTCTGATGTTTTAGAAATTAGTTTGGCTATGTACAATGCAAGTAATAAAGGAACATATAACGTTACTGAATATACTTCTGACAACATAGATTTGAAGAACGACAAACAATTTCAAAATCCACAAAGCGTACGCCCATCAATTTCAGAATCCATACAGATTATGTCGAAGGAAATCGACAAGCATAACAATAAAAGTGAAGGATTAAAAAAACAAATGGATGAATTAGATGATGAAATAATTTTACTAAATCATTTTGATGATACCACAAAAAAATTAAACAAATCAAACGTGAGTGATGCAAATTTTTATTCAAATCATAACAAAGATACCGAAATCCAAACACATGTTGCTGAAAAGAGATCCATGAATAAGGTTAAACAAATATCTAGAAGTCATGTTGATAAACATTTTATACAAAAGAAGAATCTGCAAAAAATGGTAAAAAAGTTACAATAAAACATCTCAAGATTTTTTAAAATCAAATTAGATTTTAATAAATGTATGATTCTGAGTTTTTCTTTATTTGCAAATTTTGCAATAATATTCTTATTAATTTAATTATTTTGCTAAATCCTACTGATACAATAATAACTTGTTTGTAAGAATGTATGGATGTAAGTATGGAACTCTTTAAAATACATAATCTACAACTCATCCACTTACTCCCACGGGAATGGAAAGCACGCGGGTAAAACTGCATGGCGTTGCGCTAGATACATTTATGCGTAAAAAATCAGTACCACCTTAACTGAAAAAAAATATGAGTTAAGATTGTTAGCAAGCTATTGTAAAAATTGAGTTTCAGTGTCGATTTATTAAAAAAGAGTATTTTATATCTGGTCCGAAAGGCCTCGTCAGTCTATAAAGTCGTTAAAATTCGATTGACTCACAAACTTCATACTTATTTATAAACAACGAGTCCTAACCGAAACAAAAGAAAATATTTTATTGGGCAAATTAAAATGTACGTAGCTTCATTTCATTTATCTTGTGCTATTGTTATTTGAAAACTAAATTTAACGTGAATGTTCCGAACTCCATCAAGAGAAACGAATTAACTCGGGCGGTGGAATTTTGCAACAATGAAAATTATAATTTGCCGGGCATCTTTCACTTCGGGTTGAATGTTTGACTGTGAATTTATCTCAACTTGTGTTTGGACAAATTATTTCTTAGTTTAATCAATATATTTTTATCTACATTAATAAGATGGCATTACCTTATTATTGAAGTGAGATTTATTTAGCCGCGTTGAGCACTTTAAATTTGTGACAGATCCTAAAACTTTTTACTTTACGTCACCAATGCTAATTAGCCTTTAAATTAATGAAGACCTTATGTTATAATGAAATTATTTTTTTTGTAAATTTTATGTTTTACATTGTGTAATCTCTATTGGTTTACTATTCACTCAGACTCAAAGAATCAAACCACTCACCACTGGACCATCGTTCGCTCACCGGTGAAGGAAAATATCGCGGGAAAACCTGCATGCCTGATGAGTCTTTGAAGGTATGTGAAGTTCACCAACCTGCATTGGGCCAGCTCATCGATGATCTATGGCCCATTAACCATCCTCGCCTGATTTCGAGGAGGAGACCCGTGCCCAGCAGTGGAACATTTAAGGGTTGACTCTATACTTTATTTTTAAAGTATCTTTGATAGTGCTCTTAAAGGCAGTTAATTTGGGAACAATTGGGGGTACGATTTTTATTAATTTACATTTTATGCTATAAAAAGGCAACACATTAATTCAATCATTATCAGTTAAGTTCAATTTCCTTATGTTCATCGGCTTTATTAAGGGGCCTCTCTGCATCTCACCCATAGCCCAAAGGTATCCCGAATTCCTACCGTAAATTCTGTTTCATCATCATCATCATCATCATCATCATCATCATCATCATCATCATCAGCCTTTATCTGTCCACTGCTGAACATAGGCCTCCCTCAATGAATGCCAAGACGATCAAAAATTCTATGTTTAGGAAAGTTAAATTCAATAATGAATTTATTAAGCGTACGCGATAAATTACATGCAATAAGCTAGCGGCCATTAGAAGCACGCCTGGATGGGACGTATGACAGACGAGCTCGCAATAGATTTGCGAAGATTTATGTCTCGATTCGGCCATTTGGAGAGCGTGTCCTATCAATTTAATATTACTCAACGACACGCGAACAATATGCAATGCAAGAACACTATTTCAAAATATATAATATTAAGGGCCTGTTTCACAATCTCCAGATAAGTTCCGAATAGGCTATTCACAACATATTTGACAGATAGAGTATGGAGTATTTGTCAAATATGTTGTGAATAGCCTATTTGGAACTTATCTGGAGATTGTGAAACATGCCCTAAATATGAAATGGGGTTACCTAATAAAGTCAAAGTCAAAGTCAAAGTCAAATATTTTATTCAAAATAGTACTATCCAAGTATCTTTTTGAAGGTCAATTGAGTCTACCACCGGTTCCAAAGTAAGTCCACTGAGAAGAACCGGCGAAACAAACTCAGTGGAACTAGTCTTTTGAAATACAATATTACAAAAAATAGTAATACAAACAATACATAATACTATACTAGTATAGTACATAAGAAGAATTCAGCAAGAAACTCTGTTGGGTTGCTCCTTTCAAAATATAGTTTACAATTTTTTATAAACATACATAATTACATACACTTATTACTGTAACACATTTATTACAGTCTTATCCTAAGAAAAGTAAATAAGTAGATAAATTTAGACCCCGCAACATCCAAAACAAACCAGTGGATGTGAATAAAAAAAAAAAAGAGAAACTCAGCTAGGTAGAAATCGCATAACATGACCAGCCACCACAGCAGCACCTCCACATAGGCCTGGACGCGTGAGCCAGCGTCAACCTCTTCCGCATATTAGAGGGAAGTGGAAGACCCATCCCACAACGCCACCACTGCAGTAGCGTAAGCGAGCATGACATGTCATACGTTTCACCTTTACACTAGTTTAGTTCCAACACACTGCAGGCTCAAAATTTATCTACATTCTAGATAATAACAGCTTTATAGAAGAGCAATTTAATCCCAAGGTTTCGCTTCGTCTTAATAACAAATTATGAAAATTATAATTTATACATTGTATAAAACCTTATGAGTGAGTGTCTTATTCCCAAGGTGTGGTATCTTCAATAAAATCTTTTATTTCATAATACGCTTTACCACACAAACGTTCCTTAACAATTTTCTTAAATTTATTAATGGAAAGATTTTGAACGTTTTCTGGGATCCTATTGTAAAATCGTATACATTGGCCCATAAAAGAAGTACTAACTTTATTAAGTCTAAAAAATGGAACATTCAATTTATATTTGTTCCTAGTATTTATGTTGTGATGGTCGCATTTTTTTAAAAAGTCATTAATATTTTTGCGGACGTACATCACATTAGCAAGTATGTACTGAGAAGCTACAGTTAAGATGGCAATTTCTTTGAATTTTTCTTTCAATGATACCCGGGGGCCCAAACAGTATATAGTTCGAATAGCTCGCTTCTGCAACAAGAAAATCGTATTAATATCCGCCGCATTCCCCCACAGTAGAATGCCGTAAGACATTAGACTGTGGAAGTAAGCATGGTATACTAATCGCGCCGTATTTACATCTGTCATTTTTCTTATTTTTTTAATCGCAAAAGTCGCAGTACCGAGTCTATTTGCCAACTTGGCTATATGTGGCGCCCATTGCAGCTTACAATCTATGGTTATTCCAAGAAATACGGTCGAATCCACCAAGTCCATCACCTCTCCGTTAAGTGATACATTAGTTTGCACCTGCTTGACATTAGGCAGTGTAAATTTTATCAATTTAGTTTTGTTTGAATTAAGTAACAAATTATTTACGCTAAACCAATGCACCATGTTCGAAAGAGCATTGTTTACATCGTCAAGGATCATTTGCTGTCGTTTAATTTTAAATATTACTGAGGTATCATCAGCAAACAATACAATTTCATGTTTGTCCTTCATAAGTGAAGCCAAGTCATTTATATACACAAGGAAGAGAAATGGACCAAGAATGGATCCTTGAGGTACCCCCATTTTTATTTTGGTACCAGCGGAACTTTTACCATTTATGATTACTTTTTGTGTTCTATTATTTAAATAGGATACCAGTAGTTTAAGTTCAGTACCCCTGATACCATAGTGGTGCAATTTCCTGATTAACGTCGCATGTTCAACACAGTCAAAAGCTTTGGACAGATCGCAGAATACACCTAGAGCATCCTGTGACTCCTCCCAAGCTGTAAATATATATTTTAAAAGATCAACTCCCGCGTCAGTTGTGGATCTACCTTTGGTAAATCCAAATTGCTGTCTATGAAGTAACTCATGCTTATTAAAAAAGAATAAAAGTTGATTTAGAATAATTTTTTCGAATATTTTACTGAGAGTTGGAAGTATGGAAATTGGTCTAAAGTTCGAAGGGTCTGTACTGCTACCTGATTTAAAAAGTGGTAATACTTTACTATGTTTCATTAAATCAGGAAATTCACCACAATCAATGCACTTATTAAATATGATTGCTAAAATCGGTGCAATAATATGCACAATATGTCTCATAATTTTTACAGACATGCCCCACAAATCTGTAGTATTCTTAATATTAATTAGTTTAAAAGCACTAGTAACATCTTTTGGGCAAATATATTGAAATTTAAATACATGTTTATTCTCATTGACACTTTTCTTAAGTAATGTCTCGGCAACGGTAGGAGAGGATATAAGATTTTTTGTTGTTGCCAATGGAACATTAGCAAAAAAATTATTAAAGATAGTTGCGACCTCTTTGTCAGTATCTATTCGTTTACCATCAATACATAAAGAATATTCAGTGTTATTATATTTATTTTTACCAGTTTCTTTATTGATTATATTCCACGTTGTTTTAATTTTATTATCCGATTTCGATATGGTATTTTTGATATGTAAGGATTTGGCTGTTATGCACACCTTTTTAAATATTTTAGAGTATGATTTTACATATTTTTTAAATTCTTCACTACTGTTGTATGACCTTTCATCATAGAGTTCATACAATCTTTGCCTACTTCTATGAATTCCTACAGTCGCCCATTCATTAAAAGGTTTAAGATTTTTTACATTTACTGTTTTTATTTTAGGTGCAAATACAACGTCAAACTCATTTTTAATTAAATGAAATAATTTACCATACAGAATATTCGGATCATTTTTGTTACAATCAAGATATGAGAGTTTTTCCATTATATTGCACCTAAGCTTCTCAATACGATTTTCGTTGACAGGGACAAACATTACTTTCTTTTTGTAGTTATTTTCCCTATTCATGTTTTTGAAAGATGCTTGCAATCCACAGTGATCCGAAGTAAGTTTATTAATAACACATTGACTATATGGTGTTACATTACTAAATATATTATCTATACAAGTAGCCGTGGTGCAAGTTATTCTGGTGGGTTCTAAGAATAAGTTATTGAGGCCGAATGATTTAAATAATGATAAAAATCTGATAGTGGTGGAATTATTTTCTAATAAATTTATGTTAAAATCACCACATATAATTATATATTTCTTAGATCCACATACCTTTACAAGAACTTTGTCCATAATTTCTTCAAAAGTATCATATGGCCCACTAGGAGGTCTGTATACGCTTACAATAATAAGACACTCAAACTCTACACAGGCTATTTCAACAGTGCGCTCCATAGAGAGGCTCACAATATCTTTTCTTTCTTTACATTTTAGATTAGTTTTTGTCAGTATTAGGGAGCCACCTCGTATTGCATTTTCCCTATTAAATGAACTTGCTACCTGGTGATCACCAAGATTAAACATAACTTCGTTCTTATTCAGCCAATGTTCGGTAATACATAGTATGTCTATACTACAACATTTAATAAATAAATCTATTTCTAACTCTTTACCGACCAGACCTTGTATGTTTTGATGCACCAGGTTGATATTACAATAATTAATTTTACTTTTTTCTGTAATTTTTCTAGTTTTAATTTTATTACATTCTTTAATTTTCCCCATAGTATAGCAAGATACAATTTCTTTTGTCATATAACCTAGTTTAAATTATTTGGAACGAATTCCAAGCTTTGTTGTGTCGATAAGAGACACTGCTCAATAGGAGCAGTGGTCTGTGTAGCCAAATCCTTGGCTGGGTCTATGTATAGTAAAGAGGATAGCGATGATGCTATTTGTCTTTTAAAAAAATATGATAAGTTAAACTTATCTTTAGTCTTAAAACTAAATTTATAATTAATTATTTTATTTATGTCAAATATTTCTAATTTATTATGATTACTATTATTCGAATTTAAAATTATATTATTATTATTGCTTGACATTGTATATAATAATAAGTTTAAATTATGTCTTATTATATTTTCCTGAGGCAGTGTGTTTAAATAGGGAAATGTGAACATAATTACCCTTTCTATGTTTTGTAAGTTATTTAGTAAATCTATAAATTTGACAAATTTTTTTCGGTTCACATTTCCCCTTCTGCCAGTCATAATTATCAATGTTGTGTTGGGACAGTGGGTAGTGCCAATAATTGCTTCTATGATTTGATTGAGAGAAGCACCTGTCATACAGTGATTAGTTAGTGTCCCTCCCTGATATAACCGGCACAATAAGGCTCCCATATTTTTTCCTATTTCATCACTGTAAATACTGATATGATTTTTCTCAGGTAATGTGGACAAGGGATACATGGTTTTAGATACAAGGCTTTCAGGAATATTGTCTACAGGCACCTGAATAGCGATTAACGTTTAAATTCTTACTATTATAATATTGTAAATGTGAAAATATTATGGACGATGTGGATATTTACTATGCTTTCACCCAAAAACTACTTAACCGGTCTTCATGAAACTTTGTACACATGTTTTCAGAGGTACTAGAAATAATATAGGTTGCAAAAAAAAAGAAAAGGTTTTTTCTTATTTCTAACGCGGGCGAATCCAACAAAAAGGCAATAGCTAGTAAATGAAAAATATATATTATTCCGCAGGCAACAAGATCACCTCAACTTGACTCACTCAACAACCAAACTTGACTCTCATTTTAAGACAAAGGTATAAATATGTGTATTTAAATAGATACATAGTCTAGGAGGAGAGACACCTGTCTGTGGTAAACGTCGCTCATAAAACTAAATGAGCTCACTTAGGAAGAGCATTTAGTGAGCTAGGCGTAGGCTATTTATCTGAGCTGCCTGGGAGCCAAGACTGTTTACTAACAAAATGGGATTGTACATAACGCATACAAATAATAAGAACAGGAATTATAAGGCGCTGTGATTTTGTTATATTAAAATATTTAAAAGGGGATATTTACCATATTTTTTAATATTATTTCGCGAATTTCTTGTTCACGAGTTTCCTGTCGCGACATTGTCTATGAATCGTGAATTATTAATAATTTTTCATTCATTCATTATTAGTAGACAATATCGCGTAATATTATTAAAACATGGTAAATACTAATTATATCCGTTTTAAATAGTGTAAATAACCATGTTAATTTAAAATGCCGTGTATTTATTTATTTAAAATAGGCGTAGTTAAACAGTTTTTTTGGGAAATGTATGTATGTAACCTACATGTGAGAGCATAAAAAAAGTTAGTTTAGGTCATATCTGGGCTGACTGTTGTATTCAAAACACTATATTGCTGTAAAGTATTCCAAATATCGGGGATTTCAAACTTAAGTCGCGACCAAATTGACAAAATATATGTTTCATAATAATGAGTGAAATTCGCGTAAATTTTAGAAAATAATAAAGATTCTAAAATTGAAAAAACAATCTTCTAAAATCTAGATTAGTATTTTCTTCAATTTTGCGTCAATTATCCCCTGTAGAGCAGATTAAATTTGATCCTTCATTATGCGATGCTATATTCTGTATCTCATCAGGGATTAGGTTAATATAAGAGTTTTATATCGTGGCGTCGTTAACTGCGTCATTACATCATAAGCGCTTCGTACTCGAAACCAGATGCCAGAGATCACTCTTATATGGTAATAAGTTATAGACTATGATGTTATTTGGGTTCGAATCTGAGATAAACTGTTAGTTTGTTGACCGATTTTGGAGAGCATTTGTTTTCACTTTCGTTATCACCAGACGTGATGTGGGACTATCACCTTCCGAAAAGATAGTAAGCTGGACGTAGATTCTACCTACGGCACATCTATAAAAAGTGTAGTAAAAAAAAAGTAAAGTATCAACCCTTTATGTCCCACTGCTGGGCACGGGTCTCCTTCTCGAAAACTGGCGAGGAAGGTAATGGGCCAATAGTTCACCGTGCTGGCCCAGTTGCGGGTTGGTGAACTTCACATACCTTCAAAGACTTTCAATCTCATCAGGCATGGAGGTTTCCTCACGATGTTTTCCTTCACCGGTGAGCGAGCGATGGTCTCGTGTTTGGGGTGCACTTAGAAATTAGAAAAACCCATTTCAAGGCACACACAGGGGGGTCAGGATCGAACCCGGACCTCTCGCATAAAAGGCCGAGTCCATCCACCATTGGACCACCGTCGCTCAAAAGTGTAGTATCGCCCGATAATAACATCAGAGCCTCCTATAGGACCCTTGCTATCCCTTTCTTACCTATCCTTAACGATAGTGATAGCAAGCGATGTCATCACCTCGATTGGCGTACATTCGAATGGGGGTCACACTTCTTTTCGGGACAAAGATTAAATTTTTATTAGAGTGTGAGAGAAGGGGACGGTTGTCTTGGTGTTCATTGATGGAGGTGCAGTGCATGCATAAGAGCAGCAGTAGACGGATAAAAGCTGATGATGATGATGATGAAACTTGGTCGGTTAGGTTGGACCCCCACCATGGTTCAAGCCTTGTCGTGGCGGTGGGGCTCAGTGGTCCACCTTAGGCTCTTTGTACTCCTGTAAGAAGTGAAAAAAGAGTAGGGGTGAGAACAGGAACCTCACCTCATCGTGTCCCGACGTTGGGAGGGGTTGTTTTGTGGTGTGGGACAGCCATCTATGGAGGTAGTGTCGGTCTCCCAAGGGACTGACTCGCCGTTGAGGTGCATTGGTTGGTTGGGCACCTCAATGGGCTACCAATGCCGCCTTTGCGGCATTGGTAGCACTGGGCGGGTTTTAGTGGGTAGAGCTGCGTTCACGTACCAGCATTCGGGAGCAGCGAGTCCCGCATACCCGTCTGGGGAGACCTGCTCCCCCGCGGTATGCCTAAGTGCATTTCCCGGCGTTAAAGAAAAAAAAGTGTGGGATGCAAATACATCAAAAGCTTTTAAACTTCGATCAGAATTGAATAAGTCTTGGCGTTCATTGAAGGAGTCTTATATTCAGCAGTGAACGGATAATAGCTGATGATGATTATGATCACTGAGAATTGCTAAGATTTACTGAGTAGAACATGAATTATAATGCTTTGTCCGTCTCATTGGAAATGAAATATTTAATGATCAAAGCCATAGAGAATGCAGAGAAATAGCATTGCAGTGAGCTATGTGGAACACGCGTTCTATATACCCACTGTATGTTACACGTTAAATTTTAGTAATCGCTGGAAGCTATGGCTTTGCGAGCGACAGTGGTTTATTGGAAATGGGCTCGTTCTTTGACAGCATGGGTTCAATCCTGTAGGGCTATTCTGTAAAAAAAAAAACGATTTCGAGCTTCACCTGAGCGATAGAGCTCACGTTACGTCACTTCGAAAGTGAACTTTATTAATATACATAGATAGTCCAGTTTGTAAGAATACAAATTCGTCAAATTTGTCATATAATCGTGGATTACGCTTTCGAGATTCGAAAGCGACAGAATAGCCCTACTGATCGGTGACATAGATAGACTTTTCTAAATTTCTCCGTTCATCTAAATATGATAGCGACGATGGTCCTGTGAGTATGGCCTTGGACTCTTTAGCGAGAGGTTCCGGGTTCGATCCTGATCTGTAGTACCTTCGTATGGGTTTTCTTAAATTTCTAACTTCACCTTGAATACGAGACCATCGTTTGCTCATCGGTGAAGGACAACATCGTGAGGAAACTTCTATGCCTGATAAGATTAAAAGTCTTTGAAGGTGTGTGAACTTACTCTCTTCACGTGATTTCGAAGAGAAGACTCGTGTCCAGTAGTGGGATATATATGGGTTGCTACTTTACTCTTTACTTTTTTACCTAAATATGAGAGCATCTCTTGCTCACCCGAGGAAAACATTGTGAGGACACTGGCATCCCCAATGGTATTAAAGTCTTTAAAAGTTCAGTGGATCTGGTGAAGTACGGCCCAAAACCCCTCTAGGCGGAGACTCAGTGTCCAAAAGTGGAACATAATATAAGGGGGGATATTATTATGGCTTTGTACGTTCTCAATTTATCTCCAAAACTATGTTATCATCTTGCTTAGTTTGAACGTATATCGTTTATAGAATACCTCTTTTGCTTATTTTTGAAGACAAAATTGGTTCGACCCAATACTTCGTTCGCGTGAGCGCTTTAACACTGAGCGTTAAAAAAACGTTAGAATGATACAAATGGATACCCACAAAAGCGTTGTTAAAGCTCAGTGCTTTTTTAGTAAGCACTGTTGGATTTTTGATGCTCAATTATTACGACAATTAAATCGAGTTGACCATGCATAGCTCGCAACTCACGCCAGCGTCGGTTTTTAACGCAACGCTTATTAAACTCTCGCTTGAACGGGGCATTATGGTATCCTCATAATATTAGATTTATCCCCAACAAAAAGTATTCAAGAGTCACTATAATGAAACTTTATATCCACTTTTTCCACTATTTATTTTATATATTTTAACAGTTACAATTTAAATACGACCGGTTTTGACAAAGTCATCCTAAGCTGTGTGTGTCACCTGAGGATGACTTTGTCGAAACCGGTCGTGTTTAAATTATAACTGTTAAAATATATAAAATAAATAGTGGAAAAAGTGGATATAAAGTTTCATTATAGAGACTCTAACATGAATTTCCATCAAGGACCGACAGTACATTCTATCAATTATAAAAAGTATTCAAGGCTAGTAAATAAATTCTCACTTTAAAAGGCGCCTTTCGATTTAAATGACCCGTCCCCGTCCCGTCGAATTTTGTCGCCAATAGACAAAATGATTTTCCATTCCATTTTCTATAAAAATACGCAATATCTTTTGTTTAGAAGACAATTTGAATTACGTAGAACGTCTGAATGGAACCTCGAACTCAAATTTCTATAACGACGTCAGTGCTCTTTTCAATACAAGCTTTGGAATTTTCTAGAAATATTACTACATGAAAAACTAAATTCTTCGCGTCGGAAATTCGCAGAACAATCACTACAAAATTGTTCTACATTCAAAATTACATCTTTTTATGATGGTAGAATGTCTTTATGTATTCACTCATTATAATGAAACAACTTTTTAAATGTTTGATTTCGCGGCTTATAAAGTATCGCAAACTTCTAAATATAAAAATCTTATTCAAAAAGTTATAAAGTATTAATTTATGTGAAATTCGCGTTAATGTAATAGAATATAATAATTTTATTCAAGTACAAAACTTTTATTGTAATCTGATAGCAAAATTAATAAAACGCGATTGAATTCGTTACAAGTTTCATTATGATTAGCAAAACTCGTCCAAACATTAGAAAACAATATAATAACGTTTCTCAAAAACACTCCAGTTTAAACAAAACGTTTATAATATTCTGATAACAAAATTAATTGATCGCTTACGATACCTCTACAATCTACATAGCAAAAACCAATTTATGGAATATTAAGATCAATTAAATTGTTTGTAGCCAAATTTAGTTTCAATGAAGTCATTAATTAAAACTTGGTTACTATACCAATCATATTTAGATACTTGTATCGTGGAATATTCCAGACTATTCTAAAGGGAAAACTTCTTTGATTACATAAAATTTGTGACGTTTAATCGATGTGATTCATCAGCCCAATCTTTGAGATTCGTCCGCCCTATTGGAACGAAGTTCCTTACGGCAGGCTTGGAGGGGATAGGGATTTTGCTGCGCGACAGAACTGAAAAAAAATGTGATAGTAAAACCGTAAGAAAAAGTGCATGGAATAAAAGCGTTAAATGAGACATGCGCAGGCGCGACAGTCGTATACACAAGCGAGTAGTGCATAATACCTTTCTTTTTAGCCGAAGGAACTTTGTTCCTACCTGGTGGCCCACGACACCACGTTTTTTTTTGTCATGTTTCAAGCAATGGACGACTTATTTTGTTTTATTTTAATAAACCCCCAGAAAAAAAATTGTCTTTTTAATATTATTTTGACAATTGTATGTCAAGAAATTGTAATTGAATTTATTTATTTAAATATATTTCCAATTCAAAAAGAAAACATAAATTATTATTTTGCTTATTTCTTTTATTTCTTATGGTAGCCCAGTTAAGTGTCATCTTGACATTTTGTATTGTAATGGTTGCTATGGTATACTTGCTATATACTACTATGGTGACCATGATTTTTTGGAACGAAGTTCCTTACGGCAGGCTTGGAGTGGAATAATAGCAATGCGAAAAGCAATGGTCAGAACGTGAGACAGAGTGACTCCTTACTAAACTTCCCACGTTCCTAATTATTTTAATCAGTTTGAATCCATGGCATCTTTAGTTGTTTTGTAATCTTAATTCAAGAGTGCGTTATTATGAGAGTAAACCTAAGATATTTTGCAGTTGATGACGGATTCCCGTCAAGTATATACCTGGAAGTATTTCGTAATGCATCTACTATTCTTCAGATTTTAAATATTGCTAATGTTGGTATTTTCGTTTGTAAGTATAAAACTTGTGTCAGATTTTCAAGCACCCTAAATGCATCTAAGCTAGCTTGCGATATCTGCCGGGGCTAAACGCGCCTTTTGAAGAACTTAAAAACTCGAGATTTATAATATTATGGCAGTCGTAGTAAACTCATGCAGCGCTTAAAACTGCATACATCAAGTATGTACTAGTAGGATATAAACCTTACTGCCCTAAAATTTTCAATACCCATTTCCTGACAGTTTGAATTTTTGAAAGACATTTGTCCCACATGTCAAAATCTTATTGTCACCTTATAAGAAAGGGACACACTCCTAAACACTGGCTATCTCTGTCGGCTCGTTTTTCTGTTACGAGTGCTCGGTCCTGTTATATATTATTACGTCCATTATGCCAACTGACAGGATGATTTAATTAAGAAATTTAGAGTCATCGCCACTTTAGAAGTCTTCTAACAACTTGACAGTTGATTAGTTATTTTTTGCGTTGATCAGCTTTGCAGAAACCCGGCGTATGATAAACTTTTTACAAAGATTTTACGCTACTCTTTTTTTTTGGAGTTTATTGGAGTTTACTCCTTAAGAATCGATTTTCATATATAAGGCGCCCGGTATGAGAAAAATCCGAGGGGTAAAACCAACTGAACTAACGAAAAAGTGTCACGTTTTTGGTGCGCACCTTTAGTGCGCAACTTTCTAATTTAGCTGTGAGTGTATTGAGACGTACATAGGGTATGCTGTATAGGCGACTATACCTATATACTATATGTTATTGGGCTTGTTTGTTTCTATTAGTGTCGATGTATTTATATTGCTATTTTTTTTTTGTTATAAATATCAATAATTAACATTGTAATTGTGAAGTTATAATCTTTTTTACATTATATTTTTTGCGTATGGTTAGATACTCGTACTTGAGGAGTAAACTCCAGTCGTGCGTCGGAGCTGACACACACACATTTTTTTCTCTATATTCCAAATTCCATTTTTAAAATCGACGCTAAATATTTATTTCTTTTTTCAAACACGCTCACCCATGTCGTTTTCCACATCTTTGCCTACAATGTTTTAAAATCGTTTTAATTTAGAGATCATAGTTATAAAAGTCTCGATAGTGAATCATTAAACAAAGCATCAGAAATCTTTGATTATTCCTATAATTAACAACAACTGATGCTAACATTACCAACTTTATTGTAAGTACTATAAACAGATCACAAATCAAGTAAAACCTTTTTACGCGAATGTCGTGTGGTAAAAAGGTTGTGATTAAAGTTCTAATCCCCTGTTTGTGGTGTCAGTGTTGATACGTCGGCTTGTCGGTGTGTAGGTGTGTCGGCGTGTCGGCGTTACGTTGTCGGTGAGTTGTTATGTTGGATTGTCTTATATCGGTGTTAGGGGTGTAATGAGAAGGAAAAACGACCCCTCATTAAAACTCAAGGAATAAAATACCGTGAAAACAAATCCGCTAACGCGTTTCAAGCAAGGTTTCTAGTTGGCTTTGACTGGTTTTTAATTAATTTTGTTCTCATTAACTGTAGGATTGGTGTTGAGCAAAAAAATAGTGTTTATATGTATGTTCATATTTTGTCACTTCTTATATTATATTTGTTCTAACTAAAACATACATTTTTAATGTTTTGATTTTATTCTTTATTATGTTTTGTTCAACAATTGTTTTCAACTTTTCATTTTTAAAACTTACCTTTTAAAAGTAACTTAATTACAAATTAAAAAAAAGCATTCTTTACCCTGCATTTTGTATTAAAAATTTTGTTTTGTTACAAAAACCCTCACAAAGCTTTTAGAAGAACCTGAAATCTATTCAAGCAAGCGAAAGTAAAGTGTCGAATATAAGCTATGAATTTACTAAATTTAAGTTTTACCGAAACTTGAAAGCTTTATTTTAATAAAACTTGGCAAACTTCCTCTCGAAAATATTTCCCTGCTTCCCGTGCCCGAGAGCGAAACCTTGTCAACACCGACAAGATAAAATTAATTAAAATTTGTAGCAGCAAAGTTCACATAAAAAACTAAGTTCACAAAAAAAAAACAAAAACATCCTAATATCTCGTAAAGACGTGAGCTTAATTGTGAAAGTTCGTGAGCGATTATCGAGTTTTTCAAAATTAAATCACTTTTAATATCTCATGTATTAGGCACTTCAGACGATTAAAGTTCCCCGTTCAACAAAAGCTGTAAGCTAAGTTTCGTGCGAGCTTTTTCCGACTTTACGTGGAATGTAAAATTAGTGATGAGCTAAGAATGAACGATACTTATAATAAATCAATAATAAACCAAGAGGTAGTGCCATGCTGCTTTGCAGCCGAATTGGGCCGGTACGACCGGGGTACCTCTCCCTCACTAAACACCGGCGTAAAGTGGCAGTTATACTGTCGCGTTTCGTGCGGTTTGTGAGTTTCCGGTGACCCATTGGGGGGATAAGGAGAAGGAAGGCGTCGATAGTCGCCAAAAGGCTTCGACTGTTAGTTTGTCAGCAAACTGGGATAGGAAAACACGATTTAGCCTATGTGCTATTCTGATGTATAAGCTATATTATTGTAAAGTTTTATCAAAACAATTTTTGGTCACTGGGTTGGTTTTATTCATTCGGTTCGGTCTTGGTCTTGCTAGTGTTGATGTGGTCATGTCTTGGCTTTGCTAGTGTTAATGTGGTCATATGTTGGTGTCGCTTGCGTTAATTAGGTTTTGTATTTTTCCAAATTTGCTCATCACTATAAAAAACGACCATTTTTATTAGACCTTGCGTCTAGGTGGGGGGAGCGTTGTTGAGAGTTCCAAGCGGTAATACAACAAATTTTAATTAAACTCAACCTCATTATAAAGTTTTTTTTTTTAATTTTAAGCAGATTATTTCACTCCATTATTAATTTCATTTTAGCGAGGTAGACCCGACAGACGTGCTGTGAAAGTAAAAATAAACTGAAGGTAGTTTATATAATTTGAAATTGATCTCTGAATCGCTAAGGGTGATTTACATCAAAAGGGACAGGTATAATGTGTATATTTTCAAATTTGGAGATTGCACTATAGTCTACTATAATAAATGCGAAAGTTATAATTAAAGTATAAATTTTTATTACTCTTCAACACAAAGAATACTAAATAGATTTTAATGTCACTTTATATTAATATAGCTTAAACGTTATACATCAGAATAACAAACGGACACAAAATGGTTTTTTACATATTGTATCTACACTATCTATATTAACTAGTATGTTATGGTAACAAGAATTTGATAAGATACTATGACGTTTGACTTGCTCAGCGTGAGAGTTAGCACATATTTTTTTATGTTGAGCGACGATGGTCCAGTGGTGGACTCGGCCTCTTATGCGAGAGGTTTCGGGTTAAATCCTGACCTCCCCGTGTGTGCCTTGAAATGGTAAATTTCTAAGTGCAGCGGTGAAGGAAAACATCGCGAAAAAACCTGCATGCCTGATGAGATTGAAAGTCTTTGAAGGTATGTGAAGTTCACCAACCCACACTGGGCCAGCGCATCGGTGAACTATGGCCCATTACCCTTCTCGCCTGATTTCGAAGAGGACACTCGTGCCCAGCAGTGGGACATAAAAAGGGTTGATACTTTACTTTTTTTTACTTTTACAACCGCCTATAGTACCACCAGCGCAGGATCGGTAACACGAATCATCTTCCCGAACATCGAGAAGGCATACAAAATACTAGCGAAAGTAAAAGTCGACAATACCATCGCACAAGTTCTAACAGGACACGGAGGATTAAGGGCCTACCTCCATACCTACGAGACTTTGTTGTAACACCACAAATGTCGCGAAGCTGTAAAGATAAATCCCCAAAGGTCACACACAGAGGGTTTCCACCCCCATAAATGTGTTTTATCACTGCGTATAAAAAATAATATGGCATAATAATTTTCATCATTTTCGTGTCTTTATAAATCGGCTGGAAAGGTGCGCGTGTCGTGATAGTATGTATTGCATGGACCGAGAGGACGCTGTGGTTTTAATATGTCATCAAGTACAAGAATTACCGATGGAAGGGATTCGCTGTGCCGCGATGCATGGGTCCCATCATCTTCACCTTCCGTGTAGGCAGTGTAACCATTGGCACTAGGACTTAACATCTTCTAGTTAGTAAGTTCAAGGTCATTCATTCATGGCATGCCTCATCAGATTGAAAGTCTTTAAAGGTGTGTGAAGTTCACCAACCCGTATCGTGCCAACGCCTTGATGAGCTATAGTCCGACGACCTCGACTACTTGCCACCAGATGGTAGATACATAAAAATGTTCTATGTATTAGATAAATAAATGTAAAAATGTTTTATATTGTCATCAATGGTCGGTTTTAGTCGTGCTAGTTTTAGTGTTCAAATTGATATTTTAGATATTTAATTGTAGCATCATCTAATTATCTAATCAAATTTTCTTTCTTCAGTTGTTTGCAATGTTATGAGGATTTGAGGTTTTATGTGAGATTTAATGATACCAACTTGTCTTGTCTTGAATGTCTTCTGAAGTGATTTGCTTTGAGAAAATAAAGTGATGAATACAAAATTTTTGGGTCATATTTGAAAATAGCTTAAATTTTTGTATAATTTTTTTAAGGAAATTGTTTTTTGAGTTTACTTTAAATTATATGAACTAACACAACTTACACAAAATCGAATAAATCTTTTGTCAATCGAAAAAAATCGAATTTATGTTAACTCATCATGGATTGCCACAATCTATTTGATTTATTTAGATAAACGCTTACTTGTGACGTATCAAACCATATTTTAGATATTTAATCCGTTACCATGACATATTATGTGACCCATTTGAATTAATTACGAAAACCAAAAACAACAGCCAGCTCCTGTCCTACATTCGCAGATCTTCTTTATGAGCCATTAATCTGGCTCCACAAAATATATTTCACACAAACGGTTGTTTATTCCCACGACACGAACATTATTTCATCTATTTGCCTGAGTCCACGAAGATAATAACCGGCATTAGTACTTTCTTAGTTTATTAATTCACCCTGTATATAACGGCGGATTCTTTTAATGTGTCGTTATTTAGAAAATGCTAAGGTTTAAAAATTATTTACTAACTATTAGTTTATTAACGACGTTTTTCAGTTTTTTTTCGCTGCTGAAATATAAATATTTCAGTACTAAAAATGCCTCGTTTTTGTCGCTGAGTCTGAGTGCGACCTCTAATTTTGCAAATCATAATGTGGTGATTTCCATGTAAGTTTGAAATTTTACATATTGTAATATTATGTTTAAGGAAGAGCGGAATCTAATACAGGTATTTCTTTACTTAACAGAAGATTCCTGCCACTGATATAGTATATTGTAAACTTGATTATTGAATAAAGATTAATTATTATTTTTATTATTATCAAAACTATGCATCTTCAGCAGCGTCGAGCCTAGCAGTCACTTCTTGAGGTAGACAGAGATTCCCCACCTGTAGAAGTGTTCGAGCTTAGTCAAAGTCAAGGAGGCAAGCAGATTCGATCGATAGAATTGTTTCGCCTCCGTAAAGCCGGCAGGTGTACAAAGTTTCACAGGATTGCATAAAAGGAATTCTAAAATTAATTTCAGTTTAGCTCGTTTAAAAGCTTATTTTACACATTAAAAGAAAACCGTGCACGTAGCGCCCCTCGATACCGCGTACTTCCAATTTCCGTGAGAGTACAGACCGGAATTATAAGTCTGCATGTTATTCTAATATAAGCTATATTATTGTTGAATTGTATTATAATACATTCAGTAGTCATTATAATACATTAAAACTTTAGCGTTTATAGTAGGATCTACAAAATAATTACGATTTTCAGATTTATTTCTATATTAATCATGCCGTGAGAACAAGCTTCTTTTACAATTTAATAATTCTATCTTTATGAGCAGTTTCCTATAGGATTTGGTTTCATAAATAAATATGTAGATAATAGAGTGCTCATATTATAATATAAAGGTTCCGTTTTCTTATTTTAAGAAACATAACCCTAAAAAACATTTATTATATATTATACAAAGTGTATTTTGAACGCTTTGAAAAACGAAGAGGTATGATAGTGTAGACATGACCTGACACAAGTGAAAAAAACGCGAAATAATATTTTTTTTTGTTATCTTTTTTAACTTTTATTTTTATAATGCGGTTTGGTAAACATAATGAATGATACAGTCATTTGATGACAATGCTTTAAAATAATCGTTTTTTGAATAAAACAGAAATGTAACAGCTGACTCACGGCCGTGTTCTTCAAGGTGTACGAACTCCCGCACCGCGCGCGACTCGCAAGCTGTTCATGCATACATCGCGGGCATGCAAAATATATAAGTGATAAAATTTTCTTAAAAAAAAACGTTTCTGAGATAAATGGTTATATGCATTATATAGTATATAAATAGTATATTACTAGGCTTAAATCTTTAAACGCGTTCCAAATACACCCGGTATATGTTGATGCTGATGATGGTGTTATTAACGTCCTGTTATAACATGGATGAGGTGTTTCTCAACTATTTCAATTATATCATAATCTCAAGTCGGACACGTGTACCAAGTAATCCTGCAATAAAGGTATCCAATTTCTATTCGGGAAGATTAATATGGACGGGGACCATTGCATGATATACAGGGTGTATATTTTTGGTATTTTTTTTAATATTAAAATAATATAAGATACACTCACAGGGTGATGGTGTAGTTCGGACGTTATTGTACGTTTAGAAGCAGTTATAGAGATAGCTTTATTAGGGTTTTAAGTGAAACTAAAATCAAACTCAAAGGATAAAAAATTCTGTATGAAATGAAGATATTATATTGTTTCTGATTAATATCCAAATTCATAAATTGTCGATCTTAATTAACGACTTCATCCGTGATTAATATTGACAGTGACTGATTGTATCCCAGGCATGTAAAGCTTTTTAGAAAAGATAGTTTGCCCGGCTTTTCAACAAGCAATTAGTACGTGCATCTATGTCCTAGTTGTAGTCAATTACGATTTTTTGGTTTAAAGGTTGTCAACGATACAAAATAAGCCTTAACATAACTTTACTTTTAATAAATTTATACTAAATAGTCACGCAAAAATGAAAAGTAGAAAAAAAAATACTAAAGTTATAAAAAGCGTGAGAAAATGCATTATTAATATTTTTACAGAGTAATTAAGTTAATTATAGTTTTAATAATATGTGACAAAATGCAAATAGATGTGTGACAGATATGAACCACCTGTATATGAGAATAGAGCGAATATGGATAGTATTTGATTTCTAAATGGAATGGGTAGCGCCGAGAGAATATGTCGCTTAACATAATGTCTGTTACCACTACACTATTCGTAGATATTTTTCTATTATAACATAACGTTCGCTTTTATGATAATGTAAGTGATTGTGGACTAGAGCTCAGAATTATGTAGCATGTGATCTGAGAACTAGCAGATGAATCCAACGGATAGAAAAGAAAAGATATTCAAATCCAAAATCAAATTTAAATTAATTATTTCAGACACGAGGTCCATAATGTGTTAGTACAATGATTAAGTTTCTTATTAACTAGTGTTAGTTTAGATATACATTGAAAAATAGATAATGTCGAAATATCAAGCTCCGCGAAATAAAGTTAAAAACATGATTAATATCCTGTTATAAATAGTTTTATTAATAACAATAAGTGTTGATTTAAAATCCTTATTTGAAACAAGTTATTAACCAACTGCATATCATCATTATCATCATCACCTTTTATCCGTCCACTGCTGAACATTGGCCTCCCTCAATGAACGCCAAGACGAAATAAACGAACTGCATATGCCAAAAATATTTATTTATAGCATTATTTTCAGGAAAGGCTACCAGGGCTGTCGCAGAGAGACACTTCAGACAAAGGGGATAAACAGGAGGTTCAACACAGCTGAGATTTTTCATACGTTCGACCACTTGCAATCAGGTGGCACGACTACCAGTTTGTCTACTCAACATAAAATATCCTTACATAGTCTATACGTTGATGTTTTGACCCAGGATCCCAAAGTCACTTAACCGATTCAATCCGCTGAAATATGCTTTGACCTTTCCAAACAAACTCGCGATGTAAGTGACATTTCGGAATTGTGTTATTTGACAAATGCGGGGATTTGGGAGACAGATGCGGGAGGGGAGCTGTAGAGGGTGAGACGTAAGGGGCAGAGGTAAGGGAGAGACTGATGACTCTCGAGCGGTGATCTTTGTTCTACTAATTATATTTAATAATAAGGTGTTAGGGGGTGTTTTTGAATTGCTTGTTCATTATTTTGTGCATTTTCGTCATGATATTGTTTTGTGATGTTTACGCAAATTTAAATTATTATATTGAAACATTTTCTTAAATATATGGGACAATGTATACGTTTTTACAATAGGATCCCAGAAAACGTTCAAAATCTTTCCATTAATAAATTTAAGAAAATTGTTAAGGAACGTTTGTGTGGTAAAGCCTATTACGAAATAAAAGATTTTATTGAAGATACCACACCTTGGGAATAAGACACTCACTCTTAAGATATGATGTTACATGTTGTATTTATAAAATATTATGTACTCATTTTATTGACAAAAGAGCAACCCCTAAGTTTTTTCTCGTTTTTCTTAGGGGATATTGCATCTCAAACGAGTTTTTTTTTTTAATACTATTACTACTCATTGACTACTTATGTTTTGACTTATTTCAAGTGTACAAGTTGTATCTACGTAATAAAGATATTTTTGATTTGATTTGATTTGATTTGATTTAAGGATTTTATGTATTATGTTTTTTGAGGTTTTTTGTATTGTTTGACGTTTTTAAGACTTTATTTTGTCACATGTCCTCACTCACCGGTGAAGAAAATCGTGAAGAAACCTGCATGCCTGAGATTGAAAGACTTTGAAGGTATGTGAAGTTCATCAATCCGCATTGGGCCAGCTTCTCGTAGAACTATGGCCCAATTACCCTTGTAGCGTACATAATTGGCGACATACAGACAAGGCTACACACATGTATTTGGAAGTAGTAAACTGTAGTGTTAGCTAAGATTACAACAATGTAATATATCGTATGTACGAGGACAGATGACCCTCGCGAGTCAGTCGTCTGCCCACCATCAACTAGTAAGCTCGCCTAAATAAACTATGAAGCCATAACGAGTATTTATTGAAGAACCAGCCAGTGCATCTATACCCTTCACGGGTCTCCACCCGTGCCCAGTAGGTATGAGTAACTCAACCAGAACATTTGAGCTGCAGGTCAGCTAACGAGTCACTACGTTGAGCTGCAGCTGTGAAGCAGCTCACAATTCAGCTCAATTTATCTGTGAGTGAGAGAGTGAAAAATGTATCTGATTTATTCGTTTGCTCGTGCGATATCTCTCTCACGCATTTTGTGATTTGTCGGCACTAAGTTATCTCTTTAAAACGTGGACATAATGTAAATTATAATGTTGATTATTATATAAGAATTAATGTTACTAAGCGTGCAACTCGAAAATAGCTCGATAAAATCAATATTTTTTTTATGTGCCCATGGAAGATTAAAAAAAAAGATGGTAAATGTTCAAAACGGTATCTATGGGAATTATTAACAGTGGAAACAATAGTTATCGGTAAAGCAATATTATATTAGCTGAACATAATATATAAATCGCAAAATTCGAAGATATAATATAAATTGTAAATCGAATGTTAACTCGCAGATAAAATGATCTGATTGAGCTGTGAGCTGTTCATTTTTGACATGAGCTGATTGAGTGAGCTGAATATTTGAACCGGCTCAGCAGTGCTATTCTGTAAGAAACGCAGCGCTGTCGCAACACTTTGACAGCGGTGTGAATTCAACTTGGTATTCACTAAGCTTGTCAAACGATATCAAACACCCTAGCAACGTCAACGCTGTGCGCCGAGACGAGCTCGTCGCAGCGCACAGCCTAGAAAATGACTCTTACAGAATCAGGGGGCAGAGCTGAGTTATTCACCTCTAGTGCCCAGCAGTTGGACATATTGTATATACTTTACTTTACCTAACAGGTCTTGCAGTGTTAAAATCTATAAAACTGTGTAATTTTTGCCAGTAGTAGTGTTTTTTTAATATATTTTTTTTAATTATAATGTAGTGATTATTTCATCCAACTATGGCTTCATACCATCCTTGCCTAATTTTGAGGAGGCACGCGGGACATAATATGGTCGATAACGAATATTGACGCCTTAGCGATCTGTGGCCGCCTTAGGGACATAGTGATGGGCGCCTGTGGACATCTATCAACTGAAACGACAACGGGGAATAGAAAGGTTATAGCAAGCATCATCAGCATGAAGTGAAGTTATGGGCACGGCGGTCGGTCCTGTTTGGTAGGGGAGGGTGGTGTTCATTGAAAGAGGAAAAAGTTGATTGATGATGAGAAGGTGATGATAATGATGATGATGATGATGATGATGTTAATGATGATTATAATATAATAATAATAATAAAAATATCTATGGACGCTTTTTACACCACGTCAATCTGGTCCCGTGCTAAGTTCTCGAAGAGACTTGTGTTACGGGTACCAGACAACGGAAATACATACACATATTTAATACTTTTTTATATTAATACTTATATTTAAGATTTTTATTATATAATACACAAATTTAATACACATCCATGACCCAGGAACACAAATTCTTTTTGTGTTCCCTGGCGAGATTCGAACCCGCTACCTCCGGCTTGTGCGCCAACGCGCTAACCACTGAGCCACAGAGGTCGTCAAAATTATGATGACGATCATGATGATGATGATGATGATAAAGCTCAAACTTATGCCCATATTATCAGAATGACTGCACTAAATAATAAAGGTAGCCATTTGGATAGCCTTTAAGCACGAAATTCTTTGAAAATAAAATATCGACTGTCCTTCATGGAAACAATTACAATAACATTTCTCATTATAGTCCCGTATTTAACGACTGTTACAAATGAGTGTATTTTGTAAAGGTTCTCATTTTTTCAATAATTAATGCAATTAAATATCTTTATTTTATTTATAAGGAAATAAATTTTAAAAAATCGAATCGTTTTTTGGTAGGATATTTTCATTTCCGACGTTTCGGATATTTTCCAGCGGCCATAGTAACGGGAGCTGAGGTGTCAGATGAATTTTCATAGTCATAAAACAAAATATATTATTCCCATGAACTAATATATCCTTGTTATTTTGCTGGCTGTTTGCCAGAGTTACCTGCCAAAACATGGCTCTAGGGCTTTGTTCTAGTGTTTAGCTGTTGCCAGGTTAACCCCACCAAATGTTTATTTTTTTATAAAAGAAGAAGCAAACGATCAGTCGTTTTCTATAACATTAAAATTAAACACAAAGAGAATTTAATCTTAAAGATATAAGATAAGATATAGTAAACATTACTGTTATTCAAAAATAGATTGAATGCAAAATATACAAACAAAATTATCATAGAAAAACATTGTTTCATGACATGACATTTTAATATATTAAGAAAGCCCTAATTATAATGATGAATAATGAGAACTTCTAGCCTACTACTAGCCTCTTGAGCTAGGTTCGACCCCTTGTGATGCCTTGAAATTGGTTTTTTCTAAATTTCTAAGTGCACCCCAAACACGAGACCATCGCTCGCTCAACGGTGAAGGAAAACATAGGAAATCTGCATGTCTGATGAGATTGAAAGTCTTTGAGGGTGTGTGAAGTTCACCAACCCAAAGGAACAGAGGCTATTGGCAGACAATAAGGACAGCCTAAGCTCAGCGGTGGACAATAACCCACGTCGAATACGACCACGTAGTTATCCTATGAGATTTATTCTGGGTGAAATTATACAATCAACTTATCTGGGTTTTAAGCTATATCCATGCCGCATTTCATTTGGCTCGATTCGTTGGTTATTCTAAACGTGGAACAGTTGTGTTCAAATCGTTACATTTTTCTTACTTAAATTGTTTGTATGTATTTTATTTAAAAGTTTATAAAAAAGTTCGATCCGAATAATTTAAACACTCGTAGATAAATAACCTCATTTATAAAACGATTTAAATGGATAAGGATTAATATTCTGATACTAATTTCACTATTATTAGATTGCATTTTTGAACATACAGTGAACTCAAATTAATGACTTTCGGCAAAATTTTGATAAATACAAATCTAAACTCTTTTTCACAATAGTATAAATATAATATGCAAAATAGACATACACAAAAAACACATTTATAATCAAACTCAAAATATATACATATTAAAACTAGTGAAAAGTAAAAATACCAATGAAAATTTAAAATCTCAAATAAACAACAAATAAATTAAAAAAATAAAAGAATCTTACAAGAGTAAGTACAAGAGAAAATATTATGTCATACATTTTGTATTATTCAGTTTTTGATTCATTATCTCTCGTACGGAAATAGTGAATTTAAAATTCCCTTTTAAGTCCAAGTAAGATCCAATTATGGAGGCGCAAAGGAATATAATTGTCACTCGATGGACGAGAGTGTGCTGAGAGGTTTCCGTGTGTTTCTTTTTACTGTACATTCTCTTTGTGATGTGCTGCTGCTGTCTATGCAAGGTGTATGCAGATGCCGCCATTTTGTTTTTACATTTGAAAGCTAAGAACCATAAAGACATAATTTGCGCAGCATTTAAATTAATTTTATAACTTTATTGTTGCGTTGGATGCGAGTAGCATGGGATCGGTCGTTTTGGCGTTCATTGAGGGAGGCCTATGTTCAGCAGTGGACGGATAGAGGCTGATGATGATGATAATGATGATGATGATGATGATTGTTCTGTCACTGCCTAGTAATCCATACTTTTCTTAGTATTTATTTATTTATTTTATTATATTATTATGTTTGCCAAAAATTTTCAAAAAGATTAACCAGATTCATTGATTTAGTCAGTTTTTCCTGGATTTTTACCATGTTCGGTATTTTAAGACAGCCTTGGCTTTTTTGCATTATAACTTATTAAAACATCAGATGTCGATTAAATTTTAGCATGGTCGTTTTTGCTTTCAGAACTACATATTTAAAACGGGATATATATTTACCATATATTTCGTTTTTATTTTGCGAAGTTCCACATTATTCTTTATAGGTGGAGAAATCGCCAATTCTTCCTTCTCTCTGCCAATTATTTATTATCACTGACAATTCTTTCTTCTCTCTACAAATTCCTTTACCTTCTGATACGATACGACCTCTACCTCCTTGATATAAAAAAAATCAAAAAATCAATATTCAAAATAGTACCATCTAAGTATCTTTTTGAACGCCAATTGAGTCTACCATCGGTTCCAAGGGAAGTCCACTGACAAAAACAGTGGAACTAGTCTTTTCAAAATATATTCTATTACAAAAAAAAAAAAAAATTAAATACAAACAATACATAAGTACTACTATGGTAGTAAAGTATATGAGAAGAATCTAGCAAGAAACTCTGTTGGGTTGCACCGCTTTTGTTTTTGTCTTTACAAAATTTAGTTTAAAATTTTTATAAACATACTTAGTTACGCCCGATTTCAAAGAAGGAGACCCGTGCCCAGCAGTGGGACATATAAGGGTTGATACTTTATACTTAGTTACATATATCTCTAAATGTCTCTCGCACTATTTCTTTCTCTGTTTTCCTCAATCCTTCCTTCTATGATGTTTCTTAAAAAAATATGTCGTCTTAGATGGTCAATCAAATTTTCCCTTGTGGTGATATTCCATCATTACCAACGAATATCTTGTGTGAGCTTGTGTGTGAGCTGAACGAGCTTAATTAAGTACATGGAAAATTGTCGCTGTTTCATTACCAATAACTTCCGTTAAGCATCATAAGGCTAAACACATTGTAGTGAAGCACTATTGGCGCAGGTGTCCACTAATATTCAGTCACCAAGGTATTGGTTACACGTCAACGTGTTGTCCAAACGAGCTGGTATATCAGCTTATTGAGACTAATCTAATTGTATAGGAACAGTGTTGCCTTTATCAGAATCTAACGAAGTGCTCGAATGCAAAATTTATGTTTACAGTACAATGACATTAAAATGTATTTTTGTCTGCCTTTATATACGAAATTCTTCTATCCGTATTTTTTACTTAACTCTTACTAAATAGCTGGTTAGCTATTTCGGAGGCTATAGCTAATTTTGATGATATTTAGACAATAATATAGTATAAGTCAGACATTGCACTTATATGAAAATTGTATATACTATACAGTAAAGCCACTACAGTAAAAACTTCTTTTTACACTATTTATTGAAGTGAAACTTCTTTAGAATCGTTGTGATTTCAAACCGGATGCAACGGAAAAAAACGACAGATAAGAGACACAAATACAAAAGAGCGAGAGGGCAAATGTCTGTGAGTATGTATATTGCAGACTGTTTAATACTTGCTTGTATTTGAGCATTTAACATGTGTTTCACTTCTATCGTGTGTGAATCGCACACACACCTTTTTCTTTTTTTTACTACTACCACTACCACTATTATTTATTATTAAAAAAAATAGTGGAAAAAGTATAAAAAGAAGTGTCCATTGTAATGGCTAAAACATGAATTTCCATCAAGGACCGACAGTACATTCAATCAATTATACCATAAAGTTTAAGAGCTTTTTTGCTGGGAAGAGTTAGTACAATTCTTTTCGATACGATGCCTATTTTGCTGTTAAAGTTCTTAGAAACTAATTATGGGATAATTATCGTTCATTCACAATTTTTTCATTGCTAGAGTAAGATTCCTCTATATATTCTATATTATATTCTAAGTTGATCAATACCGCGCCACACGTACAGCGATGTTGTCCCATCAAGTTGTAGGACTGCCGAACCTTCGTATTGCGAAACTAATATCTATAGTCTATGCATTGATAATAATAAACGATTAAACTAACGAGAGTTCGTCGCGAAGAAATTTAAATACAACATTACCAGCACAGCGACAGTGTTTCAACTATAGCTGCGAGAAGTATTTAAAATTCTTTGTGAATAAATCCCGTTTGCATTTATAAAACTAATGGCTTTAGTTCAACCACAATTCATTAATATAAAGTGTTTTCGTTGTTAAATCTTTAATTATTTTCTAATGCATACAATATGTATTAATGAAAAGAAATGATTGTATGTAAAATCCGGCGAATAATTTTGTGATAACGTCATAACGCGTAATAAGCCGAACGCTTAGGCCGATTGGGCCTCTCCAGCTTGTTTTGCGCTCTTGCGTGCTTGGCTCTGGTGGAGCGTGGACATGAGTCATGCTTTTCCGTGCGTGCAGCCAGTGTTCCTCTAATTGTAAGACGTTATCGCGTAAGGAAACATAAAAATTATTAAGTCCGTTATGTGTTATATATATTTAGTTTGTTAGGAAAACAAAAAAAAATCGACTGTAAAGTCGGTTTACTGACGATAGTTGAACGTGACAACGTCATGAGAAAATAATTTGTGAAAGTTGAAAGTTGAATGAATAATAGGTTGATGACCAGACAATATGAATCCATAAGGGTTGCGTTTTTTGCCACTTTGGCTTCGGAACCCTGAAAAGGCAAATGTCCATGTTACTGTACTTGCAATAAGGTTTAATACAGATATATTACAGACCACAATAGTATTAGAGCAAACGAGCCGCATTCATATCGATCTCCCTGACCGACCAATTTGTTGTACACGAACATTAGCCTTTATGGCTTCATCAACAGGCTGGCAGTCAATGGTACTGGGCTAAATCCTAGATTTAAAAAAAATCATGTTCGTTAAGAATATGATATAGATTTTTTGTGTATTTTACAAGTGTGACAAATGTAGAGGAATTATATTTTGTGCATTTAACATTTGTGACAAATGTAGAGGATTTATATTTTGTGCATTTTAGATTTGTGACAAATGTAGAGGATTTATATTTTGTGAATTTTAGAATTGTGACAAATGTAGAGGATGCATATTTTGTGCATTTTGGAATTGTGACAAATGTATAGGATTTGTATTTTGTGTATTTTACATTTGTGACAAATGTAGAGGAATTATATATTAGGCATTTTACATCTGTGCAAAATCTAGAAGATTTATTTTTTGTGCATATTACGTTTATGAAATTGATTCGACATTGAGCGCTACTTATTAGTTTTACTATTTCTGCTACTTTACATAAATAAGGCACAGGGAACTAATAATACGAAATGGGGAGGTAAGTATCTAAAACGTGGAAAAATGTTATCATCATCATAAGCCTTTAGCCGTCCACTGCTGAACATTGGCCTCCCTCAATGAACTCTAAGACGACATAATATGTTAAAACTTATCTTGTTTTTTTTACTATTAAATATGTTTAGAAACAGAAGACTTTCTGCGTGCAGTGGACGGTCTGTATTAGATGCCATAGAACCGGCCGTTTTGGCGCTCATTGCGGGAGGCCTATGATTATATTAGAAGAATTCGTATATACGATGCGAAAATATCGAGTTGGGTGAAATGAAAAACACCTTAAACACTTATATAGATAAACAGGCGTATGTGGCCTGATAGTAAAAGGTCTGAAGATTGGTTTGCCCATGACATAACAAACTTATTGTTTGACTAGCAGCGACCTGCGGTTTCACCCGCGTACTTCCCATTCCCGTGGGAGTACGGTGATAAATTATAGCCTACGTATTATTCTGATATATAATCAATATTATTGTTTTTATTAAAATCCATTCAATAGTTTTTACGTGAAAATTTGATATTTGATTTGTCTAGATTTGCTAGAAATTTGTTATATTTCCGTTGACTAATGAGATACCCCCTTAGATATTTATGTAGCCAAAACTAGAACATTTAAGGCACAGCCACACTTAGTGCTCGAGCTCATAATTCCCTTTCAACTAAATGCTCTAACCGCACCCGATGTTTAATGGCCGAACTTCACCGCTAAGCACGTAACATACATACATACATACATACATACACTGACATATGTGCATTCCGATGGGTGATAAAATTTAATTATCATTACATTACAGATGAAAATGTATTTTGTAATGACGTTAAGTTTTGATACTGTAACCAGTTTCTATACTACATTAAATAAATGAGTATTTAACTTTATACTGCTAATATTATAAATGTGAATGTAGGGATGTTTGTTACGCTTTCACGCGAAAACTACTCAACCGATCATCATTAAACTTTGTACATTATATTCTCGGAGATACAAGAAGTAACATAGGATACATTTAAAAAAGGACTTATTTTACTAACGCGAGCGAAGCTGCCGGCAACAGTTAGTATGAAATAAATTGTCTTGTAGACGACTAAAAGCCTCATCTTTCGTATATTATGCAATATAACTTATTTTTCTTGTGTTATATGTTTTAGTTCTATATAGGGAACATAAAAGAACAAAATTTCGCAGATTTACTATATAAAATCCTCACTGAGGAATATCACAATTTTATAATGACAAAACTTGTTCATCTACTTCTATTTATCGATTTCAATGAAGCTGAATGGTATAAATCTTTATTCAATTCAGTTTTTTTTTATCCCCGACTTATCAAAGTTCCCCGACAAAAATATCAAAGGAATATATTTGAAGGACCCGAGATACGTATCGTTGAAAAAACATTGATAAGTAAAAACAAGGGTATACAGGGTTTTTGTGTAATATTTTAAATAACGCAGCTGTACCGATTTAGTACAACCTGTTTATATAGGTTGTAATTTTATGGGCCATCCGCGAGGGTGGGAATTACACCATGTACTTTCAGTGATTAGTGTTTTTTTTTAATATAAAAAATAATACAGACAAAAAAGTGGAGTATATGTTTTACTATCTGTGCCGGCAGACTTTGTTCTAGCTAGTACTAATATGGTGATTAAAAGATAGGGCTTTGCAAAAGAAGGGTGAAAATTTAGGGTTGTATGTACTTTTTAATGCCACATCATATATGTATATATACCTATAGATAAAAAAATCGATCATTTAGGCGTATGAAAAATAGATTTTGGCCCATTCTCAGACCTACCCGATGTGCACACAAAATGTTATAAAATCGGTCCAGTCGTTTCGGAGGAGTTTAGGAACGAACACCGTGACACGAGAATTTTATATATAAGAAGATATAATATCATCTAACAGTCGAGCTATCTACTTCAAAATCAAAGTCAAAGTATGAGAACTATACTTTAGACTTTGCCTTTGACAAGTACATGAAAAGTTTCACCTGGTACGTAAGTCTAGTTTCCGCACCGAACTGAAATACATATTTTTAATATTTTTACTATATAATATACATATCCATGCCCCAGGAACTCAGAAACTTTTTGTTCCCTGGCGGGATTCGAGCCCGCTACCTCCGGCAAGAGCGCCAACGCACTAACAATTCCGCCACGGAGGTCGTCAAAATTAGTTATTTTCAGTCCAACTGCTAGTCCGAACTCTGTCCTCATTAAATAGCTAAATCTCCAATCCAATAATAATCATACATTTGCGGAATCCAATACCTGTTATATCATTAGTATTGCCGCCACAGCCTCCACGGGTTGAATATTAAAGATTGTGTATGTGATACATTTGAAACACGGAATAATCGATGGAAGCGAGGACTAAAATCCACTTATAACAATCACCAGAGGCGTCAGCGGGCGCACCGCGTGGGGTTGACCAGACGAGCGGTTTCTGAATGTAAAAAACGAAGAAATGTTTTTTTTCCGAAATGTCTTATGCTGTGGCTCGATGGCCTTTGAGCGAAATCGGAGCAGTGGTAGGCAGATGGCTCACCCAAGAATCGAAGCAATGTATGACTTTTTGTGTGTATATATACTATATCAATATAATACTCAATTTTTTGTGTGTTTTAATGCAAAACTTTCTCACTATATAACACATCATATTTTTTTTTATTGTCACTATCAAATATCCTTTTTGACATGACGTCTTTTTTCGATGGAGCCGGCTGTACGCACGCACGAAAAAACATGACTCATGCGGCGTTACCTCGCTCTGAGGCGTTCCATTTAAGGCTTGAAGTGCAAGTGAGAGCGCGGAACGAGCGACAAATAGGCTCAATCATCCCATCAGTATTTTCTTATGACGTTGTCACGTTTAACTATCGTAAGCCGACTTGACAGACAACCGATTTTCTTTAGCATTACTGAATTTCTCCTTTCTTTTGCATTAAAAGTGTTACAGTCGCAAGTCTGCTGAGTCCGTATTTGCATACTCCACAAACGGCCACAGTGAGGGAGGCATTATGAATCGTTATGGAAATTAGACGGCGATTCTACATGTCAAATAAGATTTACATATACGCATGCGACTGGCGGATCGGATGAGAATAAACAACGCTTATTACGTCATGAGATCAATTGGTTTATGTGGAACAAACGACTGCTTTAACATTCTAAGGGGAAAGATTAGTTGTAAGGAAGAGCTTGAGTAAAGTAAAGAGTTGTTAATGTACTAATATGATTTATACTAAAATAAAGATGTCTGTGTGTGTGTGTGTGTGTGTGATTCACATACGATACACACTTTAAATTCTCAAATACAAGCAAGTATAATATAAGGGGCAGTGTACAATATACATACACACTGACATTTGCTGTCTCGCTCTTTTATGTTTGTGTCTCTTACCTGTCGTTTTGCCGTTGCATTGAAATCACTACGATTCTAAAGAAGTTTTACTTCAATAAAGATTAGATAAAGTTGGTAAGTTTATGTGGAACAAACGATTTCTTAACATTCTAAGGGGAAAGCTTGCATGTAAGAAAGAGCTTGGAAAGATTTGTTAATGTACTAATATGATTTATACTAAAATAAAGATTATGTAAAGTTTGTGTGGTTGTAGGAAGTAATGTCCGATTTTGCAATATTTTATTTTAGTTTTATTTAGTTTTAATTTACCAATACTACGTTGTGACATACACCCGTATTCAAGAAGCGTACTTGGCTAAGTAATGAAACAATACTATGCAAAGAACGCTTCTATTAATATTCTATGCGTTCGTGTCAATAGTCAGATTTTATATGGGTTGACAGACACACAGTTGCGGATTTTATTTTTATTGTCCATGAATTGATTTGAATGACCCTATGTGTTTGGGAGTACTTTGACACCTTCAAGTATTGTCTGTGAATACTGGTGTTAGAATATAATTTGTGCCCACACTTTCACGGAATTGTGAAGTACGCGGGTCAAACCACGAAGTGAATTTTTACACTTTTTAGCCTAGATAATATTGTGGATGGATGTTTTTATTTTGGGGTTACGTTTTATTATATTTTAGAACGAGTATACTCAAATTATTTAACTATTAGGTCTCGAATTATTTTTTTTCTTTTAAATGGGAAATGCACTAAGGCATCCCGCTGGGGAGTGGATCTCCCCAGGGGGTTATGTGGGACTCACTGCGTCCGAAAGATGATAAGTGGACGCAGTTCTACCCACTAAAACCCGGCGAGTGCCACCAATGCCTGCTTTGGTGAGATTCCCTTAGATCTGCTAGCAACAGGGCACCTCGACGGATAGTCTGTCCCTCAGGGGACCGTCGCCGCCTCCTTAGAGGGATTGTCCCGCATCACAAAACAACCACTCCCAACGTCGGGACAGTACAATAAGGCGAGGTTCCCGTCCTCACCCCTAGCTTACTCTTTTGCCCTCTCTTCTTATAAAAGGGTAAAAAGAGCCCCCTCAGCTAAATTCGCTTCGCCCAAGGTGTTGGGGTCACCCTGGGCTACTGAGCCCCACCGCTACGACAAGGCCTGAACCATTGTGGGGTTGGCGCAAGTACCCTATTTATTAAAGTGTCTATGTCTAGTCGTGTCTATCTTTATAATATTATGTCTGCAATATATCTCTCAGAGGTACAAGAAGCTTTGAGTAGCCCTATACATCAGGCTATATAGTAAAGTAAAGTATTAACCCTTTATATCCCACTGCTTGGCACGGGTCTCCTCCTCGAAATCAGGCGAAGAGGGTAATGGGCCAATAGTTCACCGCGCTGGCCCAGTGCGAGTTGATAAACTTCACATACCTTCAAAGACTTTCAATCTCATCAGGCATGCAGGTTTTCTCACGATGTTTTCCTTCACCGTGAGTGAGCGATGGTCTCGTGTTTGGGGTGCACTTAGAAATTTAGAAAAACCCATTTCACCACTGGACCATCGTCGCTCTAAAGGTGTAGGCCTATATATAACATACTATTAACACAGTGTCTATTAATTTATTATATTGTCTAAAACTTCGCTTCTTATTTCTTAAAGATTTTCGATTTTCCTTATTCCTAACTTTGAAAAGCAATTGGATCTATAAAAGTAATGAATAAAAGTGGTACGATCATAGCTTACTGTTCACTAATTTCAAAGAAACCAGCAATAAAAATAATAATAACAGAACGGAGATGCCGTTTATAAACACTCTGTATAATGGAACATGATAGTATTAATTTGCTTTGTGCTAATTAGCGACAAGTTCGGATACGAGTAAATAATGCTAGCAATCTCACTAATGCTCGTTAATTACTTAATTCGGATGTACTCGGCGCGACCGAATTCTGTAATTACATAGCCTAAAATTATCTGAGATGAAACTTCATGATAGTCAAAGGTTTTGAATTAACTTAGCACCCGTACCGTAAAATGGTTGCAACTTGTGATCTTTCGATGTATTCAACTTGCAGTATGGATTTAGGCATATATCATCATCATCATCACCACCACCACCACCACCATCATAATCATCGTCAGCCTTTATTCGTCAACTGTCGAACATAGGTCTCCTTCAATGAACGCCAAGACGACTGATTCTTGCCGTTCGCATATAAGAATTTAAGAGTATGTCAAATTGTCATCATCATGAAACTTTCCCTCTGCAATAGAAGTTATTCAATGAACCCCAACCCCTCTAAAGTCTAATCCAATTAGTACTTAGCGCGACCTAGTCAAAGTTTCACCTACAAAGCACAAATAGATGCTTATGAACAATTACACAACATTAACACAGTCCTGTGATTTCTGTATTCCGAATATAAGGATTAAAAAAAACTTGGCGGGATTCGAACCTCGCACTTGTGCCTACTGATAATCCACCATCCCAGGACGATTGGAACAAACAGAAAATGTAACAGAATTTATAACAGACTAATAGGGCTCTTCACTTTATTAGCTCAATCAAAAGTTGCGCTGTTGCATTCGTTAGCTGCTCGGTATTTACCCGGTAAAACCAGATATTTATCCGCTGATACCCGGTATTTGCGCGGTAATACCGGTAATGCCCGGTATTCGGTATGAGTGTACGATTGATTCCATCCGTTCATTAGCATAGAATGTGTAATGATTAGGTGTCTGCCTTTATAGCTATCGCTCCGTTATTTAACAAATTGAGAATATTTTATGAAGATATTAAAATGCTTTATTACGCAATTTTTACTAAAAAATCATTTCGGGATAAAAATATTGCTTACGTGTCACTCCCTAATGAATTAGAATGCGCGGGTGAAACCGCGGTTTCCGGCTAGTGTATGATATTTTTATATTTAAACGCGAATGCGTTAAAACATATTTAATTTTAGTCCTTTTTCATATCCTTATCCAGTTTTTTGTATGGTCCATATAATGTCTAACGTTTGGAATCATTTACGAAAATCCACGCAAACGGACAAAGCCCAAAGTGAGTTAATGGTAAAAATATGTTTTTCCCGTCAAATAAGAATTCTGTTGACCCAAAAATAACGTCATATTTACACATACACAAAAAGAGGCTTAAAATCTGACGTATCAATAATTATTAAGTTGTGGATTTTAGGGTTCCGTAGCTAATGGCTTACCTATATCGTACTCATATTTGGTTGTTTCAAGATGTTTATTCTCAGGAAAACATATAAATTTATATCAAATCCTGTACAAACAACTCATAAAAATATGAAAAATATTTTGATATTCGCATGTAAATATAAACACAAATAAAGGTCTCAACTACAAATGTGCGAATAACGACGAAAGTTGTATACACTGTAAAATTACTTAAGTATATACATTTTTTGGAGTTTATCAAAATTTGAATATTTATTTACTTATTTTAATCACAACTTACAACTATCATTATAGGTACCCAATTCGATAGAAAAGCACACGTCATAATTTGACTAAAAACAAATCCTGTTAATATTATAAGCGTGAAAGTTTGTGAGTATGGATGTTTGTTACTCTTTCCCATAAAAACTACCGAATGGATTTTAATGAAATTTTACAATATTATAGTTTATACATACATACAGAATAACACATATATAATTTATTCCCTTACTCCCGCGGGAATGAGAAGTAAGCGGGTAAAACCGCGGGACGCTGAATTCACTCAGTGTCCAAGTAAAAATATCCGTCTTATATATTAATATTATGTTTAACTTCGGCCTGTTTTACAATTTGCAACGTTAGGTTTTTACCAGCCCTAAGTTTATACAGAATCCTCATTGTGAGTACGACTCGCGCTTAGCCGCTTTTTGCTTATTATCTTGATTTGTAAAACGTTTGCGTTATTGTTCAAATACAATATTATGTCAAATTCTTTTTTGGTGAATTCGAAAGCGCCTCTAATAAAGAAGGCTTACGATCCGATTTAAATTCAACCCACCCAAATCTTTGTATGTAATAACTTGTGAATGTACAATCACTGGATGTGGCATATGAAGTTTTAATAGTTAAATGAGATACTAAATGAAATATTGATGCGATCTGCGTAGATTAGAAAAACCAAGATGTTAATGTATGGGGAGGTTTCTAATAATTTCTTAAAGTCAGTTCTCCCGTGACCATTTCAGGCGTATAAAAAACTCTAAAATCTAAAATATAAATAAATCTAAGATCGGTAAAAGTTGTTTAATTATAATGAACAAAGGACATTAACTGTACAAACATCGTTAGGAAACCTTTATGCCTGATGAGATTTATCTTTGAAGGTGTGTGAAGTTCTCCAGCGCATGGCACCAGCGCACTTCACTGGTGACCGAGCGGTCGTCTCGTATCCAAGGAGCACTTAGAGTTATAGAAAAAATCATGAATCATCATCAGGCGGTCAGAATCGAAGCCGAAACCTCTCACTCAAAAGACCGCGCACACAGCCACTGGACCATCGGGCTGCTGTGTTCGTAACTATGCTGATATTATAAATATTACTAAAATTATAAGAGCGAAAGTTTGTATGGGTGTTGTTACTCTTTCACGTAATAATTACTGAATGAATTTTAATGAAACTTTACAATAATATAGCTTATACATCAGAATAACACAAAGGCTATATTTTATCACCGTATTCCTTCGGGAGTGGGAAGTACGCTGGTGAAATCGCGGGGCGCTGCTATGAAAAAATAATATGCCTCATCTAGAAAAAAATCATCCTTGAGATGAATAAGTCTAATAAATTAAGTGAAAACGGGATAAGTCTCTGGTCCCATTCATCTTCAGGACCGCATCTGTCCACATCCAATATTGAAGTCTGCTTGCCGAGATCTTTTATAAAACATTTCCTTACAAAATATTTTGGACTCTATGCGCTTTTATTAAACTGGTAAAAATCCGAAGCTGTAAATTGAATCAAAAGGAAGATGCTTTAAAGTTTAAAGTGAAAGATATACTATGTATGATATATTAAAGCGAGGGATATACTTGGTTTGCCCGTTTCTTATTCTTTAAAGCTTGTTTTATCTATATAATATATTTAATACGATGCATCGATGCTATAAATAAGTAAAGTTTGTGAGTTTTTGTGGTTGTGGGGTTGAGGTTGTATCACCGAATGTACTGAGCGTTATTTGTGTGTGACGTTGGCTATAATCTATCACCATACACACCATATTATTATTAATATTATTATTATATTAATAACTTTTTTTCGATGTTGCAGTGGAAATTCCTTTCGGACCTACCAGCCCCCCTAGACAAGTGGCAAACGCTCCAAAGCTCAGTTGCGTATAATAATATAACTCCATAGGGTTGTTGCAAAATCTTTGACTAACGTTTATTCAGACACAACTTAAAGTATATGGTTTTGTTTGTAAACGTATGTACTTGTCCTCCTAGACAAGTGGCATCTAAGGGTGCAGGTCCTCGGGTAGGCGCATTCGCGTGTGTTGGGACTCACATTAGGGTAGGCATATTAATAAAACCACATAGGAAGCAACTGCAGCAAATATACAATCAACAAAATTTGTAATCATGGGAAGCTGATTGTAAGTGACATAGTTCATGTTCACACGCTCTGTTCAGTTATCATCAGATGGTACGTATCATATACTATCTTATTATATACAAAAAAAATCTTAATTTATTGCACATTCGTTAGTTGTAACAGAAATTCACTCACGAAAACACAAAAATAGTAGTGATGTTTTGTTATTCATTAAATGTATATTTCATAAAAAAATAATTGCATGTTAATATAAAGGGCTGTACACCCTTTACGATGAAATCTCACTAACAATAACCAGGCCACATGGTTTTCAATTAAGCGTTGAGATTTTTCGCACGCGGTAAAACTTTATGAAGTAACAATGGACGTGCTCGGTAACCAAAAGTAAGGGAATAGCCGCAAAAATTAAATTGCGATTCGTGACCCGGGCCAGACCTCAGCCCAGAGATGGGTCTGATATCGATATTTAAATTTTTAGTGGTGTGACAATATGTGGTCGATAAAATGTCGATATACTCGTAACATCACCATCCTAGTCGGAATAGTAAACTATGTGCAGTAGCTGCTCCTAGTTAAACGTGTGTGGTGGCGAATCAGCCACCTTAGTGTTTACCATAAGAGGCGAATATCTAGCAATAGACAGAAAATGTTGATAATGATGATGATTATGTGACCTGTAAATCTACATGGATTTTCTTAGGTCTTACAATAAGCAACTTTTCTAAGAAAAATATTTATTTTGATCATTTGGAGCTCCTAAAACTACTTCACCAGTATACTCTACCTTAGAAAGACAAGCAAAACAGGCATTTTGTCTTACGAGTGGCATCGTTTAAGTAACGGTCCTTAAGATGTTGTAGATGATGTTGAATGTTGCGTGAACTTATTTGGCTTATATATTAATGAGAAGTACGCAAATGCAACCGCGGGGCGCTGCTAGTTAAGAATAAAATAGTTACACAAATTCTGTTAATTGTTTACACTTTTATACGCTGCATTCATTTTTATCATTTTGTCTTCATACTTTTTTGTTCATTTTATCGACAACACTGTAGTGCATCACTAGCACGATTCGCTCGAGTTAGCGAACACTCAGTTTCTTAAAACTGAGTTTAGATATTTGTGTTGTGTGCATAAAACCACATTTCCCTTGAGTCCGCTCCAAGTTCGGATAAGTGTGTTTACATTGAGTATAGTTACTAGCCAGCGCTGAAAAGAAGACAAAGTAAATAGAAAATTACGAAAGGCTTTAATTTCATCTTAAAACTCGGATATAAGTATTAAGAAAGCCTATTTGACATGAGCTTTTTAACAACTGTGGCAAGATTTTATGGATAGCTCATAAAGTATTATTATGTAGCTTTATTCACATAGTACGAAGAAATGGTCCGAAATATTTAAAAAAATCGGTTGTCTGTCGTCAGCCGACTTTAGGCTTACTGACGATAGTTGAACGTGACAACGTCATAAGAAAATACTGATGGGCCGATTGTGCCTCTTTGTCGCTCGTTCCGCGCTCTTGCTTGCACTTCAAACCTTAAATGGAACGTCTCAGAGCCAGATAACGCCGCAGTCATGTTTTTTTGTGCGCGCAGCCGGTTCCATCGAATTATAAGACGTTGTCACGTCCAAAACACGAAAAATTCTACTTACATGCCTGCTTATTGCTGGTCTTCAGGAATAATTTAGAGTCCGGACTTTAAGACCTGAACAAATAACCTATACCGGCTAGATCAACCTTATCATCCTTCATTTATTGTTGAAACTATTTCAGTAAACGCGAAGACAGCCGACTTTGCCTATTCAAATATCTTGTCGAGTAGACATCGAATGTGAAGGAAGCAGATAAGTTGACGGCACTTGTGAAATTCCGTATTCTTGCTCCGGATCGGGGTTATTTCCTCTCGCAAATAAAATATCATTCGGAATACGTTATGATCCCACTTTACGTGTGTTCTGATAATAGTGTCCCGATGCAAAAGCTTGGTTCATAGATGTACGTTTAAGGTAGGAACGCTCCTGGATACGACTCATATTTTTTGACAAACACCGCACCACACAAATGTAAATCTAAAAAATGTAAATCTATGACTCTTTAAGTTTGAAAGCTTAAAGTCGTGAAATTGTGAAAGATTTTTTTTTATAAGTAATACGTAAAAGTATTTCAGTATGTAAAAAATATTTGTTTAATTTTACAGGACAAAGTAAAAGTATTTGCTAAGGGTCGAGATAAAAGTACAATAACATTATAAAGTCGAGACGCAAAAGCCACAGTTGCGTGTACTTTAAAAGACTGTTAACATTTTTAACTCTTTGACCGTTACGAACTTTGTGAAAATACACAACCATGGCAACAAAGTCTTTAATGAAAACCGGAATCTCAATTACAAGTAGGAAGTTTTGTACAGGTAATGAGATGAAGAAAAAATTATTTTAATAGTTTTGATTTGTTTCTATCCATGAATTCAGTTTAAAATAAAAGCAGGAGCTGATTGAGATGAATTCACTCTTACAATACCTCAGTTTAATTACGCTACTGCGTGGTTTAATGTTTTCAAGATATACAACAGCTTTTATGATTTTCCAACAATGATATGTATATTTTTTGACGTTATATATCTTTAGCAGACTAATCAGCGTCTCAGTCCTTTTTTTACGCCGGGAAATGCACTGACGCATCCCGCTGGGGAGTGGGTCTTCCCAGGCGGGTATGTGGGACTCGCTGCGGCCGAAATAAAGTAACTGGACGCAGCTCTACCTACTAAAACCCGGCGAGTGCCACCACGGCCGCCCTTGGTAAGGTGCCCCGGATCTACAAGCAACAGGGCACCTCGACGGCTAGTCAGCCCCTCAGAGGACCGACGCCACAGCCACAGAGCGGTTGCCCCGCACCACAGAATAACCACTCCCAACTTCTGGACAGTACGATGAAGTGAGGTTGCCGTTCTCATCCCTTGCCCCCTACTCTGTAGTCCCCTCTTCTTATAAGAGGGGTACAGAGCCTCCTCGGCTCAATTCATTTCGCCCAAGGTGTGGGGTCACCCTGGGCTACTAAGCTATAGCAAGCGGGCTTCGAGCCTTCGACCTGGGGGCTTAGTCAAAATGCCATTACGAAAACGACAGCGAAGTTCTTTCGTCCGTTCGAAGTTGTGATTGGTTAAATCACGTCGTCGATTGAACGGTCGAGCGATCGACGACGACGAGCGAACTTCGCTGTCGTTTTCGTAATGGCATTTTGGCTAGGCCCCCTGGCCGAGCATCTCGCTCGGTCAGAGATCTCCCTTTCGGGCCTTTTACATATCCCACATGTCCAATATAAGGAAATATTTCATTCATCGATGTTTATTTCAAAGGCTGTGATCGTACAAACAATTGATAATAACACGGGAAACATTCACAGTCTACAACACCACAACAAGCCTTAGAACGCAAATCACTACGAGTGACGCCATTTTACACAAATAACATTTATGATAACAATTATTAACTAATAACCGTCTAAACGCCATCTTCATGTAGAATTACTAATAGGCTTTAAAACTTTACCTTCCCAAGGTTCGATAAAATCTAAGATACATCGTATTAAACCCAAACAAGTGAAACCGGCTAACGCCATTCCAATTACAAGGTAAGCCATAACAAGGTGAAATAAATTGTCGTGTAATTAATTTTTAGCACAAATATGGAATATTAAGCAAGGGAATGTGAATATTATAATTAAACAGTTAATTAGAGTTATGTTAGAGCCGGGTAAAGCACTTGTAATTTATGTAGCATCACATGACAATGTAATTTGTGTTCTAAGTTTACTTTGTCGCTATATCCTGTAGGATATTGTATGGGAAATTACTGGAAACTATTGTTTGTATAAGAGGTTCACTTAAAGGCACTTAGAAATTGCGTCAAATATGAGATATTGTGTATGATTCCAAGTTAATGAGATTATATTTTTTCATTGAGGGAGGCCTATGTTCAGCAGTGGACGGATAAAGGATGATGATTATGATGATGATATTTTTTCATGATATATGATTTTTTTTTTATTTTGCATCCGTCAGCAAGGCATTTTTTATGGCGAAATATCGAGCACAATGAAATAGTTTCATATTTCTTTGATTAGTATCCTTGAACTTTTTTATTTTGAGTAATTTTTGTTCATTGATTTTTATATGTATAGTTTTTTATATTTTCAACTTTAAAAGTCTTGATTCAGGAATCAAAATCTTAGGTACATACAACATAAAAGTTAACATTAAAATGAAGGTTTGTCGGTACCATTTTATAACTTTACTCCACGAAATTCTAATTTCCAACTGTTGAACCATCATTTTATCGTTAAAATTCCATTCAAACTTTAAACCGAAAATGCCATAAAGGTAAATTGAATCTCTATTGAAATTGCAAGAGGACAGTCGGGGCGAAAAATGCATAGACCGAGACCGTTAAAAACTCATTACTCTATTAAAGAGCTTTAAAACGGATCAGGGATGATAAATCTACACAACTGTACAGGGATACAATATTCAAGTCTGCGTCATTAGAGAACTTGATTCAGAAACATCTACGATAAGTTTGCATTGAATAAACAGAGGAAGGCGTAGAGACGAATGAAACTTCATCGGTCGTAACCAGGGATTATTTGAGTTGGAATTTGAAGATTTTAGCGACTATTAAGAGAAGGATTAAAGTGTGGGAGAGGAAAAAGTGGGCTTAATTTTCTTCCGGGGTGTCAGTGGAAAGTGCGATAAAGGCATAGTGATGACGATGAATATGAATACTGCTCTTAGAAGATTATGCAATGGATTGAAGTGTTATATTGTTCCTCATTATATTTGTCATTATAATAAAAATAATCAAAAGTAATCAGGTAAAGCAAAACATTCAAATTACGAATTAGGTGCGACTAAAGAGTAGGACACGTGTGGCAAAGGGATCGATCGTTTTAGCGTTAGTTATTTGAGGCCTTTTTTTTTTTTTTTTTTTTTTTTTTTTTTTTTTTTTTGTCGAGGGGAAAATCTTCTGAAAGATCATCCAGACTCTCTTCAGGGGAAGAGCCTAGGGTATGTGGAGATTTTTACCCACTAAAAACCCCCCGGTGGACTACCTCCGCGGTAAGTGAAAAGCCCTGGGATCTCCAGAGGAACTACACCAGAGCTTCCCACACGCGATGCCGATGCACATCCCAGCCTATTTAGGTCTTAATAGACTATTTGCAGTTACCACATCTACGCTGCTAGTAGAGTAAGGCGAACTAGAGCCCCGACTCCGTCCGCCAGCAGTTATTTGAGGCCTATGTTCAGCATTGGATTGATAAAGGCTAATGATGATAATTAAATTTAAAAGGGGTATATTTTAATTTTAAATTTGCAGGAATTTGGACCCAATTTAAAAAAAACACACTAATTCGCTAATTTGTTACGTTTCGGCTTTATATTAAACCTTCATCAGGCATCTAAAAAAATACACCGACCATCAACACATAATAAAATTATACATCAAACACTATTTTTAACCATTTAAATTGTAACAACTAAAACTTTTAATACAGTTTTATGTTACCTTAGGCATAATAAAACATACATAAAAAGTATCTGAAAGGATAGTTACAGATCGTTTCTTTTAAATAATTTGATTTTTATAAGTGTACATAAAGGAAACAAAATATATCGTGTGCTATTATAATTTGAATTTTCGCATGATTCATATTTTATCCGATAAAACCTTAATATGTAAATGGGTGTATATGAAAAGATTGGCTAAAGAATTACCTAAAGCTCCGCAAACATAATTCCACAGTGCGGTCACGTAAACAATATGAATTTTATCCGTGACGCCTACGATATTTATGTTCAATATTGTATTGAACTAGCTTAATGTGTGTCAAACTTTTTATTGGATATTGTTTCTTAATAATATGATCTAAATAGGCGAACGCATTCATACTGTTTTTGTGATTTTCCGAGATGGTGAAGTTTGTCAGGGATCCAGTGTATTTATTACCAATTGTAAGCAACCGTAGCGCCATCTGGCGGCTATAAGTCGGAAACGGGGAACAGGTTCCAGTTTACCTGCGTGTGGCGTGACGTAGTCTTTGTCAAAGTGTGGGTAGGACGGCCGAACGTTATGAAGGTCATTAAGTTTGCCTTTAAATAGCGGGGTATAATTATTAGAGGGGTCATTCGCGTCTGTGAGTTTAAAGAGGATGAAGCTCTGCCCGAATTGTATTGTAAGGTCACGTAAGCCATTGTTTATTTGAATGTGTAAAGTGTAATATGGCGATAGTGTGTGTAAATGTATGGACAGTGTGAGTAAGAATGTATCTTAAAATATGTACCTGTGAACCTTAAATATTGTTATTTTATGGATAATGTATTAAGGGCCTGTTTCACAATCTCCAGTTAAGTTCCCAATAGGCTATCGGCAACATATTTAACAGATATTTGACAGATACTCCATACTCTATCTGTCAAATATTTTGCCGATAGCCTATCGGGAACTTAACTGGAGATTGTGAAACAGGCCCTAAATGTTTATATTTGAAACGCATTTTCACTTGATGTTTAAACAATAAAATATAATACTTTTGTATGCAAACATTTTATTAGACCATTAGAATTATAGTTATAAAGTTGAATGTAAAAAAGTGAAAAAGTGATGCAACATTCAGGTGCCAAACAGGTTATATAACATCCGTCAACCCTTTTTTTTTCTTTAACGCCGGGAAATGCACTGACGCATCCCGCAGAGGAGTGGGTCTCCGCAGGCGGGTATGTGGGACTCGCTGCGCCCAAAAGCTGGTAAATGGACGCAGTTCTACCCACTAAAACCTGGCGAGTGTCACCAATGCCGCCTTTTGTGAGGCGCCCCGGATCTACTAGCACAGGGCACCTCGACGGCCAGTCAGTCCCTTCAGGGGGCCAACGCCACCTCCACAGACGGGTTGCCCGCACCACAGAGCAACCCCTCTCACCGTCAGGACAATGAGGCGAGGTTCCCATCGTCGCCCCTTGCCCCCTCTTCTTATAAGAGGGGTACAAAGAGCCCCCTTGGCTCAATTAGCTTCGCCCAAGGTGTTGGGCTCACCCTAGGCTACTGAGCCCCAACGCCACGACAAGGCTTGAACCATGGTGGGGAACATCCGTCAACCCACGCTATCCCCTCCTAGACCCCTTTCGCGTCCCTCGCGGCCGCCACATACATAATATCGATTTAATTTGTAACGGTTCCACGGGAGGCCGCTAGATGGCACTAGTGGTAACACATACTTTCCAAACGTAATTAATTTAGCCTTCCTGAACGCAACATTTCCTACTACCCTCCTCCTAAATCTATTCCATTCCTACGAATCTGGGGGTACTGGGAAGAGTGAGTTGTGGTTTCGCCGTATCGTGGTCGAGTCGAGCTCTCGTGTCTCCTCAAATAAATACCGAAAACCGTCTGGACTCATCATCCCGGCGACGCGTATAGTTTTATTCGGGGTGCGACATCATCACGGATGTGGAGAACAGTATAAAGAAGACGAGGCACCTTTAACATCTTGCGCGGGGCAACGGGAACCAGGTTCGTCCCTAATAATTTATACCTTTTCCTAACAGATATCAACGAATATTAAGCGATACATACGTATCTATTGCGGAAATGATTTTTAAGAATCTCGGTATGAACTATGTTCTGTGCTTCATCTGGGTGATATAAGATGCTATTTATAAGTTTATTTATAAGAAGTTAAAAACCACTGTACTATAATTGTCGTTGTTTGGAATCGGTCGAAGTTCCGATCTGTGCTAATAATGCCGATACCTCTTATTTATGAAGATAAAAATAATGATGATGATTATAATTATGCCGAATATTATGCTAAATCGTAAGCCTCAGGAAAAGAAATGAAATATAGTCAGTTTTACGGTTTCTAAATTGAGATATGTTATGTATTTTGAGCCATAAAGATTAAGGTATATAGAAGGTAAATGAGTTGTTGGAGCCTTCTGGCGACTACTGACGACCAAAGAGATCCGTACTCTACAGGTTATGGAGATGTTCTGCTCTCTTTTCTCTTAACCCCCCAATGAGTCAACGGGAAACTCAAAAGCCGCTCGAAACGCGAGCATATCACTTACGAGGATATTATGTGAGGGAGAGGTACCACACTGGTCGTGCCAACTCAGCTGATTGATACGTCTTGAGATTTCTGTATTTCGCATGTGATATTTATTTTCCAAATAATAAAATACGTTTCCCCTCCACGCATGTCTCTGTCCACGAAACAAACGCTTTCATTTCGCGCTTCCGCCGACCGTTGGAACTTATTTGCATAAGTAAAACTGAAATGGACCGAAAAATGTTCGGAACATGGTGCCGCTGCTATTGTCTACCCCGTCATTAATATTCAACTGTATACCATATTTTTATTTTGCCAACACATTTTAATTTTAATCTTTAGGGACTGCTTAATACCAGTCGTTATCAATTTGCAGTTAATCTTTTATATTTATTCGATTGTCATCATCATCATCACTTTTTGACGTGACAACGTTTATAATTCGATGGAGCCGGCTGCACGCACGAAAAAACATGACTCATGCGGCGTTACCTCGCTCTGAGGCATTCCATTTAAGGCTTGAAGTGCAAGCGAGAGCGCGGAACGAGCGACAAAGAGGCACAATCGGCCCATCAGTATTTTCTTATGACGTTGTCACGTTCAACTATCGTCAGTAAACCGACTTTACAGACAACCGATTTTTTAATGTCATAAGGAGGCAACCGAACAGTCGGTGCCCAGTGAGTGAATACCAAGGCTTATAGTCACAACCAGAGGTTACGCAGATCACCCTCACGGGTGAAGTTCCTCCGAAGAACGCAGGGCTTCTTTCTTTACGCGGAGGTAGCCCACACGTTAGGGTTTTTGGTGAGTAAAAAGCTATATATATATCGAAGACTCTTTCCCTTAAGTCTTGATGAACTTATTAGAAGATTTTCTTCCTACGACAGAAAACAAAAGATGCATTGACGTTATTTTCCCTAAATATTACACTAACTTTAAATATTATTTTTATAATAATTTATATTCTTGTTCCTAATAAACAATTATACTAACATACAAAAATATGCAATAATAATTACATAATAAAACGTTACATAGTGTAACTGAAACAGTTGTTAAAAATCAGCACCCGTCGATTCTATTCCTTTGCATATATAATTCTATACATATTACATTTAATTTTTAATTATAAATACATAATTTACTATTTTCTATGGAATTAAAACCTGATAATGACCTCCTCCCCATGTGGACCCTGATATTTGTTAATAAGAATTTATGCTCGACATACAAGAGAATATGAATATTAGTTTTATCGCAAACTATAGTTGGATACAATTTTAATATGACGCAGTGGCGTGGACTACGCGAACTATTTGAATAAAATCTACGTAGTACGAACAATAGGGACGAAGTTGCCATAATTTGAATTTCTCCAGATTCTTGTGTAAGAAGTAATTTTATTCCAGGGTAACTAGATTATAGTAATAAAGGTAATAATTTACAATTTATATACTTACACTTTCGTGTTTCATTTACACTTTCGTGTAAAAAGTAAATATTAAACTATTATGGCATGTTGGTCTAGTAGTTAGCGACCCTGACTGCTAAACCAGTAGGTCGTGGGTTCTATTCCCATCCAGGACAAATGTTTGTGTGATGAATCATTTGTTCTGTATCTGGGCGTAATTTATCTATAATATGTATATATTTAGAAATATATAAGTAGTGTATCAGCTGTCTGGTTACCATAAGAACAGGCTCTGAATAGTTTGGGATCGATGGCCGTGTGTGAGTTGTCCCAACATATTATTATTATTATTATACATTATTATACACTCGGGATTGAGATTTGACTGAATTTCCTTAGAAAAAATTATCGACGATTTTCAATGAAGACGACATAATATTATGAGCGACTACAGTCCAGTGGGTATGGGCTGGTCCTCATGAGTGAGGGTCCGGATTCGATCCTGACCCCTGTGGTGCCTAGAAATGGGTTCTTAGTGCACCCTGAAGACGAGACCATCGCTCGGTCGGCGATGAAGGAAAACATCACGTAGAAACCTGCATGCCTGATGAGATTGAAAGTCTTTGAAGGTATGTGAAGTTCACTAATCCGCTTTGGGCCAGCGCGTCAGTGAACTATGGCGCAATATCCTCGCCTGATTTCGAGGAGGAGGTGCCCAGAAGTGGAAAACAATATATGAGTTGATCCTTTTTTTAACATCTAAGTTTCAAAACTCATCTCACGCTGTACTTGCGTGCCAATCTGTATGGAACGACAAAAATTGTGAGTCAGCGCCGCCCTCAATTCCGACTGGAATGCGCCGCGGACACTGACTGATGGCTTCGATGGATCGAGCGAACTTTAGATCGGATACAATACATTTTTACACGTCAACAGAGGAAGAACACGCGCGCGTGAAACAATACGTAATAGTTCGTTTATTCTTTACTTCGACGTTTAAGATAAGTTATCTATGTGTGAGTAGCATGGGTGTAGAATTCAGACGTATATAGAAGAAAAGAACACTTCATATGAGCACTTTGCAGACAAACTTTCTGTGACGCAAACGTCCGCTTGGCGGCGTGACGAGAACACCGCGATGTCCCCAGCATATGAACCTATGAGAGCGAGCGAGTGCGAACTAGGTTTGCTGGGGACATGTCCTCAATAAAGTCGGCACATAAAATACTTAAGAACTGTTCTTCTATATTTGCTGAATTATTTGGTGTAGCTGAGCGTTCCAAGGAACGTGATTGGAGTTCGCCTATCTAGGGAATATAAAAACCAATTAGACTATTCAATACAATTAAAACGTTTGAAATAGAATAAACATTTATTGAGTATTTTACAATACGTGCAGTCAACACAAGAGCCAATTTCACACTTTTATAACGTAGCATAAATTACATAACAGATACTTGTGTTTCCGATATAGCTTCAGTTAATTGACAGGTAAACAAATTTTAACAAGAGTGGTAAAAAAGTATTCGATATCAATTTATAAAAATGTTGCGAAATAATTGAAAACAATATTAGTAAGTGAATTTACTGTAAAGCTTTACTTAGTGTGAATTAATTGAAATTTGAAACGCTTTCTTGTTTGTTTTCAACTATGTGATATTCTTTCACTTCATTGTTTTACTATCCTAATTACGAAGGTGGAGTAAACTGCTTACAATGTTATATGTCATCATAACTGGTTCGGTAGTTTAGGAGTTACTGGCTGCCAAATATATTTTATACCACTCAAAGGCTTTCATAATTTTTTGCACTTTTTTGGCTTTTCTTTTATCTAAGTAAAATCTTCTGTCGATTTTATAAATCCATCTTTTTTTCCTAAAACGAACACATCATTTTAAACATTATTGGCACAATTTATTGAGAATCTCGTGCGGAGGATCCATTAGAGATCAAAAGACACCTTCATAATATATGAAATGAATTTATATATTTCTTATTTTGTACGATTAGGATGCCAGTGGCAAGAGATCGTTTGTCTTGGCGTTCATTGAAGGACTATCTTTAGTAGAGGATGGTAGATGTTGCCATCATCATAATCATTTTTATCCAAGATTTGCTTCATCATCATCATCAGCCTTTATCCGGTCACTGCTGAACATAGGCCTCCCTCGATGAACGCCAAGACGATCGGACCTGCCACTGCCCGGAGATACTGATTACTGATACTGATACTGAAGGTGTGTGAAGTTCGCCGATCCACATTTGGCCAGCGAAACGGTGAAACCCGTGCCCAGCAGTGGGATATAATATTTGGGTTGCTACTTATTTACGCTCTTCATGTGGGCCTTTGAGGTGTGCAATATTGATAAAAAATTTCAACAAAAATTTCGTTACGTACATTATAAAGAAAACATTTTACATTTTAGTATATTCCTGAAGTGAATGTTTTAGTGCTTAGCGTTTAATTCTTGTCACGTCTTCATCCTATTTCTGTCATAAGCCGCGCTGTTAAAATTTTCAAGCTTGGACGGGAAATAAAATTTTTCGCAAGCCCCTAATCTAATTCCAGGAATTGAAATAAAACATGCATTCCGAATCTTGCCCGTGGGCTAGGCTAGATTTATTAGTACTTAGTTACTTTTAAATTAGTACTAGGTAGCGCCCCTTGGTTTTTCCCGCATAGGTGAATATGGGCATTCCAATATTAGCCTATGATTTTCCTCGTTAATAGCTTTTCATAGTAATGATATTTTAAATAGTAGATGGGTAACGTAACAAATTTGTATATTTTGTCTTTTTATAAATAAAAAATTCAATGCTAATATCATGTCGATAATATGATTTGCCTAATTGTAGTGTTATTTTATTGTATTTCATACCCTTTATTGGTTCATTAATTTATGTATATTATTGTAATTACTTATCGTTATTGTTTTCTTATGTTTACGCGAATTTCACTCATTATAATGAAACAACTTTTACGGATTTTATCGCGGTTTATTTAGTTTTTTACAAGCCCGACGTTTCGGATACTTTACAGCAACCATGGTCACGGGAGGACCATGGTTGCTGTAAAGTATCCGAAACGTCGGGCTTGTAAAAAACTAAATAAACCGCGATAAAATCCGTAAAAGTTGTTTCATTATAATATTTATCTTTATTATATTTCATAGCTTTTAAAACAATGATAGTTATTTTTAAGTACTTTGTAAGCGAGGGTGTCTCAAGATAAAATTTAAGAAAAAAGTGGTATTTTATGCACAACCTAGGTCCTATTAAATCGAATAAATTAACAAATAAAGGAGCATTGTTATTCTAATGTTAGCTAGAATATTTGAGTAATTATTTATAGTACTAAAGTAATCTTAATATCCAGTTCTAACAGATAATCAAGTTTTGTATTAACAAACCCTGGTTTATATTGAAATTAGATAATGTTGAATATGAATTTCAATTTAAAACAACGGTTAAAGTAAGTAGTTTATTAAGTTTAATTACTTTGTATACAATATAAATAAGGAGGAGCTCGTGGCGCAGTGGAAACAGCCGCGCGGATCGATCCACCAGGTTAAGCAACGCTTGCCGAGGTTGGTCCGTAGATGGGTGACCATCTTTACATTCGAGACTCTTCCGTGCCTCGGAAAGCACGTTAAGCCGTTGGTCCCAGCTGTCATTCGTGGATCTTTGACAGTCGTTACGGGTCGTCAGAAGCCCAAGAATCTGACAACCAGTCTAACCGCGGGGTACCGTATCAACCAGTTACTGGGTTGTGGAGGTCCGGCAGCAATCGCTTCATGTAAAATACTGGTATTCAGCTGAATCTGGTTAGACTGGAAGCCGACCCCAATATATAGTTGGGAAAAGGCTAGGCAGATGATGAATAAGGTTTAAGAGTGGAGGCCGGGTTTAGGTAGACGAAGTGGAAATACTGTCTGTGCAGTGGCCGGTCCGTGTTGGATACGAGTGTAAAGGAATCGATCGTCTTGGCGTTCATTGAAGGAGGCCTACCTTCAGCAGTGGATGGATAAAGGCTGATGATGATGATTAATGTTGATGATGATACTTAATGCGACTAAAATCTCTCCCAGTCACCATAATATAAAAATAATTATAATGTCACAGACACGCGATCTTAGCGCAGGGAGTATCGAGACGGAATCGATAATGTTGAACTCGATACTTCGGTATTCGATATTCTCGATACTTTTATAAGTTTTAATAGCGTCACACGATATTAATTTTTTGAACAAAGAACTTTATAAATGACATCCTTTTTAAATTTCGATCCTTAATAGGATTTCGTATTTTTGTTCTTTATGTTCTTTTGAAAATATTTTTTTAATGTAATATTATAAACGCTATATATGCGTATATAGATGACTAGATTATAAAAAAGGATAACGTAGGAAAAAAACCTTAAATCTGTTTTTTTTATTAACAATTTCTGTACAATTACTGTCGCGTAAAATATTTATAAACTAAAAATATTTTCACAGAATACTTTACATGAAATTTTCCAGCGTTTTTTCCATTTTCAGACTTGACTTCGGCCTTACCGAGCAAATACAGACTAGGCCGTATGGAATATAGTCCTTTGCCTATTTGTGATAAAATTTAAAACGATTCGAAATCTACCATCCCTTTCTATTTTCACTAACTTATATCTTCCTCTCAAATTCCGTAACGCTTTCGGCACCATTTACCTGCTTCTAAGTCGACCGTACGTAAAAATGTTTTATTCTAATAACTATAATAAGCTTTTTGTCTTTCTCATAAGTCATAAATTCCCAAACCTAATTTAAACCTGCGTCAACTCGATTATCGATTAAAATAATCGATACTTTTATTTGCGTATCTGGATACTGGCCAGCATATAGCCATGTTTCAGAGCTTACTCGAATAGCATCGTACGTAGAAAATTGAGGTTTGAATTGAATTCTACATGGTAATAGTGGGATACGGTTATCGATGCTCCAGAATCGAATCCGAAGTGGACTTGTCGAGATTCGAATGGTGATTGAGTTATAAGTGTCTAGGGCTGGCGGAATATTTCTAAAAGTATTATAATCATCAACATCATCACCAGTTTGGTTTTATAGTTTGGCAATAATATTTTTTTTAAGTTTTCCTTATTTAGCCCCGAATTTGATTCAGATGTATAATGAAAATAGTCTTTTTGTATGTTTTATATATCGCTTATAAAGTAAAATATAGTTCGTGAAAATTTAGAAAAATAATACATACAGTTCTATAATATTTAGGTATATTGATGTGTGGTCGTCGTCGATCGTCTTAGCGTTCATTGAGGGAGGCCTAAGTTGTTCAGAAGTGGATAAATATTGATGATCGTGAGTCTAAATCATCGCTAGACATCCGCGTAATATATTTTCATTTTGTTTTGAAACATGTACCTGCGTACATCGTAATATACCAAATTGTTATTAACGTCGGCCATATTGCCGAAACGTGGTTAAGATATGAAGTAAACAGGTTTGTTACATTTCACATTATTACTATAAGAATGTATTTTCGTGGTCAATATATATAATGGTATAAAAATCCCTTTATAACTTTAACACAATTTGATTATAATAATTATACTACAATATATTACAATGATTTGATGAGAGGTAGATCGAACTCTCTCCCTTATACGACAGATAAAAAACAATAACAGCGAGACATCGGTAAACGGAAAAATCAACAGATTGACCAACAAGCAAAAATCATAACTAAAAAGCAAAGCCCTCCCCCAAGCCGACTGGTCCTCGTGGGGGAAAATGACCAAGACCCTCTAAAGATAAATCATAAAACACAGAGAAAAAACCATAAAGACAGTAAAGAAAATAAAAACGCTCGCAGTTCAACCAAGGATATACATATAGCTACCATCAACTGTAGATCATTAAGAACTCCGGAGAAATTAAAAGAATTCGAATTAGCCATAGAGCAAATTAAATGGGATATAATAGGGATAAGCGAAATGAGAAGATTTGGAGAGAAAATAGAAGAATATGAAAAATATATTTTACACTATAAAGGAGAGACGCAAGGACAGTACGGAGTTGGATTTATGGTTACTAAAAACCTCGCTAAACAAATTGAAGAAATCCGAGGAATCTCAGAACGAATCGCTATTCTTAATATAAAGTTACCGCTCTACGGGAAGGAACTTGAATCGTGGACTATTATCCAGGCATACGCACCAACCGAATCGGATAAAAAAGAAGACATAGTCAAAACTGAAAATTTTTATTCTAATTTACAAACAACCCTCGAAAATTCCCATAAAAATATAATAATAATGGGGGATTTTAATGGACAAATTGGAAGAAGTAACATGGGAGAAGAATCCACGGTAGGCAATCACGGATTTGGTAACAGAAGTAAAAATGGAACTAGATTAATACATTTTGCGCTACAAAATAGATTAAGCATCTTAAACAGCTTCTATAAAAAGAAAACAACCAAAAAATGGACCTGGACCTCACCAAATGGACTTTACAAAAACGAAATTGACTACATTTTGTCCAACAAACGAAACGTCTTTAAAGATGTGTGCGTAATAAACAATTTAAATTTTAACACTGATCATAGAATGGTACGAGCAACTTTGAATGGAAGTAACATAAAAAAAACCAAGAAAATTTCATAACAAATCTTCAGCTCTGGACTGTAAAGGCAATAAAGACTTACTTCTTGAAAATTTAAAAACAGCAATAAAAAACATAGCAACAGAAAATAAAACAACGCAAGAAGAATATGACAACTTTATAAAGGTACTCAAAACGGAAACCATAAAAATAAATACAAGCTCTAAAAGTGAAATATCAGTGACGACAAAAAACCTATTACAAGAACGGAAAGAATTGCTGCGCAATAGAAATAACAAGACCAATAGCCAGAAGATAGCAGATCTAAGCAAAAGAATAAACGAACAACTTAGAAAAGAGAGAAAACAAAAAAGATCACATACATTAAAAAAATACATTGAAAGAACGGGAGGAATAAGGAAAGCTATGAAAGAACTAAACAATAAAAAAGACTGGATGCCAAACATGAAACGTAAAGATGGGAATAGAACATGCAAGAGATCTGAAATACTAAAAATAGCTACAGAATACTATAGAGAATTGTATAAGAGTCAAAACAGAGAAAAGGTTATGCAGGAATTTAATACAGCAGACCCAGAGCCCATACCAATAATACTAAAAGAAGAAGTTAAAAAAGCAATAGACACGCAAAAACTAGATAAAGCGCCTGGATCAGATCAGATAACAAATGAATTGTTAAAAACAACATTGCCAGCAATAATTCATAAATTAACAGATATATTCAACAAAATTATTGACACAGAAGTAATTCCCGAGGACTGGACTAAATCAACCATAGTAGTAATACATAAAAAAGGAGACAAAGGAGATATAAGAAACTATAGACCCATAAGTTTAACTTCAAACATCTACAAGGTGTTTTCGAAAATTATTCTATCACGCCTTACCAAAACACTGGAAGATAACCAGCCAAAAGAACAAGCAGGATTTCGTAGTAACTATTCAACAATAGATCACATCCATGTCCTAAGACAAATCCTCGAAAAATATAATGAATATAATAAAATTTACTACCTAGGATTCGTGGACTTCAATAAAGCATTTGACTCTCTGGAACATGACTATATATGGGAAGCGTTAGAAACCCAAGGGGTACAATTAAAATACATACGAATACTCAGAAAAATTTACACGAAAAGTACCGCACAAATAAAATTAGAATCTAATGGTGAAGAATTTCCAATTCGTAGAGGGGTACGGCAAGGGGATCCTATTTCACCCAAATTATTTTCAGCTGTTTTAGAGATGATAATTAGAAAACTAGACTGGACGAAAAACGGACTCAATATAAATGGTGAAAAACTGACCCATCTACGCTTCGCAGACGATTTAATACTATTTTCAGAATCGCCTCGGTCCCTAGAGCTAATGTTACAACAACTATCCGATAAAAGTGCTAAAGCAGGGCTGTCAATGAATACTAGTAAAACTAAAATAATGACTAATTCATCAACAGCTGATCCAATAAAAGTAAACGAGGAACAAATAGAGTACGTAAATGAATATATATATCTAGGGCAACTCATATCTACAGAAGATTGCATGCAAAAAGAAATAGAAAGAAGAATAACAAACACGTGGAAACGTTATTGGTCTCTGAGCGAAGTAATGAAAAACGTAGACATGCCTATGAAAGAAAAAAGGAAAGTATTCAACATGTGCATCTTGCCATGCTTAACATACGGATGCCAGACATGGGCATTGACAGAACAGTTGTTGAGTAAAATAAAAAAAAAAAAAAAAAAAAAAAAAAAAAAAAAAAACATGTCAAAATGGGATTGAGAGAAGCGCAATAGGAGTAAAGAGAAGAGATAGAATAAAAATAGAAAAAATAAAAAAGGCTACAAAATTTAAAAATGCACAAAGAGTAACCAGACAACTAAAATGGAGATGGACGGGGCATATCCTAAGAGATGGGAAAGATAAATGGACCAAGATCATAACTGAATGGTATCCAAGGGATAGCAAAAGAAACAGAGGTAGGCAAATTAAAAGATGGGAGGACGAAATAAAAAAGGTCGCTGGTCCACTATGGACCCGAGTAGCAAGAGACAGGAGGAGATGGAAATCTTTAGAGGAGGCCTTTGTCACAAGACAAGCTGTTACAGAGTCACCGTTTGCCGATAACGTATAATTATAACTTAGGATAGATCTTTAATATAGTAATAATAATAGGCATTTATAAATTGTAGAGGAATTATTTTTTGTGAGAAAACAGCAATAAAGGCTATTTTATTATTTATTTTATTATATTACAATGACAAAAAATTATAAATAAATTACATATTATATAAAAAAAAGTAAAGTATCAAATCTTTATATCCCACTGCAGGGCACGGGTCTCTGGTCTGGCATAATATTTATGTGCCACAATACATAACTCATAAAACCCTGCACTGCGTTTAAACAGAAAATACTAACATCCAACATTCAAACACTCAAAGGCCAAAGCGTATAAGAAATTGAACTTGTCCGAGAAAATTCCAGGATTCTCAATATCACGAGATGGCCATCTGGTTAGGAGCAAACAATTTATTAGTACGGAAGAGTACGGACAAGTACGTACTAGTACGGAAAAGTACGTACGAGTACGTATAAGAACCCTTATTGTACGACAAAGATGCGCCAACAATAGGAGCTCCAGTATAGTGCAGTCTTTAACTGAATGATTTTTAGGGTACCGTATACCTGTCGTCAAAAATATTATTTTATCGAAGTTTAAATTACATCTGGATATCGGATTGAAGACCTCTGACATATTGACTCTATACTGACAGGTAGGGTTGCCAGGCGTCCGGATAAAGCCGGACATAGGTAGGCTTTTTGATAACGTGTCAGGCTAAAATAAACGGTGTCCGGCTTTTGTCAGACTTTTTACATTTTGCAAACGAGCGATGCCTAATTAGCCTTAGGCTAAGACTGTCTTGGCATTAGATTTTATCTATTAGTTCACCAGAATTTAACAAAATGTATGATACTCATAATAAAAGCTTGATTTTACATACAATTTCTTTGTCGTACCTATAAATACTGTCCGGTCTTTCTACCCAAATGTCCGGTCAAGCTGATTGTTCTATCCGGCTATTAGGTTTGGCGACCTGGCAACCCTACACGTAGGAAAGCCTATATTATGAGGACTAGTTTTACTTGAAACCTTCGTGACTTTACTGATTAGTTTTATCAGGTTAGTTAATACCTGTCGTATTAAAAAATCACGAAGTATACAATGGAACAAATTAATAAACATTGGTATATAATTTACTCTTAAAATTCCTTTCACCTATAACTCTTTCTTCCAGCTTTACCGTAGTTGTGTAAAAAGTGACGAAACACTGATTATCCTTGCTATATCGAGACTATCTTTTTTATACAAATCTCATTGTCACGTTTCGCAGGCAATTTGTTGGCAAAAATTATTTTGGGACAGCCAATTCTGTCAGACAAGGGTTGATCACGTGAAGGAATTGTACTGGCGAATAGAAAACTTTCATTTAGAATTTATTAAAAAAACATACTTTTATATCTTGTAGGCCGGGTTTTTAACATATCATGTGAATCCCATTTTGAAATAGAAAAAAGAATTGAATGAAGCTTGTGGTACCTAGTACATTTTTTGGGATAAGCCACCTACCCACTGCTGCGATTCCGCTTAAAGGCCTTTTTGGCCACAGCATAGGAGATTGCGAAAAAAACATAATACATACTATCCGAATTAATGATGAAGCTGGTAGTTAAAATGGTTCTTGCACACATGACTCACGAGAAACTTTTAGATGTAGATATGAAAGAGACAACGCCATTGTAAATAAGTTAGACCGCAAGACCGGGGTGGTACTACTTGTCACATAATACCAAAGTAAAGTGACAGCTTGTGAGGTTCCGGTGGTTCGGTTGTCATCATAAGCTCTGATTGCTCCTTTGCCTCCTTATGCAATTAATACGTGCTGATTGCCCAAAAGAAATTGCTCGGAAGCTAAAAGACCGATAATATTTTTTTCGTGTTAAACAAAAACGTAAAAATTTAAAATAAGACGTGAAGTTTGATAAATAACAGGTTTATGAGAGCTGAAACTATTACGAGTAGGATATTATTATTTCGATAGTTTCGACACTATATACGAAATGCCCCGTTTAAGACGCCAAAAATAAGTATGATAATTTTAAATCTAATATTGATTTGTGATACTCAAATGGCACACATTTTGTATGACTATTTGAAGCTTTTTTATAAGTGGCTTCGTGAAAGATATCTTTAGAGTCACAAGTCGGTGCACTGCAAAATGTCTTGTAAAAACGTCTGTCAGGATTCGCTTGAATACACACAGCAGTATACTTACGCCCGGTTTCCGGATGACTAATCAACGCAAAAATTAACAAATCAACTGTCAAATCTCTTGTTAAGTGTTAAATGAGTTGCTAGAAGAATGGTTAAATTACCTAATCGGCCTCTCAGTTGACATAGCCACTACAATGAAAGGCAGTCAAATTCGACTCTAAAATCGTATGTTAAGCGCCATTAACAACCATGTTAGTTCACACTTGACATACAATTTGACCAACGTTTCAGAAACCGAGTGTTAGTGGTGAAGACCATATGTTCGGCTATCGTCAGGTAGGATATTAGAAGCTCCCGGCTTACTATACACCCTGTGATGATAGGACCCGGATCCTGAAGACCTCTCTACATGAAGTTAGAGCAGTCTACTATATCCCTACTAATATTATAAATGCGAAAGTAACTCTCTTTGTCTGTCTGTCTGCCTGTTACGCTTTCACGCCTAAACCACTTCACCGATTTTTATGAAATTTAGTACACGTTTAGACCAGAACTTGAGAAAGGACATATGCTATCTTTTAACGCGAAAGAAGGCTTGGAGGGGCTTAAATAGGTGATGAAAGTATGTGTGGAAGTTCGTCATTATTGAAGATGACGCCATAGAAAGGCTATAAGGCTATAAGGCTATATACCATCCCACTAAGTCGCCGTTATAAATCATAGTTAACGCAGGCGAAACTGCGGGAAACAGCTAGTAGGTCAACAAAAGTGGACCACAGTGGCAGTGGGCGTGTGGTACGTAGTGTGTATAAAAAAGAAATGTGGTGTCGTGGGACACCAGGTAGGAACGAAGTTCCTTCGGCTAAAAAGAAAGGTATTATACACTACTCGCTTGTATATGCGACTGTCGCGCCTGAGCACGTCTCATTTAACGCTTTTATTCCACGCACTTTTTCTAACGGTTTTACTATCACATTTTTTTCAGTTCGGTCGCGCAGCAAAATCCCTATCCCCTCCAAGCCTGCCGTAAGGAACTTCGTTCCAAAAATAAAATGTAACGCTTTTGTACGTGAGTGTACATACCTCTGTCACGTTGATGTCGAATACCAGCACGTATTATACCGTGAGTCTCTCAAAGTCGAGTCCCGGCGGAACGACGATTTGCACTAAACTCATCATTTTAAATACGTTTATTTGTTTGTATACACACTAGGCATGCCCTACGGCTTTACTTTACCTAAAACGTTAGAGCGACGATGGTCCAGTTGTGGGTAGACTCGGTTTATACGAGAAGTTCCGGGTTCGATCCTGAACACCCCGTGTGTGCCTTGAAATGGGTTTGAGTGCACCCCAAACACGAGACCATCGCTCGCTCACCGGTGAAGGAAAACATCGTGAGGAAACCTGCAAGCCTGATGAGATTGAAAGTCTTTGAAGGTATGTGAAGTTCACCAACGTGCATTGGGCTAGCCCACCGGTGAACCTCCAAAAGCCTTCCTCGCCTAATTTCGAGGAGGAGACCCGTGCCCAGCAGTGGGATATAATATAAGGGTTGATCCTTTACTTTACTTTTACTTTTTACACCTCCTACTCCTACTTTATCTGGTGGGTGATAAATTCATTTTGTGTAGCCCCATAAATCCTAAGAACTTGTGTACCTTATAGGGAAATAAAAAATGTTATTAATACGTCTTTACATGTAAATCTCAGTAAACACATTAGCTGTTTTTACCTTATTTCTATAGGAAGAATTTTTGTACTGAACAAAATGCAGATGGAAAAACTGAAAATTATCCTGCCATTCGCTCTGAAACAGCAAATTTTGCGGAATATGAAATGCGATGAGACACACACTTGATCATACAAGTGTTCCAAATATTCAATAAAACATGACACCTGAAATCCATAAGATTATTCTGCGTTCAATTTCATAATATTGGGGCTAAGACAAGACCACGTGTGAGCGTAGTATTTTATAAATGCCTCAATATTTCTCAACACTCTTTCCTTAAGATGACACTCGCCTGACATGTGTCTAGTTTAATTGAATGTATGATTGCAACTAGAACGCGCGCCAAGAAGAATAGAACTTCTCGATAATATTTAAATAGTATATTTTATGTGTGTGTGTGCGAGCGTGTGTGTGTGTGTGTGTGTATGTGGTATTTGTGTGGTTGCGTGTGTGCGTGCGTGCGTGCGTGATTTTTTTTTATAATTAAAATCTGAATTAGATTGGAGTGTTCTTCAATGTTTGATAAAAATTGGTCCAAGACAGCCACCATTAGGATTACATATTTTTCACAACTCCCTCAATATGGGTATCACATGAAAGGACCTGACTAGAAGGATGACATACACTTTACATAAACTATGACATTTCAATCTGTAGTTCATGTTGGGGGTAGAATTGATTTGGCCTCTTAATTTACGACTGGTCTGTAATTTTTCCGTAGCTCAACGTGCTATGGAGCGTGCTATGCTTGGTGTTTCTCTGGTAGATAGGATTCGAAACAAAGTCCTCCGCCAGAGAACTAAAGTTACCGATATCACGCGAAGAATATGCACGTTGAAGTGGCAATGGGCTGGTCACACACTCAGAAGAACGGATGGCCCATGGGTCAATAAAGTTCAAGAATGGAGGCAGCGTTTAGGTAGACGAAGTGTTGGTCGACCATTAACCAGATGGGAAGAGGATCTCTGTGCAGTGGCAGGTCCGTGTTGGATGCGAGTGGCAAGGGATCGGTCGTCTTGGTGTTCATTGAGGGAGGCCTATGTTCAGCAGTGGACGGATGATGATGATGACATTTCAAATTCAAAATAGCTGCCACCTAAGTTAACTATGCTGTTTTTGAATAATTATATATTTTGGCCTATTTTTCTTTTCAAAATTGCTTATAAGAAGTGTCTCAGGAACAGAATGAAATATGAGAGAGAATAGGGATGTTGACTAATTTTTTTAATTGATTTTATTTGATAGATATACTATAGACAAACACGAAAAAAAGACTTTTGCAAAGAAATGTTTCCAATTTTAACAAAAAATTTATGTTTTTAAAATTGCCCTTGAAACGCTCCCAGCGTCATTACGTCACACACCGCATTCAGAGCTCGCACTATGTTATAGTCCTCGCCACTTTTAAAGTCCTGCGACTAATGCCTGAACTAAATTTGACAACATTGACATCTTGACATCTGTCTGGAGTAAGAAGTTGTGATATTTTAAATTGTTTTACGTGAAATATGGAGCATATAATATAAAGTAAGGTGTAAAAATTTAAGGCCGTATAATGATCGTTAAAGTGAAATAATTTTGTGAATTGGAAAGTAAAAATAAACAACAATTAACCCCGTTAAATAATATGTTTATAAATGTCACTGCCATGACAGGTAAATTTTAGAGATGCCAGAGTCACTCATTTTTGCCTAATTTATGGTTAAAATATTATCATTTACTCTATACCTGCATTTATCTTATGATATTTTATATGAATATAAATACAAGGTAAAAGAATTAAAACCTTGTTCAGATGAATGATATTTTCAGGTGTTTCTGTAAAAAAGGTCTAATAACAAAGGAAGTAACAATAGCAGCAATTACTTCTGAGAAAATCGTCACTCCTGGCAAAAGCCGAACACATCCGAAGAAGCTTGTTTTAGATGAATTCTACTAATCGGTTATACGTAAAAAATACGAATGAAATATTAACAAAAAAATGTTTTATTTTACTTAAACCTGGCAGGGAGATTTTTATTTTGCTGCTATAATTATTTTTGTCATTATTATCATCATCAGTCTTTATCAATGCACTACTGACCATAGACCCTATAATTATTTAAATTTTTTATTGTACTAGACTTGGTGGAAAATCATTAAAATCTTCTAAAGTGGCGATGACTATAGAGTCATCGCCACTTTAGAAGTCCGATAGACGCGGCGCTGCGATCTCATAACTCAATGTTGCCAATTTATAGTGTAATGATTTTCCACCAAGTCTAGTACAATAAAAAATTTGAATAATTACAGGGCCCATGGTCAGTAGTGGATTGATAAAGACTGAGTATGATAATAATGACAAAAATAATTATAGCAACAAAATAAAAATCTCCCTGCCAGGTTTTAGTAAAATAAAACATTTTTTGTTAATATTTCATTCGTATTTTTTACGTATAACCGAATAGTAGAATTCATCTAAAACAAGCTTCTTGGGATGTGTTCGGCTTTAGCCAGGAGCGACGATTTTCTCAGAAGTAATTGCTGCCATTGTTACTTCCTTTGTTATTCGACCTTTTTTACAGAAACACCTGAAAATATCATTCATCTAAACAAGGTTTTAATTCTTTTACCTTGTATTTAAATTCATATAAAATATCATAAGATAAATGTAGGAATAGAGTTAATTATAATATCTTAACCATAAATTAGGCAAAAATGAGTGACTCTGGCATCTCTAAAATTTACCTGTCATGGCTGTGACATTTATAAACATATTATTTAACGGGGTTAATTGTTGTTTATTTTTACTTTCTAATTCACAAAATTATTTCACTTTAACGATCATTATACGGCCTTAAATTTTTACACCTTATTTTATATTATATGCTCCATATTTCACGTAAAACAATTTAAAATATCACAACTTCTTACTCCAGACAGATGTCAAGATGTCAATGTTGTCAAATTTAGTTCAGGCATTAGTCGCAGGACTTTAAAAGTGGCGAGGACTATAGGTGAGTTATGACAGTTTGTACTTAACTCAATGTTCAGTGACGTCATCGCCTTATACGCGTTTGCAGTCACGTGATAATGCATGATAAATAACGCATTTTAAATTAATTTTCTAAATTTTAAGACAAATAAGTAGACTTTTAAAATGTTATTTTACGTTTTCAAATACTGTATTTAATATGTAAAACATAACTTTACATGAATTTGTAATATGTGTCAACATCCCTATTGTGTATTGTTTTTTATATTAGTAAAATATAACACCTCTTTGAATGAGATCATGTAGGTGCATTTTAATAAGTATATTAAACATACACAAAGGTAGATAGAGAAAACTAATAATACAGCGCACCTCTCGCGGAACGTACTTCAAAGGTGGAAACACAAAGCCGCCATTACAGGAAATGAGGGCCTTTGTGGGTCTTACAAATGTAGCGATACTAAAGATATATGACAATTTTATTTATCTTTATTAACATTAATTCAAAAGATATGTGAACATTTTATTTACATCCTACCTTACCTTTATATTGGACGCGTACCATCTTGAATACCAAAATAAGTATGATGAATTTATTTACACAAGGTAAATAAAAAAAAATACTATTACTTATTTTACTATTCGTAAAAATAAAACTATCGTTCACGACCTATATACTTATGTTAAATTATTATTAGTAATCACTATGATAAGCTCTAATAAATTGTATATATTCTATAGAATATGTCGGAAAAATTGTCTTCTTTTATATCTGCTAAACATAGGCCTCTATGAACGCCAAGGTGACATGATAATGGCTTATATTAGTCAGTAAGGTTTTAAACGTTGTTGGGATAAAACAAGAACTTGTCCAAACGTATATAGTAGCAAAGTGTGAATCTGATGTTCCTTAAATGGGGCCAATAGAGCTTCACACACAAATATTGTTTTTTTTTAATAGCATAAGAGGGCAAAGTAACTGTCGAAGCGTTGCGACTATCGACGCTCATCAACATATCCACATAACCAGAGATTATGCAGATGCGTTGCCCTCCTTTTCCCTATCCCCCCAATAGCCCACCGGAAACTAACAAACCGCATGAAACGCGACAGCTTAGCTTTCACTTTACGCCGATTGCATGTGAGCGAGAGGTTCCTCCCCGGTCGTGCCGGCCCAATTTGTCTGCAAAGCAGCATGGCACTACCTCTTACTATAGTACATAAAAAGATGAAGTTAATATCAATTTGAATCGTATCTATTTTCTATATATAGAATTCTGAATGATTTAAAACGTATAAATCACTTAAAACAAGAGCTGTCACTGGCACAAGGTAGTAATATACTGTCGCAGATTATACAACGCATTAGAATTCAAGGAATCGATTCCAAGCGATGTGTCCATATCAATATTATATAACTTTTTCATTATCGATATACATATATTTAATATATAAAATTCTCGTGTCACAGTTTTCGTTGCCATACTCATCCGAAACGGCTTGACCGATTTTAATGAAATTTTTTGTGCTTATCCGGTATCTATGAGAATTGGCCAATATCTATTTTTCATCCCCCTAAATGTTAGGGGTAGTCCACCCCTAAATTTTTTTTTATTTTTTAGACAAAATTTTTAATTTCTATTTTTTTATGATACAGCATACAAAAATACATACAACCCTAAATTTTGACCCCTCTACGATCAACCCCTATTTTGTAATTGCAATTTTAATATTGGCAGAACGAAGTCTGTCGGGACAGCTAGTAGTACATAAAAAGATGAAGTTAATATCAATTTGAATCGTGTATTTTCTATAATCCTAAATGATTTAAAAGGTGAATCAATACTAAAATAAATCACTTAAAACTAGAGCCGTCACTGGCACAAGGTAGTAATATACTGTCGCAGATTATACAACGCGTTAGAATTCAAGGAATCGATTCCAAGCGATGTGTCCATATCAATATTATATAACTTTTTCATTATCGATATACACAGGCTGGCGAAACTCCTATACAAAATAAACGATGTATGAAACGGACGTCCTTTTAATGGCTGCTATAATCCGATAAAATTAAGAAGAACATTATTAACTTTGGACCTACATTTACCGATGGCTCTTCTACATATAGATGGATTATATCGACCGCCATTTTGATTTTTGACAGTAAAATTGAAAAAGTCAAAAAGTGATATAAGATGGACGGTTATTGCAGATAAAAGATATTGTGTTTTTTAAAGTTACATTTTCACGTGTTTATTACATAAAAGTGTAATATTAATTAGTTATAGTCATTTTGTGAGTGATTCTCAGAGATTCAAATAGTGTTTCTGTAAAACAATATGAGAAAAGTAGCTTGTGAGATTTGTGGTATAAAAACATGCCGGGTTGGTAACAAACGTATTTTTATGGTAAAATATCCATTAGATAAAGATCGGCAAGCTAAATTACTTATTTAATCCATAAAGGAAGTCAATTCTAGTAGAAAATATAGAGGTTTAATATATTTTAACAACTTAAATATATAAAATAAACTTGTTATAAAAACTTCTTGTAGTGCTTACCCAGCAATCAGAATTTATCGACATCGATGTATAAACTCAGACTAATTATTCTATTATAATATATTATAACGTAAGCATTACATGCTGTTTGAGTCATTTAGTTAAATTTTAAGATTCAACTTATCATTCACTTTAAAGGTGTAAACAATGGGTCAAAGTGATATCTTATTTCAGATTTCCAAAAGATGTTAATTTAAAGAATACCTGGACCCTGATTGACAAAAATGCATATTTACTTGTAAAAATTGTTATAAACTTATACGTAAATTTAAGAAACAAACATATTGCTAAAGAAAAGCGAAGTAATATTTCTAAGAATTTTTTTTAAATAAAAATTATAGTGTTTGAAAATAAATGATTTTGTGAGAATTTGAAGTTTCTTTTCCGTTAATTCGTTAATTATAGATTTATTAAAACAATCTGTGTATCATTTACCCTTCATTTGTTTATGTTTTTAAAATAAAATTCGCACTATAACGAGTCTTTAAAAAGTCGATATCGATAAATTTTCACTAGTCCTAGCCCAGTACTAACTAGTTATGACATTATGTTGGCAGTATGTACCGCCAGGCGCCATGGTTCTGTCTGTTAGGTTGGTATTGGTTTAGAGTGCACGTTCATACATCGTTTTTTTTGTATGGCAGTCCCGTCTCTTAACGTTAGTTTTACATACTCTTTGGATATACATATATCTAATATATAAAATTTCCCTGTCACAATGTTAGTTACCGTACTCCTCCGAAACGGCTTGACCGATCTTTATGAAATTTTATATGCATATTCAGTAGGTCTGAGAATCGGCCAACATCTATTTTTCATACCCCTAAGTGATAGGGGTTGTTCACCCTTAAAATTTTTTTGTTAATTTTTGGACGAAATTTTTTGTTTTTATTTTTTTATAATGTGGCATTGAAAAATACATACAACCCTAAATTTTGACCCTCTACGATCAACCCCTATTTTGTAATTGCAATTTTAATATTGGCAGAACGAAGTCTGTCGGGACAGCTAGTAGTAGTACATAAAAAGAAGATATACGAAATCCTAAATGATTTAAAATTTGAATCAATACTAAAATAAATCACTTAAAACTAGAGCCGTCACTGGCACAAGGTAAGTAAGTAATATAGTGTCGCAGATTATACAACGCGTTAGAATTCAAGGAATCGATTCCAAGCGATGTGTCCATATCAATATTATATAACTTTTTCATTATCGATATAAAATACACAATTACACGGCTCGAATCAATTGTGTGTATATACACGTGTACAACTTTTACTGCAGCCTTTATATACTCATGACCAATGAAGTTACTATTTTTTAATATAGAATGACCGTTATTAATCATCTCCATTAATAATTACTATTATTTTCTATACTATTAGAATGCGCTGTGATGTGTGGCCGCGTGCATATTATGTATGTCTGCTTATTTCTTAATTGTTCAAAGTCAAAGTCAAAGTCAAAATTTTTATTCAAAATAGTACTATCCAAGTATCTTTTTGAAGGTCAATTGAGTCTACCACCGGTTCCAAAGTAAGTCCACAGAGAAGAACCGGCGAAACAAACTCAGTGGAACTAGTCTTTTCAAATACAATATTACAAAAAATAATAATACAAACAATACATAGTACTATACTAGTATAGTATATAAGAAGAATTCAGCAAGAAACTCTGTTGGGTTGGGTTGTTATATGTATATACTTTGTTTTGTGGACAGGTGACATTCACCGTCCATCAATTGGTTCGTCTGCTCTTCTGTTCAACTTACATATGAAAAAATACACCTACAATCCTTATAATATTAATATTGTATGTCGTTTTTTATAAAAATTGACACGTTTTTTGTCCACGATAAAATCACCAACTAGACCGATTTTAATGAAATGCTCACTGCTCGCGATACGCTTCAGGTTCAGACATGAGAGATTGCCTGTCAGTGATCCACTGCTTGGAACTTGTGACTTGTAGCAGCCAGGTGCCTCAGTACTGCGTTCGAGGTTTTGAATTTTGATTCCAATTTCCAACCAATGTATAAGTGTATAAGTGTGTTAAAACACGACTGTGTTTTTGAACGTTCAATTGTAGGTAGCAGTTTTTGTTGTATTTTATGAAAATATATATTTAGAAATATAGTTTATCCATGCATAAAATAAAAATATATCTGACAAGACAAGAAAAAAAAAATCGGATGAAGTTTTTCAAATGAAGATATCCCACTAGCTAGTCTAAAATATATGGTCGAGTCAGATTGTCATCGAACAAAATACTTATGCAAGATGTTTTTATATCTTTGAACTGAGCTTAGGTTGGCAAGAATTATAATGAACTAGTAGCGACCCGCGGTTCACCCATGTACTTCTCGATCCCGTGGAAGTACGGAGATAAATTAATTATATAGATAAAAATGTATAAGCTATATTATTGTAAAGTTTCATTAAAATCCATTCAGTAGTTTTTACGTGAAAGAGTAACAAATATCCATATTTACGAACTTTCTCGCTTAGATTATTAGTAGGAAGAAGGATTGGAGGACTCCTGTGACGATAGTTTTTGTAAAATGTCCGAAAAGCCGGGCATGTAAAAACCATAAGTTATGAGAAAACGCGTTAAAGTTATTTCATTATAATGAGTGTTTACGTAAACATATGAAAACAATAAGCAAGAAATGTAATACAAATCAATATAAAAACAAATGTTCCCAAGTTTTTTCAGTAAAAAAAAACATTTTCGATCAAGCAGAACATTTAGCGGGCAGTCTATTCTATGCACGTAGCAAAGTACTAATTTAAAACTTAGGTACCTACTGAAAAAATCTAGCTCGTTTCCCGCGATTGGTAGTCACTGCGAGATTCAAACAATTCCTTCTAATGTGGTTAACTTCTTTTTCTCTTTTCACTTGTTTTCTCAACAATGAAACCGATCTTATTTGAACGATGGACTCAAAGCTTATAGTCGCGGATTGAAATAGGCTAAGAAAAATTACAAATAAAACAATGAACATCTATTTCGGAGCACTGATGAAGGAAATCATCCTAAGGAAACTTCTTTCACTTCTGATGATTGAAGTCTTGGAAGGTGTGTGAAGTTCACTAGCCCGCACTGAACCAGAGCATTTGTGAACTATAATCTAACATCTGTAGTTAAGGCCTTTCTTCGTTCATGGCATCACAACAGCGTCATACGAGCGTTTAACAGTTCCTTCCATATTTTGGACAATTTAAATCTTATTATGTCGAATAATGGAATAACAAATAAAAATTGAGAAAGCCGGTTTTCTCCCACACTCCACGGCCATAATTCTTAAGAGGCAGTGGAGGAACGACTTAGAGGCGTTTAACATAGGTGACCCGCTTCGGTTTCAGCAGTCTGCGATCGGGTTTCGCGTCATCGAGGTGCCTTCCTCTACGAGTGGTGAAGGGTGGATGTCCTCGCTGATTGACTGGGGGTGGTGCTCACCGACGAGATGGAGGTACTAGCTATTTCGGATGTTAGCATACACGTTTGACGCAAAGCGCCGCAGCATTGTAATGACAAAAAAGGGGGCTGTAACCAGGGTCATGTCCGCGTGAGGAAAATCAATGCGGGTCAAACGGGCCAAGAAACAGCCCACATTGAGATCCCGTGGGCGGATGCAAAAAAGCTGCTCGAGAGTGGCAGCGTGAGGTTGGAACGGCATTGGTGTTCCAACTTGGAATAGAGCACACCGCCGGTAGAGCAGTGAGAGTTTGACCGCAGCAATCTCCACAAACCACTGCAGTCAAACTGGCAACGCCGGAGGTTCCCCTCACAACAAGCCAGTGGGAATCGAGTGGAGCCGGCAGACGTTGAAATTACCAAATAATGTCGTTCACCGGGGGAATATCAACCACTCAGAACCTTTTCCTGGCGGAGTAGAATGCCAGCATTCTCATTGTTAGTACAGAAAAAAATACACGATGTTTCTTTTACCCAGTTTTTATTTTTAATTTCTATTTCTTTTATTTAATATAATTCTTATCCTTTTATATTAGTCATTTAATAGAAAGATTAATACTGGTACATTTTGCCTTATCATACTAAAATCTCGGCTTTAATGAAACTATGAGCGACGCATCAATTAATTTATAATTAAAACTTGTGACGCAAAAATCAAAGTTGGAGTGAATCGCGCTTTAGTTAGCTAAGACGAGGAGTTCCGAACACATCGCGTTTCCAACATAAATCATACAATCAGGCCGCTAAGAGGTTTCGGCTTAACGACACACGGGACTAAAGTGTGTAGACAACCGCGATTTTATGTAACATTTTTACTTTTATGTAGAGGTACGGATTCATCAACCTTATCATCATAATCATCATCAGCCTCTATCCGTCCACTGCTGAACATAGGCCTCCCTCAATGAACGACAAGGCGACCGATCACTTACAACTCATATAAGTTCGCGAAACTAGTCCCTGGTTTTCATCAGGAGTCTTATCTACCCCTTTTTCCTATCCAAGTATAAAAAATAATTTATTATACTTGGAATTTATAACTAAATAAATAAATAATAAAAAAAACATATTTAGGTCAAAAAGTAGTAAAGTATCAACCCACAGAATATGTCCCACCGCTGGGCACGGGTCTTCCTTCGAAATAAGGCGATGAGGGTAGTGGGTAATGCGATGCGCTGGCCCAATGCGGGTTGTTGAACTTCACATACCTTCAAAGACTTTAATCTTATCAGCTCTGCAGGTTTCCTTCACCGCTGAGCGAGCGATGGTCTCGTGTTTAGGGTGCACTTAGAATTCTAGAAAAACCATTTTCTAGACAAGTAGGGTTGGGAGTCAGGATTGAACCCGGAATCTTTCGCACAAAAGGCCGTGTTCATAGCCTCTGGACCATCGTTGCTCTTCGCTCATATTTAGGTGCCCTAAGAACAAGAAATAGTAAAAATAAAAATTCGCTAATATCATTCTATTCGAATATATACATATAATCTTCATAATCTCTGGTAATGTGGGCGTCACACTCGCCAAAATACTTCGACAGTCAGTTCCGCCATAAAAAAAAAAAAACAATATGAATCACATAAAAAAAAATAAGTGGCGAGTTTGTCTTTGAGGGAATCGTATACCAACTAACTCAGAAGTAGAAATGTCGACTTTAAAAGATAAAGTCAAATGTGCAAAGTCGACAAATAAGAGCAAATCATCATTATTATCACGTGGTGATGACGATATAAATTAATTCAAAGAATGAACGACATCAACAAAGCTTTAACGGCTGTATAATAAAGACGCTTATAATTCGAACACAAAGTGAAATTAACCAAATTAAAAGCGGTATAACAACATTGTAAGCGATCTATTCGTTAATTTGATAATTATTTTCGACCCGTATCCTTTACGCTCCTTAAATTATTTTAAACAACATGTTTCCTGGTGGAAGTAAATTAAACCTTCCGAACAGGCTGCGTAACTGACACTTCGATGTACTGCACGAAGATCGTTGTCTAAAATCATCTTTCATCATCATCTGCCTAGCCTTTTCCTAATTATATTTGGGGTCGGTTTCCAGTCTAACCGGATTTACCTGAAGCATATTAAATGGAGTGACTGCTTACCTGACCCCCACAACCCAGTAACTTTTATTTACTTGACTTGACAATCTCGGTAGCTCAATGGTTAGCGCATTGGCGCTCAAGCCCGAAGGTAGCGGGTTCGAATCCCGCTCGGGAACAAAAAAGTTTCTGTGTTCCTGGTTAATGGATGTGTGATACACAATATGTGTATTATGATAAAAAAAGTATTAAATATATGTATTTCCAATGTCTGGTACCCGTAATACAAGTTTTTCGGAAACTTAGCACATCGACATTGACGTGGTGTAAAAGCATCGATGGATATTATTATTATTATTAAGTATAGATAGATATTATTATAATTATGGCTTGTAAATGTAAATAAAAACGTTTATATTCAATAATTATTATAAGAAATGATAAACGTTTAAGTTATACCTATAATAAGTTTAGTTTTAAAATATAATAAACCTAAACGGGTGCATATTTTGCAAACGCGTCGTTTCCCCGGGAATCGCACATCTGTATGTTTATGCTGTTATTCAAAGTCGAAGTAAGTTTCGTTTTTTTACGAACTTAATAAAGATTTCCGTTGTGTCAGAAAATAGATGGAGTGTACGTAACGTGGGTGATATAAACTCTTGTTTTAATAGGAGTTATTCTGTTTTGCGCGTGCAATAGATTGATTATTTTATAGGATACAATGCTACGTAGAAACTCAATATTGTTTCGAGCAATGAGCTAGCCGGCTACACTTTTTACACGCATTTTCAATTTTATGTAAGTATACATTACGACTACTGTGGCTCAGTGGTTAGCGCGTCGGCACTCAAACGCGAGGTAGCGGGTTCGAATACCAGGGAACAAAATGTTTCCTTTATATTAGAAATTATAAAATTATTGAATATATTTCCGTTGCCTAGTACCTACCCTTAACACAAGTTTTTCGAGAGCTTACCACGGGACCAGATTGACGTAATTTTTTTGGCTTTTGCATCATATTATTATTATTTTGGTTTTTGTAGTAGCCTTTATCCGTCTACTGCTGTACATAAGCATCCCTCAATGAACGACAGATCCCTTGGGCCTTGCACTCGCATCCAACGCAGACCGGCCACAAAAAATTATATTAAAATCCTATTATAATGTAAAAGAATATATAAATGTATCTTAATATATATATTTCTTGTGTGCGTGTGTATGTGACTGAACTCCTCCTAAACGACTGGACCGATTTGAGTGATTTTCTTTGTGTGTGTTCAAGTAGATTCGAGGATGGTTTAGATTCACAAATCAGACCGGCAGATGGCGCTGCAGTCGGTATCTAGGTTATTGATCTGTACTGCCACTATCGATTCGTATCTAAAGGACAACGTCTGTGGGGTCCGCTAGTATGAATATAAAAACGCTTGGGAATGAATTGCTCTAGATTTAAGTGACTGTGAAATAATGATTACAATTTTTTTTTTTTTTTTTTTTTTTATTTATTTATCAAATAAAGCAATAAAATACAACAAAAAATATAACTAGCAACAAAAAACCACATAGGGTTTAAACAAGTGCTAAACTTAATCTACACCATTAGTTAAATCATATTGTGTTATTTAAGTGCAACATAGTGGCTTTAAATTCATTATAATATGATACATAATATAGTTTATAATATTCCAATATGTACGCGCTAAAGTTTAAATTCAGGAGCCAAGCGGTTATTTTCTGTAAAGTGTTTTTTTAATATAGTTTTGATATTTGTAGGTGTTATACTTTGTCGTACTTCGAGAGGTAAACTGTTTATAAGCCGAGGCACAAGATATGCAGTCGTACGTTGTCCGTATACATTGTTTGCGCTCAGTGTAGTCAATTGGTTTCTCGACATAGCTCGGGTATGCACAGGGTGATCAATTAATTTTAAAAGAGTATCATTAAAATAGTTTTCTTTGAGGAGTGCGTAATGTATTTGTAAATGAATCGGAATAATTTTACAGTATTTAAATATACCATTTTCATCATTGACAAACTGATTTTTTATTTTAGGAGGGACCATGGTTTTCAAAATTTTAAGTTGTAATTTATATATATAGTCTAAGTAAGTTTTATAAGTTCGACCATAACTACTAAGGCCATATTGTATATATGATTCTGCTAGTGCATAATACAGCGTTAACATAGTTTTATAAGGAATACGTTTTTTAAGTATTGTAATATTCGCGAGAAAATGCCTCAATTTGTTACAAACCCTCTCGATATGATGGCTCCATTTAAAATTGTTGTCTATTATTAAGCCGAGGTATATTTGTTTGTCAACGATTTCAATAGGAGGACAGTTACAGCAAGATGTATTAACAGAGTGTAGACAATTATGTCCATGAACAACTATGTTCGGTAGAGGGATGTGTTTGGTGTGGGGGGATTTTATAATCATCAATTTCGTTTTGTCCGTATTAATTACCAGGCCAGCATCGTGGCACCATTTTGTGAGAGCGTTTACATCTATTTGTAGACATTTACTAGCAGTTTCTGGGTCTTTTGATGCTATAACTAGGCATGTATCATCTGCGAACTGATAGCACGTGCAGTTGGTGATGCAACGACTCATATCATTTACGTAAGTCAGGAAGTGCATAGGCCCTAATACCGAGCCTTGCGCTGTGCCCTCTGTTACCATTTTGGGCTCACTGTAACTAGTATCAATTTTAACTGAAAAGGTTCGATTGCTTAGGTAACTTTTGCACCAGGTTAACAGAGGGCCGCGAATACCACAATCATTTAATGCATCGACTAGGCGTTTGTGCGCCAAGGTGTCAAAAGCACGTTTAAAGTCGATAAAAAGAGCAAGCACATACCTCCTGTCATTTAGGTGTTTATTGACCTCATCGGCAAACCTCGATAAGAGGTCAGGAGCACTCCTACCGGGTTGGAAACCAAACTGATTTCTGCTGATAACATTTTTCTTTTTATAAAATTCATGAATTTGTTGACAGATGTATTTTTCAATAATTTTGTCTATCGAAGACAGCAGTGTAATGGGTCGATAATTTAGACAGTCATTTCGTTTTCCTTTCTTATAAATGGGTCTTATGCATCCTGCTTTTAAGTCGTCGGGATACAAGCCAGTTTGTACGCTACAGTTGACTAAATCGGCAATGCTTGATGCTACATCCTCACCTACAGCTTTAATATCATGAATTTTAATTCCATCACGACCCGGTGCTTTATTTGAGCTAAGTTTATGGATGATTTTATGAATAGAATTGGGCGTAGCTTTTTTAAATCGAATGCTGGCATCTAGCGATTTACGTGTGGTATCAGGGTCACTTAATGGTATGTTACAGTTGGGGATAATATTTTTAACTGACTTCTCAAAAGAGCTAGCAAATTTATTAGCGAGATCTTTAGTCGGTAATCCTTGTGCCTCAAATGCCGCATGTATGGCTGAATCGATGGACTGTGTCACCCTGCCTAACATTTGGTTAACAATGCCGTAGATTTTTTTGGTATTATTAAAATTATTATTTATTTGTTTAAGGTAGTATCTGTTTTGTTTATATTCTAATAATTTATGTACTTTATTTCGAATTTTATTGTATTCCAATTTTAATTTAGAGTCAGTGGGGTTTTTTTTCCATTTACAAAATAATTTGTCTCGTTTATCGCAAAGTATAGTGACATTATCATCGATCCACGGTGAGGTAAATTTGTAATGCTTTTTAGTTTTTATATTTTTACTAATTGAGGCAGTTGTATTTGAATTTTTAAAAGATGTAGTAATAAAGTTTAAAATGTCTAAAGGACTACTCATATATTTTGTTTCAGTCCAGTTAATTTTCTTTAGCTCCTTGTATAAAATATCATAATTAATCGTTACTTTATTGACACCCTGTACACGCCTAAGTGCCACAGGCGCGTCGTCAATGCATGCAAATAAAAGGACGCGATGATCAGCTAGTACTGTATCGAGCACCGCTGAGTACGGACGTAGTGTGGGAAATCGTGCAAAGATGTGATCGATACACGATTTAGTGATTATGTCTTTTTTAGTTTCGATTCTGGTGCACTGTGAAACTCCACATGCCAGTCCGTGCCCACTGAGGGCTCTTAAATATGAATTCCTGCATGCTGAGACCGACTGCAGGTCAACATTCATATCGCCAATAAGAAGCAGGTTTCGGCTCAGTTCGAACTTGGAGATATGATCACTTAGCTCCCTTATAAACAGTTTCTTATTTGTAGATGGTGGTCTATAGACTGCACACACGACTACGTCACTCTTCGAATCTAATTTTATTGTTCCTGTAAGGCATTCAAACATTCTATTTTTACATTGAATTGTAGTGAATTTTATATGATTTCGTACGTAAATAATAATTCCGCCACCTTTTTTGTTTGTGCGTAGTTGTGAGTACAGGTTATAGCCCGGCAGGTTAAACAAGTTAATTATACTATTTGATATACCTACTTCAGTTAACACAATTATATCTAAAGGAAACTTACAATTATGAATAGTTTGCTGGAGTTTGCCAAAATTTTTTATAAGCGATCTAATATTGACATGTAGGCATGACACATTTAATCGACTTTTAGATGGTAATTTTTTATAGAAATCGTTAGTAGAAATACAACTATAGATTTCCTTAATGTTTGTATCCATTTTTATATTATTTTATTTAATGAAGGGTATATTATATTGGTATATGAAAAGATTTTTTTTTTTTTTTACATAGAGGTTGATACATTAGGCTTTTCCATGGGTTGAGCTAGATATTGTTTTTCAATTTTGTTGATATCGTCGATGGTATGAATGTAGAATATTTTACTGTTACCTGTTTTCCTAGCACACACCCTACCGTTTTTACACCACACATATTGACAACATTTATTCAACAGTCGTGTTTTAGCGTTATATAATAAGGTTTTCTGATGCTTAGTTAGTGCTTCTCGTATATAGACTCGATCTTCTGTCTTCTCCTGTAGGATACCTGGTAGTATCATTCCCACTGTGAGAGATTTTTTCTTCCCTGCTTCTATCCACTGCTGTTGATCGATTTTTGTTTTTAGCTCGATAAGAATAGATCCTGGTTTGTCCCTGGCACCTGGAAGACGTTGTGATGACTGTATATCCTTTTCATTCATGTTTAAGTTGGATGCGACTGATCGAACCACATTTTTGCATTCATTAGGTGTAATTTCGGGTAGTCCAGCAATCTCTAAAGTAGTCGCGAGGGTTTTTTGTTCAAAATTTTTAAGACCCTGTTCTAACACATTAATTCTTAATTCGAGGTTTTTATTTTTATTGGAAAGGTCTAGATTTTTATTTTCGAGGTTCTTGATTCTGTTATCTTGCTGTTTTAGGGATTGTTCCATTGTCATAATTTGCTCGCTTAAAAAATCAAGCGAGTTCTCCAGATTTCCAATTTCTTCTCGGAATGTTTTCTTTACCTCTCGACTAATGTCTTTTACAAGCTTTTTGGCATCGAATAATTGGACATTGTCAGTCACCCCGTTTTCACTATCTTCATTATCATCATCGTCCTCAGGAATCATAAATGACGATCTACGAGATATATTTTTTAAGCAATCTTCGCAACTCCATTCAATAGCAGGCGAATTTCGGAGGGTATTTAGTTGTTTGTTGGTTAACTTTGAGCACTCCGGATCGGCATGGATAATTTTATTACACCTGCTGCACTCTAAGCCCGGCAACTTTTTTGATATATTTTTTTTACATTTTACACACTTTTTTACTACCATATTTACGAGATAGATTACAAGTAATGTATAGCGTATAAAATAACGCGACCGTACACTTTGGCGTCCGGCGTAGATTTTTTTTTAAAAGAATGATAGGAACCCAGCAGAGTTTCTTGTGGGTATCTTCTCTGACATGGGCGCGTTGCGAACCCTCATTTTAAACTTAGCCGTTAAGACGATCATAAGTGATCATTATAAAGATCCTATATGTGAAATTTTACTTAATCTTTTATTAAAATTGCCATTGCCCATCGCCCTGAATGAAGCTGCCAGAGTACTAAAGAAAGGTGTGAGAAATGCACTGTGCTGCACTTTCGGCTGCATAGGTTTACTTCGTGTTGGTTTATTCAGGGAAACAACTTTATTGTGTTTCGGAGAGAAGGGCAAGGCAACTTATTACCGAAACTGAGTCCCTCGCCCGGTTCCTCAAAGGCTGAACAACGCAAAAATTAACAAATTAACTGTCAAATCTCTTGTTAAGTATCAAAGCCTGTCCGTTAGCCACTACAATGAAAAGCCGTCAAATTTGACTCCAGAACCATATATTAACCCCTACTAATAGTCAAGTTAGTTGTCATATGTCACTTTGACCAACGTTTCGGGAACCGGGCGTTAGTCTTAGGATAGATTACCATAAGGTTGCACATACCATAAGTAATATAACTATGTAAGTAATTTAAAGAGGTAGTATGTCAAAATATTCAAAACAATCACCAGTGTTGAGATCCTGTTATGTTATTTGGCATTTTCTGCTTATACACACGGAAGATGACTTGCCATGAGGTGACCCAGAAAAAAAATCTTATAGATCTTGAATTTGTTAACCTTGACAGAGAAAAAGCTCAAATAATTCGTAGGATACATTAAGGCCCAATATTGAACTAATAAATTACAATTTAGTTCGGAGGGTCATCTAAAGGGACTCGCTTGTGGTTTATGGTACCAGGGTCGCATACAAATGCAGGAGGATTGCTTTCAACGTGGCGTATTCGAGAATGTTCCAAAAATATTCAGATTTACGGGATATCATGTTATAAGTTATCTATACTAATAAAAAAGTTGAATAGTTTGTTTGAAAGAGGAGTTTAATCACAGAAACTTACATAATACTAAATTGCGTCTAATTATTTTGCGCGCTCGAAGTAAAACTTTATAGAAATTGGTTGTCTGTAAAGTCGGCTTACTGACGTTAGTTGAACGTGACAAGGTCATAAGAAAATACTGATGGGCCGATTGTGCCTCTTTGTCGCTCGTTCCACGCTCTCGCTTGCAATTCAAGCCTTAAATGGAACGCCTCAGAGCGAGGTAACGCCGCATGAGTCATGTTTATTCGATCGATCGATTCGATTGTTATCCACACCGGGGCTATCAAATTGACATTCATTGGGCCATAGTGATAAAATTGTAAATATTCATATCACGTAGCACCAACTTGATCATTAATATAATGTCTCGATGGGTAATTAACAGATAGGCGTCACTGAGTCGTCAATCCGATCCCGCACTTGGCTCGCTGAGGGTGGAAATTGCCTCGACGCAATTAAACTCGCTAGACGTTCGTCATGTAAGGCCCGGAGCACAATATGTAAGTGTCTTAACACAAAACTTATTAAATATTACCTGTCCCCATTTATTTGAAAGTAAATAACTTCCATTAAAATATTTATATTTATAAAATACTAGCTGTCCCGACTTCGTCGTGCCAAATGTATTAATATTATTATTATAAAATGTAATCATAGAAGGGTGAAATTTTAAGGTTGTATGGTATTTTTGTATATCATAAAAACGTAAAAATAAAAAATACTGTCTAAAAATTAATAAAAAAATAGGGATGGATCACCCTTAACATTTAGGGAGATGAAAAATAACTGTTGGCCGACCTACCGGTCTCAGACCTACCCGATGTGCACACAAGATTTTATAAAAATCGGTGGAGCCGTTTCGGAGGAGTATGGGAACGAATATTGTGACACGAGAATTTTGTTTAATATATTAGAGATATTATAATTCTGTCGTACGTATGTATGTCACTAAACTCCTAAATGGCTGAACCGATTTGAATTAATTTTTATATGGGTTTGGGTTTCGCCCAGAATGGTTTAGATTCACAAATTATCCCGGAATATGGCGCTGCAGTCGGTGTCTAGGTTAAATAACCTATAGTATAGATAAATAAGTTCTGTACTATTTTATATACTACACATATAAATGATCAAGTATTATAAAATTCTGATTTTATTTAATTTGACTGCTAGAAGATTAGCCACTTTAAACAGCTTCCAATTTATTTAAAAAAAAAGCGCGGGTTCTGAAAAGTTGTAACAAACTTTATTTACGATGGTTTTCAGTTGAGTAATTAGCATTATTTTATAAATATTTCTGACATCGAAATATCAAAGAACGCTTTAAAATATTATTAAACTTCTACTCTAAAAATATGTCTCACATTATATCATCGGTCGTCTTGGTGTTCATTGAGGGAGGCCTATTTTCAGCAGTAGACGGATATGGGCTGATGATGATGATGATGATATTAATGACGACAATCACTTTGACCATTTATGTCATAATATGCTTATAAACGATCTATTTTTTTAATGTAAATATTAACAAAAACTAATATTTTAAAAGTTCCAGAAATTTACCGTTACTTCTTTGTAAAAGATGTGAATACCCCCCTTATATCATAGCAATATTCATATCTAAAGTGCTTATTAAATAGAACAATAAATTAAGACCGCACAGCGAGGAAATTATAAGTTTAAAACGCCGTATATCTTCTTTAGCTTGGCTCAGAATGTATGACGCTTCGCCACAAGAGCGGTGTAAGAAAACAGGTTATTAAAATGTGCTTGAACAAATAATAGAAGAAAAACAAGTATCAGAAATTAAAGAAATATATATAATGTTATACTCAAAATATTACATAAAATATCTTTCGTGTTATATCTAGTGTTGAATAAATCAAGAAGGAAGCAAAGATAATCCAATAGAAAAAGATTAAAAAGTTTTAGCATTTATTATTATTTATTTATTTATAAATAAGATGCATTATCTTTCCAAATTAAAAATGTTAAACATAAAACATTAAAACATAATAATATTTATTTTTATCCGTCTATTGCTTAAATTATCTGCCAAAGTGTTGTAAAATAATGTTGAATGGATGAAATAAAAGATTTAGATGTTTACTCTAAGGAAATATATTGACGTGTATATAAATAAGACATTGTTCTATATTTTTTTTTTATTAAGAACATATCATACTTCATACGTAATATTTTAGATTACTCACTAAGGAGTTACTATTACAACACAAAGAAACACCCAGCATAGCACGCTCCGTAGCACGCTAAGCTACGGTAAACTTTAAGGCCATTTGTAAATTTAAAAGACCGCAATTCAGCACCATACGTCAACCCTGGAAGCATGCATTGGGTATAGACTTTCGTCTTCAAAGCTTCGTGAATGCTATCCATCTCAATTGAATCCAGGCTTTCCGCCAGATTTATAATAACAACATACCAGGAAACGAAACGTAATCCGTAAGATATTGTGTATCTATACCTTGTAAGACTCTTCAGAAAAACAACCAGTAACAGTGAAATACCATATTTATTCCAAAATCATTTTTAATCCAATAGCACTATATTTTCTGAACTCTTATCCAACTAGTAACAATATCAACAACACTTATTAAACCACAATGACGGCCTGAGACCGACTGCCCCCCAGTTCGCAAGACTGCTCCCCTTAATACCTTCCTACCCCACTTATTCTTTGGATTCTCAGTGTGGCCAGTGCAAGAAATTAAAAATGCCAAAATTATTATAAGCAAATGTAAACAAAGTAAACGAAACCTTACACTCGTCCATCCTGATAACGTGTATGTCCTCATACACGGACCAGGTGGAACCTTGCACTCGGCGGACTAAGAAACCAAAGCTTGAATTTATACATTTATAAAAATACATTCGAGTTCAAAAAAAAAAAAAAAAATTTATAAATATAGTCAAAGTCAAAGTCAATTTTTTTATTCAAAATAGTACAATCAAAGTATCTTTTTGAAAGTCAATTGAGTCTACCACCGGTTCCAAAGCAAGCCCACTGAGAAGAACCGGCGAAACAAACTCAGTGGAACTAATCTTTTCATATTTTCATACAAAAAATAAAATACATAATACTTTATTAGTATAGTGATAAACTCTGCTGGGTTGCTCTTTTTTAAAATATAAAATATTTAAAAATAATTGCACACTAGCCTAAGATATAAAGTAAAAGTCCACAAAAAAAATGTAATATAAACCATACCAATTCTCAAGAAATCGCAATATTCACATTTGTATATTTATAGAAACCTAGTACATGTAATTTATGCCATTAAAAAACTGTACTTATAAACCAATATCTATTTAACATTTATAGCTATATGATCCAACTAATTATCTATCCTTTATCCATCCAATTATCCATCCTTTATCCATCAAAATATCCATAAAACTATCCATCAAATTATCCATAAAACTATCCATCAAATTATCCATAAAACTATCCATCAAATTACCCATAAAACTATCCATCAAATTATCCATAAAACTATCCATCAAATTATCCATAAAACTATCCATCAAATTACCCATAAAACTATCCATCAAATTATCCATAAAACTATCCATCAAATTATCCATAAAACTATCCATCAAATTATCCATAAAATTATCAATCCAATTATCCGTCCTTTATCATTTGTGTTGATTTGCATTATTCATTGTAACTTTAGCATATAGACTTCCATTAGGTTCTTCTGATATTTTTGAAAAAGTAATGGAAAAGGTCCTACTTAAATCATCAAATTCTAATAAAAAAAGCTATTAATCGTGTGCGCAGACTTCAATGTAATTTTTTTTAAACGGATTGGAATCATTTTCAGATTAATATTTTTTTAAATCTTACAATCTTAATAACATGTTTATGGAACCTACAAGAATAACGTCTACTAGTGCCCCATGTATGAATATTTATACAATATGTGATTCCAGTTAGTAAATCTATAATTAATAAATTAGATTCAGCATTGTGGACAGCTGATGAAATTTCCAAATAAAAGAATAAGTATAAATAAACACAAAATATTCCAGTAAGATTAGATCGTTTGAACAATTTGAGACATACCTTAATTAAAAGTCTACCAATTTTATCATGTATAGCATACTCCAATTTTTCAATCAATATTTACCCCTAAAACATTATTAGTTAGCGATACAATGATGTTCAATAACTGGGCAACATCAGAAATACATAAAAATAGGCGAATGTTGTAAGATCTATATGCGGAAAGACAATACTATACAAGTGAAGAGTTTTGCAATTATGTCAAACCTTTTCTAAAAAAAACTAAGAGAAATTGCAGAGTCATTAAATCACAACATCTCAAACTCTCTATTTCTCCTCGGTCTACCTCTTCCTCTTTTTCCATCAATCTTTCCCTGTATATTTTACAAGTCATGTCATATCAGGTGACCAATCAAATTTCCTCCTCGGTTCTAACAGTTTTAATAATATTTCTTTCCTGTTTCACTATCTCCAAAACTTTTGCGTTTGTCACCATTTCTGTCAATTTTATCCCCTCAATCCTTCTCCAGAACCACATTATGAAGACTTTCTTTTCCTATCTTTTTGCGTCAGTGTCCATGATTCACTTCCATAGAGTGCAATGCTCCAAATATAAGATTGAATAATTGAATAAACCTTTACCTAATGTTTAATGAAATGTTTTTGCTTTTGAATATGTATTTTTTTGTTAAACAATTGTTATTCTAATATATTATTATTTAATTTAATTGACCTGCTATTTGTCATGGTTTTGGAAATTATCATTGTTTTAGTTGTTTGTATTTGTGATCAATCTATATATACTTATAATTTTTAAATCACTTATTAAAAACAGAAGTAATATTATTTAAAAGACTTGGAAAATTATTAAAAATGAAATAGGAATAGTCAAACCACAAAACAAAGATTTTAAATTAAATGTATGAAACAACTATCACGTCAGATTTCGCAAAAGCTACTTCTTTTAAATATCTTATCTCCGAACTCTTTACCTGTTGCCGCCATTTCCTTTTTTTAAAACAATGTACCTGAATGTTATAATACCTTTAAATTCAATCATGTTACCGCATCAGAAATTATATTATCAAACCTATAAATTGATAAATCCTAAAAACAACTGTATTGATTGTGGTGTATTTCCTGACTTAATGAACATAGCAAAATAATCCTGTTGTTTAAATCAGGTAGTACTTTAGATCCCACAAATTTTAGACCGATATCCGTATTAAGAACGTTTAGCATAATTTTTAAAAAGATTATTCTAAATCAATCAATGAATCATTTTATAGAAATAAATTACAGCATAGTAAACAATTCGGTTTCACACGCGGTCGCTCTACAACTGATGCAGGCTGGAGAATTAATACAGAATATTTTTTTAAGCCTGGGAGGAATTCACATGATGCATTAGGCATTTTACGTGATCTATCTAAGGCTATCTAATATTGTGTACAGCATAAAACATTGGTCAGGAAGCTTTATCACTACGGCATAGAAGATATCGCGCTAGATTTAATTAATTCTTATTTAAGTGATATAATCCAGAAGGTAGACGTGAATGGAAAACAATCTCTTATTTATATTAATGACTTACCGTATCTTGTAAATGATAAACATGGAATATTATTGTTTGCAGATGACACATCAGTTATTTTAAAGACACATAGGCGGCAACCTGCAACTGACGATGTGAACAATGCTCTTTCTAAAATTGTAAAATAGTACAATGCCAATAACCTATTTTTAAACGAAATGTATTAAATTTACTTTGCCTAATGTTAAATAAAACAACTGTAAATATTAACAATGAAGAATTAAATATGGAAAGTACTACGGTATTTCTAGGAATTACTTTAGATGCTAAACTTCAGTGCGACCCTCACATATCTAGTTTATCCAACAGACTTTCATCTGCAGCATTTGCATTAAAAATATTCGACAATTAACTGACGTAAATACAGCTAGGTTTAGTTTATTTTGGTTACTTTAACAGCATTATTAAATATTATTATTATTATGTCATTGTATCCTATTACGGGGTAATGCTGCCGATATTGATGCTATATTCGTTCTGCTGAAAAGAGCTGTTCGTGCAATATATGATTTGGGTCCAAAAGACACACTAAGAGATAAATTTTAAACAGTAAATGTTATGACATTGTATAGCCTATCTATTTTTGAAAATTTTATGTATGTACACAAAAATATCCAAAAATTCAAGAATAATGTGATCAACGCAATGTTAAATACTGGAAATAAAAATAAACTTGCTGTGCCCAGCTCAAGGCTCCATAAAATGAGCTACTCCTTTGCGGGTAATTATATACGTTATAATAATATAAGTTTTTATAATAAACTTCCCGACAGTATAAAACAGTTGTCAATTAATAAATTTAGATGTATCATTAAACAGAAACTTATTAAAATCCTAATGTAAAAGAATATATAAATAACAAAAACGCTTTGAAATTAATTGTTATAGATTTAAGTGACTTTGTGAATTATTGATCACAATGAAAAGAATGATAGGAACCCAGAAGAGTTTTTCTTCGTGGGTATCTTCTCTGACATGGGCGCGTTGCGAACCCTCATTATAAAGTTAGCCGCTAAGACGATCATAAGTGATCATTATAAAGATCCTATATGTGAAGTTAAACAATAAACAATATCCATTTATGTTTGTGTATCCGATCGAGTGGTGGCCTAAAACCATGGCCTACACCCGCTCTCTGTCTGAAACAATACAGGGCAATATACTGTGTACAAAACACCTATCACCTAATATATAATATAAACCAATATTAAAATCGTTCAATTTATGTACCTACTACCTACATGTCATAGAATATGTAACGAAAGTTAACGAATAATGAGAGTCTAAGTCCTATTTTATCACTCAAATATATAATACTCAACTCTTGCTTAGTTCAAAACAGACTCCCTAATGATCCTTTCCTTAAGGCGCGGTCTTAGCTCAAAACTCACAAAACTGGGTTTTTTTGACGCTCCGGTACGAGGAAACCCAATGAATATAACTAATGCAAAAAAATACAGACCATAGAAAAGGGTCTAAAGAAAATGTTTACGGTCATATAATATTAAATATTTGTTTAATATATCCAATAAAAAAATCGTAATTTCCTTCTCAAAAATAAACTTAGACGTTGGAGTTCTCTGTATTTTCAGCGGTAACAACATATTTTTTTGTAAGAATATAATTAGAATATGGTTTTATTAATTATTTGGCCCAACAGATATTGAATTTCATGCGTATATTCTGAGTTATTAAAGAAAAACCCGCAAATTAAATGTTTATTTGCAACAGGGTTACACTTCTGCTTTGCAATTTTTAACCTTATTCAATGTGTGGTAAATGTAGCATTAGATTACGCGGTCATATTCATTCCGCGAGCGACGCTCGCGGTGGCTGGTCTCTCCCGGACGGTCTTCTTGTGACATAAAACTTCGTGGTTTATGTGTAAATTGTAAAAATTTATTGGAATATTTGGGAAAGTATAAGATGGATAATAAGGCTATAATGTTTTTTTGTTGAAATATACGATATTGTGTGAATTTGAGTAATTTCACAAACATAATATTCTAAATCCAAAAACATATTGTGGCATTCTATTAATATGCGCATAGAATACATATTTGAATGCGCCAGGTGCAAGCGTGGTTTGTCTGCTACGTCGATCGACCGTATCGGTCATGGCTTGCATAGTAAACGTAACATAAACGAAATAATATCATGTTTTCTTTTTAAGATCAACAAAACGAATCATCATCATCCTTTATCCGTCCACTGCTGAACATAGGCCCCTTCTAATGATTGCCAAGACGACCGATCTACCGATCTCTTGCCACTCGAATACAACAAGAACAATATACCATCATCATCATCAGCCTTTATCCGTCCACTGCTGAACTTAGACCTCTCCTAATGAACGCCAAGACGACCGATCTACCGATCTCTTGCCACTCGAATACAACAAGAACAATATACCATCATCATTATCATCCTTTATCCGTCCACAGCTGACAAAATACAAAATATTCAATAAACCAAATTTGATACTTTGCAATCATTTTTTACCACAATAATTTTTTATGGAATTGGTTTATTTCACATAAGTACATAGGTAGACGAAATGTTGGTTAGTCATTTTAACCAGGTGGGAAGACGTTCTCTCTCAACGTTTGCTCACTTATAATCATCATCATCAGCCTAAATCCGTCCACTGCCGAACATAGGCCTCCCTCAATGAACGCCAAGACGGCCGATCCCGTGCTACTCTGATCAGGCAGAAGTGCCGTCGATGCGACTTCATCATCATCTGCGATTGTCAATCCGCCTGCTCAGCGTGGCAGTTATGAGCAAAGGCGAATTACAGATAACAGCTTACTTACATATAATTATTGTAAGTAAAAATTATACATCTTTAGTAGTGAAGTGTTTGCTCACTTATCATCATCATCATCATCAGCTTAAATCCGTCCACTGCTGAACATAGGCCCCTTCTAATGATTGCCAAGACGGCCGATCTACTGATCTCTTGCCACTCGAATACAACAAGAACAATATACCATCATCATCATCAGCCTTTATCCGTCCACTGCTGAACTTAGACCTTTCCTAATGAACGCCAAGACGGCCGATCCCGTGCTACTCTGATCAGGCAGCAGTGCCATCGATGCGACTTCATCATCATCTGCGATTGTCAATCCGCCTGCTCAGCGTGGCAGCTATGAGCAAAGGCGAATTACAGATATCAGTTTACTTACATAAAATTATTGTAAGTAAAAATTATACATCTTTAGTAGTGAAGTGTTTGCTCACTCATCATCATCATCATCATCAGCTTAAATCCGTCCACTGCTGAACATAGGCCCCTTCTAATGATTGCCAAGACGACCGATCTACCGATCTCTTGCCACTCGAATACAACAAGAACAATATACCATCATCATCATCAGCCTTTATCCGCCCACTGCCGAACTTAGACCTCTCCTAATGAACGCCAAGACGGCCGATCCCGTGCTACTCTGATCAGGCAGCAGTGCCATCGATGCGACTTTGTCATCATCTGCGACTGCGACTGCTGATGGAGGATTCAATTAGGATGGGCAGCATTTAGAAAGCTTCGCCATATTCTCACGTCGTCTATACCGCAGAGTTTGAAGACGAAAGTCTTCAACCGATGCGTTCTCCCCGTGATGACCTATCATCATCAGCCTTTATCCGTCCACTGCCGAACTTAGACCTCTTCTAATGAACGCCAAGACGGCCGATCCCGTGCTACTCTGATCAGGCAGCAGTGCCATCGATGCGACTTTGTCATCATCTGCGACTGCGACTGCCGATGGAGGATTCAATTAGGATGGGCAGCATTTAGGAAGCTTCGCCATATTCTCACGTCGTCTATACCGCAGAGTTTGAAGACGAAAGTCCGCAAGTTTGCCGTAGCTCAACGTGCTGTGGAGCGTGCTATGCTGGGTGTTTCTTTGGCAGATAGGATTCGAAACGAAGACCTTCGCCAGAGAATTAAAGTTACCGATATCACGCGAAGAATAAGCACGTTGAAGTGGCAATGGGCTGGTCACGCACTCAGAAGAACGGATGGCCGATGGGCCGTTTAGGTTCAAGAGTGGAGGCCGCACTTAGGTAGACGAAGTGTTGGTCGGCCATTAACCAGATGGGAAGACGATCTCCGTGCAGTGGCAGGTCCACGTTGGATGCGAGTAGCAAGGGATCGGTCGTCTTGGCATTCGTTGAGGGAAGCCTATGTTCAGCAGTGGACGGATAATCATCATCGGTTGAACTTTCGTCTTCAAACTCTGCGGTATAGACGACGTGAGAATATGGCGAAGCTATCTAAATGCTGCCCATCCTAATTGAATCGTCCTATCGGCTTATTTAGGATACTAATATTATATATTCCACCATACTTTAATAATATTATTACACCTATCAGAGTTGATACACCATGGCCTTAGACATCAGACCATGGGCGTAGCCAGCTTTGGGCTCAACGTGGGGCAACAAAAGGGTTTTTTTAATTAAGCCGTTTGGGCTGCATCTATGCCAATTTGTTAATGTATAAATTTTGAGGGTTTTCGGACCCGCTTTTTGTTTTGATTAATTGATTGATTTGACATAATAACAAAACAAAAATTATGATCGTTGTTAATATTAGAAAAAATATTTTATGTTTAATTAGGCAGCCTATAGGTGCCAGGGTGGGGCAAGCGCCCCAGCTTGCCTCAGTGTGGCTACGCCCATGCACCAGACAACCGCCAGTTCGAATCATGGCAACACGATTTATTTTCTTGTGCATTAATTTGATTTTGCCATATCTCCTAAAGTATTGATTTAATTTGCATGATGTAAAGGGCAAAAATAATCTTCATGAAGTGCAGATGCCAATTTACTCATTTACAATGGGATTCATACCGTATTCGTGTAAATAACTTTCAAACTATTACGTTATAGTTGCCCATTTTTAACCGACTTCAAAAAAAGGAGGAGGTTATCAATTCGACTGTATGTTTTTTTTTTTTTATAAGTGTTACCTCATAACTTTTGATTGGATGAACCGATTTTGATGATTCTTTTTGTATTAGAAAGCTTATGCTCCCCATGTGGTCCCATTTTAATCTAGTCCAGTTCTGATGATGGTATCCATGAGAAAACCATAAAAGTCATAAATTTGCATTAGGCATGTACGCGACAAATAGATGAATAACTGAATATCACGCCAACCGATTTCGATGATTATTAGTTTATATGAAAGAATATAGTTCAAGGATAGTTTGGTGAAAACTTGGTTAGGTTCTGATCATGGGATCCATAATAAAGTGACGGAACTCTTCAATTCTTAGGAGCAAATTAACGATACTCGGCTGAATTTTTTATAGGCCATCAGGATATTTGGCTAACGTAACGTCTTTATGGTCCAGTGGTCAAGTAACTGTCGTAGCCAAACATGATGATCAATTCCTCAACGGCTTCCTGTAAGGATGCGGTCTGTGGCAGAAATTCTAACTAATTTGTGTATTCACTCTGTAAAATTGTTTTAGTATGCAAAACATAAAATTATCATCATCATCTCATTGTCATTCTCTGATCGGTCATTGAGGGAGGCCTATGTTCAACAGTGGATGGAGAAAGGCTGATGTCGATGATAATATATGTATTGCATACAACTTTCCAAATCGCTTTTGGCTGTGTGTTAATTTAAATCCTTTCTTCGTTCGTTTTTCATTAAGCCTTGATAAATTTGTGTAAGCCCTCTAAGAAAGTTTACTAGCCTTACTGGCCCTATACTTAAAACTAAAAAGTACAAAATAAAGTTAATTTTAAATGAAAAACCAAAACCGACTTCAAAACTATACCTTCAAATTATGTACAACTAAAAAATTTTAAATAATATTTAAATACTTCGAGTACTACTTTTTAAAATAAGTAATTTTTGGAGTCGGTACCAGCCAAAGCAAAGATCAACAGACATCTATTCAATACTGGGTGTACTCGTATGAGTACAAAATCAATAATTGCAAAGGAATTTATAATAGATGTGAGAGTATAATATTATGTATTCAAATGCTGTGAATTGTGATTAGACTGTCCTTATTGGCTGGCACCGACTCCCAAAATGACTAATTTTAAAAAGTAGAACTCGAAGTATTTAAATATTATTTAAAATTTTTTAGTTGTACATAATTTGAAGGTATAGTTTTGAAGTCGGTTTTGGTTTTTCATTTAAAATTAACTTTATTTTGTACTTTTTAGTTTTAAGTATAGGGCCAGTAAGGCTAGTAAACTTTCTTAGAGGGCTTACACAAATTTATCAAGGCTTAATGAAAAACGAACGAAGAAAGGATTTAAATTAACACACAGCCAAAAGCGATTTGGAAAGTTGTATGCAATACATATCTCCTTGCTGCGGAAGTTGCGTCGCTCGCTGCTGCGACGCCATTGCTCGCTGTCCTTCCCAATTGCAGCGTCATACGAAGGAGATGCTCCTCTTTATGCCTTAATGCCAGCTAGCGCTCCAGCAGCCGGCGGTTTCGGCTTTGGCTGCTGCTATGGTCTCGACACCTACCCGCTCTCGGCCATTTACGGCTGAGGCTGCGGCTGCGACCTTGACGCCTAGTGCGAAAATGATCTCGTTGAGGAGTCGCTAGACTTCTCCAAGTTCCCTTTTCCATGTTCACATCAATCCATAACTCGTCACATGAAACCAAAAAAAAAGGATTTTGTTAAAAAAAATATATCAAAATAACAAATTATTAGTCGGCATCTACTAAACGGTGCACTCTAGACAAAACGGACATATTTTTTTTTATTCCCTTTCAAAGCTCCTGTGTATATTTAATTGTTCTTACACCCTTGGCTAATTTTCCAATGTACCCTCATTTTGATAAAAATATGTACGGTATCGTTTGATGATAATTATTATTTTTGTATTAAGTTACTCGTTATAACAGTTACCCGCCAAAAAAAAGTCCCGTCAAAACCGGTCCAGCCATTAGACTAGCCGGAACGAACAGACAGACAAAATTGTAAAACGTTACTTTGGTATATTATGTAGGTGCCATATATTGTATTATACTCCTACGCATGTAGTAAAAAGCGGTTAGTTTAATATTAGAAACAGGCATTCCAATTTTATTTGTAAGTTTAGATGTCCATGACGTAAAAATTATATATCTATAACTTTGATAATTTCTAATTGATTCTTATTTGAGCTAGAGACATGGGTTTTCTAAAGAACACATCAAATATACTCCTGAGGGTAGGTCGCTGCTAATCGCTACGAAATTTTTCATGTAGTTATGAATTAAACTTTCTTTCCTTAATAAGTATATGCATTACGTAGTGTAAGAAGAAAAATAAAATATTGCAGGCGTGTACTTACGGAATTTCCGACGGTGTTCCACTTCTGAGATGTAAGACTCTTCAGAAAAACAACCAGTAACAGTGAAATACCATATTTATTCCAAAATCATTTTTAATCCAATAGCTCCCCTTAATACCTTCCTACCCCACTTATTCTTTGGATTCTCAGTGTGGCCAGTGCAAGAAATTAAAAATGCCAAAATTATTATAAGCAAATGTAAACAAAGTAAACGAAACCTTACAACCTATATTATGAATGCGAAAGTAAGGAAGTTTGTTACGCTTTCACGCGAAAACTACTCAACCGATCATCATGAAACTTCGTACACATATTCTCGGATATAGAACTAACATAGAATACATTTTAAAAAATGATTTTTTCTTAACGCGGGCAAAGCCGCGAGCTGCAGCTAGTATAATAGAAACAAATCGGAAATCTCCTTCTTTCATATCATACAATTACATCAAACATCTAATATCCCATATAAAGCCTTCGGTGTATTAAAACAATTCATGCATATCAAAGCGGTGTATCAGTTACAAATTAAAGGGTGATCCGTTTTTTATTCGAAACAAGCACTTAACTCAGTATTCGTGTAACTAAAATAAAAAATCTAACTACCCGCGAATCGTCTAAAAACGCTTTAAATGTTCCGCCAACGGATTTGCATAAGGAGCGCACTTCGGCTCGGCTGGTAATTGGACAATTCTGTTACTGTTCTCTACAATATTTAATGGATTTTTGCGAGCACAAGTTTTGGAGCGCTCTCGGGTCCCGCGGCTATCCACGTACAAAATACATTTTAAACATCCTAGTACTTTTATAACTTTATTTCATCTCCAACAAAACATTTTATTTGACGGATTTTTTTCTTGATAATATAGCATGCCAATTTTTTTAAGTTACCAGATATTTAATTATTTTTAATTAGCAAAATGATGTCAGTATACTAAATAATTGAAAAAAAAAGTAGATTTAAAACAATTTTATAGTCTTATCTTTTTAACTTTATGGAAGTTTATATTTTTTAAGTGTTCACTTTCTATCTGATTATTTGATCTACATGAAGATGTAGATGTATGATCTACAAGAAACTGTTGAAAAAAACAGTTTTTATTTAAAAAAAAATGTATTTAATAGAATACAGAAATGTTCTTTTAAAAACACTTACAATATCAGAAAGACAACTTTCATGAATTTCAACGGTATGCAAAACTCATACTTTTCAAGGGTTTCTTTTATTCATATCGCTTTTAGCATTAGTACAAGAGTGAAAGAGATGGCTGTCATAAGCTGTGCGAGTGATAAAGATAGAAATATCGATGCATTATTGAATAAAAAGTGCGAAAGAAAACCGACTATCAATCAAGTTCATTAGATTTGAAATCCGCTAAGTGGATTCAAGCGTTTGAGCGAAAATATAAAAGCAGCGACGGGTATTTTAAATAAAGTGTTTCTATATTTGTTTTTTTTGTTGAGTTATTTTTTTTTTGATGTTTCAATACAATACCGAAATATAAACGTATTAAATTCAGTGTAGCGGCTATAATAGGGCATAACATAATATCTGAATGTAGAGTATTAAATTTAAAGTCCGCCATAGAAAAGGGTTTTAAAACCTTTGAATACCCAAAATTATTATTTTATGTTATTAATTTGTCTTTATATTTTGTTTTATTTATGGCATTCGTATACAACTTTCATCAAAATTATTATATATTTTATATTACACAATATAATTATTATTTATTATAATAGTCTCCGCTGCTTATAAATTTTGCGGAGCTCACTGAAAAGTGCCCATAATAAGTGCTCATATTTATAGCATATAAACCATCTATATTAACCCCTGAATTTGTATTAGCAACAGTAATTAGACTCATAAAATTTTCAGGGGTGCTGAACTCGAGTGAGCAATAAATTTAAATAAGACACTTCTAGGATAAAGACATTAAGGCAACCTGTGCGACGCGCCGACCGCCTGCTAATGAGGGGGCCCAGTGGGGGGCCTCACCAGTGCCCAGATCGTGTGTAACAGACTTTATTAATGTACTATTCGGTGTTTGGAAATAGTTAGCGTTTTTCGAATTTATTAAAGTTTTTATCGTGTAAACGATTTTTTTAAGAGCGTATATTCTAAATTTAACGCGACAGTTTATTTTTCAAATGGAACTTACAAATAATTTAGTAATGGATGCAGCTGGTGCGATGTAAATTTTGTGATTAACACAAAAAAGTCGCGGTTGAGGAGACGAAATGTTGGTCGGCCACTAACCAAGCGTTGGAAACACGTTGGAAGCGAGTCGCAAGATTGACCGTCTTGGCGTTCATAAGGAAGGTATTTTCAGCAGTGATGCAGATCACAGCGGACAGAGATGCTGATGTTGATGATGTGTAATTCGAAAGTTTAATCAAATCTTGCATTTAACTGAACACAGTTATTAGCTAGCGGTTTCGGCTTCTATTAACCTAGCCGTTGAAGGCAATTCACAGTAACAGTTGCCGGGTGATGTTGATAATGTATTTAAGTCTAGATTACCAGCTCGTTAGGACGTGTGCTCGACGCTAGATACAGTACATAATGAATGAGGTAATGCTATCGACGACTGCAGACGGTGAAATGATTAATTGCTGTACTAACACACTGTGCAGATAGATAAGTGTTTATTTAAATATGAAAGGTACACACATGAAGGTTTGTCAAATGAAAATGGGAATGCAATTAATGTTGTAATTTTTGATGAAAGCTTATCAAAGTAAGTTTTTTATTGTAAACTAGTTCGCCCACTTTACTTACACTTTAACTCTTGCATCAACGAGACCAATAGTCGGATAGTTAAAAACGAGCACGAGAACGAGTCGATTTTTGTCGTTTCATACTGATTGGCACGCAAGTACAGCGTGAGATGAGTTTTTGACGTGACAACGTCTTATAATTCAATGAAGCCGGCTGCATGCACGAACATACATGATGACGACGATGATACATGAATCATGCGGCGTTACCTTGCTCTGAGGCGTTCCAGGCGCTTAAGGCTTGAAGTGCAAGAGAGAGCGCATCGGTATTTTCTTCGGATAACGAGCACGAGAACGAGAATAGAACGGGAACGAGAACGGGTACGAGAACGGGTACGAGAACGATAACGAGAACGAGAACGAGAACCAGAACCAGAACCAGAACCAGAACGAGAATGGGAACGACCTTTGTACCATAAATTAGTTATACCATAAATTAGTGCTAGTGATAATGATGGTGTATGACTTCAAATCTAATTAACCACTTCTTAGAACTACAAAACCCTTATTCAAGGAACAAAGTGGAACGTCTGCAGTAAAATATCAAGTTTGAACTACTTTCGAGTATGCAAATTATAGGGAAACGCAAACATTACGCTCAATTTATACCCAATAGAGCAATTAAGTTGAAGTAAGTCCTTTGTGCAAGTTCTGTCCGGACAGCGGTAATTAGTTCACAATCGTCTTACCAGTTCGCGTAATGTTCTTATAGATATGAATATTCATACTTGTCTTGTTTGTGGGAAGAGGTGAATTGAATAAAATAAAATTATAAACACCGGTTTTCGAGAGATGATAATTAATTCAGATATCCATTGGATCGAAAATTCTAAATTTTCCCGTACAACCCGAAGGAAATCGCTTGCTCACTATTTTGTGATGACGTAAGCGGCGTGATTGGTGAGATTAAAAGATATGTGAGGCTCATTCTGCATGGTCCAAGCGGACAGTAAACTATGAGTGAAATACAAGCGCTTTAAAAATGTGTCTCATTTAAACGCCTTTTTAACGCTTGATAATAAAGCGCTCGTGTGAACGGGGCCTAACTACTATTGTGCTCTACAATGATTTATAAGCGTTAGCGAAGTGTTGAAACGTCAACTATAACCTAGTAAGCCCTTATCAGGAAATACAGCCATTTAAATCGGAGATGATCCCCGCAGCACTAGGTCCAAATGCTAGAGACCTAATCATCTTGACACAATAAAATAGCGCGCTATCATACAAAGGCGACACTGGAAAGAGGACTGCGTTGCTTTATGAGGCAATGTTGACTGTCGAGTTGACGTAATCTTTAGAAAAATACATCCGAGTATAAATCTAAATTATGAAAAAGATATTTTTTTACTTTTTCATCAGTAAATGAGCAGGCTACGTCATCACTGAATGGAATAGGCTAGAACATAAATATCACTCAAACACGGATATAAGGCCCCGTTCGCACGTTTGCTTTTTTACTGAGTGTCAAAAAAACGATTTAATGAGACAAATGGATACCAATTTACTATCTGTTTACAGGAAGGCGTTTTTCAAACAAGGCGGATTTTAATTGAGTACTGATGGATATTCTACGTTAAGTGTTTGACGATAAATCGAATTTAGCACGAACAGCTTGCAAGTTGCGCCTACGTCGGATTTCAACGCGACGCTTATTAAGCGCTCCTGTGAACGGGGCTTTAATATGAGTTCAAATACAGTCAGTGACGGGCCACAATTCGTAACAGACTGTTTTAAAGAATCATGCCACATAAACCTAAAGTAGATTAGTACGTCACTTCAAAACCGCATCAAGCCCTCTGCCAATTAAAAGTTTCTGTGAAATAAATAAATAGATTAAAAAAATAGGTGTGTGTGCGATGCACACACGATAGAAGTGAAACACACGTTAAATGCTCAAATACAAGCAAGTATTAAACAGTGTGCAAAATACATACACACCGAAATTTGCTCTCTCGCTCTTTTGTATTTGTGTCTCTTACCTATCGTTTTTTCTGTTGCACCCGTTTTGAAATCACGATTCTAAAGAAGTTTCACTTCAAAACCCTCAAGTACGCTCTAATATATGCTCAGCTACTCCCATACCACTCACACACACATAGATAACTTACTACTTACTGTCTTAAAACATCGAAGTAAAGAATAAACGAAACTTAAAGAAAACACGTAATCGCGTGAACTACGAGGGCGGCACTGAAAATTTCGGGAATCAAGGAAGTGATCCATAACAATTTAAAAATGTATTTATTGCTTTTCCAAGTATTCTCCGCGAAATTTGACACATTTTTCCATACGATGGAACCAATCATTGAAGCAACCATTCCATTCGGAAGTTGGGGTCTCCAAAATGGCCGTTTTGTAGGCGTCCACAGCTTCTTCAGGTGATGAAAATCTCTGACCACGCAATTTATTCTTTATTTTAGGGAAAGTATAGAAATCATTAGGGCTTAGATCGGGGCTGTATGGCGGATGGTCTAATAATTCTATGTTTTCTTGCTCTAAAAACTCTTTTGTTGTGTGCGCGGTGTGAGAACTCGCATTGTCGTGGTGGAGGATGATGCGGCGGTTGCAGTTCTCTTTACGGAGTTCAGAAACGACCTGTGGCAAACAAATGCTCGCATACCATTCTGCATTAACCGTTCTTTGTCCCTCAAGAGGAATAGTCACAACATGGCCGGTTTTGGAGACAAAGGTGGCCACCATTTTTTTTGCAACACTCCGTGAACGAACAATTTTTGTTGGCTTTAACTCATTTTCGAACACCCAAACTCGTGACTGGTTTTTTGTTTCGGGTTCGTACGCGTATATCCAGGATTCGTCACCTGATACGATGTTGTATACAGCATTTGAGGATCCTGCGTGGAATCTTTCGAGAGTTCTGACGCACCAAGTAACGCGAGCCACTTTTAGCTCTTCACAGAGCAAATGCGGTATCCATCGGGAAAACAACGTTTTTACACCTAATTGTTCATGCAAGATTATTTGTATTTGACTCATGCCAATGTTTAAGGTTGCCTGAATTTCGCGGTATGTCACATGCCGATCTTCCTCAATCAGCTTACGCACAGCATCCACGTTTTTTTGGGTGACTGCAGTTTTTGGACGACCTTGACGGGGATCGTCACTGAGCTTGACACGTCCACGTTGAAATTCAGCAAACCAGCGATAGACTGTGGTTTTGGATGGGGCTTCATCACCAAATGCAAAAATCATTCGGTCAACACACTGTTTTTGTGTTAAACCACTTCGAAAGTCGTAATAAATCATCGCTCTAGAATTTTCTCGAGTCAATTCCATTTTTTCAACGACTAAACAAGTTTGACAAGACCTTGTGAAAAGACCGAGAATCTTTTTTTAAATAAATAAATGGTATTCGATTTTCAAAACCAAGGAGTTTTCAATTAAAAAGATTTTAATATGACAGGAATAGTGGAAATATTCCATTCCCGATACTTTTAGTGCAGCCTATGTATTACGTATTGTTTCACGCGCGCGTGTTCTTCCTCTGTTGACGTGTAAAAATGTATTGTATCCGATCTAAAGTTCGCTCGATCCATCGAAGCCATCAGTCAGTGTCCGCGGCGCATTCCAGTCGGAATTGAGGGCGGCGCTGACTCACAATTTTTGTCGTTCCATACAGATTGGCACGCAAGTACAGCGTGAGATGAGTTTTTGACGTGACAACGTCTTATAATTCAATGGAGCCGGCTTCCCGCACGAAAAAACATGACTCTTGGCGTCACCTCGCTTTGAGGCGTTCCATTTAAGGCTTGAAGTGCAAGAGGCGTAAGACAAAGAGGCACAATCGGCCCATCAGTATTTTCTTATGACGTTGTCACGTTCAACTATCGCCAGTAAACAGACTTTATGGCAAATCCTAGAGGCAGCTATATTTTAAAAGAAGAAGAAGAAGAAACCGCCTTTACAGAAAACCGATTTTTTTATATTATTTGGTTGTTTTATGATAAATTGAGGCTTCTTCATATTCTCAACAGTACCTACCTTTTTATTTATTTTATTTTATTTTTATGTATTCGGAAAAATTACAGCTACATACAACAATAAGATATTTAACTATATACATCGAATAAAAAGCCAAAATTATTGTAACTTGAAAATAATTCTACGTACTTGTCTGGTCGAAGCCTCCATGTTCTTCTTTAGCGAGAGGGTCCGGGTTCAATTCTGACCCCTCCCCCTATAGTACCTGGAAATAGGTTTTTCCAAATTTCTGCGTGCATTTTTTTCAGTGCAATTTTTATAACTGGTCCAGTAGTTTTTGAGTTTAATAATAACAAACAAAATATCGAATCTATTTTGTTTCAAAAACTTATTCCCTTAGAATGGGAATAGTAAATAGTAAAGGCGTTATTTCGAATCCCGACCTTAAAGGTGGACCTTTATAGTTTAATATCCATTTCTTATATTAGAAACTAGAGAAATTCAAATTATGGCAACTTCGTCCCTTTGTTGTATCTGCGTGGATTTTATATAAATAGTTCGCGTAGTCCTCGCCACTGTTTTGCCATATTAAAATAGTATCCAACTAAAGTTTATGATAAAACCTATATTTATAGGTATTTTATAATATAAAAATTTGCAAGTATTTATTTATTTATTACTGTTTATTATTCTATTAAACCAGTGGGGGAAGGGGGAAGCATGGCTACCGCCATCTTGTTTCTCCCGTGGTACAGCTTTGCTGTATTTCGGAGAGAAGGGCAAGACAAGCCGTGTCGCTGGCACCGACTTTTATGTCTCAGGATGTGTTGCTTACACACTAATGAGTAGTCTGGCTAGTTCCGATGAAACTAATTATATAGGAAACTAGCTATGTTAATGGGCTATGTCGATCAGTTACTATTACAAAATACGCATAACTTAAATTTAAAAATATATAATAAGAAAATAAGAATTATCTAGTCGAATAATAGATAATTATACTGCCCACTTTCTTAAAAAAAAAAACTAAAAATGGGCACGGGTCTCCTCCTCGAAATTAGGCGAGGATAATGGGCCAATAGTTCACCGCGCTGGCCCAGTGCGGGTTAGTGAACTTCACATATCAAAGACGTTCAATCTCATCAGGCATGCAGGTTTCCTCACGTTTTCCTTCACCGGTGAGAGAGCGATGGTCTTGTGTTTGGGGTGCACTTAGAAATTTAGAAAAACCCATTTCAAGGAACACACTGACGGGTCAGGAACGAACCCGGAACCTCTCGCATAAGAGGCCGAGTCCATCCACCACTGGACCATCGTCACCCACTTTCTTAGTATTTATTACGCTAACCTATTTAAGCTTCAGTAAGATTTCAGAAGAGATTCAGTAAAAACGAAGTACAATTTATTACAAAAATAATTATACTACTTTTATTTATAAAAGTAATCCTTAGTATAAGTAGTATAATGGTCACCAGACGAGAGCGTTGCGCAAAAGCCTTTATCTTATCGAAACCTCATTACAATGCTAATTAAGAAATCCAAAAGATTGCATTAATTTGAATAAATTTCATCCTCTCCAATTTAAAGAAATCTTTTTTAGCCGTCAACTGATTTTATCTCTGAATTTATGTATTTAGAGTCGAAATTCCCATTATTAAGTTATATTAATATAAAATGCACACATTCAAACCCCTGTCTAGATAATATGTTTGTTACGGCATCTGTGATTAATTCAAATCGAATAGAATAGCGTCTAAGCGGAATCTCGATTTAAATATAAAAAAATTGATTTATTTTTGTATCTATTGGTATTTTGGGATTTTTTTAAGTACTTATTTTTCACCACGAAATTACATATTGCGAATGCATCTTATCGCTGCATATGCATCCATCTTTGATTGGACACGGTCAATTTTCGTGCCATCTAGTTGAAAGTTGACCTATCCTTTTTTCTAATCTTGGTGTTTATTAAATGAGACCTATGCCCAGCGATGGATGACAGGTAATGGTGATGATTAATTAACGTGTATTAATACAAACGGGTCTATCCACAGTTACCACCAGTTACCAATTTTTGAAACGGTTCGAATATATTATTTTATATTAAATCCAGTTTTTTTTTTCACCCGACGTAGCGTAAATACGGGCGTGTAAAACAAAGGAAGATTTAATACAAATTGTTTTAAAATACATGTTACTGGTTTCCATGAATTATTTACAATAACAATATGCTTAAAATGCTTTATGAAGCTTATTTTGTATTTATATTGTTCATCATCATCATCATTCGAATTGAGAAACGCCTTTTTCCTTGAAGTCGTTTAAAAATTAAACTATTTTTATTGAGAAATAATTATTAATTATTTTTAATTTTATCCACTAAATATTTTTATTTACTAAAAAAGTAAAAAAAAAAACTAAAAATAAACGCTTTTATAAATGAACCATATATTTTTACATACCAATATATTTCAGTAATCAATGGAAGTATTGAATAATATAGGCAATAATCAGCAGAAACAAATAAAGGCCGATGATGATGATAATGAATATATTTCTGAACTGAATAAATGTTTGACAGCCAAGTAACACTGGACACCCGAATTTACTCAAATTAACTGTCAAGCATGTAACTATAATTATGCGACTATGAGAAAATATTACGCAAAATATGCATAACAAAATTTAGAAAAACCTATTTTAAGGCACCACAGGGGGTCAGTATTAAAGAGGCCAAGCCCAAACACACTAGAACTCGGTTAAGCGTTTAAACTGTGTAATCAAACAATACTTTTCCGTCACAGTAGGTTAATAAATGACGTATTCGCTTAGAAACTAGAATTAACAGGCCCTAGTGATGTTTACACAGATATGATAATATTTCCCCATTCGATTTATGGCTACATTGAAGTGGGGAATCAGTGAAAATATAAGAAAACGACACTCACGTTCGCTGGAAATAGAGCAAGCACTTCAATAACACGGAATTGTTATGGCGATATCATTCGATAAACGTTACAAAGTGGAGAAATTACTGTCGGGAATGTTATCTATATTTTACACTTCAGCGAATAAAGCAATGTTGAAGTTGAACTTATAACATATTATATTTTAAAAAATAGAATCTCTTTCAAAAAGATTTTGTCCAATTCTATTTCTACGTTACGTAGTACGACTAATAACATTTTAGCTGTAAGAAGCATTACTAATAACACTGTAACGATGCTTAACGTAGCACTCGTAAGATCATTGGAGCAGCGCTACGTTATACAAAAGTATAACAGTAGCTTTGCTTATAAATATGTAGCAGTGCTACGTTACGTAGCAATACTTATATCCGTGTATCAGTGCTACGATACGTAGTACGCTGTATGACTAATGACATTTATTTTACAACAGTGCCGCAGCAATTCTATTAAGTAATTAAGTGTTAATGACCTTGATGCTATTTTATATTTATAATCATTCGCTCCGTTTTGGATGCGAGTGGTAAGAAATCGGTCGTCATGCAGTTCATTGAGGGCCTATGTTCAGCAGTGGATGGATAAATTTATCCGATGTTACTGAATCATTTTGAATTTATGCTAACTTGCTGAAATTAGGCAAACTGCGTCCTACAAAATACAAATGCATACAAACATATTTTGTAATAGTCCACTTATTTCAAGATAGTTGGATAAATATATCCTACACGGTAAAGTAAGTTACTTCTCTTATATTGTAAAATAAGGACGATACCCGGTGACCTGAATTACAAAGTGAAGTTACAAAGTAACATTTGTTCGTTACTTTATATCTATGTATTAGAGTTTAATATGAAATAAACAAGTTAAGGTTGATTACTTTACTTTGACTAGATGAAAAACAATAATAGTTTGTCCCAGAAGGAGGCAGCGAAAAGATTGGAGAGGAGAGGAGCCCCCCCGCGGATGACGAACGGGGGTGCGTCGGATTCGCTACTTCCAGTGTGCAACACCCCTGTGCTCGTGTCGGGTTCGGGATAGGTATCTGGGTCCCGCTAGGCAAGAGTCGTTGGGACTAATTAGTAGCAGTTGGGAATTGAGGGGCAGTGTGGCCTTACTGAGGTCAGCCGGTCGCTGAGGTGATCCCGTTGCTTACCGATCCAGGATCCTCATAAATCATCTGAAAGCACTCGCAGGCTTGCTGGATAAAAACAATTCTCTAAATCAATTACCATTTAAGTAAGGCGGTGTGATAATTGAGGACTAATGATTTATTGTTTTTTATATTAAAACTAGCTGTTTCAACAGACTTCGTTTTGCCAAAATTACTAATATCGCTGTTAAAAAACAGAGATTGGTGATAGAGAATTTAGGGTCGCGTGTACTTTTTAATTTAAAAAAATTCTCAATAAAAAATAATGTTTTGGGGTGGGTCACCTTATTATTTAAGGGGCTGGAAAATAGATGTTGGCGATTCTCAGACCTACCCGATGTGCACACAAAATTTCATAAAAATCGGTCGAGCCGTTTCGGAGGAGTATGGGAACGAACATTATAGAATCACGGGAATTTTAAAATAATATTTATTTATATATATTTGAATATTTTATTTTATGCTCGTGGAATCCTAAATTCAATAATCCCAAACTAAATTCAAATTAATTAGTTAACTGGGGATATATTACGTTTTTGCTAATTGGATAGTGTTTACGGGGAATGTTCATTTGTTATCATTAGCGAGTTCGTTTCTTTCATCATAATGAGATTTCCCCCATTGACATTGTTATTTCGATTATGTTGCTAAGTTGTTTCTTCTTAATTATCAAATGTTTTTATTTGATTAATGCTTTTTACTTTATCATCATCGTCATCATAATCAGTCTTTATCCGTCCACTGCTGAACTAAGGCCTTCCTCAATAATCGCCAAGACGACCGACCCCTTGCCACTCGCATCCAACATGGACCGGCCACTGCACGGAGATCGTCTTTGCATCTAGTTAATGACTGACCAAAACCTGCTTTTTACTTACATTTTTTTTTTGTCTGTATTGTAAATATTTTTGTAAAACATTTTTAGCTATTTACGAGTTAGTGCTACGCTTCCACTAGCATGTATACCACCATATTATTTGTTACTGTAGTAAAGCGGTTTTGCTGTTCGGAAAGAAACTCAAGGAAGGTAGTTCGTTTGCCAGCAAATGCACTGATGATTACTGGCATGGAATGTCTGAGGATAGTTAAAACTTCCTTGACTCGCATGGGCTAGTTTCAGATTACTTTTACAAACAAGTAATCTGAAACTAGCCCAGGCAAGTCAATTCATAATAAGTTCATAATCATCATAAATGATGAACTTACTATGATCATAATCATTATCTCATATTTATAACATAGGCCTCGTTTAGGTAAACGTAGTGGTCAGTAACCAGTCGGGAAGATGATCTCACTAAAAATCACGCACAAACAAAATATATAAAAAGATGTGTACTATGTACCAAATTTACTATTTTTATTCGCCTCTTTTGTAATTTTGTATCAAGTAATCTAAGCTGGGCAGCTACATTCCAGTAGATACTATTAGTAGAGGCACGACTTCATTCAAAATGTTTGTCGATTGTCGGTTGTCGTCCAGCCTGGACTTAATCAATCTCGCTTGCTTTGCGGCGAAGGAAATTCCGACTGATGAAATTTTAAACTTTGACTTTGGACACGAGGTCGAGACGTATTCTGCTATAGTATTCTCTATATACGTGACCGTAGCGTGATTACAAAATACGTTGGACGTATTTTGAAATATAGAAATGTGTTCCAGAATATTCCAATTATTCAAAATTTTCTTTTTTTAAATGTATCATAAGTTACTTCTAGTACTTCCGAGAATGTGTACAAAGTTTCATGAAGATTGGTTAAGTAGTATTCCCGTTAAAGCGTAACAAATATCCCTACTCTCCCATTTATAATATTACTAGCTATTGCACGCAGCTTCGCCCGCGTTAACAACAAAATATATTTTTTTTAATGTATTCTATGTTACTTCTAGTATAAGGCGCCTTCGAGAATATATTGTGTACAAAGTTTCATGATGATCGGTTAAGTAGTTTTCGCGTAAAAGCGTAACAAACATCCATACATACATATCAAGGGTTAACATTCATCATCATTATCACTCCATTTCTTTTAGGATATACACCTTTTATGAATACTAAGAGAGATCATATCCCAAAAGATACCATAATATATTTGAATTATGGATATCAACCATATCCTTTCACCGTTGGCTGATCTCTTTCAATGAAAACCACCTTTGTACCGAAAATAATTAATCAAAGATAGATAGATATAAAGGTATATTAAACGTCCTCCACATACCCGAATCACTTAACCTGACGCAAAAGATGACATGATATTTATTAATATAAATGGCGCGAAGAAAGAGATCCATTTCCAAAATGGCCGCACGGGGAATTACCTGAACACAATATGGTGACGTCACACACGTTATATTTGTTCCAGAGAGTATTGAATTATGTTCGATTGAAAATTGAAACGAATGGAATAGATAAGAAGAAAAAAAGTAAAATACAAAAAAAAAAACGTCTCCGTAAAGGGACGATGTATTTATTAGACCTACGTAATGCGAAAATAATTAGAGTTTTAAAATTACAATAAAGAAGTTTTATGAAATTTGTAATGTTAGGGCCTGTTTCTCCATTTCCTGATAAGTGCCGAGTAGGCTATCCACAACATATTTGACAGATCTAGTATGGAGTATCTGTCAAATATGTTGCGGATAGCCTATACGACACTTATCAGGAAGTGGTGAAACAGGCCCTAACATTACAAATTTCATAAAACTTCTTTATTGTAATTTTAAAACTAACAAAAAGGTTTTGCTGTTGAAAGCTGCCGCAAAATTCGATGTGTAGCCGTATCGAAACTGAGACCTGTATTCATAAACAATACTTTGAGGTGTCATTACTCATTGTACTACCGAACTCATTCAAACCAATTTCATAGACTTAATATTATTAACTTTAATTAAATCCGCAACTGTGCGTCTGTCAAACTCATGTAAATTCCGACTATTGATACCAGGAGCGCATAGATAGAAGCGTGTTCTGTGACACCTTGAAGTATTGTTTGTGAATACAGGCGTGATAATAGTTACTTTTAAAGCTTCAGTATGGCTTAGTAGTTAAGTAGTATATATCGGCCTATCTGCCTAGCCCAAAGGCCATAATGGGCCACCAGCCACCCAAAACGCGATAGCATAGCTATCTGTTTACGTCGGTATTATGTGAGCGGAAAATACCACCCCGGTGCTGGTCCAGTTCGGCTGCAATGGAACAATGACAACCTCTTATAAAACAACAGGTTCGCTCTGAAATCTACTAGGGCTTTTAATAGGATTTATTTTCAAAGTCCTACAGTTTATGTTAAAAAAAATTACCTAATATAAAAATAACCCTTGTTAAAATTCCCATTTAACCTGCATAAAGAAATTACAATTTATAAACGACAAGGTTGTTTAAACTCCACGTAGGCCTTTGATGCGTTCTTTTAGTCGCGTCGGCTTAGATATTTAATTTAGCGGACTTTAGCGGAAGCTATTATGAAATATTTACGTAAAGAATTTCCGGGCTCTTTGAGTTGGCATTTCTATTTTATAGGTATTCGCCGCCCAAAATTGTCTTTGTTTTGTGTCGTGTTAAAAGAATGAAGGAAGGATTGGGCCCTTGGATGTTTGTATCAAATTTTGTTCATAACACGTTATAATTTAGGTAGTTTTGGTTCCCCACCATGGTTCAAGAGTTGTGACGGTGGGGCTCAGTAGCCCAGGGTGACCTCAACACCTTGGGCGACGCGAATCGAGCGAGGGGGCTCTTTGTACCCATCTTATAAGATGAGAGGACAAAAGAGCAGAGGGCAAGAGTTGAGGATGGGAACCTCGCCTCATTGTACTGTCCAGGCGTTGAGAGGGGTTGTTCTGTGGTGCGGGGCAACCCCTTTGTGGAGGTGGCGTCGATCCCCTGAGAAACTGACTAGCCGTCGAAATGCCCTATTGCTTGTAGATCCGGGGCACCTCACCAAAGGCGGCATTGGCGGCACTCGCCGGGTTTTAGTAGGTAGAGCTGTTTCCACTTACCATCTTTCGGGCACAGCGAGTCCCACATACCCGCCTGGGGAGACCCACTCCCCGCGGGATGCCTAAGCGCATTTCCCGGTGTTAAAGAAAAGGTAGTGTTGGTCGCTCGTCAACCAGGTGGGAAGGATTTTCGTGCTTGGGCCGATTTGTGTTGGATGCGAGTGTTGCCACTCCTCGTTTTGGCGTTTATTATGATCAACATAGTAGATTTTACTCCCATAGATTTTCATACCCCTGCCTTATATATGAAAATAGATTCTTAAAGAGTGAACTCCAATTATAATAATATTTATCGTTTGATCGGCGCATTGACATTCGTTGAAAGTGACTAGGTATGTTTAACAGCAAACGCTCTAAACGCTTATAATGATGATGATGATGATGATGATGATGATGATGATGATGATGATGATGATGATGATGTAAAGCATCAACCCTTTATGTCCCACTGCTGGGCACGGGTCTCCTTAAAATCAGGCGAGGAGGGTAATGGGCCATAGTTCACCGATGCGCTGGCCACATGCGGGTTGGTGAACTTCACATACCTTCAAAGACTTTTTATCTCATCAGGTTTCCTCACGATGTTTTCCTTCACCGATGAGCGAGCAATGGTCTCGTGTTTGGGATGCACTTAGAAATTTAGAAAAACCCATTTCAAGGCACACACGGGGTCCAGATCGAACCCGGAACCTCTCGCATAAGAGGCCGAGTCCACCCACCACTGGTTCATCGTCGCTCGATGATGATGATGTTGAACATAAAAAATCGATAATCATAGATTGGTGTTCAAAGTCAAAAATCTTCTTCTTCTTCTTTTTTAATATTAGCTTCCTAAAGGATTTGCCAATGTCAGAGTGAGTGGAAAGTCAAAAATCAAGGCTCTTCCGTATGTAATTGCCCAAATTGATTATTGACCATTTGATGAACAAACAACGTCAATTATGACGGGCTATGTCAACAACCTTGTCAAAGCCAATTATCTATGTATGTCAAAAGCATAACGATCAAAGAGACGCGGAATTTTATTTGCTTAATTTCGTAAAAACACATTTTCGTTTCCCAATATAAAAGATATGAAGACGGTATATTTTATGAATATGTATCATGTATATTGTTTTTTTACAGGCGGAAGGGATCTTTTACGTGATTAAATGAACTCTTCGTGTATTGTATGGACTTAAATTTGTCGACTCAGCGAGAGATTAAACACTCGAATTGAGAATCTTTTCCTTTCTGATGTCGGTTAAAATAGCTTGAGCATACTTCAAGGAATTATAAACATTGCACATAAATGCATGAGATAAAAGCACAAGAAGACTTATATTAATGTGGCGACTCTTGATCTCTGTAAATCGAGGTAGCAAGTTCGAATCCCACCAGGGAACAAAAAGTTTTCTGTGTTTCTGAATTTTGGATGTGTGTTAAATACGTGTGTCATATTATAAAAAGTGCGTGCGTACAAAGTACACAAGACCGAAGTGAAACTTAAATGTCTAATATTTAACTACTAAACGAATACACCAATTAAGAGCGTTGCCTCATGCTACACTCTTTTTTTTTTCTTTTACGCCGGGAAATGCACTGACGCATCCCGCTGGGGAGTGGGTCTCTCCAGGCGGGTATGTGGGACTCGCTGTGCCCGAAAGATGGTAAGTGGACGCAGCTCTACCCACTAAAACCCGGCGAGTGCCATCACTGCCGCCTTTGATGAAGTGCCCCGGATCTGCAAGCAACAGGGCTCCTCAACGGCTAGTCAGTCCCTCAGGAGAACGACGCCACCTCCACACTCACCTGCGGTTGTTCCGCATCACGGAACCCCCAACGTCGGGACAGTACGATGAGGTGAGGTTCCCATCCTCACCCCCTGCTCTTTTGTCCCCTCTTCTTATAAGAGGGATACAAAGAGCCCCCTCGGCTCAAGTCGCTTCGGGTATTGCAATTCGGGTATTGGGGTCACCCAGGGCTACTGAGCCCCACCGCCACGACAAGGCCTGAACCATGGTGGGGATGCTACACTCTCACTCAATCGGTCTCAATCGCTCTCTCCCTCTTCTTCTACAACGTTGCATATCTGCGTGACTGTCATCCGTAAAAAATTTGCCTGTCTCACTTCAGTAAAAATCTTGAAGATATATAATATAAAAGCATTAAATCAATTCCCGCTGCCCGTAACACAAGTGCTTCGAGAACTTACCGCGAAGCCAAATTGACGTGGTGTAAAAAATAGTCAATAGATATTGTCTATCATTATTGTTATGTGACTTTTAAAAGTATTTTTACGACTTATTCTTATATACTTGCCCTCTAGTCTTTACAGAAAAAATCACACCGAAACGTCCTTTATACGCTTTAAGCCAAACACACAGACTTAATAAAACCTCCATACGACGGAACTCAGAAATGACCTTTTGGCATCAGCAAGAACAATTTGGAGGCGAGCTAACCTGTTTCATTGAGGGCCAGAACGTGACAAAGCGTGAGTCGCCCGTGGTCGAGTGGTGGTGAGTGGTCGGTAACAGCTTTTAGCTTTTTAGCCTCGCCTTCATAAACTATAAAGTTGTTTTAAATACTTTAAAATAACACGCTCAAGGTAAGAGAACTCTCCGGCAACTAGGTCTTATGAATAAGGCAGAGAAAACTTTATGTTGGAATTTAGTTGATTTATACACGTTTTGCCTTAAAGAAATTTAAGCCTGAGTATAAGGTGTCTTGTATAAAACATGTAAAATAAACTCAGGCTTTCGGTTGGAATTTTTACTTTCAACTAAACCTTAATCCAAGAAAATGGGACAGGAAGTTTCCAATTTTCTAGGATTTCTCCGTTTAGAAGTCGTCTTAGACTAACACTCAGCTTACTTTATAACCAAACTGAGCTTCTTTCGATACTTTTAGGGGGTTTGATTCGGAGTAGGCGCTAGATTTAACTGTCGTCCTACAGGCTACTAAATGTCTATTATACTAATATTTTAAAAAGCTGAAGAGTTTGTTTGAAAGCGCTTATCTAAGAAACTGCAGTCGGATTTCAAAGATTCTTTCAGCTGTAGGTAGCACATTTATTGAGGAAGGTTATATCATCATCCCGCTAAGATGCCGTTTAAAATCTTAGCTAAAGCAGGCATATCTGCGGGCAATAGCTAGTAAATAAAATAAAACAAGATGGCCAGCTGGATGCTCATCATCATTATTATCATTATTAATGATCATCATTAATTCTAATATTAACGCAGATAATGATTAACATCTTTAATAATAGAAAAGTACCTGGTTGACAGCGCAATAATTGGTCGGTTTCTTTTTTGTTTTGTTTTGCTTACCCTTATCTTACTAATATTATAAACGTCGAAGTTTGTAAACATGGATGTTTGTTACTTTTTCACGTAAAAACTACTGAATGGATTTTAATGAAACTTTACCTCATACATCAGAATAACACATAGACTATAATTTATCACCATACTCCCACGGAAATGGGAAATACGCGGGTGAAACTGCGAGGCGCGACTAGTAGATGATGATAGTTAATAGGTAATGTTTTTCTCCCAAAAGAAGAAACTTGAAAAAAGGAAGAAAAATAATAGTACTGGAGACACTATTCAGGATCTTTTTTTACGAATTCTAAAATTTCCCACTGAGCTATCGTAACACGGTACTTTATAGCTACAACTAAATGTCATGAAAATCGGTAGAGCCGTTTCCGTTATTGCTCGTTTAAAGATAATATATCAAAAATATTTTTGGTGATGATAATGATGTCTTTATATGCAGTATAATATGATAATATTAAACAAGCCCGTATAATTCGTACTTGCGTTAGAGTTAGTGAAGTGAATAGTGTTCTTGCTGAAACACGTCTTCATCCGTTGAGTCGTATATGTTTTTGTCTGGTATAAGTGATAAGCGGCTTTCACTTATATAAAACAGTACCCGATACCGCGGTTTGCTTGATCAAGTTGATTATTAAATACACGAATAAAACGATTTTTTTTAATAAATCCTAGCTAGATCGATTTGTCGCACCCGAAACTCCATGTGTACTGAATTTCATGAAAATCGTTGGAGCCGTTTCTAAGATTCAGGTATACGATGTTATAGATAAAGCCAGGAATTATAATTGGAAGAGGTAATTTAAATTCGGTTTTTGCGAAACTTACGCTGTAATCGAATGTATATAATTTTAAACGTCTTTGTGTCTTGTGATTCTGTATTGAGTCTGTTTGAGTAATGTTTTAGTCCGAGGAACAAAAACCATTATTGCCCAAATATGAAAATAGAGTCAATGAGAAAAGGAATTATTATAATACTTGAGAAGTCCTGACTTCGTATGCTTTGTAATTTATGGGTGTATATTTTCAGGAAAATTGTTTAATTTGAATAAAGAAAAACTTTGGATAAGATAAAAAATCGGCTGTCAAATTAGTTTCTTAAAATTATTATGAGATGATAAACTTATAATGAAACAACTTTTACGGATTTTATCGCGGTTTATTTGGTTTTTTATTTAGGACTGACTCCTACCGTGACCGTGGTTGCTGTAAAGTATCCGAAACGTCGGGCTAATAAAAAACTAAATAAACCGCGATAAAATCCGTAAAAGTTGTTTCATTATAATGAGTGAAATTCGCGTAAACATACGAAAACAATAGATGATAAACTTATTAGCAAGTGGGCTGTAATCATATTTTAATTGTATTAAAATATTATTTGAACAAGAAAGATTATGGAGATCGTCAGCCCGCCGTCGCCTGTGACTTGTACGGTAAATACAAAGCGGAGTATTAGACTAGTGACGTTATAACAAGACTGGAAACGCCTTCCTCATCAACACATTAATAATAAGGCTATACAGAATTGGTGCTTATATTAACGTAAGAGCGAGGAAAATGCACTGAAATACAAGTTGAAGCTAGTTATGTTTTCAACAATTAATGCTAGCATAAGTTGATTAGCATAATACTCTTCGACAGTTTTAGGTCTTGGAAGGAAATCTCTCACGGAAGCGTACTTTTATAAATAACTAGTTGTTACCCGCGGCTTCGCTCGCGTTAAATTCGGAGTAGCGCAGTTCCGTACGTACGTATAGTAAACACAGACAGATTTTTTTTGAACTACCCTGCGAACTTTCATCTCCTATGCCATGCCCATATAGGTAAAAATCTTAAAAAGGTGGAACAATTATTTAATTCTTATCAAGTGCCTAAATGCAAAGTTTCATGGCGTCATCTTCTATATATAATGACAAAATTCCATACAAACTATCATCCCCTATTGTTTTCTTATGTTTTCATCCCCTATTTAAATCCCCGTAAGCTTTTCTTCGCGACAATAAGTATGGATGGATGGATGTTTGCTACTCACGTAAAAACTACTGAATGAATTTTATTGAAACTTTACAATAATATTACTTTACCATTAGAATAACACATAGGCTTTATCTCCGTACCCACAGGAAAGGCAATTACGCGGGTTAAAACCGTGGGCTGCTAGTTAAGGAAGAAAAATTGAACTAATACACAAGAGTTTCTAAAACATCCAACTACACTGTATTTACTTTAGCCTCCTGCCCTTCTATCTGTAGTATTTACCCCCCTCTACCATAAATTAAAGAAGAGATTTGTTGAAGCACAATATGTAAATTATGTGCAATACTGCTGTCTTTATACTCCTGTGTGTATTTGTCTCTGTCTGTCTGTTCAAGGTTTTTTTCTCTATGGTTTGCAACGAGACACGTTCTATTCCACGTGCAATGACCCTTGTTATGTGTTACTAACGAAGCGACCACTTTCATCCGATTAAAGTGTGCTCGTTTAGTGTCACGCGACGACATCGACACGATCTCCGTGCAGTAGACGCTCCGCGTTGGATGCGAGTGGCAAGGGATCGGTCGTCTCGGCGTTCATTGAGGGAGGCCTGTATTCAGCAGTGGACGAATAATGGAGTGTCTGTGCCAGTGAGTCCCAGTGAGTCGGAACTGTGCTGCTGCTGCACGGGGCTCCAGTGAGTCGGAGTACTGCTGCCGTGCGGGGCTGATACTACGTGCTGCTGACCAGGAGAGATGTGTGCTCCTCTGCTTTGCTGATCGGTCGTGGTAGTGTGATAGCCTAATCAAGCCGGTGAGGGTTCGACCAGTCCGCGGTGCGTTGAGTCTAGTGGTCGAAGTACCCGAAGAGGCTTGAAGCTGGATGACGTGGTGCGGAGGGGTGAGGGAGTGATGATGATGAATGTCCAGAAGGAGGCGTGTTCTATCGAGGGTCACCAATTGTGAGAGTAATGGTGGTTGGCCTCAAAGGGAGATCTCCGACCGAGCGAGGTGCAATGCTCGGCCAGGCCAAAGCCCACTAGTTAGCGTGTCAGATGTCGTATATATAGCGACCGGGCGCTGGAATTCTGATAGCGCGATTCAGGATTGTGGCGCTGTTATTGGGCCGCCACAAATTGATCTGACTCACGAGAAGATGGGAAGTATGCGGTTGATACCGCGGGCCGCCGTATGTAGTAGTGTATTATGAAAGTCATAATTCTTTCTTGCTTATTTCAAGCGAATACTCTAGGTGCGGAGTTGGGAATCAACGATAATCGATGTTTCAACTTTTCTTGGCAGCTCAAAGGAAAGTTTTAAAACTTTCCTCACAAACATACATTTCCAGGTTTCATAATATTTTACACAACTTGTTGCTTGTAAGAAATTAATATTATAAAAACTATTTTTTTATTTAGGATTTTTTATGAATACTTCTTTTAAAATACATTAAAAATGAATGACTAAAAATATATTCCTAATTGATTTGATTATAATATTAGCAATGATATTCATACCAAGAACTTGGTCTGTTGAATCAATCATTAATCAATGCATATGCCTATTTAAAATAAGAACGCAATATTGACTACAAATTTCATAATCATCGTCAGCCTTTATCCGTGCAATGCTGAACATAACCTCCTCAATGAATGAACATAAAATTTTTGATGACGCAGTTGAAATCCTTTTCGGACCATACCAGAGCCTTGAGAAGGCGCGCTCGCGTGTGTGGAGACTCGCATTGGGTGCAATACCCCACTAAAACCGCTGCGTGAGCCTTCAGCCGCTTTTTAAGGGACCCGGATCTGCAGGCAACCCTCAGCGACAGAGTGGTCCCGGCAAGACTAGATTCACCACAATAACATAGCCTCCAGGAATGAACATAGCCTCCCTCAATGAACACCAAGACAACCGATTCCAACAACAAGTATATTATAATAAATGCCATCTTTAAAAAAACATACGAATCTAAATGGCATGAATTTATAAGTCAATGGCGGTGGCATTTAAGTCATACAAAGTCACATCTAGAAAAAAATTGAATTTTAAAACTCGCTCGTCGTTTCGTGTGGCGTAAATAAAGTCTTTGTTTAAGCCTGTGTAAGTTAGAATTCATACAACCTTCCATGTCATGCTAATCTCGTGCGATGTTTTTATGGCAAATGTTTGGAAACATAAGCCGAATTTAATGTGACTTAAGCATAAATAAGCGACGATGGTCCAGTGTAAGGGACTCGGCTTCTTAAACAAAAGGGTTTATTATATATTTACAACAAATATAAAAAAAATCTGTTTGGGTGTGCCTACTGACATCGAGACTTATGCCCCGTTTCCGAAAGGCTGATCAACGCAGAAATTAACAAATCAACTGTTAAATCTCTTGTTAAGTGTTAAACGAGTTACCAGAAGCATGGTTAAATTACTTAATTTGATCGGCATGCCAGTTGACATAGCTACTACAATGAAAAGCTGTCAAAGACTCTAGAATCGTATGTTATTTTATTTATTACCGCCATTAACAGCCATATTAGTTGACATACACTTTGACCAACGTTTCAGAAACCGGGCGTTAATGTTAGCAACCTGTAAAGATTGTATGCGGTTTTAAATAAATAAAAAGTAGAACTTCGTGACGTCTCTTTGAAAAATGGAAGGATAAGAAAAATAGGTAAATGAGAGCAGATTGCAAAGAATATATAAACACTACGTTATAGCAGATTGATTTGAGTCGGAGGAGAAATAAGATGTAATAGATACTTAATAAATAATACAAGGCTTAAATAAATATGTTTTATAACAGTACCTACTGGCGTTTAAGTTAATATTAATATTTATTTATTAAATTATTTATGTACACAGGAAACTTAAACACTAAGCAATGAAACTTTAATAAAACAGGTACAGAGGTATGTACAGCTTATTCCACACTGAAAATTCTTCCAGCTGACCGCAGGAGAAGAACAAAAATGATATTAATAATATCGTCTGGATATATATTATGTATAATTATTTATTAATACATAGACAACATGGTAACGAGACCCTGGGCTAGTCCCAAGTTGACCCGTTTGGCTATACAGCTATCATAAAAGGATGAATTAAATAGAAGACAAAGACAAACCAATCAAAAATTTATTAGTGTCCCAGAGCCATTGCATGCATATGCGCGCGAATTTCAAAGATACATTACAGTAGTTTACAGTTTGTCTGATATCGCTTAATAATTACGCTGCTTGCATATCTCTTATGTAACAGCCATTAACTCATCATCAGGCAGCAGTAGTCCCAAGTATATTAGGTTTGTACTTAATTTCCTCAACCATTTAAAATCTAATCAAATTAAAATGTCACCTAATGATGTCAGCCATTAAACTTTTAGCAGTGTAGGTAGTACCTGGTTGACCGAGCGTTTGCTCGTTTTTTTTTGTTTTTAAATACCCTTAGTGATAATATGATGAAGTTTTTTTTTTCTAAAATAAAAGAAAAGACAAAAATCAATCAGACTGGAGATACGAACCAGGCTCTTTTCGATTCATAACTGCCTAATTTCTCAACTTAGCTATCATGACATATTACTTGACAGCATTTACGTCCGTATTCTAATAATATTGTAGCGGTTTATCATTGTCTCAAAACACGGATAAAACTAAATTTTCTAAAAATGTATCCTAGCTAGATCAATTTATCGCCGTTTTTAACTCTTATTACATATAAAATTTCATGAAAATCGTTGGAGCCGTTTCCGGGATTCATATTATATATTAATATATTATATAAAAGAATTGCTCGTTTAAAGGTATAAGATAAGATATGATAAAGTTCATCTTATATTAAAATATGGATCATAGTTTGAGAATAGAGGATTTTATATGAAACCCTATTTTTGATATTCATGAACATAAATTTTTCTCAGATAAAAAAATAATCACAAACCTATGTCAAGGGTAAGACAAGATTTTGAATAATACATGGTGAGTGGAACTGAATTGATCTGTAGTGTCCCTGGAGTAATCTAATGGCCGGTCCATTTGGGAGGGTCTTAAAATTGAACTGAGAAGATTTCCTTGGTCCAATTTAATATTAATTTTTTTTAGTCGTGGTAATTAGATGGACCGTTTGATTGGATTTTTATATATTCTTTTCAATGGGTCCTTTCTTGTATCATCAATACGAAATTGACGACCTCTGTGCCGGAGGTAGCGGGTTCGAATCCTGTCAGGGAACAAAAAGTTTCTGTGCTCCTTGGTCATGGATGTGTATTCAATATAATATATAATGAAAATCATAATAAATAATAAATATACAAAATAAAAATATTAAATAAATATACTTCCGTTGTCTGGAATCAGTAACACAACTTCTTCGTGAAATTACCACGGGATCAGATTGACGTGGTGTAAAAAGCGTCCATAGACCATATTAATATCCTTAACATCAATACGAATCGTAGCTCTAATACAAAAGTGCACGACCATGCAATTTAAATATTGTAGGAATTACTATCGTGTTTTATCTCAAAAGGAGGTAAACGAGCATTTGGAGCTTTTTGATGATTACTTTGCCCATATCCGTTACCCTCCATTTCCCTACCCTCCCCTAGTGTCTCACTACATCACAAACAGCACGAAATGCGGCACCATAACTGTAACTTTATACCGGTATCATGTGTGAGAGAGACAACACCTATCTCCTCTCTCTCACACTCTGTTTCCACAAGCCTACCTCGACCATCTTTTACCTTGGCCTCTTACCGTAAATCAGAACCGTTGCCAGGAGCTGCTTCTTCTTGATGGCGGCCAATGCGCAGGCAACGTTTCCGGGTTTCTTTTCGTTTTCAGGTTTGTAATGCATGACAGAAGTATGTGATTTTAAAACCATGATACAAAGCAGTTGAAAATTCGGATGAAAGACTATCGCGCAGGTTTTAATAAATAAATAAAAAAAAATAAAAAAAAAATAGCCTTTTATTTCTTACAGATTATAAAGCAAAATAAAAGAGGTTAAAAGTTAAATTTTAAATAAAATGTAGTTAATACATAGATCCTATTAATAATGTTAGTAATATTTTTTTTTTGTTAGTTCTATATTTTGTTCTTATTTTATTTATTGGTCTGTAAGAACCCCTCTGTAGGTGAAGGCCTCCTCCAACGATAGCCAATTTTTTTAGGTTTTAATATTACGATACAAATCATCACGCCACGGATAGCTTTGGCATATGCAGAGATTCTTTTTTCTTTTTTCTTTTACGCCGGGAAATGTACTGTCTCCCCAGGCGGGTATGTGGGACTCGCTGCGCCCGAAAGCTGATAAATGGACGCAGCTCTACCCACTAAAACCCGGCGAGTGCACAGAGCACCTCGACGGCCAGTCAGTCCTCTTAGGGGGCCAACGCCACCTCCACAGACGGGTTGCCCCGCACCACAGAACAACCCCTCCCACCGTCAGGATAGTACAATGAGGCGAGGTTCCCATCCTCGCCCCTTGCCCTCTGCTCTTTTGCACCCATTTTTATAAGAGGGGTACAAAGAGTCTTCTTGGTTCATTTAGCTTCGCCCAAGGTGTTGGGCTCACCCTAGGCTACTGAACCCCACTGCCTCGATAAGGCTTGAGCCGTGGTGGGGATATGCAGACATTCTGCGTGATGCAACTTCATGTTAGTTATCTACAAAAAATAACATTTTAGTAAAAAGCTGCGGAATAAGAAATTTATTTGCGGGAAATAAACATATTTTTATTTTTAATAATTTATATTATAGCACTAGCTGTTGCCCGCGGCTTCGCTCGCGTTAAATTCGGAGTAGCGCAGTTCCCCTTTCCTGATTTAGAACAAAGAAGACAACTCGGAAAATAATATTATTTTAATAAACTATTGTAAACAATATTATATATTGTCTTTCCATTTGGGGATAGAATGTAGAGATTCTGGGCACTGGACACACACAAACATGCTACAAACAATTGACAGCATGACATGAGCATGACTCGGACACCTAGTTTTAATTTAAGCTTTTGTGAGGATACATCTGACAGCTCAAGCGAATTTAGAAACTACGGGATATGATATGCTCTTTTCTGTACCATAACTGTGTCTATTGATAGATACTCTGCTGTACCTGTCCTGGTACTTTACTCTATATGTCAGGATTTACTTAGTTGATAATATCATTTTTAGGTGCTAAAATTGCTCTTTCACATAAATATTGATTTTCTTGTATATTGTTTGATTTTCTTGTAAGTCCGGGTAAACACTTGCAACTAATTCTAAATCACTGTGTACTGATTTTAAATAGTGATTCGGCATGGTTGCCAGCATTTGTGTCATCATATTTGTAGTCAAACTGAACTTCCTTATGGTGGCCCATATAGTGAATGACTTGAGACATGCTTTAATTTCGTCTGCAAGTGTCCCCTTCTGAATTACTGCTAACGTTTGGCGGAAATCACCAGCCAATAAAACCACCATCTCTCCCATAAATTAAAATTAAAATAACATAGGTTCTGTTGCGCAAATCCTGAAGCGTTCAATTTAGTGCTTGTACCCTTTTTTGTGCGCCATAGTACTTTCATGCCACACCAATATTTTGCACTGACGTGCAATAGCATGCCATGCGCTATTTTTACTAAAATTACAGCTAGGTGAATCTTCCTGGGCGAGATCAAAGAGTAGCGCTCCATTCTCAGGTTCAGGTTAGCTGCAAAACTTCGTCAAATACTCGTTTTTGTTCTGGTAGTAATTTGGGTATCAATTCAGCTACTTGCTGCTGCAAAGCTGGTATGTCATAGTTTGTTTCTCGTACAATCTCATCTGATAGTTCATTTTCGTTTGTTCTCCGAGGGCTAATCATTTCAAATTCATTCAAACGCTTACCCAGTATAGCCATTACTTTGTCTTAAATTTTTCCAGGGCCTTCGTTATGCTGATGATAATAAATGTGTTCATTGTATATCATGTCCGTGCGTGTCTAATGTAGCCTACGCAAAATGTCTTCCGCCATGTACTCTTTATATTTGTTCCATAATTCATTAGGATAAGATAGCCCGCATGATGCTAATATTATGAGGGTTGCATACAGGTCTCTGATTTTGGCTGGTGATTTGCACTGGACAGCTTACTTTATAGTTTTTTCCCAATGATTATCATTCTTTAACAGACCCAGAGTTTCACATGCTTCTCTATATGTTTCGAATCCCTGGCCGTTGAAAATTTCAAGATCACTTTAGATTATAGGACCCTGAACTTGGTGTAGCAGCAAACGTGCACAGAAAATTCAAAATTAGTATCGTGGACGGTGTACACATGACCAAGGGCATCAGATGATTTCACTCCGGGCCAATTTTCAACAGACATTGAAAACGGCGTTCGCAGTCCTTTGTAGATGTGTTTCAGGTATAACAACGGGGGATTTTAGCACTTCTGTGCTAAAATCCCCCGTTATTACATTACACGTTTTGGCAAAGGAATCGCCCTGACAAAGATGGAAAAAGGCTGTTAATGTTGTTTTGGGCGGTGTAGATACTTTTTCTTGGAAATTGTTCTCGGTAAAATATATGCACTCTCCATTTTCTAAGTGTGATAGGTTAGATATATATAAGATAGGTTACTGTTGGATGTCTTTCAGGCAAGAGGAAGCTAAGGAGCCGCCACGCTATCTTATTACTGCTGACGTAACGTCCTGCTTGAAAGGTTTGCACTTCATTCAGAAGATGTGCTCCACCTTCATTCCTGAGATTAAATATAGCCTGTCAATTCCTTTGTTTATATATTATGTATATTTGATTGCGCGGACAGAGCTACAGGCCTCTACATTAATATAAGCATTGAAAATTTTATATAAAATAGGCAAATACGGGACGATCCAACTGTTGTCTAAGGTTTCGTTCGCTCCAGATTGAGTCTTAATTGTAACTGTTCGGCCATCGTCTTCGGGCGCTGTGCGCCTGTACAACGGGTAGCCATTGTCATTTTGCACAGTTTCTTTTATCAACTGATTAGAGAAAATCCTTGTGCATTTTCCAATGTTCATGTATATTGCGAGGCTGAATTTCTAACACCACAGGGACCGTGTACCATGTTTTGAATAATAGTGTCATACAATTCTTTATCTTGCACAGGATTAGAAATCTCGGCGCTAATTAGCCCATCTATTTGGATGGGCCGCATCTTCTTTTTTAAGCTTTATTAAACGTGCACATGTGGCAGTCTCCTTTTTTTTCAATTCAATAACATATAATTAAATACAAATAACAATACATGAAACATTGTATTTCGCCGAATATATTAAGAACATTAACGAAAGCAAAATTCTATGAACAAATCGAAATTGTTACAGCTGAAAAATGCCCTCACGTGTCTGCATGTTCGGGTAGCAATATAGCGACATTTCCCCCACTACGTCGCACTGCGCCAACGCAGATTTTTTTTGAACTACCCTGGAAACTTTCATCTCCTATATAATTAATCATGGCTATTTAATTCTTATTAAGTGCCTAAATACAAAGTTTTAAGACGTCATCTTCTATTATACATAATGACGAACTTCCATACAAACTTTCATCCCCTATTAAACCCCCCTAAGCTTTTTTTCGCAATAAAAAATATCCTATGTCCTTTCCCAAGCTCTAGTTTATCTCTGTACCAAATTTCATCAAAATCGGTTAAGTGGTTTAAGCGTGAAAGCGTAAGAGCCAGACAGACAGACAGAGTTACTTTCGCATTTATAATATTAGTAAGGATTACTATTCCTTTCCAACGTTTTAAGGTTTTAACAAAATATAATAACAAATGCGTTAAACTTAACTAATAGGATCAGATACATGCAACGCCATCTGTTGACGAACTACATACCTACTTATAAGTCGGTAGGTAAGTCATCAATAAGTCGGTTAAAATTTTCTTGTATCTTAAAATTTTGACAGATTTTTCTAAGAAAATGTGTCAAAATTTCAAGATAGATACATAAGAAAATTTTATGATAGATAGGATATTGAAAGCCGCCGTAAATCGTCAATAGATGGCGTTGATCTGATCCTATTTGTTAAGTATCTTATAATTTAGCTACATTTCAAATACATTTATCTTTTGATAGAGTGAAGCGATTGCGATGAAACAAAAACTAAATGTTACCCTAAGTTACGCTAAATTTTTATGGATAAAATTTATTTACACTGGTTTTGTAGTTTTCACGTGATGCGTGCACAACTAAACAGACAAACAGACAAACAGACAAACAGACATACAGACAAACAGACAAACAGACAAAAATTCCAAAAATGCTGGAAATGGATTCTGTTAGTAATCCTTTAACACCCAGGCTATTCTTTTTTTAAATATTTTCAATGTACAGAAACGACTCCTCTACAAATTTATTATATGTATAGATTTTATTTCTTTATAACTTTCTTACATTAAAATAAAGTAAAACTTAAAATTAAAAATCTGTTTGCCTGTTATTGGATATACATCCTAACATGATGACTTATGTATACTTTTAACTTACTATATGCGATGTATAACTGTTGGTGAACCATTAAATAAATAAATAAATAATATATAATACGATTTTCATATATAATACGATCAATAAATATCAAAGATAACCTAGAAATAGAGCCTGAATCATGTTAAAACATTACTTTCTCGTCATTAATTTTATCATTTACGCGATTGCCGGCGACGTAGGATTCTTGTTCGAAACTTTTTAGCGCGTAGGTTTAGTCTTAATTGATTTAGTTTTATTTTATCTGGGTCACATTCAAACGTGCTAAGAATCACTGGGCTTATCCTCGATTCTCCTGGACATAGAGACTTATTTCAAGGCTAAAACTTTCGTATAAAATTTATTTTGATTATCTTTTTAAATGTTCATGTGACTATTTTACTTGTATTTATTAAAGTAACTTTGATTACAATTGTGTTTGTAGTTTGTTTTACGTGTTGTGACTATGACTATTATTAGTCTGAAATGGTCTGGATTATTCTAGAATTCTCTGGAATGATCTGGAATTCTTTAACATGTATACCAATGTTCTTATAGATCGAGAATGTTCTTGAAAATTCTAGAATGATCAAAAGATATTTAGAATTATTTAGAAAGTTTTTAAATGTAAGCCTTTTATTTTTAATTAATGTGGATTTGATATGAAAAAATGTGAAGTGGGTAGTGATGGATTATTAACATGAACAAATAACTATACTTTTAAAAATTAACCAGCGAAGGGAATATTCACAGTTAGTACAAACTTCAAAAGTTTCAGCAACGTGAAAAACAGACAAACAGCTTAAATATTGGCATCCTTTAGTAGTGACCCTTAAAAATATACACAGTCAAGACAAGGATCTTAGAAGGATTCATAGCGGAAAGGAACTAAGAGCAAAAGGTCTGCATCGACTCGGATCAAACCGAGTTGTTTTTAAGGATATTATCATATAAAGTGCTCTTTGAGACATAATGGCTGCTAAATATTGCAACTCTTTCTGGAACATTCCATTCAAAGATAAAGATTTAGGGTGGGGCTTCGAGACTGTTTCATATCGGATTTAGACCAAATGTTTGAGTATGGATAAGAAGATTGGATAGTTATAAAATACGAAGATAGATAAAAGTAGATAGACAACTTCTGCTGCGCAATGGTTAGCATTGGTGCTCAAGCCGGAGGTAGCAGTTTCTAATCTCGCCAGGGAAAAGTGTGTGCATTCCTAAGTCCTGGATGTGTATTAAATGTATTTTTTGTAATAGCCAGACGAGTGTGAATGTGTGTGAGTGTGCCCATCGTCCATATGTAAGCGATATTACCGGGTACTTACCTGGTAACTCCTTACGTCAGTGGCAGTATCTTCTTATGAGGTGTCTGGTCTTCAACATCAGCTTACCGCTGAGGATCACTGTTGCCTGTAATCCGGGATCCTCAAAAAGCGAATGCGCAAGTAAACAGTACGGACAGTTTTTGCTTGAGTGCGAATCCTGCAGTAAAGCTTTTTTTAGCTATAATATCAGGATGGTATTCTTGCAGACAAGCTTCCATCGGAGAACAATGATGACACCGATTATCCTACCATTTCTGTCATTCTCTCCGATGAGCAGTAAAGCTGTATGTACCTGTATAATCTATGCACAATGGCTCTTATCCAGATAACTGCACCTGTGAAACAGATTGAAGCTTTTAAAAGGAATAAAATATTAAAATAAAAAAGGATTAGGGATAATTTTTATATTATATTATATAGCCGGGTGATTTAATATTGGCGAGGCAGTACTTCCTCATTTAAGGCGATTGATTCTTATTCATTAATGAAGATGACCTCAGCGGATTTGGATGGATCTAAAAACCATCTTAGAATATTGCTTTGGCGTAAAATTAATTTTAATTAATATTAACAGTCTTGCTCGTAGTTTTTGGAGATTTTATCAACGTTAAGTGTGTTTGTATTGTTATTGAAGTTTCTAGACTCTTACGTGATAAACATACATATTATAGGATCATGATAAGTTGAGTATGGCTATTATTTCTATATTCTAAATGTAGCTTAGGGTGATTGAAGGATGACAAATATTGTTGTTATTTTTTCTTAATTAGCACTTTTAACAGAACTGGCAGGCTGGCTGTTCGTTTGCATTTCCAAATAAAAAAAATATTGATATATTACGGATTGATCTCACAGTGACAGTAAAATGGACCCAACTATTTAAGGACGCTTCAGACGAGATCCCTATGACGTCATGCTTTCTGTAAGTACACGAAAGGTTGGAAAGCTAAAAATCGCAATCGAACTCCATAAAAGCCGTCAAAAATAATCAATAATAATAATCCATTTTAATTATTGTAAACATTATAAATAGATACCGAGTGTGAAAAATATGTCGTTTTGGTTTACGAATTTGGTCATTATAATTATGTACTACAGAAAGTCTCTTCCTCAAAGTTAAGGGTTCATTCACCTTAATAGACTTAACATTTCCAAACGAAGTTGTTTATACAGGCTTGACCTCTCGCTCACAATATACCGATCTAAAAGCGACAGCTGTGCTGTCGCGTTTCGGGCGGTTTCAAGGTTGATAATGGCTCATTCGTATGATAATCAGTTATTATACTTTATAAATAATAATAAAGTAATGGAAATCATGATATTATTATACCAGCTGTTGCCCGCAGCTTCGCTTGCGTTAACAAAGATTTACAACGGGATCTTAGTACACAAAATAAGTAACTTTTCTGGTAGATTTTTTACACCTTTTTTACTCCGAAAACCCCAAATATCTTACGGAACCCTATTTTTTTTCAGAATATAATTACGCCTATGTTACTTGTGGATAATGTAGTTTTCGAATGGTGAAAGAATTTTTGAAATCGGTCCAATTCTTTTTGAGCCTATTCATTACAACAAACAAAAAAACAAAGTTTTCCTGTTTATAATATTAGTGTAGAAGTGTAGATGTAGATGAATGAATATACGGAAATCATTAAGAGTACAAAACCGAGTCTAGAATTGCCTAAAGAATAGTTGATGATGATGATGAGGAATAAATTAGAAGCTCTAATTTAAATAGTATTTAATAGAACTACATTTAGAACTCCAGTGTTTGACGTTGTGGTAAGCGATGTTAAATTAATGCGTTGTGGTTAATGTCGCTTCTGTGAGCTTCTACACGCTATAACGGTTTTGCCACTTCTATCAGGATTAGCTTTGTGAACGTATTTTGTTATGTAAATTTAAATTGTATATACCAGTGAATTTCTACGTGAGCTCTTAAGATAAATATAGCTTATTGTTCGTTAAAATTTGAAGTTAATAATAAAGTTCTTATTATTTTTACAACAAGGAGCGGCGATGGTCCAGTGGTGGATGCATGTCTCTTATGCGAGAGGTCCGGGTTCGATCCTGGCTCCTCCGTGTGTGCCTTGAAATGGGTTTTTCTAATTTCTAAATGCACCCCAAACAAGAGACCATCGCTCGCTCACCGGTGAAGGAAAACATCGTGAGGAAACCTGCATGCTTGATGAGATGAAAGTCTTTGAAGGTATGTGAAGTTCACCAACTCGCACTGGGCCAGCGCGGTGAACTATTGGCCTATTACCCTCCTCGCCTGATTTCGAGGAGGAGACCCGTGCCCAGCAGTGGGACATAAAGGGTTGATACTTTACTTTTTTTTTATTTTTACAAATTGTAAAATATCTATGCCTATCTATAAAATAGACAAAAGTGATTACATATTATCATGAATAAGCTGAACGAATGAAATCATATATCAATAACTAAGTTTCACTTTCGTTCAGTCGTACAGGTCATTCGTTCATCGTTCACGTTCACAGTTGGCTGGCCAGTTCGGTTCACTGAGCATTGACTTGTTGATACATTGCTCGGGACAACGGTTTATGTACTAATCTTTGGGCTAAGATTGAGTGTTTGGGGAATGATATTGTATGAAGGTATGGCAAAAATATCCTTAGGAGTTAGTTTGTTAGCTTTACACTGTAGAAGCTTTAACGAATCTGATATAATAACAAAAAATAAAAATAGTTTTGACCTGGTATGGACCTTATTATATTCTTTGAGCGACGATGGTCCAGTGAGTATGGGCTCGTCTTCCTGTGTGAGAGGGTCCGGACTTCTGTGGTTCCTTGCACCCTAAATAAAGACTATCCTTCGATCATCAGGGAAGGAAAACATAACGAGGTTTACTCCTGCATGTCTAATGAGATTGAAAGTCTTTAAAGGTACATATGTAAAGTTGAGCAAATCACATTGGGCCAGCGTAATACTCTTCTCGCCTGACGCCGAGGAGACGCGTGCCCAACAGTGGGACAAGGGTTGATATTACTCTTATGGTAATATCGGAGTATCACACTGGGGAAAGTAGTCCCCACCGAATGAGTAGTCGCAAATTACCTTATCTCTGGACGTATTTCAAGTGTACAAGTTGTTACCTATGAAATAAGATATTTTTTATTGAATCTTTATTATATTAAAAAATTAGTTGTCTGTAAAGTCGATTTACGGGCGGTAGTTTGACGTGACAACGTCAAACATTACATGCAGCTCGAACCGAACTGAGCCGATCGCTCTAGCCGATCATGCTTCTCGTTCGTGCCGCGTTCTCGTTTGCGGAACGCGACATGACGTCATCTTTTTCGTGCATGCTCCCCGTAATATCGATTTATTAGACGTCGAAAATATATGGAACCCCCAAACTAGCATCAAGCTTTTTCAGCACCTTGTAAAAAGCTGTTTTAGTATCGCGTCCCTAATGCACTCAAACATTTTAAGGTCCATTTTAACTAGGCCGACGTTTTCAGTAGCTTTATAGTCTTTGTGAGAAAATACGTATTCCAGAGTAGCAGCTTGAACTCATTTCAGAAGTTTTTAGAGCGCTTTCAATGGGATAATATACACTATGTACATTATTTGTAACGTGTTCTGTGATATTTTTATTTGGTACTCGAATTTTTATGTTTTCATTGAGGCTTGAAACTCGGGTGTATTAAGGTTTTGATGGTTCACTTATTTTTGTTATAATTTTGCAACTCAATGTTACAGATTTTTTAGGTATTGATTTTTTATTGGTTTAAGGTAACCGTAAAAATACAGTAGATAAAGCTTGTAATATATTAGTGCGGTATGTTCTTTACATGATAATGTTTATCTGCCGATTCGAGATTAAGTTAAAGTGTGTATCTACCAAGACCATGCCTTTATTACTCTACATAAGTTTATCCGTTCCATTCATTTTGCATAAACTGTCGATGCGGAAACGAATAAGGATACGAATTATGATACGAATTCGGATACAATTCGGATACGAATGAGAGTAACAATCCAGGGAGAGTTAAAGGTGCATCGCATGTGTGAGTACGTGAGCGTTTTCTTCATTTTCTGCGGGTACGGATGCGTACTCACCAGCCACCAATAAATGCCGCCATTTTAATTATACGTCCTATTCTAAACTCGTCTCCTAGTCTACTTTTCTGTGGATTTTTGATTTCAACCTTTTACCGATGAGCTACCTACGGATACGGGAATGATTGTTTTTAGTTCTTAAATTTAAGCACTACTAAGCTTGAACTTAAGCTCGTACTAAGTTAACAGATGTTCGAGCTTCTAACGGAGCTTTTAATTCGTAGCAGTTGATCGCGTTAGTGAAGGTTTTATGAGCGTCGATCGGTGGAGCAAAGCTTCTCTAGTCAGTTTTGAGATTAAGTTTGTATTGGTAGTATTTAAGGTGAAATCTAGGTCAATCGGAAGAATACAGGTTGTGGATTAACACGTTCATTTTAGTTACCTATCATAACATATTTAAATTGTTTTATGGCAATAAATGGGACGATTGCCATATTTTTTAATCACGAAATTAAAGACTAAATAAAGAGCTAATGAAGCTTGAGAATTGAATAAAAAAATAAACATTATTAAATAATGTTTATAAACAAAAAAAAAAATCAGTAAATTAAAAAAAAATACATGATAATATTATAACATTTTAGTGTTTTAAGTATTTGTTCCTAAATGTTTTTGGTAATTATAATTTAGTGATACTTTATGGGAAAAAACTAGTTCATATTTGAAATAAAATAATATTTTAAAAGTGTGTGGCAGTGTAAGCATAAAAAGTAAAATACATTTACTGTTTTATGATTTTAAATAAAACTTAGATTAATAATTTCATATCCTCGTCACTTTCGTAGAATCCTTATTCCGCAACATTGCTTTTCAAGATTATAAGCTTTTTATGCTGTAAGAGAGTGTATACTCTTTTTATTCCTCTTCGGATTTTTCTTTTTGTATGAAGCCTTTTTTAAAAACGCTGCATACAATATTAAAAACGAATTTTCAGCTTATTTAAATCAGGCTTTCCTCCGTTGAAAGGGGGAATTTTGCTTGGATATTTTTTACATTACTAATTATTAACAATAGTGTGTGAAGCTCAATTATTTGTATATATTCTATAATGTTCCGGCGTCATTTTTTAACCTGTAGTGGTAAGAGACATCCTAAATCTATTTATATTTGCGTCCCAAGTCAATTGACTTCTATGATTTGTCCGTAATCTGATTGAATTTCACTTTGGAATTCTTTACTTTTGGTGAACTTTCGTAGTACGAATATATTATAGAATACTTTTTATAGAATGCCTACCACCAGCGGAAAACAGTTAGATTTTTAAATACAAAAAACTGGGGTCTTCTTCTTCTTTTACTTTGGCTTCCCTTTACATTAGCCAATATCAGAGTATGGTTGAGTTTACGTTATAATGATTATTAAGAAGATTATTAAGACACAAAAAACTTTATTTGTCAAGGATCTGTGAGAGTGCAAGTTATATGAATAAAAATAAAGAACAATAGATGAGTTAGGGGTCTTTACTACACCTTATCTTTTCTTCAAACGCCAGTACCTCAGCTAGAGATTTTATTCTGTCCGTTGTAAAAAGTACTGAACTATTTTCTACCCACTTCTGGACATAGACCTAGTTCGGTAATCTTTCGTCCATCTCAATTCCATCAAACTAGGACATGACTGGAGATCATAGTCCATTCTAGTTTGAAGTCAATTTCTCTTTTCCCTAATAATGGCTATTTAGAATTCTTTTACACCGTATCTCAAATTTCATTATTATAGTATCAACCCTTTATGCCCCACTGCTGGGCACGGGTCTCCTCCTCGAAATCAAATGAGGATGTAGAGGAGGAGTAATGGGCCGATAGTTCACCGCGCTGGCCCAGTGCGGGTTACTTTCAAGCTCATCAGGCATGCAGATTTCCTCTCGATGTTTTCCTTCACCGGTGAGCGTGCGATGGTCTCGTGTTTGGGGTGCACTTAGAAATGTAGAAAATGTTGGGCAGGATCAAACTCGGAACCTCTCGCATAAGAGGCCGAGTCCATCCACCACTGGACCATCGTCGCTCGCAAATTTCCCTAACATATTATAATTTGATAAGAGAAATGTCGATGAAACCCTGAGATTATGGGAGTACCAATAGCATTCTTTTATTGAAAGTCCTTTTCTATTTTCCGGTTTATTGAAAGGGTGCATTTATATCCGTATTAAGCTAATATGTGGTCAAAGGTTTTCGAACGCTCTATTGGGTAGGTATTTTATGTTATGGGTTTATACTTATGACAGCAATATACAGTTTTGTTGCTTTGTTTGTTTCTTGTTCTGCGCATTGCCCTAGGGCTGTCTCAATATTTTAATTTTTTTTGGTGATTTTTAATTTTTTAAAATGTTAATATGAACTTTTTGGTAAGAGGTAGTGCTAATATTCGACGCAGTCTGGCCGCTCATATCAGTAATAAGCTGAGGTTAAAAAAAATAAGCCAACCTGACCGATGCATTTAAAATGAGTTAAATGGACCGTTGTCGCTCAGTAACTGATTAGATAAGCCCCCAAAGAGGTCAATACAATGGTAATCAAGTTTTAGTATATCAATAAAATAATTGACCCACATCAAAAATAGCATCGCAATTCATCATAATATAGTGCTAATGTACTCGTATTTTTCAATCCGAGTTTAAATTAAATTCGTCTGCAAATTGCTTACGTATCACGTGACCTTACAATGACGTATTTTTTTTTATATATTTGAGAATGTAATTTGGTTATTGTGGGACAAATTTATGATTAATATGAACGTTTTATACATAGTGTTAAAGTATAAATATTATTTTTTTGTTCTGATTTTGAGGTTCCAGTGTTTTCGTGATATATAAAAGTCCCATTAGAATGTACATTATACAGGCTGTTAAAATATATCTCAAAAAGGCCCGATAAATTTGAATACCGTGTATATAGGCTAATCAAAAAAGCCCGATAAATTTTAACGGTAAGGCTAAACGTACACGCTAATACCAGCGAAATCGGATTAACGACCACTTGAGCTTTAAAACGAAATTCGGGAACATAATCACGTTGGGGCGAACCGTACGTACCTTACGGGAATTTTGGATACTTATTAGTGTCTCGGCGAGATTTACTGGGTTTGTTTAACGAATACGGTTTTAGAAAAATATATACTCGGCCGCAAATGTTCTTTTGGTAAGATTCCATCTACAGGGAGTCCCACGGAGGACACATGCAGGGAAAGTACCTTGAATGTTGTCGATGGAACATTTTATTGAGAGAAGACATTATTTAAATAAATAAATAAAAAAAATAGTATATTTCGTTACAAGTGCGGAAAGCCTATCATTGCAACGAGTACCGACGAATGTCGACCCGAGCCGAGGCGCAGCCGAAGGTGAGGGTTGACAGTCGAACAAGTGGCAAGGACGGTTCCGCACGTGTAATGAACGACTATTTTTAATACAGAAGCAATTTAATAAAATAATAAAAACACAAAATGGCGCCGAACGTAAAAGAATATAAGCAGATTTTTTTTTCTTCATCCATTCTGGGTAGGCAAAGGGAACTATGCCCATACAGCCAAGTCTACAGTGGAATTGTTTTATAGATAAGAAAAAAATAAATTTAATAAGATAAAATAAAATGAAACCTAGCCGAACACATTGAATTAAACCATTAAATCTGATATTGAAACAAATTGGTAGCTTCTTTTTAAAAATATTTGCATAAATCGTAAAAACATCAATGAATTCCTTTTAGCAAAAACTTCGTAGTTGTTTTATTTTTCTTTTTAATATACATTAATTTGACAGCTGGGAAAGAGAACGCACGATTGCGGAAAAGGTAAAGAAAAAGCACGAGTGTGTAATAGCCCATTTTCCGAACGCTGTCATTCGCTTCATTTATATATATTTAAATAATTACATGATTGGACCATTACCCGACGCCATAAAGCCGTGAAGATCACACTCCACGGCTGGCGGGGGGCAAGCCCCTATTTACTATATCATAGGCTGAAGCCAACCGGCTCACATTTTTCCCGATGAAGCATTAGGGCCATTAGGGCCAAAAGCATAGCTCCAACAAAAAAAAAAAAAGAATGGACTGGCAATCAAACCCCATTACACGAGAAAATCATCCGGTATCTTTATCACACCGATCGAAAGGCATCGTGAGGATTTTTTTTTTCTAAATAACATACATATTGTCTAAAATAAAAAGAAGATTAGGAATTTTAACTTTAGCTTTAAATTTAAAGTTTCAACCCATAAGATATATCTCACTGCTGGGCACGGGTCTCCTCCTCGAGAAAAGGCGAGGAGGGTATTGCGTCATAGTTTACCGATACGCTGGCCCAATGCGAGCTAGTGAAATTCAGACACCTTCAAAGACTATATTAAATATGTATAGGATGAATAATTCGGCTGCACACAAATAAAACTAAAAGTAAAAATGGTAAAAGTGGCAACCTCTTATTATTTACCACAATAACTTACCATTATTAACTTTCATTGGGTATTTGATTTTTAACTAGCTATTGCACGCAGCTTCGCCTGCGTCAACTAAGATTTAAAACGGGCCCCTAACTTTTTGAAAATTTAATATAGACTTTGTTCACCGGGTATAGTATAGCAGTTCTTAAAAATGATTTTTTTTTAAATCAGTAATGTAGTTTCGGAGCTCATTAAATACAAACAAACAATCAAATCTTTCCTCTTTATAATATTAGTTATTAATAACTCACGTTAGCATTTTTTCCATTCATTTGCGATGAGTATAAATATCGACAACTTGTATTTCATTGGGTATCAAAAAATATTATTTACTTCCCAAGTATAAAGCACCTAGATATTTTCTTAATGAGTCAAGTCTATGGAGTCTAGTTCCGAGTTACACGTTAATCCTTTTGGGTTAATATGAACTACATTACTGATATTGGAGAAAGTGTATGCGTAATCGAAAACTATTTGGGACTGAAATGGTTTTTCTTCTAGACTATTATATATTAAGTGTTGCCATAATTCGATATCCTAACACGTAAAGAAATACTGTTTAAGAGCTTAGGTTTTGCATAAATAAAACGCTGTCTTAAATATAGGTACACAAATTAATAATAATCTGAGAGTCATTCAACTTTGTTAATTATGTATCAAATGTAGTGTTGGACGCCCCCCTACTAGATGGAGCGACGATCTGCGCAAGGTGGCTGGCAGCAACTGGATACTCAAAGCTCAAGATAGAGAAAAGTGGCGTGTCTTGGGAGAGGCCATGTCCAGCAGTGGACTGGTGCAGGCTGATGATGATGATTTATGTATCAAAACTTGTACATTAGATATATATACCAAAAGGTGATTGTAACTGGCAATACTTTCACTTCAATATGTTGCTATTTTATTGACTCCGTAGGTCATCAAGGGGGGAAAGCATTGGTTGAAGAGAGGAGCTACGGGGACGAAACGTGGCCTCTTAATTTACGACTGGTCGGAAAGTTTGCCGTAGCTCAGCGTGCTGTGGAGCGTGCTATGATGGGTGTTTCTTTGGCAGATAGGATTCGAAACGAAGACATCCGCCAAAATACTGAAGTTACCGATATCACGCGAATAATAAGCACGTTGAAGTGGCAGTGGGATGGTTAGCCAGTAACTCCCCACCATGGTTCAAGCCTTGTCGTGGCGGTAGGGCTCAGTAGCCCTTGGGCGAAGCGAATTGAGCCCAGGGGGCTCTTTGTACCGCTCTTATAAGAAGAGGGGGCAAAAGAGCAGGGGGCAAGGGGCAAGGACGGGAACCTCACCTCATTGAAATATCCCGACATTGGGAGTGGCGTCGGTTCCTTGAGGGCTGACTAGCCGTCGCGGTGCCATGTTGCTTGTAGATCCGGGGCACATTACTAAAGGCGGCATTGGTGGCACACGCCGGGTTTTAGTAAGTAGAGCTGCGTCCACTTACCAGCTTACGGGCTACATCTCACATACCCGCCTGGAGTGACCCCACTCCCCCCGCGCGATACCTATTCGCATTTTCCGGCGTTAAAGAAAAAGAAAGAAAAAAAAGGTTAGCCAGTAACCAGATATGAAGATCATATCCGTGGAGTAACCTATCCATGAAAAATATGTCTTATGCTATGCCAACGCTTTTAGTCACAACAACTAAGCTATAGCTTATATATTAGTATATATTAGATTCTGAATGTTATGGATTATGAGTAAATTATTCATGAGGTAAGAACAATGCATGTCCTAAATATACACTCGAATTGGTCGGATTGCTTAGAGGGCTTAACATTAGTCCCCGAGATACGCCAGTGCTGTTTTAGCGTTATTACATACTGACGACTGGTCTCTTAGTCCATTAAAATGTTACAATTTAACTACCTAATATTGTATTTTTTAGAGGACGCAATTTTATTTTTGGGACATGTGTGGCGGGCTAATAGATGCTTAACCCCATGTTGGTGAGGTTACCACCCTTGTCCTCCGGTCGCCATCTTGGAAAAAGAGGTGCAATCGCCTTTTACGCGATATTATGTCGGAAACTCGCATAGTTTGTCTTTTTTGTGTTTGCATTCCTATAAAAAAATGTAAATGCATAATTAAAAGCAAATTGATTTGCCTACAAATATGTTCATCTTCTTCCCCTTAATTTAAAATCAAAGAAGTGGGATTTTTTTTATACAAAATTTCTTATTTGCTCTATAACTTTTTTATACACTTTACAAAAAAAAACTTCAGAACAGTCATCGACTGCTAAACACAAGCCCCTTCAAACAAACTCAAAGATGAATCTAGCATGGATTGGCTACTGCATGAGATCGTCTTCCGATCTTGTTAGTGGCGTCTACGTGACATAAAAAAAGAAAACATAGAGAACTTCCTCTTTTTATAAATATGTTAATAATATAATATCTTTTTAGGCATTCATTGCAATGACGTTAACTCTCTCTCTCTCTCTCTCTCTCTCTATCTCTCTCGCTACTCTCTCTGTCGATCCTCCCCTCTATAAGGTCAGTAATAAACTAATATGCCTTAAAAACTAGACATTGTAAAAGTTATTTGGATAAATTCGATCAAATTTATCAAAATATACCAAACTTATTATAAAGTAAGTGCTTAACATCATATTATTTTAATACAGCGCGACGCCTCACACTAAAAACTCATTGTTAAGTTTCTTTACACAGGTGAATAAAGTCGCGGGCACAGTTAGTAATTTAGGTCTATCTTAAACTTCAATGGTGCAAAAAGTCATTCAGAGGAACACAAAGTGGCACTTGTATTGCTAAAAAGGTAGTAAATGTAGTCGCTAGTATTTTATTGCTAAAAATATCTACATTAAACAGTTCAAAACATAACACGAGTGTTAGTGTAGAGCTCTTCAGTTCAGCAGACAGCTGTTGTCAAGTGTATACTCCATTTGAGATGTTTCCGTGTTAATTATATTTGACAAATACTAAATTGTGATATGCAACATTTTGCTATATTTATATTAGGGTTACCAGTTTGCAAAATGTAGCGAATGATGTTATTTAAAGGTTTTACGATTTTTTATTAGGTAGACTTAATAAAAAATCTAATCATCATCATCATCACCACCATCATACGTCCATGCTGAACATAGGCCTCCCTCAATGAATGTGTAATCAATGAATTAAATCAATCCGAGTGGCAAGGGATCAGTCGCCATTCGTTCATTGAGAAGCCCTAAAACATTCTAATAGATTTAATTTTAAATTTCAGCCGTCTCTATCGCCTTCAAAAAGGGTGAGGTCATCTATGGGATGCAGATGTCTATGGGCGTCGGTAGTCCACTATAAGGGTCCAAGTTGTTTGCCTCCGACATTTTAAAGTCATATCTTCACAGCGTTCGGTTTAGGCTGCGTCCTGCGTGAACGATCGAGACGCGAACGCGAAGCAACGCGGCGCTGCGCGAAAGCAATAAACTGTCAAAACCTATTGAAGTGTTTTAATCCATGTTAGCAGACGAGGAACCCAATACTGTCCAGTTCCTAGAGGCTGATGATAATGAGCATAACAAGATTATTGGCCCAGGCAAATAACGCAGGTCGTGTGCTCTGAGACTTATGATTTTTTCTGTGTACCTTAAAGCAAGCAATGCGTGACCTGGTCTTTCATTTTTCAGAGAAGACCAAAACCAGGATAGTACCAGGATAGTAGTAGCGAGCGTATAAGAGTACCTACATCCGATCGAAAATTACATTATTCGTCTAATACAAGCCCACAACTAAAATTATAAAACTTAATTTTTAACAATGTCGGTATTGAATTTTGCCTATAAGATAATCTAAATCCGGGATCAATCGAAAGCGTGTCCCGTGTGTCCCGCGGGAAGATGTTCCCGACGTTCGCGTGTCACGTCGAGATGTCACGATCGAATATTTTTCACGCTCACCATTTTGAAATTCACGATACAAATATTTTATGTGTTAAAGATATTTTTAGCGTTGGATTTTGTGAGGACCGCAAGTAAGATAATATTTTAAGATATAGTGGTGTGGAACAGAGAATTTTACATTTGAAACATATTATTGAACATTGGAATAGGTTTTCCCGCGATTTTTTCGAATATTTTATAGAAGATTAATAAATAGCTAAGTTAAAGCGGGTTAACAATCCATAAATAAAACGGTATAGTTTTCTAGAGTTGTTATTTTAAAAAAGCAGAGTTTCAATACTAATTCCAAACCTACAGACAGCAGTGCTTTTATAAGGCGATCAAAACATGTTACCGGGAGAGTTGGGTACGGATTAATTTATATTTTGACCGACTTTATTGTAGGTACGGGAAGAACGCATCGGTTGACTTTCGTCTTCAAAAGACTTTCGTTCTTTCGGGGCCGAAACGTAGCCTCTTATTTTACGACTGGTTCGTAAGTTTGCTGAAGCTTAACGAGCTATGGAGCGTGCTATGCTGGGTATTTATTGTGTGTTGAAGTAGTGATGGACTGGTCACGTATTTAGGAGACCGGATGGCCGATAGGCCATTAAGTTTCAAGAGTGGAGGCCACGTTTAGGCACACGAAGTATTGGTCGGCAATTAACCAGATGGGAAGACGATCTCCGTGCAGTAGCAGGTACGTGTTAGATGCAAGTGGAAAGGGATCGATCGTCTTGGTGCATTGGAGCAGGCGCATCGGCGAACTACAGCCTAACATCTCTTCCCCAAAATCCTTCGAGGAGGAGACCCGTGCTCAGCAGTGGGACTTAAATGAAGTGAGACTTAGACGAGTCATCTGATGATAGTCAAAATCAGCAATGATTTTCACCCGAGATCGAACATTCGAGTTAATTTTTTTGTTAATTTCGATAGTCTACTAAACTAGCAGACGAGACACCTGATAGTTAAAACCATATAGACAATCGAGTTCACCCGATAGTCTAGTAAACTAGCAGACGAGACACCTGAAAGTCAAAACCATATTGACAATCGAGTTCACCCAATAGTCTAGTAAACTAGCAGACGAGACACCTGATAGTCAAAACCATATTGACAATCGAGTTCACCCAATAGTCTAGTAAACTAGCAGACGAGACACCTGATAGTTAAAACCATATAGACAATCGAGTTCACCCGATAGTCTAGTAAACTAGCAGACGAGACACCTGATAGTCAAAACCATATTGACAATCGAGTTCACCCAATAGTCTAGTAAACTAGCAGACGAGACACCTGATAGTCAAAACCATATTGACTATCGAGTTCACCCAATAGTCTAGTAAACTAGCAGACGAGACACCTGATAGTCAAAACCATATTGACAATCGAGTTCACCCAATAGTCTAGTAAACTAGCAGACGAGACACCTGATAGTCAAAACCATATTGACAATCGAGTTCACCCAATAGTCTAGTAAACTAAACTAGCAGACGAGACACCTGATAGTCAAAACCATATGTATAATGGAGCTCACCCGATATTCTACTAAACTAGTAAATGCAACATTTAATAGTGAAAACGATATAGAAAATCGAGTTCGTCTGGGAGTCCGTACTCTAACAGGTGACAATACATTATAAGTGTATAAGTGATACTAAGAACAAGTTATTTTTCCTGGCGACCGAAGTAATAACGTAGACGAGTCTTTCCCTCTAAGTACGGACTCATAAAAATGTAATTGTTTTGTTAAATTAAGGGGAAAACGCGTTTTCCTGGGCCAATGGCAGGCCATTCTTGTTATTACAAACATATTGCTGGCGTTTTGTTTGAACAACATTATATTTAGTTAATATCTTCTCATATTCCTCATTATCATCATCAGAATCTTTCCACCGCTAAATAAAGGCCTTCCTTAATGAACGACAAGACAACCCGAAAGCACCCCGTTTGGCGTCATGGCCTAAAATCTGCATTGGACGGAGTATGATTGAGCAGTGTCAGTATCAAAGTAGTCAGGCGTGTAAAAATTTAAGAAACCGCGATGAAATCCGTAAAAGTTGTTTCAGTAAGGCAGAAGTTGCTTTGATAATAGGTCAATCCTAAAACCCTTCATCCTAAGTACGATCACGTTGTCATTAAAGACGATACGAATACATTATATTATGGCGCGACATAGTTACCTACATGCTGCTAAAATATTCATGATGACGCGTATTTTGCGCTTAATGATGTCAGTTGTGAGACGCGTATCATGAGTATCGCGTATTATGTTTGAGAGAATGGATGGATATTCATGACAATAATTATTGATAACAATAACAATAACCAGTAGAAAGTTTGTGAGCGAGAGAGAAGAGTTTAGCGCGACTTATTTCAATCTCATACATTCACAGCTTCATTATCGTTTTTTTAATGTTACTTTGTCTAAGCTCGCATCCTTCCATTAAGCCTCTTTATCGTAAAATAATATACCACCAATAATTTTTCGAACTCCCAATTTGGGACCCATTACATAAACTTTTACATATTTTTTTACAATAAAATCATCAATCATGTTTTCACCATAATGAAATTATTTATTCATGTTTTTCACCATAATGAAGTCATTTATTCATATTTTTCACCATAATGAAATCATTTATTCCCGATTTTCTTCATAATGAATCGTCTAATGACGTGATTGGGTATTCCCGTCACACTGATCGCTGCTATTCGTTATTGCTTCGCTGAAACCGCTTTCAATCGAAGACTACGTGCCTCGGTTTTGGACCGATTGCATTTACGAAATAACTGCGTTATTAACTGTTCGTGTAATATTGATGATAAATGGAACTAAAGAACGTCTGTTGCGGATGCTGGGAACTAAAATAAACGTAATAGATATTATGTGCTTAGATATAGGTCCGTGTTGGATGCGTGAGGCAAGTTTTCTGTCGTTTTGATGTTTATTAAAGGATAAATATAAAGGAAGCTAGAAGACTAGCCGGCTCCAAGACCTAATTAGGACTCAAGTGATGCACTACCCTGTAATCTTTATGCGCCTTTTGAGGGTTCTGAATTTGCAGGCACGCTGGCCCGGGTGAAGGCCAGAATCTTTGTAAGGGGGACCTGACGACTGCCATGAAGCAGTCACCACAAAGTCATGTTTGTAATGAACGATGTAGGATTGTTCCTAATATGAAATATGGTTATTCCATCATCATATTCATAAAATGCGTATAAGAAGAAAGTGATAATAATATAAATTACATTTTCTTACATAATTACTATAGCTAAACATAGGTTTGAGAGTGCTTAGTTCTCGTTCAAAAAATACATTTTCTGTACCACTATGTAGATCAGTTTTCACTAGTAATAGCTTCCTCGCACGTAGTATTAAAACTTACAATTAACAATTTGAAGATTTAGATTTATTTTGCAACAGCTTAGCTGTTTATAAAACAAAGTTACGCAATACTGTTAAAAAATAAATAACTGTATTTACTCGTTTGGTACCAAATTCGAATTTAGTGTGTATTATGCCGTATTTTTTATTGTTGTTAAAAATCTATGGAACTGTTAGTCTTGTGTTTTCACATTTTTAGTTAAAGAAAGATGTAAAACGACTGTTTGTTTTCTAAATTAAATAAATAATAATATACATTTCTATGATCTCATTATTATGGAACCTTAGTAAGAAAAGCCATTTTATTCTATTAACGTCACAAATATACCAATTTAACGATCATGATTGTATTTATTATACCTACGCTATATATTTATAAATCTGTGACCTACGCATTCTACACATATATTTCTTTTATATGTAACAGTTATTTTCTTTACTCTCTCTGCTGACGTGAGGTGTCTGTCAGCTTCATCAATCCAGCGACAAGTTTTCAAGTAAATAAAAGGTTTAATACTTCATTGTAAGTCAATACGAGAATCCATATAAATGAGTCGAGTACGTGAGTCGCCGTGCTCTGAACAGCTTTCCACTTGTAAAAACAAGCTTTGTAAAACGATATTGCGGGACAATTACGTTAAAGTTATTGAACAATTATATTTTATTTAAAATATTAGTGTCTATAAGAATTTTGTATTTACTAGCGTTTGGCGTTTAATTAATTATCAACGTCAGATTGAAGAACAACAACAATGTCAGAATATAGGCCTCCATGAACGCCATCTGATCCGTTGCCAATCACATCAAATACGGACCGGCCACTGCAAGAAGACCGTTTTCCACCTGAGTATTCCCACCCTCGTTTATGGTAATGGCCGGCCAACATTTAGTATTTACCGGATTAATTTTAATCAGCGCTAGAGATATTTATCAGTATATTGTTTATTAGGTATTCAGTTATAAGCCCCACCATGGCCATGTCGTGGCGGTGGGGCTCAGTAGCCCAGGGTGACCCCAACACATTGGGCGAAGCTAATTGAGCCAAGGGGGCTCTTTGCATCCCTCTTATAAGAAGAGGGGGCAAGGGGTGAGGATGGGAACCTCACCTCATCGTACTGTCCTGACGTTGGGAGTGGTTGTTCTGTAGTGCGGAAAATCCGCTCTGTGGAGGTGGCATCGGTCCCCTGAGGGACTGACTAGCCGTCGAGGTGCCCTGTTGCTTGTAGATCCGGGGCACCTCACTAAAGGCGGCAGTGATGGCACTCGCCGGGTTTTAGTGAGTAGAGCTGCGTCCACTTACCATCTTTCGGGCGCAGCGAGTCCCACATACCTGCCTGGGGAGACCCACTCTCCTGCGGGATGCGTCTGTGCGTAAAAGAAAAAAAAAGGTAACAGTTATAAGCAGTATTCGATAATTATCTTTATTTACTAGTATATACTATGTAGTACTTACGTCATAAGCGGTTAATTAGTATCCTACGGTTACCAGATTCAATATATTATTCTCGTATTCAGGGTTTACCACAAATAAGTATTTAAAACAATTTTATATTGTAAGTGGGAAAGTCGATAATTTACATAAAAATGTTAAATACGTGAAGAATAATAATATATTATTTATAAGATATAAAAAAAATTACGTTCACCATTATCATGATCGTCTTGGCATTCTTTGATGGAAACCTGTGTTCAGCAGTGGTCGGATCAAGGCTGCTGCTGCTGATGAAGATGTTTAAACAGAACTCGATATTTTGACATTATAATATAATAATAATAAGAATGTCATGCTTGCCAAAAACATGGTAAAAGTATATTTTAATAGTCTTAAATGCATTATTTGTGTTCGTAAGGAACAGAAAGGATAGTGATCATCTCTTGAATTATATGGGTTTAGCCCCGCTTTTTCGTTACTAAAATCTGTTAGCCTTATGTACCTTCATGCAAGGCTAACTCATTTAATGATATTTTATCATTTTTTGATGCTTTGTACACCTTTTTTATGAAAATAAAAATGATAATAATACATTCTATTATTTTAAACGGGCTTAAGTGTTATTAAGCTTCATAAAAAAGGTTTTGCGAAAGGTCAAACGAACTGACCCCAAGGTTTGTGTAACACAAATTGTATTTTTATTTAATTTTATTTCCAATTATGTATTCAGTTTTAAAGTCAAGTGTATTTTTATGAAGTAAAAAAAATGTTAAAGTTCGTTAGAGTTTCTTATGACTGTGTTTTTTGTCACCGACGCAAATGAAACGAGCATACTCCTATTTGAAAGGCCTAGGGAAAATAAAATACTCCTATTTGAAAATTCATAGACACCTTTTCTTTAGGATGGTCGCTACCTCTTACCATCAAGTGATCCGACTGTCAGTTTGTCCCCTCTTCTATAAAAAAGATGTGTATAAATTATCCACTGCATGCATGTAGAACTGTACACTTTCAGTTTATTTTAATATGGATGTGCTTTTATTTTATTTAAATACTAGCTGTCGCCCGCAGCTTCGCCTGCGTTAACTAAGATTTACAACGGGATCTTAGTACGCGAAATAACATTTTTTACACCTGGTGTCCGAAAAACCAAAATATCTTACGGAACCCTATTTTTATCAGAATAAAGTTTAGCCTATGTTACTCGTGGATAATGTAGCTTCCGAATGGTGAAAGAATTTTTGAATTCGGTCCAGTCCTTTTTGAGCCTATTCATTACAAGCATACAAACATACAAAAATAGGTACAAATCTTTCCTCTTTATAATATTAGTGTAGATAAATTTTCTAGCGCGACTTGGACATATAGCATAGGAGGGCAAACGAACAGCCGAAGCCTTGCGACTATCGACACCCATTAACATCCACATAACCAGAAATTATGCAGATGCGTTGTCCTCCTTTTCCCTATCTTCCCAATGGGCCACCGAAAACTCACGAACGGCACGAAACGCGACAGCTTAGCTGTCACTTTACGCCGAGTTCGTGTGAGCGAGAGGTTCCTCCCCGGTCGTGCCGGCATAATTTGGCTGCAAAGCAGCATGGCACTACCTCTTACTAAATGCATAGTACATTATCATCCATATCGGTTCCGGGGTTTTTAAGTCACCGAATTCTTTATAAATATAACTTTTAGTCACAAGAATATGAACTCTAGTTAGAGAGTTGAAATTAAACAATATAACATTTTCCAAATAGCGTTGCTGAAATTTTTTATTACTGAAATAGTTCTGGAAACAATTTCCAATTGTGGCCCGTTACAAATAATAGCAGGTGTAGTCAATACCTGTCTAAGCGGCACGTGCCGACTAAAATACCCACGTTATTTGTTATATTTAGCCGAAATATTCGAGAAAACAAATACTTGAAATTTTAAAGACAAAAGAATTTGTAATACAAATCGTGTTTTAGAACACTCTAGATTTAGACTGTACTAACTGTACTGCGAATTCGTGTAAGGGTCAGAGTTGTTCTAGGTCGATTTCATCATTGCATGCAAAAACAAGATTTTATAGTACAGTATCTTATACTAACATATAAAGCTCAAGAGCTTGTTTGTTAATCGCAGATTGCAAAATGCGCTATTCTCAGGAGCTATTGGTCCAATTTGATAGATAGCCCATTTATCGGGGAAGGCTATAGGCTACATATAGTCTCGCTATATTATCTTTGTAAATCTTTTAAATCCGCTACAAAACATACTGTATCTTTTTACATTACGCTTTGAATATTTACTACATTAAAATATAGTAGGGTCAGTAAAAAAAGTACAAAGTACACTAACAAGCGCGCAGACTTTTGTCCGCGGAATAATAGCAGTACAATCACGCCGGTATAATGTAACATATTTCGGGAGGACCCTATTAGGGATCCCTTTCACGCGCTAATGGTGTATTTGTTGAGCTCATGATGTATTATGAACTCGGGAGGATAATATCGCGTTAACGAGCCGGATTGTGCTTTTCATGTTCATCATCAGGGCTTATAAGCTGTTCTGTTCTGTTAATGGACGTAATCTAATGAACGCGAAAACGAATGAATTCAATATGCGTTGAATGTATATTAACAAATTCATATTAAAACTAATTTAACTAAAATTATTCAAACGCAGATTTTTTTTTAATTTCAAATTTAAATAAAAAGTCAAATTATAATAATTGTATTATCGGCGTACTACGTTCAGTCCTGGACGGCGATGGTCCCCTTATGATCGGTGGTAATGTCCCAGAAAGAGACCGACGTAGAGGTGAGAGAAGAAACCTTGTGAAGAGTAGTCTGGCTTTCACCAGAAAAAGCTTGTCCCTCAGGTGATTCTGTTGCCTGCAAATCCAAGAGCCTCATAAAATGGTTGAACGCTGGTAGGTAATTTGTTCAAGTAGTGCACTCCCATGTGCGAGTCGCACATATGGTTCACATGTGGCTTTAATGGTAAATCTAAACTCAGTGGCTCAATAGTCCGCGCATTGGCGCTCAAGCCGTAGGTAGCTTTTTCGAATCCCGCCCGGGAACAAAATAATTTTCTGTGTTCCTGGGTCATGTATGTGTATTAAATATGACGTGTATAATAATATAATAAATATCTTAAATATATGTATGGAATAAAAGTATAAAATATATTTTCGTTGTCTGGTACCCGTAACACGAGTCTCTTCGAGAACTTATTGACGTGGTGTAAAGCATCTATAGATTATTATTATTGTAATCATATGGGTATATAAAAAAATAACAAAACCTTGCCGGAAAAACAGAAAATAACCGTGGTGAGCCACCCCACTCAGGGGTATAAAGATTAGTTACCTCCTGTCAGATCTTCTAAATGTACTTATTAAATTTTATCAAAATCGGTTAAGCCGTTTCGCAGTAAAAACACTAAAACTGTAAAACATTTTTAAATATTAGACCAATCCGGTTTGGATGCGACTATAAAACCGTCATAGAGTTCATTAACTTCAAATCTAGAAGCTACCACAAACGCAAGAAACAAAGAATAGAAAATATAATGTCAAATGAAACTTTGAGCCTGTGTCCAGCGAAGAGGAATATCGGACATTCCGTGTGGCTTACTTAATTGTTCAATTCATGGGAGTTTATCGGCGCTCGGATCCTAAGCTATTACGGTCAGCATAGAAATTGAGAGTTTGAGGTGGAAATCTTATTGAATTTACGACAATATTGTCACAAATTGTTTTTATTAATAATTTTTTATAGCTTTTTCGACTGATCGTATCGAGCGCTTTTTTACCGAGCGTTACAAACGTTTAAACGAGACGAATGAATACTTATATATTGTGATATAGTTAAAACAAAAAACCAAAAGCGGTTTTAAAGCACGGCTCTTTTTCATCGAGCACTGTTAGATTTTCGACGTTGAGTCTAGGACGACCTAAGTAAAGCTGACTCGCGCGTCTGGTTTTACCGCGACGTTTATAAAACGCTCATGCGTTGATTAAGATTTGTTAAAATAATTTCATATTACTATGATAAATTTATCACCGTACTCCCACGGGATTGTGCAGTACGTGGGTGAAACCGCAGGGCGTTGCTAGTATTATCATGTTGATTAGGACGACTTACGCACGGCCAGACAGAGCCTTTTTTCTTTGAGGCCGGTAAATGCGCTAAGACATACCGCGGGGGAGTGGGTCTTCCTAGGCAGATATGTGGGACTCGCTGCGCCCGAAAGATGGTAAGTGGACGCAGCTCTAACCACTAAAACCCGGCGACCGCCACCAACGCCGCCTTTGGTGAGGTGCCCCGGATCTACTAGCAACAAGGCACCTCGACGGCTAGTCAGTCCCTCAGGGAACCGACGCCACCTCCACAGAGGGGTTGCCCCGCACCACAGAACAACCCCTCCCAACGTTGGGACAGTACAATTAGGCGAGGTTCCCGTCCTCGCCCCTTGCCCTCTGCTTTTTTGTCCCCTTTTTCTTATAAGAGGGATACAAAGAACCCCCTTAGCTCAATTCGCTTCGCCCAAGGTGTTGGGTTCACCCTGGGCTACTGAGCCCCACCGCTACAAGACCTGAACCATAGTGGGGAACTAGACAGAGCCTGTATTAAGGCAACCAGACAACTGATACATACTTATATATTTCTAAATACATGCATACCATGGACAAAAACCAAACAGAACAAATTATCATGCTGGTCACATAAACGTTTTTCTGGATGGGAATCGAACCCACGACCTTCTGGTTTAGCAGCCAAGGTCACTAACCGCTAGACCAACAGGCCAAATATTATTAAATATATAAACACAATTTTCTAACCGTAACTAAAATTTATTAGCGCGGCCATTATAACTAACTAATATTTGAATTGATGTTCAAGATACTTCCAAAGGTACCGTTTATAACTATTATACATTAATTTGAGGACCTTTAGACCTCTGAATGAAATTCTCTATTTGTTCGCAATATCCAAAGTCTACGAAGTGCCAACTTTTTCAATAATTTCTTGCGGTTTTATTTGTGTGAATTTCATTCATTAATTTATAATTTGTCTTTGAAATCCTAACACCAAGGATTCAAAATCAATTTTCTTCTTATGCAAAATGGGTTTATTTTTGAACGTCATTAAAATCGACATCGATTTAAGGCGATTCAGGAGAAGAAACAGCAAAACAAACTAAGTGAATCTTCTATAGAACTTACCTTGACACTTAATTATTTTGTTGAATTTTTTGACGGCTTGGTTTTGAACGTATAGTCAAGATGAATCGTAAAGCGCTAAAGCGCTGCCGCGTCGTGTCAGATAGCTGTCAGAATTGTACCAAGAAAAATCAGAGTATACTCCTTTTGTGGTTCAGTGTCAGAACAACTAAATTATGTCTAAAGAATAAACGAATACATTGAAACTAAATAATGTAGGTACTGAACAAATACCACAAACTTCAATTCGCATTTTTTTTAATTATTCCATTACGTTATTTTTTTTTTTGCCTAATTATTAGCATTTACTACTAGATGGAGCGACGATCTGCGCAAGGTGGCTGGCAGCAACTGGATTTTCAAAGCTCAAGATAGAGAAAAGTGGCGTGTCTTGGGAGAGGCCTATGTTTAGCAGTGGACTGGTGCAGGCTGATGATGATGATTAGCATTAATAACGCTGTACAGATAATTAATAGATTAGATGATATTTACACGATGTCCGCTTAAATCACAACAGATTTCCGATGCGCCGGGACAACTTGCCAGTAATTCATTAAAACAGCCAATGTGTCTGAGCATGCCTGATCTATGAGCATAGGATTCTGTTTCATCGCATGGTATAAGGTACAAGAGAGAGCGTTTTTGTGATTAGAATAATTTGTTACGTAAAGCAAATGTAAACCTTAGAGAAAAAAAAATGTTTGTTGGTGCAAATTTTTGCATTATTAATGCTAGTTTTTGTGTATTGATGTAGTATTTGGAAATAACGCAAGTCGATAAAACAATATTTGTGACTATCGGAAAACTGGACGTTTTTATGAAATTAATCTGTTAGACAGTATTTTAGGTCATCAAATAAGCCATTATCCCATTAGTTGCTTCTTTTAAGTAGTCTAGACTATTTCCTTAGTTTAAGAGAAGATTTTTAAGTGCATTAAAAAAAGTCTGACAGAACAGGGCTGGCACGCATTTTGGGTTGAGATCGGAGGATCAACAGAGAAATGCCGCCAGCCTCTTGGCCCTACGAGCGTAGCGATTTGGGGTCCATTTTTTACATTATCTAGTTTTATTTTTAGTTTGGTATAAATAATTAGTTTATTTAGTTTTAACCTATTATTAATGTATGATAAGATCAATTATATAGTTAAAAAAAGCAAAAAAAAAAATGCCAAAGATGACGGTGATTACAGAAAAGTTTATGTAAATCTAAATGTACCAATTCTCTATCGTTTTGATTTTTTAGGTGGACAGTTATGATTATATAGCGGACCTATCAGCGTTACAAATTTCTATTCTACAGTCCGATCTCTTTATATACACCATCTGACAGGGTAATTAGTGGGCTTCGGCCTGGCCGAGCATTGCTCGCTTGGTCCGAGATCTTTGGGGCCAGCCACCATAATCCCATAAATTATTTTCGGAACTTTGGACTGGGCATCTCAATCTTCTGTACATTGGGCCAGGCCCGCTTTAGTGATTTGTAGCTGGAAGTGCTACGCGATCGCCTGATTCGGTCCTGTTAATAATTAAATGCAATTACTGCTGGATTTGCACGCGTCGCTTTATTTCGTGATTGTTTATTTTGGCATGATTTGAATTCGCCCATCATGATATATCAATTGATGACTGTAATTATCATTTAGCGTCCGATATACATAATCACCATTTAGCCCGCTTTGTGTGATGTCAAAGTATAATGAAGTAACGGCGCTGAAACATTTCGGCGTTGTTTAAGTAAGATAAGTGGCATTGATGCGTACATTTCATTTAAAGTTGACAATTTATCGATAAATACCTATAATATGTGTGTATCATATTTGCTTCCATAGACATAGGCCTCCTATAATAAATATCAAGACGGCTAATCCCCCGCCACTAAGGGATAAAACCTTTGGGAGCGCCCGTTCTTTCCTTCTCAAAAACGTTAATAGGCTAAAAGGTCTCAAGCAAAAGCCTCCTCAAAGTATAGCCAAGGTCTAATAAGCCGTTGCAATGTAAAATAATAAAATACTTTTTTTCCTCACGCAAAAACCTCTCACCCCTTCCGCTGTTAAAACTTTCCAACTCCGGAAAAAATTTGAAACAAGCCTAATGAAAAACTCATTGGAAATTAATTTAAACAACTTGTTTGACAACCGGAGACCCGCGCTCTACATTTCCATTATTATAATATTGTATAACAGCAATTTTTTTATAGAAGACTTGCCAAAAGAGTTACGGTTTACTGTTGGCAAGTGATCACTGAAATATCATCCGGTCTTGTGACTTACCAAATTCGACGGGAGGGTATCATTTGCAGTGCATTTATAGCCAATAGGATTTTCATAGCTTTTCCCACTTTTACTACGTTGGAATCCTCTGATCGGAAGATCAGTTCTATACTCGACGTCATATTCAGGTAAGTATTTTCTAGACTATAAGTTGTCGTAGAAAAGCAGTGCTTAAGTAATGGTTACTTCAGAAAATGATTCAATTCTTTCAAGGCCAGACTGATCAGTGTAAAGCAAGGACTCTAGGATATGTTGCTCGTCCTTTCTTAAATAATTTAATTTTGTTCAGGTTAAAAATCATGACCTTTGTTATTAATTTCTTACAAGAATTAGAAAATTACCTGCAATATTTTTCACAGGATAGGATTTCATTGATCAAAGCGCTCAAGTTTAGTATTTTTTTTATTTCAATACCAAATATTACTTAGAAATATTTTGTTTGGTAGAACAATGTTTGCCGTGTCAGTAGTTTGTTTTACATAAATGCAACGTTTTGTGAAAATATCAAATAAAATCCTGCCTCCTGCCTGTTTTGTTTTCACAGACATGTTGACTTTTGATGTGAAATATCTATAGCATGTAAAAACGATTTCTGGCGTGGCAACGCATGCCATGGCGACGCACTGCTACTCTATATGATGGTATATATTATATACAGTCTATATCATATAATATGAATGTATTTTTATTTTTTATACCTACCCTTAAAATTTAATGAAAATAAATGCCTGTGATATAAATAGTCATCATTTTATGTATAATATTACTTGTACAAAGTAATTTTGTTTCGCTTATTTTTCTTACATCTACCAGGTTTAATGTGACCGTTCAGATTTTATTTTTTTACATTATTTAAGGTAGGTTGTAAAGAGGTAGTGCCATGCTGCTTTGCAGCCGAATTGGGCCGACACGACCGGGGTACCTCTCGCTCACATAATACTGGCGTAAAGTGACAGTTATGCTGTCGCGTTTCGTGCGACTTGTGAGTTTCCGGTGGCCTATTGGGGAGATAGGGAAAAGGAGGGCAACACATCTGCATAGCCTTTGGTTGTGTGGATGTTAATGGGCGTCGACAGTCGTAAGGCTTCGATCGTTCGTTTGCCCTCCTATGCTATATAAAAAAGTCAGATTTTTTATTTGCTTAGCAGAATAAATTCTTATATCTTACGGAACCTTTGAGTGTAGTCTGACGCGCTCCCTGTCAACACTGGAACACTAAAAGTAAAAATTATGTGTAAATTATGACCATTTCAGCGAGTAATAAGCAAATGGAAGAGAAAAACCCCGATCGTGTTCCGGATATTAAGCGGAATTGTGAAAAAAGTTTTCCGCCTTTCTTACGGCTATGTTAGCTCCAAATGAATGTGTAATTTTCGAATTTACTCCGTAAAATACGTTTCTACGTTGATGTTGGGTATATTCGATAGCTTGAGTGATTCGATTCTACTCGATGGTCGATATAGAATTATCATTTTTGTATAAAGGTTCATTAGGAACTCATAATTTGATTTTAGTTTACTGAAGGTGATGATGATAATGATGCAGATGATGATAATCGTGATGATAAAGAACATAATGATAGTAAAGGAGAAGCAGACGGATTTACCTACACTGCTTAAAGTGATGTGAGTTTGGAACTGTTTAAGATAATAATAATAATATAACTTTATTGCACACACATAATTTATATAAAAAATATACATGAAATGAGAGAGAGTAGTACAATAAGGCGATCTTATATATAGCGATTTCTTCCAGGTAACCATATATTGAAAAAATAATTACGGAAGGAGAAAGGATGTGCGCTAGAAGTTATAAAATGTAATTATAATAAAAAAATACAATTAAAAAAAAAGAAATGTACGTAGGTAAGGTAGGAACGAAGTTCCTTCGGCTAAAAAAAAGGTATTATACACTACTCGCTTGTATATGCGACTGTCGCGCCTGCGCACGTCTCATTTAACGCTTTTATTTCACGCACTTTTTTTACGGTTTTACTATCACATTCTTTTTCAGTTCGGTCGCGCAGCAAAATCCCTATCCCTCCAAGCCTGCCGTAAGGAACTTCGTTTCAATAATCAAAAACAAAAAAAACACAAAAACCAGCAGTAAAACTAAACATTATAAAAATCAATTGCACAATAATATCATACGATGGATAAACGAAGAACAAGTATAAGAAGGGGAAAAAAAGAAGATGATGATTTTGGCAAATATAAATGATGTAATAATCACGATAATAATGATAAATATCTTGATGAAAATCTTGATAGTGATTCATTGGGATAAAAGAAAGTATGTTAAACTTAGCTTGCTAACTCTGACAACAAGAATATAATATTATATCGTATGATATCGTATTACACTATGAGTACCCAAATTTGGAAGGACTCCAAGTATCAATCGTTATGGTGCTCATTTAAAGCCTCTTTTACACAAGTCCAGTCCAGTCCAGCATTGGACAAAAACAGATTGATGAAGCAAATAAATAGACATGAAAGTGACAGTGGCCATTTTATTTATATTTTTTATTCAATTCAAGTTGCTTTGTTTTCACTTGATATTCATTTCAGATTTTGTGACTTGTTTCTTTTTTTGCTTTTATTTATCTTATCATTAATGAGGAAAACGTAAAAATAATCTAAGGAAAAGCTTTCAATAGTAAATACCCTTTAAATACAATCTGATGTTGAATGCTTCCTTGTCTTGCTTTTCACCTGTTCATTTCTAGGTGATGAGATAAATAAATAATGTACATAAAATGTGGACTATAAAAAGAAAGCAAAACGAAGTCTATACTAAAATTTTATTTTTGTTGCTTTTGGTTTCTCTAGATTTCATTATTTACACATTTTTACTTTCGCCTTGGAAATATATTCATACTTGAAACGCCAGCAACGCACTTGCTAGTCACCGTCACTGAACTCCTCCTTAGCGGTTGGACTGATTTTAATATTAAATTATAAAATTAAAATTTATTGCGTGTGTTCTAGTGAATTTGAGAACGGTTTAGATTAACAAATCGGCCATCTAAGTACAAAATATTTCACACAGGACGACGTCTATCAGATCCATTAGTATTATTTTAAATCATAATTTGAAAGTATTGGTATACTGTCACGGCATTCAACTATATTCACTGCAAAATTAATTCACTTTACATCAAAACGCTAAATAATCGACACAAAATAAAATCGATTCATGTTTGTTCAGGCACATCACTAATTCTCTGTTTCTGTAGTGTTCGTGCTTTATATTGAATTCAAATAATGCACAAGGTTTTGCAATCTTTTATTGAAAGCCTGGTTCAATCGTATATATTTTTTGTCTTTAGTTGTTCTGAAAATATAATAACGTCTGTTATTGTTTTGCATTAGTGATTTCAACCAGGAGGAGCTCATGGCTAAGCAATAATAGCCACGTGGATCAAAACACCAGCAAGCAGCGCTTGCTGAGGTAAGTTCACGGATGGGTGACAATCATTATATATCGAGACTTCTCTATGCTTCGGAAACCACGTTAGGCCGTTGCTCCCGGCTGTTATTCATGGATCTTGAGCAGTCATTATGGGTCGTCAAAGGCCCGAGAGTCTGACAACCAGTCTTACCAGTATCACCCAGTTACCGGGTTGTGGTGGTCAGATATTCCGGTCACACTGGAAGCCTTCTTCGGCTCGGATAATGATATTAGCATATCAGCACCCCTAGACAAGTGGCAAACGCTCAATTCTATTCTTTTGCGTTTACTCGCTAACTCCATAGTGTTGCTGCAAAATTTTTTAAGAACTTTTATTAAGACACATAAAGTGTATGGTTTTGTTTGTAAAAACGTCTAAAAACGTATGTAATTCGTTCCCCCTAGAAGAGTGGCATAAACGCTAAACGAATATAATAGAAAAGAATACTTATTGTATGGGAATTAACTAGCTTACGACATTAAAGAAAATCAAGAAATATTATAACAATAATATTCGTTTTAAGCGAAGTACAGACGTTGTTAAACGTTTTAACAAACTAAACCATATTCATTATGTATCTTAATAAACGTTCTTAAAAAATTTTGCAGCAACCCTATGGAGTTAGCGAGTAAACGCAAAAGAATAGAAGCGAGCGTTTGCCACTTGTCTAGGGGTGCAGGCCTGAGTTGAAGCAATCATTAATTATAAGTAATTAAGTTTAGAGAACGTATGAGCTCTTATGCCCCTGGAGATAAATTATATTTAATAAAGATTTTAAAAAGTTTTTTTTCTGTCTACGATAAAGATCAACAATTTTAATTACTTTCGAAAGATAAAATGACTGAAAATGCAAACTTTGATGTGGGGGAAGTTCAAAGTTTGCATCTTTCATAGGCTTCATTAAAAGTTCCAGCTAAGTCGCTACTTAAACTTAATGTTAATTGGTCGTGGGCGTTCATTATTAACTTATTTCACTTTTTTTTTTTTTAATTTATTTATTTTAAGTCGCTTTTTAACTGCTAAAGGTCATTAGCGACTACTATGTTTACATTCAAATATTATTGTACATATTTGTCTTTTTCAAAAAGTTAATAGTTTGTACACAGCCCTTTTCAGTTAGACAGTCTTTTAGGTTATTAGGTAAGTTACATGCTAATTTATCCCTCCTATAGGCCTGACAATCTTCCAGAATATGTTTAACTGTTAGATCCACACTGCACTTACACTTTGGTTTACTAATCTTTTTTATAAGGAACACATGGGTCATGTTTGTGTGACCAATACGGAGCCTAGTAATTATAGATTGATCTCTTCGATTGCTAAACGGTGTTATAAACTTATCAAAAATAGAATTTCTAACATCGTGTAATTTACTTCTATTGTTATCTTTCCAAACAGTATCCCATAGAGATTTAATTTTATATTTAACATGCTTCTTTAAATCAGCCGCGTTTGACATAATGGAATTATCTGCGAAGATCAAGGCTGCAGCGTTTTTAGCTTCTGCATCCACCCTTTCGTTACCTTTTATGCCTATATGACTAGGGATCCAGACAATTTCAAATGTATACTTATTTTTTATTAAATTTATCATCACTTCTTTTATTTCTAATATAAGAGGTTCTTCGTTATTAATATTTTTTAGAGCTTGCAAACATGATTTTGAATCAGAAAAAATTATAAATTTATCTAAATTACTGTTGTCTCGTATTATTTCTAAGGCTTTAAATATAGCAATAGCTTCGCAACTAAAAATCGTATGGTAATCCATTAGTTTGTAACGAAAAATATTATCGTGAGAGACCACAGCACATCCTGATTTATTATTTAATACCGAGCCGTCCGTGTAAAACTGTTTACTATTCTTATTTTTGGAAACGATTTCATTAAATAAATTTTTATACATTGATTGTGGGGTGTTATCTTTAAAATTTTCTGCCATCTCCAGATTAATAGGAAATTCAAAAATGTCCCACGGGCTATAGGACGGTGTTCTTTTTGTAAAAACTAAAGGAAGGCACAAATTCAATTCTTTGATGATTTTATCGGCGCGAATGCGTAATGGCTGGGCAAGGTTTTGGCGAACCTCGTACATTGGATTTGATGAGGTTTTTTTAAAATAATCATATATTGGACTAGACGGTTGCGAAATGATGTTTATGGCATATATCAGTACAAGTTGTTTTCTTCTTAAAGAAAGAGGCATTTCCCCCGATTCTGCCAAAATACTCATGATAGGGCTAGTCTTGAATGCGCCAATACTTAATCTTAAAGCATTGTTGTGAATACTTTCTAAGCATTTTAAGCTACGTGCTTTAGCAGAGTCGTAGAAAATGGAACCGTAATCTATTTTTTGTCTTATAAGAGCTTTATATGTATTAATTAAACAATTTTTATCGGCTCCCCATGAAAGTGATGACAATACTTTTATTACATTTAGTCTTTTTATGCATTCTATTTTTAATTTATTTATATGTATGTTCCAAGTCATTTTAGCATCAAATGTTAATCCCAATATTTTAATATTATTAACTTTTTTAATATTGTGGTCTTTCAAAGATAATTGTAAATGTCTATTAATTTTCTTCTTTTTGTTAAATATTATGTATTCTGTTTTTATTTTGGAGAACTTAAATCCAGATTTCTCAGACCATTCTTGTAGATGATTTAATGTATTTTGAATGAGTGTTAATGTAGGATTTAAAGTTTTGCCACAGCAAGTAATAGTCAAGTCATCCGCAAATAAGAAACTTTTCACAGGTTTATGAATATATGAAGTAACATCATTAATTGCCAGTAAAAACAAAATTACACTTAAAACTGAACCTTGCGGTAAACCATTTTCAACCACAACTCTGTCTGATAATGTATCATTAACCCTTACTTTGATGGTTCTATGAGTCAAAAAGTTTTTAACAAATGCGAGTGTGTTTCCTTTTATATTTAAACCTTGTAAAATTTTAAGCACTCTATGCTTCCAGACCATTTCGTATGCCTTTTCAATATCTAGTGCAACCAAAACCAAATAATTGTTGTCTGCTAGAGCATCTAAGACTTCACTTTCTATATTCATTAAGTGATCAGAAGTCGACCTGAATTGCCGAAAAGCGTATTGGTAACTTGATAAATAGTTATTTATTTCTAAATACCACTTAATCCTCTTGCTAATAATTTTTTCAAATAATTTACACAAATTACAAGTTAATGCTATGGGTCTGTAATTTGCGGATATATTAGGGGCTTTAGCAGGCTTTAGTATTGGAATCACTAAGGCTTCTCGCCAAATGTCTGGAAATAGCTGATTTTGCCACATGTAATTATACAGTTTCAATAAATATTTAAGTCCACTATTAGGAAGATTTTTTATAAATATATTAGGAATATTATCGGGACCAGGACTAGAGTTGTTGCATTGTGAAAGAACTGACTGTAATTCATGCATAGAAATTTCTTTGTTTATTGGATCGGTATTAGTGCTTAATTCATAGATAGTGCTGTTTTCTTCGGCTGTTTTATATGTTCTAAATTGGTGATCATAATTTTGACTACTTGAGTTTGCTGCAAAAGTAGAAGCAAGTAGGTTTGACGTTTCTTTTGGGCAGGCAGTAAGTGAATCATCACTATTCTTAAGCACAATTGTATTAAAGCCACAATTCGTATTATTAATTTTCTTAATTTTTTTCCATACTTCACTAATAGGTACATAACGATTAATTGAAGATGTCCAATTTTGCCAATATCTATTTTTGCATTCTTTTAAAACTTTTCTAGAATATGCTCTCTTCTTTTTATATTCTATTTTATACTTGGAATCAGGGTCGGTTAGTGCATTTTTTTTAAATTTTCTGTACGCTTTTTTAGATTCTTTCACAGCTTTTTTACAGTCATCATTCCACCAGGGCACATTATTTGTTTTTAAGTTTCCTGAAGTTTTTGGTATGGACTTATTGGCGGCATTAATTACTAAATTGTTTAATTTAAGAACTATTTCATCTATGGAAGTCATATTATTACAAGTTAAATTATCTAAGTCAAACAAGTTTGATAAATTATTGTTAATTTCATCCTGAAATAAGGACCAGTCTGCTTTATCAAAAATCCATTTTTTGGGGACTTGAATCTTTTTTGGAATTGTATAACGTGAAAAGGTTTTTATAAAAATAGGAAAATGGTCACTATCGTATAATTCGTCTAAGGCATTCCATTCAAAATATGTTGCAATATTTTGTGAAGCTAAAGTCAAATCTATATTACTGGTGCGACCTGTATTACTGTTAAAATGTGTTGGTTTGCCGGTATTTAAGATTAGTACGTTATCGTGATCTTCTAACCAATCTACCACTATCTTGCCCCGAGTATCACATTTTTCAGAACCCCATAAGAAATGATGACTGTTAAAATCGCCCAAAATAAGAAACGGTGTTGGTAGTTGACTGATAAGATCATTAAGATCATTTTTACTTATGGGGGTACTATTTGGAAGATAAACATTACATAGTGTAAATGTATACGGAAACTTAATTTTTATTGCTATTACTTCTAAATTGGTGTTAATATTAATTGCTTCAGGAAGTGTATATGATTTGATATAAATAGCTACGCCACCGCTTGCTCTGTTATTATATATACGATTTTTATAAAAACAATTTAATCCCTTCATTTGAGCGCTATAATTAGTTGAAAAGTTAGTTTCCTGTATACATATGCAGGTTGGATCCAACTCATTCATGAGAAGTTTAATATTTTCTAATCTTTTAAAATAGCCGTTTACATTCCATTGCAAAATATTCATTTTAAATTTATAACAAGTATATAATAAGAATTAGAAGTTTTTATAAAAATTAATTAAGTGCTTAGTGTAGAAATGCTTTCCAAAATTTCATGTAACTTTTTAGACAGTCTTGAACATCTATTCTTTAGGCTTGTGTTTAATTTTATATGTAGTATGTTGCACATTTTAATCAAGTCTCTAATATTTTCTGTGTAAGAATATACTATTTCCTTTATATTTTTCTTTCCTCTGGTGTTATCTAGTAAACTTATAAATCTATCCACATCTATTGGGAATACTTCTTTTTCTGATTCTATAAGATTATTTTTTATTTCTTTCCAGGTGTCTTCATCGGTTCTTGTGTCTTTCTTCTTTAGTTTCTTTTTTATTTTTCTCCTTATTTCTGTATCTTCAACTGACGTAGTACTGTGTGTATCATCATCCGTCTCAAAAATTTCAGTTGGCGTATTCAGAGGGCTAATAGCTTTTGTAGTTTCAGCTTTTGAAGACTCACTGGTGGTTGGTGAGTGGATGCGTTTTATTCTTTTTTGATCAGTCGGTGGCTGGTTAATATCTGATGTAGGGTTTAATGTAGGTCTAGATTCTGAATCATTTTTGTTAACAAAGGATTCATTATTATTTATTGGCTTTTCTACATCCATCTCTTGGGGTGTGCTTTGAAATGTTGATTCAGTTTTGGGGCAATTTTTTGCAATATGACCGGTAGTGTTGCATGAAAAACATTTTAAGGAGTCAGATGATATATAAATCCAGTAATTTGTACCATCAAAGTTTACCTGGAAGGATTCTGGGAGGTGTTTTTCGTCTTCTGGACTTACATACAGTTGTCTTCGGAAACTTAATATATGTGAAAATCCTGGATCTGGAACTCCAATTTTAACAAATGAAATAGGTGATAAAATTTGTATTTTTAATTCTCTAAATTTATCTTCTATTACGTAATTGGGAATAACTGGGCAAACGTTGGATAAAACTATGCGCTTATTTCGAGTAATCAATGGTTTTATTTCCAATGTAATATTCTTAATAATTATATTCTTTTTCACATCGATAAGGTTATCTGCGGTTTTCTTGGAGTCTACATAAATACAGATTCTCCCATTCGATATTCTTGATATGAATCTTATTGACGAAGCAGGAATCAAGGATGACAGCGAAACAAGATATTCTCTTAGGGTTATCCCTTCGATGGAGTCTATTATAATTGCCTGGTCTTTCCTTGGAAACGATAACGAAGACGTCACGTTGGCGTAGCTTGTGAGTTTAGGTGCTGGTTGTGTTTGTACGGTGGACTGAGACATAACGGTGGGTTGAGACATAACGGTGGGTTGAGACATAACGGTGGATTCTTGATGGACAATTTCATTGGGTTGAGACATTACTGTAATAAGGCACTCCTGTTGCCAGGAGTGCCCTCACTAACACTTAGTAAACACTTGTACACGATTACGTATAAATCACCGATTTATTACGTCGTTATTAATATAGTTCGAACGCCGCTGAGCTGCACGTGCATCCGCTGGGCTAGCCGCGCGTAAACTCAACTTATTTCACTCTTTCATGTTTGTAAAGCAGAAATCCCAAGGTGAATCTCTATAGGACCACCTCGCAATAATTATTATTAAGTAAAAGTAAAGTATCAACCCTTATATGTCCCACTGCTGGGCGCGGGTCTCCTTCCTCGAAATCAGGCGAGGAGGGTAATGGGCCAATAGTCCACCGCGCTGGCCCAGTGCGGATTGGTGAACTTCACATACCTTCAAAGACTTTCAATCTCATCAGGTATGCAGGTTTCCTCACGATGTTTTCCTTCACCGGTGAGCGAACGATGGTCTCGTGTGCACTTAGAAATTTAGAAAAACCCATTTCAAGGCACACACGGACGGGTCAGGATCGAACCCGGAACCCCTCGCGTAAGAGGCCGAGTCCGTCCACCACTGGACCACCGTCGCTCAACTTTTTATTAGAAGAATGATAAAACTGAAACAATGCTTATCATAAAGTGGCTCCGACACCGTAAGGAGGAAGGAGGTCCGTGTTTCTATTTGGCTAATATACATAAGACGAAGATATAAAAGACGAAGTATATAATATCGTATCTTTAACAATTTACAAACCTACATAGATAAATGAAGAAATAAAGAAAGAGAAAAAAAAAAGGGAATGTCACTGTCAGATTGACACTTGACATTTACATATTTATCAAAACATTATTCTCAGTACACAACAATCAACATGGAATTCTCATTAACATACTTAATATTATGCTTTAACTATCTAGATTAGCACAACTAAGTTACATAATTTTTTACAAATTTCTGATGTTGGTTGAGACAGAATTGATATATAGAAGTTGGTTGTAAGCATTTTCACTCATTAATCTTAGGCTAGTGTGTAATATTTTTAAATATTTTATATTTTAAAAAGAGCAACCCAGCAGAGTTTCTTACTATACTAATAAAGTATTATGTATTTCATTTTTTGTAAGAAAATATGAAAAGATTAGTTCCACTGAGTTTGTTTCGCCGGTTCATCTCAGTGGGCTTGCTTTGGAACCGGTGGTAGACTCAATTGACTTTCAAAAAGATACTTTGATACTATTTGGTACTATTTTGAATAAAAAATTTGACTTTGACTTTGACTTTGACTCTAAGTTGAAGACAAATCTTCTAATGGTAATATCTTATAATGTTATAATTCTATAATCTTTATAAATATAATAGGTATTTGCAAACACAAAGATCAGTCATCATCATCATCCTTATATATCCACTGATGAACATTTAATTATGTATTATAGCATAAGTAGTCAAATACGCCTTATGCTGACTAAAAACGCCATACCAAAACTTTTGCTTGGGTGGATGTCTATACATACCTGCAAGAGGTAGTTATGCTGCTTCGCAGCCAAGTTGGGCCGGCACGACCGGAGTGGTACACATATACCACAGGAGGTATGTGTACGACATACACATACCTCCGCAGTGCTTTCGTACTACAACTTCAACCGATATTTTTCGTCACAAAAATTACTACTATCTCCTAATTTTTTATCATTTTAATTAAATAGTGTTATAATGAAGCGAAATATCAAGGTACCCCACGTAAAATATGCGAAATTTTTAAGTTACACTTATAAATATAGCTGTACTTAATTGAGTACAGTGACTTTAAATGGGTTAACGCAGGCGAAATTGCGGGCAACAGCTAGTAAATCTATATGTCTAGGAAAAATTCTCTTAAAAGAAGTAGGTACGTACGTAAGACCTTTGATCGCAAGTATAACACTTAATAGGTTTTCCTTGCTCTTTGAACCATGGCTTTGGCGACGTTAATTTAATGTAGGCTTCCTTCATTATTTTCATTTCAGTCCACGATAAATCGAGAAAAAACCAGCAACTCATAAATTAATTCCCAGATGACCGACCCTAGTGTTCTCATCAAAAATCCCTCACAAATCAGAACGTGTAAAAAATATTTGTCCGCAAAAATATTATATGTTCAACTTATATTGGCTGGGTCTTATATAAGGCTGGTACACATGTTTCACTTATATTGGCTGGGTCCTATATAAGGCTGGTACACATGTTTCACTTATATTGGCTGGGTCCTATATAAGGCTGGTACCCATGTTTCACTTATATTGGCTGGGTCCTATATAAGGCTGGTACCCATGTTTCACTTATATTGGCTGGGTCCTATATAAGGCTGGTACACATGTTTCACTTATATTGGCTGGGTCCTATATAAGGCTGGTACACATGTTTCACTTATATTGGCTGGGTCCTATATAAGGCTGGTACACATGTTTCACTTAAATTGGCTGGGTCCTATATAGGGCTGGTACACATGTTTTTCTTAGAATATTGGCTAGGCCCTGTTTAGGGCTGGTACACGTGTTTTTCTTATATTGGCTGGGTCCTATTGAGGGCTGGTACCTACACATGTTTCGAAACTTTCTTTATAACATAGAAGGGCAAACGAACAGTCTAAGCCTTGCGACTATTGACGCCCATTAAATCCACATAGCCAGACGTTATACAGACGCGTTTCCCTCCTTTCCTTATCCCCCACAATGGGCTACCGGAAACTCTCACAAACCGCACAAAACGCGACAGGTTAGCTGTCACTTTATGCCAATTACATGTGAGCGAGAGGTTTCTCCTCGGTCGTGGCGGCCCAATTTCGCTGCAAAGTAGCATGGCACTACAACTTATTTTGCTTTGGATCTATTTAGACTCAAATCAAGGCCAATAAGCATGAGTACATACATCACTTCCCATAAACACATACCCTTTACGATTAACCTCTGTTTTCTTAAAAGTGATATTTGTATTTTTGACAGAACGAAGCCTTTTGGGGCAGCTAGTTAAAATATATTACACTAGCAGAGCCCCTTGGTTTCACCCGCGTACTTCCCATTCCCGTGGGAATACGGGGATAACTTATAGCATATGTGGTTTTCTGTTTTATGAGCTATGTCACTGTAAAGTTTTAAAAAAACCCATTCAGTAGTTTCTACGTGAAAGAGTTACAAACATACATTTTTAAACTTTCGAATTTATAATGTTAGTAGGAAGAAAGATAATATGATATATGATAACGTATATTATGTATCCCAGACACATAATTTACATAACATGTTCCAACTATTTTTACAAGATATCATACCAGGATTTAAGCGTATGTATTTGGAAGAGAAAAATACAAAAGTCTAACATACGTCCACAGAGGGCGTGCGAGCGACAATGCCTTCTTGAAGAGACCTCCTCGATCCGAATTCAATTTGGAATTTTCGACGCTTAAGCGTCTACAGGGTGCTATTTTTATGATTGCTTTTATTATAATATAGCTATTAAGAATGTATCATAATAATATTATGGCTTTGTAAAAATTAGAATAAGTAATTGTTTTATATTGAGCTATCATGATGAATGAAATTACGTTTTTTTTAAAAAAAAGTTGTGTGTGCGATTCACACACGATAGAAGTGAAACACATGTTAAATGCTGAACAACAAGCAAGTACTTATTAAACAGTGTGCAATATACACCGACATTTGCTCTCTCGCTCTGTTGTATTTGTCTCTTACCTGTCGCTTTTTCCGTTGCATCCGGTTTGAAATCACAACGATTCTAAAGAAGTTTCACTTCAAAAATCTACCAAAAACCCGAAAGCCGATATTATGGTATCTCAGCACGATATACAGACGATCAAATCCTCCTGTCATAGTTCATGGAACAGTCTTAAATTTTTTGAAATGAAAGCATTTTAAGTCTTAAGACACAAGATAAGCACCCATGAGTAAGATGGCTGGGTCAGAAGGTCTTGTTGATAGGTGACGTTTGCCACTTCGTTACGTGGCTCGTGTGCTAGTTTCCCACAGCAAAAATAAAAAAGATAGAATATTTTACTGCATACAAAATATTTAATCATGAAAAACAAAACGTTATTTTCTCCCTTGTAACAAGTACTAAGCTTAAAAAGAATACTCTAATTGTCATTGTATACTCATATTATGTGTCGTTACGACTTGTCCTATTTTTAGCGCGCATGGTAAGCAAAGTTTCTCTTTTGTTAAATAGAAAACAGACAAATAGGATTTGTTTGTGCTTCGCGGAATGTGTTATAGAAGTTGAAGCAATATGCATTGTGAGTTAGAAAAGTTTTAATAAGAAAATACTTTACAATATATTATTTGAAATCAATAAGTAGCGTTATTCGTCTTAAAAATTATAAATACTTAAGGTTTGTTTTGGAAATATTTTGATTATTATTAGTCTTTATTGCTGGAGCTCAACATAGATTATTAAAAAAATGGACAAGTGCGAGTCAGACTCGCGCACGAAGGGTTCCGTACCAGCAAAAAACGCCAACTACTCTGTTGCATACAACACATAAAATCAAAATAAAAATTATTTTTTTATTGTTTTTTTGTTATAGCGGCAACAGAAATACACAATCTGTGAATTTTATCTGTCTAGCTATTATGGTTCTTGAATGGACGGATGAACAGCTAAGTCTTAGTAATAGGGTCCCGTTTTTACCCTTTGGGTACGGTACCTTAAAAACGAAGCATTCTTAGATTTTAAATTGACGTTATTTTTATCGTTTTCATCTTATGAGTGTAGCATACAAAGCATTCGTAGATATTGATGTAATATCGAGCCCAGCGAAACCAAAATGAAAAACAGGGAATACTAAATCCTGTCCTTTGTTTTTTATTTTTAGGAAATTCTTGGCGTTCATTAAGAAAAGAAGTTCAGCAGTGGATGGATGATTGAGAGTGATAATGATAAAGGAGAACAAATATTTATTTAAAATTTATATTAATATTTAAATAAAGTAATAAAATCGGACAGCCTGTAGAACAACAGGCGTAGTGGATATCTTAGGAATGATTCCACTGTAGAAATGAAGAAAATTGAAAGTGTCGAAAATAAGTCAAATAAATCAGTACCTGGCGCGTTTCTGGTCGAAGGGGGTAATAGTTTTATTGCAAAGCTATATATAGCATCCACAATTTGCTAGGTTTTTAGGAAAGGGATAGACTGCATTTACCAGTTTACTTCGGGTAAAGCTTTTGGACTTATATCTACATAGAAACTCACTTTTGAGCAATCTACTCACCAAATTAAAAACATTGCGAGCGCCATAAGCCGTGTTTTGAGAATCCCGGATCTGCAGGCGACAGGATCATTCCAAGCTGGTCCGGGCGCGTGGCCAGACCGGAGGGACTACCTGACAGTCACTCAGCAGTCCAGTCGTCTGTCCGTCGAGCTATCTGGGTTTTTCTTCGGAAGGCCTTTTAGGCCTGATGGCCTTTAAACTTAATCGGTAGGTACTAGGTATCGCCATCTGGGAGTGGTGACCTCGTCGGCAGTCTCCTCCCTCACCTGCTCGTCAGTTTCCTTCATGGACATTACTGCCTCACAAAAGACCATTGCCGTCTAGGACTCATCGTCCCCAAGTATCGCGGCGATAAAGTTCGGCAGATACAAGTACCCTACGATAACTTTTAGTACGCCTAGCTTGCTAGTTCAAACAAAACAAAAGTAGTTAAATCCTTAAAAAATTATATGTGCTAATTGCTACGCTAATTAAATGGGTATTGCAGATGCCTCAAGATTAATTTTATATCCTTATGGGCGCCATAATATTATATTTATATTAATATGAAATACCAAAATGTGTGTACTCACGTAACTTTTGTACCACTGCAGTTTTTTTTGTTGCATTGGTCAATGACAGGACGGTATTAATTAAAAAATATGATGATGCTAAATTCAATTAGCTGACGAATCTAGCTGAGTTTGAATGTAAAAAATAGTTTATATCTCTAAATTTATGTGTTAAATTATTTATGTAAATTACATGCTGCATTTAATGTGATAAGAAAAATTGCTAAAACTTTTATTACTTTTCTCTTGTGTATATTGTAAGTTAATTAAAATCAAATAAAAACTTCTTGTCCCAGAAGCGATAAATATAAGTAACAAGTTTTCTTGTTCAAAGTTGCGGGGCACGGCTATATTATATACTGATATCCGAAGTCATTGAAACTGGCTCGCTAATTAGAATGGTTATCGTTGTAAGCAGGGTTGTCTTATGATGCTATAATCACTTGGCAAATTACTTTTGCCATTCAAGTGTACTTTGTAAGAGATTTAATTAAAATTTCATAATCCACCTTCATGCTAGACTATAGCCGAATATAATATTTCAAACTTTATTAATAAAATATTCAAGGGTATAATGAATGATTAATTAATGTAATGTAGAGAAGAGTATAATTTTGATAAGGTTTATGTACTGTATTTTATTAAATTATTTATTTATTACTTATTAAGATTATGATAATGATGAAAGTCAGCACGGGACTTTATTTATAATATCAAATAGCTATTTTGTCGTAGTATTGCTACGTCATCTTCACGCGGCTACGCTTCCGTAGCATCTCATAGCAGTGCTACGATTTTTTGACACTTACTGCATTGAGTTGCGATTACCGAATGTAAGTGTAAAATAATAAATCGTCGACTCAAATAATTATTAGAAGCAGTTACTAAGTGGGAAGCTTTGTGATTTTGTGTATGTGAGTGGTGTCCAACTTCTCTCATTATTCGAGATTCTGCAAAAAAGGATGTACTCGTAACTGGTACTCGTGACTAGAATAGGTGATGCTTGAGAAAAGGGCTCGCTTGAATAGGACCTTGGTTCGTATTATGGTAAATCTTATTTATTATATTATATTATATAATCGATTATGTAGAATTGAATACACGTGACCCTTATTCACTAGTTTTATAATTAATTCAGAAAAACGAACAAAATATGATAATATTATTTATGAAGTGGGACAAATATTATTTCTTCCCCTTCTTATTTTTAAATCTATGTTAATGAGAGTTTAGCTACATAGAGTTTAAATAATATTTTACGAGTGACGATGGTCCAGTAGTGGATGGACTTGGCCTCTTATGCGAGAGGTTCCGAGTTCAATCCTGACCTCACCGAGTGTGCCTTGAAATGGGTTTTCTAAATTTCTAAGTGCATCCCAAACACGTACCATCGCTCGCTCACCGGTGAAAGAAAACATCGTGAGGAAACCTGCATGCCTGATGAGATTGAAAGTCTTTGAAGATATGTAAAGTTCACCAACCCGAATAGGGCCAGCGTATCGGTGAACTAACCTCCTCGCCTGATTCCGGAGGAGGAGACCCGTATCCATCAGAGTCGGACATAAAGATTAATTACTTTACTTTTTTTAACTTCATATTTCACTTGTATTATTTGAATCGACTATCTTAGACTTCATTAATGTTTAATATGATACGATACTTGTTACTTGTTACTCGAGGTCAGGCTGGTTTCCGCAACTCGACGCTTTTGCGCCTATTTTGCGTGCTGTGAGCCCTATATGATACGATAATACTGAAGGTATTAAATAAGTTTCAATAACAATTGAGGTATATTTTCGACCATGTCAGATGTCAGCAACCTTTGGCATATTGAAAATATGTTTCCTTTTTAATATTTTCACATAAAATACCCATATCAAGATATTGAATAAATTTTCCGGGTCAGGTTCATCGCATCCGATCCTCCGTCCGCCTTAATTTCCGATGTCGTTTTAAGCGGTTCTCGCGTTTTTTCACAAAAAACGAAATTGAAAACGATATGTAATACGTTTTTACAGAAAAACACATTTCTTAAAACTCATTTGGTGTTTCACATTTTACTTAAATTGTATTTTAAATCATTTCATAAAGTAGAAGACGAAATTTTCTTGTAACAATAATTTTGAAATTCCTTTCAGCATTAATTAATTATTACTTATTTAGTGTTTACAATTAATTTAAAACGTGCAAGTTTTAAGATTATTACTGGTTATAATATATATTCTATAATTATGTTTGTGAGTTTGTAATCGGGATGTTATATGTTCGGTTTTCATTGTTTTTCTATCATAAAAATATCTTTCATTATTTTCATCCTTATAACTGACCTTAACAATCAATTAAAAAAGTAAATGGTAAATTTGTACAGATTATAGTAGGTTCGATTCCCGGTTTTCCGAATTTGAAAAAAAATAAAGGAATATTTTCTTTGAATACAATTTTTCATCTACAACACTATTAAGAGTTCTTTCACTTCAAGTGGCAATACAAAATTTCACCCTGTATATCCCACTGTATATACTCGTAGCACAGTAGTGTTTGTTGTATTCTTCGAATTAGGCTGGTCTTTTCATAAACGTACGGCATAGTTGTCTCCACATTAGCTTGTAATAAGCGTATTTCCTACGTTTGTGTTTACAAAGGAATTATGATGAATGTCAAAGTGGCGTGTACTGGACTGTCCGTTTCCGTTCACTGGGCTAGGGTTGGCACACAAGTATAAATATAATAATAATTTCTTGTTTGGTTGAGACATAATGTTTTATACTGAGAGTTCTTGCGGTGCCACCCGACCTTTCACTTTCCCTAAACCAAGCAAGTAACTTGAATTATCTGATTCACAATATTTTTATAATCATCGTTACAGATCTTGAGATTCAAGCGCACAGAGAAATACAGACTCTTCAGTTTTATTATGTTAGATTACCTATATAACAAAGCTGAAGAGTTTGAAGTAGAGAGAAGACATTGATATTAATTATTTATACATTATAAAATTATGAGCGACGATGGTCAAGTGGATATAAGCTCGGCCTCTTAATTGAAAGGGTCCGGGTTCGATTCTGACTCCTTGCGGTACCTTGAAAAAGTTTTTCTCGGCGCCTCGGTGAACGATGGCCCTACCCCCTTCTCGTTTGATTACGAGGAGGGGGATTATTATCTGTGCCCAGAAGTGGGACATATTATAATATGGATTGATAGTATACTTTTTTTAACTTTCACATGTATATATTTTATACTATCTTTATCTGTATTGGACTTTTGACCACCTTGAGAATTAATTAATCTTAATTAAAATATTACTACTTGTTGACAACCCTGGTAATTTCCAAGAAAATATATTATACGGGAATTACATTAATTATCATAATAATAGTTCCCGTGAACTACCTTTTGGATATTCAATTAATTTCAGTGGAATTACTTGTGCATTATAGATTCTAAGTGCAATTTGTCATGATATTATATTACCTAGTACGTTCGTGCTTGATTGTAATATTTTCTTGAAAATGAGGAAACAATATTTCAGTTAAAATAAAGTATTAAAATATTTATGAGTTATGATGTGTGTGATGTGTATGATGTGTATTGCCCTCTTGACTTTCATTAAATGAGGCTTATGTTGATTACGATGCCCGAATTCTATTGAGACTTTTTAGGACAATTTTTTTTGCGTAATTGTTTTATGTGTATTTAAAATATTTTTATTGAACTCAAATAATGCCTACAGCGGGAGCTTCGTTACACCTAAAAGCGCTAACTGCTAATACAAGTTACTACGAGTGCTACGACGGTAACTTAAATACTACGAGAGCTGTGACGGAAACAATTTGCTACAACTGCTTTATCGTAGTCATTATGAGTGCTACGACGGTTGCTGAGTTGCTACGTGTGCTACAACGGAAATTTAGATATTATGAGTGCTACGACGAAACCATTGACACTAATAAGTAGCATTTTTATAATGCCGGAGGCAAACGAGTAGTCAGCGACTTAATATAACGGTGACGACCGACGTCCATAGACATACGCACAACAAAGGTTATGGAGGTGCGTTACCCTCCTTTACCCTATCCCTCCCAATGGGCCTCCGGAAACTCACCAACCACACGAAAATTTTATATTTTTTTATTTTGTTTGGTCAGTGAGTCCTGACTGGCGTCAGTGAGTCAGTTACAAAACAAATAAACGTTGACTAGTTATAATTCTTAAACTACTGGTAGAAATGGTATGAAATTATAAATGGCTTCTGGTTTTATTACAAACAACGTGATTGCTGTTTAAAAAGGCCTGTATTGCTAGGAAAAAAAGTACTGCTGTGCCGTTTTCCTGGCTTGGAGGGGTCACTGCCATACCGCTAAATATTATTCAAATCATGGTCAGATTTATAAGCACGAATTTACCTATTTTATGCAAACCTATAAAAGTTTCAATGTGTAATATAAGCTTAAGTACCTAAGAAAAGTTCTTATGAAATACAACCAACACAAAAGAACACTAAAAATATACTTAACATTATGATAGTATAAAGATAAAAGCATATCGCAATCAAATAATTTTATCTCCCGCATATGTGCCGTGTTTTGCAAAATTAATTTAGCACTTACAAGCGCAGTACAAGGATCGAGGACTCCATTTGCATCCAATCTTAATATCAGCCTCGATGTTCTGATGATGAATAATTTATGAAACAAAGTAAGGGAACACGACATAACTGTTAAAGGGAAATAACATTTATAAAACACACCCACTAGCTGTTTTTATAGACGTTTTCCCTGACGTATTTCAGTTTTTGTTTTGCTAAGCGTTATGGCTTTTATGTGTGGTAAGTTTTTTTTAATAATAAATGAATTAATGGGCAAATAAAGTTCAAGAGTGGATGCCACGTTTAGGTTGATACGAAAACGAACGAACCTTCGTCGGCTCAATTCGCTTCGCCCAAGGTGTTGGGCTCACCCTGGGCTACCGAGCCCCACCGCCACGACAAGGCTTGAACCATGGTGGGGGAGCTATGTCATACTAACGTAACTTACGTTTAGTTTACTATAGTACACTTGTGACAAAATATTACCATTGAAATAAAACAACTTTTACGTGGTCAAGCTGTTCAAGCTGGTCAAGTGGCTCGTGACCATGGTCGCTGTAAAGTATCCGAAACAGGCTACATGCCTGTTTTTTTAGAAGAAAGAAGAATTAAAAAACCGCGATAAAATCAGTTAAATTATTTCATTAAAATGAGTGAAATTCGTGAACACTACAAAACAATATTATTATTACCAAATAAAATTATTAACTATTTTATCGGCTTACCATAATGCTTGCTTTATTTCTCCTTTTTACTACCCTCCAACAACGACATATCCAATGTACACAAGACACTTAAACCACTCTCTAAAGCATTGCCAGGATTTTCTAGCACTATCCCAGTACAGCTATAATCAGAAAGTATGTTCGCCCCCGTATAGTCCTCCGCTCCTCATAAGCGGGTGTGGATCAGCTTTATCTCACAATATTTGTGCCCAGCTCTTCATTTCGTCGTGTACGTGCAATGAATTAAAAATTTACGCTCCTTTAAACGTGACGGCATACGGCGATACGAGTACGTTACGATAAAGGACAGTATTTACTATTTAGTCAATATGTCGTTAGGGTTCCGTGTTAAGAGTGCCATACCAATGCCTCCGCTGTCCGTCTGTCTCCGTTCATCAGATGTGATATAATACGGTTCTTCCAGAGATTCGCATGCAATAATAAACTAACTCTTCGGTTTGGTATCCGGGTAGATCGGCTTGTTAACAGTCCGATTATCCGAATCATTAGTTAGTAATTTGTCACTGACGTAATAGTATTCACCAACCAAAGATCTCTGTGTACGTCCCATCGGCCAATCATCCATCAAGGACCATCAGACGGCTAATCAGATCGCAGAACCACCGCAACGTCGCAGCACAATTTTGGTGGACTGTGTTTTCATACTAAATACAACATCTCTGCTGCTATAAATTATGTTATATACTCGAAGAGTTTTGCATAATATTTTTATAATGGAAGTAAATAATGAATATGATAATCTTTATGTCAGTGGAAATTACTTACCAGTGATTTGGATAAACGGATTTTATAGTTACCAAACCAACCTGCCCGGTTACCATACCGAAGAGTTAGGTTGTTAATGTATGCGAATCTCTGGAAGTACCAGTAAGATTTGCAAAATTATTTATCCGTTTAATCGTAGTAAGTTTTTTATTTGTATTATAATATATCCGTAGAATAATTCACCTAAAAAATTCAACAGTCGACACAAAAGAGCATCGAAATTTAAATATCAGTGGCAACGTCTCTTCCCGACGGGAAACTGAAATATCATAAATATTTCTCAAAGCAAATACACTGTACTTGTCCGATCCAGATATCAAACAGCGTAAGATTTTATTGACTTTACATAACGCCATGGAAGCATCGAGAATAAGCAAAATTTCTACAGTTTTTGGATATATCGTGAGTTGTAAAAGCACCTTATCCGCACTTGAGTCGGACATTTTATTGCTTTTGAAGAGAATTTATTTAGTATGTATCTGAGACTGCTTTTACGCGAACATGCTTTCATATGTTTATTTTCAAGTTGAGTGAGACGTAATAGCTCTTGGAAAGAATAAAAGTTCTTTTTGTGAATATCGGCCTATATTATTCGATACTTGAATGTTTCCAGTTTACTTTTATTGGAATCTTAAGTTGAAGTGACGATCGAAACGTCGAGAAAGATTTATAACGTATAGATTACACTTTGTGGAATTATTTATTTCTTTTTACCCTAAAAATATTTTGGTAATAGTATAATATAACCGTCCCTTTTCAAACGTCTTTTATACGAAAACTTGGTCACGCTGCTAACCGAATACTAGGCCAGGAAAAGAAACAGTTTCTAGAAACAAGACAAAATGTACACCTAAAACGCTCAGTTTTGATAAGGATATTTTGAATACAAAAAAACTCCTCTTGAAGTTAGCTTCAATGAATAGTCATTATTGTTGAAATTGGTTCCCTCTTTTCTCCGGTAAATAGGATATTTGACATCAAGAATAGATTAGATTAACATTATTATTATTATAAGAACGTATCTATATATCTATTGCAATATCCATACAACTATCCATAATTTGAATTTTCTTAAATCTAAGGTATACTAGGGTTGTTGAGTTTCTTCTTCTGCCTTACGTAATTCCTAAAAGATACGTTAAAGAATTAACTTGCATCAATTAGTTATTGTTCTCTTATTATTTGATATTTTTGGCGTTGTATTGCTTCATTTTATAATTTTAGCTAAAACTTACGTTTTTTTATTACTCTTTTTAATAAATAAATGAATCTCTGCACATTTTTGCGTTATATCAGTAAATTTAATTGTATTGTATTTATTTTATCGTGGTTTCTAAATTCTTACATTTAAAGTTGTTTCGTTATCACGAGCTAAATTCGCATAAACATTAGAAAACAATATACATATTGTGTCCCATATGTATTGTATCCCATTGTGTTCCTTAACAATACAATAGAGAAATACACTTACATTATATATTATTACTTAATACACATACTAGTACATTTATTAGCGCATCCTTCTTAGTTCAAGCTAAATCTTAATCCTCTTCCATCTTACTACCCGGATTAATTTAATGTATGTATATTTTATGTAAGTATTAACTAAATCTATGTTACTAATGGTAGGAGTAATCTTCAAGCCACGTGTGTTATAAATTAATCATCATCAATTCACATACGACCTCTGTGGCTCAGTGGGTAGCGCGTTGGAGCACAAGCCGGAGGTAGCGGGTTCGAATCTCGCCAGGCAACACAAAATATTTTCTATGTTCCTGGCTCATGGATGTGTATTAAATATGTGTATTGTATAATAAACATCTTAAATATAAGTATTAATACAAAAAGTATTAAATATAATATTTATTTCCGTTGTCTGGTACCCGTAACACAAGTCTCTTCGAGAACTTAGCACGGGACCAGATTGACGTGGTGTAAAAAGCGTCCATAGATATTATTATTATTATAGGAGCTAATAAAATGATAATCATCAGTGCGATTGATTCACAAATCACATACCATCACGTGTATCGACAGTCTGTTTGGCCCAATACTATATAAGAAAATCCGGCTACAAATTACTTAATATGAAATTCAAGATACCTTCAGCCGTTGTGATACCATCAATACAGAGCTACGCCACATATTAACACGGAATTAGTGCTATAATTAAGATGATATTATGATTATTGCAACTGGGTTTAATTAGAACATTATGTGGATTATACATAATGTTCTCCTGAGTGTAATTATGTAAGTAAGATAACACCCTGTAATGTCTTATTTAAGAAATCGTGCGACAATTTTTGTGCATTATGTTTCCGATGTCTCTTGAAAAAAGTGAACTGTGAGAGCGAGTGCTCAATGGCATTCATCTTAAAGTTTACTTGGGTCTTTGAGTAGACTCAAGTGTCAAGCTTAGGAGATTCCCTGGTGCGTTTAATTTAAAGCGAGAGACGGTAGGATTTATTGTTAGAAATTACACTAGCCAATCTGTCCTTCTTTTCAAAACAGTACTTCAACATCATCATCTCCATCCGTCCACTGTTGACATACACATATCCTTCAATGAATGCTAAGACAACCGATCTCATAGAAGAAAGATAGCACAAAGTTTACTTTTATGTCAACGTGATTATAATTTTTAGAGATACCAGGTCAGAAGATAATCAGTCTGGCTGCCACATAGTAGTCAATTGACAGTAGCTCATCAACATAACCAAGCTTAAATGGATGTGACTCTGGAAATGGATTCTTGCGTTGACTATACTGAGACGTAAAGTGGTCAGCATAATAGCTTAAAAACAGCGTAATAAAAGATGTAAAGCCTAAGCTGTATAATGTAGACGATTCCAATACGAGCACATTCTTGTATACCACATCCAAAAACTACTGGATACAGAGTGGGGTTTTCCGCGAATACAGTATCTGCGAATCCGGTTTCTGCGAATAAATTTGTCTTGAAATCTGTTCGTATCATGTTTATAACATATTTCACGGGAATTGTAAAGATATCGTACAATTGTTGAGACCGCGACATTAACGCCGTGCACTTGTGTCACATAAATTCTTTATACGAGTGTTCTGGTGCATTACAGGGGACTCTGTTCCCGTTTTTATGACTTGAATGGTTTTATTATATACGTTATATTGTTATGTTACTTTTGTAGTTCTGGGTATATTACTATCATAATCATTTTTGTCATCATTTTCCTCGTCATCTTCATTATTATAATCATCAACATGATTGTCATCATTATCGTCATTATTTTCCTCGTTATAATCATCATTATTATCATCATCATCATCATCATCATTATCGTTAGGAGCCGCAAAAACATTGTTATGATTGTTTTTATGTTTTTTATTTTTATGATTGCTTAAAAAATTTTTTGAGAAACTAGAAAGTTTCTTTATCGTTAGTTCACTATTTCTAATATACACTTATCAAACACTTTATGTGATTGCTTAGGCTTTCTACTGAAGTTTATTGCAAAGTAGATATTACCTCTTACGTTGGTAGAAATAAACTAAAGCAGGTATCTTATTTATTTATACAATTTTCACCAAAGAGACCAAACGTGATAATTTAGAAAATAAATAAAGCTAACAATGACAAATAAAAAATGTGTGTGTGTCAGCTCCGACGCACGACTGGAGTTTACTCCTCAAGTACGAGTATCTAACCATACGCAAAAAAAATTATAACTTCACAATTACAATGTTAATTATTGATATTTATAACAAAAAAAAAATAGCAATATAAATACATCGACACTGATAGAAACAAACAAGCCCAATAACATATAGTATATAGGTATAGTCGCCTATACAGCATACCCTATGTACGTCTCAATACACTCACAGCTAAATTAGAAAGTTGCGCACTAAAGGTGCGCACCAAAAACGTGACACTTTTTCGTTAGTTCAGTTGGTTTTACCCCTTGGATTTTTCTCATACCGGGCGCCTTATATATGAAAATCGATTCTTAAGGAGTAAACTCCAATAAACTCCAAAAAGTAAAAGATGATTAGTAACAATAATTATTATCATCATCATCATCATCAGCCTTTATCCGTCCACTGCTGAACATAGGCCTCCCTCAATGAACGCCAAGACGACCGATCCCTTGCTACAAAATAATTATTATGCTTACGCGAATTTGACTCATTATAATAAAAAAAAACTTTTACAGACTTTATCGCGGCTTATTAAGTTTTTTACATGCCCGACGTTACGGATACTTTACAGATGATATCTGTATTCACGGGAGGAGTCCCTCGTAAAAATGGTTAATAATAATAATATATATCAACGCGTTTACACCACCACCATTTGCATAGGTCAGGTTCGAACCTAGACCTCAGGCGCACAATCCTAGCCATTGTTCAAACGAGGTAATTAAAACAACAACTAATAAACCCTAAAATTTCATACATTTTCGGTATCAGATATTAACAAGAACAATTAACATTAATATTAGACGGACAAGACCGCTGGGACGCTCAGATAGTCAAAATTATTAAGGTTCTTGAGGTTCATTAAGAGAGGCCTATCTCGAATAACGATGGTAGATAAGGTTTAAACGACTTCAGCTAAAATTTCACGAGTAAATCTCCCTTGAGTAGCACAATAAGCATTTATGGTTTCAGCCAACTTGCTTTTTGGACAGTTATAATTAATTAATTAAATGCTACTCGTAATAACATCAAGTCATTTTTATCATTTTTATCACGGACATCTTGGCCTGCAGGATTCATTAGGATTTGTTTTAGTAGAAACATACTCCTTACTAATTAGATAGAGGTGCTTCTTGGGCCGGTAAGAAAGAAGAGAGAGATGTACTTCCTTGGGTAACTCTCTCTCACATAATACCGGCGTGAAGTGACAGCTACGCTGTCGCGTTTCGTGTGGGTTGTGGGAGGTTTTCGGTGGCAAATTTGGGTATAGGTAAAAAGAGGGCAACGTATCTGCATAACCTCTGGTTGTGCGGTTGTCTCTGACTGTTCGGTTATAAATCATAAAATAAATAAAAAAAATAATAAAAAAATCTTAGTTGTAGAAAATACGTAAATTTAGAAACTTAAACTTATAAATAATAAAACTTTAAGCTTATAAATATTGAAATTTCTATAAATCTTCTTAAAAATTCTTAAAAAATTCAACGTTTCCCGGTAATTTATGATCGTCGAAGATAATGACAAAATTTTTGCTCAAATTCAACATTAACACGAACAAATGCACTAAAATATAAGAAAAACCTAGAACCCATACGGAGAATTTAGGATAAGCTTATTGGAAAGACCACCAGAATTTCCTATTTAAAATTGACATTTAAATTCTCGGTACTTTACGTTTTGGAATTTGCGAACTAAAATGTAAAATGTTCTGCAATATTAGAGCTTTAGCCGTTATTGCGGGCCTCCCAGAGGTGGCCATTTTGGTGGTCTATGAAAAGAAACGTCTATATGAATGACTAGGGCTGCCACACTGGGGGAGTTATAATATATTATCATAATCGGGTAATTTTGGAAATTATATACATTTGTTCTTATTAAAAACAAGTAAAGTATCAACCCTTAACAGTTCAAGAATGAATTGTCCTGATGCGGGTTACGTGAAAGGCCCGCACCTTCAAAGACTTAAATATTATGAGGCTTGCAATTTTCCTCATGATGTTGTCCTTCATCAGTGGGCCTGCGATGGTTTTCATATTTAGGGTGAGCTTAGAAATTTATTATTCCACTCATTATAAGAACAACTTTTGCTGATTTAATCGCAGCTTATGGTGGCTTACCATAGTTGCTGTAAAGTTTCCAAAACGTCAGGTGTGTAAAAAACTTAATAAACCGCAATCAAATCCGTAAAACTTGTTTCATTATAATTAACATATTTTTTTCTTTTTGACAACCCTAGCTAGTAGGAAATTTAATTTGTCTAGCTCAACTGCGTAATATAAAATGTATGGTCCTTTAGTTACAAAACTTAGACTTTATGAAGTTAGACACGTCTTGTAGAAGGCTCTAATTTTACCTACTTTCATCATTTTTGTGAATTCGACACAATTGATTTTTGTATGTGTAGAGAGGTATCATAAAAATAAATTACTTTAGGACTATATTATATTCTACTGTAGACTTTTATCTTCTACTACTAGTATTATTGTATATAAAACTTTTAATAAACTTTAAATAAAAACTGAAAATATAAAAAACTAAAATATTTATCCGTATATTATGTCCCACTAATGGGCACGAACTCTTCAAAATATGAAGAGAAGGGTATTGTCGCCATAATGTCAAATATGAAGAGAACTCAACAGCCTTCTCAATCGGTGAATTATAATATAGTTCACCGATTTGTGTTGTTCTGCTGTGCGCATATTGTTATTCACGAATGTGCGAATATTATTATTCACTAATGCGCCCAATGCAGGTTGATGAACCTCACCATCAAGGCTTTTTTAAATCTCATTACGCATGCAGTTTCCTCACGATGTTTTCCTTCACCGGTGAGCGAGCGATGGTGTCATGTTCAGGTGCACTTAGACGTTTAGGAGAAAGTCCATTCAAGGCACCGCAGGGAGTCAATATCGACTTCAGACCGAGCCCGTACCTACTGGAACGTCGTCGCTCATGAGAATATCAAATAAATCCAAATAATACGGTAATAGGAGTGCTAAGTGCATGACCTTGTCGCCACACTGGTGACGCGGATGGCACCAACGCGCGTTCTACGTTTAGTCACTATCCAGAACTTTGTCATAGCAAATGAGGTTAAGAATGACGTTTGTAGTAATTCCCAATGTAAAAATTTATCTATAACGTGTAATTACACTTATTATATAGGAATAACATTTCATCGGCGAGTAGTTTTTTGTAATAATATTAATGTTTTATTAAAAATAATTTTATACCATAATCTTACTAATAAATTGAATGAATATTATAACTTTCGACTTCATTAATCTTATTACATTAACTTAATACATTGCTTCTTATGTTCGATGCTAAAAGAAAAGCATTGTATAAAAAAAGAAATGTATTACGCAATGAATAATAATTTATTCCTTTGTGTAGCCCCGCTTGCTTGTGACACGCGTTTCGATAGATCACCGCGCTATATACCATTTCTATTACCTTACTATTTAGATTTCTATGATCGCGACATTTACTAGGTGAGCCATCTGCTCATCAACCTACCGATTGAGTCTGGACCTTTCGAAAATAAAAAAGATCGCTACATATTACCTGTAGGTGGTATTCGATGTGCCGCGCTCCCGGCGGCATTGATACCACCTGTCTTGTTTCTCCTTTTGCTGTGTTACTGAAAGTAGGGCAAGATGGGTAGTGAAATTACTAGCAGTAACACTTGTCATCTTTTGTTTTAGGATAACATATAAATAAGTTTTCAAGGCTAGTTTCAGGTAACGATAGCACATTAACAGTTCTGTCAGTTTGCTCATCAAAAGAAGCATATCTTATACCTTTAAGAAAAGAGCCTGGTTCGAATCTCCAGTCCAATGCGACTTTTTTTCATTTCTTTTTTCAAGTTTCATTCTTTTGGAAGTAAAAATCCGAGCAAATGCTCGGTTAACCAGGTACTAAATAATTATTGACAGTTTTAAGTAATGCTTAAAAACATTAAAATAAACTTTCTAATCTTGAAGATAACCGATCATTTCTGAGCAAATATGGTATGATAAAGTACATAATTAATGATACAAGTATCATTAAAATCGAGTATCATTAAGTTCCGTACGAAATCATTAAATTACCCAGGGCTGTCACTCGTATTTTCGTCGATATAAAATACTTTTAAGAGATAAATGTTAAAGCGACACTGCGAAGCTTAAGCACAGTTTATTGGCTCGGGGCCATGATTAAGCCTTTTTTCAAGTCGTTAAGCATGTTTTAAAATAGGTCAGAAATGCATATAAAACGTTTTAAAGCCTTAATTTCGTTACTCGTTAATTATGCTCTGAAAAATAATGTCCTATCTGTATATGTAGTATCAGTATCTGTAAGTATTGAAAATTATGGTATTAAATAAATGGATATCGTTCTCAATACATTTTATTATAGACAATTTTGGCAAAGAAATTAATAGCTTTTTGATGTTTAAATTCGAATTCTTTGATTTAATTTTCATTTTAATATAAGTTGTAATGTTTGGACACACAAAACTTTGAAACAAGGAATCGAATCTAGAAAAGCTATAGCTCTTCTGAAAAATAAAATACATTTTAGATTTTTTTTTGTAGACAAAACCGCGGGGAACAATCAGTTATAAATAAAATAAACGCGTATATAAATAACACGATATCCTCAGAAAACACACTTGATAAAGCACACGGTTAGCGTCGTACGTGAGGAATCAGCGCGGGTCAGGGTTTTATGTTCACAAGCTGACATGGGTCGCTATTGATAGGCCCAATGTGCCCCATGCCCCGCACCATGTGCCCCACGCCATGTGCCGCCGCGGGGCCCCGTGAATGGGGCTTTATTTCAACATGAGTTTATGTGAGTTTTTACCTTGTGTTTTTATGACGTCATGCCAGATCTATTTTTAAATCTGTGCTGTTAATAAGAGCATCATCGTGGTTTGCCGAACCAACTTAATAGTCACCAAGAGCCAAAAGGTGATCGCGAGATCGTCATTTTATTTTTCCCATTAAGTTCCGTAATTTTGGTTTTAAGATGATTTTGTAAACCAATCTGTCGTGTTGTATGGTTGGATCAGCATTTATGTAACTTTTGCGATCCTGACCAGTAGGGCTGTTCTGTATGGTCCTTTTCGAATCACAAAAGCGGAATCCGCGGTGATATGACGAATTTGACGAATTTGTATTCTTTAAAACTCGACTATCTATCTATATCAATAAGGTTCACTTTCGAAGTGACGTAAAGTGAGCTCTATCACTCAGGTGAAGCTCGATATCGAAACGGTTCTTACAGAATAGCCCTACAGTTCTTATTGTAAGTTTTAGTTCCGAAAACTAATGTTTTATTTTTATTTCATTCAGATATACTCCATCATATAAACGACACGTCTCAAGCTAAAATCTCTCTGGTCAAGCTGAAGAGCTTAAAATGCTTAAGCTGCAGAAATACTTACTAAAAATACAAGACTTTCGCCAGGATTTAAGTCTAGCTTGTTAGTCCCTACTGTCCTACTTTGAGCGACGGCGGTCCAGTGGTGGACGGACTCGGCCTCTTATGCGAGGGGTTCCGGGTTCGATCCTGACCCGTCCGTGTGTGCCTTGAAATGGGTTTTTCTAAATTTCTAAGTGCACACGAGACTATCGTTCGCTCACCGGTGAAGGAAAACATCGTGAGGAAACCTGCATGCCTGATGAGATTGAAAGTCTTTGAAGGTATGTGAAGTTCACCAACCCGCTGGGCCAGCGCGGTGAACTATTGGCCCATTACCCTCCTCGCCCGATTTCGAGGAAGGAGACCCGTGCCCAGCAGTGGGACACTTTACTGTCCTACTAGGAAATGATTATCGCTGGGTCTGTCCTCGTTTTTGATTTTGATTTTTGATTGGACTCTAACCTGATCGATAAGGGTCCAATCAAAATCCTACCATTTGATTGCAATTGTAAATTAAGCAAAGCGATCAACGAAAGGAGTATTTACATTGCATTTCAAAGGCCAAATTCAAATTAAATTGGATAAACTGGCCAATAAACGTGGCATCGGATTGGGGAAGGTTAATATATGGAATCAATTGGCACTTAAGCAAAATATCGATTCAACAGAGAGTTCTAAAGTAAAGGTCACGAAAGACAAAGATTAGTGTCGACTGCCGATGATCTCCGTTCAGGACTCGATCACTTTTAAAAGCGTTCGGCCGTTTTAATCTCCATTGATGGAAGTCAATGTTCGAACACCAAAACGGAACGCCTGTGTGTTCTGAACCGATATTGAAATAAGAATAAGCGAGTTAAACCGGTAGTAAGCTGGTCGAGTTAACCCGGGAGAAGCGGTGTCCACGTCAAGATATACGAAGCATTGGTCGGCCTTTAACCAGATGGAAAGTCGACCTTCGTGCAACAGCCGGTCCATATTGAATGCGAGCAAGGGATCGGTCATTTGAGTATTCACTAAAGGAGGCCTATGTTCGATACATGGACAAAGGCTGATGATGATGATCTATGTGTCTAGGAGATACATTACTTTTCAAAGCAATAACTTGCTAAAGTAGAAGAAACACAGATCGTTATAGACTTAATAAAACAACTCCTTCAGCCATTAACCAGGTGGGAAGACTCCGTGCGCTGGACGGTCCACGTTGGGTGCGAGTGACAAGAGATCGGTCGTCTTGGCGTTCATTGAGGGAGGCCTTTGTTCAGCAGTGGATGAATAAAGGCTGATGATGATGATTAGAACTAACATACTTCTTTTTGAACAAAATATCTGCGACGAAACTATTACAAAAATATCAAAACTATAATATTATGATACCATAAAATGAAACCAGTATTCTTTATCTTGAATAAGTTATTTCATCTTAAACAAGGTATAGTAAAAATAAGCTTCGAATACAAGCCTGGCTCAGGAATGGATTATACAGGGGGTTCCGAGTTGAATCTATAATTTTATCAAAAGCCATTATTCTGTTCTATACGCGGCTTATACATTTGTTCGCTTAAACTCTAGCCTTTGAGATAAAGTGTAATTCTTTTTCAACAATTGATTTTAGAAATATAAGAAGTGTCGATTGAAGTTATTTTCGTAACATTAATTTATTATAGTAATAGATAATGAAGATTTTAACCATCAATTATTACTGATAGCGCGAAGAATAAGCTAGTTAAAGTGGAAGTGAGCTGGTGTCACTCAAGGGGTGACCACGTCAAGGTAAACGAACTATTTGTTGGTCGGCCGTTAACCAGGTCGGTCCACTAAGACCCGGCGAGTGCCACCAATGCCGCCTTTGGTGAAGTGCCCCGGATCTACAAGCAACAGGGCAGCTCGACGGCTAGCTAGTCCCTCGGGGTCCGACGCCACCTTCACAGAGGGGTTGCACCGCACCACAGAACAACCCCTCCCACCGTCGGGACAGTACAATGACGCAAGGTTCCCATCCTCGCCCCTTGCCCCCTGCTCTTTCGTCCCCTCTTCTTATAAGAGGGGTACAAAGAGCCTCCTTGGCTCAATTAGCTTCGCCCAAGGTCGGTCCGTGTTGAACGCATGTGGCAAAGAATTGGTCGTTTGAGCGTTCATTAAAGGAGACCTATGTTCAATTCATGGATAAAGATGATGATATATATCTATCTTTGGAAGGTCCATGTCTCTTACATCTAGGAGATACTTTAGAATCATATCGTGAGATAGGTAAGCTGGTAAATTATGTTGTGTGGTTATAATGGCAACCGTCACCCATAAATGATACCTGATCAGTTCACTGTGCTTCGCTGATCGATGTAATGGTAAGTCTGTGTCACTTATGACACCTGTACCAGCCTAATTTCCAACACAGCGCAGTGGTTTGACGAATGAGACAAGCAGAAAATAGGTACAAATAGATGACTTCTCCCACAGTATGTTATTCAAGTCAATTAATTATTATGGTTAAAATTGTTTAATAGACTAAGGGCCTGTTTCACAATCTCCAGTTAAGTTCCCAATAGGCTATCGGCAACATATTTGACAGATAGAGTATGGAGTATCTGTCAAATATCTGTCAAATATGTTGCCGATAGCCTATTGGGAACTAAACTGGAGATTGTGAAACAGGCCCTAACAATTTTATAGAAAAGTTGTTTATGTGTAGAATTTTGGTCCGAAAACTGTAAAATTAGAAGCATATATTATTCAGTACTCTCAAAGCACACTCATTAAAATCTCACGAAATATTTATCACACTTACGCATAGTGTTTCGTTACTTTTAGGTACATTATGAACGTGAACTATTTCACAATATAACATTTGGTATACCATAATTACGTGATTCTTTGCCAATTTCACTGAGGGTGGTTAAATGCCAGGAACATAAAGTAGGATAACATACAATTTTGGTCACCAACAACACAGAGAATCCTAGTCTAGGGACCAGGGATACATTGTTAAAAAAAAAATTGTGACCACCTTTGTAAGTAAAATAAATGTTTTTTTTTATCCAAAATTATTACTTTACTTATATTATGTCTCTGTATCAAAATCGTCAAAATTAGTTTAAAAATTGTAACAAAATGTATTAATGGAGTAACGCTCAGTGTTCTATAATAATAAAAAAATCCTTCAATACTCTATGCCTCTATTTTCAATATTTATTTTTTTAAGGTGGTTTATTCGCTTTGGGACTATGTCAGTCCCTTTAAGTTAAAATAGACAAAAATATTAAAACAAATTATGTGCAAATATTATAGTATCATATAATTATTAGGTTCAGAATCGAAATAAGTGAACTGTTAAGAATAAAAATTTTACGCCAACATGTAATAAAGATTGCAATAAATGAGTAATATGTAAAAAAAAAATATCAACCCTTTAAGTCCCACTGCTAGGAACGGGTCTCCTCCTCGAAATCAGGCGAGGAGGGTCCTATGTATTATCAAGTTATACTTCAATTACGGTTAAAGATTACACAAACACACATACATTACAAAAATATATATTTAGAAGGATTCAATAAGGAATTTGCCGTTTCTTTTTCCATTAAAAAAGAAAAGCTTTGAGAGGGCCATTAGTAGAGGAGACTATTCTCAACTCAACTTGTCATATAAAAAAGCACCAACAATAATTTGAACCTTTTTATCGTATAGTTGAAGACACGATTTAGCTGCTGCTATTACGCGTACATGCGTAATTTTTTATGAATTAAAAATAGTTCTTATAAATAACATACAATATGATAATATAATAGTGTTATATAATTTTGTATTTGCTTAGTTTCATTTTTGCTATATTATATTTTTGTTGTTGGTCCAGTGGTGGGTGGACTCTGCCTCTTATGCGAGAGGTTCCGGGTTCGATCCTGACCCACCCGTGTGTGTCTTGAAATGGGTTTTTATAAATTTCTAAATGTACCCTAAACATTTGGAAGTCTTTGAAGGGATGTGAAATTCACCAACCCGCATTGGGCTAGCGCATCGGTGAACTACATATGGCCCATTAACATCCTTGCCTGGTTACAAAGAGGAGATCCGTGCCCGCAGTGGGACATAATAATATAAGGGCTGATAACTTTTTATACATTTATGTATATTGTTTACTTTTGAACATCACATCACCTATCTTACATACACAAAAAAATTATACACAAGATTCGTCTTCAAGTTTGAAAAAATACGAAATGAGAGCGTGCGATATTTCATCACTTGTGCGTAGGTCACGAATGATAAAATATCACACGGTGTGAGGATAGACCCCCGAAACGTGTTCGGGGTTTATCGGTACAGATGATCGGTCCGGTTGGATACCATTTTCGGGGATTTGTTCATATTAAAGGATAAAAAGGATTTGTAAATATTTCATACGATCGATTTGTCCCAAATGGCGTATTTCGATTTACTTACAAAAATGGGTTTTCATTTGAAGTGCGCTTTTGCAGATGTAATCAGTTATGAAAATAATTGATAGAATATACCGAATGAAATAAATGTATTCATTTCTTATTATGTATAATAATAAAAGAATAATAATAATATATGAATAAAAAATTGGTCTAACAGATCCAGACGATCTCTTTTAGTTTCCTTGCAACCGTTGATAAATAGCAATTTACGTAGGTAAGCCGTAACAGAAAAATATTATAATGAATAACATCCGGGTAAATTTTAGGTAATTCTTAGCTACAGTGAACCCTAAAAACTGAATAGCCTAAGGTAATACACGATGTTTTATTACAGTTTTTTATTAAGGAAACAAGTCCATAATAATGAAATAAGTTACATTAAATGTACGTTTAAATATAAATTCGCTTGGTTGAATTTCTACTATAAGAATGTATATTTTTCATAAATAAAATATGCTTTTAACAAACACTGAAAATGGACACCCATATGATAGCATCGATGTATTATAATACCGCGATATAGCGTTAATGTATGATTATCCGAATCAGATTTTTAGTTGCACATAACGGTTAGCTACGGTCGTAAACCAACAAGCTAACTTGGTCTAGCTCAGGCAAAAAAGCGTTATCTATAGCAGTGTTCCTAAAAGTATCTAGGATAACCAGAAAATTTGGAGGTACATTGTAAACGAAAAATAAGTATTTAAGTAACATAAATATATTTTTTTATTAATCAAGAAAACAATATTTAAAGGAAATATGTAAAATATGGGATGGACTTAGGGACATTCAAGAAAAGAAGAACTCATATTGAACGGCAACGCACCTGCTAATCCTCTGGTGTAGCGGTTGTCTGTGGATGTCACTATCATTTACCATCAGTGAAATTACTGTCCCTTTGCTTGTTCTTCGATAAAAAAATATGGGTATGTAGAGCGGCTAAAAAACTTAATCCACTTCCACTGAAAGACATCTCTTTAGTTATTTCATTAATATCTTTAAAAAAAAATACAAATAATAAAACATAATATTATTATGTTTTGCGACGAAATTCATAAAAAGTTTATTTCGATTTGATTTTGTTTGTTTAGCCCATTTACGTCACAGTGAACCGGGGCGATATTTCAATTAATATGCCTAAATGTTATATTTTTATCCATTCTAGTTATTTTAATTTATTTGTGAATGTAAAAGTTCTGAAACTATTTGTATTTTCATGGAAAATACTAAAATATTGTATTTAAATTATACCATGTTGGTTCTATACACAGCTATAATGCTTGGATGGTCGCTGGTTCCAACCCCGATAGGCAACCTTCTGGTAACCTATTATGAAAATGTCAGTCATGTAATAATAGGATTTATAATATGTATTTTTTTATACATAATAATATTCTCTCTCTTCCAAGATGTGTCCCACATGGTGGTGGGGTCAGCCTTCCTTATTAAACTACTCCACTTCGCTCTAATACAATATTATATTCTTTAATTAAAACAAATTTTATTTATTTATTTAATAATTTATGTACACTAAGAAACATATACAGTGAAATAGTGATGACAACCACTGGTACAAAGGTACTACTTATTCCATAAATGGAATTTCTTCCAGTAGTCCTACTACAGGAGAATTTAATGAACAATACAAAATCAGTATGCACATAGCAACCTAATAAACTACTCTAAATACAATAGAAACAAAAATAAATACACAGGTATTAAAAAAACATACTTATCACATACACACATGTACATACATACATACACATACATATATACACATATATACACATATATTTATATATATACCTATTTATATAAATGCAAATACATACCTACAAGAATAAAAGAATAATAATTTTAATTAAATTCTAAAATATCAATATCAGTGTTATTACATTTTATTTACATTTTTGTATTACTATGCATAAGATTTAAAGTATAATTTTAATCCTTTTTTCACTTTTAAAATATTCACAAGTATGTGAATCTAGTCTTACACATCGAAGAAGAACTTTTAGAATTCTGCCGAAATTTTTAAGCCCTCAAAGCACCTGCAAACTTTGCCTGCAGTTTATCGTCGGAAAATGCATTTTCCGCTTATCGTAGATAAATTGCATGACAACGCAACTTGTTAAAAGCATATGCAAGTTACGGAGTTCTTTTCCATGGAAGAGGAAAAGGAATAGTCGTTTCACCTGGTAGAAGTGATTTGTGACATCCATAGTATGAGAGAATAAGCAGGTGCGTTGCCGGACTTTCAAATATGAGCCTTATCCTGAAGGTTTCTAAGTCGCATTTCGTGAATACCAGTGGCAGCTGGTCGTGTGAGGAAAAAATATCGATGATCCAGATATTGTGGATTATCGAGGTTGGGGAAATGTGGAATTAGAACGTGACGTCCAGTTAGAACTCCTAAGTTTATTCTATGACTTAGATACTTTACATGATACGTGAAGTATACTCAACGTCAAATCGACAATATATGTCTATATGTATGTTTTATATAGTAGGCGGCAAATGCCTGTGAAAAAAATATTATTCCCATTACCTACTTGATACTAAAAGGTCATTTAGATACATAACTTGTTGCATAACATGTGATGAGAGAGATCGACCAAATCCCATAACGCTATCAACTATCAAACTAGTATAAGTGTCGAGTGCTATAATAACTGTTAAACTGGTGTCAAGGCGTCTTAGTACTTGCTCGAAATAGTAATGGTATAAGGAAAAGCACACACAATATTTGTTACTCTCTTCATAATCTTCAACATCATCATTACCATCACCACCAGCAGCACCACCAGAAACGTCATCATTATCTTCATTATCATCACCAGCCTTTATCAGTTCACTGCTGAAGATAGGCCTTCATCAATGAACTTAAAGACGTCTGATCCCGATTGTTGCTTTTGCCAGGCTTTTATTCGTAAAGATATTATAGTAACACAAATACAGCAAACGTTTTTACAATTATGTTGGCGCTCATTGAGGGGCCTATAATTACCAGTAGTGATCGCAAATGGATATTAATAATTTCAATAGTAAAAATGTCCACATTAGCATAGAACTTACGAAAAAAATTCTATTGTGCCTAATACTTATTAAACACAAAGTAAAATATCTCTAAGATTTTTCTCTTTGAATACTCGTAACAAAAAAAAGTAGCAACCCATATAATATGTCCCACTGCTGGGCACAGGTCTCCTCCTAGAAATCAGGTGAGGAGGGTAACGGGCCATAGTTAACCGGGGCGTTAGCCCAAAACGGGTTCGTGAACTTCACTTACCTTCAAAGACTTTATTCTTATCAGGCAAGCAGGTTTCCTCACGAAGGAAAACCCTTCACTGATAAGCGAGCGATGGTCAGGGTGCACTTAGGAATTTGGAAAAACCCATTTCAAGGCACCACAGACGGGGGTCAGGATCGAACCCGGAACCTCTCGCATCAGAGAGCCGCTCATACTCGTAAATCAAAATATTTTGACTTTCAAGATTCCAGTAAGGAATTCAGTAAGTGACATAATTTCAATAGGGTTCGACAGTGCGTATAGCCTAAATCTCTATTGGACCGAAATGACAGTGAGAATAGACATAATATTCGACTAGCGAATTCACAACTATGACAAGGGAACGGCAAAATTACTTAGCCTAATCGAACTTTTATTGTACGTGTGTTTGTCTGTTTGTCAATAAAAGCTAGATTTTAGATAACATAATTATATGCACCCAAAATAGTCGGATATATAACTATATATCCGACTATTTTGGGTGATTAAAACTTCATAGTTATGAAGTGTGTGTTTTTATTTAATTTATAGAATTAAGTATCACGAAAGTAAAAGTGCACTAGCCCAAATTATAGATGGCACTTTCAACACGATAACTTTTTCCTTTAATAATTTTTCTAGGTTTTACTCAATATAACAATTAATTATTTATTTAATATATTATTATAAATTTGTTTAATTCATTATAATGAAACAACTTTTAACGTGGTTTATTAATATTTTTACATGCCTAATAATGACGTTTAGGGTCTAGTTAGGGCCTGTTTCACAATCTCCAGATAAGTTCCTAATAGGCTATCGGCAACATATTTGACAAATACTCCATACTCTATCTGTCAAATATGTTAGGTTAGGTTAGGATTAGGATACTTTACAGCAACCAAGGTAACGGGAGAATTGATGAAATGTCAGGCATGTAAAAATCTTAACAAACGTAAAATCCATAAATTTATTTCCTTATAACGAGTGAAATTCAAGAAAATAAATACAAATGATTATGCAGACGGTATTTAAATTTAAAAAGTCCTTTACCACACAGAGCTCCTTATAATATATTTTATGCTCTATTATGATATTTATATGTGTGATGTTATTGATAATATTCTATAGAAACAATGGTCACGAGATTTTTTTATACAATCTATTTTTTGTACATTATGAAATGACGATATTAAAAGAATAAAATCGACAAAAAAATTGACGCTGCTTTTCGAAACTATTCGATGGTTATTGTTGGAACTATATTCTAATCTACTCCTGAATTAAGAACACTATGAACGGTGATGATTATCAAGAAGAAAAGGTGATGATGATGATGATGGTAATGTATACTTAACCGTAAGTTAATGACCTATATAAATTATTGCCAATTCGCCTGCTCTGAATGGCATTTATTTACGGATTCCTTTCAGATGTTCGCAATAAAAAGTAATGATACCTAAGTCCTGGAAAATATTTGAACGATCTAGTAATCGATAAAGGACCTAAAGTTTACTGTTTTGAAGGTTTATTATTGAATATAGTAAAATATAAGATATTTAAAAAAAACTAATTTATAAGAACCATTCAGGTCTTCGTAACTACCTTAATTTTTTATGATCTTAATTTTTCACGAGAAAATATATGAATGAAGTGGATAGGAACATTCATTTTTAGTTTTAAGCTTATTTTTTATGACCATAACCTTACCACCGCCAGTACATTACCTTCTGATGCGACACTCTGTACCTTTGCCTTTATCTGTTTCAGATATTAAGCTCTCCTTGATCTACTTTTTCTTCTCTTTCCCTCAACCCTTATTATACTTAAACATCGACCACATAACCCATATACTCCTTATAACAGGGGAACGGATTCTGGCGACACATCTGACTTATAGTTCCGGTGTAAGCCGTAAACAATGTACTGAAACTATCGTGTCGTCTCATTCTTTCCCGTTGCAAAATATATCCATTTCTTTTTAACGTTCAGTGATTGGTAATGTATGACATTGAATTAGCTAATCGCAGCATTGCAACCCCTTTCGTCTCACCTCAGCTAGTTGCCAGAATGTATTTAATACGGAAAATCAAACATTCTAGTCTATGGGTTGTGTGGTCGATGTATTTAAAAGAGCCATGTCGTATCAGATGACCAATCATATTTACTCTTCCTCATTCTTATTCTTAGAGTGCCATCTACTGGAGGTCAGCTATCATTAAAACTATTTTTGCTTTATATACCACTGTACAGAACAGTGATGCTGTACTGAGGTTCCATGTCCAGAGATTCTCAAGCCAAGAAATACGCCCTCTTCTGGGCGGTCATTTCCCTTAGATTTTCCCCCTGCATGATGGGTTGGAGTAAATCGTATTTGTAATTGCGTATGTATCCAATGTACTGTACTTTGCCTTTTGAAGTGAAACTTCTTTAGTATCGTTGAGATTTCAAATCGGATGCAACGGAAAACACGACAGGTAAGAGACACAAATACAAAAGAGCGAGAGAGCAAATGTCGGTGTCTATGTACATTGCACACTGTTTAATACTTGTGTTTGAGCATTTAACGTGTGTTTCACTTCTATCGTGTGTTTTTACTGTTTTCAACCAAACTCGTATATACAAAGTAATATTTATCTAAAATAACATCACACGATATATTCGAGCGTGTAGCCTGAGACACCAAGTTGTACTCGACCCAGCCAGTTACCTAACTCAATAAATAACACCACGGTGTACGGTTAACGAGATGATTTGTAGGTGTACTCCCACTATGGGGTGTGTATTCTATAGTCATATAACATAATTATAGTACTGGAGACGTTTTCCTAAAATAGAGATAGAACAGCCGAGCTGCAAACCTTTTGCATCTTCAAGTTCGAGGTGGACGGAATTATTGGTATTTTTTTGTCACTATTGGTACGATTGAGATCCCGTAAGCATTTGTTTTCAATTATTTAGTAGTAGTTTTTGTGATAATTCATATTCATGTAGTGAACAAGTATAATATGAAGTGAGGGTCTTGCCCTCAGCTAAGTTAGTTTTAATAAGTTGTACCCACATTTACAGCTAAATTTTTAATTATATTTCTGAATTTGTAGTTGCTATTTTTATTCACCGATTAGTACTACTCATCATCATCATTATCACCATCATCATCATCATCGTCACCATCAACATCATCATCTTTATCATAATCATCAGCCATTATTCAAGCCTCCGTGAATGCCAAGACGGATTTTCTTCCCTTGCCACTCGCATCTTACTCTGATCTGTCACCACACGGGCAACACCTTTCTATCTATTTAATGGCTGACCAACACTTCGTCTACCTTAAGGCGGCCTACACTCTAGAACCTTATTGGTCCATTGGCTAATCATTCTCCTGAGTGTGTGACGAGTCCACAAAGACTGGCAATATGCCTATTTTTAATAATTTTGTTTAAATAATATATTTTAAACAGAGTGTATGTTATCCTCAGAGCCATTATCACTTCTACAAACAAACAACTTATCCGTCTGTTGTAAGCTCCTTTGTTCTATTGTAGCCCAAATTAATGGTGCTTTAAGCATTTACTACTAACGTGTGGTACATATCAGTGAGATACTTATGTAATGTAAGTATAAGGCCCCGTTCAGATGAGCGCTTTTTATCGAGCGTTAAAAAGCGTTTGAATGTGATAAATAGATCGCCCATGTACCTGTTTGTATGGAGGCGTTTTTAAAACGCAACGCTTATTTATCGAGCGATGACATATTTTTGAGGTTAGGCGTTTCATGTTTAATCGAATTCGAAATGTCGGGTTCTACCCCGACGCTTTTTAAGCGCTCGTAACTCGTACAGGGCCTTAAGACCAAAGTATTTTTATAAAACAGTTTGGATATGACTAATTGAGATTATGTTTTATGGGATGTACGTTTTCACAATATAATCATATTAGGAAATAAGCGGGAAGCACGCAAAACTAAGGCGCTACTATTTTGTGACACCTTAAAATTTTACGGCCTTGATAAAATTCCGAACCTTCTCTAAAGAAAAACCCACTGCTCTATAGAAGCCATTTCCCGCAAAGGTAATAAACCAATATATTACTATTATATAACTTATAGGTCCCATAACGACCGCGTTAATGTACTTTATCACGCGAGGAAACTATAAATAAATGATAGCATCTGTACTGTGATCTTTTCGTCGTTGCTATCGTATATTTGGACGATTTTGTCGAAACAATGTCGACGAAGTAAGTTACTTATGAGCTTATGCAAATCATATGCATAACTATACAGATACAAAATCCTTTATTTTGGGCTGCATAGGCTCATAGATAAACGTTAACCTAAATATAAATCATTATCATTATCATCAGCCTTTATCCGTCCACTGCTGAACATAGGCCTGCCTTAATGAACGCCAAGACAATCCCTTGCCACTCTCATACAACACGCACCGGCTGCTACATAGAGATTGTCTTCCCATCTGGTTAATGTCCGACCAACACTTCGTCAACCTAAACGTAGCCTTCACTCTTGAACCTTATAGGCCTATCCACCATCTTAATATAAATAGTAATGGCATTCATTAAAGGAGGCCTATGTTGAACAATGGAGGCCTATGTTAAGCAGTGGACGGATAAGGGTTAATGATGATGATGTTGATCATAATATATTATTTTGAAGTTACAACATAATGCATTTAGTAGTTTAGTGTGAAGAGTGTTTTCGCGTTTATATTAGTAGGATCTGTAGCGTGTTGCGTCATCAACGTTTGATTGGTCAAAATGCTGATGCAAAAGCCGAAGAACCAATCGGCGCCAAATGCACGGATACTGCATGGCCGTTATTACAATTTACAATCTTCAATTTACTTTAGAAATCTATAACATCGGCATTGGTCGGTCCAAGTTAGGAAACTTAATATAACTAAGGCAACTTATTTATTAACACTAACCTGTTTTCTCTCTGGTAGTTAGTAGTTGGAGCTGAATGGCTATGAAACTCAAATCAGAATGTTAAATGAGGATCCACGTTTCTTGTTGAGTTTGATATGACTTGGGAAGTCAATGCAAATGGGCGGAAATGGGCTGTGCAAGTTTTGGTTCTTGATTATGAGAATAATATGAAATTCTGTGTGTGTGTGAGGGAGTGCTGTGTCAGCTGCCCGGCCCTAGAGCGGTGGATGCACCGTAAGCGCAAACCCCTCACCTTCCGTCTGACTCAAGTTCTCACCGGGCACGGATGCTTTGGTGACTACTTGTGTCGGATGGCCTGCAAGGAGCCGACGATTAAATGTCACGATTGCGGCGCGGCGGTGGACTCTGCACAGCACACCCTCGAGGTGTGCTCGAGATGGGTGGAGCTGCGTCATCATTTGACGTCTGTTATCGAAGGGAACTTGTCTTTGTCGAGCCTCATCACTGCAATGCTCGGCTGTGACGAGTCCTGGATGGGACAATGGCCTTTTTCTGCGAGACAGTAATGTCCCAGAAGGAGGCCGTCGAACGGGTGAGAGGAGGCTGCCAATGTGGCCTCCCCCGGTGGATGTGTGTGTGTGGGGAGTGCTGTGTCAACTGCCCCTCTGAAGAGCATTCATCGGAAGATGCGCTGTGCTGCATTCGGCTCCATGGTATTTCTTGTTTCTCTTCTCTTGTGAAAATTCGCTGTGTTTCGGAGAGAAACGCAAAACGAGCGGTATAATGTATACACTTTTTTATTCCAATTGATATATTATAATATTATGCTGTTGGTCTGTTGGCCTTTAAGCTTAATCGGAAGAGTAGATAAACAGATGGCTTATCTAACAATTTTTATGGTGGGTGGTTCGTGGACCGTACGGCATTCTGGCATTGAATCTGTGGCACAGAGTCTAACACCCGTATTCAAGAAGCGTACTTGTCTAAGTAATGACACAATACTATGCAAATAACGATTCTATCTATGCGCTCCTGGTGTCAATATTCGGGTTTGACATGGGTTTGACAAACGCACTGTAGCGGATTTTATTTAAGTATTGTCTATGAATTGGTTTGAATGACCCCATGAGTTCGGGAGTACTGTGACACATCAAAGTATTGTTTGTAAATACGGGTGGTAACATCTTACTGAGTATAGGTAAATTAAATATAATAATTAAAAAAAAATAAGTAAGAAGTAAAATCTTAAGTTCAAATAAAACGTTACCCTCGGTAGCAGTTGAGTCTGTCTGTTTGTTCCAGGTTATCTCTGAAATGGCTCGACCGATTTTGACGGGACTTTAACTAGCAGATAGCTGTTATAATAAGGAGTGACTAAAGCTATAAGAATAATCATCATCGAACGGGATACGTGCGTAAATCTAAGTTAACGCGGGCGAAGTCGCAGCAACGGCTAGTGGGACATAGTATATCCTAAACTTTTTACGCGATTTATAAATCGTTCTCTCAAATCGTCTCAGTAATTTACGCTATTCTTGAGTGACTGTATAATCTTCATGAGCTATACTACAGCTGTATATGACATTATTTGGACAAATAATAATAATAATAATAATTTCTTTATTTAGTTACAAAGCTTCGGGCGTCAGTAAATAGTAGGCCTTTTATATTGGAGTAATCTTTATTATATTAATTATCTCAATAAATAATTGGAATTTTCAACACTGGCATTAAATTTGAACCGAACGCCAATTTTGTACGAATTAATAATAATCACCATTCATGGAATAAATTTTCATCATTATGTCACGAACCGAAAATATTATTGAAACCCAATTGATTATGTAAATGTATAAATAAATTATTACGAGTATTTTGAATTCATCATGACAATAACTATGTTTAATCATCACGAATCATTATATAAACGCCATCATTATATTAATGATGGTATTCGTCATTAATAAAATTATATTTTATTAGCTGTTGCACGCAGCTTCGCGATTTGATACGGTCTTTAACTTTTTGAAAATTGAATATAGCCTATATTCACCGGGGATAGTGTAGCTTTCCAATAGTGAAAAAAAAAAATTCAAATCGATCGAGTAGTTTCAGAGCCTTTTCGATACAAACAAACAAGATTAGAACTACAGAGTTTGTTTCGCCGGTTCTTCTCAGTGGGCTCGCCCCTTTGTTAGTAATGTTGGTAATCTTTTTTAAATTTAAAAAATAAAGTTTCCATTATTTTTGTTGCGTCGTCTGCCCTTGAGACGATGACAGCCGAGACACGTTTAAAAAATGTTTTTTTTTATAGCATAGAAGGGTAAACGGGTAAACAAACAGTCGAAGCCTTACAACTATCGACGCCCATTAACATCCACATAACCAGAGGTTATGCAGATGCGTTAAAGTGAACAAGTAACAAACATCCATACTCACAAACTTTCACGTTTATAATATGAAGTAAGATAGTCGGTAAGGGTTTTAGACATACAAGTAATATATACCGCATGACCTGTATTTAACGTAACATTTAATTGCTAACGTTACCACAAATTCTAGAAGTTACGCAAACGGAATGGCGGATTAGGACTGCGAGTACAACAGAAACGAGCTATTATGAGCCTGTTTCACCTGCCCTAGAGTTTATAATCAAATCCACTAAAATAAATTAAATAAAACCTCATTCAAAATTGGAATATCAAATATCGAAGGAATATTTGAATCTAATTGGTAGTTTTGGTGATGATGAGGACAAACAAACAAATTCTCGAGCATTATTATATTTGTACCGAAAAGCGTTGGCGGCTTCAAATTAGATTTTGTTTTTAAATAAAGAAATAATCGTGATAGGGATTACATCTTTTATACCTAATTTGGTTTACGTAGGCGTTTAGGTAGACGAAGTGTTGGTCGGCCATTAACCAGATGGGAAGACGATCTCCGTGCAGTGGCAGGTTGCGTTGGATGCGAGTAGCAAGGGATCGGTCGTCTTGGCGTTCATTGAGGGAGGCTTAGTTTGCGTTCAGCAGTGGACGGATAAAGGCTGCTGATGATGATGATGATGATACTTAACTTGGAATTATGACGTCATAATGTCACATCAGCATGTCGGTGACGCGAACCTATAAGATTTTCCCCTACTAAAAAGTTAACGCAATCAACGCAGCTAAAGCAGTTTTCACTTACCGATCTCTCCATGGTGTGTTAGTATATTATATTTCGTTCTTTATTATTGAATTAATATGATTGGTTTTTGATTGTAATATTTTTATTGAGGATTTATTCTAAGATTTAATCTCAAGCAGGAAGTATTCATATTGTCTTGAAACTGACATCTTATGGCAACGGTTAAAAGAAATATAATGGGGCCTTTAACGTAAGTTTTTTATTTTTATGTATGTATGTGTGTTTGGGTCTTGTATACCAAAATATTTAAATGCATAAGTTTATAATAAGACGTTATTTTTAATACATACAATAATATGTTTGTCTGTATGTATACATGCACTGTTTTTTCACTAAACGGTCTGATGTACAAGGTAATTGTAGATGATGCTGATATTATACTGAGCACCGCAAGATAATATAGCATAGACCTAGGATAGGATAGGAGAGCATCACAGTGGCCTGTCCTAGTTGGACGATGTAGATTAATCTTAGCATTCATTAAAAGAGACGTAAGGCGAAAAAGTAGGAGACGTTAAAAGCATTATTTAAAAATACCATATACCTATCTTTATTTAAGTAAAAATATAATAAAATATACTCTTCTAAATATTCCAAAAATCCAGCTTTACTAAATTACTCTTATGTCCAGCAGAAAACTGTTATTATTCAGATAATCAACGTTATTTTCAGTGACAGTATTTGCTGAGTCTAGGCCAAACTAGCAACTCCAAACTCAATTGGAAACATGTACTATACATCATCATTTTATTCTCGTTTTGATCGTTTACTGACATTCTGCTAATTACTAAAAGTTCCAAAACTAAAACGTTCCTTTTTTAGTAAGGCATTATTAAGTTTTATCAAAATCTTTTGAGCTATTTTTGTATTCGGGTAATACGTAGCTGAATTGCGTTTTATCCATTACTAGCTGTTGCCCGCAGCTTCGCCTGCGTTAACTAAGATTTACAACGGGATCTTAGTACGCAAAATAAGTAACTTTTCTGGTGATGATTTTTTACACCTTGTGTCCGAAAAACCCAAATATCTTACGGAACACTATTTTTTCCAGATTAAATTTAGCCAATGGTACTCGTGGATAATGTAGCTTTTGAATGGTGAAAGAATTATTAAAATCGGTCCAATACTTGTTGAGCCTATTCATTACAACCAAACAAACAAAGTTTTCCTCTTTATAATATTAGGGTAGATAATAGCTTTCCTGGAATTTGATTTTAAAATGCAACTAGCATTCTAGTCTACAACAATTTAAAAATAACATTAGCCATTTACTCCTATATCCATGCATCCATCTATATAGATACAATTTTGGTGAATGAATTAATAGTTATCGATTCTTCTGCGATTTAGATTTGCGATTGGATCGATACCTTAGTCTTTTTTACAAATATTAAGGCACTCGTTTGTAGGTACTGTCAAATTGTATCTGAAGGAGAATAATTTTTGGCAACCTCTATAGTGGAGCGCCGTAAGGTTTATACCTCGGAATCCAGGGCCAGTCAATGAATCTTAATATAAACCTTGAAAATATGTTTTTAATAGTATATAGAAAAATGTTAAAAATTATTATAAACAATTATTAATTTTTTGGAGTTTTCATTGATTTATATTAGTCAAAAGTCATATTTTAAAAAGAACAACTATTACAAACTTGAAAACTTGATCTTGGATCTTTAGGGATTGCAGATATACCGATGAAGGTCGGGTTGGAGAATTATAACCATCCAAAGGCAAAATACCGCAAAAAACGTACTCTTCCAAATGCTTAGAGAGAATATTACCTAAGTGTAAAGAGCATATTCTGTTCTTACATGCATTCACTGGGTGTGACACGACATCAGCTTTTTTCCAACGTGGCAAAAACGTATTTGCAATAAATTTTGAAAAGCGACCAGACTTGCAAAATGCTGCGACAGTCTTCAAAAATGAATGCGAAAATACTGATGACATTTTTAAGGCTGGTGTTACATGCGCTCTTGCTTTATACGGTGCCCCCCAGAAAATAAAAGATCTTAACGCATTAAGATATAACTCTTTTTTGAAAGCAACTGCTAAAAATACCTGCGTTAAACTGCCGTCATTACCACCCACTGCAGATAGCGCATTTGAATACTTTTAAAGAGTATTTTTGCAAGTTCAAACATGGCTTGGAAGAGAAATATTACCAGAAGAATGGGGCTGGAAACATGAATGCGGAATATTGACACCGCAAACAATGACGCAACGACCAGCTCCAGAATCTTTATTAAAAATTATTTTTTGCTCATGCAAAATAGGATGTGGAGCATCTTGTGGGTGCAGGAAAAGTGGATTTAACTGCACTGCAGCTTGCTTAGAATGCAATGGTGACAGCTGCACTAATCCTTCACCTACAATCAAGGGCGTCGCCAGCCGATGGCGCAGGGGGAGGCAAGTTGACTTTACCTACTACAATTCATACTTTTCTCATTCTCTATGAATGAGAAAAGTAGGTAGAAGTACTAGCGTGGTTACATGTTACTTCCCTACTCCCCCTCTCCGAGCTTCAGAGTGACAGAGTAGAGCAGGCAGAGCGTAGTTGAGCGTACGGAATATTAGGGAGTGGAATTGGTGAATTCATTCGAGTTTTGACGTACAGTAATGATTGTTCAAGGCTTAAACTTCAAGCAAATCAACTCAAAGACTTAGGACTTTGGCTGCATTATATTTGGCAACTTTTTTAGAATCTCTAGGGGGGGGGGGGGCAGCTGCCCCTCCCTGCCCCCCCTTGGCGACGCCCTTGCCTACAATCTATATCAACGAGATCGACGACGACGACAATAATGTACAATGATGTAGCAATGTGTATAGTTAATGATAAATTTTTTTTTGTAACTTATTTTTTACGATAATCTAATAAATTAACATTGAAGTTACTCTGCACATATAATTTATTACAAATAAAATTAAATTTTTCACTATTAACACTTTTTCCCCCTTCCGCCTCTCATTTTTCAGTAAATTGTTGTTAAAAATTGTTGTAAATCGAGATCGGTAATTATTTTTTTTAACTTTTTTATTTAAGGTTTTAATAATGCAGTCTCATACTTGATATACAGATTCATTGACTGGCCCTGGGTTCCGAGGTTTGACCATTTTTATGCCTTACGGCACTCTACTACTAGTGAAAATTGTGTTTTCAACATCCATAATAATACTAATATCTACATCTACACTTCTACACTAATATTTATAAAGAGGAAAATTTTGTTTGTTTGGTTGTAATGAATAGGCTCAAAAAGTACTGGACCGATTTCAAAAATTATTTCACCATTCGAAAGCTACATTATTCACGACTAACATAGGCTATATTTTATTCTGAAAAAAATAGGGTTCCATAAGATATTTGGGTTTTTCGGACACAAGGTGTAAAAAATCAACCAGAAAAGTTACTTAGATACAAAAATCCCATTGTAAATCTTAGTTAACGCAGACGAAGCTGCGGGCAACAGCTAGTAATGAAATATTTCAGTGAAAATGAATAGCGTTCAAATATAGTTATCGGACAAATCATGACAACACGGGCAAACCTCGTTACGCTACGACTACGGTCGGCGATTGTACGTCGAAATCCTATAATTATTGTAAACATGGAACGCTAAAATCACGCTAATTTGTATTGACTTGCGACTATTGTACACGGTCTCCCATGCTTTGCAAACGTGTACGCGCATTTACAAATATATGAGTGGTTCTGAAGACTTCTTGCTTCTCTTGCATCTCATCTTCCAGTGGTATTTCTGAACGTTTTTTTTGTAGCATAGGCGGGTAAACGAACAGTCCAAGATTTGTGGCGACTATGGACGCTAATAAACATCCATTCAACCATAGATTATGCAGGTGCATTACTTTCCATTTCCCTGAGGAGCTCGTGGCGCAGTGGTAACAGCCGCGCGGATAGATCCACCAGGTTAAGCAACGCTTGCCTAGGTTGGTCCTTGGATGGGTGACCATTTTTACATACCGAGACTCCTCCGCGCCTCGGAAAGCACGTTGAGCCGTTGGTCCCGGCTGTCATTCGTGGATCTTTGACAGTCGTTACGGGTCGTCAGAAGCCCGAGAATCTAACACCTGGGTTGTGGAGGTCCGACAGCAGTCGCTCCATGTAAAATACAGGTATTCAGCTGAATCCAATTAGACTGGAAGCCAACCTCAATATATAGTTGGGAAAAGGCAGATGATGATTGCTTTCCATTTCCCTGTCCCCCCAATGGGCCACTGGATACTCACAAACCGCACGAAACGCAACAGCATAACTGTCACTTTACACCAGTATTATGTGAGCGAGAGGTACCACTTGTATCAGGTTTACACTGAAGATCAAGCTCTGGCCATACACCAAATAAGGGTCGGCCCTGTTTTACGTCTGTCATAATATTTAAAGACCGGTAGTATGCATTCCTATTGTTTAACTTTGTAAGATGTAACCGAAATATAAAGTTAAAATAGATAGAGCCTTTTTTCAAAGCACTTAGGTTGAAATTTCGAAATACGAGTAATTCATGTAAGTATCAAAGTCAAATTCAAAAATTTTATTCAAAATAGTATCATCAAAGTATCATTTTGAACGTCAATTCAGTCTACTAGCAGTTCCAAAGCAAGCCCACTGATAAGAACCGGCGAAACAAACTCAGTGGAAATTGTATCATGCAGGATAACTGAAAATAATTTATCGATAACGTGTAGTGAAAGGAATCCTTAGAACCGTATGTCTCAGAACGTCGTCACTTGAACATTAATTAAGTTAATAAAGACATCTAAGTTAGTCGCGGAATATGTGATTAATTAGAAGGGGTGGAAAATGCTAGAATTCCAACTGCACGCTAGTTGGAATTCCAATATTATAAACGAAAGTGTTTGTTTCTTACTATGGGATTTCAGATTAAATTGGGTTAATTGGGGTATTTTTATAACTAAAATTGACGATTAATTTTAACTACCTGAGACATTTGGAGATATATAAGATATATAATACCTGTCTAAATATCGTTATTTACGAAATAAAAGTGAAAAACTTGGTTATAATTCAGTTTTAAATAATGGTACTGTCATGCCTAAACTGAGTCGATTTTGATAAGTTTCTGTACGGAAATAGGTAGCCCTAGAGACTGAAAAACCCAAACTTAAAGAGCTCCCTCTTTAGGTAGAGGATTTTTAACCAAAAAAGTACGATACTAAGTTTGCCTCCCTCTTTAGGGAGGCAAACTTAGTATCGTACTTTTTTGGTTAAAAATGTGTCGAGATGATTTTATAACGACTCAGATAATTGAAAATTACCTAAATAGGAAAAATTATGTTTTTTAAATCGTATCAATAATCGATAAGCACATATTAAAATGACCATTTTTGCTGTTTTTACAGTTTAATTTTTTTTATTTTAAACTGTAAAAACAGCGTGCGTCCATTCATCAAATCATCGATAACAGTAATAGTACTAATTTCTTACAGTAAGTTTTCTTAAACCAGTTGTTTCCCGCAGCTTCAGATGAGAACGATGCGTGTGAAATAACCATTTAAATCAGTTCAATAGTTTTGAGTTTATCTGTTAGTTACAGACATCTTATCTTAATAGCAGTGAATATATTATAAATTTTCTACTATAAACGTGATTCTATTAACATTTCATTAAAAAATTAAACAATATGAAGGGAAATGATATCTTCCACGAAACTGTTTGTTCCTTTAATAAAATATTTAATGGCAGTTTTATTGCAGTAATTTCATATCGAGAATGTTTCATACTTTACGATTTTATATATTCATTTGTCTTGATTATTACTCGTACAAAGAATTGTTTGTTTTCGAGCTCCAGTTACTTATACTCAATTTATGGAACGTGTATTATGTTCTGATTGCAAGTTATTTTACTAAAAGGTTATTGATGCGAAGACAGTAATGGCGGAAATTTTTATGATAAATATATTGAACATTTAAAAAATATAGTTGCAATAAAAAATGGATAATCATAACTTAACGTTCAATGCTGATAAACGTTTGCAGAATACTTAATGAGAGCTGTGGGAATATGTAGTTTAGAACTACGTATTGTGTGGTACAGACAGGGTGAATATTGTATATATTATATGGGTAAAAAAAAAGTAAAGTATCAACCCTTATTTATCATGTCCCACTGCTGGGCACGGGTCTCCTACTCGAAACAAGGCGAGGAGGGTTATGGGCCATAGTTCACCGATGCGCTGGCCCAATGCGGGTTGGTGAACTTCACATACCTTCAAAGACTTTTAATCTCATCAGGTATGCTGGTTTCCTCACGATGTATTCCTTTATCGGTGACCGAGCAATGGTCACAGGGGGGGGGGGGGGGGCAGGGGCGAACCCAGAACCTCTCACATAAGAGGGCGAGTCCACCCACCACTGGACCATCGTCGCTCACTGGACTATGTATATATATTCAACTATCGTCAGTAAACCGACTTTACAGACAACCGATTTTTTAATCCAATGTTGTATCATAAGAGTGATTTGTAGGTATCCAAATGCTCAGAATGAGGGATTGCCAAAACAATAGGAGATGTAGTTTGACAAATGCGAGCGCGGTATAGATAATGGCGGCGCTACCACCGGAGAATTAGTGCTATTTGTCGGGCCGCCGCGTGATTATGTATGGTTGTTGCGATGTTTCGGTTGCATATTAACATTAACTCGAACGAATAGAGAGTTTAGAAATTAATCTTTTATTATCGTTATCATTCTTTTTAAAGTGAACCTTTATTACATCTCAAACTTTTTCGTCTGTTTGCATGTCGCGTGACGGTCGGAGACTAATATGGCGGCGCCTATAGCTCGCATCAGCTGACAGTGTAGTGTATGCTATACTTATTTGTGACAGTACTCCACGTTATTTTGTTTGTTTTTTCAGTTAAATGTCTATAATGTGAAATAAGTTTCACTTTTACCGTTTATTCACTGTATTGTTGGGCGTTTAAGGAGCGGGGAATGGACAACTTTAAAATGTATTTGATAAAGTAAAGCAAAAAATGAGCGGGACAATTCGTTATCTAAAGTCACTGTCACTCAACGTTGAATTGAAAGAGAAGCGAAAAGTCCTCGCGATGGCGAAACGCGATGGATCGAAAAAAATAATATTTATTATTCCTTACATATTACCTTATTGAAATCAATTTATAAATACAACAGTTCCCCTTACTGTCAAATATTATATCAATTTTTTGATGTGGGTCTCCCCGGCGGGTATCTGGGACTCGCTGCGCCTGAAAGCTGGTAAGTGGACGCAGCTCTCTCCACTAAAACCCGGCGAGTGCCACCAATGCCACCTTTAGTGAGTTGCCCCGGATCTACAAGCAACAGGGCATCTCGACGACTATCAGTCCCTCAAGGGACCGACGCCACCTCCAACCCCGGACCACAGAACAACCCCTCCCAATGCCCAGACAGCCCAATGAGGCGAGGTTCCCATCCTCACCCCTTGCCCCTGCTCTTCTTATCTCTCTTCTTATTAGAGGGGTACAAAAAGCCCCCACCGCTCAATTTGCTTTGCCCAAGGTATAAGCGGGGTTATATAATATAGCCTATTTGCCTCGCTATAAATGGGCCCAAATCCGACCAAAAAGTTACTGAGATTAGTACGCTTAAACAAACAATTCTAATTTTAAATAAACATTTTTTTGTTTCAATGTATGCCAAGACATCCCGGGATATCTTGCTACTTGCATCCAACTTTTTAGCATAGCCTTTTCCAAACTACATTTTGGGTTCGACTTCCAGTCTAACTGGATTCAGCTGAATACTAGTATTTTAAATGAATGCAACTGCGTATCTGACCTCCACAACCCAGTAACTGGGTGATACGGTACCCCGCGGTAAGACTGGTTGTCAGATTCTCGGGCTTCTGACGACCCGTAACGACTTTCAAAGACTCACAAATGACAGCTGGGACCAACACCGAGGCACGGAGGAGTCTAGGTATGTAAAGATGGTCACCCATCCACGGACCAACATCGACAAGCGTTGCTTAACTTAGTGAATCGATCCGCGTAGCTATAATTGCTTAGCCACAAGCTTTTCAACACATAATAGCTTAACAGTACATTTTTTATTTGTTTCATAACGAGAAAATCTGATATCCAATGTCGGGACGCCATTTATGATTATAAATGTATACGTACGATACATCACTTGCGGTGTACGTATCTACGTTCCTTTTGTAGTTGGGCGGATTATAGCTTGATTGATGACGGCAAGGCATTGTGGCTGAGCTGAATTTAATGTGTACATAGATAGGACATCTTGACATCTCGTCGGGGAATTTGAAATCTTCTATTTTGAAGCTATCCAGCTAAGTGCTAATGACTCTTGGGAAGATGATTGTGATCCAAAATATTGAAGTGAAACTTCTTTAGAATCGTTGTGATTTCAAACCGAATGCAACGAAAAAAACGACAGGTAAGAGACACAAACACAAAAGAGCGAGAGAGCAAATGTCGGTGTGTATGTATATTGCAGACTGTTTAATACTTGCTTGTATTCGGGCATTTAACATGTGTTTCACTTCTATCGCATGTGAATCGCACACACACCTTTTTTTTGAAGTGAAACTTCTTTAGAATCGTTGTGATTTCAAACCGGATGCAACGGAAAAAACGACAGGTAAGAGACACAAATACAAAATAGCGAGAAAACAAATGTCATGAGTTCAATACTCGCTTGCATTTGAGTATTTAAAATGTGTTTCACTTTTATCATGTGTGAATCGCACACACTCTTTTTTAATATTTAAAATAGTACCAAAGAGCGACGTTGATCCAGTGGGTCTCGGCCTCTTATGCGAGAGGTTCCGGGTTCGATTCTGACCTCCCCATGTAGCCTTGAAATGGGTTTTCTTAATTTCTAGGTGCACCCTAAACATTGAGCCATCGCTCGCTCACTGGTGAAGGAAAACATCGTGAGGCAGCCTGCATGCCCGATGAGATGGAAAGTCTTTGAGGTATGTGAAGTTCACCAACACGCATTAGGCCAGCGGTGAACTATGGCCCATTACACCCTCCTCGCCTGATTTCGAGGAGGAGACCCGTGCCCAGCAGTGGAATATATAAGAGTTGATGCTTTGACTATTTACATAGTACCAAAGAAGTAGCTTTGTTAAATATCAATTTTACCTCTGAACCTTCTGAGAAGAATCAGCAAAACTACAAAATTTATGCCACTGACAATCTGGTTTGTATGCCGAGTGACAGGTGATCGGCCATCGAGGCTGATGATGATAATGAAAGTAAGCTTGTATTTAAGGTAAATATAGTTACTAGGTAACAGATCCGTCCCTTCGTTAATTAACTCTGCCGTGGCATTTAATAATACAGGGGGAAAAATCTTTACCTCTTTGTTTGCGTTTATAAAATAAATGAGATATATTTTATAATTAAAATATGAATAAGAATAATTACGTTAACTATGATTAAGTAGAAAAGCTGTCATCAAAATATATTCTTCTACTAAAGTTCTTCTTTTCTTCTACTAAAGTTCTTCTTCATGAGCGTTGATGATTTAGTGGGTAGGGTCGGGACAGTATAGTGAGGCGAGGTTCCCGCTCTCACCCCCCGCCCCCTCTTCTTAAGAGAGGGATACACCACCTCCGCAGAGCGGTTGCCTCGCACCACAGAACAACCACTCCCAACGTCTGGACAGTACGATGAGATGAGGTTCCCATTCTCACCCCTTGCCTCTGTTGTCCCCTCTTCTTATAAGAGGGGTGCAAAGAGCCCCCTCGGCTCAATTCGCTTCGCTCTTCGGTTAGGGTTCACCCTACTGAGCCCCATCGCCACGACAAGGCTTGAACTATGGTGGGGTAAGCGTAATATAAGCCTATGTGTGTGATATAGGGACTTACTAAATTACGTAGACATTGAAGAATCTGTATAAATAACACTAAAATATTAGATTGATTTCTTCATTTAAAGTTAGCTCGATAAAATCTTACTTTTACACTATAATATTATAAAGAGGAAAACATTGTTTGTTTGTTTGTTTGGTTGTAATGAATAGGCTCAAAAAGTACTGGACCGATTTCAAAAATTCTTTCACCATTCGAAAGCTACATTATCCACGAGTAACATAGGCTAAATTTTATTCTGAAAAAAAAAATAGGGTTCCGTAAGATATTTGGGTTTTTCGGACACAAGGTGTAAAAAATCAACCAGAAAAGTTACTTACTTTGCGTACTAAGATCCCGTTAAAAATCTTAGTTAACGCAGGCGAAGCTGCGGGCTTTGTGAGTATGGATGTTTGTTACTCTTTCACGTAAAAACTACTGAATAAATTTTTATGGAACTTTGCAATAATATAGCTTATACATCAGAATAACACAGGCTATAATTTATCCCCGTACTCCCAAGGGAACGAGAAATACGCGGGTGAAACCGCGGGGCGCTGCTAGTATTAAATAAATTAATGTAATTCATTTCAAAACAATTTTAGTGACCTCGTTAGACTCATCTCACAAAGTCTCACTTGTTAATTACCAGAGCTTACAAATGTTAAGTATTCATAAGTACCTTCGTCAAGTGAATTAGTGTCGGATCTGACACTAGCAGTGCGCTTAAAATGGCGGTTGGCTCACATTATTTTACTAACGTAGAAATTACATCTGGAGTATATTTAGTATTTTTCTAAGTGCGGTATTATTTACAATGGAAGATCCCGATCACCTAGCGATATATTATAATATACTTTAAGACCTAATATACCTAATAGTTACCAATTACACATATAGTTAAATATATTGTTATAATATTTTTTTTCTAAATTTCTAAATTCCAAACACGATACCATCTTTCGCTCACCGGTGAAGGAAAACATCGTGAAGAAACATGCATGCCTGATGAGATTGGAAAGTCTTTGAAGGTATGTGAAGTTCACCAACACGCATTGGGTAGGCGCATCGGTGAACTATGGCATATTACCTGCTATTCTGGCTTCCTCGTTTGATTTCGAGGAGGAGACCCGTGCCCAGCAGTGGGACATTTAAGGGTAAATACTTACTTACACATATAAATGTATATGTTCATAAGTATATTTCGTGTCATCTATACTATTACTTACTATTTTAAGAGGAAATATTTGATTAATTTTAAATAGGCTCCGAAACTACTTGACCGATTTGAAAAATTCTTTCACTGTTGGGAAGCTATACTATCTCCGATGAACAAAGGCTATATTCAATTTTCAAAAAAGTTGGGGAGCCTTTTTTCATCTTAGTTGACGTAGGCGAAGCTGCATGCAATAGCTAAAAATATCAACCTTTTATGCCCCACTGCTGGGCACGGGTCTCTTCCTCGAAATCAGGCGAGGAGGGTAATGGGCCATAGTTCACCGATGCGCTGGCCCAGTGCGGGTTGATGAACTTCACATACCTTCAAAGACTTTTAATCTCATCAGGCAGGCAGGTTTCCTCACGATGTTTTCCTTCACCTGCGAGCGAGCGATGGTCTGGTGTTCCGGTGCACTTAGAAATTTAGAAAAACCCATTTCAAGGCACACACGGGGGCGTCAGGATCGAACCCCGAACTTCTCGCATAAAAGGCCGAGTCTATCCACCACTGGACCACCGTCGCTCCACTCCACGCCAATTTTGCACCAGATAGTTATAAATAAATCTCAATACATTTCAAAGCCACATTTACTTAAACTGCAGTGTCACTGCAAATAGTGGGCATCCGAAACGAAAATGGGTCAATGACCGACTAAAACATGTACTGACTAGGTTACCAACTATCATTGATAGTGCATCTAGCTTTTTAGGATAGCATAGGCACAATCACATAGTATTAGGAAATTTTAAGTTGACTTCAAAGCGTTATAAGGCTATGGTGCTGTCAGTCATAGATTCGAGTCTGGCCTTCAAAGTTTTTTTGAGTTTACTCTTTAAGAATCGACTTTCATTAACGTCGTGGTATGAAAATCTATGGGGGTAAAATAAACTACGATGTCACACGATGTCACATAAAGATGTCACACAAAACTTTTTGCATTAAATTATTGTTGTATATTATGTCCATATTGTATATATGTGTTTTGTTATGTATTTTAACGAATTCATTGAATATGTAACATTCAGCTCTATCTATCGGTAAGTGGTAAAGTCACCGATACACTTAAAGCGTTGCGTGTGCTGAAACGTAAGATGGCCTGTCTGAAGACGAAGTCTCTGTGCCAGTGTAACAATGTCAGTTCTGCCCTTTTCTTTCTTGACAGCGAAACTGTTTCACAAATGAAAAGGTGATACCCATTCACGCCCATTTTGACGACCTCTGTGGCTCAGTGGTTAGCGCGTTGGCGCTCAAGCCGGAGGTAGCGGGTACGAATCTCGCCAGGGAACAAAAAGTTTTCTGTGTTCCTAAGTCATGGATGTGTATTAAATTTGTGTATTATATAATAAAAATCTTAAATATATGTATTAATATAAAAGTATTAAATATATGTATTTCCGTTGTCTGTTACCCGTAACACAAGTTCTTCGGAAACTTATCACGGGACCAGATTGACGCGGTGTAAAAGAGTCTATAGATATTATTACTATTATTCAGACAAAAGTTTGGCACATATACATCAAGACAAGTGTTTTAAAAGAAATTAATGGACTCCAACGTGTTCGTAATAATAAAAATTAATATAATATTAAAACGTTAACAGTAATTACAGAGTAATAACTTTGAGAGCGCGTTCAGACCACTCGTGACAAGTAGTCGTTAAAGTTACTTTATATTTTAATAGAAATATTGTAACACGCACACAAGCATGCACATTAATTAAACTGTTTATAATAACACTAGCTGTCCCGACAGACTTCGTTCTGCCAAAGGTACTAATATCACTCTTAAAAGATAAGGGTTGGTCTTAGAATGATAGAATTTATGGCTGTGTGTATTTTTTAATGCCACATCACAAAAAAAATGAAAACCAACAATTTTGTCAATAAAATAAAAAAAATTTTTTGGGGTTGGTTACCCTTATCATTTAAGGGGTGAAAAATAGATGTTGGCCGATTCTCAGACCTACCCGATATGCACAAAAAAATTTATAAAAATCAGTTGAGCGGTTTTCGAGGAGTATGGAAACGAACGAACGAAATGTTTTTTTTTTTTTTTTTTTTTTTTTTTTTTTTCGGTTGGATCTATGCTAATGGTCCTAGTGACCGTTATGCGTCATCGGAAATGGGGTGATCCGGTTGGATCATCCTATGACGTTAAAAATTTGGGGGGTTGCCCCCCGCCATGTTCATGGCGTCGGGTTTGTACCTAACTTGGTAAGCTACGGTCGACTGGTTTGGAACGGGTGACGTTAGAAACCTATCGTGAGGGCCGGCCCTCCCCTCCCCCGGTAGCGGGGGAGGCGGGTCAAGCGCGGGACCCGAGCAAACTGCCGATAGCAGAGTGCTATCGGTGATTACACGGTCTATATTGGTGTCGACTCGTAGCTGATCTGAGCCTATGCTGTCGCGGTTGATCCGGATCAACTGGTCAACGGAGTGTAGGGTTCGACGTCGCATACGACCCCGGGGCCCATGCGGTGTGAATGTGTGCCTAACACCGGCTGTGTTATGTCTGAGTGTGTGTTGTAGCTTACGTCGCGCTTCAGCGTCGCGCTTTAACAGTTCTGTGATTTTATCAACAGGATCGGTTATGACATTCTTAGGTAACCTAGACTTATTAGGTGCTAAGCTATCGGGGGTGTAGTTTGCCGCACTCACGACGAGTGGGTTCGGGTGGAGAAGTGCCTTTTCGAAGTGACGTTCTGACATCGCTTTGAAATGGCCCCTAATCACGAACGAAATGTGTTATAGTAATAAATGTATGTAATTATGTATGTTTATAAAAAATTGTAAACTATATTTTGAAAGGAGCAACCCAACAGAGTTTCTTGCTGAATTCTTCTTATATACTAGTATAGTACTATGTATTGTTTGTACTATTATTTTTTGTAATATTGTATTTGAAAAGACTAGTTCCACTGAGTTTGTTTCGCCGGTTCTTCTCAGTAGACTTACTTTGGAACCGGTGGTAGACTCAATTGACCTTCAAAAAGATACTTCGATAGTACTATTTTGAATAAAATTTTTGACTTTGACTTTGACTTTTGAACATTGTGACATGGGAATTTTATATATTGGATAATATCTTAAGGTTTTCCACGTTTCGTATTAAATTATTTATCGTTTATGCTCATAATTATGATTAGGGAGTACTTAGTAGCTTTAATTATTGATTTCATTGGTTTATGAACTACTAGGTATTGCACGCAGCTTCGCCTACGTCAACTAAGATAAAAACGGGTCCCTAACTTTTTGAAAATTTAATATAGCCTATGTTCACTGGGGATAGTGCTTATCAACAGTGAAAGAATTTTTCAAACCGGTCAAGTAGTTTCGGAGCCTATTCAATACAAACAAACAATCAAATCTTTCCTCTTTATAATAATAGATAATGTTTCGTTGTTAATCGTAGTTCAACTCAACTGTGTGGGGCTCTGTTGCGCTTTACATTTTCTTCTATTTATTTGTGGGGGTGGCAGCGACGCGGCCGGCCGCGTCACTGCCACATAAATTAAATCTACGACACACACACACACATATAGAACAACGCGTTAAGTTGAATTGAACTATCTACACAATTTAATACATCATTATTATATCCGTTTACTTTAGTTTTATTTTTGAAATTAAACTAAAGTTCGCGGAAGAAATTGGCACATTTGTACCAATGAGTATGAGCACAGATATTTGAAATAAGTTCTTAATATTCCTATGAGTATGAGAGTATGATCAGTGACCGATTTAGGCTTGATGCCGCTCTAGGCCCTGTTTATTTTGCCGCCCTTAATGCTAGAGAAAAGTAAAGTATCAACCCTTATATTATGTCCTACTGCTGGGCCAGGGCGAAATTATTAAGATTTAGTCATTTTTAAAAGCTTTATATGCATGTGATATTTAGTAATGAAACAAAAAGTAAAGAACATCATTCGGTAAAGACTATAATTAATCTTAAAAAAAAAAAAAAACATAATCTTATTCATAGACTGAAAATAAATAAAAAAAGTGAATTGTTATAGGTATATTCTATAGAGAATTCTTTACAAAAATTAATCCAAACTCATTTTCAAAGGCAGTCTTCTTTACTTTTTTCGTCTCTAAAATTTTGGCGCCCCTCAAATCATGCCGCCCTAGGCCCGGGCCTCACGGGCCTATACATAAATCCAGCACTGAGTATGATATTAATACTGATGATGACGATTTCCTTATTATATAGAACGGATATATATAAGAGTAGTGTTTACCTAAGGCAAATTGATTTTACCAATACTTTGCTTTACTCTCCGACTTTTCTAATTAAATTGTGAGAAAGTACTTTTATTGGTTTTAAGGGCCACCCTAAGTTAATACTCAGATTATCCGGAGCTTATTGGCGTTGTACTTAACCCGTAATATTGACTATTAGCAGTGAAGATGATCCTTCGGTTCTGATCTGTGTAATTAAGGGAAAAAAATTAAATCCGAAATAATTTAAATATAATAAAAATACAGCTTATTTCATTATTGTGCTCAAGATCAACCTAATTTGATAAACGCTAAGATTGTACGTGCATTCTTTGCATTTATTACGTCACTATTGTTACTTGTGAAGTTGGTGTCGTACATACTGCTGTACCTTAGCTGAATCCGATTATATTATGACCTCTAATGTATCAGCCGTATAAATTTTACAGAGCTGAAACGGCCTCGAAGTTTATAAGTAAAATTCTATAAATTATGCAAAATGACATTTAAAAAAATTCTGACATGTGGAGACCCCGCAAAATAAGAAAGAAAGAAAAATATTTTTATTGTTCACAACAAAAACCACAACATAACGATCACGACTTGATTGCAAGAAGTTTGACTTAGATATAATTAATATTGTGAAAAATAGAGGCACTCAACATTTGTCACTGTAGTTAGCTTATTGCTGTTATGAAAAAATAATAAATTTAATAAGCTAATAATCTTATAAGCTAAGCTAATAAGCTAATCTAATTAGCCAAGCTAATAAGATAATCAGAAAATGAGCTATACCATTGAGCAGGATGCTGATACATGGATACATATAAATAAACCATGAATTCCTCCCACCAGTGACCTGAACACTGGGTTTAAAGTCAATTAAAATGGCGCAGTAAAACCCATATGCCTAATAGCTTGTTCTCCAGTTCGTAAATCTTTATGGAGCCAGCTCGTATAGATGCCGTCCAAAAACACAGGTATATCAGTATCAACATCATCATCATTTTTCAATCCAATACTGGTAATTTGCGTTTCAATGAACGTAAAGTTGGCTAATCCCCTGCCACTCGCATCCTATACGTTCCGGCCACTGCATGGAGATCTTCTCCAACCTGGTTATGAATTGAAATGAAATGAAATAAAATGAACCTTTATTTGCAATATTTGGTACAATTGGTATTTGGATACATTATAGTTTACACATTCTGCTTAAAGCGTGCAAATAATTTAACAATGTTAATGTAAAATTATAATAATAAAAAAATAATTAATGTATGTTCACAAAGTTCAATTAATACTTATCAATAATAAATGAATTATTATAATATCTTGTTATACTATGTTAAGACACAAGCGCAGCAGTAAGGTAACATGATACCGATTTAAACAATATTTTTATAATTATTGTCATTCAAAAACTCATTTATGGAATAATACAATTTAGTCAAGAGCCACCTAAACAGTGGCTGATTCACTCTTCGTCAATCTAAGCCCTTCACTAGCTTGCCCTTCTCCCTTCTACTTTCGAAGAGAGTACGTCTCACCTGCTGAGACATGTCTCACTGCTGCAGTGCGATATGTTAAATGGATTTATACTTTACTTTGTTGCTTAACTTAACAGCATGGTCATAAAAATTACAACACTGCTTGTAACAGCTTAATTATGTAATCAGTTTTAACACCAGCGATAATTCGTTTCGGATCATTACATCTATGCTATATTAAATAGCCAATACACAGCAATACAATAAACATTAATTAAATACCAGTATCTAATTCACATCCACGTGAAATATGTTATAATTATTGTAATTGAACACGACTGTATATTAGACGATATATCACATTTTAGGTATACGATTGCTGTGCGAATATTTACATCATCATAATGATCACTCTATTCCTCCAGTGCTAAATATAGGCCTGTTTCAGTGAACAGCAAGACGGCAGATCCCTTGCCACTCGCATCCAACATGGACCGACCACTGCACGAAGAAAATGAATTAAAATATAATCGTATATTGTAAAGTAAAAAAAAAGTAAAGTATCAACCCTTATATGTCCCACTGCTGGGCATGGGTCTCCTCGTCGAAATCAGGCGAGGGGAGAGGCCATAGTTCACCCATGCGCTGGCCCAATGCGGGTTTTGAACTTCACATACCTTAAAAGCCTTTAATCTCATCGGGCATGCAGGTTTCCTCACGATCTCTCTCGATCTCGTGTTTGGGGTGCACTTAGAAACTTGAAACTTTCAAGAAACTTTTCGTGAAACTCACTTAGAAAAAACTCATTTCAAGGCACACACGGGGGTCAGGATCGAACCCGGAACCTCTCGCTTGAGAGGCCGAGACCCACTGGACCACTGTCGCTCGTGGATATTGAATTTTATAAATTAAAGTCCACTGCACGAAAGTCGTTCCACCTGGTTAATGGCCGACCAACACTTCGTCTATCTAAACGCGGCATCCACTCTTGAACCTTATTTGCCCATCGGCTTTCCGTTTTCCTGAGTTTTTGACCTTTTTGACCTACCTACTGCCACTTTAACGGGCTTATTTTTAACTTAAACTTTACGTAAGCATTATTTTATACAAACAGCTTTAGTATATTAACTAATAGAAAAAAAATATAGAATATAAATATACACAATTTTAAACATAATTGTCACTACTACTACTAGACAGCTCGTGTTTATAATTTAAATAACAGATATCATCATCATCATCATCATCATCATCATCATCATCATCATCATCATCAGCCTTTATCCGTCCATTGCTGAATATAGGCCTCCCTCAATGAACGCCAAGACAATAACAAATATAGTACCAATTAAATGAAACTTGAAGTGTTCGTTTGCTCAATTACTATTTCTTTATGCGATCTGAAATAAAATTTGTTTATGAATAGAGGCTAAAAATAAAATGTCTCGAATTCATATCATAATCTTTAGACATGTGACCTGTTTCCATTTTCGTAAGCCCACACATATGACGTAAACCTGAGACAACTTCGGCTCCTATTATTTCAAGGCACTGGATACTAAGCATAATTGCATATTAATGAGAGCACCCTGTATAAAAGCCGCGGAAGTCTCACCATTGACTCACATCACCCCAGTCTCCGGTAAGATCAACCATGAAGATATCACTCGTGCTACTAGCCCTGTCGTTCTTGGTGGCAGTGACCGTCCAAAACCAGAGCTACTGCGGCAGGTATTTAGCCATGGAACTGGACAGGCTGTGCTATAGTAATTTAATCAAGAGATCCCAGGAGCCGTCGGTGAGGGAGGTCCAGCATGGAGCCCTCTGGCCCTGGATGACGCGGCACAGAGCGAAGACAATGGGCAGGAGTAAGAGGCAGATCGTCTCGGAGTGCTGCGAAAAACCTTGTTCCACCGATGAGCTGCTATTATATTGTGATTATTGATGAACGGAAACCCAATAACGATTATATTCGAGTGACTACAGCTAAAGTGAATAACCGTTTTTTTTAATTATAAGTTATAGGGGAAGGGATGCGCTTTGGGCGCGTCTTAGATTTTCTTAGCTTTGTACCATATGCCTTATTTGCCATCAAAATGGCATTAAAGAGAGATATAGACTATACAATATAATGTCGGAGATAATTGAGCAGAGACACAAAAGACTAAACAACATCTAAGGAAATGTCATAACCTCACTGTACTGTAAGGACTTTAGTTGTCCCTATCATTTTACGTCTCATAAATATTATTAACTTTTACATGCTGTTATATAGGATAATGTACTGCTAATTTTATTATTAATAAATAATACATAATAATATATCATTTTATTGTTAATCATAAAATACATCTGAACAGTTATTAATTGAGACATTCTTAAGTATTATTTTTTTAATTAAGCAAAACGTCCGAAAAACCACCTTGTAAAGTGTTCGACGTCAGCGACGAATATGACAAGCTTACTCTGGACTGATAGGCAAATCAAGACATGGCATTTATGCAATGCGTATCATAACCAACTTTATTATATTAAAATATATATCCGACCTTTCTTTCTGAAAGATAGCATTTTGTTGTTTGATAGTTCCACTGCAGAAAACATTGTGGTACAACATAATATTATAACTGTTTATAAAAGACACCAACTGGGCGAAATTCATCTTATACCAAAATTGCAGAAAACTTGAACTAAGCCAAGTACAATCTCACGTCGTAGTGAGGCCTGGAGCCGGCCCTCCCCTCGCAATCAAAGCGAGGGGCCGCGGGTACGTGGCGGCGGTTCGGGGAGAAGTGGCTTTTGTTGGAGTCTATTTTTCCCCGAACCGCGATTTGGCGGCCCTGGAGCGGTTTCTCGACGTTCTGGGGCCGCTGGTGGGGCAGCTAGCTCCACTAGAGGTGTTTGTGGCCGGAGACCTTAACGCCAAGTCCACGGCGTGGGGCAATCCGATCACGAACCCGAAAGGGAGGGAAGTGGAGGAGTGGGCGCTAGCTGCCGGACTGTCCCTGCTCAACAGAGGGTCAGTCCAGACGTGCGTGCGTTGGTCGGGAGGTTCCGTGGTAGACGTCACTTTCGCCACGCCGGCCATAGCACGCAGAGTGGAGGGGTGGAGGGTTGAGACGGGGGTGGAGACTCTCTCGGACCATCGTTATATTAGGTTCGAGGTGTCTCCAGCCCCCGTCCGTCCGGCGTCATCGTCGTCGCCATCGTCGTCAGGTGGGAGGCGAAGCCAGTTTCCGCGTTGGGCGCTCACAAAGCTTGACCGGGAACTGGCTGAGGAGGCCGCCATAGTCGGCCGATGGAGCCTCCCGCCGCTGGCGGAGCTAGGGGTGGATGAGGCGGCTGACCGTCTCTGCGACGCTTTCACAGCGGTTTGCAGAGCGGCCATGCCGCGTTGTAGACGTCCGCCCCAAAGGAGGGCGCTGTATTGGTGGTCGGCAGAGATAGCCGACCTCCGGGTCGCCTGTAACGGGGCGAGGAGACAGTACACCCGGAGCAGGCGGCGGCGCCCTCAAGACGTCGACAGGGACGACAGACTGCGCAGGGCCTACGTGGAAAAGGTAAAGGCCCTGAAGCAGGCCATTTGCCGAGCCAAAGAGGAGGCCTGGCAGGAGCTAGTTGAGGGTCTCGATCGGGACCCCTGGGGCCGACCGTATAAGTGGGCGCGGAATAAGCTCCGTGCCCAGTCGGCCCCTATCAACGAGACGCTCCAGCCGGACCAACTGAGAAGGATTGTCGGGGAACTTTTCCCTGACACACCTGGGGGGTTCTGTCCCCCCAGGATGGCTCGGCAGGCGCAGACGCCGGACGAGGAGGATGTTCCGCCATCCGTCACGGAGGCTGAAATGGGTGCGGTTTTGGCTCGCCTCCAGAGTAAGAAGAGGGCGCCGGGTCCGGACGGGGTGCACGGGAAGGTACTTGCTATCTCCCTCGTGTACCTCGGCGATAGCCTTCGGGAGCTGTTTGACCGCTGCCTGCGGTCTGGTCAGTTCCCGAGGGCATGGAAGGAAGGCCGGCTCTGCCTAATACCGAAGGCGGGGCGGCCCACGGACTCGGCTTCGTCGGTGCGACCGGTGGTGCTGCTGAACGAGGCTGGGAAGGCTCTAGAAAGAGTTGTGGCATCCCGGCTCGTTCAGCACCTCGAGGAGGGTCCGGGACCTGGACTCTCAGAGTCCCAATTCGGGTTCCGGGCACGCCGGTCTACGATCGACGCCCTCAAACGCCTGCGGGCGGTGACGGGTGAGGCGGAACACAGCGGAGAGGTGGTGGTCGCGGTGTCGCTGGACATCGCGAACGCCTTCAACAGTCTCCCGCACAGTGTGATACGGGAGGCACTGGCCTACTTTGGAGTGCCTCCCTATCTCAGGAGACTGTTGGACGCGTACCTCTCCGACAGGAGGGTAGCCTGCGAGAACCGGTGCGGGTCCGTAGAGTGGTGGCGAGTCGGGTGCGGTGTCCCACAGGGATCAGTGCTAGGTCCAATCCTGTGGGACATCGGGTACGACTGGGTCCTGCGAGGCCGTCTCCTCCCCGGGACGGGTGTCATATGTTACGCCGATGACACCCTCGTATACGCCCGGGGACGAACATACAGGGAGGCGGCGCGGCTGGCCGAGGTCACGCTAGACCTCGTGATCGGCCGCATAGAGAGTTTAGGGCTTCAGGTCAGACCATCCAAGACCGAAGCCCTTCTCTTCCGTGGGATTGGGCGGAAAGGACCCCCACCGGGGGCTGCCCTCCAGATTGGAGGGGTGAGAGTCAGGATGAGCCCCCATATCAAGTACCTGGGGCTCATCCTCGACGGAGGTTGGACCTTCGGCCCACACTTCAAAACGTTGGGACCGAGGGTCGTGAAGGCGGCGAGTGCGCTGGGCAGACTCCTCCCGAACCTCGGAGGACCCAGCGCCGCCTGCAGGCAGCTGTACTCTGGAGTCTGCCGGAGTATGGCGACGTATGGTGCCCCAATTTGGGCGGATCACCTCACTGCGAGCGTTAAGGCCGCGTTGCGCTCGGCGCAGCGGGTCATCGCGGTGAGGGTGATTCGGGGGTACCGTACGGTTTCGTGGGCTGCAGCATCCGCTCTAGCCGGCGATCCCCCGTGGGAACTTGTGGCTGAGGTTCTGGCCGAGACACACTCCTATGTCTCGGATAGGAGGTCTCTGGGCTTGAGCCTTTCGCCTGACGGGGTCCTACGGGTCCGCCGACTAGGGATGGAGACATTAATGCGGAGGTGGGGAGAGGACCTGGCGCGTCAGCCGTATGGCAAACGCCTAACGGCTGCTCTGCGCCCGGTTCTTGAGCGGTGGATGCGCCGTAAGCGCAAAGCCCTCACCTTCCGTCTGACGCAGGTTCTCACCGGGCACGGATGCTTTGGTGATTACTTGTGTCGGACGGCCCAAAGGGAGCCGACGACAGGATGTCACGATTGTGGCGCGGCGGTGGACTCTGCCCAGCACACCCTCGAGGTGTGCCCGAGATGGGCGGCGCTGCGTCATGATTTGACGTCTGTCATCGGAGGGGACTTGTCTTTGTCGAGCGTCATCACCGCGATGCTTGGCTCTGACGAGTCCTGGACGGCAATGGCCTCTTTCTGCGAGACAGTGATGTCCCAGAAGGAGGCCGACGAACGGGTGAGAGAGGAGGCCGCTGACGTAGCCTCCCCCCGTAGACGACGAACGGGGGTGCGTCGGAGGCGCTATTTAATGCGCCTTCAATAAAGCCCCTGTGCTCGTGTCGGGCTCGGGATGGGAACCCGGGCCCAGCTTAAGACACGACGTCGTGGGGACTGCCAAGTCGTAGCCGGGCAGTCCCCCTATTGTGGAGAATCTGGTCTTGCCGGGACCAGTCTGTTGCTGAGGGTATCCCGTCGCCTGCACAGATCCGGGTCCCTCAATTATAGCGGCTGAAGGCTCACGCAGCGGTTTTAGTGGGGTAGGGCACCCAATGCGAGTCCCCACACACGCCAGTGCGCCTACCCAGGCCCTGGTAAGGTCGTAAATGATTTCCGCTGCGTCATCAAAAAAAAAAAAAAAAAAAAAAAAGTACAATCTCACGTGTATACAGAGTGTACCTGAAATACGTGACTTGTCGCTCCTTGTACTGATACGTGAGAACTCCATTATGGCTATCTAACTACGTGGATGTATGAATTTTTAAGTCTTGGTAAGCATAAGTTGATAACACAACGGAATCCCATAGCATGTTAAGTCTGATAAATTATAAGATACGCGAAGGACTAGCTTTTCTCAGCATGAGGTGGGGAGAGGACCTGGCGCGTCAGCCGTATGGCAAACGCCTAACGGCTGCTCTGCGCCCGGTTCTTGAGCGGTGGATGCGCCGTAAGCGCAAAGCCCTCACCTTCCGTCTGACGCAGGTTCTCACCGGGCACGGATGCTTTGGTGATTACTTGTGTCGGACGGCCCAAAGGGAGCCGACGACAGGATGTCACGATTGTGGCGCGGCGGTGGACTCTGCCCAGCACACCCTCGAGGTGTGCCCGAGATGGGCGGCGCTGCGTCATGATTTGACGTCTGTCATCGGAGGGGACTTGTCTTTGTCGAGCGTCATCACCGCGATGCTTGGCTCTGACGAGTCCTGGACGGCAATGGCCTCTTTCTGCGAGACAGTGATGTCCCAGAAGGAGGCCGACGAACGGGTGAGAGAGGAGGCCGCTGACGTAGCCTCCCCCCGTAGACGACGAACGGGGGTGCGTCGGAGGCGCTATTTAATGCGCCTTCAATAAAGCCCCTGTGCTCGTGTCGGGCTCGGGATGGGAACCCGGGCCCAGCTTAAGACACGACGTCGTGGGGACTGCCAAGTCGTAGCCGGGCAGTCCCCCTATTGTGGAGAATCTGGTCTTGCCGGGACCAGTCTGTCGCTGAGGGTATCCCGTCGCCTGCACAGATCCGGGTCCCTCAATTATAGCGGCTGAAGGCTCACGCAGCGGTTTTAGTGGGGTAGGGCACCCAATGCGAGTCCCCACACACGCCAGTGCGCCTACCCAGGCCCTGGTAAGGTCGTAAATGATTTCCGCTGCGTCATCAAAAAAAAAAAAAAAAAAAAAAAAGTACAATCTCACGTGTATACAGAGTGTACCTGAAATACGTGACTTGTCGCTCCTTGTACTGATACGTGAGAACTCCATTATGGCTATCTAACTACGTGGATGTATGAATTTTTAAGTCTTGGTAAGCATAAGTTGATAACACAACGGAATCCCATAGCATGTTAAGTCTGATAAATTATAAGATACGCGAAGGACTAGCTTTTCTCAGCATGTCATCCATTAGAAAAAAAAAAATAGTCATGTAATTAGAAGAGGAAGAAAAAATAAAGATATTGAGGTGATATTTTTTATGAAAGAAACCCAGAAAATCTATAGAATTTATTTAATACCCTTAAACAGCTAAGCGTTCAATCATTATAACAAATAGAGTTCATGAAAAATAATTTGCAATTGCTTGCTTTAAAAAGATGAGAAGATTTTTAATTACGAAGTAATTTTAGGAAGAGATAGTGCCATATTGCTTTGCAACTGAATTGGGTTGGCATGACCGGTGTGGTACTTCTCCCTCACACGATACCAGTATAAAGTGGCAGTTATGCTGTTTCGTTTCGTATGCTGAAAAGGAGGGCAACGCATCCTCGGGTTTTGTGAATGTTTATCGGCCTCGATAGTAGTCAAAACTTTTATTTGACTGCGACTGTTCGTTTGCCATTCTATGCTATTTTTTATAGCATAGAATGGCAAACGAACAGTCGCAGTCGCACATAGCATGTCTAGTTTCTGAAACATCCTTTTTTAAATAATTTAATGCCTATAATATCATATAACAACGATTTTCGCAAAATCGACATATACATTGAGAGTAAAGCACACACACACGCTTAAGCGTGAAAGGGGTGCAAAAAAAAAGATGTGAGCCTGTAATAATAATTTATTTTGGAGTTTTTTTTACTTTTATCGATAACTGACACACAGAAAGAAACCGCAAATTACGTTTCAATTTTATTTAAAACTATCATTTTTTTCGAGAGGAGCTCGTGGTGCAGTGGTAACAGCCGCGCGGATCGATTCACCAGGTTAAGCAACGCTTGCCGAGATTGGTATGTGGATGGGTGACCATCTTTGCATACCGAGACTCCTCCGTGCCTCAGAAAGCACGTTAACCCGTTGGTCCCGGCTGTGATTCGTGGATCTTTGACAGTCGATACGGGTCGTCAGAAGCCCAGTCTTACCACGGGGTACCGTATCACCCGGTTACTGGGCTTTGGAGGTCAGAGTCAACTAGGCTAGGCAGGTGATGATTTATTTAAAAATATCACGACGAGCGTATAATAAGTAAAAAAAAGGAATGTATCGACCCTTATATGTCCCACTGCTGGGCACGGGTCTCCTCCTCGAAATCAGGCAAGGAGGGTTAATGGGCCATAATTCACCAATGCCCTGGCCCAATGCGGGTTGGTGAACTTCACATACCTTTAAAGACTTTTAATCTCATCAGGCATGCAGGTTTCTTCACGATGTTTTCCTTCACCTGTGAGCGAACAATGGTCTCATGTGTGCACTTAGAAATTTAGAAAAACCCATTTCAAGGCACACACGGACGGGTCAGGATCGAACCCGGATCCTCCCGCATAAGAGGCTGAGTCCACCCACCACTAGACCATCGTCGCTTAGTATAAAAAGTACTTTTTATAAATTCCGTGATTGTTTCCAGACCTTGACACCCACACTATAAATGTAATAACATTATAATTTGCTCCCATATTCACATTATGCTTTTGATGGCGTATAAATTACGTACATCTTTGCTAAAGTATTCATCATACATATTGACGTCATACGATCACCAGACATTATCGAAAATAGATAGTCTACAACCTGTATACGCCTACAACTGCTCCTTAAAATAACACGTTTCAAGGCCACGACAAAAACATTCATTATCAGTCTATTCATACTTACCAGTTTTAATCATCATCACTACATATTATAAAACAAAGTCGCTTTTTCTGTCCCTATATCCCTTTGTACGCTTAAATCTTTAAAACTATGCAACGAATTTTGATGCGGTTTTTTTTAATAGATAGGACAATTCAAGAGGAAGGTTTACGTATATAATTAATTAAGTTTTTATATACATTGGCTAAGATATAACAATAATTGTTGAAGGTGTCGGGAAAAAATAGGCCGCTTGGGAGTTTTCAACGAAAACGCTGCCTAAACCCTTTGAGATATAACAAAATAATGTATGGTGGAATTGTGTATCTTAAATAGGTCTACAAAAAAGTCCGCGATGGCATATGTCTATCTCTTAGGGATATCATACTATATCCATTTAATGCTTAAAAAAATGGGCAATCATAACGTAATAATTTGAAAGCTATTTACCCAAATACGGTATGAATCCTTATCATTTTAAATCAGTTAATTGGCATGTGCATTTTACGAAGATTATTTTTGCCCTTTACATCATGCAAATTAAATGAATACTTTAGGAGATATGGCAATATCAAAATAATGCAGAAGAAAATAAATCGTGTTGCTGTGATACGAAAGGGCGCGGGCGGTTGTCTGCTGTCTAAGGCCGTAGTGTATAAACTCTGGTAGACGTAATAATATGATTAACGTATGGTGGAATATATAATAATAGTATACTAAATATACCTATAGAAAATCTGCGAAGGGATATATGTCTTTATGTTCAAGATATTCATTTTAATACAAAAACTTAGTCATTATTAAAACAGAAAATGATCATTATCAGACATGATAAATCCGTAAACCTAAGTTCACGCGGGCGAAGCTGCGGGTAACAGCTAGTGTTGAATAAATATCTTAAACTATGATCTTTGGCTTGTCTGGAATCTGGATCTGCTTACTATTTCAATTATCAAGGCGTTCGTGGTGCTAATGCCGACATCTGCACCTCGTCATGCAGGAGAACTTCGGGCTACAGGGCGTGGTGTTCCGCCGCTTCCGCGGCCAAGTTCCACCAGAACGCACCAAGACTTATGTGCAAGTGAAGTGATACTAACATAGTTTTAAGTTTTATTTACTATATGTATTATTAGGTGATCTATGGGCATATACAGCCTAAATTATTATTTATATGTGAGTAGGGTGGGAATGCTGTCCGTGTGCCCATATACATGGTTATTTACATATAATAATAATAATATCTATGGACGCTTTTACACCACGTCAATCTGGTCCCGTGCTAAGTTCTCGAAGAGACTTGTGTTACGGGTATCAGACAACGGAAATACATATATTTAATACTTTTTATATTAATACCTATATTTAAGATTTTTATTATATAATACACATATTTAATACACATCCATGACCCAGAAACACAGAAACTTTTTTTGTGTTCCCTGGCGAGATTCGAACCCGCTACCTCCGGCTTGTGCGCCAACGCGCTAGCCACTAAGCCACAGAGGTCGTCATTCGTCGTCATATCATTATCATATTATCATCATCATATATTGTCTATCACCTTTACGCTTATATTTTATTCGGTGGGACATTGACGTAGTTCATGCGTTGCCTTACCATCTCACGTCTCAGGACGGGCAACCTATGAATGAGTGGAAACTTCAATGTTCATTGACGATTTAAATAAAAAAATGCCCATCATAGGTACTCTCGATAGAAGTGAAAACTTGTAACTTAGAATAATTACGACTCTTTGAAATTTCAAATATTATTTCAAAATCACGTCAGAATGTCACATTATAAATTTGTGACGCGAACCTATAAGATTTTTCAGACCTGAAAGTGTGCAATTCGGCTAAAGAAGTTTTGAGTGCTTTATGTACATGAGTGCGTGAGTATGTAATCTTTGAGAGCGATTGCATTTAAACTTCATAAAAATATTACCCTTCAGTCGCGCTATTTCATCCGACGGTGGTGAGGCAGAGACCCGCCATAGGAACAAACCCGACGCCATGAAGCCAGGGAAGTCACACTCCACGGCTGGCGGGGGGCAACCCCCCACTTTCTATACCACAAGGTGAAGCCTACCTTCTCATCCCACTACCAACGAAGCATTAGGGTCATTAGTATAGCTCCATCCGAAAAAAAAAAACAGTCGCACCTTAAGGAGTTTTACTTCAAAATTCTATGTTACCCTTTCTCTACTCGCGCCTATCGAAGTTTTACTCCAAAAAGTTTGATGATAATAATGATGGCGTATTACCACATAACGCAGACAACATATAGAAATGTAGCGTTGTACGCAGATGTGAATGAACTAAATAAACGTCCGCAGTGGAGGACTTATTCTACTGTTAACCAATTATTGTCCTACGAATTTAGGCTTGGAATAGTTTAAATATTTTGGTAACACTCCCATTTTCAACAACGTTTCCACTATATTAGGACAAAATATAGTAACTAGGGGACTATGAATTCATTGTTAAAGTTTATATTCATCATCATATTTTGACGTCACTCTATGGATCTACTGATTTGAAATCTGCTTTGCCAATAGATGCTTTATCATTTGTGAGTGACATAGAAAATGTATAGGTTGTCACAAAAAACGAACACGCTTAATGTAGTGTTTGTAGTTAGTGTATAACTATCTTGATAGTTTTTTTTTTAATCTTTATTAATTAATAGGAGTTTTTGTCCAACAAGGCACGTCAACTCCATTGTGCTTACTCTAGACAATACACAGAATACTTTAAAATCTTAATCAATTAGGGAACAGAATCTAACACACAACTCAGATGTAGGTTTAGATAAAATTGTTATGACTAATCCCACATCTAACCTGTTCAAATTAAGTTCTTTCTTTGGAACTATCTTGATGGTTATAAACACGAACTCGTGCTCACGGTACGGGCGGGTCGCACGTCATTACAGCGAGAGCCATGGACGAGAGCGGACGTGCGCCTGCGACCAACAAATATCGTGTGTTGTCGAGCTCGTGTAATTATTGTGGTATCGGTGATGGTAACCGAGTATACTACTACACTTAATATTTTCGCGTAAGAGCAGGACGACGTGGTGTTACATATAAATGCAATTATTATAATAATATTATGTATTTTTGGCATCAAGATTTTTCACTGTCCGATTTCGACTTATCAGAAAATCTGTGTTTCTACTAGTTTGCAGTAGTATTGAGTAATAAGTAGAATTTGCAAACAAATTGTTAGATTTTTTAGTATGCTAAAATGAAATATAATGTGTATATTATATTTTTTTTTATTCTACAATAAATTGGGCTAAATAATGATAATTCTTATTCTAAATATCCATACAATAAGATTCCCTATCTTATTCATCTCTCGCTAAGGCATTACGGTTTGCACTTTCCTATAGTTGGTAGAGATTTTGTATCTGTAGTTGGTTTTATTCTATCTTTCCATAGGCTATCTTTGTCTTCGACGATTGTCATTTTGATAGCCATTAAAGTCATTTATGGTAAATGCTAAAAATCACGCTCATTTGTAACCAGTTAAAGATATGAGGCGCGGCAACTTATCGGTACCGTTGTCGAAGCACAGATATTGCAGAAATAGCTGTGAATAGGTATCCATGTAAACAGGCATTTCCAAGCCGCATCCATCTCCATAGTGACACATGAATACTAAGGTTTTTTATATAGCCGCAGTCCATCGAGTACTTCACCGGAATAAGATAGCATTGTGTGTTTTTTTTAATAAATTTAGTCAAATTTAAGCTTCGACGCTGCGCCACTCGATGGTATGTCCACACAGAGCACTGATTGGTTGAATTAGCATAACATCAGTATTGATTATAGATAAGTCACTGATCGATTTCGATTTTTATTTATTACTACTCTATCCGACTCACTGTCGCAGTCACATCTGATTTCCGTTCATCAATAGTCACAATACGATAATAGCTCGTCGGTGGAACAAGGTTTTTCGCAGCACTCCGAGACGATCTGCCTCTTACTCCTGCCCATTGTCTTCGCTCTGTGCCGCGTCATCCAGGGCCAGAGGGCTCCATGCTGGACCTCCCTCACCGACGGCTCCTGGGATCTCTTGATTAAATTACTATAGCACAGCCTGTCCAGTTCCATGGCTAGATACCTGCCGCAGTAGCTCTGGTTTTGGACGGTCACTACCACCAAGAACGACAGGGCTAGTAGCACGAGTGATATCTTCATGGTTGATCTTACCGGAGACTGGGGTGATGTGAGTCAGTGGTGAGACTTCCGCGGCTTTTATACAGGGTGCTCTCATTAATATGCAATTATGCTTATTATTCAGTGCCCTGAAGTAATAGGAGCTGAATTTGTCGCCAGGTTTACGTCATACATGTAGGCTCCCGATAATGAAAACGGGTCATAATATATCTAAAGAATATGATGTGAATTTGAGACATTTTATTTTTAGGTTAAGTTGATAAACAAATTTTATTTCAGGTCGCGTTTTGTTAAGTAAAGAAATCATAATTGAACAAACGAACATAATAAGTTTAATTAACTGGTTTGTTAAATAAGCCGTATTAAAATTAAATTAATTTAAACACGAACTGTTTAGTACTTTATTATAATGGCGTTTATATTACAATTTATTTTGTGCAATTAATGTTTAGTTTTCATAAATAAGTTTATATTTTTCTACTAGATCCTCCTATTAGAAGTATTGAAAACGGGATATTTACAATGTTTTGTTTTTATTTCGTGGAGCTCGGTATTTTAACATTGTCTACGAATGTCTTGTTCATGAGACTGATATTACTAATATTATAAATGCGAAAGTTTGTAAGAATGTATGGATGTATGTTTATTATACTTTTACGAAAAAACTTCTAGATCGATTTTAATTGAACGTTATAATAATCTAGCTCAGTTATCAAAATAGCTCGTAGGCTATAATTCACTTTTACTCTCCCACGGGACTGGGAAGTACGCGGGTGGAAACACGAGGCGCGGCTAGTATCTAATAAAGATAACAATAGTCTGAGTTTTAGATGTTTTGTTTTTTAATCTCGAGTTAATGTGATTGTATTTTCCTATAATTAGACTTAGGATATAAAAGTGAAATAATCATCATCATTGTCATCTCTTAGTAATCAAGTGTTAGTAATTATTTTAATGTTATGATGGCCCCCAGTTCATTTACTGGACATTTACCATTTTATTAAGATGTATGTGAAACGATGTGGTTTCTTCTCTTTATGACAATATCTGGTGGTTCCATTCCGTAATTTACTGTTTAACATTATAATACTTGTTTTGTTTATAACACAGCTAAAGATGTGCCTTATAAATGGTTAAGGTCGTCCATAAACAAACACGCATTTATCTCTACACTATGCCTTTTTTTTCTTTAACGCCGGGAACTGCGCTTAGGCATCCCGCTGGGAGATGGGTCGCCCAGGCGGGTATGTTGGACTCGATGCGTCCGAAAGTTGGTAAGTGGACGCAGCTCTACACACTAAAACCCGCCACAACCTTTGGTGAGGCGCTCCGGATCTACAAGCAACAGGGCACCTCGACGGCTAGTCAGTCTCTCAGGGGACCAACGCCACCTCCAAAGAGGGGTTGCCCTGCACCATAGAACAACCCAGGACAGTACAATGAGGCGAAATTGCCGTCCTCGCCCCTTGCCCCCTGCTCTTTGCCGCCTCTTCTTATAAGAGGGGTACCTTTGTACCCCTCTTATAAGAAGAGGGAGCTCTTTGCTCCCTCGGCTTAATTCGCTTCGCCCAAGGTGCAGGGTTTACCCTGGACTACTGAGCCCCATCGCCAAGACAAGGCTTGAACCATGGTGGGGAAGAGTAATAGCACTGCCAATATGTCCCTTGATCTTTGATCCTTCTAGACCTTGCGTTATAGATAGAGCAGAGATTCTATTATAATTAATATTTCTATTAAAAAAAATGTAAATAAATTAAATACTAATCCAAAATTTACATAGAGTTAATATTATAAATAGTGTAAAACTAATGTCAAACAAGTACAAAAGTAATAAACCGAGTCAAAGGCTGTATATAGGTCGAGGGAAGTGAACCTCTCACCAGCGTCCTCAGCAACGGTCACATGTGGCGAGACCTTTACACTTGTTTCATTATACTAGCATGTGTGACTGTACCTTTATTTTATATTCACGAAATATGTGTGTTATAAAACTTTTACATTATAGATAAAGAAAATTGGTCATTTCTGCATGCAGAGGGGTTTAAGGCTTGGCAGAACTAACCAATCACAAAGTTGATGGCCCACACGATTTGGTCATATGACTTCATATTTTTTCAAACAAATGTGTGATTGGCGAATTGCCACAAATTTTTATTGTAGGGTAGTATTTAAGAAAACGACGAAAGTCTTCATTTACGACTGGTCCGCAAGTTTACCGTAGCTTGACTTGCTATGGAGCGTGCTATGCTGGGTGTTTCTTTTGCAAATAGGATTCGAAACGAAGACCTCCGCCAGAGAACTAAAGTTACCGATATCATGCGAAGAATAAGCACATTGAAGTGGCAATGGGTTGGTCACGCACTCAGAAGAACGGATGGCCGATGAGCCATTAAGGTTTAAGAATGGAGGCCGCGTCTAGGTAGACGAAGTGATGGTCAGCCATTAACCTGATGGGAAGACGATCTCCGTGCAGTGGCAGGTCCGCGTCGGATGCGAGTCGCATGGGATCGGTCGTCTTGGTGTTCATTGAGGGATGGAGGGAAAACATAGGCCATGTTCAGCAGTGGACGGATAACGGCTGATGATGATGATGATTTAAGAAAAACTTAAATTTATATGGCAGTGGTTATGCGAATTGTTCGTTTGATACTTATTTATATTGCCTAGATAAGTTTTGTTATTGTATGAAAATAAATTACCTATTTCTTAAAACCTTAGAACATTAATATATTGTCTAGATGGAGTGTCGCCCTACAATCAAAACAAAAAGAACAGGCCAACATTTTCAAACATGTGTTCATGAATAGTGATACCAGCTACTACAGTTCTCCTTTTTAATCTCGTTACACTTCAACACAAACCTTCATTATAAATAAAAACAATAATGCGTAACAATTCATGCGTATTCTATGACAGCGGGACGGATACTAAACACGGAGAAATCATTTAGAGGCCAACAGTTGGACGCTATTTTTTTGGACGTGTTTTCCGCGCGACACTCTATCTAGACATTTTATTATTATTGATCTAAGCTTAAAATATCTCGTACGTTAAAATGCTCAATAATTTTCCAGTCATGTTTTGGGTTCGGCATATTTGAGTATTTGAGTAAATTACTCAAAACAATCCTTTGCTATTGCAAGTAAACAAATTACACATAAAGATGTTCATCAAAGCACAATTTCAAAACAACCACAGACACGTTAGAGAAAAATCGGAAAACTGATAAAATTCAACCGTACGGTGAGACTCAAAACGTATACAATTGTTTGATGATAAGGCACGTTATAAACATTCTACTTTAGTGAAAATATAGAATAACATTCACCAGATAGCGTATGAGCCCTTTTCATGTGATGAAAGAGTGTTAAAACGTACAGACAACAAAAGGTGCTTTGTGTTAGTAGCGTCTACGTAAAATTACACTGTATATTTAAAATTGTATTTTAGTTAATATCATGGAATAACTTTTTACGTATACTTTCCTTTCAGACATACACTGTTACTATTTAGGTGTAAAGTAAAACAAGCGACCCTTATATGCCCTTATATGGGATAGTTCACCGAAGCGCTGGCCCAATGCGGGTTGTCGTTCAAAGACTTTAAATCTCATCAGGCATGTACCTACAGATTTTCTCACGATGGTTTCCGTCAGCGATGAGCGATGTTGAGGATACACTTGGAATTTTAGAAAAACCCATTTCAATTCACCACAAGGGTGGGGGGCGGGGTCAGGGTCGAATCTTGACCCTCTCTCACAAATATTAAACATTAAATATTGCTTTTTACAAATTACACTAACTGCCTGATACAACTGAATAACAACGTATTCTGAGCATCTCGATTGTTTAAAAATAATTATAGAATAATAAAAAAAATATAGAATAATAATATCAAGCTATTATTATTTTCAGTTTAGGATAAATTGGTGAAAAAATCAATTTCATTTCAGGATATTTCATATTGTTTAAAAAAACCTATTGTAATATCTCTAAATATAAAAATCTTTTTTAGGCAATTTTTACCTTAGGATATTTGTTATTGTTTGCTACAAATTAATGCGTAGATTTTTTGATTATTAGATTTTTTTTAATAAATACCAAACGTCGTAATCTATAATTTATTTATAATAATATTAATGAGAACATTATAAATAACAAGAAGTAAAATTAAAAACAGTTTAGATACAAAACAAGATAAGGACCTACAGTATGACGAACGTTAATTCTAAAAGTTAGTTTTTTGTCTCCACTAAAGTTTCGCTTTCTCTCTATACAGTCTATTTCTCTCTCTATTTACCATTTAATGGCAATTGAAGCTATAGTATGTATTATAGCTATACTATTATAATACAAAGTATATATTGTAATAGTACTTATTAATAAAATCTAAGAAAGTGTTCAAAGCGCATCTCTTCCACAGTGACAAAATACGGTTATTCACTTTAGCTGTAGTCACTGGAGTATAATCGTTATTGGGTTTCCGTTCATCAATAGTCACAATATGATAGCAGCTCATCGGTGGAACAAGGTTTTTCGCAGCACTCCGAGACGATCTGCCTCTTACTCCTGCCCATTGTCTTCGCTCTGTGCCGCGTCATCCAGGGCCAGAGGGCTCCATGCTGGACCTCCCTCACCGACGGCTCCTGGGATCTCTTGATTAAATTACTATAGCACAGCCTGTCCAGTTCCATGGCTAGATACCTGCCGCAGTAGCTCTGGTTTTGGACGGTCACTACCACCAAGAACGACAGGGCTAGTAGCACGAGTGATATCTTCATGGTTGATCTTACCGGAGACTGGGGTGATGTGAGTCAGTGGTGAGACTTCCTCGGCTTTTATACAGGGTGCTCTCATTAATATGCAATTATGCTTAGTATCCAGTGCCTTGAAATAATAGGAGCCGAAGTTGTCGAAGGTTTACGTCATACATGTAGGCCTACTACGATAGAAACAGGTCACAATATGTCCTATGTGATTTTGAGACATCTTATTTTTAGCTCACAGTTTTAATTTTCTCATTTAAAAAGTTTTTTAAAGAATAGACTTGTATACACAACTGAATCAATGCAGAAAATTGCTTTTACTTATGTAAATTGTATTAGAATAATTATTAAATAGCATGAACGCGTACGCGTACATTTATATTTAAACTAATATTATTATAATTATCTGGGTACTAATAATTACTATACTAGGTACTAATATAATAATTATTAGGGTTCCGTACCCAAAGGGTAAAAACGGGACACTAATACTAAGACTTCACTGTCCGTCCGTCCGTCTGTCACAAGGCTGTATCCAAGAACCTTAATAGCTAGACATTTGAATTTTCCACAGATTGTATTTTTTGTTGCCGCTATAACAACAAAGTACCTGGTTGACCGAGCATTTGCTCGGTACCCTAAGAGATAAAATACGATAAAATTTTTCTTCCAAAAAAAATTATCTTAAAAAAGGAAAAAAAAAATCGGACTGGAGATTCGAACCGGGCTCGTTCGGACTTGGCTGCCTAGTTTCACCACGAAGCTACCATGACTTATTATTTGACAGCGAAATTTACGTTCGTATTCCAATCATATTTTATCGATGCCTGAAAACACGGATAAAAAAAAAGTTTTCTAAAATTGTATCCTAGCTAGATCGATTTATCGCCGGTTTTAACACGTCATGTATACAAAATTTCATGAAAATCGTTGGAGCCGTTTCCGAGATTCCGATTCTATATATATATATATATACAAGAATTGCTCGTTTAAAGGTTATAACTAAGGGAGGCTCCCATACAATAGCTAGACAGTTGAAAATTGCACAGATTATGTATTCTTATTGTGGCTACAACAACAAATACTAAAATCAAAATAATAATAATAATTAAGGGGGGCTCCCATACAGCAGAGTAGTTGTTAGCGTTTTTTGCTGTATCTCATGAACCGTAATAGCAAGGAGGTTAAAATTTTCACAGATGTTGTATTTTTATTGCCACAATACAACAAATACATCAAATTAATTTTTTTTGCCGTTTTTTCTAGTACGGAACAAGTCGTGCGCGAGTTGGACTCGCATTTGGCCGGTTTTAGTTTTACATGTGAATACTGTCTTCTGACTGAGCGACGATGGTCCAGTGGTGGATGGACTCGGCCTCTTATGCGAGAGGTTCCGGGTTCGATCCTGACCCCCCCGTGTGTGCCTTGAAATGGGTTTTTCTAAATTGCTAAGTGCACCCCCAAACACGAGACCATCGCTCGCTCACCGGTGAAGGAAAACATCGTGAGGAAACCTGCATGCCTGATAAGATTCTTTGAAGGTATGTGAAGTTCGCCAACCCGCACTGGGGCTGGCCCAGTCATCGGTGAACTATTTACCCATTACCCTCTTAGCCTGATTTCGAGGAGGAGACCTGTGCCCAGCTGTGGGACATAAAGGGTTGATACTATAGATGCACTGGCTGGTTCTACAATAAAATACTCGTTACGGCTTTATAGTTTATTTAGGCAACCTTATTGGGTGATGGTAGGCAGACGACTGCTCGCGCAGGAGGGTCGTCTGTCCTCGTACATACGTATTACAATGTTTCAATCTACAACGCTGACAATGCACTCTAATACTGCGAAATACACATATATTAAAAGGATGTGGACTTGTCTGTATATCGCTAATAATTTACGCTACAATACATTAGTTTTTAACTTTACTGTCTTCTGATAGTACCAAAGATTTACATGATAGGGCCGATTTCAGAGCTGGGTCGATCGTCAGCATATACGTCTTCCGATAGCGGTTATCAATAATGTTGTATAATATTGTCTGGAAATATAACATTACAATGAGAGAATTCCCATGGGATCAGAGTCTCTTATAACACATAATATAATATACAGCTGCAAAAAGAAATTAATTTAATCAAAAAGTTTAAATAATAAATCGCTTGCTCGCACACGAAGGGAAGCATCCTGAGAATCTTGCTTGCCTGATGAGACGAAAAGTCATTCAAATTGTGCATTATATCCATTATACCCAGCATCGTTGAATTATCGTTCAACACTTTCCTCGCCTGATTTCGAGGAGGAGACCAGTGGAGCTGTGGGATATAATACAATGGTCGATAATGGTTATTATTAAAGAATAATAAAGAAATAAGTACAAGGTTAGTTCTTTTCGCATTTTATCTGAAAGGTTTTACTTTGTATTGACTTCATAAACGTTCGCGCATATTTTTACATTACAAAGATCCAAGCAACTTTATGGCTCGTTTTACAACATAATCGGAGAAAAAATTTCTTTCACAACATTAAAGAAAGAATTTGCTTTATGTACAAAATTTACAAAAGCACTGTTTAAACAGTTTTTAATAAAGTATTTTGTATGAGTGTCAAATGACTTGTGATTCTTGTACTGATTTTAAAAGTAAACCTCTTTAGCAGCGTTTAGTATATTTTGGTACGGTAAAATCTTATAGATTCGCGTCACCGACAGGCTTTTTATGTTACATTTATTTTTTGTATTTAATTTGAAATTTCATCATTCATAATCTCATAATCTTACTTCTTACTAATATTATAACGTGAGAGTTTGTAGGTAAGTATGGATGTTTGTTACTCTTTTTCAAAAATTAAAACGACATAATGTAGGTATATAACACTGCAGTTCAGATGCCTGATGAAGGTCTAATAAAGGACCGAAACGTCATAAATTAATAAATATGTTTTACTTGACATCGTTCTGTCCACTTGCCGGCAAATTTAGAATAATTATCATAATTATAAGTGATAAGTTTTCATTTCTATGGGTAGTCCCTATGAATAGCATTTTTAATTGTAAAATGTAATGAAAAATGAACTCGAATTTAAATAACTTTTTGACAGAATCAAATTCACTAATTGATTAAGGGCCTGTTTCACAATCTCCCGTTAAGTTCCCTATAGGCTATAGGGAACATATTTGACAGATAGAGTATGGAGTATCTGTCAAACATCTGTCAAATATGTTGCCTATAGCCTATAGGGAACTTAACGGGAGATTGTGAAACAGGCCCTTAGTGTATATTACAGTTAAACTCTCGATATTGATTATTGTTGCTAGGAAACATCCTCAGAAGTAGCGATACAACCATTTCATGGTTGTATCTCTACTTCTACAAGAGATCTACCTCCAAGAGATTTTTTAATACCTGATGCACACATTTACAGCCAGATTATTTGATCATTTGTGTCCTTGTTGTACATTGGTACTCGTAGTCGAAGATACAACATGATCCTACAAACACGCGTTGAGGAAATTGCTTTACAGTGACAAAGTCACCTGTGAAAAATACCGTTTGTTATTAACTAGCAGCGCCCCGCAGTTTCACCCGAGTACTTCGCATTCCCGTGAGACTACGGTACTAAATTACAGCCTATCTGTTATTCTGATGTATAAGCTATATTATTTTAAAATTTCATCAAAATCCATTCTGTAGTTTTTACGTGATAGAGTAACAGACATCCATACTTACAAACTTAGTCTTTATAATATTAGTAGGACAATGTAACTTTTGTGTGCAAAACAATATTATCATTATCACCAATGCCAAATGGCCAATGCATGAAGATCGTTTCCCGTCTGGGTAGTGGCCAACAAACACTTTGTCTACCTAAATGTGGCCTCCACAGTTGAACCTTATTGGGGTGAGCAGAATAAAGAATATAAATTATGGTATAGATTGAAGCATCGCATACGTTCAATAGTTTACATAATTTACTTCGGTATGCCCGAATACTCAAACGCAACTCAAATTTGGGAGCTGCTTACATTTTGATGACATATAGATTTGAGGGCGCTGATTGAGTCCGCTACAGATTTAAGGCGTGCTTAGTAGTTTGAGGAGCCCCTAAGTATTTAAGTGGCGTTTGATAATTCGGGCGTTAGACCTACAAATCCGTAAAAAGTAAAGCTAACAAGGAGAGACAATTAACGCGTAGCAGGTACACCCTGTATACACTGTGATTGTACTAAGCTATCTGTTTTCAACTTAGGATATTTTTTTGAGATGCATTTTAGTGAGATGCAGAGAAATATTTAAGAGATTTTGCAGTTTAAATACATTCAAAGCCTTTGAGGAAATGTCAAGTTTACAAAACCGCATTACAATAGCTCAAGTGAATATAATACATTCTTCACGTATCTCTGTAACTATTTCTAGAATTTTTCTTTAATCTTTTAGATATTGTATCAATAAGATAATATGTGAGGCGTTACAAATAAATGAAATCGTAATTACAGATTATTTTTATTAACAAATGCAGTGTAATATACACTAAATACAAACATAATTAACAACGCTTAAGAAAGGTAAGGGCATCGGATTTCTGATCATCAATAGTCACAATACGATAGCAGCTCATCGGTGGAACAAGGTTTTTCGCAGCACTCCGAGACGATCTGCCTCTTACTCCTGCCCATTGTCTTCGCTCTGTGCCGCGTCATCCAGGGCCAGAGGGCTCCATGCTGGACCTCCCTCACCGACGGCTCCTGGGATCTCTTGATTAGATTACTATAGCACAGCCTGTCCAGTTCCATGGCTAGATATCTCCCACAGTAGCTCTGGTTTTGGACGGTCACTACCACCAAGAACGACAGAGCTAGTAGCACGAGTGATATCTTCATGGTTGATCTTACCGGAGACTGGGGTGATGTGAGTCAGTGGTGAAACTTCCGCGGCTTTTATACAGGGTGCTCACATTAATATGCAATTATGCTTATTATTCAGTGCCCTGAAGTAATAGGAGCCGAATCTGTCGCAGGTTTACGTCATAAATGTTGTGGGCTTGCGACACTTAATACAGGTGAAATTTCCAAAAATACAATGTTAACTAAAAATAGAATGTCTAAAGTTCACACACTTTAGACATTCTATTTTTAGTTAACATTGTTAAGGAAAGGTTCACTTGCCTAACAAAAGCTCTAACAAAAGTTTATTAATTATGTAAGCAATTTTAATATTGGCGATTAAACTAAAATTGAGTAAATTTTTAAATAATTATGAACTATAAAATTTTCATATTATTGTGTTTTCTTAAAGGGCAGGTGTTTCAGATATTAACTGTTTGCCTTCTTTTTGGCTCCATCAGATAGTAATCTAAAAATAATGGCTTCCAAAAAGACAATGTTCACATTGTGACAGTGCATTCTTCCCACCTATGTTAGAAACTATTATTCAAAATGGTTGAAAGGTGAGTAACATGATCATATTTTTTATGTTCTAGAATCTAGACATTATTGTTGCTTGTTGGTTATATTTTAATGTTTTTTCGCGTATAACAAATACATGCATGGAAACTCGACGTTGCTTAACAAAAATATTCGAAGCTATAACATTCGAAGAGAAAAGCTTTGAAATTTTTGGTTGAAATATTGTATAAAATTTTCAGAACACCCAAAGAAAGCTTGAAAATAGATTATGTGAAATATTCTTTTGAGAATATAGCATGCAAGTACAGTATGCAGGAGCAGTTGTTTTGAGAATCGTTTTCAATTTTTTTACTTCTTAGTTTAATTGGACCTACAATTCGCAGTAAAGTGAAACTCGCCAAAGAAGTCAAAAAAAGACTTTTAACAATCTTTGTGAGAGAGTGAGATCCTAGAGCCACCAGACGTTATGTATTTTCTGATAGACAAAATGTGGATTATTGAGTAGTTGGTATTATTATGTTCTAACATCGGACCTACCAGCTAACCTGGTCAGACGGTAAATTTTCAGGTATCAGATGATCGAGGTTTTTTTTACTTTTTTATTTTATTTACTATCCTATCCTCTTCATGGCTGATTTTCACATATTATGTTTTAGACAATATCGTTAATTATAAGTAGTCAATACTCCCAGGCACATGTTATCAGCCATTTTGCTTTCCAGACACTCTAAAGCTCTCAAAATATTTAGTTATATTCACGTAAATTCTCATGGCTGATTTGCACATAATATGTATTAGAAATAAGCCACAATATCTTTAGAATAAGCCGTCAATACTCCCAGATACTTTCCGTCAGCCATGTTTCTTACAAGACGCTTTGCTTGAAGTTAACATATTATTTTAGGAGCTATATTATTCTACCCAAAAAAAAAAACCAGTTCACTCAAAATTAATATATTAATCACTCTTCTGATTTCCACCTATGATGATGCAGAGAGCAAGCAAAAGATGCAGTTCTTAATAATTTTAATAAATCTTTAAAATGTCAAAATGGAAATCCGGTAAACGGGCCCTTATCAGATTACTAAGTTATCCACCTGTCTCTCTGTAAAATTAAATGGCACGAAGTAACTTCTTTTAGCATCAACATAGATTTAAATTAGAAAATCGTTAGCCTTATTACATTTAATAATATAGTCATCACGAAACGCCTGGCAGAAATATAAAAAAAATACTTTGAAATTTATAGCTTACAAAAATCTGTATAAAACATTAAATAAGTAAAAAAAAACTTAATATTGTTTGCTGTCACGGCTCTAGAGACAATTTTACTATTAAGACGCTATAGATGTCTCACATGAAAAATACTGTTTACATTGCTAGCGCTCTGAATCAGCTCACATGCTTGCTATTTGTTTCTCTTAGAGACCATCAATTTTTCATTTCTGTAGGGCTATTCTGTAAGGTCGTTTTCGAATCTCGAAAGCGGAATCCGCGGTGATATGACGAATTTGACGATTTTGTATTCTTTAGAACTCGACCATCTATCTATATCAATAAATTTCGCTTTCGTAGTGACGTAAAGTGAACTCTATCGCCCAGGTGATATCAGTTTTTACAGAATAGCCCCACTGGTGTTAAATGTATCTATAGGTAATTTCCCTTTAAATCGCTTGTCTATTTCAGCCCTTAAAAATCCTTTAATATTCTAATTACCCTTGTGACACATGTACGTAAATCGCGTGCTATAAACCCTCTCGTATGTCTTTACGTCCGTCGTAAAACTGATCGCGTGCGACCTTACGATTATGTAAAACGATTTGTCTGTATTTGCATTGTACCTGACATTCGGCTTTTACTGTTGTCATTTAATTGCATCTCATAAAACAAACGAGTTACTTATAAGAGAAGCTCCCCACGGTGTGTTAATACGTTTATTTGTATTAGTTTTTTTAATTTATTTTTTGGGTATTAAATTTTTATACATGACGTGTTTTTTATCCTACTTCGATATAAGATGGACCGTTTAGGTCGAAATTTTGTGTGTATATTGAACTTTGGAGTTGGTCCCTGAATTTTTTAAAAATACAAAAGTAGATGATCTCTCTCATCATCATCTTGATTCTATTTTAAGGAAAAAGGCAATTTTTTAAGCTTCATTATTAATCATCATTAATTATAATGAAATTTGCCAAACTATATTATTATATTATGTTTAATATTATATTATTAAGAAAATATGCCCTTGCTCGATTTCGTCTCCGTTGCATAGAGTTTACAGACACGAGTGATAACTTAAATACCCAGTACATACTCATATTCAGATAAGTTTTTATAGCAACTTTCTAATAATCGATTATCATATTATAATACGTCAGATATAAAAAAAACATGAAGAGTAAGAATATGTTAGAGTAAACGAACAGTCGAGGTTTTTGACGACTATTGTCGCCCTTATAAACATTGACACAAGGTATATTTTTAAGCCGATTTATCTCATTAGATTAGACGTAAGTGATATGAAGCGCTTTCGTTTTTTGACCACGCCTACTATACACTATACTGTGTATCATGGGTAGCCGCTTTAATATTATGAGTATGGAAGTAGCGTTGTTAAATACAGTAAAAGATTTTGTAAATATTTTTCGAGTAAATTAAAAATATGATGGCAAAAAATGGTTTTAACTGTTATATTCGGCAACCCACATATTTGTAAAGTTTTGTCAAAATCCATTCAGTAGTTTTACGTAAAGTAAGAAACAAACATCCATACATTCTTACAAATTTCGTGTGTATAATATTAGTGGAGTTGAAGAATAGTAAATGTAAAGTTCGTGAGTTTAAATGCGCTAGTCTTTGGAGTCGTATCTTATATTTTTCTATTTACAGCCCTATCAATGAGGAAGGGTATTTGTCTATAAGCTGTTTATTTTTAAGATAAATGCAATTTCGAAGCGAGCAAAAACGCATATGTATAGGCTAAAATTCACACTTTTATAATAATATATATCGTAAACGTTATGCCACTGAAAAGTGGCATTCTATCGTCTCTAAAAATATAACATGTATATGAGACAAATTCCATTAAAATCGGTTCGCTAGAGCATTACAAAATAGCATGATAATTTAGATGTAAAAATTGAAAATTTTCACCAGAGATAGGCACTTAATGAAGATTACTAAAGACTTTTACCAAGGGTAAAGTTAAGCAAGGCATTTATGCGTGTAATAACTTTAAGGGTTGTAGAAGGAACTTGTGAAGTTAAAGGGGTGGGCAAGTTAAATTAACTTACCAACCCGCACTTACATATTAAAACAACTCGGAGGGTACGCCGTTATTACATGGCACTTTATAATATGTCCTGTTAAGGGATTCCACTAGAGGCGAACTTTATTCTAGGGATCTATACTTCAAATGATATAGATGTATATCTATTGTTCTGTGTATGTATAGATTTTTTCATTTAAGTACGACACAGAAAAAAAAATACATTTTGTTTTGTCAAATTATGTTCCGCTGTATGAATAAGTTCAGCGGGGTTTCCTCTCTGTTATTTCGAGATGACATGTAAAATAATATTATGATTTTTTAAAAATCTACTTAGAGAGTTTCGATGGTTCTTCTAGTTCGTAGTCAGCTTCCCTTGGTTTTGTTTTCATCGACATTGGAAGAAACATTGGAAGATATTATGCGCTGCATCGCCAAGCCTTTAAATTTCAATTTTCTTCTAAGCATCCGCTTTGCTGAATTTCAGAGATGGTGCAATAAACTGTGTAATTACTGGCAAAAATTAAGAATTGGCTGGAGTAGTTCTGGGCAAACTGGTCTTCATTCATATCGTCGGATGCGTCGTAATTTGTATCAATTTTGTCGAATTAATATAAGTACCTGGTTGACCGACATTTGCTCGGTACCCTTAGTGATAAAATACGAAAAATTTTTAAAATACGATAAAAAGGAAAAAATAAATCGGACAGGAGATTCGATCCAGGCTCGTTCGGATTTAACTGCCTAATTTCACCACTAAGCTACCATGACATATTATTTGACAGCGAAATTTACGTTCGTATTTTAATCATATTTTATCGATGCCTCAAAACACGGATAAAAAAAAGTTTTCTAAAAATTTATCCTAGCTAGATCGATTTATCGCCGTTTGACTTTACAAACAATAGTATTTCGTATACTCGATTAGCTAAACTTTCCTTTTTCAAAACGTCCGAAAAGAGTATTCTTATTCAATGACGTCTCAGACTTATAAGCCTCCAAATCTCCGGTGCTCTATCTCTATATATTATTATGTCTTATTTAATTCGATTTAAATGTAAGGAAGCAAAATGTTATTTAACGAAACCCTATCAGAAATATGATGTATAATAATTATAATATTATGTATTCACTAATATAATAACTTTCAAAATTTCCAAAATATTCTGCGTGGAGAAAAGCGAAGAATTATTGTTGGCGACTGTACAACAACAACCACTCGCTTTTGATTTCCGGGATAAAAAGCTTGCATCACAATATAATGATGACATGATGGGACGTGTAATGTCATTTATTATAATGTACACGCCATTTATTATAATTGATAGTATAATCCTGGGAGGAGAAATAAGGGCAACATTAAAAAAGGAAAGGATTTATTGTAAGCCAATGGAATAAAAATTATAATATGTAGTTATTATATTGTTACTGCGCACTAATAAGATTATTACAAAGTTTATTAGGAAAACTTAGAATGAAAAAAAAAAAACAGCTAAGACCTATAGTTCCAAAGGTATTTGATGCTTTAACTGCTGATCAAATTTCGTTAAAACTAAGTATGAAAATAATAAATGAAATATCGAAAGTTGTAAATCAATCAAAAGACTAGAGGCGAAGTATAAAGTAACGTTTGTATAAATAATTGAAAGGTAAAAAGTGTTTTTGCTATTGCATTGAAAACAAAATACTCAAACGTAATATATTAAGGTCTGCTGGAGAAATGCCCAGATGAAAAGTTTGAAGACAATAAGAAATCCAATAAAAGAAGCGTACTTCTTAAGATACTAAATCAAAGTAAAGCAAGAAATAGAATCGGTGTCGGAAATAAATCTAGAAATTTACAACCGACCCCGGGGGAAGTTTTTATTAAAAATTACCGCTAAAACTTTGTAACAATTTTTTGTTTATCTTTTTATTGTTAAACTTAAAGGGTTGATACGACTGCATTTTGTTTGCTAACTAATTAACATATTCATTTGTTCATTGCATGTTTTATTAGACTTATTAATTTGTGTCCACATCATATTTTAAAATATATATTTTTTTATATAATTGTCACGTTTTTGTAATAAAGGTACAATCTTTAATCCATCGTTGAGATGTGAACATAGCATGTTAAGATTCATATATTTTATAAATCAGATTTCACTTCCACGAGATAAAGATTAACAGCCATTCATAAAACAATTTTAATTAAAATAAGTAGATCTGGAACAAGTTGGAACTTAACGAACGACGTGACTGATGTGCGTAAAGAGATTCTTGAGCCGGCGAAATTGCGATAATGTTTTATCAGATTTAGTCTTCACAACTTTTTAAGCAAGTTTGCAAAATGTAGGCCAAAACAAAAAAAAAATAGTAAAGTAAAATAATAGCTTGTTCTATTATTTTTGTTTCGATTTGTTTTTTTTTTGTGTATATAGACGATATTATAATGTAAATCTTTTATCAATTGAAAAATTAAAATTAAAATTTTGCAAGTAGTTCCATGTTGCTTTACAGCCGAAGTGAGCCAGCACGAACAGAGTGGTACATATTGCTCATAAGAAACCGGTGTAAAGTGACAGCTATGCTGTCGCGTTTTGTGCAGCTTAAGAGTTTCCGATGGTCCATTAGGAAATAGTAAATAGGCGGATAGCGCATCTGCATAACCTCTAGTTATGTGGATGTTTTTAGGCATCGATAGTCGCCAAATGGCTTCAAATTTTCGTTAGCCCTCCTATGTTATGAAAAAATATTAATGGTAAGTGTGTCAAGATTAATAAACATTCTGGGAAATGGTTATTAAAATTAACTACAAAAAACTTTTTAATGTAAGAAATCAAAATTTGATTTTTAAAAGATCCAACTAAAAGTGGATGACAAACTGTTAATAATGTAACACGTTGAAATCCCCTTAGATTAAAAGTTCGTAAAATGAATTAATCAATTTCACGAGAAAGCGTCAATTTTTAAAAACGTAGAAAAGTTACGCGATCCATAAATAATACTCTCCAGAGCCAGGTGGTATCCTAAATTACAAGCAGTAGCGATATACAAATAGATGTTGTAAATAGCATAATACAAAAGGAAACCATGCTCAAAAATCCAAAATAATTTGTTATATTTTTTAATTCATTATATAACGCTAAAGTCAACGATGAAAGACACCGATATAAAGCTGAAATAGAATAAACACACGCTTGAGACAGTGACTAAAGTAAAGACATCAAAAACAGGACACATTCTTCAAATGGAGATCTAAACACAAGAATTGACAACTAAAAACACAATAACACTAAGGCTTAAGGTATTAAAGTAGCGAATAGCATAACTCTAAAGTATTACACAAACCGTCAGCTTAATATACACAATTTAGAATTAAATACACGTTTCTTTTTACTTTTACCACAATATTGCAACTCGTAAACGAGTGTAGCAATAAACAAAAGAAGATAATTGCTTATCTGTCCACGAGCTCGCATTGCGTTTTATAGTTAGGATAAATCCCTCGTTTCATTGTTGGCAAATGTATTAAAGAGCTAGCTTTTGTATGAGCTGCACTTAAGAAAATTTAAAGCGGCTGATAAATCGTAAATGTTTCTAAAGAGTTGTTTGTTTTTGTTACTAACTAGGGCGTAACTTAGGCTTTAGATTTGGAAGGGGATTGTATCTTTGTCTGTATTTCTATATGCAGAATAATGTAAAATTTAATTTAAGTTTAGATGTTTCTTGCTTTTCAGTGATAGTCGACTAAATATAAATATTTCTGACAACTATTATTTGTTGTACAACTAGTCGAACAATATATCTGTATTAGTTGCTCCGAATTATATTTCGTCATCGTATTCCATTACATACAGTACTTCATCTTGCAAAAGATGGAAAATGTTTATGAATATCGAACTTTATAAACGCAAACTCAACATTGTTACGTTTATAAAAAAATGATTATATAATGAGCATTAATGAAATAAAAGATGTAAAACTGTTATAGGTATATTATGAAATAAAAAATGTTTTACATAAAAACGTTACGAGTTAAATTTGGAAAACATAATGTTGATGGCCGACTATTAAAAATAAGAGTAAATAATTAATTAAATAAGCTAATTTAAGGTTGTAGAGAGAGTGGGTTCATTATTATTCCTGATATCAAGTTGGGAGCTAATTAAAAAGAGAACTTAACGAAGACTGCGTCCGGGTCTCGTGCCACGTGGTCCGTGCTTCGTCCAGCGTGCCATTCCTTTGCTCAGCGTGACGGTGAGCAGGTCCAGGATGAGCGGTGAGGTTTGCGGTCCCCGAAGAGAGAGGTAGGGAGAAGTGTGATAAGTGTGCGGGATCAGTGAGATCCGTGGGTAAGTGAGATCAGTGGGATCCCTGGGGTACGTGGGGTAAGTGAGGTAAGTGGGATCCCAGCTGCTCGGGTCCACGTCAACTGCTTCCACTCTGGTACCCCGTCAACAGCTTCCTCAGCTCCGCCCAGGATTAGCACCGCACCGACCACGACGGCAACGCCTGGGACCCCACTTGAAATATAACACGGCGCGTGTGCTCTCCTCAGGACTCTCAGGCAGAAAAAGAACGATCGACCGGTCTGTAATCCGGCACGACTCGATTTCAAGACGCTCCACATATCGTGACATCGTAATATGACACGACCAATAGTAATCGAGTAGGTGAATGAGGAAATTCGCGCGCGGAATATGAATTTAGTATTAAAAAACGAATAACTAGTACATTAACTCGTAACTAAATCTATGTAACATAATATATATGTTACAACATAAGGCGCTTATAAAAATATTATTTGGATTTTTACAAAAATATTTTATTGTTTTTCTGGAAGACTTCCAGCTGGTAATGGTAATGCTGTTAACTACATAAGACTTTTTCGATAAAACTAGTGCTTGCTCGAACCTATATAGTTCTTAGATACACCGCTATTTGCGTGAAGTTTTCATTTTATCTGCGTATACAGAGCAGAGAAAACAAAATAACAACGTAGTTAAGCCTTCGTACATAATAGGCCAAGTCCCCTATGGATATTTTTTGGAACAAAACAGTTCCACTTTGTATAATAAACAATAGGCACAACGTCTTTTAAGACGTTGCTTGAACTACTGATATACGCTGTCTTAACCAACATAAATTATTAAAAACCATGATGAAATTGAGTAATCCCTTCCCCAAAATCCGAATCATGACCAGTGAAGTATGAATTATATTCCATCGAAATTCGTCGAAATGTAATTCAATGGAATTTTTAAGCAATGCATTATACACCAAATGGATTCCTATACGCGTTCCGGGAATGTGTTCTCATGAATCATGTTCGGTCCAGGGAACGGCTTGGTATGCACTCCGCGAATCTAAATTATGAAGACAATTAAGAATTAATTGCATTTTCTTCGGATTCGGAGAATTGTATGATTCTCGTTCTGGTAATTTTGTTCGTATGTGTAAAAGCGAGAATAAAATAATGACCTATGATGGCGGTCTAGGATTTAGTAAATTTTAGGAATTGAGCTGGTCAGGTTGAGCATGAGTGGACAAGGAATTGAAAGAATGAGTAGAAGAGAAAGAATTAAAAGAAAAATTGAAGAATTGAAAGAAAGAGAAGAAAAGGATGAGTGGAAAGAAATGAATGCTCATTGAAAGAAACCATTTGCAACGGACAAATATAGATAGTCGATGATAATTATGAAATTGTCAATACGGTACCTCCAACAGATTTCAATATCATTCCCAAGAATACTACTAACCCAAAGGGTAAGGAACAGATGACCGATGGAGCAATAAGATTGAAGAGTGGGAGTTGCATTTAGATAGCCGAAACGTTGGTCGTCCATTACCCAGGTGGAAAGACGGGTTGCAAAGAACCAGACATCCAAGACGTTCCTGAGGGATGCCTCTGTTCAAATTTGTATTGACGTATATGTGTGGATGTGTGTGGTTCAAATGTGCGAAGAATGTCTGATGATAATGATTATGAAACGAAACAAAAATATTTTTAAAGATTTGAAAAAATATAAGCGAATGTACCTTACTATTAAACCCGTTTTGACGTAATGCACCTCTAATATTTACAGCGGTTTAGCTTCAAGGTAAGCCGTATGAAAAGTAACCGGGACTGACATTAAAATATTTCTTACATAGAAATTGTAAAATACCTTTCATTCCATATAATATTTCAGTTTTTTTTTATTGTAAGTTTATTTTAAGTTACTTCTTAAAAGTTATTGGTGACTTTAATAATTAGGTTTATTTATTCTTTTGCATATTTTTTTTCATGAAGTTAAAAAGTATCAACTTATACAATGTATTGTTGGGCACGGAGTTCCTCCTCGAAATCAGGAGGGGGTCATCGTTAACCGACGAGCTGGCTCAATGCGTATTTGTGGACTTCACACACCTTTCTATACTTTCAATCTCATTGAGCATGCAGGATTTTCTTCACCGGTGAGCGAACGATGGTCTCGTGATAAGAGTGTATAGTAAATTAGAAAAACCGATTTCAAGGTGACATAGGACCGAACTTCGGACCCCTCCACAAAAGGCCGACCTTATGACCTGGACTATAATTATGTGAATTTGTCTCCAATACAGGCCAGACAATCTTCTAGAAAGTTTTACATTGCCATGCCGTACTTACATTTTATTTTACTGGTCTTTTTCATAATGTACACATAGATCATATTTGTGTGATTAATACGCCTAATAATAATGGTTTGATCTCTTAGTTATATCTGTCTGTCATAACAAAGTCGAATTTTGAATGTGGTTTAATTTGATTGTATTAATATTCTTCTTATCAGTGTCCCACAGAGTCACAATTCTTTAAATCAGTCGCGTATGATCTATTCAGTTTAAGTTTGCGGCGTTTCTATTTTCTACGTCATATTTCAGTTCTTTATTTATTTTAAATACATTATATATGAACAACTTATTCATAACTTAAAAAATATGTTTATACAAAAACAACGTTAAAGTCAATTTATATCATAATTACTTAAGCTGTGTACGCAAGCAACTTTTAACGAGCGTCTGACAACTACTGAGTGAACTAAGTTGGTACATCGATTTAAGTTAGACTCCTCAGAAAACGTTTTCCAAGCATGAAATCTCTTTTGGTAATAACTTTTAACAGGTACAAATATTATTTTATTTAAGTGGTAATATACTTTATTTCAGATTCAAATATTAAAAAGAAATACTTTTTACGAATGTGTCGATTGGTACAATCTTATACCTGCTAATATATTATATTGCTGAAGAGTTTGCTTATTTGTACACGATAATCTCAGGAAATGATTGGTTGTATATGAAATATTCAGTCTTAGATAGCCGATTTTTTTAAACAGGCCATAGTAGTAATAAAATTAAGTAGGTGATGATAATAATAGTAATAATATGCTTTACTATTTACTTTTTGTCATGAAATTGATCAAAGGTGACAACACAGGTGATAAATGCTGTTGTAAACTGCTAACACAAGCGAAGCTGCAGGCATTAGCTGGTTAATTATTAAGGTAGAAAATTGTTACAGTGTCTTAATATTTTAATCATATCGCTAAGATGCTGTTGTAAGTTTTAGTTAACGCAGGCAAAGCTGCGGGCACCAGCCGCTAGTTAATTGATAAGGTAGAAAATTGTTTTAGTGTCTTAATATTTTTATCAATTTAAAAAAAAGTAAGAATTATTATTGAATTATACACTATAGAAGATAAGAGAATGGCGTAATGGCGTAGTAACTCGTCCAGCAGTGGGAAAAAAAATAAGGTTGTCAACTAGATTGGTTTTCTGCTTCGTGTTTTATTAGTGTAGTCATCATCATCATCAGCCTTTATCCGTCCACTGCTAAACACAGGCCTCCGTTAATGAACGCCAAGACGACAGATCCCTCGTAATCCGCATCCAACAAGCTCCGGCCATGACTGCATGTTGATCGTCTACCACCTGGTTATATCCACCCGAAAAATATCTTATATTATGTACTATTATAATATTACGTATACCAAAAACGTGGTTGAAGTCCGTTTATTTAATAGATAAATATTTTTAATAATAATTATTATTTTAATTTAACTAAGTATTTAAATTACTACATAGAAAAAATATGAAAGTATTATTAGACCAAAGAATCGTAATAAAATTCAAATTATTTTTCCATCAATTATAATATTTCATCGTGATTTCCATTCTTTTGTGAAGCACTAAAGATGAAATGTTATTATTAAAGAAATTTCATATAAAAGTTACCTTTCATTATGTTACCTAGATTGTACGACCTATAAGGTACCCGAAGGTCCGCAGGTGTAAAGACAAAGATTGATCCAACTTCAGAATGTAAGATTCATCTTCCAAAACTGAGTATTTATATGCATACATACATACATTGCTTGTTTTGTTTCATTAAACTCTTCTAACCCGAAACACAATCAAGCGATGTAAATGTACATTGTTTTATTATCATATTGGGAAGGGAAAAAAGAAATTTAAGGTATTATTCCTAAAGGAGACGAAAGTTATATCTGTTTTGAACCTTTTAAGCAGAGGTCCCATAGTGTACATCAATTTACATTTATTTGATAACATTTATTCTTGTACGAGAAAATCGACAAAATCAGTAGCATCAAGGGTATCGTAACAAGTATAATGATGTTTTTAATTGGAGTTTTTATAAAAAAAAATGACGAAATAATTTTGTTAAGGAAAGTAATTATATACTTTTTATGGTTTGTTAATATTATTGATCACGTATTCCGCAATATTCTCATTGATCACAAATACTCATCATCATTATCTTTTCTTCTTCATCATTCATCATGATAATCAGCCTCTCTCTCTCTGTCCCATAGAGCCGCCTGTTTTTCGCCTTTTGTGAAGAATTTGCTTATTTAATAAAGCCTTTTTAATGGGGATAATTATAATGTTCACTTTGGACCTATCTCGATATATTATAGAAATTGCACGAAAATGATGCGTCTCATAAAACTTTAGAATTTCTGTTTTAAACAGATTAAAAAAAATACATCTCATCTACTATTCAAAGCCATTGGAAATGTAATAATTTATGGACTAAAGAACTTGTTCTTTAGAACATAGTTGCTGTTATGTATCAAAATTGATAAAAGTGTCAACAGAGTAGAATTCGTGGAAACAGTATAACAAGAAAAGCCAGAGAACTTAAGTCATAAAATAAAGGCTGATGATGATCATGATGATGATTACAACAACATGTTGTAAACCAACTGTTGTAATCCTTCTGTTGTAGACCGTCTGTTGTAAACTATACACTAAGTCCGTCTGTTCTGTACCAAGTTCTCGCACATCTCACATGAGTTTGGTACGGAATCACGAAACCCTAGCAAACAATAGAATGTATGTAAATTCACTGGTCACTGAATACATGCCGATGCAGCGGCTCGCAAATTGCGGATTTACCTTGTGTATTGTAGTGTAACTCCGACATACCTATCAAGTGTGTTACATCATACACGAATAACCTTTGAAAGACGTTGACCATTTTATTGGCCACTTTGACAAATTCAGATAAATAAAGATACAGTGCCACCATCAACCACATAACCCATAGACTCCTAATAACAGGGGAACGGGTTCTGGCAACACATCTGACTTATAGTTCCGATGTAAGCCGTAAACAATGTACTCAAACTATCGTGTCGTCTCATTCTTTCCCGTTGCGAAATATATCCATTTGGTTGTGTATGACATTGAATTAGCTAATCACAGCATTGTAACCCCCTCTACTCACTTCAGCTAGTCGCCAGAATGCATTTAATACGAAAAATAGGAGTTTATAGGTTGTGTGGTCGATGAGTGCCACCAACTTATCTGTTAACTGATGGGTGTCACCATTGTCGTTTAAATGTTCCAATGTGCACAAAGTTAGGAAAGTCGACACATTTTGATGTGACAACTGTTAGAAATGATCGTGGAAAAGGAAAAGAGTTGTAGAGATTTCAGTAGATTTATTCTGTGTACGAACGGGCTAAACATACCAGTATCTTTTAGTATACAAATGTAATGTCAAAACACTAATAGTCTCCGTTGTCAACGTTACCTGTCTTTTTTTTAATTTACACCAAGAAGTTGTGTTTACAATATTATATTAACAATATTTCCAACACTGGCCCTTAAACACAACCTAAACTTTATAAAAGAAAAACAATTATAAAATACAAAAGAAACACCAAATGTATAATATTACAACTAAGGGCTCGCATCTCGCTAATAAAATTACACGAGTATAACATATTGTAAATTATACAGTGAGAAACAGTTGAGTCAAACAGTCTATATATTTTACTCATTCATAAGAGGTGTCTGACTGCTCTGCCTCAGCTATAGAGTCTTCTCCTGGAATATAAGTTTCATCTGAACAATTCTGTGTGTCATCACTTAAGTATTCGCTCTCAGAGTTATGTATCGTGATAGTGCTGATTCTCTGCTCATTCTGTGATAATGTCATGTCACTAGAAACATCAGGACTTACATTGGTTAATTCTAATTGCTCAGTTTGATCTGAATTAAGATTGCTAAAGTCAACAGTTACATGCTCATATTTATCATTCATATTTTCATCTCGCAACATGTTTTTGTTCCAGAATTTATTTTCTAAAAATACAACATTGCGAGAATTGATACATTTCGTAGGATTATCAGAATCAATCAGTCGGTATCCCTTGGAGTCTTCATTGTAACCCACAAATATATATGCTCTACTTTTAGTATCAAGTTTTCTTCTATTCTTTACCATAGAATAGGCAACACAACCAAAAATTCTAAGATGGTTCAGATTCACCTTTTTATTAGTCCATTTTTCTTCAGGGGTTATTCCAGCAACAGCCTTAGTAGGACTTCTGTTCTTTAGATAAACTGCTGTGTTCACTGCCTCAGCCCAGAACTTCATCCCGAGTCCGGCATCTCGCAGTAAGCATCTAACCTTCTCAATGACAGTCCTGTTGGCTCGTTCCGCGACGCCATTTTGCTGTGGACAATTTGGCATAGTTTTCTGGTGCCTGATTCCACATGTCTTGAGATGTTGCTGAAACTTAGAACTCATATATTCTCCGCCTCTATCACTTCTCAGTACTTTTATTTTCTTTCCAGTTTCATTTTCGACAAGGGCTTTAAATTGTTTGAAATATTCAAAGGTCTGATCTTTTGATTTCAAAAAATAAATAAATTGCTTCCTTGTGTAATCATCAATAAAACTAAGAAAATATTTAGCACCTCCTTGAGACGACTGTTGTATGGGACCACAAAGGTCAGTATGTACTAGACCCAGTACCTCTGTAGCTCTGTTATACGACCTTTTGGGAAAAGGAAGCCTACTCTGTTTCCCTTCCACACATGAAATACATTTATGAAAATTAGAAGTATTAAAAGATATACCTTTTGCCATACCCTTTTGTAAAAGTTGCATACTTCTAGAATTCAGGTGGCCGAGACGTCTGTGCCACAACTCCTGGGATGAAGAGTCCACTGCTGCTGATGCCATGATAGTGCACTCCTGTGCCACAGCACAGCTGTTGTCTGACACAGTATCAAGCTGATAGACACCATTAACTTGAGTACCAGTAGCTAAAACCTTACCTTTGCTATAAATAGTACATGAATTACTGTTAAAAGTGACTACATAACCCTTTTTGGTCATAGCACTGACAGATAAAAAGTTAGTACTTAAATTAGGTACATAATAAGTATCACTTATTGTCCTTACGCAGTCTTTCAAACGAACTTGCACGTCCCCTAAGCCCGCGGTTGATAACCTTTCACCGTTTGCTATGCTTACGTCAATAGGTTCACAACGGTTACACTTCACCATCGCTTTTTCACTATTACACATGTGGTTTGTAGCTCCAGAGTCTATGTACCACATATCACTTTTTATTTTAACAGAGAGAGCTGTCAGAAGAGCCTCATTTTTGTTCGCTGGCTTCTTCGCAGAATGTCTCTGGGTCGGTGGGTCATTCTCTTGGTTTTGTCCTTTAGCTGTCCACTTTTTCTTTGGACAGTTCCTTAACATGTGTCCCGTGATACCACAACCAAAACACTTCGGTTGCTTTTGTGTAAAAAGTGCTGTTTCTTCACTTTTTCCTTCCCGTCTTTGGGTTTCCTGCAGTAATTTTGATGAAATAATTTCCGTAGACAGCTTCGGTGCCGAATGCTCAATCGCCATGATTAGTGGGTCATAATCGTCTGTGAGCCCACTCAGCATAATAATAGCAACAAATTCATCGTCTAACGGAGATTCTATTTCACTTAGCTGATGTGAAATTTCTTTTATTTTATTTAAGTAAACTTCCATCGAGATATTTTCGGACAACTTCGTGCTAAAGAGGCTACGCAATAAACCTAATCTTCTGCTTAGGCCACGTCCCTCATATGCTTTTTGCAGTATTGTCCACGCTTCGTGTGCACTCTTTGCTGCACGAATGTACGGTATCACGGATGGTGCTACGGAAAGTGCAATGCGTGCCAGCGCTTTATCGTGCTTTTTCTTGTCGCCACCTTCTTTTGGTTCTGCTTCCACGCAGTCCCATAATTCCTCGTGAATGAGCAACATGCGCATTGTAAATTTCCACGTTGAGTAGTTCTCTCCACCTGTGAGTTTCTCAACGCCGGTTTGCCCGATCGTCATTGAGGCCATCTTTCTTGAATGCCGAGTCACGCCGTGTGATGTCGGTAATTATATCAAGCAAGATAAATCTTACCAAAATATTACTTATTTTCACTTCTCCCAACCACGCTCTGCTACCATGTTAGAAATGATCGTGGAAAAGGAAAAGAGTTGTAGAGATTTCAGTAGATTTATTCTGTGTACGAACGGGCTAAACATACCAGTATCTTTTAGTATACAAATGTAATGTCAAAACACTAATAGTCTCCGTTGTCAACGTTACCTGTCTTTTTTTTAATTTACACCAAGAAGTTGTGTTTACAATATTATATTAACAATATTTCCAACAATAATTATAATTATAATTATAATTATTAGTCTTATAATTCGATGGTGCCGGCTTCACGCACGAAAAAACATGACTCATGCGTTACCTTGCTCTGAGGCGTTCTATAGGCTTGAAAAGCAAGCGAGAGCGCGGAACGAGCGACAAAGAGGCACAATCGGCCTATCAATATTTTCTTATGACGTCATGTTCATCCATCGTCAGTAAACCGACTTTGACAACCGATGATTTTTTTTTGTATATTATTTAGTTTGTAATTACGATAAATTTGAACACCACCATTCGTAGGGAAAAAAGCTGCTGTATGACATAGGTATTCTAGTTAGATTGGATTAGTTCCTATTTTTGTCACTTCACAGACAAGTTGGTGGCGCTATATTTAAGTAGCTTATACATATAAGTATAACATTTTGAGCGACTACATCCATTTTATCGCAGCTTTGACATACATTCGTATTCAAGAAGCGCACTTAGTTATGTAATGAATTAATTCTTTGCAAATAACGCTTCTTTCTATACGCTGGTGTCAATAGTTGGGTTTTATATGGGTTTGATAGACGCAAAGCTGCGAATTTCGTTTAAATAGTCTATGAATTGGTTTGAATGGCCCTATGCGTTCGGAAGTACTGTGAAACATAAAAGTATTGTTTTTGAATACGAGTGTAAGTCAATAGATAGTTATGTAAGTTAATAGTCCCTAAAGTTTTAGATGCTTCCAATTTTTCCAACATTACCTTTTGTTATGTATATAGCCGATATATTATATCTCATGTGTTAGCAACCGTAGCGCCATCTGGCGGCTATGAGTCAGAAACTGGGAACAAGTTCCAGTTTACCTGCGTGTGGCGTGACGTAGTCGTTGTCAAAGTGTGGGTAGGACGGCCAAGCGTTATGAAGGTCATTAAGTTTGCCTTTAAATAGCGGGGTATAATTATTAGAGGTGTCATTCGCGTCTGTGAGTTTGAGGAGGACGAAGCTCTGCCCGAATTGTATTGTAAGGTCACGTAAGCCATTGTTTATTTTAATGTGTAAAGTGTAATATGGCGATAGTGTGTGTAAATGTATGGGCAGTGTGAGTAAGAATGTATCTTTAAATATGTACCTGTGAACCTTAATATTGATATTTTTATGGATAATACAATAAATGTTTATATATTTAAGACGCATTTTCACTTCTGACGTTTAAACATGATAATTTCGAAATCGACTAGCCGCCCAGTGCGGCATAATATTTTATAAATTTTCAACCTTAAAAAATAATTTACGACAAATCATCTCGTTTCTCCTAAGTGTTTAAAATTAAAAGGCGTAGAGACAATATTTTCTAATTTTAATTGAATTTCACAAGCCCGGGAAATAATCGGGCCACTACGTGCTACCGACGCGTAAACAACGACAGCCTTCGTGGTACGAATTAAACAACAAACTGAAGCATCATTTTAATAAAATTTTATTCTTGTCAACTTATGTACCTACCAATTATCTGATCATATTATATTCAATATTTATTCGAATTTACTAAATACACATTGAGAAACGCCTCTTTCCTTGAAGTCGTTTTTTTCGTGCAAAATTTACGTTAGTCAAAGTTTATAGAAGAGATTTTTAAAGAACGAAGAAAGAAGAATCTATGAGATTTTAAGTTGTTCAAGTTGTTTGCATGGAGTTCGGAAAAGTAGCTTATGTGTATTCTTGCTATAATAAAATAAAATAAAAACCCTAGAGTTTATACTTACTAATATTAATGAAACGCAAATGTGTAACATAATAATATTATCTCACAATATTATTCATAAGTAGTTTTTAACAGTTATTTGACGTGATTTTAAATTAATAATAATGCGACTCTCGTTGGAACTTTGAATTATATTATCACGACAATGTCAAGATAGAATTGGATATTATTACTATCTAATATATTTATGGTCCTTAAGCCTATCTAAAAAAGTATTAGAAACGGAAGTGAGAAATTCCTAACTGTAAAAGGGGGCACCTTCTATGTCTGGTGGTGACAGCTGTGCCACCCTCGATATCGCCGCGTTTCAAAATGGCCGTGAAATATAAGTCTAGTACTCGTTGACTCAGCGATCCGAGTGGATCTTGTCCTCCAACACAATAAGGCGCCGTTGTCCATTTTTCGGCTTCCTGGACTGGACGTCATCACTTCAAAATTATACATCATTTATGACCAAGTTACAGCTGACCACACCCTGTGGGGGTAAGCTTTTATGGTTTAAGACCAAATTTCTCCATAGCTCTTTTTACAGCAGGGCAAGTCAAGTACCTAATTAACCCCTAAGATTTTTCTCGTTTCTCTTAAGGGATCCTGCATCTCACACGAGATTTTTTTTAAATACTATTACTACTTTTTTTTACTTTTACTTTATTACAAGTTGTAGATATTTTTGGTTTTATTTGATTTGACTAGTACTGCTTATCACCATTTTATTTTGTTGAAGAATTAGTCGTTGTGTTTCGGATATAGCAATCATGAATGCGCTGTGCTGCACTAACGGTTTATAGTTACCACCATCTTACTTGTTACTCCAGTAAAACAGTTTTGCTGTATTTCAAAGAGAAGACAGGCAGTATAATAACTGGCATAGAGACTTAAAATCTTATGCCTAAGGTAGGCAACACAACAATTTGCTTATCCAAATGGCATATAAAGTTAGCAACTATTAATAAGCTCCAACTAAGACAAAATTAATTATAATAAGGAACTTAACCCTTTATATTAAATAAAGCCTAAAATTTACTTTAAAGTACCTTAATATTTTGTACCTTAATATAAATTAATGTACGTTTACTAAGGCTAGCAATTGCCCGTGGCTAAGCCCGTGTCAGCAAAAAAAAAAAAAATTCAAATGTATCCTATGTTACTACCAGTACCTTTAAAAATACTTGTACAAAGTTTGAAAATGGAATTTGATCGATAGATCTGTTGAGTAGTTTTCACTTAAAAGAGTAACAAACATCCCTACATTCACATTTATAATATTAAATAAGGATTAGCAATCGGTAAACATAAAGATGCTTTTGTACAAAATATTATATTATGTAGTTTTTACAGTACCAGTGCTCAGACAAATCGTATCGATAAACTTTTATTAACGACCTGAGAATACACATGGCTCCAAAGAGGAAAAGAGGATGGAAACTCTTTGAAAATATACTCTTTACAATAATTTCTAAGAGCTTTGAAATATAAATATTCTTAAGAACCACGTACAACATAATAAGTATTATTATGTTAAAAGGGGTCTCAATATTATGTTGAGAGTTGTCTCGATTGGAGATTTTGTATAAATGATTATAAAAAAATAGCTTAAACTATCACATTCATCACATATCTTCACACACATTACAACACACATTCACACACATCAATTTAATTTCTTGACAATATTAAAAACCGTACCTTAAAATGTTAAGTCTAAAACTCTAAAACTCCATCTAGTAGGAGGGCGTTTAACACTACATTTGCCCATGCGCGGTCTCCACTGCAGAACATGTTACACTAAGGGTCTGTTTCACAATATACTATTAAAATACCCTATAGCTATATGACACATAAATTAACTGACAAATAAATCTTCATGTTAGTCTTGATTGGGTTTCACCATCATCTTCCCTGTAAATTTATTTGGCAGATCCCTATTTGGCACTTACTGGTTAGTAGGCTTGGCAACCTCGCATTTCATAGTTCCATTTTACGATTAATATGTTTTAGAAAAACATTCCATGTTGTAAATATACATGAAAATATGTTTTTATAATTTAAATGTATGTATCATACCATACCCTTAATTATTAAACGATCAAAACACAATTTAAATTATTTTGTATATTACTGTTACCGGAACGTCAAATTGTCAAATGTCGTGAAGCTGTCAACCGCGTATATATCTGTCAACTAATTTATCTGACAGATGAATTTGCTAATGGCCAGTTGATCCGACCTATAGTTTACAGGGAACTTTATTAGCCAAATATTGCTATTTGTCAATTGTGAAACAAAAACGTTGTAGTTATGTGGTAAATATGTTGCAAATAGCTTAATTGGAACTTTATTAGGACATTGTGAAACAGACCCTAATCATGATAATAATAATATTATAATGTTAGTATTCCAATATTCCAATTTCCAATCAGATGTAATCTATACCTAATTTCCATAATCTAAAATAATCCAGCCATTAGCTTTCTGAATAATCCAATTAAAAAAAATACAATAGTCTGATATACATTGCCTTAAGCCTAATGGATTTAATACCATTATAATTGTTATTAGCTTATTACAAATAACTAGCTGTTGCCCGCGGCTTCACTCGCGTTACCTACGATTTACGATATACGGACCAGCGATGCCTTAGTTGCTTTATTTGTCATTCAGAATATCATCTGCCTATCCTTTTCTTAACTATATTTCAGGGTAGGCTTCCAACCTAACCGGATTCAGCTGAATATCAGTATTTTTAATGGACTGACCTCTGACCACTACAAGCCAGTAATTGGGTGATACGGTACCTACCGCGGTAGGACTGGTTGTCAGACTCTCGGGCTTTTGACGACCCGTAACGACTGTCAAAGATCCACGAATGACAGCCGGGACCAACGGATTAACGTGCTTTCCGAGACACGGAGGAGTCTCGGTATGGTAAAGATGGTCAGCCATCCATGGGTCAACCTCGGCAAGCGTTGCTTAACCTGGTGAATCGATCCGCGCGGCTATTATTGCTTAACCACAATTTTAGTTTAATTCTTCATCCTTTAAATTATCAGTCTGATGATAAGGATACATAAAAACCTTTTTGATATTGACCTTCACGGAAACACAATTAAGGATAAGCAATTCTAATGCCAAAACATTTATTCCTTTCATAACACCTCGACAGTGACTAGGTCACATTTACATATTCCAAAACAGGCTCCCCCTGTATTTGATCGGGACGTATTCCGAGATACATATATTGAATTTGGGGCAGTGCTTGAATTTCAAACATGGAGCTATGGCTCTTTGTTATCTGAATTTTGAATAATAAATAAATAAAAATATGTAAGTAGCATTAATGTTTGGGTTTGTGGAAAAACAAAAGAGAAATGGAAAAAAATGTATCTCAATGATATTTAAGTCTCGTAGGCCATAACAGTTCAAGTGTGGTGGCCGTTTTTGGATAGACCAAGTGTAGAACGGCCATTGTCCAGGTGGGATGACGATCCCTGTTCGTGTTGTGTGCGAGTGTCAAGAGATCAGTTGTCTTGGCGTTCATTGAATGAGGCCTATGTTCAGTAGTGGACTGATAAAGGCTGATGATGATGATGTTTAAGTGCGGGCTAATTGTTTGATATTGCGCAGCCAATCATTATTTCAATCTATTTTCAATTTCTTGCCGCCCATTGCCGAAGAAAGAAATCTTTCGGTCACCGTCAATTCAGCACCCCTAGACAAGTGGCAAACACAAAAAAAGAATAGAAGCGAGTGTTTGCCACTTGTCAAATGATCTCCACCATTACCGAGTAAAGCCTTAATTAAACTAAACTTAGAGGTCATACTGCCTTTTTTTCTCCCAATATTGTTGTGTTATCAGATTTTCAGATATAAAGTTCAGAAAAATCTTATTTCAATTATATATCACTCAATTCTCAGATTTAAAGACCTTAAAATACCTAATATAAAATCTTCTATACATTAAAATCCATGGCTGAATAGCCAAAGAAATCGAGTTGAAAACACGTTCAGTGCAGACGTGTTCTCCCAGTGCCCTGTTTTTAGAATAAATTAGGAAATATCTTTGGAAGATATAACTCTATTTTAAAGCTGTCTATGCCAGAACATTTCTCTGCATCCATGGAATTCTGGTCCATACAATTGAATATTTGAGATTTCTTTTACGGACATTGTTTTGGACGTTGGATTCTATTTGTTTATGATAAGAAAAGTAACTTTTTAAATTGTTGGAGTAGCTAAGAAAATAAGGAAGAAGCTGAAATAGATACCTTGACTAACCTGATTTGATTACCTGGATTAGTAAAATTTTGTTACACAAGTCCCCTTTTGTCTAGATCCAGGTAACTTTTGTAGTACCTCTCATATAATATAGAAAGTGTAGGTAAGTGAAATAAATTATATTTCTTCCAAAACCACTCACCCGGAAACCAAGACCTAAATAAATTAGAAGTGACCAATCCCATTTTTTTTTGACTGACAAAATTTTCTATTTTCATCTTTTATGACGTGGCATTAAAAACCCACAACCCCAAATTTTCACTCTTCTACGATCAACCCCTGTTTTTGAAGTGAAACTTCTTTAGAATCGTTGTGATTTCAAACCGGATGTAACGGAAAAAATGACAGGTAAGAGACACATACAAAAAGCGAGAGAGCAAATGTCGGTGTATGTATATTGCAGACTGTTTGATACTTGCTTGTATTTGAGCATTTTACATGTGTTTCACTTCTATCGTGTGTGAATCGCACACACCTGTTTTTTTAAATTGCAATATTTTAGTTTTATCTGAGCGAAATCTGTCGAGGCAGCTAGTATATGTACAAACCACTTAAGCTACTCAATGATAATATTGATCGTACCCATGATGACGCTAAGCCCCAGTAGCTCGATAGGTACTCAAATCGGAACACCATCATTTATTCAGAGACGGAACGGCACGTATCCTATGTAAATGGAAATCCTGAAAGCCTTATTTTTGACGGGTCTACGTGTGTGACTTACCAATTAAATGCTTATTTCAGTTAACGTTCATTTTATATGCGCTCTTATTAATGACGTTAATGTATTATTTAATGGATTATTATCATTAGCAACTTTGTCATTAGCATCATCATCATTATCGTCAATATTATCGATATAATAATCATAATTATTAGGAAGAGTTTTAGCAACATCATAATCATTGAATTTATACTGTACATCTATTTTTCTATGCAACTGGTTAACTTAAGTAAAACTTCTTTAGCTGCGACCAGAGGGCGACTCAGTTTTTTTTGACGTAAGTAATGCTCAGTATTCTATATTCAAAAATATAGAATCAAATATCAAATGTACTTTATATTTGCGTACTCAAAGGTGTAGCATTATTCAGACTCATTCACGATAAAAAAATATTTTCTTGTCATTTGTTGTATTTTTAGACAGTTTTATTGGTCTGGAATTATTAAAATATGTAATGACTAATAACAAACCGCTTAAAGAATAAGGCGAAGATCCTCTCCTCGTAGCTTTAGAGCAAAAAACACCTGAAATTTGAAATTAAGGCAATTTTTTAAACATTCAAAACTAAGCTGCAGTTTTGGAACATATGGCTTTTTTAAAGTACAAAAACTTCATATTATTTAAACTTTATTTAATCCTAAAATCCATTAACATATCTTGATGGATTTTTTATATTTTTAGTTTGCCAAATTCAAAAGTAGTGCAAAATGGCAGACATTTGATAAATCCTTTTATTAAGATCTATATTATCTAGAAATTTTACGTAAAGTAAACAGACTGGACGAAAGGCTTTACACGTAAAGAGATGACCACAACTTAATGTATTCATGTCGCATCCAGCTCAAAGTGGATTGAGCAGGTAATTCATATTCATGGCGTTTATTATACAACATCAACAATTATTAATAAACACAAAGTTAATATTAACAAACAACAAATTTTATTGATAAGGGATTTAAACCACATAGAGATGACTTTTACGGATTTTATCGCGGTTTATTTAGTTTTTTATGGGCCCGACGTTTCGTGTTGTGTGTTGTGGTGTGTCTAGATGTTCACATCTAATATCATATTCACCTCCATATTTAATAAAGTGTTACATGGAAAGATGGAATGAAATAAACAGATACAGCCTAACATCGCGTACACAGAAAGGATATTTCACTGAGGGAATCCTGGGTATATACAGCTCATAAGTGAATCCCACATAGAGTCAGGAACCTACTCGGTCCTACGTCAAAAAAAAACAAACATACACACACACGCACACAGGCATGAATGCACGCAGACATAAAGGAAATGAGAGTCAGGGTATCGCGCGGCGTGCCATTTACAGACATGGCATGTTACGCACTGCTATGTGGTACCACACACCACAATAAAGACTAACAAAATTCATGCTCGAGGAATATTGCTAACAAATAATACTATTATAATATCATATGAATTGATCCTAATGATATTAACTATTTTTATTGTAAATCATAATTGGGGTTGCCTCTTCTCCGAGGCAGTCCGAGGCAAGGCGAGCGCGAGAGTTACCTATACTCTTGAGTTTGCCCTGCCTCGGCTTGTCATTTATAATATATTATTAATAGGCGGACTAAGACGTCTCTGGCGAGATACTATAGCAAGTTTTCAAGCGAGATTGTAAAGCCGCCATGGAAAACGGACGATTTATTGATTTATTTATATAGAATTGTTGTATATGTAACATAAAATTATACTAATGTAGCCAACAAGGCTCCATTAATATATTATTAGTAATCAGAAAGTAATTCAGAGGCAATGACTTTTAACATTCAAACATACGAAATTGTGATTACTTTGTATGTAAATTATTCTGAATATATAAAAGGATTGTACGAGAAAGTTCCACAAAGTATATTATTAAATCTGTATACGCCAACAAAGGACATAATTTTCCATGTCAAATTCCATATTAACTCGCAAAATTATTATAATCCATGACTTTAAAGGAATTTCGCGTTCACATTCAAGTTCGTTTTGTCCTTTGTTCCAACTTTACGATTGTGGAACAAGTTTGTTCTATTGGTATCCTGGCATACGGTTAGTGGTGTGACGGGTAAATTCATTTTATTGTTTAAATTGATATGGAAATTTTGAAGGCAAAATTCATTTTGGCGTTCAGCAAAATCATCGACCACACAACTTATATACTCCTAATGTTTGATTTTTCGTATTAAATGCATTCTGGCAACTAGCTGAGGTGAGATGAAGGGGTTGCAATGCTGTGATTAGATAATTCAATGTCATACATTACCAATCACGAAACGTTAAAAAGAAATGGATATATTTCGCAACGGGAAAGAATGAGACGACACGATAGATTGAGTACATTGTTTCCGGCTTACATCGGAACTATAAGTCAGATGTGTCGCCAGAACCCTTTTATTAGGAGTCTATGGGTTATGTGGTCGATGAGCAAAATATTGCAATGAGTCTATGGCCAAAAAATTAAATGTACTTCTGTATCAAATCAAGAAATTTGAAAAAGGAGTGTGAGTCAAGATAAAAGGTCTCGCTTGAATGCTGAAACTTTCAATATTTTCCTTGAAAATACTTTCGCGGTCAAAATTTTCAATTTAGCTCTAAGAATGTAGAATCGTGAGTAAATATAGTAGCAGCCCGGATATATTATGTCCCACTGCTGGGCACGGGTCAACTCGAAATCTGTTGAGGAGGATAATGGGCCATAGTTCACCAATGCGCTGGCCCAATGCGGGTCGGTGAACTTCACATATCTTCAATCGGCTTCCTCGCGATATTTTCCATCTCCGGTGAGTGAGCGATGGTGTCGTGATTAGGGTGCACTTAGAAGTTCAGAAAGCCTTATTAAGGTGTGTCAGGATCGAACCCGGAACCTTTCGCACAGGAGGCCGAATCCATACCCACTGGACCGTCGCTCATAATGTTGAAAATTGTAATTATGTATTATAATACAGTCTGTAATGTTTTTGAAAAATTTGAGAAGGTACCTACCTACCTACCTATGTATCCCCTCTGAGAAATAGATCATCAGACCAACCCGAGGCTTGTATCCTTTTTACCCTCGTAAAGACAGTGGACATTTATGATTGGACTGGATATATAATATCTTGCTTGTATTTTTTGACTATAAAATATTTTTTATATCTATAGAATTTACTATTTATGTTATATTAAAATAACGACTAAGTGCGAGTTGGACCCGAGCACGTAGGGTTCTGTACCAGAAATAATTTGTAATCATTTCTAGCGTCTACGTGTGTCCATTATTAAGGCCAGTATATTCGGGCGTTTTATGCATTGAGCGCTGTCGCCCTTCCCGCACGACGAGTTACGCGTAGTCTTCAAACAAATGAACTTTCTTGAACCCGGCGTGAACTTATTGTCCGTCCTAGTATAATTTTAAACGTATGGCAACTTACTAGGTTTTTTTTTTACTTTAGTTTATTTCATAAGAATTACATTATATAAAGAGCGTTTTATGGTTTTGTTATCGATCCTGAACACACATGATCATTTTCTATTTTAATAATTACTAAGTTTTTGTATTAAAATGGATACGTTACGTGAGTATTTAATCTTGAACATATTAAATACATATTTCCCTTCGCAGATTTTTTGAAGGCATATTTAGGACACTATTACTGCTTTCATATTTTCATTTTCATATTCATACCGTATTTGTGTCAATAACTTTCAAATTATTGCATTATAATTGCCAATTTTTAAAGTATTAAATTGATATAGTATATATATATATATATATATATATATATATATATATATATATATGCGCCATCGCTGACTTTTTTAAGATACACATTTCCCCTATACATTATTTTGTTATATCTTAAAGGGTTTAGGCAGCATTTTCGTTGAAAACTCCCAGGCGGCCTATTTTTTTCCGACACGTCCAACAATTATTGTTATATTTTGGCTAAGGCTTATAAAATTTTAATAAATTATATACAAAAACCTTCCTCTTGAATTGTCCTATCTATTAAAAAACCGCATTAAAATCCGTTGCGTAGTTTTCAAGATTTAAGCGTACAAACGGGTACAGGGACGGAGAAAGCGACTTTGTTTCATAATATGTTTAAATGGATATAGCATGATATTGCTAAGAGATAGACATATGCCATCGTGGACTTTTTTGTAGACCTATTTAAGCTTCACAATTCCACCATACATTTTTTTGTTGTATCTCAAAGGGTTTAGGCAGCGTTTTCGTTGAAAACTCCCAGGCGGCCTATTTTTTTCCGACACGTCCAACAATTATTGTTATATTTTAGCCAAGGCTTATAAAATTTTAATAAATTATATACAAAAACCTTACTCTTGAATTGTTCTATCTATTAAAAAAACCGCATCAAAATCCGTTGCGTAGTTTTGAAGATTTAAGCGTACAAACGGATACAGGGACGGAGAAAGCGACTTTGTTTCGTAATATGTTTAAATGGATATAGCATGATATTGCTAAGAGATAGACATATGCCATCGTGGACTTTTTTGTAGACCTATTTAAGCTTCACAATTCCACCATACATTTTTTTGTTGTATCTCAAAGGGTTTAGGCAGCGTTTTCGTTGAAAACTCCCAGGCGGCCTATTTTTTTCCGATACGTCCAACAATTATTGTTATATTTTAGCCAAGGCTTATACAATTTTAATAAATTATATACAAAAACCTTACTCTTGAATTGTTCTATCTATTAAAAAAACCGCATCAAAATCCGTTGCGTACTTTTGAAGATTTAAGCGTACAAACGGATACAGGGACGGAGAAAGCGACTTTGTTTCGTAATATGTTTAAATGGATATAGCATGATATCGCTAAGAGATAGACATATGCCATCGTGGACTTTTTTGTAGACCTATTTAAGCTACACAATTCCACCATACATTTTTTTGTTGTATCTGAAAGGGTTTAGGCAGCGTTTTCGTTGAAAACTCCCAGGCGGCCTATTTTTTTCCGACACGTCCAACAATTATTGTTATATTTTAGCCAAGGCTTATAAAATTTTAATAAATTATATACAAAAACCTTACTCTTGAATTGTTCTATCTATTAAAAAAACCGCATCAAAATCCGTTGCGTAGTTTTGAAGATTTAAGCGTACAAACGGATACAGGGACGGAGAAAGCGACTTTGTTCCGTAATATGTTTAAATGGATATAGCAAGATATCGCTAAGAGATAGACATATGCCATCGTGGACTTTTTTGTAGACCTATTTAAGCTACACAGTTCCACCATACATTTTTTTGTTGTATCTCAAATGGTTTAGGCAGCGTTTTCGTTGAAAACTCCCAGGCGGCCTATTTTTTTCCGATACGTCCAACAATTATTGTTATATCTTAGCCAATATATATAAAAACTTAATAAATTATACACAAAAACCTTCCTCCTAAATTGTCCTATCTATTTAAAAAAACCGCATCTAAATCCGTTGCGTAGTTTTAAAGATTTAAGCGTACAAACGGTTACAGGGACGGAGAAAGCGACTTTGTTTTATAGTAGTAGATATTCTTCTTTGCATTATTAATAATAATAATAATATCTATGGACGCTTTTCACACCACGTCAATCTAGTCCCGTGGTAAGTACTCGAAGAGACTTGTGTTACGGGTACCAGACAACGGAAATACAATATATTTAATACGTTTTATATCAATACTTATATTTAAGATTTTTATTATATAATACACATATTTAATACACATCCATGACCCAGGAACACAGAAACTTTTTTGTTCCCTGGCGGGATTCGAACCCGCGACCTCCGGCTTGAACGCCAACGCGCTAACCATTGAGCCACAGAGGTCATATTACAAATAGACACACAAATCATTGTAAACAAAATAAGTGTTAATTATCACCTCCATCACCATTCATCACCACCACCACCACCATCATTATTCTCGTCAGCGTCATCACCACCATCATTATAATCATCAACTTCATCATCATCACTATTACAATTTACACCCCCCTCCCTCATCACCACGATCACCACCATCATTATTCTCGTCAGCGTCATCACCACCATCATTGTAATCATCAACTTCATCATCATCACTATTACAATTTACACCCCCCTCCCTCACCACCACCATCATCACCAGCACCACCATCATCACCACCACCACAATCACCGCGATCATCATGATCACCACAACCACCACTGCCACCACCACCCTCATTATGATCATTATTATCACCACCACCATCATCATCATCACCACCGCCACCATCATCATCATGTGTGCAATTTTGATTCTTATCGATACAAAAATTTATGCACAAATATTTTTTTTTCTTTAAACCTCGAATAGAATTTAAAATTAATATTTTTTTAATAAAGATGCGAGTAGCAAGGGATCGACCGTCTTGGCGTTCATTGAGGGAGGCCTATGTTCAGCAGTTGATGGATAAAGGCTGATGATGATGATGAATTAGTAACATTAAATCGATATTAAAATAAAAATGAGGAAAAAAACACGCTGATGATCATGATTACGACAAAAATGAGAAAAAAACATTAAAACTAAATATTGTTCAAATTTTTATTTTTATTTCCTATGTACACTATCATACCAGACACCGGCTTATATATTCCACACGTTGTTTTAACCATAGATTATACACTTATATACTGGTTTTAACGATCTATAGCGGAGGGGAGCCGCCAGGCAGCAACGAAACATAGGTCCTACTTTGTTAACGCCTCGCAGGCAACTAAATTGAGGCCGCGCTGGGGACTAGTCGAGTTTTTCACATTATTTGATATTAAGAAAAATAAAAACATTTATTTAAAAAAGTAAGATCAGAATAAAATTCTAAATGTTATTACCTATTTTTTCATATAAATTTTGTAACTTAAAATCTCACATTCTTCAATTACAACTAGAAAAATAATCAAAAACATCTTGTGTTTGTGATTTTTTTTTATCGAGGCAAGTTACAATGATCGTGTTTTGAATAGGTTAATAAAAAAGAATGTATACTAAACTACAACATATATTTTTAACGGATCAAAAAAACCAACATTACTATGTTTACGACTTAAACAAAAACAGGCGCTTTGGGATATACTGGCCTTAATATGGAGCGAAAACCGGAAAAAAATATTTTGTCGTATGGACAGACGTACGAACGGACAGCAAAGTCTTAGTAATTGGGTCCCGTTTTTACCCTTTGGGTACGGAACCTTAAAATGGCGTGGTCTGATGTTCTGCTAATATACAACAGCATCAATATAAGTTAGATAAAACTACACACAGTATGTATTATTTAAAACCTGTTTATAATGTTTTTATAAGGGTTGACCCTTTAAATATATCTGAAATCAAGCGAGTAGGGTGGTGGTGGCCGATGCGCTGGCCAACTGTTGGTGACCTTTACAGACCGATATATGGTGGTGGTGACTGGTTCCCTCACGACTTTTCCTTCACCGGTGAGCAAGCGATAATCTTATGGTCAGGTGGTCAAAACCTAGATCAAGGCACAGGTCAGGGTCGATCCTGGAACGCTTAACCGATACCTACTAGGCTATCGTCATTTAATATGTTTAGTAATTTATGGATCGAGTTTTTGGGACTTGAAAATTCGAACGCCCAAGAAACTCTTTCTTGTATTGGATTCAAGAGACATTCGTAGACAATAAGTCTGACAAATTATGACTTCTTAGAACTCGACATTAATAAATTTAAGTTTTAGGTAAGTATTTTTAGGGTTCCGTACCCAAAGGGTAAAAACGGGACCCTATTACAGAGACTTCGCTGTCCGTCCGTCCGTCTGTCACCAGGCTGTATCTCAAGAACCGTAATAGCTAGCAGTTGAAATTTTCACAGATTGTGTATTTGTGTTGCCGCTATAACAATAAATACTAAAAACAAAATTATAATAACTAGGGGCTTCCATACAAAAAATGTGATATTTCAGCCCTTTTTTATAGCTTCCACTCACCGAGCTGGATCTCAAGAACCGTAATAGTTAGAAAGTTGAAATTTTAAAGAAGAAAGAAGAAATTTGCGCAGATTACGTATTTTTATTGTAGCTACAACAACAAAAAAATCAAATTTCAAAAAAATAATTAAGGGGGGCGTTTTTTGCTGTATGTCATGAGCAAGTACAAGTAAGTACAAAAGAACAAGTATTTTTACCGTTTTTTCTAGTACGGAACGCGCTTGGCCGGTTTTTTATATAAATGCACCATGTACCCCTAACATATAATTAATCTATTTAGAAACAAGCACGTACAAAATTTAATAAAACAACATCTTCCGGGGTTGCTCGTTTATCATGTTTTCCAGACCAATGAGATATTTCTCGGGAAGTGGTACTTCCAAGTTTCTAGTAAAAACTCCGATTAGATTTCATTTACGTCCTATATAAAAACCAATGCATATTTTTGCTGAATGTATATTATATTAATAAAATTTGAGATTTTTAGAAATATATAATATATATTTCTAAAAATCTCAAATTTTATTAACTAAGACCTATGGACTCAGCTACATTTAATCGAGCGTCTAAAAATTAAAGAAAAATAAAAAATAAAAACTGAGACTTATTGAAATAAGTAATGCAACTTACATACACTTTTATCGCTATTTAAAATAAATTAAATTTATCTATGTATTATTATGGATCCTAGACATAACATCAAGCCACGCCGACATTTCCTCCAATTGCCAACATAGATAATATAGAAAATTGTAATTTCTAGATATAAGAAATAATTCGTACAGTTCGATTCCAATTTCTATCTATTTTCTACCACATATGAAACACACGTTACAGCACTACACGTAATCCTTTGTTGTGTTAAACTATGGTTGAATGCCTTCAATGAATGCGACGTAAGGATTGGGACGGCGCTTGTGAGCGTTATGTATACTGTGATGAAGTTTTCCTAGAGATAAAGGTATTCTTTTAAGTTGCTGGTTGGTGATATAGAGATATGTTAGTGAAAATCTGTAGCGCCATCTGTTATCGGCGGATGGGAATTTTAGTTTTCCCCCTTTTATTTATTTAATAATTTATGTACACGGAAAGAAGTTTGTGTCACTGAGAAAATAAAATTAAGAAGGAATCTCTTCCAGCAGACCTTATACTGAAAAAAAATGAAACCTGCGGCCATAATTAGGGTGTATATAAAATTAAATTTTAGTTGTTTTCTACAAATAATTACGCGAATTTTGATCATTATTACAATATTCATATTATCATTCATATTATCATACCTACCACATTTTTTAGATTTAACGTGGGTGTTCAAGACGAGGCTCCCGAAAATGATTTGTACGCACGTTCCACCCCTTTTATATAGTTTCAATAAGAGGCAAACACTCCACCTTACTATCTTCAGACTCAGCGAATCCCACACACACATGGGATGCGTAAGAGCATTTCACGGCGTAAAAAAAAAATGGATGGTTATCCACGCAAAGCCTAACCACTGGCAAACCTACTGTGAATAATAAATGCATTTTACTTTAAAATTGTCATCTATAATTCAGTTTAGTGCTACAAAATTATCCATAATTCGTGGCGGTATTGCATGAACGAATAAATACGAAAATGATGTGCTATCAGTTTCGATCGGCCGAAAATAAAATGAACATGAGGGAAATCACGGGCGTTACATATTTAGTATCGGCCGCGTTTCGGTTATTATCGATAACTTCATGTGTATGAATAAATAACTTTTTAAATGCGGTACAGTCGGATGCGATGTACCTTTACTGTTAGCTTTTTTATTTTTCTGACGAGAGAACTTGTAAGAGGTAGTGCCATGCTGCTTTGCAGCCGAATTGGACTGGCATGACCGGGATGGTACCTCTCGCTCACATAATACCGGCGTAAAGTGCAATTATGCTGTCGCGTTTTGTGCGGTTTGTGAGTTTCCGGTGGGCCATTGGGGGTATAGGTAAAAGGAAGGCGTCGATAGTCGCCAAAAGGCTTCGACTGTTCGTTTGCCCTCCTATGCTATAAAAAAAACTACTGCTTAATTTAAATGTTACAATAATATAGTGGTAATTACGGAAAAAAAATACTCCTCGACACATAAAATATAATATTTATCTTTACAATATCTGGTCAATATCATCTTTTATATAAATATTAAGTGAAGCTTACTTATTAAATTAATAATCAAGATCGTCGAGATAAACAGCCCCAGGGGAGCATTAGTCGACGAAGATTTTATTTTCTACCCTCGCTTCAGTTATAAACTTAATTTACTCTTTCATGACTAAGGTTTATTTGTATCATAATTTAGTTTTAATCTTACTAATCCTTATAAAATTATTATTTGTCGGTAATAAATATGAGACCTGTTGCCTGAAATAAAACGCCTGATTGGGTTTCAAGGTCACCTATGAAAACGTGTTCATCGGCTGTTGGATATTTTGCCCTTATGGTGTAATAGTAAAGTATCAACCCTTATATAATATGTCCCACTGTTGGGCATGGGTCGTCTCCTCGAAATCAGATGAGGAGAGTAATAGGCCATAGTTCACTGATGCGCTGCCCCAATGCGGGTTGGTGAACTTAACATACCTTCAAAGGCTTTCAATCTCATTCGGCATGTAGGTTTTCTCACGATGTTTTCCTTCACCGGTGAGAATTTTTGAAAAATCATTTTCAATGCATACACGGGGTGAGGGGTCTCAGGATCGAACCCGGAACCTCTCACATAAGGCCGAGTCCACCCACCACTGGACCATCTTCGCTACGATTCTGTATTATTTATTCCTTATTGAGTCACGTTATCCTTCATTAAGTACGGGATGAAATTTGTAGTTCTTGGTAATTGTCGGATGCCAATCCACGAATTCGCCTGTCTTGTAAAAGAAAAGAATAACACCGACTAAATTTAAGATACAACTTTTGCGTTTCTTTTATTTCAAAGATTGATTATCACATCCCACGACATAAGGATTCTTGCTTGAGAAAAGGTTTCACATCTCTTGTTCGTCGTGCGTCCGTACGTCGGCGCATGTGGGCTTACTGCCACTTCAACGCTATCTCTTGACGGATGACTTTGTTACGCTTATCATGTAACGAGATCCTGGGCATTGCACTAAGTTAGTCTCAAGCTTAAGTTAGTTCCTATGTCTAAGAATGTATATATAAAGTTTAAAATTATATTAATACTGACATTTTGATACTTTCTTATATGAGCCATCTACTTATATACTTTTCCGGCGAAGCTTAAGGCCTTAAGGCCAACAGCATAGGTCCTTTCGAAAAAAAATTACAAGCAAATACCTATTAAACAGTGTGCAATATTATACATACGCACCGACATTTTCTCTCTCGCTCTTTTGTATTTGTGTCTCTTACCTGTCGTTTTTTCCGTTGTATCCGTATGTATGTTTAAAATCACAACGATTCTAAAGAAGTTTCACTTCAAAAAACATTTTGATACATTCTTGTATGCGCATGGCGAAATACGAACGAGCAATGAGTTTTAATATCACACAATACTACTTTATGAAACCAACTGCCATGAGGAAACTTCGAAAACATTTTACTCATATTTAAAATGCAACGCAAATCATAATCTTCTGGTGTGGCGGGTGACTGTGGATGACGTCATCGTACCCTGTTTAAAGAAAAAGCTGCCCAGTTGATTACTCTATGCCTATTTCGCGGAGCTTGATAATTCGATCTCTTGAACAAGACGTTCGTTCAAACATTCATTTTCACGAAACAAAGGCAAAAACCACAGATAACATCCTATTTTCAAGCGAAGTGTAATAAGTGATTTCTTCTACATCGGTCACAAACGCAAAAAAGCCGAATAATTTGCTTAGTTGACACGAAATGATAAATATTTAAATGACATTTTCGAGAGTTCAAATCCGTTTTGTCGAAGGATTGTGTCAACAGGAATCTGATAAGTTTGAAGTCAATTTCGCAGTCCAATATCTGCGGAATCGTGAAAGCTTTGATCGTAAATAAACGAAACAAATTTGAAACTTCCTATCGTTAGGAGGGTGATGATGTGGTGCCATGATTTCGAATGTAAAATTATGAGTAATTAGACTGTCTTATAAGCGGCTTATATCATCATCATTTTCAGCCCCTACTCGGCTAAACATAGGCATCCTTCAATGAACGCAAAGGCGACTGATCCTCTGTCACTCGCATCCAACATGGACCGGCAATTGCACAATGATCCTCTTCCCACCTGGCTAATGGCCGATCAAAACTTCACCTACCTAAACGCTTTCATTCCACTTGTCGGACACACAACACGAAGTGAAACTTCTTTGGCAAAATGTGCAGAAATAGAGATAAGGGCTTATTACAATGCATAATACCTGTACATGTCTTCAATATTTACGATCGGCTGCTGCTACAATCAGCAGCTACGTATGAATCAAGTATAGCCTTATGGCTAAGCTGTTAGCTGAAAAGGGCCAAGACCCAACCGTGTCACTCGAGCGTTTCACTTTAACACTATAGCCCAAAATCAGTCGTGCATAAAGAAGTTTCACTTCGATAATACAATTAATCTCTAATTGAATAAAACATATAACTTTATAAAAAATAACTCTAATTTATTCATTTGTGAAACAACAAAATATTACCTCAATTACAATTACCATGTAGTCTACGTGCCTCCGGAAGAATGTAATACTAACAAGTCATCTTGGAGATATTCAGCTTAATTCACGGTACCGTCAGCATAAAAGATGCCGTAGCTGTTATGGATACGGTAGATTTTTGTGTAATGGCCCCCAACTGCAATAAGCACGTCTAAAGAAGTAGCAACGTAGTGTTTTGTAAATTCCCCCGTAATCCCCGACCGTAATGAGGGAGTTTAATTTGGCCAGCTGCCAGCAGATAATTGGGACGTGAATGAAGAAATCGCTTCCTGAATAGGCGATTAGTAATGTGTTGGAAGACTCCTGCGACTTCATCCATGGAGAGGTAAATCATGTTACTTTTATAAAAGAGGAATCATTACTGACTTAAATTTGTCCAGAGCTAATAAAGTTCTCTTAGGGCAAGTTTTTAGGAAGCAGTCAAATCAAATCAAATCAAAAATATCTTTATTACGTAGGTACAACTTGAAATAAGTAAAAAAAGTAGTCAATAAGAAGTAATAGTAATACTTGTTTGAGATGCAGGATCCCCTAAAAAAACGACTTTTGTCAACAAAATGAGTACATAATATTTTATAAATACAACATGTAACATCTTAAGAGTGAGTGTCTTATTCCCAAAATTGGGCAGCACAACTGGGGTGATATTTTTCACTCACATAAATGTAACGTAAAGTGACAGCTATGCTGCCGCGTTTCCTGCGGTTTGTAAGATCTCCGTGGCCCAAAGGCTTCTAGACTTATCGTTTTTATGCTACCTATCTAACTTGGCTGACTCCGACTTCAAATATTGTACACGAGTAGAAGAACTAGCAAATTATTTATTTTAATGTTTTAGGTACATTAATTAAACATACGTAATTATTTTATAACTTTTTTTTTGAAGTCGGTTTTTACTATTTATTTTTAAAAAACCCAAAATCGATACTTGATTTTATTGGTTTAAGATATACATAAATATATATAAGGTACAACAGTTGAAGGCGTTGCTCATATTAGATAGTGCCGTTTTAACGACATCTCACAAAGAAAAACACACACTAAAGGTATTCCCTTAGTGTGTGTTTTTCTCTGTGAGAATCCACCACTGATGGACGCTAGAATAGACTAGAATCTAATTGACGTCAACTCTAATCAGATGATCTACACTTCGTCTTCTTAACTGCAATAACACTAAAAATCTCCGTCATCAGCATAACAATTGCCTGTAAAGACAAATGTTTAAATCTATATTGACTGGCCTATTGGTCTAGTGGTTAGCGACCCTGACTGCTAAACCAGAAGGTCGTGGGTTCGATTCCCACCCAGGGCAAAAGCCAAAGGGGATACTTTAATGATTAATCACATACACTAAGTATTGAGTAGATGTCTGTGAAGGTCATCTATGTTTTGGCTGGTACCGACTCCAAAAATACCTAATTTTAAATAAGACATAATATAAGTTTCAATATTTTCGTTCATTATTTTTGTTAATTAATTTCACCTCGAAGTTTTTAAATATAACTTAATTTTTTTTAATTGTCCGTTTAATAAAAATTATATTGAAAATAGAACAAAGAAATTCGCTTTTTAAAAACTTATCCAAAGACAGAAATATCTCATTTGTCATGGCATTATAGTTGCTTTTACCAAGGCGTGACGGTATATTTTATATTTTCTTGCTTTATAAATTAACAAGAAACAAAAACAAACAACAAAGTTTGTGTATAATTTTGTTGATTCTTTTAAATGTCTGTAGTAAATTGCTAAAACAGTTTAAATTCTAAAATACTGTGATTGAACTTAGTGAATCTGCTAAAAGTCATTTGGAACTTCGATGGGTCCATTTAAGGCGCAAAGTGCTTTGTTTTTTTCCTTATTTCGCTTTTAGCAGGCTAATGGCCTTTGAGAACTGAAAGCCTTTTCAATGGTGCTCTAAATCTAATGAGAATGACAAATAAAAGTGTCGAAAAGGAAAGTGTTCTGTATTGATTATCGGATGGATCAAGTATTTTTGATATTGGCATAGAATACACAAGCTGTTCCCCGCAGCTTTGCCCGCGTTAACTTAGACTTACAGCCACATTGATGATAAATTAATTAGCCTAAGTTACTTCTTATTACATCCGCTATCTGCAACGCTGAAAATTTTATGCAAAAGCCTATTGAATTCAGTTTGATCATCATCATCTTTTACTCCGTTCACTGGTGAAAATAGGCCACCCTTATGAGCACCAGGACGACCACTCCTCTGCCACTCGCATCCAACACGGATTGACCAATGCATGGTAATAAATAATATTATCGACCCTCATATCTCCCACTGTTGCGTACGAATCTCTGAATCAGACGAGGAGACCATGGTTCATCTATACACTGGACCAATGCGGACTTGGTGGACTTCACACACCTTCAAACATTTCTTCGTGAGTGACGGTCTTTCTTCACCGATTAGCAAGCGATCTTCTTATGTTCTGGGCACGGTGAAATTTAGAGAAAGCTATTTCAGGGCATCGATCAGGATCTAAGCCAGACCAATTTTGAGGCCGGCCATACCCACTAGACAATAGTTGCTCAGATTCACGTTTAAGGTAAAAAAAAAACTTTTTTACTATTAACTAGAAAAAAAAATCTTAAAGATATTATACAAAATCAATGCAAATATTGTCAAGCATTTCATTCATAGACAATTCGACTGTTTTTTTGCTCCACTATGCTATAAAAAAAAGAACGATTAGTAACAAAACCTTCCTTCGCTTTGTTAAAGTCTGATGAACTGAACACATATAAAGCTACAATGTATAAAATTGTATCATAAAACGATATGGTATGTTATTTTTATCGATTCGTGCGCATAAAATCTTTTATTCCGATACTTATTTTATATAGATTTTATTTGGTCTTATAAAAACTGATTTCTACGCATGTTCCTTTGTATATGGATCACAATATATTTTTCTATGTTCGTTTAATTTTTGTAAGGATACATGTTTTCACCATAGCATGTTGAGATACAGAAACATTTGGACCAGATTTAGAGGCCACATTTCGGCTCCATTGCGTAGGTCATCACTATGAGAAGGCATTGGTTGAAACTATACTCGGAATTATAATTCGATTCCACATTTGACATTAGCTACTGTCATTTTGTAAAATAATGATACCACATATAATAGTTTAGTGATAAACACAAAAATCGATAAACAATCGCGATTTATGTTTATGTAATCATAATATTGGTGTGCCAATTAAAGACTAAATTAGTGATTTTTATTCAAATAAATACATAATTATTCATAATAGTTATATATTCATTAGTAATCACTGCTTTATTTTATAAAAAGTTAATGTTTTTGTTTTTTATATTAAAAACAAAACTTATTATAAAAGAGCCTAGATAGATAGTTTTCTGTATATGCAATGCGTGCGCGCTCGTGCAGCTATCGCCATTTTGTTTATCTTCTCATATTCCTTCATTATCAATTTTTATTTATTTATTTTACACACAATTAATAAAGAAAACTTTCAGATCCTTAATAAAATTAATGGTCATAACTAAATCCGTTCAGAAATATTTAATTTCCTGATATACTTAGTTTCTATTAAAAGTAGTAGTTGTTTAGATATACTACTATAATCGAGAGGAATCGATTCGGAAATACTCCATTTCCGTATCGACTAATTTCGCAACGTTACTATTTAATACTTGTCATAACGCTGCAACACTGAAACTGTCAAATCTGGAATCGAATTAAAAGTCCGGGTATAGTCTTAAAATTTTGTGATAAAGGCGAGTGAGAATATGGCTTACGTTTCTAAATTCCTTGGTAGATAGGATTCGAAACGAAGGCGTCCGTAAGAGAACTAAAGTTACTGATATCACATGAAGAATAAGTATGTCAAGGTGACAGTGGGCTGGTCATACATTAAAAGAGAACGGATGGGCCAATAAGGTTTAAGAATGAAGCGGCACGGCCTTCATTCTTAAACCTTATTGGCCCATCCGTTCTCGTGCCGTAGAGAAAGTGTTGGTCGGCTAATTCTTTTCGGTGGAAAGACAATCTGTAATGACCGTCCTTGTTGGAAACTAGTAGGTTGGCCTTGGCGTTCAATCGTTCGACGGATAAAGACTTGTGATGTGAAGAATGATGATTCATGGTTTCATTTGATTTAACAAAATCCTTTTGGGAATTCCCCTCAGTTTGTCAACCGATTTGCTTAAACTAATGGCCAATAACATTTTTTTATAACTGATGAGTTTCAAATTATTCTCCAAAGTCGAGGGTAGTTAAATAAAAATGTGAGTGTGTCAGCTCCGACGCACGACTGGAGTTTACTCCTCAAGTACGAGTATCTAACCATACGCAAAAAAAATTATAACTTCACAATTACAATGTTAATTATTGATATTTATAACAAAAAAAATAGCAATATAAATACATCGACACTAATAGAAACAAACAAGCCCAATAACATATAGTATATAGGTATAGTCGCCTATACAGCATACCCTATGTACGTCTCAATACACTCACAGCTAAATTAGAAAGTTGCGCACTAAAGGTGCGCACCAAAAACGTGACACTTTTTCGTTAGTTCAGTTGGTTTTACCCCTCGGATTTTTCTCATACCGGGCGCCTTATATATGAAAATCGATTCTTAAGGAGTAAACTCCAATAAACTCCAAAAACCTTGCATTATGCTTGTCACTTTTCAACGTCCCTCCTTACATACATGTGTGACGCTCCGCCTCTCTACCGCCAGCCGTCAAGTATAGACGCTTTTTTGCTAACTGTTAAACTGTAAACCAAGCTATAGGCCTATCAAAGCTTTTGAACTCGATGTTTTGTTGCCGCATATCTACAGACTTTTAGAAGACTAAACGAGGGGGTACGGGAGCTGCTGGCAGCCCTGGAAGAAGAGCAAGAATACACCAGGTCAGTCACACATTTCCTATGCCTGCTTCCTTAAGTCTGTGCTATATAATGTACAAGCTAATGCAAGTTAATTTCATATATTTGTAACAAACGCAAAAATACAGTCCACTCTCACATTTACTTTCTGTATTTAATTTAATATGGTTAAACTGGATTATTTTCTTTTAAATATACGTGAGGCCAGATAATTCTGGCCTCACGAGCTATCGAGGATAGATATTTCTCCCGCACCCCGCAGATAGAAATAGTGGAGATGAGGCACCTCTAAAAATACTGTAACAAGTTGTACGAAATCAGATGATTTCGGCTGGCATTCGAAAGTTTGGCATGGATCTTGAATTTGGTAAGTAATTAAGAATTAATATAAGAATAAGAAGAATAGTAAGAGTAGTTAGTTTTACATATCTAATCAATCATATCTATAAGTGAAATAAATAAAAAAAAAAAAAAAAAAAAAAAAAATCATGTGTAATATGACTACTGCAGCAATAACATGTTGTTGCATTTATTACATATAATATTAAAGTACTAGCTGTTAGCCGCGGCTTCGCCCGCGTAATTTTAGATTTACGGATTTATCCTTTTTTTTTTTTTTTTTTTTTTTTTTTTTTTTTTTTTTTTTTTTTTTTTTTTTTGATGACGCAGCGGAAATCATTTACGACCATACCAGGGCCTGGGTAGGCTCGCTGGCGTGTGTGGGGACTCGCATTTGGGTGCCCTACCCCACTAAAACCGCTGCGTGAGCCTTCAGCCGCTATATTTGAGGGACCCGGATCTGTGCAGGCGACGGGATACCCTCAGCGACAGACTGGTCCCGGCAAAGACCAGATTCTCCACAATAGGGGGACTGCCCGGCTACGACTTGGCAGTCCCCACGACGTCGTGTCTTAAGCTGGGCCCGGGTTCCCATCCCGAGCCCGACACGAGCACAGGGGCTTCATTGAAGGCGCATTAAATAGCGCCTCCGACGCACCCCCGTTCGTCGTCTACGGGGGGAGGCTACGTCAGCGGCCTCCTCTCTCACCCGTTCGTCGGCCTCCTTCTGGGACATCACTGTCTCGCAGAAAGAGGCCATTGCCGTCCAGGACTCGTCAGAGCCAAGCATCGCGGTGATGACGCTCGACAAAGACAAGTCCCCTCCGATGACAGACGTCAAATCATGACGCAGCGCCGCCCATCTCGGGCACACCTCGAGGGTGTGCTGGGCAGAGTCCACCGCCGCTCCACAATCGTGACATCCAGTCGTCGGCTCCCTTTGGGCCGTCCGACACAAGTAATCACCAAAGCATCCGTGCCCGGTGAGAACCTGCGTCAGACGGAAGGTGAGGGGTTTGCGCTTACGACGCATCCACCGCTGAAGAACCGGGCGCAGAGCATCCTCTTCCTACCTGGCTAATGGCCGATCAAAACTTTATATACCTAAACGCTTTCATTTCACTCTTGAGCCTTAACGGCTTATATAAGGAAATACTATTACAAATGAATATAATATCTACATCTACATCTACGCTAATATTATAAAGAGGAACACTTTGTTTGTTATTTTGGTTGTAATGAATAGGCTAAAAAAGTATTGGACCGATTTCATAAATTCTTACGTATCATAATTCGAAAGCTACATTATCCACAAGTAACATTGGCTAAATTTTATTCTGAAACAAAAATAGGGTTCCGTAAGATATTTGGGTTTTTCGGACACAAGGTGTAAAAAATTAACCAGAAAAGTTACTTATTTTGCGTACTAAGATCCCGTTGTAAATCTTAGTTAACGCAGGCGAAGCAGCGGGAAAAAGCTAGTAATAATATAAAATAATGTGTCTGTCGAACACACAACACGAAGTAAAACTTCTTTGGCAAAATGTGCAGAAATAGGGATAAGGGCTTATTACAATGCATAATACCTGTACATGTCTTCAATATTCACGATCGGCTGCTGCTACAATCAGCAGATACGTATGAATCAAGTATAGCCTTATGGCTAAGCTGTTAGCTGAAAAGGGCCAAGACCCAACCGTGTCACTCGAGCGTTTCACTTTAACACTATAGCCCAAAATCAGTCGTGCATAAAGAAGTTTCACTTCGATAATACAATTAATCTCTAATTGAATAAAACATATAACTTTATAAAAAATAACTCTAATTTATTCATTTGTGAAACAACAAAATATTACCTCAATTACAATTACCACGTAGTCTACGTGCCTCCGGAAGAATGTAATACTAACAAGTCATCTTGGAGATATTCAGCTTAATTCACGGTACCGTCAGCATAAAAGATGCCGTAGCTGTTATGGATACGGTAGATTTTTGTGTAATGGCCCCCAACTGCAATAAGCACGTCTAAAGAAGTAGCAACGTAGTGTTTTGTAAATTCCCCCGTAATCCCCGACCGTAATGAGGGAGTTTAATTTGGCCAGCTGCCAGCAGATAATTGGGAGGTGAATGAAGAAATCGCTTCCTGAATAGGCGATTAGTAATGTGTTGGAAGACTCCTGCGACTTCATCCATGGAAAGGTAAATCATGTTACCTTTATAAAAGAGGAATCATTACTGACTTAAATTTGTCCAGAGCTAATAAAGTTCTCTTAGGGCAAGTTTTTAGGAAGCAGTCAAATCAAATCAAATCAAAAATATTATCTTTATTACGTAGGTACAACTTGTACACTTAAATAAATCAAAAAAAGTAGTCAATAAGAAGTAATAGTAATACTCGTTTGAGATGCAGGATTCCCTAAGAAAAACGAAAAAAAAACTTAGGGGTTGCTCTTTTGTCAACAAAATGAGTACATAATATTTTATAAATACAACATGTAACATCTTAAGAGTGAGTGTCTTATTCCCAAGGTGTGGTATCAAGGTGCTTTCTGCATTGCATTAAAATTGGGCAGCACGACTGGGGTGAAATTTTTCACTCACATAATAGCAATAGTCTAAGTGATAAGTTGAAAATGGCGAAAAATAGAGATAAGGCTCTTAAAAATACGTGCGATAGCTCATTTGATTCGGAATGACGTCTAGAAAAATGTATCGGAAATGTGTATTAGCACACAAAAAATTGCAAAAGTTATAAACAAATTTAGTTGCAAAAAAAAAGGTATTTCGTTTTTTGTTAATAACTCCGAAATTATTAACATTTCAGAAATTTTGAAAAAAGATTCTTAAATAGGAGGAAATTTCCAAAGAAAAACTCCCGACTCCCGGAATTCTATCTCCATTATTTATAATTTTAATTTAACGCTGAAAATAGGCCTCCGCGCGGCATTTTTAGGTAGCGCGCGCGGCTTCAAAACCGAGCACGTCACACTAATTATTTTTTTTAAGGTATTAAATATTAATTTAAAAATTTAAAAAAATTATGGTGTATTCCGAACACTTCAAAGAATTTGCTCCCGTTGGAAATTTTACTCAAAGTTAATTTTTCAACAAATTAGACAAATGTTAACTAACGAAATTTTTTCGAACTTCCGTCCTTATTGCACATTAAAAAAAATGTTTAAATAATTGTCGTATAAATTTTTCACTTCGTGGAGCCCTTCATATAAATATACTTAACAAGATCGCGCCATAAAAGTTTAAAAAATTTTAATACTTTGTTTATAATAATTTTTTAACTTGAACAAAAAACTATGGATTTCTAGTTTTTTGTTCATATATGAGGGCATATATGAGGGTGTCATCGGCATAGCATATGACACCCGTCCCGGGGAGGAGACGGCCTCGCAGGACCCAGTCGTACCCGATGTCCCACAGGATTGGACCTAGCACTGATCCCTGTGGGACACCGCAGCCGACTCGCCACCACTCAATGGACCCACATCGGTTCTCGCAGGCTACCCTCCTTTCGGAGAGGTACGCGTCCAACAGTCTCCTGAGATAGGGAGGCACTCCGAAGTAGGCCAGTGCCTCCCGTATCACACTGTGCGGGAGACTGTTGAAGGCGTTCGCGATGTCCAGCGACACCGCGACCACCACCTCCCCCCTGTGTTCCGCCTCACCCGTCACCGCCCGCAGGCGTTTGAGGGCGTCGATGGTTGACCGGTGTGCCCGGAACCCGTATTGGGACTCTGAAAGTCCGGGTCCCGGGCCCTCCTCCAGGTGCTGAACGAGCCGGGAAGCCACAACTCTTTCTAGAGCCTTCCCAGCTTCGTTCAGCAACACCAATGGTCGCACCGACGATGCCGAGTCCGTGGGCCGCCCCGCCTTCGGAATCAGGCAGAGCCGGCCCTCCTTCCACGCCCTCGGGAACTGACCAGACCGCAGGCAGCGGTCAAACAGCTCCCGAAGGTTATTACCGAGGTACACGAGGGAGATGGCTAGAACTTTCCCGTGCACCCCGTCTGGACCCGGCGCCCTCTTCTTACTCTGGAGGCGGGCCATAACCGTCTCCATTTCAGCCTCCGTGACGGGTGGCGGAACACCCTCTTCGTCCGGCGTCTGCGCCTGTCGAGCCATTCTGGGGGGACAGAACCCCCCAGGTGTGTCGGGAAAAAGTTCCCCGACAATCCTCCTCAGTTGGCCCGGCTGGAGCGTCTCGTTGATGGGGGCCGACTGGGTGCGGAGCTTATTTCGCGCCCACTTGTACGGTCGGCCCCAAGGGTCTGCATCGAGACCCTCTACGAGCTCCTGCCAGGCTTCCTCCTTGGCTCGGCAGATCGCCTGCTGCAGGGCCTTTACTTTTTCTACGTAGGCCCTGTGCAGTCTATCGTCTCTGTCGACGTCCTGAGGGCGCCGCCGCCTGCTCCGGGTATATTGTCTACGAGCCCGGTTGCAGGCGGCCCGGAGGTCGGCTATCTCTGCCGACCACCAATATAGCGCCCTCTTGCGGGGCGGACGTCTACAACGCGGCATGGCCGCTCTGCAGACCGCCGAGAATGCGTCGCAGAGACGGTCAGCCGCTTCATCCACCCCTAACTCCGCCAGCGACGGGAGGCTCCAACGGGCCACTATGGCGGCCTCTTCCGCCAGTTCCCGGTTGAGCTTTGTTAGCGCCCAACGCGGAAACTGGCTGCGCCTCCCGCCCGAAGACGACGACGATGACGACGACGATGACGCCGGACTGACGGGAGCTGGAGACACCTCGAACCTTATGTAGCGATGGTCCGAGAGAGTCTCCACTCTCGTCTCAACCCTCCACCCCTCCACTCTGCGTGCAATGGCTGGCGTGGCGAAAGTGACGTCCACCACGGAACCTCCCGACCAACGCACGCACGTCTGGACTGCCCCTCTGTTGAGTAGGGACAGCCCGGCAGCTAGCGCCCACTCCTCCACTTCCCTCCCTTTCGGGTTCGTGACCGGATTGCCCCAAGCCGTGGACTTGGCGTTGAGGTCTCCGGCCACGAATACCTGTAGGGGAGCTAGCTGCCCCACCAGCGGCCCCAGAACGTCGAGAAACCGTTCCAGGGCCGCCAAATCGCGGTTCGGAGAGAAGTAAACTCCAACAAAAGCCACTTCTCCCCGAACCGCCGCCACGTACCCGCGGCCCCTCGCTTTAACTGCGAGGGGGGGGCCGGCTCCAGGCCTCACCACGATCGCTACCAAACCGTCGCTGTCCCCCACCCAGTGTGGGCTGTGGGGCACAGCGTACGGCTCAGCGACGATCGCGACGTCAACGCACCACTCCGCCATAGACTGCAGGAAAAGGTCCTGAGCCGCGGCGCAGTGGTTGACGTTCGCCTGGAGGACGCTAAGATGCCTTGACATTACTAGGCCATCTCAGCGTCTGCCGACACCACTTGACTTCCCCCTGATTTACGGAGGGAGAACTTACCACGGGTGGATGGGGGCTTGCATGCTATGCCCCCCATTACGTGGCCTGCCGGTCTTCCCGCATCGGAGCATACCGCACAGTGTGCGGCGGCCGAGCAGCCGGCAGACTTGTGGCCAGGTTGACCGCAGCGGTAGCAGAGGTTGCTACGGTCAACCTCGCACCTACACGCCCCTGCGACGTGCCCCATCCCCAAACACCGGAAACAATGTCTGGGGCGCGCCTGCAGGAGGTGGAGATTGATCCTGCTCCATCCTACGGCAATGCTCCCAGCTTGCAGCAGCTTTTTTGCTGCCACAACCGGGATCTCAATGTGGGCTGTCCCTAATCCCATTTGCCCCGTGCGGATGTTCCGCACAAGGACTTGTCCGGGATTACAGCCCCCTTCTTTGGCCACAGCTATGGCAAGGCGCTCCGCTGTCACTGCGTCGCTTAGGCCCGTTACTCTCACCTCTGCCTTCTTCTCAGGCCTGAGCACGTCTGCCTCTTCTCCCAGCACCTCCTTCAAACGAGAGGCGAGGGCATCCGCCTTCTCACCACTTGAGGAGCCTGGCACTTCTATTAGCCGAGCTCCGGTCGCCGACTGGCGTATCCGGAACGGGCCAAGACCCAGCTCCTCCAAGTTTATTTTTTCTTCGGCCTTCGTTAGGGCCGTGCCGTAAGTGACACCCCTCGCCGCTGCCTCCGGCCGTAACTTTATTATTACGGCCGTGTTTACGGATTTATCCTGTCTGATGATAATCATTTTCTATTTTAATAATAACTAAATTTTTGTATTAAAATTGATATTATACATATTATGTTATCTTGAACATAATACATTATATCCCTTCGCTTTTTGTATTTCTGTATGCATATTATGTACTTTTATTACACTGTCCGTTCAAATCACGGCAATACGATTTATTTTGTTGCGTATTATTTTGATTTTGCCATATCTCCTAAAGTATTTATTTGCATGATGTGAAGTGCAAAAATAATCTTCATAAAGTGCTGAAGCCAATTAATTAATTTAAAATGATAAGGATTAACACCTTATTTATGTAAGTAAATAACTATTAAACTATCGCGCTATAATTGCCCATTTTTTAAAGTATTAAATGGATATAGTATGATAGAGTAGATCCCTAAGAGATAGACATATGCCATCGCGGACTTTTTTGTAGACCTATTTAAGATACACAATTCCACCATATATTATTTTGTTATATCTTAAAGGGTTTAGGCTGCGTTTTCGTTGAAAACTCCCAGGCGGCCTATTTTTTTCCGACACGTCCAACAATTATTGTTATTTCTTAGCCAATGTATATAAAAACTTAATAAATTATACACGTAAACCTTTCTCTTGATTGTCTTATCTAATAAAAAATAACCGAATCAAAATCCGTTGCGTAGTTTTAAAGATTTAAGCGTACAAAGGAATATAGGGACAGAAATAGCGACTTTGTTTTATAATATGTAGTGATAGTGATGATACGTCATCATTATCATCATCATCCTCATCATCCTCATCTTTACCGTCTTCATAACTATTAACTCATTCATCTAATCTTAAAAATTAGCGATTAACGAAAAATCTGGAATTACTCCAGTGCAGTACATTTATTTGACCCATTCTGAGAAAAGGTGTTGCATCAATTACAAGGCCTACCCTGTACTTCGTTCGGACACAGTAAAGAATTTCCACATGAGAGACAAGTAGAATTGTGGTAGCCATGTAGACAACGATTCTCGTTCTTCCACCAGAACGATCACTTCCAACATAAAACAAAATCATTACTATTGAAATAGTAGCTGCATAATATAACCTTACACTCTTTAGAAAGTATGTCAGCTGAGCGTTGATGATTTCGTGAATTTGTTACGTTCATATTCTGAATAAGTTGCCGAAATTCGTAGATAAGGTTGCATGGAATATGAAATCGCATTTTACTCTGAGCCCTGACCCAAATGACGCTCTCAAGAGAAGAGTACTCCACGCGTGCAATGTGCAAGGGTTGTGGAAATTAAACAAAAATCTAAAACGAGATGAAAAATATAAATGCTATTTTCACACCCCTAAAATGAGATTTTATTTAATATGGGAGTCTTACGATTTTTTTGTTAAAAGATAAGTACCTATCTAATATTATAATATACTATCAATCCTTATAATATAAGGATTATCTCCCACTAGTGGGCACTGGTCTCCTCCTCCAAATAAGGCGAGGAGCCATAGTTCACCGATGCGCTGGCCCAACGCGGGTTTTGGGAACTTCACATACTTTCAAAGACTTTCAAATCTCATCAGGCATGCAGGTTTCCTCGCGATGTTTTCCTTCACCTTAGTCTAGTGCTTAGTGTGCGCTTAGAAATTTAGAAATACCTATTTTATAGGCACACAAGGTGGGGGGTTCAGGTTCGAACCCGAAACCTCTCGCATAAGAGGCCGAGTCTACCCACCACTGGACCATCGTCGTTTCTTTATTATAATATATAAATAAAAAATATGGTACAGAGGTTCTTTTTATGATGTAGTAAGCACTAAGAAAGGATTTTCAGAAGTTCAACCGCAGAGGCGGTGAAATAAGAGGTTAGGCTTATATGGAATTCTTTTATTTCTCGGCTCAGAAGTATGAAAATAGGAACGTAAGTTTCCGATTACAATAAATATAATGAGTGAAATCATGAAAATGAACATTACAAATCAATGAAATATCATTCGATTTTTGAAATATTGAGAAAACGTTATTTTTAGTCTAATGTCGAAACTTAAATTAAGACATTTTCTTATAATTAACGTAAATTTTACTATAATTACCAATCTCGCACACCTCTCGCATATCACACACGCCAAATCAATAATAATTTTTCTTAACATGTTTGATGCAAATAAATGATTATTATTATTATTAAATTTTGTGGCAGTTTGCTAGTTTGTAGTTAGCGTCGCCCAAAAATTTGAGTCAGGGTTAGTCTAGTTTCAATGTCTATACGAAAGCAAAGTTGAATGACAAATTGGTACTAACTCTTAGCACCTATTGTTTAAACACTAGGTCAGCTAGAACATCTCAAGAACTTGTCCGTTCCATTTCAACAGTGTTGTCACACATACAATGTCGTTTTGTTCTCATCGAGTCAACATCGATTTTAATCGCTTAGCGCCAATACAATGTTACAAGATTGTTGCTATAATGTTAAGAGGTAATAAAATATTACGATGAATAGATATTATTATCACACATGTGGCTTCTAGCTTCATCATTATCGTCAACCTTTATCCGTCCGCTGCTGAGATAGGCCACATTGAACACTAAGATGTATGACGTATAAGAATAATTTGACTGTATGATCCACATTTTTTTAAAGAGGGGGCAAATGAACAGTCGGTTTACCTGATGGTAAGTGATGATGATGATGTCCTCCCAGACGTATCCGTCACGGCGACACCCTGTTCAAAATCTTTCTATTAATAAATTTAAGAAAACTGTTAAGGAACGTTTGTGTGCTAAAGCCTAAAAAAGTATTACGAAATAAAAGATTTTTTTGAAGATACTACACCTTGGTAATAAGACACTCACTCATAAGATGTTACTTGTTGTATTTATAAAATATTATGTACACATTTGGTTGACAAAAGAGCAACGTCTAAGGTTTTTTCTCGTTTTTCTTAGGGGATCCTTAGGGCATCTCAAACGAGTTTTTTTAAGCTATTGCATAGCTTCTATCGCGGGCCTTGAGCGCGGGGACCGAGTACAGAAATTCCGTAACGAAAATAAAACCTAACGCTCCCCACTCCGACGGGCACGGAGGTGTGGCTTGAAGGCCATGCATCGTCTAACGTCGTTTCTTTTCGGCAGTCTTCGACACGGTGTTTGTGTGCTTGCAACTAGACGTATTGTACGACACTACGAAGCTCGCACGAATAACAATAAAATATAACACATGTATTGTAAAATAATAAAAATATTTTAAACAATATTAGTTAATATTGTTTAAAATATTTATATTTTTTTATTTATTTAATAAAGGAAAAAAAAATGTTTTCTTATCGGTCACCACGCTCAAAAAGTGTAACTTGAATTAATATCAAAGAAAAAGAAATACTGCATTAATAATTAAAATAAATAAATAATTATAATTGCATAAGTTGATACAAAATGCTATGCAATAGCATTACCGCGGCAGTCCCCGAGTGCCACACGTCTTTTTTTTATTACTATTACTTCTTATTGGCTACTTTTTGACTTATTTCAAGGGTACAAGTTGTACCTACGTAATAAAGATAATTTTGATTTGATTTGTAAATTTGTGTTATTCTGGCCTTGTCTTGTGTTTTTGATTTACTAGTCATGTTCGTGCTCACGCAAGACAAGAAACGGTACTAGTAATCCACAGACACACAACAGGCCTTGTGTTACCAGTCCTCAAATATAAGTTTGATCTTGAAGATATCTAAGCAGTATCTGTAGCTCCTCATAATTAGTAAAGAAAAATGGAGGAAGGAATTAAAAAAAATATAAATTATTAAATTAGGAATCAAATTTTGCTTAATCTATGTAGGGCACAAACTTTAAATACCATAGAAGACTTACTTTTCTCGGTGTCCGCTCAGCAGAATAGTATATTTTTGTAGGTGACCATAACAAAGAACGGTAGATCTAATATTATAATATCAGGAACGCATATGAAATTGAAACAGAATTACCCATGGTAAAATAAAAAATGGAAAACAAGCTGCGAAAAAATCTTAGTATGACTCCGTTAGCATTTTATGGAAAGGTGAAAAAAATAATATTTCTTTTAGAAACGAGTTCATCAGCTAACTTGAAGCTCCACTTAGTAATGTAAATAGTGTTCTTTGCGAAAAACATTTAACCCGGCAAGGATAAGGGGACCTTTTAAAGCTTTCAAAGTTTCACTTTTTTTGTACATGAAATTTAATCAAGCTTCACTTGACACTCATTAAAAGTTGTTTTCGTTTGCAGAGTGAAAAGATGCAACTTAATAATATAATTTTTAAAGATAACGAATAGATACTAGATGCCGCTGAAAAAAGATGAACGTAAAAAATATATTAAAACGGAAGTAAAATTATACTCTATATTTTTTTTTATACTATATAAAGTAAAAGTATACTCAAAATCCTATCAAACATCAACATTTTTTAGCTTTGAAGGTTCTTCTCAGTGGACTTTCTTCTAAACCGGTGGTAGACTCAAAGAACGTTCAAAAATATAATTTGGTGGTACAAATAAATAAATTTTTATACTTGGTCTTCCGTGTTTGTACGTTTGAGATATTTTGGCAAAGTTTCAAACGCCATGATCTTCACAGACGAGCTGACAGAAACTGCCACAGATAAGAAAAATCTGTGAAGCTACTCTCTTCATCGTTTCGACCAAGTTTTCAAGGAAGATTTGCTTGATTGATTAGAAAAGAACACAGCCGATGACAACGGACCGTATAATAAAAGGATATAATATTGATCAGTATAATAAAATTATATTGTATTTTCTGATAGAAATAAGCTAGATTTACTTATTGCAAGCTGCTTGCTTGCAGCTCTAATAATAATTCATCAGAAATATGGGCGGATATTTGGTATAATTACTGGCACCCACACACACAATTTTAAGATCGGTAATTGATATATTATGGGTTGCTTTTGTGTACACGTATACTATGTCTGTTGGTGACATTAATCACTTAGCATAACGTGATTCGTCTGCCAATTCCATAACCAAGTAACAAGAAATCTTAGAAGCGCTAACTAAGGTGTACGTTAGTGTACCAATAAGGCACTTAGCACACTAGAGGGTCTAAACCCGGAAGGACCACCGCAGTCTCACCGAAACATTAGACTAAACTTACCTGTGCTCATTGTGTTTGTAATAACGTATTCTTTGTTAACAAACATAATCTCTTTAAGAACCTGATCGACGGCGCTGCTATCGCTGTCAAAAATCATCTCCGCAGTTTAATTCCGATTAAAAATATAAAAAATCCTTATATACTACGAAAAAAGTGATTAACACAAGTGTAAGAAAGTGATTCTACTGTACAAGTGTTTGTGGTGAATTTCATGAGTGAAAAATGGCAAATAATCTAAAATAATTCTATGACTTTCAAAAACTTTATATCAACTTATTATTAGTACTAAAGTGCATTAAATACTGTTTATTATCGTCAGTGTTCTTAATGTTCAAAAAACAAAACTCTAAAAAGTGAAAAAGTGCAAAAAAACTAATAAATCGAAACATTTCGCGCAAAATAATAACGGCCGTCAGTTTCTTTGTCTCACATAAAAAGTGGACTTTGGACTGATATTCGTTATACGTCACCAATCCAAGAACCTACCATTTAAATACAACTTTTAATTTACCGCGTCATAGAATCTGTAGCTGTGTACATTACATGTCATGGCTGTGTAAGCTAAGCAACCCAAGTTCGATTCCCACATTTCTGACGGCACTTTTTGTGCTTCAAAAATCTGAGTTAAGATAATACTACGTATATATTACAAGCTGGGAACGCCATCTATTAGTAAATTACTGAAGCAAAAGAAGAAACAAAATAATCAAGAAGTTATTACATCTTCATACTAGCTCCATCTAGCGGGAATCCACAAATAACTATTCAAGTTCAATAATAATCAATAGAACCAGATCGCAACATTCGTCACCAGCGTAAAAATACAAACTGACTCAGTGGTTTGAACATAACACACTAACCGACGCGGTCGATGGTTCGCTACCCGAGTGGATAACATACTTGAACAAATTTATCACAGTTTTGAAATTTAAATTTTATTTTAATATAATATTATTTAATTTAAAAAATAATAAAAATATAAAAGTACAAAAATTAAAATGGAATCCACAAACATAACATTTCGAAAGAAAATTACAAGAGATAGGTCGTTCGATTCATTAACAGATACCGAATATAAATATTTATCATCTTTATCACCACAATCAAGTACCCATAGAAGTCTTCCAGATCTATCAACAGTATATACAAACGACGAAATAGAATCCTTAAAAGAAAAAATTCAAGATCTTGAGTTGAAATTGAAAAGTGCGGATGCAGAAATTGAAAATCTTAATAGTCAAAACTCAATTCTCACGAATAAAATCTCTGAGCAAGAACGCCAAATAAGAGAACTCAAAAATATTTGTACCTCGCCAAAAACAAAAATTAACATTCTAACACCTACCGCTTCGACAAGAAAAATTAAAAATTTACAAATTAACCTGCTGAATAAAACTGATAGCGGTAATAAGGTAAGTCCACAAGAATTAAGATATCACAAAGAAAACCAAAATATGGACACAAACACTATAAAACAAGTATTTACACAAATGGATGAATTTCCTACGACAAACTTAGGAAGTTCTACGACAACAAAACAAAAATACACCCAAACGGATTGCTGTTATAAAATTGAAAATGTATCTTCCCCCTTCTCAAAGACTAGCAACCCCAGCTGTAAGGAACTGAACAAAATATGGATCTTTGGTACTCAACAAGTTTCGGGCTTAGCAGTCTCTTTGATAAAATCTAGACGAAATACAGCCTACCAACCCTATGCCGTTACTGGATTTACAAAACCCTTCGCAATGTGTGAACAAGTGACCACAGCCATTCAACAATGTCAGTTTCAACCGGAAGATAAAATAGTTATATGTATCGGGGAAAATGATTGTAATCCTGTAAAAGTTTCCTTAGAGCTAGGTGCTATACTCAAATTGTTACACAAATATATGGTCATAATTTTAAGCGTAGACAAAAACCAACATTTAAATGAGAACTTACTTAATCATACCTTGCAACTCACTTGTAACATCTATCCAAACGCACACTTTGTTATGTATAATAAATCATCACTAACAGATATAAATTTAATGTGCTATAAAATAAATTTTAACATAGATTACTTTGATTATAAGAATAAATATTTATGTAATTCAAATAATAACAAATCAAAAATACAGACATATAGACACGATAATAAAAATACATGTAATCATGCAAAAAATGTAACGATAAATGGTAAAACAGATAAATATTATATTAAAAAGATCAATAAACAGACTACAATTTTAGATTATTTTACTCAAATAAATAAAACATTTAAGTTATACTCTACAGTTTTGCGTCAAAATACAATTTTAAATTACTTTCCACGAATAAATAAAACCGAAAATTCATGTAAAGGAAAACTAAATCAGTCGCTAGATAAGTCGCAATTTTTTCTGTTATAGTAACTCCCTACGTATATTACACCAAAATATCGCAGGATTCGTAAGCAAGCGCGACATTTTACAAATTAACATTAATGAACTGAAGGATAAAAATATTGAGTTGGATGTCATTTGTCTGAGTGAAACATTTATAAAATCTAATAGCATATCCCTCATGCAATTACAGCAATATAAATTAGCGGACTACTTCAGTAGAGAAGATCAAAAACGTGGTGGCGTTTGCATATTTTGTAAGGACGAAATCGAGTTTAGCTTATTGGAAATGGTTAAAGAATTTTGTGAGACCAAATGTTTTGAGGTATGTGGCATTGAAATACCTTGCTTCAAATGTATAATCATATGCTTATATAGAGTACCAGATAGCAAAATATTAAATATTAATAACTTTCTCACAAGATTAGAAAGTCTCTTATCAAAGCTGCGCCCTAAAACGAAAAATTGGAAAGTCTTTATAGCTGGAGACTTAAATATAAATATACTCAAGGACACTAATACCTCAAGAGAGCTTAAGAGAATACTACAGAATAACGGTTACCACTTACACATTAACGAACCAACCAGACTAAATTCCTGCATAGATTTAATCTTTAGCAATGACTCAGAAGCCAAAGGTGAACTCCATCATTTGGGTATTTCAGATCATAACACTGCACAGTCTGTGCTAGTGACAATAAGCAACCGAAAAAAACAATCTGCTCATTTTTTCTTGAAAAAGAGAGACTTCAGCACAGAATACATAAATAAATTCGTCAAATGTTTAAACAGTTTATCATGGTCAGAGGTCTACAACAATCCCAACACTTTGGATGCGTTCAACATATTTCATGAAATGCTTCTTTTATTCTTTAACCTGTGTTTTCCTTTCAAAAAAGTTAAAGTTAAAACTACTAATTACAATTTACCGTGGCTAACTAAAGGCATAAAAAAATCTTGTAATACGAAACGGCATCTCCGATTCACCTACTATAAAAAACGGGATAAAGCTACCAAAATTAAGTATCAATCGTATACAAAAATTCTCAAGCACTGCATTTATACAGCACAGAGGTCACAAAACACGAAGTGTATCTTAAAAGCAAAAAATATTGGCAAAAAGACTTGGCAAATAATTAAAAACGAGGTTTTGAGTAAGTCGCATGACACTAGGTACTTTAATGATATACATCTCAAAGACAGGATAGTAAGAGATCCAAAAGAAATATCTAACATATTCAATGACACATTCACATGTCTTCCTAAATGTAAAGACATGCCCAATGTAAATCCTGAATGTATAAGATTAGATTCAAACCTCCCAAGCATGTACTTATTTCCGACTGATTCTCAAGAAGTCTATACGATTATGAACACACTAAACAATACTTCATCCACTGGCTATGATGAACTTCCTACATTTCTATTAAAAAAGGGAGCGGCCGCTTTAGCCCCAGTGGTAGCACATTTAATAAACTCATCTTTTCTACAGGGGATATTTCCAGACTCGCTCAAAATATCAGTGATTAAACCAATATTCAAGAAAGGAAATAAGAAAGACATTAATAATTATAGACCCATCGCATTAATTCCTATTTTGTCTAAAGTTTTTGAGAGAGCCTTGCATACAAGAATCTGTAATTTCCTCACAAAATACAATATTCTAAATAATAAACAATTCGGATTTCAAAAAGGTAAATCAACCACGCTAGCTACCTTTACTTTTATAACTCAAATTTTGCAGTATGTAGACAAATCATTACCTGTAACAGCTATCTTTTTTGATATGAGCAAGGCCTTTGACTGTGTAAATCACTCTATTTTGTTAAAAAAATGTGAAGCATATGGTTTAAGAGGACTGGTACGAAATTGGCTGGAATCCTATTTGACAAATAGAAAGCAATATGTAGAAATCAAACATATAGACAACAGGTTACTAGAAGTAAATTGTCAATCTGACGTTAAAATTAACAAAGTTGGCGTGCCCCAAGGCAGCATAATCGGCCCGCTTCTGTTTCTGATATATATCAATGACTTGCCAAAAACCACAGATCACTATTGTACACTGTATGCTGACGACATTGCCGTCGTAATCCCTAATAAAACCAAGGACAATGAACGTTTTCAGCAAGACATAAATGATACAGTGCATCGGATTGTGGATTGGTTAGCGATGAATGATTTAAGAGTCAATCTAACTAAAACTAAATACTTACGATTTTATAACAGGCCTCAAAATGATGAACAGTTGAAAATTGCACATAACGACCATACAATCAATGAAACAACTTCAATAGTATTTTTAGGAGTGGCACTAGAGAGTCAGTGTACATGGAAGACACATATAGAAATGGTGTGTAGTAAAATAAATCGTTTTGCTTTTGCACTGTGGAGATTATCCAAAATAACTAGTGAAGGTACAGCTTTGGTTGCATACCATGGCTACGTGTCTTCTGTCCTAAAGTATGGCGTCGTTCTATGGGGTAACTCAGTGGACGTAAATCGAGTTTTTATAGCCCAAAAACAATGTGTTCGGGCTATCTGCAATGTACCGACACTAATGAGTTGTAAACCACTGTTTAAAAGGCTGAACCTGCTGCCATTCCCGTGTATCTATATATATGAAATAAGCAATTTTGTGCATGCTAATCAGAACCTATTTACCAAAAAACATAACGATCTAGATCATTATAGGGGAAGATTTCCTAATAGACTAGTATTGCCTTTAGCAAAAAGCGTAAAATTTATGAAAAATTCATACTTTATGGCCATAAAAATTTATAATAACTTACCCACAGAGTTGAAAGAAAAATCAATGACATCTTTTAAAAGGGCACTTAATAAGTGGTTGATGGATAAATGTTTTTATTCCCTGACCGAATATTTTTCACATTGTGAATAATACAAATTAGTGACATAAATATTTGAACACTTTTAGATTATAATATTTTCTAGATGGTTGAAATTATAATAATAACTTTAAAAAAAAATGATAATTTTATATTCAAGTAATAATTAAATGACATTTCTATAATTCAAGTCAAATTGTAATAATTTTGAACTTGTATGTATTTTCTAATTTTGACTTATATAATATTTGCATGCTCTGCTGTAGCTAAATGTGAGAATCCTATGTGTTTATGTTCGTACACCTGTAAATTTACCACATTTAAAGCAAATAAATAAATTTGAATTTGAATTTGAATTTGCATTACTCCAGTGCTTTTGCTGTTTGCGTATCTGATAAAATTATTATGCTTTTAGCTTACAGTTTCGCTTTCTAATTATTTTCATAAAAAATACCAAAAAATAAAACGCATGTTCCTTCACGAATTTTATTCCGTCATATTTGTATTTGATACTTGTCATAAGATACTTACGGTTAGATAATATGACAAAGAAATTGTTCAACAAGATGATTAATAGCTCAGTTCACGAATATTTGAAAATACACAAAAGTCTATACCTAAGTTTACATATAAATAAATATACATAAAATATTTTAGAAAATTTATAAACCATTCGATCTCAATGAAACACGTTTAACAAAATTCCACAGTGATCATAGAAAATGACGGATTTGTATGATATAATTATTAACAACAAAATACCCATGCAAAATAGTACGAAAAAAGAGAAACCATCAAGAACAGAAACATTTTAACGTCTAGATAAAAAACAGTTATTTGATAAAAATATTATAACATTACATATATTATTAGTTAGAAATAGTAATGATGCAAAACCGTCATTTTTATGAGTTTAACAAGTACCAAGATCCAATCTTGAAGAAAACAACAATAAAAGCTTTAAACGATCAAGACGATAATTTTGTCATATTGAGGTAAATATAGGACAATTTGACACGCAAACATTACAATAATACAGTCTTTAATTACTAGATTATTTACATTTACTTGAAACAACGTAGAAGTTAATTTTCAAATGTCCACTTTCAACTCGACTTCGTATAGGAGGTATATAAGTAATTGATTCATTCTAAAATTTATCGCGTCATCTCGTGAATCCATTTTATGGAGCTAGATACTATTTACATTGTCCACTAGAATTTACACTATTTCAGTGTTCAAGTCACATATTTACACTTTCATTGCGATATTCACAACTATGCACTTTCAGTGTGTATCTTGTGTCCCTACCACAATTACACTTTACACATAATTGTAAATATCTTCTATTTCTCATGCATTAATCTCGGACATTGCTGCTTGTGGAATTCGAGATTTCTGCGAGAAATGCTGTGATGGAGATGAGGATGGCACTGAACCGTTGCCAGGGGTTTGAGACTGTCCCGTCTGTGCTTGGACGTCTGGTAAATTACCGCTGCTCATAAACGTTGCATTTTTTGGCAAAGTCATACAATTGGACGCATTACAAATTTGATTCTGGTAACTAAAACCAACCTTCCTCGGCAATGTGGTGCATTGTCCCCTATTTGTTGGACTAGATTGTTTTAAATTCGACATCTGAATTCCCGTGTGACAAATGTTCGGACAATTTGAGCTCGTGAAATGGGGCACTCGATTTGTCATAGCAATAATCGCGTTCTTATCCTGATGATCGATATCTACAATGGTGCTCGAGCTTTGTGAATGTCCGACGAAAAAATGTTGATGTTTCGACGTTACACTGTCAAACGTTGAATTATGATTCCTCTTCTGTTGCTGCAATGCTTTAACTTGCAACCTCGTTTTATCCCTTTGATAATACACGCCAGCGAATATAAGTACGTTAAGAATCAACAACGAGCAGCCGATTGCGATTGTGACACTTAGGGCCGTGGAATATGCGGTGTATCCCGCTACTTCCAAATTGGATACGTCTTGATGCGAATTGTTTGCCTGACTTTGAGTGACAAGTGAGTCGGGTCGGGGCGACATTACGCTGATACATGTTGTGACGTATGTTTCTATTGTTGTGGACGGTATGTCGAGGGTCAGGTTGTAGGGTCGACGATATAGCTCCAGCGTTGGGTCGTAATAGTTAGCTCGAGTGAGTGGATCGGGTCGAACTAGACCGTCGTACAGTTCCGGATCGTTGTAGTTCCGGAATAGGTTGTGTTTCGCCACGACATCCTTCATCCCGGCTCTATGTATTTCCGGTATCAGCCGCAGCCACACTGATAACTGATGAGCACGGTAATGGTTTTTCATTCTGGGCTTCATACCTGCAAATAAAGACGTATGAGATCTATTTCTTAATAGTTAGATTCTATTTGTACTTATATTATATTTGAAACCTTTTTTATGTCATAAAAAGGCAACCAAGAAGTTGGAGCCTATGGGTGACAACCAAACATTATACAGATTTGCACTACTTTTCCTATCAAGGGGCCAACGGAAACACAAACCGCACGAAACGCGACAGCAAAGCCTGTCACTTTACGCCTATGTTATGAGAACGAGAGTACCGGCTCGGCAGCAAAGTAGCATGACACTACCTCTTACTAAATAGTATAACGTAACAAATTATTATTTATATTAATTAATAAACACAAATATCAGAAACCTCTCGCTCAAATAATGGTTGATCACTTGTTGCTCCCTCTAAGGCTCTCTCTCTCTCCTCTGAATTCCTATCTTTTACCCATTATAGGAATAACCATCAGACAACAGTTTTTTTTAAATATTATACGTGATTGTGATTTATAATAATTATTAGTGTATGTGTTACAGGAAATGTATGAAATCTAGGAATTGTATACAAATCCTAGGAAATTTATATAATTCCGAAGCTATTTAGGAAATGTGTAAAATATTGTTTTTAAAACTTAATACTTAATACATAAATGTCCTAGGAAATGTGCACAACTCCTAGGAATTATATGAAATTCCAATATCGTATTAGGAAATGTATAAAAATAATGCTTTCTGTAATAAAACACGTTGTTAAAATGAGAATAATATTTTTTATTAGTACTCGTTGAGACAACAACGTTCAGGTAACAGTCGTATCGTAAAATATAATAATCTTCAAATTATCTTACTAATTAAAGCGTCAAAAATCAAGTATCTATCACAAAATCGACTTATATTTGTTATCAACCGTAGCGCCATCTGGCGGCTATAAGTCTGAAACGAGGAACAGGTTCCAGTTTATTTGCGTGTGGCGTAACGTAGTCATTGTCAAAGTGTGGGTAGGACGGCCGAGCGTTATGAAGGTCATTAAGTTTGCCTTTAAATAGCGGGGTATAATTATTAGAGGGGTCATTCGCGTCTGTGAGTTTGAGGAGGACGAAGCTCTGCCCGAATCGTATTGTAAGGTCACGTAAGCCATTGTTCATTTTAATGTGTAAAGTGTAATAATATTGCAGTAGTTCATGTGAGTAAATATATGGGCAGAGTGAGTAAGAATGTATCTTAAAATATGTACCTGTGAACCTTAATATTGTTATTTTATGGATAATATAATAAATGTTTATATTTAAAACGCATTTTCACTTCTGATGTTTAAATCAGAAGTGGGATGGCTAACTCATTGCCCCACAATTTTACTGACATTAGTGTGAATTGTTTAATAGGCGCATTAGCGCGCCAGGCTTTAGTTTATTTTTACAGACGGTGGTAAATCCTCACGACACTGGTGTGGCTATAGTGTGGTTACTAAAATAATAGCTTGGATGCTGTATTATGCTGGGAGTAGCCATATACAGCATGAACACAGCCGAAGGAGAGAGTAGATGGTCAAGACAACTCAACGTGATACAGTGCGAATGTGGTCTTGTGAATGGTTGATTAATGGATCAAACACAGCTGGTATGTTAATCTTGTCTGATATAGCTGTTGCCACAAAGTGTGAAAACGATTCAATTTTTTTTTAAATGTTATTAAGTGCTTTGTGATTTTTAAGTGGACAGTCGCGTATTTTACCTGGCTGGATAATTGTAGATATATTATTGCGTGCGTATTGCTGGCGTAATAAAACCATGTGCTAACTTAATTTCGTATAGCTTACTTTGTACAATGTGGTATTAAGGGGCTAATTTAGATAAGAGGCAAACGAGTAATGGACAAGATGAGCAGCTTTTAGCAGTGTTAAAGGTATATTCATGGATAGTGAAATGAGCAGACGATATGATAGGATATAATACGAAGACATAGTGTATTAGAGATAGTGAACGAGGAAGTAGAACAATTATTGTCGTATGGAAAGAGGAACTTGATACGTTTAAAGTGGTGCAAAACTGTGAGAAAATGTTCTTTAGATGGGTTTAATTACTAGATGATGGAAGACTAATTTGGTACATTGAGTCTGATGAAAGGTTTGAAAAAAGGAATTGATCACTCGACAAGGTTAAGACGAGCCTGATACGTTGAGTATGATGAAAGGTTCATCAAAAGGTATTGATCACTATACGAGGTTAAGACAAACTTGGTACGTTCATTGTGATGACAAATTATTTAAAAGGAATTGATGACAAGACGAGTTAAAGATGAATTTATGTTCGGTATGATGAAGTTTCCTTAAACGAAAGTGATGTTCTAAAGTGATCTAATGTCCTTTATATGAAAATGATCACCAGGTGAATAAAAGACTATTTTGGTACGTTCAAGTGTGACGAAATGTCCTTAAATGAAAGTTTTTATTAAATTTATTGTGGTAAGGATTTAAAGTGGTTTGGTAAGGATTAACACTTTAAATGTGATTAAAGGAATATGAGTGTAAAAGAAGTGAGGTAACGAGTCGTGTGATCAGAATAGAGGGTAAAATTATGTTGTTTAAGAGTTGAGATACTGCAGATTTGTAATTCGATGATGACGATAGGAACGCCGATATGTTGGGTAGCTAAAGTTAAAAATGTTGCTAATAAAGGGAGTTGCTGTGCCTAGTTGCGTGTGTTCACAAGTCGGAGAGACAACTGAAATTTTTGATTTTTAATTAAATGCCAACACTTATGATTATAGGCTTCGGGCCTACCCAAAAACGTTTTGGATAATATTAAAATAAATTGGGGAAAGACTTATAGATTATCAAATCTAAGAGGCAGTGTGATATTAATTGCCGTAGTATTCAGGTAATATTATTCGGGTAAAGTCAGGTAATACATTATTGAATGAATAATAATAAGTATAATAGTATTGTGTGGTTGATAGGCAAATGAATTGTTCAAAGTGACATTATGTTAAAGTTACCTTTTTCTTTATCTTATGATATATTTTTCTTTATCTTATTGGCCTAATAGAAACAAACTACTAGATGTCACCTAAGACTAAAGGGACGGTGCTAAAAGTTTGGTTGGTTTTGCCTAAGCATAAAGGTGAACCGTGGCCATGTAGATAAAGAATAGACTAGGGTCATGGTAGTGCTGTTTTCTTTCGTACGTTTATTGGAACCTAAGACTAAAGGTACAATAAGGTTACGCGTGCGAACGAAACTAGCACCACCCTAATAGAAAGTCATGATAATCGAGACAGTTTATGAGCAACAAACTAATTTGTGTTTCTATACTAATACATTTCTTGTGTGACTAGATGTGTGGAAATGTCGTGCCTGAGGGCATGCACGATGCAGGATGGCCGTGTTAGCAACCGTAGCGCCATCTGGCGGCTATAAGTCTGAAACGGGGAACAGGTTCCAGTTTACTTGCGTGTGGCGTAACGTAGTCATTGTCAAAGTGTGGGTAGGACGGCCGAGCGTTATGAAGGTCATTAAGTTTGCCTTTAAATAGCGGGGTATAATTATTAGAGGGGTCATTCGCGTCTGTGAGTTTGAGGAGGACGAAGCTCTGCCCGAATCGTATTGTAAGGTCACGTAAGCCATTGTTCATTTTAATGTGTAAAGTGTAATAATATTGCAGTAGTTCATGTGAGTAAATATATGGGCAGAGTGAGTAAGAATGTATCTTAAAATATGTACCTGTGAACCTTAATATTGTTATTTTATGGATAATATAATAAATGTTTATATTTAAAACGCATTTTCACTTCTGATGTTTAAATATTATTCTTACAAAGTCAAACTTTCGTTTAGTAAGTAATCAGTCTAATATTTGTCTAAAAAAAACAATACCCTCCCCTCGCTTCACTATCCCCGCATATCCCCATTGATATCTTCAAATATTTACATTTCCAATTGCTATTTAGACAATGTATAGAATTCCTAGAAAATGTGTCTAATATAATTTATTTTACACATTTCCGTGCGATTTTAGAAATTACATACAATTCTGAGGAAATGTATATAATGACGGATTACATACATTTCCGGTAACATATGCACTTCATATTTTGTCGATATTTAGACTATAACTAGACTAAGACTGGATTTTTATATTTAGACTATACCTAGCGAAGAAGACAATTGTAGACAATGCTGAAAATCCAGTATCGTTGCAAATAGTTTTAATAAATGTATGTTTGTTGCATTTTTTAAAATATTCAATACAGTTGCATTAACAGCACAATCACACACGTTTCAGATTTAAACTAATTTACCATGAACGGGAAATCAATTAATAATTACGTCCTTTTGTTTGCATATACGCAATAAAATGGAGGCTTTTAGTCATTTCACTTTGACAACGTGACGTTTAATATATTACATTAATATTTAATATTGGACACATTAATCAAACGTGTTTTGATGATTCCTTTGAACTATGAAATGTGTTTGCAAAAATAAATTATTAAATACATTTTTTATTTTATGATTGGTTACTAATACACCTATCAAAAATGTGTTTGAGATTGGTTACTAATAAATCTAGCAATTGATAAGCTTATGAGTTTGTTTGTAAGTTTGAATGGGAAATTTATAAAACTATCATTTTAAAAAATGAATTTAATATCATTCCTGTATGAATCGGACTTAGGAGGAATGTGTAAGGAAATACATACAACCTTCTGTAATTTATTTTTGGGGGCGATACGAGCAATGTTGTTATCGGCTTTTTAATAGATAACAATAATTGCTAAATCAGATATCTTTTTATAAACATTTAGGTAATTAGTAAGCAGACAAATCATATTCAATGTCTTATGCATTGTGGGATTTTTTTATCTTTTCTATAATGAATTAAGATTGTATAACAGAGTATTATATTATTATTTAGATTATATTATTTCTTTGAACACCTAATATCTGGAATACCTATACGGAATTTGTAAAATATTTTAGTTGTTAAACATTAATAACCTTTTTCGAGGGTAGGTGCCGTACAAGTAACACGCATTTTTAGACAGTCCTGTATTTTTGGGCAATAATAATTTATTGCATACTAATCAAATGAATATTTATGCTTAATTAAATACCTGTTACCACCGCCACTTGCTCCTTACAATAGAATCCTCAAGGCATCTCATTTTTATTCTTTATTAATAAACTTACACCTCACTTAATCCTAACAAGATGGAAGCTGTACAAAAAACAATTGATAATCTGGCAACCGTTTTCAAATCAGGCATGGATGAATTCCACAGAGACTTACAAAAGGCTACTTCAACCTCTGTCACTGCAAGTCCCACTTCACGCATAGCCACTGACTTTGAACATTTTAGAACATTTATTTTATCTTCACTTCAAAATCTTCAAGCTCAAGTTGAACTTCTATCTAAGCTTCATGACCAAGAGGAGATGAGGAGACGTAGAAAAATGCTGCTTGTGCATGGAGTTGTAGAGGACACAAAGGAGGACCCAGCAGCCACTCTTCTTAAAGTTGTGACGAATCATTTAAAAATTACCGATGTCAATGTATCCTGTTTTAAGCGATGCCACAGAATAGGTCAAGTTAAAGATGTTCCAAGACCCATTCTTGTTAAATTTTACGATATTCACTTGAGGGACAACATTTGGCACAATAAATCACAGTTAAAGGGTTCTGGAATAACAATTTCCGAGTTTCTAAACAAAGGAAGGCATGATGCTTTCATGGCCGCTAGGAGGACTTTTGGCATCACAAACTGCTGGACCAGAAACGGCACCATCATCATCTCTGCTCCGGATGGCTCCAAGCACCGAGTCACTTCGCTGGCTCAGCTCAAATCTATTCCGGTAACACCCAATGCTTCAGCTGGAACAGTGGATCCAACTGGTAACAATCGTCAGCCAGCGCTGAAAGAGTGCAAACGACCAAGACGTTTGGTAAGGGGTAAATAATCACAAAATTCTAACTGCAATAGCATAACCACAGTTTATTTATATAACTCTGCTTTCTATTATTACTTGTATTTTGTAACTTTTTACCAACTTTATGTATCTTCTCGAGTAGTTATATCAATATATGTTGTCCCTCTTATATCTGATTACAACTAAATGTTTCTCTGAAAAATCTTTATAGACTATATATTCATACTATTGTTAATTTCTAAGATGTGATTAGACTCGCCAGAATGTTATCAAACTGTTTACTGATTTACTTAACTCCTTTTCAAATTAGTTTGCGGGTTATGCAGGTACATTGAAATTAATTTACCGAGCACTAACTTTATGATCTCGTTGTTTTTGAGGGTCGGAATTTGATTATTGCATTTATTATTATTGAAAATTGTTTTTTTTTTGGTGTCAATAATCCTATCAAATCTCATCTGTCAAATATTCAACTGACGTCTGACACATTGACAGCAGCTTTGAATACGAGTATTTTTGCCAATATAAGCTTCAAGTTTTATGATTTTTTTATTTGTCGGCTGGTACTAGGTAGTCCACTTTTATTTCTATTTTTTGTTTTTAATTTTTAATTTTTATTTTTTACATATTTAGAAAAGACATTATTAGTGCTCTTTTAACTTATTTTTATTTGTATTCAATATTAATACATATATCATAATATTTACATTATAATATTTTATTGTTATTTGAACACACACAGGATGTACAACAATAATGAAATTGAGGAAGATAGTTTCTACTCAATGTCGACATCAGGGTCCAGCGAGTGTAGCTTCCAAAGTACTTCTTCTCTGCCACTTCATACTACTCTTGCTTCAAATTTTTCAAGTAAAGAGAAAAATTTTAATATTGTGCATTTAAATGCGCAGAGTATTCCGGCGCACTACTCGGACTTTCTAAATTCTTTTAGTTTGCAGACTGCAATTCATGCCATCCTCATATCTGAATCTTGGCTAAAGCCTTGTCTCTCTTCTGTGTCTTACTCTCTTCCAGGTTATCAACTTATTAGAAACGATAGGGTTGGCAGAGCCGGTGGAGGTGTAGCCATTTACCTACGATCAGCCATTCCTTTTAAAGTTTTAAGCTCCTCACCCCAACCACCCCCTGCTGATGAAGCTGAGCATTTACTTATTGAGGTCACACTAGGGCACACAAAAGTTCTTCTCGGTGTCTTTTATAGCCCCCATCTTTCCATCAACTTCTTTCCCTCTTTCGACCAACTTCTAGATTTCTATACCCCTTCTTATCAGCATACAATAATAATGGGAGACTTTAATACATGTTTGCTGAAAGGTGATTCCCGATCTAAAAAACTTATTTCTATAGTCAATTCTTATAATTTACATATCCTACCCACTAACGCTACACACCACTGTCCAAACTCATCTCCGTCTCTTTTAGATCTCATGATTACTTCGTCTCCCTCACTTATTGATACATTTGGACAATGCCCAGCAGATGGTTTTTCATATCACGACTTAATATTTTTATCTTACAAGTTACGTGCGCCCAAAAAGCATCCAAAACTCCTAATGCAGCGTAACTTTAGGAAAATGAATGTAGAACTACTTCGTTTGGATGCCGAAAATATGAACTGGTCAAAGATATCCAATGCCACAACAATTGACGAAAAATTATCAATTCTCAATAATTACATTATCGAACTTTATGACAAGCATGCGCCCTTGAAGCTTGTAAAACTAAAACACCTACCTGCACCCTGGCTTACAGATAATATCAGAGAAATGATTAACAAAAAAAACAAAGCCAAGGCTAAGCTTAGAAATGTATATACTGAGTTCAACCGGGAAGCCTACAACAAAATCCGAAATCGCTGCAACACTCTGTGTCGGGATGCACAGCTACGCTACATCCACTCTTCAGTTAAAAACGGAGACCAGGCAAAGGTTTGGAAGTTTTTAAAGTCACTAGGCATTGGAAAAGAACCCAAAACTACTATCACTTCCAATCTAGACGTAGAATCATTAAATCTCCACTTTGCTACGTCCTCACATTCTTTTGAGCCACACTTAAAAGCAAAAACTTTAAAAAATCTTTCTTTGGCACCAACTCTAAATTTTTCTCCGTTTTCCTTTACTAATTTGTCTGTCAGTGATGTGAAAAAGACGATTGTATCCATCTCCTCGAAAGCCGTTGGTTCTGATTGCATTGGCCGTGATATGTTAATTCCAATACTCGATATTATTGCTCCTGTTCTTACTAATATCCTTAATTTCTCTATCAATACTAGTGTTTTCCCAAGTTTATGGAAAGATGCTTATTTAATTCCGCTACCTAAAAAATCCAATCCTCGATCCTTTTCTGAATATCGCCCCATTTCCATTTTACCATTCTTATCAAAAGTTTTGGAACGTATGGTTCAGGAGCAATTATCAACCTTTCTAAATAAACATCACCTCCTTAACTCCTTTCAATCAGGCTTTCGTCCAGGTCATAGCACGGCCACCGCTCTCGTAAAGATCACGGATGACATTCGTTCGGGGATGGATAACAAGAATCTTACTATACTTACGCTGCTAGATTTTAGTAACGCTTTCAACACTGTAGATCACGATGTTTTACTTTTTATTCTTAAGTCCATTAACATCTCGCCGGAGGTTGTTAAATGGTTCCAAAGTTTTCTTCTGGGTCGCCGGCAGCGTATTAAATTAGATAGTTTATACTCCTCCTGGTGCTCCATTTCTGCCGGTGTTCCCCAAGGTAGCGTACTGTCACCTCTTCTCTTCTCCATTTTTATAAATTCCATATCTAAAATTATATCTTCCTCCTTTCACATGTATGCAGACGATTTACAGATTTATAGACAATCTCCACTGTCTTCCCTTTCAAGTGCTATGATCGAAACCAACAATGATCTAGACAGTATTCTTCAATGGAGTAAGGACTTTGGTTTAAAACTAAACCCGGATAAGACGCAATGTATTATAATTGGCAGCCGCCAATTAATTTCGAAAATCTCTTGGGACAATTTACCCACTATTAATCTCGGTGGTACTGCTATACCCCTAAGTAACACCGTCAAAAGCCTAGGCATTCATTTAGACCAAACTCTTTCATGGCATGTACATTTACAAGAGCTGCGCAAGAAAATGTTTGGGGCTGCTGCATCTTTAAGACGTCTAAGTAACTTCCTACCTATCCCTACTAAAATCTCTCTTGCTCAGTCCATTCTTTTACCTTTACTTGACTACGCAGATGTGTGCTTATGTGACCTAAATGAGAATCATCTCTGTACCCTAGAACGCCTTCAAAACTTATGCATTCGGTTCATTTTTTCCATTAAAAAGTACGATCACATCTCCGAATACCGTACTAAGCTTAAGTGGCTTCCCATACGATTGCGACGGAATAGCCACATACTCCACCTTCTTTACAATATCCTCTTCAATCCTCATACTCCTTCTTATTTAAAAGAAAAATTTTCTTATCTTGGAGACAATACGTCTTTCCTTCGTTCCTCTTATAAACTAACCCTTTCCTTTCCTGCTCATAAAACTTCTTTCTTCGAATACTCTTTTACGGTATCTGCAATTCGTCTGTGGAATGCTCTACCTGAATCAGTGCAGAAATCGCAAACAATTGCGATATTCAAAAAGCGCCTTAAAGAACACTATCTCACCTTAGCCGTAACGTGATACACCGTTGTTCCCTTTCTCTCTCATTGTGTTATGGTATATCTTAATACTGTAATTCAAAAATTATTGTTTTTACATTTACGTGTGTTATATATTATGTATAGAACATAGATATTGTGTGTTATATTTAATAGTATTTTAATATTGTATAGTTACTTTAATTATTAGTATTTATATTCTTAATATATATTATTCTGTATTTAATATAATATGTAAGTTATATTTATTTATGATTAAAATTTAACAATGAATGCTTGTACCGACTACTACCTTCTATTCTCGCTATAACATATTATATCTCTCTCATACCTATGGTTGTCTGGTAGAGACCGCTACAAGCGGTAAGACCGCCATTTTTGTGCAAAATACTAGTCTTAAGTTTATGTTGTCAGCCGTTATAAATTTTGATGGTACAAAATAAAGCGTATTATTATTATTATTATTATTATTATTAATAATTTACAGCTATATCACATATTGAGAAAGTTGATTCTTAAGAAGATTTTTAAGAATAAAGTAAGACAAACAAAAGTCGTGGTATTAAAGGCACTTAAAACCTTGTACTTTGTTGAATATGATTAAATATTGTAATAAAAACAACTGAATTTGTAACTTCTTTTTTTAAATCGGTCATCCAAATATTAAGCCTTAAAGGCAGTATACTAAAGGCAATAAAAGTATACACACTTATGTCAAAATTAATATGATATCTTAGTTTCTCTTACTTAGTTCTCTCTTTGTAACAAACGGACAAGTTTACTTTGAAATCTCACGAGGGTCTTGGAATAGTTCCTTTTATGACACAAAATTCTATAGTGAAGTTTAAAGTTAAATAAAATACGGTAATAAATCAGATTTATCTTATACTTCTTACTAATATTATAAACGTGTAAGTTTGTAAGTATGTCATTTTGTTACTCTTTCACGTAAAAACTACTGAATGGATTTTAATGAAACTTTACAATAATATAGCTTATAAATCAGAATAATAAATCGGCTAAAATAATTTATCCCTGTACTCCCAAGGGAATGGGAATTACGCTGGTGAAACTGCGGGGCGCTGCTAGTCTACACTAATTTTATAAAGAGTACAACTTTGTTTGGTTGTAATGAATAGACTCATAAAGTACTGGACCGATTTCAAAAATTCTTTCACCATTCGAAACCTACATTATCCACGAGTAACATAGGCTGAATTTTATTCTGGAAAAAAACAGGGTTCCGTAAGATATTTGGGTTTTTCAGACACGAGGTGTAAAAAATCAACCAGAAAAGTTACCTATTTTGCGTACGCTGCCTAAACTATAAAAGATAGAACCATATAATGTTCTAATGAATTGTAGATCTTATAATTATCTACAAAAAAGTCCGTGACACGTTATACCTATCTATGTCGAGTGAGGCACAATAACCATTTTTTTATTTAGATATTTTGAATTTTTTTGAACTACATTTAAACGCGGTTTATTTTACTCATGCTTTGGATCCTTATCAAAATAAATTATTTCATCACTATGTACAATTTATGTAGATAATATTTCGACTTTGAATGATTAAAATTGGACGATCGGTTTTGAAGTTATGGCGAAATCCATCTATACTATATATCTACACTAATTTTATAAAGAGTAAAACTTTGGTTGTAATGAATAGACTCATAAAGTACTGGACCGATTTCAAAAATTCTTTCACCATTTGAAACCTACATTATCCACGAGTAACATAGGCTAAATTTTATTCAGGAAAAAACAGGGTTCCGTAAGATATTTGGGTTTTTCGGACACGAGGTGTAAAAAATCAACCAGAAAAGTTATATATTTTGCGTACGCTGCCTAAACTATAAAAGATAGAACCATAAAATGTTCTAATTAATTGTAGATCTTATAATTATCTACAAAAAAGTCCGCGACCGTTATACCTATCTATGTCGAGTGAGGCACAACAACCATATTTTATTCAGAAATTTTGATTTTTTTGGACTACATTTAAACGATTTTATTTTACTCATGTTTTAAATCCTTAAGATATGAAGCTAAGGAGTTTGTTTATTTGAACGCGCTAATCTCAGGAACTATTGGTCGGATTTTAATGAAACATTTCAGTGTTCGATAGCCCATTTATCGGTAAAGATATATCATCCCGCGATATATAAGATCCCGTTGTAAATCTTAATTAACGCAGGCGAAGCTGCGGGCAACAGCTAGTAATATATAAAGCTATAGATTTTTTTTATTTGAACGTGCTCATCTTGGAAACTATTGGTCAGACTAGAAATATCATTTCAGTGTTAGATTTGTTTTAGTCTTTCGTTCGTTAGATTTATGTAGGAAGGCTGTAGGCTATATAATATCATCCCACTACTATGCCGTTGTAAATGTTAGTTAGCGTAGCCGAAGCTATGGGCAATAGCTAGTATTTAATAAATTTGTATCCAAACATTATTAATTTTGATTAGAATTACATTTAAAAGCAGCTTAAATTTAAACATCGAATGAAAGACAAAATAGCTATTATTTTGTCTTAAGTTTAACAAAAATATTTACATAATAATAGTGAGATCTTAGTAAAATAAACATCCCTCAAAATTCTGTTTATTTTATACTTCAACTCCCGACTAATAAAACTTAGGACTTTACAAAGGTCGCTTCGTCTTTTGTCGTTTTCATAATATTATGACATCCTTAAGCACTAAGTCCTTTAATCCTTTGGAACCTAAGTCTAGACGTGGATTGTATTGAGACTTTTAGACTCTATAGAGAGTTTTCAGGTATAATGTCTATTGATTTTTCAGACAATAGTTAGACAATACAAGTAAGATATTTCATGGGCATTTTTATTGAACTTACTTTAGCCAGCAGCTTCGTCCACGTATGTGATACCTCTAAGAATTCGTGTACAGTTGCTTTCGCGTGAAAGCGTAACAAACTTACATTTACATTCATAATATTAGTAAGAATAATGGCATAGTGTATCTGAGTAACAGATGTTTCTTGATACAGTTTAAGAAATTTCAAACATTCTCTAATTGTTGGAGTTTTATTCTATATAAATGATCAGATATTCGTTTCATCTGATTAGAGGAATCCATATTAGAGAGAGCTCGCAGGAACGATACCGTTTCGTTTAAACTATGAGTACATACTTTATTAAGGTCTGTTGGTCGTATTAGTACGCGTGTTTGCCATCCTTTCCAGCTAATATTTGAGAATCTTGCTTCTCTTACATAGAAAACGAACCCAAGAAGTTTGTGTGTACCGACTTATCAACATACGGTTCAGGTGATTCATATCAGGTGATCTTATTCATTATCTAAACTATTTAAAACGGGATATTTACCATGTTTTTTAAACATTGTTTCGCGGAGATCGATATTTCGTTTTTTGTCTACGAATGTCATGTTCACGAGACTGAAGTATGCGGGTAGATGTTGCCGGCGTTAGAGGTGCCCGTACTGGACTACATTCTTTCTCTATTGGTCAGGTCCACTACTATTGTCTTTTTCACCGTACCATTGTCCCATTTTATTAAGTACACTCGACATTCGATCCTGTGTTCGACACACGAAGCTATATTTTCCTTTTCCATCATGGGCGACCTTGATAATGTATCATGCTCCTGACATATTGTATATTTATACTAATGCAACTAACATAGTATTTTAATATTTACCAATTTCTAGATACTTCTGATGCAGCGTATCGTATTCATCCCACACGATGCTTTTGAATTTGTTTCGTTCCCTTGAAATGGGCAGTACGGCCTCTTGTCGTTGAGCTTCATTGGGATTCCTGGGGGCAAAAAATATTTCTGAGTTTCATTCAACATACTTTTTACATTTTTTCATGCTGTAAAGAAACACGAACATAATATGTAAAAATAAAACATAAAATAGAATTTCGTTTTTTGAAAATTGAAAATTGGAACCAGCTTGGTTATAGTCCGTAAATAAAATAGCCACTTCTGTTCTAGAAAGTTCTCTCATTTGTTTTCATTGTAGAGTAGGGTAGGGCTTCCACTCATTCATTGTGGGCCAAAATAAAAATAATAATATCTATGGACGCTTTTACACCACGTCAATCTGGTCCCGTGCTAAGTTCTCGAAGAGACTTGTGTAAGAGATAATAAAAATCTTAAATATAAGTATTAATATAAAAAGTATTAAATATATGTATTTCCGTTGTCTGATACCTGTAACACAAGTCTCTTCGAGAACTTAGCACGGGACCAGATTGACGTGGTGTAAAAAGCGTCCATAGATATTATTATTATGTCAAGTATCAATATAGAATAAATTAATAATTGAAATATTGAAATTCTAAATAAATATGGTCAAGCGGCAGGTGCTGGGAAGTGCCGTAGGCGGTATAAATTATATAACGTGGTAAACCTCCGTGTTGAGGTTAGACGCGGTCTGCGGTAGCGCTCCAATGTTACCGATATTAATATTATTGAATATGCATTACATTTAATTGGTCACAAATATGGATGCTATACGCGACGGTGGTCCAGTGGTAGACGGACTCGGCCTCTTAAGCGAGGGGTTTCGGGTTCGATCCTGATCCGTCCATGTGTGCCTTGAAATGGGTTTTTCTAAATTTCTAAGTGCACACGAGACCATCGTTCGCTCACCGGTGAAGGAAAACATCGTGAGAAAGCCTGCATGCCTGATGATATTGAAAGTCTTTGAAGGTATGTGAAGTTCACCAACCCGCACTGGGCCAGCGCGGTGGACTATTGGCCCATTACCCTCCTCGCCTGATTTCGAGGAAGGAGACCCGTGCCCAGCAGTGGGACATATAAGGGTTGATACTTATGGATGATATACGTAGCCAGGTCAAGTTGATGGTGGCGATCCGTAGCCCGGGTACTCTTAGCACCCCCTGTCCCACCGTAACCTAGGCTGCTACCGTAGCCAGGAATAGTGGGACGAAAGACCATCCCCGTGCAGTGGCAGGTCCGCGTTGGATGCGAGTAGCAAGGGATCGGCCGTCTTGGCGTTCATTGAGGGAGGCCTATGTTCAGCAGTGGATGGATAAAGGCTGATGATGATGATGATGGATGATACATGGTCAGAATTGTTCTATTCATTTTTTGAATTTAAGAAGACGGCTGATCCAATCAGGACTCACTGGAGGTCTTCGTTCTATGGTTGGTCGACATAGATACTAACTAAATGTTACTTGCCACGATGTTAGATTTATAGCCGCAGGTAGACTGACAATAATTACTAGTTGTAATATCTATCTAAAGTAGTAACAGCCGTATTTTATCTGCTGCTGAATATAGGTCTCATTCAATGAACGCCAAGATAAACGATACCTTGTCACTCGTAACCAAAACGGATCGGCCACTCGGAGATCGTCTTCCCGTCTCGTTAAAGGCCGATTTAAATTCACATACATGCGTCCTTAAAATGATAGTATGTTAAAATAAAAATACGTATTTAATCTACTAAAAACTACTAAGCACGTGATACTAGATTTTAAAATATATATTTTTGTATAGTTTCATCAACATTTAGCAAGTAATAATAAAGAAATTGTAACGCAAACTGGTCATCGGGTCACCTGATGTCAAGTCATCGCCGTCAATTCAGCAACGCTGTTCCAGGAATCAAACAGTTATCGGTAAGCATGAATAGATGAAAGTTACAGTGTACTCCTATGAGCCTTACGTGGACGGTTCAAAGCAAACGCGATTACCGAAGCGGTGACACGCGAATTAAATGCGATGCGATGCGCCGTACGGCACCTCACCCCACGTGCATTTGGTCACGTAGGGCTCAAATCACAGTCCTGGGCGGCAATGGCCTCTTTCTACGAGACAGTGATATCCAGAAGGAGGCCGATGAACGGGTGAGAAAGGAGGCCGCTGACGTAGCCTCCCCCCGTAGACGACGAACGGGGGTACGTCGGAGGCGCTACTTAATGCGCTTCCAATAACGCCCCTGTGCTCGTGTCGGGAACCCGGGTCCTGCCAGACACGACGTCGTCGCCGGGCAGTCCCCTATTGTGCAGAATCTGGTCTTGCCGGGACCAGTCTGTAGTTGAGGGTTTCCGCACTGTTTCTGAAGGCTCACGCAGCGGTTTTAGTGGGGTAGTGCACCCAATGCGAGTCCCCATACACGCCAGCGCGCCTACCTAAGGCCCTGGCATGGTCCGAAAAGGATTTCCGCTGCGTCATCAAAAAAAAAACTAGATCACTCACGTAAGAAGTCGCTTCACTCTATAAAGCGGTGCAAGTAGGTCTTAGAACCAGAGACTATACGTTTTCATAGTCCCATTATAGTACATAAAACGAACGAAAGAAAAGATTCTTACTACTCTACTTCTTACTACTCTTCGTACAGTACATAAAACGAAAGAGAGAAACAAAAATATTATTTTTTTCTTTCCCTCTTTCTTACATAAAACTGGCGTTAAGCATAGTTTTACATCCATCCCATACGATTTTGTGGATAAAACAATACATTGTTTCAAACACAAACAATCTGTGTAATGAATTGAATGAATAAAAGTTTGATTTCGTAATTTTTTTCGCGACTTTTCAATTCTCCCGAATGCTAATGTGATTTTCGAATAAAACATTCTTGTCAATACGTTTCTGAATAATGTCATCAACAAATACTTGTCAGATAAAATTGGAAAGAAAATGTTAATTAATAATCTGCGTAGACCTGTTTATTGCTAGCACCGAGACATACCATCTAGTCTTAGAGCAAAGCATTATTGAATTGCCTAAGATCTCCCAAGTGAGCTTGTTCTAAGCTTCTGCCGCACAAGAACGGTAACCCTAATACTACACTATAACTATATATTATAACATAACATATACTATAACACCGCTGTTCGTCCGTCCGTCTGCCTTGTGTTTTGTAACAATAAGATAATAATTATCGCGTTGCCGCTACATAAAAATATTAAAAACATAGTTGTACAAAAATATAATAGTTAAGGCATTATTGCTGATATTAATTAATAATAATAATAATAATAATAACATTATTTATTCGAGTAACTAAATTCTCAATTTGGTTAGTAAGCAAACATTTCTTAGCAAGTATGTTAGTAGTATTATTAAATTTTTTTAAATATATAATAAAAACTTAGCCCAATACACACGTATCATGGCCGTACCATTCCATTTGCAACGGCACAGCAACAATTCATGTATATGCAATCCAGTCTACTGGATATCATGTCAAGAATGCTGTTGGCACTCCCTCGCACCCTTAGCACCAGAGACCCGCTTTCGATTTTTCTTATGAGGGCGTAAAAACAATCAACATTAGCTGCAGCAATATTACTAACAAATAATTTTAGAACCTTAGAAATCATACAATATATTTAAGGGAATGGGAACCTCATATAAAAGTCACGTATTGTATATTATATGGGACCTATTAAATCGGAAAAGTCGTAACCGAGCTATTATTTTAATATTATTTATAAAAATAATTATTAATATTTTTAATAACTTTGAGATATCTGACACCATGTTCAAGTTCAACATAGTTCAAGTATGCAAGTTTGTAAGTTTCAAAAATATGCGAAGTTTAAAACATGTTCTTAATGAACAGCTATGTATATTATATTGTAAGGGTTTATTTTAATACGATAAATATTTTTAAACAAAATTTATTTTGCTTTATTAAACAAAAAATATTTTGCTTTATTGAAAAATAATAATATTGTTTTAGTAAAAATGATACCACATGTATTGAAGACTATCAGACGCTTTATACTCAAGAGCGTGATAAAAAATAGACATACTGTATACTCGAAGTACATTACATTCTGGCGAGCGAAATCCCCAAAGTACCATAAATACACTGAATACAGCAGAAGCCTACTTTTCTTACGCATTCAGTATAATTTGGATATTAAAAAAATATACCTTTGTAACGGAATAGCTTTTTTTAGGTATATTATATAATATTGTTTTTTTTATTATTTTAAGTATACAATTAATACTCGTTAACCAAAATAATGTAATTGTTAGTGATTTTCATATTTAGATAGGTGAGAAGTTGTGTGCCGTCATGATGATCGCGAGGAGTCACTGTACATCAGCGTCTCACTATTGTTGTAACGGTGTGACAAATGCTGAGTGGCTGCCTCTATTGTTCACAATATTCATCATGTCAGCCAATCGACGCCTACTGCTGGGTATAGGCCTCCCCCAAGGACCTTCACAACGATCGGTATTTTATTGTTTTCTTATGTTTACGCGAATTTCACTCATTATAATGAAACAACTTTTACGGATTTTATCGCGGTTTATTTTTTATCGCGGCAATCTGTGAACATAGCCTAGATAATGCCCGCCATTATATCAGATTTGATAAACCACAGGTCCTCGGAAAAGAACACCGATTTCAACCAAGGATGATTCGCGAGGCTATTGAAATTAAAAAACATCCTAATTTCAATAGAGAAGATGGCTGGCCACTACCATCTGCTTGGGATCCCATAATAAAAATAATAAAATCTAAATCCAAGCATAAGAATATGTCACAGACTAAAGACTCAGTTAGCACCTTTTGCATAGATAGGACTAAATAAAAATATTGTTGTATCATAGGGTAGTTTCGAATAACTTTTGTAACAGTAGGACATCTGACACCTCAGTCCTCCCGTGACCATGGTCGCTGTAAAGTGTCCGAAACGTCGGGATTGTAAAAAACTAAATAAACCGCGATAAAATCCGTAAAAGTTGTTTCATTATAATGATCGGTATTTTACTTTGTGATTATAGCGTTTAGATTTTTGTTAAATAAAAATCTTTTTATTTTTATTAATCAAGACTCTATAATCCAGTATGACAACCACATCACGTTTATTTAGACCCGTAGTAAGGATGTAAAAACTTGTTTTATGCCCTGAACTAAAATTAGATTTAAAAAAACTTGTTTTACGAGTAAAGTCCTTTATTACTTATAATATTATAAATTTAAAAGAAATCATAATCAAAAATTATATTAAAAAAAAGTTGGATATATATTTTTAGGTTTTTTATACAACAATGTAAGCTTTAAAGTTATTAGAAACTACCCTATAATATATTATTATATAATTTAGTAAGACGTAGTCATGCTGCAGGATGAGAGTAAAGGTAGCGGGAGAACTCTCGGACGAGTTCGCGGTCGATACCGGTCTAAAGCAAGGTGATGCTCTGTCACCTACGCTGTTCAATTTAGTGCTAGAATTTGTGCTCTAGAAAGTGTTGGCACTAGAATCGGGGCTGCAACTTAATGGGCAGCATAAGGTGATAGGGTATGTAGATGACCTTGTATTGTTAGGAGAAGACCGCGAACAGGTGGTAGAGGCAGCGAAAGTTCTAGGGGAAGAGGTGAAGGTGGTAGGCCTCAGGATCAGCCACGAAAAAACAGAATATCTCCACATGAAACGCCGCAAGAATATCCGCGCTAAAAGAGAAGACCTGCATGTTGGGGATACTAAGTATACTAAGTTCAAATACCTGGGCTGCATTATTACGGACACGAACACCCGAGCGGAGGAAATTGACATCCGAATTCAAAACTCTCTTCGTTGTAGTGCTGCCTTGCATAAAGTGTTGGTATCCAAGCTTCTGAGTAGGCAGACGAAAGTCCGTGTCTATGAGACGGTCGTCAGACCAACTTTTATATACGGCTGTGAGGCTTGGACACTAACACTGAAAGAGGAATGTAAACTTCTAGTAACGGAAAGGAAATTCCTCCGTAAGATCAGGATCTTACGGAGTAAGTCTTATCAGTACAAAGGGAGGATGGTAGCTGAAGAGTCCGAAAGAACGCAGAGATTGAAGAACTAGTGGCCGAACCAAATATCCTTGGAGAAATAAAAGCCCACCGCCTCCGATGGCTCGACCATTTGGTCAGAATGGGGGAGGATCGGGGAGTATTGAGAGCATATCTTGGACAACAGAGTGGACAGCACCCAATCGGTCGTCCCAGATATCGCTGGCAGGACATGGTGGAGGCTGACCTGCGTGAGCTCCGGATTGAGGACTGGTCAGAGGTTGCGCAGGACAGAGACCGGTGGAAGTCTCTCGTTTCGGAGGCCAAGACCCACTTTGGGTCACTGAGCCGAAATGCGGATGCAAAGCAGCATGACTCTTAACTTAAGTTAAGAGTCATGCTGCTTTGCATCCGCATTTCGCCGGCAATTTTCGCTTGCATTATTCGGTATAATGTTTTTTCGTGTGATTTGTGACTTTACCATTTTGCGGTTTTTTGACTTGGGAGAATGGTGGCCTATTGAAGAGATGAGTAAAAAGAGGGCAACCCACCTGCATCACTTTCGATTTGTGGATAGGCCTAATAATAGGCTAAATTAAACATAAGGCCGCGGCTTCCCGGTTTCCTCCTTAAGAAATAAAAAAACTTTATCACCAAAAAGGTGCTAATTGTATTTTTAATCTGTGGCATACTCTGCCATCAGTGTACATTTAAAGTTCATGCGAAAGATACAGTAGTTGATGCTAATGAATAATAACCTAATCAACAAGGTTTTCGCATTTCACATAAACAAGTAACAAAAACGTAATTATACTGAAATTTCGTGTTAATGAAAGCGATGCGTCTGACAGTCCTAACAATACACTCAGCGACACAAATGTACTATAATTCTAACAAAAGAATGTCTGCGATCCGAACAAAGCGATCTCTTTGTCCGAAACTACAAAAGTGATACATGATTTTGTCTGATTTCATTTTTTTTTTGTTTTACGATTCATTTTTTTTTTATGATGGATAATCAAACTGGTGGGTCACCAGAGAAGTGGATGTCGCTTATGAGCATAGATCTCCTAAGACGGTAAGGTCATAAATATCGATTGCATTTTCGTCCGAAGCGAATTGAAGTAGCGAAATATCTCTCGTTATTTGCATTCAACTAGTTACTAGGACCTCACACAAGTTAAAAAAGCTCCTCTAAAGTTAAAATCTCTGAGGGACTATAATTGGCTATACTGGAAACTGAACTTTTTTCTGAACGGATTCGAAAAATTCAAAATTTTTCACAGTATCCATTGGAAGTACCGAATTGGCTTGCCCATAATAAACTCGAAAATAAGCTATTGCTAGCTTAGTCTAATGATAATATTTATCTTCTATCTCTCATCTCATAGCTGTGTGTAACATAATATTATAACCAATATAACTGTCAAATTCCTAAATTGACATAACAAAAAAAACGTGAGTTTGGATGTTTTTTCTTTTTTTTTATCTTCTATGGGATAATTACTTTATTATTCATCTATTTATTATATAAAAGTATTGGTATGTGTGTCCTTTAATCGTAAACTATGCATTTAATAATGTAATGATAATTAGCAAAATTGTTGTACATGAGCCCAAGAATGCTTCTGAGTACGACCAATGCTCGACGGATGGCGTCACTGTCATTTCAATTAGTCTTTCCTTCAAATTTATCTTAGTTGGTTATGTAGCAACGCACGTTGGTTACAGACAACTACACTAATATTATAAAGAGAAAAGATTTGATTGTTTGTTTGTATTGAATAGGGCTCCGAAACTACTTGAGCGATTTGAAAAATTCTATCACTGTTGGGAAGCTACACTATCCCCGGTGAACATAAGTTATATTAAATTTTCAAAACAATTAGAGACCCGTATTAAAACTTAGTTAACGCAGGCGAAGCTGCATGCAACAGAATCCTTTGAAAAATCCTACAAAGGTATTATATGTAAATAGGTTACTGTTGTATACATCTAAGTAATTACACTACAGCTAGTCTCAAATAAACTCAAAAATGGCTATTCCCCAAACAGCGCAAGTAAAGTGAACACTTGTATAAATAAAAGCCAAATTTGTCTCAGTCAGTATTTAACTTACCCGGTCCGCACGAAATTCGCCACATACTGGATAAAAGCTTCGGACAAGGCGATCTCGGATTTTGTGTAGTTTTTGGGGAAGTGCCCAAGCCCCTCCACTAATGGGGCGCCGAATAAATAAGGCAGCTCCTCCCCGTGGACTGAACCCATCCTCTGAAATGGAAAACGTTGTTTAATATTGAAGTTGAAACAGAAATGAAATGTGAAAAATTCACCTTTTACGCTTATGAATTTTTAAATATTATAAATTTCCATTGCTAAAACGATTTGAAGCTGCATGCTCGGGGCTCGATGTTTCGGCATCGTCTTCGAGGGCTCTCATGGACAAAGCGTTCGAAGACAATGCCGAAATATCGAACACCGATGATCAGGACTGGAAGTCGATCTCCAAGTATGCAATAAATGAGGTGGGAGCGAGTATTGAATCACTCTTAGCGTTCATCACCAGAGATCGTCTCCGGTAGGACTGAAAAATCTTGATAATGCCAATTAGGGTTTCGGGGTCACAGTTTAAAATCAAGAATCAACAACATGAAACAAACACGATCTAAAAGGTCGACCTTTATTACGCTAGAATAAATAGGCTGGCGAATAGTTAGGGACCGTAAAATGTTCGTATCATTCCAAACAAAAGTTTTGGACTTATTCGCGGTGGAAACACATCCGATATTATCTAGCTTAATTATATGTTTATTTTAATTTTATTTTGTGTGAGTACGTGGTAATATTACATAAATTATAAGATACACATTGAAAGATGGAAAATAGTAATTATATTGTGTTACTGATAATTAAAATGTTTTGATAATTTAGATATTTCTAACAACAACCACTTAATTTTTAGTAAGAATTAGAGAAAAAATGCTAATAATCTAATCCACTCAGAAGTACTGTCACTCAAAAATCGTTACATGATAACAATAAATTTTACTTCGTCTGCTTTGGAACATGAAACAATTTCAAAACTGGCAATTTCAAAGCTTCTCAAAATTCTAAATACAAAAAGGTATAGAACCTAATGTGTGTATTGTTTGGGTGTATTGTTTGATGGCCGCAAAGTAAATTAATTCAGTAAATTGGACAAATCTGTATCATGTGTCGGTGTGATTTGTTTCTATGATAGGACCAATATAGTACCATGAAGGAATCAATGCAATGTAAAGTTTGTGAATTTCCGGCCCATTGGGGAGAAATATAAAGAAGAGAAGGGGGGGGGGGAGACATGGCAACGCAACTGTATAACCTTTGGTTGTGCGGATGCACCATACCATAATGCGCCAACGCACCATACCATAATGCGCCAACTTTACGGCTATGACAAAAAATGTAATAAGTACCATAAATAGGACCATGTTGATTTCTTACCTGTGGATAATCACCATCTTTTGTTTGATAGTCAAACACGTAGAAGAACGTATTCGCGCCAGTGCCTACAGAACTTTTGCTGACACTCAGGAAGTCGCCCGTTTGTACCAAAGGAGCGACGTATTGAGCGTCTGATAGCGCCAAAACTGCCGCATCTCGGGTGTTGATTGGATGCTACAAGAAAAACAATTTTATAAGTCTTCACAATTAACTAACTTTTAGGGTAGGTACGTTCATGAACGTGTGTTACAGTATTTGTCCGTTGTATTCAGAATATTAAAATAATATAAAAGTATCAATCCATATATTATATCACACTCTTAGAAATTAGGCGAGGAGGGTATTGTGGCATGGTTCACCAATTTACTGGCTCAATGCGGGATGGTAAACTTCACACATATTCAAAGACTTTATATCATCAGGCATGCAGGCTTCTTGCAAATGTTCAGGTCACGCTTAGAAATTTAGAAAAACCCATTGCAAGGCTTCAAAGATGCCTGGACCGGAACTTAAACCCAAGATGCCGAGCCCTCCCACTAGATCATCGCTAGCTGTATAGGGGAAGACACGTACGAGAAAACCTTCAAATAAATGGGATCTCCGAAAGGCCCAGTTATGTTTGAGTTTCAAAAATCGGTATATTTGATGGGCTTTGGGCTGATCATCAGAAATCTTCTTTATCATATTTTGTTAAATCATTATTGTCTGCTACTCTAGCAGGAAATTATAAAAGCGTTTAACGTTCATACTCTATAAATCCAATTAATAGACATCGAATTGTAAATTATACCTTGTGATTACTTGACGCTATAGCAATTTATTTTGTTTGATATCTAGACATAACTAATATAATTTGTAAATAGATATTGTTTGTAATTAAATTGTTATCAAACAATGATTCAATTCGACGGCTTGTTATTCATATCATGTTTGATAAATCTAATAATTGTAATGGAATTACTCCTTGCCAATTCTAACTAATATTGTAAAGGTTCATCTGTTTCTCCTTCGTTCATAATAATTGATCAACCCATAATTGATTCTGCGTGGGTATTATATCTCGATATTACGGGCAGCATGCAAGAAAAATATGACGTCATGTAGCGTTCCGCCATGGAGAGCGCGGAGCGAACGAGAGAAAGGCATGATCGGCTCGAGCGATCGGTTCAGTTTGGTTCGTGCTGCATATAATGCTTGACATTATCACGTCAGACAACCAACAACACCAAATATTCAAACAGTCCGTAAACCGACTTTACAGACAATCATTTTTTCCCTACCATAGCTTTAAAGCTTCGGAAGGGGAGCAGGTGTTTTAAGATACGCAACACATAAATGAACCTGTTTATGTTTATAAGAAATGTTGACCATTTACGGTTACGGAGCACGTCTGGTAGTTTTCCATTTATCTTCCGAAAAATCGCAATTCCATGAAAAAAGTGAATAACGTAAATTTGATACAAGAGAAGTAAACTAAACTAAGAACGTAATGGTGCAATATTATTGCCACTCGCTTTATTAGAGAACTATGACCTAACTTTACTGAATGCTGTAGACAAATAGACAAAAGGCCACAACGAATAGTTAGTAGTGATTTTTTGTGTTGAAATCCCTTGAGAAATATATTTTTTGTGTGTAGAACAATATTCACCTGAACTGTTCTCTCCCAGTCTGTGTATTCGTTGACGATTGTAAAGAAAATCTCGCTTAGATGATATGTGTATGCGTTCCTCACGTACGTCCTGCAACAAAATTTAAAGGTGTGAAAATAAATTTTAATAATTCGGGTAAATTAAACTTTTTTAAATTAAAAAAATCACCATATTAAAAAAAATATGGTAACGGTCCAATTGCATTATTTTTTTGGTAAGTCTTAACCGTTGTGATAATTTTAAGCCGTATACGTATAAAGTTATGCATTTTAATGGTTGTTACCTGATAATTTTGTCTCGTCTCTCTCCTTCAAAACCGTTTTGTATATCTTGAGCGGAGAATTTCCAAAGTGCTTCACTAGTCACAACCCCGAAGAGAAGATCGTATTTGTTTTGTCCACCTCTTATTCCAAATATCCGATCACCACTCCTTTTTTCTCCTTTAATATTATTAACACCAGAAACACTTGTGAACCCTTGTAAATCATTTGGTATGAAAAATGTCAGTAGCTCTTTCGCATAGTCAGTCTTAACTACAACGCCATCTACAGACGGCCCGAAGGCTGTTAAATAGCTGGGAGTGCTTATTTCAGCTGACATTAACTCTAGCAAAGGGACTTCTCGAAGGCAATCGACGATGAGTTCATGGTCTTTTACAATATCATCAGGTAACGTGCAATTTGCTTGCCGCGCTAGTTGGACGGAATAACTGACGGGGTCTTCTACGAGTGCCCATGAACTCAGAGCTGAGCCGGATAAAAGAATTGCCCGGTGGAAAAGACCTGAAACAAAATTTTGTTTATTGCTTTGTGATGTTAAAGCGTGTTTCAACGTTTCTAGGCAAATGTCGCGGTAGAAAGGTTTTCTCAATAATTATTAAAATTATTGTGATAAAATCTGTAAAGGAGTTTTATTATAAAAAATAATGATCTGGTTGATACAATAGCTTTAATCGCATCTGTTGATCATCATGTACCCAAGAATTATAGTGAAGATTTATAGAATTATGAACAAATAAATTTTATTAAGAATTAAATTGTAACATCGTGTGAACTTCATCATGGAATATTAAGATATTCCTACGTTATATTTCAGAAACTATCGTCACGAGAGGGTCTTCAGTTATTTTGCACTTGCAAAATAGTTCAATAGTTTGTAAAGCGTAGTGTAAGTTTGTAAAGTTAAATGTAAAGAATATTCATCTAGAAGATTTGGAAAACTTGTGTAAGAAGTTAAATCAGAATGAAAAAGTGCTATAATTTGAAACGTTAGAATAAGATAGTAAGGATTTTTCCGAGAAGAAAGGATAATAAAGAGAGAACGCGTCTTACCTGGCATAACAGTAGGTGATATCATAAGGAAATTAATACACGCGGCTCCAGAGCCATGTCCTAGCATCGTCACGTTCCCAGGGTCGCCTCCGAACAGAGCTATGTTCTGCTGCACCCAGTGAAGAGCAGCAATCTGATCCATCAGTCCATAGTTGGCTACTCTTGCTTTTAGATGGGGTATAGGATTAGCGTTGAGAAAACCTGCAACAATAGATAATGTATTAGTATCAATTCATTATCATCTGCTTGAAATAATCCTTTGCCTAGTTGCGATCTTGCTTCATAAAATATATAACTACTACTTACTTTCAACCGAATATTTAAATAGTTCTTTCTCGTTTGTAGCTATTTTGTTTTGTATAAATCTTTTCTATTACTAATCTTTTTAACGTTTCAAATAAATAATGCACCTATAGTAGGGGAGCCGAAGAGGGGGTTTTGGGATTTACTAAAGCGCGGCAGATTAACATACAGGGAGGAATCTAGTACCCCATTGAATACCTCCACCAAGTATTAGCTCCGTATATGTGGCCGCGCGTCAAGGACAAAGGATTAGATTAATAAAAAAAAAAATGATCATCTGAAATTCTCGAGCGCGTCAGATTAAGGTAGGGTAAGTTAGTTATATGCTAAAAAGTGTATATTCCACTAATCTGACAATTTTTGATTGACGATAAGAAGTAGGTGGGTTACAAACTTGTAAAAAAAAACGTCATCTCGACTTTCTCGAGCGTGGCCAATTTTTTATTTTTATTTTGAAGGTTTTAATTCAACGTTCACAAATAATATATAATCTGACAATTTCCGTAAGCCGAAGTAAGGAAAATAAATAATCGATAATATCCTCTGCTACCTAAATGTTAAAAAAAGATAAATAATTAGAGAATATAGCATTAGTGATGTTATTGACTTCACTTTTTTAAAATAGAAGGCAAAAGACGCTTTCTTAGAAGGTATTCAAGAAAGCGTATATGAGTAGCCGAGCAAGGTGATGATTTTCTCGGCCTCTCGGGTACGAGGATTTTCTCAGAGGTGTAACCCAAAGGTACTTGATAGGACTCGAATAGGATGAAATCAAGCCAGAAGAGGAAGATGATTCTACCGACGAAGATGATAATTAAAATAAAAATTCCTAAAAAAAAAATTATATTTTTTATACTTATTTTCTCATAAATAAAAGTTTTGTACTTCAAAGAATATAATATACTGTTGCATTTGCATGCTATTTTGCAAAAATAAATTTATAAGATTTGAAAAAATACAAAAAAATTGTTTCCATTGTCAGATTAGGCGAATCCCTCCAGATAATAGTCAGATTATGAGACAGCACGATCAGGGTATATAAATGAACCATATATATCTTAGTCTGACGCGCTCGAGTATTTCAAAATGGCGATTTTTTTTGCACATTCTAATAATGGCCGCGAGTTTAGGTTACATCCAAATCGTCAGATTATTACATAAGAGCCTTCTTTTAGGTTCACTTAACATCCCCTTTGAAAATCTGACGCGCTCGATTAAATGTATTTTTTTTCGTTTTCAACCCTTACGTACGACCACCCTCATCATGGAAACAATCAGATTAACATACGTATGTTTTCAAAAATACGTAGGACATGGATGCTATTAATATCTGACGCGCTCGAGTATGTCCATGCAACTGTTTTTTTTTTACATTTTTGAAAATTTATAGCCGCTCTCCCCACCGATGAAACTGTATATATTATATGACATTTTTTTCTTCTTATCATCTTTATATTCATATTTAACGCTCGAGTAAATCCCGATTTAGCATCCTCGCCCCCTACTACTACGAAATATTATACTCAATGTCAATGCACAAGTCAGGATTAAATTTGGACTTTTAAGTATAAATATTTCTTCAAATAGCCCTTGATGTTTACTGAACATGTTCTTTATTGTAATAATATTATAATAACAAACTTTTCTAACGAATAACAATACATAAGTACAAAATCGGTCTAGCCTTCGGGGCATATTAATTGAATTTACTTTACCATATTTTGAGATTAAGAGAACCGCGAGTTTGTATTCTGGCAATAGATTTTTGTTTCAGTACTGACAATGTTATTCAATAATCAATACAATGTGTAAAATATAATTCTATTCGATCGTATACGATTGACACGAACAAATATATGCGTTCTCAGAGAGCCTCAGGCTCTTCTTACCAAAGTGTCATATTTTTTCATGATAACCGCTGTCTATCCTGGCCACAGTATTACATGTTATACTGTGTCCTGGCTATGAAAGTACTCCAAAGCGACACATGGATAGAGAGAGAGAGGGAGGATAGAGAAAGGGAGACAAAAATTAAGCATTAAAGTATACAATTTGACCTCCAATATGAAAGAGTAAATCTTATATTCTCTGTATTGTTTGATAGATCGCTTCTCCGCAAACCAATAAATTATAATACGACGTATATGCTGAAGGAAATAGCGGATATTTTTCGGATGAATAAACTCTTATAAGCGAAGGAAATTGATTTGTATGATAAATGTTCAAGCTCAAATATTGACTTAGTATTTCAATTATTGTAACTATTCCTAATATATTGATTATTGGTAACAAAGCTAAGGGATATATAATTTGATTTAATACTAGAATCTCTTCTTTATAATTAGACTTATGGGAAAATTTGTCGCCATGACCCAAAATCGGTCGGATAGATATCTATCTATCTAGACATATAAGGTTTCATTTTAAGATGTGAATTACTTTGGTCCTTAATAAGCCCATAATATATTTCTCAAGATTACGCACACTTTAATCCTCATAATTAAATAATGTATTACGGATTTAATCGAACTTACATTTTAATCACTAGAAGAAGAAGAAGAAGAAGAAAAATCGTTTATTTGACCACACACTAGAGACAACAATATATACATATAGAATATGTTAATAACAATAGTAAAAAATAAAAATAAAAATTAATGTGTGCCTCAAGGATGCAGCAAAATGGTTTGGTTCGACATTCGACTAGTCTATCAGCTTACACAAAAATTTAAGCTTCAAAAGCTCAAAGTAAAATATGTTGCATAATATAAGTAATAAATAACTAGGATGCCATCCGATACCTATTCTGCTAGTTTGTAAATTAACACAAAAATTGCAAAAAGCTCAGCATAAAGCTCTAAGTTTCGTGACGAAAAATATCAAGAAGCTCTTGTTTTATTCAAGTACCAATCTAATTATGCGCTCTCGTGCGATAGCTTCCTCACGTTTCGTTTTAGTTAATTAAACATTTTCTTGTAGCGCTTTTGAATTTTAAAAGCTCACTTCAACTTTCAACCCTATCACGTTGTTATAAAATTAATTTCTAATAAAGTGAGAGCAAATTAATTAAAGTGACATTTTGTATGCATCTGAAATGAGTTTAATATCTTCTGGAAATAGATTGGACAAAATTGTTGTGTTTAAATTTCGTTTATGATTTCGTAATGTGACACGGGTTTATTTATGCAGTTTAATTCACAAAAAATAGTATTTTATTAGTATTTATTAGTTAGATTGTTAGGTTTTTTGTTGTTTAGCAAATGCAACGACAAACTAACAAAATATTATGTATGTATAGATCAAATTGTCGATAATGTGTCAATTTAAAAACTGATCCCATGGCATCATCAGCCTTTATTAGTCCACTAATGAACATAGCCCTCTCTCGATGAACGCCAAGATGATCAAATGAAATGAAAATGAAAGTCGTGTTGGATGCGAGGACTTCCATACCTACCTGTTTTTTCGCGTTATTCTCTTTCTTAGAAAGCTTACTTTTGAACCGGTCGTGAATTTCAAATTTATAATATCGTAATGTTTGTAACTTAATTTGTTTCTATGTCTAATTTCTCTTAAATAGTAATAAATATTATTAAATCTAATATTTATTATAATTTATGATAAATCAATGTGAACATTTACATCAAATAGCGAATACCGAGAAATATAGTGGCGCGTGGCCTATTATGAATGTCAAGACGGCCGATCCCCGCCACTTTCACCCTGCAAAGACTGGTCACTGGCCATCAAAAACATAAAACTTACCAAGTATTCCTAGACGGTAGTTAATTGTGATCACCACTAAGCCCGCGTAGCTCGCCAGGACGGCACCATCGTAGACATTGCCGGAGTTCCACTCGAAGGATTCCCCATGGATGAAGACCACTACTGGGTATTTCGCCAGCAGCGTTGGACCAACTGAAACAAATGCCAGGATTCTAAATGTGACCAGGAATACCAGGTCCCTTATTTGCACGGGTACTATGTACTCACAAAGTAATTCATTTATTAATGTGTACATTTTTACAATAGGATTCCAGAAAACGTTCAAAATCTTTCCATTTATAAATTTAATAAATTGTTGAGGAATTTTTGTGGTGAATTGCCAGAAGATTGCGTGTCGGACATCCGTGAAACGATTTTTTGTAAGGTTTTACATGATTTTTTTATTGATATATTCAATACAAAACTTAATTCGATAAAAGGTATGTGCACTTCCGATTTCCTTAGACGGTCTCCTATATAAGCTTCATTGGATTTACCTTCTAATTGTCTTTGTTATAATTATTAAATCACTTTTCTAGCATAGCTATGGTTAAATAGTGGAATGGCTCTTAGGTAACAGCTTTTAAGACTTTATTTTTGTAAAATAGCTGTAAGTCTTCAAAAAAAAATAAAACCTATTACGAAATAAAATATCCAATTGAAGATACCCACACCTTGGGAATTAAACATTGACTCAAGGTTTTACATGATGTATCTACAAATTTTTGTATTTTATTTTGACAAAAGAAGAACCCCTCTAAGTTTTTGTCTACTTTTTCTCAGGGGATCCTGCATCTCTATGGAGTTTTTTATTCTTTTTTTAACATACTCTTTATTTCGTACTTCTTGAGACGTATTTCAAGACAAGACAATTCGTTAACTATTAACTAGTGAATATTATGGATGTTTTGATTTGATATTCCGATTATTTAATGGGATATTCAGATTTGTATTTTGGTAAGAAGGGATAAGCAATGTATTTACTGGCAACGAAATCATCTCATGTCATTGGACATGAGATGATTTCGTTTATCTGCCCGTTTACTTATCCAAAAAGTGGTCATTCAAAGTCATTGATAATGTCACATAATATATTATAATATAAATTTGTGGACGTGAACGTATTAATAATAACGACGATTAGGTAATCGTAACCAAACCAGCAACTTTATTACTATGTTTTTATCATTTAAATGAATATAATATAGCTCATTCAATGTAAGCATACATTTTCATAAACTTCTTGCAAATTTCTCAACCCACTCGAATGTTTTATTAAATCATTTTCTAAAACACTTCCATCAGGTGATGTAAATGACGCGATCATCGTTAGGGAGCTGTAAGTATTCCCCGGCGCACCTGTGCTAGGTCGTTCACCTTTCGTTTTGAGGATCTTAATTAAAATTCTTTTGAGCATTCAATCTTTCTGCGATACTGTGCATACTTTAATCGTGCTCTATCGCTGTTAGCACATTATGATGATCAGTATCTTTTTCTTCACAATCAAATTTGTCAAAGTATACAAAAGAAGGATTCAAAGCGTTCAAAAGTTGGTATTTGGTTTTGGTTTTGGTATTTGATTCAAATGATGGTACTTATTAAATAAATTTTGGTTTTGATGTTATTATGTATAAAGGTAGTTTCGTGTGCGCCTTTAACAATATAATAACAATCTTCTTTCACCCGTGGGAGAGATGCGCTGGTCTGCGCTCCTGGCTGGATCGGTACAAGCGTCTTGCTTTCTCCCGTACAGCTTTGCTGTTGGAAAGGACGAGGCAGATAATTATCGGCACCGAGATTTGACCTTAAGTCTCAAGGCAGGACGCTGATAAATGAGTCGCCTGTGCTAGTTCCAGGTAAACGTCGACCACTTACCTTCAGGTGGTATGTCTATCAATTTGCCTACCCAATTCTCTATATATTAGGAGCCTTGCTCTTACTGGTGGAGTATTCGCCACTCAGTTTTCTTTGCCAAAACTTTTAATATAAAATAATATTAAACAAATTAAACTCGTTGTGCACAGGCAGTCCACATTGCTTATTCTGAAGCGTAAGATCTTAAACTATTGGTGCTAGTGATAATGCTGCCTTCTCCACTTCTCTTGACATTCATCACATTAAATGGTTTCATGAGTGAAATAATCAGTATGGTATCCATGTGGATGATGATTTCATCGTGTATTTCATGAGTGACGTTGAGTTACCATTTCGTGTCATCTCTGTCAATATACCCGTCGAACAACATTAAAAAATGCAACATTTTGGAACTGAATAAATCAATCGTCCGATCAACATCCGTCGTGTCAAGTCGCTGTGGCGTGCTGTAGTTCGCCTATGGTCACTTTACGTCGACGGAATCGCGGCTGTCACGCCACTAGTATAGGCCATTGACCCACGGATGGACCGTCCCATCACAAGGGACGATTAACATCCCGATGCGAGAAGGCCGGGAGATATCTTACTCTTAGCTGGCGGGGTTGCCTCCCCTCTTTCTCATGCTTGGGTGAGCCCATCTATATCTCAGATTAATTTGAGGGCCTTAAGGACACAAGTGTAGGGTATTTAGAAAAAAAAATATGTTTAGCACCGTAACATTTTGATACTTTGAAAATTAGGATAGTACCAAAAACTTAACGAAAGTGGATTCGATTCGAACTTTAAAGGAGTTCAAAACGTGACACGTTTAAAATTGTTACCTGAGTACAATCGCGGACCGGTGTAGTCTATAAAATACAACCAATGGATAAACTATCGCACTCCGAGCGAAGCGAACCAAGATATAGTGCTGTTAGTGGGATGTGACACATTATTTTCTACATAGCTATCGATATTTTAGAATCGTTGTGATTTCCGGATGAAATTGAAACCGGATGCAACGGAAAAAACGACAGGTAAGAGACACAAAAGAGCGAGGGAGCAAATGTCGGTGTGTATGTATATTGCAGACTGTTTAGTACTTGCTTGTATTTGAGCATTTAAAATCTGTTTCACTTCTATCGTGTGTGAATCGCACACACACCTTTTTTTATCATTCATTGAAATACATTAAGGACGTAGGTAAATTGTTGATTATGTACGATTCATATTTTACCCCTTAATGCGCAATTAATTGGACAGTGAATCCGACAGTACGTGCAATTAATTGGATTGAGTGAGCTTTGATATTGCATTTTTGTATAGAATAATCACTTTGTCAAATAACGTTATAAATCTCCAATTTCATTGCTGCACTCCATTTGCAGCCTACTTTATGCTACAATTATTATTAAATGAATCTTCATGTCAGTTGGAGGTCAATTAAGATATCACTCTCTTAATGAAAATTGCTTTGTAAATGGCAATGTTTAACGAATATTAAATAATAAATACACCAATTGGAGAAGAGAAGGCTACTGCTCCGTGCAAAGCGACAGTCCTAATACATTGTAAATTTTTAATAGGCCAATGATGAGAACAGTCGCCTACTGGTAAGGAAAGTAAGACGGCCAGCATCTCCCAAGAACAAGCTTCACCCGGATAATCCCAAGTCAAGTAATTTAGCTTCACATTTGTAATGACAAGTGAATCTAAATAGCTTTACCTGGGGGCTGGGGCTATCCTGAGACTCCAGTCTTGGTAGCAGTAATAATACTGCCTATGCTAATCTTTGAAACACAGCAGGATAGGAAGAAATAAACAGGATTGTGGTACCATGCAGAACAAGCGTAAACGATATATGTCACGCTCCACCGTTTAATTTCAAAATAGGTAGAAAGTAATATTAATATAACAATAGTAATATCTATGGACGTTTTTACACCACGTCAATCTGGTCCCGTCATAAGTTTCTGAAGAAATTGTGTTACGGATACCAGATAACAGAAATACTTATATTTAATACTTTTTTATATATATATATATATATATATATATATATATATATATATATATATATATATATATATATATTATATAACACACATATTCAATACACATCCATGACCCAGGAACACACAAACTTATTTTGTTCCCTGGCGAAATTCGAACCGCTGCCTCCGGGTTTGTGCGCCAACGAGCTAACCATTGAGCCATATGATACGAGTAGGTTAAGACATTTTTATGATTATGCATGTGCATAAAATGAGTCTCGTCGTGTAACTCCCCGTGTTTAGGTAGCCATCGACACTCTAAGAAAAAGATTATGCAAGAATTCGTTTGAATCGTGAAATGTTTGCTAAAGATTTACTCCCTTATGTAGCAGGTGTTTATTGATGACAATGATCATTTACCTCCTAATATGCCGTCTGTCTGTTAAAATATAAAAGATGGGCTTTTATATTTTTATTTGTCGATAAATCACCCCAACACTATTTTGACTAACAGAACTTTGTTTATGCGATCTATCGTTTCGCATGACAGATTCGTTCCAAATATTCTTTGGACTCGTTCCAATGTTATGAAATATGTTCCCCTCATTGAATACGAATGAAAATGCTCGTATTGTTCTAAATATACAAAGTTTGTGGGGTTAATGTCATAATAGTTTTCAGTTTGGGGTTCCCTTTTAGGAGATATTTTTGTCCGATTTATTTGTTTTGTTAATCAGATGCTAGCCGATGTTGAAATTTTAAATTAAACTATCACAATTTTATCGTTCTTTATCAAAATTTTATCAATCAAGCCCAATGTTTCAATTACCTTACTGCATAGTCTTGAAAGAACAAGAAAGAAAAACTAGGTTTTAAACGACCTATCGTTAAAAAGCTATTTGATATTTTATTTAAAAAAAGTTGTTTCATTCTAACATTCGAGAAAAATCATCACCGTTTTTCTCTATCCGTCCACTGCTGAACATAGGCTTCTAGGAATAATATGGATATTATTTAATATGACTTACCATCCAAGTTACAATAGCAACTTTTGTCAGTGCCAAAGAGAACGATCCACGACCAAGACGGCCGATCTCTTGCCACTCTCCGGTCACTGCACATAGATCATCTTTCCATCTGGTTAACGGCCGACCAACACGGCCTATCTTTGTTATATTCTACATTCGAAAACTATGTTTAAATTTAAATAATTATGGAATTGTACGTCGATGTCTTACAATCATCCTTAGCTCGTGTAATTACTGAGTCGGTATTATTAATGACTGTCTCTAGTATGGTAATCCAAATTGAGTCGCATCTTACCTAATTATATTCAGTAAAACCAAAATGATCGAACTGTTCGTTGTCACTTGCTTATTTTCAGTAAAGTACATGGCAGCGTCGTAGTAGGTAAGTCTATGCACCTGCTAGGAGAAGAATGATTTTTTGAAGTTGTTTAATTTTGTGTGGACTGTATAATAATTTAGGAGAGAAAAATAAAACTGCTTGTTTTTCTAAGAAATCCGCCGGGTGACCATATTTAATATAATATTATTATAATAATTACATTTCGACCATAATGTCAAATACTATGTCACACATAATTTTTCTTATAAAATTTTATGTTGCCTTTCCAATATGCTGCGGCCTCTCAAATATAAAGAATATATCCGGCTCGAAGGACCCTGTTTAATTTTGTGCGGTTTGTATAATTTAGGAGAGTAAAATAAAACCGATTATTCTTTTAGGAATGCCAAAGCAAGGCTATATTTAAGATGGAATAATAATAATTACAATTCGACCATAATGTCAAATATGTTAAACATACTGTTTCTAATAAAATTTTATGCTGCCTTTCCAACAGAAGTGAAAACGTTTTTAACGTTAAACACCAACAAGAACAAAAAAAAAAAAACGTTAATCCGAAATCTCAAAAATACGACAAACAACTTCCAGGCAATAAAAATTTTATTTGCGAGTTACATAATATTCGATATGAAATATGAATGTTAAATGTTTGTTGATCAACAAAATCCATTGGCGGTGATGGACGGGGGTGCTTCGTGGATACATTTTTTATGATTCTGAATGGTGAAATTGTTTTTTGCGATTTCAATATTCAGAATTTTATGGAACCTTTATAATACTAATGACTTTCGTAACTATAGTGGTTTCTTGAGTGGATACTTCGGAACTGATTGGTACCTGAATATCCAAGTCCATCTGGAAATGAGACCACATCAGGATACCTGTATACTTGAGGAGATTATAATTTCTGAAGGTATGTGAAGTGTTCGTAAGAGGTCAATGTATTGCTAAACTATTGCCACACACCCTCCTCGCTTGTATTCGAGGAACCCCGTGTCGAGCCGTGGGAATGTTAATGTAAGGGCTGAAAATAAAAATCAATTGGAAGTGAAACTTCTTTATTGGCTTCAGCACTTTTTGGCAATGAAAATCTAATAGGTTCGCGTCAAAGACATGCTAATGGTACATTAATTTATTTTGGTTTTTTTTTATTTAGAATTTTAGTTATTGATCCCGGGATTACAATAATTCTCAAGAATTACTCAGGGCTAACTATGAATTTATGTGTATACAAGCCGAGCTTCGCACTTTCCCCCGCGTGGGAAACACGCGGATAAAATTGCCGTGGGAGTACGGTTATAAATTATAGTCTTTGTGATATTCTGATGTATAAGCTATATTATTGTAAAGTTTAATTAAAATCCATTCTGTAGTTTTTACGTGAAAACGTAACAAGCATCCAAACATACAAATATTCGCGTTTATAATATTAGTATGATTCAAAAGACAAAAGATCGTTTGTTCTGGAGTTCGTAAAAAGGGTTTCGGAAGTCTAGTGAATGGAATTGTACAAATGTTTATGAATATCTGCTAGTCTATGAATAAGCAACTATGAGTTTATTAGTCTCGAATTTTATATTCATAAGCGTGTTCTTGTGACCTACTTAGTATTTTTATAGCAGAAATTGTAGGGATTTTATTTTTTTCCATCAGTACAAGCTTAGTCATATTTTAACATCATTATTTTTTGCCAGACGAAGATATAATATCTTCATAAATAACGATATAGTCTTAGATCATTAATAATATGTCGAGATGGAGTGTCGCCCTGCAATAAAAACAAAAAAAACTGGCCAACATTTTCAAAGATGTGTTCGTGAATAGTGATGCCAGCTATTACATTTCTCCCATAATTATCCTTTTTAATCTCGTTACACTTCACTACAAACCTTCATTATAAATAAAAACAATAATGCGTAACAATTCATGCGTATTCTATGACAGCGGGACGGATACTAAACACGGAGAAATCATTTAGAGGCCAACAGATGGACGCAATTTTTTTGGACGTGTTTTCCGCGCGACACTCTATCAGACATATTATTGATCTAAGGATATAGTATCAATGAGTCGATGCTTTGATATATGGAGGTTGAAATAAAGCAGTAAATGACACGAAGGCTTTAGGTTATGTTAGGTTTCATTACTATAAAGTTTTTCTTTAATCTGGATCTCTTCGAGTCTTTTATCGTACACTAGCAGCGTCCCGTGGTTTCACCCGCGTACTTCCCATTCCCGTGGGAGTACAGGGATGAGTTATAGCCTATGTGTTATTGATATATAAGCTATATTATTGTAAAATTTCATCATTAAAATCCATTCAGTAATTTTAAGTGAAAGAGTAACAAACATCTATCCATTCATACAATCTTTCACGTTTATAATATCCATCCATGACATGCGAGGTAAATATTGTAGATCACTAATGCATAGACCTTGATGAATAAGAGCATTAACCTTGAAAGTTTATAAATCTCACCAGTTTATAAAAGTAAAGTAAAGTATCAACTCTTATATGTCCCACTGCTGGGCACGGGTCTCCTAGAAATCAGGCGAGGAGGGTTAATGGGCCATAGTTCACCGATGCGCTGGCCCAATGCGGGTTGTTGAACTTCACATACCTTCAAAGACTTTTAATCTCATCAAGCATGCAGGTTTCCTCACGATGTTTTCCTTTACCGGTGAGCGAACGATGGCCTCGTGTTTGGGGTGCACTTAGAAATTTAGAAAAACCCATTTCAAGGCACACAGGGGTAGTCAGGATCGAGCTCGGAACCACTCGCATAAGAGACCGAGTCCGCTGGACCATCGTTGCTCAGTTTTTACCTGCTAGTTTGCATATTGAAAAATAAAAAGCGTCTTTGCCAAGATAGCAACACTAGATCTTCGTTCTAATGATCTTAGAGAACCGTTTTTCTATGTCTTGAAGAGTCAACCAAACAGTCGGAGCCCCATTAGTAACTACCATCGCCCATAGATATCAAAAAATCTTTTCCCTATACCCCAATGGGCCACAGTAGCTTACAAACTATACGAAACGCGACAGCACAGCTGTTACTTAAGTATTATGTGAGCGAGAGCTACCACAGCAGTCGTGCCGACCCAATTCACCTGGAAAGCATATATCTCTCAAACATACTTAAGAATAGCAATGATAAGATGCTAGAAAAGCATTGCTCTACAATTTTACATTTCCACGTTATGAAAATATTTTAAGTAGGACAAGAACTAGTGTAGCTAGTGAAATATATTTGTTCTGAGGTCAGCTGGAGATAGCGAGTATCTTTACAAGCGGTTGGAATATTTTTAATAAAGTATTGTCATTTGTTCGCTTTGATGTTGAATATTTGACGGTTTTTGGAAAAGAGGACTTTGATAATTTTTAAACAGGAGATAAAGAGAGGAAGAAAGAGAAGGGGGAGAGAAAGAGAGTGTCAGCGACAGACTGGTCCCGGCAAAACCAGATTCTTCAACAAAAGTGGGACTGCCCAGCTGTTGCAAGGCAGTCGTGTCTAGCGGGGCCCGAGTTCCCATCCCGAGCCCTATACGAGCACAGGGGTGTTACTGGAAGCGCATTAAGTAGTGCCTCCGACACACCCCGGTTCATCGTCTAAGAGGGGAGGCCACATCAGCGAACCATAGACTAGCCCTGGCAACTTCACGTGTTACCTATGAAACGCAAGAAAACTTTCGGTGCCAGCAATTATACTCCCCGTCTTATCTTCCCTCCTAAATACAATAAAGCTGTGACATAGGAGAAACGTACTAAATGGTGGTAACCATTTATTACAAGGTCGCCTTTTTATACTACTCCTTCTCATTTTATGTATAAATTATTATTTTTTAGTGTAAGGGTTTGTTTCACAATGTCCTAATAAAGTTCCAATTAAGCTATTTGCAACATATTTACCACATAACTACAACGTTTTTGTTTCACAATTGACAAATAGCAATATTTGGCTAATAAAGTTCCCTGTAAACTATAGGTCGGATCAACTGGCCATTAGCAAATTCATCTGTCAGATAAATTAGTTGACATATATATACGCGGTTGACAGCTTCACGACATTTGACAATTTGACGTTCCGGTAACAGTAATATACAAAATAATTTAAATTGTGTTTTGATCGTTTAATAATTAAGGGATAACATTATATACAAGGTCTATGTAAATAAAAGGTATAAAGATGGTATGATACATACATTAAAATTATAAAAACATATTTTCATGTATATTTACAACATGGAATGTTTTTCTAAAACATATTTATCGTAAAATGGAACTATGAAATGCGAGGTTGCCAAGCCTACTAACCAGTAAGTGCCAAATAGGGATCTGCCAAATAAATTTATAGGGAAGATATTGGTGAAACCCAATCAAGACTAACCAGAAGATTCATCTGTCAATTAATTTATGTGTCATATAGCTATAGGGTACTTTACTGGTACTTTGTGAAACAGACCCTAAAAGTATTATTATTATTATTAGCACAGCAAGCGAATCATTCGCACCTTATACCCGTATTCACAAACAATACTATAAGGTGTCACAAGTACCTACTCCCGAACGCATAGATCATTCAAACAAATTCATAGACAATACTTAAATGATATTGCAATTACTGTGCGTCTGTCAAACCCATATCAAACCCGACTATTGACACCAGGAGCGCATATTATTATATAGAAGCGTTCGTACACAGTGTTGTCTCATTACTTAGCCAAGTACGATTCTTGAATGTGTTATACATTCACATAACAAAATATCTTTAATATTCACATTGAAACAAAGAGAAAATTAATATCACGCGAACTAAACCTAAACTGGATGGGAATATAGGTCGCTAGGCGTCCCACATTCGGCTGCGCTCACGTAATATTTGAGTACACGAGGTTGGTTGCGACAGATAAAGTGATTGCACTTATGACGCCTGGGTAAATATTTGAAAATATGCAAATCGCGCGGCGGTTTGTAAAGAACGAATGCGACATTTGTATTTTTACTTTTGTAAATTATTTCTTATGTAAAGAAGTATCCCAAATATGGATCAATAACTTAAAATCATATTTATATATTGAGTTTAGAGATATTACAAATCAAAGTGCCAAAATCTAATTCCCATTTGTGTCCAATTTTCCATTTTCAATCAATAATTATCCTAAAATAGTTAAATTCTTTTTGAAGATTAATCTTTTGGTTAGATATTCATAAACTTAAGTTGTTGATGAACACATATAATCATGTTGTAACAAGCAGATAACATAACTTATTAAAAATAAGATCAGTTAAAAAATGTCCATAGACAACTTACTAATTACCATTTGCAGGTATTCCGTAATGATTTTACTTGTAAAGTCTGGAATATTCTAACCTCATAGTACAGAGCCGTGCGGGCGCCAGTCAGAGCTCGGACGCCGAGCGAAGTGCTAGTGTCAAAGATCAGTATTTTTGGCGCCAATCGTGATTCTCACGTCCTCATTCTGTTTTTGTGAAAATATTATATAATCACCATTTATTGTTTTTTAGGTAGGTGATCAATTACATATTTTTGATAACGTGTCTTATGTAGTTCTTATAGTGACTTCTTTTGGGTTTTGAGGAGGAATTAGAATTTTGCTAACAAAAGAATTATTTATTTAAGAAAATAGTTGAAAAACTACTTACCATCTGTCTCATTACCGGTATTTGCCGTTCGTATAAACGAATGGTAATTAGTTATTTTTTAGGAATGGTAATTAGGTATGTTAAAATTTCATAATTCATAAAACATTTTTAGTCTATTGGAAGGTCGTGAAGGCGGCGAATGCATTGGTGGCTAAGCCAAAATGCCATTAAGAAAGCGTTAGCGAAGTTCGAAAATGATAAAATGCACGGGATTGACATAAGGCCGTGCTGAATCACGTGGACCATCCTATACATTTTATCATTTTCGAACTTCGCTAACGCTTTCTTAGTGGTATTTTGGCTAGACCCCCTGGGCAGACTCCTCCGGACCTGGGAGGAGTCAGAAGTGTCGCCTGCAGGCAGCTGTATTCCGGTGTCTGAAAGAGTATGGCGACGTACGGTGCCCCGGCTTGGGCGGATACACTGCGAGAAATAAGGCCGCGCTGCGCTCTGCGCAGAGGGGTATCGCAGTTAGAGTAATTCGGGGGTATCGTATGGTATCTTGAGCTGCAGCTACTGCTCTGACGGGCGATCCGCTGTGGGAACTCGTGGTGGAGGTTCTTGCCGAGACCTATTCCTAGGTCTCGGGTAGGAGGGCTCTCGGTGAGAACCCCACGCTGGACGGGATCCTGTGGATTCGCCGAAGGGGCAGGAAGCATTAATGTGGAGGTGGAGGTAGGACCTAGCGGAACAGCCGTATGGCAAACGCGTAACGGCTATTCTCCGTCCGGTCCTTGAGCCTGGATGCGCCGTCGGCGCAAACATCTCACTACCCGGGGCCCTAAATGCACCCATAAATGGCTTTCCCTGCGAAATCAAAAAAACTTTAAACTATGACAGTTGTCTGTATTTTGCCAGTTCTTAAAGTGTAAATGTTCAATTTGTTCCAAAAACAAATATAAATGTTTTCTGGTTTTAAAACAGGGTTCACCATGCCTCGAAAGAAGCAAACAAAAGAAGAAATTCTAGAAAAAGCCAAATCAGCCCGAAGAAAAAGATACGCCATTATTAAATCTGATCCAGTAAAATATGCCATTGAAAAAGAGAAAGAACATCAGAGATACTTGAAAAGAAAAGAAAGCAAAAAAATACTTAGTATTGAAGAACTGACACCCAGAGCTAAAAAACTGCAAAGAAAGAGATGGAGGGATAATTTTAGAAGACACTATCATCGGAAATTATTGCAGAAACGAGGCGTGGAGCTTATGAATGCAAATACTCCGAGTGGAAGTGATACCGATGATCCGTTGAGAATTAATAATGATGTCGCACAAGAAATTCCCTCTGACCCTATTAGAGAACAGGAACCTTCAAATTTAATTTTGCTAAAAATGAAGAAGAAGATTAGACAATCAGAATATATACTGCAAAAAAAGGAAAAAGAGCATAGACTGAAAATACAGGATTTGGAGAGGAAAGTAGACAGTTACAGGAAAATTTGTCAAAGATTGAAAAAACGATTACAAAGCCCAAATTCGAAAGCAACTACACTTATCAAAGATAAAACAAAAATAGATGAAGTAAAAAAAAAGGTGTTATTTGGTGAAGCTATGAAAAAAACATTGGAAGTTAATTATCAGGGACTACAATCAAACAAGGATAAAAAGACATTCAGTGAAACTATAATGAAGCAAAAATCTATACTAAAAGAGCACAAAGTTTTATCCAAAACTAAAAACTTCACAGTAAGAGACAAAAAAGATATTTTTAAACAAGATATTTATGAAAAGCTGAAAAAGGACATAGTAAAATTCTTTGATAGAGATGACGTTTCAAGAATGACTGCAGGAAAAAAAGAATATATTACAAGGGATAAGATTAAAAAACAAAGAAGATATTTATTGGATTCAATGAAAAATCTTCATAAAATATTTGAAGCAGAAAATACGAAAGTGAGCTATTCTTATTTTTGCAAGCAGAGACCATTTTGGGTTCTCATACCTGACATTAGTAGTAGAGAGACTTGTCTCTGTAAGATCCATGCTAACATAGAACTTTTAGTAAAGGTATTGCATTCCCGTAAAATATTAAAAGAAAAGGACTCTAAGGAAGTCATTAATACTCTATGTTGTGCTAACACAGTTTGCTTGCTAAAAAGGTGTGGTACCTGCAAAATCAAAAGTCTTGAATACGCGTTGGAGACAGACGAAGAAATATCTTTTAGTAGGTGGGAATATAAAAAGGATACATACATTTCTAAAGGAGTGGAAAAACAAAAACGAATCATCGCGAAAGTCAAAGTAATGGCAACCCCAAAAGAAGCTATTGCAGAATTGGAAAAGATGCTTCCAGATTTTCTGAAGCATGAGGGTACAAGAAGATGGCAGTTTACGGCAATGAAGGATCTCAAAACAAATTTGAAAGATAATGAAGCAATACTCCACATTGACTTCAGCGAAAATTATGCGTTGAAATACAACACTGAAGTACAATCATTCCATTTTGGTGGTAGCCGAAAAGAGCTGACACTACATACCGCAGTGATATACTTCAATGAGAATAATAAAACAACATGCCAGTCATTTTGCACAGTTAGTGAAAACATGCGCCACGATGCCGCTGCCATATGGGCACACATTGTACCCTTATTGGAGTACATTATGACAACGAAAAATAAAGTCAATTATTTGCACTTCCAGTCTGATTCACCAAGCAGCCAGTATAGAAATAAAACAATGTTCTATATAATTTCAACACTGCACTGGTACTTCCATAATTTGGAGTTGGTTACCTGGAACTTCAGTGAAGCAGGCCATGGAAAAGGAGCCGCTGATGGCGTAGGCGGTACCATCAAAAGGACTGCAGATGCAGCAGTGGCTAAGGGAAAAGACATTGGTACACTTGAAGATTTTATTACGACTGTTAGTCAGTCTACAGAGAAGATCAAACTGGAAATTGTCAATGATTATCAAATTTATGAAAAAGACTTACTGATTCCTTCGAAAAAACTACAATCATTAAAGGGAACAACTCAAGTGCATCAAGTTTTGTGGAAAAAAGACAACCCAGATTTGATTTTTAGAGAAACGAGTTGCTTTGTCTGTTTAAGTGTGGCCTGTAAGCATGTCAAATATATAGGAAAGTTAAGCTACGTGGAAACTCCCGACGAAGTCGTAATGCGCCGAGAAAATGAAACAGAAATACAGCAAGGCTTCGATTCTGTACCTAAATTGGTGCCAGTAAATCTAAATCAAATAATACTTCGTAAATCGCCACGCAAAGTTACCACACGACTTCGTAGTTTTGCCAAAGAGAACATCCATATCACGTCAAATACAGTTCTCAAGCCTGCAACTAAAACAAGCAATGTAACAAGGCTTTCTGACATTAAACCAGATAACAAATTGCATTTAGCTCCTGACATTACTATTAGTGATATGGTTAATTTATATAGCATAAGTAACTTCGACGGAAATTTTTCTGGAGTATTCGAAAACTTTATTAATACGAGAAGCACTTTACAAGAGGAGTTATCTGACACGGAAAGCCCGACCGAAATATCTGGATCCAGAAATGCTTCCTTAACACCCAAGAGCCATCCTATGTTTCGATCAAAGAAACCACCAGTTTCCTCGAGGCAATCTGCAGACCAGGGCTTCATTATTGATCCACCAAGTCCTCCAACATCCCAGATGACAGTGACAAGAAATTTTGGTGACACTAGTGAACAGCAGGCGGCTTGCGGTTATCTTACTTCTTCTGATGACGAAGAGATATTTTCTTTAAGGAAAAAACATTTTTTTGATTAATTTTTACTTTCCAATTGTGAAAAATTATGTTTTTTATATTATTAATTTTTAACTATTGAACCCAGTATCATGTTTTCTTTTACTTATTTTATCATGTTTCTATTACTTTCAGTCAAACTTTGTCCAATCGCAAGCAAATTTAAGATAGATTAATCATTTTTGAGCACAATCAAACCAAAGGTAGACTTAACGTTCTAAAATTAGACACTCTTCTTATAATTAATATTCTAATCCATTTTTTTTAACTATTAATATTTTTGTAATTTTTTTAAAACGTTGATAATATGCTGCATTATGTTAAGAGTGGTTTATATTTAACGTGTACTGACTGAGGTATCATATAATATGATATCAACATTTCTAATGCTTTAATAATAATTACTATGTATAGTAATAATATTGATCTCTAAACTTAAAGTTTAAGAAGAATTTTATTTGTTTGTATTCTAGTTTATTGTGTTAGACACTAGTATATTTTTTCTTACAAAATGTTTAGAATTCTATTAGAAAGTGTTATTTATTTTTATTTTATGTTTTTAAGGCATGTTGCCTACGTTTTTGTAATGATTGTTTAGTAACTGATTTCCACAATTGTTATTATAGAAAAGAAACTTTAATTTTTGTTTAAAATTTGTATCTGTTTCTAATTTCAATAAAGCTTTTATATCTTAATTATGATCTCCATTTTTTTTTTATAATTACCATTCGTAAACTACTCATTACACTGTGAATGACCTAATTACCAATTATGTATATTTATCACTACCGTTCGTATGAATTTTGAATTGCCTATTATACTAAAAGTAAATATTTTAAGACATCCCCTTAAACACTATTTTATTTAGAAAGTCCCTGAGATTACAAAAATCATATAAAGAATCGTTTTCCTCACGTTTTTCTGTTAATCTCCGAAACTGGGCAATATGCGCATTTTCAAATATTTACCCGCCTCCGAGTTTAAGTAGCTTGTATAATTTGGCAGTGTTTGCACAGCTGTTTATAATGTTATGGAAAACAAATAAAAGTAAAGTATCAACCCTTTATGTCCCACTGCTGGGCACGGGTCTCCTCCTCGAAATCAGGCGAGGAGGGTAATGGGCCATAGTTCACCGCGCTGGCCCAGTGCGGGTTGGTGAACTTCACATACCTTCAAAGACTTTAATCTTATCAGGCATGCAGGTTTCCTCACGATGTTTTCCTTCACCGGTGAGCGAGCAATGGTCTCGTGTTTGGAGTGCACTTAGAAATTTTAGAAAAACCCATTTCAAGGCACACATGGAGGGTCAGGATCGAACCCGGAACCTCTCGAATAAGAGGCCGAGTCCATCCACTACTGGACCATCGTCGCTGGAAAACAAATATAAATGATAAACTATAAATCTCAAGAAAACGTGGGTCGCAACTGATCCAGCGGTCAGGCTACACTTTATGCAGCTGCAGCGGGTTCGAATCCAAAATATGCACTAATTAATTTGTATATTTTATTGATTTATACTAATTTATTAAAATTTTCTGTAATAAAAGTTCTCACGGGACTAAGTTAACGTAGGTTTTAGTAATATTGGGGTTGTGGGTTTATGGTGGTTGGCCCCTAAGGGAGATCTCCGACCGAGCGAGGTGCAATGCTCGGCCAGGCCGAAGCCCACTAGCTATCGTGTCAGAGGTTGTATATATAGCGACCGGGCGCTGGAATTCTGATAGCGCGATTCAGGATTGTGGCGCTGTGATTGGGTGATATTTATTAACTTAGTATCTTAGCGACCGTTATTGGACTATTACTATTTATTGTTATATGGTGGTGTTTATGTGATAATCTACATAAACTTAAAAAGTAAAATGTGAACTGATAATTAGGTATTATTATTCACAATCGATTTCTGTGTAGAGCCTGCGTGTTTGATTTCAGAAAAAAATTAAATATACAATGTTAAGGAACGCTTAATTTTGTAGTGGCAACATTCGTTGCTTATACACCGCTGTGAAGTTAGTTAATTATTTTGTATAAAACCCGCCGTACTATCATTCTCCGCCTCTTTTTTGCTCCTCATCGAAACTCAAGTTAACACCTATTGTAACATACAATATCAAATAAATATTTGTAAAAGTACAGTTTTGATTTTTATTCAAAATTGCAATTCGTCCACTACGAGACGAAACATTGGCGACCGTGACAGGACAAAATATCAAGCAAGCAAATTCAAGACGCAGAGGCCATCTTATCCAGCCGGGCAGTGAAGCAGCTAAAGCATCACCTCGCAGCATCTAAAGATAAGTGCCCTGTATTTTCCATTTGCCTAAACAATTAACCTAAACAACCTAATCCCTATATTCATCAAATTCTACAAAATAGTATCCACTTTTGCAAATATTAATTTTTTTTCTACCCGCATATATTTTTTTTTATTTTTTCTTTGTTCTTTTAAGACGAGATTTTTTATTTATTGCAATAAAGTATCGAAATATAATACAAAAGCAACAAATTGTTCTATTTGTAAAGGCCATATTAACATTTCACATCAGTTATTACGCGATACTTAGACGATTTGGCCGACTATTTCAGCGTTGCGGTATACGTGGAGTGCCGCGTTGCTGGTTGCCGTTTCGCGAGGATCAGCCGATAATCATCGCCACGCTGCCGGTCTCCTGGGTGTCGCTGTCCACAAATTGAGGAGCGTCAGATAAGATTGCATTATTTATTTTCTCATGAGGTGCCTTGTAATTTAAAGTACTACTCAAGTCCATATATATATTTTTCATACTTGTTATAATTACAAAATTAATTATTGTTGGTGTTGTATTTAACTACATATTTATATAATGTCGGAACCTTCAGTATCGACAGTGTGCAAAGATCCCGCGCTAAAGGGTTTAATTTTAAAACGATGCTCTATAAAGGGACAGATCACTAAATTCAAAAATTATTTAGACAAGATTACAGGGCAATCTCAACTTACAGACATTGAATCAGCTGAACTTTCCTTGAAGGTCAGTCGGTTTGAAAGTTTGTTAATTAAATATGATGAGCTGCAAACTCAAATAGATTTAATAAATCCTGAAAATTTAGATAGTGAGCTTAATGAACGAGAACGAATTGAGCAAGATTTTATATTATGTACCGCGATGGCAAAAAATGTAATTGAGGAACAAAACCAATTAAAGAATTTAGAACAGGATAAGAAACGCCGCGAATCGTTATTTCAAGATGCTCAATACGGACTCGATCATAATAATGAAAATTATATAACCTTGCCGCAAATACAAATTGCAAAGTTTGATGGATCATTTTTCCGTTGGTTAGAGTTTCGCGATACTTTTAATAATTTAGTGCACAACAATAAGCGTATACCGTTAATACAAAAGTTTCATTATTTAATCTCTTATTTGGAAGGTGAAGCAGCTCGTGTCATTTCGAACATCGAAGTGTCAGCTGCCAACTATAATAACGCTTATCAGTTGCTTTACGATCGTTACAATAATAAAAGGTTGCTTACAAATTATCACATTAAATCATTATTCAACATTGAAAAAATAAATCGCGAATCGGACACATCATTACGCGTTCTAGTTGATCATGTAACAAAGAGTTTGCGCGCTTTAGCCAGTCTAGGCCAACCAACAGATCATTGGGACACGTTAATTATATTTTTGGTTTCATCCAAACTCGATACGCAAACACTTGTCAAATGGGAAGAACAACGTAATAATTTAGGTGAAATTCCGAGTTTAGATGAGTTTAATAAATTTTTGATCGATCGTGCTTACATTCTTGAATGTACGCGGCATAATAAATCTGACCAAAATTATAGTTTCCCAAATAACGCATCGACTAATAGCAATAGTAGGCTGCAATATTCAAAACCTACTACTTATCATCATCATCATCAGCGTGAACGCCCAAGTTCAAAATCATTTATTACTACCAATCAAAATAATAACAATATATCATTTAAGTGCATAATATGCAATCAAAATCATAGGATTTATGATTGTCAAGTTTTTAAATCTAAAGCTACAGAAGATAAATTAAATTATGTCTCAAAATATAAATTATGCAGTAATTGCTTAAGGCAAGGTCACTCTATAAGCGAATGTCGAATGGGGCCATGTAAAATATGCAAAAAACGACATAACACATTATTGCATCCAGCTGATACTCTAAAGATCAGCGATGCCCATAGTGATACCGTGGAAACCATAGCAAACTTTTCTAACAAAAAATCAAATGAAGTTATATTGTCTACTGCCCAAATATACGTTTCGAATCCAATGACTAAAAAGGCGCTTAAGGTACGTGCTTTATTGGATTCAGGCAGTCAGTCATCATTTATTACGAAGTCGCTTCAGCAAAAACTTTCACTAAAGTCGAATCCTATTTCTATGAACGTCATTGGTATTGGTCACTCTGATAATAAAATTAGTGAAAGCTGTGTCATACAATTAAAGTCTATTTACAATAATTATAATACTAAATTAAATTGTCTTGTGCTTGATAGGCTTACTGGACATGTGCCTAAGGTACCTATAAATTTGCAGCAAATAGGTATACCATCACACTTGCAATTGGCGGACCCAGATTTTAATCAGCCCGCTCCTGTTGATGTACTAGTTGGAGCCGATCTCTTTTGGCAACTCATGAAAAACGATCGAGTTTCTTTGGGTGCAAATAAGCCTGTACTGCAGGATTCTATTTTTGGTTGGTTAGTTGGCGGGCCCATTTGCCAGCCACAGCAGGTGCTTTGCAATAATTCAGTTAGTGATGATAACTTATCCAACGTTAATAAGGTTGACAAATTACTAGCAAAATTTTGGGAGCTAGAAGAACTTCCTCAAAAAACAATTTTAAGTGAATCAGAATTGGCTTGTGAAAATCATTTTCAATCTCATACATTAAGACTTCCTTCGGGTAGATTTAGTGTAAGACTTCCACTGCGCGATTCGCCTGATTGTCTCGGCGAAACATACAATCTTGCGAAAAGTCGATTATTAGATTTAGAAAAACGTTTCAGAAAAAATATTTCATTAAAGTCTCAATATATACAATTTATGAGAGAATACCAAAGCTTAGGCCATCTGTCAGAATCTACTACTGTCTCACCAAGCCCTTCTTATTTTTTGTGTCATCATGCCGTCTTTAAAACTACCAGCGAATCCACTAAACTTAGGGTCGTATTTGATGGTTCCGCTTCCTCTTCTTCTGGTTTTTCAATCAATGACCTGCTAATGGTTGGGCCAAACATTCAGGAGTCTCTTTTTTCTATATTGATTAGAGCTAGAACATATAAATACTTGTTAACCGGTGACATCGAAAAAATGTATCGTCAAATAGTAGTCAATCCGGATGACAGAAATCTGCAGCTGATTCTATGGAGGGAAGATGAATCCTTACCCATCAAAACGATGCAGCTGAATACTGTCACTTACGGTACCGCAAGTGCCAGTTATTTAAGCACGAGGTGTTTATGGCAGGTAGGGGAGGAATGTGACGATAGTTTTATCAAAAATATTATACAAAAGGATTTTTATATCGATGATCTCATAACAGGTTCAAATGATAGCGAACAACTAAACTATATTCGAAACTCGGTTGCACGAGAATTAAACAAGGGCTGTTTTAAACTACGTAAATATAAAAGTAATCTACATTCTATTTTTGAGGATAGTAATTTAAATTTGCAGGAAAATTTAACGCTAAGCGAGGCGTCAAGTACGTTGGGCCTAGGTTGGAATCCAAACAATGACACGTTAAATTTTCCAATTAATATTCCTCCAATGAGAAATATTATCACAAAAAGAAGCATAATGTCTGATGCATTCAAAATTTTTGATCCACTCGGTCTATTAAGTCCATGTATCATGCAACCAAAAATAATATTGCAAAAATTGTGGAAACTCAAATTAGACTGGGATCAACCAATACCAATTGATATTGAAAATGCGTGGAAAACCTTTTCTAAAGGTTTATCTTTAATTTTTGATTTCCAAATTCCTAGATTTGTTCTTACTGATTCGCCACGAATCATTGATATTCACTGTTTTAGTGATGCCTCATTGAATGGATATGGTGCTTGTATTTACGTTAGGGTTTTGTCTTCAAACAATCACATCGAAGTGAATCTTTTATGCTCAAAATCGAAGGTAGCTCCTTTGAAGCCTATAACAGTTCCTCGACTGGAGCTATGTGCTGCCTTACTTGCAAGTCGTTTAAGTAGGGCCGTTATTAATTCTATTAGATTTAGCCCTGATTCCGTCACTTATTGGTGTGACTCTAGCACAGTGCTACAATGGATCAATGGTGACCCAACTAGATTCAAAACTTTTGTGGCTAATAGAGTAGGGGAAATTCAGAATAACACAAAATCATCATCATGGCGTTACGTACCTACAGCTCATAATCCTGCTGACTTGATATCACGAGGTACTACTTTTAGTCAATTACAAAATTCAACTTTATGGTGGCACGGACCATCATTCTTGATGAAAAATGAGAATGAGTGGCCTTTTTTAAAGGCTTGTAATAAGGTCGACTTACCTGATGTAAAAATCACCGCCACAATAATTATTACAGAACCTATTGTGGATTTTGAACGATTTTCAAATTTTTGTAGACTACGGAGAGCGATGGCATATGTTATTCGTTTTATAAATAATACAAGAAATGTAAATAATAAATGTTTTGGCATGCTAACTATCGATGAACTTAATAAATCTTTTGAAGCATTATGTTTAATGGCTCAGCAACAAAGCTTTTCTGCGGAATATAAAACTTTACGTAACAATAAACAGTTAAATTCAAAATCTAAACTTTTAAATCTATCGCCCTTTATTGACGAACATAATTTGCTGCGTGTTGGCGGGCGCCTAGAGTCTTCTAATTATTCCTACGATAAAATTCATCCAATACTTTTAGATTCATCACATTATATGTGTAAATTATTGTTTAGATATGAACATGTTCGTAATATGCATGCCGGTCCTCAGCTGCTGTTAGCGACAGTTAGGCAAACAGTTTGGCCAATAAAGGGTAGATTGCTCGCACGTGCTACAGTCCGTAATTGTGTGCGTTGTCGACGTGTGCAGGGTAATACACTATTTCCAAAAATGGGTACCTTGCCTTCACAACGCATCACTCCGGATTTCCCATTCAAGTCTGTTGGCACTGATATGGCCGGACCATTTTATATTGTAAATCGAAAGGGTCGCGGAGCAAAATTAATAAAGTGCTACTTGTGTTTGTTCATTTGCCTTCGCTACAAGTGCTTACATTTGGAGGCCGTTAGTGATCTTTCCAAGGAAGCTTTCATTATGACTTTGCATAGGTTTGTTTCGCGCCGCGGCAGGCCAACGGAGATTTACTCCGATAACGGACGCAATTTTGTAGGGGCTGCAAGGGAACTCAACAATTTTACTAACATACAAAATATTGCATTGACTGAATTTGCAGCTCAAGAAAATATTAAATTCATTTTCACACCGTCTTACGCTCCTCACTTTGGCGGCATATGGGAGGCCGGTGTGAAATCGGCAAAATATCACATTAAGCGAGTCATGGGGAATTCGCACTTAACTTTTGAAGAGATTTTAACTCTATTTGCACAAGTGGAGGCTATTCTGAATAGTCGCCCTTTGTGTCCTCTATCCACATCACCTGACGATTTCCTTTTCCTTTCCCCAGGGCACTTTTTAATTGGAAGACCACTAAACGCGCTGCCATCCACTGATGCGGAGAATAAGGAAGAACCTCCATTAAAACGCTACGCCCGCCTCGAGCAGATTAAACAACATTTCTGGCTAAGGTGGCAAAAGGAGTACATCTGCGAATTACAAACACGAACAAAATGGAAGACAAACAAGGCTATACTAAAGGTTGGCGATTTGGTACTCCTAAGCGAAGACTCCCTTCCACCATTATGTTGGCGTTCTGGACGAGTAGTCAAGCTGTATCCTGGTCCAGATGGAATTTCTCGCGTTGCTGATGTTCAGACGGCCACGGGATGCTATCGCCGCCCTCTAGTTCGTCTCTGCCCCTTGTTTGACGACGAAGATAATATACGCAGTTGAAGAATTTGGATTCTTCAACGGGGGGGAGTATGTTAAGGAACGCTTAATTTTGTAGTGGCAACATTCGTTGCTTATACACCGCTGTGAAGTTAGTTAATTATTTTGTATAAAACCCGCCGTACTATCATTCTCCGCCTCTTTTTTGCTCCTCATCGAAACTCAAGTTAACACCTATTGTAACATACAATATCAAATAAATATTTGTAAAAGTACAGTTTTGATTTTTATTCAAAATTGCAATTCGTCCACTACGAGACGAAACATACAATTTAATTTATATTTTTTTAAAGAATATCAATTAACCTATAAAAACTTATCTCAAAAAGATTAAGGCTGATGATGATGATGATTTGATATAATTCAGTTTTGGGATATTCAGTGTTCAAATAGCTGTTTCTCTTCGATTCTAAATCAAACATTATCTACGGAGGAATACTACTTAACAGACACCTATATCTATATTTTTATATTGACACAATTGTATATATCTAAGTCCGCGGCTCCACTTCAGGTTACACAGGTGTGTTAATAGGCGTCAATTAATGCTTTGGTTACAGAGGAAATAATCACATACATTTTCTTGCAAAGCAAAACTTAAAACAACTATGGAGCCGTGACTTAGTGCCGTAATATCCTTCGTTCCGACAATTGCTTCATCTCATACGATTTTCATGCGGCTTTCCTCTGATTAATAATTAATTAATTCAATATTCCATCATCAGCTGAAAGTGAATACCAAGCCAGAGAAACTCCTCCTTCTCCACGAAACTAGTCGACGCGTACTGGGTCAGAGTTCACTTCGCAATTCAGGGTGAACTCGCCCTTATCTTCCGATTAATCTGGCGTATATCCTTGCGTTTTCTACCACATAAGCAAACAACGTTGAAACCATCAGCAGTTGAAAGTTGTATAAAGGATGTAGGTATTCAATTCGCTAGTCAGGCTCGAGCCTAAACAATTCACTTGAAGGCTCTACTATAATCACTTACGACATGAAAGTGTATAATCACAAATTCTCATTGTAGACACAAAGAGCATACACATAATAGATAAATTAATTGCCTCCTTAGACCTATTGTTGGTTTCACAAAGCAGTTCGTCTCATCCTATCGAAAATATAGAGATTCATTGTACTCTGTGATTAAAAGTCTTCGTACGGGGTTCCAAAGAATTTCATTACAATATCCGAGTAAAGGTGAACACATAAATTCGTTAAGGATTTTAAAGAATTTAATTTTGGTTAAAAGTTAAAATTTTCATTTATTGTCATAGCGAGACATAAGTAGCGAGCCAGTCTTATATAGCTACGACATTTAAAAAGTAAGGGTTGAGCGCCATCTATGTATGTTTGAATACTTTAGATTCTTATCCGATAAATAAAGCACCATTCGATTAGTTATTTGTCCGGTTAAAATGGTGACGCAAGAGATTAAACGTATCAATATTTTTTCAATGAAATATAATAACAATCTGAATAAACATTCTTCGCCTCTGCAAATAAGATCAGGTTTTTATAGAGATAAAATACAATTGTAGATATATTTTTTATAATATTATGTTGCAATCATAATATTTTGTTGGTGAGTATCATCACTATCATCATCATCATCATCATGAGCTTGGTAGAATACGAAACATTATAATATGATAAATAAACTTTTTTCTAGTTATGGAAATGATAAAAAATTGTATATTTTAGAAATATATTTGTAACCAATGCTTTGTGATTTCTTTATTAATGTATTTCTCTTTAAACAACGAAACGAACCTGTGAAATAATTTAAGACAAATCATTTTTACTACAAATAATATTCGACGTGGTCGGAATTGAATGTGCTAACAGACATAGTCGGTGTCGCATTCTAAAATTTTAAATCTAACAGCTCAATAACTGTAACAGAATTCCTCTGACCCTCAAACCCGAGCCCTCTCGCTCATGAGGCTGAGCCCATACCCACTGAACCATCGTCACTCGAATATCTTGTATATGATTATATTTAAGACTAGCTGTTGCCCGCAGCTTCGCCTGCGTTAACTAAGATTTACAACGGGATCTTAGTACGCAAAATAAGTAACTTTTCTGGTTGATTTTTTACACCTTCTGTCCGAAAAACCCAAATATCTTACGGAACCTTATTTTATTCCAGAATAAAATTTAACCTATGTTACTCGTGGATAATATAGCGTTCAAACGGTGAAAGAATTTTTGAAATCGGTCCATTACTTTTTGAGCCTATTCATTACAACCAAACAAACAAACAAAGTTTTACTCTTTATAATATTAGTGTAGAATTCTTCTGTGCGTTTGTATAATATTACTCCTCCTAAGAAGTTAAGCCGATTGTGTACGATTTTTGTGTGTAATTCAAGTGGATGTGAAAATGGTAGATAGAGAATGGCTTTTGAATCAAAACAAAACATCTTTATTTTGCAGGTTACAGCTTGCACACTTGAAATACGTCAAAATTAAATTATAATGTCGACAGTAAAGTTTTATTTAAAATTCATAATTCGGTCTTCTACAAAATGTTTTGTGAAACGAAAAGCGACGTCTATCGCGTAATCACATAATATACAGACTGGATACGACGATACGACATTAAATTAAACTGCATATGTAAAACAACCATAAGAGTCTGTATACAAAAAATTATCCAAAAATACCTCGTAGTTTAGGCACAGGACAATATTTTCATTTCTATATCATAAACTTTTCACTGAGCTATCACGTACGGGTGAACGACCTCGCCGGTCGGCGCGGCATCGTCAAAGAGACAGCTGTGCAAAAAGGACAAAATATCTAGGTCCGATTGTTTCTATTTCGTTTTGATAATTAGTTGGAAATGGGAATTGGGAAGTAAAGTTGACCTTGACGATTATGCACTCGTGTCGTGTAAGTTGTGTGTCAGTACTGACACTGAAGTCTTAGTAGGTCACCGCGATCCTGTGAATTGTGACATCGCACGTTCTTTGTTTGATCATGCGTTATTCGACATTCACCATGATCACCATGACATTATTGCCGCCAAAATATCAGGGCGTAAGTAACACTACACTACGCTGTACGCACATTACGTCACGGCCATTGTTATCGGTCAGTGAACCTATTTTAACATAACTGTTTTACAAATATTTTATATTTATGTTATTTAGGGCCTGTTTCACAATCTCCCTTTAAGTTCCCTATAGGCTATTGGCAACATATTTGACAGATGTTTGACAGATAGAGTATGGAGTATCTGTCAAACATCTGTCAAATATGTTGCCAATAGCCTATAGGGAACTTAAAGGGAGATTGTGAAACAGGCCCTTAGTTTGTTGGAAAAAAACTTTTTTTTTATATATACGTTAGGACATTTTTGATACATTCAAAATACTAGTATGGACTAGTATAGCCGTTAAGTTGAATTAATGTCGTATTATCGTATCCAGTCTGTATAAAATTTTAAAAAAAGAAAGTAAAACTGCAGGTTACTAAACTAAACAAGTAAACGCGAGTATTTCCCTTTAATATAATATAATATTTATTCCTTAGAAATATATTTTGTGTTTGATGTTCAGTTTAGTGGAAATATCGCTTGGGCACCGCAAAAAGAAGCCCGGGAAAAGGTTCTGAAAAACAAGCTCATACACTATGATGATCATCATGTTATTTTAATTCCAACAACATTCGTTCTTTATTTATAAGCATGTGAAATTATACTAACCAGTAGTTAAAACTGATAATATGTGCAAGTGGCTCGACCATCGTGGGACGAATCGATGAATCAAATTCCAGAAAAAAAACAGTAGTAACTTTTCACTAGTACATAGTCGACCAGCTAGTCTACTAACTATTCGAACAACTTGGTGACACCAACTTGTTTACTAATAGGTTACTCAACTAATTAACCAACTGGTCGGCCAACTGTTAAATAGTCGACCAAGCAATTGATCAATTATTATAAAATGGTTGGTCCACTTGAAGTCTGCCAGTTGGAGCAACCGCCTTACTAAGTAGCCCATCCCCGTCAACCAACTAGCTCAGCTAGTCGCCCAACTAGTAGCTCAACAAGCTAGCCTGTTTTAATTTAAATTAAATTTTGCAAATATTAATTATGTCCTGAATTTCATGGCATTCTTAAACACTAATAGTTAGCATCAAATTTAATTTACATACAGTACAATCATATTTTTTGCTCACATTTATAACAAAAACGAATTTCAGAACAATAATAAATACTTTAAGACTGAGCAGTCACAATATTATGTCGACCGGAGCTGCATCAGACAGGCTGTTTCGGATGATCGCTCCTGTGTCCGTGTCTGTGAACATAGTCGATGTTTGCCATAAATATTGGGAGCTGTATATAATTTAGTATTACTTACAACATTCAAGAACAATATAGTTTTATATTCGACTAGCTGTTGCCCGCAGCTTCGCCTGCGTTAACTAAGATTGACAACGGGATCTTAGTACGCAAAATAAGTAACTTTTCTGTTTGATTTTTTTACATCTTATGTCCGAAAAACCCAAATATCTTACGGAACCGCTTTTTTTCAGAATATAATTTAGCCTATGTTACTCGTGGATAATGTAGCTTTCGAATGGTGGAAGAATTTTTGAAATGTTGGACACATCTATATACTTTTTGAGCCTATTCATTACAACCAAACAAACAAACAAAGTTTTCCTCTTCATAATATTAGTGTAGATATGTTTGAGTGCCAAATATCTATAGCAAACTACTACATTTAGATAGACTACTACATTTAGAACATTTGATGCGCTTGAGTGCCATAAAGCTATAGTCTCTAGCATAATTCAATAATACAAACGGTGCCATAATTTAGTATTACAATATGACATTACGACGAATATGAACGCCATAATGCAGTATTAAATATTCGTGAATTGTAATAAATTACGATGTAGTAATTTAAAATATAATAACACGCAGCCTACAAATGGGATAAGCTTTTATACAATGTATTGAAATAGAATATAAATCAGTGTAATGAATTATGTTAATGTAAAAGTTAACAAAAAAGTGTACATGTACACAAAGATAATAAACTTTTGAATAAATCTAAAACGGAAATATTTTAAGCGATGTTTTATATTGCTTGCTGATACTGTAACGTATAGCCATAGCATTTATTTCAATCTAGATTTTATCAAGTATTTATATTGCGTAGTATTAGGTTTGTTCAAGTGGTTGGTTTAAGCAACATACAAGCCGGTTTGAAGTTCATTGTAAAGTGTATAAATCATAAATAAATAAACAGGCGTTGATAATGATGACGCTGAGATTAATTTAAAAAACGAAGCACTGCATGTCATTGAATAATAAAATATTCGCATGAATTCATTGCACATAAAATACAATACGAAATGAAAAAATATTTTTTTGTAAATTTCAACAGCGTTGTACTTGTATTATGGGGTAATTTATGAGAGCCGACGGATAGTCGGATATGAATAAAACATAAAAATACACAATAATAACAGTAACTCCGTATGAAGCTTGATATTTTAACGAACCAATAAAAATATGAATTTTAAAATAACATCCGTTCATGATCATGACATCTTTATTATTAGCAGCTTAGACATGATCCACATGATCAAACATGATCCATGTGTACGGATAATAAAAGTGTTCAGAAAAATTACGCATTAAACCTAAAGTCCTTAAAGCTACTATAAACTAAATGTATACCTCTTAGTTATGGTGGGTTGGTCACACACTCAGATGAACGGCGAGATGGACCATTAAGGTTCAAGAGTGGAGACCGCGTCTAGGTTAGTAGTCAGGACAAAGAGCCAGTTGGCCATTAACTTGGTGGGAAGAGAATCTCTGTGCAGTGGCAGTTCATTGAACGAAGCCTATGTTTACCAGTGGATGGATAAAGGCTGATGATGATGATGTCTCTTTAAGTCCGGGTCTGGACGTAACTAATCTAAGAGCCTCTTATTAGTCATGTGTATGTATTTGCGATTGCAAGTTTTCTTATCATATAGAGAAAACTAACAAAATAAGAATATTTTTATAGCGTAGGAGGGCAAATGAACATCGCCCCAATGAGCCAATAGGAACTCACAAACCACACGAAACGTGACGGCATAGATGTAGTACTATTCCGGCCGTGTCGGAACAATTCGGCTACAAAGCAGTTATAAAGTCACTCCCTCTTACAAGAGTATCAGTAATTATATGCGAAGTCAGTTCACTGGCTTAATAGGATACAACCAAAAACGATACATGTCTTAAAGAGAGAAGCAGTAATAAAATTTGCAACACAATATTCTTCTAAACATTATAACTTCATACAAGATAACAGGCATATAACAAATATTTCAGTGAAGCGAAGCCTCGAGCGATATACGAAACAAATTGTGCGTGCGAGATACGAATACATTCGGGAGTATAAAAATATTGGAGATGTAAAAATATATACGGGTTTTCCATTTTGGAGGGATCTTATATATTACATTTTTAGTAAGTCCATCTAAACTACTAGCTTAAGGGCCTATTTCACCACTTCCTGATAAGTGCCGGATAGGCTGTCCACAACATATCTGACAGATACTCCATACTCTATCTGTTGGATAGCCTAGGTGGTTTGATTGCTTAACCGAAGACGTAAAGTGTAAGTCTCCATGCTTCATCTTCCAAACCACACCCATAAAAAATAGCATTTGGGTGTGTAACGTATGATTTATTCTTGCAATTTAACTTTAGGTGTTCAGAAACTGTTGTTAATTCTTATTTCAAAAACGGCTTTTTACATTTTGTCGAATAGATTTTGACAAAAAAATGTGTCTATTTAGATGCGTTTGAAATTATTGAAGTTGTGGACAAATCTAAAGTAGGGCTGAGTGCAGTAATGAGGTGCCAATATGACTTATTACATAATTATAACCTTTTATTAACGATTTCTCATACTAATCAACGAGTGATAATGGTCCAGTGAGTATAGGCTTGGCGTTTTGATTGAGAGATTTTCCTCTAATCGATCCTAAACTGTGGCGATAAATGGATTTTATAAAATCTGAGACCATCGTAAAAGGAAATCATCGCGAAGAAACTTGCATGTTCAAAGTCAAAGTCAAAGTCAAAAATTTTATTCAAAATAGTACTATCCAAGTATCTTTTTGAAGGTCAATTGAGTCTACCACCGGTTCCAAAGTAAGTCCACTGAGAAGAACCGGTGAAACAAACTCAGTGGAACTGGTCTTTTCAAATACAATATTACAAAAAATAATAATACAAACAATACATAGTACTATACTAGTATAGTATATAAGAAGAATTCAGCAAGAAACTCTGTTGGGTTGCTCCTTTCAAAATATAGGTTACATTTTTTTATAAACATACATAATTACATACATTTATTACTATAACACATTTATTACAGTCTTATACATACTATCCTAAGATAAGTGAATAAGTAAGTAGATAAATTTAGACCCCGCAATATTCAAAACAAACCAGTGGATTCTAATAGTTCGATGAGATTAAAAGTATTTAAAGGTTAAAAGTTAACTATGACCCAACATCTTCCTCGACTGCTTTTGAGGAGATCACCAGTGTTGCAATCAGTCGTGAATAGCATTTATCCAATTCATTTTTTAACCTATAATTATTTTTGCTACAAATAAAATAAAACATACAAAAATATTAACGAATATCAAGGTCGAAGTAATAAAAAAAGAAGTAATCAAACTTTGAAATTGAAAGCTCTAGTTTAGTATCTGATTTGTGTTCTAGAAATCTATTCCCTTACACAGCACATCGATTTCTCCACAAGAAATGGCTTCGTTCTTTAATTGAAAACTACTTTTTATTATATTCTTTGGTTCCATACTTCCTATTCATACCGGATTTATGTATTGGAGGCTCTTTACAGAAATATTGGATTCTACCCCAATTAAATTCAGAACTTCAATCAATGCACACAGCATTTCTAAAGGTTTCTATTATCAAATGGTCAAATGAACCATCAATACACTGTAACCTCTGCAATATCCATGTGAGAGATTATTTGCTTTTAATGTATTGGAAACACTAATAATTGGTAGAAGTTATATGTAGGTACAATTTTTTCGGATGGATGTAATGGCCAGATAGGCATACAGAGGAAGCGGGTTCAAATAGGGTTTTTTGATGTTCCTTGTGTGCAGCAGCGGACGGATAAAGGCTGATGATGATGATGTTGGGGATTATATTGGTTATTTACATATGTACATAAAGTATCTTATTTCCAAAATACAGCAAAGCTTTTTCAAGAAAAAATTGCAGGATGGTGGTATACAGTATAAAAAAAGGCTTAAAAAAATCAAGACCTACCTTGAACTGGTGTGTAAATGTTCATATAAAGACAGTCTTCACTTTGGTTCTTTAACCTCGGCAGCAATCTTCTCAGGTACTCCAACCTGCCCTTCGGCATCCTCTCCAATGTGAGCGTCTCGTTGGATATGTCTGGCAGCCTTTGCGGACAGACTGGGCCCATTTGGTCTACCGTCTTCACATCGTCCCAGGGCGCTGGTGCTCTTGTTGGCGCAAACCTATCAATGAAACGTTGTTAATCTCAAAAGGCTAAAAAAACCTGCTGATGATCTTGTAACGGCTGAACTGATTTTGTGCGATGTCTATATGTCCTCCCGTGACCATGGTTGCTGTAAAGTATCCGAAACGTCGGGCTCTTAAAAAACTAAATAAACCGCGATAAAATCCGTAAAAGTTGTTTTATTCTCGTGTCACAGTTTTCTTTGCCATACTCCTCCGAAACCTTGACCGATTTTGATGAAATTTTTTGTGCTTATCCGGTATCTATGAGAATCGGCCAACATCTATTTTTCATCCCCCTAAATGTTAGGGGTAGTCCACCCCTAAATTTTATTTTTTATGCAAAATGTTTAATTTCTATTTTTTTTTGATACAACATACAAAAATACATACAATCCTCAATTTTCACCCCTCTACTATCAACCCCTATTTTGTAATTGCAATTTAAATACTGGCAGAACGAAGTCTGTCGGGGCAGCTAGTTATGAAATAAAAAGACCTTGGATGGAAATATGTGTGTGTGTATATGATAAATATATTCCATCACACATTGCATCACAGTTTAGAGCCTCAGCCTGCTTTAAACTTAAATATGTCTAATTCGGATTTGATAAAACATGTTGCAGAACATTTCTCAAATTGCAAAAAAAAAAATGTATATAAAGCGTTTTGGGAGTTTGAGAAATACAGTCTCAGACCAACAAACTAATAAGACATTACACAAGCAAGCTTAAATAACCAACTTCTTAGCGTCGCACGAAAAAACTACATACTGCTATTAATTGCTGAGGTTACTATAGGACAGTGTTGTAATTTGATATTATTGATATACGAGAAACCACTTAATTGATTAGATCATTGATTGGATAAGAACCACATTAATTATATCTCGTGTGTAATGGTAAATGTTGTCTCTATTTCGTAAAAAAAATGTTTCAATCTTTTGTTTTATAAAATGAATTTAGTCAGAGAAAAGAAAAGTTAAGCATTTATATTTCAATCAAAGTAGTTTTGTCAAGATTTATGTTTCAATTAAAATAATAATGAGAACAAACTTATTCGCGTTTTCGTAAAATTAGTTTTTCAGTTCTACAATCATGATCAGCAACAACAGCTTAACATCAGATCAACAGCTTAAGGCGCTGAACAGGGTCAAATAGGCTTCACCTAAACATATTTTAAGCAAAATTGAGACGGTTTACGGTCGTGATAAAAATATATGTTAAACTTCATCATATTTCTAATTTTACTCAAAAGTCAAAAACACGTAATATTTGATAATTTCTTATGAGCTCATTTATTATGTAGAGCTCGTATACATCTCCTTCATTACCATAATCATCATAACCGCTATCACCATCATCATCATCACCATCATAATCATCATCACTACCGCTATCATCATCATCCTTTATCCATCCACTGCTGAACATCTATATTTCTACATAATGCAGATAAATACCAGTATTTTACATGAAGCGTCTGCCTACCTGTTCTTCTGACCACAGTTACTTGGTAAGACTCCGTGGTGAGACTAGTAGTCAGAATTTCAAACTTCTGACGATCTTTAACGACTGTCAAAAGCAAGCGTAGCTTAACCTAATGGATCGATTCGCGTGGCTATTATAAATATGCCACGGGCTTCTCAATATTTAGCAAAATATTAGACTTATTATAAATTATATTATCAACCATTTGAAATTTACCTGTTTGATCCAGTGGGGGGTGTCGCGTACGGAACCCCCAAATACGCTTCCACAGGCTTCAGGTACTTGTGCTGATCCATAGGAAATATCACCCCTTGCAACTTCCCGTACCTAGTCCCAATAACTCTGGTCCGTAACATAGAGTTCCTGCCACTATAACTATTACCGTTCGAACTCATAATACACAGAAACACAAGGAACACGATACTCCCCACCCTATTTACTTTTAACTTTGGCGGAAATAGAAAATATATGAACCAATACTGTTTTATCGAGTTGCAAATGTGCAATGGCAGCTTATTTAGGGCCATCTCAAATATCACCTCCCCACGCACATATTACTTATGTATTTTCTTGGGTCTATCATTCAGTTGATCACCTCCGTAAGCACGTAGTACCTGAAACAATAAACGATTTTCAAAATCAAAACCAAAGAACAGAAAAGAATAGAATAAAAAAACTTTATTCAGTCAATCATAAATGGCACCGCTATGCAGATTGGCACTAAGCATAAAATCAAAAATGAAATCATTAACCAGTTGTTAATAAGTAAATATTTGCAATAGATTTAGGCGACTGTTAAGTGCCAACGGTTCCAAGATAAACCCACTAAGAAGAACCAGTGAAACAAACTCAGTGGATTTAATATTTTCAAATATTCTCAAATTTTACATTTTATCCTAAAATGCCTGGGAGAGAGACCCTACTCCTGAGGTGTAATATATTCCATGAAATCTTTTACTTTTTAATATGCCATTCTATCTCTTTAATGACTTTATCGATTTTTTTAATTTGGGTTGAAAGAATTTGTGGGCGCGGGAAGATGCGGGTCGGTCTTTTAGCTGATGTGACTCGAATAATGATGATTTCAAACATTGATAGAAAACGCAAATCCAATAAGAAAACTAGGACTTTAAGTTATGCAAGCAGTTATTACAGGAATATATATGTGATAGCCAAAAAATAAACTTGTGAGATACTTTTAAGAACAACCACTAATTATAAGACCAGGTTATTTAGGTGTCGGGCAATCCCCAGCTTACGAAGAATAGTCGGTCCTTCACAGGGGCCAGACTGACGCTGATTTTATTCAGCTGCCTGCAGACTCAGAACCCTTACAAAGTGTCTAAAAGCGCTAGCAGTGGACGTAGAATAGGGTCAGGAGCCTGCCCGATGGGCCTAGTTATGAACAATATAATATCGTGCGTAAATGAATTTTCCGGCGTTATAAAAAAAAGTTGATTCAGGTAAAACCCAATAAGAGGATTTCTCATTAAAGTAGCCAGCATTCTGAGACACATTCTTTAAGTATGATTAGAGTATTGTAAACGTGAAAGTATTTAGGCAAATTACTCGCTTGCCTATTATGAAATAAACGACTTATTATTGAAGGCCTTAGACTTGTAAGAAATGTTTATTATATTGTGAATTATTTTCTAGTATTACCGAGAAATACTGAAATAAAAGAGATTGTATATAAGGCGATGTAAGACATAATATAGGCTATATTGATCAGACAGTAAATTTATAGGATATTTTGGACATAACACCTTGCTGATCATGAAACTATCAGTAATTCAATCAACTATACATATTTCTGATATTTAGAAATATTCAAATCATAACGAAGTATTATTTTCGATTATATTTTTATGACAAGATCACGAGATGAATCTGCTTGTCGTATCCAAAACGTTTAGATTTTAGGAACATTATTAAACCCGTAAAAAGCATTTTAAGTGACATACAATCTTTTAGTTCAAAAATATTTCATAACGAAACAACTTTTACTTTTTTTACATACCCGACGTTTCGTATATTTTACAGCAACCATGGCCACTGGAGAGCATGATTTTGTTTCATTATAATAAATTAAATTTGCGTGAACATAAAAAAACAATCATCTTCATCATCATCATCATCATCAGCCTTTATCTGTCCACTGTTGATGATGCTTTAGAAAACAATATCAAAAGTATATTTTTCATTATATCCATAATACTTTTCTAAAGCCGATATGTTACGACTGATTATTTCTGTGGAATAAAGTGATCAGGATTTCGATAAAAATAAAACTTTATTGCAAATCTCACCAAAATCTCAATGCAGCACGTTTCGTCGATTTTCTCTCGCTAAGCCTCTCTACGCCCAAAATAAACAACCATAAATTAGTCGTAAAATCCATAAACTTGTCGGATTTGTGAAATCCTTATTGGATACAACTTCACAGATTTCGCATAATTCACAAGGATTTTGGAAGATTGACAGTTTATCATTGTTAAATCCGTGTTGAATCTGCGTCCAAACTTTTGACGGGTCACTAGACATTGTCTAAAATTACAACTCTTTCGGGATTTAATGATTGAACTGTGTTACGGAAACCTAAATCATTATTTTGCTCATAAATATCGTTTTAAGGCTTGCTTATAAAATTTAATTAAGTTTTACTTAACCAGCTCTTAGTTATACCTTAAACTATAAATCAGTAATTAACTTTTGTTTATTTATAAGCTTTGATGTGCCGTTTACTTATGTAGCCGACCCGTCAACGCTACAAATCCTGAATCGCGCTATCGGTATTCTACAGTCCGATCGCTATATATACAACATCTGACACGATAGCTAGTGGACTGCGGCCTGACCGAGCATTGCACCTCGCCTATCACCATAATTCCCACATTAGTGACCCTCGATAGAACACGACTCCTTCTGAACATTCATCATCATCACTCCCATTCATCACCATAATTCCCACAGCTTACATCAGAAACGAACAGAGCAATAAATTTGTGGCGGACAAATTCGATAGCGCACCTACTTTCATAGAAAGGAGGTGCGAAAGGAGTGGAATAAAAATATAAATTTGACAACGTCATTATTATAAGATAGAACTTATGATGAAGATGTTTCAATTGTAAAGATAATTTTAGTTTTATTAATTGTAAGTCTTTTTATTTATAATACAAACTTATATACATCATAATGCGTGTTTCAATGATGATGGTAGCATCCAAGTAACTCAAAGTAACCCACAATTGGTGACCCCGACTATACATGCAACCTTCCGACGATACACGCAATCGACTATGCATGTAACCGACTCTACGTGTAACCGATTCTACGTGTAACCTACGAGTCTCCAGCGTTTTTATGGTGTGATGTGATCATCACTGCTAAACGCGCCATCATAGAGGCAGAGTCATCGACTTTCCGAGAGAGACATCGTCACTTCCTCGACGCCTCATGTGGTTTTGAGATTGCGGCTTTCAACTTCGGCGCCTTTGCAATACTATCTTCAACTTTTCGTGCACCTGATACAGGACGTTATTCAGAATTTTGAAGCAACAAGCAGCATCCGGAGGAATGAAGACCAATGCATGTATCCTTATTATATTTAATAATAGTCAATAATCATTAACTTTTACTTCGAGATATAACATATTTTATTTTAAAAAGAAGGATTAAGATTATTATTTTTTTTTGTTTATAAACTATTAGGAGAATAATTGTTTATAAATTAATTTAAGGTGTATCGGATTTGTATTATATATAATTCCTCATAATATTTGTGTTCGTAAATTTGACATAAGTTTACATTTTTTTTTTTACTCTTGATTATTGTTTTTGTGTTTTATGTTATTGCTGTATTTTATTGTGTGTATTAACTCTGTTCTTATTTTAGCATAATATTTTACCATATTGATTTTGTTATTATATAATGGAACCACACAAGGCAGACGCACTCTCGACCGACCAATCTCCCTCATTATACAGAGTGGCTGTTAGACTTCCACCTTTCTGGCCCGGGCGATCGGGCCTTGGCCGGGATGCTTTATGGTTTGCACAGGTAGAGGCACAGTTTACAATTTCAGGCATCACTGCTGATTTAACAAAATATAACCAAGTTGTTGCTCAGTTGGATGCACGGGTGATTGGTGAAATTGAGGACATAGTACTGCAACCTCCGGCTGAGAATAAGTATGATCATTTAAAAGTAGAGCTTATACGTAGACTTTCCACGTCCGAGGAGCAACGTGTCCGTCAACTTATTAGTGATGAGGAATTGGGTGACCGTCGCCCTTCGCAGTTTCTACGGCACCTTCGGTCGTTAGCTGGGATTTCATTTACGGATGAAAATCTGATCCGTCAACTATGGATGCGTCGCCTCCCACAGCATTTACAGGCAATCTTGGCAGCTCAATCCGAGCTCCCTCTTGCCAAAGTTGCTGAATTAGCCGACAAAATATTAGAGGTCTCACCTGCTATAGCTCCTCCAGGACCATCTATTTTTGCAGCAGGTACTTCAGTGTCGCCTACATCTCTTGATGATATTACACGGCGCTTGGATGATCTTACACCCCAAGTTGCTGCCCTCGCATCGAACCGCGGCCGGGATAGGTCCCGCGCTTCCTCAAACTATCGAGGTCGTTCGCGGACCCCTGCCAAGGTCAAAATGTGCTTTTACCATCACAAGTATGGTTCCAAGGCAGCCAAGTGTGTTAAGCCGTGTACGTGGACGCCACCGTCTCCTTCGGTAAACTCAAACGGCAATCAGTAGAGACGGCGACAGATTGTCTACCAAAAAGTCGTCGACTCTTTGTTACTGAAATAATTTCTAAGCGTCAATTTTTGATAGACACTGGCTCCGACCTATCCTGCTATCCTTACCAATGGCTAGCAAATAAGCCATCGCGATCAAACTACACACTCGCAGCAGCGAATGGTAGTGAGATTCGCACATTTGGTTTCATTGAATTGTCTCTCAACTTTGGTCTGCGTCGCGCCTTTCAGTGGCGTTTCATTATCGCCGACGTCAATACTGCTATTATTGGGTCGGACTTTTTGGCACATTATCGGCTATTGCCAGATTGTGCCGGTAAAAGACTGGTAGACAGCCTCACCGGGTTGTCTCCGTGTGTGCCTCCATTGCACTATTAGACCATACTAGCGTCAAAGTGGTTTCCGCCCCGACTTCCGAATTCAGCGCGCTTTTGTCGGAATTTCCTTCCATCACCTAGCCACCTGGACTTATTCGGGAGTCGAAGCATAGCACGGTCCACCACATCTTGACTACTGAGGGCGCCCCTGTTTCATGTCGTCCTAGGCGATTAGCGCCACAAAGGCTTCAAGAAGCCAAAAAGGTTTTTGATGACATGGTACAGTGTGGCACAGCTAGGCCATGGAAAAGTTCATGGTCATCTCCCCTACACATGGTCCCAAAAAAAGATGGCACCTGGCGACCCTGCGGGGACTATCGCGCATTAAATTCACGCACTATCCCCGATCGCTATCCGGTCCGCCATATTGCTGACGTTGGCGCCAACATCTCGGGCTGTACTATATTTAGTACCATTGACCTTGTAAAGGCTTACCAGCAAATTCCGGTCGCGCCCGATGACATTTGTAAGACGGCCATCATCACGCCTTTCGGACTTTACGAGTTTAATTACATGACGTTTGGTTTGCGCAATGCGGGCCAAACATTTCAACGTTTTATAGACGAAGTTGTCCGAGGTCTTGACTTCTGCTTTGCGTATATCGATGACATTTTGGTGTACTCGCGCAATGCCATTCAGCACGCTCAACACCTTCGTATCCTTTTCCAGCGCCTCGAAGACTATGGTATCGTTATCAATGCAGGCAAATGCGTTTTTGGTGTTCCTGAGGTAACCTTCCTCGGGAATCGCATTTCTGCCAACGGAACGCGTCCACCACCTGAGCGTATTCAGGCTTTGAAGGATTATCCTCCTCCAAAGACTGTACAGGAACTCCGCCGGTTTCTTGGGATGGTCAATTATTATCGCCGATTTTTGCGAAATGCTGCAGAAGTGCAAGCACCGCTAATTGAAGCTATAGTGGCAACCCAAGGCAAAGGTTCCACTCCGATTTCCTGGACGCCTGAGCTTGAAAAATGCTTTCAGACTTGTAAGGACAGTCTATCTTCAGCAACTCTTTTGGCTCATCCATTGCCAAATGCTGAGTTAGGGCTTTTCACTGATGCATCTAGCTCCCACGTTGGTGCCTGTCTCCAGCAGAAAGTTGGTGGTACTTGGCAACCCATAGGTTTTTTTAGTAAAAAGCTAAAGCCTCGTCAATCCCAGTGGCCAGCTTATTACCGAGAACTTCTCGCAATCTACGAGAGTGTCCAGCATTACCGACATTATCTCGTTGCGCAACATTTTCGCATCTATACAGATCATAAACCATTGGTTCACGCATTTGCGCAGCGACGCGATAAGCTTCCACCGGTACAGCTAAACCAACTCTCATTTATTTCACAATTTACGACGGACATTGTCTATGTGAAAGGCATCGATAACACCGTAGCGGATGCTATGTCCCGCATCGAAGCTGTTAGTTTTGAGGTTGATCATTCGGCCCTTGCTTCTTGCCAACATCTTGACGACGAGTTGAAAAAATATCGTGAGGATGCCAATTCTTTTCTTAAACTACAGAACGTTGCCGTCCCCGGTAATAACACTAGCTTGGTTTGTGATATGTCCACCGGACGGCCACGGCCATTTGTTCCAGAACCAATGAGAAAAAAAATTTTTGACCAGTTACACAATTTAAGTCACCCTGGTGCCCGAGCAACCATTCGGTTAGTCACTGATCGTTTTGTTTGGCCTGGCATTGCCAAAGACTGCCGCCGTTGGTGCCAGACTTGCATCGCTTGCCAGCGTAGCAAGGTGACTCGGCATACTCATTCTTCGCCTGGACACATCTCTAGCCCTACATCACGGCTCAAACATGTCCACATTGACATTATTGGACCATTGCCACCATGTTCAGGTTTTCAATATTGTCTCACCACAGTTGATAGATTTAGTCGGTGGCCCGAAGCTTGGCCAATGGTTGGTATAGCTGCGGAAGAAGTAGCTAGTACTTATGTGGCTGGTTGGATTTCTCAATTTGGAGTTCCCGCTGTCATTACAACTGATCAGGGGCGACAGTTTGAGTCTGTTCTCTTCAGACGTCTTACTGACTTGTGCGGTACCAAGCGTATTCGCACAACTAGCTATCATCCTTGTGCCAATGGGCTCATTGAGCGCATGCACAGGCAGCTTAAGACGTCTCTAATGTGTCACGGTGATTCATGGTTAAGTGCGTTGTCCTGGGTCTTGCTTGGGATGCGGTCTGCTTACAAAGAGGATATTAAGGCAACTGCAGCGGAACTGCTCTATGGAGAATCTTTGACGCTCCCTGGGGAACTATTAGTATTAGGAAAATCAGGTTTTGAGGACCCATCGGACCTTGTCTACAAATTACGACAGCACATGTCCAGTTTGAGACCCACTCCGACTACACAACATACTAAATCATCTCCCTTCGTTTTCAAGGAGCTCGCCACCGCATCACACGTCATGCTCAGGATTGACACTGTTCGACGTGCATTACAACCTCCTTATTCCGGCCCTCATAAAGTTCTTTCGAGAGCTAAGGACGGCAAGACTATGTCAATAGATGTAAGAGGTAAACCGACTACAGTGAGTGTCGACAGGCTCAATCCAGCTTTTGTTGAGCATACGAACATTTTAGATTATCCAGTTTCAGCACAATTGCCATGTGTTGCCGTGCCTCAACCTATGCAAACCAATCTAGCTCCCTCACTGCCTTCACCACCTGTGCTACCTGTACTTACGCCTACCTTTTCTACTCCACCTGCACCACATTATACCACCCGGTCTGGCCGTAGAGTCCATTTCTCCAAGCCTTTTGATAAGTAAGTTTTCTTTGTCGCGTAGGTGGTGGTAGATGCCCCCAGCGAGCACGATAGGAAGGGGTAGAATAGAGTAGGTTCGGACAAGTCTCACCTTATCTCGAGCCAGAAACTTTCTTTAGCTGGCCCACGTTCCGACAGCGTATTGCGTAGGGGTAATAAAGGAGGAAGCACTGGCCTGACTGGACTCCTGGCGATGGTAGGTTGGCTGCAGCTTGGGTCTTCACGCTGGGCGTTCGGTTCAGCCGGCCGGCTGTTAGGTCTTCTATACTTGGATACTTAGTATCCGAACTGTGCTCCGCGAACTCCCAGCGGAATTCAATAAAATTAGACGAGGGTTAGCCTCGGCTTCCGCCAGCCACGAAGTCAGGACAAGAAAAAGGGCCAAGAGGTCGGTTAGAAGTGACAGCAACTCAAAAGGTCCTAATCACAGCTTGTCTATCGTTCCATAAACAATATAGTTCTATAGTCAATTGTCAAACAGACTTTATAATTAATTAAGTTTTAATTTAGTTTATTTGTAATTTTGTTTAGGGATTAGATTAAATTATTATATTTATTATTATAAATTACAAGAGGTAAATTAATTTTATTTGAAAAAAGGAAAGTAGAAACGGTTATTGAATTTTAGAGAGGTCGCTACTGAGCCAATAGAGTATGTCAATAGTTGACACTAGTTAACGATAGATGGCGCTTATACCATTAGTATGCTTACTTAAACATAATATCTATTGCTGAATCTTTAATTTAAACCTGAAATCATGTACCGAGCTAGCGCAACGTTACACCTTTTTTTTTTACGGATTCTCCTTCTCCGTAGGGGGGTGGTGTGGCGGACAAATTCGATAGCGCACCTACTTTCATAGAAAGGAGGTGCGAAAGGAGTGGAATAAAAATATAAATTTGACAACGTCATTATTATAAGATAGAACTTATGATGAAGATGTTTCAATTGTAAAGATAATTTTAGTTTTATTAATTGTAAGTCTTTTTATTTATAATACAAACTTATATAGGTACATCATAATGCGTGTTTCAATGATGATGGTAGCATCCAAGTAACTCAAAGTAACCCACAAATTAATGTATCACCATAGAAACGCTAGTAATAAGATGGCGTCAATTATAAAACAGCTGATTCATGTAAAATGTTAGTTTCTCTACATAAGGGACTTCCCCGACCGCCTCGGCCAGTATTGGAATACTTGGCGTCGACATTTTGAGTAATGTGCAGTATTGTGGTCATTTAGATGGAAAGGCTAAACTAGCCTCTTAGAAACTGTGTACTCAGTAACTGTAAGAAGTAGGACACTATTTCATGCCTGCCCACCGTCTACAATTATATTGGGTTCAGCCTCAATGGACTGGAGCCGGAGCGCCCCAATATCACCTTCTTCTACTTGACCGCGTACAACACTAGGCGCTAGGGGGCTCGAATCGTCGATAACAAGGTTTTCTCCGATCGGCTTGATAAATTAGTGCTGCGTTGAGACGTCATATCATCTACCACGGAAAGTGGTAGATGATATGACGTCCTGAGACCTGAGAATAACTCACATTGTTCTGAGGCAAACATCGAGTCTAAATTCCAAATTTCACCCACACTACCTAGATTTCCGGTAATCTACAAGAACTCGGGAAAATTTTTAGGGCATTCCTGCACGACCAACATGTGGAATCAGCTAGCACTCACGGTTTTTCCGAACCGATACGACTTAGGAATCTTCAGGTAGCTGTAACTCTGTCATAGTTGAGCAAAATTTTTCAAGTCTGATCCCAAAAGTAAGGAACCCGTTCTTGAGTTTATTTTCACCATTTTTCGGCACGTGTATTTTATAAAATGTAAACGCTGACTGATTTCACTGTCTGTAGCGGAAGGGATGATGAGCCGACCGTACAAAGGACGTTAATGTAAATTTATAATCCCAGTACAAAAAAAACTTCCGCGTATTTGATACAAAATGTTATTTAAAAGTGTTTTGTGTTTCACAATTCTTAAGTATTGTAAAGGATTTAAGTATAATTAATTAGATTGTTTTTCTATGAATAATAAAGACCTTTGTATTGCCTGTATTTTACTCGCGTATTTCAATGCTTCGTTAATTTATGTGGCAAAAAAAATATCAAATTTTTAACATGATTCCTCCCATTGCCATGGTTTCCTTAAAGTATCCGAAACGTCTGGCATATAAAAAACTCAATAAACCGCGATAAAATCCGTAAAAATTGTTTCATTATAATAATTTAAATTATCCCATTTTTTATGTTATTACAATTCTTTTTACTCGCTTTTTACAATATACTCGTATTTATCTATATAATGTTAAAACAATAACCCAGCCATAAATAAAAACAAGATTACTTGATATATCTTTTTGAAGCTCGAATGTGTATATTCTTTAAAAAACTTTTCAATTAAACCCACTAATATGCACAGCACCTTAACGTTATTGATAAACAATAAATATTACTACGTGACGTGATGGTACCGCTGTTACGATGTTGTACTCTTTTAATAGCTAAAGATAATGTAGGTTACGATAAATTCCAATTGTAGAATTTTATTATGGCAATAAAACTGTTTATAGAAGTAATTACAGTTAAATGCTTTTCAATTTGTGTTTATATTTTCCATGCTCATTCATCATTATCATTATTTTCATTATATCATTATCATTATATAGCGGTAACTGGTTCAAATTGGCATTATTATTTGGATAAACAATTTGGCAGAAGTCTTGATGGTAAGTCACTGCTCGAGGTTGCTTATCCTTTTTTTTAACGCCGGAAAATACGCTGAGTATTCCGCGGGGGAGTGGGTCTCTATAGGCGGATATGTGGGACTCGCTGCGCCCGAAAAATAGTAAGTGGACGCAGCTCTACCCACGAAAACCAGGCGAGTGCCACCAATGCCGCCTTTGGTGAGGTGCCCCGGATCTGCTAGCACAGGGCACCTCACCGGCTAGTCAGTCCCTCGGGGTACCATAGAATAACCCCACAGTACAATAATGAGGTAAGGTTCCCGTCCTCACCCCTTGCCCCTGCTCTTTTGCCCCCTCTTCTTATAAGAGGGGTGCAAAGAGCCCCCTTGGCTCCATTCCGCTCAACTCGCTTCGTTCAAGGTGTTGGGCTCACCCTGGGCTACTGAGCCCCACCACGACAAGGACTAAAACATGGTGGGGAAGATTGATATTGATAATGATAAATTCAACTACATGAAACCCTTAAATTAATATATTTGCTAAGCAATCGAAGTGACGAAATTTAAAGACATCGATGAACGCACAGTACCTAATCCAGTTTAATTATTCAAATTTAAATTCACAAATATACCAAACATAAATCGCTAAAAGGTTAAAAGCAATTTAGGGTATATTTTTGGAATTAATTTTATCACCGGGGAAGCGAGCTTCCAATAAAATACGAATTAGATTTGATGACGAATTGAGAGATTATATCATTTAACGAAGTCTCAGGAGTCGGACGGATTAAAAGTTATTTACTGGATTTTTGAAGATAAACATTTAATATGTAAAAACATATTTTGCATTTTACTGAAAAGGGATACGTATAATCCGATTTAAGGCTGTATTCATGAAGTAATATCATGTGCAAGGAAATTATTAATTTATCTGATACAGATGTACTCCAAAAAGTAATATATTATTTAAGCTGGATTCATCAACACGAGTGAAAAGTTTCGATCGATTTTTAATGTTTTGATTACGACTGATTATTAATTATAATTATCATAAAATTATGTTCTAAGTTGGCTAATGAATCTTTTACGTTGATTATTATTAGATGTGTGTTTTTTTTAATTAGTAATCACTTATCACGTGTTTTTTATTATTATTATAATTAATCACATATTGTGTTCTATGTGTGTAGTCTAGTGAGTATATGATCGTCCAATTGAGTGCGGGGTTTGGGTTCGATTCCGACCCTATGGTACCTTCAAACGGGTTTTTAAAATTTCTAAGCGAACCAAAACACAAGACCATCGCTCGCTCATCGTGAGGGAGCTCGAATGTTTGATGAGTTTGATAGTCTTTAAAGGTGCGAAGTTAATTAAACCGCATTGGGCCAGTACATTGGTTACCCCACCATGGTTCAAGCCTTATCCGAGCCGAGAGGGCTCTTTGTATCCCTCTTATAAGAAGAGGGAACAAAAGAGCAGGGGGCAAGGGGTGAGGATGGGAACCTCACCTCATCGTACTGTCCCGATGTTGGGAGTGGTTGTTCTGTGGTGCGGGACAACCCCTCTGGCAGGCGGCATTGGTGGCACTAGCTGGGTTTTAGTGGGTAGAGCTACGTCCACTTACCTGGGCCTGGGAGGCCCATTCCCCCGCGGTATGAAAAGGACCTTGGTTGTCTATGGTTATCTATACCCTCATCGCCTGATTTCGAGGACCCGTGTCCAGTAGCGCCACATAATATGTATGTTGTTGATATTTTATTTTTTACCTGTATTCTTAATGTGTAATATTTATATACACATTAAGAATACAGGTATTATGTATATATTCCTAATAAATAATTGATTAAGTTGTAATTCGTAACTGATTTTAACATTAATCACCATTGTGCATAGATAGTAATCGTAGTTATATAATATGCTCATAGTGAGTTTTAAGTAGTTTTATGTATTCCTAATTGGTTATAACCACCTGCGCTTACAATTTATTGATTATTATTGATTATTGTTATTCAATTAGCTCACATATTTTGATCGGTATTAATTACCCGTGATCATACATAGCATTATTAACTTGTGTTCATAAAATTACTACCTCGAAATATAGACACGGCCTTGTAGCTAAAGAGCTTACTAATTGTTTATTTTATATACGCATACATAATATGGACTCATTAGGATGAATCTTACGCTAACAATGTGCTTAAAACCTGATCCCGAATCGTCATCTCTTCCAGCCTCTAAATTCAGATTGTAATTAGTAAACTGAACGCTTGTGTAACTTTGTAATTAACTTCGATTCGGTTTCGCTTCGGGGAAATAAAAATGGCCGTCTCAGTTGGTTAATGCTTTAAATTAACTTTACTCGATAGCTGTGATTTTGAGTGCACTAGTTTTATTCGTGACTTTGGGTAAGCTGTATTAAACTGGATATGCAGTGATGGGATGGTGTGTGCCATGCTCCCGGCAGCATGGTCGCCATCATGATTATTTCTTCCAAGAAACAGCTTTCTTACGGTCCGGCAGGCAGGTGAAAATTTGGTGATTTTTTTTACTCCTGAGAGATACTTCATGAGACGTATCAGAGAATAGTATTATAAAGCCTAGTGGACGTCAGCTGGCGCTTGTTGGGGTGTTTAGCGGTGGGAGCCTCCCACGCATAAAGCAAAAAAAAATTTACTCATTTGCTCTCATCTAAAAAAATGTTAAATTGTAGTTAACCCAAAATCTCAACGAAAAAAAAATCAGCTGGTTAAGGCATGGTACTTTGTACTTTAGCTGGTGACTCGAACATGAATTTTTTTTTTCACTTTCAGTGATTTCCTCTCAAACAAAAATTATTTACCTGATGATAGCTTAGTTGAGATGTTTGGTATCGGGGGCGATAAATCAGTCTAGGTACATTTTTCAGAAAATGTCGTTTTTTTCGTGTTTTCAATACCTAATCAACTTTACCGAGCAAGGCTTGGTGTCCAGATTCTCATAGAGCTACTCTAAGTCTAACTAACATTGCTTGCACTCAGGTACCCATAAAATATAAGTATGATTGCACATGTTAAACTTATTTACTTAACACAAAATAAGATATGCGTTTATTCAAATTAGTATTTGATTATGGAAACAATAAGTTGCGACAAGTTACTTCGATGAAACTAAAATAAATAAAAAAAACTCCAAACGTTTCCAAGGGCCCACTGAAAGCTAAAAAAATAAGTTAATGGGAAATCTCGACTTAAGTGAAGTCAGCGTTGCTTTGAAAGAAATCGTTTTTGCAACGAAACTTTGTTAGGTCCGGCTTATTTTTTTTATTAAGTTTTTTGCTCGGAACGTCATTTTTTGTCCTTTGTTCGGATCCGGTAATGACGTATCATCATCAAGTTTAGGTGCTTCTTGACATCATCAAAAACATGTCATATCACAAAGAGTTTGGGTTCAATTTTGATCGAACCACGGGAAATGATCCTATTTAAATTCTAAACCATTAAAATATAATAATCATCATTAAAAATAAATTAGCCTTTTCTTACTATTGCTGGACATGGGACTCTTTCAGTGAATGCTAAGACGGCCAGTCACGTGCATTGTCCATTACACTAGCCATCCCCCATTGAGGAAAACATGAGAACTCCTAACCTAACTAGCAGCGCCCACGTAATTCCCATTCCCGAGGGAGTTCGGGGATAAATTATAGCATATGTGCTATTCAGATCTATAAGCTATATTATTATAAAGTTTTATTAAAATCCATTCTGTAGTTTTTACCTGAATGAGTAACAAACATCCATACACACAAACTTCCACGTTTACAATATTAGTAAGATTTTGTCCTACTGACCAGTATACACGAACTATGGCTTAATACCCTCCTCGCGTGATTTCGAGGAAAAGCCTGGCAATCAAGCCCAATGTTCATCATTATTAATGATAGATTAATATGCAGTATCATTAGTTAGTCATTAATAAGCTCGTTACAGTAAGATCGTTTATTCATAAATTACAAACTATTAATTATTAACTGTACATAATTTATTGGTAGAAGCCTTATAATATATTCTGTTTCAGTATAATACAGATAATATTTGGAGTAGGTTTTATTTATATGCAAGATTATTTAAATAATAATAATAATAAATGATGTTAAAAACATTTTTCTCTTATTCTAGGGATCTTTTGTACATCACACCAATAAATATACAAGTTAAAAGTGAACAATTTTTGAAGTAAAACTTCTTTAGACTAGGGAGTAACTCAGATTATTTTTCTGATGGATGTTACACTTACACTATAGTCTGTGTAGTTTCCGGTATTCAAAAAAAAATTTTTTTTTGCATAAATTTTGTTTTGTTTGACCAGAGATCATACATAAAAAAAATATTATAATGACAAAAAAAAATATATGATATAACATTTGAAAAGCTTTGTAAAACACATGAATAATAAATATAATTTTATCATTTCAATGATATATTATGCCGTCAATGCCAATAAAGATTTACTCCAATCGCGCGTAAAGGTTACACACACACACATTTTTTTTTTGTTATTTTTAAAGGTACCGCGGAAATATGAATATAACTTTGCAATTCTAAGCATATCTTCATAGATATTTTAATCATCTTCATCATAACTTTCCTCACTGTTTTATCTTACCGGTGATCAAAGAAACCTTCGTCCTCACTTTAAATCCAAAGCCATCTTAAAGCATATTATAGATATATCGTCACAGCGAGTTTTACTGTTCTGACTATGTTCGAATGAATCTGTTCACTTTTTTATATTATGAATGAATGAACGAAACTATTACTGAAACGATTAAATTCACGAAAAACGACGCAGTATTGATTTAAAAACGTTCTCGTTTTATCCCACTGTTCAAATGTTTGATGTAGGAAATTCTATTTAAGCACCGTTTCTGCAATTTAAAAAAGATCTGTATCAAATTTTTAGGTCATTTTTTATTTTACATTGTTATCTGGTTTAACTTTTTGAAATTTGAGATTTAAAGCAGAAAGTAAATTTAGATAAGCGTTAAAGTTGATGCAAATAAAGTTTTGTGAAGCTTATTGTTATTTTCAGCGTTTCAGCCCCCCTACATAAGAGGCACAAACGCTAAACGAATAGAAATAGAATAGAATACTTTTTGTATGGGAAGGACACTAGTTAACGATTATCTATCTATATTGACTATTTATCTATTTCTATTCGTTTCGCGTTTGCCACTTGTATAGAGGGACTGTTTTGTGACGGTAAAAATTATTTAAATTGAGTTATTATTTGCTATTGTTTTAATTCCTACACGACCGATTCGTTTCGAAAATGAGATGAACCGTCGAAACAAACTCAGTGGATATAATCTTTTCTAATATTCTCAAATTTTGCATGTTATCCTAAAACACTCGGAAGAAACGCCCTATTTCCAAGTGGTGGTTCTTATTAAATATTTTACTTTAAAATATCCTTTACAACACAAACCTTTGATAACATTATATGGGCTTAAATTAATATTTTATTGATTCGTGATAAGGGTGAAAATCGTGTAAAGAATGGGACAGGTAGTAAACGTCGAGTTGCCTGGTCTCCTTCCCCTGGATTAGCACTTTCACTATCCATTTACCATCGGCTATTTCGGATACCAGTACGTAGCTCTGCTACGTACCACCTCTACGACCTCGCATTAAGTAAAAGTATTTTCGTAGCACTCCTAACGGCCGCGCTACGTGTGCTACGAGTCAACACATGCAACGCAATTTCCATACAGGGGGATTATATTATATGGAAATAGATTCTTAAGGAGTTAACTTCAAAAGACTTAAATCCTGAAATGCGAGCAACGTTAAAAACAACAGTTACGGACGACATAAAAACTTCTAAACTAAGAAATAAATGTCTTAAGGCTTTTTTCATTTGGCCCGCTGCAGGCTGTAAATTAAATACTTTTCAGTTTTAGTTAATATGTTCTGAGAACTCTTTCGGTTGCCAAGTAACACATAACGCCCAAAGGAAACGGGTCAAGACGCGTCAGGGCTGTCAATTTTTCTAGCTTTTTATTTTATACATGGTGTTTGTTTTTGCGTATGACGCGTAATAATAATGTTCGTGATAATATTAATTTTAGTTTACGTATGATTATCAACTTTATTTAGTAAATCTTTGGGATGATAATAGAACTAATAATTCTTCTATCCTGGTGTTTTCGATATAATACAGCGACGATGAGTGGACACGATAATATAAGGGTTGATTCAGAACACCATTAAAATATGGTTTTGAATTATCATGTTAAAAAAGTTTCATGTCTGTCCTTTCATAAAATGGTCTTAATTTGTAGATTTTTTACCCGTTAGTTTGCTGTATTCCAGGTAGAAGTGCTGAGATTGAGACTAAACTAACCCTTCAAATAAGTTTGTCAAAGTTGTTAAGTTTATGTGCATTTGACAAATTGATACAATGTGTGGACTCTAAATATTATTAAGATTTCTTGAAAAAAACAATGTTCCTTCAGGATTTGGAAGAATAGAACTGAATTAAATATTAAACTGATAAACATTTGAGCTATCCCGCGATTCTTCTGTCTCGCTTTGAAAACAATTAACAACCATTGAAAATACTTTTTTTTTATTTATCAGGATTTCCATATCCCTTGTGCCTGTATACTGAATAAAAATAAAATAAATTGAATTTGTTCACCTGAGCGTGCTGTATAAAGAGTGGGTAGAGAGGCTTTACGTCGATTTATCGATAGCTATAGAGACAGTTAACTAGAAATATTTTAATATATAGTTACTGGCCACTGCTAACATCAGCCAGTGGCAGACAGTAGAGCTTTTAATGTTAATAAAAGAATTAATAATTTGAAATGAGTACTAATAGTAGTAATATTAATAGTTCTAATAATTACCCGTAGTAACATATTTACAAAATTTTAATTTTAATACTATGGCGATATTCAAAATAATCGAAAAACATAAGACTGTGGTCTATTGACTGCATCAATTTGAAACGAAAGCACACAAATGTCTTGTTATGAATTCTACTAGTATTTTTACCCAAATCTGTTAACTAGCATAGCTATGTTATTTATGTTTGAATTTCCTTGATAATAATAATATTATATTCTTTAGACTTATCTAGCTTTTTGCCAATTGTATTTTAAGTCATCTTGGCAGGGGTCATTGGAACCGAATGCAGATTTTATCAAAGTGACCGTGAAGTACCGTATTACCCCGTTACCCCCGTGGTGAGGCTGGTTGTCTGCCCCATTACCCCCGTGGTAAGGCTGGTTGCGTTACGTTAGGGCTCTCGTGACCCGCAAAGATTGTCGAATATCCACTAATTACAGCCGGGATCAACTGCTTAGTGTGCCCCACTGCTTAGTGTGCTTTTCGAGATAAGAAGGGGTTTCGGTATGTTTTCTCGATATACAATCTCTACTTATATTATAATGTTCAAGTATCAATTGTTTCATAGTTAGTTTTAATAAATTATTATTTTTTTTGAATTTGATAGCCTAAGTAATGAAAAAAATATTAGAAGCTATGTATTTTAGACTAAAGACTGTTTCAAACCATCTGTTAACGTAAGAGACGTTGAATTTAGAGCGTTGATTTTAACAGACGTTAAATGTAGACGTCTGTTAAAAACAACGCTCTTTGGTCACTAACGTTCGTTACCGCCATCTTTAACGATTACATATTCGTTAAAATCGGTCAATGCAACCCGCACTTATCCTTCCATTTTGGTACGGGTAAAACCGCGGTGAACAAAAAGTTTTCAAATAAATGTCTAACATTTAAAATGTGTCAAAAATGTTTATTACATTTATCAAACACATACAACCTCCATAAAGAACAAAACGTTAGATTTGGAAAAATATTTCAGTATTTTCGAACTAAAAATATACCAGCTTTTCATGACAAAAACCAATATCTAAAAAATAGTGTCTATAAAAAATACACAAACAGCTTTGCAAGCAATGGTACAAAGTTTTTGGCTAATAAATTGTTGGTGTGCCGATTGTGCCAACCCTAGCGACGCACTTTTATTACTTCGACCTGATTTTGAGCTAGGCTGTTTTTAGAAAATGAAATATTTTATTATTGAAACTTCATTGTTATAACGTATGATTTTTTGTTAAAACATTTTTAGACTTTTGTGGCCGAAAAGGATTTTTTCAAGAAATTAAATATTTTATTTAATCTTTTTAAAACAGGATATTTACCATGCTTTTTAGCATTACTTCACAGAGATCGATATTTCGGCATGGTCTACGAATGTCAGTCTCGGATGAAGTACTAATCCGTAATCGAGTGAACATTAAAACATCAAAGGCAAAGAAAATTTTGCTGTTACTTAAACCTAGGGTTCTCACTCACAGACCCTTACATAACCATATCACAAAAATACCCTTCCATAAAAATGAAACTTGACGAGGGTATATTGACACATTCCGAAGTTATATTAAAAGCTGCCGCATAATGCGAGCTTTTATCTTTTCAAAAGCTCATATTACAATGTCACTGGAACAATGAGAATGTTGATAAATTTTATAACAGCGTGTTTTCAATTAACAGACGTATCCCGTTACGACACAAACAACGTTGAAGCTTTGTGACATCTTGACAAGAGAAAGCATTAGATAATGATACAAGTGTCAGTGGATCATTGATCTAACAGTTAAATATATAAGATATATTTTCGGAGTTTTGAGAAGAGAACTTGAAAACAATATTTTAATCGGTGGACAGAGATGCGATGGATAGGCAACGATGGAGGCAGATTATCCGCACGAGGTGTGAACCATCCCTTTCCATAGATGACCACGATCCTCAGTCATAAGGGAGCGACTAGAGAGAGAGAGAGAGAGGGATACAAAGAGAGAGAGAGAGAAACCAGAAAAACTTAACTTATTTTAACTGTACCTAACAAAAATATTTAAAATTTTGAGAATAAATATATATAATAAGACGTATATAATGTCGAAATATTGAATACTACATAGCTTAAATTAATCGCATATTAAGTTAGATTTTTTTTTTTTTTTTTATATAGCATAAGGCAGCAAACGAACAGCCGAAGCCTTGTGACTATCGACGCCCATTAACATCCACACAACCGAAGGTAATGCAGATGCATTGCCCTCCTTTTCCCTATCCCCCCAATGGGCCGCTTTACGCCAGTATTATGTGAGCGAGAGGTGAGAGCCCAATTCGGCTGCAAAGCAGCATGGCACTACCTCTTTACAAAGATTTAGATTTTTTTTTAGTCAATTTGCAGACATGATACCTGATAGTAAGTAGTCAACGTCACCCATGAATCCAACCTAGTAGTGATAACATTTTACACCCTGACGCGAACTTTTCATGATCGATTTTTGTTTACCCGACATATAGCTCACTGACATTGGCAAATCCTCGGGGGAGGCATTATACAAGAAGAAGAAGAATATAGGGCTCAACGCTCCTAAAGTTTTCACTAGGAGGGCGGGAGGAAACGCCATTGCGCGCGGTTGTGTTTTTGCTGTTTTCCGTAAATTAATTATTATTTTCTATTAAATTCGTTCGGAGTGGTTTCTTATAGTGTTTGTTTTAAAAACGCAATCGATTTATATTGTGATTGGTTGGCTAATACGGCGGAGAATTGTCCTGGTTTTCTATGTGGGAATGTTCTGGCGATTTTCTGTTGTGTTTGTTTTAAAAGCTCAATCCATATTATGTGATTGGTTGGCGAATATTATGGTGGACTGTTCTGGATGGCTGGATTTGGAAGAGATTGTTAATTGATGGTGAAAGTGAAAGGCGAATTCGTGCCCCTTGGCGTTTCCCGCCGTTTCTCAAAATTACAGACTAGAGACAGTTTCTTCTTATTCTTCTTTAAAGATATATTACGATATACTTGATACTCGACATTGGCAATGCACTAAGTGCAGTCCATAAAACAAAAAGTTTTCACTAAATTATTATCACTATCGGTGCAGAACAAAATGGCTGCTTTCTCGAATATTTAAACGTCAACCGTGTCAGGTGGCGCCATCTCAAACTTTATACGTCATAATTTCGTTAATATTCCTTTATTCAGTTCAGCCGTGTACGCCATAAAAACTTTTTTAAGACTCGATTCGTTCCTATTTCTGTAATAAAATTTATGTATAAAACCTGCCGGACATTTCATACCCTGCATAGGTTTTATTAAATCTCCTTCTGCTATATTTAAAGATCTAAATACTTTACTGCGCTATTTAATCCTCGAAACTGGAGACACGATTTCATATTAAAATAGTAGAAGATATTTTGTATTCCAACTTGAACAGTGAACTAATGAAATGAAATACTAGGTCTATAATACTAAATAATAGGTCATATAATATGTGTAAAACAATGAAAATTAACTAAATAATAATATTAGCTTTTGAGTAGACGAAGTGTTAGTCAGCTAATAACCAGATGGGAAGCGTGCAGTGGCCGGTCTGTTGCATACGAGTGGCAAAGTATTGGTCGTCTTGGTGATCATTTAGACAGGCCTATGCTGAGCAGTGAACGAAGAATGGGTGATGATGATGAACGGAAATTATTTTTTTCCTTCTACAAGCTAGTTTTAAAGAGTATATTGTTAAACTACCAGCTGAATGGCTTATCTCTTTAGTATAAGATCCCCGAATAATCAGCACAATTTCTTCTGTTTTTTCCCGCCAACCGTTTGCAGCAATCGCGGCTATCGCTGATTGGTTGACAAGCAAGAAACGGCCAATCACAGTAATGCTTACAAGTATTGCCAGAATAAGCGACTTTATAAAATAGGTTGGACATGATAAATTGTAATAAAAATAAATAAAATGTAATCATGAAAATAGGTAGAAATATGTATAGGTATATATTATGCCTTTTATTTTAATTAAATTCTTCCTAAATCCTCAAACATGAGTCTTATAGAAACTACGAATAATACAAACACTTCTAAGCATTTGCATTCTTGTGACGTCTACTCCATAGCCAATACACAATCCTAAAAAAAGATATTGAAGATACCACACCTTGGGAATAAGACACTCACTCATAAGGTTTTATACAATGTATAAATTATAAATTTCATAATTTGTTATTTAGACGAAGCGAAACCTTGGGATTAAATTGCTCTTCTATAAAGCTGTTTTATCTAGAATGTAGAAAAATTTTGAGCCTGCAGTGTGTTGAACTAAACTTGTGAAAAGGTGAAACGTATGACATGTCATGCTCGCTTACGCTACTGCAGTGGTGGCGTTGTGGGATGGGTCTTCCACTTCCCTCTAATATGCGGAAGAGGTTGACGCTGGCTCACGCATCCAGGCCTATGTGGAGGTGCTGCTGTGGTGGCTGGTCGTGTTATGCGATTTCTACCTAGCTGAGTTTCTTTTTTTTTATTAACATCCACTGGTTTGGTTTATCTACTTACTGGTTGGTTTATCTACTTATTTACTTATCTTAGTATAGTGTGTATAAGACTGTAATAAATGTGTTATGGTAATAAATGTATGTAATTATGTATGTTTATAAAAAATTGTAAACTATATTTCGAAAGGAGCAACCCAACAGAGTTTCTTGCTGAATTCTTCTTATATACTATAGTACTATGTATTGTTTGTATTATTATTTTTTGTAATATTGTATTTGAAAAGACTAGTTCCACTGAGTTTGTTTCGCCGGTTCTTCTCAGTGGACTTACTTTGGAACCGGTGGTAGACTCAATTGACCTTCAAAAAGATACTTGGATAGTACTATTTTGAATAAAATTTTTGACTTTGACTATCTATAATCGTATATTAAGCTTTCCTCTTTATAATAAAAAAGAAAGCTTTGTGTTTTTTAAACCAAATGGTAAACACAGTGGACACGGTAATCGCATAGACTGTACATTAGCAGTAGAATAAGTTGAGTAAAATTAGTAGACAAAATATTATAAATTAAAAAAGGGCTATTACTAATTTAATAATTAAGCTATTGCATAGCTTCTATCGCGGGCCTTGAGCGCGGGGACCGAGTACAGAAATTCCGTAACGAAAATAAAACCTAACGCTCCCCACTCCGACGGGCACGGAGGTGTGGCTTGAAGGCCATGCATCGTCTAACGTCGTTTCTTTTCGGCAGTCTTCGACACGGTGTTTGTGTGCTTGCAACTAGACGTATTGTACGACACTACGAAGCTCGCACGAATAACAATAAAATATAACACATGTATTGTAAAATAATAAAATATTTTAAACAATATTAGTTAATATTGTTTAAAATATTTATATTTTTTTATTTATTTAATAAAGGAAAAAAAAATGTTTTCTTATCGGTCACCACGCTCAAAAAGTGTAACTTGAATTAATATCAAAGAAAAAGAAATACTGCATTAATAATTAAAATAAATAAATAATTATAATTGCATAAGTTGATACAAAATGCTATGCAATAGCATTACCGCGGCAGTCCCCGAGTGCCACACGTCTTTTTTTTTGAAATATTTACATTGTTCTTCAATTTATTGATTTTATGACCGTAGTTATGACCCCGAAAACGTGATAAGATAATTTCCAAAAAATCCCAGTAGATATATATTATGATACCAAATTTATCAAGTTAGGATTTATAAGACGTCGCTGATCCTGTTGCCTGCAGATCCGGGACCCTCAAAGCGGCTAAAGGCGCTCGCAGCGGTTTTAGCGGGGTCTGCATTTCAAATATGAGTCCCCACACATGCCAGTATACCCAAGGTCACCTACCTTGGGTATACTGGCATGTGTTTTCCTAATTACATTTCAAAGCGTTAAAAAAAGGCTGTTTAAGACAATCTTCGAAACTATTCATCGAAATGAAAAAAGTTCATCAATACTACGATATCATTATAAAAGGCTTTTGTGTTGGATCATCACAATTAAACCACACAAAACCCTTCAACAGAAAGGGTCAAAACCCTCAATCAATGAAGTTGCACTAGCTTCGTCCTCGAAGTTCCATTATTAAAAATAATTATGGAAATATTCTTCATTATAAAGTTTGAAAAGCGTTTCGTTAAACGGGATAAATTCCATAAATTATCATGTACAAAGTCTTTTATTATGCCTCGCCCGAGTTTCAGGTAAATGGATCAGGTGATTTTGAGCCGTCAAAAAGTTTTTAATATACAGATCTCAATTTCGGCAAAACCAGTTTGTGTTAATATTTTGTACGGCAACAGAGGCCAGATTAAACTGGACGATCGCTGGGATGTTAACGATCCAGGATGGATGTAAAGGGGATCGAGAGTATCGGGGTTCATTCTCATCACAGGCACGGGTCTCCTCCTCGACATCAAGCGAGGAGGGGAAATATAGGATAGCCAGTGTAATTGCTGTGTGTGATTACATATTGGTATGTAATAATTGGTAATGTGTACCAACGTGTGTCCGTGTTGGATGCAAGCGGCAAGGGATCGGTCGTCTTGGCGTTCATTGGAGGCCTATGTTCAGCAGTGGATGGATAAACTATGATGATAATGATGTAACCAGCTTAACTATTAGGATGGACAAAATACGTATAAGTTGTCTAGGCTAGTTTTAGGTCAAATTTCAAAATCACGTTACCTTTACGCTTCTCGTCTTAATTCGAGGAAGAGACCCTTGCTCAGTAGTGGGGAATATGGCTACATACTTTAAAGCCGTGATAAAATCCGTAGAATTTATTTTTATTAGATAACCACAAATATAAAATTTGTCATACGTATTACATTGGTTCAGTCAGAACATGTCCCCTGTTAGCAGGGTCAACATAGGTCTGAAGCAGTGGACATATTCTGGCTGAAAAATATTTATTACTAGTACACCGCGGTTTCACCGCCTGCTTCAAAGACTCTTAGGTAATAAATTATAATATTAGTCACTTGTATAAAATACGTATATGGCCTAGTGGTTAGCGACCTTGACTGCTAAAAGAAAAGGTCGTGGGTTCGATTCCCACCCAGGACAAATGTTTGTGTGCTGAGCATGATCATTTATTCTGTATCTGGACGTAATTTGTCTAAAATATTATGTATATATTTAGAAATATTATGTACGTAGAGTATCAGCTGTCTGGTTACCATAAGAACAGGCTTTGTTTAGTTTGGGATCAGATGGCTGTGTGTGATTGTCCCAACATAAAAAAAATATACTTCCACCTTACAACCTCTTTAGCTTTACCTCTTTAAAATATTAGTATAAATGAATCATTATTTAATATCTCGAATCATACAAGTTATCTATACTAAGGACAATTATTTCAATTCCAAAATACAAAATCCTTATGAAGCAAATGCCCAAAAACTTGATTCCTAGGTAATTTTGATACCAATATCGAAGGGCAGGACTCTCAAATGGACCCTTTTATCTGGGCTCGTTCGATCGAATTTCCTTTATTGTAAAGGGTTTCAAGAATATAAGATTAGGTACTCGCTTCTATCTTATTCTCTTAGAATATGAGATATTTAATATTATTCCTAGACTACCTATTGCCTTCAGGTTCTTCCGCGATATCTTACATATTATTATGATTTTGGATCCAAATCTGGATTGATAATTTTTCTATTTCGCGCGACTCACTCTTTATTACGTCAGCTATCTGCATGTGAAAGTCTCGTCAAAATCGGTTAAGCCATTTCGGAAATTAGCCGGAATAAACAGACGTAGAATTTAAAATTTACGTAATTAAAGTTTAAACTTTCATAACATGCATTTAATAAAAAGCTGTTAATTTGAAATTATTTTACAATTTCATGCTTCCGTTTTATTTATTTCTATTCTTATATATTTTTAGAGCTTAGCCAATATTACAAAATGAACGATCGTACCGTATAATATAATAGCCATTATTGAAAGAGTTAAAAGTTTCATTCCCTATAATATATTCTTTTATTATGAATGACTTTTCTCGAAACGGCTAGACATTTAGACATAGTGGCTTTTGAGCATCGGTAGAGTAGGATCGTGGATAGCAAACCTAGAAAATATGAATGACAGATAAACATATTATTATATTTAAAACACTGTAAAAAAGTTTTGTGAAAACAATTCCCGTAATACTTTTCAGTTTCTTTATTTACGGGAGCTGTAAAAAATATAATAATAACTTTCATCAATATTCGTATTTAAAATCTGTTGTTTTATTCAACCGATATACTATATCTATATGGACATAATATATAAGTATCATTCAACGAATTCAAATGAATGGAGATTTTCCAGAACTGAAATTGTGGGGTCGTAGCTACCGCAGTATCAACCCTATCAATAATACCCCTCGGGCGAAAGTGGTCCCAAAGTATGTATGCCAAGTCATAGAACCCTTCAGAATCCAATTTAATTTTTTACCAATACGAGCCCGTCTGGAACACGCAACGCCACTGCGGTTAACCCTAGTTGGAAGTCGAGCGATCCTTATTTTATTTTAATTTGACCTTCAGAATTGATAATAAATATTATTCAATAATCACGCTATTTCTATCTTTATCTATCTGTATCTATAGCTAGCTATATCTGTGGCAAGTTCGTAAAAACTAATGTTACGTGTACTAGGAACAAATAAATTAAAGCAATTTATATATTTATGTATGTCATGACCCGGTACAGACATTATTCATAATCAACACATATTTTCTGCACTTGGCTGGATTTGAACTAGCGATCGCTGCGACTAGCCTACCCACTCGTAGGCTGTCAATAAAAAAATCAGCGTAGACACCAAAGTTTAAAAACTTTAAATATTAACTGGGCCCTTGTAATAATATCAGAGTTATCTGGTGATTACCGCTGTCGATTTTGGCTAACAAGAGTTTAAAGAGGCTAAGGCTAAATAGAGCTTCTATGAGGATAATTGTTATTGCTTAATCCTATAATTTTCCAAAGTGGTTTAATAAAATAACCCTAAAAAGGGCAATTTAAACTTCACGATGGCCTAAATAAATTCTATTTGCGTAAAAGTTAAATTAAGTTGTTGCCTTGTTCATGTTATCACATTATAAAGTTACTTACACTACACGAATACGCTATGACCAGGGCCAGCGTACTTTCAGGGTACCTGTTGGAATCGGTGTTCTTTTGCGAGGACCTGTGGTTTATCAAATCTGATATAATGGCGAGCATTATCCAGGCTATGTTCACAGATTGCTGACTTAGTATAGCGACGGTGTTGAAACACCGATTCCAACCAAGGATGATTCGCGAGGCTATTGAAATTAAAAAACATCCTAATTTCAATAGAGAAGATGGCTGGCCACTACCATCTGCTTGGGATCCAATAATAAAAATAATAAAATCAAAATCCAAGCATAACATGTCACAGACAAAAGACTTAGTTAGCACCTTCTGCATAGATAGGACTAAATAAAATATTGTTGTATCATAGGGTAGTTTCGAATAACTTTGTAACAGTAGGACATCTGACACCTCAGTCCTCCCGTGACCATGGTTGCTGTAAAGTATCCGAAACGTCCCGCGATAAAATCCGTAAAAGTTGTTTTATTATAATACGTCTGTATTCTTTGACAATACTTCATGTCACAGTACTCCCGAACGCATAGGGTCATTCAAACCAATTCATGGACAATACTTAAATAAAATCCGCCACTGTGTGTCTGTCAAACCCATATTGCCACCAGGAGCGCATAGATATAAGCGTTCTTCGCATAATATTGTTTCATTACTTAGCCAAATACGCTTCTTGAATACTTGTATTCGCCGCATAAAAGACGTTAGTAAAGTTAACGATTACTAATCTTAGAGTCTACATCCTGGGGATGCCTCGGTGTCGTGGTGGAATGTTCGTAGATTTTATGGAGGTCATTTATGGTAGTGTGTGTGGTGGTGGTGCATGCGAATGTACGCATATGCAGTGTAGGAAAGAAGGGCAGTGCTATATGCATGCATATGCGTGCACTCATACATTTACTGTAAAGACTGCATGGTTCGCGGGATATTGCTAATTAATATATAATTTAATATCTTTTTAAAATGGATTTCCGTAAAGTAACGCCTATTAACTAGGATTTTTTTGTAATAATAATTATAGTAAAACTAAGTCTCCAGTTGAATTATAATATTATGCTTTTTTACAAATCCAAATATTTTATGTGTGATCACAGCTGTTTTTACTCACCTGTGGGTAGTCACTAGTAGATAGTTACATTAACTGTTAGACCACAAAGTCGTGGGTTCGATTCCCACACATTTAATCTTATCATTTGTTCTGTGTCTGCTCATAATTTATCTAAAATATGTTAATATTTAAAGGTTTAATTTTTTTCTGGTTGAGAAAATATAGGCTTTGCCTAGGTTGGGATCATGTGGCGGTGTGTTAGTTGTCCCAATATATAAAAATACTTAACTAATCTTAAAGAGAAATCGTAAAGTCGTGATTTCTAAAAGTACTTCGAGTAACTTTATGACATTAACCAATTTAGATGAGAAAACAATATTAGATGCGTTTTACACGTGTAACATAATAGGAATTCCCCAATTTTCTCCAACACACAGTTTTCGAAAGCAATAGCAAAGTGGTTTTTGGGGATAATTCAAAAAGTTATTTTATTCAAACTGCTCAAAAGTTGTTATGAGTTAAGGTTGTTAAGAAATGACAAAGGACAGAATTTCCATACATATATGAAACACATCTCATATAGTATATTAGTATATTAGATTCTTTCTCAGGCATTTTTGTACTTTTGGCACATTTTTAACAGATACCTACTACATATTTTAGTACCTTTTAAATAGATTTGATTTTTTTTAGTCCTTTAATCTAATATTATATAAAATAGATGCAGACTGAAATATACGAACATCATCATCATTAACTTTTATCCGATCCTCAACATAGTGCTCTTACAACGAACGCCAAGATAACCGATCTGCCACTAGCATTAAATATGGTCCAGCCACTGCACGGAGCTTTTCTTATCACTCTTTTTTTTTCTTTTACGCCGGGAAATGCACTGACGCATACCGCTGCGGAGTGGGTCTCCCCAGGCGGGTATGTGGGACTCGCTGCGCCCGAAATATGGCAAGTGGACGCAGCTCTACCCACTAAAACCAGGCGAGTGCCACCGCTGCCGCCTTTGGTAAGGTGCCCCGGATCTACAAGCAACAGGGTACCTCGACGGCTAGTCAGTCCCTCAGGGGACACCTCCTCTACAGAGCGGTTGCCCCGCACCACAGAACAACCACTCCCAACATCTGGACAGTACGATGAGGTGAGGTTCTCATCCTCAGCATCTCCCTTGCCCCCTGCTCTGTTCTCCCCTCTTCTTATAAGAGGGGTACAAAGAGCCCCCTCGCGTCGGCTCAATTTGCTTCGCCCAAGGTGTTAGGGTCACCCTGGGCTACCGAGCCCCACCGCCACGACAAGGCTTGAACTATGGTGGGGTACTTCTTATCACCTGGTTAATGTCCGACCTTGTTAAGAACATACGTTATCATATTTAAGTTTTTTTTTTAATAAATGAAACCGTATAGAATAATAGTACCCGTACGATGAAAAATTGCCCGTTAGGAACCGAGTCCGGCACGACCGAGGCCAGATCGGAAAGCACGCGGACTTCCCGCTCGTCAACTCCGTCAGAGGAGGAGATGTCGGTAGCCGGCAGCTCTTCCGAGGAGGAGACCACCAACAGCGGATTTACAGAGGTCCGCAATAAAAAGAAGAGGCGGCGCCCGGACACCGGGTCCGCGCCGTCCTCCGCGCCATCCCCCCCGCCTAAGGCTCCGAAGGTAGGGACCCCGCCCCCTCAAGGCAACAAGGTTAAAGCGGCATCATCATCATCGCCGCAGGTCACCAGGCGCGACCAAGTCGCGTCCCCCGCGCCCGGTACATCGGCGTCCACCCCAAACGAGGGCATGGACACCGAAACGCGCACGAAAGCGCCCCCCCCCGATAGTCGTCCAGGACACAAAAAGCTGGACTATAGTCTCGAAGGCTATTTACGCGAAGCAGATTTTATACAAATCTGCACGTTCGTGCGCAGACGGCATAAGAGTCCAAGTGGCGGACTCTAATGACCACCGTAGGTTGACCGCTTTCTTAAGCGCCAACAAAATAGGATACCACACGTACGCGCTCGAAGATGAGCGCGTACTGCGTGTTGTTATCGGCGGTGTCCCCCGGGATATGGACCCGTCCGAAATCAAGGAGGACTTGATCCTCCAGGGATACCCTGTGGAGGAGGTACATAGGATGTACCACCCCCGCAACAAATTCAAGTACAAGATGGTACTTGTCATCCTGCCGCTAACGCCGGCGGCGAAAGCAATATTTAATGTCCGGGCCGTGTGTAACATGACCGGGCTAAAGGTAGAGTCCCCCCGTAAAAGGGGCATCATAGGGCAATGTCATCGTTGCCAATTATATGGTCATTCGGCAAGAAATTGCCAGGCGCACCCCAGGTGCGTTAAGTGTCTCGGCGACCACGGGACCCCCGACTGTCCCCGCGATAGGGCCACAGCTACGGAACCACCTAGCTGAGTCATCTGCAGAGGCCAAGGGCACCCGGCTAACTACCGCGGCTGCCCGAAAGCCCCCGCGGTGGTAAGGAAAGGGAGGAGAGCCGGGAAAAAACCTGGTCCTGCTCCCAGATCCACCACCCGACCCAGGGAGGAGAAGTTTGTCCCCGCTCCGCCCCCTAAGACGAACGCGTGGCATGACAGAGCGGCTTCCCAGCCGTCTGCACCCGCAAAACCCGCTCCGGGCCTTCCAAGCCCCCCAGCGGCAGTAAGCAGGCAGCAAGCCCCCCCTGCAAGTACGAAGGTACGAGCAGCCCCCAGCTGTCCCGCTTCCCCCACCGACGAATTCGGGATAAACCTAGCGTTTGTCTTTCAGGCTCTCTGCGATATAGATCCAGAAGAGCTAGCCGTCCTGGCCCGCAAACTACGCGTCGCCACCACCCTACAGCAGACATGCCAGGCATATAGTGAACATGCCACCCTGGTCGCCAAGATTAGGTCCCCCCCCTCTCAAAGCCCTTAAATGGCTACCACGGCTAGGACAAAACCGCGTTCTCTCCGACTAGTGTCGTTCAACGCGAACGGCATTAGCGCGAATTTAGAGGAAATTCGCATTTTCGTAAAAAAATACGATGTTGACGTCCTCCTTGTGCAGGAAACGTTTTTAAAACCGTGTAACAGCAACCCGCGTATCCCTAATTATAACATCGTTAGGAATGATAGGTTGCGATCCCGACTCGGAGGTACACTAATTTATTACAAAAGAACACTCCATTGCATCCCATTAGACACACCGCCTCTAGCTTCACTGGAGGCGTCCGTCTGCCAGGTGAGCATGACCGGCCATCAGTCGATCATCATCGCCTCGGTATATCAATCGTGCAATAAAACATTACTCTTCAGCGATCTCAAATCGCTATTAGAACTAGGCAACGCCGTCTTTATAGCCGGCGACCTAAACAGTAAAAATCAGGCATGGGGCTGCAGAGAAAACAATAAAAATGGTATAATTCTCTGCCGCGCCGTCGATGATCTAGCCTGTACAGTAGTCGCCCCAGATGAGCCAACACGCTACGACTTCGCAAACAGCGATAGGAGTAATGTGCGGCCATCCATATTAGACATATGTATAATACGCAATGTATCCCTTCTGGTGCATTCTATTCAAACAGTACACGAGCTTAACTCAGACCACAGACCAGTATTAATTCAATTAGGTAACCCCGAGAATAATACTAAAAATCTAAAGAAAAAGATCATCGACTTTAAATTATTAAACGAAAATTTAAATTCACTTCGCTCGAGTCAACTCGACAACATCCCGGACACTATAGATAGTCCCGAGGCGGCCATTGCGGCCAGTTCCGACCTTACCGACCATCTGGTAGCGACGATGGAAAAGTCATCTAGGGAGATCTCAACGTCCAGCGATGGACACTGGGAGCTCCCGGATGACATTAAAGCACTCATACGCGCCAAAAACACCGCAAGGCGCAGATACGCTCGCTACCCGGCGGACGAGTATCGTCGTGACCTCCGTAACCTCGAAAGAGACGTTAAAACACGCATCTTAGAGCACAAAGCCGAAAAGTGGGATCGCCTCCTTAGTGAAATCTCACCCTCCCATGTGGCCTACTGGCCACTCGCTCGTTCTTTTAAAAAGAAAACGGAGGCATCTATGCCGCCATTAAAAAGACCAAATCGCGCGCCTGCACTAGAGGACGCCGACAAGGCGGAACTATTAGCCGACACACTAGAGAGCCAGTGTACCCCCAACATCACTACCCCCTCACCCTCCATAGGCTCCCACGTAGAGGAGGTAATTAGGGTAGTAGAGTCGAAGACTTCTGCGCCGCCGGAGGGGGGTCCTATCCCTCCGACGGATGTAGAAGAAGTCCAAGACATTATCAAACGACTTCACTCCAAGAAGGCCCCCGGGCCGGACGGGATTTCCAACAAAGTCATTAAAATACTCCCACCCGCTCTTGTTTACCTCCTGGTTAGCATTTTCAACGCCCTCCTAAAGGGCTGTAGGTTCCCAGACCAATGGAAAGAAGCTACGGTTATCGGCATACCTAAGCCCGGCAAACCGGGCACGGAACCGTCTAGCTATCGGCCCATCAGTCTACTAAGCTCGATTGGCAAAATCTACGAACGGGTTCTGCTTAAGCGGCTCAAAGCCGTTATAGGCGAAAAGAACCTGTTCATAGACGAGCAATTCGCCTTCCGCGAAAACCACTGCTGTCCAAGGCAAGTCCACCGTATGACCGAAGACATACTCAGAGGTTTCAATAAAAAGAACTCCCGCGATACGTGCGCCGTATTTTTCGATGTAGCTAAGGCCTTCGATAGGATATGGCACGAAGGCCTCGTGTACAAACTGTACAAGCTAGAAATACCGGATAGGCTAGTCATCATCATCCGCGACTATCTGTCAAACCGGTCATTTAGGTATAGGGTCGAAGGCACCCTCTCTTCCCTGAGACCTCTGAGGGCCGGAGTCCCCCAGGGCTCCGTGCTGTCCCCAACTCTATACAATCTGTACACATCAGATATCCCCAGACCTCCGGACGTCAAACTGGCTCTCTTCGCTGACGATACAGCTCTATACGTTACCCACCCTAATGCAAATAGAGCATCGCTATTTCTCCAACGTGCCGTCACCGAACTAGGCAACTGGTTCGCAAAATGGAGAATAGCTATTAACCCCGATAAAAGCGCGTCGATTCATTTCTCTCGTAAGAGAAAGACACGCTTACCTAAACGCAGACAAACATGGTTCACGATGAAACCAATCTTACTAAATAACGTCGTTATTCCCAGAGTTAGACAGGTCAAGTACCTGGGGGTCACCCTTGACAGGTCGATGTCGTTTAGACCACACATCGCCGCGATTTCTAAAAAAGCCCGTTTCGTCAGTAGTAGACTGTACTTCCTCATAAACAAAAAGAGCAAAATGCCCCTCAGGCACAAGCTCACCCTCTATAAATCATGTATCCGCCCCATCATGTCATACTCCTGTGTGGCATTCGCGCATGTGCCTCAGCATAGACTCAGAGGCCTCCAAACGATCCAAAATAAATTCTTACGTGTGGCAACCGGTTGCCCGTGGTACGTAAGGAACATCGACCTACACCGCGACCTCAGACTAGATTCGATTAGGGGCCATTTCAAAGCGATGTCAGAACGTCACTTTGAAAAGGCACTTCTCCACCCGAACCCACTCGTCGTGAGTGCGGCAAACTACACCCCCGATAGCTTAGCACCTAATAAGTCTAGGTTACCTAAGAATGTCATAACCGATCCTGTTGATAAAATCACAGAACTGTTAAAGCGCGACGCTGAAGCGCGACGTAAGCTACAACACACACTCAGACATAACACAGCCGGTGTTAGGCACACATTCACACCGCATGGGCCCCGGGGTCGTATGCGACGTCGAACCCTACACTCCGTTGACCAGTTGATCCGGATCACCCGCGACAGCATAGGCTCAGATCAGCTACGAGTCGACACCAATATAGACCGTGTAATCACCGATAGCACTCTGCTATCGGCAGCTTGCTCAGGTCCCGCGCTTGACCCGCCTCCCCCGCTACCGGGGGAGGGGAGGGCCGGCCCTCACGATAGGTTTCTAACGTCACCCGTTCCAAACCAGTCGACCGTAGCTGACCAAGTTAGGTACAAACCCGACGCCATGAACATGGCGGGGGGCAACCCCCCAAATTTTTAACGTCATAGGATGATCCAACCGGATCACCCCATTTCCGATGACGCATAACGGTCACTAGGACCATTAGCATAGATCCAACCGAAAAAAAAAAAAAAAAAAAAAAAACGATGAAAAATTACACAGATATCTGTGTATCCTCTTAAAACTATTAATGACTTCTTTTACAAGTGTATTAACAGATGCTGTATTATACATATCAGTTTGTAACATGACCTCTTAAAATTTTATCACAATGCCATATTATGAATAAAAAATTCAAAAATATTCAATAAATATTCAATGCATGTTTTCAATAATGGTGGAGTTACAAATACAAATATTGAAACGGATTTTGTGCATAAAATATCGAGGTTTTCATAAAATTTATTTCAAATAAAACTATTTCATTACTTTTTAGTGTATAGGTTTTTCAATATAAATTTTACTCAAATTGAAATACATTGTTTAATTTTAAAAAAATCATAGAGTTATTGAAACATCTATTTTATTTATGACTATTTGGAAAATAAATGCAGATAAAATGACTTAAACATTAAAGTGATTGACGTGACAGCATCTTATAGTTCGATGGAGCCGGCTGCACGCACGAAAAAACATGACTCATGCGGCGTTGCCTCGATCTGAGGCGTTCCATTTAAGGCTTGAAGTGCAAGCGAGAGCGTGGAACGAGGTACAAAGAGGCACAATCGGCCCATCAGTATTTTCTTATGACGTTGTCACGTTCGACTATCGCCAGTAAACCGACTTTACAGACAACCGATTTTTGTGGTACCATATATGCAAATGGATCAATTAATTTGAATATGGTTTTTAGACCGCTGCATTTAGGTTTACGGCATACAAGGAACATGATGCGATGGTGGAATCATTCAGGCGTAACGAGAGACCTAAGTCTCGGTGACAGTAATTTCACTGTCTGTTCTGCCCTTCATTAGGACAGTAATGCTGCTTCACGAAAGATGTAGACAGGATTGTGAATCCATGCATAATTCTCACATGTGAAATATCATAAAACGGTGAAATAATTTTATATATAAATACCTTGTACGATGTAGAACAATGAGAGGAGCTCGTGGCACAGTGGTAACAGCCGCGCGGATCGATCCACCAGGTTAAGCAACGCCTGCCAAGGTTGGTCCGTATATGGCTGACCTTCTTTACATACCGAGACTCCTTCTCCTGCCTCGGAAAGCACGTTAAGCCGTTGGCCCCGGCTGTCATTCGTGGATCTTTGACAGTCGTCCCGGGTCGTCAGAAGCCCGAGAATCTGACAACCAGTCTTACCGCGGAGTGCCGTATCACCCAGTTACTGGGTTGTGGAGGTCCGACAGCAGTCGCTCCATGTAAAATACTGGTATTCAGTTAAATCCGGTTAAATTGGAAGCCGACCCCAATATATAGTTGGTAAAAGGCTAGGTAGATGATGATGACGATGTAAAGCAATGAAAGATAGCATGAGAACAAAATGCTCGAAAAAAGATAAAAACATTAAAACTCCACTTTTACGATATTTATATGGCTCTTAATACTTTAAGCTAAGGCTTTGGTCCGACAACATAAATCCACACGCTAAGTAGTTCGAAAGAACTTTTTACTCACTTGAACAAGATTGTGCAAGTGACACAGAACTTTGTCATATTCCCCTTAAGTTATATTTTGGCTCATTTTTATCATCGAGAACTTTATCGAACACATAATTTTTGCATGCTCGAGAGATCCAATGTGAAGCTAATGATCATCATCACTTTTGATTGTGGCTGGCCGTGTTATGCGGTTTCTACCTAGCTGAGTTTCTTTTTTTTTTATTAACATACTCTAGTTTGTTTTGGATTTTGCGGGATTGACATTTTACCAACATATCAGTAAACTTCTTGATAATTCAATAGAGTTCCTTTTTTTATCGAATTGTTGTAGATTATAGTGGCGGTCATTTAGAAATAAATAAATACATATTTCTTTTATGACAAAATTAATGAATAAAGTATTTTTGTAATGTCCACTGTGGGCCTGAAATGGGCAATCCCCTTTATATATACATACTAGCTGCCCCGACAGACTTCGTTCTGTCAAAAGTAATAATATCGCTGCTAAAAAACAGGATTGACTGATAAAAATTTAGGGTTTTGTGTATTTTTAATGCCACATCATAAAAAAGTGGAAAATTTTGTCGATAAAATAAAAAAATAGTTACATCCTTATCATTAAGGGCCTCAGACCTACCTGAAATGCACACAAAATATAAAAATCGGTCGAGCCGTTTCGGAGGAGTATGGGAATGAACATTGTGACACGAGAATTTTATATACATATTAGATTTACACATTTATAACCCGCTGCAGCAGCTGCAGCAGAGAAATTCATCATACATCCACATTCATCAAACTCGCGACTGCTGCGTGTCGGGTAGCGTTACTATCCGACCTCAACTCTATTTAGTCGTCAGTAAATATATAAAAACACACACACACATACATTACTTTTCAGCTAAGTTCGTGAAAACTTATATTGCAGATAACAGATTTGATTTCAATATACACATTTTCCAGACCTTAAAACCCTCGCAAAATGTATCCCAAGACGGCTATCAATTGAATAGTTCTCGGTTAGATTAATCGATAGAGACAGCACTATCAATCTATCTCTGTCGATCTCACGGCCTGCTACATTAATAAAGATCTTACACTCGGCTATCATCCACTAATAGAGACTCAAGCACTTTTCTTAGAACAAAAAACCGTCGCGAAGCAATTTGTAAGATGAGATGAAGGCGTTAGCACTTTTCAAGGGTCCTTTTGGTAACATCTTCATAATTCCTGTCACACAATTCAGTATATTAATTAGAAAATTGTATAAAGGATTATTCCTAACCATTTATACGTTCATGAATATTATGGATTAGGACGTTTTTGTGTCAGTCGCCTCAGCAATTTCCACTATATCTTGAGAAAAGACTTTTTTTGGACTTTCACATTTTTTATATTGTAGTTGTTTTACTTGAATAAGCAAACTAGAAGACATTACACCTCATGGCAAATACTTTTCAGTAAGCCTAAATCTTCATCATAAAAATCAATAGTATAAAGCAAATACTTCTTAGTTTCGTAATTAAAAAAATACATACTATTTTTCCATATAATACATTGGTAAAACGAGTTTACGTCATCCAGTCAAATAAACTCGTTTTGACAATACTATCCAGCATCTTGTGATCGTCATCTGAGGATATTTTACGAAATATCGACCTTAAGGATAGTAAAATATTTAGTGTTATTTTTTTAAAAATTTTCTGATCTCAGTATCTAAGTTCAAAATAAACAAAACCTCAAAGTGATACTGGGTTTGAAATAAGCAGTGTCCCTAAAATGAACTGTCTTTTCCAAAGCCTGAATAACATCGCCTAGTCATCAGTTATGAAAAACACTGCGATGAAACCTGCATGCCAGATGTGATTATGTCTTTGAGGACAAGTACCACACCGCATTAGGCCAATTATGACCTCCCTCACATTATCTAGACACGACCCAAAATTAGGACATATATATTTTACTTTATATATATAATTAATGTTATACCTACGTTAAAGTTTATAAATTCTTAATTAAAAAAGAAATTAAACCGAAAAACCTGTATCCATGACACACCTTTCATTGTGAACTATATTAAGCTTCGGACGTCGATTTTTAAAATACGTTCAGCGAAATTAAATCCTCAACGAATAGGTGCACTTTATATAAGCCATCGTCTAAACCTTATAAATGAGCTCCACGCTTTAATTTATATGCTCCATATTGGTTAAAGGCATTTTATATTTTAAAGCTAAAAGCTAAATTATAGTTGGGCTAAATATAAGATACATGGGCTAACTTTGCTCCAGGGCTAAGACGAAACAACTCATTCTGATGGTAGTAAATCAAAGTCATGATCATTATCAAAACTACTTCTTTCTATCAGGCCGCGTTATTCTTGTCGTGTATCTAATGAAACTTGAGAATAGAATTAGACTTACAAAAGTAAGCAACTCTTTTAAAGACAACTGTATACGCTTTTACAATAGGATCCCGGAAAACGTTAAAAATCTATCCATCAATAAATTTAAAAAAGTTATCAAAGAGCGTTTGTGTGGTAAAGGTATTACAAAGTAAAAGACTTCATTGAAGATACCACACCTTGGGAATAGGGCGTTCCTCCCAGGCTTGCAGATAAAAAAGCGTATTATAAGATTAATCATTATTTAGACGACACGAACCCTTGGGATTGTATTGCTCTTTTATAAATTGTCTACCTAGAATGTGGATAAATTTAGAGCCTGCAGTATTTAGAATTAAACTTGTGTAAGGGTGAAACGTATGACATGTCATGCTCGCTTATGCCATTGCAGTGGTGGCGTTGTGGGATGGGTCTTCCACTTCCCTCTAATATGTGGAAGAGGTTGACGCTGGCTCACGCGTCCTGGCCTATGTGGAGGTGCTGCTGTGGTGGCTGGTCGTGTTATGCGATTTCTATCTAGCTGATTTTCTTTTCTTTTATCAACATCCTCTAGTTTGTTTTCTGTGTTGCGGGCTCTAAATTTACCTACTTATTCATTTTAGGCTAGTGTGTAGTAAGTAATAGTAGTATGTTTATAATTTTTTTAACTATATTTTGAATAGAGCAACCCAATAGAGTTTTTTTTACTATACTAATATAGTAGTACTTATGTATTTAATTGTTTGTAACATATTATGAAAAGATTAGTGCGACTAAGTTTGTTTCGCCGGTTCTTCTCAGTGGGCTTGCTTTGGAACCGGTGGTAGACTCAATTGACGTTCAAAAAGATACCTTAATTGTACTATTTTGAATAAAAAAAATTGACTTTGACTTTGAATAATCTATGTACCTCTCAATTTAACGATATTTTTTTCAACATTCCCAAATATACATACATATTATTTTTGTAGTGGCTTAAGTTCGTGAAGGGATAGCCCTTCACGAACGCTACCTATGTTTAGGTATCGTTTTCAATATCGAATCTCTTTTATCGCATTAGCCACATATCAGTTATGTATTCTGAACTAGCGATACCCCGCCGCGAACTTTAGCCTCTACAAAAAAATCTATGTATATTTGGGAATGTTAAAAAAATATATCGTGAATTGAGTATTTAAGTACATAGTTTATTCTCAAGTTAAATTAGAAAATATAATGTTAAGAAACGACGTGTTAAATATTTTGTCAGTTTCCATTTCAATAAACATATTTTATTTATTGGGTTTCTAAAGAATGATAAAAGACAAATGTTTTTCAATTTTTAAGGGTTTTTCCTTAAATTATAAGTATTTTGTGCGTAGGAGGTTTTTCAAATTTTTTATTTAATTTTATTTTAAGCTTTTTAACGGAACTAACTTATAGAGCAATACAATGAATATGGGCTCTAGCTCCAGGTCACCGTGAGTGTATCGCAAGACCTGCAATGTACCTACTGATTGAAACTAATATATTGAACCCAAACACGATAAGTCTGCTTTAAGTTTTAGAAGAGAAAGAAAGAAAGAAAGAAAGAAAATATACTTTATTGTGCATACAAGTAAACATTACAATTAATACCATAAAGAAGTACAACTTATAAAAATAAATAGAAAAAGAGTTAGATTCTCTGGAGACTAGGTGACCAGGACTCTGGTAGTTGCAGCATCAGGTCGAAGTTATCAATTTATTGACATATTTCAATGATTATACTAGCCCAGTGAAGCACTTAATTGAGTAATCTTACACCAAAAATGCCTTCCAGCACTTCGAAAAAGCGCTGATACTCTTAAACTGCTGGACCGATATTAACCAAACATACTTAAAAACTACCGGGCGGAGACTAGCTTTCAAATAAAAAAAACCGCAAGGAAATCGGTCCATTCGTTTGAGAGTTACGATGCCACACACCGACACACAAACACAGACAGACTTCGACGTCAAACTTATAACACCCCTCTTTTTGCGTTTAAAAATTCATTTGAAAGCATTCAAATAAAAATCATCAGAAGAGCTACAAACAGACAGACGGTCCATCTTATAACATCTTATTGAGGAGGAAAAAACGTCGATCCTTCAAAAAGCAATACAAAAGCTTTTGTGAATATAAACAAAGATTATTCTCAGTCCGAGTGTCGTATTTACATAAAAATGTTTGCGATGGCTTTCTAAAAAGCATCCTGCGGTAAATCCCGGGATATCTGCTTAAGACTTCGTGCCTCGGTTTAAAATTTTGCCGCATATAAACTATGTTATAAGAATGCAACTATAATATATATTTAAATTTAGTTCAGCTTTAATATGAAATATTGTAAATTTTATATTATCATCATCATCAGTAGCTTTTATTTGTCCATTTGTCTACTGCTTTCCTTGTTGAAGCTGCTGATAATTAGCTATAATAAGCTGTTTTCGAGAAAGAACTGTAAAGACAGAAAGTTGCCTTCTTCGATCATTTGCTGGTAAAGAACTCATTTATAAAATGGTAGGAGGACCAAATACCGGTAGAGGGGTCGTGGACTAAGATAACGAAAATGTCTAGACGATGTAAAAATAAACTGGATTAAGTTACCCCGATATTAAAAAAATGGCATACTGATTTCAAAACTTCAATATGTTACCCGATATTACTTTAAACAAAAAATGCTGAGCTTCCTCTTGAAAGTCCAGTATTTGTAAGAATCAAACTGTACTGTCCTGATTTTTTTACATTACTCTTTATGTTTTGGACTGAATATATTTTTGTAAATTTTATGAAGGTCAACTTTTGAGACCGATGAAGAAGTTCACAGTGAATATTATATTATGTCAATGGGAGCCATTTATATTTAACAACATTTAAGGATTCGCAACTGACTACAGAGTTTTTATATCACTTTGATTGTTAAAGGTTTGATTCCACCTTTAACAATCAAAGTTATTCACTCTTCATCAATATTTTAATAATGTTATAAACCAAAAAATAACAAAACCAAAGCCGCTTTTACGAGTTTACATAAAACAATAGAGCTTAAAAACTATATAGTGTATATTAAATTACAAGTCACTAAGCAAACTAAAAAAAAACTAATGTGGCTGCCGATGGTTAGAGAGGTTCAAACGATACACAATTACACAAACTCACAGAATATCATACCTAATACTTACTTAAAACCCGATTGGAAAGAAACTTCGTCAAAATCTGATTCAAGAGAGTAACTGGTCACGCCTAAAGAAGTTTTACTTTAAAAAATAACACTGAACTGAAATAATCATTTAAAAATGGTAGAGGTATTTCTATAAACATATTCACTTGAAGATTTTACTGAGCATTACATTCGTCAGAAAAGAATCTGAGCTACCCTCTAATCGCACTTGAAAAGTTCCAGAATGTCGTTAGCTACAGCTACTAAAATATAAAACTAAATATTATTCATCCGCTAGTGGAACGATGCAGACAAACCCCCCGCCCCCCTCCACTCAACCCACTTCTACACCTTTACTTAAGCACCTTCGGCTAATTAGTGTTCACAGCTGCTAATCCATTTGCTTGACTTCAAGACATCAAGTGCTAAAAGGAATTTGTAATGCATAGAAACAAGCTGTCACCTAACTAGCAACCTTATCTATAAACTTACAAACTGCAAATTGACAAAACTGATTAATCTACGTTAATCTGTATATCGATCGATCAACTGTACTAAAATAACAAAAAAATAATAATATTAAATGTAATTATGACATAGTCTGCAATCCACATACAGTCAACGTTTTTCGAAATTCGCTTTGCAAGGAAATGCGTGCGATTGCAACTCTACGCTACGCATTAATTGTCATTTTCTTACTAAGCGAAGTTTGGAGCGTGAAGTGACTGCCAAGTGGTAGCCGGTCAGTCCCATTTGAAGAATCTGGTCTTGCCGAGACCAGTCTGTCTCTGAGAGGTTCCCGTCACCTGCAGATCCGGGTCCCTCAGATAGCGGCTGAAGGCTCGCAGCGGTTTTAATGGGGTAGTGCACCCAATTCGACTCCCCACACACGCCAGCGCGCCTACAAAAGGACCTGGTATGGTCCGAAAAAGGGTTTCCGCTGCGTCATCAAAAAAAAAGGGTTGCATTTACCGATTTTAAAGAATATGTAATCGTTAAAGATTGTGTTAACGAACGTTAGTGAACGAGCGTTTTTTTAACAGGTGTTAAAATTTTACGAAATCTTTTACGTTAACAGATGATTTCAATAACCACTCCATGTGCTGCGTTGGAACCACGCTTTATTTTACAATATAAGGGTATAATTATTATACTACAAGGCAATGTAAAGTTTTTAATCGACAATCAATTGCTACAGAAAAAGAAAAAGTAAACTCTTTTTAATAATAATTTTAACACGTGTTGACTCATTTTCGGAAGACCAAATACGGAAGATAACATACAAACCCACTTTCGCATTTGTTATATTTGTTAGAATGTTACGAGGTCGAAGTCAAGTCCCCAAGGGATTTTGGGACTTCGGATCTTTCATGGAGACCTCTTGTAAAAAACTTTTGAGGTTGGTTATAAAAGTTATAAATGAATCTTGTTCAAATCAATTTTCATTAAAAGTTTTAATGAGTATTAAAGTAGGGGACAATTTTTTAAGCATATTACATAATCTGATATTCATGTCATGGTCTCCTCAAGAGCAGGCGAAGAAGAATGTTCTAAATAGTTTTATATGTATTATTAATAAAGTTGTACGTAAAATGTATATAGAAGAACAATACTTAAGGATTTTTTGTGCCGACTTTATTGGGGACATGTCCCCAGTTCGCACTCGTTCGCTCTCGTAGGCTCATGTGCTGGGGACATCGCAGTGTCCCTCTCATCGAGCCGCCTAGCGGACGTTTGCATCGCAGAAAGTTTGTCCTCGAGCGCTCATAGCGAACTGTCCTTCTATTTACGTTTGAATTATTTGTTATAAGAGAACGATATCCTACTAATATTATAAACGGGAAAGTTTGAAAGTATGGATGGACGACCTCTGTGGCTCAATGGTTAGCGCGTTGGCGCTCAAGCCGGAGATAGCGGGTTCGAATCCCATCAAGGAACAAAAAGTTTTTGTGTTCCTGGGTCATGGATGTATATTAAATATATGTATTATAAATCTTAAATATAAGTATTAACACAAAAATAATCAAATATAATATTATATTATTTCCGTAAATATAATATTTCCGTAGTTACCGTTACTATATACCGTTATATAATATGTATTACCGTTCTGTCTGGTACACGTTACATGTAAGTAAGTCTCTTTGAGAACTTACCACGAGACCAGATTGACGTGGTGTAATATATTATTATATTATTAAAAAAAATGGATGGATGTTTGTTACTCTTTCACGTAAAAACTGCTAAATGGATTTTAATGAAACTTTACAATAATATAGCTATACAAAATAGCACATAGGCTATATTTCATCACCGTTTTCTGACGGGAATGGGAAATACGCGGGTAAAACCGCGGGGCGCTGCTAGTCCATAGTTTATGGAAACCAACTATAGTTTATCTTTATTAGCTCAATGCAACTTGGTATGTATTACTAGCATAGTGACGACCAAGTTCCTCCACCTTTGAGTACTAACAAAGTTATGTTTGTATCAAGTGTCAATGGTAAAAATACTCAATCAAACTCAGAGCAATTGGTGAATGAAATAGAGTTGATATTACCATAATATATTGTATTAGTAATTACTGAACAATCTGTCTACCGGCTATATTATAACAATCTCGTGATATTCTCAATATAATACTATTTTAGGATTTTCAATTAACATGGTTATTTTTATTATTTAAACTATTTAAAACGGGATATTTACCATGTTTTTTAATATTATTTCGCGGAGCTCGATATAGCTGACATTGTCTACAAATGTCATGTTCACGACACGTTTAAATATAGTCCTCGCCACTTTTAAAGTCCTGCGACTAATGCCTGAACTAAATTTGACAAGATTGACATCTTGACATCTGTCTGGAGTAAGAAGATGTGATATTTTAAATTGTTTTATTTTGCTGCTATAATTATTTTTGTCATTATTATCATCATCAGTCTTTATCAATCCACTACTGACCATAGACCCTATAATTATTTAATTTTTTTATTGTACTAGACTTGATGGAAAATCATTACACTAGAAATTGGCAACATTGAGTTATGAGACCGCAGCGCCGCGTCTATCGGACTTCTAAAGTGGCGATGACTCTAGTACTATTTTATCAAGTTTCTTTTTTTTTTTCTTTATTTATTTAGAGGCTTTTGTACCTAATGGACACATGACACAAGATTTCTTGATATTCCCTTTTAACATAGATTAAAAAATTAAATTTAGTACAAATGATAAAATTTTCTTAATTTTTTGAAATTATTTTGGAACCCTTAATTCTGAAAGACCTTAGGATTCAAATCCGTCACCTAATCACTGTGTCAATAATTTTGATGTTTTAATCGGTACTGATATCAGTGGGTATATGGAGCGTGTTCCCTCTGGTCTCTGGATAACAATAGATATGACCTAATTACGTATTCTACCTTGCAAGGATGGATTTATGAGCGGAATAGATTTACGGTGTGACATACGGGGATCCTTTATGCAAGTCAAGAATAAAATATGAAACGCCAAAGTAACGCCCAAACTGAATGAACGCCAAGACGACCGATCCCTTGCTACTCGCATCCAACGCTGACCTGCCACTGCACTGGGAGTGGGCGGATAAAGGCTGATGATTATAATGATGATGACCACTCGAAAAATCATAATATTAATAAAAGTAAAGAGGTACGTTTTCAAAATACGGAGTCAAATATTTTACGTGTATAGATTGCGACTCGAAAATTTTCCTTATTTTGTGAGTTCAAAAAGAATAATATTTTGAAGTGTGTTGTGCTCCATATTGCCGACCTAGCCCTTACTTTATTACCTCTACAATAGAATCGTGACAAGGTCGATGATGTATTATTTTATAGGTTAATAGAATTAAACAATAGAGTAGCCTTTTTTATTATTGTATTATTTACTAGTTACTAGCTGCCGAGAGAGATTTTGTTCTGCCAAATGTACTAACAGTGATGTTAGTTAGACGCAATGCGTCTGACTATAATTATTGATAATGTGTTGCCACGGCATGCGTCACCACACCATGCGTCACCACGGCATGCGTCGCCACGGAATGCGTCGCCACGGAATGCGTCCCCACGGCAAGCGTCACCACGGCAAGCGTCGCCACGCCAGCAATCAGTTTCAGCGGCTATAGATGTTACACATTAACAAGGTCATTATCTTAACAATTCAATTGTCAAATGCACTATGGTAAGTTTTTTATAAAGTACATGTTACTGTTCTTGGCAGAATTTGAATTCAAAACCTTTGAGTAATACTCAAGGGACTTACATAAGCACACGTCTCTGCCATATGACTGTTCTCTATTTTTGTTAACATCGACTTATTTTCCCTTTGAATATAATATGAATACGGCAATAAGAAATGCAAAAAGTGTTTTTGTAGTATAAAGAAGATTAAGAGCAAAGTGACCCCATTTTATATCAAATATTCTCTTTATTGCAAGAACAACCTTTTGAAGATACATTTCATCATAGCAATATAATAATATAACTTAGTATCTATATATCATATTATAATGAGACATTATTATACTATTATAATAATGTCTCATACTATATACTAATATAGTATTTAATAATATATTTCTGATAATGAATAATTTATTATATTATATATTATCATTAATTATTGTTACTTTTTTATTATTCCCTTCGACAAAATAATAATTCAAGTGCACAAGTTTATATATTGTAACCAATAACCTACAACTAACCTAAACCTATAACTTTATATAATGTAACCAATACAATATGTTTGTGATAACCAATACAATACAACATGATTTACATTAATGTTGTTCATATTAATTATTCAGTTTAAATGTACAGAAGGACTTAAAGACACTAAGATAAGATGCAATTTCCAAACTCCGAGTGCTCTGTAAATAAACAATTCCCTGAAACACAAAAGTTTGGAAGTCTTAATTGTAACAACGATTTATATCGAGCTAAAGCGTTTTACATCAAAGATCTTAATGTGTCGTTTATTTTACCCTAATCTACACTTTAAGAACCTTTGCATTTGTGTATCATTTTTAATTAATAACTTTTCTGTTCCTAGAAAAACATTTAAAATAAAACTTTTTACTTATTTGATTTAAATTCTATGCAATAGATATTATGAAATATTAAAATCATCGAGAACTGAAAGGAAATATAATAGTCACCTCACTACATGACTCGTTTATAAAATTATCATAGAGAGAAAAAGGGGAAAGACAGAGAGAGGTAGACCGAGGAAAAATTATATGAAACAAATAAATTTTAAGATACAGGCTGTCGTATCAGAAGATGTTGGCGGAGAAGAGAAATAAGTGGCGAATACTCCACAAGCAAGGCTCTTAACAATAAACAGAAAGAGATAATATAATGAAATAAGTGGACTAAATATAAAAAAGTTTGTGCTCACTCGAAATCAAGGCAAGTTTAGTTTGAATCAGACTCCTAAATTATGTTAATCTGCACAGGCTCATTAATGCGGCAAAGTAAAACATTGTCTTCGTTAACTTATGTATAATATAGAACCTTTCAAGCAAGCTAGTGCGGATGCAATACTTTATAATATTAAAGTTTCCCAATATTCGGTGCCGGTATTAAAAAATCGTTTGTGTGTCAGTATCATTGATTGGTAGGGGGAAATATAATGATAATTTTTAGCACATCATTAGTTTAATTTACTTTAATTGCTTAGTTTAATTAACTTTCACTTTTTCTAATTATGACTTATCACGATAGATTAGTAGATCTAGATAAAGTAGATAATCTTGTAAATGTTGTTACTTATAACAAAAATGTTAATTAGAATTATTAGGAATACAAACTTAAATAGGTTCTTAAAAATATCTACTTGAGAATTGCTAATATTAAGATGATAAAGGAACAAATTAAGATAGGATGGCAGGCTTCGATAATCTCATTAATAAAGATAATAAAGATACCGGTACAAGTACGGCGCCTTGTGGCACACCGTTTATAATATTGGACTAATCTAATCAAGTATCTTCGATAAAATCAGTTGCCTTTATTACTTGAGATAGAATTGAATCCATGCCAAAATGATTATGAGTCTGTCCTTTTCAAGTGTCCAAAATATGAAATGCACTAAAAGTCAGCAAAACAAGAGAAGCCTTTCTGGCTGAATATATATATATTGGTTATTATATATTATAGACAAAAACTTAAGAGCTTGAAATTTTATTGTTATTTTTGATAGATTTAACATAAGACAAACAAGTTCGGAGAAATGACAGATTGGTCACCCTCCATGCAGTCGCGGAGACCAATTGGATACTAGTGGCAGTGGATCAGCCATCTTGGCATTTGCGGAGGGAAAATCTTGAAGAACAAGTAATGACATCATTATAATAAGTTCAAAGTAATTTTATGAACTTCGATTTAGAGGTTCGGGGTTGGATCCTAACCCTTATGTGCTTTGAAATGGGTTATTTTTTTTTAGTGCATCCTAAGCACGAGTTCATCGTTCGCTGATCGCTGACAGAAAACATCGTAATGAAACTCGCATACCTGAGGAGTGAAGAGTGAAGTTCACTAACCCGCATTGGTGAACTATGGCTCAATAGTCAGCTAAGCACAGATCTCCTCCTCGCCTGGAAGGAGGTCTGTGCCTAACAGTGGGACATATACGGGTTGATACTTTACTTTACTTTACACACACACACACACACACACACACACACACACACACACACACACACACACACACACACACACACACACACACACACACACACACACAACCTACAAAATTTTCCGCGAATAATTTTGTCAGTTAAGAAAGAAAAACAAGTCATCCTTTTTAATAAATCAAAAAAGATATTTTTTGGAATTGAGACTAGAACCGGGAAAACATCAATCCTACTGACAACGGTTGCTATGAAAACTAATTTAAATATTTTAATACACAAAACTTTGTATATAATATAATTCACGTAACTAAGGAAGGTTACCCTAATTGCGAAGTAGAGACTGAAGTGGCTGATCGAAATAAAATATGACAAAGAAATAGATTGTAGAGCAAATAATTCTGGAGTAGATGGAACTTTCGGGAGAGTAGGTTAAAAATCCAATAGATGGAGCAATGGGCCACTCCCATCTTAAATAGACATAGAGACATCTGTGTCTATTTAAGGTGGGAGTAGTTGAGATCACACATCTTGGTGCCTGTTTTAAGCGGCCTTTGCCAGGCTCTCAGAGGAGACAGGTTGATAAATTTTGATAAAAAAACGGTATGCTCATTACCTCATTCTTTGCTAATTGTTACACTAATTTCATTTATTACAATGAACAACTTTAATTGGTTTTGTCGCGGTTTATTTAAATTTATCAGCGATCGATATTTTACAGCGTCAAGAATAGGGGAGAATGGTCTTTGGATATCTAAAAAAGTAATTTTATAGATATCTGAAAAGGTAAAAAAAACCTTCTCAACCATCTGTCTGTCAGTCCGTCCGTGTGTCAGTACCGAACTGTTTTACTTTAGTGCGTTCATTTTGAAAAAAATCGATAAAACAATTTATTCCATCCTCCCTATTAATGACTGCCACGTAGGCTGTTGTTAGCTTTACTAATTTTGTTATTTATATGCAATGAGCTTGATAAAACTGTGACTTTTTGTATAATTAATCAAGTTAATCATTTTGTTGTGTTCATAGTCCTTTGGTAGGGGTCACGAACTGAAGTGTTACCAAGGACAAATAATTGATGATGGCAACAAAAACATTATCATGGCATAATAATAATAATATCTATGGACGCTTTTACAACACGTCAACCTGGTCCCGTACTAAGTTCGGAGAGGCTTGTGTTACGGGTACCAGACAACGGAAATACATAATATATTTAATACTTTTTATTCTAATAGGTAATATTTAAGATTTTTATTATATAATACATGTCATATTTAATACACATCCATGACCCAGGAACACAAAAACTTTTTTGTATTCTCTGGCGAGATTCAAACCCGCTTCCTCCAGCTTGTGCGCCAACGCGCCACTGAGCTACAGAGGTCGTCAGTAAGGTGGGAAACAAACAGTTAGACCCTTTTGGGGACTACAGCGTCTACAGCTGATGCCCTCGGTTGTCCGGAAAACCAGAGACTATGCCGATGAACTGCCTCTCTTTCCCTATCCCCCGATGAGCTAAACCGCACGTTATGTGACAGCATACCTGTCACTTTACGCCGGTATCGTGTGAACGAGAAGTACCACCACAGTTGTGTGCTGTGCAAGAAAAGAAAATTCACGATGATCTTCTTCTGATACGAGTATTAGAATACATATAAGTACTTACCTATTTATGTATATTTATCAGAAGTTGTTCTGTCGCATATAAATCATGGTAAATGTGTTTTAAATACTTTCGTAAGTGTACTGTAACATACAATAATCGTAAAGGCCATCTTAACGAGACTTAATATATTACTGTCTGAGACAGAGATCTGGAAAACGTTTCAAAGCCACGACGTACATTTGGCATAGTCTATTGCTAGGGTTGCCAGGTCGCCAAACCTAATAGCCAGACGGACCAGATAGTTTTGCCGGACAATTGGAAAGAAAGACCGGACACCCTACATTTTTGAGGATTTTGTCTTGTTTTTAATAGATACGACAAAAAATTGTAGGTAAAATCCTGCTTTTTTATTTCTATCATGAATCTTGTAAAATTCTAGTGGAATAATAAAAAAAATCGAATGCCAAATTAGTCTTAGGACATCGCTCATTTTTCATCGCTCATTTGCGAAATGTGAAAAGCCTTACAAAAGCCGGACAAGCCGGACGCCGTTTATTTTGGCCGGACACGCAATCAAGAAGCCTACCTATGTCCGGCTTTAACCGGACGCCTGGCAACCCTATCTATAGTCAAAGGTGAGTCCGTATGTTAATGAGTTTGATAGAAATTCTATTTGTTGATAATACCAAGAAGAAATTCACAGAAATGTTGTCTAATATCTGACCGAAATGTAAATTCTAACTAGTTGTTTGACTCATTGCTTTTTATCAGACATAGGATTATGTTATTGTCTGTACTTTTGTTTCACATAAAGCCACCAAATAGAATATTATGACACAAGATTTTGTCTCTCGTAAAATATAAAAAAAAGAAATGTGGTGTCGTGGGATACCAGGTAGGAACGAAGTTCCTTCGGCTAAAAAGAAAGGTATTATGTATAATACCTTTCTATAGTGTACTACTCGCTTGTGTATGCGACTGTCGCGCCTGCGCACGTCTCATTTAACGCTTTTATTCCACGCACTTTTTCTTACGGTTTTACTATCACATTTTATTCAGTTCGGTCGCGCAGCAAAATCCCTATCCCCTCCAAGCCTGCCGTAAGGAACTTCGTTCCAATATTTACTCTTTGATACAAAGAATTGTCACTTTCATAGATCCTGCTCTCGATTTGACTTTAACATTGAGGACTACGTTAATTTAATATAGAGGACACAAACAGAGTTCCCTATGGTAAGTCATCACCAAGATTTGCAGGTGTATTACCTTCTTGACAACCTTTGTGGTTCAGTGGTTAGCGCGTTGGCGCTCAAGCTGGAGGTAACGGGTGCGAATCCAGCCAGGGAACAAAAAGCCTGTGTTTCTAAGTCATGGACGTGTACTAAATATGTGTATTATAATATAATAAAAATCTTAATTATATGTATCAATATATAAAATATCAATATACATGCATATATAAAATATCTAAATAAATATCATTATAAAAGTATTAAATATAATATGTATTTCCGTTGTCTGGTATGTACCTGTAACACAACTCACAAGTCTCTTCGAGAACTTACCACGGGACCAGATTGACGTGGTGTATAAAGTATCCATAGATTTTATTACCTTTCGAATACGACTATAATATAATCTGTTTTTCAGGTATAGGAAACCGCAATAAAATCCGTAAAAGTTGTTTTATTACAATAATATATGGAAGCGGAGATTTTTTTTTCAATTGTAACAACATAACGTAAAAGCTTTTAGACTGAATGACTATAAAATACATTTTTATACTGTTTTTTTCGCTACTATCATAATCAACAGGCTAAGGAATAATATTAATAACTCACTGTCGCTAGGGTCTGATAGAATAGCAACCATATTCACAAACAATACTATGAGATATCACAGTACTTCAGAACGCATAAATAAGCAAAGAACGCTTCTATCTATGCGCTCCTGGTATAAATAGTCGGGTTTAATATGATTATATTTGACGCACAGTGGTGGATTTCATTTAAGTATTGTCTATGAATTGGTTTGGATGACCCCATGAGTTTGGGAGTACTAGTTAGAATTGACTTGGCCTATTCAAACTTCTTTCACTACTTAGTCTAACTCTACTCCCGAACGCACAGGGTCGTTCAAACCAATTCATAAATAAATACTTAAATGAAATCCGCAAACCCATATAAAATCCGACTATTTATACCAGTAGCGCATAGATAGAAGCGTCCTTTGCATAGTATTGCTTCAATACTCAATACAGGTGTTAAACCTGTCAAATCCAAGTCAAAACACGCAAAAAATTTCATCAAAGTCGTCCAAGTGTTTTAACACTTACAGTTTAGTCACATGCATAGAATAATAATATTTATATTAATTAGCAATTAAGTGTTAAATTGCTTAAATTATGTATAGATACACGCGAGCATACATACGACACCAAAGTTGAGTCCACGAAACCATCCATTAGTTTGCCAAAAATCAAGACAATCAATTTGATTTTTGGGCACGCAACCCAAAAAGTTGGTATATGACTTATTATCAAGCAACGTGACAAGAATTCCCATTTGAAAGGTTGGGTGGAAGTTTTTTCAACAGTCATCGAGTGTTCCCTTTGATTAAAAAGTAACACCGAAAATATGTAATATGATTGAACCAATAGATGTATGATGGATATTTCATCATCATCATCATCATCAGCCTTTTTCCCGCTTAACATAGGGCTTAATGAACGCTAAGACGACCGATATTCTTATATGGATTATTGTTTTTTCTATTTTTAAGCGACTTCAAGGAAGGAGACGTTTCTTAATGCGACTGTAAATATTATGCTTTTTTTTATGTTTGTTCTTATTATATTTATTTGGATTCGATACGATTTTTACGATTTCGAAATAACTTATTTTACGGGTACTAGAAATGAAAAAAAAAAATCGAGAAATTTGTATAATTAATGATCCATCCAAATCCATGACCAATGCTTTTTTTCGAAAGGTCTAGACTTTTATTTTAAGCCTAACGGCCTCTCAGCTCAGTAGGTAGGTGAGCAGATGGTTCACCTGGTGAAATTCGAAAGGGGGCACCCCCCTCTAATGACCCATACATCATCATACAAATTATATACACTTGGCGGGATTCGAACCCTCGACCGCTGCATAGAGTATCCACTAGCCTGACCAGCCCGCTGACAAAATAATACTTAAAAAACATAATATTACTATGTCATTTATGTTACTTTATCTTACGTCAATCAAATATATAAAAAAATCAAAGCGGTTTTAGTCTGTAATTATCATTAGCTACAGACGCTTTCTATGCGTAAAAATATAAAAATATAAATAATATTAACAGGCAAATCTATGATTTTGAATGTCCCAAAAATCAATTATTTAGATTACAACGGATGACCCATCAAAACCCATTTATCTCTTTAATTACAAAATTCCTGTTGACTGAATTTGAAATTGAAATATGTTTCAGGATGAAAACTCTGTTTATTTTCTCGTATAACATTTTTATGTAGCTTTTTTCTGACAAAATCGCATATTGGCGAGCCCCATTCGACGATACAGAATATTGATAATAGGTCTATAATAATAGTCAAATTACGCTCTCGTCTCAATAATTCAAATACAGAATTACGTTTAAACAACGAATACTTACATTTCGGAAACTCCCAAGGAAAATAGCACAACACTAGCACAGCACTTCACAAGGTTCAATCCACACAACACTATTCTACGAAACCGTCTACGTAGATCTTAACGTAGATTTTTTTTCGATCATAACCATTCGTGCCAAGCGACGGCGTGAGGAACACTGAACAGTGTGGTCCCAGCCGTGTTTCCCACTATACCCGTCTCGCTCCCCCGAGTGCGGATTTTCGGCTTTAATATAGTGTGTCCTTATCACACACTCTGAGAGCGTAGAGTACTCGTAATACGTATAGGTCAATATGAAACCTCCTCGGGTGCTGGAGGCTGCAATTAGGGTGGCAACGGTGAAAAAAATTACAGGATTGTAATGTAAACTAAAGAACGAATACAAAAAAGTATTTATGCAAAAAATATTTATTTGAGATTTAATTATAAATTCACATTATTTATTAAAAAATATATAATCATAACAAGATTTAAACAATTAATTAAATTTATACATTTTTCAGGATTATTTTTTATAAATGTAACTTAAGTAACGAGCTCTAGTTAGTGCGATAGATGACTGCTTACAATGAAATTACGTTACCTTTTATCCCTCGCAAGTCGTAGCCGACATACACTCAAATATCAAATTTCCAACAACAAAAAAATCCAAGACTTGTCATAAACTAAAACTATTTTTTAATCTTACACAACCCACAAAAAACACTCCTTTTAACTTTCCTAACATAACGCTTTGAGATATCAAGATCTTTTTTTGTGAAACCATTGCCACCCTTCACACCCCGTACAAGCACAACCGCGCATGCGCACTCATAAACGTCACCTAGCTTTTACATTCCCTTAGTACAGTTACAACTAGAGCACACATACACATGACCACACATACGCAACCCTTTACAACGCACACATATAAATAACTGAAGATTTACACGTGTGTGTAAGGATTGATGCATTGCGTGTTATGTTACTTTAACTTTTTGGCTCAGTGAAGAAAACCAGCAATATATCAGATAGTACAATTATAATCGTATTTGCTATTCTAATATTATGCATGCATTTTGGTGTTGATTAGACGAAAGCCTTCCTAGAGTACGTGGAAATTGAGTTAGGAGGATCGATTATAATTATTAATGTCATTAATATCCCGGCTTAAGACTTTAATTTGCATTACGATATACGGTAGGTATCTAATGCAAGGACTCAAACTGCCGATATGAGGTTAAGCATTGGAGACCATAGCCTTTTAAGGCCTCCAGAAAATTAGAATATCAGCATAAAGGTCCTGTGAATAAAAATTCTGGGCTGATTTTTAAATCGGTACGTTAGCTTACCTTGCTTTTGATGCATACTACCAATATCCGTGTGGAAACTTGTAGTGAAGTGGGACACCCATTAGATATCTCGTGGATGGCTTCAGCCATCAAGATTGAGATGCCCCGACTTTGGGTTAATACTTACTAGTTTTCGGTTTCCTTTGAAAATAGGACAAAATATTGAATATATTCAACTAAGTTACAGTAAATTCTAGAACATATTTTTAACGATCCATATTTAATTAGATTCAGTTAGAGTACTCATTTATTCAATCAGTCAGAATATATTTTTGTGACAATTTGCAATCAGTTCTAGAGAGGATCTCGGTATTCAAAAAGTTGATTAGTGAGGAGAAAACACGGGAAAGAGGAGTCCTTGACGTCATACACAGATGACATAAAGGGATGGACCTAAAACATAAGCTACTCCGAAGTTAAAAATATCGCGAGAGATTGCAATAATTTTGTACACAGCTGGCCTCCAAGCTGCTATATGAAGGAGGTAAGATGATGATGATAGTAATAATGATAATATCGATGATGATGTTGACGATGATGAAGTCAGAAATTTAATCTTTACTAATCATAAATCCTCCATGGTTTAATATACTTCTTTGTCATTGAAATAATATTTTAAGACACTCGTTAATTAAGAATCTAAATAAGAAAATATGATCTAAAGAATCTTCAAAGCCTTTGATATGTCTATTGTCTTGCAAATTTTGAATTTCTAACTCGCAAAAGGACTTTCTTTTAAATGTCAATGTCAAGTAAAGGTATTTTTTATATTAACTAGAATATAATTTTACAGCCGTGGCCTGCAAATTATTTTGGAAAAAAGTTCAGTTTGGACTATAATAATTTTTAGAGTTGAACACTCAGTGATAATGGTAGCATGATTACTGTGGCTAATTTTAATGGTTATTAAAGGTTCAAATTTGAAACCAAATTCGTTAGGTCTAAGTCTTATTTTGCAAGTTGCATGTATATAGTATCACAGTGTAAATAAATTGATACAGTGGTCCAACGAACACGTCTAAACAGAGCAATGGGCGTGCGGGGCGAGAGAGGCGCGGTAGCGAGCCCAAGCTGCCATACACTCGCTTGGGACACGTCAGTCGGGGTTGTCGCATTTTAATTTGATTATTTTAAGTGTTTTGCGACTTTGGTAGTGTTTCGTTTGTATATAAGATTTTTTTTTTCAAAATTACATACAAATTTAATACACTGATATGTTTTTTTCGTAATAGTTGAAACGAAATAATTTGTATGTCTGATAATATTTTGAAGACAGGGAAGTAAAATTAAACTCATTTATTTATTATTGATATTCATATATATTGTAACGTTGCGCTAGCTCGTTACATGATTTTAGGTTTAAATTAAAAATTCAGCAATAGATATTATGTTTAAACTAAGCATACTGGTGGTATAAGCGCCATCTATCGTTAACTAGTGTCAACTATTGACATACTCTATTGGCTCAATAGCGACCTCTCTAAAATTCAATAACCGTTTCTACTTTCCTTTTTTCAAATAAAATTAATTTACCTCTTGTAATTTATAATAATAAATATAATAATTTAATCTAATCCCTAAACAAAATTACAAATAAACTAAATTAAAACTTAATTAATTATAAAGTCTGTTTGACAATTGACTATAGAACTATATTGTTTATGGAACGATAGACAAGCTGTGATTAGGCACCTTTTGATTTGCTGTCACTTCTAACCGACCTCTTGGCCCCTTTTCTTGTCCTGACTTCGTGGCTGGCGGAAGCCGAGGCTAACCCTCGTCTAATTTTATTGAATCCCGCTGGGAGTTCGCGGAGCACAGTTCGGATAGACTAAATATCCAAGTATAGAAGACCTAACAGCCGGCCGGCTGAACCGAACGCCCAGCGTGAAGACCCAAGCTGCAGCCAACCTACCATCGCCAGGAGTCCAGTCAGGCCAGTGATTCCTCCCTTATTACCCCTACGCAATACGCTGTCGGAACGTGGGCCAGCTAAAGAAAGTTTCTGGCTCGAGATAAGGTGAGACTTGTCCGAACCCCCCTTCCTATCGTGCTCGCTGGGGGCATCTACCACCCCCACGCGACAATATATATATATATATATATATATATATATATATATATATATATAGGTATATTACCATCATCAATATCATCATCAGCCTTTATCCGTCCACTGCCCATAAACCACCGCCGCCACAGTTGTACAGAGATCGTCGCCTTACGAAGGCCTGCTGATCACCTCACTGATACTATTTATTCTCTTATCCTATCTTTATCTTTACCACCATCTTTATCACCACAAAAACGTGGCGATGATTGAATATCAATTCATCATTCATCCAACGAAGAAAAAAACTATTTTCTTTCTACAAATAACAATTTCTGTTCATACTCGCAGTTATGAATGAGTATTCTTTATAGAGATTTCGAACTCGTATTTCCTTGAGGAACGGTAATATTCTTTGTGTTTATTATAAATACGAACGCCATATTAATTTCCGTATCGAGGTCGCATCGATCGAGTTTACCACGTCCCTATTCTGGGAGCTTTGATATTTTTATTAGCTTCAAAAACCGAGTAAAGAAAATATTACTTATATCTGAAAGATATATTTTTTCTTTTCCTTATAACAAACTGAAACGGTTGTTCCGTTATTATATAGATAAAATATGGACATAAATAAATTTATTTATCAAAAATGAATGTTGCTAAGCGCGTCACTCGAAAACGGTTCGACTGATTCGGCTAATGTTTTTTTTTGTATGTCCTTACGGAACGGAAGGGTTTTAAAAAAACACAAAGATGGTAACAATCATACCACGTTAACCTAGCTCCGTAAAGTCTTTAGAACTTAGATTATGGGTGGCTACTAGGAGCGTATAAACAATTGAAGAAATTTATACAAAAACATACTTAATTTAATATTATGTATAATAAAATGTGGTGTCGTGGGACACCAGGTAGGAACGAAGTTCCTTCGGCTAAAAAGAAAGGTATTATACACTACTCGCTTGTGTATGCGACTGTCGCGCCTGCGCACGTCTCATTTAACGCTTTTATTCCACGCACTTTTTCTTACGGTTTTAATATCACATTTTTTTCAGTTCAGTCGCGCAGCAAAATCCCTATCCCTCCAAGCCTGCCGTAAGGAACTTCGTTCCAATAATAATAATAATATGTTGTATAATATTATACGCGTCCATAAATCGATGCAAGCATATTCTATATTCATTGTAAAAATTATTTGTCATTGACGGGATTCGAACCTATGAGACTTGTAGTCTAAGCCACCATTAATACGAGCGCTTAAAAAGCGTCGAGTTAAATCCGACGTTGGCTCGAGTTGCGAGTTTGGCATGCTGAATTCGATTTAGCGTCAAACATTCAACGTCGAAAATCTAACAGTGCTCCATAAAAAAGCGCTATGCATTAAAAACGCCGTCGTGTAAACATGGATTTTCACATTTTGTCTCATTCAAACGCTTTTTTTGACGCACGGCAAAAAAGCGTTCGTTTGAACTGGGCCAAAGAATGATAAAACCAAAAAAATATTCTATGTCCATGCAAATTTCCACCGAAAATTGGTTTGAACATGATCTATTAAGTATTTTGTTTTAATAAATTATAAATCGTAAGCCATTTAATTCAAGTAACTCAAATTAAAAAAAAAAACTAGCGGAACCCTTCATGGGCTAGTCTGACTCCCACTTTTCCGCTATTTGATAACATTAGCTTTTCTAATAATTCTATCGTAGATTTATAGCAATATTTGATATAATACTTTAAGTTATCATTTTGTTCATTTATGAAACAGTCTAAGTGCATGGTTACTTCTTGCGAAGGTCTCTAATAGCTTATGAAAAGTAGAAGGTTATTATTACTTTATTTATTCATTACCTTGTTTGTTTGGTTATAATTTATTTATTCTAAAGTTGTTAATTGGATGCCTATGCCAAGGTAAGGGTTGGTCCCAGGTGGAAATGATATTTATAGATAACTTGTTGTCCAGTAGCTTACCTTAACTAACATATATAGCAAAAATTGCGGTGGTAATTAATTCTATCATAAAGGATTAGTAATTTCTCCTATGATTTTAAAAGTCAAATTTAAGATTTTATATTATACATCTATACTAATATTATAAAGAGGAAAACTTTGTTTGTTTGGTTCTAATGAATAGGCATAAAAAGTACTGGACTGATTTCAAAAATTCTTTCACCGTTTGAAAGCTACATTATCTACGAGTAACATAGGCAAAATTTTATTCTGAAAAAAAAAAACGGTTCCGTAAGATATTTGGGATTTTCGGACACAAGGTGTTAAAAAATCATCCAGAAAAGTTACTTATTTTGCGTACTAAGATGCCGTTGTATATCTTAGTCAACGCAGGCGAAGCTGCGGGCAACAGCTAGTATTCGAAGATTTAAAAGAAGAAGTGGAGATTCGAACCCGCTATCTCTGATTTAGCGCCAACGCACTACCATTGAGCTACAGAGGTCGTCGAAATAAGTTGTTAAATCGATACTACGAGTAGCGTTGGATATGCAATCTCGACGTTCGTTAAATTAAAGCTAAAAAGGATGTATGTTGAAAACAATTAATGTGAAAGATATCAAACTCTTCGCGTGATATCGGTAACTTTAGTTCTCTGGCGGAGGTCTTCGTTTCGAATCATATCTGCTAAAGGAACACCCAGCATAGCACGCTCCATAGCACGTTGAGCTACGGAAAACTTACGGACCAGTCGTAAATTAAGACGTCACGTTTCGCTCCCTAGGTGATCACAGGGATAAGGTATACGTTGAAGGCTTCTCCACTGTATAGTCGATGTGAGAATATGGCTAAGCTTCCTAAATACTGTCCCTCCCAATTGAATCCTCCTATCGCTTTCCCTCTCAAAGTTATGTCGACCTAGCTATAAAGTATGCCTTGGGGATACTTTAGAATAGAATTTTTGGAGTTTATTGGAGTTTATTGGAGTTTACTCCTTAAGAATCGATTTTCATATATAAGGCGCCCGGTATGAGAAAAATCCGAGGGGTAAAACCAACTGAACTAACGAAAAAGTGTCACGTTTTTGGTGCGCACCTTTAGTGCGCAACTTTCTAATTTAGCTGTGAGTGTATTGAGACGTACATAGGGTATGCTGTATAGGCGACTATACCTATATACTATATGTTATTGGGCTTGTTTGTTTCTATTAGTGTCGATGTATTTATATTGCTATTTTTTTTTTTTTGTTATAAATATCAATAATTAACATTGTAATTGTGAAGTTATAATTTTTTTTGCGTATGGTTAGATACTCGTACTTGAGGAGTAAACTCCAGTCGTGAACAAAGAGTAAACACACACACAATTTTTTTTCGGATGGATCTATGCTAATGGCCCTAATGGCCCTAATGCTTTGTCGGAAATGGGGTGTGGGTTGGTATCACCCAGTGATCACGGCTTCATGGCGTCGGGTTTGTACCTGTGGCAGATCTCTGCCTCACCACTGTCGAATAAAAAAAATCTAGAATAGTCTAGCTAGGCTAGACATTTACCCACTCTTATATAACTTCAACAGTTATGCCATCGACGTGTTTTTGACTTTCATTTTGTCCAAGTCCATCCTAAGGCCCACAAAATAGTCACGTTGAAGTGACAGAAGGCTGGTCACACATTAATTAATTCAGGAGAACAGGTGACCGATTTGCCAATAAGGTTCAAAATTGGAAGCCGGGTAGATAGACGAAGCGTCGATCGTGGGAAGATGATCTCCGTGCAGTAAGTAGCTGATACGTGTTGGATACGAGGGGCAAGAGATCCGCCATCTTGACGTTTATTAAGGGTGTCCTATGTTCAGCAGTGGACGGACAGAGGCTGATGATGATATTGGAAAGAGCTAAAAGGAATTCGAGTACTTTTGTAAAATAAAATCTTTTATTTCTTTGTATTGAAAAAATAACTACAAAAGCCTTTCTATTTTATTTTAAAAGAACAAAGAAATTCCTACCCTAGTTACAAGTGTAATCTTTATTTGATTATCGCTTTGCTACGGGAAAATTTAATTTAAACTCAAAAGGTATCAGCGTAGGGTTTAATATTATTCAATTTTCTTTATTGTTTCTATAGTGCTGTGTTATATAAACCTAATCATAATATAGTGTCGAGGAGAGGCGAGGAGAGGCTTTTCCAATCATCATTATCAAGGCGACCATAGTTATATTAAAATATTAGAAACGCTGTGCGTATAATAAAATGGCTAAGTGTGAGTCGCGCTCGCCCATGAAGGGTTCCGTCAATAAAATTAAACGTAAAAGAGCGGCTTACGATTTAAGACGTATAAAAAAGTACTTACTAGATCTCGTTCAAGCCTATAAAAGTAAAGTAAAGTATCAACCCTTATATGTCCCAATGCTGGGCACGGGTCTCCTCCTCGAAATCAGGCAAGGAGGGTAATGGGCCATAGTTCACCGCGCTGGTCCAGTGCGAGTTGATGAACTTCACATAGCTTCAAAGACTTTCAATCTCACCAGGCATGCAGGTTTCCTCACGATGTTTTCCTTCACCGGTGCGCGAACGATGGTCTCGTGTGCACTTAGAAATTTAGAAACCATTTAAACCTATATTACTATATAATACCCCCAATTTCTTTTTCATATTTTTGAGTGAAAATCTCAATACGGTTCCAAGAATACATCTACATACTTACCAAGTTTCAACAGTATAGTTCTTATAGTCATTCGTAATAAAGTAGCTGTGACATACGGACGGACAGACAGACATGACGAATCCATAAGGGTTACGTTTTTTTCCATTTAGCTACAGAACCCTAAATCGTCAACCCTAATTTTCCCACTGCTGGGCAAGGGTATCCTCCTCTGAACTAAGAACACAGAAGCTTTTTATATTCCCTGGCGGGATTCGAACCCGCTACCTCCAACTGGCTTGAGCGCCAACGCGTTAACCATTGAGCCACAGATGCCGTTGTATATCATAGTTTAAGTTAACGCATTCAAAGCTGTGGGAAACAGCTAGTAATGCGTTAAATTTGTGTAAAAATTAGAAAACAATAGAATATCTAATATATAAAATTTCCCTGTCACAATGTTAGTTACCGTACTCCTCCGAAACGGCTTGACCGATCTTTATGAAATTTTATATGCATATTCAGTAGGTCTGAGAATCGGCCTACATCTATTTTTCATCCCCCTAAATGTTAGGGGTAGTCCACCCCTAATTTTTATTTTTTATTTTTTAGACAAAATTTTTAATTTATATTTTTTTATGATACAACATACAGAAATACATACAACCCTAAATTTTCACCCCTCTACGATCAACCCCTATTTTTTAATAGCGATTTTAGCAGAACGAAGTCTGTCGGGACAGCTAGTAATATTATAGTATGTTCACTTCTGCGCACGGTATTACATGAATTTATTAGTCAAGTTTCCCTACGTTTCCTCTTACACTGTGTTTAAATTGGATGTATGCATTAAAAGCCATTTATGTCCAGCCATTCAGAAATACATTGAAACCACTTTGACACTATCAAGTGGCCATTTGATCGTGAATATTATAGTATGTGACGGTCAAACACCCACTTAAGTTCAGAGGCAACTTTAGCTACTTAGGCATATATACTTATTATAGAGAAATATACATACAGACTTCGTTGTACCAAAAGTACTAATAAAAGATTGGGGCGAGCCACTCTTAAGCCAATTTTAGAGGCACAATACTTCGTTATGAACCTATTCTCAGACCTACTGAATATACATATTTTCATCAAAATCGATTAAGCTGTTTCGGAGGATTATAAACATTAAGGGTTTGTTTCACAATATCCTAATAAAGTTCCATTTAAGCTATTTGCAACATATTTACCACATAACTACAACGTTTTTGTTTCACAATTGACATATAGCAATATTTGGCTAATAAAGTTCCCTGTAAACTATAGGTCGGATCAACTGGCCATTAGCAAATTTATCTGCCACATAAATTAGTTGACAGATATATACGCGGTTGACAGCTTCACGACATTTGACAATTTGACGTTCCGGTAACGGTAATATACAAAATAATTTAAATTGTGTTTTGATCGTTTAATAATTAAGGGATAACATTATATACAAGGTCTATGTAAATAAAAGGTATAAAGATGGTATGATACATACAATTAAATTATAAAAACATATTTTCATGTATATTTACAACATGGAATTTTTTTCTAAAACATATTTATCGTAAAATAGAACGATGAAATGCGAGGTTGGCAAGCCTACTGACCAGTAAGTGCCAAATAGGGATCTGCCAAATAAATTTATAGGGAAGATGATGGTGAAACCCAATCAAGACTAACTAGAAGTTTTATGTGTCAGTTAATTTATGTGTCATATAGCTATAGTGTACTTTACTAGTATATTGTGAAACAGACCCTAAAACTGTGACATGACAGTGGTTAGCGCGTTAGCGCTTAGCCCGGAGGTAGCGGGTTCGAATCTCGCCGGGGAACAAAAGAAAAAATGTGTTCCTGGATCATGTATGTTATATATTAAATATGTGTATTATTTAATAAAAATCGTAAATATATGTATTAATATAAAAAGTATTACACATATGTATTTCCGTTGTCTGGTACCCGTAACACAAGTTCTTCGGAATAAGTTTCCGAAGAACTTGTGTTACGGGTACTACCAGTACGAGCTGTCAGAAGTCACGTATTTTCTGACGGACGAAATGTTTGAGTAGTGTTAGTATGTACTAACATCGTACTTCTACCCGCTAACCTGGCCAAACAGACAATCTCCAGATATCAGGTGATCAAGACCATAATAACATTAGATACTTAATAACATTACTTACATAACGTAAATTCTCATGGCTGATTTTTTACGTACGTTTTAGACAATATCGCTAAAAATTCGTCAATACTTCCAGACACCTGTCGTCGGCTATTCTGCTTACCAGACACTCTAAAACTCTCAAAATATTTAGTTTACTTCACGTAAATTCTCATGGCTAATTTTCACATATTATGTTTTATGCATGCATGCATCTGGTTAGCAATAGGTACGGCTGACGAAAAGTGGGAGTAATGAAGACTTATTTCTAAAGATATTGTCTAAAACAAGAGAATTTACAGAATTTAGAGAATTTTAATTTTTTTTAATAATTTTATTTTAATTTTAATTTTATCAGCCATGAGAATTTACGTAAACGTATGTTATTATGTATCTAATGTTATTAGGGCCTTAATCACCTGGTACTTGAGAATTAGATATTTGACCAGGTTATCAGGTAGGCGTACGATGTAAGTGCGAGTCGCGCTCCATAACCGCGCTAAGATGATATCAACTTCATAAAAACCGGGCGCTTCTGCGGGAAGAATCTAGTCTTTTTTTATATTTAACAGCATCCAAGAATATGGCTTCACATGAAAGTTGAATACAAATAAGGAGTTGCATAGTTATTTACGCTATTCTTCGGTTTGCTCTTAACTAGCTTAGGGACCTAATTCTATGATACTCGCTTGTTAGAACTTCCATTCCAGTCGTTCCATTTCATAATCTCTACATTTCAGTGTATTTTTTATTTAGGGTTGGCGGTTATTTTTAAGAACTAATTATTCTTCTGGTATTTTTGCCTGTGATGTTTGGCTAGCGATGGTAATGGTCCTTTTTTTTTCTTCTACGCCGGGAAATGCACAGACGCATCCCGCAGGGGAGTGGGTCTCCCCAGACAGGTATGTGGGACTCGCTGCGCCCGAAAGATGGTAAGTGGACGCAGCTCTACCCACTAAAACCTGGCGAGTGCCACCACTGCCGCCTTTGGTGAGGTGCCCCGGGTCTATAAGCAACAGGGCACCTCGACGGCTAGTCAGTCCCTCAGGGGACCGACGCCACCTCCACAGAGCGGTTGTTCCGCACCACAAAACAACCACTCCCAAAGTCGGGACAGTACAATGAGGTGAGGTTCCCATCCTCACCCCTTGCCCCCTCTTCTTATAAGAGGGATATAAAGAGCCCCCTCGGCTCAATTCGCTTCGCCCAAGGTGTTGGGGTCACCCTGGGCTACTGAGCCCCACCGCCACGACAAGGCCTGAGCCACGGTGGGGAATGGTAATGGTCCTGAATTTACTAGGTTTTGCGCTTAATCTTTTGATTTGCCACAAGGAACACAAAGTCCTTCGTACATCTTTAGGATGCAGGGCTATGGAACCAGTTAAATAAATATCCCGCTTGACATATTTTTCTTTACATTATAACGTCTATCCCATGAATAACATTAGGCCTCGAACAAGCAATTCTTTTTAAAATCGGGATGAAAGGTATCAAGGACAGCAACAACGGGATGCATCAATCAATGTCCAACGGGGCGGGGTAATTTAATAATTCTATTAGAAAAAGTTTCGTTACCCCTGTCCGGTTAATCGCTTTAATCGCGTTTGATTATTTTCGAGGTTTTTTTTTTGTGATTTTTTTATTTTGGCCTTTTTATTGCTTTCAAAAATTTGAATTTGTTTTCAATCTCTGTTTAGCAAGATTTTTACAACTCTCTATTTCTTCGGTTAAACAGCTGCGCCAGGTCTTTTTTGTATCAATTAGATTGGTTGACTGAAAACCATAAAACCAACAACCAACGTTCGGTTACAGCAACCATGGTTACGAATTCGTCCCACTGTTGTTTGTTGATAAAGCGTTGCAAAATTTAACCTTTTGTTTGCCTCGGAATTTCTTTTTGGTTGAAATTAGTGAAATTAGTACCTATGTTTTTCTAAAATATTTCGTATTATAATGAAACAACTTTTACGGATTTTATCGCGGCTTATAAGGAAGGACCATGTCCTCCCGAGGAGTCCTCCCATGACCATGTTTGCTGTAAAGTATCCGAAACGTCGGGCTCATAAAATACTAAATAAACCGCAATAAAATCCATAAAAGTTGTTTCATTATAATGAGTGAAATTCGCATAAACATAAGAAAACAATATCTCTTATTTTTCTAATGTAGTTTTTTGGGTGGTTCATGTCCAGTTGGCGATCATCATGATGATGCTAAATTACTATTCCAAACAAAACGATCGTTGTAAACGTAGCTCACATAAAATCCACAAACCATTGAAAATCACGTTCATATCTGTGTATCGAACGCAAAAATCCGTGAAACTAAAAATTCAAGCTATACACTTTATTCTAGGGTTGATATCTACACTAGTGTTTTGTAGAAAACGTTACTGGGTATGATATCTCAATTAGTATAAAAAAATGTGTTGTTTTGTGTAATGCCTTTGTTAGGTCGTTATTTTATAGAAGAGGGCCCAAGCTGATTTGACGGTAGTAAATGTCACAGTTCACCGAGGCGATGGCCCAATGCGGGTTGGTGAACTCCACACCTTCAAAGACTTTCATTTTCATCAGGCACGCTCACTCACTTGTTCCCCTTCACCGAAGAGAAAGCGATGGTCTTCTGTTAAGGGTGCACTTTAATTAGGGACAATATTTCAAGGCATCATATAGAGTCACGATCAAACCTGGAACCTCTTGCTCAAGAGGCCAAGGCCATTTGCCATTCAACCATAGTCACTAAAGTGCTCTTTTTATAGCAACGAACAGTCGAAGCCTTTTGGTGACACAACCAGAGATTATGCGTTTCCTTCCTTTTCCCTATCAATGGACCACCGGAAACTCACAAAACGCACGAAATGCGACAGCCTAACTATCACTTAACGCCGGTATTACGTGAGCGAGAGGTACCCCCCCCCCCCCCCGGTCGTGCCGACCCAATTCGGCAAAACAGGATGGCACTACCTCTTTACAAAATAATAATAATCATAAAATCCACATGACTGCATATGAAAAATGTAATATCACACGCAAGACAAAATGTAATATGCCTCAAGCATTTCCAAATCAGCCTACGAATTGATGAAATTTCTTTGCGTTTGAGGAAACTCCATCTATTTGCGAAAATTTACATACAAAGAAATTGTAATAATGACTTGTCATTGTATTATTATATAATAAAAAAAGTAAAGTATCAACCGTTATAAGTCCCACTGCTGGGTTTCCTCCTCTAAATCAGGCGACGAGGGTAATGGGCCATAGTTCACTGATGCGCTGGCCCAATGTGAATTGGTGAACTTCACATACCTTCAAAGACTTTCAATTTCATCAGGCATGCAGGCTTCCTCACGATGTTTTCCTTCACCGGTGAGTGAATGATGGTCTCGTGTTTGGGTTGCACTTAGAAATTTAGAAAAACCAATTTCAAGGCACACATGGAAGATTCAGGACCGAACTCGGAACCTCTCGCACGCCGAGTCCACCCACCACTTTCATTCACAATTACAGCATAGCCGATGGGCCAATAAGGTTCAAGAGTGGAGGCCACGTCAAGATAGACGAATTGTGGTAACTGGTAAGACAAGCTCCGTACTGTGGCCGGTCTTGTTTGGCTGTGGCAAGGAATTACGTCTTGACATACCTTGAAGAAAGCCTGTGCTTAGGAGTGGACAAATAAAGGCTGATGATAATGATGATGGTATAAAATTCAACATTATTTCATATCAAAGTCGAACTAAATTCAAATATAAATAATAGTTACATTCTTATAGCATAGTTTATATGCGGCAAAATTTTAAACCGAGGCACGAAGTCATAAACAGTAAGTTCTGTAAGGTCGTTTTAGAATTTCGAAAGCGAAATACGCGGCTATATGACAAATTTGACGAATTTGTATTCTTTAAAACTCGACTATCTATCTATATCAATAAAGTTCGCTTTCGAAGTGACGTAAAGTGAGCTCTATCACTCAGGTGAAGCTCAATATCGAAATGGTTTTTACAGAATAGCCCTACTGATATCCCATGATTTATGCCAGGACCCTTTTCGGAATGCCATCGCAAAGGAGGTCTATGCTCAGAAGTGGACGGATAAAAGCTGTTGATGATATTAAATACATGCTTTATTTATGAAACTTACGTGTAAGAGGTAGAAATAAGCGTGCGAGTTATAAAACCCATATACTATGAATCCGATTAAATTAAACCAAAATTGCTAACGACGTCATATTTACTACAGTGTCTGGTGCATTCAACTCCAAAGATTTTTCATATTTTTTTGAAGATTTATCTTCAAATGTTAGAAGAGAATTTTTCACTTATTATGTTGTTCCGTAGCTTGGATTGGTTTCGTTGGCTTAACTTCTCTTAACTTTCGGAATTTATAATGTAACGGTTTTTCACACTACATTTTTATACATTTTTAAAATATTTTTTTTGATACACTATAAAAATTTATATTTTATAAGCTGTAAGCATCATGCAAGGTGTTCCGGATTGCAAGCAAGTGCGTGCATATGCAGCCTAAGAAATTGCAAGTGCGTGCATATGCAGCTTAAGAAAATGCTACACCTTTGTAAGTGCAGTGTGCATGCATGTGCATTAACATGTTTACGAAAGAGATTATGCGTGTTCCATGGCATACCTACATAGCTTACGTAAAATATTATGTATGTAAGTCATATTATAGTCACGAATTTCCATAAAGTAAATAAATATATAATAGTAAATCACACTTTATTGCACATGAAAAACATAATATAATAAACAAACATTAAAACTCGAAATGAGAGTACCTACAGAAGGAGAGTTGTACCCATGATTCTGTTGACTACGAAATAAGTATAGTTTATATCCCATAGTTTAAACCTGTTTTGGAGAGCTAGCATTTGGTTTCTCTCTACAATCAACATAGAAGATGCTGCTGCTGTTGACTCCAATCAAATCAAAATATATTTTCATCTGGCATGCAGGCATTGCATGCTTGCGATGGCTTTCTTTGCCGGTGAGCGAGCGATGGTCTCGTGTTCAGGTGCACTTAGAAATTTAGAAAAATCTATTTCAAGACACCACATGAGGGGGCCAGGATCGAACCTAAAACTAATGAGTTCGAGCCTATACTATCTACAACACCTTTTTTAATTTTACTATCACATTTTTTTAATTTTACTACAAAGACCGACGGAACTCTAAAGAAATTCATTAAAGATTTATCATATTTTACGACATTGTTGAACGTTCTTCAAAATGTCGTGTCTCTGACGTCTTCAATTCTAAAAATTGTAATTTTTTCAGTTTGACAAATGAAAAAAATACAGACATATGGAATAAATTACTTAAAACGTTTTTCAAAAAAAATTAAAAATATTGCAATATTAGCGTTCGCCTACGTTTTTTTTTTGTTTCGCGTTTTTCCCTCAGGCCCCCTGAGATGGGGGCCTGAGGGTTATGTGGTAAAGTAAGCGCAGACACTACCCACTAAACCCCAGCGGTGTTATCCTTGTCGTCGCCTCGTTATAAAACTTAGTTTAATTTTAACGATAAAAGAATTATATTTAATCGGTCCAGTAGATTTTAAGTTAATTCGTAAATTTATTGTTTGTCTATTACTTTGATTTTTACTACCCTTTCCATTGAATTTTTTCATGATAAAACTATATTATTATATTAATTTCAAACTGCATAATATATTAAATTTCATTAAAATCTGTTCGGTGGTTAATAGTGAAATAGTTTGTTCGAATCGCGACATTTTTCTAAAACAAAAACGAAAAGGCCAATCCGTATAATTTAAAGTGAAATTAACGTATAATAATCAACCTCATTTTATAATATAACCTTGGGTTGAATTTTTTCATTAGGGATTTTTTTTTTGAAAATTTAATAGAGCCTTTGTTACTCGCTCATAATGTGGCTTTCAATTAAAGTTAAAATCAGTCCAGTAGTTTTCGGAACAATTTAATGCAAACAAACATACAATATTTTTCCTCATAATTAAACAACTTTTACGAATTTTATCGCGGTTTATTGAGTTTTTATATGCCCGCGATGTAACGGAATAAGCCGCGATAAAATCCATAAAAGTTGTTTCATTATAATTTTTCCTCTTTATAATGTAGTTAGTAAAATTTATTGGTTTTTAGATCCTTTAATTGTGTAACGCCTAGGTTCTTTCTTCAAATTCTTTTCAAATTTTATGATTCTGTTATTAGCCTGATGAGTTTTGGTTTGACAGGCAGAAAAAACAGGATTCGAACTCGCCACCTTAGTACGTAATTACAGAACGCCACATGCCTTTTGAACCTTTCAAACTTTTGAACTCATTATATTCGGCGTCATCGTAAAACACCAATCTCTCACCGCTCGTAAACTCACCGAAGCGGGAATTCATCAGCTAAGAGAACGGGAACTATATTATAATCTGCAATCATAAAACCTGAAATAAAACCATTTTTATGCAAAGTAGGCAACCGAGCAGTTAGACGCTCATAGACATCTGAACAACCGAAGGTTATGCGTTGCCCACATTTTCCCTATCCCCCCGATGGGCCGCCAAAACGTGATCGCATAGCTGTCACTTTACACACTATATGTGAGATGTACCACCCCGGTCGTGTTGGCCAAAGTCAGCTGACTGCAAACGCCAATATAGCGCGATGACGTCACTGACCAGTAAACAAAGTACAAACTGTCATAACTCATAACATAAACCAAGCTTTACCATTACTTAAAACGTTACCGGTGCTGCTGTATTTTATTTTGTAATTGTTTATAACAATTTTTTATAGCTTCTATTAAACTTTTTCGTAACAAGTAGTATTCTATCAACTTCGATAGAGCACGAAGTTTGTTTATTGGTTTGTGACGTAATCACGGCTACATGACAGGTTGTGAAGCGTTTTAGCGACAATTTTAAAAACTATTTTTATTTACACTATTTAAATTCGCAGGAAAGTGGACAGTGAGATGTGAATTCAAACATATTTGTTAAATTTGCGACGTTTCGGTCCTTTATTGAACCTTCATCAGGCGTATACAGTTTATACTATTTTTATTTATATATTTTTTTTGTTAAAATTCCACCAAAAAATATTGTCAAAACCAAAAAATATTGTCAAATCCCTATTATGAATAGATTTTTGCCTACATACTATTACTACAAAACCACTTAGAAAGTTTATGTTGGACAAATAAACAGAGATAGAGACGATCCACTATGCTGTCGTGTTGCGGTTTGATGCTCCATTTATCTTAGACGAGGTTCACTAATCGATCTCCCTTAACTCGGATAGTCCTGAACATCATTCTGATGGATGCAAAGGAATTTCTTTTTTTAAGGCTGTATTACTTATGGTGTATTTTATTGCATTATTATTTAATGAGGAGCTCGTGGTGCAGTGGCAACAGCCACGCGGATCAAACCACCAGGTTAAGCTACGCTTGCCGAGGTTGGTCCGTGGATGGGTGACCATCTTTACATACCGAGACTCCTCAGTGCCTCGGAAAGCACGTTAAGCCGTTGGTCCGGCTATCATCCGTGGATCTTTGACAGTCCTTACAGGTCGTCAGAAGCCCGATAATCTGACAACCAGTACCGCGGGGTACCGTATCATGCAGTTACTGGGTTGTAGAGGTCCGACAGCAGTCGCTCCATGTAAAATACTGGTATTCAGCTGAATCCAGTTAGACTGGAAGCCGACCCCAATATATAGTTGGAAAAAGGCTAGGCAGATGATGGTGTATTATTGAATTATATTTTTACAGTCGTATAAAATAATTTCATCTCAAGTTTTTATAAGCATCGCTACCCCTAATATTTATACAGAGCTGGTGCCATATTAGTATTTAAGCTTCAGCTTCGTCATAATAATAAATGATTTGACGACTTAGGGCTGCCTCTCGAGTATTATAATATTATATTATGTTCATAATAATTATAAAGTCCGTGTTGGATGCGAGTGGCAAGGGATCGGTCGTCTTGGTGTTCATTGAAAGAGGGCAATATTCATCAAGACGACCTCTGTGGCTTAATGGTCAGCGCGTTAGCGCTCAAGCACGGGTGTAGCGGGTTCAAATCTCGCCAGAAAACAAAAAAACGTTTCTGTGTTCCTGGGTCATGGATGTGTATTAAATATGTGTGTGTGTGTGTGTGTGTGTGTATTATATAAACTTAGCACGGGACCAGATTGACGTGGTGTAAAAGCGTTCATTGATATTATTATATTATTATTATTATTATTGTTACAGATAAAGGCTGATGATGATAATGACAATGTTGATAACATATACAGATTAAGATACTGCCAGGTATATAATGTCTATTTGCCTTACACTTTCAGCTCTCTACTTCTCTCTTCCCTCTATTTCTCAGTCTCTATCTCTTTCTTTGTCCAAATGTTTTTAAGCTCGAATCTCCTTCTTAGTCTCTTTCTGCCCGGATGTTACAAGCAAGATCATAACACATAATATTGTTGTAATAATTACAACAATAATACCGTTTACCGTTAACGCGGTTAAAATGCAGCGGTGTGCGGCAACAAAGTAAGTTACAATTTAACATCTATTATGTTGAATAAACGTTTTAACTTAAATTAATGAACGATTAAAACACGTGTCCCACGAAAGGCGATAAGCGATAAAGCTATATAATGAACTAGCTGTTGCTTGTTTAACTACGAATTACAGAGGGATGAGATGATAATATATTATAGCCTACTTTCTTTGACAAATGGGCTATCTAACACATTCTGCCAAATCTGACCAGTAGTTCCTGTGATTTGCGCGTTAAAAAAAAATTGGTTGTCTGTTAAGTCGGTTTACGGTAGTTTGACGTAACAACGTCAAACATTACATGCAGCACGAACCGAACTGAGTCGATCACTCGAGCCGAACAATAAATAATATAATTTTATTATTATATAATTTTATATAATAATAAAATTATATTAAATAAAAAATTATATATATAGTATAGTTTTATTATTATAAACCCATAGTAATTGTTATTATTTCCTCAGCAGAATGATAGCGTATTTATACGACAGGGCCCTAAGACCGGCGCGACTCGAAGAAGCCTACATGATTAATATTCACCAAGATTGTTTACTCCGCTGTTTAAATTAAATTACAACTGGAAATTAGTTATGAACGAGGTGATATTATTTGAATACGACCCTTACAATTCTTTTAATTCCTTTTTAATAAATAATTCATTTTAATTTAATAACTTAAAAAATAATGGTCACAAAAAAGGTTTATTAATACAATTAGAGAGTTACAGTAGGTACTTGTAATTCTTTTTTCAGAAATAATTTCTTTTGATTTAAACATTTAAAAAATAATAGTGACAAAAAAGGTTTATTAATACACTTACAGACTTAAGAGGGCTAATGTAGCCCAATTTCTATTTCATATGCATGTATGCGTGCGTGTGTATGCTAAGTGTACATATGATAAGAACTAGTACCGATTGAGCTGCCTTAAATGCTTGGGCGATACTCACTACCAACGTTGCAATGATGGCCGTTTTAATATCCTAGAAGCATACAAGATCTTTTGACTTTTTAGATATTATATAAAGATAAATAGCACGAGACTGTTGCTCTGGTCGCTTGGGAAATGTCCTTTCGACAAACTCAAAGAATAAGGGGGATCTCCCATTGGCACGTTTTCTTTGATTCAATCTATTCTCGTTTTACGAAATCATTTATACAAAATGTACTTTTCTTTGTAATATATTTTTCTTTTTATCTATTCTCGTCCCGTGGCAGATTCGAGCTGAAAAGAAATAAATTTACGTAAATTATAGCCCGCCCCCGGATTCACCTGATTTGGCAATATACTTAATATTATATTGTTAAGATTTTTAAGCTTTTTCAAATTTTCTGCGAACCTGCTCAAAACATGATTAATTTGATACTTGAAGATCTTAAATGAAAATCCCAATACAGTTTATTGTATAGCAAGCCCGATTTTAAAATTATAATGCCTCTAGTCAAAAAATAATATTTTATCGGTGAGAAATATGTGTTTGTCATGCGCTAGTCTACAAAATTACTTATGTAGACTGTACCGTCGTCATCTCGTTATCCTGGTTGCTGTAAAATATCGGAAACGTCGGGATTATAAAAAACTTAATAAACCGCAATAAAATCCGTAAAAGTCGTTTCATTATAATATCCATACTTATTTCTTTCGTCTTATTGCTGTTGTATTTGGGTACTAGCGCGTCAGTTCGTTTCCTTATTAACTAATCAAAGAAATCATAAAAATACGTCTTCATTATCTTGGTAAACATAAAATGGTCATTTTTTTATTTATTCTTTAAGTGGTACAAATTTCATGGTATTTGTGTTCAATTCGTAAAAAGGATCCCTTCTTTTTGGAAAGAGCTATGCTAATGGTCCAAGTTACTTTAATGCTTCATCTGCTGCCTACCGTCAGTCGTGGAGTTCGACTTTCACATTCATGGTGTCGGGCTAGAAAGAAAACCGTAAAATACCTAAGGACATGTACAGACAATCATTATCTCAACCATTGATATCACAACTATGTTTAAATTTATTGCCTTATGCCATAAGGAGGTAAAAGAAAAATGAGCTCGTGGCGCAGTGGTTAACAGTCGCGCGGATCGATCCACCAGGTTAAGCAACGCTTGCCGAGGTTGGTCCGTGGATGGGTGACCATCTTTACATACCGAGACTCCTCCGTGCCTCGGAAAGCACGTTAAGCCGTTGGTCCCGGCTGTCATTCGTGATCTTTGACAGTCGTTACGGGTCGTCAGAAGCCCGAGAATCTGACATCCAGTTTAACCGTGGGGTACCGTATCACCCAGTTACTGGGTTGTGGAGGTCCGACAGCAGTCGCTCCATGTAAAATACTGGTATTCAGCTGAATCTGGTTAGAGTGGATGCCGTCCCAATATATAGTTGGGAAAAGGCTAGGCAGATGATGATGTCATAAGGAGGTAAAAAGGCTTCGGAGCCTTGTGGTGACTACCAAGGCCCTTAGGCATCCGTATGACCAGAGATAATTTGCGCTGCCCTTCATTTCTATATCCCCCAACGGGTCATCGTTCATAATATTCTGTACTGTCTCCTGCTTTGAACGGGGAGAAAAGCTGGAATATTTCCTACTCTTCTGAATTCTATTGATTCATTTCGTTGGGACCCACTCCCAAGGCAGTAACGTATCCCTGGGCTCACGGAGATTATTGCCGCTATCGATGGCTATACAGGAGTTGCAGAGGTGGGAATGAGTGGTGGGTTGGCCAAGCCCGATAAAAAAAATTGGCCTTCAGAAACTCATAAACCATATAAATCACGACAGCATAGCTATCATTTTACGGCGGTATTATTTGAGTAAGAGCAACCACTCCGGTCATACCGGCACAATTCAGCTGTGATGCAACATGTACTATCCTTGCTATCATGAAGTCACAGCCGACCAAGCAAATCCAAAATGAATGTAATAAAAACAAAACAAGCGTTCGATGTGTATTCGTTTTTAAATATCGACATTATTACTTTCCAATATCGATAATGTAACGTAATCGCATTACTGCTTATCGATTTCGCGTTACATTTGCGGTTTCGACTCGAATTAACTCGGATCGACATTCGAATGACTCGATATTTCGCTTTTGCCCGCGGCGTCGCGTAAATGATAATCGGATGTTAGGTTAGCGTATTTTTCTGTTGGCGAATTTCAGTTATTACAAGTAAAGAGTTTGAAAACAAAGACTCTGAAATGTAGCATATTGTCGATAAAAATTGATTGAGTTTTATCAAAATTATATGATTAATTTAGTTTAGGTTCTAGGCTTGTATATACGTCTTTTTTTTTTCTTTCACGCCAGGAAATGCAGTGACGTATCCCGCGGGGGAGTGGGTCTCCCCAGGCGGGTATGTGGGACTCGCTGCGCCCAAAAGACGGTAAGTAGACGCACCTTTAAAACCGGGCGAGTGCCACGAATGCCGCCTTTGGCGAGGCGCCCGGATCTAATAACAAAAGGCACCTGGATGGCTAGTCAGTCCCTCAGGGGACCGACGCCACCTCCACAGAGGGGTTGTCCCGTCACAGAACAACCACTCCCACCGTCGGGATATAACGATGAGGTGAGGTTCCCGTTCTCACCCCTTGCCCCCTGCTCTTTTGTCCTCTCTTCTTTTAAGAGGGATAGTGCTGGTTCTTCCTGGGCTACTGAGCCCCACCACCACAAGGCCAAGGTGAAGATGAATATACGTCAATATCATGATCATGATCAGCCATCTTCCGTCGTCTACCAGACAAGGCCTCCATCAAATGACAATAGCCACTCACACACATAAAAAAATAAAAAAGTGTGTGTAGCCTTTACGCGCGATTGAAGTAAAACTTTTTTGGCGTTGACGGCATATAATATCACTGAAATGATTAAATTTTAACTAAAATATTTTAAAAAAAAAACACTCGAAATAGGTACTTGAACGTCATATTTTTATATGTATGACCTCTGGTCTTAGCCTGTTTCAACAAAATTAAAAAAAATATATATTATAACTTTTTTGAATAGCAGAAACAACACAGATTATAGAGTAAGCGTTACATCCGTCAGAACAAGAATCTGAATTACTCCCTTGTCGCGCCTAAATAAGTTTTACTTCAATAAATAAATCAAATAAAATTGCAAACATCCCAGCAGTAGGTTCAAAATACCATTTGTATAATTCCAATTATTTGGACACTTTTATGTTCGCAAACACTTTTTGGGCCCCCTATTTCGTATAGTTTGCGTAAATAAGAAAGTACGATAAGCGCTCATATTGTTAGTTGCGGAAGAGCCATAGAATTCCATTAGCCAAATGGAGCTTTAAAGACCAGGGTTCAGGATGTGGAATTATTGATGTTGTATACTGTCATTAGGTTGGCAGAAATGTTTAAGAATTGTTAGTTTTTGGGGTTCCGTTTTGTCAATTTAAGGTCCTAGGAATGAAAAAAAAGCCACAAAACGATAAGTACCCTTTGTATCACTTTTTGAAACTCCAAACTTAAAAATATTCCATTGACATATCATCATCATCATCAGACTTTATCAGTCTACAATTATGAAATAGGGATGTTGACTATTTTTTTTAATTAATTTTAAATGATAAACATGAAAAAATATTTTTGTAAAGAAATATGTTCAATTTTAACAAAAAATTAAATAAAGAAAAATAGTTTTTAAAATTGTCGTTAAAACGCTCCAAGCGTCATTACGTCACACAACGCGTACAGAGCTCGCGCTATGTTAGGTGAGTTTGTACTTAGCTCAATGTACAGTGACGTCATCGCCTTATTGGCGTTTACAGTCACGTGATAATGCATGATAAATAACGCATTTTAAATTAATTTTCTAAATTTTAAGACAAATAAATAGACTTTTAAAATGTTATTTTAGGTTTTAAATACTCTATTTAATATGTAAAACATAACTTTACATGAATTTGTAACATGTGGCAACATCCCTATTTAGTGAGCCCGCATATAATATGTAGGAAGAAATCTTAAAATTTGTTATAAATTATAATATATGAAAACATACTTTTGAAGTGAAACATCTTTAGAATTGTTGTGATTTCAAACCAGATGCAACGGAAAATCGGCAGGTAAGAGACGGTGTGTAAATGTCGGTGTGTATGTATATTGCACACTGTTTAATACTTGCTTGTATTTCTATCATGAGTGAATCGCACACACACCTTTTTTTATAGAATTTTCAGTTGCCTGCTTTTTATTAATAGATAGAAACCATCTGACAAAAGATGGCTAGTTTTTAAACAGAATATAATATCTAAAATGACCCTAAAAATAATTCTATATAAAATAATATAACTGATTAATTATTAAAAGAGAAAAAAAATATGATGTATAGACTAATTCTCAGTTTTTTTTAATAATAATATCTATGGACGCTTTTTACACCAGGTCAATCTGGTCCTGTGCTAAGTTCTCGAAGAGACTTGTGTTACGGGTACCAGACAACGGAAATACATATATTTACTTTTTATATTATTACATATATAAGATTTTTATTATATAATACACATATTTAATACACATCCATGTCTCAGGAAAACAGAAACTTTTTTGTGTTCCCTGGCGAGATTCGAACTCGCTACCTCCGGGCTTGTGCGCCAACGCGTTAACCACTGAGCCACATAGGTCGTTTATTTTATGGTATATATATACCTATAAATCATAACTGGAAACATTCAGACGCTGTTTATCTCAAGGTAAAAGTTGGTAAGTATTATTGTGGCTGTACACTCTCGCACGAGAGCACTCGCAATATCTCGACTAAGACCTCTCGGTCCATCAATGACCAGCCGAGACGGGGGAGCACTACAGTCTATACTCTCGCGGCCGCCCTGCCTCGGGCTGTCTCGGGGAGAGTGTACATCCGCCATTATTGACAAGTCAATCAGTGTCACCAATAAAAAAAAATAAAAAAACTTTGCCTGTTTACGAAACACAGTAACGCAAAATAAATTAATATAATTAGTAGGGACAGCATAAAATCAGGATTATGACTTCCACGGATACCACGATCACAGAACGGAGAAACTTTTTTAAGGATTATATTACAGCCTTTTACGCATGTTCATGTCTGAATTATCAACATTATATCTGTGACCAAATTTATTTTAATATTTAAGTGTTTTGTACCTAACTGCAGCGAATTTAGAAGACTATTATTTCGTTGCTTAACTACAGTTTTTATGTGCCGTGTGAGTGTGTATTAGAATAAATATGTATAGCAGTGTATACATATTCCTTAATTAATATCTTGTAAAGAGGTAGTAGTGAGCGACGATGGTCCAGTGGTGGATGGACTCGGCCTCTTATGTGAGAGGTCCGGGTTCAATCCTGACCCTACCGTGTGTGCCTTGAAATGGGTTTTTCTAATTTTTAAGTGCACCCCAAACACGAGACCATCGCTCGCTCACCGGTGAAGGAAAACATCGTGAGGAAACCTGCATGCCTGATGAGATTGAAAGTCTTTGAAGGTATGTGAAGTTCACCAACCCGCACTGGGCCAGCGCGGTGAACTATTGGCCCATTACTCTCCTCGCCTGATTTCGAGGAGGAGACCCGTGCCCAGCAGTGATACCGGCGTAAAATGGCAGTTATGCTGTCGCGTTTCGTGCGGTTTGTGAGTTTCCGGTGGCCCATTGGGGGGATAGGGAAAAGGAGGGCAACGTAATGGGCGTCGATAGTTGCAAAGCTTCGTCTGTTCGTTTATCCTCTTATGGCACTTATTATTATAAGTTACTACTCATTGCTCTTACGCAATAAAAAAAATATTCTATTCTATTTTCAAACCGATGCGATTACGGGTCAAAGACCCTTAAAAAAGAGTATACTCATATATAAAATTCCTCTGGTGTAGATTTCTATAGATGTCGCTCATCATCATCAGATGGCGAGTATCCGTTTGCCACAAAAAGTTTGCATATCACAAGATCATCTCTGCCGCTTAAAAGGAGAGCCGCTAGAATTTGTGATGATGAAAATCAGTACACAGGCAAACCTGATCATCATAGTTTATGTAAAACAACTAAGCATGTGTACACCACTTTATGATGCATTTTAAGCTTCAAATACTTTTATCGTCAGTCGCAGACTGCAGTTAGTGCTACTTACCGAAGTTATGTATAAACTTGAGAGAGAATTTACGAGCTTGATAATAAAAATATTACATTTCCTTGCAAATTTTCGAGTGTGAATATGTTTGTTGTTTTGATAAGCTTTATGTAACAGACTATATTCTTTATCGCACGGGAAATTGTGTTCGATGATAATAATAATAATAGATAGGTAGAAAATAGAAATGTTCCTATTGTCATTCACACACGATCAATCTCAAACTAGTCTAAGGCGGGTTTTGCAGGATTTCTTCTTCGTTACTTTTTAGAGTTCGTTAAATTTAAACGTCTGTTAAAAAAAACGCTCTTTGGTCACTAACGTTCGTTACCGCCATCTTTAACGATTACATATTCGTTAAATCGGTCGATGCGACCCGCCCATAGTATTATGGCAACCAGACAACTGATACATAAATTGTTTTTAAAACATAAACACAATTATTATAGATAAATTACGCCAAGACAGAATAAACGATCATGCACATCACACGAAGATTTGTCCAAGGTGGGAATCGAACCCACGTTGTTGTGATTCAGCAGGCAGAACAAACTAGACAGCCTAGCTAGTGAAAAATTATATTTTATATCTATATCTTTGAAATATTTTTTTTCTTAACAAAGCATTGTTTTTTTTAAATAAATATTGTCTGATTTGGACATGTTTGTAGACAATAAGTCGATCACGTGACACGTAGGGTAATGGACATTGGACATGCAGGTAAGGGTATAGGGGAGGAGGAAGACCGAAGAAGTCCAGCCTTCGGGCGGGATAAGGAGAGATCGGAGGAGTGTGGAGAGACGCGAGAACTAACGAGTATGAGGCCAGAGTGGAGGCACAAGACATCGAGCCGACCACAAATTAATGGGAATAATAATGGCTAGGAAAATGATGACCACTGTCTTATGAAAGATTTACAATCATATCCCGTATTTATAATGATTATGATTACAAATAAAGGTTGATACTAAAATTAAATGTGGTCAAAATTGGCTTCAAATAGTTTGTGTATCGCACAAGTGCCAGTTTTCTTTTCTTGGCTTGACAAGCTTCTATATCGCTATTGTAAGTCAACATGCATCCAGCATGCATTGAAGTGAATAATGCATGTGAAGTTAATAATATTTATAAGATGCATGTTAAGCCAAGATAATATATTCTGAATAATAATGGAGATTTCAACTGGAATATGGAAATATTGATCATTTATTTTACGCCGCTAAACCGGGAAAATACGTTCATTAGCCACAATGCCACATACTATTTCCTGCTTTTTTGTTCTGCAGGTAGACTAATTAATACGCTAGACCTACCATTTGCGGTGAACTTCAGACACCTTCAGAGTCTTTCAATCTCATCAACCATGCAAGTTTCCTCACGATGTTTTCCTTTACCGTTTGAACGAGCGATGGTCTCGTGTTTGGGGTGCACTTAGATATTTAGAAAAACCCATTTCAAGGTACACACGGGGGGTCAGCTGGACCACTGTACCACAGTCACTTTTAAGTCTGAGATCTGCAGGCAACAAAATGATCTCAGCAACAGGCAGCCTCCGCTGCCTTATCTGACCGGATGACTACCCAATTATAGCCCGGGAGCCAGTAACAGGTCTTCATGACCAACTTCCTCCCGCGAGATAATTCGTGAGACGTATCAGAGAATAGTATTATAAAGCCTAGTGGACGTCAGCTGGCGCCCGTTTGGGGGGATGAGGGGTGGGAGCCTCCCAATCATGTAGAAAAAACAAATCAGTCATTTCCTTTCAGCTGAAATATTTGTTAAATTGTAGTTAGCCCAATATCTTAACGAAAAAAAATAATCAGCTGGTTATGCCATGGTACCTTTTATGTCAGCTGGTGACTCGAACATGATTTTTTTTTACTTTCAGAGGAGTGGTTTATATATTAAGCTATCATCCATATAAATCACTCCACTGAATGTGAAAAAAAAATCATGTTCTAGTCAAGTTAACATGTTCTAGTCTAGAGTTAACTACAATTTAAGAAATAACTATTTGAGCTGAAAGGAAGTGACTGAATTGTTATTTTATTTTTCTCAAGAGCCAGCTGACGTTCTCTAGGCTTTATGATACTGTTCTCTGATACGTCTCACGAAGTATCTCGTAGGAGGAAATGATTGACCAAATTTTCACCTGGCTCCCGGACCATTAGATAATAAAATTTATAAACATAAATAAATTCGTATTGGTATGCGTTTCAAACGCCATTTTATCTTCTGATTGCGAAACGCCATTAATGGACGATATCGGGGGTTAGATGACGGGCCTCGCCGTAAAACTAAGTCTTTTACGATCCAGGGATAAGAGTGATTCACTTTCTTTTTGTTTACCTTACAAAGAACGGAAAATGTTGCACCGAAGAATGGTTAAATTTCGCTCGAGATATAATTTTGTAAACTATAGTGGCACGTTTTACAGATTACATCTAGGCCTTAAATTGACAAAGTTAAAATCAAGGAGATGTCTTCCTTATAATAAACATATTCTAGGTCTAGACTTTTAAGCCTGTCGGCTTTTAATCTTAATCGGTAGGTAGAATAATTCTTCTGCTTGAATTAGTTACGGGTAAGCAGGTTGTCAAAGCGTCATCTGGTGGTTATCGCTGTCGATCTCATCAGGCATGCAGTTTTCCCCAGGATTTTTCCTTCACCGGTGAGCATAAATGGTCTCGTGTTCATGGCGCACCTAGAAATTTAGAAAAACCCATTTCAAGGCACACGGGGGGTTAGGATCGAACCCGGAACCTCTGGCGAGACCAAATCCATACCCACTGGACCATCATCTTTTCAATAAAAATAAGAATAAAATTATGTTTTCGATTTCCTTCTAATCAAAATACCTCATCATGTCTAAAATAACTTCAAAGGCCCAAATCAACAAAATCAACTCTTATTTTATAATAAGTTTTTTGGGTTCCTTCCTTAAAATAACAAAATCTTTATTATTATTATTTTTATAAGTATCATAAGTGAGCAAACGAACAGTCGAAGCCTTGCGACTATCGACACCCATTAACATCCACATAACCAGAGGTTACGCATCTGCGTTACCCTCCTTTTCACTATCCCCCTAATAGGCCACCGAAACGCGACAGCTTAGCTGTCAATTTGCACCGATTTTATGTGAGCGTGATGTTCCTCCCCGGTCGTGCCGGCCCAATTTGGCTGCAAAGCAGTACTTAATTATATTATATTACTTATCTACTACATTATATTCCTTTTTTCGTATGTCTGTCTGTCAGTCTGTGTATCAAACCAATGGGTTAATTTGATAATTTGGAAAGAATCTAGACCTCATTCGAAACTCGAACATCGTTAATTACAACAAGTAAGAAAAAATGTCCTATAAAAAAATTCTTAGGAACCCTCAGTGTGCGAATCGCGTTGATCCGAATTTCCTCATTCAAACCATCATGATATTAGACGGTTAAATGTCTTTTAATGAACCATTTTCGTTATTTTAAATTTGTAAAAGGCGGGAATGAAAAAATAATCAAAAGCCTTTTGTGTGGACTTAAAAGGATTTGTTATGGCGAATCATACTTTGTGCGTTGAAAGGAATGTATATTTAAAGAGTTAATTTTTTCCGAATGGTCTTTTCAGGTTTTACCAGGTATATCGAAATTGATAAACTAAAAGCTTATTTGAATTTTATAATATTTTAATTAAACTGGAAATACAGTGTGATTTTTTTTATTCCTTTTTTTTTCTCATTCCAAAAGGAATGTATCACATGTGGGGTCTTTTTTTTTTTAAATTATCCTTCACAATTGAAAAAGTAGTAACGCGACGCGACGCTAAATTACTTTATACCTACCACTAACGTCTGTCTAAATATAGCGCTAAGGGCACATGATAATACAATGGCGGGTATGCCCGCCGTTGCTCCCGCTTGGTGGCGCTAGTGTTGTTGGAGGTCATATCGGTTTGACAGCTCTATACTGCGTGTATGATGTTTTGTACTTTACCTATGCAATTTGTGAAAAATGGCAGAAAAATACGGCACTTTGAGTGTAGTTGAATTAAAAAACGAATTAAGGAGAAGAAATGCCAGAATAGTTGGCAAAAAGAAGGACCTCATCGAAAGATAAACCAAAATAATTTGCAAAATGAAGTAAGCAACGTGGTTGTTATAGTTGATCCATCACATTTCTACAGCTCTTTAAACTGACAAGCTGCCATTGAATCCATCAGTAATTCAATCTCATTGCAAGGTTCTGGTGTGATTGGGTTTATTGAATTGAGTTCAGAAGACAAATCTAAAGATTACTTTAAGGCTGATCACTTTTCGTACTTTGTTGTCTCTACAGTGCTGCTACTCGTGGTTTTTTAGTCCATTTAAACTGGCTGGGCACAGCATCCTTAAGTTAATCTTAAGTCTAGGTTTAGCTATAAAATAAACAAAATATTATAAAATATAGGAATGATATCGTTAAGTATTTGGATTGCGTTTTATTCAATTATGCTCAAAATATTTACGATTTTCAACAACAGAGTCCAGAGGAATCACATAGTCCGACTGAATAAAATGTTGATTGCAAACACGGGAGCTTATTGTCGGCATGGCATGTATATAGCCATAATTATTATCCCTTCTTATAGCCATAATTATTTTTTTCCTCAACTGTTTATCTCCTGGAAACCTATGTCCTGATACTCTAGATGAGCACAAAGGCACAACACAACACTGAGGCATTTTATTTCTTTTCAATTAGTCCTTTTATGCACGAAAACACAATAATAATAAATGAAATTGGACAATTTGACAGATATGACCCCCAACCACACTAGCGCCATCTGCTTCGAGCTTTTGAGATTAGCTGCCATTGGGTGATCATAATATTATAAGTCCAGCAATTAGTTTTTTATGTGGGTGTAAGTACATTTGTATATATTTTGTTAGTAAATTAAAAGTAAGTTACTTTTAATAACTAAATATAGACAAATGTACTAACACCCACATAAAAAGCTCATTGCTGGACTAAAACAGTAGTAAAATGCTAGAATCGAACTTTACTTGATAAATCGCCGCGCTTTAAAAACGACTTCATGTGAATAAAATATATGTCATGGGTATCCATTTCCTAGACTAAACTCGAACCTTATACCCTTTTTTTTCCTTAACGCCGGGAAATGTGCTTAGGCATCTCGCGGGGGAGTGGGTCTCCCCAGGCGGGTATGTGGGACTCGATGCGCCCGAAAGATGGTAAGTGGACGCAGCTCTACCCACTAAAATCCGGCGAGTGCCACTACTGCCGCCTTTGGTAAGGTGCCCCGGATCTACATGCAACAGGGCACCTCGACGGCTAGTCAGTCTCTCAGGAGAACCATCCGGGGCAGTACATTGAGGTGGGGTTCCCGTCCTCGCCCCTTGCCCCTGCTCTTTTGCCCCCTCTTCTTATAAGAGGGGTACAAAGAGCCCTCTCGGCTCAATTCGCTTCGCCCAAGGTGTTGGGGTCACTCTGGGCTACTGAGCCCCACCACCACGACAAGGCCTGAACCGTGGTGCGTGAACCTGAACCTTATACACAGTACATACTTTTCCAACCTCTTTTGCTTAATTAACCTTTCAAACTTTTCCTGCATCAGTTGGACCCCTTGCTGACCTTTTTTTTGCTCGTTCAAAGATATTTCAATACAATAGTAAAATTATTCTTCTTGGTTGAATGGGTCATTGTAGCTTCACTATGGAAACCAAATAAAGCTTATTTTTCATAGACTCCCGGCTTACGATCGTGGACTCCCTTCGAGTCTTCCGTGGACCCCTGGGGGTCTACCTGGACCACTTTAGGAATCATTGCCCTAGTCATTCACAACTATCCCATCGCAGGAATAAACACGAGTAAAATTAAACACAGATTTGCACTATAATATTCGAGCCGTGTATCGCTTAGGTTCGCTGCACAATTAGGTTTCCCTCTAAAATAAATTTCCCCGCCTTTTAGAGTGTTATCAACAATTGAACTAATATTTTATGTATTTCGATTACAATGGTTTTTGTACAAAAGCTCATTAATATTTTATAAAATATATATTATATTATTTATAATTACTGTAAATAGCCGCTTCGCTGGGACATTTTAATAGTATAGTTATTTGTTAATGTTAATAATCTATCACTACTCACTTTACATTTTTTTTAAATCAAAGACACACTAGTCAAAAATACATTTGAAAGCAATTCTACACATCTCTAGATCATTCTAGAATTTTCCAGAACATTCTCGATCGATCAAAACATAATATCCAGACCATATGAGACTAATAATAGCTTTTCATTTTTAAAGTTAACTTGATGTTAACAAGAAAACTTTTTTGTTCCCTGGCGGGATTCGAACCCGCTACCTCCGGTATGAGCGTCAACGCGCATTGAGCCACAGAGGTCGTCGACAAACATCCTTACGTTCACATTTATAATATTAGTTAATATGTTCAAAGATAGTAAAAGGTCGTAAATTATAATGGAAACCGCTGCGTTTTCCAAATCCAATATGATAGCACCAAGAACCATTTAATGTTCACAAAATTACATTAGCAATTAGTACCATCTGTGGTCAGATGTTGAGGCGACGTTTCGCTTTTTAATTTTCTTTATACACTTTTTCCTTTGTACAAACTCAATTTCAACAGCTGAGTTCAAACTTGTAATATTGTCTTCTTACATTTCTTTTGTTGTTGTTTTAATTAGAAGTGAATTGCAATTTGTTAACATAAAATGCTGTTAACTTATAAAAATAATTATGAGAAATTAATTTTCACCATTCCATTTTAAATATTTGTTTTCTACTTTGATTTGTTTAGGTTTACTGAAGTTAACATAATCGTGTCAGCTTTTATACATTCACTGCGAAACATAGGCAACAGGTCTGTATTGGAGTGGCAAGGCATCGTTTGCCACGGCGTTCATTAAGGGGGGCTATGTTCGGCAGTAGACGAATAAAGGCTGATGATGATGAAGAAAACACAAGAAACATTTTCGCCACAACGATATAATGTTAATATATTAAGCCTTAACGCTAGTTACGGAGTCATGTTGAGTGTTAAGAGCTGCTTTGACTAAAATGATCGCTCGTTTTCGTGTGACTTACAAGGCTCTGTACCAAACCTTCCTAGACACTTATAATAGAGATACGCTTACACGATACTCACTGTGGTAAAACATTCATATTCATATAATACTAAGATAACTTTCACGGATTTTATTTTCCCTTAGTCCTTCCGTGACCATGGTTGCTGTAAAGTATCCGAAACGTCGGGCACGTAAAACACTTAAGCCGCGATATAATAGGTAAATGTGGGGTTACATAAGATGATAAAATATTTAAGAATCAACTGCACGTAACAATATTAATAACAACAATATCAAACTAAAAACTTATCATTAAAAATTAACCCTAAAATAATCATATAATTATTCACAAAAAGAATATGTCATCCAAAATTCCAATTTGGGGCATGGTACCCAGAATACTGGCAGCATTACCTCGCTGAATAGCTAAATTTATTCTCCGCGCGAAAGAGCTGCCTGATCTGATCACCCGAAGAGAGAATTAGTCGATTCGACAATATATCATTTACATATTTATTCTTATATGCTTAACTTTTTTATGCCATTTTACTTCTACCATCACTGCTCTCGTCACCTAAAATGGAGATACTTACACTTCTGCGTCAAGCTTCTCTGTCCTGAGTTATGTCAATTCGGCTTTCTAGAGGTCTAATATTGGACTACCGAAGCCATTACAGGCGTATCCTCTTTTTGGTTTTGTTTAGTTATGGGACCTGTGTGCACCTCTCTCACATGATATGGCAGCAAAGTGTCAGCTACGCTGTCGCGTTTCGTGCAGTATGTTAGTTTTCAGTGGCCCATTAAAGAGTAATATCTAAATCTAATTAAAGCTCCAAGAAAATAAAACGCTTAAAACCCTTAACCCTTAAAGCACTGATGAAAAATTTACTCCCATTTGAAGTTGTTAAAAACTTTTCGTATATCAGTTGAAGGAATTGATTGACACACCATCTCTGAAAATTGGAAAACTGGTTTAGAAGTTAGGATGAAATATAAAACTGAGAGCGACGTTGGTCCAGTGCGAATGGGCTCTGCCTTTTTAGCCAGAGGGTCTGGGTGCGATCCTAACCTACCTTGGTTTTTTTTAATTTAATTTATGGTGCCTTGAAATAAGCTTTTATAAATTTCTAAGTGCACCTTTAACATGAGACCATCGCTCGCTTACCGGTAAAGGAAAACATCGTGAGAAAACCTGCATGATTGCCTGCAGATTGAAAGTCTTTGAAGATGTGTGAAGTTCACCAACCCGCATTGAACCAGCGCATCGGTAAACTAAGGCCCAATACCTCCCTCGCCCGATTTTGAGGAGGAAACTTGTTTCAGATAGAGATCAGTGCCCAGTAATGGGACATATATTGTTACTTTACTTTTATGCATGCTGACTGTTAAAATTTTAAATCTTTTTGTAGCAAAATTAGGTAAATAATATAATACTAATAAAAACAAACCACAGTGCGCACCACATCACCACATGAAGCACTTTGTAAGTTTTACTGTAACTCGAGGCAAGTGAGTTAGCACGGAGCATGCATATGCGGAATTAGCGATGCCATTACCGGGACATTGATACTGTGACTGTAAATTAGCATATGCAGGATTGGGACTGGACTTTGCACATCCAAACTTCCAAACATTAAATCTATATAAATAAAAATGAATGTTGCTAAGCGCGTAACTCGAAAATGGCTCGACTGATTCGGCTAGTATTTTTTTTTGTAAGTTCCTTATGGTCCACAGAAGGTTTTTATATAAAAAAAATTGGTTGTCTGTAAATTCGGCTTACGGACGGTAGTTTGACGTGACAGTGACAAACATAAGAGCACGAACCGAACTGAGCCGATCGCGGCCGTTTTCAATAACGTATCTATCGTTAGTTTAATAATAATAATAATAATAATAATATAACTTTATTGCACACACATAGTTTAACAAAATAATAATTTATACATAAAATGAAAAGGAGAAGTACAACAAGGCGACCTTATCGCTATAAAGCGATTTCTTCCAGGTAACCATATATTGAAAGAATAAATTACAAAAGGAGAAAGGGTGTGCGCCAGAAGTTATAACATGTAATTATAATTTATACAAAAAACACAAAAAGCAGCACTAAAACTAAACATTATAAAAATAAATTGCACAATAATATCATACGATGAATAAACGAAGAAGAAGAAGAAGAAGAGAGAAAAAAAAAAAAAAAAAATGATAAGCATCAAAGAAAGATGGCTTGTAAATTGTAATTTATGTTGATAAATAATTAAATTAAATAACAAAATATATTATATATTTAAGCATCTAAATAATGTTCTCTGAGGAGTCCCTTAAAAATGTTGAGACTCTTAGCTTCCTTAATACAATTTGGCAATGAGTTCCAAAGACTAACGGATGTAGCAGCAAAAGAGTTACTATAAAATTTAGTTTTTTGTTCGGGTACATTTAATTTATATACGAAACGTGTAGTTCTCAAATTGTTTTCAGATGAAAAAGTAAACATTTCTTTTAAGTAATCTGGAGTCCTAGGGTCAAAAAGAACATTATAAAGTAAATGCAATACATGTGTATTCCTGCGAAGGTGGATTGGAAGCCATTTGAGAGTTGTTCTATATTCAGAGACATGGTCAAACTTACGAAGGCCAAAGATGAATCTAATACAGAAGTTCATTATACGCTGAAGCCTGCCTAACTGATCCTCCGTTAGGTTGATATAACTCACATCAGCATAGTCAAGAATAGGAAGTAGTAAGGTTTGAACAAGCGCAGTTCTGGTGGGTATAGGTAAGAAATTTCTCAATCGCCTTAATGAAGCAGATGCACCATATATTTTCTTGCAAACAGTGTTAATTTGTTGAGACCAAGAAAGAGTATTATCAAAGATGACTCCTAAATTTTTAACTGTATCGCTATACCTTATGTGAACTCCATCCAATATGATAGGGGAAATATCAACCCAATCCACTCTTTTTAGTAGACCTTGACTGCCTATTATTATGGCTTGTGATTTATTGGGATTGAGTTTTAAACCATGATTGTGTGTCCATTTGGTGATGGCTGAAAGATCTTGATTCATATATAAAATAGCATTGTTCAGGTCATCAACACTAGACTGTATATAGATTTGAAGATCATCTGCATACATATGGTAGAAACATGAAAGGCCCTTAGTAATGGAATTAATAAATATAGCAAAAAGCAAAGGTGAGAGCACACCACCTTGTGGGACACCGGACGTGGTACCACACCAGTTTGAATAAATGTCATTAACTCTAATGCGTTGCCTACGATTATTTAAGTAGCTATGAAACCAATTTATTGTTGGCGGAGATAGATTAATGGCCTTCAGTGACCCTACCATTAGGTCTAAGTCAACAGAATTAAATGCGTTACTAAAATCTAATAATGTAAGAATGGTAAGCTTTTTATTGTCCATCCCTAGCCTGATGTCATCAGTAATTTTTGTCAATGCAGTTACAGTACTGTGTCCTGTCCTAAAACCAGATTGAAGTGGGTTTAGGAGATTGTTTTTGGTGAGGTAAAGATTTAACTGCTGGTACACTAGTTTTTCAATTGCTTTGGAAAAAAAAGGTAATATAGATATAGGTCTATAATCAGAAGGGGCAGTAGGCTTGGAATTTTTAGGTAGAGGAACAATTAGTGCATTCTTCCATTTCTCCGGGAAATTGCCTGTGGAAACTGAATAGTTAAAGATATATGTAATAATTGGTAGGATAATGTCAAGGATAGGAGTTACCATATTTTTACTAATACCATCATTGCCAATGGCATTTGATGAAATGCTCAGTATTGCCTTCTTAACCTCACACTCCTCAAATGGTTTGAAAGTAAATGGTGTGAGAGTAGGAGAAGGTGATGAGGAAATATTGTCTAATGTCAAAAGTTTAGTTTTCATGTCAAAATTAGATGTAGATGAAGAGAAGTGTTGATTGAGAGATTGTATTTCATTAGGTTTTAGAGTACATAAAGATTCAGATTTCCCAACTCCTAGAGAATTAAGAAGTTTCCACACTTTACTTGGATCTCCATTTTCAATAGATTTGTGGATATAACGTCTTTGAGCATCTCTACATAAGGTATTACAACGATTCCTTAATGTTTTGTATTTTTCCCTATTTGTAAGAGAATTATTAAGTTTTAATTTAGTTTTAGCTTGATTCTTTTTTTTAATTAGTTCTCTGATCTCATCAGTTAACCAAGGAGTGGGGAGATGTTTAACTTTAATAGGGCGAATAGGTGCATGCTTGTTGTATAATGCTATTAGTTGCTCATTAAATATTGTAAGTTTGTCATCAACAGAGGTGGCTGTAATTAAATCAGTCCAATCAATGTTTTGAGCGTCAGATAGTAGATGGTCGATATCAATACCCCTGAAACTGCGCTGCATCAGAACTTTAGGCTTAGATTTGGGAGGCTTCAACACATAGGAAAGAAAAATAAGGTCATGATGTGAGAAAGAATGAGCTGCACACTGCCCATAGTTATGAACAAGATTTAAAGATGAAACAATTATTATATCAAGAAGTGAAGGTGTGCAACCAGGGACAGTGTGTGTAGCCTTCAGTGGCAAGATATGTAGATCATATGAATCAGTAATTGACATCAGCTTTCTTGATCTAGAATCATTCCTCAGTAAACATGTGTTAAAGTCACCCATTATAATTGTATGTGAATACAGGTTAGAGAACTGTTCCAGAGTCGATTCAAAGGAAGCAAAATAATTTACTGAGATGGACGGACTATAGAACACTCCAAGAAGAACTTTTGAATGACGGAGTTCAACCTCAATGAGGAGGTGCTCAGCAGCATCGGAAGGTGGAGGTTGTAAAGACATACTAAGTACATTATATGGTATTTGTGACTTAAGGTATATAGCAACGCCACCACCAACCCTATCAATTCGGTCATTCCGAATCATGCAAAAGCCTGGCAAGGAGTAGCAGGAGGAGGGTAAGCAAGGCTTCAGCCATGTCTCTGATACAAGTATAGCATGTACATTGGCCGACTCAAATGATGTTAAAAGATCAGGATAGTGTGCAGGAATACTTTGTGCATTGATGTGTACAACATTAAAATGTTTTGATGATTGACCAAAATTAGAGGATAATGTTTCACTAAGGGAGACAATTGAAGTGTCACAATTATTCTCATCACTATAAAAGTCTTCAGAGGAAGAACAGGAAAAAAAGGTGTCACAGTTATCAGATTCATCCATCAGTATGATATAGCAAAACACTAATTATAAAATAAAATAAAAAATAAAAAAATTACCAAAGCACAACAATCACAACTAAATCTAAGAAGCAGAAAAAAAAGGTATATTTTGTAATAGTTAAGCAATTAAACAATATGCTTAAAACTGTATTTTGTAGTATCAAACCTACCAGCAAGTATACAATCAGTATTTAGTAATAAATGATTTGGTTAAAAATACAAAAAAAATTAAAAGATAAAAAATTATATAGTAGCAATAACCAAACACCTCATAACAGTGCTATGTCTAAATAAACTTTACAGACAAATAGAAATAAAAAATAAAAAAAAAAAAGCACATATTAAAATTATTGTTAGACAGTAGTAATAAAAGAAGTACGTTAATTATGTTAGTAAATAATAGTTAATAACTTTACTTTGTCTTTGTAGCTTTTTTGGCTCGCAGAGTTGGGGCAGCCTTTTTAATAGTAGGTGCTGTCACCGAAGCACTGGGAACACAAGCATCTTGTATGGGGCTGGGTATGGCATCCAGTTCCGCCGTACTAACAGCACGGTGGCGGGAGCCATCCGACGCCAGTACGATGATGCAGCCATCCTTCGTCCAGCATTTCGATATACCAAATCGTTGGCGAGCTTCGAGAAACACTTTATGCCTACCTTTAGTCAAGAATTCTGATAGCGTAACACCGGTGCCCTTGAGTCCCGTTTTCTTGGACCAAATTTTGTTACGAAGACTAACATCCTTGAATTTAATTAATAAAGGCCTGGGTCTGTCATTATTTAAACGACCCATCCTCATACATTTTGAAATGGCGCTTATAGGGACTTCAGGTATGTCTAAATGTTCCGATAATATTTCTGCTGTGACTTGTATGTCTGCCTTTTTATCCTCCGGGACCCCATGGACAAGAAGCATTTTTCTCCTGGAGCGCATCTCGATGTTGTCACACTGCATTGCTATAACATCCATCTGCTTTTGAAGTGAGTTAAGAGCAAAGACAACAAAGGATTTAAATGCCTTGAAATCTTCACTCAACTGGTCAGAATGGCTGGAAGCGGATGGAGAAGTCTTCTGGAGGTTCGACTCAAATTCAGACATCTTTTTGTGGAAGAACTCGGACATTTCAGACATAGATTGTTGTATGGACTCCATGTTGTATAGATGAGTAATGAAAAATATATAATTTGTTTATGAAGTATTGAGTTTTGTATTATTTTTATATAGGAGAAAGTTGCCGGTAGGTTATTGAATATATTAACACATAATATAATAAAATTGCAATATAAACACTATTATTTTATCTCAGAGCGCACTTTTTGTTGTTACTTTAAGCACACCTACCCTCAAAAAAAGTTAGCTTAGTAGAGATAGAGAATTCTATCCTTTTACCCTTACTTGCATTTCAATAACCTGCCGACGGATAGGATGTCCTATCGCCGTTGTCTATCAATCGAAGGGAGGTCGGATAGCCTACTGAAGATAGATCATTCATACAAATTGCTCTTACTTGCGTTTCAATAAAAGTATTGTGTTATTAGCCGATAGGCGGAGCTGACTTTAGTAACGTCATTTGCTATCTGCCATTTTCGGAAGCCATTTTCGGTTGCGAGCCGTCCGAGCGCAATAAATATAGGCCTCAGCTACCGCACAAATCATAGAATCTCTGCCAGGAGGCCACAAGGCCTTGAAGCAGCATCCTCGAGCCCCTTGCGGGGCTCGCAGAAGACGGCGAGATGAGATGAGCAGAAATCATTTCGCTCTACGCTCAGATCCTTCTATCTTCAAGCGCTCTCGGCGGTGATTCAAGAAAAGCACTTTTATTTATCAGTCTGAACCTCCGGCCTAATAGTCAATAGTACACACCTAGTCGATCATGCCTCTCTCTCGTCCGTGCTGCGCTCTCGATTTCGGAACGCTACATGACGTCACCTTTTTCGTGCATGCTGCGCGTAATATATAGTTATTATACGTGAAAACGGCTTTTTCATGTTTTGCCTATTATGACGCAATTCTAAGTATCGCTTTCAATTTCACAAACGATTTGTACTTTCTTGGAATCACAGTAAAGCAGTTTCACGGAAGAAATAGGTAAAGTATGATACAACCCCCCCCCCCCCCCTCCAGTAAAAATCAGTAAAAAAATCGAGCTTTACTTAACTTACTACAAAATAAACAGCTACGAGGGCGGAATGTAATAAAAATATTCAATCGTTTCCACTCCAATTGAGTTATAAAATCTACAGAACCGATTTTTAGAATTATGTTATACTTTTAAGATTTTTTTTCTAAATTGAACTTTATTAAATTTAAATTTATATCATCTAGATTCTAGAATTTATATTTTTATTTGGATTTATTTGTTAAATTGTTATTTTCGTTCGTTTTATTCAAAAGGATTTTTAAAGGTTCCCTTGATTTAATTTGTTTTGTATTTTGGCTTGAAACTTAAACATGTCTTTTTTTCTTTTTGGAAATTATCTTGCATGCCAATCCTAGGTAGACTCGTTTACGTTTAAGAGCGACTCTGATCACTTGCTTTTAGGTGGTACGGGTGCCAGCTAACCTATTCAGGTAACCCAAAAAAAAATGACTAATTGTTTCATGTGGAATTTTAAAACTTCCAACCAATATTTTTAGTTTTTGCACGATATTTTTAGTATTGCTTTACAGCGCTGTTATCTGAAGTAGCTTTAATGCTGCTGTGTTGGAAAAGATTTGATCCTTATTAAAATAAATAATTGTATGATGACTCGTCAAAAGATGTCAGAAATAGTAGATTGTATCTAATGGCTAAAGCTTTAAAGTATCATCATTGGCAATCTGTGACGAGGTCGTCAGAGATAGACATGGATGGCGCGTTGGCGCTCAAGCCGCAGGTAGCGGGCTTGAATCCCGCCAGAGAAAAAAGGTTCTATGGATGTGTATTAAATATACACTACAGCATAATATTATAATAAAAATCTTCAATAATATAATTTTTCGATATTATGTATTAATATAAAAATATTAAATATATTATCATGTATTTTCGTTGCCTGGTACCCGTAACACAAGTTCTTCGGAAACTTACTACGGGACCAGATTGATGTGGTATAACAAACGTCCATAGATAATATTATTATTATTACCTGCAAATGTAAATTCTAGCGAAGCTGCGAGCAATAGTATCTATCACCAAGGTTTTAGGCATCAGGAATTTTATATATAATAGCGCGAGACACAAGCCAGCTGAAAGATCAGAAATAGCAACGAAATAATGATAATGCGTTGTCATACTTCTATATCTGGTGTATGTTATGTCCTTATAATATTATTGTAGATCTCGAATAAGAAAAATAATATAAGCCACTTTCAACAATCTATAACAATTATTTGGTTTTTTTCTCTCTCGTAGTCTCGTAGTCTCATTTTCTCTTTATTTTTTTTTTATTAACATCCTCTGGTTTGTTTTGGATATTGCGGGCTCTAAATTTATTTACTTATTTTATCTTAGGCTAGTGTGTATAAGACTAGTAATAAATGTATGTAATTTAGTATGTAAAAATTGTAAACTACATTTTGAATGGAGCAACCCAATAGAGTTTCTTGCTAAATTCTTCTTATATACTATACTACTTTAGTAGCATGTATTGTCTGTATTTTTTTTTTGTAAAATAATATTTAAAAAGACTAGTTCCACTGAGTTTGTTTCGCCGGTTCTTCTCAATGGACTTGCTTTGAAACCGGTGGTAGACTCAATTAACGTTCAAAAAGATACTTTGATGGTACTACTTTGAATAAAAAAAAAATGATTTTGATTCTCCAAAAGTATCATTTCATTAATAGTCTCATTTAATCTCTTTATTTTGCGTTCGAGCTATTATTTTTTACATAAAAAAAGGAGTTTATGTTATATATTATGTTGATGGTGCGTGTTGGATATGAGTGGCAAGGGATCGATTATCTTGACGTTCATTGAGGGAGGCTTTTATTCGGTTGTGAACTGATAAAGTCTGAAGAAATGTTTTTTATGTAAAGACGTTTGTTAACATCATATTGAAATCGTTGAAACAAACATTCTCTTAATAAACAGGAAAACTAAATCTATAATGGTAAATAGTGACATTTCCTTATGCAAAATAAAAAGTAGGAACAAGATTGCTTCCTGGAGTAACGCCAAAGTGTGTCTGACCCAATATCGTTTATACTGGTAAAGAATTTAAATTTTATTCCATTTTATTCTGGCAAAGTCAAATAGTGGCTTTATACGCGTATTATAGATTAAGAAAATTCGAGAAACACTAGAAATATAATAAAAGAAGTAAATAATTCTACCAGAAACATTGGTTTAAGCTCTCTCACTTCTGGCTATACAAAACATTCGTATAATTATGTATTATTTCCACGACTCTTATCATGACGTACTAGTTGAGTTTCGAAAATGGAATGACACATAAGTTTTTAATTTTTTTCATGCAATTAATCACGTGGTCCATCCTATACATTTTATCATTTCGAACTTCGCCAACGCTTTCTTAATGGCATTTTGGCTGGGACCCTGAACCGGTGAGGCGACTGCGAGACGACGAGGTATCTGACACAACTTAGAAATTGAGTAAAATGTGATACCCCGTGGTAAGACTATGTGTCAGACTTTCGGGCTTCGATTCATAATATTATGTAAAGTAATAATTTCAGAAGAGGTGGTTGCTCACTAAATATGACATGACTCGTTCTTAAAAATATCACAGATGAAAGGATCGAGGGAGAGAGAGAAAGAGGTAGACGTGAAGTTATATGGAACAGATAACGAAGGTACAAGGATAAAGTAACATTAAAAAAACGATAATGAAGTTAGAAAGCAGGGGCAAAATTTATGGAATTGACATAGGTCGCGCTAAGCACTCGTTATCGTAACAAAATCACAAACTGTCTATTGGTTATCGATCCTTCTTGTCAATATCTTGGCTAGGAAATTGTCATTGATAGCTCAGAGACGATGACGAATTTCGGTATCTTTCCGCTACAAAACTATGTTACTTTGTCTAAGCCCTCAGGTAGTGTCGTATCGCGAGGTGAATGTATTGGTGGAGAGCAGGGATGACAGGCGATTACTCTATCAACAAGAGCAAGGCTCTCAAACAGAGGAATCAAAGGGTCATTTGGTGGTTGCCATTGTCGATCCTGGCTGGCAGCGGTGGGAATGAGTGGACCAAGTTCAAAAAAAGAGGGAGATAATAATTTCAGAATTACTTTTCAATATATTTTGAAAATTGTTTAAGTTACAATAATTATTTATTGCAGGTTATAATTGACCTAGATAATACATAATTTATTTACTGCGTCAGCTATTGTTAAATATTATAATTATTATGTTCGATTTTTTCCAAAAATAATATTAATTAATTATTTTTCTGTTGAGAAATAAGACAAACGATCACTAGCTTGTGTAAACGCCCAATTAGTTTTTAAAGAAAGCCGTTAAAAAGCCAACGGTTGGATGGCGTTGGTTCAGTAATTGGGTGCGGAAATCAACCATCACATGAAAGAACAGCAGAACTATGGAGTCAGCTGCTGGATTTTAGGGTTCTGCTTCTTAAAATTACTAAACGGAACCATACAAGATTATGATATGTAGGTGTGTGTGACATAAAATTTGGCAAGAACCTAGGAAATATTTAATAATTTAAGTTATTTAATAAATACAATATATTAATAATTGTTCTAATTATTAAAACAACATTATAATAGTAGAGGGGTAATCGAACAAACGATTCATTTGATGGTTAGAAATTAATGACACCCGTAAAAACCCGCTATACTAGAGGAGAAACAGATGTGTAGCAGGCCTTTCAATTATCAATAATATGCTCTTTCCATGAAGGTCCCTGAGTGCCACCCTATATTATTGCAGTACTTTTAATACTTTTTACGCAATTCTCAAAGAAGATATGATGTCAACAAAATTCTTATATCAGTATAATATTAAATTTCTAAAAATATGACACAAACTAATGTAATAAAATTCCAACGGAAATTCCAGTGTCTTGTAATAAACGAAATACATAATCTTCTTTGCGAGTTTTCATTTTGTTCAAGAAATAATTAGGATCTACAGCTCAAGGACAATCTTCTTTTGCTGTCTTAAGCGAAGGTTACGCGGTCATTCTTAAATCAATCATTGACTTTCGTTGTACTCATCGTATATATATATAGTACTAAAACTACGTAATTCGAGAAGTATAGTCCGCGCCACTTATGAAGTCATGCGACTAATGCCCGAACTAAATTTGACAAGATTGATATCTTGACATCTGTCTGGAGTAAGAAGTTGGGATATTTTAAATTGTTTTGCGTGAAATATGGAGCATATAATATAAAGCAAGGTGTAAAAAGTGAAGGCCGTAATATAATGATCATTAAAGTGAAATAATTTTGTGAATTAGAAAGTAAAAATAAACAACAATTAACCCCGTTGAATAATATGTTTATAAATGTCACTGCCATGACAGGCTAATTTTAGAGATGCCAGAGTCACTCATTTTTCCCTAATTTATGGTTAAAATATTATCATTAACTCTTTACCTACATTTATCTTATGATATTTTATATGAATAAAATCACAAGGTAAAAGAATTAAAACCTTGCTTAGATGAATTATATTTTCAGGTGTTTCTGTAAAAAAAGGTCGAATAACAAAAAAAGTAACAACGGCAGCAATTACTTCTGAGAAAATCGTCACTCCTTGCAAAAGCTGAACACAAACGAAGAAGATTGTTTTAGATGAATTCTACTAATCGGTTGTACGTAAAAAATACAAACGAAATATTTAAAAAAAATGTTTTATTTTACTAAAACCTGGCAGGGAGATTTTTATTTTGCTGCTATAATTATTTTTGTCATTATTATCATCATCAGTCTTTATCAATGCACTACTGACCATAGGCCCTAAAATTATTTAATTTTTTTATTCTACTTGACTTAGTGGAAAATCATTACACTATACCCGGACTTTTAATTCGATTCCAGTTTTGACAATTTCAGTGTTGCAACGTTATGACAAGTATTAAATAGTGTCGTTGCGAAATTATTCGATACGGAAATGGAATATTTCCGAATCGATTTCTCTCGATTATAGTAGTATATCTAAACAACTACTACTAATAATATATCTAAACAACTACTACTTTTAATAGACACAATAAGTATATGAGGAAATTAAATATTTCTGAATGAATTTAGTTATGACCATTAATTTTATTAAGGATCTGAGAGTTTTCTTTATTAATTGTTTGTAAAATAAATAAAAAAAATGATAATGAAGGATTAAGAGAAGATAAACAAAATGGCAATAGCTGCACGAGCGCACACGCATTGCATATACAGAAAACTATCTATCTAGGCTATTTTATTATAAGTTTTGTTTTAATATAAAAAACTAAAACATTAACTTTTTATAAAATAAAGCAGTGATTACTAATTAATATATAATTATTATGAATAATTATGTATTTATTAAAATAAAAATCAATAATTTAGTCTTTAATTGGCACACCAATATTATGATTGCATAAACATTAATCGCGATTGTTTATCGATTTTTGTGTTCATCACTACACCATTATGTGTGGTATCATTATTTTACAAAATGACAGTAGCTAATGTCAAATGTGGAATCGAATTATAATTCCGAGTATAGAAATTAGCAACATTGAGTTATGAGACCGCAGCGCCGCGTCTATCGGACTTCGTAAGTGACGCGTACTCTATGTCATATTTTTAAACATAAATATCGTACTCCGACAAATAAAATAAAGACCGAAAATGTCCTATTTGAAATTAAAACTCTAATAATCGTGTGTATGTATAAGAAATTAATTTATTACATCTTAATATTCTTATACAATACTCTTATTATATTAAATAATAAAAAAAAGATTAACATGAATATTGAGATTAAAATTTTAAAAAATCTTTCATCAAAGTGTGACCGTAACGATATTCTTATTGATTTTACTGCTAATGAACACCAATAAAAGTTGCGCTTCTAAAAAAAAGGTATAACAACCACTAAATTTAAAAAAAATAACAATAATATAATTATCATTGTTCAGTACTGTAATAATGTCATTTAGAAACACAATATTAGACTGTGATATTAGTATTTAACTCTAGCCAAATTTCAACCTAGCACCTGTCATTGTGTAGTTCTGATTGTGGAAAGATCGTCTGATTATTTTGAAAATAGAATCCATTAGTGTATTAGTTGATATCACACGCGAATCAGCGTACAACTGAAAATACGAAATAATTTAATTCATACTTTAGTAAAGTGTATTGAAATACCTATCATATTAAACTTTCACGAATGTTATCGTGGTTTATTCAGTTTTAAGGAGCGACGGTAGTCCATTGGTGGACGGACTTGGCCTCTTATGCGAGGGGTTCCGGGTTCGATCCTGACTCGTACGTTTGTGCTTTGAAATGGGTTTTTCTAAATTTCTAAATGCACAAGAGACCATCGTTCGCTCACCGGTGAAAGAAAACATCGTGAGGAAACCTGCATGCCTGATGAGATTGAAAGTCTTTGAAGGTATGTGAAGTTCACCAACCCGCACTGGGCCAGCGCGGTGAACTATTAGCCCATTACCCTCCTCGCCTGATTTCGAGGAAGGAGACGCGTGCCCAGCAGTGGGACATATAAAGGTTGATACTTTATTCAGTTTTAAGTGAGCGTATAAATGAATCAGCTGTCTGTATACATTTATACACTCAGTTAAATTCGCGAAAGTTTATTACATGATCTATTTTAGATTATTGTAACTGTCAAAGACAAAAGTTCCTTAACAAATCACTGAAGAAACTGGCTCAGTACTTGATTGTAGTTTTTTTATAGATGATAATAATATTATTATGGTAAGTATTTCGTAAGATAAATCGGAATTCTAAATAAAGCCTTATCTCTAATAACGTCCAATAAACTATAACTGATTTATGGAATGCGAATCATCAATAATATTATAGTTTAGTAAATAAGTAACTATGTCCAAAGTAAAATTGATTATAATGTGCACGTCAGATTCAGATAAGATAAGATAAGAAGCTCTATCAACAACAACAACGTGAGGACTGTTTGGTAGCGGCCGGACTAAAGCCCTTATCTTATGAATCTGGCCTTGCCGGGGCCAGTCTGACGCTGAGGAGATCCTCTTCTCTGCCTGACGGCACTCGCTGTGGTTTTAATGGTGTAGTCCACCGATGTCAATCCCCAAACACGCCAGTGTGCCTACCTGAGGCCCCGATATAGTGCGAAATCATTTTCACTGCGATATAAAAAAAAAAGGAAGATATAATTATCCAATGAAAGGTGTACATTGTACTAATGAGAATATTGGAAGTACTAAGTTACACCTAGGTATAGTTTATGTATGCTCAGTACTCGGTGGTCTCTAACAACGCCTGCAAAAATAATTCAACACAAAAGCTCACGGTTTTTACTTTAAATAGCATTAAATGTTTCATATTCGGGCTTATTTTCCAAAATACCTTTGTAATCCAGCAAAAACCTGTGCGAATTGAAATAAAAATTATACAGATTATGTGCGGGTTTTAGTTAAATCCTGCTAAACAAATCATGCCTACCGTAAAGGTTTGCAGGTTTGGTTTTAGAAAACCTTGCATTTTTTTATAATGCTTACATCATCATCATCAGCCTTTATCCGTCCACTACTGAAGATAGGCCTCGCTCAATGACCGCCAAGACGACCGATCCCTTGCCACTCGCATTCAACGCGGACCGGCCACTGCACGGAGACCGCATTGCCTCCTGGTTGAAGGCAGACAAACACTACGTCCACCTAAACGCGGCCTCCACATTTGAACATTAATGGTCGATGGGCCATCCGTTCTTGTAAGTGTGACCGGCCATTTCGTAAATGATTTGTCACCACCACTTTGAGCACGGAGATGAGGCAGAAAGTTGCCTTCTTCGGTCATTTGATGATTTGATAACATAATTTTTATAATCGCGACTTAAACATCTTAAAATGACTTCTCACCATCAGCATCATCATCATCATCACCATAATCATAATCATCATAACCGTCATCATCATTATTATCACCATAATCATAATCATCATCACCATCATCATCATTATCACCTTAGCACGGGAGCAGGTTGTCGTGGTGTAAAAGCGTCCATAGATATTATCATATAATTTATGTGAAATACTAGACGAATACGGGTTGATGATGATAGTTTATAAGGGCTTGAATAATCGGCTTTCATTAATTTTGGTATATAGGTCGAGTACCCCAAACCTATGCGGCGCTGTTTTCAAACAAGCCTCGTTGAATCCCTTTAATTAGTTTGATGAAGAATAATTTATTAGTTTGGTAACGGTTATAATTAATGAGTCAATATTTTTAGACCTTATACAGGCATTTCGTGTAAGCTGAATAGGCAAACGAATGACCTATCAGTCCTATCGTCAAAGACTGAACGTCATCTGAGACTAGCTCAGTCAAGTCAGTAAGTAAAAGTTAAGTTTTTTTTAATATCATAGGAGGGCAAATGAACAGCCGTAGCCTTGCGATTATCGATGCCCATTAACATCAACATAACCGGAGGTCATGCAGATGCGTTGCCCTCCTTTTCCCTATTCGCCAATGGGCTACCGGACACTCACAAACCGCACGAAACGCGACAGCATAACTGTCACTTTACGCCGGTATTACGTGAGCGAGAGGTACCACCCCGGTCTTGCCGGCCCAATACGGCTGCAAAGCAGCATGGCACTACAATATCTTTACAAAATTTATAAAATTTCATTTTAATCGATCAAAAATAATAATAAAAATGTATACCGAAATAATTATTTCCTTATACCTCGAATAGAACTTGAAACCAACGTTTTTATGATAAGGAACTTCTATCCTATCTGTTGTCTAACGACACCGCATGGATTTTTGATGATCATGCCGTAACTAACCAGGCACGTGGGGCCCATTATAACAAAAATATGAAAATTCCAAAGGGATTCTCCGTGAGTATTATTACATTACATTTTACATTATTACATAATAAAAAGTTACGGTAACGACTCGGCTTAGTAATTTGGAGAACCTCCGTGGAGCCAAAGGTAAAACCGGGAGTAAAAGCATGTCATAAAATATCGTTTCTCGTGAAAACAACAATGGCGACCAAGGGCCTTCCTTCTAATGATTAATACACCACGCTAAGTGTTAAAAGCTTATAATAATATTTTTTATCCTTACAAGAATTTGATTCATCTATAGCAATCATCACCACCACCAGTGCTGGATCTGCAGGCAATAGGCTGGTCTCGGCGAAAGCCCAGCCTCCTCGTAAGGGGGCCATTGAGTATGAGTAGTTTTGTGTTTGACGTCTTGGAGAACAGTACATATTAACTTGAGCTAAAATTTTATGTATAGAGAATAAAGTACAGAGTGTACTTTTATGTCATATCGATAAATCCCTGTTAAATTTTATTTGGTACTTAATTAATTAAAAAGTTAAAGTTCACTACCAAATACCAAACCGAAACATAATTGAGTGTAACCTCAATTACAGTCGACAACCACAATGCAAATGTAATATATGTATCGCAGGCAACTAACTTAATTAGCATTTCAATCAACAGTCTAGCCTCTTTACTAAACTTATTTATAGCGGCCTGAATGATATTCAGCTGTAAAATTTAATAAACTGGCTAATGATAAGGTGGCGGAAATAAAAAATAAAAAAAAACAAATAAATTTCAATTCTAAAATCAAATTCATTACATTAAACTTTGGGAAAAATCTGTTATTTGCCGACGCCAATAGAATGCGGAAAGCTAAAAACACGGGCGACTTCACCTTCCAAAAAAAAAAACACACACACACACACACACGCACGCACGTGAATTTAAATATTAATGTGCTCATCAGTCTTTTTGACCGGTATCTGGGTACCTTCTCGGATAAGGATTTATGTGGGACTTACACTTGACCAGTGTATCCCAAATTAAAACCACCGCAAACACTTTTAGCCAATTTTTTAAGGGTCCCGAATCGTGAGGTCATCTGCATTTCCTACGGACATACAGACACTTTTCGCTGATTTTATTAATGTTTCTTCCAGTCCTTTTTATTTTGTTTATTCGAACGAGGAAATGTCAGAAGCCCTTGTTTTTAATATAGGCTGAAATATTATTTTCATATTTGAGTCTCATTCTTGCAGACAGCCCTTTTTATCAGAGAAAGTAAGTATTCTATTTATTTCAATTCAAAACAATACTTACATAAAATAAAACTTATAAAATACTTTAAGCACGCTACAATTGAATTAAATAGTTATTTATTATTATTTAATTTATTATTTATGAATGCTAATGTGAGTTTGTATGTTTGTTACGTTTTAACGTAGACTTGGCCGATGACTATGAAACTTTCTACACATATTTTCGAAGCTATTGCAAAGGATAAAGGATACTTCAAAATTAAAAAAAAAATATTTTTATGAAAGATAAAAAAAGAAAATTTCTTAGATGTATTAGTCATCCGCAATCCCAATAATGCCTTAAGCCATACAGTGTATAGGAAGCATACCCATACTGATAGGTACCTAAACGGCGAATCTCACCACCATCCAACACAGTTAGCTACCGTGGGTAAATCTTTGTTTCAGAGAGCACAAGGGATCTGTGATGAGCAGCACTTGGAGACCGAGCTTCAACATGTCAAGCAAGTACTGCGGGACAACAAGCTTCGGGTACCCCGGCTCCATCGCAGTGAACGTGTGAAACCAGCCACCGTCGAGCGAGTACCTGCTGTGCTACCGTTTATGAAGGGAGTCACTGACAAAATTGGCTACATCCTAAAGCGAGCTTCTATTAAAACATATTTCAAGCCGCCAAAAAAGATAGGTCAATTCTTACCATCTGTCAAGTGTCATATACCCTTACAAGATGCAGGAGTATACAAACTTGATTGTGACTGTGGTCTCTCATACATAGGACAAACAAAAAGATCAATAAAAACTCGCGTAAAAGAACATATAGCTGACTTAAAACACCGTCGCTATACTAAGTCAGCAATCTGTGACCATAGCCTAGACAACGCTCGCCATTATATTAGATTTGATAAACCACAAGTCCTCGCAAAAGAACACCGATTCCAACCAAGGATGATTCGCGAGGCTATTGAAATTAAAAAACATCCTAATTTCAATAGAGAAGATGGCTGGCCATTACCACCTGCTTGGGATCCCATAATAAATATAATAAAATCAAAATCCAAGCATAACATGTCACAGACTAAAGACTTAGTTAGCACCTTCTGCATAGATAGGACTAAATAAAATATTGTTGTATCATAGGGTAGTTTCAAATAAATTTGTAACAGTAGGACGTCTGACACCTCAGTCCTCCCGTGACCATGGTTGCTGTAAAGTTTCCGAAACGTCGGGCTTGTAAAAAGCTAAATAAACCGCGATAAAATCCGTAAAAGTTGTTTCATTATAATGAGTGAAATTCGCGTAAACATAAGAAAACAATAAGATAAAAAAAATCAAATTTTATTGGGTTTAATCATAGAAATCTAAATAATAAGGTATAATTATTATTATTCGTCGAAAAAACATTTTTTTTAATTCAACAAATTCGACGCTATCTAGCGACCAGCGTTACAATATATGAAACAAGGTGCCACTTCTCAATATTAGATCACTTTCAAGTCTATATACAATTGACTATAGCTTTAGCTATTTGGAATATTTATACGATTGTGATTCCATGTAAATTGTCAGAAACTGTGGACACCCTGTAGTTTCATCTATAAAACAATAATTAATGGCAATAGCTCCTTATACAAGCCGTTCATAAAAGATCAAGAAACTGCAATGATTTTTCGTCTATTTTGTCTAGATATTTATGTTACATTGACCACATCATGTGTTGACATGGCATGGCATGGATTATATTAATAGTCACATCCTTGTAACAATTATGCATAGATAACGAAATTAAGTTACACAAATAATACCCCAATTAATTATTAACTCATTCAAGTACTGGATTCAAGTCCTTAACTTATCTTACTATTCTTACTAATATTATAAACGTGAAAGTTTGTGAGTATGGATATTTGTTACTCTTTCACGTAAAAACTACTGAACGGATTTTAATGAAACTTTAAAATAATATAACTTATACATTAGAATAACACATAGGCTATAATTTATCCACGTACTCCCACGAGATTGGGAAATGCGAGGGTGAAACCGTGGGGCCCTGTTAGTGTGACATAATTCTTCTTTTTTCATTACTATCTGAATAATTTCAAGATGGCTGATCTTCTGCCAGTGTTGAACTACATAAAGGTCGATGTCCTATTTAGTTGAAGTCAACTTAAGCGACAGCTTAATCATCATCATCAGCCTCTATCTGTTCAAAGCCTCAATGAACGCCAAGACGGCTAACACGGAGGTCGACATCCCGCCTTTTTAAAAACCGTCCAACACTTCGTTTACCTAAATGAGAGAGTCTAATTAAAATAATAAAATTTCAAATTCAAATTAGGAACACGGGCTATAAATAAAATATAATAAAGAACCTAATAAATATAACATTAACAGACACCTTTGAAGTTGTACAAGTGTTTTATTGGAATTCCATAACAAAGAACTTTTTCTCGCAAGAAATTATCATTTGTCATAAACATAAATTCGTATTACCCCATCATCATCATCACTGACCCACTGCTGGGGCTTCCTCGAAATCAAGGGAGGAGGGAGTCAAGACCAATCACGGAGTGGTAAACTTCACACTTGAAAAAACTTTTTAATGTCATCAGACAAAAAACCCATAAGAACACAATTTATTATATACTAGCGGACTCGACAGACTTCGTTCTATCAAAACAATTAATTTGCAATAAATAAAATTGCAATCTCAAATTTGAGAAATAAACTATCCTATCTTTTAAGTTGGAGAAATGCACACATTTTAAAAGAAAAAAACATTAAAATCGGTTAAGTGGTTTAGGAGTCCATTGAGGACAAACATTGTGACACGAGATTTATATATATTAAGATTACTAGAATTATTATATTTTCATATCAAACAGAATGTTTATAAAAACGTTTAACAAGGTCTGTACTTACGAACATTATTGTTATAATATTTCTTGATTTTTTTAATGTCGTAAGCTAGTGCCATTAAGTACCATACAATAAGTATCATTTTCTATTATATTCGTTTAGCGTTTATGCTACTTATCTAGAGGGGACTAATTACATACGTTTTTACAAACAAAACCATATACTTTAAGTATGTGTCTGTATAAACGTTCGTAAAAGATTTGGCGATAACCCTATGGCATTACATTTTTAGCGTTTATCGCAAACGAGTTTCGGAGCGTTTGCCACTTGTCTGGGGCTGGGGTTTTAAATGTTCTTACTAGGATCGAACCCACACCTCTGACTTCGAGGGCGAATAGACACACAGACCAGACGAATATTTATAAAACCCACCTTAAGTGCCTCCGGTTGGAATCGAACCAAGACCATTCGCTTCGAGTCCATACTCACTACACTATCGTCTCTCGCTTATCCCTTACAATGTAACATTTTATATCCGCAGAATTTCATCTCACGCTCAAACTCGGATTAAATATAAAGCAATATGGGCAATACCTCATGCGATACATCAAAAGGTTGTGTAGTTCATGTGATGTGAAAACTTTGCGAGTTTTTCTTATCCCCTACCATTTTCCCTAAGGTGAGGAATATTTTGAAGCGAGTTTTGTAATATGTTCAGGTCGCACCGAAATATAGATCACCGCGCGGACTCTTTATTAATGCTTTAATATGGCGACGACATCTGTGACTCAATGGTTAGCGCATTGGCGCTCAAGCCAGAGGTTGCCGGCTCAAATCCCGCCAGGAAATAAAAAAGTTTCTGTGTTCCTGGGTCACGGATGTATATTAAATGTGTATAATATAATATAAATATGAAATATTATATTATGTATTTATAGAAAAAAAGTATTAAATATTTGTATTTCTGTTGTCTGGTCCCCGTAACACGTTCTTCGTAAACTTATCATGGGACCAGATTAACGTGGTGTTAAAAGCGTCTATAGAAAATATTATTATTATACTTACTATCATACTATAAAGGTTTGCTTCTTTCAGGTTCCTAGGCGACATTTTTTTATTTAGTCGGAATGGTATCAAATTTATCTTCAAATGGAGTAAATGTATAAGTTATAAAACATAAACATTGATCAAATACAACCAAGACCACTGCCAAGAGAATCTTCGTATTGCCCAGATATGTCAGTTAGAGAATTCAAAATGCACCTTACCTAGAGTATATTATTTTGGGCCCTGGATAGAGCTTCTCAAGACGAAATCATATTGCTATAATAGTATGCTCGTAGCTTGGACCTGACAAAATTGAGGCCCCGTTAACTAAATCATGGTACAAGACATCTCGCAAGTATAAAATAAACTCGATTTTAACTCGTGAATGAAAATTATTCAAATCGAGAAACAATAATAGGGGCGCATAATATATTGTTATTATACTAACTAAACACCGTTCAACTTTGATTAACTCATCGTTATTTTGAAAACTCGCTTGTTTGCAATGTTAGTTACTAGTTTTATTAGACTGTTTCATAAACATGATAAGATTCACAACAATGTGTCAAATCTGTGTATCGAAATAATTTAAGTTTCTCTAATTAGTAACAATCAAGCAGCTGCTACGTTTGCTTTTTAACCGACTTCAGAAAAAGAAGAAGGTTATCAATTCGTCTGTATGTTTTTTTGTTTTTTTTTCTATGTTTGTTACACGATTACTCCGCTGCTTGGGAATGGATTTTGGTGTTTCTTGTTTTGTTTGAAAGCTTCTATTTCCGAATTGGTCCCATATTAAATTGATCGACATCTGATCAGCGGTTTTTAAGTTATTTTCAATAATGCTTATTTGGTTGGTTTTGTATACCCAGACGATTTTCTCATTTTATTACTTGTCGATGTAATATGAATAATATGAACAAAAACCACTGAATAGGATACTTTGGAAAGTATCAAAGTATTGTGAGGTCATCATCTCCAACTCTCATCCGTCCACGGCTGAACATAGGTTCCCTCAATAAACGCTAAGACGACAATCCCTTACCACTAGCATCCAACACAGATCGGAAACGCAAAAATTTTGCAAGAAAAAATAAAAACTATGTATAAACTTGAAACTAAAAAATACAAAATAAAATTAATTTTAAATAAAAAACCAAAAACCGACTTCAAAACTATACCTTAATTAATGATGATGATGCAACAAAAACATTTAAAATAATATTGAAATACTTCGAAGAGAAGTAGAAGACGTATACTATTTAAAATCGGGTATTTTTGGAGTCGGTACCAGCCAAAACATGTCTGCCCTTCACAGGCATCTTCTCAATACTTGGTGTATGTGATTGATCATTAAAATATCCTCTTTGGCTGGCACCGACTCCAAAAATACCCAATTTTAAATAGTATACTTCTACATCACTTCGAAGTATTTCAATATTGTTTTAAAATTTTTAGTTGCACATTAATTAAGATATAGTTTTGAAGTCGGTTTTTGGTTTTTTATTTAAAATTAATTTTATTTAGGGGTCTGTTTTAAATAATGACAAAATAGAATTTTCATTATTGGATCAATTCCAAGCTTATTTGTCAAATTACAACCTTTATAGTGCTATCCAAGAAATTTTGTAAGATGCTAGACATGACAGCATGAGGAAAGAATTCAGATATTTTAGGTTTTTTGCTATATAAGTTTTTTTATGCCTATAATATGTCCTGATTAAAGGCAGATATACTAAGAACGATAGAGCTAGGCTAATACGTATTAGAGACAGAATCCTCCATAGAGTTATGGAATGACGTCATTCTTAGAATAAACTCTCTAAAATATTATAATATAATTTAGCAGCGGATCTGTTCTGTGATCTGTACCCAGAATACTTAGAACAGCTAAAACTAAAAAAATCCATACCTTTAATAAATAAAAACAATTGAAATGAAAGTTTTACTATTAAATCAATAAAACTTCTAATCTTAAACTCATCCATCTTATCTCTTGGTTTCTTATTAATAAAGCGTATTTGTAGTTTTCAAACGATTCCATAAACACCAGCGACATAGAATCGTTATTTGAAACTTTACTTCATCATTTATTCAGCATATTGACTGTTGATGGACCAACAAAATTATTTATCAAACGGGATTTATCAAATATATTGAACGTGTGTCAACATGACCCATGTACGGGGCAAACATCGCAAAATAAACGTTTTAGTTTAGACCACTATTAGCCTTTAAAATGATGTGTAGAATATTATTAGCATTTACTAGCTGAAGGTTTTGCTTCGACGCTTTGGTGATTACTTGTGTCGGACGGCCCAAAGGGAGCCGACGACTGGATGTCACGATTGTGGTGTGGCGGTGGACTCTGCCGAGCACACCCTCGAGGTGTGCCCGAGATGGGCGGCGCTGCGTCATGATTTGACGTCTGTCATCGGAGGGGACTTGTCTTTGCCGAGCGTCATCACCGCGATGTTTGGCTTTGACGAGTCCTGGACGGCAATGGCCTCCTTCTGCGAGACAGTGATGTCCCAGAAGGAGGCTGATGAACGGGTGAGAGTGGAGGCCGCTGACGTGGCCTCCCCCCGTAGACGATGAACGGGGGTGCGTCGGAGGCGCTACTTAATGCGCTTCCAGTAACGCCCCTGTGTTCGTGTCGGGCTCGGGATGGGTACCCGGGCCCCGCTAGACACGACGTCGTGGGGACTGCCAAGTCGTAGCCGGGCAGTCCCCGTATAGTGGAGAATCTGATCTTGCCGGGACCAGTCTCTCGCTGAGGGTTTCCCGTCACCTGCAGATCCAGGTCCACTGCGTCATCAAAAAAAAAACGTGTGTTTGTATGTTCTGTATGTTTTTGTGTGATATATCAAATGGTCCGGGAGCCAGGTGAAAATTTGGTTAATTATTTCGACCCGAGAGATAATTCGTGAGTCGTATCAGAGAACTGTATCATAAAGCTTCGTGAACGTCAGCTGGCGCGCGGTTGGGGGGATGAGCGGTGGGAGCCTCCCACGCAGGAAGAAAAAAAATCAGTCATTTCCTCTCAGCTCAAATATTTGATAAATTGTAGTTAACCCAATATCTCACGAAATAAAATAATCAGCTGGTTATGACATGGTACATTGTACGTCAGCTGGTGACTCGACAATGAAATTTTTTTTCACGTTCAGTGGATTGGTTTATCTGGTTGGTTTATCCTCATGCATATCACTAAATATCGCTTGAGACGAACTTGGCCATGAAGACCTGTTACTGGCTCCCGGGTTAAAAATGATCTATCTAGTTGGAAGTAACATAAAAGTATCAACCCATGTAAGTGCCACTACTGGGCACTGGTCTCCTCAAAATCAGACGAGGCTACTTGGCCATAGTTCACCGTTGTGACGGCCTAATGCGATGGGTGACTTCATACACTTTTAAACGACTTTCAAAACAGGCCTGCAAGTTTCCTCACAATGTTTTCCTTCATTGTTGAGCGAGCAGTGGTGTCGTATTCAATCTCTTGCCCACATGAAATCGGCGTAAAGTCACAGCTAACCTGTCGTATTTCGTGCGGCTTGTGAGTTTCCGTTGGCCCATTGGGGGGGATACGGAAAATGGTATGTGAATGTTAATGGACGTCGATAGTCACAAGACCTCGTCTGTTCGTTTGCCCTTCTGTGCTATAAAAAAAGTGCACTACGAAATTTAGAAAAATCCATCAAGGTTCTACTTCAGGATCCAACCCGGACCCTCTCGTCGAAAAGACCATCGCTCTCGATCTTGGGGCTTTTTCCCTAGCACTTGACCTTATATACATTAATATCGTGACAGGTAGACATTTTACCTATTCGACATAAAAGTAATGTGAGGTGGTCTACTTTGATAATTAATGATAAATTCACTCTGGTCTGTGTATAGCCGATGTACAAATGTAGAGTATATCTGCATGACCTTTTATTATTACCCAAAAAATAGTAAGGCCGTTTCATGGAGAGAATAAACAGCCTACCTAGACATGTGGCAAGTACTCCGAATCTATTCAGTTGCGATTAACGCAGTGTTGATGCAAAAATGTACGATTTTGTTTCAGTTTTGGTGTCTTTTCCATACAATAAGTATTTCTGTTCTATTCGTTTAGCGTTTGAGCCACTTGTCTAGGTTCTAGGTCTTGTTTGGTTGTATATGCAGCAATAAATCTCTCCCACCCATAAAGTACACTTGATGAGTACATCAATCCACACAGACCTAACAGAAACAATAGCATAATACAGTCCTCAAATAATAAGAAACGGTTTTACCCATAAAACTAGACTCTTTAATATTACTTATGTAACATGTAGAACGAAAACAGTGTGTGTAAAAGGAAATTAATCACGACTCACACATAAAATAAAACAAATGCATGTCGGACAACGCAATTGAGACGCCGCATGTCTGGACATAAAAAACATGGCGCCGTAGACTGCAGCTGAAGACACGGCTGACCGGGACGTCTTAAGCCTTGACCGAGTATGTAATATATAGTTTTCTTTACACTAGAACCGACCACGTGAATATAATGTTAAGTAACTAACTCAGCATGCTATAATATTTTATAGTTTTAAAAAAATCTGCGTAAATAGGACATTATGCGGGTGACGTATCTCAAGACAAAATTCTCCTTAAAAATGAATAAAAAAAACTTATTAAAATAATTAATCATTTTGTAGTTTTTTTAATTATTTTGTAACGTTAGAGCTAAGAATTTTAGATTTTTGTTTAGTAGCACAACACAGCAACCAAATGGCAACTGATTCTCAGCCTGTTGTTGATCCATTTTTGAAGTGAAACTTCTTTAGAATCGTTGAAATTTCAAACCGGATGCAACGGAAAAAACAAGAGTTAAGAGACACAAATACAAAAGAGCGAAATAGCAAATGTCGGTGTGTATGTATATTGCAGACTGTTTAATATTTGTATTTGAGCATTTAACACGTGTTTCACTTCTATCGTGTGTGAATCGCACACATACCTTTTTTTATTAGTATGCGTCATGCTAACTTCACCCAAATCTGGCGTGATCGTTAATATTCCGCGATCTGCTCAAAAAAATATATTCATATTTAATAGCTAAGTAGCAATAAATTAATAAATAGATTTTTAAATTTTCGGTAATTTGGCAATGCCAGCCAAATGCCAAAACCTAAATTTATATTACTTAGAAAAAGTTTAAATTAGATATCCAATAAGTAGTTCTATAATATTGAGTTTCTTGGTCACAGTAGATTCGTTCAAAAACCGACCAGTATTCGAGACACGTTTACGTCTCTTGTGGTTCGAGTGTAAAGTGCCTTAAATCGTAAAGTTTATAGTACACTCTGTGGTCAGACGTCTTGAGATCGAACGTGTGAACTCTGTTATAGCTATTACTAAAACTATTTAATACGTGATGAGTGTCTTGTTCAAGAGTACTAGCCACTCAGACAAGACATTCGTAGACAATGTCAAAAAATCGATCTCCGCAGAATAAAGATGAAAAACACGGTAAATGTACCGTTTGAAGTAGTTTTAGTAATGGAAATAGTCAATTTTTGACGTGACTATGTTTAATAACTGAATATTACGGGCAGCATGCACGAAAAAGATGACTTCATGTAGCGTTTCAAAAGCGAGAGCGCAGCACGAACGAGAGAGAGGTATAATTATGCCGATTATAATCGGATCAAGCGATCGGCTCAGTTAACAGTTAACATATTGTAATGTTTATTTTGTAAACCGACTCTACAGACAACCAATTTTTTTATACATAATATAATTTACTTGTACTACACTTGGATTTAATAGGGAAACTTTGTGTACATAGTTAATTTTAGTTTTTGTTTATTATAATTTTAGATATAGTTTTGTTATTTGAAGTTGAGAAAATAAATTATTGTCACTATAAAATAGGAAAACATTTATTAAATCAGAAATATATTATTTCATGCCAATTTGAATAGATTATTTAGTTTGATCTATATAAGCGAGAGCACAGTCACAATAATCCTAATGATATTTTAATGTTTATTTTTATTAATAAAGAAATATTGGAAACATGATCGGCGTTATAAAAAAAAAAAACAGTTTTAATCTGTGAAGTAGAGAGGCGAGCAACTCGTCCAGTGTAAGTAGAGCCTGAATGTAGACCACATTAGGATATCACTCTCAACGAACACTATTGAAAACCATTTTATTATCAACCGGTGGTTTTATTGGTCGAAATAAATTTTCCAGCGTCGGTTCGTGCGAAGTTCGGTGATAGAATTGATCGTAAACTGTTCCTAGGACGATTATTTACTACTTACGATTTCTTTAAAAGTATCTTTTATCGGTGTTATAGAGACAGCGGACTTTGAGCTTATGGTTAGTGTTTGTATCTTGGGTAAAATATTTTGTATATTAAAAAACAAGTTTTTTCATAATAGTACGTTTATAGACCCAGTCAGAGAGAGACTCTGATCCCGCAGACAAACTGTGTAAGCAGATTTGCGGGATACATTTATAACCCCAAAAATGATATTATTGTAGGTTTAATAATAAAAAAAATTAATGTTCATAGTACTAAGGTAAGTAATAATATACAAAGTACTAAAGTAAGTATTACTCACTACTCAGTGACCCAAAGTAGGTCTTGGCCTCCGAAACGAGAGACTTCCACCGGTCTCTGTCCTGCGCAGACCTCTGACCAATCCTCAACCTCGAGCTCACGCAGGTCAGCCTCCACCATGTCCTTTCATATCTGGGCCGACCGACTAAGTGCTGTCCACTTTGTTGTCCAAGATAATATTATACTCTCATTACTCCCCGATCCTCTCCAATTCTGACCAAGTGGTCGAGCCATTGGAGGCGGTGAGCTTTGGACTTGAGTAAGAATTATTATTAATTAATATTATAAACATTCTTTATAAAATATATGTTCGCGGAGAAATTACGAGAGATCGTATTTGTATTATTAATTTGAACTAGAAATATATTAATTATTTTGCTGCATAATTATTAAAACATTTTATGAAATACACATTGACTTTGATTCGAGTTTTTGATTCAATAATGACATACAAAACTTAATTAGATAAATAGAATCTTCTAATTAAGCTACTTTCAATAAAATGAATGGGTTCGGTCGGGAAATTCTCGATGAGTATTGATGAAACTTAAAATGTATTTTATTGATACTAGAATATTTTATAGCAAATATTTGTATCGTCAAGCGTCGATGGTTTAGTGGGTATGGACGCCTGAGTACGAGGGTCTGGGTTCGATACCTGTAGGCACCAGAGGAAAACGGGTTTTGTTTTTAAATTTCTAAACGTGTCCTAAACACGAGTCCATAGCTTGCTCTTCGGCGAAGGAAAATTGTGTAGAAACCTTCATGCCTTTGAGATTGAAAGTAATTTGTGTGATGTTTATTAAATAATTTCGATGAGAAGACCCTTTCCCAGCAGTGTGACAAAATATATGAGTTGACTTCATTCAATATTTTTAAAATGTACTATTTTTGCTGATTGTTCTTATGTTAAATTGAATCATATTTCTTTTTAACCTCTTGATGTTAATGCTGTTGTTTTTTAACCCAATGTTTTTGGTTAGGTTAAACGGCCTCGAAGTGAAACTTAGCACGCGCTTATGTTTTACTGATGAAGGTAAAAAAACGTTTGAATAAGATAAATGGATACCTATCCATTTTTTAGCAGTTTACAAAGCGCAGCGTTTTGTCAAGTACTGTTAAGATTTTCGACGTCGAGTGTTACATGCTAAATCGAAATGACCATGCCAAACTCACAACTCGAGCCAACGTTACATTTAAACGCAACGCTTATAAAGCGTTCGTGCAAACTTAACTAATACTTATAGTTTAATGACAGTTGAAACATGCCTGTACTATAGCAGAAACCCGCGGCCAACCCGCCTTACCAAACAATAACTGTTTTGCTTCATTTTTCGATTCCTTCTTACACACCGTACGGAAAAGACGCGGCTTTTCAAGACTTGGCAATAATTCCATAATCACGGTGCTGTGAAGTATCGAAACCTTGTCATCTTCGCGTTCATGTGATTCTATGTTCAGCAGTGAACGGATAAAGGTTAGATGATAGTGATCTGAAACTTAATAACGATGCAATCTGAAATGCGCCCAAGCATTCTAATGATTATTTGACAATTTAAACAATTCGTGACACAGAGTGAATTGAATTGTAATTAAGGCAGAAACACACTTACGTGTCGTGGCTTGTCGTGACGCGCCAGAAGCATATAGGTTTCATACATTTCAGACACAACACGCAAATATGTCCCTCACCATATACTTCTGGCGCGTCACGACACGCCACGCCACGTAAGTATGTTTCTGCTCTTATGAATAAATTAATGACATTTTAGGCCTTTATTTTTGTGGTACTAAAAGGTGATAAAATAAATAATGCTCTTTAATTATAGGTTGATTTAGTGAAGTTGAACAACAAACCACATTCAAAGTGGCTCTTTGGATTTTATAATGCCTAGGCTACTGGCCATTATAAATTATTTTTATGACACCGAATCGCATAGTCCGAATAGACAATTTCATTTTTGTGTGTAATTGGAATTTTGTTGTACTGATTTCATCGCTGTTTATTTTTGAACATGTAGCTTTTTTGCTGTCAAGTACCTATGCCAATAGCTGGTGTTGTAAAAACCTAGTCCAAATCTGTGAGTGCCAGTTTTATTACAAGGTTGTGGTGGCAATTAACCAGGTGGGAAATTGATTGGTAAGACTCTCTGCAGCGGACGATACGTGTTGGATGCAAGAGACAAGGGATCGGTCGTCTTGTCATTGCGGAAGGTCTATGTTTAACAGTGGATGGATACAAGCTGATAATGATGATGATGATCACAAATCGGAATCATTGTATTCAAAAAAAAATATGTGAAATTCTCACAAAGCTTTCATATAATGTAGTTTCAGTTGTCTGTAAAAATTGACATGATTAAAAATTAAGTTTAACAGAAAGGTTTTTTTTCCTTTAAAATTTAGCGAGTATTACGAAAATGAATTAATATTAATTTACGGACTTGTTCGCGGCTTTTTAAGTATTATACAAACCCGGACTTGGACACTTTACCCCAACACAGACATATATAATGTAAATGAATATGTTAAATAAAGTCTTGAATTATTTGTATCGATTTGGTCCTTTCGGTGTAAGAAGCGGCCTCATGAAGCTGTATCCAGAAGCTCTCAGTGATTTATTAGAAAACTTCTCATTGTCCTCTCGGCAGACGCTTTTATGGACAACTGTTTATGATGTAGATTATTCCCTTATTTATTTGAGTTTGCATATTATCTTACGTTTTATTCGGGCTTGGATTATTATGTGTTCTCTTTTTTTTTATGCCCGAGCAAAAGTCATACAAGTACAGCTAAATTTGTAAATAATTTACTAAACTTTTTGGATATCATTTATTTTAAATTCTCATAAATCTCACCACTTCTTAAAAAGAGGTGTCTCACTGCGGTCAATTTTAAGGGTGCTTTTTGAGCTTTTTTCGAGCTACAAAAAAGCTCATTAAATTTAAACATGCTACAGCTACAGCTGTTCACGAGATTTTGTTTACGAGTGACCTTTGTGCTCCCTTAAAAATATGAGACCTTTATACATTTATATCTTACATATAAATTATATAAAGTTAAAAAAATCATTTGTTTGAACGCTCTAATCTCAGGAACTATTGATAGGATTTGAAAGATTATTTTAGTGTTAGATAGCCAGTTAGGCTATATAAAATCTCAATAAGGTGCCGTTTTAAATCTTAGTTGAAACAGGCAAAGCTGCTGGTTACAGCTAGTAATACATAAAGCTAAAAAGTTTGTTCGTTTGAACGCTCTAATCTCAGGAACTATTGATAGGATTTGAAAGATTGTTTCAGTGTTAGATAGCCAGTTTATCGATATAGGCTATATAAAATCAAGATAAGTTGCCGTTTTAAATCTTAGTTGACGCAGGCGAAGCTGCGGGCAACAGCTAGTTTTATGTATGTATGCTAGCAGTATTTTAATTTTAAAAGGGGTATATTATTTTAGGAGAGGTCATCTTATCCAAAATAAGTGCAACTGGGACTAGGTCAGATAAGTCTACATGAGTACTCTATGCTGAAATGATATACGGAAGATGGTAAGGATTGATGGATTGACAGATGCAGAAATAGCCTGATATTAATCAATTTTATTCTAAAATTAAATACTACAGAGCTATTTTTAAGAGATGGTTTGTATTATTGTATCATCATCAGCCTTTATCCGTCCACTGCTGAACATAGGCCTCCCTCAATGAACGCCAAGACGACCGATCCCTTGCTACTCGCATGCAACGTGGACCTGCCACTGCATTGTATGCCTGTTTATAATTAATTCTCTGCATGACCTTCCCATATCTAAGGGCTTTATTGTGATTTGGAGAAGGGAGTGTACTTCTGACATCGACGCCTTTTGTCTCAAGAAAGGGAACGCATAAAGGGTCAGTTGGCTATGACAAGAACAACTTCCGGTCGGCTCTGTTGACGATTTCGGATATGTTTGGAAACTAGGGAAATTCGTGTACGTATCGCATTAAAAATATGGTATAAAACAAGCCTTTAATTACGTTTAAAATTTTATTTTACTTTATGTAATTATAAACGTTTATACATTGCAAGTTAAATAAAAAAGTGCTCCTTTGACACGTATATGAATTGTTTACAAAATGTTTAGTTTTCAATAGGTACAAAAAATGGAATATTCACTATTCATAAAAACAGCGTTACTTTTTAGCAACCAGCAAAGTGAAGTATTTTTTCAGCTCTTCGTTCAGACGCAACTTGAAAAAAATAGAAGTAGAACATTCAACGTTCTCCTTTTTTGAAGTTTGACACATTCTTAAAAAATACTAAGGGCCTGTTTCACAATCTTCAGTTAAGTTCCCAATAGGCTTTCGGCAACATATTTGACAGATAGAGTATGGAGTATCTGTCAAATATCTGTCAAATATGTTGCCGATAGCCTATTGGAAACTTAACTGGAGATTGTGAAACAAGCCCTAAATAAAAAAAGCTAACGTGTGTATATTTATGCTGAAGTTTCAATATTTTTACAGGATTTTTATTAGCTTCACCTGTAATATTACGTTTGTAACCGACTCCTTTAGGTGCGACTTTGACCCACTTCAAATGGCCGATTTGTTCAAACTTTGCGGATTTATTGAGGATCGATGACAATACACTAATTCGAAAAGATTATCCCATTTTTTCAATTCACAAAAGCATGCTTTATTGTATTCACTATTAACTATTACATATTATAATGTAGGGAATGCATATCGTGTTTAGGAAATCGACGAATAGGTCGAAACTAGATCAGACAACGATTTCTGCGTTTGTGAACTGGTCGGCTCTAGGGGCCTAGCCAAAATACCATCAAGAAAGCGATAGCGAAGTTCGAAAACGATAAAATGTATGGGATTAACATAAGGCCACGCCCAATCACGTGGTCCATCCTATACATTTTATCATTTCGAACTTCGCTAACGCTTTTTAATGGCATTTTGGCTACGCCCCCAGGTAAGATTAGAGTAGTGACAGAACTCGAAAAAGCTGTATTGGCATAAAACAGGCTCATTTTCAGCAGAAGCCAAATACAAGCTGATGATGATGATGGTAATGGTGATGATAGTAAAAAATATTACATTTCTACATTTTACTTCGTCATAGCTTGATAACATGTAAATCTTGCCTGAGAAATAGTTGACTGTGCATCCGTTAAGTGGCACACAACAACACATGAGAGCAATTTGCTAGTACTTCACACCGAGAACGTTACAAAATGCATTCAGTAAAGTTTTCCAAACAAATGATATACTCCAGAGTTAAGAAATAAAAAATCTATCTTGGCAACGCATAAATTCTGGTACAAAAACGAAAATGTATTTTGAGAAACGAGCCACAGTTATTTGTATGGACGAACTATAAATCATAAGAATATCCGATATTTGCATTTGAGTAACATTTTTAGTATTAATATCAATTTTTATTTTGTATTAGTTTTTGTTAGTTGCAACCAAGGAGGAATATTATTTCACTAGCAGCGCCCCGCAGTTTCACCTACGTACTTGCCTTTCTCGTGGGAGTACGGTGATAAATGTAAATGTGTAAATTTTCATCAAAATCCATTCACTAGTTTTCACGTGAAAGAGTAACAAACATTCATACTTACAAACTTTCACGTTTATAATATTACATAGTAGGATACTAGTCAAAATTAGTCAAAATCTTAGTGGGTACCAGCAGTAGATCAATCAATGTTCAATCAGCTTCTTCGGTAACATTAATAATTGTACAGTGTTATTACTTACAGATACCTCTTTGCCTTTTCAGCTATTCCAAAAGCAGCAATTTTAAACCAGCTAAGCCCCTTGTTCTCTCGGGGGAAATCTTCCAAAGGTAGCCATTGTCTAGGGGGCGGCAGTCTCATTTTCAGCACGTACCTATAGATCTGAATTTAGTCAAAAATTAACTATGTGAAAACAATGTGTGTAAAATTTATTTTCATATATTGAGTTACAAGGTATTGCATCATTTGTGACTTACTCGTTCCATACTTTACGCACAATGAAATTGAAAAAAACCCCGACACTGTTCCTTATAGTTCAAGTTAGATATTAAATGCAAACAGATTTTATAAAAAACTGACTTGAACTCCCGGAAATTAGCTCACTCAAACAAATAAACTATTCAGATTTATTTTATTAATATAAAATTTCAAGAAAGTTACCATAATATAACTGTACGGTTTATGATCAACCGTTAAACTTCTTAGCTAATCTGGTAACTTTCAGAGTACTGCAAACTTTAAGAGAACGTGACTATCAAACATCAATTTCCTTTTCTTGTTACTCTTACACAACTTTCATAAAATTATTGCATTATACGGGTGTGCCGGAAGGTACTGTACTGTGCCCTATTTCTTACTATTTATGTATTTGTAATAAAATTTATACTAATTCATATTGTGTTCATACTTTTTAATGTAAAATAGAAGAAATGTATGATTTAAGTCATCAGTAGTGGCTCATCACATCATGGATAAAAAAAACTTATTTGACTTCAAGCCCGTGAACATCTCATCGTGGTATCTACTTATACTTTTTATAGTTTCATTCTACGAACAATCTATTTTACCAAAGATATCTGATGATTACAATATACTAAGATACACATGGTTAACATATTACAAAGATATGACCTACTTATACTATAATGCGTTCCTAGTAATATAAAAGATTTTTTTGATATATTATTTATCTAATGTCTGATATAACTACACCATATTTAAACCATCCATATCGGTAGGACCAAGAATATAAATTCCCGCAAAGTTTAGTTGAAAAAACCTGCGTGTACTAAATCACGGAACACGCGTACACGATGTAAAGTGTGGAATCAGAGCGGGATGTTATACTTGCCTCCAGTGGGCCGTTATTCATAAAAAATGGATCACCCAGATACAAGCTAGCGTCCCTGTTCGAGCAGGAACAGTGATGTGCAGTTTCTAGACGTGCCTTAGATATGGTGAAATGTAATACATACCCATTACATACCAAGTAGATACTACCATAAATCAAGTAGTTATAACATGAAACAATTTTACAGAATAATAATACCCGTATTTACAAACATTACTTTGAGATGTTACAGTATTCCTGAACACATAACGTTATTCAAACCAATTCATAGACTATATATTATAAATGAAATCCGCAAACCCATATTAAGCCCGACTATTGACACTAGGAGCACATAGATAGAAGCGTTCTTTGCATAGTATTGTTTGATTACTTAACTAAGTACGCTTCTTGAATTCGGGTGTAAATGTTGCATCTTAAGTTTGTGTAGTGCGATCATTTGCTCAGTGCCTGACATATGTATACATTCAGAACATGATAACATACAAATCTCGTGAAGCAAAACCAAAAAGAATCGTGGCAAACGTGTAAATCGGACAATTATTGAGAAGACAATGATGAAAAAAGGAAGTGAAAAAAAAATAGTGGATAAAGTTGATATTATAGATTTTCGCATAAATCCATAAATCGTAAAATAGTTTTTAAAAGATTTTAATTTCATATCAATCAGCAATATGTCCCGCAAACCACCAGTCTTTACAAAAAGTGTGTATTAATTAACAAAACATACATTTTTACTGTTTAATTTGTCGGAAATAGATTGGAACGTTTCACTTCCAGACATTCTTATTCCTCTCCAGCAGGTACTGAGTGGGATTTATACCAGGTTCCACAATATGTCACGCAAGTCCGAACGGTACACATTACCCGTTCGACCGTTATGATTTCTTGTTTGCTACGAATCCTCTGTATTGGGCTGATATGTGCCTTTGAAACCCGGCTTTTAGAATTGATAGGGTACAAAATAAACTAAGTTTTATCGGTGTATTGTTGTAATAAGTGCTCGTACCATATCCTACTTCCTACAAGTCCATTAGTCCTTCTAATATTATAATTCCTACTATCCTGCTAGTCCTGCTATTATTATAAATGCGAAAGTTTGTAAGTATGGATGTTTGTTACTCTTTTAGATAAAAACTACTGAATGAATTATTATGAATTTTTTGTATAATATAGCTTACATATCAGAATAACTCATAGGCTATAATTTATCCCCGTAGCCCCACAGGATTGGAAAATACTGTTTGTTCTTTATATAATTAAAAGGCTGTATTAAAAAGTAATACAATAACAAAAGAGATAGTCTTGAAACGGCGTCGTTACCCATTTTCGTAAAACATATATCTCTAAACACTGTGTCTTTGTGCATTGGTAGTCAAAATCAGCAAAGATTACCTATTGCAAGAATGGATGCTTAAAATATAATTATGATATTTACCAAATTATATCATTAGTTTTTCTTGCGTACAGAAAATTTAAAGCTGAGAATGTCCATACGGGTAAAATGGATAGTTTAATATTAGTCTTTTTTTTTACCAAATCACTTCGAAAAAAATATATTTAGAGTTTTTATTAACAGTAAAAATTTTTAATCATCGAATTCTTTTACAAAAATATATGTCTCCACATAATATTGTAATCTAGGATCTAAAATGTACATTAGCATTAAGCATGGCACATAAGCGACGGTAGTCCAGTCGGTATGGGGTCAATCTCTTGAGAGGATCCGTGTTTGATCCTCACCTTGTGGTGTCATGAAAATATGAGTTTTTCTAAATTTCTAAGTGCATCCTGAACACGAGACTATCGCTCGCTCATCGGTGAAGGAAAACATCGTGAGGAAACCTGCTTGTCTGATGAGATTAAAAAAGTCTTTGAAGGTGTGTGAAATTCACCAGCCCGCATTGGGCCAGCGCCTGGGTGAGCTATGGCCCGATAACTCTGATTTCGAGGAGGAAACCTGTGCCCAGCAGTGGGCATATAATATGACTTGCTATTATCCCGTGAATCATAAAACAAAAATCATAGTTTGAAATTTGATTTGAATTAACTGAAAGCTAATAGTGTTTATAAAGGACTGTTTGTTAAAATGTTCGCAAATTGAAAGTCTGCAAAAGGGTTTTCAATTTATTTGTGTTACAAAATATTATTTAATTAAAAAAATATTGTTTATTTATTTAGTGAACTTGTTTGCTTACGAATGTATTGTTAGGAGAGATACGTGTCTGTTGTTATCAATACACCTGTATATCGTTAAATAAAACACAAATAAAATTTGGAAGTGCTTTTATATTATCTGTGACTCAGGTAATGGGTGACGGAGGTTTTTTTTTTAATTTTTTTATAGCATAGGTGGGCAAACGAACAGTTGAATCCTTGCGACTATCGACGCCCATTAACATCCACATAACCAGAGGTTATGCAGATGCGTTGCCCTCCTTTTTCATATCCCCCCTATGGGCCACCGAAAAATCACAAACCGCACAAAACGTGACAGCTTAGCTGTCACTTTACGCCGATTTTATGTGAGCGAGCGGTTACTCTCCAGTCATGCCGGCCCAATTTGGCTGCAAAGCAGCATGGCACTACCTCTTACTAGAAGGAGGTATTGAAAATATGCCGTCTTGGTCTTATGTCTGTTATACATTGAGTAACATATTTCTTACTCTAAAGAAGAGAATCCAATTCTCTGGAAAAGCTGGTCGGAGACAGTCACAATCGCCGCCGATCGGGAAAAAATGGAAAGCTGTAGTTGAGGCCCTATGATTTTCGAGGAGTTAAAGCATCCAAGAAGAGGAAGAAAGAAGAGAGAATGATCAAGTGTGGAAAAAAAGCCCCTGACAACTCATGTAAATGATACCAAATCTAAGATAGAAACTAACAAAATCACAAATCTACTCCTAACGAGTTTCTACCTTCTATAATCCTTGCACTATTGATCTCGCGACTTATCTCTATAGTTTAGTATAAAACCTCCCAGGACCGCGCTGTGCCGCTCACCCATCTACTTTAGCACCACCATCTTGCTTGTTGCTCCCCTGACTGAGTTTACTGAGTTGAGAAAACTGGCTTACTGAGTTTCTGGAGGTAGGAACAGACAGTATATTACTAGTACTCGTACAAAATTAAATAATGGTCCGGGATAGGCGCCAAATGAATAAGTTGCCCGGGCTAGTTCCAGGTTACTATTCTTCCATGGTTCAGTCCATGTCGTTACGATGGGACTCAGAAGCCCAGGGTGAGCCCAAAAACCTGAGGGACTGACTAGCCGTCGGGGTGCCTTGTTGCTAAAAGATCCGGGGAACCCCACTAAAGGCGGCATTGGTGGCACTCGCCGGGTTTTAGTGGGTAGAGATGCATCCACTTACCAGCTTTCGGGGACAGTGAGTCCCACCTACACACCTGAGACCAACTCATTTACCGGCGTGAAATAAAAAAATAGGGTTACCACACTTATGTGCTATGCTCACCACTTACTCAGAAGCCCAGGGTGAGCCCAAAAACCTGAGGGACTGACTAGCCGTCGGGGTGCTCTGTTGCTAAAAGATCCGGGGAACCCCACTAAAGGCGGCATTGGTGGCACTCGCCGGGTTTTAGTGGGTAGAGATGCATCCACTTACCAGCTTTCGGGGACAGTGAGTTCCACCTACACACCTGAGACCAACTCATTTACCGGCGTGAAATAAAAAAATAGGGTTACCACACTTATGTGCTATGCTCACCACTTACTACCAAGTGGTTTGTCTGCCTGTTTGTCTATCATAAAAGCAACCAATGACCTTGAAAATGCCTTCTGTGAGAAGGAAAGTTGATAATGGTAATGATAGATTTGCTGAAAATTAAGGCTGTCAGATAGCATCGATCAGGTAAATTAATGTGCACGTGCTCTGTTATCTAAAATGGCCGCCGGTGAAATACTCCAGTTAATTAGCTACACATTTATTAGTGAGGCTTTTTAGGGCTTTATTGGTTAACTAGTTACTGCTGGTGGATTTGCGTGAAACATGAATAAAAAAGTTTAATAGCAATTTCATGCCGTTCATATGTGTTATTCCATATAAACTTCACTTTTTTGGGAGATCAGCAAAACCTCGAGGAAGCTAAAATCGAAGACGAAGCAGAATAATTACTTTAAAAGTCCAATAAATGTTTATATGACTAGTTTATCTCTGAATTTTATTTCTCTCTGTACCAAATCATTTTATACCTGCTATATTACGAGCAATCAGTATAAAAAGCCTGTGACATATGCCTCGAGACTGGACCCACCTTTATGTCTACTGTTAAATCTCATTTCATTTGTCCGTTACAAGCCTATTTACGTATTGGCCACTTTACGGACTAAGTTGCAAACTTCTGCCAAATATATTATATTGTAATTTACGTGAAATTCGACAATATTTATATTTTATAGTTATGACGTTAGGATCTCGGCATGTGTTTTTTATGTCTCATGGAGGCAATCAAACCTTATTATGACTACTGACTTTCATGGATCGATCTTTCGATGGATTCACAGCCAAACATTATGAAAATTGATTGCCCACCTTATGTAATGCCATTGAAAACTCAAAAACCAGTCAGCATAGGTCGTTACTTTACGCCGGTGTTATGTGAACGAGATGTATAACCGCGGCCTTTCTGGCGGAATTCAGCTGCAAAACATGGCAAGGCGTATGTATGGTTTTGTGCTCAATAGAGTTTCATTTTTGGAAGTGGAAGCGAGCTAAGCTATGTAACTGTGTGAAATAGGCAGATCGAGCATAGGAATTATTTTCGGGTGCCTCGTCTTAAATTCTGGTCAAACTAATAATGCTTCATTCATAATGCATAATCATCAGCAAGTCAGCTCTGATTGGCATTCGTTAGAAGTCTAGCTTGTTAGTCCAGGTCTCAGGGTTGGTACTGCGCATGCTCTTTTATTGGGTTTACTGCAAAATTCATGGATAAATAACGCTGGTTTCCATGCATATGGGCACATCGCACAAGCTCACCTCTCGCATGGTTAAATTAATAATTTATTAGTATACCATGTTCTCTATAAAGTCTATTATCAGCCTTTTTAATCTACCGCTTTTTTGCCACTACAATTCATAATATAGGACCGGCCATTGCACGGACATCGTCGTTTCAAATAATTTAAGTTTGAGCTAACCTTCTACTTGTTATTTTTATTTTTTTTTATTTAAAAGGCACGCCAACAACATAAAATACATATTTACAATAAACCCTATTTATAACTATCTAGTGTTTATGTCAATAATAGACATGCGCAACAATGTTTTATTTAAAAACACAATTTTCAAAAAAAAAATATAACATCAAATAACACAAATTTTACGAATTTATACAGGTAGTACAACAGTTTGGAATTATAATTTTTACTTACGTATTACACGATTTTAGATTGTTATATTAAAGAACATTTAAGAAGCGTACTTGCCTAAGTAATGAAACAATACTATGCAAAGAACGCTTCTACCTATGCGCTCCTGGTGTCAATAGTCGGGTTTTATATTGTTTGACTTTGAATTAGTTTAAATGACCCTATGTGTTCGAGAGTACAAATCAAAGTATAGTTTGTGTAAGATGTGATCTTTACCATGTTGAGTTGTTTATGTTCATTGTCTAAGTTAGTTCTGGAGACTATTTTGTCGGAAAAACTCATTTTCTATCAGTATCGCTAATATTTTTACACGCTTTTTATTAGCTTCACTTGTATGTCAGTTTGTCAGTTTGTCAGTTTGTCAGTATGTCAGTATGTCAGTATGTAACTCTCCGTGGGTAATCTGCGCGCCTGCGGCCTTCCTTGGTTCCGGTAGCCGTTTCTCAGGCTCCCTCTCCGAAATCGAACTCTGATTCCCCATATTTATAATATTTATAAATAATTACTAAAAAGTAAAAAATAAATAATAGTTTAAAAAAACTAAAAACACGCTTTTTATAGAAACCCAAACTAAAAAATAGAAAATAAATTTTAATAAATTTAAATTAAGAATAGTGTTAAAAATTTCAATAACTATAAATTAATAATAGTGTAAATAAAAAAAAAATATTTTATTTTAAAAAAAGCGTGGGGTGCATGGTGTCAATATAGTTATGAATATTTTATTGACAGATATGAGTAGAGTGATTATCATTTTGATAATATCTTAAAAAGCACCCCACGCTTTTTTTAAAATAAAATATTTTTTTTTATTTACACTATTATTAATTTATAGTTATTGAAATTTTTAACACTTCTTAATTTAAATTTATTAAAATTTATTTTCTATTTTTTAGTTTGGGTTTCTATAAAAAGCGTGTTTTTAGTTTTTTTAAACTATTATTTTGTAAATAATAATAATTGTTACTTAAAACAAAATTACAGCATACAAACTAAAATATTAATTTGTTAAGACTTTGACAACAATTTTGTTTGCGGGCGTTACCTAATCCAGCATGTTTTCAGAAACTGAGTAAACTAATCAATTAAGCTGATTATTTTACTATTTTGAAATGTCGTATTATTCTTTACGAGAGCAAAATTTGAGCTTTATGGGGCCGCGATAAGAATTATTTGGAGCGCATGGACTAACTTGTGGGGTGACAATGTCCAAACGGGCGACGTCAAATTGCTATTCGCCAGTACGATTTATGCGTTAAGTTTGTTTCGATACTAATTAGGACATATTGCCGGAAACTGTGGCGCATTTACGAATAAAACTTGAAATTCCGCTTCAGAATATTAGTTAGTAAAAATGTGATAACAAATATATTTTAGATTAAATTAAGTTATTTAAGAATTGGCATAAAAGCGAGGGCAAAACTATCGCACTTTGGTTTCATATTGAGAAAACAGTAGGGCTATTCTGTAAGGTCGTTTTCGAATCTTGAAAGCGGAATCCGCGGTGATATGACGAATTTGACGAATTTATATTTTTTGAAACTCCACTATCTATAAAGTCTCGTCTATATAAATAAAGTTCACTTTCGAAGTGAGCATAAAGTGAGCTATATCACTCAGGTGAAGCTCGATATCGAATGATTTTTACAGAATAGCCCTACAGTAAGAGAGTTTAATCAAATCGTTTAAAATAAATTTAAAACAATAAGCGTTACTCTTTTCGCCTAATTTCGAGAAGGAGTACCCGTGCCCAGCAGTGGGACATAATAATATATGGGTTGCAAATTTTAGGCGTTACTCAAAATCTAGCACAGCCTGGGAGTGTTAGCGTAAAATTTATTAATACTAGCAGCATCCCGTGGTTTCTCCCGCGTACTTCTCCTTTCCTTGGGAAAACGGAGATAAATAGGCCTATGTGTTAATCTGATGTACCTATAAGCTATATTATTGTAAAGTTTCATTAAAATCCATTCAGTAGTTTTTACGTGAAAGAGTAACAAACATCCATACTCAAACTTTCACGTTAATAACATTAGTAAGATTTAGTTCCACTTCGCCGTGTCACACTATTTATTGCAATACACATAGCTCATATTCTCAACAATTAAAATGATATTAAATTATATATTAATTAGCAATATCCCGCGACCCATGCAGTCTTTACAGTAAATGTGTGAGTGCACGCATATGCATGCATATAGCACCGCCCTCCTTTCCCACACTGCATATGCGTACACTCGCATGCACCACCACCATGTGTTTAATGCATATGCGTGCACTCACACATTTACTGTAAAGACTGCATGGTTCGGGCGATATTGGTGATTAATATATAACTGAATATCTTTTTTAAAATGGATTTCCGCAAAGTAACGCCTGATTCTATTAACCATCTCAACATTATTTATACAGGTAACATCCATTTTCCACACCAATAAGTATGCTCGTCAGTCTGAAGAGCCGTATAGCACAAAGGACAATATATTTAATAGCAGCCTGAAAAGTAACAAGCTTGTGGAGTCTCCGGTATTTGTTGACGGCGTTGCTGCACAGAAATTGCATTTAGTGTAAGCATGACGAGAGTGTAAATAAAATTTATAACGTTCTTGAAAATGTAATATAATATATGTAAAAAGTTACATATAATAAAGTATAGCATTATATTAGAAACGCCAGCTTAGACCATATTGATGTGTGACATACGTATTAATCAGTCTCATTAGTATGAACTAATAACACAGCTAAAAAGATTAATTTTGGTAATTTAAAATATTGTTCTTAAAGACCTGACAGGTTTCAAATTAGAGCAAGTGTAAACATTTTACAATAAGTTAAGGACAATAGTTTCAATCCAAAAGAGACTTGATGTGAAGTAATCCATGGTACTTTATATCATAGTTTTACAAAAGAACAGAAATTACAAAAGTAAATTTACCAGCTCCTGCAAAAACTCATTATTTCGGAATATCAAGGAAAATTAAAGCAAATGTAGATAAGGTTTAAATTAAGAAGATGTCAGTTCTTAATAATACAAGCCTGTCGATTGGAGAGAAATTGTAAACTTTGACAAGTGATGAATTAAAAGGGAGATTTATTGAACTATCTATCAATACCCTTCAAAATATCCTTTGCGATTGACCGAATAAACCCTTATCCTAATACTAGTCGCGTGGCTACGCCCGCATTAAACATATTTATTTGTGTCTGCAATCTATAGAAAATATTATATTAATATTTGCTGACTTTATGTCTGTTATTATTCTGAATACTTCTTTCATAAAACAGCCCTGCTATTCACTTTAACAGATAGTATGACTGGTATTGTAATGAGATAAGAAATCCATGTCAAATTTAACCCCGAAAAATTCGTACCGTGTGCCTCTCTGGTGTGGCTTAAATATATAATATTATTAAATGAAAAAAAGAAGTAGACAGTGTATGATTATAAGCTTTCTAACTTACTACTTCTCATCTTAATATTTACAATTCTTAGATAAGATTTATAAGTAAAACACAAAAAGGAACCCAAATTAGTCTATTCACAAGGTTTATTTTTGTGAAATTCGATAATCAATCCGGCGTTCACAATTTAAAAAAAAAATTATTCATGCTTAAAAATAATGCATAATCAATTGATAAAAAATTGGGTTCTATTTTATATTTCTTTGAGTTTATTACGTTAAAGTTTTAGATACTTCATAGCAATAAGCATGGGGGGACTCTTGGGTTATGAAAACTTTGTAAAAAGATATTTTTGTTATAATAAGTGGAATTCGGGACAACATTAAAAGTCAATATAGACTGATGCTGATGCTACATTGCTTTTAAAGCGATTTTATTTATTGATATCCACAGGGGAGGAGTCGCGGACAAATCTTGTTTATGTAAAGGTATTCAAAGTGCCCTTCTATATTGCAAATCATCTGAAGCCTCAGCCCTTTAGCGGAATATCTTGATATTTTCCTTGGCGTTTGTAAACAGTTTCAAAGAATTAGCTCCCTTGAGACTTGACCCGTCTTGGAGGTTTGTTGGGGTTTTATGATTTTTTACTAGCGCTGATACTGTGGGCTTTATATTTTATTGAAGAAATACCATTTTATAGTTCAATAAATAAAATAGCATCTTTGGCTATCTCTTCTTTATATATTGTTGCTAATACTATCATCTTAGGTTACTATGCAACATAATTGCCATTATCTTCATCATCATCATCCTCGTAATTATCATTTTCATTCATTCATTAATTCATCATCAGCCTTTTTTCGTCTAGTCTGAACATACGCCTCTTTTAATAAAAGGCCAAGAAGGCAATTCTCTTTCCAGTGGCAACGTATACGGTATCTCCACGGCAATTATCATTAATATTGTTATATCGAATTAAATCAAAATGATATCGCGTGTTCATCCGATAGTTTACTCCCAATGGATATAAAGTCATGAATTTTGGTGAGGAGATAATTATTTTTAGGTGTACCATCTGTTCACTTGTTGTTTTGATTGGCATTGGTAGATGGACTTGGCCTCTTATGCGAGAGGTTCCGGGTTCGATCCAGACCCCCCGTGTGTACCTAGAAATGGGTTTTTCTAAATTTCTAAGTGCACACGAGACCATCGTTCGCTCACCGGTGAAGGAAAACATCTTGAGGAAACCTGCATGCCAGAAGAGATTGAAAGTCTTAGGCCCATTACCTTTCTCGCCTGATTTCGAGGAGGAGACTCGTGCCCAGCAGTGAGGCATAAAGGGTTAATGATTTTTTTAAGCACCTTACGTATACTTTGGCATTTGTACTAAAGTATTGGTCGGATTTGAATAATTCTTTTAGTGTTAGATATCCCATTTATCATCTCGCTAAGATGCCTTTGTAAGTCTTAGTTAACACAGGTGAAGCTGCGGGCAATAGCTCTACTATCCTACTTCCTACTAATATTATAAACGCGAAAATTTGTAAGTGTTTGTTACTCTTTCACGTCAAAAGTACTAAATGGATTTTAATGAAACTTTACAAGAATATAACTTATACATCAGAATACCACATAGGCTATAATTTATCTCCGTACTCCCACGGGAATGGGAAGTACACAGCCGAAACCGCGTGTCGCTGCTCGTATTCCATATATTAAACACAAACTTTCGTGACCCCAAAAACGTTTCTCCAAAAACGAAAAAGAAGATAAAAAGGACGATAGTTGGCGAAAGATTGATAAATTGATAATGATGAGGTAACGCAACCTAAAAACGAGGAAATACTTGTCATCCAGTTTCAGCTACCTGTCTTATTCTCACAAAAACAACACACCGATTCACAAAAGTTACCTTGGCTCTCCGCCAGGATCCGTTTCACGAATCAAATGACTACTTCAGCCAGTTTTTCGGTTTCCTGCTAATTCCAGCCGTTCTTACATCTAGTATCTAACTTTGTTCTAGTTATCGCCTCAAATGTGCTAATGTACGTAAAAGCAGGATTATCCCTGTGTACTTGGTTTGCTAAAATTTTGCGTGGTTTTAGCGAAAAAAGTGTTTCATATTATAAATTCGAAAGTTTGGTATAATTTCACACCTAAGCACCGCGTCTCGGATTTCTATATAATTTAGTTTAAAAGTAGTTTATATTATACAAAAATATATAAACGCCTTTAATTAATCGCCAAAATACTAAATGACAATATCATCCAGGAGTTCATCTGAGATTAGTTCAAGCAACTTCTTCTTGCTTCACTGATCGAATAATTACTCTGCGTGTTATCCTTTGTTTTTTAAAATAAAATATGAAATATTTCTTTCACAGATTTATAAATAAAGACAGATAGAGCATGCCGAACACGAGAGTGACGCATCCAGAGCGAATTCAAATTCAAAAGCGATCACAATCTAATAGACGTTTAGAGTACGACGCTATATGCACTTGAGAGCGGTTTTGAATTTGTATTCGCTTTGAAGCGTCACTCGGGTGTTCGGCATGCTCCATCTGTCTTTATTTATAAATATGTGATTTCTATGCCATCATAATATTGTATAAATATCAAAAATGTCAAAAAATCTATTATCATCGATAAAACATATCAAAACCAATGATCTGACAAAATCCCTGGTGAGTCGAACAAATTGCCTCCCACAAGTTTGCGAACTTCTCCAATTAACGTTCGGTATATTCGTGATTAATGTTATGAAAAGGAATCATTTTTGATGATCATTGGAAAAATTTCGATCTATATTAAATGCTAGCTGTTACCCGCAGCCTTACCTGCGTAAACTAAGATTTACAACGGCATCTTAGGGGGTTGAAATAAAGCCCTCCTCCATAAATGGGCTAACACTGAAGGAACCATTAAAATCCATCTAGTAGTTCTTGAGGTTAGTGTGCTCAAAGAAACAAAATCTTCAGCTTTAGTATAAGATAATATAAGTTTACTTAATACAAAAACAAAATATTATTTACATACATCCTGGGTAGTGAAAAACTGTACTCTTAAATAATATTAATGGATATAATATTATAAATTTATTGGAACGAAGTTCCTTACGGCAGGCTTGGAGGAGATAGGGATTATGCTGCGCGACCGAACTGAAAAAAATTTGATAGTAAAACCGTAAGAAAAAATTCGTAAGAAAAAATGGAAAAAAGTGCGTGGAATAAAACCTTTAAATGAGACATGCGCAGGCGCGACAGTCGCATACACAAGCGAGTAGTGTATAATACCTTACTCTTTCTCCCTCTTTCTTTTCTTTCTCTCATCCCTTCTCTTACTTAACTTCGTTAAGAAAGAGAAGGGGAAAATGATGTGGTGTCTCACGACACCACATCATTTTTATTTTATTTTAAAACCTTTTTTGACGTGACAACGTCTAGTAATTCGATATAACGGGCAGCAGGCACGAAAAAGGTGACGTCATGTCGCGTTCCGCCAGCAAGAGCGCGGCACGAACGAGAGGCATGATCAGCTCGAGTAATCGGCTCAGCTCGATTCGTGCCGCATGTGACGTTTTCTTTAATAAAAAATATATTAATATTATCATCATCATCATCCTTATTAACAACTTTAATTCAACCAGGGACAGTTCGTAGTGTTTTAAAAAGTCTTTATATTATATTTATCATAATATTATTACAGCATTAAAACATTAATTGTCCCTTGAACATCTTAACCTGTTCATTCCGACCAATATAACGTAAACAGACCTCTTAAAATATTTCTCAAGTTACGACGAACAGTAAAATCTGATTGAATCTCGGCAGTCGTTAAATGTACCAGAGTGTTGAAACAAAGCTTTTTACGAGCCTAAAAGTTTAAAGACATTATATACGTTTGTACAATTCATGGTTGGATTGTAATTATTGTGCACAATCTTATCAACTTTATAAGCTTATGTAAAGAAGAATAAGTAACATGTATACATCCTGAACAGATAATTTGATGATTGTGAATTACCAAATTTGTCGAAGAAAAGTTATACTTACACTAAACTTAGTAAGTTTAGTGTAAGTATAGCTTTTTTAGGCAAAGTCAAAGTCGAAAATTTTATTCAAAATAGTACTATCCAAGTATCTTTTTGAAGGTCAATTGAGTCTACCACCGGTTTCAAAGTAAGTCCACTGAGAAGAACCGGCGAAACAAACTCAGTGGAACTAGTCTTTTCAAATACAATATTACAAAAAATAATAATACAAACAATACATAGTACTATACTAGTATAATATATAAGAAGAATTCAGCAAGAAACTCTGTTGGGTTGCTCCTTTCAAAATATAGTTTACAATTATTTATAAACATACATAATTACATACATTTATTACTATAACACATTTATTACAGTCTTATACACACTATCCTAAGATAAGTAAATTCAAAGACGGACAAATAAACAGACACACACACTTTCCCATGTATGATATTAGTATGGATTTTAGATTTCATAGGTTAGTCGTATCTTTGACAGTCGTTACCGGTCGTCAGAAATCCGAAAGTCTGCGACCGCGGGGTGCCGTATTACCCAGTTGCTTGGTTGTGGAGGTAAGGTTGGCTAGTCGCTTCGGTATAAACTGCGTCCCACTTATACTGGAAGCCGACGCCAAATTAATCGAGAAAAGGCTGGGCAGATGAACATAATAACCACTTAAACCTAGTAATAATACGCGAGCTTTGAATCAAGAAAAGACGCTCAAGCTACCGATCCTAGTTTATCACAATCAATTAGTCTTAATTGCTAAAAAATGTATTCATGTTTGTGTAATAATAAACAAAATATCTTTAATACTTATACATAATTTCAAATTAAGTAAAATGTATTTACAGTACATATTTATTTTATGAGATAAAGTAAACTTCTACGCTGAAAGAAATATTTTATCTTCTTTGTTTTAACTCGCTACTGGATGCGTTAGAACATTCAGTGACTGAGTCTGGTAAATTAAAATGATTAGATACTGCATTATTCAAAAAAAAAAGTTCATATATATATATAGGTATGATAATGCGAGAATAATGGCAAAGGATTCAGTATCTCTCAGTACACAATTTCCCTATTAAATAGTAATCTATGGACGCTTTTACACCACGTCAATCTAGTCCCGTGGTAAATACTCCAAGAGACTTGTGCTACGGGTACCAGAAAACAAAAATACATATATTTAATACTTTTTATATTAATACTCATATTTAAGATTTTTATTATGTAATACACATATATAATACACATCCATGACCCAGAAACAAGTTTTTTTTTGTTCCCTGGCATGATTCGAACCCGCTACCTCCGGCTTGTGCGCCAACGCGCTAACCACTGAGCCACAGGGGTCGTCAAATGTTAAATATTAGTTCATGGTGTTTTTTCGTTTTGGCTCAAAAATAAGCGCAGATCGAAACACAGGGGAGAGATAATTGAGGTGCTGGCCAATTGGGACGCGGAGATAAAATACTAGCGGTTCCTTTTAATTACATTTTACGGTTCGGTTTTTAATTGGCAAAAAGGCCAATCACGAGATGATAGGCTTACAACACAGATTATAAATTGCGTTAGACGATTCTCCTTTAGAGTGTGGCTCGGTATAACACTAAACTCTTGCGGTCTCCAAACGGTTGACTGTTCATTCCTTTCATTTCATATCATATTTTTTAAGGAATTGACTGTTCATTCATGAAAAAAGTTTCAAATAAAGAACGCCAACAGAATCGCTGAGCAAAAATAGTGGTGGCGCTGCTATTATTAAAGTGTTGTTCTAGGTTTGGCATAATGGCATGTTTTTCATGCATCAATCGTTTGAGCATCAAAATATGATCGCCTATGCTGTTTTCTACTCTAATCTAGACTTATATATTCCAACGTGCGTCAAGCTGTCCTGTGTCAGTAATTTTATCGTCTCTTCCATAAAAAGTTGTTGATTATTTTACTTTTAATGACCGTACGGGCCACAAAAGTATTGTTACAGAGATATTACAGGAGACTGTTGCTTAATAGCATATAAATTCCCAGCTGTAGTGCTTACAGCGTTTAATGCTTGTAAAGGTATTATTTAGTGCAGCTTCAATGCAATTTAGTGGCGTGCACATTTTTATGTGCCATTATTGTTAGCTGAAATACAGGTTAAATTACCGCGTTTTATTAACTGTAAGGGTATAAAGTTGTATGTGATGTTGATAATGGTAAAATGTGCTAGTCTCAATGAAGCGTGATATCGTTATGCGAATTTTATAACTGAGTAGATGTTGCCCACAGCTTCACCTGCGTTAACTAAGAATAACGGCTTCTAAGCGGGATGATATATAGCCTTCTTTGATGAATGGTCTATCTAACAATGTAAGAATCGTTTTAATACGACTAAACCGTTCCTGAGATTAGCGTTCAAACAAACAAACTCTTTACTATAATTTGATACTCATATAGAAAATGTGGGCGGTAGTGTGAAATGCCCCAAAGAGAGACCTCCGACCTAACAAGGTACAATGCGCGGCCATGCCGAAGCGCACTAGGTATCGTGTCAGATGTTGTATATATAGCAGGTCTTGAGTAGAATTACGATAGCGCGATTCAGGAATATGGCGTAGGTTGTCTCGCCACAAAAGCATCGTAAAATTCTAGCACAATACGTTCAAAAATAATTAAAAAACCTCCGATTCACGAAATGCCATTAGTATCAGATAATTCCAGTGGGCCGTCCTAAAATGATTGATGGCGGTAACTCAGGTCGGGGTAATTTTTCAAAGCGCGGTTAAGTGTCGTGAAATCGGCCCTGAAACAAATCTATGGAATCCGCTGAGTCAGAACGAATTCAATTATCCAATTTTTCCATCGCGATCTTTTTCATCTATATTCGGCCGATCATTAGCTCATGTCCATCGAACACTCAAGTTTATAAATCGCAGGAGAAACATTAATTCCATTTTTAACATGCTTTTAATAGCTTGTCTATATTATCTATCTATTTTTCTTCATAATATTCGTACCCGGGCGACCGAGCTTGGCTCGATTATTACTATTTATTATTAAAATTAAAATTTAATTAATATTTTCTTAAGCAATAAAAATTAAATAATTATATATTATATAAACTTTGACATAATACACAAAAATTAATATGACGTGTTTGCAAGTCACACACGGTAGAAGTGAAACTCCTAAAAATTCCCTGAATAAAAATAATTATTGAAAAGTATTGAAAAAATTATCAATTAGAAGCGACACCTAAGAAATCATACCTGAACTGTTACAGACAGTTGTAGTGCACCAGCTTTTTAGATGAGCCACCTGCTCATCTACTTTTCCGATGTAGCTTTAAGGCCTAAAGGCCAACAGCATAGATCCTTTCGAAAAAAAAAAAAAAAAGTGCACCAGCTTTAGCTTCTTGCCGCTATGGCGACATCGACTTGAGCTCCCCCTCACCGGGGTGCGGGGTGAGGGGGACATCTATTGTGTTCTATCTCATTCTCTCGCTGGCTGAATTTACGTATTTGTCTCTATCTATAGGACTTATTTTTTCGTTTCATCGAGTTTGAAATCAACAACGATTCTAAAGAAGTTTCACTTCAAAACAAACCAAAAAATAAAGTCGATTCGAACTGATTTGAATCCGTAACACCTGTTTTTTGTTCGCTAGACCAAACGCACAGTGGCCGGCAGGACGAAATTAGCGACCATATTCTGCGTGTAAAGAAAAACGCATGAAAACTTAAAAACTCGCGTTTTCGCAAACATAATAATTATGCCTAATGTAGATCGAATGGTTTCAGCGAAATCGTTTTTTAACCTTTCAATTGTCGTGATTTAAAATAATCACTACTGATACTTTATAAAAAAACGACTCACATTTATAATAGTTCTTATTGTAGTGTATCTTGTGCTGGATGAATACAGTGTAATGGCGATGAAACTGATATAACATTCATCATTATTATCAGCCTTTATCCGTCCACTGCTGAATCTAGGCCTCCCTCAATGAGCGCCAAGATGTCCGATCCCTTGCCATTCGCATCCAAAGCGTACCGGCCACTGTACGGAGATCGCTTTTCCATTTGGTTAATGGCCGACCAACACTTCGTCTACCTAAAACCCCTCAATCACAAGTTAAAGAGATATACCATTACGCTTAGATAATTTAGAATCCTGACTCCAATTAAAATGTCTCACACAGCAATATCCCATGGTACGTATATCACGCACGATCTCACTGTCACGTGCACGTCACGTTACGTATTATATTAGAACGTGCTGGAAGAAAATATGTCTATATATAACCAATAATAGTCAGTAATAGTCATAACATTGAACGAATAGATCATCACAAATCCATTGAAACTGCAGCAGATTCAATTAAAGTGTAAAGTAAAAAAAAATATTTTCTTATGTTTACGCGGATTTCACTTGTGGCGGACCAATCACAGCGCCACAATCCTGAATCACGCTATCGGAATTCTACAGTCCGATCGCTATATATACGACATCTGACACGCTAGCTAGTGGGCTTCGGCCTGGCCGAGCATTGCACCTCGCTCGATCGGAGATCTCCCTTTGGGGCCTTACACCATATTCCCACACACTTATTATAATGAAACAACTTTGACAGATTTTATCGCGATTTATTTAGTTTTTTTTTTTTTATGAGCCCGACGTTTCGGATACTTTACAGCAATTTGTGCATGTGTTGCATGGTCAGGGAAGGACTGTCCTCCCGTGACCATGGTGTTTCATTATAATTCAAAAAACAACTTTGTTGATACTAAATATTTTGTTCCTTAAATCCTACTAATATAATAAACGCGAAAGTTTGTAAGTAAGGATGTTTGTTGCTCTTTCACGTGAAAACTACTGAATGGATTTTGACGAAACTTTACAACAATATAGCTTATACATCAGAATAGCACATAGACTATAATGTATCACCGTACTCCCACGGGAACGGGAAGTACGCGGGAGAAACCGCGGGACGCTTCTAGTTCTATAAAAAATAGTCATTATAATATTATGTATGTATTATGTATACAATATGTAAAATATTTGATAGATTAATTTTACTGAGTTTCTCCAGTAATTCTTAGGGGACAAGTTTTGTAATATACTTGTATAAAATACTTTCAGTATTTCTTGAACAATCTGCCTAACATTGCTGCGAAACTATTAACCATTTTTTTTAAATGAAATCCAAAAAGAAACCTTCTACATGCGAAATAGAAATGTTCAATTTGATCATTTTTGCCATAAACAATAATTATAATATCTCCACGACAAACCCACCTATCTAGCAAAATAACTTCTCTGGCAGGTCCGCGTTGGATGCGAGTAGCAAGGGATCGGTCGTCTTGGCGTTCATTGAGGGAGGCCTATGTTCAGCAGTGGACGGATAGAGGCTGATGATGATGATGAACTTCTCTAAACTCCTTAGTGCCAATAAAGATTAGTTGTCATGCGATAAAATCTTAAGCACCTTCGATCGGTTTCAAATGAACTCAACTAAGGATATAATACGATGCGTAAATCTGGCACACAGTTGGCTGACACGGATCGGAAGTTGGCCTCAATCCAAATTCAATAATGGCCTCCGCTCAAGACACTGGATCATAAGTTGGAACTTGGTAATGGGTTCATTTAAATGTTCTAAACATACTATATGCTAATCAAGTGTATTCATTTAAGGTCATTCATCTTGACGACCTCTGTGGCTCAGTTGCTGCGGGTTCGAATCTCGCCAGGGAACACAAAAAAAAGTTTCTGTGTTCCTGGATCATGGATGTGTATTAAATATGTGTATTATATAATAAAAATCTTAAATATATGTATTTCCATTGTCTGGTACCCGTAACACAAGTCTCTTCGAGAACTTAGCGTGGGACTTGACGTGGTGTAAAAGCGTCCATAGATATATTATTCATGATAATTTGAATCTTTCGATATCAATTTCTGTATAGATTATTATAGTTTTGAGTATCTAAACTGATTTTATTAGAAATAAAATAGTGTAAAACTCGTTAAATGAAATTATACTTTTGTTGAGCGGATCTGATTATTTTTAAGGGATATAGTAATATTATACGAAGATAAAGTCGCGGGAAAATTTTAGTGTATGCCATAACAGCGTAAAAGAGCAGTCGGAGCTTTATGGCAGAACCATAAAGCACGGGGAAAAAGCACAACCAAAAGCAATGAAGATCTGTTCCTCTCTTTTCTCTATTCCCCAACGGGCGAAACTCACAAACGCAGGAAACGCACAGCTATCAATTCATGCTGGAATTACCTGAGCGAAATGTAAAAAACCACCCCTATCATTCTGGTCCAATTTAGTTGCACCATGGCACTACCTCTTGAAAAGTTCGGCTGCAGTGGCTTTTCCCTAACTTATTTTGACTAATGATGGCTTATTAACCTTAAAACGCAGTGGAATGATAAATGATAATGATGATGATAGAAACGGCTCGAATATAGAACTTAATCACAGATATTATACAGATTTCTAGCCTACTAAATATATTATTAACTAGCTGTTGCCCGCAGCTTCGCCTGCGTTAACTAAGATTTACAACGGGACCTTAGTACGCGAAATAACATTTTTTACACCTTGTGTCCGAAAAACCAAAATATCTTACGGAACCCTATTTTCATCAGAATAAAATTTAGCCTATATTACTCGTGGATAATGTAGCTTCCGAATGGTGAATGAATTTTTGAAATCTGTCTAGTACTTTTTGAGCCTATTCATTACAAACATACAATCATACAAAAATAGGTACAAATCTTTCCTCTTTATAATATTAGTGTAGATGTAGATTAGACCGTAAGCAATGATGGTTCACTGGGTACAGACTCACTCTATTGAGTACACAAGAGACTTCAAGACTAACTGACTTCTTGGTTCGAGTTACACTCTTAGTCCTGTGGTGCTTTGAAATGGGTTTTTATGAATTCTATGTGCATCACTCACTGGTGATGGAATGAATCGTCAGGAAACCTGCATGGCTGATGAGATTAAAAGTCTTTGAAGGTGTGTGCAGATCGCCAACTCACATTGGGCTATCTTTGTACTATGACCCAATATCTTCCTCGCCTGATTTCGACTATAATTGATAGAATGTACTGTCGGTCCTTGATGGAAATTCATGTTATAGCCACTATAATGAAACTTTATTTGTAAGTTATAACAGTTAGAACTGTTATAATATATAAAATAAATAGTGAAAAAAGTGTAAATAAAGTTTCATTATAGTGGCTATGATTTCGACTCGACGACCTGGCCCTAGCAGTAAGATACAATAATATAATATGGTTTGATCGACAAGATCGTATTGAGTTATCGACAATCGAAAAAAAAATCTGCGTCACTTCAGCTATCCACACTATCGGATAAAAATATGCCAGTCAGTTCATTTGAAATTGTATCCACCGAGGAAATCGCGTGATAAATCGTACCTTAAAATGATATGAAGATTGATAGCCTGGTGTATTTGTGGCGGAATAATTTTTGCAGGTGAGCGCCGATAAATAAATCAATATGACATTTATCCGGACCAAATGTGACTGTTTTGACATATGAAATATTTTTTGCGAACGTAAATACAAAATCTGCAACAATATTTAAAAGGCTGGAAATTGAAAACAGCTGCGTTACAAATCTATTCTGATGTTATAAAGAGGAAAGCTTTGAATACGTACGTTTGTATCGAATTTGAAAACCTTGATTTGAAATTATTTCATCATTAATAAGCATTGACATCACCCACTACTACATACTACATATTTTAGTATCAAGATTTTATTTAAATGGATACAGACCTCGGTTATCATCATCATCATCGTCAGCCTTTATTTGTCCACGTCTGAAATAAGATCCGACCAACCAATCAACACTCTTAAACCTTATTGGCCCACATGATAGGCCTTGATATTTAATCGTAAATAATAAAATACTATTACATTATGCAAACCATGCGTTTTAAGTCTTTTAAGCAAAGCTGTATTATTTTTAAATTGAGGAGTATTACTAGGACTTAAGTCTACTAAACTTCGAAGCAGTAGCTTAATACTTCTGTTCAGTACCTGCTACTTCTATTAAACTTGTTTAAGATCATGGCCAACATGCTTACAATAAAGTCTAGACATGTCTAATAGTTTACCTGTCTTAATTCATTCCAAATACAAATTTAGGTCTTGCCGAGACTCCTACAAGATAAGAGGCAGTTAACGAACAGTCGATTTACCTAATAGCAATCTATTCACCTACTACCATGGCAATCGAATAGCTAGAACAGTATAAACGTCATCAAAATTGATCATCAATTTACATCAAAACCACAATTAGTTCAAAGCGAGTGACATCGTTATTACCGCCTGTCACATTCCATTAGCAAATCGTTATTCTATTCGACACTAAACATAAATCACTGTTCTCCATGCTCCATAAAAACTCATTATCCTTCACGCAACCATTATTTTATATCGGCTTTTTCCATTCTATGTTTTACTATCAACAACTTTACAAAAGTTTCTTCAATAAATATCGGATCGGATGACTTTCTCGAATATCACTAGGACACCGCATTCTTAGCAAATGATCTCCGTGGTACGTGTCAGATGCGATTGGCAAGGCATCAGTCGTCTTGGCGTTCATTGAGGAAGCCTTCATCCGTCTATTTCTAAATGTAGGCCACATTTAGAAATAGACGGATGAAGGCTAATGATGATGAAATTTAAGAAAACCAGTAACTTTTGTGTGGTAATTTGTAAATTTATGAAATAAAAGATTTTTTTGAAGATACCACACTTGGAAATAAGACACATTCTCTTAAGATTTTACATAATGTATCTATACATTATGTATGTCGTATTGTTGACAAAAGAGCAACCCCTAAGTTTTTTTTTCTCATTTTTTTTAGGGGATTCGGCATCTTTTTTTAGTTCTTTTGACTTTTTCTTTTGACATATTTCAAGTGTACAAGTCGATAGGTTTACGAAATAACGATATTTTGATTTGATCAATTTGATGAAACGTGGTCAAAACTCAAATAATCAACAGACCATTAGTAGACTATTTTAATTATTACGCATAACCCAACACATAACGCATTAGTAACATTTCCACATTTATCTAAATACCGTATCTACCTATATAATATATTCTGATGAATTCTGCTATCATTCAATATAACCCGATATATTGGGGTTTTGAATGTGCCCCTACTTCGAGCTTTATATAAAATAATACCCAAATTCTTTTATAATGTTGATCTTGTTATAAAAAACCACTCCAAATACTTCCAGTCCAAAATACTGTAGCAGCATCAAATAAATTATATCATAAAATGCACGCCACTCAGCGGAACGTCATCAAACTGCAGAATAGACTGACACACCTGGTGCAAAAAACTTTCGAATAAACAAACCACGGCTGCGTTGAAATTTTGCTGCTAGGTAATGGGGCCATTGCACAAGCGAACCGCCTTTATTATTGTATCTCTACAGCTGGATCTCCCAAAATGGCTTTTTTTAAAGTAATTAATAAAGATGTGCTATCTTTTCCTGATTTTTGTTAGTTACTGCAAACCCGTCTCCCGCTTTAGCTGGCGAGGGAAACTGGAAATATTTCTCGCTCCACCTGAATTTTTCTGATTAATTTCGTTGCGAGGTCGAGGAAATCGTATTAAAAGATCATTTGGTGGTTACCGTCAATCCTCACTGTACAGGAGTTTCAACTGTCGAGCCGTCGGAGCGAGCGAAAAAAACGATGTGACAAAAGAATCGCGTCACTAGTTTCCATAAAGATGATTATTATACAGAGTGCTTTCACCCGATTTTAAACACGCAATCTTAAATGATTTAGTTTAAAAAAATGCAAATATAACAAAATAGTTCACTACTGGTTGTTGGGGTCAAAATATATCCAAAAAACTTTTAAAAGCTGACGCCACATTAACTTACTATGTTACATAGGTCAAAATAGTTTGTCCTTTACTATTGGACAAAACTCCCCAAGGAACGAAGAGACAAGGTACAATTACAGAAAGTTGTTGAATAATGAGAAACCCAGACAAGCCAGCCGTACGAAGTAACATGTACAATTGTGGAGTTATTTGACACTCAGCCTCAAGAGGCAGTAAGTTGCGTACCATCACATACATAAATCAGTTTTGCCCCGGGGAAGTTTACATCACTATAGTACTAGACCTTGGAACGCTGCAATCAATAAAAATCCGAACTAAGACGGCTTACCTTAAATTTTTAGACATGATTATTGGTGAGCTGAAATAATAATCTTGATCATCATCAGCCTTTATTTATGAACGCCAAGGAGACTCCACTCTTGAACCTTAATGTCCTATTGCCCATCTGGTCTCCAGAGTGTGTGACCAGCCCACTGCTACTTCAACAAGCTTCTTCCTCGTGTGAAATGGTAGCTTTAGTTCTCTGGCCAAAGAAACACCTAGCATTTACTCGTTCCAATTCTGTATTTTTTAATATTATTTAATAATTAGAGATCTGCGTTGCCTTTAATCAAGTATAGCTCGGACATGTACACTGTACAGGCAATTCATTCATACGGTACCATTTCTAGAAGGCATGATTGCATAGCATAAAATATCGTGGAATAGTTTTACTTCAAACGTCGAAGTATTGTAGCGAGCAAACTAAAATTGAGAGCTAAAATCAACCAAACCGGGTAGAAAGCCGGGAAGGCAAATTGTTTGACGATATCAAGGAGTGGACAGAAATAACATATCACCAGAAAAGTATATCTCGTGATAGGACAAATACCTGAAGCTGACTCCAAACCTCAGTAAAAAGATGGAGAGGCACCTCATGATGATTATGATGTACATCTTTGCACCTGTTATTTACTAAATTAAAACAGTCCTGTTCTTTTCTTTTCTGGAACACAACAAAGATATCTCTCGGAAGATAAAATCAGGAGGCACCTATACAGTCGGTGGCAAATTGCATATCTCTCACAAACGTTTCAGTACACATTAAGCGACAGAGCTTGTTTACTTATCTTATGTCTATCTGTGTAATCCCAAAACAATGGAGGAAAACAATTAGTGTACTGGCGTTTATATGTTTCTATACATTTGGCTTAGTCGTAAAGCACTACGCAAATTTCGTGCAAGGCCCGAAACAAGCAGATTAATGCTTCTTGGTTTTGGTTTACGAGCATCCATGTGCTTTTATACATTTGGTTGACATTCAATTATCAGATTAATTAAGATATCACGTAACATATCTTGGACATTTTCAGTTGGATTACAAATTTTTATTTACGCCGATTTTTTTTGAGGGGAGGAAGCATATGAAATTCATATGCATTTAGCTTTTGCAAAATATGGTGATAGTGCTTTATTATTTATAATAAAAATTGGTTGGTAGCTTGACGTGACAACGTCAAACATTACATGCAGCACGAACCGAATTGAGCCGATCGCTCGAGCCGATCATGCCTCTCTCTCGTTCGTGTCGCGCTCTTGCTTTTGGAACGCTACATGACGTCATATTTTTCGTGCGTGCTGCCCGTAATATTGAGTTATTAGACGTTGTCGCGGCAAAATGATGGAAATAGAATAGAGTTGTAGCGGACCAATTAGCGGAATTATAATCACGGGAGTCTCCTCAAGTGTTTTTATTTTATAAAACAATAAACTGGTTATAATTTTTCTGAGTTTTTTTTTACCTTTAAATAGTAAAAATAAGTTATATCTATTGACCATTTCATATTATTTAGTTCCTCGGAGTCATCTTTCATCAATTCCGTTAGTTGCATCTGTGTGTTTTTAAAAATAAAATCGAAATTCTTCGATAAAAATTCAACAGAATTTTTGCGGCCACCTCATCTAATTTCATGGCCACTGCGGTGCAGCTAATAAAGTGGGTCGGGCAAACATTCCACCGCGAAAACTACGCTTTTACTAGTTATTTTACTTGCTTTTTTTACTTTTGAAACAACGGGGAGATGTAGAGTTTTGTCGGATTATGACGTTTATGACCATCGCAATAAGAGTTATGAGATGGGTCCAAATGGAAATATAATTACCTGTATTTAGACCAGACAACCCTAGACTAGTTCAAACGTTTCCTTTCATTACACTGTTTAGTTCTCATGAATAGTTACTAAGTGACTGAGAGGAAGCAGAATCATAATATGAAAGTTGTTTTTTGTGTTGAGGTATTTGCAAAATGCAGACTCATAGAATGTTGCAAATGGACACCGACAGCATTCAAGACTTACCATCACATTACTGCTAGTCTATAGTCTGTTTACTCGTTTTTACATTAGTGCTATAGAAAAACTGTCAGATGCGCCACCAAGTGGTAGGTGCATGACGTCACCTATGAACATAAAATAGTTCATCCAGAATAAAATACCCTGGCTCCCCACTAAGTTTCAGGCCTTGTCGTGGCGGTGGGGCTCAGTAGCCCAGGGTGACCCCAACACCTTGGGCGAAGCAGATTGAGCCCAAGGGGCTCTTTGTATTCCTATTTTAAGAAGAGGGGACCAAAGAGCAGCGTTAGAGGGGCGAGGGCGAAAACCTCACCTTATCGTACTGTCCCGACGACGAGGGCCCCTCTGTGTCCCCCTTCTGTGGCCCCTCTGTAGAGGTGGCGTCGGTCCTCAGAGGAACTAACTAGCCGTCGAAGTGCCCTGTAGCTAGCAGATCCGGGACACCTCACCAAAGGCGACATTGGTAGCACTCGCCGGGTTTTAATGGGCTTATATACCATATAGTGTATGTCTTACCACTTAAAATTATATTGTCTGGGTTGCTGACATTCTTGGAACTCAGCGAAGCTGCTTAGCTGAATAAATAAGTGGGATTATTATTCTGCTTATCTCTGCTAAAAAAAACACTGTCTCAGTTTGTGAAATTAAATCAAACAAAATAATAGTTTATTCTAAAAATATTGTAATTATAAATTATTATCTAAACTAATAATACTCATGTAATTAGTATTTAAATTATATCTTTATAGGTACCTAAATTGGGCGTAGTAATAGTAAAATTAGCATCAAATTTACATTGCAATATAATCTGGTATCGGATGATAATGTAAAATCTCTTCACAACCAACTAAACATAATAATGGAAAATATGTTTCGATTTTATAGTTTATACAAAGTAAAAAAGTATCAACCCTTATTTATGTCCCACTGCTGGGCACGGGTTGCCTCGTCGAAATCAGTTGAGGAGGGTAATGGGCCATAGTTCACCGATGCATTGGCCCAATGCGGGTTGGTCAACTTCACATACCTTCAAAGATTTTCGATATCATCAGTCATGCAGGTTTCCTCACGATGTTTCCCTTAACCGGTGAGCGGACGATGGTCTCGTGTTTGGGGTGCACTTAGAAATTTATAAAAACCCATTTCAAGGTACACATGGACAGGTAAGCATCGAACCCGGAACTTCTCGCATAAGAGGCCGAGTCCACCCACCACTGGACCATCGTCGCTCATCGTTTATGAAAAGTATCGATCCCTATTGGTCCCACTGCAGGGCACAGGTTTTCTTCAATGAACGTAAGCTCATGAAAAGGAGATTGTCTTCTCACCTGGTTAATGTCCGACCAACACTTCCGCGTCCACTCTTGAATCTCATTGCTCCAAGTGCATTTAGCGGAACTCGAACCCACAACATCTCGACCAACTGGCTACCACTACTTTACATCTAGTAAGCTTTGTTAAAATACTATTTGTATGTTGTTCTATCTACCTTAAATGTTGGTTTGAAAAGCTCAAATAGCCCAATCAACTTTGATGAGCATATTAGGAATTAATATAGCGAATTTATCTTGAGAATTGCTAACTTCCATTTCTAGATATTGCATACGGTAAAGTCCACGCGGGAACTAATAACTTTATTTTAGGTAATATTATATTTGTCTCTTTTACATCAGAGAGCTAGTAGGTTGTCATTTTTCGTATGACCTTACAATTGTATTGTCCCTAAGTAATAAAGTGTTCGTAAGTAAGTGTTGTAAGCTGACAACAGCTAGAAATATTACGAACATTGAATTATGAGTAGTCTTAATAATTCTAATAATATAAAGATTATAGTAATATTGAGTTCATTTCCTATTTCATTTTGCTTATCCACATTGAAAGCTGAATTTATATAAAATATAGAGCGGGGAAATGGGTCCTGGCATCTTGTACGTTCAGAAACTAGGCACGTGAGAACACAATTTCACGGCTTTAAGGGTTACCGCAGACTAATGCTGTGCGGATTATTATCGGCTGTGCCGCCTAACATTTTAGCATTATGGCTGACTGCCTTTTGAATGATACAAAGTGTATGTAAAATGAGCCAAATAGTATATAAATTCTTGTTACTATCATTATTACCATTATCAACTTTTATACATCCGCTGTAAGCGATTGATTAACGATGACAAAAGTAAACGATTATTATTACATTAGTGGAAGCAAAGGCGGAGGAAGAAGTTCAGGCACACTTTTTTAACTAAATTTAAAATTAATTGTAACCTTAAAAAATTTAATTGGCGAGGAACTTCTAAATTGAGGGCAAAATAAGATGTAAAACACTGAAAAGCCAAAATTTATTATATTATGCGATATGTTTAAGGCACTTTACATTCTCGGGAAAAAGTCGATATGTGAACGTTTTCGTGGAAGCGTTAGGATTAGAAGTACCTAACTTGCATACTAGCATTACCACTGACTTATGCTTGAATAATTAAGCGTTACGCAAGCGAAGTACGAAAAAATTGTCAGTTTAACTGTGTTCTATACATAATACACCTATTGTTAATAAACCTTCCCTTGTCCACCGTTGGGGGATGGGGTTTATTAATATAACCGCGTGCACTAGTTCAAAATGCTGCCTCAATACATCCAATCAGCTCGTGTAGCCCTATCTATAATATAAATAAATATAAAAACCCTAAACTCACCCCAATGAACCGCAGAACACCAACAGACACATTTTCTTCATTTAATTTCAATTTAATTCGCGCTGGTCGGCCAACACAACTTTGACGCTCCGCCATATTTTTTTTCATAGTTTTCACTCAAATGTTATCCCGTTAGAGCGAGAGAGACATATGTATAATATATAATGTATAAGTGAATAGGCACGAGGCCCGTGTAATGATGGAAATGTGAGTTCCGCGTTTAAAATTACATTAAATACTTATTTAATGGCGTTAAAAACTAAACACCTATATTTAACTCAACTGTAATTAACATCATCAATTTGCGAAGACAATATTAAAAAGTATTTGAGTGAAGCAAGTAAAGTGCGTGAGAATTCTTTCTCGGAAGCCACTTTCGTTCTACGTAGAAATGAAAGAGAAACTAAAATCGTTTGCTTACTTATCTTTTACTTCTCACTATGACCTTACCTCTAAGATGGTTAGTAGTATTTCCAAATCTGCATTGCCTTATCTAGTCATATCAGATCTTCAGATATGACTAGTCATATCCAACCAAATAAAGAAATATTATGTTCTCAACGTTATTATTTTTAAAGTATAAACGCAGATAACATTAAGAAAGTTTAAAAATATAATAAAAATTCTAGCTTGTAAACTCACCGAGCATGCTAAACTCATATAAAAATGTTTTACATATTCAAAAACATTTTTTCAGATTATTACTAAAAATTTTTGTGACTGTTTGTGTCCAGTTTGCGCAAACCCTAAGCCTATATGGGTCACTGCGAAATAATTCAGCGCGTTTTATTTATGTAGATATGCACAGGACAGACGCATAACTCCCGAATATTGCTGTGCGCTGCTGTCATCGAACAAGCATGTGCATATTCCTTTGACTAGCCTTTTCATCATATACCATATAGGCCTTATTTATTGTATGCCCAGACCACCAATTTTATATAGTTAATTGAATCAGGCGTAATAGTGGAAATCCATTTAAAAAAAGATATTAAATAAAATATTAATTAACAATATATCCCGCGAACCAAGCAGTCTTTACAGAAAATGTGTGAGTGCACGCGTATGCATGCATATAGCACCGCCCTTTTCCACACTCCATATGCGTACACTCGCATGCACCACCACCATACACTACCATAGAAGACCACCACCACAATCTACTCACGTTTCGCCTCTACACTGAGGATCCTCAGGATGTAGACTCTACGATTAGTAATCGTTACTAATCGTTAGAATATATAATTTAATCCGTCCACTGCTGAACATAGGCCTCCCTCAATGAACGACAAGACGATCGATCCTTTGGCACACGCATCCTACACGGTCTGACCACTACACGGAGACCTTCCCATCTGGTTAATATACGACCAACACTTTGTCTACCTAAACGTGGCCTCCACTCTTGAACCTTAGGCCCATCGACCATCTGTTCTCCTGAGTGTGACCAGTCAATTGCCACTTCAACGTGATTATTCTTCCCATGATATCGGTAAATTTAGTTCTCTCGCGGCGGTTTTCCGAATTCAATCTGCAAAAGAAACGCCCAGCATAGCACGCTCCATAGCATTTTAGTGTTACTAGTATTTATCTGGATGCATCGTTTCGCGTATTTCACTATAAAAAACTCATATCCGCCGTGAGCTGTGTTCATTTAATATTCACGGGAGATTTTACGTTTTTTCGTTGTTCTGTATATTTGTGTTCATATTCGCAACACTTTTCACCTACAACGCGAAACGCTTAAACCTATAAAGTAGCAGGATGCTTGGATTCGGTCCAAAGTGTAATCTTTTCACGCTCTCCGCGCAGGTTACGTGTAAAAATGGAAAAATCTTTTTCTGATGATAAAATATGCATCCGATTTATTTGTTGCTGGCCTAGTTGTAATGAAATATCGTGTGATTGTATACTACTTGAAAGTACAATAATTTACATCTCACTAAATGATCTTTGTAATACTTGTATCAGAATTATACGTATATATTACAAAATTTCTTATTTATACATAATATATTTATTTTATTAATTTTAGTTATTTAAAATTTGTTCCAATATGCATTCTGTTCTAATCCATTAACATAGTTTATCACGAAACGAAATCAGTTCGGATAAATATTGTTTTTTATTAATTTTGTAAATCTTGGTCATATTTACATTTTTTTTTTAGTTTTACTATAAAATGAGTTTCTATATACAAACTTTTAAATTATCTATATCTTGGGGCTTACATTTATGATTTTTAGAAGAATATGCTCATAAGGAGACCAATCAACGTTAGAAGCCAGATTGACAATCATACAAAATAATCGAACTGAGCCGAATAAATTTGTAGGAATAATTAATATCTACTAAAACTAAGTGTTGGATGCGAGTGGCAAGGGATCGTCTTGGCGTTCATTGAGCAAGGCCTATGTTCAGCAGTGGATGTATAAAGGCTGGTGATGCTGATGATGATGATGAATTAAGGTAATTTCAATGTTTTACCAGCTAAATGCAATATAGGCAAAATATCACGAATATTTTGAATCCGGATCTCGAATAAGAACCTCGCCTTTATATCTTAAACGCCTGCAGTATCTTCACATTCAATTATCTTTGCTATCTAATATTCCAAAGCAAACAAAATTCCACGCTGTATTAACCGCTGATTGAGTTATAATACTGAAAACTTGGCACTTACTAGATATTCGTGAAACAGCGACTAATTTATATGCGCATCTCGTGAATATTGAAGATTTAAGTGTGGACGTGACAGCTTAGCATGCATGCATGCAGAATTCACAAATCCAGTGGATCTTTTAAAGATAATCCTAATAGAGAAGTTTCATCTTCATAATTATTCATAGTTAAGTATCGGTCGGTTGCTGCAACTCTTTAGGTAGTTACTATATAATTGTGGTTTCATAAAATCAAAAGCCGCTGACTTTCAAATTTATCATCATTACCAACTACATATCATCTAACTATCAATACCATCTTACCTACCACATGCATCCTTAATGCATGTAGTAGGTAAGCTAGTATTATATATTAAACGATATGATTAATAAAGAGTCAGTTATTATCCAGCAGTCAGAGGGTTTCATTTCTCCTTACATCGTCCAACCTTACATGCAAACCATTCGCCAAATTCGCCGACAGACTCTCAATGCTTATGTAGTTGACGTAGTCCTGACACCGCTAACCACCGCCTTGTGTTAACTTATCTAAAAAAACGGTTTTTTAACCGTGCTCATATTTGGCACTAAAATTTGATTCTTGTACTAGACGCCATTGCTAGACTAGATGGATACATTGAATTGTCGTTAAATAATAATTTTGAGATGAAGAAATGCCAGAGAACTAAAGTTACCGATATCGCGCGACGAATAAGCTCGTTGAAGTGGCAATGGGCTGGTCACGCACTGAGAAGAACGGATGGCCGATGGGCCATTAGGTTTCAAGACTGGAGGTCACGTTAAGGTAGGCGAAGTGTTGGTCGGCTATTAACCAGATGGGAAGACGATCTCCTTGCAGTGGCAGGTCCGCGTTGGATGCGAGTAGTAAGGGATCGGTCGTTTTGGCATTCATTGAGGGAGGCCTATGTTCAGCAGTGGATGGATAAATGCTGATAATGATAATGATGATGATGATGATGATGATGAATAATTTTAAACTCAATATTCTATTAAATATTAATCGATTGTAAGATTACACCTAAGTCATGTAAGATGACAACGGTTTTCTATGCATAGTTTCCCATTCAGGGATATTTAAAATTTTAAGATATCAAAACAAAAAGAAACCCTGAGTGATAGGAAATATTGTAATATATTTTTTGGAGTCCTCCAAAAACAATTCAATTGATTTACGAGCAAATAACTTCTTATTTTTTACCAATATTTATGACTTCCTCAAATATTAAAGGAATCCGACTGTAAAACTATTTAAAGAGGGATATTTATCACGTTATCACTATAATCTATCAATATTTCAGCACTGCTTGCGAGTGCATCGTTAGCAAGGCATACTAAAAATAAGTGTTGTAATATTTTTTTCAATGTGAAAAAGAATTTTATTCCACATTAACACAATTCAGGCAGAATCAGTTTCGTAATTCCCCAAAGGCCCCAAACTGCAATTGCTGTGAACGGTGACAGCACCACAGTTGCAGGAACGTGACAAAAATATATACTTGGAACTGTGTAAACTTGTTTAAAGGAATTGTCTTTGCGATGTATAATGAATTTCAATTTATCTTTTAGTATATTTAAATCAACTACGACTTCTTTGGCAAAGGCTTAGGGAAAGGTTTGAGAAAATATTTTACATCGTAAAAGAGAGATGTGAGCATCGTTTGAATGCTACATACAAGCATGCGATGCAGTTTTGTATACAGTTAGTTATAAAATAAACTCATCTTATATGAAAGGAAATATTTTGAATGAAAGTGCTCAATCATATTATTATTTAAGGAAAGACAACTTTCGTCTGGATTTAAAATTCGCTTTTATTGTTCCCTTCAAAGGCTTCAGAAGCATAATATCTAAACGACTTTTGAATAATAAATGCAACAATAGTAAAATATTTATTTGTAATAAATTTTTATCAATATCATCCTTCACCTGTCCACTGCTGAATATGGCCTATATCCAGTCCCTCTATGAACGCCAAGACGACCGATCCCCTGCCACTTGCATCCAACATGGACCGAGACGAAGATCGTCAATAATTCAATTATAGTAGAATTCACTTAAAAGCTTCAAATTAAATTCACATAAAATTAAGTAATTTATTTATTTATTTATTTAATAGGAACAGCAACAGTTAACAAACCTAGACAATAAAATTAAAGACATTAACAGTTTACATTTTAAGTTTGAAAACCAATTAAAGCTGTACACAACATTTACAAAAAAAAAAAAAATAATAATAAAGAAAACGCAGAGAACTTAAAACTACAACATAATTACTTTAGACAATAATAACATTATACAATTATCAATACACATGAATTATTAGAAAAACTGTTAGTTTACAATGTTTTGTTTTATAAATTTCTTGTATGCATAGAAGCTGCAGTTAAAAATGTATTATAATATATTATTATAATTAATTAAGTCAGTTGATGTCCAATAGACGTCCTAATAGATATAAACTAAAGAAAAAACTAAAGTTTTGTATATATTACACAAGTATTATTTGATTTTTTTTTTCACTCAATGAAATGTTGAAGTTTACCTATTTAGAGGCGAGCTAAACCAGGGTAATAGTTTCAATATACAGAAACAGTTTTCAATTTCCACAATATCGACGATTTTGGACGTATTTTGATGCCAAAATTCTTCACTGCGAACCGATACACGAAATCCCAATTTGCTTAAAGCGCTTTCTGCATTAGCCAATCGAGAGCCATCTCGTTTATCTTCATCAAACCCCGGGAGATCTTGAGCACTTAGATGTTTTTACAGAGCATGTGAATACCTAATCAGTTTATGGATCTAGAGAGTTTACTTAAGACTTTGAATTTTACATTTCTTAAGAGATTAATCTGATTCCGTACGTGCCAAAATTGTGTTCAGCAAATTACAATGAAATATTTAAATGTCTAAGCGGATAAGGCGTTTTGTACCGTCATTTGTTTATGATGTTTCAGATTCAGCATTCTTGTTTCCTATTAATGTAATACAGATTCATGTTTCTGATTTGATTTCCTACTCATCATCATCATCATCATCATTCTCCGCTTTTATCTGTGTATTCCTGAACATAAGCCTATCAATAAGCGTCAAGACGACCAAACGACTTGCCACTCGTATCCAACACGAACCGGCACTGCAAGAAATCTTCCCACCTTCCTAAACGCAGCCTGAACTCTTGAACCTTGCTGCTATTTCACCGAGCATATTTTTCGCATGATGTCAGTAAATTTAGTTCTTCTAAGGAGGTTTTCGTTTTAAATAATATATTATTATCGTAGGTGATTTCATACTAAAATGTTGAAATCGATAAATTTAGGAAAAATAAAACAGACACTAGAGAAATCTAAGAATAAAATAGCCTTAATAATGAGGAATAAAAAAATCTAGTTTATCCTCGAGTTTTTAACCGTACATTATTGAATATCAAACCAATAATTGCATTGGCTTGGCGTTCCTTGAAAGCCACAGTGTCAAAAAGGCCAATGTCCAAATGGCCAAAAAAAGTGAACGAAACAATATGATTCTGATGATCAAAGAATATAGGCGTTTTGTATTCACATAATATCTTTATACCGATACATGATAACATAAGCATATATAACGCGTTTAACATAATCATGCAAATTATCCTATAAGTTAGTTATTCTGATGTGTTTGTGTGCGTTTACGTATTCATCTTACTTGCGAGGATATTCGGCTTATCCACGTTTAATTTGCATCGTATTACCTATGACGAACTATTCCGCAAATATAATTTATTGAATATTAATCAGATCTATAACAAATCAAGAATTAATCGATGGGTTATGCTTTCACGCGGAAATGTAGGATAGGCAGTAATCATTCGTCGATTAACCAGGTTGGAAGAAGATCTCCTGGCTGATAGCGATGATGATGTTTAAGTTGATGCAGCCAAGCTTGAATGAACTCATTTATTTACTCATTGCCTAACTTTGGACTGACTTGTTGGACTAGTATTTAGTGACGCTAACTGCTGAAGGTCGTAAGTTCAATTTTCACACCGCAAATGCTTGTGTGATGAGCGTGATCCTTAATTGTTCTCTGACTGCGTGTAATTTATCTATGAATATGTATGTATTTAGAAATATAATATAAGTTTGCATCAGATGTCTGGTTGCTATGATGCAGGCTCTGTCTTATTTGGAATCATGTATATTTTTATTTTAACTTTTCGTATTAGTTTATTTTATAAAATATTTTATTGAAAAAAATTTTTACAAATGTACAAAAACATCAAGATTTAGTTTCTAGTCAGTGATCACTTTTTCTCCACATCAAAGAACATCCGTATAAAATTAGGCAATCCACTGATAAAAACAGACTGTTTGTACGCTCTAAGATCCTCCTTAATTTTTAAGTCATCATCAGATTATTCAACCGAGTCAGTCCTTTATGATTTTCTATCTGTTATTCAACGATTTTCTTCACAAAAATACTTAACACCAACAAAACTTTTATAATAATATTAAAAATCGTTCAAGCAACAGAAATAAAATACATAAAATAAGTTCAAAAGTGTTCAATTTGGCACAGCATCGAGTCTTGTTCCTATTACTTTCGTGACATTTTCTCACTCCGTGCTCAGAACGTGCTTGTTTCGACAATATGAATCTTATTTGACAATGTTCTTATATTACTCTAAGGGCATGTTTCACAATCTCCAGATAAGTTCCAAATAGGCTATTCACAGCATATTTGACAGATAGATTATGGAGTATTCGGAACTTATCTGGAGATTGTTAAACAGGCCATTAAATTATTATATCAAATCAAATCAAAATATCTTTATTTCATAGGTACCAACTTGTACACTTGAAATACGTCAAAAGAAGAAGTAAAAAAAAAGAAAAAAAAAGATGCAGGATCCCGCAGGACCCCAGGATATAGCACCACTACTACCATTCTAGTTGATGGTAAGTCAATGGTATTGAGACCTACCATCTTAAACTTAGTAAGGTTGTCGGTGTTGGTTGTCTAGACCACGTTTATGTACCATGTTTCAGAACGTCTGCTTAGACCGAAAATAAAACTTAGTTTGCTAACTATACATCAACTGGAAACTAACGATTGAAATAATTGAAAAAATATCGAACGTACATAGTTTTAAAATAAAATATTTGTAAAAAGTGACTTATTAATAACTAGCACCGCCCCCCGCTAACAATAATAAATTATAGCCTATGTGTAATTATGATGTAAAAGCAACATTATTGTAAAGTTTCTTCAAAATCCATTCAGTCGTTTTTACTTAAAAGAGTAACAAACATCCATACTTACAAACTTTCGCCTTTATAATATTAATAGGAAGCAAAAAAAGTGGAATTATAATTTAATATAATAATTATTCTTTATCAATCTGATATTTTAGCTTAAATTACATAAACATCTCTAAATCGACTACTATCTCGTTCTTCGTTAGATTCAACTGCACATTAGTTCTTTGATTGCCAATCAGGCTTGGGGAGGCAATTATAAGAAAATAATAGAGAATCAAACGAACTTACCTGTAAGTGAAGTTCGATGATTATTAAACGAGTGATTCGCCCAAGAGATTACAAGTATTCACAAGTAGTACCACGCGTACGTGCTGCCATCATACACACTTTTAAAGCAACTCTGGATAAAGGAAACTTGTTTTCTCCCCACTCACGCCTTCCTTAACAGCCCGTCGTCGTCTGCAGTCTCATACACGTTTCTGTCGTGTACGGCTTTCCTGTTAGCTATTTCGAAAGGGCATTACATCAATATAAATAATATGTATGTAATTAGGGTTTGGGAGGGTTTGTAATCTCTTGGGCGAATCACTCGTTTAATAATCATCGAACTTCACTTACAGGTAAGTTCGTTTGATTCTCTATTAAACTTCGTGATTCGCCCTTCGAGATTACAAGTATTCACAAGTAGTTGTTTAGAGAACTACGAAATAGCTCACTACACTAGTGAAAACACAGTGTAGTTAGGTAATATTATAACAACAGTTTTTAGATAATATTACAAGGCTTTTATTAAAATAATCGGAAAATATACTTCATATAGTAAATAAAATCATATAATATATAAGTACGTTTACCAATAGAAGTTGAAAAAACCCCAACCTACAAGGAGAGTGGGAAAAGGAACCAAATGTTTTGATACCAGTAGTTACTTCTCCGTTGTAAAATTTGACTAATGTTTGTGACTTTAGTCCATCCAGCGGTTTGTTCGATAACATCCATGCTGACACCAGTCATGCGGCAACAGATCAAGTAGCTGCTTGTCTCGTACTATGGGCACTAAGCACTGGTGTGCCCAAATATCCTGGACGGTAGCTTTTATTCATCGGCTAAAAATCTGTGAACTTACAGGCTCAAATTTTTCTGAAAACTAACAAAGGGTAAATAACATTTTTAAAGGCATTCTCTCAGAAGACATTTGCAAGTATTAATCTAATGCCCTAGTTAGGTAAATAGAAGGTGTCTCATAGCAATGTGTATTTTAAATTGGTTGAGTTCTAATAAACCCTGATTTTATAATATAAAATTTTAGTAATTTTTTATATTATTTGATAATTGAAATTAAGAAGGTTTAAACACGATACCCATACTTAATATTAAAAAAGAGCACAATTTTTTAGTTGTATTAAGATTAAGATTAATAATATATGTAAGATTTTGGATGCGGAGTGCTTAGTCACATACTGCGTACTATTTTCATAAAATGGTTCTTAAATCGTTTACAATATTTGATATTACATTTTAAAATCGTATTATTTGAATACAATTATTGCTAAAGCTCATTTAACGAAGTTAATGGGAGAATAATTAAAAAACTAACTATTAGTTATTAATCCTGATTAAAAAATTTTAAGTAAAAAATTTCTTATATCAACTGACGCGTTATGAAGTGTATGTTGACGATAAAAAATTGTACCATTATTAGAACAAGGACAATATCGTCTTATGGTATTATCCGTAATAGACGCCAACATAACATTATTCCTTAATAAATAAATAAATGTTTATTATTATCTTTATGCATACGAGATACTCACAAAATTTATAAATAACAATATTATTATTAATATTATTAACATCAGTTGTATCCGACGGCGTTTCGGGGCTTGCAAATGCTGCCCTGATAATCCCGGCAATTAGAATAAAGGTTGTGCTGAAGCTTATGTCCGGGCTGGCTAGACTATCAGGTACAAATTACAATTACGACTCCCGAAGACCTGTCTTTTTAAGAGTACAAGTTGTCACCTATGAAAAAAAAAAAATATCATGATTTGATTTGTTAACGGCTGGTAAGAATTTACCTTAGTTTTTTAACCGAAAAACTTAAGAGACCTTAGAAACCTTAAGACCTTTAAGAAACCTTAGTTTTTTCAAAATTATTAAATTTTTGAAAAGCGAAGCTCCCATTTTATATCAGAATTAACGCAAACGGGATTCTGCGTCGGCTTCATAGTTGTCTTGTGAGCTAACGTAGGATGCGAACACATATCATATACTTAGATATAGACCCTTTTGACACCACTTCCAAGGGTGTCGGCTAATATGGTTCAAATAAGGGAATCTAAAAAAAAAAAAAAAAAAAAATCCATCCTATATAAGTAAATATTATTTGTTTATGTATAGCAGTGGAGCATATACATAAAATTAAACGTTCCGTTGAAAATGAACGACATGCGACAACAAATTCACCTTTAGCTATAAGTATTCGATGTGATGCTAGAATCCTGTCTTATGTCTATGAATAGCTTTTTTTTTTTTTTTTTTTTATCTTGTACCTGTACGAGACTAGTCAGAAAATAACGCCGTTCAACAATCGCCTGGCCGAATGGGCTAAAACATTTATCAATATTATTAATTTAATAGTGGAAATCTTAAATAAACATATTGGTAAATAGATATATTGGTCGTAATCATTTTCTTGTAAACAAAGATAAATTAACCCATTTAAAGTTTTTTGTATATAACCAGCCATATTGTAATGATAAACATACCGATATTAGTGATTCTATCAAGTGCGTAAAGCGTCGCAATTTCTTTAGTCTCTTAAAAAATGTTTAAACTAGATTATTAATAATTATCATTATTATTAATAGTAATATCTAGGGGCGCTTTTACACCACGTCAATCTGGTCCCACGCTAAGTTCTCAAGGTACGTGTTTCGGACAGATATGTAAAATTTTCACCTCCATGACCCTGGAACACAAAAAACTCTTTATTCCCAGGCGGGAATCAAACCCTCTAACTCCACCTTCCGTGCAACCCGCTAACTCAATGGTAAGCGCGTTGCTCAAGCCATAGAGGTCGTTAAATAAATAAATCGTAGAGACTCTTGCTTATTTTTGTTTGTCTAAAAAAAAATAGATATAATTTAATAAGTCTTGGTTACGTTAAAAAAAAATACAAGCTGGTTGCATGATTTTTGTAAAATGTAAGGCGACTCATTGTTCCTTTTTATTCATTACTTACTCATTTTATTCTTTTTAACCACTGAAAACGCAAGTATTTTTTATACTGATTATCACAGATTTATAAATATATATTTATAGATCTGTGCTGATTATGAATAGCTATAGAAAAAATTTGGCATGTTTTTGTACATGTGACAATTATTAGAAATAAGTTTTCTAGCTCTTCTATAACCAAGTTTGAAAAACGTGGAGAGGGTTGAAATAAACCTATTCTTTCTATTACTTTTCTTTATAAGAAATATATGCGATATAAATTGACGAGAACATGGTTCACATTAATGTATTGCATCTAATAAAAGTAAATAATTTATTTCCCTAGTCATTTCCCTGTCATACGCAATATTTGTGGGTCTATTGACTGATATGTTAGTCTGGGTAACAGCAGAAAGAAAAGGTATACGTAAACCTTGTATTCAAGGCAATATCAAGAATCAATATCTGCGCCCACGCCTTTTTAAAAAAAAAAATTAAGTCTACCTGCTTCCAGCGGGTGTTAGTCAGGAGCGCCATCTACCGACCCACATGAACCGCTGCCTTTTTCAGCGCCAGTGTCCGCTTGTTGTTCTGACGCCGCTCCGCTGCTGGCTGTTGCTGGCACGGCCAGTCGGCGAGACTAACTCAGATTCCGTTGCGTGCACAGACCACCCGGAGTCAGTGGCGGCTCTCACCCAAGTTTAAAGCCTAACCTGTACTAGAGGTGGAAAATTAGTTACGACTCGTGATCGTTAGCGACCCAGTCTTTGTTATAGCAGACCTACTCTGCGTCAGTCTAAAAAATGGCTTTTATAAATCTCAAATTTTCTTGTAAATCTTCTCCGAAAAGGAGCTGGTCCCGTTTAAGATACTTAGTTATCTTCTACGCCCTTGTTTAGAGAAGCCGTTAAAATGTTCCCATATAGTCAACATAGCATAAAAAACGACTTACCTCAATCAATATTTTTATTGATTATCGCCATTGTTGCGAGACTTGAAGATCATGAATTATGAGGTTAGAATTTGAGTCACACCATACATGGCAACAGCTAGTGGATTTTCTGATAACATGTTATGCCTTTTAAACATTCTCCAAGATGTCTTTAATATCTTCTCCAATGTAATTTACCTTAATATAGGCTTATCGGCTCTAGCTGTATTTATGTACCTATTAGTCCCCAATGTTTCTCTGATTTTTTGGCTCATAGCCTTGATGCCAAGGATAGCCAGGATAGGGTGCTGATCTTCAGACGCGAGATAAATTTGAAAGATTATTACCCACTACTACTCAACAGATTGAGGGTATCAAAAAAAAATATAAATATTAAATACTGTTAATTCCATCTTTGTCGATGATCATTAGCTTCTAGTATAGTTTTTGTGATACAGTCTCACGGGCTGTACTCTAAAAAACATCCAATGTATTCACGACGCAGTCTCACGGATTTTGTGTTCAGGGCACAATCTCACGGATTTGTGTTCACGACACAATCTCACGGATTTGGGCTCACGAACAATCTCACGAGTGCGTTCTAGAATAAAGTGCATCAATAAAAAACCACACAACGCCCAGTCCAGAAAAATAACTCCATTATTGTTGAGTGTGGTTATGTAAGCTCATCTTTGTCAACGATCGTTAATGCTTGGTATCATTTTTGTGATACAGCCTCATGGGCTGGCTGCACTTCGAAAAAACATCCAGTGTATTCACGACGCAGTCTCACGGATTTTGTGTTCAGGGCACAATCTCACGGATTTGTGTTCACGACACAATCTCACGGATTTGGGCTCACGAACAATCTCACGAGTGCGTTCTAGAATAAAGTGCGTCAAATAAACCACACAACGTCCAGTCCAGAAAAATAACTCCATTATTGTTAATTGTGGTTATGTAAGCTCTTCTTGTCAACGATCGTTAGTGTTTGGTATAGTTTCTGTGATATAGTATCACGGGCTGTACACTAAAAAACATCTAATGTATTCACGACACAACCTTCTAGGCAGTTTTTTTTTTTTTTTTTTTAGTGGGTAATAATTTTTCAGATCAATCTCAATATCGCATTAAGAAGAAACAAAAATAACAAAAGATAATATTAACTGAATAAATAATTTTTGATTTACCTTCATTTATTGTATTCGCTCGTGTTATTATTTTGAGCATGACGAATAAAACTACGGAGACATATTTTGCGATCTCCAGCAATTTTTCGTTCCAATCCTTTATTTTTCCTTTTCGTCGTAATTCTTGCGTTTTTCCATGTCAGAATATTATTCCATAGTAACACAGCTACGAACTTTCAGTATACTAACTTCACTTAGAAAGAAAAATGCGTGTGCGATGGCCGGCACACAAAACGTGTATGAGACTGCAGACGACGACGGGCTGTTAAGGAAGGCGTGAGTGGGGAGAAAACAAGTTTCCTTTATCCAGAGTTGCTTTAAAAGTGTGTATGATGGCAGCACGTACGCGTGGTACTACTTGTGAATACTTGTAATCTCGAAGGGCGAATCACGAAGTTTAATAGTTCCGTGCCGAGAACAATGTACAGAAAGTAAGTCGAACAAATAAATAAAAAAAAAAACATTAAATAATATAAATGTATTATCTTGTGTGGCATTTTTCGTTGTAGTTTTTTATTTAATTTATAATAATATTATGTTCGACGTATTTTATAAAAATAAATTATTATAGTAATAAACAAGGAAAAAAAATATGACTACGTCGGTTTTTATTAATCTATGATGCCGCCGTAGATTGATAACAAATGGACGTAGAATATGAAAATATTTTGCAGCCTAAGCTAAAACTTTGTCTGGTTTTGAAATCTAGCTCCACTTTCCAGCTATTACTAATCCATATTCACTGCGCAAATGTGAGCTCTATTTGACTTTTTATTTGTCTTGCATATTATCTGTCTGTAAATGTTAGAGCTTATAGGATCGTCATCATCACCGGACTTTGAAAGATGATTTAGACAGCGTCAAAATGCTTTTTAATGCTATAAAAATGCATTTTGGAATACTACGGCATTTATTTTTGTGGCCTAATAATGAGCCTTACAGATCCTTACATAATATGCAGTGATTGGAAGGCTGGTGATGCGGGTTTATTGGCAATGTATTTTTCAGGTTTTACTCGTCAGCACTGCTCACCATTATTTATCGAACTTACACCAGTAACCACTTCCCCAGTGATTGCGGCACTTGGCTAAAGCTGCCCCAAAAAAAGTCAATCTTTTATATAAACTATTTACAATGTTAATTTTTGTATTTTTACTATATTGATATACTGTTATAATGAAATATACTGTACGGCTGTTTGTTCCTGCCAAATATTACAAAGCATCATCATAATCGGTAGAGACTTCGAAAGGGAGCGACTACAAGCATCGTGACATGATTTCTCGTGTAGGAGGCATCTCCAAAGGAGCTAATGGCTCAGTGATACCAGCCGCGCGAATCGCTCCAGCAGGTTCTAGACAAAGGTGAAAGGGTGACCATCTCTACATACGGAGACACCTCCGTGATTAAACACGTTAAGAGGTCTGTCATTCGTGGATCCTTAACAGTCATTACGTGTCCTCAAAAAAATGTTAAAAAATCGTTTCATGATCATCATCATCATCTATTTTATTTGGTTTTATTATTTGGTTACTATGACATAATTTAGAAAACATTTTTCTCAGAGATGCTTTACAAAACAAGCCTGAGAGCACATACAAAGTGTATGTGCTATAGTATAATATTATAATATACGTAATACTACATTCTTTGGACCCAAGTAGAGTAGGCAAATCAAATATTATACTCTGTTTTCCTGAAAAATAATAGAATATTTTATTTATAATTTAATAAAATACTATAATAATACATAAAATATTAATAAATACTGTGACAAAATTGTTAAAATCTGCAACGCTGTTACGGGGACTAGGCTTTTCCGAAAAATCTAGTCCCCGAGGATATCGAGGGAAAAGCAACCGGTGTTTTTCACGCAACACGCCGATCCCTATGAGAGATACCTTACCCAAGGCGTTAATAATACTCCCATGATAATTTTATATTTGGGACTTAGACGCCTCAATCCTTTTAGATATTAGATAAGATTTGAAACTAGAACGTTTATAGTGCTACTGGCACCTCGCGGTTTCACCCATGTACTTTCTATTCCCTTGGGAGTACAGGAATAAATTATAGCCTATGTGCTATTCTGATGTATAAGCTATATTATTGTAAAGTTCCATTGAAATCCATTCAGCATTTTTTACGTGAAAGAGTAACAAACATCCATACTCACAAACTTTCACATTTATAATATGAGTAAGATTATAAGAACATGTACCTATAATAAAAAGTAAGGTATGAACCCATATAAAGGTCCCAATGCTTAGCACGGGTCTCTTTCTTGAAATCAGGTAAACAATAGTTCACCGATGCGCTGATCCACATACTTTCAAAGACTTAATCTCATCAGTCATGCAGGTCTGCTCACGATGTTTTTCTCCGCAGATTTTGTTCAGATGCACTTACAAATTAAAAAAACTCACTTTAATGCACCACAGGGTCAGCATCGAATCCGGACATCTCCTCAGAGACCGGGCCCTTATCAACTACACCATGGTGGATCTCTACGATGCTACAGTAAATATAAAAGTAAAAGTATCAACCCTTTATGTCCCACTCCTGGGCACGGGTCTCCTCCTCGAAATCAGGCGAGGAGGGTTAATGGGCCATAGTTCACCGATGCGCTGGCCCAGTGCGGGTTGGTTAACTTCATATACCTTCAAAGACTTTTATATCACATCAGGCATGCAGGTTTCCTCACGATGTTTTCCTTCACCGGTGAGCGAGCGATGGTCTCGTGTTTGGTGTGCACTTAGAAATTTAGAAAAACCCATTTTAAGGCACACACTGGGGGGTCAGGATCGAACCCGGAACCTCCCGCATAAGAGGCCGAGTCCATCCACCACTTGACCATCGTCGCTCGTAACAGTAATTATAAGGATGTATCATATTTGTATATAAGCCACATGCTGCATGTTTAAAAAGATTTTATCTAAAAAGAAGCAGTATAGAATCAGAATAATATCGCTTACGTGGCAACAAAGAGAAATGTCCAAACGCTGATCAACCATACCTTAATATAATTACTTTTCAAAGTCCAATTGAAAAAGGTTTATCATGAATAAGACATTTTTTCGAAGTACAAACGATGATTGAAGGAAAACATAAAAGAAAATAACTGTATGGAACGCATTTATTCGCTCAGAAATTCCTTCAGTCGAAAGGGTGTGTTGGAAAAAAACGTAAATGTGATGGAAACGAATATTACGTTCGCAAAGTTTCCAATACCACATCTTTACACAGGTTTTTAGATGAAATAAAGCTTTAGTGTTTGATATTATTCTAAAACACAGTTTATTGTTTGGTGGAAGGTTTTTTTTTCGAAATTACTACTTTTTGTGGCATAAAATCGACCGGCTAGTCGGCCTGCGACAGGACCTGTCAGCCACAGAACCTCCGCAACTGACAAACTACTAGACTAGACTAGACTTCTTCACTCATGGGAGCCGCTAGAAAATTTTTAGGGTACGTTTATCAGGAGATGTTCAGATATTATCCACTTGTGGTTATGACTTTGACTTGCCTTTGACCACTTAGAGTTGTGATCATGGCCTTAACTTCTCTTAGGCCATATTGCTTCATAGTCTTGACTTGTCTTTGACTAGTTCCACGTTTTGTCATGTTGTTGATATGCCTTTGATTATTTCAATTAGTTCATGTTCTTGACTTGCTTTTGACCATTTCCAATTGCGGTCATAATCTTGACTTGCCTTATAGTTTTGGTCATTACAGTCATGGTTTTCGTCATGACCACAGATTGATTGCAAGGTACAACAAATTTTACCAGCCTTGTTTTATTTATGCCCTCTTATCCATAAGCTATTGCCAATTTTACTATTTTTTATTTTATTTATATATTATGACACAGTATAAGTCATGGGGTTACAAAGTTGTCCCGCAAAACTGTTTGCACAGTTTGTCTGTGGGATCAGAGTCTCTTATTATACATACTAATAATTAAAAAGCACTATTTTGTTATTACATAATTTTAAAGTTTAAAGTTTAATGTATAGTTCTATGTACATTGGCAACTGGAATCAGGCGATCGAACATAATCTGTTCGCTACGATTGAAGCAACAAACTTTTAATGCAGCCTTGATTCTAAATCCTTATTGTTAATTATTATTAGCGGATATGAATACTAGCGGATCAGAACATTTTATTGTTCTCTAATTGGCGTTTTCTTCACTAATATTATGTTCTTATGTTAAGAAATATATTCAGCTAAATATTAAAAAAACATTTTTCATAAATACATACCAAATCGATACAGGCAAAAAAGATTACTGTGCAAGTCGTACTATTTTATATTATATACTATTGCACGAGAAGCTTGGGGTATGACGTGGGAAGGACAAACATATTTCCAGAAGAATTGATGCTCTAACATTTCAAATATTTAATAGCAATTAAATATAAATCATAAATGAAGATATATTTGGAATATTTGCTATACAAAGACAGTACCGGGACGTTCGAAATTCAAGTAGAAACTATTACCCACTGCGGTTAAACTCCAGGCGGGCTCTAATGAGAAGGCCGGTGTAGGGCGTCCACAGACTTGCGACTTTGAATTCATTATAGATTTTTAAAACTATTTATACATTTAAACACTATTTACCTACTATTTTTATGTTAAATGTTTGTATCGCGTAGTTTTTTTCGACTTCATCTTCGAATTGTCTTATTGTTATCTGTTGTTTACGCACATTTCCTTTCATCCGACGGCGGTGAGGTAGAGACCCGCCACAGTAACAAAACGGACGCCATGAAGCCGTGGAAGACACACTCGACCGCTGGCTGGGGGCAACCCCCCACTTATTATATCTCAAGGTGAAGCAAACCGGCTCACCTCGCTACCGATGAACCATTAGGGCCATTAGCATAGCTCCAACCGAAGATAAAACTCAAATAATTTTCTTTTTTTTTTTTCTTAACTTAATTTTGTAATGTAATTAAAAAAATGTTTATACTGCATGGATAACTGATTGTAGATGCCTGATGAAGGTTCAATAAAGGACCAAAACGTCGCAAATTTAACGAAGTGTTTGAATTTACATCGCACTGTCCACTTTCCTGCGAATTCAGATAATCTAATGTTTCTTAATTTTTACATGCCCAACGTTTTGGGATAATTCGTTCTATAATTTCGTAAAATATATAAGTGACCATTCGCGGATAAATTGATTGTCCAAATAAAACTTGAAATGCCACGATAAGAACATGTGCCATTTTAGTAGTGTAATTGTCATTTCTTACGCCCAGGTACAAGCGTTACCTATAAGTAGTACGGTCGTAAAGTCGCACTGTCTGCGCCCACCCTTACGTTCCGCCTGGTTTGGTAAACCAATTCATTTGTCCACCATCGGGATTCGGGAGCATTCAGATTTTCCAGCCTTAATTATTATGATACTCTTATCGCCAATGTGCACGTGTATTCATTAATATAAGCGTATGGAATAAAATAATTATAACTCATTACCTCTAAGGCCTTTCATTAATTTTAATTTCTTTTTCGTTTTATTCAAAAATAAGTATCAACCCTTTATGTGCCACTGCTGGGTTCGGGTCTCCTCCTCAAAATCAGGCGAGGTGGGTAATGGGCCAATAGTTCACCGCGCTGGCCCAGTACGGGTTGGTGAACTTCACGTACCTTCAAAGACTTTCAATCTCATCAGGCATGCAGGTTTCCTCACGTTGTTTTCCTTCACCGATGAGCAAGCGATGGTCTCGTGTTTGGGGTGCACTTAGGAATTAGAAAAACCCATTTCAAGGCACACACGGGAGGGTCAGGATCGAACCTGGAACCTCTCGCATAAGAAGCCTAGTCCATCCACCACTGGACCATCGTCGCTCACTGGACCGTCGTTTTATTTATATAATCATTATTTTTCCGTACAAACTATGCTTCTTTGATGGAACGCCGAGATGTCCATTGCCCAGTGTTCATTTTTTTTACGGGTTCAAACCCAGTTACGTATGTTTTTTTTTTTTTGTATTGAACACGATTTTTTATCTAGAATTTATTTTTGAAACTCAGTAGTCGGATCAGTATCCGATCTAGAAAATTCTAGCATCAATATAATATTGTTACTCAGTAACAAAGGCTATAAAAATACTAATACAAAAATATCTAGCTTTTATTCTATCTAGCTTATAAACCTCAATAAATGCGGGCAAGCTTCGTCAGGAGCTAGTAATTGAAATAATGATTATTCTAGTTTAAGTAATAATATAACCAAAGAAATATCTGTATTCATTAAATAATATATTATCCTTGTCTGCGAATTATGACTAAGACAGTTTATTCTACCCAGTCATTTTTATATTAGGATAAAACAAATAAATCTAAAAAATAGTGCTGATACAGAATAAAATATATATCTGTCCTAATACGAAGAATATCTCATCCCATATAAAGCCTTGTATTATGAGCTCAGAAGATGAACATACGAATCATTGTATTACCTCTTATCCTTAAAGGTGTGTGTACATTGGTCGACTAATTTTTTTAAGTGAAACTTCTTTAGAATCGTTGTGATTTCAAACCTGATGCAACGGAAAAAACGACAGGTAAGAGACACAAATACAAAAGAGCGAGACAGCAAATGTCGGTGTGTATGTATATTGCACACTGCTTAATACTTGCTTGTATTTGAGCATTTAACGTGTTTCACTTCTATCGTGTGTGAATCGCACAACACACACCTTTTTTATCAATATAGCCTAAACAATTGATTTGCCTCGTTATCGCGGATAGCGGGTCCGAGACTCTTACATATCAAAGCATAATCTGCAAAATTTTCCTTTTCTGCAGTCGTCTTTTTAATAAGGCTCTAGTTATTGGAATAAATTGCTAAATACTATTTCCTTTTAAGCTGTTTATAGAAGATAAATAAGACGTTAAAGTATCTGTATCAATTATTATCTTCTCTCCGAAACAGCAAAGCTGAAGAAACAAGCAAAAAGGCAAACCTAAGCAGATGGACGCGCGGCAGAGCGCAACTCTCACACTTTGAGTGATTAAATTCCTTGCTTGCCCCAAAACAGTTTTAGCCCGTCCTCAACCTATGAAATTGTTATGGGAGTCCTTAGGTTATCAAAGACTATCCTGGCTACACATAATTAGCAGCAGTGGCAAAGAGTAAAAAGGATTACAACTGATAAGTAATTGTTGCATCGTTAAATATTTTCCATTTCCAATACAATTAAAAGGTATCTTATAATACGAACAGTGCTTTTAATATTCCAAAAAAACGTACGAAGATATTGATAATTATATAAAGATATTAATAAGCGATGATTAAGTGGTATGGGCTCGGCCTCTATTGAACTCCCTACCATGGTTCAGGCCTTGTCGTGGCGGTGGGGCTCAGTAGCCCAGTGTGACCCCCACACCTTGGGCGAAGCGAATTCAGCCGAGAGGGCTCTTTGGATCCCTCTTATAAGAAGAGGGAACAACAGAGCAGGGGGCAAGGGGCGAGGATGGGAACCTCACCTCATCGTTCTGTCTCGACGTTGGGAGTGGTTGTTCTGTGATGCGGAACAACCGCTCTGTGGAGTTGGCGTTTGTCCCCTGAGGAACTGACTAGCCGTCGAGGTGCCCTGTTGTTGTAGATCCGGGGCACCTCACCAAAGGCGGCATTGGTGGCACTCGCCGGGTTTTAGTGGGTAGAGCTGCGTCCACTTACCATCGTTCGGGCGCAGCGAGTCCCACATACCTGCCTGAGGAGACCCACTCCCCTGCGGGATGCGTCAGTGCATTTCCCGGCGTATAAGAAAAAAAAAGCCTCTATTGAACTGGATTTTTCTAAATTCCTAAGTTCATGCATGCCTGTCGAGATTAAGGTCTTTGAAAGTGTGTGAAGCTCACCAACCTGTATTGGGCCAACGTTTGAACTATGCCTCTCTCGCCTGATTTCGAGAAAGAGACCCGTGCCCTGCAGTGTTATATGGGTTGCTACCTTACTTTACAATTATAGTAATACTGAAATGTTAATTATGTTATTACAAAGTGAATGTTATATATTCCGATTCATGACTCAGAGTTATAAAGTAAAAGTAGATAATAAGTAGGTCGACGACCACGCAGATAAGAACATGATAGAGAAAAAAAGATAAATTGTCAACGCCGATAAACACAGAACAAAATACTTAAGTACTAGATAAAAAATAACCTGCAATAGTAGTATTAATAGATTAAAATTAGTTACAAAAAAAAACTTCGAAATACATGCGTCAGATCCCTCACAGCATACACCATGTATATCGTCCGCACACATGCATACGGCTTACACACTACACACACATTACTAAAAATTGAAAGGCGCACTCGATGGGTTGTGCACAAAAAACGCAAAGAGGTCATTCGGTCACAAAATTTTTCTCTTCACATTTTTTTCTATAAAAGATGCCTTACATGAGAGAAATCTTGAGAAAGATTTAGCTTCAAAAACTACAATCTCAATGAAATATAGTTTGAAAATAATTTTTCAATTTCCGTAAAAGTACAAAAGCTATTACTCTGTTCAGCTTAATTATGTTTCCTTTACTAAACAAAGTTATTAATTTATCGAATTTCTAATAATACTAGAGCAAAACAAGCAGACTTTTTAGTAGTCTTCAAAACATTAAGACCTATAAGATTTCAAAAAGGCTGAGTACTTAACATAGCTAAGCAATCCACAAAAATACAGAATTTATCTTCTGTTATAGCCTTTCGCTGAAGTAATCCCGCCTGCCGATCCACCCTTTTATAGCACCTGAAGGTACTCCCTAGTGACTTAGTGGGGTAGTGCATATCCCAAGTGCGAGACCCCACACGCATTCAGTTGCACCAAAGATCCTGTATTGTTCGAAAACCTCAACCTGTGTCATAAAAAAACGGGTGTCTGTAAAGTCGGCTTACTTACGATAGTTGAACGTGACAACGTCATAAGAAAATACTGATGGGCCGATTTTGGCTCTTTGGCGCTCGTTCCACGCTCTCGCTTGCACTTCAAGCCTTAAATGGAACGCCTCAGAGCGAGATAACACCGTAATAGTCATGTTTTTGGTCCGTGCAGCCGGCTCCATCGAATTATAAGACGTCACGTTGAAAAAAAGTTGAAGATGACATTGATATTTCGTCTTAATATTAGTTAAAATTAATATTTTACAGACGGATCATAGCCGTCGCCTCCAAACTATAATCCCCACAATACTATACTTTATAAGAAAACCTACGAATACATTTGTATGTGCACCAGGTTTAGCGGAGATCATTTATCACTCTGCTCAGGTGATGTTCCGTCCATCCATCATAAGTAAGGGATTAGTCGCCACAATTACTAAGTGTATTCTGATAGTGCTATTTTCTTGGACATCTTAATCTATGTAATCTATATTGGAAGCATAATTAATTATTTTTCTTGTAAACTTTCGTAGCAGTAAGGAAATGCCACTGGGTTAAGATGTTGTAATGATATTATCATATATTCGTAAGAACTACACTAAGTATTTTGCACTGAACGAGCTAGTTTAAAAAAATGTATCATAATAATATAAAAAAATATATATAAATTGACAACCTATATTGTTATGGCTTTGGCAATGCTTAGCGTGTTGGCGCTCAAGCTCGGAGGTAACGGGTTCGAATCTCGCCAGGGTACAAAAAAGTTTCTGTGTTCCTGGATGATAGAGGAACACAGAAACTTTTTTGTTCTGTTTTTGTCCTGAATGATCCAGGAACACAGAAACTTTTTTATTCTGGCTGGCTGTGTATTAAATAAGTGTATTATATAATAAAAATTTTAAACATAATATTATTATCTTATATATTTAAAGGACAAATTTTTAGAAAACTTTTTTTTTATCCGTGTTTTGAGGCATCGATAAAATATTATTAGAATACGAACGTAAATTTTGCTATCAAATAATCATGGTAGCTTAGTGGAGAAATTAGGCAGTTAAATCCGAAGGAGCCTGGTTCGAATCTCCAGTCCGAGTTTTTTTTTCTCCATTTTTTAAGATCATTTTTTTGGAAGAAAAATTTTATCGTATTTTATCACTAAGTATACCTAGCAAATGCTCGGTCAACCAGGTACTTATGTATTAATATAAAAAAGTATAGAAAATAATATTACCTATGTGTTTCCGTTGTCTGGTTCTTATATCAAGTATTACAAATTATTCGGAAACTTAGCACGAGACCAGATTGACGTGGTGTAAAAGCGTCCATTGATATTGTTGTAATAGAAATTGTAAAAATCTTGGTCGGCCATTAACGAGGTGGGAAGACGATCTCCGTACAGTGGCCGCTCCATATTGGCTGCGAGGTACAGGATCGGTCATCTTGGCGTTCATTAAGGTAGGTCTACATTCAGCAGTAAACGGATGATAGCATAATTATAGTGAAGAATACCTACTTGTGTTTTATCTTGGTTTATAAATAACGCATGGATAAATTAAGCAGTGGGGGCATAAATGCTGATGATGATGATGATGATGATAATGATGATGATGATGATGATAATGATGATGAAGATGATGATAATGATGATAATGATGATGATAATGATGATGATGATGATACTTTTTAACTTGCTAATTATTGATAGCTCGCTTATCTAAATGTGAACAGAAAATTGGCTATTCAATACATAATATTATCTAGAATATAATGTTCTATTTTAATTTGGAATTGGTCTAGATCTAATGGCTATATAAAATAGAACGTTCGCTTAAAATCTTTAGTGCTCATAAAACGAGAAACTCGATATTCAAGTATTCCTAAGCAAATAGGGATTAAATTTTAAAGCCCGAACAATATCCAACTTCGGACAATGGGTGCTCAAGTTGGACGTTTCCTAAAGAACTTTGTCTACGTGAACGATATTTTAAACTTTCAATTTTCAAAACTAATCAAAGCTTTTAACGACTATAATAGTTGATCTTGTTAAAAGTGGCTAGCTGTATTTTTTTATTCATTATAACCGCAAATAAAAGGATGTAAACGAGATATTAATACCTTTTATTCAATTCAAAATCATCAAATTTACTTCGTCCATTATTTAACAGTCTTTCAAGATTGGAAAAAGATGCGGCGATGATACGAAAACTCGGCCGTCTCAAAGTTTATTGATACAGGTCTTTTATACCATCATCATCATTATCAGGCTACTTCCATGCACTCCTTCATTTAGGTTTATTTTTTAATTTATCATGAAACAATTTAAGACGGTTGGCTAATTGGTAGCTGATATAATATTCAGAGGTATTAAGTAAAATCTTTGCGACATAAATGTACCTTGGTCACGGCTGTTTACGTATTTATATTTTTCCTTAAGATGTATAGTGAGGATAATTTACCAGTACTAACTAAGGTAACTTTGTTACCTGTTCAAGCTGTTAACGCGCACATTTTTTTTAAGCTACATACGCAAACAAAAGAGCGACGATGATCAAGTGGTGGATGAACTCGGCCTCGTATGCAAGAGGTTCCGGGTTCGACCCTGCCCCCCAGCATGTCTTGTCCTTGTCTCCGAAACACAGCAAAGCTGTTTGTCCGGAGAAATAACCCATGCAGAAGCGCGGCCCAGTTCATCCCCATCGCCTTTAAAGTGATTTGTAAGATGTTCTTCTGATTTTAATTTATTTGTTACAACAACAAATTTACTGTTTTAGTGGTTTAGTGTTCACGCAGCGGTCGTCGATTCGATTTCAGATAATTTGTACAGTGAATCATCATCATCATTATCATCATCGTCATCAGCCTTTATCTGTCCACTACTAAACATAGGCTTCCCTCAATAAACACTAAGACGAAAGGTCCCGTGCCACTCGCATCCAACACGGACCAGCCACTGCTCTGAGATAGTCTTCCCATCTGGTTAATGGCCAACCGACACTTCGTGTACAGCGAATATTGGTATACATTTACCAGTTTTGTCTATCCTTATACCCATAATAATGGGGACAGAGAAAACTACATTAAAATCCCCATAATTTCATAGTTCGACGCTAACAAACAGACACAAAACTTATAATGTAATTAATGTCGACTGTACCCGGTTGACCTTAACTGTTATAATATAAGAAGGTTAAACAATAACGACGCATTAACTCGTGAGGTCTCATAACATGAACATGTATATTTTTATCACGGCTCTGCTCTTATCAGTTCAGTGTATTTTTAGCGACGACTGTGAGTGTATTTTTTATTATTAAACCAGCTGTTAACCGCAGCTTAAAAGTGTTAACTTAGATTAACTGATTAAGATTTTATATTATACTCGTCACTGGTAAAATCGTAAATACCAGTGACATTATATATTAGCAGTTTCCAAAATTACTCCTTACAAGCTATGAATATTATGTTATGCTATGTTATTTAAAGTATCAATCCATATATTATGTCCCACTCCTGAGCACAGGTCAATCTCATAATTCATGCAAGTTTCCACACGATGTTTTCCTTCACCTTTGAGCGAGCAGTCGCGTGATTATGGTGAAATCAGAAATTTATAAAAATCCATTTCAAGACACCAAGGGAGGTTAGGATCGAACCAGGAACTTCTCGCCTAAGAGAATAATATTTTTTACGATTTATTTATTTCAAATTAATAATTGTTACAATAAAATATACTTTCTGCATAAATAGGTAAAAAACTAATAAACAAAATAAATAACTTACTTCGTGTAACGAAGAAAACACAGGCGTGCGTTGTTTACACGAGCGCTTAAAAACCGTCGCGTTCAAACTCGACTCGATTCGATTTACCGTCCAAGGCTTAGGCATTAGGACTCTTGGATTCTCCAAGAGTGCTTGATTAAAATCGTTGCGCTTTAAACGCTTACATGTGAGTGGATAAATAGATATCCATTTGGCTTATTCAAACGCTTTCATAACGCCCTATAAAAAAACGCTCATATCAACGGGGCGTAAGACGTCTAACGCCTTAGTCCTTCCGTGATTATCGTTGCTGAAAAGTATCCGAAACGTCTGGCTTGTATAAATCTAATTATTATTTATCGCATTTCATGCCTCGCACCACCAATATCGAATCCAATTTCCGAATCGATTTAACTTAGGGATCTCATGGATTGTATCACATATTTAAAAGAAGATGATAAACTCATTTCTTGGCTTTTCCGAGCTACCGTTGTCTATGGAAGTCGCTATCACCTACTATGATGTGAACCAATAGTCCGTTTGCCCCCTCTTCTACAAAAAAAATCGTTGTCTGTAATGTCGGTTTACTGACGACAGTTGAACGTGACAACGTCATAAGAAAATACTGATGGGCCGACTGTGCTTCTTTGTCGCTCGTTCTGCGCTCTCGCTAGCACTTTAAGCCTTAAATGGAACACCTCAAGCGAGGTAACGCCGCATGAGTCATGTTTTTTCGTGCGTGCAGCCGGCTCCATCGAATTATAACACGTTGTCACGTCAAAAAGATAAAATCCGTAAAACCTGTTCATTTAGGGGGTGAATTTCGTAAACAAAAACAATAGAGGGACTCTAGTAGATCCATAACGGCTTCCTTTGCCGATATTTTAATTCTGTTGCTTAGCGCACTTCCAAGATTCATCTCAGTTCCTTTCCCTTTGATACACATCATTGAAAATCCTCGAAGCTTAAGCGAGTTTCGCTTGTTTTTGGATTCCTAACTGTAATTTCGGTTCTGTCGAGAATATTTCCCTTTTACATGTTTCGAGTTCGGTGCAATTTGTTCCAGATGACATTTAAGTCTTAGAAATTCCTATGGAAATAGCGTTGTAATTGAAACGACTTATGGCATGAGATTAAAATTTTGTAATCAACTACAATCGAAAACTTAATACTTACGGAGTCATTTTAATATGGCAATCATCATAATCATTTTCAGCCTCTATCGGTCCGCTCCTGAAGGCCTCCCTCAAAGAACGGTAAGAAGTACGTGCCCGATCAATATATTATTTATATTAACAATAATTACAGACTGGATAAGAAATTGATTTATTCGTTATTGATGATAAAATGTAACATTTGCCATCTTAGTGCAGGAACCAATTTTTTAAATATTAATATTTTAAATTTATAACCTAACTCGCTTTAGTGAACTCTATAATGTCAGTTTGAGTTTGAGACCATTGATTCGCCATGTCTGTCTGTCTATCCGTATGTCGCAGCCACTTTTTTCCAAACTATAAGAACTACACTGTTGAAACTTGGTAAATATATGTATTCTGTGAACCGCATTAAGATTTTAAAACAAAAATAGAAAAAAAAACAACCAATTTTGTGGGTTTTCTAATTCTTTAAGTTTTTTGAACTATTTTTTTCCCATCATACCAGTGCATTTATTCCAGATAATAAAGATGTGACCATTCTTTTACAGTTAGTGTGATCGACTCTATAGAGCAGGAGACCCCGTGCAACGAATCAGGAGGATTCTGCACCATTGCTGCCGACTGTCCAGAGAAGGAGGATATCACTAAACGAGGACTTTGCCCCAAGCAAGCAGCACAGGGCATCGATTGTTGTAATGGAGGTATTAAAGTCAATGACTTTTTTCGAATAAGTAAGCCAAGTTCCCACAGAAGCCTTTTTAACTTACGTCCACTAAGTCAAAAATATCTTGGGACAAGATGAAAAATTCAAAGAAAAGAAGAAAGCCTGATTCAAAGAAGGCTCATATCAATTAGACATAGGTCATTTTAATGATATTTTAATATAATAGTTTACTTGTGTATTCGAATTTGAGTTGTCTTGTGTTTTTTTTTTGAGTTGTGTTGTCTTGTCTGTTTGACCTGTGTATTCGAATATAATCATACTATTGATGATCAAGTCAAGCTAACTGACACAATCTATGACACGTGGTCAACTTTATCCAAGAGTCATGACCATACATGACGAATGTAAAGAGATGTCCAAAGACTTGCCTGGGCAACTCTTCACATTCGTCATGGAACGAAGTGTAACTAAGGGGGGGTAAATTTTGATGACGTCACATTTCAACATCAGACATGTCTATGTTATAATGAAACAACTTTTACGGATTTTATCGCGGTTTATTTAGTTTTTTACAAGCCCGACGTTTCGGAAACTTTACAGCAACCATGGTCACAGGAGGACTAAGGTGTCACACGTCCTACTGTTACAAAGTTATTTGAAACTACCCTATGATACAACAATATTTTATTTAGTCCTATCTATGCAGAAGGTGCTAACTAAGTCTTTAGTCTGTGACATGTTATGCTTGGATTTTGATTTTATTATATTTATTATGGGATCCCAAGCAGGTGGTAATGGCCAGCCATCTTCTCTATTGAAATTAGGATGTTTTTTAATTTCAATAGCCTCGCGAATCATCCTTGGTTGGAATCGGTGTTCTTTTGCGAGGACTTGTGGTTTATCAAATCTAATATAATGGCGAGTGTTGTCTAGGCTATGGTCACATGAAATTAAAAAACATCCTAATTTCAATAGAGAAGATGGCTGGCCATTACCACCTGCTTGGGATCCCATAATAAATATAATAAAATCAAAATCCAAGCATAACATGTCACAGACTAAAGACTTAGTTAGCACCTTCTGCATAGATAGGACTAAATAAAATATTGTTGTATCATAGGGTAGTTTCAAATAACTTTGTAACAGTAGGACGTCTGACACCTCAGTCCTCCCGTGACCATGGTTGCTGTAAAGTTTCCGAAACGTCGGGCTTGTAAAAAACTAAATAAACCGCGATAAAATCCGTAAAAGTTGTTTCATTATAATGAGTAAAATTCGCGTAAACATAAGAAAACAATACATGTCTATGTTATTAAAATTCGAATTTTGAATGGTTAACATTTTTAATTTTCTAATTTATATTTTTAAAAAGTGCTAAATTTGTGACTTCACGCTAGGCCGTCACTAGTTAATTATGTAAACATAAGTGACAAAGACACATTGTGACTTAATTTATGTACCTTCCGCTAAAATAATTTAGACAGCCGATCATAACGATTTCCGTCCGTATTGGATGCGAGTGGTCGGTCGTCTTAACGTCATTTTAATTTTTCAGTGTCCGTAAAAGAAACACGATGTAAAAGAAATGGAGGCGAATGTTGGAATAAGAGTGTTTTTTGCGGGCTACAATTCGAGAGGGCAACCGACTGTCGGAAAGATGAACATTGCTGTATATTAATTTAATTATAAAAAACTAAAGAACTATATTGTGTTTATTTTTACTCGCTTTTTATTAGCTTCACCTGTAATATTATGTTTCAAACTGACTCCTCTGGGCGCGATTTTGACCCTCTTAAATGGCCAGATTTCGTTCAAAATTTGTATGGTATGATGACAATCCACTTATTCGATAAAATTGTACCAATTTTCAATTTGTAAAATCGTGTTTTTAGTATTTTTGAATTATTAATTATTTTATAGTTAAGTTAGACTTCAAAATCATTTTTTTAACTTTTCTCCCATATGAGCATATACAACGTGAGCCATCTCACGTTGTATATGCTATACTCCATAATTTGCAGATATCTTTGTTAAAAGGTAGCAATGTAGTTCACACCTGACTTAGGCTGACACGATTCTAAGTGCACCCTGAACACGACACCATCGCTCGCTCATCAGCGAAGGAAAACATCGTGAGGAAACTTTCATGCTTAGTGATATTAAAATATAGTCTTTGAAGGTGTGTGAAGTTCACCAACCCATCCGATACTCTCCTTGCCTGATGAAGGAGACCCGTGCCCAGCGGTGGAAAATATATGGATTGCTACTAATTTTAAAACGAAACAACTTAGACTAATAAAATACGCCATAAAAATGTAACATCTGTAATTCCATAATGGCGGCACAGTCTCAACTTCGCGTAATTGGAATCGTACATCTAGTACAATGTTCACAAATTTCACCAACGGAATGTTCCAACTATTAAAAAGTTCCACATCCCAGCTGCCATTTCCATATCCTTATTACGATATTAAAAAGTTTCGACCGTAACCGGCTGCATGGCATGTGATTCTTCCGACTTTGTTCATTTTGTATGTAAATTTGATTTGCTTGGTTGCCGTATGCTTAATGAAGCCGACAAACTTCTATATTGTATGAGGGAATTTTACGTTGCTATACTTATTATTCGAAATGAAGATATCCACCTAAGATCTGTAGCAGACGAATTAGCGCCATAGTCCTGGATCGCGCTATCGAAATTCCAGCGATTGGTAGCTGGCTTCGACCTCGCTGAGCATACCACCTCGCTCGGTTGGAGATCTCCCTTAGGGACCTTTTCCCACAAAACTAAAGTCGTAGATACTGTGTTGAAGTGGCTGTGGGCTCACACTCGAAACAGTAGCGGGTCGATAGGATTGAAGGCAGCGTTTAGGAAGACGAAGCTTGGGGCCTAGCCAAAAGGCCATTAAGAAAGCGTTAGCAAAGTTAGAAAATGATGAAATGTATGGGATTGACATAAGGCCACGCCTAATCACATGGTCTATCCTATACATTTTATCATTTCGAACTTCGCTAACGCTTTCATAATGGTATTTTGTAATAATTAGTAATACTTTCTCGGGGTGGATTGATATTCTTTCTGGGGTTCCTCAGGGTGGTATCTTGTCTCCTCTTCTATTTGCCCTTTTTATAAATAACATTACAAAATCCATTTCCTCTCACTATCACCTATATGCAGATGACTTACAAATTTATAGACAGACATCTCTTGAGGGACTTTCTGATACAATCGGTGAATTGAATAATGATCTTTCTGCGATCTCTTCATGGAGTTATAATTATGGTCTACTTCTCAATCCACTTAAAACGCAAGTGATTGTAATTGGGAGTCGAGGCCTAACCTCACGAATTGATTGGTGTGATCTGCCACTGGTATGCGTAAATGGTACTACTGTGCCATATTGTAAAATTGTAAAAAATCTTGGGGTATACTTGGATGAAAACCTGACCTGGTCACACCAACTCAATGATATCAGCAGGAGGATATATTCGACGTGGCACGCCGTAAGACGTCTTAAATATATGCTTCCCATTCCGACCAAAATAGCGATTGCAAATTCATTGTTTCTTTCGATTATCGACTATGCCGACATTTCCTACACGAATCTTACTGAAGAACAGCTAAATAAACTTGAGCGCCTCCAGAATCTTTCTATCAGGTTCATATTTGGTTTACGCAAATATGACCACATTTCCAAATTTCGCACAACGCTCAAGTGGCTTCCTATCCGATTTCGCCGGAATGCCCGAATACTTTCGACACTGTACTGCGTTTTATATAATCCGAAAGCTCCTACTTATCTGAAAGATAGATTTATGTTTCGTATTCCAACACACAAAAATTTACGCTCCATGGGAAACTTACTCCTACAAGTGCCAACCGTTCATAGCAATTATTATAAAATGTCGTTCACCATTAGGGCAATCACATTGTGGAATGCTTTGCCTTTAAATATAAAACGTGCAGAAAATATAGTATCTTTTAAGAGATTATTAAAAGAACATTATTTGAATGAATGCTGTTGCTGATCATTTTTGCAGGATTGCTAATTTCATCTGTGCTAGTTATTTATTTACATTTATAGTATTATGTATTGTACAGGATGTATCTATATGCGATATATATATATATATATGTATATATATGTATGTGTGTATGTGTGTGTGTATATATATATATATGTGTATATATATATATATATATATATATATATATATATATATATATATGTGTGTATGTATATATATGTGTATATATATATATATATATATATGTGTGTGTGTATGTATGTATGTATATTGTATATATATATATATATATATAAATATTTAATTATATATTATTGTATTGTATATGTGTATATAATATGTATGTTTGCATATATTTATATATTATAGCCTATATACGTAGGTACTATTATTATTATTATGTTTTTTTATTGTTAATATTTTTTGTTTGTTTTGCTGTATTCTACCTTGTTAAGTAGTCGCTAAGTTTTCTTTCACACACACAGAGGTTGCCTGGAAGAAATTGCTGATTAAGCAATAAGGCCGCCTTTTGTGTACATAAAATATTTCATGTTTAGTATTAGTCTTGACATATTGTTTGTGTTCATTTTGTGTATGCAATAAAGTATATTTCATTCATTCATTCATTCATTCATTCATTCATTCATTCATTCATTTCATTCATTCATTTATTTTGGCAAGGCCCCTGGTTGGCCATTAACCAGGTGGGAAGACGTCCGTACAGTAGCCGGTTCGTGTTGGATGCAATTAGCGAAAAATCAATCGTCTTGGCGTTCATTATATATATCATTAAAATATTGTGTACAAATGAATACATTTGTTTAACAAACGATGTGATGACACATAGATCTTAGGTCTTTAGATAGTCTAAGCCCTAAGGAACAGATGGGTGCGATAACAACTAGCCCCGGGTAAGGTTTATGGAAGGAGTTACAAACTTACCATTAGCTGCCTCGCTGTTTGCCTTTTTATATATTACTAGCTGTTGCCCGCAGCTTCGCCTGCGTTAACTAAGATTTACAACGAGAGCTTAGTACGCAAAATAAGTAACTTTTCTGGTTGTTTTTTTACACCTTGTGTCCGAAAAACCCAAATATCTTACGGAACTCAATTTTTTTTCATAATGAAATGTAGCCTATGTTACTCGTGGATAATGTAGCTTTCGAATGGTGAAAGAATTTTTGAAATCGGTCCAGTACTTTTTGAGCCTATTCATAACAACCAAACAAACAAAGTTTTCCTCTTTATAATATTAGTGTAGATGTAGATGTATATTAACATTATCTTAGACTTAAATTGCTCCATAACTAAAGAAATAAATAACGGTATTCTGTCATCGCCTTATTTCAGGTTTCTCGAGCTTCCAGAACATTCCGAACAACACGTCACTCGATATAATTTTAATTAAACCCCTGGAAAATGCAGGGATAAGGAAAACGCTAGCGAAAATGTGAACCTTTTATCTGAGATTTTATTTGTTTCATGATAAATTACACCTTTCGAGTGTTGATCGGCCAGGTGGTACGTGATGGATGAGAGGGGCAAGGAATCAGCCGTCGTGACGTTCATTGAAGGACCTCAGTTCAATAGACGAATATAGGCTGATTATGATGACGAAATTACACCTTTCGTGATTGATAAGTGTCATGTGTCAGTCTAATAGTGATAATTCCCTTTTTAATTTTTCTCTTATTGTAGGCCAGGGTTTCTTAAAGTGTGGTCCACGGATCCCTTGGCTTGTGTATCAGGGGTCCGCAGTACCTAGGTCAATATCTAATCGTCAAAGACTTGTCAAAGACAATCCCACAATTTAATATTCTTATTGAGACCAAACAGCAGCACCCTTCTCATTAAATTAGGTAAGTTTAGTAGTAACTACTAATAAAAGTGTTTTTTAATATAATTAAGGCATTTTTTTTAATTACGAAAATAATTTTTGAGAGGGGTACGTGGAATTGTTTCAATTGTGAAAGGGGTCCGTGACTTCAAAAAGTTTAAGAAACCCTGTTGTAGACAAACTCATTGTAAAAGGTACAACGGAGTTATCACGTTGTTTCTAAGATGTCGCTGTTTCTAAGATCTAACAAAGCAAGGCGTGTCAGCTGGATTGGTTGGCAATTCCATTGCCTTCCGGTAGACAATTCAATTGCTGGTGTGGTATGGAGCCTATGCAGTTGGGAGTACAGCACAAAGTTTCTCCCACTAGTAATTAAAATTTACACGGAAGAATTTCCAGCACCAGGTAAAATAATATTCAAAATCGATTCAATAGATCCAAAGATTACCCCCTTACTACCTTACAAACTCACAAAATTTTACTTCCTTATGATATTAGTATAAATTTACGCTAATACTGGACTATCTTAATAATTTGTATATCACCTTCCGGGATTACTTAAGTTAAATAACCCTCACGGCTAGAGGTAAATAAAGGACAAAATTCTTTGTAAATAAAGAAAAGGTTTAGAAGGCACGATTCACACTTTGCGTTTCTTTTGTCACTAGGAAAAGAATTATGACCTTCGTATGGTAATTTGATATTGATATTTTTATCTTTTATTTTATTATGCTTTGTGTCCACTTGTATTTGATATTTGTAAAGGTAAGGTTCGTCGTCTCGTAGAGTCTAAGTGTAGGTGAGATGATTTTTTCTTTTTCTAGTCTATAGCGTCCAACAACTGCTAAGCAGAGGCTTTATACGAGGCTTTTTTTGACAGTGTACTTCTTGATATTGTAGGTAAAGTTATAAAAGACATTAAGTTCAATTTTATAATTATATTGAGCAGCTCGTGGCTAAGAAATAATGAGCCCCGCGAATCGATTCATCAAAATATTAAGCAACGCAACGTGGATGGGTGACCATATTTACATACCGAGAATTGCCTCGGACACACGTTAAACCGTTGGTCCCGGCTACCATTCGTGGATCTTTGACATTCGCAACGGATCGTCAGAGGCCTGAAAGTGACATTTAGTCTTATCGCGGGGCAGCGTATCACCCAGTTACCTAATGAGTTGCGGAGGTCAAATAGGCAGTCGCTCCATGTAAAATACTGGTATTCAGCTAAATTCGGTTAAGATTAAGAAAGCTAGGTGAATTATGATGATCATTTATCATTAGATAGATTTTCAATCTCAAGGAATGCCTATTAATTTTTGTTAGTTATTTTAAACTATAATTTATATCCATACTTATATGATATGATCTTATTAACTAGAATATACGTATATTCATGCTTCAAATTTTAAGAAACGATAGTAGTTCAGCTACACACCTGACATCTGTGGCTCAGTGGTTAGCGCGTTGGCGCACAAGCCGGAGGTAGCGGGTTCGAATCTCGCCAGGGAACAAAAAAGTTTGTTTGTTCCTGGGCCATGGATGTGTATTAAATATGTGTATTATATAATAAAAATCTTAAATATAAGTATTCATATAAAAAGTATTAAATAAAATATGTATTTCCGTTGTCTGGCACCCGTAACACAAGTCTCTTCGAGTACTTACCAGATTGACGTGGTGTAAAAGCGTCCATAGATATCATAGATATTATCTAACGAATCGAGAAAGAGAAGAGAGAAAAGTTATTTTCTTGCATAGTGTTTTTTTCATACTTTTGGCGCTTATACCGCATACGCTAATTAATAATGGCGCTACTGTCTTTCTTATGCATAAAAGTAAATTAAGCTCACATCAAAAATAAGTGAAATAAACAGAGCGGGTGTGGAAATTATTTTTAGGTGGATTAAAACGCTAAATGTGGGAGGAGCTCGTGGCGCAGTGGTAACAGCCGCGCGGATTGATCCACCAGGTTAAGCAACACTTGCCGAGGATGGTCCGTGGATGGGTGATCTTCACATACCGAGACTCCTCCGTGCCTCGGAAAGCACGTTAAGCCGTTGGTCCCGGCTGTCGTTCGTTGATATTTGACAGTCGTTACGGGTCGTCAGAAGCCCGAGAATCTGACAACCAGTCTAACTGTGGGGTACCGAATCATCCAGTTACTGGGTTGTGGAGGTCCGACAGCAGTCGCTCCATGTAAAATACTGGTATTCAGCTAAAGCCGGTTAGGCTGGAAGCCGACCCCAATATATGTTGGGAAAAGGCTAGGCAGATGATTAAACGCTAAATGTGAATAATGCTTTATTCCGGCGTAAACTTATTACTCGTCAAGGGACTCTGTATCTGTAAAGACTCCAGTACACAATGCGTTCTGAAGGCGGCTCCCTGGGGCACATTTCTCACGATTCTCTATTAATTTTATAGTATAAAGGATAAAGGTATTCCAAATATGGAATATCAAGAACGAATTCCCTTGAAGAATACATTTTATCGTCATCTGTATTTTTCTTTAGTGGTTGGAGTAATGATTGAAATTATTTTTTTTACGACAGCAGCAAATGATGTTACTATGTATTTGTAATCTGTATTAAACCGTTTCTATCCATATTTTTTTCTACAGCAGCCTTTACAATTTACATAATATACTCACGACCAATGCGAGTTATATTTTTTAAATATAAAATGAGAGTTACTTCCGTCAGATATCTTCAATCAGTCAACTGCCCAGTCGCGCCTAAAGAAGTCTTACAAATAATTATTTTAAACATGGAACACTGAGCGTTACTTCCGTCAGAAAAAAGTTTTAGTTCAATAACATTCACAAATTTAGAACAGTCCTCCCGTGATCGTGTACAAAGTATGCAAAACGTGGGCCATTTAAAAAACTCAATACTGCGATATGATCACCAAACGTTTCGAGCCATGTTAGATGTCTTTAACAAGCGTAAATTTCATCATCAGCGATTCGCCAGCTTGAATTAGTTGCATGTTGATGATCGTTATTGATTGACATTTTATTATCCTCAAGAAAATATTAATTATAATCAACTTACATCCTTTAAAAAAAAGCAAGACTAACATTTCAGAATATTTGAAAATTGCCTAAATTTATTATTAAATAAATATTCGCTTCAAACAAATTGTCTAGAATAAACTTATTTTACATAATATTTATGTACCGTATGTAGACCCTAAACATTAATAAAGTTCTCATTTAGAATAACAAAATAACATAATTCAGAAATTAACGATATTACAAAATTTTAATAAACATAATCAACTTGAATCGTATTTTGTACAAAACAGCCTTTAGAATAATTTCGTTCTCACATTAAAATTAGTAACAAAGGTAAAATGTATATAATCAAGACGAACAAGGATTTCTCTTCGCGTCGCATTCATGTCGCGATTCACATAAAAACATTCCTATTCAGTCTTATCAACATCTCTTGGGCTTAAGCGATAAGCGTACGCGTTTTAGCGATAAGAAGTATTTTTAAGCGATAAGCTTATGCATTTGAGTGAAGCAAACGCGTACAAAACTTAACTTGAAGTACTGTACGCGCTAATAAGTGTAAGTAATTTATTTCGCTTGTCTGTTTGTACCTCAAGTGAAAGCTGGATACCCAGAATATTCCAAACGCATCTAAAACCTAGAACATTCCTAAGACGTCTAGGAATGGAAACAAAAATAAATTGCTAGTATTGGAACTTAGTATCTCAGGTAAAGTTTCTACTTTATTTCAATTATTTCTTTTATTTCAATTATATCTTTGAATGAATGCTCCATGTTTTACACATTAGTGCCTAAATAAAACTCCCAAGTAGCTAATTTTGTTGTCCAGGTCCATGTTTAGGTCCATAGCTTGATGTAGGTCTCATTTAATTAGCACCTAGAATCTAGATCATCTGGTACGAAGATTAAAGTCAAAGCATAATATGTCACAGATTAAAAATTCAGTTAGCACTTTCAGCGTAGATATACGGACATAGATTTTTAGGGTTTAGGTTTCGAATAACTTTGTAACAGTAGGACGTCTGACACCTTAGTCCTCGTGTGACCAGTTGCTGTAAAGTATCCGAAACGTTGGGCATATAAAAAATAAATAAACCGCGAAAAAATCCGTAAAAGTTATTTCATTGTAAAGATCAAAGTTATTAAAAAAACTAAAAGCCCATGACTTGCGCTGTCCAAGTAAATCGTAATCAAGGGGTGCGATAAATCCCGCCTTATGTGATAGTGAAACGGATTTGGAGGCTGCGGACGCGCTAAAATTCTTATTTATGACCAGGCGAGGGAGGAACTGGGAGCGTTTTGAGTTATCCATGGACGTGGTCTCATAAAAACTAAACATTATTAAGACTTTAGATAATAAGGTGTAAAAAGAGTGTGTGGCCCTTTTTCTGTATAAAAAATTAGGTAACAATTGAACTCGAAGATATTTGACGTCAACGTTTGTATCCTTATCTTATATATTTAAACGATCATTATGATCATCATAATCATGATGATCATGATGATCATGATGATCATGATGATGATGTTATGATGGCATGATAGCTGCTGCCATGCTGCGCGTCTCCCTTTAATTATCTTGTATGTGTTATATGTTGCTATTTAAATGATGAATGAACGAATGATGCTGATATACAAATAATTATCGTGGTATATGAATCATGGTGCTAGAGCCCGCGCCACTTAGCAAGTCCGATAGACGCGACGCTGAGGTCCCGCAACTCAATGTTGCCAATATCTAGTTATATCATTTTCCACCAAGTCTAGTACAATAAAAATTATAATAAATTATGGGGCCTATGTTCAGCAGTGGGTAGATAAAAGCTGATGATGATGATAATGTCAAAAATAAATATGGCAGCAAAATAAAAATCTCCCTACTAAGTTTTTAGTAAAAACGAAACAAATGTTTTAGGATTTTTTGGCATTATATTTTTATACGTGTAACCGATAAGTCGAAATCGTCTAAAACAAACTTCTTAGGATGCGGTCAGCATTTTCCAGGAGTGATGATTTTCTTAGAAGTGATTGCTGCTATTTTTACTTCTATTGTTATTCGAGAATTTTTATTTACTAAAACACCGGAAAATTTTATTCATCTGAGAAAGGTTTTATTTATTTTACTTTGTGTTCATATTCTTATAAAATATCATGAGATAAAATATGTAAAGAGTTAATAATAATATTTTTACCATAAATTAGGCAAAAATGAGTGACTCTGGCATCTCTCAAATTTACCTATCATGGCGGTGACATTTATAAACATATTATTCAACGGGGTAAATAGTTGTTTATTTTTACTTTCTAATTCACAAAATTATTTCACTTTAACGATCATTATACGGCCTTAAATTTTTACACCTCACTTTATATTATATGCTCCATATTTCACGTAAAACAATTAAAATCTCACAACTTTTCACTCCAGACAGATGCCCAGATGTCAAGTTGTCAAATTTAGTTCGGGCATTAGTCGCAGGACTTCAGGAAGTGGCGCGGACTATATACAAAAATCGGTTGTCTGTAAAGTCAATTTACAGACGAAAGTTGAATGTGACAACGTCATAAGAAAATACCGATTGTGCCTCTTTGTCGCTCGTTCCGCGCTCTCGCTTGGACTTCAAGACTTCAAGAACGCCTCAAAGCGAGGTAACGCCACATGAATCATTGAGTTTTTAGTGCATTCTGCCGGTTCCATCGAATTATAAGACGTTGTCAAATCAAAAATGGCGGCTCTTGAGTGATGGTGGTATTTGGACGATGTTGGTATTTGAATAATGGTGCTAATAAAATGATGATGATTTGAATGATGGTTACATTTGAATGATATTGACATTTGAGTGATGATAATATTCACATAATCATCATCAACAAACGGCCATGTTTGGTATTCGTAAGCCTTATTTTAATCGTATGTAGGTACATACTACCTACGGAAGCAATTTTCAAGATGATCTGTTATTACGAATTATTTATGAGCGTTCATAGGGATCCCATCTAAATTGGTACGGTCTGCAAAAACATATTAATATTACAAACAACAATTATTTTTTATTTGATTACCAATAGATTATGAACACTAGCAGTAGGTACTATTAAGTATCTGTATGTCTTATTAAGGTATTTATTTACGTTTTTATTTCAATCACTTGATCAAGTCTTGTCTATAAACATGTTCATGTTCATTTAGCTAAATGCCATAGCTGTGCCAAAGGTCAATGTCTATTCTTTAAATTTGTTTCTGCGTCACTAATGATGATGCTTGTTCTGTCCTTTTTTCCGAAACACAGCAATTCAGCTTCATGTAGGTTATAAGCTAGATGGTAATGTGCTTTGGCCATACTTAGTTGTATTAAAGCATCAAAGATAAAAAAGGTGTGAGTGCGATTCACACACGATAGAAGTGAAACACACGTTAAATGCTCAAATACAAGCAAGTAGTAGTAAGTAAACAGTGTGCAATATACATACACACGACATTTGCTCTCTCGCTATTTTGTATTTGTGTCTCTTACCTGTCGTTTTTTCCGTTGCATCCGGTTTGAAATCACCATGATTCTAAAGAAGTTTCACTTCAATAAAGTTGACGAATAAAATGAATTCTCGATTATTTTGCTGTCTGTACTTCTGGCTTTAAACATATCAAATATAATCCTATGAGATCCCAACGTGACGCGTTTCAAAATAAGCAGATTATTTCATTACTCAAACTTGAGAATTTACGTTGTAATCTCGTTGTATCGTCCATGAAACAAACCAATATTAGTATGGACGATACCCCGTGCGATATAGTCTTATATAAAGTATCAACCCTTATAGTCCCACTGCTGGGCATGGGTCTCCTCCTCGAAATCAGGCGAGGAGGGTAATGGGCCATTCACCGATGCGCTGGCCCAATGCGGGTTGGTGAACTTTCCATACTTTCAGAGTTTCAATCTCATCAGGCATGCAGGTTTCCTCACGATGTTTTCCTTCACCGGTGAGCGAACAATGGTTTCGTGTTTGGGGTGCACTTAGAAATTTAGAAAAACCTATTTCACGGCACACATGGATGGGTCAGGATTGAACCCGGAACCTCTCGCATAGGCCGAGTCTGTCCACCACTGGACCATCGTCGCTTCTATATAGTCTTATATGATTTCGAAAATTTCATCCATCATTGTATGTATAATGAAACAACTTATATGGATCTTAACGCGCGTACTTAATAAGGTGCTATTCAATCTATAAATTTCCAAAAATTGAGACAAGGTCACTTTTCCCGATAAAATTTAATTATTTATAACTCCGACGAATAAGATACCATCACAACTTGAGTATTTTTCAAAGCAAAGCAAAGTCCATCTTAATGATTCAATTATCATCAAATGTTTTGATACGTCGCAGGACCAATATAATATGGAATAAGCTGCTACCTATGCCCTTTTTAAACCATAGGGCACTTGGCACTGCGATAATGGGGCGCCCTCGAATACAACGGAGCAGGATTTTTAAATAAGGAGACAATTCAATAAGAGGGTGCTTGTAGGTATTCTAATCAGCAATCATTGTTTGAATTCCTTAAAATTAGTACTCCATCATGTTCGGATGGTAATAATGGGGCCTCATGGATCGCGGGGCCCTGGGCACCAGCCCGGAGTGACTAACAAGAGACATATTATCTCTTGGCCATAGGCCTGGATGCTATTTTTTTTTCGAAAGGTCTAGACTTTTAGGCCTGATGGCCTTTAAGCTAGATCGGTAGGGAGGTGAGCAGATAGCTCATCTAGTAAAATTTGAAAGGGGAGCGCCCCCCTCCGTGCCCCGCAGGGGGCGCGGTATATCGCGCGCGCTACGCTGGAGAGTACCTACTCTTTACGTTTGGCTAGTCAAATCGGTCGACGAGTCATTAGCGGATGAAATTAAACTATTAGTCGGAGGGCGCCTGGCTGCTACCTGAACCCATTAACTCAAGAAAAAAAGCATAATAGGTTGGCGGCGCATTTCCTTATCCTCTGTAGCGGTTGTCTATACATGCCAATTACTTACCTCCAGGTGAACTGACTCTCCCTTTGCTCCTTCCTCAAAAATGTGAACAGATTACGACACATAATTTCGCGCCTAATAAGCAAAGCGTCGAGAGTGCTTAACTCACAGCCCGGACTTTTTCAATAAATGCGAGCGTTAAAACTGTCGTTTATTTATTACTATGTTTTATTAAAAAACGAATAATATTAAAAACTCGAAACTGTTTATTCGTCGTATATAATCAATTTCACTGTAGAAAATGAGATTATGAGGTAAGCAAGTTTCGATTTTCCATTTTTTGACGTAACAACGTCTTATAATTCGCTGGAGCCGACTGCACGCACGAAAAAACATGACTCATGCGGCGTTACCTCGCTCTGAGGCGTTCTATTTAAGGCTTGAAGTGCAAGCGAGAGCGAGGAACGAGCGACAAAGAGGCACAATCGGCCCGTCAGTATTTTCTTATGACGTTCTCACATTTAACTATCGTCAGTAAACCGACTTTAGAGACAACCGATTTTTTAATACGTTTAAATATATAACTCACCGTAAACAGTGTTTTGTTGCTAACTAGGCGAGATCTTAAGTTTAGTACAAAGTTTAAGTCAGGTTAAGCACGCCAGTTTTGAGACACTCTGGAAGTTAAAACAATGAAGTTAAGTTTCGCCTAAATATATTATCATCCTTGTAATTTCAGCTGCAATTAAATTTGTATCGTTTGTTTTTTTTTTTTTAATTTATTCAGAAAACTTGAAATTGGCTGCATAAATATTTAAGATCTTGTCGTTTTTAATTAGTATCTTGATTATGCTGTACATTTAAGATGTCTAAGCTTAAGACTTAGGGCAAAACGGAGAAGCATTTTTTTTTTTCATTTAAATTTTATTCTTATGAAAAAGATAAATTTAAATGTAGCTTAGACTATGTGAATAAAATATGATGACTAGCTATTGCCCGCAGCTTTGCCTGCATTAACTAAGATTTACGACGGGATCTTAGTACGCAAAATAAGTTACTTTTCTGGTTGATTTTTTACACCTTGTGTCCGAAAACCCAAATATCTTACGGAACCCTATTTTTTTTTTCAGAATAAAATTTAGCCTATGTTACTCGTGGATAATGTAGCTTTCGAATATATTTTTTTTTTTAATCGGTCCAGTACTTTATGAGCCTATTTATTACAAACAAACAAAGTTTTCCTCTTTAATATTATAGTGTAGATCACGGTCCATTAAAGGAAATAAAGAATTGTTTAAAAGATACTCACCAGTAAACTAGATTTGCGGGACGTCCTATGACGTCATGACGTGGGGTAGCTGATGGGTAAAGCATAGAACAGGCAGACAAGAGAGCTTTTTCTGCTAATCTCAGGGAGATTAGCAGAAAAAGCTGATGGGAGCCAGTGGGCAATGTCGGACTGATGACGAGGCTAACAAGAGTTACTTGTATGAAGAAATATAAATTAATCATACACTGTGGTGAACCAGCAGTGTTTCATGCTTCATCACATCATCATCATCACCACCACCACCATTATCATCATCATCATCATCATGAACATAGGCATCATTAAATGAACGCCAAGAAAACCGGACTCTAGCCAGTTACAATAGACACGGACCGGGCCCACTTCTGAATAAAAAAGAACCTCAGTACACGTCCATGATTTGCTGCAAGCATCTATCATCATCATCAGCATTTATCTATCCACTATTAAATATAAGCCCCCCTCAATGAACGCCAAGACGACCGATCCCGTCGTTTTCTACCACGGTCACTCGCATCCAACACGGACAATAAACATCTATATTCATCATAAAAAATATATGCACCTGTCGGGATTGGAACATTGGAAAACTTTAACCAGCGGTCACGCGGCTGGTTAAAGTGTCCAGTTACCTGAGCAATAATCCAGCCGGCCATCAAAACATTACCACTTTATCATATTAACTATACATATTTTTGACGTGGCAACGTCTAATAACTCGATACTACGGGCAGCATGCACGAAAATATGACGTCATGTAGCGTTCCGAAAGCGAGAGCGCGGCACGAACGAGAAAGAGGCATGATGGCTCGAGTGATTGGCTCACTTCGGTTCGTACTGCATGTAATGTTTGACGGTGTCACGTAAAACTACCGACTTTGCAGACAGCCATTTTTTTATCCAAAACGAAAACTTACACATAAAAAGGCGTATGTTAATAGTATAGGGGTAGATAAAAGGGTTTATGAGCCTCAGAGTGTGCATCTAGAATAAGTACAGCGAAACACTCTTTGTTAGATGAAGTAACGTCTAATATGATCATTACGTGGACCAAGGGGACCACAGAAAAAATATTTTTTCAATTTTCAATATTCTATCACAAGCCTTAGAGTCTAATAATTTTGGTGGCGGCCTAAAATGTTTTTGTTGTTAAAATACTGTGATTATGAAATAAATGTATATAGTCCTCATCATCATTTATTAGTATACTGATTGTTGCTCGCAGCTTTGCCTGCATTCACTAAGGTATGCAACGGCATCGTAGTGGAATAAACAGCCTATAACCTTCCTCCATAACTGGGCTATTTAAAACTGAAAGAATCTTTCAAATCCGACCAATAGTTCCTGAGATAAGCGCGTTTGAAAAAAATTTTTATAAAGATGATTATAAGATTTATATTATAATATATAGATTATCATGATACTAGCTATTGTCTGCGGCTACGTCCGCGTTGGCAAAAAATATGCATTTTTTAGTTTATCCTATGTTACTTTTAGTAGCTACCTCAGAGAATATGTGTGCAGTTTCATGATGATCGGTAGGGTAGATTTTGCGTGAAAGCGTAACAAATATCCCTACTTTCATTCATAATATTAGTAAGGATTACAATACAAAACCCGACAAATTTACAAATAATTATAAACTCTTTACATTATACATTCCTTTACCAAGAAAAGGAATTAAACAAAAAAGTCCTATTCTCCATTAGGTATTTAATTAAATTACAGGAACCCTTATAGTCGTACCCGCAATTCCTATTCGAGATATTTTTCTTCTCTTTAACGTGAAATTAAATACAACTCTAAGTCGTAGAAATAATGTGCAAAATTCAACGTCTTTTCATAGTACTTGTACAGTTGGCTGCAATTATAATGTACTAAAAGAGTTAAAGGCCTCAGATTTTTTTTTCTTTTCTTCATTTATAGAACTGAGCTGAAAATAATGTGGTTTAATTACACTTGTTTACTGAAACTAAATTTGAGGCACTTTTTTAATATAGAATAGGCTTAGAATCCCTTCCTCGCGTGACCATTTTAACTGTAAAGCAATAGAAATACCAAGAATGTAAATATGTTAAAAAAATCGTTAAACATAATATAATATGACTAGCTGTTTCCCGCAGCTTCGCCTGCGTTAACTACGATTTACAACGGGCTCTTAGTACGCAAAATAAGTAACTTTTCTGGTTGATTTTTGACACCTTGTGTCCGAAAAAGCCCAAACATTTTACAAAACACTACTTTTTTCCAGAATAAAATTTAGCCTATGTTACACGTGGATAATGTAGCTTTCGAATGGTGAAAGAATTTTTGAAATCGGTCCAGTACTTTTTGAGCCTATTCATTACAACCAAACAAACAAAGCTTTTCTCTTTATAATATTAGTGTAGATAAATTATTAGTAATATGATTATTATTATAGAAATTAACTAAAATATAACTATAGTATAAGCGACGGTGGTAGAGAGCATCCGGGTTCGATCCTGACCCCCCCACCGTGGTGCATGAAATGGGTTTCTCTAAATTTCTTAGTGCATCCTAAGCAAGATCATTGTTCGCTCACCGGTAAGGAAAAAATCGTGAGGAAACTTGCTTGACTGTTGAGATTGAAAGTCTTTAAAGGCATGTGAAGTTCACGAACACGCACGCGGCCAACGCGTCGGTGAACTATGGCCCATTACCCTCCTCGCCTGATTTCAAAGAGGACAGCCATGCCCAGCAGTGAGAGACAATAGATTTCTCACCTTTCAAATTTGATTGTTTTTATTTTCGGCGGTGACTGTACATCGACTTAATTCGAGACCACAATACATCATTCCACGGAAACCATTACTACAGAACAAATACAAGACTCCGGCATTGTATTCTCGTCTGTATCCCCGCCGCTCAAGGACCTGATGAGCACCAGAACAAATGTCTACAATTTGTACCGACAACAATTAGGATTATATGGATGTATAATTAATGTGGACGAGTATAATAAAAATTTTCAAAAAAAGAGGCGTGAGTGCGATTCACACACGATAGAAACACATAAATACTCAAATACAAGCAAGTATTAAACAGTACAATATATATACACACCGACATTTGCTCTCTCGCTTTTTTGTATTTGTGTCTCTCACCTGTCGTTTTTTCCGATGCATCCGGTTTGAAATCACAACGATTCTTAAGAAGTTTCACTTCAAAAAACTCGTGCGTCTGACAGAAGTGATAACTTAAACTAATCTAAGTCAAATTGTTATTAAATATTGCAATTATTAACCGTGAGATAAACTTAAGATATTACTTAAATTTTATGTTTATATTAATAATAATCTGAATTAATAATACGTAACAATAATAACATAAGAAGTTTTCTCTTTAAAAATATAATATGCTTATTGTTTTCTTATGTTTACGCGAATTTCACTCATTATAATGAAACAACTTTTACGGATTTTATCGCGGTTTATTTAATTTTTTACAAGCCCGACGTTTCGGATACTTTACAGCAACCATGGTCACGGCAGGACATGGTAATATGCTGTCGCGAATTTAAATATAATGAAACAATTTCCTACTCTGTATAGTTGTAAAGTATGCTGAACGGCTAATAGTAAACTAAATAAACCACGATAAAATATTTAAAATGTTATAAGCTTTTAAAGTTACAGAGTTTCAGCATGCAACGTAGTTGGGTTCGCTTACGCTTTGTTAGTACTGGATATTATATTATTATCTACTGGTGATAAGAATGCGTGACCCACAATGGGTAATGTACTGCATATTTCTTACATGAAACAGCATTTTTTACCATGCCATTTTATATATCAGGCCTGCAGATAAACAAGCAGTAGCGCCCCGCGGTCTCACCCGCGTACATGCTGTTCCCGTGAGAGTAGGATGATAATATGATAGTCTATGTGTTATTCTGATGTATAAGCTGTGTCATTGTAAAGTTTCATTAAAATACATTTAGTAGTTTTTTACGTGAAAGAGTAACAAACATCCATACTCATAAACTTTCACGTTTATAATATTAGAAAGATGAAATTGTGTTTTAGTATAATATACCTACTCCACTTTTCGCTGTTCCATTATCTCTCTCACAGGTGTACAAGTGAGCGAGGCTTTTAATGTTATCATTATACATAATTCTTAACGAGACGGAAGTGTTTGATAAAGTGACAGGATAATATATACATACATACATCATAATTATTCACAGTCATAATATTTTAAAACAATCGGGCAACACTGAGCCTCCAAAAAATATCTTAATCAATAAAAAAAAAATGAACGAAATGTTTCAATGCAAACCTAATTCATAACAAAATACATCGATCGAGTGGTAATTGAGTTCTAAGCGTTAGCATAAAAAAGGAAATTTCTTTGGAATTTAAAATTGTCGGGAAAAGTTTTGCTTATCGTATTTTCCTATTTCCGTTTGAATATAATACGTTGAAAAATAACACACTAAGAGCGGGCTGCATCGACCGATTTTAACGAATCGTTAAAGATGGCGCTAACGAACGTTAGTGACCAAAGAACCTTGTTTTTAACAGACGTCAAAATTTAACGAAGTCTCTCACGTTAACAGATGATTTGAAACAACCGGCCCTAAGAGCGGGTTGCATCGACCGATTTTAACGAATATGTAATCGTTAAAGATGGCGGTAACGAACGTTAGTGACCAAAGAGCCATGTTTTAACAGACGTTAAATTTAACGAAGTCTCTTACGTTAACAGATGATTTTAAACAATTAACCCTAAAACTTCATTCGCGTTTTTAATTATTTTGCTAACAATAGCAAAACGTACACTTCCAAATTAGAATGCCTCTTGTTACTGACTCCCAAAATGTTGGTATCCAATATATCCACTTACAGACAGTGAGCACGTATGTTGTAATATGGCGAGAATGCGTGTATACACCGTGCCTGTTCATGTATAATGTTTGGCAATAGCTATCTCAAGTAATCAATCAAGCAGCTAAAATTAATTGGATACATCGCTGCTCAGGTATAACCTGAGTGGCTTGATTATAATAATGCTTGGAATGCAGATGCATTTTCTAATATATAAAATTTTCTAATAAATAAAATATATAAAATTCTCGTGTCACAGTTTTCGTTGCCATACTCCTCCGAAACCTTGACCGATTTTGATGAATTTTTTTGTGCTTATCCGGTATTTATGAGAATCGGCCAACATCTATTTTTCATTCCTCTAAATGTTAGGGGTAGTCCACCCCTAATTTTTTTTTTAATTTTTGGACGAAATTTTTTGTTTTTATTTTTTTATAATGTGGCATTAAAAATACATTCAACCTTAAATTTTCACCCTTCTACCATCAACCCCTATTTTTTAATTGCAATTTTAATTTTGGCAGAACGAAGTCTGTCGGGACAGCTAGCTTTTATATAGATATTCTAATATGGTTGTGGCCTTACTCATCTCTCATCTCAATAAAAAATATGTGTGTATTTATAAGCATTGAAAATTCTAAAAAGTCCCTGAATAAAAATACTTCTTGAAAAGTATTGAAAAATATTATCAATTACAAGCGACACCTAACAAATCATACCTAAATAATTTACCGACAGTTGTTGCACCAGTTTTAGCTTCTTGCCGCTAGATGGCTATATCTACTTGCCCCCCCCCCCCCCCCCGCACCCGCACGTCTAATGTGGTCTATCTCATTCTGTTGTCAGCTAAATCCTATACATTTTCGTGTTTCTCTCCCTCTCTCTCTCTCCTAGAATTATTTTTTTCGTTTCATAGAGGAGCTCGTGGCGCAGTGGTAACAGCCGCGCGGATCGATCCACCAGGTTAAGCAACGCTTGCCGAGGTTGGTCTGTGGATGTTTGACCATCTTTACATACCGAGACTCCTCCTTGCCTCGGAAAGCACGTTAAGCCGTTGGTCCCGGCTGTCATTCGTGGATCTTTGACAGTCGTTACGGGTCGTCACAAGCCCGAGAATCTGACAACCAATCTAACCGCGGGGTACCGTATCACCCAGTTACTGGGTTGTGGAGGTCCGACAAGCAGTCGCTCCATGTAAAATACTGGTATTCAGCTGAATCCGGTTAGACTGGAAGCCGACCCTAATATATAGTTGGGAAAAGGCTAGGCAGATAATGAGTGTTGATCGGCCATTAATCAGGAGGGTGGAAGGAATAGGTCAGCGTATTCATTGAGGGAAGCCTATGTTCATCAGTGGATCCACAAATGCTGCTGATGATGTAACAAGTATATGTGTATTTCTGTTGCCGCTAATACTTCAGGAACCTTCAAAACCTTCGGCACAAATATTTTTCTACTTGATTCATATTTCTTTGCTTAATGATATGATAATATTATTTAGCTTATCTCTGCTCCTAATTTTTTTATTGTTGCTAAAAATACAGAAAATAATCATACGTAATACTGAACTGCATTATTATTTTATGCTAGTAATTCTCCAATAAACCAGCATACTTCATTCATATCAACATTTATAACATTCGGAGTTTTCAATTTCCAAAATGTATAAATTAACAACTATCCAATCTGGGCCTCTGCAAAATTAAAACAGCATTTTCAGTGTAACTCTTCGGACGGTTACAACTAAAAAATTAATGTGCGCATACATTACCTTGGAAACGGAGAGTCGGCAAAAAAGTCGTCCAACAAGTACCGTTGGAAATGTAAGCGGACTTGGTTTAAAATTGATATTAATTTTGTTTAAATTTTAAAGTTTGAACACTCGTTTTGGTGCTTTTTATCAGTGGCTTATTATAGGCTGATTATTATTTCCACGATGTTAAGGGCCTGTTTCACAATCTCCGGTTAAGTTCCCAATCGGCAACATATTTGACAGATATTTGACAGATACTCCATACTCTATCTGTCAAATATGTTTCCGATAGCCTATTGGGAACTTAGCTGGAGATTGTGAAACAGGCCCTAAGATGTATTAATAGCTTAGATAAGGCTTTGTAGATTCTAAAATTTAAATTTGTTTTATGATAATACAAGCTATTACTTGCGGCTTCGCCGGCGCTAACGAAAATAATTCCTTTTTCTAATACATATATCCTGTGTTACTTCTCGGAGAATATTATGTGTGCAAAGTTTCATGATGATCGATTAAATAGTTTTTGCGTGAAAGCGTAACAAACATCCCTACTTTCACATTTATAATATTAGTAAGGATATGTAAATTTACGACGGCTTTCAATATTCTATCTTAAATTTTTCTTATCTATCTTGGAATTTTGACACATTTTCTTACAAAATCTGTCAAAATTTTTAGATCGATGAGAAAATTTTAAGATAGATAGGTCAAAATCAAAATCAAAGTCATTTTTATTCAAAATAGTACAATTAAAGTATCTTTTTGAAAGTCAATTGAGTCTACCACCGGTTCCAAAGCAAGCCCGCTGAGTGGACCGGCGAAACAAACTCAGTGAAACTCAGTAGGATATTGAAAGCCGCCGTTAAATGAATGAATCATAAAATACGCTAACTGTTACACTCTTACAGAATTGGACATACACATTTACTATGATTAATTTCTAATGTTCACTATCTGAAATATTTTGTAAAAAAAAAATATGGAATGATAAATAGCTCTCTATAAATTATAAAATTTATTTTATAGGGGTAATCTTTATAACCTTAGGTGAAATTGGAAATGGAAAAGAAATACTAGCATATTGCTATTTTACGAATGGTATACACTACACAACATTCAACGAACCTAACATAGGCAAAGTTGAGTGCAGAAGCTAGTTTTCAATAAAAGTCAAAGCGAAAACAAATAATCAATACTACAATTAGCACCGTATGTACGAACAGCGGCAGTTTATCAAAGTCCACTGGAAAGTAAAAACAATGGTGACTGAAGATTTTAATTCAAGTGAAAGCCAAGTTTTCTTATTTCACTAGAACTTCCAACGGAGTTGCGCTTGATTAATAGCCGGGGGAAGATTTGAAAAAATCCCCACTTTCAAATAACTAATACTGGATTAAACTTGCTGTGATTTGATATTTTTGGTCATTAGTAAAAGATCGTTGTGTGGGAAGATTACGTAAAGTATTTATATTATTCCAATAAAAGTTTTAAAGATTTTTTGGAGTTTCATCATCATCATCATCAGCCTTTATCCACTGCTGAACATAGGCCTCCCTCAATGATTTATGTTGGGGTGGATGTGCTCATAATTGCCACGCTGAGCAGGCGGATTGGCAATCGCAGATGATGATGAGATCGCATCGACGGCACTGCTACCTGCCGCTGCTGTCGATCCGATTGATGGTGCCGCCATCACTCGGTGTGAACGGTGCTCGGCGATCTAGTCTATCTCATTCTCACGATGAGACAGACTGACACCGAGCAATCGTCCACAGCGTTCGCCTCGTTTGATGTTGCGAGACCGAATGCACTTTGACGACTTCTACGTCCCCTTAGGCTGGTATAGGGGTAGGGGTATTCTTAAGCCACACAGCGAAGTTTTTTTGGAATTTACTCCTTAAGAATCGATTTTTATATATAAGGCCGGGGTATGAAAATCTAGGGGAGTAAAATCAAACTACGATGATGTTAGCGTCATTCCATGTCGTCGTAACAGAAAGGAGAATAAATAACGACGACCTTTGTGGCTCAGTAGTTAGCGCGTTGGCGCTCAAGCCGGAGGTAGCGGGTTCGAATCTCGCCAGGGAACACAAAAAAGTTTCTGTGTTCCTGGGTCATGAATGTGTATCAAATATGTGTATTATATAATAAAAATCTCAAATATTATAGTATTAATATAAAATGATTTAAATATATGTATTTCCGTTGTCTGGTACCCGTAACACAAGTCTCTTCGAGAACTTAGCACGGGACCAGATTAACGTAGTGTAAAAAGCGTCCATAGATATTATTATTATTATTATAAAATAAAAATATCTTAATATCTAGTGTCTATTTTTATTGTGTGTCTACGGTTTATGTCGAATAAATGATGTCTTTCTCTTTTCCTTTGATCCTTTTTTTCTTTGCCAGTTTACAGTGCCTGTCTTGTCCGATCGATACAGTAAAGCTGTTTCATGGAGGAATCTGGCAAATGGTCGTGTCCATGCTGCGGCACCTGTGTATTATACTGGTGGGGGAGCATCGGAACAGCATAATACTCGGATGTGTTGAAATATACAAAAGGATGATAATGTAATAACTTATGCCGCACAAACATTTATCAATGCTGACGATAAGCTCCGTAATTATTAATCCTTGTATTTCCATTGTGCTAATATTGCTCATAATATGCCCGCTGCTCAAACAAACCGAGCAAACATAATGGAGTAAATTGAACGGCAATATCTAAACAAAGGTTTGTATTATATCATTAGGCTAAAATGCGTTAATGAACCTTATAATAATCAAATAGCATGTCGGTAAGGAAATCAGAGGCACGCAATTATTTCACGCAATGTAAAGTGGGACACGCAAATCACAAGTTTGAGTCCCGATTTTGGTGACGCGCTTTGAGCAGCGCGTCAGTCGGATACAACTCCTAAGGCTGGGAAAACTATGTAGTTTAAGTTTTTATTAAAATACATTCTGTATTAGATACTAGCTGTTGCACGCAGCTTCAACTAAGATTTAAAACGGGTCTCTAACTTTTTGAAAATTTCATATAGCCTATGTCCACCGGATACAGTGTAGCTCCCCAACAGTGAAAGAATTTTTCAAATCAGTCAAATAGTTTCGGAGCCTATACAATACAAACAAACAATCAAATCTTTCCTCTTTATAATATTATTACCTACAGACGTAGTTTTTTCTAGTATATTAATAATGTCTATGGACACTTTTGCTTGTCACTCTGTTCCCTTGGTAATTTCTCGAAGAACTTGTGTTATGGATACCAAAGAAGAGAAACATATTAGAAAATCCAAATTTGGATTTGAAAGTCCGGTTGCAGGAGTCGCAGTACGGAGTTCCACTAGGGCCGTATGTAAATATAATCATAGGAGGGCTTAGGTTGGTTTTTCCGAAGTTGGCGTTTAGCATCAAGATCTTCGAGGCGGGTTCACCCATTCAAACAAACAAATCAGTTCACCCATTTGATAACAACGGTTTCAGGGACAGGCACACTTAATGGGCAAACTTACACCACCCGCTTTTTTGCGCCCCTAACAACCTAACTGTAAGAGCATTATCATCATCACCACTAGTAACCAGACCTATTTTAAAAGAATAAATAAATATATTATAGTATACTCAAAGAATAATTAAATACATTATATTAGTTAATGTGTGGTAAGCGTTCAAAGTTTTTAAATTAAGGTCCCGATCGGCAATGTTTCAATGGCATGATTACGAGAAGACTCAAGAGTCTAAATTATAAAACTTTAAACGTGGTAAGCACCCGAATTAATGTACATTGAAACACAGATTTATGAATAAAGACAAATGGAGCATGCCAAACACGCAAGTGACGCCACCAAAGCGAATACAAATTTAAAAGCGCTCTCAAGTGCTTGACATAGCGTCGTACTTTAAACGTCTATTAGATCGTGTCCGCTTTTGTATTTGCATTTTATTGGCATTCTCCATCTGTCTTTATTTATAAATCAGTGCATTGAAATATTAATTATTACTCCAAGAAGCTCCTTTACGTAGGAATTCGACTCCATTATGATCAATATACATATTGATTGTAAATTGTAGAGCTACGTCGCTACGCTACTTACACTGTAATCCCATTGTTTTAATAATTATTAATAAGTCAATATTCACAAATAATGTAATACGAAATAGTATTATGTAATATTTTAATAATTTCGTTTGTTCTTCAAGGCTCGTATTATTGGAACTGAAGTGTAATAAATGGTGTGAGTTTCATTTCAGTTCCACATTTTCATATTTGTAATATTATTTTCTTATTTCTGTGAATATTTATTGAGTAAAACTGTGGTTTTGTGGCTTATGTGCTAAAAATAGCTTGTATTTATTATTTTCAAACATTGTTATGCTTTACAAGAAGAAGTTCTGACTTTCTGCGATGGCACAACCTTACTTTACTATAGAACTAGCTGTTGCCCGCAGCTTCTCCTCAACTTAGCGCGATGATAATATTTAGCCTGTAGCCTTCCTCGATATATAGGCTATCTAAAACTGATAGAATCTTTCAAATCTGACCAGTAGTTCCTGAGATTAGCTTGTCCGAACAAACAAACTCTTCAGCTTAGTTTATAGTACAAGATTTTCACCCCCGGTTAGTCTACTAAGAAAATATTTCATAAAAACATCCCCTCCCCCCTTCTCCTTTGCCTTTAGATTGAATTTTGTCCATTTCACGATGATTTCTTTTTGAAATCAATATCTTTATCAAATCTATATAACTTCACAAACCTCACCCCCTATTTTATATCTTAGTGGGTAAAATTTCTAAAAATAATTTCTTAGTGTTCACTTACGTCATGAAAGGAACCCCTTTTCAGTTTCGGCTGAATGTTGATAAGTAAGACAAGAATCAGGTTTGCCTTTTAGATATAAGAGTATAATATATTACACCAATGTTCAGCAGGAAATGATGGATTAGAAGATTAAAAGTAATTTTAAATTATCAATACGTATTTATATCATTTTCTTAATGTGATATTTTATAAGAATATTTTACTGTACTAAGATGCAGCATACTTCTTTCTCGCAGTCAGTCGCCTTCTCTTCTACATATCTCGTTGGACACGATGACATGCACTCGCCACCTCGCTCCCGACATTTTGTTTTCAAATTTGATACTGGAAAAAATATTAAAAGATTTACTTTTACAAAAAACAAAAAAATATCAACAATAAAGCAGATGTACTTTTATGAAAGTTACGTCAGAACTACCACTTAGAAGCCTTCTTGAGAAAATCAGAAACAACATCCGAGTCCACTATCAAGTTTTAGAGCTACAGTTCCACAGACAGACACATATCAATCAAACACTTATCACCACCATTTTGCCTCTGGTGACTAAAAAAGGGATAAAGAATTTCTGACTATAACGACTGCATTTTGAATGCAACTGATAGTAAAATTAATATCCCCTCTTCTTTCCTACTTACATAAAGAGACACCATGAGCAAACAAATATGGCGTCAAACACCGTAATGTGAAATTCACCCGCATATGTTCAACATAGGCCAGCTTACAATATAAATCATGGCTTATAATCGTAAGCCTATTTGGGAAAGACTCGGTTTTAGCAGTCGTGGAACGTTTGTCACTTCAGCTGCAGCATCCAATGATCATTTATAGGCTGGACAAGTTGACAGACAAATCACCTGATTGTAAATTAGTATCACGTAAAAGAAATGTATTAGCCAGGGGTCAGCTGTATTTGTCTTTAGATTTGGACTGGTCTCTGGCAAGCTACTGGGCAATAAAAAAAATATTTCTTGGGAAAAATAAGCAGATTCGTGTTGCCCACCCCAAATAATATAATATGCCACTTCACATGTTGGTCTCATTAGGCATCCGAAGAGGTATATTTTAAACCTTGATATTTTACTACAAGAATCCGCGAAACACTTTTTTATTGTATTATTCAACCGAGCAGTCGAAACCTTAAACAAAGGTGCATATGCGTTGCCCTCCCCTATCCCCCCCCGCCCCTCCCAATAAGCCACGGGAAACACAGAAACTGCACGAAACGCGACAGCGTACTGTCAGTTTACGCCGGTACTATGTGAGCGAGAGGTACCACATCGTCCGTGCCGGTCCAAGTCGGCTGCAAAACTTGCAGCTGCCATGATGCAGCTGCAAGTTTTGCAGCTGCATCATGGCACTAGGTCATACTAAACACTTACTTCCGTAACAGCAGACTACTCCCTTCTCCTCTTGATAGGGACAGAACTCGTCAAACTTGAAGAAGTTGTCAGCAGGGCATTCGGATTCTCTCATGCATGTTCCTCCCGACAGTATACATGGTAGTTCATTGATGACATAATTTGATGATCCTGTAAAAATAATCATCATAACTGATAAATTCAGCAAATGGTTGACAAATAATTAGAGGTCAGAAAATTATAGCCAATTACAAGATTAAATTTTTGCTCAAAATGAATAATTTATAAATCGATACGTCATGGTGGATAAGAAGAGAAATCAATATCATCGGTATGGTAATTTTTTTAGCCTAAAATATTAAAGCTAAAAAGTTTGCTAGTTGTTTGTTCAAACGCATTTAATTCTGAAGCTATCGATCTTAATATGAACATTTATTCTTTGCATTTTATAGCCCAATTCATTATTATCGTTGAAAGCTTTTCCTTTTTAATTTTTAGGACGATTGAATTCGTTTGGAATAGGTAATTTTGAATCATTTTTCCTAAATGATTCAAAATTACCTAAGACCTTTAGCATATAACCCTTCAGCGAAAAACACATACCGGCGAGTCTTAATAAAACTGTATTCCACTCAAAATGCACATACCGAAAAATATACTTCCTAAAACACAGGAGTTGAAAAATATAACACAATTGCCTTTGACGTTTTCGTTCACGGCGCATAAAACCTAGTTATGCGGAGATTCGCTTTTTGTCCCTTTCAAATTAACTTCTGGTATTATTTTTAATTGATTGTACACTTTTATTTTCTCAGTAGCTTTTCTCGTATAAAATGTTTCCATTCCATTTATACATCTTTAAATTAAGTAAGTGACGATGGTCCAGTGAATAAGGACTCGGTCTCTTGGGTGAAATACCCGGGTTCAATTCTCACCTCTGTGTTACCTTGAAAGGGATTTTTCGGAATTTCAAAGTTCACCCTAAACACGAGACCATCGCTCGCACGTGACGGAAAATTATGAATGAAATTAATATCTTTGAAGTTGTGTGAAGTTTACCAACACGTAATGCTCAAGCGCATCTGTGAACTATGATCCAAAAACATCCTCGCCTATTTTCGAGGAGGAGAATCTAGGAGGAGACCTAATAGTAGAACATAATATATGGGTTAATATTTTAGGAATTAAGATAGTTACACTTAGTTTGTCAAGCGTGTCACGTGCACAAAGTGTGTAGTCATTTTGAATTACATAGTTGAATAAGCAAAAACGGACGAACTATCTGATAATGGCTTCCCAGCGTCAACCATGAATATAAACCAGCTCACTAGTGACTAGTCTATGTCACTCGTTCATTTTCCTATTGCCTACAGATTGAAGACGCTCGGAGGTGGCTTTTAGGGTAGATCACTACCGAGTGGGAATCCCACAAGGGGTTTAGGCCGGTCAGTGACCGAGGCGAGCTACTGCTGATAAATCGGGCCCCGATGGCTAAGCGCGGTGACATTCGGTGATAGTTGATGCATGAACCAAGATCAATTCCAGATCCCATTACACCGGCTTAAGGCAATTTCCCCGTGCCTAAAAAAATATCGTCGGAAACAGGACCAAGAATCTTCTTGAAATAGAATATTCTACTCACCGTACACCCGTGCACACAGGAGCACGTACAGCACTATTATATATCTGCACATCAGGACAAGCTGTGTCACCGAGCGTTCAGTCCGCGGCATATATGCGCGCGCCCGCATCGTTTCCATGCTAATTTTACTTTCGTTTCGATAGCTGTTATCACGTTTTTGTATTGCTCATAAATTAAGTTTTATTGAATGATATTGTTAAACGTTTTTATCAATAAAGGCGTGTGGGACTTTCCTATTTGGCCCTGACTTATATTACGTTGCGTATTGCGCTTCTTTTTTTCAATGTAATAAGCTAGTTTTTTCTCGCGAATTCGTCTGTCTCAACGTTGTAAGAATAAAGTTATACAGACAAATATAGAGCCTCATTTTTTGGATGACTATATCTATCGATGCGATTGGCAGGAGGCCTTGGTGTTTATTGAGGGAGGCCTATGTTTAGCAATGGATGGGTATCTTAGTATGTTTGAACCTAAACCTATACTATAATATTGCACCTCATTACACGCTAGCGGTCATCAAATATTACCAAAAACTTAATAATAAACTTGGGAAATTACAGAATAATCAATAAAAATAATTGGACTTTATTATGAATAATAATGAACTAGGAGCAGTTTCATTTTCAGGTATATCATACCCACCACCTGCTCGATGCAATTTTTTATCACTACACTCCCGCCAGGTTAATACAGCCTTCAGAATGAAAAGTATATTTGCTATTGCGTAACTTTATTCATTTCGTTGTGAAGTAGAAGGAATTATTTTTAAATTATTTAACGTCATCTTAGCTCCATTGCGAGTTACATATTAACTGAGATACCTTAGGCTGCGTTCACAATAGAAATATATTACAGAATGGTTTTCCTTTATATATATATAGTATCAATCCTTATATGTCCCACTGCTGGGCATGGAAATCAGGCGATGGAGCGACGATGGTCCAGTAGTGGATGGACTCGGCCTCTTATGCGAGCGGTTCCGGGTTCGATTCTGACACCCCCCTCCCCCCTGTGTGCCTTGAAATAGGTTTTTTCTTTATATACAAGTTAAATTAATCCACCCAGGGACCATAACAACCGGTATGTAGATGAGTACCTTGCTAAATCTAAATATACATAATAATATGATATTTGGCGAATGTTTTTAAGTTTGGATATTTGGATGTTTGCTGCTCGTTTACACAATAACTACTGTATGGATTTTGAGGAAGCTTTTTAATATAGCTTATATATCAGAATAAGAACATGTGTTGTAAATTATTCCCGTACTCTCACGAGAATAAAAATAATGCTTTTTTCAAACTCGCAAGCCAGTCATACTTACATGATACCGATATTTCGCAAAATGAAAGGATGAAATCTGAACCCAACGTCATAAAGAGTCTTAATACAGCCTATTATTATTGCTAACTGGTAGTCGTAGTTTTGCTTATCGAATAGAAGAGTAGGCAGGAGAGTATTATGAACACGAGAGCTGCGTCTGCGCAACATGTAGAGTTTTGTGTAAATGGCAAAATGAGTCCCTATTATAAGCGTTCTTCTAGTTTTGTTACTTATAATACGATTAAGATTTATTTTAACTAAGCCGAAAATTCATATGATTTTTGAAGTGGAAACTTTTTTAGCACCCCACTCATAGATTTTTTAGTAGGCTGTGAATGAGGCTGATCCGTCACGATTTGAAGTGAAAGGCTCGATCGGGTGAACTCAGGACCGCCGAGTCTACCCGACCCCGAAAGATACAGTCAGCTGCTCTTCATTGCTGTGTCGCTGTGCTTGCTATATCCAATTATTTAATAGCTTTTATTATAATATTATTAATAAGGCTCACAGCACGCAAAATAGGCGCAAAAGCGTCGAGTTGCGGAAGCCAGCCTGACCTCAAGTGACAAGTAACAATATTATTGATACGTAATAATAATTATTAATTCAACCACTCGAGCAAAATGCATTTATGCAAGAACTTCCAAGATAAATAGACGCAAATGAAAACGAAAAAAAAAACTTCTTCAGCAATAAAAAAGCGTGTCCACAAATCTCACCCAATCTTATAACTTATTCGTTTATTTTTTATTCACATTAATTCTTGTGAAACGGCCTTTATTTTGAAGTTATGGCGGCACCTAAATTGATATTACGAGGGTCCCGACTTCCTCAATCATACTTATGTGTTGACTTTGCACGATAAATAAATCTCGGTAAATAATGCTTTGTTTCTTTACTTTTGTCTTTTGTAAAGTTATCTTGGGCAGGCGCGGTCCTGATTATTACTACTTTCTAAGAACGCTTTGAGTTTCGTTACGATGCCGAAATATTGAGCTCCATGAAATGACAAAAGAAATGAAAAAATTTACAATAGTAAAGTAAAGTATCAAACCATAAATGTCCCACGCCGGACACGGGGATCCTCCTCGAAACCTGTGGCGTGAAGGGTTATATTATATTAATAACCCTCCACGCCACACGTGGAGGGTTATTGGGTCATAGTTAACCGATGTTTTTTTTTTGGATGGAGCTATGCTAATGGCCCTAATGCTTCGTCGGAAGTGGGGTGAGCCGGTTGGTATAACCCAGTGATATAGTAAGTGGGAGTTGCCCCCCGCCAGCTTGGGGAGTGTGACTTCCACGGCTTCATGGCGTCGGGTTGGCGTTGGCGTTGGCGTTGGCGGGGTGTGGCGGTTCTCTGCCTCACCACCGTCGGATAAAAGTTCACCGATGTGTTGTCCTAATGTGTTAGTGACGTCACACAGCTTTAGAGATTTTCAATCTCATCACGCATGGAGGTTTTCATGATGTTTTCCTTCACTGGTGAGCAAACGATACGTCTCGTGCTTAGGTAGCAGTTAGAAGTTTTAAAAACCCATTTCAAGGTACACTTGGGGTCAGGATCGAACACGGAACCTCTCGCTTAAGAGGTTGAACCCCCTCGACCATCGTCACTCAAATTAACAATGTCAATTGAAAATTCTCTCAATTTATGGTCATATCAGTTGCTATATTTTTTTTTAAGGCTACATTTATTATTAAGGCTACATTTATTATATTAGCTAATAATAATAAATAACCAACTAAATACCCAATTGGCCACAACTTTAGACACCTACTTGAATGGAGTGTATTGTCGTGGACCTCATACAATATATTTCCTTGTAGCCCGTAAACGACTTTTAATGGTCTAAAACGATTTATGACGATCCCAAATTTCGATGATTTATTAGTCACTATAAGTATCAATATAGACAATTCTCCTGAGTATAACATGTTTAGAGCAATATATTAATTTTCCAGAGACTAAACGATAGCCCGTTTTACATAAAAAGCAGCGACATCTATTAACGACAACTCAAACTAATAATTGAAGTTGTATGTGCAAAGGCGTGATTGTACTTCGAAAGTAGCTCAAACTATCGTATAATTTTAGACCAATAACAACACTGTACCGTGGCGTTTTTGAATAGATTTTGATTAATTGTTGCAGCTGCATGTTTTGAAAATCAATATACAGCCATTTTTATGATACTACATCCATATTATTAACATATTGATCTTTAAAAAGTTCCAGTTATCGAATGAAGTACAGTATTATATACTAAATAATATTTCTAATGATTTATTAGCTTGCCCCTTTCTTCATTTATTAACCCATTACGGCAAATACAAACAGATTGTGAATTTAATTGGCACCCTTATCTAGAAACCATTCTTTACGAAAACGTTCAATGTATTGAAATTGATGACTATTTTAATATACGTCCTGCTAAACTCGTAACTCCAATTAAACATAACGTTGACGATGAATACATCATCATCATCGTCATTATCCACCTTTTTCTACTGCTAGACATATTACTCTCTCAATGAATGCCAAGACTGCCACTCGCATCCGACTAGGATTGACTACATTATGATCGCTATACCACTTAGAAGTGGATCCCAAACATGGCCTCCTATGTTCGGGAATACGCCAAATAGACTTGGTTACTCCCACGCACTTGTCACCAGTAGAATGAAATTTCATTTATATTTTCCCAAGCATTAAAAAACGTGGATAAATTTCGCGCTGAATTAATAATTTATAAATGAGATAAGCTAAATTTATTCTATCCTGATATCAGGCTTACTGTATAGGCTGGAATAAAAGCTTGAGAGAAATCCCTTCGCAAGTTGCGTCTAATACGCTGAGGAGATAGCAAGAATATCGTGTGATACAAGTGTGAAGGGCAAAGCGTAATATAAAAGAATTGGCAGTTATAGGGACTGGAGCAACGAATAAGTAATCTGTCTTTTAATTTCGATGGACTGGAGATAGCAGCAAATACTAATAATAATAAAAAAAAATCAACCATTATGTTATTATTATTATTAATATTATTACCATTTTATTTCCACCGTTATAAATCACCCTTAAAGTATGGTTAATTTTGATCAAACTTTCGTTAATTACTAAAAAAGCTGATTTTTTATATGTTACTTGGAGAATTATAAAATGATGTTTCCTCAGTAGCCAGCTTTCACAGGCTCTTCGATTATGTATATTTTGTCTTGGATTATGTCTATTTGAATGTCTTGGAATCACACGAAACTTGACTTTAAGATACGGCCTGCTAAAATAATTTCTTAAATTACTTTTCTAAGGCCGTGTTTGCTAAAACATTTAATTTATTATTTTTAATAATATCGTAAAATGGTGATTATTAATCGCTACATTACATAATTTGTACCACTCTATAAGACGTTCAACAAACGTGACTTGCTCATTGGATAATTACATTCCTTTGTCTTACATAATATTAATGTATTATGATACATTTAAATGAATATTGGGTTTAGAGTTTTGTAGCTTGGCTAATGATGATCTCAAATTAATGTATTTAAAGAATTTTATTCATAAACTAATAATAATAATATCAACACTTAGGTATGTGTCCAACTGCCAGGTTTCCATCATAGTTCACCCACGCTCTGGTCCAATGCGGGTTAGTAAATTTCACACACATTTAAAGACTTTTAATCTCATTAGGTATGCAAGTGTCCTGAGGATTTGTTCACCGATGGGCAAGATTTGGTCTCATGTCCTTATGTACATAGAAAGTTGGAGGACCAATGTCTAAAGTCAGAATCAATCACGTAGCTTTCACTCAAGAGACGAGACCTTTCACTTAAAATTTGATGAAATGACATAAAAGTCAAATATATAGAAAACATAGAGTTAATAATTTAACTTGGATGTTGGAAGTGGTATCAGTTTTTGACATGTTTTTTTTTTTATAGCCTGAGAGGGCAAACGAATAGCCAAAGCCTTACAACTATCGACGCCCATTAACATCCACATAACCAGAGGTTATGCATATTTATTGCCCTCCTTTTGCCTATCCCCCCCCCCCTGGGCCACCGGAAACTCACAAACCGCTCGAAACGCGACAGCATAACTGTCACATTGGGCCGGTATTGCATGAGCGAGAGGCACCACCCCGGTCGTGCCGGTCCAATGCGGCTGCAAAGGAGCATGGCACTACCTCTTTACAAAGTACCTTGCTTGTCCTTGTAATTGCTACCTTTTTATTTTTATGAAAAATTAAGGTCAAATGCAAAATCAGATAAAGACTATCTCCAGCCCAGTACACCAAAAAGATGCCGGTAGGTCAATAGGGTCCTGGAGCAGCGCCACTAGTTAACCTGGAAATAGCTCAGGCAGCTCATCTGTGTACTGCCTATTCTGAGACAAGATGCTAAGTCTCTATACTAGTAATCACACTGCTTATCGTGTTCTCCACCCCAAACACAGCAAAGCTGTTTCACGGGCGAAACAAGCAAGAAAGTGCTATTCAAAGCGAGCGCTTCGTATCACTCTGCCCGATGAAGGAAAGTGACATTTGAGGCCCAGGATTATATTTTCAGTGTCAACTAGCGTAAAATCAATTGGGTTGAAAAATTCTTGTCGTATACAACAGTAACTATAGTATACTACATAAGTATACTACAGTATACTCTATAAGTATTCTACCGTATACTACATAAGTGTACTGATACTGATAAGAGGAAAACAAAACATTTTGGGTCCTTTTCCGTATGTAAGTAACGGCGCTCATAAATAACTCTTTGATGTAATCTAGATTTCAGGGTACTGGAATGGTCTTGGGAATACAATTTAATCAGGAGGTTTAATTTTATTTCGGGGAAGATTTAAACCTTAATGCCTACAAGAAATAATTTAAATACGTAATTGTTTAACGAGTATAGGATAAGTACTTAGGGGTGGAGTGTCTACTTTACAAATTTTATTCAAGTATCTATTTGTTGGGGAGAAGAACAGAGTTATTTTCTGGCCCTGGCTTTTCGGCGGATGTTATAGTAGAGAAGTAGAGTCCTCTCCCTTCCACCTCCATTTACTACATGCCAGTTTTTCAGAAGATTAGAACCACTTTCCGCGACTTCCTCTTTCTAACCCTTGCACTAATAAGAGATATTATGCCAACATCTTAGGCCAATAAAAAAACTAGTACTTGCTTTCATGTTTGCCTTAAAATTAAAAGAAAAATATAAGTTTATTTATATTTGATTCGATCATACATCTCAATCGAAAACGTAAAACCTTATTTCGTATTTTTGTAAAATATTCCTCTGATAGATCGACGGCGGCAATGTGCCAACTCTTGGAGCGTTTTATTTCGTTTTTCCGATTTTATGCACGAATTAAAATATAAATGAAATACTATTTTCAGTAAATAAAGCCGTAAAACATTTCAATCGTGTGATTTTAATGTCGAAACATTACTACAAGATACAGTTAAATCCCGATTATGTAACATATCTTTTTCAGTTGGAATTTTTATGGTATGTTAAATGGCAGATCATTTTCATGATAAGTATAAAATCCTTCCGATTACTACACTAGCGCCACTGCGGACGGATTTGTAAACTGTTGTTTGCTGCTTATTTGCGTACCTATAATGTTTTAAATGATTGCACATTAATTCAAAATACAATTTCAGTTTGTAAGAGGTGGTGATGCTGATATGCAGCCGATTTTGGCCGCCACCTCCGGGTGGTACTTCTTGCTCACATAACACCGGCGTACACAGCTATGTTAGCTAGTAATGCGTTGGTGTTTCTTGCGGTTTGTGAGATTCCAGTGGCCCATTGGTGGTGGGTAAAGGGGGGCAATGCATCTGTACAACCAAAGGTTCTGTTCTTCGGTTGCCTCTATAAGACAAAAAAAAAATACGAAATACACTTCACTTGTCAAATAATAGAGGTAATGAATGATTTTGCCAAAAAAAATTGGTTGTCTGTAAGTCGGTTTACGGACGGTAGTTTGACGTGTCACGTGACAATGTCGAACATTGTATGCAGCACGAACCGAACTCAGCCGATTGCTATAGCCGATCATGCCTCTCTCTCGTTCGTGCCGCGCTCTCGCTTTCGGAACGCTACATGACGTCATCTTTTTCGTGCATGCTGCCCATAATATCGAGTAATGAGACAATGTCATGTCAAAAAAAAAACATATCAATCTGACAAAAAATGAAGACTTGTCGTAATAATTCTTTCACCTAAAAATCATAAGACATGTACTTAGAGCAACGCTGACCTCCTTCGTCCTTACGGTGAAGGAAAACCGTGATGTGAAACATGTATGACATAATAATTAATAAATTTTAACGACCTCTGTAGCTCAGTGGTTAGCGCGTTGGTGCTCAAGCCGGAGGTGCGGGTTCGAATCTCGCCAGGGAACAAAAAGTTTTCTGTGTTCCTGGGTCATGGATGTGTATTAAATATGTGTATTATATAATAAAAATCTTAAATATATGTATTAATATAAAAAGTACTAAATATATGTATTTCCGTTGACTGGTACCCGTAACACAAGTTCTTCGGAAACTTACCACGGGACCAGATTGACGTGGTGTAAAAGCGTCCATAGATGTTATTATTAAAAAAAAAAATTAACAAACAATGATATTGATAGCAAATATATTTTAACGCTAACCGCAGCGTCAAAGATTCCATTATCACATCAGAGCAATTAATAGATTAAACAAGAAACTTTGAATCCGCGTAAATTAAAGTTGGGAATGTAGCGCGAAGTTGGCTAAAATTGCATTTCGCAGACTCCCACCGGAGTACCGGGGCTTGTATCGTGACCTTTAATAAAGCAATTTTAATCAACACATCGAGTGTGTTGTTATATTTGCACATATTTTTTTTGTAATTTAGTATATAAAGACATTTTAGCGTGTTTCTGGATTTCATTTTGGGTTTCTGAAACGCTATTTAAGCCCTCATCGTTGGTCAAGCGTCTGGTCATCGAATAGATGTCTATAGGCGAATTGACGTCAGGAAAATAATTATTTTGTTACGTGGAACTACATTTTTTCATCAAACTAATAATAGATAAGTAATTTAGCTCTGAGGTTACGTTTCAGTAATTCAAATTGATTTGACAGCCATGTTAGATTAACAGCCATGTTAGATGACAATATATCTTATCTTATACCTTTAAACGAGCAATTCTTGTATAAAGTCAAAGTCAAAGTCAAAGTCAAATTTTTTATTCAAAATAGTACAATCAAAGTATCTTTTTGAAAGTCAATTGAGTCTACCACCGGTTCCAAAGCAAGCCCACTGAGAAGAACCGGCGAAACAAACTCAGTGGAACTAATCTTTTCATATTTTCATACAAAAAATAAAATACATAATACTTTATTAGTATAGTGAGAAACTCTGCTGGGTTGCTCTTTTTTAAAATACAAAATATTTAAAAATAATTGCACACTAGCCTAAGATTAATGAGTAGGTAAATTTAGACCCCGCAGCATCCAAAACAAACCAGAGGATGTTAATAAAAAAAAAAAAAAAGAAAATCAGCTAGGTAGAAATCGCATAACACGACCAGCCACCACAGCAGCACCTCCACACAGGCCAGGACGCGTGAGCCAGCATCAACCTCTTCCACATATTAGAGGGAAGTGGAAGACCCATCCCACAACGCCACCACTGCAATGGCATAAGCGAGCATGACATGTCATACGTTTCACCTTTACACAAGTTTACTTAAAAATACTGCAGGCTCAAAGTTTACCCACAATCTAGATAGACAATTGATAAAAGAGCAATACAATCCCAAGAGTTCGTGTCATCGAAATAATAATTATTAATTAGTCTTAAAATACACTTTTTTATCTGCATGCCTGGGAGGAACGCCCTATTCCCAAGGTGTGGTATCTTCAATGAAGTCTTTTACTTTGTAATATCCTTTACCACACAAACGCTCTTTAATAACTTTTTTAAATTTATTGATTGATAGATTTTTAACGTTTTCTGGGATCCTATTGTAAAAGCGTATACAGTTTCCTTTAAAAGAGTTGCTTACTTTTGCAAGTCTAATCACTGGGGCATCTAGCCTGTGTTTATTACGTATATCCCTACTATGAATGTCGCTTTTCTTATTGAAATCATTTATATTCTTCCGGACGTACAGTAAATTATCTAAAATGTATTGAGAAGCAACTGTCAGAATTCCTATCTCTTTAAATTTCTCTCTTAATGATGAGTAGGGGGGCAATTTGTAAATTGCACGGATAGCCCGCTTCTGTAGCACAAAAACACTGTCTACATCGGCAGCATTTCCCCATAATAGTATCCCATAAGACATAATGCTATGAAAATAGCTAAAATAAACTATTCGTGCCGTATCTTCATCAGTTAGCTGTCTTATTTTTCTCACTGCATATGCAGCTGAACTGAGTCTGTTCGCTAGTTTAGCTATATGGGATCCCCACTGTAACTTACGATCTAAAGTTATGCCTAGAAAAACTGTAGAGTCTACCAATTCCAAGTTCTCATTGTCTAAAAGTACATTGGTTTGCATTTGCTTAATTTTTGTCAAGGAAAATTTTATACATTTTGTTTTGTTACTATTCAAAAGTAGATTATTAACGCTGAACCAATGTAACATCCTAGAGAGAGTGTAGTTTACTTCGTCATAATGTATGTCTAATTTTCGATTTATTTTAAAAATCAGTGAAGTATCATCAGCAAATAACACTATCTCTTGATTGTCTTTAACCAGATATGTTAAATCATTTATATAGACTAAAAAAAGAAACGGACCTAAAATTGACCCTTGTGGAACCCCCATCTCTATTTTAGTCCCGGAGGATTTTTTGTTATTTATTTGTACCCTTTGAGTCCTATTGTTAAGATATGAACTCAAAATATGCAGTGCCGTACCTTCTATTCCATAGTGGCGTAATTTCCTAATTAATGTCTCATGCTGTACACAATCAAACGCCTTGGACAAGTCACAGAAAACTCCCAACGCATCATGTGACTTCTCCCAGGCCTCATAAATGTGATTAATTAAATTTACACCAGCGTCTGTTGTGGAGCAACCCTTTCTGAATCCAAATTGGTTTTTGTGCAGTAACATATTGTTTTCAAAGTGATATAGTAACTGGTTTAACATAATTTTTTCAAATACTTTACTAAATGTTGGGAGTATAGATATTGGCCGAAAATTAGTTACATCCGATGTGCTACCAGATTTTAAAATATTTTTTTAGATTCTATATATATATATAGAATCTGAATCTCGGAAACGGCTCCAACGATTTTCATGAAATTTTGTATACATGGGTTAGAAACGGCGATAAATCGATCTAGCTACGAAAAAATTTTAGAATTTTTTTTTATCCGTGTTTCTAGGCATCGATAAAATATGATTAGAATACGAACGTAAATTTCGCTGTCAAATATTATGTCATGATAGCTTAGTGGTAGAATTAGGTAATTAAATCCGAACGTGCCTGGTTCGAATCTTCAGTCCGATTTTTTTTTTCCTTTTTTAAGATCATTTTTTGGGAAGACATTTTTTATCGTAGTTAATCACCAAGGGTACCGAGCAAATGCTCGGTCAACCAGGTTCTACTTTTTAATTATTGTTATGAAAAAAATATAATAGTTTTAAAAAAAAACTAAAAAAATACGCTTAAATAGAAAATCAGATCAAACTGCTAAAATATGGAATTGTCGTCGGTCCTTGATAAGCATGCCAAATTTCAAATTAATCTGACGTTTTGAAAGGGGTGAAAATCATGTTCCAAAATTCTGTGACAAGGTTACATACATATGTCTGAAACTAATAAAAGCGTATTAAAAAGACTCTAAAAACCGATACCGACCACCGAACTGACAAAGGCTACAGGCATAACATGTCCGTGGGGACTCCAAACACAGCTAAACCGAAAAATAAACACCGATTCCGCAACTCCGCGTCTTATGTCATTTACTACGAAACTTTCCGTTTAAACCCCAACTAATCTTAACTTAAGAGACTACGGACATAATCCGCTAAGTTCCACACACCATTACTCCTGGTTAGGATCTAAACAAAATAAATACGGATTATCCGGGACGTGAACACTTTTTTTTATCTTCCCCGCACCTGACGCCATTTATAATAATGCACTAAATCAGATCTACCTTTTCCCAACTATATTTTGGGAATGACTTCAGTCTATCCGGATTTAGCTGAATACCAGTATTTTAATGGAGCGACTGCTTATCGGATCTCCACAACCCAGTAACTGGGTGATACGGTACCCCGGTAAGACTGGTTGTCAGACTCTCGGGCTTCTGACGACCCGTCACGACTGTCAAAGATCCACGAACGACAGCCGGGACCAACGGCCTAACGTGTTATCCGAGGTACGACGGAGTCTCACTATGTAAAGATGGTCACCCATCCACGGAACAACCTCGGCAAGCGTTGCTTAACCTGGTGAATCGATCCGCGTGGCTATCACCACTAAGCCACGAGCTCCTTATGATAATGTACTAAATTTATAGTTACAAATATTAACCGCAAATAGGATTAGGCCATGTAATCAATTTCTACTGAAGAGAGCTCTCCACGGGCGCGAGAACCGTTTGCTGCTTATTCCTTAAAAAAAACAGCTATGCTGTTGTCATCGTACCCCCAAGAGAATTGTTATGACACTTAGATGTCTTATATATTAAAATAGACATGATTGTATTGCTAAAGTTATTGCAGGGTGAATTAACCATTATGGTGCTATAAGAAAAAAAATATTAGCAATAACTATTAATAAATATTTCTTTTTAGCTCGGTTCCACGTAGGGTAAAAGTTTTTTCTTGCCCCTTAAATAGACACCGTTGATTTAGTAAATCAAATATAAGATCTGAGTATATTTTATTCTAATCATCATAGACAGGCTATTAACATAAAGTTATGAAATTGTTACATAAAAAATGCGAGTTTGATCAAATTACTAATATAGTTTTCAAATTAAAAGTATGACAATCAATCGATACTTTTACGTACGCTAAAGACACAAAACCAGACAACAGCTAGTATTGAAAAGAACAATAGTATTCTAGGCAGTAATAAAATAGGCATTAAAAATCCACCAAGAAGAAGTTTCGTCTCAGTACACTTACGGCGGGGTATCGCTTGAAGCGCTATTTCTGTTATTTCAGCTGCACTGTATTTGCAAAACACTGATATTAGTTCTGGGTACGAGGCAACTAGATGTATTTGTAAAATACACTCGCAGACGGAAAAATGGGGTGTGTATTTATTTTATTCTTAAGGGGAAAATGTTAAGATAATACTGATATTATTTTGAATCGTATCATGTCGAATTGAAGATGATTCTTGTTGGTGAAATGGGATGGAGATCATGTGTTGTAGTCGGTTCACATTCTCGAAGTTCTGGGGGTAAATCATTGAGCCTAGAATATGGTACTCTAAGCGGCGATGGCTCTGCCACTTAAGCGAGAGGGTCCGGGTTCGAAGACCCCCAGTGGTGCCTGAAATGGATTATTAAAATTTCTATATACACCCTAAACACTGATCACCGTTCGCCCACCGGACGTGAAGGAAAACAATATGTTACCGGTGAGCGAGTGATGGCTCGTATTTTAGTTCATTTAGTATTTTAGGTAACCTCCAAGGCACAGAAGAGGCTGAACCCACTGGACCATCGTCACTCAGATTTATACATAGGCAAATAAACGATTTGACTTGATTTGACTCATGACATTCATAGATTAGCGTTTAGGCATGTTTCAAAACTCAGTTTCAAGGATAATGTCCGCTAGGATATGTCAGCTAAAAGGCAGCAAATTAAGATGGCGCAATAATAGCAAGTGAAAAGTATGTAAAAAGGCGCCACAAATAATTAGAGTAGAATACTAGGCTTAAAAAGGAAAGAAAAACTTCCTCTTTGTCACTGCGCATTTTACGAAAATGTTACTATTGCATGTCTCCTCATTGCTAAATTCACATCATTTCCTTTTCCGACACTAGCGCTATTTTGACGAGAACTCGAACCATAATTTTCAAAGTGTAAAGTTCAAAGTGTAAAGTGTCCGAAACGTCGGGATTGTAAAAAACTAAATAAACCGCAATAAAATCCGTAAAAGTTGTTTCATTATAATTAGTGAAATTCGCGTAAACATAAGAAAACAATACATAATTTTCAGTTTAAAAGTGGACACTTTTTCGACTGATCCCCCATACTAGTTGGTTCTCCTTGCCTCTACCCTCCATACTCAGTTTACACTCGTTTCATAATGTTGTAAAATATTTACGTTTTAGTATGGTTGAAATACTGAAAGAAAAAACCACTTCTTTTCAATTTTTGAAGTGAACGATTTATTTATTTTTCTTACACTGTAATAATTAATCTAAGTAATCTTTTTATATATCTAGTATGCTTACCGCTTCAATCCATCAACGTCTGACCCAAAAGTTGAGCAAGACTTTTTATCGCAAAATCCTAGGAGAGGATTAGGGTTTGAATAATTTTACTACTTTATTACATTCCATTACCATCATTATCTTAATTATCATCGTCACCATGCTTATCATCATCATCATCAAATAAAACACGTAGGTTCATTGATGGAGGCCTATCTCAAGCAGTGGGCGAATATAGGCTGACGATGATGATTCATGTAGATATAAATTAAATTTTCAATGCCCAAGAAATAATATGACCTGTAAATATTATATAATATTGATATAAATAATGTGAAGTGAGACACTAACCCTACGCTTAGGACGATCGTGTCTCTCTTCTCAATCTTAAAAAATCTTATACTAATATGTTAAGCTGAAGAGTTTGTTTATTTGAATGCGTTAATCAGGACCTATATTTTTCGGATTTGAATGATTCTTTCAGTGGTAGACGACCCATTAATCGATAAGGTTATATATAAGGGTTATGTAGGTAAAGCTGTGGGCAACAGCTAGTGTACTGTAACTAACTTGACTTTGCTTAATTCAAATATATTTTTTCCTTCTGATAATGTCGGAGATTAGTACTTTCAAACAAACATTGTCTTTAATTTTATTAAATTAATATATACTCCTATATACTCCTGTTTGTAAAAATAATCATCTAAAATATTTCGCAACTCGTTAACGAAGATTCTAGAATTCCTTTTAATTTAAATATCAACACCAAAAGATCTTCTAGAATGATTCAAAGTAATTAATATGTCCGCGGGTGTACTGTGCCTAGTGAAAAATACTCCCTCATTTATGCAACTCCAGGTGTATATTTAGGTTCCTCTCAAAGAGCTCACATAATTTGTGACCTCTCACAATATTGGGTCGAGTCTTGTACTTTTCAGATGTAACTTGTGAATAAAATAAGCTTGCGTTAGATATGAATGAGCTGGCCGAGAAGAATTTATCACTGTTGTGGCTTAATATGTTGTAGTATTGAAAACGTATACTAATTGGATTATACACCCCATTACAGTACAAAGAAAGAGGTGGCTTATTATTAATGTTCATGCTCGGGAAATATAGCATAGAAAAGAACAAAGAAGAAGAAGGCAAGGCCACGTAAATAATAATTATTCTATAATACATTTTCCTTTTTTAATTAATATTTTTTGCTTTTTTATTTTATGTTTCAATAAGAAGACGGTCGTTATTTTGGAAATGAACGAGAAGATATAGCAGGGCAGGAGAGGAGAAGAGAGCAGATTAGAGAAAATTGAAGGAGAGGAGGAAGAAGGGGGTGAACGTAAATGATAATTATTCTAAAATCATTTTCTTTTTTTATTAATATTTTTGCCCTTGTCTTCTACTCTTTCTTAAAACAAACGATTCGATTTTTGGCAACCTACTCGTGCGCCCCTAGCTCCTTTATTCTTCGTCGTTAATATTATGAATTGCATAAAATAAATATTTCATACATTAGAAGGGGTATAGAAAATATTTTTAATATGTAAATTAAAGTCATCTTTACGGTTACACATCCGTATAACCATAGATTATGCAAATGCGTTGCGCTCCTATTCTCTATCCCTCCAATAGGCCACCGGAAACTCACAAACCAGGTCGTGCTAGCCCAATCGGCTGCGATGCAGCATGGCACTACCCCTTACTAAATTGTGGACTAAATCGCTCATATTATGTTGTTTATAATAACAATTTGTTGTAATACCTAGAGATATAGGAGTTGCAATGGTATTATTCTCAGAGGTTTCTTGAATTTCCAATTATAAAATAAATAGTGTAACATCAACACGTCATATAGAATATAAACACAAATTGACTGGCCTGTTGGTCTAGTGGTTATTGACCCTGACTGCTAAACCAGAAGGTCGTGGGATCGATTCCCGCCGAGGACAAATGTTTGTGTGATGAGCATGATCATTTTGTTCTGTGTCTGGGCGTAATTTATCTATAATATGTATTAATTTACAAATATATAAGTAGTGTATCAGTTCTCTGGTTACCATAATAACAGGCTCTGAATAGTTTGGGATCAGATGGTCGTGTGTGAGTTGTCCCAACATATTATTATTATTATTGGAACGAAGTTCCTTACGGCAGGTTTGGAGGGGATAGGGATTTTGCTGCGCGACCGAACTGAAAAAAATGTGATAGTAAAACCGTAAGAAAAAGTGAGTGGAATAAAAAGCGTTAAATGAGACGTGCGCAGGCGCGACAGTCGCATACACAAGCGAGTAGTGTATAATACCTTCCTTTTTAGCCGAAGGAACTTCGTTCCTACCTGGTGTCCCATGACACCACATTTCTTTTTTTTATATTATATTTTAAACTCACAAACCCCATCTTCGTCCCGCACTTCTCCTAATTAGAGAAGGGCGTGGAACATGCGCCTAATTATTTTGGTGGTGGAGTAATGATCTCTGTCTGCGATTGCGACTCGTGCTTAGCCGGTTTCTTTACATCAAATGAGATTTTATCAACGCTTTAATTAATATTTATGTTTCAATTTCCTTCTTCAATTATTGTTTTTTGTTCTAATTACTTTGATGTTACATAATTATTTTCTTTTCGTTATTTATTTTTCAATTAATTGTTTATTTTTACAATTAATTAAGAGAACGAATAATGTTTTTATTTACTTAGTTAACTAAATAATTATGTAAATAAATATTTATTGTTAAAAGGTCGTAATAAAACTTTATTCATTTGTGAAAAGATAACAAAACATCGGATTAGAATTTATAAAATATGACTTTTATGGTGGTAAGTTAAGTAAACTCTAAAATATTATAATAACAGACTTTTATACTGGTATGAGCATAATCGCTAGTTAATATTTATTTCTTTAGCATGTGATCCATTTAGGGTATGGACATACTTAGAACAGATTTTCGATGGGCCAATAAGGTTCGAGAGTGGAGGCCGCGTTTAGGTAGACAAAGTGGTTGTCGGCAATTAACCAGGTGAGAAGACGATCTCTGTATCAGTCAGTGTTGGATCCAAGTGAAGGAATCGGTCATCTTGGAGTTGATTGAGGGAAGCCTATGTTCAGCAGTAGACAGATAAATGCTGATGATTATGATGATGATGATGATTTATTTCAAATGAAACAATATTTTACACAAAAATATAACAGTTTTGGTAGTTGATAACTTGTAGGAATGTAACAACTGATAGTTTTACAACTTTCCAACTGAAATATTTCGCTTGTGAAATACGTTGGTACGTCCGTATAAATTCCATCTGAGATAGTATGCAGTTTTAAATCAAAATGGATGTTTAGAATAAAAATTCTACACATAAAAATGTGTTTTAGTAAATTTTAATACATGCAGTCAAATATCTTTGGCAGACATTGCATTTTAATATCTATCGCTAACAAGTTGATGGAACTACTGTTATTACTAATAATATGTTTTCGAAATACGGCTTGACTTTCATTTTCCAACGTTTTATCTTGCTTATTTTTTAAATTTAGTCGGGTACACAGAGCCGCTGTACTGCGCTTAACTGCATGGGTACCACTATCTCGCATGTCCCTCCCGTTAGACAGCTTTGCTGTGTTTCGGAAAGGTCAAGCCAGACCGTCCAATAGACAGTATGTCTGTATATGTGTACAGTACAGTATGTCTGTATGTATGTGTGCAATGTGTATGTCTTGTTGTCAATGATTAAACTGTCTGTCCTAATCTTCGCCGAAACACTAGTATGTGCCATAGGAGATATTTAAAGGAAGGAATATGGTGGTGTGTTAAAATATGGTGGTCTCCCGGCAGACGACCCAGCAGAGGCCATCCCTGCCACCGGTATCTAAGGCTGTATCCCAATTGTATGGGAAAGATTTTTTTTTGGTTCCATTTTTTCAGATTAGTATTATTTACATACTACCTCTATTTGGTCAATTAATTGTTTTGACTGGCAATTATAATTATTCATAACATCGTTCTATATTTTTAGTTGCATTCAAAATTTAAATATTGCTAAATAAAATTTTTAGAATAGCTCTATTTTTGCACACAGATTGTAAGTAACAAGTGTAAGCCTTTCAGACGTATATTAAGGTCTAAAATAGATTAGAATTGTAAGGTTAAAAAATCGTTATCAAACAATTTCAACAAACCATTCCTATATACTTAATGAGCACAAATATTTCCTTGCAAGTAAAATGTTCTTCGCTGTGGGTAGTAAAAAGGCAATTTCTCCTCATATTCTTGGATCCCATGTACATATTCATAATAAGTTTATGCATACTGTTTTTAATATAGTTTGCATAGCAATTTTATAGCTCTCCGAGTTTATTTTAATAAATTACCAGTTATAATATGCAGTGTGTAGACGCCATAACTTTTTATGTAGTCTTGTTATATAAGTTTGGATATAAAGTTTTGCTTTGTATTGTCCCATGCTGAATATCCTTATCGGAAAAGAAAAACTTGGCTCTTGAAAGGTTTTAATTCTACTATCATGCATTTGGTCAAATACATCATAATATATTTTCATAATTTTAAATAACATACTTCATAATTATTATGATTATATCGTTACTAAAGCTTTTTTGTACTTTTTTTTTAAAATTATCTGAAATGTCGGGCATGTAAAAATCATAATGAACCGCGATAAAATCCATAAAAGTTTAATGAATATTTTCATTACAATGAATCAAACATTACAAAACAATCATCGTCATCATATTATCGTTCATCATAACCATCAGTTTTTTATGTCCTCTCCTGAACATAGGCATCCGTCAATAAACGCCAAGACAACCGATGGCATCCAACACGGACCTGCCACTGCACGGAGATCGTCTTCCCATCTGGTTAGTGAAACACTTTTACTACTTACACTCTTGAACCTGAGGCCATCGGCCGTCCGTTCTTCTAAGTGTGTGACTAGCCCGTTGCCATTATTTAAATGTTTTTTAGCTTTTTTAAAAGTCGCCGGAGGAAAGCTCGCTCCTTTCACACTCCCGGTCCACTGTCATGACTGGGCATGATTTGTTTTATGGTAGTAGTTCACACACACATATATATATATATATATATATATATATATATATATATATATATATATATATATATATATATATACTATCTTAGAAACGTTTTTGCGCTCAGTACGGGAGTTCGTTCGCCTCGCGCGAAGGAGCTTTGAGTCAGCTATTACATTTCTGTTTCATTCAAAAAACTAGTATTTTAAAGAATTGTCAACAAATGTCTGTATCATTATGTTTACCATTATACAAAAATAAGTTCAAAAAGACAACCAAAAAAAAAATATAATTTCCCATTTTTTCCCAGGCGTCGCCTCTATACCTCTTCATTTTTTCGCGTTCCAAATACACCAAGTATACTTGGGCTTGCTTTGGAACCGGTGGTAGACTCAATTGACTTTCAAAAAGATACTTTGATTGTACTATTTTGAATTAAAAAAATGACTTTGACTTTGACACTATGACCTCAGTACATCTACTTTTATGATAGATATTGTCTGGTTGGCAGAATCGCAGCCATGAACAGCGTATGGTATAAATCTTCCCAATTAAGCCCACTTAACCACTTTCCTTGACTAAGTTGATAAAGATCTCTCTGTAATCTGCCCCGTATCCTTAGGAATACTTCCAAAAACGTATTTCCCTAACAATTCATGCTCAGATCTCATATCCCCGGCAATAACAGTTGGATGGACGTCGTAAAACTAATTTATTCCCCGGAACGGTCCCATTCCAAACTTTGGCAGTATATCATAAGGAGCCACAAGCGGTAATGGGCCCTTTTGTTGTATTTTTTACGGCTAGTTTTTCAACGTGTCAAAGTATCAAGGGTATAATGAAATCGCTTCTTGTGATTGTTTCCACTGTTGGTTTCCACACACACTATAATTCATCATCTTTTTTTTTTTTGATGACGCAGCGGATATCCTTTACGACCTTACCAGGGCCTGGGTAGGCGCACTGGCGTGTGTGGGGACTCGCATTTGGGTGCCCTACCCCACTCAAACCGCTACGTGAGCCTTCAGCCGCTATATTTGAGAGCCATTGCCGCCCAGGACTCGTCACAGCCGAGCATCGCGATGATGACGCTCGACAAAGACAAGTCCCCTCCGATGACAGACGTCAGATCCTGACGCAGCGCCGCCCATCTCGGGCACACCTCATAATTCATCATCTGCCTAGCCTTTTCCCAACTATATTGGGGTCGGCTTCCAGTCTAACCGGATTCAGCTGAATACCAGTATTTATATGGAGCGACTGCTGTCGGACCTCCTCAACCCAGTAACTGGTTGATACGGTACCCAGCGGTTAAATTGGTTGTCAGATTCTCGGGTTTCTGACGACCCGTAACGACTGTCAAAGATCCAGGAATCACAGCCGGGACCACCTGATGGATCGATCCGCGCGGCTGTTACCACAGGGCTACGAGCTCCTCCACACGCTAACTAATTATGGAATATAAATATCTTTATCCTTACTAATATTATAAACTAGAAGCGCATAAGTGGTTTCACAAGCGTACTTTCCATACTCGTGGGTGTACAGAGATAAATTATAGCCTATTATTATCTGATGTATAAGCTGTATTATTGTAAATCTACATCAAAATCCATTAAGTAATTTTTATGTGAAAGAGTAACAAACATCTACACTTACAAACTTTATTTATTACTTAATAATATTATAATATTAATAAATATTTTATTAAGATTAAGATAAGATGTTTGTTACGTTTTCATCGCATCGCATTGAATTCGCGTGTCGCGTCTTCGTACCTACCATTCGTTCGCTTCAAACCGTCAACGAAGGACGAAGGCTTAGTGAAAAATTAAGGCAGCAACCCATATACTATATTCCACGAGGAGGAGGAGGGTATTGGACCATAGTTCTCCCAGGAGCTGGCCCAATGCGGGTTGGTGAATTTCGCACAACTTCAAAGACTTTTTAATTTCATCAGGTAGGTTTCCTCACGATGTTTTCCTTTACCTATGTGCGAGCGATAGTCAGAGTGCACTTAGAAATTTAGTAAATTCATTTCAAGGCACCAAAGGTGTCAGGATCGAACCCGGACCCCTTCGCTCAAGAGTCCGAGCCCATTACTCACAGGACCATCGTCGCGTCGTAGGCTTAGTGCTTACTAATACAGTAGAACCTCGATATCTATAACCTTGATAACTGAAAATCCTCAATAACTTCAAAAAATAATATGTTCCCTTCCCTTAATCTATCACTTGATAACTTAAAACCTCTATAACTTAAAATATTTTGTGTTTCCCTTGAACTTTAACTGATCGAGGTTCTACTGTAATAACTCAACGCACCTAAGGCAGTGTTTAATTCTCTTCAAAAAACAATATGGTACACATTAAATACAATACGCTCATACCGCTCTCCTTCTATCCAATAAAACGAATCCTTATCAATAAAGTAACAATAAAAGTATGTAGGAACTCCATTTTATCACCTAGCAGGTACAAAGTGCGATGTAATGATACAATTAACGTCGCCTCAATACAAAATTGCGACGGTTTTATGGCGACGCTTGCAATTACGGTCTTTGATGTTGATATAGACTGAGGGATCTGCGTGTTTCGGTTGCAAATATTTTTGTTTTATTTATACAGCGGGAAATTCATTTGTTGGGTCTTAATTTTTTAATATAAAATTGAATAGGTTAATGTTTTACAATTTTATTTCACAGAGTTCGTTGGCATTGTATACAGACCAGTATCCTAAATAAAAATTAGGAAGTTTACTAGGCAGGTGATATATTTTTAACGTATTAAGACTACTCAATCAAAGTATGTTATATATAAAACATCGCGGACCAAGACTTGCCAAGAAGAAAAGTAAATAAAAAAAAGTATTATTATAGAACTAACCACTTTACCTTATTTACCTTTATTTAGCATTGAGTTAGACAAATTATTGATCGGGGAACTAGCCCCTCTAAACAAGTGGCAAACGCTAAACGAATAGAAATAGAATAGAATACTTATTGTATGGGAATAACAATGGCTGTCAAATAACATGCTAGTGTCATTCCCATTCGATAAGTATTATATTCGATTTCTATTCGTTTAGCATTTGTGCTACTTGTCTAGGGGGCAGATGAGAAACGATCTCCGTGCAGTGTTTGACCCGTGTTGGATACGAGTCTTGACGTTCATTGAAGGCCTATGTTCAGCAGAGCATTGTGATAACGATAATCGAATAAGATAATGGAATTGGAGAAGATAAATAAGCTTTCCGTTTCTTATAAATATTTCAATTTGCAGACAAACTCAAAATTATTATAGTTTAAGTATAAATAAAAAAAAAATCTTCGAGTTATGTAATGCGCCATTCTGTGGCGATTATCTTAGATTTTATTTTTATGGAAATGTGTCATAGTATATCCTAGTGAAGTCCTTTATTGATTGAGGAAGTAATTAAAAAATAATTTATTTTATTGGCGAAAAAAATTAAAATAAAAAGAGCAAAATAAAATCTGTTTCTCTGGCATATACAAACTCCTTCGCTTGCGTAGGTTAAAATGTATATTTTTGGTCCAAAACAGAAGAACAGCTGTAATAAAACCAGTACAATAAACCCAGTCAATCATTCGACGTGATGAAGCACTCTCGTTAATAACAAAATGGCCGGTCCCTGTGAGGTACCCAACGGATTATTCCCCGCTGAAACACAATAACATTTTACATGTTTACTAGCGGACCCGATGGAAACTGTGATAAAACATTTTGTAGTGCAACGAACTGTGAATCCAAACCTTTCTCTAATCACGAACACACAAAATATTTCATGGAAATGAGTCTAGCCATTTTGGAATTCAGTGACATACACTCACAGAATATAATTAATGTTAATGAAGTAAGTAAATCAAAATTATTTGATTTGAATGAAGTACGTACACAAGAAAGTGTGTGCTGATTTTTAAGTTAGTCATGAAGCTTTAGATTTTAGATTTCCATTAATTATTTAGGATGGATATTAATTATTTATTTTTATAGCTTACCTAAGTCACATATTTATAAATAAAAACAGATGGAGCATGCCGAACTCCCGAATGACGCTTCAAAGCGAATACAAATTCAAAATCGCTCTCAAATGCATGACATAGCGTCGTATTCTAAACGTCTATTAGATTGTGTTCGCTTTTGAATTTGTATTCGCTTTGGTGGCGTTACTCGCGTGTTCCGCATGCTCCATCTGTATTTATTTATAAATCTCTGTAATGTTATATGAAAATCTTCAGCTTTGTATCATCCTGCCAAATGTTTAATTATCACGCTTGTTAAAATTTTATTAGCTTAAGTATGAGCTAATCTTTTCTTAGTTATAGTAATAATAGTAATACTAACAGCGGATCGTTATGGTACTTAGTAAAATAGGCATGTGTCCAGCAGAAGATGAGAGGCTGATCGTGATGATATTTCTATATGATGATACTTTCTTTTCTACCTGAAATTTCATTACCAGATGGAATTCGAAATAAATTGATCCATCAAAGATTTTAAGTTCCTTGCATTAGTTACGTCACGTTGAAATAAATGTGTCCCATAAAGATTAACTTTTTAAAATCAGAAGCAGTAATATATTGATTAAATAACTGTTGTAAATTATAAATGTGAAAGTAGCGATGTTTGTAACGCTTTCACCCGAGAACTACTCAACGGATCATCATGAAACTTTGTAGACATATTCTTGAAGGTATTAAAAGTAAAATAGGATACATATTTTTTTTTGCTGACGCGGGCGAAACCGCGCGCAACAGCTGGTAGGAAAAAATTAAAAAAAATATGAAGGTCTGGTTTTTCAATGGGAGAAAGCAAAATATCTTAGTTACATTATGGGTTAGATTTAGGAAATTTAAATGCGTTTTGCACCAAATGCTCTATTAAATTAGATTCCTAAAATAGACAGACTAATAAAAGTTAACCGTCTACATAGCATAGAGTAATTTGATACCTATAACTCATCTGTAAAAATTGACATTAGCGAACGTCAAACAATTTTGCTATATTCGTACGATGGACGAAGATAATTTGGACTACAAAAGTGATAAAAAAGCGACCCGTTCCGATTTGCCATTGGATCTGCAAAGCTTATCATCCTTGGACACTGGAGCCAGACATCAACAAACCATTCATGTTATACAGAACGTAAGTAAGTAAAGTCTAGGTGTGTGATACTGAATTTGGTGCTTAAAATTTTAATTATTTTTTGATTCAAATACCAAGTAGGTACCTAACGTAAGCCACAGACTTATAAATAAAGAAAGATGGAGTATGCTGAACACGTGGGTGACGCCATCAAAGCGAATACAAATTCAAAAGCGAGCACAATCTAATAGACGTTTAGAATACGATGCTATGTCAAGCACTTGAGCGCGCTTTTGAATTTGTATTCGCTTTGGAGCATCACTCGCGTGTTCGGCATGCTCCATCTGTCTTTATTTATAAATCTGTGACTTAGTTAAGCTATAAAAATCTAAATGATTAATATCCATACTAAATAATTAATGTAAATCTAAAATGTCAAGATTCAAAACTAAGTTAAAAATGAGCTCATACTTTTCTTGTGTACTTCATTAACATAGTTGCCAGTACAGACAACTGATACATACTCATACAACAACAGTACAATACAACCAGACAACTGATACATACTCATATATTTCTAAATATAACATAATATTAAAGATTAATTACACGTAGACGTAGACCAAAATATGATCATGCTCATCACAAACATTTGTCCTGGGTGGGAATCGAACCCACGACCTTCTAGCTTAGCAGTCATGTTTACTAACCACTACCACCAATCAATCCACCAACCGGCAGTCAACATTAATGAAATGCATTTTAATATGCTCTCCTCGACAGTTTTCGAGGAGAACTACTCCTAAGTTTAACATATCTTTGCTATTACTACATCAATGTTTGCTTACAGAATGAATCTAGGACCGCTCGCCCATTGGTGCCAGCCACTGAATATGAGAAGCTGTCTTACTATCGAGCCTACACCACGTCCTTGAGTAAAGTAGAAATAATATGCATGCAGCAAAACGACATAGTGACGTAAGATTCCATATTCATAGTATATCTAGACACGCGGTAGCGTGTCAAGCCAAGTTCAGTTGGCGAGCAGCACCGTAGTGTAATCAAATTAAACCAAATCAAATAATATTTATTTCGTAGGCAAATTACGTAGCACTTGAAACATGTCAATATTTTTTTATATTATGCTAATGCTAGATTCGCCAAGTAGCAGTTTTCCCCAGAGAAGAATCTAGCAAAAAACTCTGTAGGGTTGCTCTTCTTAAAATACAGTTTTACAATTTTTGTAAATACATCTAAATAATAACAACATACTATTTACATAAATTCATTCTCATTTGCCTAAAATAAGTAAACAAATTTAGACCCCGCGATATCAAAACAAATAAGAGAATGTTAATAAAAAGAAAAAAAACCAAGCGAGGTAGAAATCGCGTAACACGACCAGCCACCACAGCGGCACCTCCACATAGGCCTGGACGCGTGTGCCAGCGTCAATCTCTTCCACATATTAGAGGGAAGTGAAAGACCCATCCCACAACGCCACCACTGCAATGGCATAAGCGAGCATGACATGATGACATGAATCCAATATAAGTAACCTAGGTACACGTTCTACCACTATCATACATATCGTGTAATGAATTATCTTATTTCTTATCAATCTATACATAGAGTAAAATTATATCCAAGCAAATTCAACTGAGAAGTTCATTAAGGACAAGCAATATAATATATCCAACTCGTCTTGAATATTTCTGATTAATTTCCTTGCGTGTCTCGAAGCAGTTTTAACGTACGATAGTCAATTGGTGGTTACCGCTGTCGATCCTGGCTATACAGGAGTTGCAGCGGTGGGAACTAGTGGTGGGCCAAACCAGCTTAAAAATGACGATTGTTCGTCATTTTTAAGCTGGTTTGGCCCACATGCAATCATGCAATCCTACTTATAAACGCGATTCGTAAGTATGTATGACAGTTACTTTTTCACTTAAAAACTTACTGAATGGATTTTAATGAAACTTTACAATAATATAGCTTATATATCAGAATAACACATAAGCTATATTTTATCCCTGTACTCCCACGGGAACGTGAATTACGCGGGTGAAACCACGGGGCGCTCCTAGTATTTCTCCATAAAGATGTTCAATAATCATCATCATCATCATCCTAAAAAAGTGCAATCGAACGCCTAGTATTGCATTGTTTCCATCTATACCATATTATATCTTTAAGGCGATAAATCGATCTAGCTAGGATGCATTTTTAAAAAATTTAGTTTTATCCGTGTTTTAAGGCAATGAAAAAATATTATTAGAATACGGACGTAAATTTCACTATCAATTATTATGTCATGATAGCTAAGTGGGCGAATATGGCAATTATGATTCGAAAAGAGCCTGGTTCGAATCTCCAGTCCAATCTGACTTTTCTATCCCAGTTTATTCTTTTGGTAGAAAAAATCCGAGCAAATGCTCGGTCAAACAGGTACTAAGTCTAATATAGAAACGTGAAAAGTGAACACAAAAATAGAAGCCATTTCAGATTTATTTGGCACTATATCGCCAACGTCACCTGCAAGAGTCTGCCCATGTCATATGTGTACGTGTTCCTGAGTGCTTACGCTCCTGATTATCATTTCTATCTGTCCAAAATGGTGCCGATAACTTACGGTAAGTCTTTTGCACAATATTTATTTTTACAATCGAAGGTTTGAAATATTTACGTGAATTTTACTCATGATGAAACCACTTACTTCTACCGTTACTATAGTTGCTGTAAAGTATCCCAAATGTAAATAATGAAAATAGCTAAATATATCGCGACAAATCCGGTGAAAAGTCGTTCTTTTGAAATAAAAGGCTCTGAAAACGATATAGATAAAATCTCTATACATAAATATAACACTTTAGAAAACTTATTTAATAATCGAAATACAAAAATGTTAAAAGATACATTCTAAAATATATATTTGAGGATTCAATGACCTGAAATATTTCTAAAGTGTGTAAAGAATTCCAGAATCCTCTTGAACTTAAATGGAACTCATGTTATTTTTTGCAAATTCTGCGCAAAGTTTACGGACTGCACAATCGCAAAAGGTATATAGCTCAGCGCTAAAAGATCCACCAGAAGAAAGATGTACTACGTAATTCGTGAATTTATTTTAAAATTTTACCAATGCAATTCCACAAGAGTCTCAAATAACTTTTATACCTAAGTTCCTATAACAAGAGTCATAAAACGTAGCACGATTGAGTCAGTATATACATTCTTGTATGTATGTCACCGGAGCCCTTCTAATCAACTGGGCTGATTAATGACATTTTTTGTGTGTGAAGGGCTCCCTAATGAGACAATCTGAATGAGTGATATGATTTTATGATGATGATTGATGATGCTTCAGAGAAACCAACTAAATAGGATAACGGTCTCTATACGGCCTGTCTTGGTTTGATAGAAGTACCATCTGAACACACATTGATGGCGTGCCTAGCAGTGGAGAGACGCATGATTCCTAAAAATACATATTTTAAGAAATTTATAATTAGGTAAACATTTCTCAATAGTGCATTGCAGCTGGAGTTTTATGCAGCTGGACTTCTCCTGAATGTTGTATTTTCTTGATTTTTATAAGATATTACAATCTGTTGTTGTCTTCTGTTAAAATTGAATATGGAAACTGGAAAATATTTCCTACTGCTTCTGAATTAATCTGATTAAATTCGTTACAGGTCAGACAGTTTTAATGTATCCCGCCAACCTTCTGTGGTTACTTCTGTCGATTCTAGAACGAATAGTGGTAATGAAGAAGTAAAAAATGTAAAGGTATGTAACAATTGGAATTTTGCAGGATCTACATACTTCTTCATTGGAACCGCGCTAATACAATTGTTTTTGATGATCGACTCTACGATACTGTACCTGAGCTATACGATAAATGGACTTCTGTACAAAGTACCCTGGAACAGGTAAGTGGTTTTTACCAATAGGAGGATTACGCGTGTTCTTATAAGTTACGATAGTTACCATCGATTCGTCTACGTCCTCCAAGAAACAGTGGTGCTTTGAATGAAACTGACTGGTAGCAATACTTAGTGAGCCTTTTCGTCAGACTTGGTGTCCATCTTATCATATGGTTACTGTTAACACACTTCATACGCCTAATCACGGCCTCTATTCTGGAACCTTGCTGGCCCATTGGCCAATCAGGAGAACGTCAGGCCTGAAGTAAACTTTTGAGTTGAAAGTTTGTTTTAGTCCAGTAAGATTATACAATTACAAAAAAAAATTAGACATTTAGGGAACGATAGAATATTATAATGCGTTACGGTGTAGTATTATGTTAAATCCTATGATACCCATATTTAGGGAGTGGTGAAAAAATATTATTTATGTAATCCGCCATTTTGTGATGGCGGTGATCTTAGACCGATTTTACAAAACTTAGCTTAAAAAAAATCAAAATCAGTGCTACGGTTCGCGAGCTACGATTCCACAGACAGACACATACAGACACATAAAGACACGTCAGCAACTAAAAGTTTTTGAGTCGAGGGTTAAACATTTAAAATACCTGTATATTATGTAAGTTTTCAATTTTTTTTCGAAATGTCTAGACTTTTAGGCCTAATGGCCTTTAAGCTCAATCGATATGTACATGAGCAGATTGCTCACCTAGTAAAATTCGAAAGGGGGGCGCGTTATATCGCGCGCGCTACTCTGGAGAGTAGGTGTTTGGCTAGTCAAATTCAATACGGTCGACGAGTCATTAGTAGATGAAGTTAAACTATTAGTCGGAGGGCAAGTTTTCAAATAATACAAATGTTTATCTATTGTAATGGTCAGAATACGCAAAACACATTTTGAGCAAATAATTATCTGGATTATAATGGACGTTATATGATGCTTTATTTTGCACAGATGTACCAAAAGTGTATACCATTATGAACAAGATGTATTCAACTGTTACGAAATCGACGAATTCTCTAAACAATTCAACGCAACGAATATCACCTTCTCCGAATTCTTCTACTACGCACCGTCAGGAATCAAGTTTCAGCTACCACAATTGCTTTACTTCTTGTAAGTAGATAGATAAGATAGGGAAATAGAGACGCAATACTGTATAGTGATTGTTGGTCAAAAGTTAAGTCCCATATAAGTCCCATGAGTATGGATCTCCTTTCCTCGAAATCAGGCGAGGAGGGGTATTGAGCCATAGTTCACCAAGGCGCTGACCCAACGCGGATTGGTGAACTTCACACACCTTCAAAGACTGACAATATCATCAAGCAAGCAGGTTTCCTCATGATGTTTTCCTTCATCGGTAATCCGTTTTTAAGGTGCACTTAGAAATTTACAAAAACCCATTTAAGCACCACAGGGGGTCAGGATCGAACCCGGACTCTCTCGTTTAAGAGGCCCAACCCATACTCCGTCCACCGTCACCCGATTATTGATTAATATTTATTGAAGTGAAACTTCTGAAAATAGTTGTGATTTCAAACCGGATGCAACGGAAAAAACGACAGGTAAGAGACACAAACACAAAAGAGCGAGAGAGCAAATGTCGGTGTGTTAATATTGCACACTGTTTAATACTTGCTTGCATTTGAGCATTTAACGTGTGTTTCACGTCTATCGTGTGTGAATCGCACGTTTGTGTGTACACACCTTTTTTTTGAAGTGAAACTTCTTTAGAACCGTTGTGATTTCAAACCGGATGCAACGGAAAAAACGACAGGTAAGAGACACAAACACAAAAGAGCGAGAGAGCAAATGTCGGTGTGTTAATATTGGACACTGTTTAATACTTGCTTGTATTTGAGCATTTTACATGTGTTTGACTTCTATTGTGTGTGAATCGCACACACACCTTGTTTATTTATATGAATACTGATATTCCAGGCGTGAGATCGTCGATGTAGTGGACGCTCATCTACATTTGTATTTTATAGTCTGGCTCTTGGCTGTGGTACATTACAATCAGCTGTTCAAGGGATTTATTTGGAAGGTAAATCTATAATATCACGATCACAGGTTCCAATCAAAAAGCAATTTGTATGAAGGAATATTGGATTGTAAAATATCGATTGGCGCGCCATGGCAGTAAACTCACCGGGAATGCCCTGACTGCAAATGGCAGGACTTTTTTAAATGTAAGATGCAGCACACTGCAACATTAAAGATTTTTTTTGTCATACATATTTATAGCAAGACCTTCGAGTGGGGGCGGGAGGGTCTAAAGCAAAGGTTCGTATGAGACCTTAAGATAATATAAGACAAAAAATAAATTGACCAAATTTACCTATACTGAGACCTTTTCAACGTTTGCTGACCTGTAAAGAAAATATTTCTGACGATAGAGATTATCTTATCTTAAAATGAACGCGCTTTCCTAATGCTAAACACTTATATTTTAAGTAGGTATTTAGAAGCGGTACACTCAAATGATTTTCGTAATTGGTCATTCAGTCGCCTGCAATACCGTACTATGCACACAATATATTATATTCCGTTTCAAACCTTTAAATAATCACGTTCGATGTCGCGGCATTGAATTTTTAATTAAACAATCTCTATCTTCGAGTCTTTTGAGTTTTCCTTACCAAGGAAGCTTAGTTCAATAATTATTCCTTAAAAATGTATATGTAATCCAAAATGAAATAGATTTCCATAATATTATGATAAATCTATTTTGTTTTTGCTATACTTTATTTATGTGTTGTCAAAACAATAGATACTATTTTTTGACAAGATATACAGTTTTGTTATAATTTTCAGATGATTCATCGAACACAGATTATTCTTAATATAGTGTTGTTCATAATTTTCATTCACTTGGTGATAACATATGAGAAAGCGAAAGTAAAGAGTATAGAAACTTCTTGGAAGGAGCGTCAAATGTTGATGGTAAGATTAAAATATGATCATCATCATCATCATCATTATCGTCATCACCAACGTCGTCATCATCATAATTAGTCCATATCCTCCTAAACATAGGCTGCTACAATGTAAGACCGATCCCTTGCCACTCGCATCCAACACGTACCGGCCACTGCACGAAGATTGTCTATTCGATAAAACAGTATATTTTCGGCAACGTTTATTTAACACTTACGTCTAGGATTAAATGACTCTAAGGGCCTGTTTCACAATCTCCCTTTAAGTTCCCTATAGGCTATTGGCAACATATTTGACAGATGTTTGACAGATAGAGTATGGAGTATCTGATATGTATGTTGTCAAACATGTTGATAGAGTATGGAGTATCTGTCAAACATCTGTCAAATATGTTGCCAATAGCCTATAGGGAACTTAAAGGGAGATTGTGAAACAGGCCCTAAATTTTCTAAAAAGTGTGTGTGTCAGCTCTGACTCACGACAGGAGTTTACTCCTTATGAACGATTGTAAAATAAATGGATTAGTGAACAAGGATAAATCAATGCATTTTTTATGATACTTATATTATTATAGCATGCCTGATATATTAATCATTTTTATCAATTAACATACAATGAATTCGTTAAAATACATAACAAAACTTTATAAAGAGAATCAACAATAATATAATACAATAAGCTAAACAACATCTTTGAATACTGAGACAATCGGTTTGTGTTCGTTTAACGCTTCGTGTGACATCTTCGTGTGTCTTCGTGTGTCATCGTGTGACATCGTGTAACATCGTAGTTTGATTTTACTCCCATATATTTTCATACCCTTTATATATGAAAATCGATTCTTAAGGAGTGCACTCCAAAAATCTAACTTTCTTAGACTTAGATTTTTATAAAACGCATCTATGTTATTAAATACAAAATTTATTTCCAGAAAGTCGACGTTGATTTTCTATCAGAGTCCATGACTGCTCCGCCGGTCATCCATTTACTGAGCTCGAGAAGTACTACAGAGGTAAATAGTCCACAATGATATCGACTTCATTGAATGTCGAACAAAATAAAACATGCTACACTAGACTAGAGCGACGATGGTCCAGTGGTGGATGGACTCGGCCTCTTATGCGAGAGGTTCCTGGTTCAATCCTGACCTCCCCGTGTATGCCTTGAAATGGGTTTTTCTAAATTTCTAAGTGCATACACGAGACCATCATTCGCTCACCGGTGAAGGAAAACATCATAAGAAAACCTGCATGCCTGATGAGATTGAAAGTCTTTGAAGGTATAAGAAGTTCACCAACCCGCACTGGTCCAGCGCGGTGAACTATTGGCCCATTACCCTCCTCGCCTGATTTCGAGGAGGAGACCCGTGCCCAGCAGTGGGACAGACTTTTTTTTTCCACTAGACTAGAGTAAGAGTACTTTTTAGGTTCTTCTCTACATCCATATTGGGCCGGCACGACCAGGGTGGTAACTCTCGCTCACATGAAACCGGCGTAAAGTGTCTATACTGTTGCATTTCGTGCGGTTTGTGAGTTTCTAGAGACTATTGGGGTGGGGGTATTAGGGAAAAGAGGGCAACCCTTCTGCTTAACCACTGCTTGTGTGGATGTTTCGATAGTCGCCAAAAGACTTCGACTGTTTGTTTGCCCTCCAATGCTATAAAAAAGGAGAGAAATGCGTTGGCAACAATACTATACGAGGTCTCAGGATAGCCAGAGAATGAAATAGTTCGAACTTATCACAATAATCTAGACAATTTATTTACTAGACGAGGTAATAAGATATCCCTAGGTAATATAAATTTATAATAAACCCTGTGACGACGCCGTGTCTGTTACCAAATAATTTAAAGGTTATTTTCATTGCGTTGTTCCATTAATTAGCCAAGTACGCTTCTAGAATACTGGTATATAAAACAAAATTGGCAGTCATAGACATAAAAGTGAAAATTTTCAAACTCTAACACAAAAAAAAAACAATATAAAGTCAAATTAGCGTGTCGCTGACGCGAAACTATATTCATATTTTCCATATTACCAGTATTTCAATATTTTCTATAACATTATAGGTATTCACGTACCTCTATAAGATATTTCGAGCTTGATAATATTTCGATTTTCCTAATTATTATCCTTTTTTTACTTATATAATTCGTAGTATATTCGTTAATTAGGCTTAATAATGAAATAACCATGTTCATTTAAATTCCTATGCGGTTAAAGTTATCACTTTAATTATCAATATTTAGTTTAGTAAGTTTAACATCATCGCCATTTAGGCCGTAATTATTTTCATCATCAGCATTATATTAAGTCTATCCTTTTTTGGCATCAAAGTTGCTTATCTCAAGGTCTATTATTGTGTTACTCAAGAAAAGACTTTTCTCGTCCTTCAAATTGCAATCCAAACGCAAGTAATTCCAAGTACTAAACTTTCCAGATAAAACCAAGTCGGGATAGTTCTATACTCATAGCTTCTAACGCCATCTATTATGTGTTCAAAAGTGTGATTTCCTTTTTAATGAAGAACTTTTGTCAGAATTGGATCAACGCTCCGATCACTGCAACACCAATGAGTATAGCTTTTGTCACTAAATGTCTTATTACTATGTTTTAGGGTAAGTCAAGCTCCAGCTGGATGGAACGACGATCTCCATGTAGTGGTCCGTGTCGGATGATAGTGGTTGGGATCATCCATCTTGGCGTTCACTAAATGAGGCCTATGCCTATATATCATGAAGGCTTAAAGGTTTAAAAGTAGACTTATCATTTTAAAAATAGATTTCAAATGGTTGGACGTGACAACGTCTAATAATTCGATATCACAGGCAGCATGCACGAAAAAGATGATTTCATCGAGAGCCAGCGAGAGCATGGAACAAAACAGAGAGGCATAATCGGCTCGAGCGATCGGCTCAGTTCGGTTCGTGCTGCATGTAATGTTTGACGTTATCACGTCAAACTACCGTCCGTAAACTGACTTTACGGACAACCATTATCTTTTTAAGAAATTTTGCTGTCATGATAGGACTGATATTAGTAGATATTTAATTATAATTACAAATATTATAATATTGATTAAAGAATATAGGGTCTATGTAACGTAACGCTTAAAAATTTTAATTGCTCCAACTCTTGAAATATCCAAAACCGTAATAATTATACTTCGTAACATCGGGCAGATGAAATTCGATCCTTTTCAGTGGAGATATTTAAAAGGCTTTAAACTAGTTATTAGCTTGACTTTGTTTCATCATTCGCGCAATAGAATACGATATGCTCTTGGACTGTAAATTTAAAAAAACAACTCCCTAAATGAAACCATGTCATGCAACATATTAATTTCTTATCAGATGACACGTCATTTGCCTGTCCAACTATTAGAATCCCTTAGAATTTATGCTTACCTATCTTGAAATTTTTAAACTATAAAATATTGAATTTGTAAAGAGGGATAAACTATAAAGGGGCATTAAGCTAATGGATACGCATTAGATTGTGAAATTAGCTTGGGATAAGAGTTTATGGAACTGGACTCTGTCGTGATCTTATTATATATAGCAAGCATAATATGAAAGGACTCTGGTATTGAGGTCATACTGTTCCTACTCAGAATAATATAAACGTTTATTTTATACTTCTGTTTTGTGCCGTGGATCTTGCTTGTGTGTTATAAGACTACTTATCAACAACTTACGTTAAATTACAGGTTCATTTTCAACATTTTACTATTGGACTATTTATTTCCACCATTTTTACTTGGGAGACTTCTACGTTTTGATATTCTTTGGTCTGAATTTCGTTTTGAATTTTTATGTTTTTGTAAGTATTTACTGAAATTTATTATTATAGCATAACATACAGCATTGTGACGTATACGTTAGCATGTCAGTAAAGTTTTCATAGTTATTTTCATAACTTACCTACATTGATTATAAATCACCCTTACATTTTATTATGGAGGTACCAATGCCTGTTGTAGGCGACCCTCAAGCAAGGTAGGCGGATACGAATCCCGCCAAAAAACACGAAGTTTTCTGTGTGTCTGTAGTATAAAATAATATAATATTTCCGTTGTTTGTCGACCCTTGCGAGGAGGAGTAAGGCTTTTGCTGAGGTCAGCTTGTGGCTGAGGTGATCCTGTTGCCTGCCGATCCGGGACCCTCACAAAGCGGATGAAGGCACTCGCATGTTTAGTGAGGTAGGGAATCTCATGATTGCGAGTCCCCACATACGTCCAGATACTTCTTTTTTGTTGACGCATTAGAAATGCTTTCGAACTCTCCAGGGCCACGAGTTAGTACTACTAGCATGTCTAGGGGCTCGCATTAGAATGCATTCACTTACTAAAACACCTGCAAGTGCCTTCATTCGCTTTGTGAGGGTCCTGGATCGGCAGGCAGACTGGATCACTTCAGTGACAGGCTGGCTCTGGCAAGGCCAGACTCTTTAAATTAGGGGGACTACCCGGCCGCTACTAAACAGTACCTGGAACGTTGCGTCTAGCAAAGCCCCGGTACCCAACCCGAGTCCAACACGAGTACAGAGGTGTTGCTGATAGCGCATTAGATAGCGCCTTCGGCGAACCCCTGTCCGTCGTCAACGCGAGGAGGCCTCGTCAGCGGCCTCCTCTGTCACTTGGTTCTTCGGCCTCCTTCTGGCACATCAGTGTCTCACAAAAGGAGACCATTGATGTGTAAGATAAGTCACTATCGAGCGAACGATGGCGATCAACAGACACAAGTCCCTATCGAGGTCCAGATACCTATCTGATGGCCTGGACTATGTGAAAGCAATAATCTGTGTCAAAAAAGATGGGATGATGATATTTCGATGATGATCGTCACTTTCAGGTCATAACGCTTGAGTGCCTAATTGAAATGATGATCTGCGAGTGGAGAGGAATGAAGAGATGGCTCGCCATCACTTTAATATTTTTCATACAGGTTACTTGGAAATTGGTGTTAGATTTTCATGTGAGTAAAAAAGTAAAGTATCAACCCTTCGTGTCATTCATAGAAATCCCTAAAGTAACTACGAACGATTGTCAGCATCAACATGTACCACTGTTGGACAAGGGTCTCCTCCTCGAAATCAGGCGAGGCGGGTAATGGGCCATTCACCGATGCGTTAGCCCAGTGCGGTTTGGTGAACTTCATACACCTTTAAAGACTTTCAATCTCATCAGGCATGCAGGTTTCCTCACGATGTTTTCCTTCACCGGCGAGCGAACGATTCATGTGAGTAATAATAATTATCTATTGTTGTAAATTAATACAGAATTAATATTATTTGCTGACACGTCTACAGTACATATAGGGACTTGTAGTTTAGATAATAGTACATTTCTTTATACAGAAGTGGATACAGAAGTGGCAACAAGCATTGATATTTCCTTCTAAATTCTTCTTTCATCATCACCATCAGCTTTTATCCGTCCACTGCTTAACATAGACCTCCCTCAAAACGCCAAGAAAACCGATCCTTTGCTATTCGCATCCAACATGATCCAGCCACTGCCCGAAGATCGATCTTCTCTATGATGCCATTTTTAATCCTCGACACAAAACGACCTGGTGCTTGATGAAAATCGACCCAAGATGGACGCCGACACAAAATAGCTTGGTACTAATAGATTACTTTTTTTACAACTCCCTCGATATGGATATCACAAGGACTTTACTAGTAGAATACGTGCACTATGACAATATCAAATCCAAAATGGCCGCCGACACAAAACGGCATATTAGAATATGCCGCGGGTTTTCAAATTTTTTTAATAATTTCGTTTAGCGTTGGAATTGGTGGGAAGTTTCAGCCGTCGTGTAATAGATGGCGTTGTTAAGAGTAAAAATTTAGTCTTGTGTTATAAGTAAAGTAACGTATGCATTCATTACCAAGGCCCGGTGCGGTAAGTTTGCGGTTAATTATTTTTGTGAATGATCAAAAATAAGGAGAATTAACTTAGGTATCATGGGTAATTCTAACCATTTCTTTTCTAGTTCATCTATGACAGTAACATAAAAATATATTTCAGAATGGGCAATTGATGTACATTGCTTGGACGGGTTTGTCCACTCTGTTAGAGGCAGTGGTTCTCATCTGGATGTATCCCGTCGGGAGGCTGATCGACGACATTTGCTTCCACAACGGCAGCCCGCCAACGACTTTACGGAAAATCAGTTTCCATATAGTGCCTTTGTATTATGCTGTAAGTTGAGTAAGTTCAAATTATCGCTTTTCTGAAGGAGCATAAAAATGTTTCTCAGTTAGAATAAGTATTGAGCTCACACGACTTGGCTCTGCTATATATGCGAGTTCCAGTGAGGTGGCTATGAGTAGAGATAGAAGTAGTATCTAGATACCCTTAACTATGGAGTAGGCAGTATGGAGGCAGTATGGAGATAACATCTGGTATGAATACAGGGGAACATCTCGATTTTTATTAAATGATTAAAACCATAACAAACCTCTTCCTCCTATGCTCTCTTTCAAAACTATGACACTCCAATACTTTTCTTTTCTTACTTCTGTTCAAGGTCAAGATGTATATCATGTTTACCACAATACATGAAGTGTTCAAGCACGCGGGAGAAGCAGAGAGTTGCGAAGTGATCAATCGAATGCTAGCGTATGCTATTGTGATTCTTATTGTTGGAGCCGTATATCCCACTTTCGTTTATGTTATACGAAAAAAGAAGGTTTGTATTTTACGCTACATTTGGTCTTTGCCGAAACCATAGATAATATAATACTAGAATAGTAGCCAAAATCAATATTATATATATAAATAATATTATATTTATTTCTAAATTGATTAAAACTTTACAGTTGTGTCTTATTCACAACTCTTTATTAATAAATGTCTCTTAGTAAACACAATTTATAAGACAACGTTTATTTCTTTTAAGTTTTTACCCTTTTAATGAGACTACTTATAACTATTTAGATTACCTACTTGCAAGTGATACTTTTGTCCCTTAGGCCGAATCGTATTTTATAATTTCCTATTAGTCTAAGCTGGAAGCCAAACAGCAGGTAGAAGCCACGTCCATTGTTGGGCAGTTGTCGACTAATTCGGCAATCAACTGAATCATTTTGGGACAAGTATGAGTATATTAAAAATAAGTTATGACGTTGAGAAATGCGAATGCTTAGCTACAGAGACAGCAGGTATTGAGGGCTGTCAGCACAATCGAGGACTATTATAACAGTATAGTGTAATAGTACACTATACCGCTTGCGCTGTAGCATGGTGCGGGTGACACACGCCAATATGACGTTGACATACATGATTAGGGATGTAACGTTATCCCTGTTATGCTCCGAAAAGGATTTCCTTATTTTTTTTCCATTTGATTTTATTTGGAGACTATAACATTCTGGTTGGGTTTGATTTAATTTACCACAGTAATTGGCCATATACTATTTTACGAATGAAATATTAATAAAATACTTAATTATTATTTTTAAATTGCGACGGCTTGCAAGAGTAAAACGTAACGTTACTGGGACTGTCACCCGCATTAAGCTACAGCGCAAGGGGTATAGTATATAACTGAACAAAGAATATTGTTTAAACTAACACGATCACTATTGATATTTAAATATATTCGGGTGTTTACCGCGTTTATAGTTTTATTGAGGTCCCGATATTTCAGCAATGTTTTAATTGCAATGATTACGGGAAGACCAATATATTATATAAAATCCATAGAACTAATATATTATATTTAAATAAAAAAAATATATTCAAATTGAGGCCAAATGGGCATTTTGAGATAGGCTTAGAACGTAGCTCCCAGCTCTTTAATTAATTACGTACAGCAAAAAAAGATAATACACTGAGATCCTAAGAACTCAATTTTTAATTATTAATAAGTACCAAAATGACGATTTGGTCATAAATTCTGTATTATCGTTTACAGGGATGGTTGCAGTTATTCAAACCTATCCCGGAGTGGGGACCGATGGACTTCAACACGCGTCAGCTGAGGAAAAAATTTGATGCTCGTGTGGTAATGATGTTATATTGTCTTTACCTTGCTAACAACTTTTTTATAGGTGAAGGTAAACGTCGTTTAGAAACCAGTATACCTAATAAAATGAAAATACTTTGAAGCTCGCTCACCTATATTGTGTTTGCCCCTATTGTACAGTCTTATATTCTCTTATATTCTTAGAATATATTATGTGCTCTTAACATGAGATGATTGCTTGGGCTATGGCATACGCAAGCCTTATAATAATCTGTGTTACATATTTTGTGTATGAAACCCATTCCCACATTTCCTAGATACGATGAAATAGCTTAATGTATTTTATATAAGAAGTATATAATATAAGACACGAAAGACAGTGCTACCGCTAATGAAGAGAAATGAGAATATAATATATGCAATAGTAAAATTCATGATCTTGATATATAACACGATACACACATAAGTTTTGTTAAAAAAATACTGAAATTGTTTTAAGCCAAATTGTATTAATTAGTCGTAAATTCTAAATTTAAAAAATATCATGTTATTGACCCATATCGTAGTGAATGTTATGTACGCCTTAATTGTCATATATATCCGATATAAAACCACTTGTTAGTTAAATGTTGTAATGTTGTCATATACATGATGTGGTTATACTTATTAAATAAATAAAAAAATAAAATAAATAAATAAAAATGCGTATGCCCAATAAGCCCCGAAAGTATAAAACAAATCAGTAATAAACTACGCAAGTAAATAAAATGATTTTTCCCATTCCCCTAGTTAAGTAGCATAGCAATCACACCAATAAAATTCAAAGTATGAATACAAATGGTTTCGGAATAATTTAAAGTAAAAAAAATTGACACCTCTTTGGAATGAAAGTGTATTTGAGGATTTTTTTACTAATCGTATTTTCTTATCCTATTTCTTCAGATTATGTGATAGTAAATAATGTACAAAAAATGATGTGGTGTCGTGGGACACCAGGTAGGAACGAAGTTCCTTCGGCTAAAAATAAAGGTATTTACACTACTCGCTTGTGTATGCGACTGTCGCGCCTGCGCACGTCTCATTTAACGGTTTTATTCCACGGATTTTTTCTTACCGTTTTACTATCACATTTTTTTCAGTTCGGTCGCGCAGCAAAATCCCTAAACCCTCCAAGCCTGCCGTAAGGAACTTCGTTCCAAAAATTTTATTTCCGTAGATAACTTACTTTGCTTACAATATTGAAAACTAGTAAAAATTCGAATGCTCTTAAGATTAACTTAAATATTACAGTACATAGAATCGCAGGCTCCGAGGGAACTCAGTAGATATATTATACAGATATCCGAGTACAAAGTCTACAAGATCAACGTAATGTACGACACGTCAGCCAGATCATCGGTTGTATTAGAAAATGAGATAGAGAAAAAGAGTATATAGACTTAATAAATATTCATTTTTATAAGAACAATATAATTATTCATTTTACCCAGTACTCAAACGGAACTGGAGCTACGTGAGTGCTACTAGAAGGTAGGTGTAATGTAAACTTAAGAAAAAGTAAATGTTAACACAATATTTAAAAGCAAGTATGTAGTTCACTATTAATATAGCCTAATAATTTCCTCGACTTATTTCGAGGAAGCCTGGAACCTATTTAATTTGTGTTCAAAATAGTAAAGAAGCGAAATTTTTAAATTTATATTTAAAATGTTTGACATAGTAAAGTATCAACCCTTATATGTCCCACTGCTGGGCACAGGTCTCCTCCTCGAAATCAGGCGAGAAGGGGAAATGGGCCATAGTTCACCGATGCGCTGGCCCGATGCGTGTTGTTGAACTTAGCATACCTTCAAAGACTTTCAATCTCGTCAGGCATGTGAGGTGAGCGAGCAATGGTCTCGTGTTTAGGGAGCACTTAGAAATTTAGAAAAACCCATTTCAAGGCACACACGGGGGGCTGAGGGTCGCCTGGAACCTCTCGCATAAGAGGCCGAGTCCGCCCACCACTGGACTACCGTTGCTTGACATAAATATGTTGTATAATTTAATTAAAGGCTATAGCTTCAAACAATTCCAATTAAAGCCCTCTCATTAAAAATAATTTGGAACTTTGTGGAATCATTTCAAATAGGATCTGATTAAATATACGGTTTTTAAATGTTTAAAATAAATCCGTGTGGAATTATAAGGCTATTATACTGTAGCGACGTGTCATAACGTTTGGTATTATTAGACCGGTGCTAATGCCTTCAAAGGTAAAAAAGAAAGGAAATCACAGTAGGGTGAATCTCATTAGAAAAGGATATTCCCTATATGATATAAATGAAAGGAAAAACAAATAATGGGAGGGTGTGGGTTTTAAGGGCGAAAATGGTTTATCACGATTTCCGGCAAAACTACAAGCCCTATGGAAACTAGTTACATAGCAAAGTTGTTGGTCATAAAAAGATCTACAACTTTACAAAAGATCTATAACCTCCAAATTAATGAGAAAAATTCAAATAACTAAGTTTTTGGTTTTTTATTTTTATCTTTTTCAAAAAAAATATTTTATTTACGAAATTTGATAAAAACTTACCTTATTATGTTCTTAATACACTGAAATTTATTTGATTTAAATTATTTATATTTTCACCTTACTTCGGTCTAATATCAGAAAAGGAAGACTGGTTTTCAATCGAAAATTCTCGTGTCAAATATCAGCTTTTTTCAAAAATTCGATGGTCCCTTGATTCGTTAAAATCTCTTCTTTCTGATTGTGTAAAAATATATTATATACATTATCATAGTAAATCTCGAATACTGGCTAACGTTTATTACAGCTGCTACGAAATAACAGGTATGTAGTAATGCCCAGACCCTCCTAGATCCATCCCCACTTACGCAGGTACAAAATAGAAATACCTTTACAAACAAACCAAAAACTCTTTATTGTACATTAAAAACGTAATTCATGGATATAATATAAGAACCTAAACAGTCCGTATTTTATTTGGCAACATGAGTAGGCATAGTAAATATGTACCCGAATTACTCCCAAGCACGTGCAAAATTGCCCTCAGAGGTCTTGCATAAAATATAAATACCCGGATAATCTGATTGAATATCGTGACCTCGATATACTATAATTTAATAGATAAATTCTATTGTTAAATTATCGTTTTGGTCGTAAATTTTTTTTAGGATATAATATTAATTCTTCTATACTAATATTATAAAGGGGAAAACTTTACTGTACTGAACCGATTTCAAAAAATATTTCACTGTTTGAAAGCTACATTATCCGCGAGTAACATATTAGGCTAAATTTTATTCTGGAAAAAAATAGGGTTCCGTAATAGTTGGGTTTTTCGGACACAAGGTGTAAATAATCAACCAGAAAAGTTACTTATTTTACTTACTAAGATCCCGGTGTAAATCATAGTTAACGCAGGCGAAGCTGCGGACTAGCTGCTAGTTTCTTATAAATACGTGACCATGGTGACTGTAAAGTATCCGAAATCTCTAGCATATAAAAAGCTTAATAAGCCGCGATAAAATCCGTAACATAATTATTATTAAATTCACATTAATGTAATATAGCCAAACACGTCTTCTTTTATTTTTTATTGTAATAAGTATTTTACACTTTATTTTCTTAGGTAATTTGTATTTATTACATAACTTTAGTACCGTATATTGTCAAGTTCTTTCTTCACAATATTTATTAATTTTAACATCAGCTCTTCATCAACATCATCATCATCATCAGCCTTTATCCGTCCACTGCTGAACATAGACCTCGCCTTTTACTCTTTTTTATTTATTAATTCGGCTTATTGATAAATTTTATTTATTTTGAATTCCTCTTTGTAATAAGTTACTGAAAGTTGTAAGTTAAATCGACAAAGTTTGACTGATGAATCTTGTACATTATTTTACATCGATTTTGTAAGCCCTTATCAAACTGAGCCTATCCAGAAATATCCTGACCTTAGGAAAAGGTTGGCTTTAATGTAAGTATTCCAGGTTCCCGGATTAACACCATTATATTATATTATGATCCGGAAATTTCCCAAATATTTATGTTTAATAAAAGTTGAGATGTTGGTCTCGTCATTGGTATAAGGTTTTATTTTGTATATTTTCCAAGTTGCATTTAGATTTTTTACTGTTTCCAAGCTTCTGTAAAACACTATTTTAAATTTAAAGAGAAAATCAATTATTGTTTTCTATTATTCATGCGAATTTGAAGAGTGGAATGGATAGACGATCTCCGTGCAATGGCAGGTCCGCGTTGGATGCGAGTAGCAAGGGATCGGTCGTCTCGGTGTTCATTGAGGGAGGCCTATGTTCAGCGGTGGACGGATAAAGGCTGATGATGATGATGATTCATGCGAATTTTACTCACCATAATGAAACAACTTTTATCGCGGTTTATTGAATTTTTTACATTTCCGACGTTTCTGATACTTTACAGGAGCTATGGTCGCGGGAGGACTCTGACTACGACCTTAGTTTTTTATACCATAACGTCACAAACGAGCAGTCGTAGCTTTAGGGTGACTAATGACGCCCTTAGTAGCTCTCAAAAAGAGGTTATGCATATGCGATACGATGCAATTCTGGCAGTGTGATAACTAGCAATGACCACACATAAATGATTTTCCTGCTCTGGTTTTAGGCAAACAAGTTTATGTACATAGATGTTGTCGAACACTTATCATCAGTTCACGTCTGCCAGTTTTAAATATGTACACATCCATGATTCGGCGCAGACGTCTACATTCATATAACAAATTATGTACACTTAAGGAATTCGAAACGGCTGTGTTAACTTCTCAACATACCTGTGTTTACGAAGAGGTAGTGCCATGCTGCTTTGCAGCCGAATTGGGCCGGGGTATAATAGGTACCAGGGTGGTACCTCTCGCTCGCACACCGACGTAAAGTGATAGTTATGCTGTCGCGTTTCGTGCGGTTTGTGAGTTTCCGGTGGCCCGTTGGGGGGATAGGGAAAAGGAGGGCAACGCGTCTGCATAACCTTTGGTTGTGTGGATGTTAATCAGTCATATTACCGTTACAAATTGACTAATTTGATAGCCAATTCTTACATTATTATACTTTGGTAACTAGTGCGTCGCGTCGGCCTTTTTCTTTCCGTCGGGAAATCCACTGACGCATCCCGCAGGGGAGTGGGTCTCCCCAGGCGGGTATGTGGGACTCGCTGCGCCCGAAAGATGGTACGTAGACGCAGCTCTACCTACTAAACCCGGCGAGTGCCGCACTGCCGCCTTTGATGCGGTGCCCTGGATCTACAAGCAACAGGGCACCTCGACGGCTAGTCAGTCCCTCAGGAGACCGACGCCACCTCCACAGAATGGTTGTTCCGCGCCACAGAACAACCACTCCCAACGTGAGGACAGTACGATGAGGTGAGGTTCCCATCCTCACCCCTTGCCCCCTGCTCTTTTGTTCCCTCTTCCTATAAGAGGGATACAAAGAGCCCCCTCGGCTCAATTCGCTTCGCCCAATGTACGTCGCGTCGGCCTGGCTTTATACCTAGGCTATTTCTTATATCTATAATTCCAGATCTACATTGTACATACAACGACGATATTATCTGAACAAAAAATAATGTTCCCATAAAAGTTTACTAGAAACGAAGTCATTATTATCACGTACAAAACTTTCTTCAAACAGAAGCACCGATTACGTACTTTCTAAATTTTCGACCATTGAGATTTCTATCTTCAAAATTAAGAGCATATTAAGGCCGCACTGAATCTAAAATACCCTATTAACCTTTCTTGTAATTAAACTGGACACTTTAACGGCTTTACTTACTGGCTTTGAAATATAATTCTATTGTTCAACCTTTTAGGTTTTTATACGCTAAAAGTTTTAAACGTTACGGAATAGCCTGGAGGCATAGTTTTATAATTTTATGCGTGGATACGCGAAATTGTCATGAAAATATGTATATTTGGAAGTCTTCAAAGAAACGAGATAATATATAGTATGGATTATTAATAATTTATTATCAATTAGTAGGGCCCCGCGGTTTTACCCACGTACTTCCCAGTCGTGGGAGTACGGTAATAAATGATAGCCTATGTGCTATTCTGATGTATAAGCTATATCATTGTAAATTTTCAAAAAATCCATTCAGTAGTTTTTTCGTGAAAGAGTAACAAACATCCTCACAAACTTTCGCATTTATAATATTAGTAGGATAGAAACTGATGTAAATAAAATAAAGACGTCGAGGAGACGGTAATTTTTAGCTCTCTTTTTGTAGAGTAGGGAAAGGATAAGATATAGGGATTGCTATAAATTGGTCACTCATCAAAATCCACTAAATTAATTTAAATATGAGCAATATGGAATCTTTACCACTTCTTAAATATACCAAAATTATACTAACGGTCTTGGGATTTTTTATTATGTAAATTATTTTGTTCCTTAACATAATGTGTGATTGAACAATTACATAATTTTAGTATTTTTCTATTCATAAACAGAATTTCATTAGCTTCATCTGTAATTACTGTTTATCTTATCTATCCATCGATTTATCTTTTTATCTATCTGAGATTTTTACCCACCCCAAGACGTCAGATTAAATTAAAAATTTGCACAATTTCAAGTACAGATGACAAAATTGAAATTATTTTAAAATAAACATGCCTAATAAATAAAATGCAATATAAAAAGCAACGGTTCCATACTAACATAAGTAACAGATGAACCGATGAAACATAAATATTAATGAATATCGAGAACCCCACTCTTTTTACAATGTCTACTATAAACTGTTTTAATCCATTTAATTCTTATATTAAAAATTTATTTCCTTTTTTAAAAACCAAAATTTATACAACACATTTTGTATTATTCAATTCATTTTCTTTTTGATTATCACCGAGATATCTAGGACAGGAATAGTTTCTAAAGTAACAATTGAAAAGATCCTACCGACACTACTAACAAACTCGGAACAGGAGTGAAATGTCAAAGATTGGGAATACAAAACATCGGAACGAATAGGATTTCGTGATCTGAGCTCGAGGTTGGAGTATTGCATAGTATAAAGGTTTTTCTTTGTTAAAAAAAATCAAATATATCTATCAGATATAAATCAACCGATAAATAAAAATGTTTAAAGCTATTTACTTATCGTTTACTACATTTATTTTCATTTGTATATCAGGATTAAAAGTAGAGGCTGCGTTTAGTTAGACGAAGTTTAACGGCAATTAACCAGGTGGGAGGACGATTTCCATACAGTGGCAGGTCCGTGTTGGATGCGAGTGGTAAGGGATCGGTCGTTTTGGCATTCATAGATAGAGGCCTATGTCCAACAGTGGAGGGATATAGCGTGGTGTTTGAAATGAATATGTAGCTTAAAGCATAATATGAACGTTAAGGTTGAAATTTTAAAATCGATTTTCTTTTATTAGGTAGGAACAAATAGTCGTAAATAGTCAATTAAATATCTTCACTCTACGTATTATTATAGCACATACTCTCAAAACTCTTTGCATAAAAATGTTAATAAAGAAAATCGTCTTAGAGAGCGTCCACAATTCTAAGTTAATTGGAAATCTTTCTGCAGAATAAACAAGACAAATGCTTGGTTCTCGCAGAGCATTTGCATTCAGTAAGAGTGCATTTTCACATAGCAAAAATGGTTTCAACCCCAAATTGCTGTTTCTGGAAATCTCGACGTCTTCACAACCCATTTATTTGGAAACAAAGGACGTACACACTTTCCTCACTGTTTTTTGGCTATTAAAATAAATGGATGTGGCGTTTTAATGCCCTTATCTTAGCGAGCTTAGAAATAGTTTAAAACATTTATGCTTCAGCTACCCAGTACGTATAACTAAAATGTAAATTTCAATATTTTTAAAGCAGTTTGTGATTCATGTATACAAACTTATAATATTAACCCTATTATAAGTAAATAATATGGAAATGGAAATACGTAAACTACAGCTTCATATCTTATTTACTGAAAGATAAAATTTTGAAAAAGAAGAATTGACTATATTGCATTATAAGGACGAGATGTATATAATAATAATAATTCTTATATCTATATACAGCCTTAATGTTTGCAAGTTTAATTCACATTATTCTCTTACACGCTAAATCCTTTAATATTTCTTGTATGCCAGATTTCAGTATCATCTTATTACTGCATTAAGTTTTAAATAATAACAAATATTTTAACAAAGTTACTTGAGAAAAAAAAGGAAAATATTATATTCATTGCCATATCCAGGGTAAATATCAGTAATGTATATTAAGGGTCTCGTAAGTTTTCAACCAGATGATTCAACCCTACCCAGAAGAACATCCGACATAAATCGTTTCCAGCAAACATTCGTTTTATATTCACTTCACGCTTTTGAGCACATTGTCAATCTTAAAAGTAAAAGAAACAATGGAATATTTTAAAAATAAAGATATTAAGGATCCCAAATAATTTAACAAGAATTATAAATTATAAGACTTTAGAAGAATTAAACGATATTTTTTTATTAGGCAGGTAAACTATGGACTAGACACCTGGTTTACGAGGCCAACATTATTTCTAAACATAAGCCATAACAAACCGCAACCAGCCCAGGCAACTAGGTACTTTCCTATTGCCTGCGGATCCGGGTCTCTCAGAAAGTCCCTTAGCGGGGTAGTGCACCCCGATGCGAGTCCCAACACAAGCCAGTGTGCCTACCCGAGGCCCTGGTAGGTCCGAAAGCGATTTCCACTGCAACATGGAAAAAAAAGAGTGTCGATGCCAGACCTACTCCTTTGCTATTTGCCGTATGCCAGTCCTGAAACACAACAAAGCTGTGTAGTTTAAATAAGTATCCTGCTTAGGATATATCGCGCAGGCAGTAGCTCATCATACATTTCCACCGTGTTTTATTGGTAGGATGTTTTTATTTTTTGTCTTTGTTTGAAAGTTTGTATCAGGAATTTCATTATCGTCAAATAAATTGATGAAATTTTCAAGTGAATCGTAAACACTTAATGAAAATTGCCTTTGTAAGTTCGAATGCCTTTCGTAATTCTAAACTTTTAGTCCCTTTGAAGTAGTTAATAAAGATATTAATTTAAATTACAATCTATTTCCTTTACCTTTTTTGATTAAACTAATTCTTTGATTTTGGTTTTATACCTATAATGGCCTTTGAGGAGCTCGTGGCGCAGAGGAGCTCGTGGCGCAGTCGTAACAGCCGCGCGGATCGATCCACCAGGTTAAGCAACGCTTGCCGAGGTTGGTCCGTGGATGGGTGATCATCTTTACATACCGAGACACCTCCGTGCCTCGGAAAGCACGTTAAGCCGTTGGTCCCGGCTGTCATTCGTGGATCTTTGACAGTCGTTACGGGTCGTCAGAAGCCCGAGAATCTGATAACCAGTCTAACCGCGGGGTACCGTATCACCCAGTTACTGGGTTGTGGAGGTCCGGCAGCAGTCGCTCCATGTAAAATACTGGTATTCAGCTGAATCCGGTTAGACTGGAAGCCGACCCCAATATATAGTTGGGAAAAGGCTAGAATGATGATGATGACCTATAATGGCCTTTATTAATTGACTTTTATTAGCCATATTGTTCCTCTTTAACTTCCCTTTTCATGCTTTAGCCTTAAGAAAGATTTTTTTTTAATTATGATTTTTTGGCTTATATTATGTTTAAGTATAGAAATTGCTGAAACTCCATTTTTAACCTACTTAAAAAAGGAGGAGGTTCTATGTTCGTCTGTATGTTTTTTGTCTTATATTATAATATGTCTTAATATTATAATATTTCTGTATGTTTTTTATAATAATCCGGCTTTCAATTCGGCTGCAAATGAATATTGCACTACCTTTCGGTTTTAAAGTCAGTTAGTATGTTATTAATATTAGAATGTATTAATAAAATACAAACAAATATAGATAACGTTTTTGGGCTTACTATTTTCAATTGCAAATTGATTTAAATATAGCAAACGCCTAGACAAGATCCTTACGTTACCTCTTGACTTGCTTCCCAAGTACTTATACTGTTGAAAATGATGATCATTATAAAGAGGATGATGAAATTTAACAACTATATAGTATTTGATTGTACACCTTTCATGGTAATTCATTACTACTACTACATATACTTCAAAATCATTAACTTCAAATCAAAGGTGCTTTTTTTACCTTTACCTTATCAAGGTAAATCTGGTAATAAATACCGGTTCGACATTGATCGAACCGGTGCAATTATTTACCGGCGGAACACGTAAGATCCGGTTTATTAGTTACGCTGACATATTACACGTATTTAGTATCCGGGACAAATACGGTACTTAATGATTTTTTGTCTTCAAGATACAAACGATTTCGTTCCAAGTATCGATCTTGGAAGTTTTAATTAAAACTATACCTTACTTATTTACTAGGGTACCAACTTCAAGAGTATTTTTATTACATAGCAATATTTAAATCAAGTGCTTTCTTCTTTAAATAAAAAAGTATTTGAACTAGATCAAACATTTAATAACATATTGTGATAAATGCATGTTGGGTTTGTCAAGACCGAAAACTCTAGGAAAAAAAATTGTATTTAAGAATTATGATTCTCAAATACATTTTTTTACAAAGTCAGAAACTACAAAGTAAAAGTGTGCTTTTACTTTGTAGAGATTAGTAGTAGTTACAAATAAGTACTTTAAAATCAAACATTCATCAGTTAGCAAAAATTGTTATTTGTTTAAATAATAATAAGTTACGATACTAGCTAGGGATATTGGCTGTGCTATTCAACCATCTGCATGTTAGTTGATTATTGAAGTGAAACTTCTTTAGAATCGTTGTGATTTCAAACCGGATGCAACAAAAAAAACGACAGGTAAGAGACACAAATACAAAAGAGCGAGAGAGCAAATGTCGGTCTATATGTATATCGCACACTGTTTAATACTTGCTTGTATTTGAGCATTTCACGCGTGTTTCACTTCTATTGTGCGTGAATCGCACACACATCTTTTTTTTTATTATTATAACAGCTTTACTGTGTTTCCGAAAGAAATCCAGAATAGACATCATTTGAGACTTACCATAATATTATGTATAAGAAACGGAAACGCATGATGAGTTTGTGTCTGGGCGACTGTCAGTGCAGTATTGTGCATTAGGATGATGCCCTCGAAAATATTTGATACCCTCGCTAAGCCCATTTTACATAGTTTCAAGTAATTTTCTAACGAGTGCAAATAAAAGAGACGAGAGACTAACAAAGACCGCGTATGCGGCATATGCGACGAAAGTATGAAATACATCATATAAAATAAACTACATTAATAAATAGCATATTTTTTCCCATTTCACTAGATAAGTTGCATCAATATCGTTTCTGAATATTTTAAAGTACTAAAACATATTATAGTTCCGGAATAAGTAGCAAAAATAAAAAAAAAATGGACACTACTTTGGAGTTAAAATCTATCAGGATAAATTTCACTGACCGTGTTTTCCTATCCAAGTTAATCAAGATATATAATGAAAAATAATACCTAATTTTTTTTCACGTAGCTTACTTACTTTGCTTACAATAGCGAAAAGTACACTGCCAAAAATTCGAATGCCTGTTCTTAAATTCTGTATTCTCACCATTCCTCTCCAATATCTGGGCAAGTCATCGCGCCTTTGTGATTTTCACACAAAAAATGATAGACCGTAGTAGTTTTCACTGTGAAATCTGCAACATCATTAGACACTTCATTCAAGTTCATAGAAAAAGCAATCAATAAAAGCTATTCCAATGACGAATGATCATTTAGAACTGCCTATTCACAGCATGATTGTTAAGCGTTAATGACTGGCACTTAAGCCTCGAACAATTCACCAACTTCGCTTCACCTTGAAATGTGACTATAAATCCTTATAAGATAGTATATTGAATAGTCTTGATACTTGAATGACATCAAATTGTGCGCAAATAGTTTCAACTTTTTAATTAGTGCTTATAAGAAAGTCTTGCACCATACTCTACCATAATCTACCTAGTAAATAGAACATTCTTGATCAAAAACTTCGTAAATAGCGTAATAGTATGCGTAATTTTAGTTAGTAAGAGAATATCCCGTAAGAAGACCGTGGACTGGTAAATGTTATAGAGTTGTAATCACAAAAAAATATTCTTAAAATTGATGGCTCTCAAATTTAGAAACATCCAGTACTAATCCGAGCCAACAGTCAGTGTTTATAAAAGGCCAGCTTGCGACGATATGTAAAACATTTTATTCTCTTTTTTATACGTTCAAACGGTAATACTTAAATCTACTTTCAAGAACTTGATAATGTATTATTTTATTCCTTTATTTCTCGTATTTTTACATAAATGCTGTTTTAAGTGAATTTTTAATATCTACAAGAAACTTTCTTCACTCAGAAGAAAAATAGAAATGTTTAATAAATGTTAATAGTAATACTTACTATTTTTAATGTTTCCTAGACTACGAAAATATTACTTTACGTAACATATTATTAAGCAGAATATTATCTGTGCTTATTAATATCAGACATGCTACACATTAAAAATCAAATTAAAATGATCAAAATAAATTTTACTCCAAATTTTGAAAAAGTATCAAGATCACTTAATCCCTTAGCAAAGCACAAGAAAAATAACACCCTGTAAACATAAAACGATAAACTTGGAATAGTCTGAATCACACCATACCAGTAGAGAGTTAGTATTTAGTTGTAAACGCACCATAGATAGTAGTTGCACCATGAGTAGTAACCGATGGAAGGGGTTGAAACTCAATGTGGCACAAAGTAACACCGACATATTAAAAAGTACAGTAATTGAAAGTGTAAATAACAAGGGTGAGTGTACATACTTTTAGACTTAATATATTATACAGCATGTTTTTAATAAATTATTATTATTCTATTCATACCTTTTCAAATTACTTTAAATGTAATGATACTTCTTTTTATACAATATGCACAATACTTGTTCGAGCTCAAATTTCCAGCTTTGTGATGCAACCTATACAGACTAGACTATGTAGACTATTTTCACTCACTAATTTCAAGCGTTTAGTACTAGTAGTATTAGCAGTAGTAGTAGTTCAATTATAATGGCGTAACTCATTAATGGATGTACCATAATATTATGATATTAAATTGACAGGGTATTTGAACTTTTTTGCTTTTGTTCTTATTTTTTGAGGCTCAATAATATTGGCTTCAATTTTTATCAATAATTTTATTAACAAAACTCAAAAAATAATAGTTATTCCATTTTATATAGTAATATCTAAAATAATTATTTTAGGTTTAGGTTTAAAGAAATTTATTTTCAATAAAGAAACTTATTTCACTTACATGACAGATTGATGCCCGTGTACATACTGGGCCAATGGAGTTTTGAATACATTAAATGAATTTACATTTTTAACTTGTGATGGTAATTTGTTAATACAGCTGTGCCCCTTCGCATGTCAGCATCTTCTTACCATAGCTAGTTCCCGGTTTTGGCAATATTGGAAAACTAGCTCGACGGGTACTACGCTACGGTATTTTAGATATTATTATAACTATATAAAAGCAATAGGCCATAAAATCCTATTTTTATTTCAAAGGTTTTTTATTGTTTGTCCACGTCTAACAGTCAGAGAGTTATTTTAAGAATAATATATATAGAATAAAGATAAGGAATTTGGACAGAGAGAATTTAATAAAGGCAACTGAACAAGATGAAAGAAACTCACTGAAGGCGCTCACTAGTTAGATGCATCCGCTTGACTTGTTGTACAGTCAACAAAAAAAGTTTTTTGCCAGAAAATACGTTGCAAAAATATTATGTTACGTATGCTACGTAGTAAATTATCACTGCAAGTAAAAGTAATATAGTGACAGTTTCATTTATTTCGTGTCCTCCAAGCCAAATCGGATCTATAATGTAAGGAACGTTATGTTATCAAAATTAGGGTCAACCACAGATATTTGAAATTAATATATATGGGATCAACCGTCCTTGTTTTACCTTTTATACATAATATTTTAATCAAGAATATAATATTATGTTCTTTAAAAATATATATTTTTTTAATAAAGTATAATTAAAAATAATATTATTTATACGAAAATAACTTAGGTACACAAGCCTTTGATCTGTTTTAAATCAAATTTGTCAATGAGACATATCATACCCCAAAATGGGTATGGTCCACCAGTATAATCATTATGAGCACCCTTACCACCATAATAATTCCCATTCAAAATTGAACGAAGCCGCAGGTAACTAACATGGGCAATATCTCCATGGTGACGTCGTTTTGAGAGCTTTTTTACGTTCGATAAAAACATCATAAATAAATGGATAAAAACGAATCAATTTTACTGACAGTAAAAAATCGACGCGCTAAAATAGCGCTGACGTGCGAGCAAATGAACGGTTTTCCATTACTTTTATTAGAGCTTTTCTGCCGCACATTAAAAGCTCCGATCGAATGGAATGTAGCTGTAAGTTGCAAAAATCGTGTTCAATTTACATTATTTGCTTGTAAAGATACTTATTATTATAACTATGTAGACAGCCTTATCTTTTCAGTCGACTTGAGTCTTTGTGTGTGTGATCCAATAAAGTTTTTTCTTCTTTTTTTTCTTTCTGCTTAGTTATTAGCGACGTCCAAAGACATCCGACGCATCGGATTATTTGCAGGAGCGTTGTCAGTTTTTAAATAATTCTCTCCTAAGCCTCATTCTAAATCCTTAAATATTGTCCGTGGTAGTCTTTAAATATTTAACGAATGTATAATATAACAATAATGGTGAAAATTAGCAAGATCTGCGGGAATCATGGCCTTTCCTTTAAGAACGAATTCCATATTTTTAAATAATTGATTAATTGTTACTTCACTACGATTGTCAGTTATAATCTGTCATGCATATCTTCTTAGGGCGCATAAACTATTAAGAATATAATATTTCGTTGGAAACAGAAAAAAATGCGATGCAGGGCAAAAAAACTCCTTAATTGCTCCTTTTTTAAACTTTACGTTATTAATTCAGTGCTAGTGCGACTTTGATCGTGCGTCCCAGAAGCTGCTAAAGCAACGAGTAGCCTGCTATACCAAAGTTAACACAAACATTTACATGGGTGACACCGACCATTTGAGACGGCAAGTCTGTTACTATACTTGACCAACTATTTTAAACACTAGGATGTAAGACCTAAAGATAAGCACGTGGTGTTATACATAGACAAACGTATATATATATATATATATATATATATATATATATATATATATATATGGTGATTCACATATGAAATTATTAATAAGTAAACTCTTTTATCGGAAATAACGATATCCTACTAATATTATAAATGTGAATGTACTAATCCTACTATCCTACTAATATCATAAACGCCAAAGTTTGCAAGTGTGGATGTTTGTTACTCTTTCACGTAAAAACTACTGATGAAGATCTAGAAATTGAACTGTTTTTAAAAAAGTACAATATAGATGTACTGTGTGTTACGGAACACTGGTTGAAAAAGTTTGAAATTATGTTTAACTTCAGTGAGCATCAGGTGGCAAGTTCGTTCAGTAGAGAAAAAGCCATAAGAGGTGGCTCGCTAATAATAACTAGAGATAAATTAAAATATAAGGAACGTAAGGATATAGTGGGCCTCTCTGCTGAGCGTACTACTGAAATAGCCTGTGTAGAGATGGAGCGCCTTATTATTGTAAGCGTATACAGACCACCAAATGGATTATATGATTCTTTTGAGAAAATTATGGAACAACTATTAATTAAAATATGTGGATCCAACAAGTACATATTCATCTGTGGTGACTTTAATATTAATTTATTAGAAAATAATTCAACCACAGTTAGATTCACATCATTGTTAAAATCATATAATTTGACAAATCTCTTTTCCGAACCTACAAGAAATTGTAGTTCCACAGCTACATGCATTGATAATATTTTTAGTAATGTAGCTCCAACCCGTAAAGAAATTATTAACAAGTTGAATTCTGATCACTGTGGTCAATTAGCCGAATTTCATTTAAGTTTTGGCAATATAAATTGTAAGAAAAAAAATGTGCTTATTCCCGTGAATGTAAGACGTATTGAGAAATTTAGGAGTAGTTTAATAGCTAATATTCCATATTTGACAGATCGAAATAGTCCAGACCTAGCCTTTAGTGAATTGTTTAAATTAATTAATACACATTTTAAAGCCATTTTCACCCCCAAAACGGTCAGTTCTATAAATAAAAAGGGCTTTAACGATTGGGCAACAGCAGGAATCCGTATTAGCAGAAGTAAACTGTATGATTTATACCAAGAACGGACATACAATCAATGTCAAACATTTAAACAGTATGTAAAAATGTATTCAAAAACATTCAAAAAACTTTGCATTGCGGCTAAATCACTTTATATTAAGGAAAAAATTAAAAACGCAAGCAATAAAATTAAAACAACTTGGAAAATAATAAATGACGAAACAGGAAGAGCCGGTAGTCATAGCTCCGAATTTAATTTAAATATTGAAAATAGAATAATAAAGTCTGACGAGGAAGTTGCAACAGTGTTTGAAAAATACTTTGCTGACATTCCAATTTCAACAACAAAAAATTTAATTTCATGTCCTGCCACTGCTGAATCATTGCTTAAAAACAATGTTGACAGTTGTAAAGCTAACTTTAAGTTTAAAGAGATAGGACCAAAAGATATTATAAATACTTTTAAACTATTAAATAATAAAAACACTGCGGATCTATGGGGTATATCTGTAAAAATCACCAAGTCCATAGTTGATATTATAGCACCTCATCTAGCAAATATTTTTAATAAATGTATTGAAAGTGGCGTTTTTCCTGACTTGATGAAGCATAGTAAAGTTTTGCCCCTTTTAAAATCTGGTAGCACATCGGATGTAACTAATTTTCGGCCAATATCTATACTCCCAACATTTAGTAAAGTATTTGAAAAAATTATGTTAAACCAGTTACTATATCACTTTGAAAACAATATGTTACTGCACAAAAACCAATTTGGATTCAGAAAGGGTTGCTCCACAACAGACGCTGGTGTAAATTTAATTAATCACATTTATGAGGCCTGGGAGAAGTCACATGATGCGTTGGGAGTTTTCTGTGACTTGTCCAAGGCGTTTGATTGTGTACAGCATGAGACATTAATTAGGAAATTACGCCACTATGGAATAGAAGGTACGGCACTGCATATTTTGAGTTCATATCTTAACAATAGGACTCAAAGGGTACAAATAAATAACAAAAAATCCTCCGGGACTAAAATAGAGATGGGGGTTCCACAAGGGTCAATTTTAGGTCCGTTTCTTTTTTTAGTTTATATAAATGATTTAACATATCTGGTTAAAGACAATCAAGAGATAGTGTTATTTGCTGATGATACTTCACTGATTTTTAAAATAAAGCGAAAATTAGATATACATTATGACGAAGTAAACTACACTCTCTCTAGGATGTTACATTGGTTCAGCGTTAATAATCTACTTTTGAATAGTAACAAAACAAAATGTATAAAATTTTCCTTGACAAAAATTAAGCAAATGCAAACCAATGTACTTTTAGACAATGAGAACTTGGAATTGGTAGACTCTACAGTTTTTCTAGGCATAACTTTAGATCGTAAGTTACAGTGGGGACCCCATATAGCTAAACTAGCGAACAGACTCAGTTCAGCTGCATATGCAGTGAGAAAAATAAGACAGCTAACTGATGAAGATACGGCACGAATAGTTTATTTTAGCTATTTTCATAGCATTATGTCTTATGGGATACTATTATGGGGAAATGCTGCCGATGTAGACAGTGTTTTTGTGCTACAGAAGCGGGCTATCCGTGCAATTTACAAATTGCCCCCCTACTCATCATTAAGAGAGAAATTTAAAGAGATAGGAATTCTGACAGTTGCTTCTCAATACATTTTAGATAATTTACTGTACGTCCGGAAGAATATAAATGATTTCAATAGGAAAAGCGACATTCATAGTAGGGATATACGTAATAAACACAGGCTAGATGCCCCAGTGATTAGACTTGCAAAAGTAAGCAACTCTTTTAAAGGAAACTGTATACGCTTTTACAATAGGATCCCAGAAAACGTTAAAAATCTATCAATCAATAAATTTAAAAAAGTTATTAAAGAGCGCTTGTGTGGTAAAGGATATTACAAAGTAAAAGACTTCATTGAAGATACCACACCTTGGGAATAGGGCGTTCCTCCCAGGCATGCAGATAAAAAAGTGTATTTTAAGACTAATTAATAATTATTATTTCGATGACACGAACTCTTGGGATTGTATTGCTCTTTTATCAATTGTCTATCTAGATTGTGGGTAAACTTTGAGCCTGCAGTGTTTTTAACTAAACTTGTGTAAAGGTGAAACGTATGACATGTCATGCTCGCTTATGCCATTGCAGTGGTGGCGTTGTGGGATGGGTCTTTCACTTCCCTCTAATATGTGGAAGAGGTTGATGCTGGCTCACGCGTCCTGGCCTGTGTGGAGGTGCTGCTGTGGTGGCTGGTCGTGTTATGCGATTTCTACCTAGCTGATTTTCTTTTTTTTTTATTAACATCCTCTGGTTTGTTTTGGATGCTGCGGGGTCTAAATTTACCTACTCATTAATCTTAGGCTAGTGTGCAATTATTTTTAAATATTTTATATTTTAAAAAAGAGCAACCCAGCAGAGTTTCTCACTATACTAATAAAGTATTATGTATTTTATTTTTTGTATGAAAATATGAAAAGATTAGTTCCACTGAGTTTGTTTCGCCGGTTCTTCTCAGTGGGCTTGCTTTGGAACCGGTGGTAGACTCAATTGACTTTCAAAAAGATACTTTGATTGTACTATTTTGAATAAAAAATTTGACTTTGACTTTGACTTTGAATGGATTTTCATGAAACTTTACAATAATATAGCTTATACATCAGAATAACATATAGGCTATAATTTATCACCGTACTCCCACGGGAATGGGAAGTACGCGGGTGGCGGGGGAAACCGCGGGGCGTGAAAACGACTCAACCGATCATCATGAAACTTTGTATGTACACATTCTGGGAAGTACTAAAATAACACAGAACACTTTAAATAAAATATTTACGTCTATAAAATACGGGTGAAGCCGCGGGAAAAATAGCTAGTTATAACATATTTTACATGTAACTTAGCATATTGCAAATTATTATATATAAATTAATTTAATATCTGACAATTATTCGTTAGAATATTTAATTTATGTTATTAATTGCCATTATGCTATTTTATACTTAGCAATATAAACCTAATTCTGTTAATATGTGTTTCTTTTAACTATCATCCACTCTTTTAACTCCTCTTTGGCTATAAAAATGATACATCGTATTTCACTCGGAGAGTGGCTGTTAAATATTTTACTTTACCGCGCGACAGTAATCAAATTATTTGGCCAATATATCCGACCATAGTTTGTCACTAATTGAATTTATGTTTTAGCCCGTAATTTTCAATAAGCCTCAGCCAAATAAGCAATTAGGTCGGCGGCCCCTATAAATTGGTATTATACAAAATACAATTTAAATTTATTATAATAGTCACCTAGACGTAGCCATACCGAAAAGGCCTCTTTTTACGATTCACTCAACGACGTTTTGTTCGACTTTATACCTTGACGAACAAGCTTTGTCCCATACAAAACAAATTTATTTAAATTGTTAACCTAACTCGCGATTCCACTTGAACACACTCAATAAACTCCATCAAAATCGGTTTAGATGCTTAGAAGTTCAGTGTCAAAAATACGCACAGAGAATTTTAAATATTATAAGGTAGCATTAGGTAAATTATTATTTATAAATAGTAAGGTTTAGTAGCAATAGAAGCGCTCCAAAACGCGTTTCCAATCCACAAACGTAAGATGTTTTAATATTCAATCTTACATCCGGGTGATGCTAGTTTCTTATACCTAGCACTATTATATAGGGTCTCGTCCTCGAAATAATACGAGGAGGGATTGGGTTGGCAAATTTTATGCGCTTTTAAAGACTTAATCTCATCAGGTATGCAAATTTTCTCACGATCTTTTCATACACCACAGCGACCAATACATTCATCATCAGTTGCCCAATACATTCAATGAATTACCATTTAATAAGTTCCAAAGAAACTTGACATTATGGCTAATGGAAAATTGTTTTTATGACATGAATGAATATTGTATGTTATGTATGAAGCAACGACTTTTATGTTAATAACTATTTATTATAAATATTTGACATGCAACTATTATTATTATTATTATTAATATTAAATATCGATTAATAATAATTATTATTTTAACGAAATTTTTGAATGCGTATTGTTTATTATTGTTATGATTTTACATATAATATAATTGATGATTTTAATCGCTTAAAATAATTGAATATTTATCATGACAATGTAACATTTTGGAAAATGGTCTTATAATCTTTATATTAACATTGAAATTGACTAATAATATGTACCTAACTGAATTTTTATTTTCTATGTTAAATAATAATAATAACTTGCACACATTGACATATTCACACACCATTGTTATGGTAGGATGTGTAAGAACTAATTAACCTATTGTATCTATCATTGTTAACCACATTCTGTAAAATAAATGACTTATGACTTATGACCGTCCTAAGTTCGGACGCTCTTAGATTTGGTTAAATTCCATTTCACGGCACCACACCCGGTGTACCCATATCCACTACGCCATCGTAACTATCACTAGTATAATACTTCTTTCAATATTGCAAAGGATAAAAAGTATGATAAATTCAATCTAACAAAAATAATCAATTTGCAGCGCACACCTGCCATCGTGCCTGAATATTTAGCGCGCCATACAAAATCGCGATTTGCATAAGCATTTTGTGCCACATTGGGGCTTACAGAATTATTCTACCATTTGTGGTGTTCGCACCCTCACGTAAATGCATGTGGCATGGACCAATTGACTAGATTCCTGGTGTACAATAAAACGCCAACGACAATGAGTCACGCGGCCAAAAAGAGTGATGAAAAATCCAAGGATGAATTTGATAAACGACTTCTCCTTTTGTCTCCTGATCTGGGGAGGTCTTCTGAAGGTAAGATAGTTTTCGCTTTACTTGTTGTTTGTTCGGTGTGGATACAGCTGATGTTATGGTCAATTGCTCAGAACGTCAGCCAGTATAAGAAAGGTTTATGCTCATATTAATTATTTGTAGAAACTATGCTTATAATTAGATACGAAATAAAAAAGAATTTGTTTGATCTAGCAGTGTAATATATTATGTGTGCAGACATTTATTAGCTATGCGTGTTAGATGAAAATACAACGCTGATAAGAGTAGATTGTACACTATGTTGGTTTCTGGTAGAAGTAGATTAATTAGAATAGTTGGTTTCTGGAAGATACTCTTCGGTGTTGTATTCTCTTTTGAAAGTAAATATTATTTATTTATATTATATTTTATTCATTATAAATAACTTTACACATTTCATCGTCATTGGTTTAAATGGTTAATTGGTTTTACTTGTTTCTAGAAAAATCTTTTGGTAGTAAAAAAATGTTTTATAATTAGTGAAATTTTCGTTAGAGATTTATCACAGTTCCCAGGAAAGAAAGAAAAAGAAAAAAAGACGCGGGCTGTAGGACCGATCTCTTTAATTTGATTATAACTATTATACATCTCAAGGAGGAAAAAAGTGACGAATGAAAGTCCACGAATGACAGCCGGGACCAACGGCTTAACGTGCTTTCCGAGGCACGAAGGAGTCTCGGTATGTAATGATGGTCACCCATCCGCGGACCGACCTTGGCAAGCGTTGATTAGCCTGGTAAATCAATCCGCATGGCTATTACCACTGAGCCACGAGCTCCTCTATTTAATAATTTTCCATATAGTAGTATAATATTTGACAGTAAGGATAAATATATAGTAATAATAAAGTAAAATTTGCTGCATACTCATGTCACATGTCAAATATTCCTACGCCTCCTGTGATCTGATTGTTTACTTTTATTAGATTCTCTTTTGATTTCATTATTGGTGCTCACTGGATCAAAAAATAGGCATAAAGGCCAGACGATATATATTGATGGTAACGTGATAAATGTGGGCTATATAATATAACAATACGCTAACCAAAGAAAGTTTACGATTTTTGATGAAAATAACTGAAATAATATTTATTAATCAGAAATCAGATATGCTTCGAAGCCTATATTTTCTTACTGCTCTACATTCCTGCTTATTTATATAATGAATTAGCTCTACTGAGATTCAGAACGAAGAACAGAGCAAGCGGTGTAATTACTTGCACTGAGACTCTCCTTGTTATATCTCAGAAGAAGCTATGCATGAAGTTTTTAATGAGCTTCTAACTCCTTCTAACTCCTAGTATGTCCTAATCCTAGGTTGCCCAGAAAGGTCCTAGTCCTAGACCTATCACACTTAGTAGTTCACTTCCAGAATTAAACCACCTGCTACCAACATCACCCGTTTTTTTTAGGATTCTGGATCTGTAGGCAATGGTAACACATCAAGTGACAGGCTAGCCCCATTAAAGGATATACAATTCGTTAAGACGTCCCTGGAAGTGTATTAAGCAGCACCTCCGCCCTTTTTCGTTGTCCGCGGGAGGGGGCCTCGTTGGCGGTCCCCTCTATCCCCGTATGAATGAGTTGCCTCCGCTACTCCTGAGTGTGAACTTGTTATTTTAGCCACCTACTGTTAAGACTAGGAATTTAATTTTTTATCGAAGAAGTCTTCGTTATTGTTCGTTTCAACTTTTTCCTGACTTTTTTGGCGTTTAGATACGCCATTTTTCATGAAAAGGGGCAAAAAGTTAGCCATAACCTGATATAACGATATATTCAATATAGATAGAGATGTACACCCGAGGGATTATAAGTGCGTTACCTTTTGAATATGAGAACGCTGTTTTCTTTAGAGATCTCTTTTGAGATAGGAGGAATTATTATGAAGAGACCTTTCCTTATAATTCCTCCACAACTAAGTTAATATCATCGGTCTGGCAATGCCTTTAATATCCGTGCAGAATATATTAGATCGCGGGGCGCGAGTGTGCAACAATTACCGCTTATCAAGGCGATTACGTTGGTGGAAGCGTAATAACCTTACCGCGGCTGGTGCAAGGTGGGAGCGATCTTCCTATTTTAAGTAGGAAGTTCCTATTTTCTCCTCTTTAATTCCACATAGAGAGTGCTCCTTTATCGCGCACGATTAAGGTTAAGTTATGTTAGTGAAGGCGTAATAGTCTTCCCTACCATGGTTCAGGGCTTATCATGACGGTAAGGCTCAGTAGCCTGGGGTGAGACAGCACCTTGGGCGAAGCGAATTGAGCTAAGGGGGTTATTTGTATCCCTCTTATAAGAAGAAGGGAAAAAAGAGCAGGAGTCAATGTCGGGAACCTCACTTTATCCTACTGTCCCGACGTCAGGTATAAGAGGATTTCATCTTTCGGGCGCGGCGCAGCGAGTCCCACATACCCGCCTGGAGAGACCCACTCCCCAGCAGCATGCCTCAGTGCATTTCTCGGCGTAAATAAAAAAAGGAGTAATAGTCTTAAACCAGGGCTCTGTAAGATGGGAACAATCTTTTTACTTTTTACTCCTTTCCTGATTATTTTTATATCTATTTTATTTTTATTTTTTTTGTCCCCAATGCGATTTTAAAATTTTAGCAAGATTTTAGAATCCTCACCATGGTTCAAGCCTTGTCGTGACGGTGAGGCTCAGTAGCCCAGGGGGCTCAGTAGCCCAAATTGAGCCGAGGGGGCTCTTTGTACCCCTCTTATTAGAGAGGGCAAAAGAACAGGGGGCAAGGGGCGAGGGCGGGAATTTCGCCTCATTGTACTGTCTCGACGTTGGAAGTGGTTGTTCTGTGGTGTGGAACAACCGCTCTGTGGAGGTTTTGAGCTATTTTTTATCTACCATATTTGGCTGGACTTCAATTTAGACTGAAAATTATTAAATAATAATAATTTTATTTTCATACAGAAAATACGTACATACGTAAATTAATAAAAGAAAATATATATTCCAGGAATAAACTCAAAGAGCGACAAATACCTTAACTTTCACATATTCCCTGTAACTCATAACTCAGTTACATCCTCTGTCATCGTGTCTCCACAGCAAATCCCTAGCAAGCCCGGGCGCTCTTGGTCAGTTTGAGTTTAGATTTTTGTTCAACAATATGAAATTATTTCTTGTTTCGAAACCTTTTAAAGCAATAAATGGTTTTGATAAGTTTCTTTTTACAAGCTTTTATTCAGATTCAATTAGGTAAAATAAATAATACTTCTATATATTGTAGTGTGCACACAGTTTTATTTTTAATTTTTAATTTTTTTTTATCTTTTGTTTCGTAAATTAAATCGGAAAAAAATCCTTGTAAATATTTTTTTTTATATTTTTATTTTAACAGTCTAAACTATTGTATGGGGATAAGTCACAACTCTCGTTAGATCATTCTCACAAGGAGTAGCTAAAAGATAGTAACAATGTGTGAGATGTTCGCTAAAACTGCCTTGAGACAAACGAACTGAAGAAGAATAATTATTCAGAAGTAGAAAATATTAAGGTGCTCTACCCGTCTCTATGAGGATAGTAGCTTCATCATCATCATCATCATCATCATCAGCCTTTATCCGTCCACTGCTGAACATAGGTCTCCCTCAATGAACGCCAAGACGACCGATCCCCCGCCACTCGCATGCAACGAGGACCTGCCACTGCACGGAGATCGTCTTCCCATCTGTCATCATGGTCATCATTTAAAGTATTTAAAACGGGATATTTTCCATGTTTTTTAATATTGTTTTGCGGAGCTCGATATTTCGACATTGTCTGCGAATGTCATGTTCACGAGACTGAAATCTAGTCTCTAGTCTCGTGAACATGACATTCGTAGACAATTACCCGTTTTAAATACTTTAAATGATGAAAATAACCATGTTAATTTAAAATCCTGTCATCATGGTCGACCAACACTTCGTCTATCTAAACGCGGCCTCTACTCTTAAACTTTATTGGCCCATCGGCCATCCGTTCTTCTGAGTGACCAGCCCATGTTATCTGCTCTTTAATAAAACTTAGATCAGCCGAAATCGCTTACGCCTATGGTTTATAATTGGCACCTAAATGCTAGGGTTAAGTCATCGGCTTAGTATTACGCTATTGACTCACGGCACATCATCGTCAGCCATGGATGAAGAGCATCTGGATATCAAGCCCCGGGGTTAGTTCATTTACTTTTATTTACGAAAGTTATTAATCATATTTTAATTAAATGTGAAGAAATGTAGCTTAGCTCCTATATTTATCGGTCAAGTAGTAACTTATAATGTTAACATAGACTTATACTAGACTTTAGCATTGGATTATGTAAATTTTCAGCATAACATAAATTATCTATGATTATTTGATTGAAATTATATCAGTAAATTAGAAGCCGATAGTTTCGTTTCGATAATATTTGATAATATCACTTCTGCTATATTTCTGATATTAAATTTCTAGGAACAGGTTTCCTATACTGATATGATGTAGCATAAAAAGATAACAAAACTGGACTTAAAAGAGCACACCATGTCTGGAAATCAGAAAATATTTTAGATTACTAGATCTAGAGGGTCTAAGTACTAGAAAATATTAAGGGATAAGCCTACTTGTCTATTCATTTTTTTACATACACTATTATATTAGGACAAAACGTCTGACATAACATAACGAGTTCAGCTGAGAGTGGATTTTTTAACAAAGATTAAGCTCGTTGAATTGGCAATTTGCTGGTCTCACAGAAGAATGGATGGCCGATGGGCAAATTAAGTTCAAGAATAGAAATGCGCTAAGTTCAAGAATAGAAATGCGCTTGGGTGTTGATCGGCCTTTAACCAAGTGGGAAGATGATCTCCATGCAAGGGTCAAACCCTTGCATAGAGATCATCATCATCATCATCAGGCGTATGTTTAAAAGTGATAATAAATGCTAATTATGGTGATGATGATGATGATAACGATGAGGAGTCATTTTTAGATGTTGAAGTCATGATTATTAAAATCATGTTACAACACAAGATAAACTACCTAACAAACTTTCACACGCTGTAATAATTTGTCTTAGTCAAAGTTCAAATACTAAAGATAATAGTTGGAACCGATTTGAACTGGACTAGTTTGTGCGAGCAGTTGTAGTTTTATCTAGAGCTAGTACTAATATAGTTACTTGGTTTGTTGAATATAGCACGAAACTAAACGTGAAACAGTGAAATAAACATATTTAAATCCTAATATTATAAATGTGAAAGTAGTGATATTTGCTACGCTTTCACACAGACGCATATTCTCGAAGGTACTAGCAATAACATTGAATGCATTTAAAAAAAAGGTATATTTTTGGCTGACGCGGCCGAAGCCGTGGGCAACAGGCAGTGAAAAGTTAAAATAGCAGCAAATAGCATTTTTTACGGAACTTTGAATGATTTAATATGAACATTTTTTTAACATTTAAATATTATAATATTATACAAGAAAGATGATGGTCCTGGGGGCTTAGTCAAAACGCCATTACGAAAACGACAGCGAAGTTCGTTCGTTCGAAGTTGTGATTGGTTAAATCACGTCGTCGATTGAACGGTCGAGCGATCGACGACGTAATTTAGCAAATCACAACTTCGAACGAACGAACGAACTTCGCTGTCGTTTTCGTAATGGCATTTTGGCTAGGCCCCCTGTAGGCATGAACTTGGCCTGTCTGAAAGGCTTCGGGTTTAATGCTGGCCTAGAAATGGGTTTTTCTAATCTTCCCAGGCGATTCTTAATATAAGGCCATTTCTCGCTCACGGTAAAGGAAAACATCGTGAGGAAACCTGCATGACTGAACAAAGACTGAGATCGATAGTCTTTGAAGGTATGCGAAGTTCACCAACCGCTAGCATTGGGCTTGCCTGGGTGAACGATGGCCCAACACCCTCTTTTTCTGATTTCGGGGAGTGCCTTGTTGCTTGTAGATCCAGGGCACATTACCAAAGTTGGCACTCACCGGGTTGTAGTGGGTAGAGCTGCGTCCACTTACCATATTTCGGCCGCAACGAGTCACACATACCCGCTTGGGGAGACCCACTCACCCGCGGGATGCCTCGATACATTTCTCGGCGTTTAAGAAAAAAAAAGGGAGCCGACTAGGATGACAATATAAATATTACCACAATAATATATATCATTATTAATACTTACATAATAATTATATTTCCATCACTTCATTTTTGAAGCCATATTCACGAATTTTTGTGGGGTGGCCGGTTCTGGCGACTTGAGAAGATGAGAGTTTGACAGAGATTTGATTGAACAAAGGACTTGTATCCATCTCCTAATAAATTTAAAAAAAATGTGATTTTAGATTCAGTCGTATTATTCAATGAAAGTAGATCAGTAGACGGAAAATATTGATTATGATGATAATTTGAATAATGCTTCTCACTCAACATGCGTGGCGTCGGCGGGGTTCAGGCGTTGTACGCCTAATTCTATTGGATAAGTAGTACTTCTGCGGTCATAATGTTAATTGTCTATTTTCCTAATCAACGTACGTAATTATAATGAAACAACTTTTACGGATTTTGTCGCGGTTTGTTAAGTTACTTATTTAGAAAGAAAGAAGAAAAATAAACGTTTATTTGACCACACACTAAATACAACAACAGATAGATAAAGATTAAGTTAATATCAATGATTCCATAAACTAAAGTGTGCCTTAAGGATGCAGCAAAAGTTGAATACTAATGAACCCCAATAAAATACGTAATAGTTGTTTCATTATAATGAGTATAATATTATGTAAATTCGCTTTAAGTAAGTAAGCTTGGGAAAACAATAACATAAGTAAACTGTATTGATATATAATTATGTACAAGTGATTTTCAATCAATTACACACTACTCGATAATCGTCCCGTGTAAATAGTCAAAGGTCAATCAACACTAACTACTCCTAGTATAAATAATTCTAGTTTAATTTCTAAAACGTAACTTATATGACAACAGTATTCTAATAAAAAGAAGTATAGGAAAGTATCAACCCTTATCATTATATTTTCAACCCTTCACCGATGCGCTGGCCCAATGTTGGTTGGTGAACTTCACATACCTTCAAATACTTTCAATCTCATCGGCCAAGCAGGTTTCCTCACGATGTTTTCCTTCACCGGTGAGCAAGCGATGATCTCGTGTGCACTTAGAAATTTAGGAAAACCCATTTCAAGACACACACGGGGGGTCAGGATCGAACTCGGAACCTATCGCATAAGAGGCCGAGTCCATCCACCACTGGACCATCGTTGCTCTTTCTGGATCGTCGCTATTCTAATGTTAAATAGTTAATTGTTTATATTACATTAGCAGTTTATACAGACATGTCCTGCGCCATCTTCTAACTGACCAAACTGTGAATCAAAACCACTCTCAAGTCCACTTTAACACACGCTAAAAAAAATCAAATTGGTCCAGCCGCTTAGGACATTCACATGCACAGCAGAAATATAGTAAATATATAATGATAATAATTGCTTGATGATTATTATTGATTATAATCACAACACAACATAATATCTCAGGCGTGTTTGATCATATCGAAGCAAAACCTTGCAAACGCAATAAAGAACATTAATCCATTCCCGCATCGCAATATCGCCTTCGACAATATTGAAGTTCACCACACCTTATAGGAAATTAATCTTTTATTTTTAGCACCGATAAACCTTCGTGCCAGTGCAATACGAGCCGCGTGCATGTTTCAAAATGGCGGCGTATTTTTTAAAGTTTTAGCGCGAAATATTTTTAAGTTTCGATATTCTGATATACAATTCTTGTATCGCGGTGTTTGTAGTTAAACTCCTCCGGAACGGCTTGAAAGATTCTCATGCAATTTTGTGTACATATCGGTTAAGTCAGGGAAATGGATAACATCTAATTTCATACCCCTAAATGTTAACGGTGTTCCACTCTACTCCACAATTTTTTTTTTTACAGATATTTTTAATTTTTTTTTATGATACAGAATTCAAAACACAACATCCCTAAATTCTGTTTCATCTCCTATCAATATTGTTAAGAGAATGTTACTATTATAATGTTTAAATATCTTTAAACGAGCAATAATTGGAAAAAAAGCTCAGCCAGGGGTCCACGCGATGCAGGATAATTTTGAAAATGGTCTATGAAACAAAAGAGTTTGGGAAACACTGCACTAGACGATTGTCGACCCCACCATGGTTCAGGCCTTGTCGTGGCGGTGGGGCACAGTAGCCCAGGGTGACCCAAACTCCTTGGGTGGACCGAATTGAGCCGAGGGGGCTCTTTGTACCCCTCTTATAAGAAGAGGGGACAAAAGAGCAGGGGGCAAGAGGTGAGGATAGGATCCTCACCTCATTGTACTGTCCAGACGTTGGGAGTGGTTGTTCTGTGGTGCGGGGCAACCGCTCTGAGAAGGAGCCGTCAGTCGCCTGAGGGACTGACTTGCCGTCGAGGTGTCCTGTTGCTTGTAGATCCGGGGTACCTCACCAAAGGCGGCATTGGTGGCACTCGCCGGGTTTTAGTGGGTAGAGCTGCGTCCACTTACCATCTTTCGGGCGCAGCGATACCCACATACCCGCCTGGGGAGACCCACTTCCCAGCGGTATGCGTCAGTGCATTTCCCGGCGTAAAAGAAAAAAAAAAAAGACGATTGTCGACACTAGACCAACGTAGTTAGCTATAGTCTTAATTAAGACTAAAATACTCTTGATATTATTGATATAATTTAAATTTCGTACTTTGGCCTTAGCCTAGTAGCAGCGGATAAATGCATAATATGATAACGATGATAATGAATCTTATTATTTTTAATGAATTAAATACTAAATATCTACGTTTGTTAAGTTCCAGGGCAATTCCAATAGATGTTTCACAATTCTAACATATTGTCATGAAAATGTATAAACGTTTTCATTTCACATTTTCCCCACGGCGCGGTAAAAGTGCATTCATAATTTTCATCACCCAAAGCCATATTCTATGAAACGTTAAAACACCATTATACGAAGACCCCTAACCGCTAAGCAATTTCATTTTAGTCCGTTACAAATTGTGATGAAACCTAGGCGCGATAGGTACCAATAAAATGAACGCTATTGCCATGAAATAGGTAGTTGACGTGTGAATTTGTGACTATGAAATAGAAGTTCATATGAATTGGTTGTATTTGTCTAGTTATTTCGAAGTTGGGTAACGTGCCAATGGGTTTGAAGGTTGCGATTATATCGCGAATATGCTTTAGACATGGGAAGCCTATTTTGGTATCTTTATGGTCGGTCTGGCTGTAGATATGAAAAATCTAAATATGAAATTTTAAAAACAGTAAAGCAGAACATTGTTTTCTTATATATACGCGTATTTCACTCTTTATAATGAAACAACTTTTACGGATTTTATCGCGGTTTATTAAGTTAATTACGCGAATTTTACTCTTTATAATGAAACAACTTTTACGGATTTTATCGCGGTTTATTAAGTTTTTATATGCCCGTGACCATGGTTGCTGTAAAATATCCGAAACGTCGGGTATATAAAAAACTTAATAAACCGCGATAAAATCCGTAAAAGTTGTTTTATTATAATGAGTAAAGCAGAATGTTTTTAGGAATCGAGCGGATTATTAGATAAATTAAAAACTAAAATTGACAAAGTTATTGTATTTCACAATTACCAACGTACAAATGACTATTAAACTATGAACAAAGGATTCACAAAGAAAAAACAGTGATGAGTCTAACACAAGCTAACTAGTCGAGAGCACTTCAAAGAATGGTCTTCCAATGTGTTCTTTGAAATCAAGCGAGGCTGTTAGGATATAGTTCAACGATGCGCTGATCCAGTACAATCTCATCAGGGGTAGAAGTTTCCTCACGATGTTCCTCTCCAATGGTGAACAATCCTCACGCGCTGGTGCACATAGATATTAAAAAGTCGTTTACGGACGGTAGTTTGACGTGACAACGATGCATGCAGCACGAACCGAACTGCGCCCATAGATAAGTGGCACAAACGCTGAACGAATAGAAATAGAATAGAATGCTTATATGGGAATGACACTATTACGACATGTAATTTGACAGCTATTGTTATTCCCATACAATAATTAGTATTCTATTCTATTTCTATTCGTTTAGCATTTACCACTTGTCTATAGGGGCTGAGTTGATCGCTCGAGCCGATCATGCCCCTCTCTCGTTCGTGCCGTGCTCTCGCTTACGGAACGCGACATGACGTCATCTTTTTCGTGCATGCTGCCCGTAATGTCGAGTTATTAGACGTTGTCACGTCAAAAAATTAAAAGGAGAGCAACACATAACCTTGCGTTGTGTGGATGTCTATGGGCGTCGGTAGTCATTACACTGCTCTGACTGCTTGGTTGCCTCCATAAGACATAAAAGAATACACGACCATAGCAAATAAATATAAACAAATTACAAACTAGACAGCCGAAAAATATCCAGGGTACTTACCGCAAAAATAAGCCGCCTAGCGCCCTTATGTGACTAACAAAAATAACTTTTAACAAGCAAACTTAATGAGCTTGTCCCAAATTTTCACCTGAAATATGAGGTTTATGGCTATTTTACACCATTATAGCATCATGATATAGGATATCTCAATCCTTATCACCATCTTTATGACATATCAACTATGCTTGGACGAAAGCGAATTCATACTTCGGCCGAACATTATTTTTGTGCAAAGAAAGACGAACTTCGGTACGATTTCATATAATTTTTAAGTTGTGATCTAAAACCGTGACTTTTATTCAATTTATAATTTGTAAGTTTTTAAAGCAATAATAAGTATACCAAGTTTTTTTGAACGTCTGATTTCGTGTTTTTTTTATAGGATTTCTATCCTTGCCCTCCTGGGCAAACAAACAGTCGAAGTCTTGCGAGTTATATAAATGAAGAACATTTTTTTATTTATCTCATATAATAATAGGTTTCTAACATAAATAAATTGACCATAAATATAATAATGACTTCAGTCTATTTAAAAGTTTTAACTAGTATGATATTATTATTCAATTTTAGAAAAAATACTGCAAATAGGTGCTTAATGCCGAATTCGCATTTAAAGTTAAGTTCGGCACAGTCTTCCGAAATTCAGTTAAGACAACGTTAAACGAATTTCAGCCCATCCAACTCAGACGAATTAATAAAATGAAACACTTTTTATTAAAAATTATGCGATGAAACCCATCGATAAAATTAGATGTAATTTTATTGTAAAATGTACAGAAAAAGTTACAAAGATCAAAAGAAAATTTGTTCAAAAGATTTCCTTTATGGTAATAACTTTTTTATTTCCCATTTTACTATAGAAAGTAATAGAACACGTTTAATACAATAATTTCATAAGGTGTTCCACAGAAAATGCTTCGTCATAACCCCTAGTCTTGTGGATGTCTATGGGCGTTGGAAGTTACCATAAGGCCCCGACTACTCGTTTGCCTTAATAAAGCATCAGAATCAACGTTTTTTTTCCTTTTTTTTCTTTTTTTCTTCTAATTGTGTTTTGTTTTTTTTTGATAAGTCTACTCTGTATTATAATAAAATCTCCTCTGCTCCAAGGTTATCTGATAGAAATCGCTACCCCAGCGATAAGACCGCCATACTGTTTATATAAATTTTTATTTTTAAGATACCATTTAAATTTGTATTAATATGTTAAGTTGTATGCACAATATATATTTATATATTTCTTCTTATTCGTATACGTTACAGCAGTAATGGTTACGGTCAGATCTTTTGTTAAAATCTTAGTCTTAATAAGAGGATGGAGGAAAAGGAGAAAATGGTACAATAATATCCTTAAAAAAAATTAAGAAAATCGCTTTAAAAGATAGACAAGAAAATGCATTACAATGTGCTAAAGTAACAGAACCTCAAGATGGATATTATAATTAAAGGTAAATTACCTACACTTAGTCTGATCCAATATACCGCGGATTGGTTTCAGTGATAGCTTACCCTTGACACAGCTTGACGGGAACGAAATTACTTCCACGCAGACTGCAAAATATACGCGATCAAGTTCCGGCGATTAAGTCGCGACCTAGGATATCAAGGCTAGAACATAACATAAGGCATATTGTTTTCTTGTAGATGACGTGTTAGTCGGCCATTAACCAGGTGGGAAGACCATCTTCGTGCAGCGGCTGTTCCGTGTTGGTTGGGGGCAAGGGATCCGTCGTCTCGGAGGGATGCCTATATTCAGCAGTAAATACGTTCACTGCTGAATAAAGGCTGATAACGTTTTTTTATAGCAAAGGAGGGCAAACGAACAGTCTTTTGGCGACTATCGACGCGTATAAACATCCACACAACCAGAGGTTATTCAGATGCGTTGCCCTCCTTTTCCCTATCCCCCCAATGGGCCACCGCAAACTCAAAAACCACAAGAAACATGACAGAGACGACACGAAACGAAAATAATATAAGAATAAATTTGCAAAAAACATTGCCAAAAGCAAAAGCATTGAGAAACAGACTTTAAAATATTTGATCGCAATATGATCATGAAATTTAAAACGATAAAAGTATCTTGAAACCCAGAAGTCCCCGTACACGCCAATTTCACTAACAATCTCATTACGGATCGGACAAAAACAAAGATTATAATCCTCGGTGAAATCAAATAAAGATAAAAACAGAATTTTCAATACGATGCTCGAGAGACCTGGCTTGATACTGAGTTAACGCGTTGATAACTAGAAGCAATAACAGATATAGAAGCTATATCGAATAGAGAATTTCTCTAAGTGCAAAGGCGCTTGCAACGTATAACTTGTAATATCCACTGGCATGCAACTTGAACCGGTTAAGCGGATCGGATTTAGCAGCGTCTAGCGATTTTGTCGCAGCGATTTTACATATTATTTTATATATTTTATAGTACAGACTATGAGAGATCGATCTGCACATATCTGATAACAAACAAATATAATATCTGTGAGTTATCTAAGTTATTGTACATCTGCAATAAAGCTCTGAACAGAAATCTGTAAACATGGTTGCCAAGACATAATATTCTCTTTGTTAAAAACTATAAACTAAATTTGTTTTCTTATCATAACAGTGGAGATGATAACAAAATATCAATGGACGCCTTTCAAGCGGCAATCTATAACAGGCGTTTATAAATAAAAAAATATCATAGCATAAAAGTCACATCTGGTCGTATCGGATGGATGAAGCTTGATCTTAGACGAGATCTTAGACTGTTATATGTTTCATATCACGATCATAATAGTCCAATGAAACGACAATTTTAGGGCCAAATATTGCATTTTTTAGAGAACAACAATTTAATTCTTGGGACATAATATGTGGGGGGTCAATAAAAGCATAACCTTAAGTTTTTGGTGGATTTGCCGCCCTTGTCCCCCGGCCGCCATCCTGAAAGAACGGATACAAACACCTTTTTCGTGTTATCTCGTATACTAAGCGTCCTACAGAAATTCTTGGTACATAATTTGTAGCAAAATGATTTGCCTACAACTATGTTAATATAACTTTTTGCCCTAGACTTAAAATTAAAGACGTTGTAAGCAAAAAATTGAGAAAATATAACTTTTTTTATACATTATTTAAACTATTTAAAACGGGATATTTACCATGTTTTTTACTATTCTTTCGCGGAGCTTGATATTTCGACATTGTCTACGAATGTCATGTTCACGAGACTCAACTTTTTTATACATTTTATAAAAATAATACCTCAGACCAATCTTGTAGATGGTCTTTCATTCTCTTTCCTTGAATTAAAACTAACTACTAAGATGTTCGGAAAAAATTAAGTCGTAATTATTCGATTGAGTTGGTCAGCTAAGTTCATTGAGTCGATGAATTAAAATAAACATAAAGTGTGTTATGTGTATTTCTTGTCGTACATTCGATATTTACTTTTAATATCAGTCCAAGCGACAAAGTGACGCGACAAAATCGCTCCGAGTTATGTGTCCGAGGTCCACATATCGCATTTTACACTTACAGTTTATGAACATAGCAATTCAAGCTATGAATTGATTTGTTTTCACTTAAATTCAATTTGGTATCACTTTCAATGTGAATCTAGTAGCGGAAGTGGTTAGACCACTTGGCCGTTGGCGATTTTTGATTTTAAAAAGTAACAAAAAGTATTTTGTGCGTTTTTATGTTAGTGTAGCCCTTCCTTGGATATTGACACAATAAGAATATAATATTGTTTAGTTCCTTTAAAGAGTTTAAGGTTGTACATAATCTTTATATATACCTACTAGAAATATTCTATAACTATGTACTAGAAATGCATTTTCGTTCTTGATAACTCAACAGGTATTTATTAGATATTAGAATTTAGATATCAAACAATCATCATAATTTCCTTATTCTATTGTTTAGACTTTTATAATAATAAACAAAGGTTTTTCTACTTATTGTAGAGTATCTATAAATATCTATTCAAAGGAGGGCGTTTATTGATTCGATTTTATTTTCATTTTATCGTGCCAGTTTGAATTAAGGAGAATGATAAGGAAAAGTGTACTTGGGACTTCACAGGAAGAGATATATGGTTTGAATTAAGAATATTTTGACATATACTTAATGTAGATTAAAAAAAAAGCAGAAAACAATTTTTTTTTTCATCTTGATTGCAAAATAAAACTAGTTTTTTAATGGATTGCTAGCTGAAATATTTGTATGATCACCCGAAACTCATAAGCCGCATGAAACTCAAGCAAAAGTATAGCTGTCACTATGAAATGGTATTGTGTGAGTGAGAGTTCTTGCCTAACCAAACTGTCTACAAAAACGCATGGCACTACCTCTATATGCCATAATTGAATATGTTTTGGTAATTTCTTTTTTGTGTATGATGGTTCCAGAAAGAGTGTTGTACGCCAGGAACCGGCAGCCAGGCTCGAGACCGGTGGTTGTCGGGGGAAAACCTATCACGGAGGAATTAGCCATTGTAAGTTTTGTATTATTATTATATACTCAAATGGATTGTACGTCTTTATAAATAAACAAAATAGTTGTAAATTTTATTTTAGTACATAACTAGCCTTAAAGTTACCCGCAGCTTCACCTGCGTTAACTAAGATTTAGAACGGGGAGCACAGTATACTATCCTGTGAGGATACTGTGCATGTATTATACATAATATAAACCTTCCTCTTGAATTGTTTTATCTATTTAAAAAATCGCATCAAAATCCGTTTGGAAGCGAACTCGTTTTATAAATGCTATGTTAAGAAGTAGGGCGTAGGCGTAGGGCGTCTTGAGTGGGAGTTCCATAAACGAACCTGACCCTTTTGTGGTGCTTTTAAATATTTTTTTTCAAAATTTCTAAGTACACCTGAAAACGAGATCATACCTTCACTCGCTTACCATTGATGGTAAAAATCGTGATGCGGACAATCGCATCGGTCAACTTATAGTCCAAGTTTCCTCCTCAGCTAATTTGAGGAGGAGACCCATGCCCAGCAGTGTGACTTGACTTATAAGAATTTAATTAATTTGGACTGAACCTAATTAAAATATAAAACATGGTTTTCAAAGGGCTGTTATTTAAAGATCTACAAATATATATTTTTTGGTAATATTATAAAGCTAGTGTTTTACTAGTTACTTTATAACTTCATTGTTTAATAAAATGTATTTTTATAGGAGCTCCGGGTCACCGCTTTTGGCACTGCAACGTGCCCCCCTCGTGGTGAATGGATCCACACTCCCCTCATCATGAGGCCGGGAGACCAGCCTCTCGGTTATGGTCTGGCTGCACCCCGCAACGGCACCAGGTCGCTTCTGTCAGCCCTACAGGCGCATATCATCAAGTGGCTTCTCTTCGATTCCCGCCCATTGACGAAGGACAATAAATCCATAGAGCCGCCTGACAGGTTTGGTTAATTATTACTATATTTTTTACTAATGGTAGAGAGTTGAGGTCATGTTTGTCAAGACATACAAATTATTGAGGTTGTAATAGTAATAAGCTGCTGGAACCAAAACAAAACAATATATTAAACTGTCCCCGCGTATTTTCTAACCGATAAGACTTAGGGACCTCCAAGCCCCTGCGGGGCACGGAGGGTGGCGCCCCCCTTTCGAATTTTACTAGGTGAGCCATCTGCTCACCTACCTACCGATTGAGCTTAAATGCCAGGCCTAAAAGTCTAGACCTTTCGAAAAAAAAGACCTCCAAGAAAAGAGTATACCCATATTATTAAATCAACGCATCTGCTAATCCTCTGGAGTAGCGGGTGTTGTATGTCGCTGATCACTTACTTAATAGATGAGTCCAATATCCGTTTAACCCCACTACTATTTTTTTTTTCAATAATGACCGATCAAATAGCAATGGCTTCAAGATCTTAGCATTGATCAACATTATCAGACTACTATCAGTATAGATATAAATTGTAGTGGATTAGCCTTTTTTTTTCGAAAGGTCTAGACTTTTAGGCCAGATAGCCTTTAAGCTCAATCGGTAGAGTGGATTAGCCGTCTCGTGGCATGTGCTAGTCAGATCTTGGAGACTCCCCAAGCGGCTGAAATATACTCCCAGTGGTTTTAGAGTGGTATAACCCAGTCGTTGGAGCGTCGAAGGGGGGAAGGGGTCACACATCCCCGACGAAGACCCGTCTTTGGGTGATGTGGAATTTAAAAAAAAAATTGCCGTCTTGTAGTTTATTGAAATAAGAATAATATACTATTAGATAATAGATGTAGTAGATGGATACATACTGATGATATGGTTAGCGTTACAAATATAGGCAATCATTGTTTTTCTTTTCTAAAAATACATAATTATTTAACAAAATTGTAATGCGAGGAACACGAATAAGTGAAATAAGGAACCGTACGAAATGCGCGTTAAATGTATATTCCAGCGACTTTGCAGACACCTCGAAAGGTGTTCACGTATATTGAATTTTCACTGAAAACAGAAGCTAGGTCAATATTTCAACAACACATCCTCTCTGTGCCATTTGCTCGAATATCCCCTTTCATGTTAACAACACCGCATACTGACGTTTTCGTTGAATCTCAAAATAGAATTATTTCCTTCTAGAAAATTCGGGAATAATTCATTATGGACTGCCCATCGACTCGTCCAACTCCTTTTGAATTTATTTTTCTTAATAAATATAAATACCACAAAGTCATGGATTTTTGCCAAGATGAATCTGTAACGATACAAATCATTATTATTATTATATATTAATGGAATTAAAACTCATTTCTTTAATATTAATCTTGCTAAAAAAAGTTAAAATCTTTTATAATATTGCCGATAAGAGAGTAAAACGACAGTTCAAAGGACTGCTACCCGCGGCTTTGCCCGCGTTATCAAAAAAAAAAAAAAATCAATATATCCAATGCTACTTCTACCTCCGAGAATAATATTATGTGTACAAAGTTTCATGATGATTGGTTAAGTAGTTTTCGCGTAAAGTCGTAACAAACATCCCTACTTTCACATTTACAATATTAATAAGAATAGTCAAACTGTTAATCAGTTTGACTATTGTTGGAAATAAGAGAATGCGATAACACAAAAAGGAGCGGGTATGCTGTAAGCCGGTATGTTTTGCCAATTACACTAATAATTCTTGTCTAACTGAATGATATTAATATCTGTACAAATAAAAATGTAGGTACAGGTGAATGTACCAGCGCGTCTACACCTCAAAATCCAAATGTTGAGTTCTTATTTATTTATTTATTTTGGCATCAAACATTCATAAATACAGCATAGTAATACAATATAGTTTACTAGATAAAAGACAAACAGTGCCGAAAATAACAATATTAAGTAGTTGAAATACTTATATAATATGCTAAGTTTAAAAAACAATAATGCTTAATTATAGATACTAAGAATGTCTTTAGTAAATCAAGAAACTAGTAATAGCAACATTAATTTAATCTATAGTACACTAGTTAGCTTATGCAAGTTTAAATGTTCTTATGTTATACTTTCATTGTCTCTCAGCTACCTGCGTCCTTCAGAGGAACGGCAAGAAGAGGCCCTATGGAGAGCGTGTAGTGAGGTCATCTGGCGCTGCGGTGGGGGATTCAACACCCAGCCGGAGCCAAATGTGGTGGTCGCTCTGCCAGCCTCCCAAATATACGTGCAGCACAGTACTCAATATTACCAAGATGGAATTACTGAGATGGTAAATGTTTGACCTGGTAAAAAAGGTTAATTCTCATTCTAGAAGCAATAATTATTTATTTTAAACCTAATTAAAATGAGTCATTTTTTGTCATTTGGCCCTTTTTTGTCATTGTTCCATCAGTTTAAATTTTTTTTAGAAAAAATCTCTTTTTTTATCGGAAAATTTTGAGTAAAAAATTTATATAAATGTCCTACAAGAAAGGCTTTACTTGTATATTAAATATCCATTCCAATGCACTAAATATATTTTATTACAGGAAATATCAGACGTATAATAGAGTACGATTTATTTCAATTTTCAAGCTGCATATGTTCGAGTTTAAGAGTTTGGATGATCTGCAAATATTTCTCAAACGATATCTGTATTTGGTATGTTCTTCTAATTTATATCTTAAAATACTAAAAATAAAGATGATAATATTTTATTGCTGCACTTAATAATCGTGAATAGTCTTATTTAAAACATCTTGGCTTATACATTGTGATTTAATTATCATGCATTAAAATTAATAGCATATTCTTCTAAGCCTTTCTGCTTCTTCTGGCAAGGCTTTTCCAACTATATTCGAGGGTCGGTTTTCAGTCCTAACTGGATGTAGTTGAATATAAAATATTGGAACGAAGTTCCTTACGGCAGGCTTGGAGGAGATAGGGGTTTTGCTGCGCGACCGAACCGAAAAAAATGTGATAGTAAAACCGTAAGAAAAAGTGCGTGGAATAAAAAGCGTTAAATGAGACGTGCGCAGGCGCGACAGTCGCATACACAAGCGAGTAGTGTATAATACCTTTCTTTTTAGCCGAAGGAACTTTGTTCCTACCTGGTGTCTCACGACACCACATTTTTAAATTTAGCGACTGCCTACGACTCCGCACGATCTAGTTTTTTTCTTCTAGGTAATACGATAGCCTATTACGTTCCGTAATGGCTGTCAAAGATCTACGAATATCAGCTACTAACAGGCCAACATGCTTTCTGTGGCATGGAGGAGTCTCGGTATATAAAGATAACCCAAACACGGACCATCTTCGGCAAGCGTAACTTGTCTTGTGGGTCTGCCTTCTTGTTATTAAAAAATCAAGAGCTCCAAAATGTTGAAAGAAAGAAAGAAATAAATAAATACACTTTTAATATTCACAACAACAACACACACACAAAATATACATAGAGCTTACGGTCTTGACCATATGAATAATTATGCTGTCACTCACTGTTGGCTTATATGCTTACTATTCAGGGAAAATAGATGTGATGACTAAAATTTTGGTGAAGAGCAAAAAAATGGTAAATAAGAAATAATAATTATAAAAACAAAACTAATGCCCTACAGTTGAACTTTTCATAAATGTTTCATGCAATCGCGGAAAGGAAGTCGAAAATCCCTTAAGAAGTTTGTGGCTACCTTTAATGCCGGTAAAACTTTAGCCATTAAGGTGAACCGACAGATGCTTAGGCTAAGCCGGGAATAATTTGACAAACCGTTACATTTTACACTTGTTCATAATTGTTAAATCTCTTAGTACGTAAATTCCCAATGAATATAAGAAAGATAATATAAAATAATAGTTATATAGTGTAAGGGAAATAGTTACAGCTAATGAAACAAGAAATTAGACAATGTATGAAAAAATAAAATTTTCTAGCAATGATAATTTTTAAAGTGAAACTTTTATTACATCATCTTAAACTTTTTCGTCTGTGTGTTGCATGTCGCGTCACGGTCGGCCGTGCCCAATATGGCGGCGCCTATATTTCACATCAGCTGATCATGTAGTGCATAGGCTGTTGCTCATTTGTGCCAGTCCTCCATACTATAGACTTTTATACCTTTAATGGGATATTATTCCGAACTTTTTTAGTAAAATGTCCATAATGTGAAAAAAAGTTTCACTTTTACCGTGGTTTCATAAAACCACACAATCCTTTTTTTTGTTTCTATTGCTTATGTTTTTGTTTCATTTCAGTTCCAATCTGAAGAGGGTTCTGGATCTTTACTTTTACTCTACGCCTGTATTCTATCAAGAGGATGCGAGAAGTAAGTGACATTTTTATAAAAGCCTTAACAAAAGTTTTTTCATTATACGTCACAATAAAACGACAATTTAACTGTCTTTATCAAGATATTATACCAAATTTTTAGACTTCCGATTTTTGAGATAATTCTCTACAACTCTATCTGATCGCAATGAACGACAAGACTACCGATCCCGTGACACTCGCATCGGACACGGACCGAAATAACTGAACGAAAATGGTCCTTCCACCTGGTTAATGGCCGACCAACACATCGTCTATCTAAACGTGACGATACGATCACAGTGTAAATAAATTCATACAGTGGTCCAACGCCTTTGAAGTCGCGCGAAATGCCGCTTTTGTGTAGGTATACGTCATTGCTTCAGGGTTGTCACAATTATGTGTTTTATTATAATCTATTTTACATTTTGTGTATTCGTAGTATATGTATGTAGAGTACTAGGAATAAAACAAAAAAATAGATATAGAAGTATTATTAAGGAGTTTTATTATATGTGATGTTTTATTTTTATTATAAATGATATACCTATATATCAATTGATATTTTATGCTTGATATATATATATATATATATATATATATATATATATATATATATATATATATATATAATTGATATTTATATTTAAATGTAAAATAATGTTTTAAATGTAAAAAATCTTACATCAAGTTATAGTCTAAATACACATACGACACGACATTAACTAATCATAGCCGTTGACGCGGCTTGTAACTTAGTTTTATGACACCCACGTAACCCCCTATATTTCGGAAGAAAATTCCTTGTTTGTTATTATACTATTGTTAAGTATCCATTTATAACATGTTTCAAGTTAATTCGACTGATAAAATTAAAGTAAAAAAAGTACTTTTCTTCTGGTTAGTAAAATGGACTTAAGACTCAAATTGATTTGATTGATTGATACTCAAAAGATAGATATCGTTGATTTTTAATTTATTTGAAAACTTTGAATATCAATAATAAATACTTAAATGAGTTTAATTTTACTTCCCTGTCTTCAAATTATCAGAAATAAAAATTATTTCGATTCAACTATTACGAAAAAAACATATCAGTGTATTAAATTTGTATGTAATTTTGAAAATATTAAAAAAAAATATATTTAAACGAAACACTATCGGTCGCAAAGCACTTAAAATAATCAAATTAAAATGCGACAACCCCGACTGACGAGTCCCAAGCGAGTGTATGGCAGCTTGGGCTCGCTACCGCGCCTCTCTCACCTCGCACGCCTCGCACTTTCTAGACAATTGCTCTGTCTAGACGTGTTCGTTGGACCACTGTATGAATTTATTTACACTGTGATACGATCGTATTTTCATGAATGTGTCACAATTTTTTCTGCACGGATAAATTTCGTCATCCCAGACGTCCATTATGATCATTAACAGCCTTAACCCCTAAGTATAATATTCCAGCATCATCAAGGACCTCGACGGCAAGCTGACGTACCTGGTGTCCACCCAGGTGGAGGGTTCCCTGAACGTGACGACTCTACTGTTGACAGGCCGCGCTACTCCGTACCTCCACAACGGGGTCCAGTACGTTGGTGACGAAGATCATTATGTAAGGTTCTTTATGTGTAACATCTGGTGACGGATGGTACTGAAAAACGGTGTGACGTTGTCATTTCGTGTTGTGACAACTACAAACTGCGATTGATGTGCGTACATTTGCATAACTCTTTTGATTTAATTGAACGTGTAAAAAAAGTAAAGTATCAACCCTTTAATATCCCACTGCTGGGCACGGGTCTCCTCCTCGAAATCAGGCGATCAGGCCAATAGTTCACCGCGCTGGCCCAGTGCGGGTTGGTGAACTTCACATACCTTCAAAGATCAAATCTCATCAGACATGCAGGTTTCCTCACGATGTTTTTCTTCACCGGTATTGTTATAATTATATTTACATAATATTATTTTCTTTGGTATAATAATAAAATTACTATAGAAATGAAGAAGGGTTCTTCTAGGGTTACATTTTTAGTTCAAGGTAGGTCTTTGACCTCTGGATTGGTTTCGGAATTTCCTAGAGATTTAAGACAGGCTTCAAGTTTTGATTGTTAGACATTTTAATATGATGGATATTAGTAAACTAAATTCACCCTCAAAGTAAAGCCATATTTGTGCGAAGACATTTCAATCAAAGTTTGCCCCAAACATTTTCAATTTTCCCGCTAATTTGGCTGTATCAATACTGTCTTGGAAATCGCAGGAAAAGTGCCCGGAGGGAAAGAGTTTAAACTTTAAAGTTCAGAGCCGTAAACTCGATACAAGTTTCGGCGAGTTTAAATTTAAATAAACACGATATTCTTATGTTTGAACATCTGACGTTGTAAAGAATTGTGTAGGTATATTTTGAAATGGTTTCGAGTTCAAAATAATTTATGATACTATGTTATATCATCATCGTCGTCGTAAGCCTTTATCCATCCACTGCTGAACATAGATCTCCCTCAATAAACACCAAGACGACCGATCCCTTGCCACTCGCGTCCAAAGGGGATTATATATAGGATATTATTTTGAACTAGTAATAAAATCTTTACATTTTTATAATGTGTGTGTCTATTCCGCGACTACGCGGACAGATTGTCTGGTCTTAGGATCTCTGTAACAGTGCCTCGATGTCGGCTCGACTATAACGGTTCTGCTTATTTTATCCGTCAAACAGCTTTACTTCCCAATATTTGCGCCCTATTCGCCCTAACGTTCAAATGGTTAGGTTAAAATAAACTTTATTTTTCTTACCAGTCGTAAAACTGTTCTACGCCATTCTTAGATTTTTATTGAATTGTACTTTAATGAACCGCTTACTTTCAGTTGAGAGAAAATGTAAATACTTAGAGATGGAAATATTTAAATATTTTATGTAATCTTTTTTTTTCCATATTGGAAGAGAGGGCCAAGAGACCAGTCGTATTGGCGTTCATTGAGGGAGATTTATGTTTAGCAGTGGGCGGATAAAGGCTGATAATGATAATGATGATAATGATGATGATGGTGGTGATCATGATGATTCTGTTTCTAATATATCAATATATTTGATAGGCAATGCCACAATTCGGCGTGTTGGGACGCAGCGCTGTTGGTCTATTGATCTGGTACGGTGGAGACGACAATCACGCGAAGAATTTCTCCAAACAGTACCCTGGATCCAGGTTGAAGACACCGGCTTTACCAATTTGGGTAAGTTATAGTGGCCAAAGAAATAAATTTGCAGAGTAAATGAAAAAAACGGGTCAAAAACAATCGTCAACGAATCTCCTGATTATGTTCAGGAGTTTGTTCCTACTTGTCATTTTGCCATTGGCAACTAATCTATGCATTGCCTATTATGAGAATCAATATCATGGGATTTTGAACACACTGCTACTCCAGTCCTCTCCGAATCGCACTGAAGATACCACCATTATTGACCTACCTTTTCTGACTCCGTTTGTACGTTTCGTAAAGAGGAACTTCGATCGGACATAGACGACCTCTGTAGCTCAGTGATTAGCGCGTTGGCGCTCCAGCTGGAGGTAGCGGGTCCAAATCTCGCCAGGGAACAAAAAAAGTTCTGTGCTCCTGGGTCATACATGTGTATTAAAATATATGAGTATTTATATGCTACACATAATATATTTTAGTATAAGTGTTAATGTAAAAAGTATAAAATACTAGCAGCGTCCCGCGATTTCACTCGCGTACTTCTTATTCTCGTGGGAGTGCAGGGATAAATTATAGCCTATATGTGTTATTCTGATGAATAATCTATATTATTGTTAAGATTTATTAAAAACCCTTCAGTAGTTTTAACTTCAAAGAGTAACAAACATCCATACTAACAAACTTTCACGTTTATAATATTAGTAGGATATATTTTTCCGTTGTCCGTTGTTCCGTTGGTACTCGTAACACAAGTTGTCTTCGAGAACTTACCGCAGGACCAGATTCAGCGGCGTTCATCACCAGCGTCCATAAATATTATTATTATTATATTACTATTATAATTTTTAATCAGTTCCAATACTTACTTTGACCTATCCTTAAAAATGAATCAATTAAACAGATCTTGGTTCTAGTAATTTATTGTTTCTAGCCTGTCAGTGTTTTTTACCCTATTTTATTCCTGAACACAGCAAAGTGCTTTTTATTTTCTCCCTAATCAACCAGGAGTTTTATAATTGCCTCTTGAATGTCGCAAGATATAATAAAACGTACAAAATTCAAAAATAATAAAGGAAACTTGTTATCTCGTATACTTTCAAAGGTCTGATGCTCATTTTTCTTCATTAGCCTCGCCTTTTTTTAATATAAACTTTTTAGGGACCCTTTTAACTAGTACAGGAACCTCGCTGGGCATTTTTAATATAATTAGTATTTATTATAAAAGTATTTTTGTGTTCTTTGAGTAATATATTTTGAATATCATAGTTAATCAGCCTTTATAATGGATATACATGCCTGTAGATTCTCGAAAAAACCTCAATAAGAGCTTCTAAAATAGCCTATGGAGAGGTTACCATACGTGCTTTTACTTAGTGACTCTCTTTTGATACAAGGAGGTAAATTACTAGTCGAGGCCCTATGATAACTACCGAAACCCAGACATCCGCACAAGTACACCTTCTGTAGAAACGTTGCCCCTTATTCCAAACCCCCAACCCGATGGGCCATCAGAACCTTACTTTGATAGCTGTCACTTTTCGCAGGTACTCTGTACCTTTGGGGTACCACCGCGGTCATGCCGGCTCAATAGGGATGTTGACACATGTTACAAATTCATTTAAAGTTATGTTTTACATATTAAATACAGTATTTGAAAACCTAAAATAACATTTTAAAAGTCTACTTATTTATCTTAAAATTTAGAAAATTAATTTAAAATGCGTCATTTATCATGCATTATCACGTGACTGTAAACGCCAATAAGGCAATGACGTCACTGAACATTGAGTTAAGTACAAACTGTCATAACTCACCTAACATAGCGCGAACTCTGAACGCGGTGTGTGACGTAATGACGCTTGTAGCGTTTCAAGGGCAATTTTAAAAACTATTTTTCTTTATTTAATTTTTTGTTAAAATTGGACATATTTCTTTACAAAAGTATTTTTTTCGTGTTTATCTATAGTATATCTATCAAATAAAGTCAAATAAAAAAAATAGTCAACATCCCTATTCTGATGCGGACTGCGATGGCTCTACCGCTTACAACTTACTTGACATGCATTACATTGTATTCATACTTTTATATATTTAATTTGAAAGGAGACACAGTATCTAAGTAGGAGCCGACCTATGGCGATATACCTGAATTATCTTTAAAACTTTCGCAAATAATAATGCTAGAGCCTATTACATACTATTACATACTTCTATCCCATCATTTTATTTACTTAGTATTATGATATGATATTATGTCAAAGAAAATGTAGCTACTAAACAAAATAATTAGGTGCCTTTACGCTAAATATTTTTTACTAATGCCTTTCAGAAAAAATACTAAGTATACTAGCTACCTTCATCATCATCATCAGCCTTTATCCGTCCACTGCTGAACATAGGCCTCCCTCAATGAACGCCAAGACGACCGATCCCTCGCTACTCGCATCCAACGCGGACCTGCCACTGCACGGAGATCGTCTTCCCATCTGGTTAATGGCCGACTAATACTTAAACTAGCTACCTTATTTAAAAGAAAATCACAGCGCATAATTCCACCAAAATAACTTGACCTCCTTAATGGGTATTTTAATTAACAATGTTATCGCCACCTAAAATATCTTACATTAGAACATTCTTTTCAGGTAACGAGCTGCTCGGGACACTTTGGGGTCCTTTTTAACACAAACCGAGAGTTGTTAAGAAACTATCACGCTGAAAGAAGGTACATTTTGTCGAGTTTTTTCTCATCTCAATGCCATATTTTCCTTGGCATGCCAGACAGACTATTGATTTTTATTTCAAGGTTCGATATACACTACTACACGTGTGGTGGATGTCACGTGCTGCTCAACGTTGACACCAGAGCGCACGAGGACATGGGACCGCTGAGGAATGATGACATCAGCGCCACCCCCCTGGAGAAACTGATTCTTACTAAGTATTTCGACTTTTTCATACTTAATATTAATTGCTAATGAATTCAATTCTCCATTATAATGAAACTGCTTTTCGCTGATATAATCGTGGCTTACTAAGGTTTTGACATTCTCCACTTTTTGGAACCTTTGTGGCAATCAAATTTGGGAAGTTTTTTAATACTTTTCCAGGAGATTTTAGGGCATAATGATAATTTTGAATATAAAAACCGCTTATCCATTTTGTTACCTATGATGAAATGGTGATTGCCATTATTACTCGTCTGGTAATAATGAAGAAAGGATTTTACCTGACCAAGAGATAAAATACAACATGGTAGAAATAAAATGGTATTACCTGATATATAATAGACCTAACGTATGTGGAGTCGCGTACGAAATTCGACCAATGGAATGCCCACCTTGAAACCGAAATTGCTTGTCCTTGTATTAATAAACTTGATTTTGATATTCATACATGCAATTATGCTGCAGTAAATAACCTTGGCTTTGTCCTGTTATTCACCATATTTAAAACGTATTTTAAAAAACAAGACATTTACATAGAAGGACAAACGACTGGTAAAAATATAGGCACTTACAGTATTAGAAACATGTGTTTTAGCAACGCCTCATTAGATGAGCAATAAAAAAAGATGAATTGACCAAAATAACTTGAGCTCCCTCCACGCCATTTTGATATTAGTATAGAAGGGACTTTCTTCTAATATCCATGTAGCACTCCTGATATATTTAAGAGGCAAGAGTTTTAGGCCTGTCGTATTAAATAAAACATAAAATAAATAACTTGTGTTTGTGTAAATTAAATATTTCTTCAACATCATTTGACTACCTCCAATTCTCGTCATTGGCCTCTTTCAATGAATACGTAGATATGAATGCGAAGACAAAAAATATATGTAAATCGTCAAACTATCAATATTTCTATTGCTCGTAGCCTTAATGTTGATTTCATTATCATGAAAATTCTTTTTAAAGTTGAAAGCTATATTTTGGTCGCAAGTTCAACTAGAGTAAATAATTGTTCCATATTTTCAGGTGGCAAGACGCCAAGATCACTTGGTCTGGCCCGGTGCCCTTTGCCGGAGATTCCCCCAACTAAACCCAGCTTCTGTCTTTTATTGCTTCAGTAGCTTCAAATTCTGCTCACGCTAACATCAGTAACTAGTAATTCAGCTGTGGTACGCTTCTAAAGATGTGTTTTCATATGGAAATCATTATATTAGGTTCCAATTATTTTATGATGCGAATGTTATTTATTAAGCTTCTGAGTATAATTTTGTTTGCATATGGAATAAATAATATTCTATGCATAATTTGATTTATACTAAAACATCTATTTTATGTAAGTAGTTTATTAAAACAATATTGGAATGTATGAAATTATTTTAATGCTTTTTTTACAATTTACTAATAATCATTCTAATTTAGTTGGCATTTCTAAAAAAGTATTTTAATCACAATAGTATAACAATATACATAATTTCCCGAAGACATTAAAGAAGAAAAAGTGATCTGAAATATAAAACGTATGGAAATAAACATGTCGTAAACCCTTTCCCTACAAAAATATAAACATGCTTTGGTATCTCGATGTAAGAATATGGATAAATGTTATAGTATGTATAAATATGAATCACGGAAAGTTTGAGAAATGGTGTGCGATAAGATGGAAAAACTGATTATTACAAAAAGGATTGGCCTTAACATATTTTTATAAGGATAAAGTTACTACAGTTGCAAGAGTATTTTTTTTTTCGTGTTTTTTCCGTTTACATATGGAGAGTTTCAACTCTTGTTTATTATGTTTATTTTGATATTTAGGATGGACAAGCCGTTAGATAAGCATTTTGTACGTTAAATTCAACTAAATTGTCTTGTACTTATTACAACTGATTAAATTTTTGTAGCAACCTAGGACGTAAAATAAATCTTATTTTTAATAATCATGTACACCGTGTCTTTAAGGGAATTTCCTAAGTATTTTATATCATCGTCATCAGTGTCAGCATTTATCCATCAACTGAATATAGGCCTCCTTCAATGAACGCCAAGACCATCGATCTCTTGCCACTGATATCCAACACAGACCCGCCACTGCATGCGTGTTCCCATATTATACATGTAAGCAAAATTACTTGTAGATATTTATCTAACACAGCCTTTCGAGAACTATCCACTGAAATAATATTGTTGTAATAATACACATACGAATGTTATTTTAATTGGGATGGAAACTGGAAAATCTACTTCAAGCACGAACGGCGATAGTCTAGTGGCTATGGGTTTGGCCTCTTGATCCCGCTTCGATCCTGACCCTCGTGGGACACCAAAAAAAAATGTTTTATTTTCTACCTGCTACATCATCAAAAGTTCTTGAGGACGTTTGGATTTGACCAATTGCATTGGGCCAGCGCATCGGTGATCACAGAGGAAGAGATCCGTGCCCAGCAATGGAACATATTATAGGACTTGATTAATTATAGCCCGGAAGCCAGTAACAGGCCTTCATGACCCAGTTCCTCTTAAGCGATATTTGGTGAAATGCATCAGTACATAGTATAATATAAATAGTAACCAGCTGATTATTTTTTTTCGTTGAGATATTGGGTTAACTACAATTTATCAAATATTTGAGCTAAGAGGTAATGACCGAATTTTTTTCTCTTCATGCGTGGGGGGCTCCCACCGCTCATCCCCCCAACAGAGAGCCAACTGACGTTCAAGAGGCTTTATGATACTGTACTCTGATACGTCTCACGAATTATGTCTCGGGAGGAAATAATAATTAACCAAATTTTCACCTGGCTTTCGGACCATTACTATTTTTCATTCTACGCATTAAGTAGACAATTGAATTGAAAAAAAATCCATCATGTTTGAAATTATATTCCAATGTCAGCGTGACTAGGAACGTCGATCAAAGGATTTGAATAAGAAGGAAAATCATCTTATTGATGAAGGACATGTCTACGTATTCAATGCGGTTTGAGTGGAACTCGATAATCTTATTGATACTGTCCTCCTTCGTAAGCTACCCCTTGAAGTTGTATATTTTGTGATAGATATTAAGACGCCATTAGAATTTCAGTTATAAGATTGAGCCGACTGTAATGTAAATCTATTTAATTTTTATTTTCAGAGTACACTTCGTGTAAATCGTGTTATTGATGATTGTGTATTTACACAACTCTACCTATCTTATATTTATAGGTTTTACGGGACGCTCACATAAAGCGCTCGCCGCGTTGCCACTATATCCGTGCTAAGCTTCAGACATTCACATTCTCAAAAATACTATTACGTGTCTTGAATATTATGCTAGATAAAGAGGAGAATATAGCATCATGTCAATACAAAATATACACAACTATTTTTTAATTACCAAAAAAATTTGCTATAAAACACAATACAGAAATAAAAAATGAAAATCGTTATTAAAAATAATCTCACATTATACCTAATTGTTGGACAAATGTAATAAAATATTTGTGTACGTACGCGCCCCCAACATGTAGTGATAACATTCATTGAGAATTTGTAGCTCAAAACTAAATAAATAAGCAACGAGTTTGCAGGGTATGAGGTGACAGTCGGGCGGCAGGGTTATGATGTTTATGATTTGTAAATTGTGGGTAGTCTACATACTAATCGCCGAGCGCCAACGTCATGAAAAGGAGCGCAATAGATTACTTCTCGCTTGGTTTTCATTAATGAAATGACACATTTTTTTTTGTTGTAGAATTCTTGTGTCCATGATTTTGCATTGAATATAGGAAAACTTTAACATTTTATAACTTCGTCATTGTTGAGTAAAAAAACATTATGACTACATATATACGATTACGTATGTCCTATATACCACCCAATTTCTTTTTGTAGTTATAAAACATTCGTGAGCTATCTATACTAATATTATAAAGAGGAAAGATTTGATTGTTTGTTTGTATGGAATAGGTTCCGAAACTACTAGACCGATTTCAATAATTCTTTCAGTGTTGGAAAGCTACACTATCCTCGGGGAACAAAGGCGATATTCAATTTTCAAAAAGTTATGGACCCGCTTTTTACCTTAGTTGAAGCAGGCGAAGCTGTGTAACAGCTAGTTATACATATTATTAATTATACGCTCTCTCCAGGGTTTGAACCCGCGAACGCCATAGTATCTGTAGCCACCATTCGACTAGTTGACCATAATCACTTTACTCTTCATTACCATACCCATAAACAAACAATCCAGTCATAACTATAATATCTATGGAATCGAAGTTGCAGGTTCATACCACTATATCATGCTCAAAGACCCAATGATAGTAATTGCTTTGAGACCTAACCCGGGCCGGAGGTGCTAATGAATCTTTTTACAGATTTAATTAAGATAGCACAGACTGGGCTAACGTTATAATTATCTTAGCCCCGGCTGATTCATCTTAATTTGGGTTCTAGTTTCCTTGGCGTTATTTTCTGTTTATACGTGTTTTCGATGCTTTAAATATTTATCTGATATGAAACCTATAATTTCGTGACGTAACGTGAAATATTGCCAGTAAAATTGATTCGGATACCGTGACAAAAATGACGTTAGGACTTTATAATAATTAAAGCAACAATCCTTTGTTTTATTCCATCTTTTATTATAGATTAATAACAGTAGAAATTCAATCCCAATTTAAAAGAACAGTTTCACAGAACATATAAACTAGTGCTTCTTTTAAAAGATCGTTTTATATTATCTTTGTTAAATATTTTATGTGTGCATATCGTAGTGTGTGTAAAAAATTATTTGCTTAATTTAATGTACAAAAAAAAAGAATGCATTATACAATATTACACTCCAATTAATCTTTAAAGTTAAAGATTAATAACTAAGTATATTAAATTTCGAATTCCTCCGTTTGCGAAATTCTCTTGAAAACGGGTCCAAAATGAATCCAAAATGTATTGTATGTGATATTAGGCACATCTATGCTTGGCGTAGATGTGCCGTCTTCGAGATCATTAAAAAAAGGTCGTGTGCACGAAACTGATGATGATGGTGATAATGATGATGATGATGATGATGATGATGATGATGATGATGATGATGTTAATGACAATATTGAACGTTTTAAAAACAACTGTGATAAATCAAGTTGTATTTTTAATTTCGTACTTCATAAATTTTCAGATATTATATTGTACTCATGGAAAGTTAAAAGTAAAAATGCACAAACATTTTGTTCATTTTGTGAATGGCACTATGAAGACTGTTCATCGTGCGTGGAAGTCGTGATTGTTTTTCCAATTTCATTACTTTCCAGTTTGCAATATTTTTCATACGTAAAGTTTATCGATGATTAAGGTGATCAAATATTTAACAACAATCGTCAAGTCGTATAATGAAAAAAAAATAATATTATGACTTATTCTTATTTGGAACTATTGAAGACTTGCATAATAGACGTGTATTATCCTACTAATGTTATAAACGCGAAAGTTTGTAAATATGGATGTTTGTTACTCTTCCCCGTAAAAACCACTGAATATATTTTTATGAAACTTTACAATGAGATAGCTTACACATCAGAATAACATCTTACTCCCACGGGAATGGGAAGTACGCGGGTGAAACCGCGGGGCGTTACTAGTACAATATATATTTTGTTTTAGAACCCCTTAGAATTATGTGCATTTATAATATCTTCAATTTTGAATCTCTTTCTCGCATTAATATGATTTTAAAATTTGAATTCGCTTATTTCAAAACCACCATTGGTCCATAATTATAGCTAACATGAACATTTATCGGACCTAACGCTGATCGCAAGCTGTCGCTGCAATATGACGGAGATAGGACTTTATTGCTGGATGGTCACAAAACGGACATCAAATTGGAACAATTTCGCCCGATACGAACATATTCGATTCTTGTTTAAATGTGATTTTCGGTTTTATCGATGTTATATTGGCTTGATTTGTGACGCGAGTCCATTAGATTATGCATTAGAGAATCGATTTGTTGAATTGTAGCTGGGCTTCTGTATTTTCTTGATCATTGCAATTTTGCTGACTCCTATTATTTTGGGAATACGGATGTTTATTTTTTAATGCCGGGACATTGTCGTTTTATTTTAATTTGTGATTAAGTAAGGGAACTTCTCTTTCAGTAAAACTATTCGACATGGATGTTATTTTTTTGCATTGAAATTGTTGTAACACTATCATCTAATCAGTACTTTTCACGTTTAACTATTGAATATCGGCCCTTATCAATAAACGCCAGCACGATCGACAATTGGCACTGCACAGATATTTTTGTCAATGGCTGGTAGTAAAAGTCTTATTGAAGTGAAACTTCTTTAGAATCGTTGTGATTTCAAACTGGATGCAACGATCCAGTTTGTATGTATATTGTATTGTTTAATACTTGCTTGTATTTGAGCATTTAACATGTGTTTCACTTCTATCGTGTATGAATCGCACACGCGATAGTTTTTTACCGAAACAAAAGAGCATCTATAAACTTATGGAGAAAATTTACGTATGTATTACTTTCGATACGTAACATTAACAAGTAAGGAAATAATAATGTGAAAATCTTATATGTTTGTGTGTCTATTATAATAATTATTATGAGGTTTTAGGATTATTTATTTCGTGTTTCTAAATAATTTGATCTAGTGGGTTTATTAAGTAATATTTTCAACATCATTCGTATTAATTTCAACTAATCGTATGCATATTGCTAACAATATCGTAAAAATATCCATTTTCACGACTAAAATTATTTAATACGGGATATTCAGCATGTTCTTTGGACCAGCTCGATATTTCGACATTGTGAACGAATGTCTCATTCACAAGTCAAGAAATTCATAGACAATCTCGTAATAACGAGCTCTGAGAAATAGTAAAAGAAATGTGGTGTCGTGAGACACCAGGTAGGAACAAAGTTCCTTCGGCTAAAAAGAAAGGTCCTATACACGACTCGCTTGTGTATGCGACTGTCGCGCCTGTGCACGTCTCATTTAACGCTTTTTATTCCACGCACTTTTTCTTACGGTTTTACTATAACATTTTTTTCAGTTCGGTCGCGCAGCAAAATCCCTATCCCCTCCAAGCCTGCCGTAAGGAGCTTCATTCCAATAAAAGATATGGTAAGCATCTCGTTTAAAACAATTTTAGTGATTACGTGAACATTCACACCGATGCCAATTATATTCCAACAAAATCCACAATAATTAAAACTTTACGCAAAATAACATTACGAAAATTACTTTACAATTGAATTCATAATGAAACAGTCCCGCCGGCCCGCAGATTGGCGTATGTACGATTTGATTGGGGCTGGTCTATACTTATTCGTAGCGATTCGTAAAAATGTGCGATTATTTTATATAGTTTATTTATTATAGCTGTTGCACGCAATTTCGCATGCGCCAACTGCGTGTCCCGAACTTTTATGAAAATGTAACATAGCCTATTTTCGCCGGAGGTAGTGTGGCTTCCCAACAGCAAAATATTTTTTCAAATCGGTCAAGTAGTTTCGTAGTCTATTCAATACAAACGAATATTAAAATCTTTCCTTTTTATAATATTTGTATAGAATATTTTGTTTGTGAACAATATCTATGTGGAGCTGCTTCTTCTGGGCGCTGGTTTTATTTGGCTTTCGTATATCACTGTACTATAGTTAAGAGGAAAATAGCATTCAATCGTAGTACACGCTCTTTTGGTCCTTCAGAATATACTTGACGTCTGGTGACCCTGGAATCTTGCCTTACAAGTATCTCCAACCTGATTGGTAGAAGATTGTTTTTCTCTCAAGCTTTTGAATTAAAAAAAATGCGTGCGTACAAAGTACACATAACGGAAGTGAAACTTCAATTTCTAATATTTAACTTCTAAACGAATACACCAACCAATAGCGTTGCTTAATTCTACATTCGCCCTTTCTTACTCTTTCTCGATCGGTCTCAACCTCTATCTACCTCTTCTTCTACAAAAACGTTTCTCATCTTCGTGATGCTTATTGTGTTGCATCCGTAAACATTTTACCATCATGCGCCTAAAGAAGTTTCACTTCAAAAAACGTTATACCATTATTGTTACAACATTAATCACGGCGAATAAGTATAGCTCAACCCTAACCGTATTATCAACTTTATACAAAACTAGTTGTCTGCGAACCGTACTAAGTTTTCCACTTCGCCTTTAAAGTCAAGTCCATTTGTTTACAAAGTATCGTATATTCTTAAGGAAGTTATTTTCTGTTGTACAGTTCAAAGTTCAAACTTACCTTAATATTTTTTTATAATATAAGAATGTTAAGTTATTTTAGATTTTTAATAAGAAGTGTTTTCAATTTCTTACTATACAAATCTTAAGTAGTATAGTAGTTAAATAGTGAAAGATAGAGGGTACAAAAAAAAGCTAGAGGGGAGGGTAGTTTACAATAAGAACATCAGATAGCTTATCTACAGTATTAAAGGTTTATAATAATGCTATTGAAAATTTGAATAATTTAATTCAAATTATTATTAATAATTATTATTGTACATTATAATAATATTGATTAAATAATTTAATTCTATTTATCTAGGGGTTTCAAATAGAACGTATATACTTATAAGAATACTTATATATACGGGCTGGATATCAGAATGATTATTAAAAATGTATGATATAATAAACGCGCAACCCCGGTATTTTCACACAATACTATGAGGTGTCACAGTACCCGAACGCATAGTCATTCAAATCAATTTATAAACAATACTTGAATAAAATTCGCCACTGTGTGTCTGTCAAACTCATATAAAATCCGACTTATGACACCAGCGCAAAGACATAAGCCTTCTTTGCATAGTATTTTCATTACTTAGGCAAGTATGCTTCTTGAATACGGGCGTAAGTATCGTCCGTGACTGATTTTCATAGGAATTTGCACACGAAAACCTTGATTTAAGCCATTATTTTACAAAGTTTCATACATAAAACGATTAATTATCATTAATTACAAAAGTCGCATTAAAACAATAAAATAGTCAATAAATTAAAGCATCAAATCGAATTAGCAAGTCCAAACAATATTAGGGATTTATTACTTGTAATTAAATTAATCCGGATCATAAATTAATTGTAATTACATTCATGCCAATTATTTTTAACTTCGTCAGTAAGCTAGCTTTTAATTTTAACCTTTAGGCTGCCAGACGAGCTATTTCCGAGTCTGAACAATATTAAGCGCATAAGTACCATATATTTTATAGGACAAGGCAGACATTTATAGGCTGCATAAAAAATAGATTTCTGAAATGTATAACGAAAAAGCGACCGCTGTGTATATGATATACATAATATTTTCTATGATTATATTATTTAACTATGAATCTAGTGGAATTTTAGTACAATACTAAATATAATTTACTAAATTCAACAAATTCAAATTTAGAATTCATTTGACCAAAATATAGTTTGACCATTTATAGGCGAAACATACTGACGTGTCGTGATGCTTACTGTCGTGACGGTGAGTGTGCACATTTACGTGTCGTGTCGTGGCGTACTCTGACGTTATTTCTGAACAGTACTTACTGAACACTTGCAGTGTTTAAACATATATAATGTTTTCTTCTGATGAGCCACGCGCCACTATAGAAACACATTTGCCTGTCGTGTCGTGTCGCGTCTTAACCTCTGCTCTGGCGCAATCGGCTGCGAGCTGTCGGCGCCACGACAAAACGAGTAGCGACACGACACGACATGCAAATATGTCCCTAAGCACATTAAATGTATGAAACCGATATGCTTCTGGCGCGTCACGACACGCCACGACAAGTAAGTGTGTTTCTGCCTTATAAATGCCATGTCATCATTTATGTTTAGAATATTTTACGTTCACAAAATATTTCTCCAAATTATCACGGATCTCGTTAATACAACACCGGCTGAGTTTCACTCATAATTTCGTTTATTTAGCATAAATAAGGTCATAACTCCCTTGCGGCTTTTGGGGTCTACGAAGTTACTTCGCTTATTTTGTATGAGCAAATTTTTGACGTAAAATGTTTTTTAATAAAATTATATTAAGGGCTTTACTACGCTTATAAAATTTTTATTTTAGATGTAAAATAATTTTATTAGTTGATGTTTCTTCACTTGTAAATATAATGGCGACTGTGTATAACAGTTCAACAAGGGATGTTTTCTAAGTTCTATCAATGATATTCTATATACAATTATCTGGAACAATTTTGTTTAAACTAATCAATATATTCAGCTGATACAGACGCGGTTTCACAACACTATTTTTATAATCATGAAAAGCGCAGCATTCAGCAAATTCTTAAACTGGAAAAAAAATATTTTTAAGGCATATTTTTTGGGTAAATTTCCAGAATTTTACAAACATCCTATCTATTTAGTATACATTTATTAATGGACACTTAATTTAAGTGGTAAAGTAAAAAATTAATTACATTTTAAATTACATTGCTATGACGTACTGTCAAGTTCATCTCATAACACAATAATAATCTAATATATATATTATATATATTTTTTTTTTTTTTGCTAAGATAAAAGTAATTGTTAATTCCTGTCTTTTTTTAATTGAAATTTTAACAAACTAAAGGGTAATAAATACGTTGTAGTGAAATTAATAATGCAATAACTGAGCATTTAGCATAAAAGAGATTTACGAATAGAAACTCAAAACAAACGAATAGTAAATTCAAAATAAAATAGGAAACTTGATTTCTTAGAAGTAATGCACAAATATTAAAGCAGTGAAGCACTGAGTGTACACTAGCTATCTTTATTAATTTACACTGCCTTTATTTAAAACAGATCGACAATCCAAAATATTATATAACTAGCTGTTGCCCGCAGCTTCAACTGCGCTAACTAAGATTTACAACGGGATCTTGTGTGCGAAAACCCAAATATCTTACGGAACCCTATTTTTTTCAGAATAATGTTTAGCCTATGTTACTCGTGGACGATGTAGCTTTCGAATGGTGAAGGAATTTTATAAATCGGTCCAGTACTTCATAGTTCATAAGCCTATTCATTACAACCAAACAAACAAACAAAGTTTTCCTCTTTGATGTAGATACATCTACACTAATATTATAATCCTTTCCAAAAAAATTAGCAGGATTAGCATCTTCAATGAAAAAAAACTCCGGCTTTTATATTATAGATAAGCCGTAAAAGAAGCTACATAAAGATTTTACCACACGAAAATTAGATTAACGAAATTTATTAGATATACCAGCGGGATCTTGCGGACATAGCGTTTGTAGCAAGCCCCGGGGAGCATATAAAAATTATGATGCCTTGCGAATTCAATCGGCACATTCTGGACTTTTTGCAAGCGCATCCAGTGCGAAGGCAATTTGTAAAAATGGAGTGGAATTTTGAATAGGTCGCCCAGTGATGGATAGCGTCCGAAAAATGTAAGCGCTTCAATTTTTATTTAAGCGTTTCCCATCGGATTTGGTAGTATTTTAGTTGGGATTTTTTTGGGTTATATTTTTTGATATTTTATTGACTCCATTAGGATGGGTAAAAATTGTTTTTGGTGTGTAGTTTTTGCGAATTTTCTGTGTGCTTTTATCGAATGCCGCAGGCGTGGTCATAATTCCAGCATAACTGTTCATGTTCTGTGGTTCGAGACAATGATGGATTTTATTTGAATTTCAAAGTCAATTTACTAAGTTTTTTCTTTTTGAATTCATATATTTAGTTTATGTTATTAAGCTATTGCATAGCTTCTATCGCGGGCCTTGAGCGCGGGGACCGAGTCCAGAAATTCCGTAACGAAAAAAAAACCTAACGCTCCCCACTCCGACGGGCACGGAGGTGTGGCTTGAAGGCCATGCATCGTCTAACGTCGTTTCTTTTCGGCAGTCTTCGACACGGTGTTTGTGTGCTTGCAACTAGACGTATTGTACGACACTACGAAGCTCGCACGAATAACAATAAAATATAACACATGTATTGTAAAATAATAAAAATATTTTAAACAATATTAGTTAATATTGTTTAAAATATTTATATTTTTTTATTTATTTAATAAAGGAAAAAAAAATGTTTTCTTATCGGTCACCACGCTCAAAAAGTGTAACTTGAATTAATATCAAAGAAAAAGAAATACTGCATTAATAATTAAAATAAATAAATAATTATAATTGCATAAGTTGATACAAAATGCTATGCAATAGCATTACCGCGGCAGTCCCCGAGTGCCACACGTCTTTTTTTGATTTGTTTGATATTTACTATTTAGATAATTACAAATAAATTATTACGTTACTGCTGCCTTTAAATTGAATATTTATTGAATATCTAATGATATTACTTATATTTATTATTATTGTATGTTATCTAATGAGAAGCACGATATAATCGTATGGACGCTTGAAACTGCAATAGGAAAATCCTTATTATAATATCACATATATCTGACATGATTGAAACTGAAGTAATATGAAGTAATTGTCCGAATTTCTTTGTTTAAGATATTGGTTTTTAGCTACATAATATAATCAAATTTTAATAAATATCTTTATCTTTATATTTTGATATCGTAATGCAACTAATTGATTTATGTCCAGCCGAGGACGGATAAAGGCTGATTATAATTAATGAGTTGACGTTGAGGGGGAAACGCACTGAGAAATCATCCAGATCTCAGTCACTCTCTTCTTCTAAGCCTGGATCTCTTATAATGATCTCCAAGATGGAAGATAACATATTACCACATTTACATTAAAATGTACCAGCCACTGAACAGAAATCCTCTAACATGGTTCATGGCTGACCAACTGCACAACAAAAATAGTCCTTTAGTCCTCCCAGTAATTATTGTTCTCATTCGATTCACCTTATTTGTTACTAGCTGTTGACCGCAGCTTCGCCTGCGTTAACTAAGATTTACAACGGGATCTTAGTACGGAAAATAAGTAACTTCTCTGGTTGAAATTGTACAGCTTGCGTCCGTAAAACCCAAATATTTTTTTCAGAATAAAATTAAGCCTATGTTACTCGTGGATAATGTAGCTTTTGAATGGTGAAAGAATTTTTGAAATCGGTCCAGTACTTTTTGTGCCTATTCATTACAACCAAACAGAGTTTTCGTCTTTATAATATTAGTGTAGATGTAGATATAAAATCCAAGTATAAAATTAAACTTAGTATAATTCAAAAAATTCATTCCTTCATCTGACACTAAATCAGCAGCTGACGCGGCTACGTATCCCAACTTAAGCAATTACCGGGGATTCAAGTTCACGAAACTCTAAGCGGTATCGACGGTCAAGGGAATAATATATTCACGATTCTATCTGAATTGAGTTCGTTATCGCTATCTATCTATATCTATGCATGTAAATATATAATGAAACAACTTTTGCTAATTTTATCGCGGTTTATTTGGTTTTTTATGACGTTTCGAATACTTAAAACCATGGTCACGGGAGGAGGTGTCAGTTATGTCATGAAAATATATTCTTTCCATGAAGATGCTTAGATAGTCAAGGTCATTTATGTTGAATAAGTTTTTGTATAATATTGTGTACTTATTACGTATGTATGTACTTTTGTATTAATATATACCGACTAATAAATGCTGTATGTATATTGTGTGTGTGTGTGTGTGTGTGTGTGTGTGTGTGTGTGTGTGTGTGTGTGTGATGTTGTTGGTAATAATAAAAGCGTTTTTCTTTCTTTCTTTCTAAACAGATGGGATGACTGAATCTCTGAGCAGTGGCCGGTCCCTGTTAGGTCGTTCGTCATGGCATGGACGGATAAAGGCTGATGATGATGATGATGTTTTGGTTACCTTGTAAAGTAACCATACCTTGCAAATTGTATGTACTTTATCCCCACGAACATAATAGTCATTAAAAAAACGTAACATATAAAATGATCTTTATTACTTATTTCAATTAATATGATTAATCTTTTACATGAAATCGATATATCCAGGCTTCTATCTCTATTCGTATCAGGAATATTTTATGGAATCGTGTTTTCGAAACATATGAGATATATGGTCCAGAACTGTAGCATATTTAAATTTCAAACTTGAATATTCAGTAGGAAGATATGTACATCATATCGAGTGAAAAATATATAATTTAATCTAGCATATACTTCAGAATAGACCGTACTAGAGGAGTAATTAACTTCAATAGTTAACTTCATTTAGTAGGTAGTTTTTTCTGACTAGGCCCACCACTCGTTCCCTGTTGCTCTTGTTGTGTAACCAGGATCAATAGCGGTAGCTACAAAGTGACCTTTTGATACGATCTCAGGGAGCCCAAGGGAAACGTTAGCATTGAGACATTCATATTAAAATAAAACACAATAATATCTATGGACGCTTTTTACAGTACGTCAACCTAGTCCCGTGGTAAGTTCTCGAGGTACTTGTGTTACTTATACCAGAGTGTTTAATACACACACCGGCATATTTAGCGGAACAAAAAAAAAGGTCCATAATTAAAAAAAAGGGTTTTATTTTAAAATCTACTTACTACACTTCTTTTGTTATTTAAAGTTTCATTTGTTTTACTTAAAATGAGATCACTTTATGAACAGATTTTGCGAGTATTTTTGAAAAATGGTACATTTTTGAACTTTTAACTTTTCATGTGACCGGGAAAAGTGAAATTAATATTAAAATAACAATTAATTAAATTAGAAAAATGGTGATTAATATCGAATATTTCCTCCACGTGCTCTTCTTAAAGTTTCTACACGTCTAGGTATACTGAGAATGATGTTATCGATGGTCTCCTGGGATAGTCTCCGCCATTCTTCAACTACGGCAATTCGCAGTTCACCCACGTTGGCAGGAGCTGGAATTCTGGACTTAACTTTTCTTTTCAGCAAGTCCTAAACGTAGAGCACCTTTGGGACTTTCTTTAGGTTTTGGGTTAGACCCTGAAGAGTGTGCCTTGAAATGATATTTTCTAAGTGCATCCCCCAAACACGAGACCATCGCTCGCTCGTAAAAAAAAAACCATCGTGAGGAAACCTGCATGCCTGATGAGATTGAAAGTCTTTGAAGGTACGTGAAGTTCACTAACCCGTACTGGGCCAGCGTGGTGAACTATTGGCCCATTACTCTCCTCCCCTGATTTCGAGGAGGAGACCCGTGTCCCACAGTGGGACATAAAACTTTAATAAAATAATATATCGCCTATAACTTTACTCGATATAAGGGCTATTTAACACTAGTATATAATTACCTAAATAACCCCAACAGCCACGCTAATGCGCGTTCAAACAAACTCTTTAGCTTTATATAATATAAGTAACTAGCGGAATCGACAGACGTTGTCCTGTGCGAATTAATCTGCACTTAGAAAACCAATTTTTCATATAAACCATTTTCAAATTCATTTGAACACATACAGTAAATTTTATCAAAATCCGTCCAGCTGTTTAGGAGTAGTTTAGCGATATACACACGGCAAATTATAAAATACAAATATAAGAAAAACCTCTTTTTTCTAAAATGTTGCTCCATTAAAATGAAGCTTAATATTTTGATTAAGCTCATGGGTATACCGAGGTTCTTCATTATATGGTTATTTAGGTTCGGATAATTAATGTTTGTCCAAATTAATAGCCTATTACAGTAGGAATAATTATCAAGATAAGGTTTTGAAGGCCGGCAATATTTGGAATATGATTCTAACGGGTTAAGTTTGATATTTGGGTTTAAACTATTATAATAATAAATATAATTTAATTTAATTTGTAATAAACATAACATTATTATTATTATAGTTTAGTTCGTAGAAAAAGACGTCCTTACGAGATTTTTCATTGATTGGTTTGCCTGTCTAGATTCTATGTTAAAATAAATACTAAAAAAGTAAAGTATCAACCCTTTATGTCCCACTCTGGCACGGGTCTCCTCCTCGAAATCAGGCGAGGAGGGTAATGGGCCCATAGTTTACCGCGCTGGCCCAGTGCGGGTTGGTAAACTTCACATACCTTCAAAGATTTTCAATCTCATCATGCATGCAGGTTTCCTCACGATGTTTTCCTTCATCGGTGAGCGAGCGATGTTCTTGTGTTTAGGTGCACTGAAAGAGAAGCCCATTTCATTTCAAGGCACACACAGGGGATCAGGATCGAACCCGGAACCTCTCGCATAAGAGGCCGAGTCAATCGCTCGCAAACACTAAGCTAGAATATAATTCCAATAATTATTTATTGTTGATTTTATAATTTTGTAATTACTTAACAAGTTTGTATCTTTAAGTAGTAAACAGTTACGTACTTATATATTTTTGCGACAAATAAATTTAAATTATATCATTCATTCCTGAAAAATAAATTCCACAGCTGCGTTTTTCTCACTCTTATTTACTTTGTTCGTAACAGAACAGAAAATAAATGCACTTGAACTTTTGACTTTATAATTCCATTCGAGGACAGCGAAGATCACTTACTATCCGATGCATTACCTTGTCGTTTTTAAAAGCTTTTTGCTGTATTGGAAATATTTCTACATTAAACTACAAAATTTTAATACACAACAGTTCATATTTCATAGATATTCTAAAAACTGACGTGTTAGACTAAAATAGAGGAGAAACGCCCGGTAGATTTAAAACATCTATATATTCATAATGAATCAAAATATTTAAAAAAAAATCTCTGAAATGAGACGAAAGGGGTATCGGGCCATAGGCCCAGTTGGTGAACTTCACATACCTTCAAAGACTTTTAATCTCATCAGGCATGCAGGTTTCCTCACGATGTTTTCCTTCACCGGTGAGCAAACGATGGTTTCTTGTTAAGGGTGCACTTAGAAATGTAGAAAAACTCATTTCGAGACGATAGAGATATCCGGGACGGATAAGAGGCAGATTCCACCCACCACTGGACCATCGTCGCCCAAAAAAAATATTTAACATCGAGAAACCAACAAACGTGGCGTTTTTCATCTAGCTTTGAATCACAAACTGTTTTACACCTAGTATTATCTACAAATTCTATGATAATTAAAGCTTTACTAGAGTCAGTTGCTAGTAAGTTGGTAATGCAGTAAATTTATAATGACAAACTCAGGCGGGGACCTTGTGGGCCCTGGAGACGTGACGCTACTCTGTCATACCTTTTGTATAATTTATGTTTGTAATCTTAATTAATACATCCTTTATTACATAGGTTCTTCATTTAATGGTTGTATGGAAAATGATTATCCGAGATTATAAGTAATAGCTTTTACTTTTTAAGTTAACATTGACAAACGAGCTACAAGTTAGTATCTATATCAAAATATTTTTAATTTACATAGGCCCAGAGTATCAAATGTAGTAAAAGGTGCACGGTTCGGGTCAGTCGTTTCCATGGAGAGGAACTGGCAATAAATTTCATGGTAACTCTTTTAAAATTATTATAGTGATATTATAGTAAGAACGTGGTATCCATTTGGAAATTCTATTAGCCCCTTCTCATAATTATTCAGAGTATGAGATCAAGCGGTGAATAAAATCGCGAGGAAACCTGCATGTCTGATTAGACTGAAAGTCTTTAAAGGTGTGTGAAGTTCACGAAACCGCAGTTGATGCATCGGTGAACTACAACCAAATATCCTTCTCTCATGATTTCAAGGGAAGACCTGTGACCAGCAGTGGGACGTAATATATGGATAATTTACTTATTTTACTTTACGGTAATATAAACGCCAATAATGACATATTACATGAAATGAATATTTACTAAAATAATATAAAAATTTTAAAAGCAAGTTTAGATTAATATATAAATACATAATAACATCAAATAATAATATAATATGGATCCATTCCTGAAAATAGGCATTGAAAGCAATAAACGCCAAGAAGACGAATTCTTTGCCACTCGCATACGGACCGGCCACTGCACGGATATTGTCCCAAATAGTTAAAGTCCGTCGTCCTCTAACTAAACGCAGCCTTCACTCTTGAAACACATGGGTCCATCAGCCATCCTTAAAGAAAATGTAAATATGCCAATAAAATTTGTCCAATAAGGCTTAAAAAATATTGTCAAGAATTTATTACACTTTCAAGAGTAATAAAAAAAGACGCTACTATTTTCGGGTTACTAACCGCCATCTATACAAAATGAAACAAACTATTATACTTTTTAGACATGAAGTGGAAAAACCTTCTAAGTATTTTACTTTACATCCGCAAGGTGGCACTATTTACTGAAACTCAATGTCTGGCACATCGAACAGACTTTGAAAGGGGTATTTACATTTTAAAGAATAACTTTCACATAAAATCATTCCATGGCATTACAATGGCTAAAAAATCCAATCATTCATAATATTTTTATCAAAAGTGAGTGAAGAATGAGAATAAGTTTTTATCAAAAAACATATCCTCATTATTCTCATAAGTTTAGCACATTAAGGTGAGGCTTCACAGTAACTCAAGGAAAGGTGTGCTAAGCATTTTTTTGCTAAAAAATGTCGATCAATACCTAGAGTATCAGTGGGTTCGATTGGAGAAAATCACTTACATTTTCTTGAAAGGCGAAGCTTCACAAACTTGTATAGCCTGTCCGTGCACCGCGGCGGAACTGCGCCATTAATGTGTGCTACGCCACTGTAAATGTATAGCATTGGTGCTGTCACACACTATAAAATGATTACTAACATAATACTATGTTACCATATCATGTCCATCTATGGTAAAACGATCTTATAATATTATGTTAAGCCTCATTCTTCTGCAAAGTTAATTAAAAGTCATAACGACAGATTCTAAAGTTTTTAAACTAAACATAACCTTAAATTAACTTCGAAGTTAACCTTAAAACAATTTGTTTAATTATAATTAAGCTGAATAGTTACAGGATCAAAAAACTAACACAAGCTAAGTAAGGAAGATTCCCGTCTGATTGATCCTATCCTACTGAAGTAGAAAATATAAAAGTTGTTTACATAACAAAACGATTTACACTAGACTCGACTCTTTACTCTACTACTGAATCAGAATAAATGTGTGTAATGTATTTAAATGTGAGCCGAACATTCACTACTTATACTTTACTTTAGAAGCGAAGTAATATTCATAAGGTCTTTGCTTCTTTTATCTATGCCAATTTATTTTAATTCCAGAATATAAACAAGATTTCTATTCTACTGCTTGGCACAGGTTTCCTCCTTGATATAGCACGAAGTCAATATTTGCTCATATGCTAGTTCAAACTGAAAAGGCTGCAAACTTTTATGGTAGCGCTAAGATATTAATCAAATCAGATATATAGATTTCAGGGAAGCCAAATACCAGTACTTATATTGCTCTAATAAGCGTGAGATGTTACAAAATTAAACACTATGTGGAAAAATCACAAATGCAGTGAATGGGCAACTCCACTCAACAATAGCGTTTCATTATAACCAAGCTTTCACTAATTAAATTACTGAAACATTCTAAGAAAGACAATGGGCGATTCTGCGTTGCTGCGTCGATAAGCAAAAATCGACATTAAATGACTTAATTCCACTAATAAGAGTTAATTTATTAATAATCAATATCTTTTTAGGGATTAAGATTGTGTAACATAATAATGAATAATACTAGACTATTCTGTGTTCTCTACAAAGTGCCATCTAGCGGAGGCATAGACAATTACTAAGATGGCTGAAACACTAGTTAATATAGTTTACCTTGTTAGCATGTCCGCTTTTGTTACTTCATTTGAAAGTTATACATAAGTTATACTAATTATTTTTGTATATTATACGTATCTGTAATATTCTAAAAAAATGATAGGTATAATATTAAAATGTGTAGAGAAGTGAGTAAAATGTAGAGTCCTGAAATAAGGTCGTTTTATAAATTTCAATAGTATTAATTTTTGCGATGATACCGTCGCTAGATAATGTTTGCTTGAACTAACCAGATGTCTCTATCAATATTTTAGATCACACTATCTTAATTCTTAATAAAACCTGTTTAGTCTCGTCTGAAACTAGCCACAGTGTTAAAAAGCGTTGTGAAATTGTGAATATTTAGCCTATAAATAAGAAAGCTAATGTTGTATTATTAGATGTCAAAATGGGGACCATATCGATGGTATATGGATGGTCATACCAAATGCTTATTACATCAGTAATAAGCATTTAGTCAATAGGTCCATGGTGGATACTGTTTTGTGACACGCATACAATCGCTTCTTCTTCTACTTAGAGGCAAATTAAGTACAGAACAGCTTATTTCCTGTTAGTTTGTCATGATCAACTTATTTCCTGTCAAATTGTCATGATTAAGATACGAATATTATCTAGTTTTAAAATTTAATTCACTCACGTCTCCACAAACTAAACTTTGCAGTTAAATTAGAAAATTTAATAAAATATTTTGACCGGTAATTATATCTTGGTAATTTATTAATTAGTAGTCTTACAGTATGTTTACTCGTTTATTATGTGCCCTGTGATATGCTCGTAACTTTCGTTCATGACATTTTTTTAATGTAAAACTGTGTAGCGAAGCATTGCAAGCTGCAAGCATGGCTGTAGTTTATTGAGTTCAAAACACAAAAGTTATATAATTTCAATAATGTTTATTTTTTCTAGTGATAATGACATTATTATGATAAGGTTATATAAGTGGTGGATTTTTATGAGTTGCCTAAAGACTTATAAAGGCTTTTTTCAATAAAGCCGGAAGAGTTCATTCCTGTATAAAGAGATTCTCTAAATAGTTTTTCTCCTGAGTTAAGCTCCAAGTATCTTTTCTACAATAAGTCTCCCCTTTTTACGTCCTCTATGTTGAATGGAACAAATAACAAGCAATTCTGTTTTCTTGTGAACGACGTGATTTCCAATAAGCGAATAATGATAAGAAATTATTTTATGAGATCAACTTTGATTTTTTCCTCCAAATTATTACCATTCAATAGTCTCTTTTACCGGTGAACATAGACCACTTTCAATAAACGTCAAGAATGATTTATTTTCCCAGACTATATCCCTCTCAAATTATAACGATTTCAAACGGGATATTTTCTTTTTCATTTTTAATTTCTCGATACTTGAAGGGACCGAACGAGTCTTTTATTTTTATTTATATTTATTTAAAAAATGCGTTCTTATGCAATTCCGAAATATCAAGTCTATAAAAATAAAAGTGTTAAGCCTAATAAATATAACTATAAAAAATTCCACTAAGTACATTGAAAACTTTTTACTTACACTTTATCCACTATTTATTTTGTATAATACGACAGTTACAATTTAGTCCAATAAATCCTACAAATATTAAAAAAGAAATTTCAAAATTGGACTGAATGGATTTTAATAAAACTTTAATATAACAAAGCTTATACTGTTCTAATCAACACATAGACTACAACTTTTTTTTACTACCACGGAAATGATACTAATTTGAAACTCTACATCTCCATAATCTCAACTTCAACTTACGCATAAAAATTAAGAGTTTGAGCACATATCGTAACCTCTATCTGAATAAGAAAATGCATATTTTAATATGAAATAAGTTTTTTTAATAAATCTTGGCGTTCATTAAAGGATGTCTCTGCTAAGCAGTAGATGGAAACGTGGATCATGATGGTAATTTTTTTTGGAGCAAATATAATTACGTAGTACCTCGACTTACACACACGTTTAAAATGCCATCTCCCCTTAGAGAGAATCTTTGGGGCTTTCTTTTTCTTTTTTGTCAACTATTCGACGACCTCTGTGGCTCAGTGGTCAGCGCGTTGGCGCACAAGCCGGAGGTAGCGGGTTCGAATCTCGCCAGGGAACACAAAAAAGTTTCTGTGTTCCTGGACCATGGATGTGTATTAAATATGTGTATTATATAATAAAAATCTTAAATATAAGTACTAATATAAAAAGTATTAAATAAATGTATTTCCGTTGTCTGGTACCCGTAACACAAGTCTCATCGAGAACTTAGCACGGGACCAGATTGACGTGGTGTAAAAGCGTCCATAGATATTATTATTATTATTATTAATTGTCAAAATGATTATTTTCAAGTTAAGAGACCTACGAGTAATGAAATGCTATAAATGATTCGCATGCAAGCCAGTAATCCGCTGTGGACAGGGCGTATTAACGCGTCCCATATTATTTCATATAGTGAAACTTTCCGCGGCTTAACACTAGTTTTTGAGGCTTAACCGGTGATTAAATTTATATTACATTTGTATGGTTTCAGGATTATTGGCGCTTGTGTGCGCTGGTGGCTTGTGGATTAGTTGTATATTAATATTTACTGGTAGCCAATTGTCAAAAATTACAAATACTTAATTAATTATATTGTTTGCTTTTATAATTGGAATGAGATTATTTTTTTGATAAAAATATGCTCACCATAATATTATGTTGAACTATAACTAATAAACGATCCGTCAAAATTTTTCAAACGAGAATATCCTTAAAAGGTAATGTAGTATTGTTTAACAAAACTAAAACCTGCTATGCTGCTATGTAGCTGAATTTCGCTGGCACGACCGGAGTGGTAATTTTCGCTAAAATGATACCGGCGTAAAGTGACAGCTATGCTGTCGTATTTTGTGGGTGGGTCACAACAGTTGCTTGTGCAGTTGTCTATAGGCTTCGGTAGTCACCATCAGGCTCCAACTGCTTGATTGTCTTCTTATAACATAAAAAAATCACTTATAATATATTACTTAAGAACAAACTAAGTACGTTTTATTTCTTGCTAGGTACTTATATTACAACTAAAGTAAGAGTTAGTGAAAACTTACATAATATTATAAGGGTCTGTTTCACAAAGTACCAGTAAAGTACCCTATAGCTATAGGACACATAAATTAATGACAGATGGATCTTCTAGTTAGTTTTGATTGGGTTTCACCATCATCTTCCCTATAAATTTATTTGGCAGATCCCTATTTGGCACTTACTGGTTAGTAGGCTTGGCAACCTCGCATTTCATAGTTCCATTTTACGATACATGTGTTTTAGAAAAACATTCCATGTTGTAAATATACATGAAAATATGTTTTTATAATTTTAATGTATGTATCATACCATCTTTATACCTTTTATTTACATAGACCTTGTATATAATGTTATCCCTTAATTAATAAACGATCAAAACACAATTTAAATTATTTTGTATATTACTGTTACCGGAACGTCAAATTGTCAAATGTCGTGAAGCTGTCAACCGCGTATATATCTGTCAACTAATTTATCTGACAGATGAATTTGCTAATGGCCAGTTGATCCGACCTATAGTTTACAGGGAACTTTATTAGCCAAATATTGCTATTTGTCAATTGTGAAACAAAAACGTTGTAGTTATGTGGTAAATATGTTGCAAATAGCTTAATTGGAACTTTATTAGGACATTGTGAAACAAATCCTAACAGTCTTAAATATCGTCAGTAGCGCGTGCAAAAGTGTTAGGAATTTGTGGTAATGATATTATATTTATTACTTTTCAAACAAATTTTTATATTTTTTGGATAGGCAATCTGGCTGGTAAGCCACGATCGTATTGTCAACGTCACTCATGGACATAAAAAAGTTCACCCGGGTAGATTAAGCAAGCCAATCATACCTTGCTTATCTCGAGATATATTTGTATATTTAGGTAAAAAAAAAGTAAAGTATCAACCCTTATAACATGTCCCACTGCTGGACACGGGTCCTCGAAATCAGGCGAGGGTTCAGTGAGCGACGATGGTCCTGTGGTGTCGATACGGCATCTTTTGCGCGAGGTTCCGGGTTCAATCCTGACCCATCCGTGTGTGCATTGAAATCGGTTTAAAAATTTCTAAGTGCACCCCAAACACGAGACCATAGTTCGCTCACCGGTGAAGGAAAACATCGTCAGGAAACCTGCATGCCTGATGGGATCGAAAGTCTTTGAAGGTATGTGAAATTCACCAACCCGCATTGGGCCAGCGCATCGGTGAACTATGGCCCGTTTATCCTCGCCTGATTTATATTTAGGTATTTGTGCGAATAATCACATAAATTCTAAAATACAGCAAAATTGTTTTAGAAGGAGGCAAAATTATGGTGATCATGAAAACAGATAAACGACAGAGTACTCCTCCCATCAGAGATCTACAATATTGAATGTGTGTAATGAATGAATGACTACACTAAGGGCCTGTTTCACAATCTCCAGATAAGTTCCGAATAGGCTATCGGCAACATATTTGACAGATATTTGACAGATACTCCATACTCTATCTGTAAATATGTTGCTACAGCTACGGGCTGCCCATCTCGGAAATTCTAGAACGCTCCCGGAGATCTACGCCGACGTCAAGAGACTGCTAGCTTTTTTGCGGGAGCTTAACTGGCAGTAGGGAGTGCTTCAGGCTCACAGCACGCAAAATAGGAGCAAAAACGTCGAGTTGCGGAAACCAGCCTGACCTCAAGTAACAAGTAGCTTATTCGGAACTTATCTGGAGATTGTGAAACAGGCCCTAAATATTGCACACGAGAATGAATATAAACAGAATAACATTAATTTCCCAGCAATTATTGGCATGGAAGTTATTTGAACGAAATTACTATCGGTAAATAATGAGACCATGTGATTTTATCTCGATAATTCCCAATAATGATATTCGGTAGCAGATTATTTGATGAACAAATCAAAATAACAGTGTTGATTCAGATTACGGGTTTTACGTTCCATTTGATAGCTGAAATTCCTTTTTCCCGTCTACATTGCTTAGGTTTTTTGGATCTATAACAATTCCATTATGAAAATATTTAGTTGAACGTACTAATGTATTTTATGGCATAGGACGACATAAGAGAAGTCGGAGGCTTTAATTAACTACCGACGTACAAAAGGAAACTATGCAGATGCGTTCTCCGGATTCACTTAATCCCCCAATGGGCCACCAGCAACTTATAAACCGTACGAATTGTGACAACATAGCTGTCTCTTTACACTGGTGTTGAAAGTTTTAAGCCTTTGTAGGCGATACCACACTGACCGTATCGTCTGCAAGTAAGTTCTAACAGAGTAGCAAGGCTCAAACCTCTTTCGTTAATTGGAGACACTGCCCAATTGCTTGGTGGAGATAAGTGGTAGGAAATATTCGACCTGTTTTTTGTTCCAAAACACAACATCTCCTTCAAGAAAAAAAATCGAAAGTAAAAAAAAAAAATCATTATTACCAACCGAAAAACTTCAAAAATCTATGCAGATTTGTGATTTTCAGCCTTTGTGATGAAATACTTGAGTAAAATACTAATGTCAGAAATCCTATCTTGGTGTTCATCCCCTATGTCCCGTACTGAAAAGAAAAATGAAGAAAATAAATATGGAATTGACAATTTGGGATGATAATCTCCATAATGAGCGGCAGAGCCCGGATGATTCATGTTTTGGCACTATCAACAGAAGCTTTTGCCGTGCAGGGAACAGTGGTCTTCTGACTAGAATATAAACCGTCAATGTAGGAATTTGTGAATGTGCAAGAATAGAGTATGAAGAAAAAAAAAGAAAGTGTAGGAATGGCTCATCAATAGGGAAAAAAGAGGGCAACGCATCTTCATACCCTTTGGATGTGCGGATAGCTGGGCGTCAGTGGTTTACCGTTTATTTCCCACTGCTGGGCACGGGTCTGCTCCTCGAAATCAGGCAAGGAGGGTAATGGGCCATAGTTCACCGTTGCGCTGGTTCAATGCGGGTTGGTGAAATTCACATACCTTCAAAGAATTTCAATCTCATCAAGCATGCAGGTTTCCTAACGATGGTTTCCTTCACTAGTGAGCGAGGTATGGTCTCGTGTTTGGAATGCACTTAGAAATTTAGTAAAAACCCATTTTAAGGCACACACGATCCGGATCGAACCCGGAACCTCTCACATAAGAGGCCAAGTCTATCCACCACTGGATCATCGTCGTTCTTCTTTTTAAATAAAAGATGTAACAGCTGACATGACTTAAAACAAGCAATTTTACCACTCCCATCCAATTACTGTAATATTGATCGAGTACATTTAGCCGAGTGCATTTTTGTGCATTGGCAGGATTCCCAATCCGGTCCCCACGTCATGTCTATTTAAATAGTGAAAACAAAATTTATTAAGGCAATTCGCATTCCCCTGATTAAATGACTAGTTTTTTTCCATTTGATTTGTGTATTTGCTCTTTTGGATTTATGTTTGGGGTACTTGATTTGTTATATATCTGTGTACCGATTAGACACGTTTTGCGTCTCTGAAAAGCTTTTTACTTGTGATAAAATTATTTTTGAAACAAGGAAGAAATGGTCAATATATACACAATGAAGTCTCTGCGAGATAGTCACGTGCTATACGAGCTATACTGCTGCAGCTACTGCTATTTTTTGCAGCAAGTGCTATACAAGAATACCACTGAAGTAACATGAAGAGAGTTTGCTCTGCCTAAAGTTTCATTACAATGGGTTAATAAGATTCAAAGATAAAAAAATATTAATATTCGTGAATTATTTTTCCATATTTTACGTAATATCTCTTATTTTTTATGTCTAACATAATATATCATGTCTTATAAACCTTTTGTACGCACGTCAAAAACAACAGGAACAGGAGATTGAGTTCTTTTTGATTGTAAATATCGTTTCTCGGTCGTTAATTAGTCAATTTATGTCTTTGGTCAATGGTTATAAATTATTGGATGATGATGATGATGATGATAACGGTGGTAATGATGATGATGATAACGGTGGTGATGAGGATAATGATGAAGATGATGATGATGATACAGTACATTTCTTACGATAAAATACTAAAGCAGAGTCGTGCACTATTTTGCATTTCCGGCTTACCGCTCTCTCGGAAAGATACGCTTCTTCCCTAGAACTGTCACAGTGGAAGGCTTTTAAAGTTAGCGGCCATCTTGGTTTGGATTTGAAACGTCGCGTGCAACTTTTGTGCATAAATCAACCCTGTGCATTAAAACATTGCTTCATTTCGGTCTCCGGTTCAAATACTGTATATTCAAATAGTTGGATGTTTTAGTTCGTCTGTGGTTTACTTTAAATTTGAGCAAGATTATTAACTTGAAATGGTGCTTTAATATCTGATTATATTTTTGAAGCAAAAACTTGCTTTGGTTGCAAATAACATTTTTATAGGCTGTGAATGAGGCTGACTGTGTTGAGCGTAGCCGAGCGAAGATACACGCTGCTTTTCACTTCTGGTTTTTACTTCATTTTTTTATTTAATGTCTTCGTATACTTTTTTGTCAGTTTTTTATGTTAGCTGTATAGGGTAAACTGGCAGGTGGTACGTGATGGTAAGTGGTCGACATCGCCTATGAGCTACTATATGCTAAGTCTCGGTGCCAGTAATTACATTGCTTGCTAGCTCTTTTCTCTCTTCTTTCCATGTTAAAATATGTTAGCCCTACTGAGACATAAGCTGGTAAATATCTGAGACATTATACAGCATGTCTTACCCTTAATTCCGAAATACAGAGCTAATTCACGGGAGCAAATCCGGATCAGGGTTTTGTTAATAATGTCACTTTGTAACATTGTAAGTAGGTCAGCGGGTCGAGTGGTCAGGTTATTGTTCATATTGCATGTGGTTGCGGGTTCGATTCCCGCCAAGTGAAAGTTGTACGATGAATATAGAATATAGATGTCTGCATCGACTCATAGGCGTGTATATTATATTTATATAAATTACCTTTATTTATTTCCGTTCCTAGTTTCTATAAAACAAGTTCTATGAACTTACCACGGGGCTGTGTTAACGTGGTGTAATTGATATAATATTTTTAATTTTTTTTTACAACTCCCTCAATATTCTTGAAGGGGATTTATTAGTTAAATACTATGTCAAAATTCAAATCAAAGATGGCCGCTACTACAAAATGGCGCAATATATTCGTGTGGTCTTTTTTCAGTTTTAATTATGCATAACTTTATACATTGTTACCTATCACCACAAAATATCCTTATCCAATATACAAAGCTCGGATCGTTATAAAGTTTTCCATTAAAAATGTTCCTCAGCATAATTATAACTATAAAACTTATTTAGCATCACAAAGTAAAAAGTGAGACGTTTAAAAGTTTGAAATTAATACCCGCTTAGATAAAGGCCTGTTGCGGGTAGTTGATGCTAAAACTTCAACGTGCCTGATAATTGAAAATGGCTCTTTAAACCTGGAAATACGTTTTATATTGTGTTAATCCATGGATTTGTGCATTAACAAGCTTTTAAATTTGTTAAGCCGTATAATAATTATTGAGTTGGCAATAATAGCTGTAAAGGATTCAATGGTATCGTTGGTTTACGGAATAAAAGTACGTATGTTCCCTCTAAGCGTTTATTCAGAAGTCTCTAGAACTGTCAGATTTATTCTATATATTACTTTTAAAATTAAACAAATATAAAAACGGCCAGCATGGTAAATAAATATGATATATAAAAACTTTATGCACTAATATGCCTCAACATACCCCCGGGCGTTGAAAGCGTTGCTTTCAACAGAATTATTAGAATCAAATAGGGGCATATCTTGCTAAAGGATCTTCCGATGACTCCGGTGGAGCAATGACGTCGGCAGCACGACTGATGTCATCAGAACTGGATACTGTGCTTCATGCGGCCTAATTTCCACTTCAAAGGTGAATGGTTGTCTTCTTTTTGAAGAACTAGAGTATTAATATTTAACGGGTCCTTACGAGCAAACCATTTTATCTTCTGTTGAAGTTCGGAACATACTCCTTGCATCATCTTGCTCAAGTGTAGGTGGAGTTGTCCGATGCTCTGGATCCTCGTTAACTATGTGGAAGAATGGCTCGTAATGTTCTGTGATGGCAGTAACGTGAGAGGCCGTCCAATTAATAATGACCAGGAGTGAGTGTACCTCAGTAATCTTGAATTTGAACCTCCTTAATTCGTGATAACAATTTAGATTACAATTTCCCAACACTCTTTTAGTGATATATATATTGTTGATTTTACACCAGCCTCCCACAATCCACCGAAATGAGGTGAATATGCCAGAAAAATATGAAAGTTTATGCCATCATTGACTGTGGTTTCCAACAATTGTATTATTATTATTTAATTAACTAATTAAAATCTGAGAAAACTTATTATATGTACCTACAAATGAGGTACCCTTGTCTGAAAACAAACTGATAGGCTTACCACGGCCTGACATAAACATACACATAGCGGACTGAAATTTGCCACTAATCACGTCAGTTATTAGTTCAAGGTGGATCGTCTCAGTAGCAAAACAAATAAATATAATTATGTATACCTTCATGAGTCTACAACCTCGTCCCTGGTGACTAGCAGACATCATAGGCCCTGCATGGTCAATGCCTACATTTTGAAAAGGGTAACTAGGTGTAACTCCAATCGACTGCATCGCACGCATTGAAGGAAATATACTCTTGCTAAAGAGTGACCACCTAACAGCCAGTACATCTCGCGGATGGAGGCTAATAAAAGTTACATTTCTGCGTGCACGAGTTTAATATGCTCAAAACAATATATCAATTTAATGAAATGATGTGTGGACTGTATTAACATAGAATATTACTGAGCATAAGATTAATAATTAGAGTGAGCTAATCACCCCCAGCACGCATGATGTTATTTTCATCTAGAAAAACATTGAATATTATTAAATAACCTTTTTTTTAATTAAGTGGTAACAATTAATACCCTGAAATAATCGACTTTAATATAACTTAATTAATGATATGAGAAGTATATTCAATTCTTCCCTTGTAATAGAACTATCGATCCTTACCTTACTTTTGCATGTATGAATAAACTTTAAAACATAAGCAAATTATTGGTTTAATTGTTATAAATTAGAAAAACGAATAATGGATCTGTTTGTATCTACCGAATTTAAAATTGAATAAAATATGACTACCTGACGAGTTACAGGTAGATTGTTGATAACTCCAGGTTTGGATGGTCAGTCGCATAAATGACTCTGTACAAATACAGGACTTGACCACTAAAATTATAATAATTAAAAACAGCCTATAGCTCTTTGAAATGAGTCACCTAATAACTGGTGATATTCCTTTATAGGAATTTTAACATAAAATAGTCTATCCTCTGACCTAACTGTGTTATTATTATTAATATGATCCTCACATGATTTCTCTTCTTGAGAATAATGAGATGACTGACGGTCAACTCCTTTGAGTTGCCAAAACCGCATGAGTTGGGTTTGTGTGTCATCATCATCAGTGTGGGTACGGGAGATCACCCGTGAGAAATGACATCTAGTATCAGTAGGGGTAGACTTAAAATTGGAATTAATTGTTCCAGATATTATCCAACCTAGCCTTGTTTCATACAGTGCGGGTTGGCCTTTACCTAGATCTAGTCTTTGCGATCCTAAAACATCCCAAAAGACGTCAGCACCTAAAATTAAATCGATTTTCGAAGGGCTGTGAAAACATGGATCTGCCAAAGAAATATTAAATGGTAAACGTAAGTTAGAAATATTTATTTCTTTAGCCGGAACTTTATCAGTGATGGTCGGCAAAATTAAACATTTAATATTTGTTGTAAATTGTTCATTTAGAGATTGAACTTTTACGTTACACATTTTATTTACCTCAGTCATCGAATTATTAATACCAAGAACCGATTTATTAATGTCCTTATAAGGCAAATTTAATTTTTCATACATTTGTTGTGACATAATGCATGATGTACTTCCGCTGTCTAATATGGCACGAGCTATGTGTTTTCGTTGTTGAGAATCATACAACGTAACGAGTGCGGTGGACAGGAGTACTTCACTATCATTGTGTGTGTCACTAGTCGATGTAACACTCGCTGACAGTGCCACCTCCCCGTTCAGACAGCCAGGCACTGACGGAGTCGAGGCATGCGTTGACGGCTCATGATGCTGATCTGGAGTCAATGTAGTTCCAGTTATCGCATGCCTAGATTTGAAATCAGCGATGTGAATTAAAGTATTGTGATTACGTTTACAAATCTTACAACCTGATTTTTTACATGAATTAGCAAAATGACCGCTTCGTAAACAGTTAAAACATAACTTGTACTTAGGTAATAATCCTAACCTTTCTTCATTGCTCAATGCAAGAAACTGTGAACAGTCGCTCAAATAATGTTGGCCGTTACATTCCGGACACAACTTTGACGATATATTATTATTATGACTTATTGTATTGTCAACACGCTGGACTGATACCAGTGTTTTTAAGTTTGAGCTATGTTTTCTAGACTGAGCCAAATTATGATTACTAATACGAGACATTTCTAGGGTCTCAATGAAGTCGGCATGACGGCGAAGAAATCCCATAAAAAACTTAAAAGTTAAAGGCTGATCCTTACCTAAACCTCCCTTACACTCTTCCCAATCACGATAAGTCTTAGAGTCTAACTTATGTGTAATAATATAAATGAGAAGAGTGTCCCAGTGTGTGGTAGGCTCGCCGAGGGTTTCCAACGCTCTTAAGTTTTTATTAACTTGATCTATGAGTCGTTTTAATGTAACGGAAGACTCCCTTGTGATCGGTTCAATGTTGAATAATGCAGACAAATGATTGTGTATTAATACACTTTTATTGTCAAACCGATCGCATAAGAGATTCCATGCGACTTCATAATTACTGGCAGAGAACCCAACTGACTGTATCACGACTGCTGCTGACCCTTCTAATGATGCTCGTAAATAATGAAATTTATTAATGGTATCTATGTCATCATTGTTATGAATGAGACTCATGAAGGTATCATGAAATTCCAACCAATTATCGTACGATCCGCTGAACTTGGGTAACTGTATAGTGGGCAGCCTTACTGGTACATTTCGGGAATGTGAACCTTTATCACTAGCATTGTCGAAATTAATTAATTTTTCATATTCGTGCACTATGTCTTGAGCCCTTGCAAGAGTACGATAGTAATAAGATTCGAACTTTACTCTATCATCTAACAAGGAACTGGGTTCATCGGATTCACACTCCAGCGCCAATTGTACCTCATCGTATTTATCATATAACAGGTTTACCTTATTCAATCGCAACTGCAACTCACTTACATCAGCTGATCTCATTAACGACACATTTAATGCATCTAAATAGTTGGAAAACGCAGTCAATTGTCCCTTATAACTGGCTCGTCTTTTAAGTAGCTTTGGTTCCTCTCTTTCTGTCATTGTAAGGGGCTGATGTAACTAATCAACCTGAAATTTTACAATTAACAACTTTATTCCTTTCGTGACCTCTGAGTTATATTTTAGTTTGTGAGAAAAATTAACTATGTGCCTATCTAACTATGAATTATACCTAACTTGTAAATATTTAATTATACCTAAACACCGTAATAACGTCCTTAAAGGCTCAAATGTTATTTTTCAACATCAATTTAAAGTATTTAGTTATATAAGCTAGGCATATCTTAATAAACAAATGAATTCTTATTTGTTATGTAGCTAGGCAACAGTCTTAATAAACAAATGACTACTCACAAGCAATCTATATATTTTACGTATCTGTACGATTAGAAAGGAACAAATAAATAATTAGTTTACAATCAATTTATTAAATACTAACCTTAATTTCCGTAATACTAATTATTACTTAATACCTAACAATACCTGAAGAGTGATGGGTTAAATAATTAAATCACGAAAATAATTGAATAGTGCGATATCAGCTTCGCCCTTGACGAACGGTGACCATCAGCTTTGTCCCTGACGCCGCCGCTCAGCAATTATCTTTATTTTATTTAATAAACCGTGATATTTCCGTCTCCTCTTCTTGAATCCTTAATTAATGAATGGTTATATTCCATCCGGCTCGTTCTTGGACCATGTAAAGGATTCAATGGTATCGTAGGTTTACGGAATGAAAGTACGTGTGTTCCCTCTAAGCGTTTATTCAGAAGCCTCTAGAACTGTCAGATTTATTCTATATATTACTTTTAAAATTAAACAAATATAAAAACGGCCAGCATGGTAAATAAATATGATATATAAAAACTTTATGCACTAATATGCCTCAACAATAGCTGTTAAGCTGGAATATTAACTAATTATGTATTATTTTGTCTAATGGAGACAACCGAACAGTCGTAGTCGTAGATTGAGTATTAGATCAGAGCTTTACAATAACTCATAGATAATATACATATTCAGGTATATTATTTGCACTATGCAGATATTTGTAGACATTGAATTTATTTCTCCGTGCTGCATTGCAGCTGGGCATCACCTGGCTGCTGTCTTTTTCTTGACTTTGTTAGTCACTACAATCCTGTACAGCTGTCTCCCGCTTTGAATGAGGAGGAGAACTGGAATATTTCCTACTCCTCCTGAAATCTTCTGATTAATTTTGTTGCGGGTCCCATAGCGGTATAGTATCCTCCGGGCTCCCAGAGATCGTATTAAAGGGTCATTTGGTGGTTGCCGCTGTCGATCCTGGCTGTATAGTAGTTGCAGCGGTGGAACGAGTGGTGGGCGAAGCCCGATTAAAAAACGCCTCATCAGGCATGCCTCCTCACGATGTTTTCCTGCACCAGCGAGCAAGCGATTTTTGCATGTACATGTGTTTGGAGACATTCCAAGCCACCGTTTCACACACACGTTTTCACAAGTTAGGATCAAACTTCTTCACTTCATAGAATGAACATTCTGGATCAAACTTTGGGACATAATTTTTGTCTCTAGCTTAAAAACTGCTAACACATTTACTAGCAGGGAAGGAATACGGATTCTCCGTGGTTTTTATGTTTGTCTAGCTGTTGCCCGCAGCTTCGCCTGTGTTGACTAAGATTTACAACGGCATCTATATATAGTATAGCAGCGCCTCGCGTTCCCGTGGGAGTAAGGCGATAAATTATAGCCAATGTGTAAATCTGATGTATAAGCTATATTATTATGAAGTTTCATCAAAATCCATTCAGCAGTTTTTACGTGAAAGAGTAACAAACATCTTTACAAACTTTCGCATTTATAATATTAGTAGGATTTTACATTCGCATAATCGATACATAAATGTTCCACTGATGGTTTCCTCGAAATGACTCGAGGAGATATGATGACGATACAAAAACGTAATTTCACGAAGAAAATAACATCTAGAAATGAATGTAGTATTTGATGGAGTCGTTACACTTTTTATTGTGAAACTTTTATCGTTTACATAAATATTCATTACATACTTTTATTGCTGTTTGGTATTAATGCTTTTTATTACAAACTAGCTGCTTCCCGCGGCTTCGCCCACGATGACTAACATTTATGAACATACTCGGACTGATGATTATGATCATTTTTATAGCCTACTAGTAGCGACACGCGGTTTTACCCGTCTTACTCCCGTCGGAGTAAGGAGATAAATTATAGGCTTTGTGTTATTCTGACGTATAAGGTATATTTTTGTAGAGTTTCATAAAAATCCATTCTGTAGTTTTTACGTGAAATATTAACAATCATCTATCCATCCACAAATTTTTGCGTTCGCAATATTACCAGAAAATAGTCTTTGTTTCATCAGCTATCTGCTAGTAAAAGTCCTGTCAAAATCAGCCCAGATGTTTAAGAGATTAGCCAATAACAGACAGACACAAAAATTTTGAAGAATTGTAAAGAAATTTGGAGTATAATATACCGTTTACACATCCATATTTTGTTCTTAAAAACTGGTTAACATAATAATGTAATATTTATATTAAATAATTTTAATATTACAATCAAACTTCGAAATTTTATTTATATTGTATGGATATCTTTTAAAAAAATGTCTAATTATCTGCACTAACTGTAGCCAGTCACTGAACCTAGACCAGACGTCACAATTATTTGATAAAACACTTTAAGCAGCAGTCCGAAATCTTTCGCAAAACCACTTCATATAATTCATTATATTCATAAATATCGTTTTACATGAAAGCCTGAGAGTAAAATCGCCTCTTGACATTCTTCATTCTACACTTAGTGGGTACAATGGCGATGTATTACAAGAGTCATTATCAGAAGTTACTTTTTTGGGGTTCCGTTTCAAAATATGACAAAACGGAACCCTGGACACGTTTTCAATCTGTCTATTTGTTGGTGTGTTCAAAAAATTACAAGAAGTGAGATTCCACAAAACAACTAAAGGAAATTTATTTCCTTCCTTCTCCACCACTGGTGGACACAAAAACTGCCTAGAATTTAATTTACATCCACTTTAATTGGGCACGTCCGATGAGGCATTAAGGGCACAAGGGCCATTAGCATAGTTCCACCCGAAAAAAATCAAAGACTCTTAGTTGGAGAATCACTTTACACATTTCGTCTTCTTAATTGTAACCACACTAAAACTCTCCGTCATCAGCATAACAATTACCTCTTCAGAGATATCACCATCATCATCATCAGCCTTTTTCTATTCACTGCTGAACATAAACCTCTCAATGAACGCCAAGACAACGCCCTTGCTATTTACATCCAATATGGACTGACTGATTCAGCGTCATCATCATCATCATCACTACCACCACCGTCATCATCATCATCATCATCCTCATCATCACCATCATCAACCTTTATCCGTCCATTGCTAATTCAGTTCCCGACTTTATTATGTTGGAAATAAGGTTGCATAATCATTACAGTTACTGAACGCTGTGTTTTATCTGACGATGGCCTGAGTTAGTGCTGCAGTTTATTTAGGTTCAGCTAATCTAAATTACTCTACGCTGTAAATCCACCAACCCAATTTATCTTTCACGCCATTTCAAAGCCACCGCTCAGCGAGAAACGTGACAAGATTAACGGATACTTGTTTTACTAAAAACTACTAAGTAAAGTTCGCTTCTACCAAGTATTAGTACTTGGTTAGTAAGGTCGTTTTCCAAATTTAAAAAAACTACGATTGTCTTCTGAAATAATTCAAATTTAATGTTTATAACACAATTTCGAATTAAAACATATCAGACAAACATCCCTACTTAATTATATAAATGCGAATGTAAGTTCTTTTGTTACCTTTTCACGCAAAAACAAATAAAACGATTATCAAGAAACTTTGTACACATATTTTTCGAGGTATTAGACGTAACATAATATTATGATACTTAATATTTTGATAACGCGGGCGAAGTAGCGGAAAACGGCTTCTAATATAAAAAAAAAATACAAAAATTATGGTTTGAGATTCAGAATGCATTACACAAAAAAAGAGATATAACTTGAGAGTGGCTCTTACGCTATTTCTTGATCCGGAAAGATCCAGTAAGAGTACCCGGTCTTATGCAACCAACTTAATGTTGACTTTTATTTCTATACAATTTTATTTTGAATTTAAAGCGTACAATTTTTTCTTCATCATCATCATCATCATCAGCTTTTATCCGGCCACTGCTGAATATAGGCCTCCCTCAATGAACTCCAAGACGACCGATCCCTTGCCACTCGCATCCAACGAGGACCTGCCACTGCACGGAGATCGTCTTCCCATCTGGTTACTGGTTGACCTCAATATCTATACAATTTCTATAAAATAAAATCTATACAATTTCTTGTATGTTCAAAAATAATATAGAAACAGTTATAAAGGTGCCCAAATTTCAAACAAAATTGTTACATATCTCCAGTAGCGAACTAATTAGGGAGTAGAATCAGAGTTGGACTCGATCTTGAGCTCTAGTCATTTTGTTGTATTTTTTTTATGTTAGTCAAAAACGCAAACGGGCAGACGGTCCATCGAAAGGCAACATTAAAAAAAATATATTTTAACATAATACAATGCAGTGGAAGTTTTATTACATTTCTATACAGAACACACCATTCGACTGAAAACGGTAGATAGTATTACTACAGGAATTCTTTTCCCTATACGGAAAAGGAATTTATGCCTGTGCCTGCTTTATAGAATCCTTCGAACTCGATAACATTCGCAGATTACCTTATCAAGTTCTTTTTTTAAATCTCTAAAAACAAAAATCTTATTACAGCATACTTTTACATCCAGTGCACTAAAATGGCGGAAACTAAACTTTACGACTGCGAATAAAAAGTTGGTAATGAAAAATCGAACTGGTGGTAATTGTGAGAGAATACCGCAATAAAAGTACGGAGATCAATAGCGTTAATTAGGAGTTGGCGTTCGCGACTATGGAGTGGCGTTCTGTTAGCTGAACTTTTTTTACAGATGTCGTTCTCGGGTTGAAAGTATCGATAAATTTTATCGATTGTAAATCATATTATAGTCGATATAATATTATATCTATAAGGTTACAAGCACTACGATCATCCTACTAATATTATAAACGTGAAAGTGTGTATAGCTGGATGGATGTTTGTTACTTTTCACGTAAAAATTACTGAATCGATTTTGATGAAACTTTACAATAATATAGCTTATACATCAGAATAACATAGGCTATAATTTATTAATTCCTTACTTCCAAGGGAACTTGAAGTGCGCGGGTGAAATCGCGGGGCGCTGCTAGTATTTATTATCGTGTTACGTTTATATGCACTGTACGTTTATAAAATATTTAGTTGCTGATAATAAAGCATACAAAATGAATTATAGTATAGAAACTGCTATAGCTGGAAATTTCTCTGATTTTAGGAACCCTAAATGTAAGATTATTCAAACCTGTCAAAGATGTAAAATTCGTTTGTCAACAAGTCACTGGTCTATAGATTTCACGTTCCGTATTAAAAAAATGAAATTACACTAGAGAAAAAAACAATGTCCGTCGGACTAATACGTTTGATGGCAGAAGTTAGTGCGATGCATTTAGGAATGGAGTTTTCAAACGGCATATTTAATGGTGCACCGCTGTGGTCTGGCCCGAAGATAAAAGCCACTACAATGTTACTAAGGTTCCACTTTGTAATAGAAAATTAGTAATCGTTGATTACTATTCAGATAGATCAAAGATAGTCTAGTGGAAATGGAAGAAAGAAAGAGAAATAATTAAATGGACTTCTTGAGTGATAGAGTCGGGGTTGGAACCTGACTCCCTGTGGTGCCTTGAAATATGTATTTCTAAATTTCTAAGTACATCCTATATACGAGACACCTCTTGCTCACCGGTGGGGGAAAACATCGCAGGGAAACCTGTCTCATGGAGGCTAATGATATTAGAGTCCAGTAAAAATGATTGCCCAATAATCTCCTCGCCTGATTTCAAGGTGGGAGACTCGTGCCCAGCAGTGGGATATATCATGCTTTACCAGCAATCAGGGTCAAACATGAACATAATTGAGATCATATTATTATTATAGATATAGTGCAGGCAAAGGCAAAACATAATGCGTTTGATGATGTCGTAAGATGATGATAATCAGTACGCCTTCTACCCTAGTCTTCGTTGCGAAACACAGCAAAGCTGTTCCCATAAAACAGTGTTGTTAAACTTTTTTTACTACACGACCTAGGTATATATATTTGTGACCTTTATAGGCCCTACCCTAGGTATATAATTATGGATTAGAAACGAAGGAATCATGGTATTAAGCCATATTTTTATATCGCAACAAATATTTTTGAACCATTATTTTTTCTTTAAAGACTGCCCTTATGTGATTGCCCAAAGGATCACGACACAATTCTGCTCTAAATAAATAGGCAGGATAATCAAATGCTACCAACATATTTATGCATGTGGCAAAACACATGCATACATCTTTCAGTAAATCAATTATAATCTTATCTTGAATTAAAAAGTAAAGTAGCCATATTATATTACGAGTATATTGATGCACTGGCTGGTTTTTCAATGAAATACTCGTTACGGCTTCATAATTTATTTAGGCAACCTTATTAGGTGATGGTAGGCAGACGACTGCTCGCACAGGAGGGTCGTCTGTCCTCGTACATACGTATTACAATGTTACAATCTACAACGCTGACAATGCACTCTAATACAGCGAAATATATTTATATTAAAAGGGTGTGGGCTTGTGTGTATATCGCTAATAATGTACGCTACAAGTATATCCCCGCTGGCCACGGGTCTCCTCCTCGAAATCAGGTGAGGAGGGTAACAGGCCCATAGTTCACTGAAGCGCTAGCCCAATGTAGGCTTGTGAACGTCACACACCTTCAAAGACTTTAAACTAATCGGGCATGCAGGCTTCCTCACGATGTTTTCCTTCATCGATAAGACAGTGATGATTTCGTGTTAAGAGTGCACTTAGAAATTTATAAAAACTCATATCAAAGTACCACGTGAGTGTGTGGCGGAGTCAGGATCAAACCCGGCCCTTTCGCTTAAGAGGCCTTTACCCACTGGACCACCGTCACTCATTTATTATTATTACCTTGTCTGTTAAAATTATCTTTATGTACATCCGTTAGTACAAAGATATCTCCTCATGTCTCTTTCAATCTAGATAACAGTAACTTCGCAAGCCTTCGCCGAGACAGCTTCCGAGTACTAAACGATCAGAAACAACTAGAATCTAGAACTAGGACAGATAAAATGGAACACAGATAACTTATTTTTTAATGCATCGTATAATTTATATAGATGCCATCATTTTAGACATAGGTGAGTCACATTGTTAAGTTAGTTATAAAGAAGAAGGAGAAGTGAAAACATCGCGCCAAAAGTCATCTCCTTTCATGTCATTTATGTCATATTCACGTAAGCTATGTGCTGATATTTATATATTTTTTTTAACTTAATTATATCATGCTTATATTAATTTTACAAGCAAATTTAAATTTATTTTCATTAAATGTGGTAAATCTACAGATGTAGGAGTAAGCAAGCGAGCACATTTATTTAAGGCTTACAAACTATAAAATTGTAAAATGTTTTAAAAACATGATTTGTAAGAAAAATCTTTTTCACGTATTCTAGGTAGTAAAGAGTCAGAGATGAATTTTCCAAATGTTAACCTAAAATTTCCATGTCGATAATTTATGTACATCACTACGTCGAATGGTTCGAAGTCACCAATTACTATCAATTTTTTTGATCGACTGACTTTTAGTTTTTTCTGCATTTTCAAGCCCGATTCGCTTCTCATTCAGTGCCATTTAACAAACTTTTTTTATAATATAAGTGCCGGGACATTGTCATTTTATTTTAATTTGCGATTAAATAAGGGAACTTCTCTTTCAGTAAAACGATTCGACATGGATGTTATTTTTTTGCATTGAAATTGTTGTAACACTATCATCTAATCATTACTTTTCACGTTCAACTATTGAATATTGGCCCTTATCAATAAACGCCAGCACGATCGACAATTGGCACTGCACATATATTTTTGTCAATGGCTGGTAGTAATAGTCTTATTGAAGTGAAACTTCTTTAGAATCGTTGTGATTTCAAACCGGATGCAACGGAAAAAACGACAGGTAAGAGACACAAATACAAAAGAGCGAGAGAGCAAATGTCGGTGTGTATATTGCACACTGTTTTAATACTTACTTGTATTTGAGCATTTAACATGTGTTTCACTTCTATCACGTGTGAATCACACACACACACACACACACACACACACACCATTTTTCTATCTTATGTTTCGTTATTTAATACTCAAAATTAAAAGAATTACTTCTAGTGGTAAAGGACGTTCTGGACGTTCACTGAGGGAGGTTTCCTTAATCAGTCGATTATGATAATGATGACAATGAAGTACAAAATGTATGATTTTATGAAATTTCACAATGAAAAGATTAACGCTGATTTGTCAAACCAATAATTGCAACAAATTAAAACAACCAAAAAAAAAGAGCGATGACTGCTTTGCAATCAAAAAATCTCAAAGTTGCTTTAGAAGCTAATTATTCTTTTGTTTTACATTTTACGGGAAATGAAAAAATCACTTTTTTAATGACATTCAATCAATTATAGTAACGAAGTACGCAGTGCACAAGTCAATAAGAATCTTCGAAATAGGTTATCTAAATACAAGATGATGATAATTACTTAGCAGGAACCGCTAAGACTTATCTGGAATCGGATGTAAGGGTAATTCAAGACAAGGTTGTAGTGTACGCTGTGTAACCGCACCTAATCTTCAAACACTTAAGCCGGTTGTAGCACTGCTTCACTGATCACAAACACTGAAATCGCATTCCTTGGAGCACAGTCTAATGTCCTTTGTTCCTTCTATCCTAACACAATAGAACAAGGTTCACAGTCGAACGTTTTGGAAATTCAACTCAACAATGAAATTTAACTTAGCACCACTGAGTTAAGATAGGTTATTGTTTAAACTAAGAAGTGCATTAGTGACACAAATTGTTCCTTTGCAAATGTGATTTGTTAGACATTAACCTCCTTTTAGTATTTGCATTTCTCACATGCCTGATTCGGCCTTATTAATATAGTGTTCATTATCTAGTTCATCATACGCTTTCCTGAAGATGACCTGCATTCCAAACTCCTTCTTCAGCGTTACAAGTTCTCTGCAACTGCAGCGTCCTTATTTGTAGGATAGATAGTAAATTTGCAGAATTATCTATCTTTACTAAATTATCTTACATCATCATCAGCGTCTCACCAATGCTGAGTAGCTACACATTATATTGTTCACAATATTATTCAAGTCAAACTATGATTACAACTTGTTTTTATTTCTTTCTAACTATAATTATATATATTGTACCAGTGGTTGTCATCACTATTTCACTGTATATGTTTCTTAGTGTACATAAATTATTAAATAAATAAATAAATAAATATAAATTTAGAGTTGATTTATTAAAATGTACTAATCTCTGTTAAATAGCATTTGGAAGGTCAATTATTTTCGTTGTATGACTATGATATTAAGGATACACGTAATGAACACAATAATATGTTAGAAATATTAGTGATTAGACTTAGACATTAGGCAACTGTATACGCTTACACAATGGGATCCCAGAAAACTTAAAACCTTTAAAAAACCTGAAAAGATAAGTCCCACTGAGTTTATTTCGCCGGCTCATCTCAGTGGGCTTGCCATTGAACCGGTGCCAGTTTCAATTGACATTCAAATAGATACTTTTGTTATGTTTTGTATACCAAATTGCTTTTGATTTTACGAATATAAATAGTACAATTTATTATGGAGCACGTTGAAGAGCAATGAGCTGGTCACGCACTCAGAAGAATGGATGGCCGATGAGCCATTAATGTTTAAGAGTGGAGGCCGCGCTTAGGTAGACGAAGTGTTGGTAAAACGGTTGGTGGTAAAACGAAATGATCTCCGTGCAGTGGCAGGTCCGCGTTGGATGCGAGTAGCGAGGGATCGGTCGTCTTGGCGTTCATTTAGGGAGCCCTACGTTCAACAGTGGACGGATAAAGTCTGATGATGATTATTATGGAGAAAAGTTAAATAAGAGACAGGAGAAATCGCAGGCGACAGTTGTATATAAATATATCCTGGCAATCTTCCAGGGATCAATGTTGCATTCATTAAAATCCATGTTCAACAGTTGATAACGAGGTAATTATGATAACGATCATGAGGATTACCGTGAATATGCTGTATCGCAAAAATATTTTGTAACTTCATTTGTGCAGTCAAAAAAGAGATATAATTTATTCATATACATGAAATCATCATCATCATCAGCCTTTATCCATCCACTGCTGAACAAATCTCTTTTTGCCCCAGTAGAAATGCTTTGCGCATTCACCTGGGGATGGGTCGTCCTCGGGAATAAATGAGATCCCCCTCCCTCACTCCCCAGACTCCTAGGCTAGGTATACTGTATATTAACCGATTTAAGAGGAATGTCCTGGATCTGAGTAAACAGGAAGCCCCTGCGACGGGTTGGTTCCCTCAAAAAGCCCGGGCTTCTGCCTAGGATTAGGAACGAAGTTCAAGCTAGAGCACCCCCGGGCAGCAGAAATTTCTGAACATAGGCCTCTTCTAATGAGTGCCAAGACGGCTGATACCGTACTCGCATCCAACACGGACCGGCTACGTCACGGAGATCGTCTAGAAATATTGATATAAACAATGTTTTTATTCGACTTAATATTCTTCAACGCTCACGAAATTCTTTGAACATTGCACAATTTACTCCGGTATTTAGATGTAAGGAGATAACATTCGTTTGAATAAACAGTATTAACGCAAATAATGGAGAACACAAATGTTACTTTTAATTAGATTGCAACATTTTGTTTCCGGAACACGAAATTCAGTCATAATTTAAATTCAGCGTTCTGGACATGTTCTGTTGTTAATTTTTTTGAATTTTTTTTGAGTCAGAATTAAACGAATATCAATACTAAGTATTAGTAAAGTATCGACCCTCTATGTCCCACTGCTGGGCACGGGTCTCCTCGAAATCAGGCGACGAGGGTGAGTGCTTTTTCCTAAGTATTAATACAAAGTAAATTGCCATAAGAAGTATTAATATTTAATTAATTTAAAATACAATTCAAGAGCACTATAGGGTTTTCAGGTTAATTTAAATCCTAAATCAATTTAATAAGTTTTGAAGTTGAAAATATTAATCAGAAAAAGATAATAGAAAACCGTGAAATAAAAACGGTAGGTATGAAGGCGAAAGAACAAAGTGAACGTCTTTTACAATTTAATTAAATACGTAACACAATATCTTGTCATAAGAGATATCGCATGTGAAAGGGTTAACGTATTGGCGTTCAAAAGAGAGATAGCGTACAAAAAAAAATCTGTAAAGTATCAAGTATTTAAAATAAAAAGTCAATAGAATATTACTATTAAATTCATAAAAAATGTTGCATCATAACTTTTTTTTTTTTTTTAATATTAGAAAACAATAGTACTAAAGTGATAACTTCAGACATGCATAATGAACGAATTCAATAACCACTGGATGCAAATAGTTCATGAACTCAATACTCCACATATTTGAATATGGAATAATTTTAATCCGAAGAATTCATATTTCCCACATGTGATTCGAAACAGCGATGCGTTTGTCATTTCAACAATAGAACTTTTACCGGAGCTTCGGGTTTAAAATAATTTCACATTTTCATTATTCATACGACACCTCTAGGTTATTGTATATGCAAGTGGAAACCCTGTTACCATGTACATACAATCTATAATTAAATATAAAGAAGAAGTTGGCCTAAGAAATAGGAATAAGGCTTATTTTGCCAAAACAAAAACAATAGGGATGTTGACACATGTTACAAATTCATGTAAAGTTATGTTGTTGTATTAAATACAATATTTGAAAACCTAAAATAACATTTAAAAAGTCTACTTATTTGTCTTAAAATTTAGAAAATTAATTTAAAATGCGTTATTTATCATGCATTATCACGTGACTGCAAACGCCAATAAGGCGATGACGTCACTGAACATTGAGCTAAGTACAAACTCACCTAACATAGCGAGAGCTCTGTAAGCGGTGTGTGACGTAATGACGCTTGGAGCGTTTTAACGGCAATTTTAAAGACTGTTTTTCTTTATTTATATTTTTGTTAAAATTGGACATATTTCTTTACAAAAATCTTGTTTTCGTATTTATCTATAGTATATCTATCAAATAAAATCAATTAAAAAAAATAGTCAACATCCCTATTGATGTCAAATTAGTTTTTCAAACATATCACCAACATCATCAACTAATATGTTGGGACCGGGTCTCCTCCTCGAAATCAGGCGTGGGGAGAGTTGAGTTTAGTTCACCGATGAGCTGGTCAAATGCGGGTTAGTGAATTTCACACACAAAAGTCTTTAAATACTTTTAATTTCACCTACCATGCAGTATTCCTTCAATTGCGAGGAAGCAATGTACTCGTGTTAATGTTTTTTTTTTTATATACATTCATAAGTAGGAAACCGAACAGAGCCTTATAGTGTCTACTGAATATGTCAAACATAGACACATAACTAAAGGTTATGCAGATGGATTATTTTTCCTTTCCCCCAATAAGACGCGAAAAACTCAAAAAACCCTACAAAAAAAAGATGGTTTTAACATCAATTTTGTGAACCTTCATAAACCACCATCACCGACTACATCCTATAATGTTATCTTTCTGATAGTACATCTACCCCGCTGCAAAATATGCCCAGGATCTAGACACGCGGCAGCGAGTCAAGCCAAGTTCAAGTAACAGAACTGGCAAGCGCACCGTGTATAATATAGATATACTCTTGCGCGGCATTGAGAGTTATACCATCGATGTTAACGTGCTCGTTGAACATGACTATCGCCTTATCCAAGATTGAAGGAGTGAGATGCTCAGGAGTGGACGGTTAATGGTTGATGATGACGATGATAAGCCGGATAAAAAAAGGCCTTTTTTCTATTCGATATATAAAAATTTATATCTATAAGTCATGTAAAATATGTTATAACTAGCTATTTTTCCCGCGGCTTCACCCGTATTTTATGGACGTAAATATTTTATTTAAAGTGTCCTGTGTTATTTTAGTACTTCCAAGATGTGTACATACAAAGTTTCATGATGATCGGTTGAGTCGTTTTCACGCCCCGCGGTTTCCCCCGCCACCCGCGTACTTCCCATTCCCGTGGGAGTATGTAGATAAATTATAGCATATCTGTTATTCTGATGTATAAGCTATATTATTGTAAAGTTTCATGAAAATCCATTCAGTAGTTTTTACGTGAAAGAGTAACAAACATCCATACTTGCAAACTTTGGCGTTTATGATATTAGTAGGATAGTAGGATTAGTACATTCACATTTATAATATTTGTCGGAGCCGATTATGTTAAGTTCAAGCTCAGCTGAGGAGGTTAGATTATAAAGCCAAACACTCCTGCTTCTAATGAATTTTTAATACATTAAATTACAATAAAGTTTTATGATGCGTAATTTAAATATGGCGCGGTTATGTCTCTTCGCGCGTCTGTGTCGGTCGGCGGGCGATCGGCCCGCGTCGGCATATCCCCCCCGTCCGCCTCTCCCCGCTCGTCCCCGAGCCGGGCGACTCACTCGCGGCGCGAACATCCTGCCCCCCTTGAAAGCTCCTGCTTTCAAGCTCCTCGGTGTTGGGTAGAGGACATACTCGGTTGAGTGCTCTCCTGACCGTGCCTCTTTGAGTAAAAATATCTGCTACTCTAGAGATTCCATCAGCTCCAGGATGCAGTTGAACAATTCTTCCTAGCCTCCATTTAAGTGGTGGTGTGTTCTCCTCTTTTAAGACCACCAAGTCTCCAACCTTCAGCTCCCTCCGTTTATGGCGCCACTTCGTGCGTTGTTGCAGCTCTGCCAGGTATTCGTTGCGCCATCTTTGCCAGAAATGTTGTCGTAACTGCTCGATCCTTTGATACCTGTCAGGGGTTCTGAGAGTAATGGGAGTTGACGGCAGTGAAGTCATGGGCCGCCCCACCAGAAAGTGCCCTGGAGTCAGAGGTGACAGGTCATTAGGATCTGACGAGTAAGGAGTAAGGGGTCGGGAGTTGAGGACTGCCTCAATTTGTGCAAATAAGGTACTCAGCTCCTCAAACGTGAGACTAGCATTACCCATAATACGCTTTAGATGAAATTTTGCCGACTTTACAGCAGCTTCCCAAATACCACCGAAAGTGGGAGAGTAAGGTGGAGAAAAGATAAATTTTATTTGTTCCTCATTGCCAAACTCGTCAACTGAATTTTGAGCTGATCTAAGCAACCTACCCAATTCATTACTTGCCCCAACGAAATTGGTGCCATTGTCACAATAAATCGTATGTGGTCTACATCTGCGCCCCACAAAACGACGTAGACTCAATATGAAGGCATTTGTGCTCAGATCGCTGACTGCTTCCAAATGTACGGCCTTTGATGCGAAACACACAAATATATTTAAGTAGCATTTTGTAATGCGGTTACCCCTACCCTTTTTGCTGGAAATTAGTCAGTCTGATTTCATAATAGCGTCCATCTGAGGTTCTTGCAGACTATATAGAAGGACAAACGAACTTCGAAGCCGTGACTAAAAATATAAAAACGTGACGTGTATAAAAATCACCAGAGGTTATGCAGCTGTGTTTGCCCTCCATTTCCCTATTCTTGATCGCATGAAAAAACATGACTCAGGCTCACGTTCCGACTGTGCAAGCGAGAGAACAAGCGAAAGAGAGGCACGATCGGCCCAAGCGACTTGTGACACTTTATGACGATGTCACATAAAATTATCGTCAGTAAGCCGACTTTACTGACAACCATTTCTTTTCCTTATCAATTTTTATTCTTGATCGAGTCGCGGATCGCTTATGACAGAACACCAGTGTCAGTATTCCCGGCGGCTCTGCTTTGTCCCAGACTTATTGTTCAACTTTGATTTACGTTCGCGATGAAAACTCACTCATCTTAGATTATATTGGGCGGTACCTTCAGCTGTTTGACACATCTATATTGAATAGTTCGAAGTCTCGAATTTATTGTTACAATATCAAAGTGAAAACTAATAATCAAGAAACGTAATATTGCAGTGCTTAGTTATCTATATATTTTTATTAAACTGTCAGAATTTTCATCTTGAGTTTACTTAAAAAGGTATTTGAATTTCAATGAAAATCTAGGTGAGCTTAACTCTGGCTGGTTCTTGTAACTCATTTACGACTTGCCTATCATAACATGGAAAATGCCTGTACTCTTTGTGACGCACAGCAAAACTGTTTCGCGGAATAAGATGGCCATGACTGTATCCATTAAGAGGGTCACGTGGCACAGAGCATATGGTAGACATAAGTAAATTTATATCTCTTGAATTATATTTCGAATCTATAGAATTCAATGGAAAAAAATGGTAAACTTAAACGTGTTTATTTCACTGGGCCTGTTTCACAATCTTCAGATAAGTTCCGAATAGGCTATCGGCAACATATTTGACAGATATCATACTCATACTCTATCTGAAACAGGCCCTAAGCAAATCTACGCGCTACAACTATAATATAAAGTAAGTACACCTTGCGTTGTTTCTCGCTTATCACACATTTTATTTGTGTTTTTATATTTTTATCTAGCCTTGTGTGTTGAGAAAGTACAATTTTTCTTGTTTTATAAATGGTTTTTCGTTATAAATGGTATATTTCGCTTGTGCGACTTTATCATTGTTTATCAGCCCCATCTGCTACGTGTTTTGTTATCCACACCCATTTTGATTTTACATTTTTTATATTTTTCTTATTTAAACAAAATAATGAAACCTTCACCATAATGGGATCGTTTGATAAACGATAACAAATGAATATTATAAATTCACTTCATTTTACTCGAAGGCTTAAAAAGATAAGAGATTTTAAATTGATATTGTTATTTTTATAATTTTTTTTCACTTTTATTTCACATTATTATTTCAGTATTGTCTACGAATGTCTTGTTGAAGAAAAATAAATATCTTTCTGTAAAAATACTGAACACACCTTTCATGATTGAGTTCATTCAAAATAACGTGATTGTCATATTTTGGAAAATTCAAAATTTTAAAAGAAAGTACCAGGTCACCGGCTACTTTCACGGTCTCTGGGTTCAAATCCTGTCTAAGATCTAAAAATTTCAAGGATTTATGTGAACATCTGTACCAAATTTTAAATGTGTAAAAATATTTAAAAAATAAATTAATTAATCCAAAATCCGTTCCCAGTACCTAACATAGGTATTTTTTTTCTTATAATACTAATGGACAGTCAGTTCATCTGATAATAAGTGATAAGAGACATGCATAGACACCCGCCACACCAGTGAGCTTTGCCAGGGAAGCTTAAAGATGGGAGAGATGCACAGTGCCACACTGCCAGCCTCATGGGAACCAACATTTTGCTTGTCACTCCGGGGTCACATCAGGTTATATTTATGATGATGATGATGATGATAATGATGATGATGATGATGTTGCGAGTGTGTGTTCATTTTGAACACGGGTTTATTCCGTTTCAAATATGATTAAGGCGGGCTCAAAAGCTGGTGAATTTTAAATGTGTATCCCGACATTAACCAAAGTTGTAATGTAAATATTAAATCGCACCACATTAGTTAAGGTTCCAAGGTTCATAATTTTAAGTTCTTTGGTTGTCATAGAAATTTATATTTGCAAAAGACTTGAAGCAATCGTATTTCTGTATTATTAACCCCTTAAACATCATTTGGTGATCTTATAACAATCGTAATTTTGTAAGGGCCTGTTTCACAATCTCCCGTTAAGTTCCCTATAGGCTATTGGCAACATATTTGACAGATGTTTGACAGATACTCCATACTCTATCTGTCAAATATGTTGCCAATAGCCTATAGGGAACTTAAAGGGAGATTGTGAAACAGGCCCTTAATGTCTTAAATGTTTAGGCGCGATGAATAGACAACATTTAAATGTATTTGAGGGGGTGAATTTATCAAATAAAGTGTGCAACGATTCGCTCTCCAAAGTCTAAGTAGTAATAAAATAAAATATCATAATTATCAAAGCACTTTGGTAAAGAAAAAAAAAGCGGTTATCTGTAAAGTCGATTTGCTGACGATAGTTGAACGTGACAACGTCATAAGAAAATACTGAAGCGTCAATTGTGCCCCTTTGGCGCTTGTTCCGCGCTCTCGCTTGCACTATAAGCCTTAAATGGAACGCCTCAGAGCGAGGTAACGCCGCATGTTTTTTCGTGCGTGCATTTCTCCATCGAATTATGATAAGATGTTGTCACGTCAATAAAGTTTTTATACATATTATTGAAGGTTAAGTAGAGTTTGTCTACTGAGATGAACCAACAAAACAAACTTAGTAAAACTAATATTTTACGATAAACATTAGACATTATAAGGATTATGGCATTTACATTATATAATATACATTAGGGAATGCAGTTCTAGATAGCAATACATCCTCTGCACAATTCATATAACTGCACATATTTAACATACCATGATTTATAATAAAGGTAAGTTCTAACATGGATTATACTTCCCACGAACAATATCAACATAAAGACCTTTAGAATACCCGGGGAATGCTCGTATGATCACACAGAATGGAGCCTTTTGTGAAAATTTCCTGGAAAATATTGTTATAAGGTACATCCCGTGGGATACGAGTCAGTAGGTTCTTTCCACCCGGATACCCCTCTTTCAATCCTCTGGATTAGCTCATAAATGAATGCGAAGTTTCCCCGGTATATGGAACAATTTATGCATCTTTGAAAAAATGTATTGTTATAAATTACGTACTAGAAGTAGTTATTTATAAGCATGTTCTTATACAAATAATAATAATAATATGTTGGGACAACTCACACACAACCATCTGATCTCAAACTAGGCAAAGCCTGTTCTTATGGTGACCAGACAACTGATACATTACTTATATATTTCTAAATACATACATATTATACTTAGATAAATTACGCCCAAATACAGAACAATCATGCTCATCACACAAACATTTGTCCTGGGTGGGAATCGAACCACCACGACCTTCTGGTTTAGCAGTTAGGGTCGCCAGCCACTAGACCAACACGGCCAGTCTAAATAATAATAATCTAATAAAAATAATTCAGTTAACATGCCTGATAAAGGTCAAATTGTGTTTTCATTGACATCTTTCTGCCCACTTCCCTGCTAATTTGAATAATTTAATACTAATATTTTAACGCCTTTACACCACGTCAATCTGGTCCCGTAGTAAGTTCTACACTTGTATTACGGGTACCAGAGAATTCTTCTTTATACTATTGTATTTTATGATTAGCACAGCTCGTCTCTTCTACTGGAACGATACACAATTTTAGTCCTAAAACCAGGCAAGATCATTAACTATCTTACGAATTGCATGTTTTTGTTTCTTCTGAATACTTTTTGTGATCCTACGAACATGCCGGAGGCAAGAGATCCTTATGTAAATATATTTCAGGTTGCAAATAAGGGACAGTGGCAATCAACCCCGGATGAGTTTTTGCTTCACTTTCAAACTTTACTTAACTTTGCGTTGTAATCCACAAAGTTATCTTTCCAAATTTAAAGGGTAGAGAATTTGATGATCACTTTTGAATTTAAGCCTTTCTGTCATAGTGATGAACGATGTGTAGTCATGAAAGGTTTATTTCATCATATCGTTTAATTAAGTTAATCTAAACATCGTTTTAGCAATAATATTTAATAATAATGATAATTGAATAATATGGCAGATCTCCTACAATTCGAACCTAAGTAGACCCAGCTTTTGAACAAACACAGACAAAGCATGAGCACAACCAAACTTTGCTGCAAAATACAGAGACGTTGCCCTCCTTTTCTCTATCTTTCTATTATGCCACAGCATAGCTGTCATTTTACCCCAGTCTAATGTGAGCGAAAAATACCATCACAGTCGTGCCGGCTTACTTAGGAATAACACTACCTCTTAACAGCATTAGCCTCTTAGAATCGTGTACTTTGTTCGTAAAAAGAATTTATCTTAATTGAATCCCCTATAAATCTGTTACAAAGAACCAAAACATACCTTTTACACCTAACAATTACTAGGGCGTAACACTGTTAATTAAAAGTCAAAGACATTGCTTAATTGCGCCATCTATTGTCAGATAATCAAATCAACTGCGAAGGCCGCAATCCTGACACCCCGCGGAATAAGGTTCGCATTTCGCTAACAATTTTCAGTCGCCGATCACCCGCGGTCGCGAGTGCACGTGTCGTTTTATGTGTGCTGGTAAATATCGTTATTTCAAAATCTGTGCTAGTGACTAAAACTACGTGCTAGATCTTTGTGTGAAAATGTTTGCGAGGATACAGTATCATGCTTGAAAGGTTAGTGTTTCTTATTTTTTATGTACTTGGGTTTATTTATAAAAAAGTTAGATAGATCCTATTGTTGTAGCCTTTAGAATTTTTTAATTAGCCGCATTGGCTTTCGAAAATGTTAATCCCAATTTAACATTTAACCCTGAAATTCGTATTGGTCAAATAGACCCGACTGGAAATTATTTTAGTATTCATAAACTGTCAAAGGAAGAGCCCTTGAAGCCTCATAGGTCATTAGTCATTTGTGCTTACTGAACATTTCCAAATGAGATACGTTATACGACTTCTTCAAAAAAAATCATTCTACGGTGGCATAATTAATTACCTCTATGTTATACTAGCAGCGCCTTACGGTTTTACCCACGTACTTCCCATTCCCGTGGAAGTACGGTAGTAAATTATACCCTAAGTATTATTCTGATGTGTAAGGTATATAACTGTAAAATTTCATGAAAATCCATTCAGTAGTTTTTACATGAAAAAGTTACAAACTTCTATACTTACAGACTTTCGCGCTTATAATGTTATATTGTAGGATCAATATAGGTACGTATATTTGTTACTATTTCACTTAGAAAATACGCAATAAATTTTGATTTAACAACATAATAATATAGTTCACTCATCAGATTAACGCATTGGCTATAATTTATATCCGTACTTCCAATGAAAAGGGAACTACGCGGGTGAAACCACGCCGTTAGTATTCATACAATATTTTAAAATGATCAAATTAAGCGGGACTTTCATCTAAAAATTCTAAAATACAATAATCAATTATGTGACCATAAAGATTTGACACGTGAATGTAAGGCACTTGTATTGTTTGAGTGCATTATACACTTATTACACTTCTTTCCTTTATGTGAACTAATTTATGCTTTCCTGATTAAGACTTATAAATCATGACTTTACTACTAATTTAATCGTCCTTAAGCTTCATTCATCCTTCTTAGTGTTATTGTAAATTGGGTTATTACAGACCGAGATTGACATAGTAGATATAAAAGGAACAGTGCCCTAGGGTTAAGTAAGATTTTTTTTTTGATTCGTGGAGAATTTAATTTCTAAAATATCTTAATTTATACTTGAAAAAAAATATTTCCTCTCATTTGTAAAATAAACATAGTATAATACGAGTAAATTATACGACGAAGTTCAAAATAAATTACCTTTATTTTGTTCCACAGATTATTTATTACCTAAACCTGTTACCAGCTGCTTCTTAAAAGGGCTAAGAAAATAGTTAATAACGCTTGCTTAAATCATCTGGGTGTTCACAGAATATTGTAACATTTAAACAATGTAAGTTCAAGTAGTATTTAAGTCATGCACAAAGATCCATCCATTGATAAAAAAATTGCGTCTTTCATCGTCGTCATCCTTATCAGGCTATATCCATTCACTGCTGAACATAGCCTAGGTTAAATCTATTCTTCTATTTTCTTCTATCTTCTAATATTATAAAGAGGGAAACTTTGTTTGTTTGGTTGTAATGTAAACCATTCGAAAGCTACATTATCTACGAGTAACATAGGCTAAATTTTATTCTGGAAAAAAATAGGGTTCCGTAAGATATTTGGGTTTCTCGGACACAAGGTGTAAAAAATCATCCAGAAAAGTTACTTATTTTGCGTACTAAGCTAAGTACTTGTTAATCTTAGTTGTCGCAGACGAATGCGGGCAACAGCTAGTATTTGATAAATGCCAAGCATTGGCCATCTTGGCATTTATCAAACTTCAAGGCCAAGTTTGATAAACAACAATACAATTACAATTATTAAATTATTTGGATATTGGATATGCATGCATTGTATGCAGCTGGAATAAGTTATCAGGGAGCTAGTTACCTGCATATCATCATGTGTCTAGATCGTTATTTATTACAAAGTTTTATCCAAATCAGTCAATTTTTTTATTGGTTCATAATATAATTACTCAATTTTTTCTATTAGTTATAACATTTTTGACTGTAATTATAGAATTAAATATAAAGCATTGTTAGTGTAATTTTTAATTTAAATTATTATTTTAAATCATTTCCGGATTATAAATATGTACCTTAACTTTTCTGTAGCCAAATTTTATTGAAGAAAACTATTAATATTTTCTTCATATTTTCTGTCTCTAAGAGAGACAGCCTAGGTAAAAAAAACATGAGACACGCAAAATAAATACTGAAGATAAAATAATATTATTTTATCGTCGTTTATATAAAACGTAAAATAAATATAGATTCCACGATGAGAAAGACAAAAAAGCTCCGACGTACGACTTTAGCTTACTCCTTATAAAATAATATAATAAGAATAATAATTATTTTCTATGATAATAATAATTTTTATAATGAAACAATGGCCATGGTTGCAAAGTAAAGTATCCGAAACGTCGGGCTCATAAAAACTAAATAAACCGCGATAAAATCCGTAAAAGTTGTTTCATTATAATGAGTGAAATTCGCGTAAACATAAGAAAACAATATAATAATAATTTTTATTTATAATATGATAGAAGTAAAATTCGTAGAGCGATACGTAGCGCTGCTACGAACTACCGCTACGCCCTCGTAAAATGTGTAGGTATTACTGTAGCACTCGTTATTATATGATTGTGAATCTAGATTCTCAGTATTCATCTCCTTATCTGACATCTCATCGTTCGGGGAATTGCATTTGATTACAGGTCTCTGTCACCAGGAAACGGAGTTGTTTCAAAGTTTGCCCACAGCCGATGCTTATCTAGAACGCTCCGGGCTTAATCCGTTAAAGCCTTTGAAATATAAAATTGGCTGCGGTGATTTTTTACGTGAAATAGCTGTCTTGAATTTATGATATCTTTTTACTTGCTTTATTGTGTTATGATATGAGTTATAAAAAACATTAATCTTTATGAAAGACATACATATAAATTAAGGGACACAAACTCAAAAAAGTCTGGAATATAATTGGAGTTTATTCCTTAATCGAATTTCATATATAAGGCCGGGGTATGAAAATCTATAGGAGTAAAATCAAATTACGGTGTTAAACGATGTCACACGATGTTACACGAAGATGTCACACGAAGCGTTAAACGAACACAAACCGATTGTCTCAGTATTCAAAGATGTTGTTTAGCTTATTGTATTAAATTATTGTAGCTTATGTTTTTATATTTCCTGTGAAGTACGACCAATTCCCAAGGCATATATTTTGGTAAAATCTTTTTTATTTTAGTTCTTCTTAATTTACTTCAATAGTATAGTAATATTTACTAGAATAGTAATAGTAATATTACTGACACACGTCTCACCTATTGTTAAGTAATAGACGTCCCCGTTAAACATGAACTTGTTTACCGGGAAATATAAAATACTATCTATTGCCCACAGCTTCGCCTACGTTAACTAAGATTTATAACGGGATCTTGGTACGCAAAATAAGTAACTTTTCTGGATGATTTTTTACACCTTGTGTCCGAAAAACCCAAATATCTTACGGATGCCATTTTTTCCAGGATAAAATTTAGCCTAAGTTACTCGTGGATAGTGCAGCTTTCGAATGGTGAAAGAATTTTTGAAATCGGTCTAGTACTTTTTGAGCCTATTCATTACAACCAAACAAACAAACAAAGTTTTCCTCTTTATAATATTAGTGTAAATTATCACCGTCGTCAGCCTTTACCCGCTGCTGAACATAGGCCTCCTTTAATGAACGTCAAGACGACCGATCCCTTGCTACTCGCATCCAACGTGGACCTGCCACGGCTCGGAGATTATCTTCCCACCTGATTAATGACCGATCAACATTTCGTCTACCTAAACGCGGCCTCTACTCGTTATAAAAATAATTAATGATATTTTAATAGACTATCTAAAAGATTGTAGGTATTATAAAGTTTCATCTATTTTTTAGATCTGAAGCACAAAAAAGGAAACGCCTAAGACCCGGCAAACGCCGCGAGCTTCCCTAACAGACGGTGTCAATGTGGTCTTTGAGACACGTTTTATAAATACAAAAAGACCTTTAAAAAATATATTCTTATCTGATATATCATTTTTCATTCTGAAATTGTATAATTATATCATCCATAAGAGATATAATTTAACGAGTAATAAGGACGGATAAAGGATGATGATGATGAATTAGGAAATAAAATTTAATACTAGGAACCGGTTCGAATTATAAAAAAAGCAGTTTGTGACGTCATATAAGAATATCACATACCGTCAAATTAAAAGGAAAGGAAAGTAAGAACCCATATAATATGTGGCGGACCAATCACAGCGCCACAATTCTTAATCGCGCTATCAGAATTCCAGCGCCCGGTCCCTATATAAACGACATCTGACACGCTAGCTAGTGGGCTTCGGCCTGGCCGAGCATTGTACCTCGCTCGGCTGGAGATCTTTCTTTGGGGCTTTCCACCATTGTAGCCACATTGGTGACCCTCGACAAAACACGCCTCCTTCCGGGCATTCATCATCATCACTCCCCACCCCCTCCGCACCACGCCAGCTAGCTTCAAGCCTCTTAGGGTACTTCGACCACTAGCCTCAACGCACCGCGGCATGATCGAACCCTCACCGGCTTCGCATCGCACTACCACGACCGGTCAGCAAGCAGAGCACTCATCTTTCATTCACATATGGTGAAGATCGAACCCGGAACCTCTCGCATAAGAGACCGATTCCATGCCTGGACCACGTCGATCAATAAAGTATAATATGCAAATTATATTCTTAATTATTGCTTGTACCTTAGTGTAGATAATTAACGCTTAATTCAAAGCAAACACGTTGCCCTATGTAAGCAATATCGGTTCATATCAACTCCGGCGAGAGGTAATTGATACTTTGAAATATGTTCGGGTGTATTAACTGCTTGGGATCAAACGTTTTACGTCACTCTATAGTATAGAGTCTATACAATAATTATAATGGTAGTAATTATATATCAGATACGCAGTCCGCGTTAGAATATCTCATGGTAATCTAGTGTAGTAGGCTGTGCAAGCGAAAAATGTTTTCTCTGTGTATTTTTGTTTTTATCTTTTCATGTATGTCTCCTGTTAGTGTTGAATAAATCTTTCTTTCTTTTTATCTTCCTAGTGATCGAGCGAGCCTACATAATATTATTATGCAGTAAAAAAGTGCAGGATTTAACAAAGTAAAGTGTAAAAATTTAATAGGTACTTCTTAGGATGCCATAGCCAAATGGTAAAACGGTTACTCTATTAGTGAGACTCCACTGCCCATCTGTCTGTTTGTTCGTCACCAGATTTTATATCTTGAACCGCGATAGTTAGTTGAAATTGTCACAAATGACGTACTTCTGTTGCCAAAAAATATTAAAAACAATAAAATAAATATTAAATTTTTTACATGAAAAAAATATAATACAAAATATTCATACAAAAAATGCGGTTTCCCCGCGTTGACCTACGGGGCCGAAACGTGGCCTTTTAATTTACAACTGGTCGGAAAGTTTGCCGTAGCTCAACGTGCTACGGAGCGTGCTGTACTGGGTATTTCTTTCGCAGATAGGATTTACTTACACCTCTCTCTGAATAGATGGTGGATTACCTCCTCACCCTCCCTCATTCCATTTATTTGCATGTCAATGAAATGATAATATAATATTACAACAATAAAAATATAAGATTTTTCATTGATAAAATGATCTAGTTTGTATATTAATTATTAATGTAAGCCCTTCTTGTGGCCTGAAACACAGGATGTCCTAGTTCAGGCACTATTGTTAATCACCTGTAATTTACCATGTATGCATTTTGAATAAAAATTGTTATTATTATTATTATTTACCACACACGCAATCTTCAAAAAATAAAAGAAGCATATATAGTAAAAACAGAAACCAACAAACATTAAACTTTCAGAATATAATTGAATAAGGAAACATTGTAAAGGTTAATTAAATAGGAAAGATTTACCCCAGGTATAACGCATAATCCTTTTACAACCGGGTCACCCTAACCGAAAGGGCCTAGGGGAAATCGGAACCACCCAAGGTATCAGGATACTGCCTGGGGAGGGTTATTGTAATACAAACGAAAGCGCAAAATATAATTAGATATTAAATTATTTTATTACCAGCTTTTGAACGCATCTTCGCCTTCGTAATTTAAGGTTTAAAACGAGTACAAAACTTTTTGAAAATTTAATATAGCCTATGTTCACCGGGGATAGATTAGCTTCCCAACAGTGAAAGAATTTTTCAAATCGGTCAAGTAGTTTCGGAGCCTATTCAATACAAACAAACAATAAAAAATTTCCTCTTTATAATATTAGTACAGATTATTATAATATAAATATTTAATATTATACACATCTTTCTATGAAACAACAGTTAAAACTCTGAATCAACTTAGATCACTTGTGAAAAAAACATTCTTGAAGTGTCGGACCTTATGGTTACTGGAGGAGCATTCCTAAAAATTTTAGTCTGTTGGTCAAATATTCAGTCTGAGATGATAGAGTCAGAGATATTCTCTGACGTTTCGAATTTTCTATTCTTTTAGTAAGCCGCGATAAAATTCGTAAAAGTTATTTCATGTAATGAGTTAAATTCCAGCAAAAATATTTTAATTTCTTGTTTCAGATTGATTCATTGTGTTTTTTATTTCCAACCCAAAGACAGGAGTTTTTCGTATTGTTGTGTTGTTTTACCTTTTCCAGCATTTGCGAAACATATTGATAATGATGTAATATTAGTATTTTAGATGTTTTATCGTAATTCCAAAATTCGACCATGCACGTCACTAGTTGCAATAACAATTATAAGTTTAGCGCCCGTTTCTAAGTTACCTGAATGTAAAACTTATTTATTAGTTAAGAACAAAGTTATGCGAGAATTACATACAGGATCGTTAACTCCGATCCGTAATCGAACCGGTGTCTTCAAAGACTATAAGTGTAATCTAGCCGTGATTTATTATTGGTAACTAAAATGGGACGGGCATATTCCACTAGAAACAAAATTCCTATATCTAAGCCTGATTCAGACAATGACAAAGAATAGAGAGAGAGAAAGAGACAAAAATAAATACGCCACTAAGAAGTTCTTTTATGAATGAATAAAATATTAGTTTAAAACGAAAAAACAATTTTTTTTATTATTTTTTTTCAAATTGAAAAATGGAATAATCTTATCGAATAAGTGTGTTGTCGGTCCTCGCTGACAAAGGACTTGGACGAAATCTGGCCGTTTAAGGTGGGTCAAAATCGAGTCGGTTACAAACATACTATACAGATGAAGCTAATAAAAAACGTGTAAAGGAGAAGAAAAGAAAAAAAGGAAGTGTCTTAATATGAACATTATAATAGTCAAGTTATCTGAGTTTACATATTATTATTGTAAAGGCGACTAACTTTCCGGTCTTTCAAATAAAAGCATACTTTTTTTAAGGTTCTAAGTATAACAAGGAGTCCAAACATAATGTTGAACGAATGGTCTCAATTTAGGGGACAGCATTTTTGCCGATAGAGCGCGCCACTTTTCAAGAAGTACTCGTTTAAATCTTTACTTGAAAAATATTGTGGCGCTGATTGGACCGCTTTAATAGCATTGGTACGTCCTAAACTCTAGCGCAATCAGTGGCAGAAACGAGAACTAAGATGTGAGTCTATTATTGTATACATGAATACTATGGATAAGCCTATACCGTTCGGACTCAATTTATCTATATTTCGTGGGTTTGGTAATATCGTGTACTTCTCAGGTAAGAAACACAAAATGTGAATATAATATGAATTCACAATCGCACACTCAGAATGATAGTGACATTATCCAAAAATCGTCATTTTACGTAATAATCGTTTTAAGTTTTTAAATTTGAGATGATTGCAAACTTTTTCTAAGAGGGGTTTCTGAATGCGGTTTTCAGGAAAATCAATGTACATACTTATAATTTTAATGACACTAGGGTATTTTGTAATCTATTTTGATAAAGAGTGGACTATTTTTAAAAATTTCGTTTTGTGTCACTATTACTTTAACTTTCACTGTATGTTTTAACAATAATTTTAACTAAGAAAGACATTTTAATATTTTAAAATCTGTTAAATCATTTAAAATATACAACATATAATATAAATAAAAAGGAAAATCATAGAAATATAGCATTATAAAAATGTTATGTTGGTTTGTGTACGCTTCACAAACTCAAAAAAGTGCTGACCGATTCAGCTGAAATTTTTGCATGATAATATATAAAACGCATCAAGGATGGATGATCTATTGATTGCGTCAGACACATATCCACGACTGCGAAAAAGATTTTTTTAACGATCAACTGCTACCGCGCCATCTGCCGAAAACGAGAGAAAACACTCGCTGACAACCGCAACAATAATGACGCAGTTAACTTATTATATATATAGAAACAGTATTAATTCATTCCCAGCACAATTATCTAAATTAAATATTTAATTAAAACAAGGAACTTTTGTGTGATCCTGTCGTGATCGAACTGCGCCTTTCACCAAATCGTAAGTACTTTCTTATTTATATGAAAGATGGATAGCGAAAATATTAGTTAAATAGTTAATCAATATTAAAACATATTTACTATTTATAAATTGAGTATTATTAATTTTCAATGCTATCTATTCTGTATCTCATTGTTGTTGAGCTGCAGCTATGAGAATCACGACGGATAGGAAAATATGAGAGCGGTGAGATCTTAAAGAAATTATAATCTCATTCCTTTCTTCTGTTTTAGTGAAAACCGAAATAATGCCTCGCAGAAAGTCAAATTTAGGCCATCATACTCGCCACACGGAAGGATCAAGAAGATGGCTTTCGAATATGATTCAGTAGAAGCGAGCATCCATATGAGGCAGGAACAGACTAAACACCAACCGGATACTTAACATGGACCCAGCAGGAAGACGACCAGTCAGGCTTGAGGATACAGGATTGCGAACACGTCAGTCGCGTTCTGCGGCAACAAATTTGGTTCGTTGTAAACGAAATGAACGCGAAAGGGTGAGGATAGCTGAAATACGAGCACAAAGAGCAGTTGATATGCATCTGGAATACAATCACCGTCCGTTCCGCTTGCATTCCAGCTGTTGATAATAGTTCAGTCATGTCTGTAGCTAATGCCAGGCTCTAAAGTTTTATAATGAAATAAAAGGGGTATGTTGCGTTTGCAGAAAATCAATTTGCATCAACTTGATGCACCACCAGGGCCATTGAAAACTTTACTTGCTGGATTATTGTCAAAAACATGGTACATGGAACATGTATCCAAATTCACCATGCATGGTGGATGGGAAATGCTCTAAGCAATATCTTCGAGTATTCACAGCTAATACAGTTACAGGCGACAATGGATATCCTCAGTATAGAAGACGAGCTACTGAAGATGTTGGAAATTTGGCAACTTTACACGTACAAAATGGTAATATTGATGTAGACAAGCGTTGGGTCGTTCCATATTCTCCTTAGATGTCAAAAACATATAAAACCCACATTAACATAGAATATTGCAATTCTATCAAATCAGTTAATACATTATATTAATAAAGGCAGCGATATGACAGTGTTTGTGTGCAATCTGATAATAGTGACAATGCAGTTCGAGATATTGATGAAATTGCTCAATACCAGGCTGGAAGATACATAAGCAGCAATGACGCTGCATGACGATATTTTTTTCATTTCCCATGCAAGAACGCAATCCAGCTGTGGTTCGTTTGGCAGTACATTTAGAAAATGAACAGCGTGCTTATTTCACAGGTGCAAATGTGCAAGAAAAATCCCATAATCAACCTGGTGGAAGACGCTTTCGCCAGAACTCTGATGTATTCAGACGTTCCCTCTTATTACACGTGGAATGTAACTAAAAAAAGTATTCGTACGACAAAGAAGAGGGGAGCCAGTCGACGGTCAACTTGGTATTTTCAAAGAATATACAATCGGAAGACTTTATAAAGTGTATCCCAATCAAGATAAATATTTTTTCCTTCACATGTCATTAGTAATTGTGCTTGGTCCTAGATCTTTTCATCAATTAAAATAGGTGAGGGCGTCACACATGCGACTTTCCACGCTGCATGTCAAGCTGGAAGATGAGCTTTAAAGAAGAATCATTTCTATTTGTTTCGCAGGAAGACAGGAATTATGACATTTTCAAAGTAATTTTTTGTAGACGGCGGTTACTTGTAGTCAAACGGTGTTATTTATTTAATGGTATATTTTTTTTTCAGGCTGTTGCAGCGGGGAAGTTGATCTATTAGTTTCTTCAATAATTTTCTTAAATTTTAATGTTCTTGGATTTGGTAGTTGCATGTTTCTGAAACAGTATTAGAGCATTAAAACGAGTAAAAGCAATGATTAGGAAGCAAATAAATATAAAATCAATCGAAATAATTAATTAATTATGCATTTATTATTTAACCCATTAAAAAAATTCAAAATTAATCTGTTAAGTAAATTTATAAAGATTATTTTTTAATTAATGTCATTTTGTCGGTTTTTCAACGCATTTGATTTCGTAATTTTTATATGAATTAGTGTTTCTTTTTGAGTAAAAACAGTTTAACGTTTTATGTTATGACACAAGTTAGTATAAACATTGCTAAAACTGTTTTTATACTAATTTGTACCATAATATAAAACGTAAAACCGACTTTACGCAAAAGGAAACACTATTGCAGTTATAAATTATAAAAATTACATGTTATACTTTAGCGCTTAAAAGCCACGAACAAAAAATGACTTTATAAATTTACAACTGAAGCAATTGATTTATGCATGGTAAACACATAACGACTTTGTTTCATAACTTCGTATTGTAACTTAAATTTTAACTGACACTATGCAAATTAAGATAATTATTGAAAAAGATTACATACAGCTAGGAACAGTTTAATTGACACTATTAAAAAAATGACTTTATAAAGTTACTACAGAAGTAAAGTCTACGACTTTTGTTAAATACACAACGGTATTATAAGGTTAGTGTCGTTTTGAATTACATAATCTAACCAAAATTTAATCGCATAAAGTCCTTATATACAAAATGTCATTATTACTATTACTGAATATTGCTTTAATGTATACATTGTTGATGCAATATCGTCACTTTTTGGATAAATACACAATATCATTAACAAAATATGCAAACTTACCGGTTAAATTCAGTGCAGAACGCCACTATCCTAAAAATGACACTATGTTTCGCAGAGCTAGTAGCTAATCATCCGCCGTTCTTGTCATTACTGAGAAAATGCCACTGTTCCTGTTTCGCGTGCGCGTCACCACTTACTATGTCAAAACGTCACTGCGCCACCTAGTGATTTCTAAGCGAACTATGTTCATGCGGGTTTTTGCATTTAGTAGTTCAAATAATAATAAAATAGATGGTGATGATTTCAAAAAATTGATAGATTTTGTATAATGACGTTATCGTTCTCAGTGTGCGGACATTATATCGACGAAACCGCTTCACTAGTGGCAGTAAACATAAGTTAAACTACGGTTCCGAAGTTGCTAAACTTCATCGATTTCATACACTTCCATCTTGTTTGTTTCTGAATTTATTAACGGAGCGTTTTACTTCAGCAAACTCAGTAAGCTCCTATTAAATACGCCTTATGTTTATAGTCATACTTATAATATATTCTACATAATAATCTAACTAATCCCTAACGTTCGTTACCGCCATCTTTAACGATTACATATTCCTTAAAATAAGTCGATGCAACCCGCCCTTAATCTTAATATTTTTATGAATCTATCTTTAAATGATGCAGTATTCCACCAAAATATTGCTAGAAGTAATCTTTAATTGAGATAAAAAAACCTTAAACCTTAACCTTACCTTGTTTAAAATGTTTCAATTGTGTTGAAGTGAAAACAAAAGAAATGAAAACATAATAAAGAAATATCATTTATTTAAAAAATATAAAAATTCTAACTGGATGATAAATTACATCATTTGTGATTTCATAAAAAAGTTCACAGCATCCCTGAGATGAGTTCACTTTATTTAATGTAAATAAGCCTACTGATAAGCTTATGTCATTTATTCTACCTTTTATACGAGTATAAGATTATTTATTAAGAATAAGACGTATACTTTAGAAGTAAGACTATCAATAAGACTTGGACAATTTTTGTGAAAAGTAGGATCTTCGTACTTGCTTTTCTTTTATTTTCTCCTAACATTGGAAAAGTACAGCTTCATCATCATCATCGTCATCATCATCAGCCTTTATCCGTCTACTGCTGAACATATGCCTCCCTCAATCAACGCCAAGACGACCTATCCCCTTCCACTCGCATCCAACACGGACCTGCCACTGCATGGATATCATCTTCCCACCTGGTTAATGGCCGACCAACACTTCGTCTATCTAAACGCGGCCTCCACTCTTAACTTTGAACCTTATTGGCCCATCGGCCATCCGTTCTTCTGAGTGTGTGACCAGCCCATTTTCACTTCAACGTGCATATTCTTCACGTGATATCGGTAACTTTAGTTCTCTGGCGGAGGACTTCGTTTCGAACCTATCTGCCAAAGAAACACCTAGCATAGCACGCTCCATAACACATTGAGCTACGGCTTACAACTTTCAATTTTCGTCTAAAGCAAGCACTTACTATTTCGTATTCTGCATGCTTGTTCACTATCTAATGAAAAATTACAACTGACAAATTATTGAAACAATTAAAAACTCATCAAGACGCGATGAAGGGCAACTTCTAAATGTACTTATTTTATTTTTCCTATTTAAATTAGTTTAGTTTTATATTTAATTATTTCTTGCACGCCTTATGGGCAGAATGTATAAGGAAGCTTAATAAATACATGTAACATCTTATTTGTAACACAGGCTACATTTTAAGCAAATAAAAAAGTTCTGAGTTCTGAGGTGAAGCAAGGAGATGCGGGACGTTTTGCTTTGGGAAGTCATTGTCACTCTTTGTTATTATGGGAGAAAAGCAAAAAGAGAGAAGAAGAATTTCAAATATCGCGGGTTTTAAATTATTATTATTATTATTATATGGAAACCACACTAGCAGCTTAATAAGCTGATGCGTGTGAGTTAAACAGTTTGAAGATATCTAATTTATCCAGTCTATTCTTAAAGGAGTTTAATGTTGGTGCCATGATGACATTTACGGGGAGTCTGTTCCAGGCTGTCACCACTCTATTAGGCAGAAAATGCTTCTTAGGTATTTTGTTATATGCATGTTGGCATAACTTTAAGTGGTGTCCTCGCAAGTGCCTATTAGAGTTAAGGGTGTACAGTTCTTGAAGGCCAGGGGCATTATAGAGCTCATTCAGTATTTTGTAAGTTTCAATTAGACTTCCCCTTTGCCGACGCTGTTCTAATGAGGTCAGGTTGAGAAGTTTGAGTCGTTGATCATAGGACTTATTACATATTGTCTTGACCATCTTTGTTGCTTTTCTCTGCACATTTTCAAAGGGTGATATCCTTTTTGAAATTTCGAAAGGATCGTTCTAATATATTATTATTATTATTATTTAGTTCCTGGCCCCCGTGTGCCTTGAAATGGGCTTGTCTAAATAAATAGTCCGGCTATTTCTTTAGGATCTTTGCAAATGGTATCTTATTTGCTATCTGAATAAGGTTGGGAATCGCTGGAATAGAACATTCATCATCACCAACCCGAATATGAGTCCAAATTATTTCCACGTATAGCCGCAGCCGTTGTATTTTTATCGCTAGCTTTATTAAACCTCTATTTTTACACCCTAAAATTGGAACGGTCAATGTTTGGATGGCAACTAGCTGAGAGAGAAAAAAATAGAAAGCTATTCGAAACGGTTGTTTCATGTATAAAAATACACTTCATGTTTAAATTAGAATAACACACAGACAGATCAAACGGTAAAGCATATACGGAATTCTGATTGTTTTAGTAAAGTTGTTATTTTAATCGCAAAGTTTATGCACCATAGAACTTTAACGAATAAATAGATTTAGATGCGAGTTTTTTTTTTCGAAAAGTGCTTTTCTAAATCCCTACAGCCGTCATGGTTATCTGGTCTATTGATAAGGTATACAGTATCCTACTACACAAAAAGTCGTCACGGGACGCCATACCACGCGATCATAATTATCAAATTATAATATATTATAAATCAATACATAAGCGACGATGGTCCACGGTATGGGCTCGGCCTCTTGGGTGAAAGGCTCCGGGTTCGATCTTGACCTGTCGTGCCTTGTAATATATATTTTTTTTTAATTCTAAGTTCACCTTCACGAGGAAACCTGTATGCCTGATTAAATTAAAAGTCTTTAAAGGTGTGTGAAGTTAACCAACCTGCCAGTGACTCGGTGAACAATAGACCGATACCTCGCCTGATTGCGAGAAGGAGACCCGAGCCCAGCTGTAGCACTTTGGACTAGGTTGCTACTTTACTTTTTAAATCTATACGACGACCTCTGTGGCTCAGTGGTTAGCGCGTTGGCGCTCAAGCCGGAGGTAGCGGGTTCGAATCTCGCCATGGAACAAAAAAAAAATCTGTGTTCCTGGGTCATGGATGTTTATTAAATTTGTGTATTAATATAATAAAAATCTTAAATATATGTATTAATATAAAAGTATTAAATATATGTATTTCCGTTGTCTGGTACCCGTAACACAAGTTCTTCGGAAACTTAGCACGGGACCAGATTGACGTGGTGTTAAAGGCGTCAATAGATATATACACACCTACTTATCATGCATTGTTGTTTTCGTCACGGCATTTGAGTCCTTACTGGCGAGGCGTACAAATATATGATTAATAGTATTATAATAATAGCAGCCCTTATATATCTCACTAATCGACACAGGTCTCCTCGAAATCAGGCGAGGAGATGGTTGGGTTCACCGGTAAGCGACGAAAAGAGAGATTGTTTAGTTCTCCGATTTGATGGCCCGAGATTCCGAACCTTCTCACCCAGTGGAAATAGGTAAGGATCATCGTCGCAATATGTTCTCATCAAAAACGCTATGTGAAGATAGTTTTATTCAAGTCTAGTAGCTCCACTCTAGAAAATACCAACCCAATATAAATTCGTATTAAGAAGTAAAACTCATCTTCAATGAAAGTTATCTACTTCAAGTCGAAGGTCATTACGTTTATACGTTTTGACCTTTTGTTATCTGAAATCGTTAATGCTTTTTCTTTTTTTCGTTTGAACCCTTCACTGTAAATGGGACTTCACTATCATTTGATGGCGAAATCAAAAGAGGTATTTTAAAAAAGGTTTTCATTTTTGTTAATTTTTGGACGAAATTTTTTGTTTTTATTTTTTTATGATACAGCATACAAAAATACATACAACCCTAAATTTTGACCCCTCTACGATCAACCCCTATTTTGTAATTGCAATTTTAATATTGGCAGAACGAAGTCTGTCGGGACAGCTAGTATAAGTATAAAAATATGTTAAAAAAATATTTTTAAGTTTAATATGCATACATTATTTATATTATTATTTAATAAAAATAATTAAACTTGGACACTTACTTTAACACAGCTATATTTTTTTCTTGTCTTTCAATAAATATATCAGCTGTCACATTACAGTTTCACTATAAAGAAGTTAGGTACGATTGGATAGCGAGAAAATTTTGTCATCCTTGCAAAAGAACCCTAAAATTGGACGCGTTCCAAATAAATTGATTCAGCTAAAATCGTGACATCATTTAAGCCAAGTTCAAAGGGCCGTAATTAAGGTTGTTTCGAACGTTTTTTAATTTCCAGTCCACGGTGAAATGTCAAATAGTTCATTTGACATTCAGTTTAACGATTGAATTACAATTTCAAGGCTAAATATAATTATCAGCATCTTTTCTTATTGGTTTTATCCGACTAATATTGTTATAAGCACCAAAATCCTTAAGAATGTATGGATGTGTGTCTGCTACTCATTCATTGAAAAAACTACTGTTTTTTTTCGAAAGGTCTAGACTTTAAGGCCTGATGGCCTTTAAGCTCAATCGATAGGTAGGTGAGCAGATGGGTCACCCAGTAAAACAAAACTACTGAATGGCCAAATTTATAAATCAGTCTTTACCTAATTTATCGTTAACACATTAGAATGACACATAGGTAAGAGCCTACTTTCGTTCTCCCACGGGATTGGAAAGTACACGGTTAAGAACGCGTAACGCTGCTAGCTTTACGCTGAATTTTCATGGATAAGTTTTCATTCTGTATATCCATGAAAAAATTAAGTAGTGCTTCGTAAAGATGGGTCGGACGAGTAAAGACACTACAAAAGGACACCGTGACAATAATTATATCCTTCTAACGTCTTTGTTGTTTATAATCATGAGCTACGGTAACCAATTACAAGTAGCTCTTCTGCTTCTCTTACATAACATACTAGTACCGCCCCGCGGTGTCACCCACGTATTTCCCATTCCCGTGGGAGTACGGTGATTATTATATTTAAATATACGTTTGTAATATACATAAAACCTTTAATAAAATCTTTGGTTGATTAGTATGACTGGACCGACGAGTCCTGGACTGCTTTGTTCCAGGCATGCAAGGCAGAAATATCCTAGAAAGAGGCCCACGAGCGGTTGAGAGAGGAGGTCGCGGATGATGCTTTGTCCCGTAGACGAATAGGCGTGCGCAGAACGCACCACTTAATACTATTCCAGTAACGGTTCAGGGTGGGCTCTGTATGGCACAACTTACAGGGGCTGCTTAGAGGAAGCCAGGCAAGACCTCCCTAGGTGGATGAGCCTGGCCTTCGCCGGTGGCAGGCTGTCGTTGAAGTGACCCTGTTTCTGGCAGATCTGGTTCCCTCAAAAGCGGCTAAAGGCGAAAATGGTTTTAGTCTTGGTAGGCCACTTCTAGGTGTTCAGTTAGAGAAAATTAGTATGACTGGTCTCATGGTTAATTGTTTAACGTTAACTTTTCATTCATAACAAAATTTGAATTGTGTAATCCCGGCTGAAGACTTAATAATTTATCACTATCGTTGAAGAAGGAAGTATCGCTTGAAACTCCAAGCAAGTTCGCAACCGGTATATTACCTAATCCAAATGTTATTATCAATGAAAAGTTTTTAACGTGTAAATGCTTAACTCGATAATAAAATGATTGTTTCCATCCAGTCTGAATACGTAGTTTCATTTTAATTAATTACTTCTGAAGTAATTTCAATGTTATATTTTAATTCGTAGGCGTGGGTTTTAAAAGACTTCATTTACTCGTTATACTTCTCGAAATCGATAATTCCTACGTAGAGATAATTATATCCACAATATGATTTACTGTCTCGTCATGACGTCACGCAGTCACATGTGACCAATCACAGGAGCTGAAAATGGAAGTTTTGATTGTGGGAGTAACTTAATTTTACCGATCTAGAAAAGTTGTTTTTTGGGACAAATCTGGGTGAATTCTTTGGTGTTTATATAATCATACGTTTAATATAATAAGGAAGTCAAATTATTTATTGCAATTAAGTGTACAAAATAGTTTCTTATCCTTACTAATATTCTAGATGTGAAATTAGGGATGTCTTACGCTTTCACCCGCAAACTACTCAACCGATCGTCAAAACTTTGTACACATATCCTCGAAGGTACTAGAAGTAACATAGGATACATTTAAAAGAGATTTTTTTTGCTAACGTGGGCGAAGTCGCGGGCTACAACTAGTATAATATCATATTATAATCATTACTAGGACGCAACTATTCATTCGACTTAAATTTCATGACCAACAAAATAAGTACAGTACATCCTCTCCCCCATCAATGTAACCGAATTAATGACAAAATATACCAAGTCCTAGCGTAAAAATAAATGACAAACGACTCTAATGCTGCAGAATTTTAGTGCAAAATAAAACGGCTGGCAGTGATTTCGTGCACGTGGCACTAGTGTTTTCATTTTTTAGAACTTTGGAGCCTAATGGTAAAAATGGAAACATTTTACGGCGGTCGTTAGGTCGACGGCTTTGACGCTTAGGGTTAATAAATGACCGGTAGTCCATCATCACTATTATCAAGTTTTCCCGTCCTGAATAGGCTGCTTTCAATGAACGCCAAGACGACAAATCACCGTTGGCCAGGCTATGACTGCATACATTTTATACGAGTGCCAAAATTTAAAATTCACTTAATTTCTAAAATCCGATTAGGCAAACGATTTTTTTTATATCTTATTTCTTAAGGAGCATTTGTCTCATAACAGGCAAACGATATTTTTGGAGTTTGTATAATATAAGTCTTTCAAAGTTGGAAAAAATAAATAGCCGTGACGGTTTCCTACTTTTATGTTTGTAACACTCTCACTCAAAAACTACTGAACTGAGAATCATGTAACTTTGTACACATATTCTGGAGGTACTAGAAGTAACATAATATGATACAATATTGTTTTTGCTGATGCAAGTGAAGCCCCGGACAACAGCTAGTATAAATATGAAGCAATGTTATATATGAGAACGTTGATAACATTTGCCTTTATTCATACACTGCTGAACATAGGCCTCCCTCAGTGAACGACAAGACGGGCCATTCTTTGCCACTCGCATTCAACGCGGACCGGCTACTGCACGGAGATTATCTTCCCACCTGGTTGATGTCCGACCAACACTTATCCACCTAGTATCTAGATTTCTTCTTCGTTTTCACTTGCGAGTTTATAATTTAATCCTACAATTATTATAAGCGTTAATCCTTCTAATATTATAAGTGTGAAAGTTTATAAGTTTATTATATATACACATATGTTTGTTACTCTTTCACGTAAGTACTATTAATTTGATGAATCTTTACAATAATGTGAGCGACAATGGTCCAGTGGTGGATGGACTCGGCCTCTTATGCGAGAGGTTCTGGGTTCGATCCTGACCCGTCCGTGTGAGCCTTGAAATAAGTTTTTATAAATTTCTAAGTGCACCCCAAACACGAGACCATCGTTCGCTCACCGGTGAAGGAAAACATCGTGAGGAAACCTGCATGCCTGATGAGATTTACTTATTTATGATTGACACGATCAAATGTATTAGAAAAATCAGCGTATAATGCATCCACCTCATATCCAGCATCAACTTGAACAAGAGATTGAAAGTCTTTAAAGGTATGTGAAGTTCACCAACCCGCACTGGGCCAGCGAGGTGAACTATAACTACGAGGAGGGTAATGGACCACCATTACCCTCCTCGCCTGATTTTGAGAAGGAGACCCGTGCCCAGCAGTGGGACATAAATGGTTGATACTTTTTTTTACAATAATATAGCTTATACATCGGAATATCACATAGGCTATAATTTATGAACGGGAATGGGAAGTACGTGAGTTAAACCGCGGGGCGCTGCTAGTATAATCATAAAATTAAATTCTTATTTCTAGACAAAGAAAATAGGCAAAAATCCCGCTGCAGACGCCTCAAGCTTGGATGATAAACTGGGTAAAAAGCCCGCAATGACAGCACTGCTTTTTATTTTAAATAAATTACTTTAGAAAATATACAGTTTTAATTTAAAAACCTTTTATAAAACTGTCAAAGGCTGAGTCCTTTTTATAAGTTGCTTTTTAACTGCATAATAAATCTACGAGATAATCTCAGTGTTGTGAGTATCATGATCAATTTTGAAAGGTTGCAATAGGAATTGCCTGGTAAAGGCAAATGATATAATATTTGGCACACGTCCAGCAAATATATCAGAAGATTGCAATTAACTATAATTATCATCATCTGCGTCTGTCCACTGCTGAACACAGGTCTCCCCCAATGTACGCCAAGATGGCAGAACTCTTGTCACTTGTATCCAACACAGAAAGGCACTGAGATTGATTAACAATGAACATTGTAAATCTCGGTTTCTTTTAATCACCATTACCTCTATTTTGTTCACCGTCAGATGTAGCCCCTTCTAACAAATGCCATGATGACGACACAGGCAGCAATGGAAGTAATGGAATAGCAATCTCCACTTGCACCCAATTTTAAATTTAAAATTGACCTCCTTTTCCCCTCTCCACCAACAAGCCACCGGAAACTCAAAACGAAAGCTTAGCTGTCATTTTCACTCTCGACTGCAAATTTGGCTGCAATGCAGCAAGGCACATTTTTATCTGCCGTCTGTCGGGAAATGCGCTTAGGTATCCCGCGAGGGAGTCTCCCCAGGCGGGTGCCCAGTGGTCCCAGTGCGGGACTCAATGCGCCCGAAAGCTGATAAGTGGGCGCAACTCTACCCACTAAAACCCAGCGAGTGCCACCAACGCCGCCTTTGGTGAGGTGCCCCGGATCTACAAGCAACAGGGCACCTCGACGCCTAGTCAGTCCCTCAGGGGACCGACGCCACCTCTATAGAACAACCACCGCACCACAGAACAACCCCTCCCAACGTCGGGACAGTACGATGAGGTGAGGTTCCCATCCTCACCCCTGCAGTAAGGCTTCTTACAAAATCCACATGTATTTGATTCAATTCATAATTCTAGTAAATCGATTATACATCAACGTATCAAGACTTCACTTTGCAAGTCGGCGTTGGATACATGAGCTTCCGCTTCTTATTGCATATGCATGGATCATTAATTGACTCACTATGAATCGTGAGTGGATCGTGCATGTAATATGACGTTGTTAGGTTGTATAAAATGAGATCTGAGTTCGATTATATCAAATCAAATCAAAAATATATTTATTACGTAGGTACAACTTGTACACTTGAAATAAGTAAAAAAAAGTAGTCAATAAGAAGTAATAGAAATAAAAAAAACTCGTTTGAGATGCTGGATCCCCTAAGAAAAACGAGAAAAAACACTTAGGGGTTGCCTAAATATATGTATAATAGAGTGATCATCATTCGATTCTCGATCTGTAGTGCTTCCATGTTCCTGGGCTCTCAGCGGAGGATGATATAGTAGAACGTCATAATAATAATAATAATATCTATAGACGCATTTACACCACGTCAATCTGATTCCGTGGTAAGTTCTCGTAGAAACTTGTGTTACGGGTACCAGACAACGGAAATAGATTTGATACTTTTATTCTATACATGTATTTAAAATTTGTTGTTATACATAATACACATCCATGATCTAGAAACACAGAAAATTATTTTGTTCGCGGGCGGGATTCGAACCTGCATCCTCCGGCTTGAGTGGCAACACGCTGACCTATGAGCCGCAGAGGTCGTCACAGGAAAGCTAATGTTCTCATGATCCTATCCAATAGCTAGAAGGAGGAAACATCATGACAGTGTTCCCACTGTCATGATGTCATGTCATGTCATGTCATATGCAGGATTATGGACCTTCAAATAAGGAATCTCTGGAGAAAGTAGAACGCACGTTCTGAAGCATTCCTTCGTGCATTCCTTCTAAAAATACAGAAAACATTTTTATTCGTACCTACTTACATATATTTTGTGATAGCATAGCCAAGTCTCTGTCACTTAGACTCTTCGTCTATCTTTTAAATCCTATGGGTGTATAAATTTGAATTATGATGCCGGATCTCAGGATCTCATTACCTACACTTATTTTTACCTACCTTTACCTTTTTTCCCTACAGGACCATAGGTCTCTCTCAATGAACACCAATACAGTTCTCTGTCACTCGTTACTATGATCGGCCATAGCACAGATCACTATTTGAATGAAGGCCGACATACCCTGCATATAATGTATTGATTCTTCAGATAATAGGACTTTTTCGAATTTTTGGGAGTCGGTGCCAGCCAAAGCAAAAATATCCTTCAGACATCTACTCAATACTTGGTATATGAGTACAAACTCTTTTTTTTGATGTCAATTAAAAATTAGCCTACCTACATGCCAACTCGAAAGTATTTTAATCGCAAATTAATATAAATCTGTTGCCATGTAACACACACTTATAACAATAGCTGGAATTTCTAAAGCACGACAGAGTCGCTGAATAATTTTGCTAATGTTGACCTTTATCTGACCGACGTTAGTACAGAACTGAATTTGACTTGTAATAAATATCAAATGTCAGTTTGGTTGTATTTGGTTTACACTAGACGTAGGACAATGGTTGTGGTTTATGACCACAAGGCTAGCAACTATGGCTTGTACTTTTATGCTTCTGACTGTACTGTACCGTGGCGTACTAATTTATATATGCAATATAGATTTTATAATGCTAGAAAAATAAAACGATGGTCCAGTGAGCGACGATGGTCCAGTGGTGGATGGACTCGGCCTCTTATGCGAGAGGTTCCGCGTTAGATCCTGACTCCCCCGTGTGTGCCTTGAAATGGGATTTTCTTAATTTCTAAGTGCAACCCAAATACGAGACCATCCTTCGCTCACCGGTAAAGGAAAAAATCGTGACGAAGCCTGCATGCCTGAGTAGATTGAATGTCTTTGAAGTTATGTGAAGTTCACTAACCCGCATTGAGCCAGCGTATCGGTGAACTATGGCCCATTACCATCCTCGCCTGATTTCGAGGAGGAGACCCGTGCCCAGCAGTGGGAGGTAATATAAGGGTTGATATTTAACTTAAGAAAAAAAAGTTAGTATTAAATACCACCAGCACCCCGCGGGATAAAATATGACATACCTATGTCTAAGCTATATCATTGTAAAGTTTCATAAAAATATAGTAGTTTTTGTATGAAAGGGTAACAAACATACACCGGTACATTCTTACAAACATTTTGATAAATACAATACCTCAAGCTAATCAGCCTTTATCCGTCCACAGCTGAACGTAGGCTTCTCTCAATTACGCTAAAGACGAAGACTGGCCACTGCACGGAGATCAGCTTCCCACCTGCTTAATGGCCGACCACCTTGTCTACCTAAACGCGGCCTACACTCTTGAACCATATTGACCCTTCGTCTGAGTTTGTATGTGTTGATAAGGTCATATAAACGCCCATTTTCGAAGAAACTGTCATCTTTGAAGCCAATCGAAATGCAATTTGAGGCGCAGCCCTTTTCTAGCAACTCTAACATTCAGAAAAAAAAAGGTGTGTGCGATTCACATACGATAGAAGTGAAACACACGTTAAATGCTCAAATACAAGCAAGTATTAAACAGTGTGCGATATACATACACACCGACATTTGCTCTCTCTCTCTATTGTATTTGTGTCTTTTACCTGTCGTTTTTTCCGTTGCATCCGGTTTGAAATGACAACGATTCTAAAGAAGTTTCACTTCAAAAATGTAAAGCGCTCAAATACATGTTCGATAACAAGCAGCAAGAATAACTTTTCCCTCCGGGGAAACTGTGAAAAACAAATGAGCATCTTATTATGTTTTTCTCTCACAAAATATTGAATTGTAAAACGGAGGATGCCTCGTATCGCCTGAATTTTGTATGAACGTGAAGTTAGTAATAAAACAACGCGTTGTGTGATATGAAAAACGTCTTTGTGTTAGATTTTTCGATGAAATTTTGATGAAATGGAATAACTTATCAGCTACGGATTATACTTGGGAGTGCATATTTAACCCTGGATATTATATTCATTATGCTATCCATCCGAGTAATATCCCACTTGCTGCTAATATTATAAACGCGAAAGCTGCATGGATGTTTATTAACCTTTCACAAAAAACTACTCTCTGTGTGTGTGTGTGTGTGTGTGTGTGTGTGTGTGTGTGTGTGTGCATTTTAATAAAACTTTACATTAATAATATAGCTTGTACACATGCAATAGTTTATCCTTGTTTTTTCACGGCGAATCCAAGTGAAGTACGCGGGCGAAACCGCTGGGCGCTGTTAGTAATCAATATTATTGTAATGGTGTTGTTCCAACGGTATTAATATCCTTATTAATATATTACTTATAATAATATTATTACAAATGTGAAAGTAGAAATGTTTTTACGCTTTCACGCGAAAACTACTCAACCGATCATCATGAAACTTTGTAAATATATTCACAGAGGTACTAAAAGTAACATAAGATACATTAAAAAAGGAATTTTTTTTGCTCACACGGTCCAAGCCGCACAAACAGCTAGTTGGCTATAATTTATCCCTGTGCCAAGTATGGGATAAACGTGGACAAAACTGCGGGGCGCTGCTGCATCTGTTAAACCGTGCTAATCAAATACTGTCAAATATATTGTTCCGCGAAAATTCATCGTAATTATTATTAACTATCGCTTTCAAACACTGTAATAATAATAATAATTTATTTGAATAAAAAAAACATAGTCTGAGTACAATTTTGGTCTTCGAAGCGAAGTGAACAGTTCCCACAAGAGTGTCATCATCACGAAGAATAATTCAACTATTTTAACCTAATAATAACTGTTCGTGTTCCTGGAAAATAAATAAATAAATAATGAAATCGTACTTCTTATCAATTTCGTAAGATTTAATAATGTGTTATTCCAATTTCAACTAAATTATTAAGTTATTCAATTATAAATGTTTTCACTAATTAGGCGAATTGCGAGGGCGACGCGGATTGTTTAATAAAGATGCTTGTTTAGGTATTTCTCTTTAAATTAAATCTTATTTTCGGGGACTTGAATTAGAAAATACTAGTTGCCTGTCGGGTTGTTCAAATTTAAAATATAAATTAGTATCTTCATAAGAAATAACTGTTACGGATTTTATCACAGTTAAGTTTCCTTTTTTTAACGTATCCTATGTAACTTTTAGTATTTCCGCGAATGTGTGTACAAAGTTTCATGTTTAAACATCAGTCTGGGAATCATCGGGGAACTTGTTCCCCGTTTCTGACTTATAGCCGCCAGATGGCGCTACGGTTATATATATATATATATATATATATATATATATATATATATATATATATATATATATTATAATGTTAATAAGGATATTCTATACATTTACCGCAATGTGTGTTTAAATTACATTACATTTTCTGTGTCTTCTTGTGAATAGACTAGCAAACATTTTCCGTTCATTTTCCATATAACGGAGTGGATAATTGTGAAGAACTTGGGAGATGCTCATGTCATTAAATTGATACAATAGAACATTGTTTGCATTCTTAGACTCCCATTCAGGACGCAGGCTTATCTCATTGTACTCGTGCCTAAAGAATGGGACTCCCTAACCTCTTGCAATTGTTTTCTTTCATATTTCAATTCGAATGTAAAAGTAAATATACGTTTTCACCCTACTATAGCAAAGCTGTATTCGTAGATAAAGGTGTATATGCAGCTGAGGGTTATTAATTTTTTTATATTATCTTTATCTAAAGAAATCTAAAATTAATAAATTTTATGTGGATAATTTAAAAAATCAGTCGAAATATTTTTTTATTACATTAAAAATAATGTAGGTAATGTACTAAACGCTAAACAATAATTCGGTAAGCCCTAGCTACCAGATCGCACCAATCTTCTCATTAATCTGGGGTATAGGTCAGACGACCAATAAAATTATTGGGCGTTGCGTATCTAAAGTTAATATAATACATTAGTTTACGCGCCCAACGATTTTGTGAACTTAAAGTTTTAAAATTGTAAAGTTTCATTGAAATCCATGCTGTAGCTTTAGCGTGATTGAGTAACAAACATCCATCCGTTCATTCTTACAAACTTTCGCGTTTATAATATTAATAGGATAGATGTGTTAGATATGAACTGGATGTGTTCGCAATAACAGTGCATTACCACAAAACATTATGGAAGATACAAAAATACATTTAACAATGCAAAATAACAATAAGAAAAAAAAAGAAATAAACAATAACAGCAAATTGACGAAGCTCGTCTGTTGTTTTATCATTGTCTGAACAGTGCAGTTAATGCACCAAAATATAACTGCCTATCTTGCACAGCTTTCATTATTATAAGCGCATGTGGTTTAAGTACCAGTTCACTGTGGTAATGATTTACAAGGTAAATGGTAAAATGTATGAATGGTGGTAAAGGAGCATCACGGAATATGTGCACCTGAATTTGAAGTCCATCCGAGTATGTAGGTGTTACGCAACGTCAATTTTAAGGTGTTTGCGGTGTGAGTTCCAAACTCTTACCTGCAGGAGCAGCATATAAAAGAATATAGTAGCCAGGTATAGCCCGGCTTTAATGCTCCGTATTGTACATCGACCATATAACCCATAGACTCCTAATAACAGGGGAACGGGTTCTGGCGACACATTTGACTTATCGTTCCGATGTAAGCCGTAAGCAATGTACTCAAACCATCGTGTCGTCTCATTCTTTCCCGTTGTAAAATATATCCATTTCTTTTTAACCTTCCGTGATTGGTAATGTATGACATTGAATTAGCTAATCACAGCATTGCAACCCCTTTCATCTCACCTCAGCTAGTTGCCAGAATGCATTTAATACGAAAAATCAAACATTAGGAGTCTATAGGTTGTGTGGTCGATGATTTTGTATAATATATTTAACGGTTATAAAATATAAGTTTTTAAACCTCTCGTAGTCACAAAACTGTTCGACAGACTAATTATTAATGGCGGGGGACCGTATGGGCCATATAGATGGTGCACGACCCCACCATAACCCTCCCTCTGCTATATATTTCTCTACTATTTAAAAAGAAACAGAATCCCTTAAATCACTTCTTTGAAATCCCCTCTTACATTAACCGTGTATAATAAACTTCTATCATAATTATTATGCGTGGGGTATAATGTATCCCAGAGGCATACTTCCTAAGCTCTATGATAAAGCATCCAAATATACCGCTCTTTAATATTTAATACAAGGCTTTCTTTTTTCACGTGAAAAAAGTTGTATCTATTTAAAGTGAGTTTCGTAAAGGTCACGTCGTCTATGGATGTCGAAAATGCGAACAGTAAAATTTTGTATATTCCGTAAGGAAGTTTCGCTGATTTTTTACGGATTTTATCGCGGCTGATTTAAATTTGTAGATATGTGTCCTCACGTGACTTTGGTTGCTGTAATACGAGTATATCCGATATCATAATATGTATCATATTCAGTGAATCTGTATAATTCACTTAAATATTTACTATGAAAAAAAAGTGCTTCGTAAACAAGATTTTATTAGACAAAATCGTAATATGGAGCTCTACAAAATACACATAAAAAACAATATGGTAAGGGCCTGTTTCACAATCTCCAGATAAGTACCGAGTAGGCTATCGACAACATATTTGACAGATAGAGTATGGAGTATCTGTCAAATATGTTATATTTATTTAGTATTGAAAATAAGCGTGTTCACAATTTTATATAGTAAATACGCCAAAATTTATAAAAGCGTGGTAAAAAGGACAAGTTTTTGTACCTGTGTGCTTTTAACCTAATTTAGGTGATATAGTGACTCTTTCATTTAGATTTATATCCGAGAATCCTATTACGACACAAAAAGGCTATAACTAAAATGAAACAAATACTCCGACTTAACCCTGATTAGTGTGACGGGTATCAAATGACGCACAGTATCTGAGACCGTCTTACGTGGGGTAAATATGGCCCTATCGGACGAGCTATTACTTATAAGATTAGCTGGGTAGCTGGGAATGCCACCTGAGCCCTGTCATATGAGCCCTGTCATATATGGTTGATTAATCCTGTAAGTGTTTACAGGACGTTCAATGTAGGTAAAATTTAAAGTAGAATGGACGGGCCATGGTCGAATTTAACCCAAACACTGAAATTTTCACGTATTTTAAAATTATCGTTTCAAAATAAGGGCTTTTGTCATAAGTGTTACTATAGATAATTAGTTGTTTTATATCATAGTTTCTACTATAACTTAATCAAGACGTTTTATATCTTACTAATGATTTTCCTTATAAAAGATTGCATTTTATAAACCTACGTAAAGAAATATAAAAAATATTAATTAATGCTTCTTAAAAATGTAGACTCCTGGTTTTAAAATACTCAATCACTTTATTAAAAGTAAATTTGCGGTTTAAAAGAATTTTCTAAAAAAAAATTTTTTAAATAGATAATATTATGTTATCTTATATATATATATATATATAAATATTATAATATGTAATAAAGTAATAATTTTATCCATAATATAATATACTTAAATCGTATTGTACAGACAATCTGTGTTGTTATGTATGCGAGTGGGAAGGTAATGAATGGTATTCTCAGCGTTCGTTGAGGGAGGCCTATGTTTAGTAGTGAGCGGATAAAGGCTAATGATGATATTTAGATATTTTTTTCCTTATTTTCTTGAACAAAGTGCAAAGTGTTTATTAATAATACAAGCTCGATTTTTTCCCGAGCTTCGATGTTACGGTTGATAAGTTAAATGGGACGACGGCATACATTATTAAGGACCTCTGGAACCCATATCTCATCTAATATGGACCCTGAGTGTCCCTTGTAACGTTAGATCATTTTTGAAATGCCTATTCAAGTATTATATGAAAAAACTTCTTTAGGTCAGCAGTTCATATCATCAAATTTGGCTGTGGAAAAACCAGTTTGATTTGAGAATTTCTAATCTGAAGAAGAAGACAATTGGATAAAAGTATTAGTGAAATCTAAGCTATTATAAAACAAATGAAATTTAGTAGCTTTCGTTTTTTTTTAACATAGGAAGATAAACAATTTCCGTATAGATGGGCCTAACAATATCCGTTAACTTCTTGGTCTAAACAGTAAATTCGTGAATGCGGTATAATGTAAGTAAAAGGTAGTGCCATGCTGCTTTGCAACCAAACTGGGCCGGCACGGCGGGGGAGGAACCTCTCGCTCACATAAAATCGGCGTAAAGTGACAGCTAAGCTATCGCGTTTCGTACGCTTTGTGAATTTCCGGTGGCCCATTGGTGGGGCCTGGGAAAAGGAGGGTAACGCATCTGCATAGCCTCTGGCTACGTGGATGTTAATGGGCGTCGATAATTCCAACGCTTCAACTGTTCGTTTGCCCTCCTATGATAAAAAAAATGTGTTTGCAAAAAGTCCATAATATACCATACATTCAGATAATTTGACGAGGCTCTAGTGAGCTACAGGTCACTTTAGTAGCGATCTTGGTTTGAATCCCACCAAGTGCAGATAATTTTTTTTTATGAATATAATAATAATAATATTTATGGACGCTTACACCACGACAATCTGGTCCCGTGCTAAGTTTCCGAAGAACTTGTGTTACAGGTATCAGACAACGGAAATCCATAATATATTTAAGATTTTTTTTTATATAATACACATCCATGACCTAGGAACACAGAAACTTTATTGTTCCCTGGCGCAATTCGAACCCGCTACCTCCGGGCTACAGCGTTAACGCGCTAACCATTGAGCCAAAAAGGTTATCAAAATATAGATGTCCGCATCATGTCATGGATGTGTTTATAATATTTATTTTAAATATAGGTATTATTTTTAATTTATTTCCGTTCCTAGTATCCGTAGGCAGTAACACAAATTCTTACAAACTTACCACTGGGCTAGGTTAACGTGGTGCAATTGTTGAGTAATATTTATTTATTTAAATTGGTAGTTTTGCTAAACTTCTATATCCTAAGTTATTTTTTCTAAAAATAAAGAAGATCTAATATGGTGGAGGTGGCACTGACCCCCTGAGGGGACTGACTGGCCGCCGAGGTGCCCTGTGCTAGTAGATCCGGGGCGCCATACCAAAGGCGGCATTGGTGGCACTCGCCGGGTTTTCGTAGGTAGAGCTGCGTCCATAAAAAAAGGCGAAGCTGCGGACAACAGCTAGTATACTATATAAACTAACAAAAAATTATAGACGAAAATGATTACTTAGCGGAACCCTAAATTGCTCGCCTATTGCGAAGGAACTGGAGCCTGGAGTGAGGAAAAGGATATCCGATGTAACTTTCCTTTTATTGCAAATAAATTTATTCCTACTATCACCAGTTCCTATTTATTGATCTCCAAAGAAAGTAAACACATGATAATGTTTTAGAAAATAGTTTTACTCGTAAATACGGTACTATGAGAAGTATATTCATCATCATCATCATCAGCCTTTATCCATCCACTGCTGAACATAGGCCTCCCACAGTGAACGCCAAGACGACTGATCCCTTAGAAGTATATTAAAACTAAATAATAATAATAGTTAAGTACTTTTATGTCATAAAGAGGAAAACAGGCAGTTAGTCTAATTACATTATTTTAACGTGACAACGTTGAATAATTCGATATTACGGCCAGCATGCACAAAAAAGGTGACGTCATGTAGCGTTCCGAAAGCGATCGGCTCAGTTCGGTTCGTGCTGCGTGTAATGTTTGACGTTTTCACGTCAAACTACCGTCCGTAAGCCGTCTTTTGTCATAAAATTTATCTCAAGAGTGGACTTTTCTTTCAATGAAATTTTCCTCAAAAGCTAATTATAAACCGGAAACATTATTGAAAAAATTAATCAAAACTCGGTACACGTTCAAGATTTTTATTTGTTCATATAAAAGTTTCATATTAGTTCTAAACTAATACTATGTTTAATTAAATCAACATCCCCAAACCACAATTTCCCCAAGTACCCTTATTAAAAAGCGATCCTCACGGTATATTAAACTAAATTCGATGGGACCAGCCAAATTAAATCCACGGATTTGGTTGGTATGATTTGGGTCGGGTGTTTGGGTATCTTTAAATAATAATGGGCACTTTGGGTGAAATTAAACGAAAAAATCGGTAAAGTGGGATTCGGCGTGAAATTTCGATAATCGGTTACTTTAACCGATAAATAGGTTGTTGCAAACTTAAGCTAGAATTTGATCCGATTGTGTTACACCTTTTTATTTATCATTTTAGAATTGGATATAATATGTACTTACTAAAAAATGCAATATTTTTTTTATGTATTTCATATTGTTGAGAAAACTTGTGGGTTGATCCCCTGAGTTTTTTCTCGGTTTTCTTTGTGGATCCTGCATCTCAAACGAGTTTTTCTTTTGTTAGTTCTTTTGACTATATAAATATTTTGTCATATTATTTCATGTGTTTAAATTAATATCTACAATTTAAAGATATTTTGATTCGATTTGATTTGATTTGATTTGTTCTATTAGTAGGAGGAATATTCTTGTGCTAGGCTCCTCTGACTGGGCACCGCTATCCTGCTCGCTTCGTCTGTTGAATATACTTACTGTATAAGTACTGGTACCAAGACCACAATGTCTGAGGATAGAGAGATATAGATAACACGTGAATTGCCTGGGTGAGTTTCAGTTTGCTATAGATTGTGGTTTTTAGATTGTGTAAAATATTTCAGTCATACATATTATTATCTTAAGGTAAGGTAGCCCCATACCGCCTTGTAGCTGAATCGAGCTGACCTCTCGCTCACATAATTCCGACGTAAAGTGACAGTTATACTGTCACGTTAGGGAAAAGGAAGGCAACGCATCTGCATAATCTCTGGTTTTATGGATGTTTATGGGCGTTGATATTCGCAAGGCTTCGACTGTTCGTTTGCCCATCTATGCTAAAAAAAAGGGGACGGAATAATAATAATAATATCTATGGACCTTTTTATACCACGTCAATCTGGTCCCGTGCTAAGTTTCCGAAGAACTTATGTTACAGGTGCCAGACAACGGAAATACATATTATATTTAATACGTTTTATATTAAAACATATTATATTTAAGATTTTTATCATATAATACACATATTTAATACACATCTATAACCCAGGAACACGAAATACTTTTTCTGTTCCCTGGCGAAATTCGAACCCGCTACCTCCGGACTTGAGCGCCAACGCGCTAACCATCGAGCCACAGAGGTCATCGGAATATATTCCTATTTGATTTAAAAAAGTAAAGTAACACATCGTCGATATCCATAGATTGGGCCATAATTCACATTCAAAGACTTTCAATTTCACAAGGCATGTAGCTTTTACAATATCTTCCTTCACTGGTGAGCGAGTTATGGTCTCGTGTTCAGAGTGCACTAATAAAAAAAAAACTATTTTAAGGCACTACAGGGGTCAAAATCGAACCCGGAACTCTCACCCAATAGGTCAAACTCATACCCACTGGACCATCGTCGTTGATTTTGATTAAATCGAGAATTTAAAAATTACAATTGAGTGTAACGGATGAAACCGCTTACCTGATATTTAGCATTCACTTAAATAAAAAAAAAAAAAACGTCTTAATATTCGGATTAGAAATTATATAAGGGCCACTTTGAAAGGGTGGAAACGCAATTTGATGACTTTCAACGCGATGTAATTTCATCTCTTGCTAGTTTACATTTGCGCCGCTTTAATAAAATACCAAAGATAGAGTGAAGCCATGAAAAAAGTGAGTTCGTATAAAAACTGCATTTAAGAAGTTCTCTTCTAAAAGTAAAACGTTTAGTTCAAAAATAGAATGTTCGTCAATAAACCTTTATCAAGCAGTGATCTAAAACTGGATGGTGATGATGATGATGAATTATTACCGTTTTTTACATCGACCACTGAACCCTTAACCGTGAAAAGTTGACAAACGTCTCAACTGCTGACCGGAAGGAATTAGAACCCAACCTGAAAGACTCAAAATGTCCCCGAACTTTTGATAAAGGTTGTTCTGTAATGTAATTCTTTTTAGTGGCTTTTTATTTGAAGATAAAATAATCTTAAGTGGAGTACATTTCAGTTTAATTAAAAACAAACACAAACAAAGTACATTAATATTAAATTACCTTACGCTATTAATTATTATAAAACATATTATTAAAAAAAATCGTTAATTATGTGTACATTGTACATACACATTCATTCATCATCATCAGCAGTACATATCCGTCCACTGCACACCCATTCATTATCAACTATTTATGAAAAAACAGTTTTAATAAATAGTTTTTATTAAAAAAAGAAATGTGGTGTCGTGGGACACCAGGTAGGAACGAAGTTCCTTCGGCTAAAAAGAAAGGTATTATACACTACTCGCTTGTGTATGCGACTGTCGCGCCTGCGCACGTCTCATTTAACGATTTTATTCCACGCACTTTTTCTTGCGGTTTTACTATCACATTTTTTTCAGTTCGGTCGCGCAGCAAAATCCCTATCCACATGCCATACTATACCATACACCCTACCATATCAAAGCCTGCCGTAAGGAACTTTGTTCCAAAATGTTGGTGAATAAGGGCTTCCTAAAAAATACTCCACTCCCTCTCCTCTGCTGTACCATAATCAACAGCAATAGAAGCAATAAAAGGAATAGAAGTTGATGGTCAGTTTTCGGACATTAAAAGCAGAAGCAGACAATGCTCGGAAAAGGAGACACCCCTCCGCCAATACTCGAAGCCTTTTTTTTGCCCGGCTACAAGTTGGCAGTCCCCACGACGTCGTGTCTTAAACTGGGCCCGGGTTCCCATCCCGAGCCCGACACGAACACAGGGGTGTTACTGGTAGCGCCGACGCACCCCCGTTCGTCGTCGTCGTCTACGGGGGGAGGCCACATCAGCGGCTTCCTCTCTCACCCGTTCGTCGGCCTCCTTCTGGGACATCACTGTCTCGGAGAAAGAGGCCATTGCCGCCCAGGGCTCGTCACAGCCAAGCATCGCGGTGATGACGCTCGACAAAGACAAGTTCCTTCTGATGACAGATGTCAGATCCTGATGCTGCGCCGCCCCATCTCGGGCACACTTCGAGGGTGTGCTGGAATACTCGAAGCCTTTAATATTCTTGCTCAATACGGAACATTATTAATAAGCTCCAAATACCTTATAGTAATTTGGAGCTTACAACCGGAGATAATTAAATAATAATCGAGTTAATTGTACATAGTTAATATTAACAGAACATTTGATCTAATATACCGTTAATTTTGGCTATTACAGATCTAATTGTAATATGTATTGCATTCGATAATTAGATTTATATGATATTGTACGCAGAAGATTAACTCCTGTTTAATTGAAATAATAACTGAATATTTGAATGAATGGATGAATAAATTAATGAATGAAGGAAATAATTAATGAATGAATAAACAAATATGAACCACCAACATTTACAAGTTGTATTAGATTCGTAAGAGCTTGTCCTACTCGTACGAGTTTTAATTAGGGAAATTTTATTTAAGTCTAAATAAATAAAACAAATTGAGTGAAAGGGTCTTGGTTCAATCCTGACCCCCAATATCCCTGTGTTCAAAATTTATAGTACACCCTAAACACGAGACCATCGTTCGCTCACCGGTGAAGAAAAACATCGTTAGGAAACCTGATGCCTGATGAGATTGAAAGTCTTTGAAGGTATGTGAAGTTAACCAACCCCATTTGGATAACGCGTGATTTGGAGGAGACCCGTCTCCAATAGCGGGACATGTATGGATTGATACTTTAATTTTTTTACTTGACAGGATTTGAACCCGCGACTTTACCATGTAGTCAATCAGTGGTATCACGGTAGTGGATCAGGTACTAAGTATTTTCTATGCCAAGCTGTAAAATGGAATATTTCGGTTTTTTTCTAGCCTATACTATTTTTTTCTAGCCTAGCCTATCCTATTTTTTTCTAGCCAAGTTTATCCTGGCTGAGGAAATAAGCCGGCTAACACTGATGGGTACGCACACAAAGCACATCTCACCCAAGGGTATTACGTAGGGTCCACTATATTGATATTTAAAATGCACGAGCTGCCATTGACGGAATTTTCTCCTCGCACAACCGCCTGAAAAAATATAATGAATGTTTGAAAGCTTCATTTAAATTTCGAAAGCATAAACGCTAAAATGGTATGATTATTTTTAACAAACAGCGCACGGCGGTTTCACCCGCGTACTTCCCATTTTCGCAAATAAGTTTTGTTTCCTAATGTTTACGAGAATTTACGTGAATTGGTTTATTAGTATTTTTAGATTCCCGACGTTTCGGATGCTTATGGCTGAGCATGAGCGCTTAGCGTAGCGTTATATCCCGACGTTGGCGCAAGTTGCGAGCTCCGCATGCTCAATTCTATTTAACGTCCAACGCTTATCGTCGAAAATCCAGTGTTTAAAGCGTCGTGCATACAAACGCTTTTGTGAGAAATAATAAGATGGTATCCAAATGTCAATCAAACGATTTTTTGACGCTCGACAAAAAAAAACTATTACATACGGGACCTAAAGCAATCATGGTAACAGGAGGACTGGTCGAATATCTGAAACGTTGGATGTAAAATCTAATTATCAGCCGTATGCATGTGCATGTGGCAATGTCTTGGCATTCATTGTCGGAGGCCTATGTTCTATAATGGACAGATAATGGCTAATGACGGTGATGCGATGTAAGGCAACATCAACAACAGCTAAATATAAACAGATTATAGAATGCTGATGATAATTATGGAGGGTAAGGTAAGGAGAACCTTCTCATATGGGGGAAAAGTAAAAGTGTCCAGCTGTCTGTTATAAATAACAGTTCAAAAACCGTCCGCAATGGCGCTGGTGTAGTAAAAGGGTATGGCGTTTATATACATACCTATGTGTGTGTGTGTGTGTGTATAATTTCGCACACACGTTTAAAAGTACCCTATTTAACACTTTTTGACGGACACTTTTCAAGCATAGATAAGTTTCTCCTTACTTTTATAGTCCATGGTGATAACAAAACATTTTTAGTTTTTTCAAAGCAAGGGTACATTTTAACGTGACCTCGATAGTAAAATACCTTCTAAAGAATCTCTAGTTTTAGTGTCTGCTTTTGTTATATAAACTGGTTGTAAGAAGCTTTCTTAAAATATTTTATTTGTAAAAAGTAAAGTAATTTTAGCAACCCATATAATATATTATCCCACTGCTGGGTATGAGTCTTCTCCTCGAAATCAGGCGAGGGTATCAGGCTATAGTTAACCGAGGCGCCGCGTTGGCCCAATGCGGGTAGGTGAACTTCAAAGACTTTTAATCTCATCAGTTATTCAGGTTTCTTCATGATTATTAGAAGCTCTCGTATTCAAGGTATAGGAATTTAGAAAAATCCATTTCAAGGCAAGTCTGGATCGAACCTGAACCCTCTTATTAAAGAGGAAGAAACCATAACCACTGGACTATCGTCGCTACATTTTGCTTAAAAATAGTATTATTTTGGATACACTACTTGGCAAGCGATCAGCCGTCGTGGCGTTCATTGAAAAAGGCCTTCGTTCAGCATTGGACTGACAGTCTGTTGATGATTATGTACTATGATTCTGATATTAAACTAGATAAAATATTCTACTTGTACAAAACAATGTCTCAAGTTATAAGCTATTTAGTCGTCTATTTCATTAAAATCAATTCAGTCATTTAGTTAATCAAACAAAGTTCGTAAAATTAGTTAATCAAACAAAATAAGTTTATTTCGGTACTCAATTTCTATTTTGGGAACATAGAAATATATTTACAAACACAAACGACTTTAGTAAGTTAGTTATTAACAATTATAATCAAAGTAATAATATATTATGGAATATATTTCTCGAAAAGTATATGCTTCAGGGTTACCAGCATTAGTAATTTCCCGAGGGAGTTTTGTATTAAATAGAGAAAGAAAATCTAATGGTGTACAGCCCTTGCGGAATCTGTACGTATGCTAATGTACTAGGAATGGGATTTGTAGTAAAGGTTCGCCTCCCCAGGTCGTCTAGCTCCGTTATGAATGTAGGATTAAAGGACTCTCAGAATCTTGAAGAGAGATGAAACTGGACAGGGCTTTAGGGTTAATCTCTTCATTATTATTGTCTCCTATAATATGTCCTATGGATTTTGGGGCACCTTCTCAGTATAATTTTAATATAAAATATTAATTGAATATGTTTAGATTTCACAGTCATGATTCTTTAATGGAACATCGGATACGTTTTTATAACAGGATAACAGGATTCCAGAAAATGTTTAAAATCGTTCCATTGACATAACATTATATACATAATATTATATACATATTATATATTTTAAGGAAATAACAAAAAGGTTAGTGAGCATTACAGGAGACCGAGGAGCTGGTAGCTACCTCAGACAAAGAATTAATCTTGCTATACAAATGGGAAACGCTGCCAGTATCTTTGGAAACTTGCCTAAAGGGACTCCTTTTAATAATATTATATTTTAGTTATTATATTATGCTAATTTATAAGTAAGCTATATATAATTTGTATATGTTATCGTCGTTATATGACATCTATATTCATCATACAAATTATCTGCATCTGCCGGGAAAAAAACCCACGACCGATGCGTGCAGAGTCCAGTAGCGTGACCACTCGACCAGCCGCCATAAGAATTAATATTTAGGTTTATTTAATTTACAATATTTTGATACTTCAGTAGCCCTGTTCCCTGGAGAACTTAGGTATCAGATCTAATGTCAAACGGTTCTGATTAAAATTCTGTTCAATAAATAACAATTCGTTAATAGTCGAATGAATTTGATATTTCCCATAGAATCTGTCTTAAAACTGGAAATTAATGATTTGCTGTTTTTAAATTGCTGACATAAAAAACAATAACCAACGCCCTTTCTATCCTTTTAATTATTGCGCTTAAAGTAAAAAAATATCGATTTATTAATTAATAATTGTTTTTGACGTGACAACGTCTTATAATTCGATGGAGCCGGCTGCACGCACGAAAAAACGCTCTGAGGCTCTTATGACGTTGTCACGTTCAAGTATCGTCAGTGAACCGACTTTACAGACAATCGTTTTTTTAATCGCCTAAAAACGAATACATAAAAAATCGTAGCTTTCGTTTAATATTTATATTTTTATATATCGACCCTCGGGGGTCAAAACTCGCCTCACAAAGTCGTCGAGAACAGTGATCATAATCCCTTATTATTTATGCAAATATTATTCAGAAAAAAGTTCCTACGCTTACGTGATTTCCCAATAGATTCCAATAATAAATAGCAGTATAATAAGTTGTGATGTTATTACAACCGCTGCGAGTACGCTGTCGAATGAAATACATTATGTTGATAAAAATGTTTGCTTCAACTATTTTTATACTTTAGGGTCTGTTTCACAATGTACCAGTAAAGTATTCTATAGCTATATGACACATAAATTAATTGACAGATGAATCTTCTAGTTAGTCTTGATTGGGTTTCACCATCATCTTCCCTATAAATTTATTTGGCAGATCCCTATTTGGCACTTACTGGTTAGTAGGCTTGGCAACCTCGCATTTCATAGTTCCATTTTATGATAAATATGTTTTAGAAAAACATTCCATGTTGTAAATATACATGAAAATATGTTTTTATAATTTTAATGTATGTATCATACCATCTTTATACCTTTTATTTACATAGACCTTGTATTTAATGTTATTCCTTAATTATTAAACGATCAAAACACAATTTAAATCATTTTGTATATTACTGTTACCGGAACGTCAAATTGTCAAATGTCGTGAAGCTGTCAACCGCGTATATATCTGTCAACTAATTTATCTGACAGATGAATTTGCTAATGGCCAGTTGATCCGACCTATAGTTTACAGGGAACTTTATTAGCCAAATATTTCTATTTGTCAATTGTGAAACAAAAACGTTGTAGTTATGTGGTAAATATGTTGCAAATAGCTTAAATGGAACTTTATTAGGACATTGTGAAACAGACCCTTAAACGCTTAGAATTAATAATGATCAGTCTAACCCCATTTATTGAACGACAGTCCTTTGCAGGCATCCTCGTTCCTCTACTCTCTATCAAAAAAGAAATGTGGTGTCGTGAGACACCAGGTAGGAACGAACTTCCTTCGGCTAAAAAGAAAGGTATTATACACTACTCGCTTGTGTATGCGACTGTCGCGCCTGCGCACGTCTCATTTAACGCTTTTATTCCACGCACTTTTTCTTACGGTTTTATTATCACATTTTTTTCAGTTCGGTCGCGCAGCAAAATCCCTATCCCCTCCAAGCCTGCCGAAAGGAACTTCGTTCCAATAATCATGATCAGTCTAGCCCCATTTATTGAACGACAGTCCCTTGCAGGCTTACTCGTTCCTCGTCTCTCTATCAATAAAAAAGTGTGTAAGTGTAATCTTTACGCGCGATTAACCTTTACAATAGTTCGTAATTTATTACGATCTTTACCACTAGTAATTGCAGTTGTTCTTAGTTCCCACAACGCCCAAAACAGGCTAAATTGGCAAGAGAATTATAAGCGAAAAAATTCATTAAAATTATTTAACAAATATGAGCGACGATGGTCCAGTGGCGGATACACTCGACCTCTTATGCGAGAGGTTCCGAGTTTGATCCTGACCCGTCCGTGTGTGCCTTAAAACGGGTTTTTCTAAAATTTCTAAGTGCACCCCAAACACGAGACCATCGCTCGCTCACCGGTGAAGGAAAACATCGTAAGAAATCTGGCATCTGATGAGATTGAAAGTCTTTGGAGGTATGTGAAGTTCACCAACCCGCACTGGGCCAGCGTGGTAAACTATTGGCCCATTACCCTCCTGGCCTGATTTCAAGGAGGAGACCCGTGCCCAGCAGTGGGACATAAAGGGTTGATACTTTACTTTTTTTTTTATTTAACAAATAAGTAAATTCATCAAGATAACAATTGTGTTCATAAGAATATTAAATTAGATTGATGACGTCACCATCACTTGATCTGAATGATACTTATATTGATAAAGTCTATCTCACTTTCATGATAAGACAGATCAACATCAAGCTATAGATTCACAATACTGGCCTTTGATCGAGTGACAAGGGATCGGTCGTCTTGGCGTTCATTGAATGCCTATGTGCAGACGAATAGATATATAGATGGATATAGATAATTAATAGGCTAGTCAAATCCAGTACGGTCGGTATTGGATTTGACTAGCCAAACACCTACTCTCCAGAGTAGCCCGCGCGATATACCGCGCCCCCTGCGGGGCACGGAGGGGGTTGCCCCCCTTTCGAATTTTACTAGGTGAGCCATCTGCTCACCTACATATTGATTGAGCTTAAAGGCCATCAGGCCTAACAGTCTAGACCTTTCGAAAAAAAAAACAAATGGATATTGATGATGATGATTTAATTATACAAAGCATACTTCTATTGAATTCAATATGACGTACGTATATGATGCCTTAGGTATATTATATTGAACGTAGATTTAACGTAAATTAATAACTGATTTCCCGATTGAATATTCCTGTTCTGAAAGCTCTATTGAAGACGGCCTGTATGCACGTTCAAGCAATCTGGATCCGAAGCGTGTGCAGTGACTTGCACCTCTACATGTTAGTCAAATGTCTTCGCTCAAGTGAATAATTTTACCATGGAAGCGTACATACAATAAAGCCTTGTTGCAACCTAAAATAGGGGTACATCATACCCAAACTATAGCAGTTTTTGGACACTTCTAAGCTTAAAATTGCAGCTTTTGAACGCTTAAATCTCTAATATTGCAGTTTTTCACGCTTGTATCCAAAATTTTGCAGCTTCATGACGTTTATATACAAAATTTTGCAGCTTTTGGACGCTTTTACCTGAAATGTTGCAGTTTTTAAAGTTTGTACTCAAAATATTGCAGCTTTTGGATGCCTATACCTACGATGTAGCAGTTTTTGTAGCTTATACACAAAAAGTTGCAGCTTTTGGATGCTTATACCCAAAATGTTGCAGGTTTTCACGCTCGTATCTAAAATTTGGAGCTTCGTGATGCTTATACAGAAATCATTGTAGCTTTTTGATAATAATAATTTACCTTGTACCCAATATATTGCAGTTTTTAACGCTTATATCCAATATGTTACAACTCTTTGACGTACTCAAACAACAAAGAAAACATTTGTATGCGTTTACGCGTGAGCGTAATTTGTTGACGCTTTTTTTCGACATTTAAAGAATTTGTTTCATTTTCACTCAATATTTTATATATATTTCGTTTTTGTCTTTTAAAATATTAAACTTGGTAGCAATTTGATATTTGAATAAGAAACTGGGAGTTAGATAGAGGGCTATCTATCTCATAATTTATTCGAAGCAATTGCTTTAAAGATAAGCCGTATAGTACTTATGCGGAGACTTAGGGCCTCGTAAGAAATCCTCAACTACACTTCGATATTATTATCTATTTTCACTAGCAAAATTCTTTTTAATATTATCGACATTAAGCATGCTATCATCTTAGACATAAAGACAAGTGCTATTAAAGTAATACCACCATTAAATAATACCGTACAAAGGGAATTTACGGGATACTTACGTACAGACCTCTGGTTGTTATATGATCGTAAACATAAAAGTTATTGATCAGGTTAATGTGTGATCACGAATTATGATTATTTTTTAATTCACGTATTTCAACAATGATTATTTTTAAAGACTGTATGGAATGAAAATCGTAGCCAGAATGTTCTAGATAAATAAAAAAGTTTGTGTATTCAGTTTGACTCTGTGCTTATCAACTAAATTATAGTTACATTTAGATAAATACTTACTTACTACTTACTTACTTTTGCGGCTCAGCGATCCAAAGGGGTTCTTAGCGTCCGAAACGAGAGATTTCCACTGGTCTCTATCCTGCGCAAACTCTGACCAGTCCTCAGATAAGCTAGATAAATACAGACTGCATAAAAGTATTAAGTGTACTAAGTATCTATATAAGTCATCATTATCATTATTCTGTATCCGTCCACTGCTGAACATAGTCCTCCCTCAATGAACGCCAAGACGACCGATCCCTTGCCACTCCCATCCAATGTGGACCGGCCACTGCACGGAGATCGTCTTTCCACCTGGTTAATGACCGACCAACTTTCACTTGGACATTTCACATGGACACATCATCTACCTAAACGCGGCCTCCAATCTTAAACTTTATTGGCCCATCGGTCATCCGTTCTTCTGAGTGTATGATCGGCCCACTGTCACTTCAATGACGCTATTCTTCGCGATATATCGGTTACTTAACTCTCTTGCGGAGGTCTTCGTATCGAATCCTATCTGCCAACGAAACACTCAGAAAAGCACGCTCCATAGCAAGTTGAGCTACAGCAAACTTGTGGAGCACTTGTAAATTAAGAGGCAACGTTTCAGCCTCGTAGATTATCACGGGGAGAATGCCATTGGTTGAAGACTTTCGTCTTTAAGCTCTGCAGACAATGTGAGAATATGGTGAAGCTTTCTAAATGTTGCCCATCCTTATTGAATCCTCCTCGAAGTTATGTCAACCTAGCTGCAAAGTTGCCGAAAGTATAATCACTGCACGGCTTCGAGCTATGGCATCGACGCAAACTAGAATAACGTGAAAGAAAAAGGTGCTTTTATCATCAAAAATTTACAATCTCGAAATCCTTCACAAAAGGTCACAAAAACACCGAAAATACATTCCACTAACGATGTGAAGTTTTTTCCGTAAGCCGCGACCGTAAGCTGTCTTCACCCGATACGCCCGGTGACCCCTTTGATGTTTTAAAATCGTTAACAAGCTCATCGAGTTGTGATTTCGTGGATATTTGTATAAAATCTCATCTGGATATTTTTCGACAGTCGAGAAAGTTGAAAGAACTAAGTATACATTCATAGTCGCGTTTAAAGTAATATTTTCTAGTAATACTGTTTCATTTCTTATCTGTTTCTTCAATATACTGTATATAAACCGTTCGCGCGAGCGCTTAATAAGCGTCGCGTTAAATCCCGACGTTGATTGCAAGCTTCACATGCTAAATTCGATTCAACGTTGAAAATGTAACAGGGCTCGATAAAAAGCGCAATGCCTCAAAAACGTGTGAATAAATACATGGGTATCCACTAATTGTCTAATTCAAAGGCTTTTTAACGCACGAATCAAAAGCGCTCGAGCCAATGGGACCTTAATATCAGTACGAGATTCCGAGTGTAAAAGGGTTTATAAATATTTCGTTAGTCATAATATTGTCAATATCATATAATTTTTTTGTACCTACTAGTATTTTTATCTCAAATATCATAATAGTAAATATTTTACAGATAACTACGTTATAGCGTAGATATGTTAATCAGCTAACTATAGTGATAAATCTTTATAGCCGTATTCGGAGCGTGATAATTACACTTTATTTAAAAAAAACTTGTGTTTCAAGTGTAGACTATTAACTATGAAATTAAAATATTTGATTTGATATTTTCTTTTACCCTTATGGTAAAAGAATTATTAAAACCTATTAAGGAGTTTATGAGTTAGCACGTAACCAACAAACAGTTTCTTCCTGCTTTCTACAATAAAAATATTTATTGAAGGTAAAAGGTTCATGGCAAACCCGTAAAATTGTAAAACCGTCAAAATGAAAACCGTACCAAAATCTGTTGAGTAGTTTAGAATATCGATATACATATTTTAACACAGAAGCTAATTAAATTTGTACGGCATAGTGAGCTAAATATAGATAATATAATATGGCATCTTAGTCTAGTTCACAAGTGCAATTTCCCTCGAAACCTATTCGCCTCCACTGAAAATTATGATTTTGGGCTATCTCGAACGTCTATCAAAAATCCAAGAGAGGCTGATTTTATTTTACTTTATTGTTTATAACTTTTGCATTTTCATTCAGCCCCTCTTGGTATTTCGATAGAACGTTCTAGATGCTATTCCGAATCGAATGAGCCCAAAATCATAATTTTCGGTGGTGTGGTTCCTATCTGTCAGCTATAATGTTCAACTATCACAGAAACTATTTGGAGTTACTTGACACTGTAATTCGAAACAGACAGTCGCTTTGAACATAATATACACTGTTTCAATAGCATTAGTAATAGTCTAAGTGATAAGTTGAAAATGGCGAAAAATAGAGATAAGGCTCTTAAAAATACGTGCGATAGCTCATTTGATTCGGAATGACGTCTAGAAAAATGTATCGGAAATGTGTATTAGCACACAAAAAATTGCAAAAGTTATAAACAAATTAAGTTGCAAAAAAAAGGTATTTCGTTTTTTGTTAATAACTCCGAAATTATTAACATTTCAGAAATTTTGAAAAAAGATTCTTAAAGAGGAGGAAATTTCCAAAGAAAAACTCCCGACTCCCGGAATTCTATCTCCATTATTTATAATTTTAATTTAACGCTGAAAATAGGCCTCCGCGCGGCATTTTTAGGTAGCGCGCGCGGCTTCAAAACCGAGCACGTCACACTAATTATTTTTTTTAAGGTATTAAATATTAATTTAAAAATTTAAAAAAATTATGGTGTATTCCGAACACTTCAAAGAATTTGCTCCCGTTGGAAATTTTACTCAAAGTTAATTTTTCAACAAATTAGACAAATGTTAATTTTTTAACTTGAACAAAAAACTATGAATTTCTAGTTTTTTGTTCAAGTTAAAAAATTATTATAAACAAAGTATTAAAATTTTTTAAACTTTTATGGCGCGATCTTGTTAAGTATATTTATATGAAGGGCTCCACGAAGTGAAAAATTTGTACGACAATTATTTAAACATTTTTTTTAATGTGCAATAAGGACGGAAGTTCGAAAAAATTTCGTTAGTTAACATTTGTCTAATTTGTTGAAAAATTAACTTTGAGTAAAATTTCCAACGGGAGCAAATTCTTTGAAGTGTTCGGAATACACCATAATTTTTTTAAATTTTTAAATTAATATTTAATACCTTAAAAAAAATAATTAGTGTGACGTGCTCGGTTTTGAAGCCGCGCGCGCTACCTAAAAATGCCGCGCGGAGGCCTATTTTCAGCGTTAAATTAAAATTATAAATAATGGAGATAGAATTCCGGAAGTCGGGAGTTTTTCTTTGGAAATTTCCTCCTCTTTAAGAATCTTTTTTCAAAATTTCTGAAATGTTAATAATTTCGGAGTTATTAACAAAAAACGAAATACCTTTTTTTTTGCAACTTAATTTGTTTATAACTTTTGCAATTTTTTGTGTGCTAATACACATTTCCGATACATTTTTCTAGACGTCATTCCGAATCAAATGAGCTATCGCACGTATTTTTAAGAGCCTTATCTCTATTTTTCGCCATTTTCAACTTATCACTATAATAACTTACTGATTTTCACAGATTTATAAATAAAGACAGCTGGAGCATGCTGAACAAGCGAGTGACGCTTCAAAGCGAATACAAATTCAAAAGCGCGCTCAAATGCATAACATAGCGTCGTATTCTAAACGTGACCTATTAGGTTGTATTATATTTATCACTCGCGTGTTTGGCATGCCCCATCTGTCTTTATTTAAAAATCTGTGCTGATTTCTATAAACAGCATCGTTTTCCGGCAGTCATATTCTAATAGTCGATTCAGCCTCTTATTTACAGTATTGATAAATAACCTAGATACCAACTGTAGCGCCATCTGCCGGACTAGTTTGTGAACATATACTTATCTCGAATTTACCTGAAGGTACTTAGAAAATTTCAATAAAATCAGTTCAGCCGTTTAGGAAGAGTTTAGTGTATATAATCATTGTATGTATAATATAATATATTACTAGCAGCCAGCAGTTTCACCCGCGTACCTCCCATTCCCTTAGGAGTACAGGGATACATTATATCCTATGTGTTATTCGGATGTATGAGCTATATTATTGTAAAGTTTCATTAAAATCCATTCAGTACTTTTACGTGAAAGAGTTACAAACATCCATACTTACAAACTTTCACGTTTGTAATATTAGTAAGATTATTGTTAGTAAATAAAACAATACAACACAAGTAAAATATACGCGCTGTTTAAAACTACAGTAGTAAGTTGAACAGCATTTTGTGTTCTCGTATATTCCATATTCATCATTACTTTATTCTTTGAGTCTGAAACTTAATACTTTCGTCTAGACGTAGCACCATTCTTTGTGAGTAAAACTATAAAGGTATGTACGAAAGGTTTGAGGATTTTTTTAAAATGGATATATTTTTAAGAGAGATTTGTGACTAGACTTTCACTTAGCCAGATAAATGATGTTTTTGGCAAAGTCACGATTAGTCTGTAAAAATGCTGAATATTATACTAGCTAGCAGACATACTTCGATCTTAAGATGAAAATTTAGGGAGGTGTGTATTTTTATTGTCAGTTAGTAAAAAAAAGGTGTGTGTGCGATTCATACACGATAAAAGTGAAACACACGTTAAATGCTCAAATACAAGCAAGTATTAAACAGCGTGCAATATACATACACACCGACATTTGCTCTCTCGCTCTGGCTCACTAATTACAGGCGACTATATGGGACAAGGCGAAAATGGTTTGACGATATCAGGGAGTGGACTGGACTAACATACTACCAGATAAAAAGAATATCCCTTGATAGGACAGAATACCAAATGCTGACCTCCAAACTTCGGTATGAAGATGGCACCCCATGATGATGATGATGACAGAGGAGAGACCGAAAATATAAAATAGTATGTATATTTCTGTCTCATTCTTTGCCGGATTCATCTTACACATTTTTGTATTTGTGTCTCTTACCTGTCGTTTTTTCCGTTGCATCCGGTTTGAAGGCACAACGATTCTAAAGAAGTTTCACTTCAAAAGTAAACAGAAGCACACTCAGTGAAACAAATATTTTAAATATTTTACAGTACACGTAATATAACATAATACACTGATTCCTCGTAGGGAACGCCTTATAAATTAATTAACTAATTAATTAATTGAAGATAACGCCACCTGGGGTGTTGATATCTTCAATCAATTATTTTAGTTCATAATATCCTTTGCCACACAAACATTATTTAGTAAATATAATAATTATAAAGAAAATTATGAACGTTTTCTGGAATCATTTTTATAAAAACGTATACATTAATCCTTAAAAGAATTATTACCTTATGTTGCCTTTTAAACAACATTAATTTGTACGGACTTCAACTTACCTGGTGATGATAATGGTGAAGTAAATGCAGACGGTACATCTAAATCGGTAGGATCGCAGAAACGACTTGACCCCAGTACGCCGCATCGTCACTAAAGAGGTCAACTCTCGCTCTGAAATGTTTGCTTTTATGCCATTGCCTTGTATTTAAAAGTATTCGAATAACTTACGAATTACGGATGAGACAGAGTCGACACGGATAAAAAAAAGTATAGTAACAGCCCATATGTCCCACTGCCGGGTACGGGTTTCCTCGAAATTAAGCGAGGAGATAATGGGCCATAAATTCACATATGCGTTGGTGAATTTCACACACTTTCAAAGACTTTTAATGTCATCAGGCATGCAGATTTCCTCACGATGTTTTTCTTCACCAATGAGCGAGCGATGGTATTATGTTTAGGGTACACTTTTAAAATTAGAACGAATATCAAGGCACCACAGAGGGTCAGAATCAAACCCGGACCATTTCGCTCAAGAGGCCGAGCTCATACCTACTGAAATATCATCGCAGATAAATTTTTTTTACCCATTTTAATATATTTCCCGCCTTCTCCCGTATAAAATCCTGATGTATATCTCCCATCTACACTACACGACTCAGGCGAGAAATATCGTGGATTATGGATCAACGATCAAATACAGGGCGAGAGTGCAGCTACTGGACTCGCACCACAATGTCGACTTCAAGGCGTTGAAAGTAAAGAAAAGTAGTCCCTTGTAAGTAAGTCCCTTATAAGTCCCCTGCTGAGCATGGATCTCCTCCTTGAAAGGAGGGAAATGGGCCATAGTTCACCGATGAGCTAGCCCAATGCGAGTTGGTGAACTTCATATTATACCTTTAAAGATTTTGCAATCTCATCAGGCATGCAGGTTTCCTCACGATGCTTTCCTTCACCGGTGAGCGAGCGATGGTCTCGTGTTTGGGGTGCAATTAGAAATTTTAGAAAAACCCATTTCAAGGCACACATGGGGGTCAGGATCGAACGCAGAACCTCTAGCATTAGTGGCCGAGTCCACCCACCACAAGACCATCGTCGCTTAAGGCGTTTGTGGTGCGAAAACCGACATGCTTCTGCACTAAGACTGGAGGACTTCTGGCGACAGGGCATGATGTCGTTGCTTCCGCAGACAAATTCCACCAGAACGACCTAAGACTTAAATAAGTGCATATAACAAGCATAGTTTTAAGTTTTATTAAGTAACCACTTAAATATTTTTGTATTAAGTTATCTATGGACCTGTAAATAAATGCTTATATCATTATTGAATAGTTCAAATTGTCCATTAAATTGACCCTTTTTTATATAATATTTTTTTTAATTTCATTGAAATACCAACCACTAAGCTGACAAACTCAGATCAAAGACATTAATTAATAAAACCGCCACGATACGGGATCCGATGTGTTTTCAACTCCGATGAAATTCCTCGGTAAAATTTTAATATACCAGCATGTAATTTTATGCGATCTGAATATGGGTTTATTCATATAATATATAGAAAATATGTAAAAGGACATTAAAGGAATTTTATATTTAGCTTACCCTACAACTTAAGGGAGCGACGATGGTCCAGTTGGTATTGCTCGGCCTTTTAAACGAGAGGGTCCGGGTTCGATCCTGACTCATGGTGCACCTTGAAATGTTCCCGTGGGAGTACGGTAATAAATCATCACCTATGTGTTATTCTGATATATAAGCTATATTATTGTAAAATTTCATCAAAATCCATTCAGTAGTTTTTACGTGAAAGAGTATTTTTATAACACACATCTATACAAACTTTCGAGTTTATAATATTAGTAGAATAGTAGGATATTTTATGCATATGAATAAACGTTATTCAAAGTTTTGGCACAACCCTATTGCGGTTATCATTTATCGCAACAGAATAGATTCGGAGCGTTTGGCACTTGTCTAGGGGGGCTATGCAGATTCTGCATAGTTTAGCTTCATCATCCATCCGCTGCTGAACATAGGGCTCAGTAAACACCAAGATTGCCGATCCCTTGCTGTGGCAAGGGATTGCTGGAATATAGCCTTTAAATTCAGATTATGTTAAATGAATTATCCCATACTAAAACAGTATGACATCAGGGTAAACACTTACAACGTTTAAGAGACGATCGTAAAAATGTCAAAGTAATGTTTTTATGTGAGCTATGAATCTTTCATTTTATGCCCCATTTCATCACTTCTATGTGAATGATAGTTTTTAGGGTGAAATTCCGGCAAGTTTCGTCGAAGGATGCACTAGGTACAAACAAAAACCATATTCGTCCACTTGCGTTAATTTCACGTACGTTAAAAATCTCGAAGACCATGAAAATCATAATGAATTTATGAAAAAATCTCATTACTGATTATAATGAAACAACTTTTACGGATTTTATCCCGGTTTATTGAGTTTTTTATGAGCCCGACGTTTCGGATACTTTACAGCAATCATGGTTACGGGAGGACTTAGGTGTGTACGTAAACATAAGAAAGCAATAGTTTATTACTGTATTTTTGTTTGAAATTATTTTATTTTTCATGCTGTAGCTGTAAGTCATCAGTTTAACTTACCACGCACTAAAGCTTACTGAGAAGAACTAGAGAACGAAACGCAGAAGGTTTGATGCAGTTAATATGGATGTGTGGATGTGTGTGAAACACCAAGTAAATGGATAAAGGCTGATGATGATGAATGTATATTAAGCCTGTAATCTATTCAGACGTTTCCCGCAGCTCAACGAGCTATGAAGCGTGCTGTGCTAAAATATGTTAAGTATTCAAAACAAACACAATATACGCCAGAGTACTAAAATGACCAATATGGGGAAAGAAAAAAAGAGGACGCATCTGCATAGCTTCTAGCGTGGATAGTTATGGTTGGCAATAGTAGATAGGCTCCAACTATACGTTTGCCCCCATATGCTATAAAAAGAGCTCCGCAGAATGAATTGAAAAAAAAAATCTTTATAAATACGTACTTTCGATAGCTTGCAATGTTTTCATAGCCAATTAGCGCGATCCATCCACATCATAACTCGTATATCATTCATAGCTTTACAGAAATATAACTGAAATAAATATTATTCGATAGACTCAATATTCTATTCACCAACTATTTAACATCGATCTAAGTAGAACTTACTTAACGTAACTTCAAATGTAGACCACAATTTAAGATCAGCTAAGCCAAATTGTATGTAATGTATATTTTTTTATTCCTATGTTATAGCTTTGCCACGTCTCAAACAAGACAGGCTGTGTAAGTGGCTTCGATATTCAACATCTTTTGTCTCAAAACAGGTAACACATTAAGGTGCCTGGGCTAGTTTCGTTTTAAAGAAATAATGTCAGCAAAGACATTGACTTTAAAAATAGTAAGTAAATAACAGTTTTAAGGCATATGTGGCATGTTACCATCGCCAATAGGATTGAATCGTTAAACGAGTGACACTGCGGCAAGCTGGTAGTATAAAGCCCAGAAGAAATTGATACCTATATAGACGGTAGTTTCTCTAAAAATGCTGTAAAATATACAAACTTGTAACAAGTATGTTAAAAACTTGATAAACCGAGAAAAAAATTATAACAGTTGTTTCATTATAATGAGTAAAATTCGGCTAAGCATTAAAAAATAATAAGATTAATATTTCACAAAATTACAGGGCCTTTTCACTTACATGAACATAATATGGCACAATATAAAATTACGAATACCTTTGTTTCCTCACATTTTCTAGAGCCTTTACAGCTCGTATATTTCGAAATATTCATGTAAATAAAAAACTCCTAAACCCTTTTTACATTTACAGACCTTAGAGTGTTTATTCGTGTTCCAGCTATCTGTAATATTTTTTTCGTAATGTATTTTATTTTTTCCAGTTCTAGTTTCTAACGGTAATGAAATTCTAGGAAAACGTTCTTGGCTCTTGCGATATTTCTATTTTGAAAATGCAATTTAATTTAATAAATATAACTCTTCTTTCTCACGTTTTCCCCTGTACATAATCCTGTAAACAAAGCAGCATTCCTTTAAAACTTCCGAAATTAACACCCGTATTTATAAATAATACTTTGAAGTGTCACAGGACTCCCGAACGCATAGGGTCATTCAAACCAATTCATAGACAATGATTTAGACGTTTTTTTATGCTCATAGGTGACGCATAATTTTTCCACTACCAAGTTTTTATCCGTCTTAGAGGATTCTGAATCTCAAACGATCTTACAAGGGTAACTTTTATTACTTCTTCTCAATCTTTTGCATGTCGTGTGACGGTCGGCCGTTGAGTAGGGATTCAGTGAAAAGCTCCATGCTAATTTGTTAGTTAAATGTTTATAATGTGAAAAAAAGTTTCACTTTTACCGTGGTGTCATAAAACCACACCAACATTTTTTTGACTTTTTATTGACTACTTCTTTTGACATATTTTAAGTGTACAAGTTACCTACAAAATAAAAATATTTTAAATTGATTTGAATCTTCAGTTGGCTGGTCTTTCTATCCTAGTAATAATAAAAAATTAAAAGCTTTTTACTTAAATAAAATCATTAGTTACTGTGTATAAATCAATTCTAAGCTCATCCAATTACTTGTTTGTTTATCTAATTTATATAAAAGTAACGTTCCTGGAATAATTGCACAAATCTTGAGGTTTCTGTCCGTTATTGCACCCCTGGGGTGATTCGCAAATTACTTCAATCCCATCCGGCCATAGGTCGGGACCCTAATTATGTGGGTATAATCATAATTCCTTGTTAGTTCCAACTATTGCGGTCTTTCTCTGATTGCCTTGTTAGGAATATATTTGTTATACCGTACAATATATCTGTTCATATACATGAATGAATGAATGAATGAAAATTCATTCATATTTGTTTATATACATGATTATTTATTAATATATTAGTTTTATTAAGTTGGGAGAGTGTGCTTTGCCTATAATAAAGCATAAAACACAACATTTTTGTTGGTTTTAGAGAAACACAAAAAGTCGAAAAGAAATCATTTCTCCATGTAAATAGGCTGATATATTGTTTTCTTGTGTTTACGCAAATTTCACTAATGGTGATGAAATAACCTTTACGGATTTTATCACTTCTAATGATAATGGCTTGTCTTTTATATAAAAAACTTTTTAAAAGGCTATAGAATCCGTAAAAGTTGTTTCAGTGTAAAAAATAATAAGACTTAGTAAAAATATAGGCTGCAATATAAATAATAAAAGCACTGCCTAAAAATGAAATATGTTCTGTATGCCTCACACCCATCGTTACCTGTTGGGGGGAGAGTCGCCGGCAGCCTCCTCTCTTTAACGGCTTTATGGCCTTTCTCCATCGTCAAGGACTCGTCATTAAGGAGCATCGCGCTGATGACGCTTGGAAAAGTCCCCTCTGACAACCGAGGTCAGATCGTGACGCAGCACCGACCATCTCGGGGAGGACTGAAGGATGTGTCGTCTAGTCAACCACCGTTCCACAATCTTGACATTCTATCATTGTATCCCTGTTTGCAATGAAGCACAGAGACACGGGCAACCATACCTGGTAAGTATCAGTCGGATGGTTTGAGCTGACGGCGCATCCGCTGGCCTAGTTCCAGGTCAACTAGGTCATGGGCGACTTCGACCACTTACCATCAGCTGGTAGGTCTGTTAATTTACCTATGCAACTAACATGAAATGCAAAAATGCTTGTCTGTAAAGTCGGTTTACGGAAGTTAGTATGACGTAACCACGTCAAACATTACATGCAGCGCGAACCGAATTGAGCCGATCGCTCAAGCCTTCAATGCCTCTCTCGTTCGTTCCGCGCTCTTGCAGGCGGAACGCTACTTGACGTCATATTTTTCGTGCATGCTGCCCGTAATATCGAGTTATTAGACACTGTCACGTCAAAAATACAATGTAGAAGAGGCAAATGGTTGGTTACCTATTCACACCCACCAAATCAGAGGGAAAGCTGGCAACCCATTTTTAGCAATTAGCAATGAGTATCGTGGACTTAATATAGAGAGTTATAATCCTGTTGACAATCCGGCCTTATTTTATATTACTAACCAAAATATTCTCAGTTATATTTTACATTTAAATAAAACTAAAAAACCATTACAGACAACACAAAAGGCGAATACAAACTATGGTTTCTTTTGTAAAAATATTATATTTTCATTCTAGAGACTAAATAAACGGGTTTCAAACGAAACGGCAAAGCCAATCGCCATTTTAAAGCGCGTCTTTTCACTGGTTTTGCTACAAAGATGCTTACAGTATCACGTTTTTCCAATATCTCGGTAGTCGAGGGTTCTCGAAATCGAATTCCACTGGAATGCTTATTGATAATTAGTGTTTATCTTTTTTTTGTTATCAAGAATCGTTTTGTATAAAAATTACATTACTTTGATTAAATTCTGATTTTATGTTTCAATTTAAATTTTATATATTTTTATCATCATCATCAGCCTCTATCCATCCACTGCTGAACATAGTCTTCCCTCAATGAACTCCAATTTTTAGTTTTAGCCAATACATAATTATAGAATCCAAAATCATTTTTTGTTTTTCAAAATAGTACAACGTCACACGCACACACACTCACATACGCACACACTTTTCAGGCAGTCGTTAACATTATTTTAATATAGTTAACAACACAACTGGTATGTAGAGTTAGCATTCCATTTTATGGCGCAAGAACCTGAAATCAGTAGCTGGCTCAAAATTAACTGTCAATAAAAATATATAGCCTGTATTTTACGAGCAGTAAATTTAAAGTGCGGTGTAGGGGTGTGACAACCCTACCGGACTAGAATCAGAGTGACGTAGAGTGCTTTGGCGAGAGTAAGGTTCGGTGTTAGTCGATTCCCGTGGATTTGTTCGATCCTAAATTTAAAAATTCCCGAAACAGTCTTTTATAATTTCCTAAACAATATAATAATAATATGGTTAGCTATAAATATTTTTTTATAATAAGTAGATTGAATAATTTCGTCGTAAGTTTTCTCTGTATTAAATACTGGTTTTTCCTCTTAATTTCACGTGGAATACATTCTACTCACCACTAGTGGTAAACCATGTCGCGCTTCGAGCTTTTAATTAAACGCAGTATTCAACTATTTAGGTTGCATTATTAAACTGAGTTCTATATTTAGTACTATTATATAGCGGTCAGAGGTTTTAAGCCTACCTATATTTTGTCGGCGTGTAGATACTATTTAGAAAGAGATGGCACGGTATTGGCTGGTAACATTTTACAAACAAGTAATTTTGACAGTGGCAGATTGTGGCAAAATGCAACCGCATTCAAATTATAAAAGAAGAAGAAGAATTTTATTCAGCAACTGACAGGTGACAGCTGTTGACGTTTATACTCCAATAAGTTTAACCATCTCATCTCTTGGGATGGCAATGCTTGAACATGTCTGACTGGCTCCATTTGAATTTGGCATATGAGTGACGTCACTAACTTACCATTAATATTCACATTTCCATTTACACGACAGAAAATTAACATAAGAATATAGAGAAATGTTACTATCAAATAGAAGCTTTCATAATGGAAGTTATAGTAATTTAGTTCAGGGAGATGCAAATTCTCATTCAACAAATAAAACGGTCCATTCACCATGAATATCGCTCACCAAGTCTTCAACGGGATGAATGCGGCTAACGATAAACAAACAGTCTACAAACACGCGCGTGGGATAATGCTTACTAGGGTTTACCCGGGGCTTTCATATAGAATGTCGATTCATTGGAGGCAGAAAAGCATGGTAACACCATGGATGGAAAAGCAAGAATGACATTGATAAAAAGGCACGCTAATGGCGAAGACAGGAAAGCAGAATGGTAGCACGAATTGCAGGAAAACTGTCATTATCATAATCCTGCTTTCCTGTTTATACTATTATCTATACTAATATTATAAAGAGGAAAACTTTGTTTGTTTGGTTGTAATGAATAGGCTCAAAAAGTACTGGACCGATTTCAAAAATTATTTCACCGTTTGAAAGCTTTATTATCCACGAGTAACATAGGCTAAATTTTATTCTGAAAAAAAAAACAGAGTTCTGTAAGATATTTGGGTTTTTCGGACACAAGGTGTAAAAAATCATCCAGAAAAGTTACTTATTTTGCTTACTAAGGTCCCGTTGTAAATCTTAGTTATGCAGGCAAAGCTGCGGGCAACAGCTAGTGTAAGATAATTTTCAAGATTCTTCTCTATACCATAAAGTAAAAACAAAATGAATTAACCTCTACAAGTTCTTGTTTAAGTCATGCGAATGATGTAGTTGCTGAATTGAGGATTTTACATTATGTTTCGTGTCGCATATTATACTGCTGAGATTTAGGAAAACGTTAGGAAATTTCATGTTGGAGATTGCATACCCTTTTTTTTTTAACGCCGGAAAATGTACTTAGGCATCCAGCGGGGGAGTGGGTCTCCCCAGGCGGGTATGTGGGACTCGCTGCGCCCGAAAGCTGGTAAGTGGACGCAACTCTACTCACTAAAACACGGCAAGTGCCAACAATGCCGCCTTTGGTGAGGTGCCCTGGATCTACAAGCACCTCGACGGCTAGTCAGTCCCTCAGGAGACCAACGCCATCTCCTCAGAGGGATTGCCCCGCACCACAGAACAACCCCTTCCAACATCGTGTCAGTACAATAAGGCGAGGTTCCCGTCCTCATCCTTTGCCTTCTGATCTTTTGCCTCCTCTTATAAGAGGGGTACAAAGAGCCCCCTCGGCTCAATTCGCTTCACCCAAGGTGTTGGGGTCAACTGGGCTACTGAGCCCAACCGCCACGACAAGGCGTAAGCCGTGGTGAGGAGCTTGTATATCCTAGGCAATAGCTAATAATAACCTTAAGTAAACATACATCATCAGACTTTATCCGTCCACTGCTCACAGGGTGTTCTTATACCGGATCAAACCTGTATTCAGGCTTGAATCTAGGCTCCATTTCTACACTGAATCTCGTTACTAATATCGAAGTTTAGAAAGATAATAAACTCTGCTACACAGAGATACAATTCAATTTATGAAAACTGTCTGACAAATTGATATCATTTTAATAATATACTATGCTCATATTAATGTTATTCAAAATTGAAAATGGCTTATCGTTAATAATTGAAATCGTAATAATATATTTTACATTTCAATATTCTGAAGAACTGATATTAAACTCGAACTAATTCGAATAGTAGCTATTGCAGTCGGTTTTACTCAACCTCTGATAGTTCATAATAATATTTAATAACTAGTTTTTGCCGTAGCTTTGCCTGCGGTAACTAAGATTTATGGCATCTTAGTGGGATGATAATATGTAACCTATAGCCTTCCTCGATAAAGGAGCTATCTAAAACTGAAGGAACCTTCGAAATCTAACCAATAGTTCCACAAATTAGCGCGTTCAAACAAACAAACTCTTCAGCTTTATATATTATATAGTATAATATTATAATACTTATTTTTCTTTATATTAATTATTTTACTACGACGCTCGCGTTCATTAATAATCATTGCCATGCCATGGTTATTCATCCGTCTGTCTGTGTGGCATGTATTGTGATACATACGCATCGTGATGCGTCTTCTTACTTCCTATTAATTCCTACTTTCCTACTTATATTACAAACGAGAAAGTTTGTGAGTATGGATATTTGTTACTCTTTCACGTTAAAACTACTGAATGGATTTCAATGAAACTTTACAATGATATACCTTATACATCAGAGTAACACATTGGCTATAATTTATTATCGTACTCCCACGGGAATGGGAAGTACGCGGGTGAAACCGCGGGGCACTGCTAATTAAAAATAAGCAAAGTTGTAGTAAGAATCTAGTTCAAAATCATAACAGTTAACGTATGAATCTTTCGTAAAGATTCCAAAGATCTGTCAAATAAATTATTTTGTATTATTTGACACGGTATTTAAACAATATTTTAGGAATGTGATACTCATAAATATAAGATTATCACAAACGGACGCAATGAGAATTTAGCAAGGTAAATGTTAAACGCCATTAAATGAATTGTAAGCCAAAATACTTAGCGGCATTCAGACGTATTTGTGACCGTCTAATATAATTATAATATTATTAACGTGATATCTACTGTTTCACTCGCCATTATCTAGTTTAACAGATGTATAATATCATGGCTGAGTGGTTGGTAACCCTCGGAGTGTTAGGTATGAGCGACGATGGTCCAGTGGTGGATGGACCTCTTATGCGAGAGGTTCCGGGTTCGATCCTGACTCCCCATGTGTGCCTTGAAATGGGTTTTTCTAAATTTCTAAATGTACCCCAAACACGAGACCATCGCTCGCTTATCGGTGAAGGAAAGCCTCGTGAGGAAACCTGCATGCCTGATGAGATTGAAAGTCTTTGAAAGTATGTGAAGTTCACCAACCCGCAGTGGGACAGCGCATCGGTCAACTAAGGCCTATCCCTTCCTCGCCTGATTTCGAGGATTATATCCCTTATAGTTGTTACTTTACTTTTTTGAACGAAGTTCCTTACGGCAGGCTTGGAGGGGATAGGGATTTTGCTGCGCGACCGAACTGAAAAAAATGTGATAGTAAAACCGTAAGAAAAAGTGCGTGGGATAAAATCGTTAAATGAGAGGTGCGCAGGCGCGACAGTCGCATACACAAGCGAGTAGTGTATAAATACCTTTTTTTTTAGCCGAAGGAACTTCGTTCCTACCTGGTGCCCCACGACACCACATTTCTTTTTTTACTTTTATATGTATATAACTAATTTAAACAAACAATTTTTACAATAAATTTGACTTTTTATGATGACAATATGTCAGTATTCGTGTGACCTTGGCGGTTGATAGATTGTTGAAATATTGAGACATCTATCAGAAAAGTATAATATACTGTAAACATCCGAATAAAAAGTAAACTTAACTTTGCTTTTGTTAAAAACACAGTTAGTAGAACATAGTTAGTAAAAAAGATATAAAGTTATATGTCATGTACAGTATATTATGTATGTAGTAAAAAGCGGTTATTTCAATATTAGGCTTATATTGAGAGATTATTATAGAGTCGATTCATCAAGTAATAAACGATGTGGCCAGTGTCAGATGCCTTACAAAAACTGATTATTCCTTCACAAAGACTAAGTACAGCGTCATGTTATTCACGGCATTATATTTAAATACCAAGAAAAAATACCTTCTCATTTAATTGAAACACCCTTAATACTGCCTCGACTAATAAGGCTCAAAATACTACCGAAGCTGAATCAATGCTGGAAGTGGGCTTATCTCTCTTTGCAGTGTTTTAACGCCTGTCAATACTGGAGCTTAATATGAGGTGGGAATAAAATCAATTGATATAAAATCAATGCCGTATAAGGGAAGGTTGTACATTTCACATTAATAAAATTTTAAATTGCATTGTAAGCTTGGTTATTTTAATTTATAAAAAAAAATATATAAATGGTATAGATTTTGCACTGCGCAGATTGTCTCTAGGTTTCGGGTAAATCAGATATGTATGCTTCATTATGATAAAACTTTTTATATTTTATTGAAGTCAAGTGTCAAAAAACTAGACCATAATAATTATAACAAACATCATGTATATAAAAATCCGTGAAAGTTGTTGAATTACTTTCATAATTTCATAAAATAAGGCGAATGCATATGTATTACATATTTTTTTAGAAAATAATGCTTATTTTCAAAAAAAAAAAATAGGTAGGCAAAGTAGTATTAAGCCTGTGCGCTACCGCGGATAAATTTTATGACTTACAAAAACTCAGGTACGTAGGGGATTTTAATACATTTTTAGCAATTATCTTTATCTCAGACCTCATTTTTAAACCAGCCACATTTTTTCTTTACATTATCTTCCAATTTCCACAATTTAATCGCTATCGTTTTCTCAATAGTAATAAAATAAAATTTCCGAACACTTATTAGAGCCTTGATATATTCATCGTCTCTCAGTTTAAAAGTCTATACTTGTATAAATGTCCTAATTATCCGAGAGATTTTATTCAAAAAGTTCACCAATGCGTACCGTAACGGCCCCTTTAACACTATAGACGAAATATTTTCGTGCATTTTGTTTGTAGAGTTGTATTTTTTTTAGAATGTTTTCAATGTTTTTAATATTGTAAACGCTGTGTCACATACAAAGGTACACACATCAGAATTATTTTGCTTCGTTATTGTATATCACAAAAATGTTATCATGTGTGTACTGTTGGTGTCCTTATTAAATAAATAAATAAAAGCTGTGGTTAATATTATTATAATCAGTATATTAAACTATGAATATATAAATAGTAATTTTTAAATGTCGCTAAATACTAAAAAAAAAAAAAATGTTTTTTAGTATTGATATAACGTTGAGAGTCGCTCAGAAGGCAAAAGTCATATTGGAAATAATAGATCATAAAATTTGTGCTGTGTGCTAATCGTTAATAAATTAATTTATAAATTTTCCTCTACATATTATATTGAATTCAATGCTTAATGGATCAGACTAAAATATTGTTTTGGATTATGTGAAATATCTATCACCGAACTCATTTTCAAATTAATGAAGACTTCAAATAGGAAAACATTATTTATAACGTCTATATATTATACCCTTTCATTTTAAGCGGGTACTATCAAACCATATCCATCTAGTAAACACAGTCTTATCTATAAGTTATTGCAACAACAAATGCTTAGTCGCAACTTAAACGCAACTATCACAAATAAAATTCCATCAAAAGACCATAACGTGTGCAGGGGCGAGGTCATTATAAACTCCAACGCCCTCATAACGCCGATATTCCGGCGTAAGCACCGCGTAAATTTTTATATAACATCCTTATAAAGGCGTTACGGTCGCTACTGGGCGTTATTTACTCGGTTAATATTCTGAAGCACCTCTATCGGTTCCCTAAGTTTGAATAAAATCATCGTTAAGTATAGATTCCTGGAGAAATGAGGTGCTTGGTGTGAACTACGATATTGAATAAATTTTATGTTGGGGACAGGACTGTCTCCGAAAGTTAACGATATCAAAATCATGATCAACAGTGAAGTAAAAAAGTGGCCAAGTGCGAGTCGGATTCGCCCATAAAATTTAATGTTTTTTTTATATTTGAGTACTAAAAAACTACTTAATAGATCTCGTTCAAACTAATTTTTGGATTGGAAATTTACATAGGTACTAATGTGCACATATTTTTATAAAGTTTTGTCATTCTCTTATTTTAGAAGCTCTTATTTTTTGAAGACATATGGATACCCCACACGTACGGGTTTGATATATACAGACTGGGTACGACGATACGACATTAAATTAAACTGCATATCTAAAACAACCATAAGAGTCTGTATACAAAAAATTATCCCAAAATACCTCGTAGTCTAGGCACAGGACAATATTTTCACGTACGGGTGAACGACCTCGCCGGTCGGCGCGGCATCTTCAAAGAAACAGCTGTTGAAAAAGGACAAAATATCTAGGTCCGATTGTTTCTATTTCGTTTTGATAATTGGTTGGAAATGGGAATTGGGAAGTAATGTTGACCTTGACGATTATGCACTCGTGTCGCGTAAGTTGTGTGTCAGTACTGACACTGAAGTCTTAGTAGGTCACCGCGATCCTGTGAGTTGTGACGGTATATGTCTATCTCTTAGAGATATCATACTATATCTATTTAATACTTTAAAAATGGGTAATTAGAACGCGTTAGTTTGAAAGTTATTTAAACAAATATGGTATGAATCCTTATCATTTTAAATTAGTTAGTTGGCTTGACCACTTCATGAAGATTATTTTTTCCCTCTGCATCATGCAAATTAAATGAATAATTTAGGAGATATGGCAAAATCAAAATAATACGCAAGAAAATAAATCGTATTGCCGTATATTGACGTATTATATATATATATATATATATATATATATGTGGGATGGAAATAAAAGGCATATTCCTCACTTAGGTATATTTTAACAAAAAATTAACTTTTCTTGCCTACGCTCAACCTTACTGTCTCCGCCATTATTATCTCCGCCCCGCTCTTGACCAATCACAAGCCATTTCCCTTTTTACACCTCATTTCACAGATAATACATCACAATTACTAAAGTCAATAGAAGTATTTAATTTACAACTTATTTTAAATTATATTAAATAACAATCCCACAGGTTCGGCCATCCTGCTAAAGTCTGTCCCCAGACTTTCCTCAATCAGCTACACTAGTTACAGAGTTGGTATTTTAACTGAAGCTAACATGAATTTAAAAACAATATCAGCATATCTTAATTTCTAAATAATTTGCACAATGCAATGTGGGGAAAAATGCAAACACAATAATTAGTCTTATAATAATCTAACTCCCTCAAATAAAATTAAAATAATACTAAACACAACTTTTGTATTAATTTCACAATTAACACACACTATTTATTACAAACAAGCATTAAATTAAAGGTAAGCAGGTCAATGACAATCTACACCATATTTCTGCCTTCAAAGTTGCTATGCCTTATCAGTAATTTGAGCATGAGCTTATACTACATTACAAATAAAACAAATATAACCTAACCCAAAACCCATCCTGGAAAAAATAATTAACAAATTAAATTGATTATGTACCTAACTATATAAATCTGGCCATTGCTTAAGGTATTCAGCACAGGTAGATGTTGTATATGGACCTTCTGCTGAACTGTCAACTTTCTCAACGTTATATCTGTCGTTTCTCTTTACTTTAGTTATCCGATAAGGACCTAAATATTTTGGTTTTAACTTCATGCCGGAACCGAACTGTGTCCTTTTAATAGCCACCATATCTCCAATGTTATATTTCTTACTCTCCTTTCTATTCTTATCAAACTGTTTCTTGTTTTCATCTTGAATTTTTAATATATGTTCCTTTGCCTTTATCCTTAATTGTTCTCTGTCATCATTATAAATTTGAGCTCCTTCTTGTTGTAATAAAGTTACAAGCTCCATATCCTCTTTATTTTTCATGCTCCTTCCTAGTAAGAGATTAAAAGGTGTTGAATTTATACTTCTATGATATGTACAATTGAGTGCTCGCTGTACTTTACTAACATGCTGATACCATGAACTTGGATCTTGAATACACAGCTTTGTCAACATTGGTATAATAATACGATGAATGCGCTCCACCTGTCCATTACCACGAGGCACTCCAGTTGTAACTTCTATGTGCACTATATTCTCCTCCTCACAATACTTCTTAAATTCGCTGCTGGTAAATGCGGTCCCCTTATCTGTAATTATTCTATCTGGATTTCCAAACATTTGCTGTAAAATATAAAGTTTTGACAAAGTTTCTTTAGTTGTGGTCGATTTAGTAGGAAATAACCAAACAAATTTTGTAAAAGCATCAACTATTGTTAGAATGTAATTATATTGCTTATGTGTTGCCGTCAGTGGACCTACATGATCGAGATGTAAAGTTTGGAGTGGTAATGATTCCTTCTCTATTGGGTTTAAGAATCCCTCCAGTTTCCCATTCTTTCTTGATGCTAGGATGCACGGTATACACGTCAACACATAATCACTTAGCTTCCTATCCACATCTGAAATAAAATAATCTTTGTTAATCAAATCTTTCATCTTTTTGATAGAAAAATGACCATTGTTGTGTATTTTCGCAATTATTTCTTTCTCCATACTTCTTGGTACCACTATTAAACGTTGATCTCCTTTGTAGAGAATATTGTTTTCTATCCAGTAATCCTTGTATGTATTTGTTTTTAGAATTTCCTTAATAGCCTTTAAGCCTTCGTCTTTGTCCTGAGCTTCTTTTAATTGATAATGAATGCTATTCACCATTAATCCAATGTATGGACTTCTACTTAAAGCATCTACATGCCTCATCCTCGAACCCGCTCGATGTTCCACCTTATAGTCATATTCTTGTAACAGTAAAACCCATCTTGCAACCCTGGTAACTAAGTCTTTTTTCTTTAGCGTCATCTCAAAAGCCAAACAGTCAGTCACAATGGTAAAAGGAATACCAATTAAATATTTACGAAACTTCTTAACACCTTCCACCACCGCTAGAGCTTCTAACTCATAGCTGGAATACTTGGTCTCAGCTTCAGATGTTTTTCTACTCATATAGTAAACTGGGTGATAAAGAGATTCATTGGGATCTTTCTGCATGAGAATAGCAGAATATGCCACCTGAGAAGCATCTGTATGCAATTGCGTTTCCAAAGCTGGATCAAAAATTCTCAACACCGGATGTTCTGATAGCTTCTGCTTTAACATCTGAAAAGCGTGAACTTCTTTTATTCCAAAATAAAAATATTTATCCTTTTTGAGTAGATCTGTGAGAGGTTTCGCTATCATTGAATAATCCATAATAAACTTTCGAAAGTATGAGGTAAGTCCAACAAAACTTTGTAACTCCTTCTGATTCTTAGGTTGTGGAAATCTCATCACTGCATCAGTCTTATCAGTAGACGGTTTAATGGTATTATTTTCAATCACATGTCCAAGATACTCAACTCTAGTCGTAAGTAACTCACTCTTTCGCCAGTTGATTTGTAAGCCATACTCAGCTGCTCTTTGCAAAACCTTCCTTAGCTTCATCACTCCTTGCTCATAAGATATTGATGGTATTATTACATCATCGATAAATATCAGCACTCCGTCTTCCGCAATTTGGTCTCTGAAAATTGAGTTAATAAACCGAGTGAAATAGTTAGGGCAAATAGATAGGCCAAATGGTGCTCGGGTGAATTCATATTGCCCATTCTGTGTTATAAATGATGTATACTTGGTACATTTTTCATTAATTTTCAAGTGGAAAAATGCATCTTTCAAATCAATTTTACTGTAAATCTTAGCTCCTAGCAACTTATCAATGTGGTCTTCAATTATTGGAAGTGGAAATTCATCTTTCACTATTTTAGCATTAACTTTCCTGTAATCCACGCATATCCTTGTAGAACCATCCTTCTTCCTCACCAATACCAAGGGACTAGCATACTCTGAATAACTGGGTTTAATAATACCTTCACGTAACCACTCACTTACTTGATTATCCACCAGCTGCTGTTCTTTGATAGCCAAACGCCTTGGTCTCTGTGCGACAGGAATGTCATCCTTCATTACAATGTACATCTCGATAGGCGCCTCTTTTGATTGAACAGGAGAATAATTTTTCACGAGATCCTCCACCTCAGTTCTCAGCTTCTGATCTGGCATGTACACGATTGGTTCTTCCGAAACACCTGTAACCAAGCAATGTGACATACTACCATTCCCTTGAGCCCAAACATTCACTATCCCTTTATCGAAAACAAGTTTTATGTTTTGCAGGAATGGCTGACCTAAAATCACTTTATAAGGCATAACCCCTTTAGGCACAATATAAAATACACAACTAAAGCAGTGTCCATCAAAGTCTACTTCACAATGCATCTTCCCTAAAGAACAAATCTTTGTAGCACCAAGTCCAGTAAATACTATATTTTCCTTGACATATGAGGTAACACTTAGTTCGAAAAACAAGTCTTGCGATATTAAATTTAAATCACTACCAGAATCTATTAAACATTGAACTTTTAAACCACCAATTTTAATTGACTTTACTGATTTATTTTCACTACACTGTATGTTTATGTTTAACACCTTTCGACTTTGACAGCTTTGACAGATATCCCTTTCACAATTGTCGCTTGCGCCGCCATATTGATCAGACTCGAGACGCAGTCTTTGCTCTTCGGTTGTGACGTCATCGCTTCCGGAATTCGCAAGCGCATCCGCTGCCGACTTCAAGCACATAGCGCGTGGCTGCCATTTTGCCGCGCGATTATTGTAGTCGCCAACTTCATGTTGTTTGTTGGGCTTCTCACCATCCTGTTTAATGCATGACGTCGCAATATGGCCGAACTCATTACATTTGTAGCATTTGACGCCATTTTTACATTTACTGGCTATATGATCTTTTCCACCACATTTAAAACAGCGTCGAACCGATGCACAATTATTGGCCTTCTTTTCATTTGATGACAATCGTGGTGAATCCTGACGATTTTTTGACATTTTTCTTTTCATATTCTCATAAATAATTAATTTTTCCTTTAGCGTAGAATATGTAGTGACACCATACAAAATAGCTTTGTTGCATTCGTAATCAATTATGCCATCAACGATATACTGAATAGCTATATAGTCAGGGATTTTGCCTCGCCTTCCCAACTCCTTCATAACGAGCATGTACTCGTAATATGTCTCGTCTCTCTTCTTTTTTCTTGTCGACATGAGTTCATGAATTTCTTTAATATTAACGGTGTCTGGAAATTCCTTTAATAAGGCTACTTTAAAATCATCATAGTTTTTGAATACTTTTTCAGACTTAGCCCACAACTCCGCCGTGCCGGTCAAACAGCGCCGCGCCACGATAAGCTTTTGCGTCGGTGACCATCCAAACAACTCACCATTTTCATCTAAATCTTGCAACCACTTTGCAGAGCTAAATGTCTTATCCGTACCTTCAAATTTTGAAATGATGCCGTCGTATGGATGCGTAGCCATCGCATACAAATGGCTTGCCGCGTGGCTTCGCCCGCCATCACTGTTACTTTTATCTTCCTCCGCCATCAGCCCTCTTTACACACCTTCTGCGCCTTTAATACACCTTCTCCGCCTTTAACACCTTGGATATCACCTTATTTCCGCGCCTTATACACCATTCGACTTTCTTCTAACGCCACGACCACGTGTCCGGCAGGTGATGAAAGAAGTTTATTTTTTCTTTTCCACCTTTTCCCCATACACCTATACTATATTTCCATCCCGGACGAGCCCCCAAATTTGTGGGATGGAAATAAAAGGCATATTCCTCACTTAGGTATATTTTAACAAAAAATTAACTTTTCTTGCCTACGCTCAACCTTACTGTCTCCGCCATTATTATCTCCGCCCCGCTCTTGACCAATCACAAGCCATTTCCCTTTTTACACCTCATTTCACAGATAATACATCACAATTACTAAAGTCAATAGAAGTATTTAATTTACAACTTATTTTAAATTATATTAAATAACAATCCCACATATATATATATATATATATATAATCAATTGTCTGTCTGTGATGTCACAGACACTTTTTCCGAAAAGGTAAGAACTATACCTATATATATATATATATATATATATATATATATATATATATATATATATATATATATATATATATAGGTATGTGAATCATCTACGTTCATAATAAATATCATCATAATAAAACCTACACTAATATTATTAATGCGGAAGTTTATTTGGATGATTTCAACACCCAAAAACTACTGAATGGATTTGATGAAAATTTACAATATACACGATTATACCACAGAATAACAAGCTATAATTTATCCCCGTACTCCCACGGGAATGTGAAATACGCGGGCGAAACTGTGGTACACTGCAGCTATACATGGCAAATATACACAGTAATATGCAATCAATATAGTACGCTTTATAATGTACGTGCATGAATTTGATTACACGAGTCCCTTAATACAACAGACCTTTATATTAAGTAAATGAATAATAATAATTAGCATATTGTTCTCTTATGTTTACGCGAATTTCACTCATTATAATGAAACAACAACAATGAAATTAAAAACATCCTAATTTCAATTGAGCAGATGGCTGGCCACTACCACCTGCTTGGCATCCCACAGTAAAAATAATAAAATCAAAATCCGAGCATAATAATATTATGTCACAGACTAAAGACTCAGCACCTTCTGCATCATCATCATCATCATCAGCCTTTATCCGTCCACTGCTGAACATAGGCCTCCCTCAATGAACGCCAAGAAAATATTGTTGTATCATAGGGTAGTTTCGAATAACTTTGTAATAGTAGGACGTCTGACACCTCAGTCCTCCCGTGACTATTGCTGAAAAGTATCCGAAACGTCGGGCCCATAAAAACTGAATAATCCGCGATAAACTCGTAAAAGTTGTTTCATTAAAATAATTAGCATATTATTATGATATGCAGGAGCCTTTCATACAAATCTATAGGTGACAGTTATATTCAAAATGCAGCTGTCAACTGTAATCTAATTGCAACAGTTTACTGCAAGCTGAAACAAAGGATAATGTTAAAGAACTACAACGTGAAGACAAATCCCTGGCTTTAGTATTTGCGGAGTCAGGAGCGAGATTGTGTAAGTTCAGTAAGTTTCACCTGAAAGGGGATTTTAGACTCTCCTGAAGGAAATATGGGAGCTGAATACCTCACACAGATTACTTTGAGCATGTTTATTCAATTATATTATATGTTAATTTATATGTCTACGCTAATAATATTATAAAGAGGATTTTTTTGTTTGGTTGTAATGAATAGGCTCATAAAGTACTGGAACGATTTCAAAAATTCTTTTACCATTCGAAAGCTACATTATCCACGAGTAACATAGGCTAATTTTTATTCTGAAAAAAAATAGGGTTCCGTAGGGTTTGGGTTTTTCGGACACAAGGTGTAAACAATCAAAAAAAAAAAAAAAAAAGCTAACAGTTAGCCTCTAAATGCTTTCTCCGTGTTTGGTATCCGTCCCGCTGTCATGGAATACGCATGAATTGTTACGCATTATTGTTTTTATTTATAATGAAGGTTTGTGTTGAAGTGTAACGAGATTAAAAAGGATGATTATGGGAGAACTGTAGTAGCTGGTATCACTATTCAGGAACACATCTTTGAAAATGTTGGGTTGTTATGTTTGTTTTGATTGTAGGGTGACACTCCATCTAGACATATTAATGATCTAAGGTATATGCATTCATTATGATAAATAGATATCATATTTAGAATTCTTATAGTAAAATTGTAATAAGAATGTTTAATAAATAAAACCTTATATAATATACATTAAAAACTATAAATAATAGGTTAAAACTACTAAAAAAAATTCTATACTTATACCAAACTAAAAATAAAAATAGGTAATGTAAAAAATAAAAAGCCCAAGAGGCTGGCGGCATTTCCCCGTTGAATTATTATAATTAAAACTATTTAATGGATATTTAACATGTTTTTTAATTTATGTCTTTATCTACTCTCTAGTGTTCTTGTGAACAAGAGATTAATAGACAATGTCGAAATATCAAACTCCGCGAAATAATGTTAAAAAATATGGTAAATGTCTAATAAAATAAAATCGCTTGTTATTATTCTATCAAACTATGTAATGAAATCTAGGGAGTCGATTTTAAGTTACCTCTGTCACTGATTTGGAACTTTGTTATGTGTAAGATAACAATACTAGAAGGATACTCGAATGGTATACCATCGGATTGATAACGTAGTCAGGAGAGAGGGCTAGGGAGGTTCCAAGCTCCTGATGTGTAAAAAAAGCAAGCCAAGCATTGCTATAGGTTTTATTCCGTTTTGCAAATTGGGCACGCCCGGCGTGGTACCTCTTGCTCACATGATACCGGCGTAAAATGACAGTTATGCTGTCGTGTTTCGTGTGGTGTGTGAGTTTCCAATATGCCATTGGGGGAGAGGGAAAAGGCAACACATCTCTGATACTGTATATGTTTATGGGCATTGATAGTTTCTAAAAGGTTTCGACTGTTCGTTTGTTCTCCTTTGCTCTAAAAATAACTGCACGGAGACTTATAATTTACGTATATAATAAATCAGAGGAAATGCATAAATGATTTTTCTAGGGTAGACACCAATTTATTCATTCATAATTATACTCGCTTATTTTAAAATAAAGTTGACCACTTATCATTAGACTGTGAACTATTGGATTGGCTGTTAACGATAGAAAAAAATAAGTAAATAATGCCATTCCACAACATTTTTAAAGTTTATTTTAGTGAAAATCGGCGGAAATTCAAATTCATTTGCATAAATGTTTGTAATTGAATCACACAGAAATTACACGGATTTTCATAAACGTAGCTTCAATCCGTATTTCCGAACAATATCAAGCCTGGATTGCAAGCGAAGCCGCGGGAGGTAAATAGCACAAAGGGAATTGAATTCCAGCGATCGGGGAACTAATAACGATTTTTGAATCAATTTCCCTCCGTCTTTTAAGTTTTTACTTTCATTTGCATAATTACTCCAATAAAATTCGTATGATCGCTTCAAGAGTTTTCAATTTAATTTAACCTTTTTTATGGTGTTTTTTTTTTTACTTTTTTGTTTAAAATAACTGTGGTTTCTTTTAAATTGTTCGATATTTTTTTATGAGTTCTTACAAATATTTCACTCAAATACTATGCGTTCCCTTTCATGAAGTAACGAAGTAAAGTGTTAACGCAGCCAACAAAGTGAAAAGAAAAGGAGGGTATTTTGTCCCCCTCCCAAGACGTGTAACTTTGAGCTCTGTAAGCTTAAAATTATAATTAAAAAATACGGGTATGTGGGTACCATTTGGACCCAACCCCACAGATATAATATTATATTATATCTGGAATAGGCCCAGCACAGATTATTAGCATGCCGTGCACAATATATTGTTTGCAATGTACCATAATGTTTGATACTATGGTTAGTATTGATACCAGGGTAAGGGTTGCTTGTTAAAAATATATAATAGTTAAATAAATAAACAAAGCTTCATTATAGTAGCGCTTAAAATTTGAATTTCACTAAAAATGAGATAAACAACATCCAAAATAAAACATTTAATTTTAGGGTTCAAGTTAACTCTCGACTAACAAAGAAAACTCTGAACAATGTTAATTATGAGATTGAACGTCAGCATCCCTGGTTTTCTTGGCCATTTACCAAGTATGGGATGGCTAGGAGCCAATAAGTCTGTAATTATTTAAGCTTAGTGCGAATAACAATATTATATCCAATAAAGTAACAGCGAAAGTTTCAAATATATTTAAAACTTTTATGCAAAAAAATTTGACGACCTCTGTGGCTCAGTGGTTAGCGCGTTGGCGCACAAGCCGGAGGTAGCTGATTCGAATCTCGCCAGGGAACACAAAAAGAATTTCTGTGTTCCTGGGTCATGGATGTGTATTAAATTTGTGTATGATATAATAAAAATCTTAAATATAAGTATTAATATAAGAAGTATTAAATATATGTATTTCCGTTATCTGGTACCCGTAACACAAGTCTCTTCGAGAACTTAGCACGGGACTAGATTGACGTGGTGTAAAAAGCGTCCATAGATATTATTAAAAAAAAAAAAAAAAAACTATATTTTCCTTATGACTTGAACTTGAGGAGCTTAATATACTAGTTCATTAAAAAAAAGTGGACGACTATAAGAAAGGTTTTTTATGTTATAGCATAGAAGGTTAAACGAACATTCAAAGCTATTCGACCATCGACGCCCAGTATCATCCATAAGCCAGATAATATGCAGATGCTTTGCCCTCCTTTTCCCTATCCTCAATGAATCACCGGAAACTCGCAAACTGCACGAAATGCGACAGCAGAGCTGTCACTTTACGCCGATTTCATGTGAGTGGGAGGTACCACCCCGGTCGTGCCGGTCCAATTTGACAGCAAAGCAGCATGGCACTACTTACAAAATTGCATGATATGGTTTTCTTATGTTTACGCAAATTTAATTTCTTATAACAAAACAATGCGGTTTCTTAAGTTTTTACATGCTTCAAGTTTCGGATACTTTACAGCAACCATGGTTAGAAGACGGGGGAAGGAAAACATCGTGAGGAAACTTCCAGGAACCGGGAACCAGCTGGCATTAGGCCAGCGCACACAATTCCCTCCTCGTCTAAATTCGAGGAGGAGACCCATGCCCAGTAGTGGGACACTATTAGGTTTCAGCCCAATAATGTAAGGGTTTGTTTCACAATATCCTAATAAAGTTCCATTTAAGCTATTTGCAACAAATTTACCACATAACTACAACGTTTTTGTTTCACAATTGACATATAGCAATATTTGGCTAATAAAGTTCCCTGTAAACTATAGGTCGGATCAACTGGCTATTAGCAAATCTATCTGCCACATAAATTAGTTGACAGATATATACGCGGTTGACAGCTTCACGACATTTGACAATTTGACGTTCCGGTAACAGTAATATACAAAATAATTTAAATTGTGTTTTGATCGTTTAATAATTAAGGGATAACATTATATACAAGGTCTATGTAAATAAAAGGTATAAAGATGGTATGATACATACATTAAAATTATAAAAACATATTTTCATGTATATTTACAACATGGAATGTTTTTCTAAAACATATTTATCGTAAAATGGAACTATGAAATGCGAGGTTGCCAAGCCTACTAACCAGTAAGTGCCAAATAGGGATCTGCCAAATAAATTTATAGGGAAGATGATGGTGAAACCCAATCAAGACTAACTAGAAGATTTATGTGTCAGTTAATTTATGTGTCATATAGCTATAGGGTACTTTACAGGTACTTTGTGAAACAGACCCTTAGACTATTTTTCGATGAGACGATAAATATAATAAACTGTATGTTAGAAGGAATCAGGGCTTACCATCGCCATAATAGTGTGGAAAATGCTGAGTGCCCACCTTTATTATTGAATAAAATATAAGTTAAACTTCTTTGCATTTATGTTTTTGATTTTTGTTATGAACAATAATATATTTTCCTTTCTTTCTATAAATAACGAATTATAATTAAGAACAAAAATGTTATAAAATGGATTAAAAACTGATAAAAGACTTTAATTATCTAAACAGGAAAGTAATTTTTTAATACAGTTGCTCAAAAAGTGGCATATTGCAGGGACGTTTAGCGTTCGGAAAGTGGGCTATTACACACTCGTGATTTTTCTTTACCTTTTCCGAACTCGTGCGTTCTCTTTCCCAACTGTCAAAATAATGTATATTAAAAAGAAAAAAAAACCAACCACGAAGTTTTTACTAAAAGGTATTCATTGATGTTTTTATGAAAATATTTGCATAAATTTTTTAAAAGAAGCTACTAATTTGTTTCAATATCAGATTTAATGATTTAATTCAATGTGTTCGGCTAGGTTTCATTTTATTTTATCTAATTAAATTTAATTTTTTCTTATCAATAAAAAAATTCCACTGAAGACTTAGCTGTATGGGCATAGTTTCCTTTGCCTACCCAGAATGGGTAAAGAAAAAAAAATATCTGCTTATATTCTTTTACGTTCGGCGCCATTTTCGGCTGCGCCTCGGCTCGGGTCGACATTTGTCGGAACTCGTTGCAATGACAGGCTTTCCGCACTTGTAACGAAATATACTATATTCTGAAACGAAATTAAAATTTCTTATACATTTAGAATTACTTATCTACCCAATGTAGGAAAATTGCTTATCTCCTATAGATGTGAGACAATGTACGCATCTGAAAAATGTCTACCCATCAGGGAGGCGGGTGCAAAATTGCACAAGCTATCATTCCCGTCACGGTACACGAAATTTCGCTTTACGTGTCACGAATATTTCAACGCGACAAAGGAATATCAAGCGTATATTTAGGAGGTTGTAAATTAAATTCGCCTGAGACAACTGCTATCAAAGGTCAAAGGGAACTGATGAATATATGAAAGCGCTCGTCTATTGAAATAGAAGTAAACGCTTTGAAACAATCGGTCGCTTTGCTAAGTATTTCAGTATTTAAGGCTCTGCAATGTTTTGTTCTACAATTTACTGAGACCAAAAGAACATTTAATACATTGTGAGAATTCAAATTGTTTTTTTTTGCCGTTTAGTTTAATTTTAAGTTATATGATAAAGTTTTTTTTTTATCTTCATTGTAATTAACTAGGCTAAGCTTGTGGTGAATACTGTGTATACCTTTTATTAGCGTACATATCAGATATTGTTTCTTAATTAATATGTTCTATTTGTAAATGTTGTAACATGTAGTGCTGTTGGTGTACCTTATAACAATAAATAAATAAATTGTGTTTCTGATCTTTTCTTATTCTTACATTAAAGCCGTATAGTAAAAGAACTCTTAGAGTTTTGAGTGCGGCTTATTAAGATTATTCTTTTGCCTGACATGCTAGTCCTCGCTTATTTATGGGTAAAATAAAGTATCCGAAACGTTGCGCATGTAAAAATCTTAATAAGCCTTGATAGTATTTCGGACCACATTATTTTGATGCTTCTGACATACATACTGACTTCTGACATATATACTGACATGTCGTAAGATATAGAGTCATCGCCACTTTTAAAGTCCTGCGACTAATGCCCTAACTAAATTTGACAACATTGACATCTTGACGTCTGTCTGGAGTAAGAAGTTGTGATATTTTAAATTGTTTAACGTGAAATATGGAACATATAATATAAAGTGAGGTGTAAAAAGTGGCCGTATAATGATCATTAAACTGAAATAATTTTGTGAATTTGAAAGTAAAAATAAACAACAATTAACGCCGTTGAATAATATGTTTATAAATGTCACTGACATGACAGATAAATTTTAGAGATGCCAGAGTCACTTATTTTTGCCTAAATTATGGTTAAAATATTATCATTAACTCTATACCTACATTTATCTTATGATATTTTATATGAATATAAATACAAGGTAAAATAATTAAATCCTTGCTCAGAGGAATTATATTTTCAGGTGTTTCTGTAAAAAAGGTCGAATAACAAAAGAATTAACAATGGCAGCAATTACTTCTGAGAAAATCGTCACTCCTGGCAAAAGCCGAACACATCCGAAGAAGTTTGTTTTAGATGAATTCTACTAATCGTAAAAAATACGAACGAAATATTTACAAAAAAATGTTTTATTTTACTAAAACCTGGCAGGGAGATTTTTATTTTGCTGCTATAATTATTTTTGTCATTATAATCATTATCAGTCTTTAACAATCCACTACTGACCATAGGCCCTATAATTATTTAAACTTTTTATTGTACTAGACTTGGTGGAAAATCATTACACTATAAATTGGCAACATTGAGTTATGAGACCGCAGCGCCGCGTCTATCGGACTTCTAAAGTGGCGAGGACTATACATTCAATTTACATAGTGTAAAGGGTAAAATAATATTCACAAAATTCTCAAGCCGTCGTTATTTGAATAGCTTTTTAATTACCGCTTTACAGGTTTTTTAAATGGAAGAGACAGACAGCGTTACTTTATAAAATTAGTAAGGACAATATAAAATATTGACCAAAAATCTCCGAGACTAGCTGACGTAATGATTATTTTAATTGTTTTTTGAAAACTTAAAAAGTATGTGTGTAAATGTGACGAATAATAAAAATGTTTTTAGAATAATTATAAAAGATGAATTCGATTCAAAAGGTCTAGCAGAAGTTTTGTACATAATTAATTTTAGTTTTTATTTATTATAATTTTAGATATAGTTCTGTTACTTGAAGATTGGTTTTCCTGTAATAAAGGTAGCATATTATGCTAGTATAGATTTTGTTTTTGATGATCTTGTGACGCTTTGTAAGTATTAGCAGGATATGATTACCAAGTACACTTGTGTACAAATACTGACTAGAAAGTGCAATCAACTACATAATATCCTCAAGAAGCCAGTCAAATCCCAGATCGACAGTAATTGGAGCATCGTTAGAGCGATCTATGTAATTTACAATTTCCAATCCGCTTGCTCTCTGGGAGTTAAGCACTAATACTTTGTATCTTCAAGAACATCTTACAATAACGATTTTGGTGTACTTTTTAGTATCAATATCATCATCATCAGGTCTTACGTTTATCAAAATACTTCTAGAAGCTATTGGAAATCTTTTACTGGCTTTTATTCGCGATTTTTTAATCATAAAAACGTTTTCTCAAATAAAATATAGCTTGTAATCAATCAATTTAACTATTAAAAGCATTTAATTTTTTATTGAAATGGGATTTATAGCTGTAACGGTGATTCGAGGGATTTAGACTATCAAAAATAAATGTTCAGTTTGATGATATTAGATTCTCTAAAAAACTAAAGTATCAACTCATATAATATGTACCTCTGCTGAGCATGAGTCTGTTTTAGAATTATCTTATAATTAGTGCTGGCCCAATGCGGGTACGTGGACTTCACACACCTTCAAAGAATTTCAATCTCAACAGGAAGAAGGTTTCACAAAGTTTTCCTTCGTCAGTGAGTGAGTGATGATTTGAGTTTAGGGTGCAATTGGAAATTTAGAAAAACCTATTTCAAGGCGACGATGTGGATTGAAGGGTTCAACTCAAATCAAATCGTCAGTCGTCATCGTCATCGATTTTTATTCTACTAAGGGCCTGTTTCACAATCTCCAGTTAAGTTCCCAATAGGCTATCGGCAACATATTTGACAGATAGAGTATGGAGTATCTGTCAAATATCTGTCAAATATGTTGCCGATAGCCTATTGGGAACTTAACTGGAGATTGTGAAACAGGCCCTAAATTTAATGTTATTTACTGTCTTTAGACTGAATTTATCTATTAATAATAAAGCTAATTGAAACCCGACTCTAATTTGTCATGATATAGGTTCACTTTTCATTCATGTTATGTTGGTATTATATTCAGTATTATATTTGTCATTCAATATCTGATGATTTATTAAACAGGAATTGTAGGCTATGTAAGAGATAGGTCTATGTCAACGTGTATTGAAATACGTTTGAGTAATTTATAAACTAAACAGCGCCCCGCAGTTTCACCCGCGTACTTCCCATTCCCGTGGAAGTATAGGGATTAATTATAGCGTATGTGCTATTCTGATGTATAAACTATGTTATTGTAAAGTTTTATTAAAATTCATTCAGTAGCTTTTCCGTGAAAGAGTAACGAACATCCATACTTACCTTTCACGTTTAAAATATTAGTAAGACTATCATCGTTTATGTTTTGTTTTTATTGAGCGTTACGGCGTCTAATTTCCAACTTAACAAAACAAACGACTAACTAGACTTCCACAGGAACGTCGTGCCATTTAGTTGGAAGACCACCGATGCCCTGTCTATCCCAAAGTGTATTCCTCTTCAAAATTCAATCAGTTCAGCACGGGCTGGAACATAATATTGTATAATATGTAAGCTATATTATGTTCCAATAGCTTTATGTGAATGGGTAGTCGTAAATTATATGACGCTTATCATTTTATTAATTTTGTCTTTCCTTATATTTTAATCGTTATGAATTTCAATAGATGTTTTACATTCCCCAGGCATATCATTACGTCAATTTTTTATTTATTTAATTTCAGTTTGTTCACTTTAAGATAGCGTCGCTTTTAACCTAAACGTTTTAAATTTAAGTTCAAGTTTCTAGATATTACTAATGCATGTTAAAGCGGCACATCGGGTCTTAGGATGTCGTTCCAAATTGGTATTACTATGACTATTTCTCGAATATTATCTTCATCATATCCATAGTCTAATATTAATATCACTGACCTGGTCCTTTAAGCGGATGCTTAATTTTTTTTTGTAATTCCGTTTTTTTTTTTTATAATTTCATTAGACATCCCGCGGGTGTGTGGATCTCCCTAGGCCAAGGCCACCCAAGGCCTCCCACAATGAAAGACAAGACAGCCGATACCAACATACAAATATAACCTTATAAATCTATCTAACATTATAAAACGATTGCACCAACAGTGTTAACACAATATATTGAGAATTATCAAACAATTAGAATGTTCCAGAAGCTTAATTGGCGTAACTAAAATGCTTTTAAGTGTTCAAATAAATGTGATATTTCTACACCACAATTATTTAACAATGAACGTAATGTACTCGTTTGAATATAAGCTCATGAATACATTTTAATTAAAATCATCTTCTAAATTCTTGCAATTGAAACGGTATAATTTGTAATTAATTTAACTATACCCATTCAAATCTATTTGATTACAAGTTTTGCAGGATGTTTCCAATAAGACCAAGTTTTTAGTTACGAAGTAGAAATGAATAAAACCACGGATAACTAATTGCTGGCGTAGCGACGCATACCGTGGCAACGCATGATATGGCGATGCATGCCGTGACGACGCCTGTCGTGTCGACGCATTCCGTTTCGTTACGGCATGCCATGCTGATGTATCGCCAATTATTGTCACAATCAAGGGCTATGTCGAATATAATAATTATTACTACAAAATATATAATTTTCTTTAAAAAAGTCTTTATTTCAGTTTTACATCATACCGTATTTAGTTCCTGTCGTATGTTATGCCTATTACATTTTTTCATTAGTGCTATAATTTAGTAAAGTCATATTATTCATTTTCTTGTTAAAAAAATGGGAGAGAACTAAAATACAATACTCACCGTCTTAGTTAAACATAAAGGTTAATTATATTGCTCAATCACAGCTAAATTGGGCTGGTACGACCGAGGTACCATCCCGGTCACATAATATCGGCATAAAGTGACAGCTGTCGCATTTCGTGAATTTTGTGATTTTCCGATGGCCCATTCAGAAGATAAGGAAAAGAAAAAGGGGGAAAGGGCATTATCGCTGGTTGTGCAGATATCCATGGGCTCGGTTGCTCTTTAGCCAAGGCTCACAATGAGCAAAGAAATATATAAAAAAAGCTATTTCACTCTTGTCTCTATCAGCTATCGGACCTTCGATATATCTAAACGGCCACTGCTATCCTTGTAATGTAAGTTATTTATTAAAATAAAAATATAAACTCAATGTAAAGTTTTGTTTTATATTTGAGGCCGCGTTTCTCATCTCCAGCGTATTTCCTCGAGTCGTGGACTTTTGCGTTAAAAAAATATTACGACAAGATGAAGCTAGCTTTATTGCATCCGTTTTTACGCTTTGAGGAATATCATGAGAAAAAAAAATAGAAAAAGATGAAACATTAGCTAAAAATAAATATACAGTACATATTTTTTGCAATTTTAAAGCCCTACGAAAAGTGTCTAAGTAAGAATACATAGTAATATAATATATAATGTACAAGTGTATTGGAAATTGTGCAATAGCTGAAATTTTATACTTTAAAAAAGTGCAATACTAAAGCATGTTACGGTTTGTACAAAGTTGGTGCTTACCTTGTAGTGGTCAAAATGAAAACAATAAATAAACAATAAAAAAACAATAAACAAAAAACATAAAATGGTGCACTGCTAAAGTTACTGAAGTTTACTAGACCAGGTTGAGAGGCCAAATGATGCTGGAATTGACCAGCTTACAATAAGAAGGTGAATTATAATATAAAAGACTGTTTGCTTGAAAAATAATTTTTGAAGTGAAAATTTCAGTGTATTATTGGACTTCATACATTTATTTACTAACAACATAATATTATGATATTGATATTTTATATTCTGATAATTTGAAATCCAGCTTATTCGAATTAAATTTGGGTATATTTCAAGCTCGTTTCAATTCGGACGGTTGACATAATTTTGTTAAATGAAAATGTTTTACGGACTTCAATTTTAAGTTCTCAAAAATGTTTACTCCAGCAAAATTTAAAAGGAATATTTAATGCAAGTTAATTGTATAGGCTCTGATTGTTCTTGATTTAAGAACAAGTAAGAGGTAAACCATTAACCAACCATTAACCAGTTGAGATTGAGAGCATTATCATCAGATGATGATGATGACGGTGGTGATTATGATGCTGATGATGATGATGATGGTGATAATAATAATGATGATGATGATGAATAAGATAGTGCCATTGCTCCACTGCAGCCGAAGGGTATCTCTCGATCACATAATACTAGCGTAAAGTCACAGCTTCGAGGTCAAGTTTCGTGCTGTTTGCAAGTTTCCGATGCCCGTTGGGATATGGCAAAGGAAAGCAATGCATAATTTAATGCATGTATCTGATAAAGTTCGTCCTTTTGAGACCGGGGTTAAGACGAGGCACCCAAAAATATGCTTGCTCCGCCCATTTCACATAGCTTCGAAGAGACAGCTTAATTTATTTCGTGCGCAAGCAATAGAGAAAAATTCTATGAACCTAAATCTTAAAACTAAAATTCATGTCTGTATTCCGGCCGTGCAATATATTTATGTGAAAAAGTTGGTATTGATCTCGTAACCGAGTAGGAAGGTTATGATGACATAAAAGTTTGCGGCTCTCGTGATCCGCGTCAATCATAACAAACGTATCGTAAAATAACATGTGCAAAAGTTATTTTTTCTGTATTTTCTTTATTCACTTTCATATATTTGTGTTTTGGTTTGGAATGTATTGATTCAGACAGGATCTGATATGAAACTGATGTATAAAATCTATTTCAAAAGTTTGCTAACAAAAAACACTATGTTGGTACATTTTCTAACAAAAAATACTCCCTCTCTCACTCTATATTTCTCTCTTTCTCCTTCTCTTCTCTTTCTCGGGGAATTTAAGCATCAACTTTTGGCACTCTGTTGGTCCATGGTTGGTCCATCTTTAATAGTCAATTACAGATTAAATCAAAGTTAAATAATTCGTAGCTTAACTGCTACCGTTGAACTAACAGAAGAAGTACGTGGTTTCATCTGATGAAGCATCTGATATAATATATTATAACTGTATTATTAATATATAAATAATAATATTTTTAATGTTTATAGTAGCTTATTATTATTATTTTTAAAATTAAATTTCAATAAAATCCTTCAAAAAATTCGTCCCAACATTGAGTTCCAATTATAATTTTATGTTCATAATATACACGTGAAGGAAGAATGCTAGTTAATTCCCTCGTAACCTCAATTATATTCATATTCCCGTATATTTTCGGTTTTCAATAGTAAAATGCGGTTACCACTTACTTCGCGTTAAATTGACTCGCATTGAGTATTATTTTCCGATATATTGTGTTTCAATTTACGCGGCTCGAAGCTTTAAGTATGTGGTCGGGTACAGTCAGGTAAAAAGTTTATTTTTTGGTTGTTCATCTCATAGGAGATAGCAGAACTCTGTGTTAGATTCCGATATCATCATCATTATCATCATCATCAACCTTTACCTGTCAACTACGGAACATAGGTATCCCTCAATGAACGCTGAGATATTATATTGTAGATAAATAGATGACTAATTTACTATTGACCATACTGAAAATATGGTGTCACGTCCATAGCATTTTGTTGAGTAGATATTATACCTATGTCATTCCAAGCCTGTTTGTGTCTGTATGTTCAAAAACCTGGCAAATATACGAAAATTAATAATGGCCCAACACATTGATCAACCATGCGAATAAAACAATTAGTATATCATAATATTAAGTAGACAATGGGATTTTTTCAACGCAATATTAGAGTTAACTTTGGATTTAAATGTATTAAATGTTAAGAGCTTGTTTAGATACTTACAACCCAACGATTTCAGAATTGAGTAGGAATCGCACGGGTCTTATGTATAGCCTCGTCCAAACACGAAGACAACCGCGCGATTTCTGAACTCTAAATTCAAACTCAAGATGTTATCTTACTCGCGTGTCTTAAAAAGTACTAAAGAAATCTCTACTTATTAAGGACGCGGGAAGAAGGCTTTAAATACGTACTTATCAAGTAAAAATGTTGTTTTTAACAAAGATTACGGGAAGTCATCAACACATCGCCGATAAGAAGTACTCAAAAGTTTTGTTATTCGAATATATTGAGTTGACTGTCCTATTTATTTGTTTGTGACTATTTGTAATTGTGTTCATTATCAGCGCAAGTGAAAATAATTAAAATGGTAATTGATTCAAGCGTTTCATCAAAATATATCGGTATGAATTTAATTTTGAGTTTGTCATCAATTAAAACCCCATGAAAAAATCTGGGATCCCTTAAAGTCCAAAAAATGCATAATAACGAGGGTGATAAATCTATTTAGCTATTTCTCTGTGGTAACGTCGATTTATCTGTGTTTTCGATTAATGAAAATCTAATACATAAATTTCGCTGACATATTAATATATTATGTTATTTATTTATAGACAGTCGGGCGGACGGTAGGCGGTTCCAAGACCAGAAGATCCCGTAAATATTCTCGTAAACTGCCTTCTATGATTTGTCTATCTAATTCTTCCCATTGGTTTTTATGTTTCGATTATACATGATATTATGTCAAATGTTACCAAATATTATATTAGGTACTCCGAAGTTGTAGTATATTCGAAAGTAATTTTTTTATCGGAAAAATTGTAAATGCGACTGTACTAATAATATCAATAAATAGTGACATAGTATAAATTAGTTTTTAACTAGTCCTCATGAAACTGTAGAGATACTCGAGAGTTGTATTATATTTTAATACTAACTGACAAGTAGTCTTAGCGAATTACACCGGAAAAAAGACTCGTTAGGTCGTTTTGAGGTATGATGTATGGGAACCTCAGCGCCAGCAATTATGCTGCCTGTCCTGAAATAAAGAAGATAATGACTCAGGTGTTCTTAATTTAGAAAGAACACATACTACAAAAACTACGAAAATAGTTCAATTTCTCGTAATCCCTACAGTAAATAACTTAATTTGAAATAATGATTATAAACAACATCATAAATAAATAAGATGATTAAAAAGTTTAACAAGTTGAATAATATCTACTTTCTTTTGTTGCAGATGACGTGCGAAGAATTTGGACTCAGTGATGCACCTCACATATTCACAACAAAAATGATAACATGACGAAGCATGTTTCCTATTGGACACTACCACAAATTTCGAACTAAAACTGTGATGTGTCAAAGAAAATACAATTATAAAAATAGAAGTAATATATCAATATATCCAACTTTTAATTTTCACGTGTTCATATTTATAATTTTTCTATTTGTACAAAAGGTGAATTCTAATACAGCTAACATGAATCAGCAAAGTGATAAGAGTGTAAATAGTAAAAATGTACAGAACGATTCACCACATGAAGAATACGATGAGCACGATACAGAACATACTGAAGACAAGTATACTAAAGTCAATTTTGATAGCAATCCATATTATAATGAAGATTTTTTACAACCCAACAAATTTTACAATCGTGAAAACGCGTACAGTAATTATGGTGACTACAAAAGGTTTTATTTGACTCCATCGAATCCAGTCCCCAAATCTAATGTTAAGTTTAAAATAAGTAGTAGGATAGTTCAAACCAAATATGGAAAATTACAGGGGATAGTTTTGGCTATGGATGAACACAGATACTTGAGTCCTTTGGAAGTTTTTTTAGGTGTTCCTTACGCTACACCTCCAGTTGGATCGAACCGGTAAGACTTTTAATACATTCGATTCATCTTTTAAATCTGTCTTTAGACGTACCAATCTTTCGATTTGAAAAACTGTTTTTGCATTTTACTAAAAATTGATAAAGGCTTTTTATTTCAGAATATTTTTAGTATATGGGGCCGGCTAAAATTGCTTGAAACAGCTAGTGTATACTTAATGTGTTTAGAACATTTAGTAATGATTTTTATTAAAAAACAATATTAGCCCTCCTCCTCCTATATTTTTCCTCCTTGCTTCGTGGCCTTTAGTGTTGTAAAAGGGTAATGACCTCTCTTCTATATTATTAACTTCTGATGGTCTTTCTCCATTGTTTCCATATTTTATTATTCACTCAATATCTGTAACAAATAATCATACTTTTAATATTATAATTGTGGATGTAGATATGTAATATATAATAAAAATAATATAATATATTATGTAGTATATAATGAAAATAAAATTACACTCGTAAATCTAGGTTAACGCGGGTGAAACCACTGGCAAAACAGCTAGTGAAATAAAAAAGTAGCACTAGTATTCAAGCAACGGCCGCCAGTACTTTAAATTCAGAAGTATGCTTGTCCGCAATTGCAAAGATCACGATTATTCTAAGATCTTTTTACAAGTTTTAAAAAGTTGTTGCTAAGTTTAGCTAAGAATACCCTTTATATCCCTCCACTTTTCATTTACTGTAAGCACAATTAAATTAATTAAAACTCTTGGCATTGTTATAAAGATCTATTTAAAGAAATAATGGCACCCTTTTTTAGACAGGGCTTGCTTTGTTGTTTAGCTGTGTCTTTGTCATTTCACATTAAAATTTAGATTATAAATATTAAGTTAGTAGAACGAAATATTCATCATCATCATCATCGGCCTTTATTCGTCTACTGATGAACACGTCTCTATAAATTCCAAGACGACCGATTTCTTGTCACTTGCATCCAACACAAACCGTCCACCGCACGATATCATTTTTCCACCAGGTTGGTCCAATGGCCTACCAGCACTTCGTCTCGCCTTCAATATCCACGGCCTCCACTCTTGGAACTTATCGGTTCAATCGTTATCCATTCTCCTGAGTATGTGGTATGACCTAGTGGGCTGGTCATATTATACTCAGTAAATTCAACCACGTTAAAATTCATTTATGTTAATGTTTTTATAATATGGTGAACGACAAAACTATAATTGAGTTGCTTTGAAAAATATTATCATTATTAATATCATTGTGGAATAATATATTTACACCTAAAATGAGAGTTTTAATAAACAAAATAATCCAAAAAATATATTTATTTTTAGATTTAGCCCTACAAGAACCCCGTCGCCGTGGGATGGCGTGCGTGTCTCCGACCGCCCTGGACCAGCCTGCCCCCAGAAGCTGCCGGATCTGAACGATGAAAGGATCCTATTAGAGAAAATGCCAAAAGGCAGATTAGATTATATCAAAAGACTGATGCCTTATCTTAAGAACCAAAGTGAAGATTGTCTTTATTTAAACATATTTGCACCATTGCAGAGTAAGTATAATAAAGTATGTATATAACCAACTTAAAAGCCTTAAACGTTGCACTTAATATAGCAAAGAAAATATCTGAACCCCTTCCGATGTGAGGCTATGTTTTGACCATGCACAATAAGAGTAGGTAATGCAGCAGAGAAGTCTTCTCGTTTATTGAAAGAGGCTCAAATCCAGTAGTAGACGAAAAAGGCTGATAATGATGATACAACAAGTTATTGGCAACTATAAAGTTAATAACTTTAATGGATTTTACAATACATTTTTGAGTCTACCAGCGGTTTCCCTGTCCTTTGCACGGAAATGCAATTCGCTTTTGCGGAATTAATCAACAGGATTAAAAAGCTTACTCAGCCGAGACTCCGAGCCGCTATACGCACGGAGCATAGCTACAACGCTCATCAAAATCATTATTTTTGCGTTGACGTTCATTTTGGTAAACATTTACATCGAAAATAAGAAGACCATACCTGGCTTGGGTTTTCTTGCATGGATCATTTTGAATTTCCCTAAAAGGAGGAAAATCTTTTAAGGATACTTTCATGTCTATATTTGCCACCTATGCTCGCAAGCATAGGTGGCAAATATGGTATTTCCGAAGCGATACGACTTAAGGTTCTTCAATAAAAGCATTATCGTATTTGAAAGACAACACACCCCTTTCTCTGGTATAGAGGTTGTCTGATGTCCTTTCTGACTTACTACTAGGTATAGCAACTATAATGAAACTTATTTAACACTTTTGCCACTATTTATTTTAGATATTATTACAGTTATAATAATTATATCTATAATAGTTATAATAATAAAATCTAGTTTTATTATAGTTCCTATAACATAAATTTCCATCAAGGACCGACAGTACATTCAATCAACTATTACTACTAGGTAAATTGACAGTAGGTTTGGCCTCTCTTTCAACCTACATTGGGCAAGCACATAAATGATCTTTGGCCTGATATTTTTTTGGGAACATTTAGTTTTTTTCCATTTCAATAGTTGTACCTTTAAAGATCATTAATAGTTTTATGCTTTGTTCTTCATAATTAGAAATTAATTCTTATTTTGTTGTTTCAGTGGATGAAACTAAATTAGCGTTACCAGTTCTAGTGTACATACACGGAGACGGTTACTCATTGAGTTCAGGAACACCTTATGATGGTGCAGTACTCGCCAGCTATACGGATCTGATCGTGGTGACTCTGAACTACAGATTGGGAGTATTGGGTAAGAGTATTTCAATACTAATTCAGTTTTGAGGGCCAGTATTTAAAGTTCCCTTCTAAGCGTATCACTAAATTAAAAAAAGTAAAGTAGCAACCCTAAGATGGACCTTTCTGGACACGGGTCTCTTCCTCGAAATCAGGCGAGGGTATTCGACCTTAGTTCACTTAGGTACCGGTCCGATGCGGGTTGGTGAACTTTACATACCTTCAAATACTTTTATTCTCATCAGCAATTAAAGTTTCCTTACTTTTTTTTCTTCACCGATGAACGAGTGACGGTCTTGTGTTCGGGGTGCACTTAGAAATTTAGAAAAACTATTTGAAGGCACCATAGGGTCACGTTCGAACCCGGAACCTGTCGCTCAAGGGGCTGAGCCCATAATATCATGTAAACCATCAACGCTCTTCAGCGTACCACTGCAAAGAAATTAATAATACAATCCTTAACATTTCAAATGATATAAAAAGTAATAACTGATGAATAACATATGTAAATGAAGATTATAAACACAAAAAATACATCTAATATTTTGCAAACACATCTATCTGATAGTTAATAGAATCAGGCGTTACTTTGCGGAAATCCATTTTAAAAAAGATGTTAAACTATATATTAATTAGCAATATCCCGCGAACCATGCAGTCTTTATAGTAAATGTGTGAGTGCACGCATATGCATGCATATAGCACCGCCCTCCTTTCCCACACTGCATATGCGTACACTCGCATGCACCACCACCACACACACTACCATAAAAGACCACCGCCAGAAAGGTGATGGTCTTTTATAGTAGTGTATGGAATGGAGGGCGATGCTATATCCATGCATATACGTAAACTCACACATTTTTTTTAAAGACTGCATGGATCGCGGGATATTGCTAATCAATATATAATTTAATATCTTTTTTTTAATGGATTTTCCGCAAAGGAACGCCTGATTCTATTAACTAATATACTTATTATCAGTGTCTTGGTTAATTATACGCCAATTTCAATGCGAAATGCAAAACGACAAAACGGTTGATTACACTGGCATCTAAATAGTACAGGCCACTGCTTAAAGAGACCATACCAGGTTACTTCTTATTTGAAGTCGAATTGCTCTCTTTCTTTGCCTACGTTGCCAACAGGAGTATTATCTCATCGGTCAGTTACTACATATTATCAATATTTATTTCGTTGATATTTCGTTTATTCTTTTTAGAATATTTTTTTTTTGTTTTACACCATGCCTTTTTGATGAAGTACCTAATTTTGGGTAAATGCATTGATATCAATATAGCAGTAGCATAAAACATAGTATTTGGTCGGCTATTTAATTAACCAGATGGAAAAACAACCGTGCAGTGACCGATCCGTGTTAGATGCGAGTGGCTTAAGATCAGCAGTAACGGACGATGATGATGATGATAGAACATTAAATTATCTATAAGAAAATTATTCAATTCTGTATATTATATTAATAATAAATAGTCCGAACATTTTTTGTTCACCTTACATCGCATCATTAGTTAACTATTTTGCTGTTATTATTCGCAACCAGATACTGCCTGCAGCAACTTTGGATATATATCTTGACGTTAATAACAAGATATTACATCCTCTTGTAAAACATGACCTCTAGTAAATATATTATTCATTATACAAGTAATAATGTAGGAACAACTCACACACGGACATATTGTTTATTGTTTAATTTCACATATAGGATCTTTATAATGATCACTTATGATTGTCTTAGCGGCTAAGTTTAAAATGAGGGTTCGCAACGCGCCCATGTCAGAGAAGATACCCACAAGAAACTCTGCTGGGTTCCTATCATCCTTTTAATCGTGATCATTATTTCACAAAGTCACTTAAATCTAGAGCAATTCATTTCCAAGCGTTTTTATCATTTGTATATTCTTTTACATTATAATAGGATTTTAATTTAAGTTTTTGTTTAGTGATACATTTAAATTTATTAATTGACAAATGTTTTATACTGTCGGAAAGTTTATTATAAAAACGTATAGAATTAACCGTAAAATGATATGATCCCAAACTGAGCAGAGCCTGTATTATGACAATCAGATAACTGGTAGCTATATTATGTATATCCAAATAATTAATACATAGTATTGATAAATTATTGTATTCAGACAAAAAATATGGTGTTTATTACAAAAATTTGTCTGATCGGGAGTCGAACTCACGAACAGTTGGGTCACAAACTATTAGACCGAAGCCTCCCTAGACAAGTGGTAAACGCTCTGAATCTATTCAGTTGCGATAAACGCTAACGCCTCCGTGTTATTGCAATAAAATTGAAGAACGCTCATTCAGACACATGAAGTAAAATATGGTTTTGTTAGTAAAAACCTTTGAAAACGTAGTAAGTACTTCGTTTGAAACGAATATTATTAATTATTATTATAATATTCCTTGAATCAAATAATATGTAGTAATTTAATGTCATTTCTATACAATGAGTAATCTATTCTATTTCATTTATTTAGCGTTTGTGCCACTTGTCTAGGCCCTAGGCCCTAGACCCTAGACTCTAGGGTAATCTGGATGGTAAATAATTATGTTTTATCATTATCATTAACAACGGACCTTTTCACTGCGACTTTTAAAAACAAGAGCAGTTTTGGGTTTTTTCTCTGAAACGGCTGGACCGATTTTGATGGGATTCTCAATGGCAGATAGCTAAATCATCATCCCTATCACATCATATCATACGTCCGTAAATCTAATTCAAGGTAGTCAAAATAATTTAACGAACTATTTTTTTTAACGATAAGTCTAACAATTTTTTTAACGCATGTGTCGACGCAACTTTATAAAAGTAAATTCTTTGAATCAGTAAAGTACGTTTGAATAAGCAATCACAACATTGTAAGGATTTCAAAGGTAAGCAATGAGTATGTTTCACCGGTTTTAGGCATAAAATCGGTATTAGACTCACTGTACATATTTTTTCATATTCAATATATTTTTTACCTTCTATTGTAAGGTAGTAGTTTTTTAATTTCGAAATACAGGAATATAGAAGCCTAATGTTTTTTCATCAAAATTATTATTTAAAAAAGACTTCGATAAGATGTATAGTGAATATTCTAGAAAAACGTAATTTGAATAAACCTTTTTACGAGCCGACTAGATAAGTGACCTAGGGACCATAAAGAAAAAAGCATAAGTACTCATATTTAAAGGCTGAAAACGCTCCTTTAGTAAGGTAGTGCCATGCTGCTTTGCAGCCAAATTGGGCCGGCACGGCCGGGGAGGAACCTCTCGCTTACATGAAATCGGCGTAAAGTGACGGCTAAGCTGTCGCGTTTCGTGTGGTTTGTGAGTTTCCGGTGGCCCATTGGGGGGGTAGGGAAAGAGGCCAACGCATCTGCATAGCCTCCGGCTATATGGATGATAATGGGCGTCGATAGTCGCAAGGCTTCGACTGTTCGTTTGCCCTCCTATGATATAAAAAAAAACCTGCCAATCGTCCGGTGTCGCTAGTTTCTATGGATATTACCATAAGCTGAGTCTGTCCGTTTATTTTTACGTTATAAGAAGATAGCCGAGCAGTTGGAGCAATATGGTAACTATCGACGTCTTTAGATATCCGTAGAAGCAACTGTTCAGATGCCTTGTCCTTTTCTCTATCACCCCCTTGGTCACTGTAAGCTCATGATCCCCACGATACACGACAACATAGCTGTCACCTGACGCCACTATTGTGTGAGCGAGAGGTACCTTGTGTGAGCGAGAGAAATCACACTGGTAGTGCCGACCCGATTCGGCTGCAATCCATTGCTCCTCCTGCTGCTCCAGCAGCTCACATTTTTTCCCCCTCTTCTACATAAAAATAAAAAAAAAGTTTTTATAACTTTTAAATTGTTTATATGATCACAAGAGCACTTAAGTACTAAGGTATTTATTAGATTATTTATTTCAAGTATCAGTTGATTTCTCAAGTTTCATTTCATGAACTAGAAGCGAGTATTTACTGAGAGTACTTCGCGTTTGTAAATACTTAGATTGTTTCAGTAGTAGTATAGATTAAGTTAAAGTCATAATAGCATTATGATAATATTAGTGGAATTAAATTATAATAATTATTTATTTCCGTAATAAGCACTTATTGTACCCAACTTATCGCCATTATCATCATCATCGTCATCATCATCAGCCTTAAACATCCAGCCCTGAACTTAGGCCTCCTACAATGAACGCTAAGTCAATACCTACTTATACTTCATTTTCATTCATAGTAGTCTATGGACATTTAAGATAAATCGTACACTAATAATATTGTGTGCTTGTAGCAGCTGCTCGCGCGAAAGTATATCGTGTTGTCATCCTCTATTTTATCATTTTAAAGATCAAATATGCAGTCGAAAGAAATCTAGCAAATTTAATATCAAACATAATGATACTGAGCGACGATGGTCAAGTGGTGGATGGACTTAGCCTCTTATGCGAGAGGTTCCGGGTTCGATCCTGACCCCCCTGTGTGTGCTTTGAAATGCCATTTTCAAAATTTCTAAGTGCACCCCAAATATGAGACCATCGCTCGCTCACCGGTGAAGGAAAACATCGTGTTAATAGTTTTTGAATTTATTCGTTACATACATACAAATTTTTCCTCTTTATAGTAAACGCTTTCAAGTAGTAATTGTTTACGTTACCAAGCAGTTTTTTAATTATTATAGTATTACCTTCAGTGCCAGGAAGTAAGAAGTAACAACAAAAGTAGCATCCAAGTCTATACCATAAAAACATAATGTTTAGGTCAACTTTCATCAATCAAAATTGTGATATTATATGAAGGATACATTATAATATACCTGTTGTCCAAGGCCCGGTCCGGGTGGAGTCCAAGTTATAACGAATCAGAAAACTTAGACAAAACAACTCACCAAAGTTTCTTTGCAATCGTATGAATGGTATAATGCACAGGGGACATACAAACAAACATTAATTTTTATATAAACCTATACACACAGGAAAATCCACTAAGAAGTTTTATTTTCGTATTATATTCCAAGAATATAAAAGTAAGAACAATGGAGTCATAAGTAATATTAAAAAAGTTTCGAACCTTCCAGAGTTCATATGAGGTTGGTTATATTTACGTCATCAGTTAATGTTGTGAAATGTTTGAGAACCAGTTTATTTTTACAGTTCCGTATTCCACTCAGAGATTTTTTTTGGTAGACACATTCTTTCTTTTTTAGCACTTTTTTATCAATATTTGTCTCGAGAGCTATGTTACCTAATTAATCAATCAAAGTTTTAATATAACTTTAGCCTTATTCAAGAGTAAATCATTAAGACATTGTGTCTCCCCTTAGACACAAACTTATTTAGATGCTCCATTTTAGACTAAGCCGGTCTGGTTTATGCCTATTTTAGCCAGCGTGTCACTAGGTCATCCAGTTTAGAACTTGGTGTAATTTTATTTCTAACCTCATTGCTACCTGATTTTAGATCTTAGTCAAACATTGTTAGGTTCAATTTGATATCTTGATTTCGTGCAAAGACAGAGCGCTCCTATTCTCAGCTTTAACGCCTATATCACTTGCGTGTAGACTTATGTATACTCCAATGGTTTAAGTGATGCTGTATAATAGTATGAGTGACAACATAAATGAGTTGCTCATATTAAGTGAGGTGACCTGGTTGACCGAGCTTTTGATCATTTTTTTTCTTTGTTGTGATAATATTATGATAAAATTTTCTTCCAAAAGAAGGAACTTTAAAAAAGAAAGAAAAAATAATCGGACTGGAGGCACGAATCAATTTCCAACTAACCTCTTAAAACATAGTAATTTGAAGTGAAAATGTTCGTATTCTAATGAATTTCTAACGGTTTGTCATTGCCTGAATATGTATAAAACGACATTTTCTAAAAATGTATCCTAGCTATATCGATTTGTCGCCCCCGAAACTGTATTTATACTAATCCCGTAAATAACAGAGATTTACAAAAATTTTATAGATTAAAAATTTTATAGAGTAAATTTCATAGATTCAAAAATTTCAGATCATAGATAACAAAAAATTCAGAGATTCGGATTATATTTAAATTCAATTAATATTCAAATTCAATAAATTTCTGAAGCAAATAATGCTACTTGAAGGAAGAATTTATCTGTATAAATAACTCTTACAAGAAACCCGTTTGGAATTACAAATAAGACTATTATTCTCATCCCCTCAGACCTTCTACAAGCATTGATTTCCAATTAATCTTCCATTTCACAGGTTTCCTAAACGCAAATCCAACACCGAACTTGAAAGCTCGCGTTGCGAACTACGGTTTGATGGATCAAATAGCAGCCTTGCATTGGGTTCAGCAAAACATCGCCTTATTTGGAGGGGATCCAAGTAATATCACACTAATGGGTCATGGATCGGGAGCAGCCTGTATAAATTTCCTAATGATATCCCCAACTGTGATGCCAGGTTTGTTTAATATGTCGTTAATTTTCAAAAGTATCATCGTTCAAATAATATCATATTATACAGAGACGGGACCCAAGGCTTAGCTAAATTATTAAAAAAATCGGGCATTTCTCTCAATTATTTACGAAGTTATAATAAAAACAGCGCTAAGGTCGAAAAACATTGCAAAAAAAATTCATATCTCCTAAACTATAAAAAATCGGATTATATACATAGGGGTGATTTGGAATCCTCGAGGGGTGTTCTAGCTCTGGACTATAACCATTTGACTCTTTCCTAGGACGCCCTGTATAGAAGTTGTTGGTCGGCCATTAACAAGGTGGAAAGACGATCTCCATGCAGTGGCCGGTCCGCCTTGGATGCGAGTGGCAAGGGATCGGTTGTCTTGGCGTTCATTGAGGGAGGCCTGGTTCAGTAGTGGACGGATAAAGGCTGATGATAATAATTATTTGTAAATGCTATACATGGATTTTATAAAAAGTGCTAGATATCTCTTTACATAATGAAATTTACAACGTGATAAGTCTACATTACGCAGAATTAATTACGTATTTCAACCAAAGGTTTATTATATTACATTACGTGTCCGTTTTTTATGCATAATAGTTTATATTTTTGCAACATAATAATATACAGCTCAAGTTTTAATTTAAAATATATTTTATCCGAGCTAAAATTAGGACAAATAAAATTATATAATATAAAATGTAAATATAGTAAATTTTGACAAAGAGGTTAAGCAATGCTTGCTGAGGTTGGTCCATGGATGGGTGACCATCCTACCATCCTTACTCCTCTGTGCCTTGAAAAGGACGTTAAGCCGTTGGTCCCTGCTATCATTCGTGGATCTTTGACAGTCTATACTGGTCGTCAGAAGCCCGTGAGTCTGACAACCAGTCTTACCACGGGGTACCGTATCACCCAGTTACTAGGATATAGAGGTCAGATAGGCAGTTGCTCCATGTAAAATACTGGTATTCAGCTGAATCCGGCTAGACTGGAAACCAATCCCAAAATGTAGTTGGGAAAGGCTAACCGAATAATATATATATACTAATATTATCACTGACCAATTTTTTTAAGTTTTTAATTTCTGTTTGTTAATAACAACTTTTTTACAGGACTATTTCATAGAGCTGTATTATTATCAGGATCTGCTTTAAGTTCTTGGGCAGTTGTCGACGATCCTGTTTATTATTCATTGAAATTAGCAAAACATATGAACTGCACAATACCAGAAGATCTTGCTAAGGACCACGAAGTGATAGTAGATTGTTTGAGAGAAGCAACTATAGAAGAATTATTATCAATAGATATATCTCCTCCAAATTTCCTCACTGCGTTCGGTCCGTCTGTAGATGGTGTTGTGATAAAAAATGATTTCGCCAAAGACTTTCTAACGCTACATTCGACTGGTGACTTTCCGAGTTTTGGGCCGTTGAATAACATGAATCAGAATAATTATTTCATTAAAAGAAGTGATAGTGGAAGGAGATTGTTTCAAAACAAATATGATTTGCTTTTTGGTGCAGCGTCTTGCGAAGCTCTATGGAAATTTTCAGCTCACGATGTACAGAATGGAATCGAGCCGGAGAAAAGGGACCGAATGTTAAGGTAAGGTATGGACAAAGTATCGTCCACAATTTTGAATACATTGTGATTCCATTTCAATTTTATATTTTTATACTTTTTCCATTAAACATTATTGGATATGACTTTATTTTTTGAGCTTGCTGGAAATTCTATATTTATTTTATAAAATTTCATATTGAGTATTACAGGGAATGTGATATAATCTGCATTTTTTATACAAATCCTGTGAAATATTTTATTAATAACTTATATAAAATATGGAATAAATGAAATACAGATTTATCATATTTCCCAGGAAATTCGAAACTGGGAAGATTAAAATGCCGCCAATTAACAAGTAAATTAGTTCTTTCATGTCGGACAACCTCTCATTTATTTGGAACAAAAATATGAATTGGCCTTAAAATGAATGTCGTGGAAATAAAATTTAATGAAACAAAAAGGTTTTATATAATTTTATACGCCTGACACTTAACAGGTACAGTGTCCGTAAATCCCGGTGTCCTCGACAAACCTGTTATCCATTTTATATATTTACCTCGTTATTCAAATTTATGTTCAAGATAAAATATGGCCGTTTCGCAAATATTTTATCCGCGAAACACCTGAAAGGTTTTTAATACTCGAAAGTTGTTTAAATGGTTTTATAAACGGTAACAGTATAAAATGATTATTTTTATAGCACCGTTCGCCTATTCCCGTTTTTGTGAAGTTTATATTTTAGTTTCAGTTTAGCAATAAATTGTAACGACAGTAGACAATACAGAAAAAAATAGAATCTAAAATAGTCGGCAGTTGGGCCTTTAAAATCCCTTAAGACTACAAGACTATAGAAAAGACAATATGTGTGGAAATAAGCCATTGCAGCCAGCAATTAAGTGTACCAACGATAAACACTTTCTGTATTTTCGTTCTATTTGACGTCTGGAACTCAATTACCAGCGTTTAGAAATAACTCAGAATAAACGGAGGAAATAAGATTATTTTAAGCGAAAACTTATTTTACCGCGTGAGCACTTTTTGGTAGGGGAAATATATTATAGGTGCGTCAGGAACATCCTCACATGATATGACGTCACTACGATTTTTTTGGTATTAAAATTGTAATTTCATAATGTCTTATTAGTTTAGTCTACAAGTTTTCACTTATCACAGTTCCTAAGATTGCCATTTTACTTATTATAAAATGATATTATCAATATTAGCTTAAAAAAATATTTCGAAATAGTTTAATAAGTGAAGCTCCTTCCAGTTTTTACTCTCTACATAAGATAAACTTTCTAATACCAAAAGATATATAAAACGTGAAACGGTACATGAAAAAGTAATATGAAATTTTGTTTCAGAACGTACGTGAGGAATTCATATACGTACCATTTGAGCGAGATATTCTACACCATAGTGAACGAGTACACCGACTGGGAAAGAACGGTAGAGGTTTGTTTAATATGTTGGGATAGGTCATTCCAAAGAGTTTATAATTAATTGACGGGTAGCGTGAAATTAAGCGTGTAATGCGGCATTTTAGACCCCGTTTAAATTTCACCTTGTTTCGTTTATAGCAGATCAATTAATATGTTTTGTGTTTCAATATTTATCTCCTCCACGACGAACTAAAATGAGCATTATGTTTTTATGAATATTAATACGCGTGATTATATTTTTCTAACAGTACTTATATTTTATTTGGTTTCAAACCCCGAGAACGCTTCACGAAGCGCAATTTTTCTTTTTCATTTTCATTCTTTAAACATGCTAAGTTTTATAAAAGGTCATATTTTAGGCCGCGCACGTCACTAGCTCTTACCATCAGGTGATTTCATCAGGCCAATTGTCCGTTTGCTTCTTCTATAAAAAACACCACTCGTCCTATTTTTTTAACTTAATGTTACAAACTATGACGTAATCATCGCGAATCCATAACTTACTGAATAAGTTAACGCGAAAGAAACTGCGGGAAACAGCTTGTGTGTTTGCTTTTAAATAAACGTCACAGGGATATTTATGGCTCTCCCATCGGGACATATTTAGATATGCATCCCAAGATCTTAACATCATCAATCTTATCCTTAATAGTAGTTTCTACTCAAATCCTTTACAGTTATATTTAATAGTGTATATTATTTTTATGGCACTCGTATATTTTCAATAACTTATCCTATTTATGTAATGATGGGAAAAATTGAGGAAAGAAGGAGCGTTGGTAGGAGGAGAAAGTCATGGCTCAATAACATTCGGGAATGGACAGCCAACGTTGAACAATCAACAACTTTTTCGATCGGCGAAAAATCGCGACTTATATACCGAAATGACGGCCAGCCTTCATTAGTAGAGAGGCACTGGAAGAAGAAGAAGAATTATATTTTTAAGTTGATTGGATTCAGTGGCACGGGAAAAACTTTGCTCAGAAAAATCCGGATTAAATCCTGTTTCAAATGTTACTGTACTGCACTTCATTCAATAAAAAAAACTTTAATTTATTGTAAATAAATACTACTGTTGCTTAAAGTAGCTGGGCTTAAAGTATCAGCGGAGTTCTTGTGTACATATTAATATATTATTTATAATATGTTACATACATAATTAATTATTCTGTGATGTGATATCTATGAATACCAAGATCAAGAGTCCAAGTTGCCCATCAACGCATTAAACCCATTCAGTATAATATAATATATTTTATCGTTTTTTGTTCACACAACCCAAATCGAGCTAAAAAGCGATACAAAATAACTTGCATTATTGAAAAGTAATTAATTGAATAACTTTTTTTGAATATCTAATTCATGTGGTGAATGTATCAAATAGTAAAACTCATTTAGTTTTAACAATTAAAAATCATTACTCTGACAGTGAAAATTATTTATGTAAATTATTATATTATAAAAACTATTTGGCAAACTATGCTCGAATATCAAATTTATTATAACGCTTTAATTTAAACTCAAACTTAATTCGTTCGATCAATCAAAAGTTATTAATGAAACTTTTAAAAATAAAAACAGTTCAGTGAACTGTACTCAATTGTTTAACTTATATTTGATAACAATATAATGTGTACCTTTATAAGGTGGGATTTCATTTTTCATCGCGTAATGTTTACGAAGTAAATTAACTACACCTTTTGAACCTTAGGAGCTCAGCAAATTTATTCAGGGTTACGATGTTTTGTGTTTTTATTCAGGTATCGGTGTTTTGTGTTTTTATTCAGGGTGTTGTTTGTTGTTTTATGGGCTTATGTTCTTAAGCAAGATGAATTGAATACTAACACGGAGTCATGGTCAATATTGCAATTTACAATACGGTAGGAACATGATTACGTTGTCGTATAGGGTTTCTTCTTACAATATGCCATTTTTTACGTTCCAAGTCAGTTGTTAGTGTTAAAAAAACTTAAACAAAAAATCTTAGACTTTTACCTTATCATATCGTACTATTTTGTGATAAGTGTCATTACGTCTTTTTTTCTGTTTGTCCTTATGTCACTGCGTATAGCCAGGTATAGGGCCCTACGTTTCGTACGGCTGGGGAGTTTCCAGTTACCAGTGGTGGATAGGGAAGGAATGCATCTGATTAAACTTTGCCTGTGCGGATACCTATCAGTATTGGTAGTCACCATTTGACTCCCCCTGCCTATTTATGACATATTAGCTGTTACATGCTGCTAAAACTAAAAAAATGCTAAAACGGGTCCCTAACTTTTTGAAAATTTAATATAGCCTATGTTCACCGGGGATAGTGTAGCTTCCCAATAGTGGAAGAATTTAAATCGGTCAAGTAGTTTTGGAGTCTTTTAATACAAAAAACAATAAAATCTCTTTATAATATTAGTATAGATAAAAATCATTACTCTGACAGTGAAAATTAATTATGTAAATTATTATATTATAAAAACTATTTGGCAAACTATGCTCGAATTTCAAATTTATTATAACGCTTTAATTTAAACTCAAATTTAATTCGTTCAATCAATCAAAAGTTATTAATGAAACTTTTAAAAATTAAAACAGTTCAGTGAACTGTACTCAATTGTAAAATTTAATATAGCCTATGTTCACCGGGGATAGTGTAGCTTCCCAATAGTGGAAAAATTTAAATCGGTCAAGTAGTTTTGGAGTCTTTCAATACAAAAAACAATAAAATCTTTCCTCTTTATAATATTAGTATAGATAAAAATCACTCAAGAAAGACTTAACCGTTTTGATAAATTTTGTGTATAGTTTACAGAAATGTTTGCACAGAAATGTCCACACATGCGCAGCCGTAAGCAACAGCTATAATTAGTAAAGAAATAGTAGTATAAATTGGTATTAGAAAAGGATAATATCGAAGAAAACCCCAGTATGATATCTTATGAACTTGCAAATGTAGCATAAATTATTTGTATTGTCTATTCGGAGACTGGGCGGATTATATTCGTAACAAAATCCAAAGATGGCTTTGGAATAGGCTTTGGTGAGACGGAATGATCCTTATTCTGACTTCCAGTTGATGCATATTTATAGGAAAATTCTGAATTATTTAAGTAAACTGGATATAATACAATAACTAGTTGTGTCGAACCAAACCATTTTGCTGCATCCTTGAGGCACACATTATTTTTTTATATTTTTATTATTGTTATTAACATAATTTATATGTATATTATTATGTTGTTGTCTCTAGTGTGTGGTCAAATAAACGATTTTTCTTCTTCTTTCTTCTACTTCTAGTTATTTATAGTAGTCAACGTCCGCCATGTTTAATTCTACACGTGACTAGTACTTACTTGTATAATTAGTATTTTCACTGATCTAGACAAGATAAACGTTATGGCCAAAATAATACCAAGGGAATAAAGAGTTTTTTTTTAATATTAGGCATGTGTTATGACCTGGTAAAAATACAAGAAATCTTACTAATATCTTTAAAAAAATATGATTTTAAAAAATCTCGAAAGTTATATTAGTAGAGTTTATGGAAAATTCTAGATAACACATTGTATTTTAGAATCCCATAAACACAAGGGACGCGACCGTCGCCGCCATATCCGACGCACAGTACGTGGCGCCGATGATCCAGAGCGGAGACCTACTCAGTGGCGGACCCAAATTGACGAACGACGAAGACGGCCCGAGTAGACCGACGAAAACCTTCTTCTATGTGTTCGACTATCAGACGAAGGATGGATATTATCCACAGGTAAATAGTTTAATTAGTAAATAGTAGTTAAATAGTTTCATTGTCATTTATGCATTATTATTTTTTACTAGCAGTGCCTTGTTTCAATTTCGTGCACATTCCTGTGGAGTTCGGGGATAGGTTAGAAGCCTTTGTCAGTCGCGTATAACGAAGTCTTAGTAAAGGCCTGCCCCAAGTTCTTACACTTTTCATATCGCGATCCTGCGCCTGCTAAGACTTCTATTAGCAAAATAATTTTCGAAATCAGTTCAGTACATCCTGAGATTATTCCTCACAAACTCACAAGTTCATAAACTCACAAACTTTACTTCTCTAAAATATTAGAAAATATTTTTTTTTTAATATTAAGAACTTCACGTTGTTCCACAGATAAGAATACGAGTTTTATGCGAGCTCAAATATTTTATAAGTTTATTTGTGTATATTCTAAATTCATGTCTCTGCTTTACTTTGTGTTTGAACTAAAGTGAGATAAAGACTTTCTATCTTTTCTTTTGCCTTAGGCAATATCTTGCTTATCAATAAAATATAATAAGTTTCACCCTTTGATGATATTATAGAATTAAAAATATCCGGTTAAGTACAACTACGGGACAGGACTTTACACGTTTCATATCCCTCATATCAAACGCTCATATAGAGAAATGGACGATACGGTCATGTCAGTTAAAAGCCATTTCGCGTGGATCGTGATCGGTATGGCAGCGAAACAAACAAACGAGTCCAATCGGCTAAACTGACTTGTATGGAGCCTGTCTCGTGTAACGGACAGCTTCCGACAGACACCCTTAGGGCTGAAGGAAACGATCCACGAAGAATATCTGTTGTCCCCTTTAACGCAACAGAAAAAAATGTTGTGTATTTTTTTACAAATCAGTAGAATAGACAGGTGAAAAAAAAGTTCACTATCATATTTTGAGCATTTATATTATTGAAACCAATGGCGTTTTTGTTGTTGATAGGCAATACTATAAAATTATCTTAGTACGAAATTATGACGTATCCGAATTTTAGGTAGTGTACCTTTTGTTATTGTAAGCAAATCAAGTGAAGCATGTAAATTTATACTTCCGTAAAAAATATTTCATCGCCCGCTCATCGATGACAGAAAACATCGTGAGGAAACCTGCATGCCTGATGAGATTAAGTCTTTGAAGGCGCCTAGGTAAACTATGGCGCCTCCTCCTCGCCTGATTTCGAGGAGGAGGTCCGTGCCCAGCAGTGGGACATATATGGGTTGCTACTTTATTACTTTTTAAGCTTAAATAAGTTTTACTTAAACAATTATCATCAGCCTGTATTCATCGAGGTTTCGTTTAGGTATTTAGATGCCCAATTTTCAGAAAGATTCAAAGCATGAGAGGCATCTGAATACTTATCTTTAGCTAAACCATCCTGAAAGTTGTTCCATTATAATGGGACTGTAAATCTATGCTATCGCAGGCCAAACTGCGGGCAACAGCTAGGCATATGTATAATATACGCTACTGTTCTGAGGCAGGCAAGAGGCGAGATAGAAGCTTGACACCCGCTGCGACAAAATGACTCTAGGGATGGTTAAGGAGCAGCGCTTTTGTTTCGCTATATCCTTACTAAAATTATAAATGCGAAAGTAACTCTGTCTGTCTGTTACGCTTTCACGCCTAAACCACTGAACCGATTTTGATGAAACTTGGAACAGAGATAGATTAGAGCTTGAGAAAGGACATAGGCTACTTTTTGTTGATAAAAAAAGCTTAGGGGGGTTTAAATAGGGGATAAAAGATAAAAAGAAGATGACGCCATGAAACTTTGCACTTGATAAGAATTAAATAACAATTAATAATTATTGTTCCACCGTTTCTAAGGTTTTTATCTATATGGGCATGAATAGGAGATGAAAGTTCGCAGGGTAGTTCAAAAAAAATCTGTCTGTGTTTACTATACGTACGTACGGAACTGCGCTACTCCGAATTTAACGCGAGCAAAGCCGCGGAGAACAGCCAGTTAATATATATTTATTCCTTCGGGATTTTTATTAATGATAGCATTTTTTGTGTAGAGAATGGGAGCGGTTCACGGTGAAGAGCTGCCGTACGTGTTCGGGGCGCCCCTGGTGGAGGGATTTGGCCACTTTCCTCAAAACTACACCAAATCAGAGATTGCCCTGGCTGAGTCGATAATGCTGTACCTCGCCAATTTTGTCAAGACCGGGTAAGTTTTAGGTGAAACGCCATAATATTAAAATTCAAAATTTGAAATTCGAAATTACCATCTCAAAAACAATTCCATTAATCTAGCGCCATGGTAATCTAGTAGAAACTTGTTATAGTCAGAAATATATTTAAGAAATGTTTATAATTTGCTTATCTGTTACCCCTCGTTCACGCTTGTATGGCAACTTTGACAGGGGTCTTTTCTAAGACATCAGGCAAAGTTGCGTCAAAACTTACTTATGTGCTGGTCCAATACAGGATGGAGAACTTCGCCCACTTAATATCATTAGGGCTTGCAGGTGTCCTCACTGTTTCACTGAAGATAAGCTAGTGATTTTCTCATGTTTGATTGCATGGGAAATTAAGAAAAACTAAAGAATTATAGGTCCACTTATAATGAAATCTAGACCTCTAACTGCCATGCTAAACCTTCATCCACTAAATTATTGCTCATAATTACTTTACTAATAGCGCTCCTCATATACCTTAAAATAGGATTTAAGTTATACCTTTTGTCTTGCGGTGAACTCAAATATAGCGTAGTGAAGTTTGCCAATCTACATAGCAGCACGTGCGCGTCTCTAATTACCCCCTCCCCCCTCCCTAAAACTAGACGTGAAATAAGGAAATTCCATTGTGTCAAAGTTTCTAATGAATCTCTCCATTCGTTTATATGCATTTGTATATTTCTCAGGCTTAGGTAACGAATAAAAGAGGTGAATTAATAAATGAACATAAAGAAGCCTTGTGTTACTGTATCAGTGATAAAGTTCTTTTTAAATATCTATTAATATATTATTATATCTCTATTTAAAATCCCGATATATCAGCAATGTCTCACTCGACATGATCATGTTTAGGAAAACGAACTGTCGACGATGTTTAGCGGTGGACAGTTAAAGGCTGATGATGATGATGATATGGCAAGAAGTAGGTACCATATTATACTCGTTTGTAGTAAAAGTAATAAAAAAGGCAGAGATGCTAAAACCTCTTTCTTGCCCATTATTATAAATTATATTTGTTCCTAAATAAAAGTTACTAGTTATCGACATAACAAACGATTTTTCTTATTTTAATTGGACTCGAATTTTGACAAAACTTATTGAGACATCACAAAAATTCTCCTAACATTTCTCTCCTACATATTTTCTAAGTTGTACATTATATACGTAGTATGTGAAGAAAAAACATTAAAACATTTTTTTCAGTAACCCAAACGACAACGTACGGCAAGAAGCATTATTGCCAGCGTCTAGAGAGAGAAACAAGTTTCGCGGCATTAATTGGGAGGAGTACGACTCGACGCACCAGAAGTACTTGGAAATAGGTCAGTGCATCTCAAAAAAGGTGTAAGGAACACGCTTTTACGTGTGATTCAGGTCTTGTGCCAGTTTTGAGATTTTAGTTTGTCGAATTTAGTAGTACCTTAAGCAATTCAAAATGAAGATTTGAATGCCATTATTTTTCATTCAATATGACCTAACCTAAATCCTAATTAACACACTAAAATTTCATTCACGAAGGTAACTTATTTTGCTTATAATAGCGAAAGGTACACTGACAAAAATTTGAATGCTTCTTCTTAATAAGTCTGTCTGGTCTTACTCATATCTTCATATCATATAATTAGTAAAAATCAAAGAGCTAATTAGGCTGATTTCAGAGTAAATAATATCGAATTGAAAATTTACTTATTATTTTGTATTCACAGGAATGAAACCGAAGATCAAAAATCATTACAGAGCTCACCAGCTGTCAGTGTGGTTGCGTCTTATACCTGAACTGCACAGAGCTGGAATGGAAGACGTCGCGTCACGTCACAATCTGTTCAGAAACCATAATGAACAGGACCTATACGAAGGTGTCGTCAGACCAGACCCACTATCCAGAACGATAGACAACGAACAATTAAGGCGAAACGGTTCAGTGTACTCTGATACGGCTCTAACCACAGTAGATACAATACTAGCGACATGTGTAACTATCGTTCCTAATGGCAAAGACTTGCAAGCGTTGAATTCAACAGACACTACACTAGCAAATTTAGAAGCTGCAGGATATGCGGCTTACTCCACAGCACTAAGTGTTACTATTGCAATTGGATGTTCACTTCTAATTTTAAATGTTCTTATATTCGCTGGGGTATATTATCAAAGAGACAAGTCAAGGTCACGGGGTAAACAGCACAGATTTAACGAAAAACACTTTGAAACAATATCAGGAAAACATTCCCATTATCATATTGACCCAAACCTCGCCCCCAGCTTAGTAGTGGACATTGAAAGACAAAATAGGAAGAAAATGCTAACGGACCCGAACTTGACGAATTTGAACTTTAAGGGACCTCTGGACGGTCCAAAGTCCCCTAGCCCGACGCTAAGTATAGATAACATGATGCTGCCAAGTAAACTGGGCAGTCGAAATAGTAGTTTTAGAGTGCCAAACGTAAGTTATCCCCAGATGGGTTATTCGACGTTGCCAAAAAATTTGAACCAATTTAGTAATTCGCCACCTATGCAGGAATTAAAGCAGAATTTCCCGCCAAATGGCTCCGCAGATTCACCGGGCAGGGAGGACATATCGAGGGCCCAACACGCGACTCTGAGGAGGGGGAAGCCATTACATCCCTCCAACCTCCCACAGGCGGCGATTGATGAGATGAGAGTGTAACTAGTTGCGACCTGTAAATATTCTGAGATTGTTGGATTTTTTAGAAGAATGTCGATTTTCTCAGTCACTATAATATTTATTGATTAAAGTATTGATTGATTAAAGAGTCAAATGCAGTTTATTGTTTCATTCCTACCTACAAGTATTGTACATTATATTATAACAAATAAAAGAAAAAAAAAGTACTCGAAGCTCTAAGTAGAATAATAAAGGATCAATAACTTTAATATTCAGCGTACTAGTGTTCACAAGTAAAAGTATATTTAGCAGCAATTTTATTGCGTACATTTTTTTCTCAAGGAGAAAGTAACTTTTATATAAATATCTAATAACACATTATCTTGAATCTAATTTGTTTTTCGGGCCAAGTGCCCTAAGATTTGATAGCAAATTGCAGCCATTCGGACACTGATGACAATTTTATTATAGTTATTTATAGAGCAGGCCCATAAGCTTGATGTACCCAATTTAGTGGGAAATGAAAGAACGTTGCTAAGGGACTATCGCATTAGTTGACTATATTTTTGTTTCCGAATTTGTAGCCAAGTGCTTTATCACCTACGAAATGTTTGCCGAGAGTACAAATATTTCAGGTAAAAAAGGCTAGGTATTTCAGGTAAAAAACATATAGGAAGTATTTACAGCCATCATAATTTACCATCATAAAACACATGTTGCATCACGCGTCTGGCTAATTTATAATAATCTCTATGTAAGTAAATGCGATAATTCATACTTACATAATTATTACAGGATTTGAAACATATTGTATAGTTTTATTTCATACTCAAAACGTTGAAAAATTCTTAACACAAAAATATCAATGAGACTCGATTTATGTCCTATTGACTATCTCCGGGGGAACAGAGAAAAATCCCAGGAACGCACGTCCATAAAGTAACGCGCAAACAGCCTTTGTTTGGTAAAGCAAATATATAATGTACGTCGAAGTGATGGGAAAACAAACTATCACACGTTTATCGACTCGATGAACGACACCGTAAACAGGGATTGACGTGGAGTTTTATGATTATGATAAAACGATTTATGAACCCCGTGTGAGATTTATTTAGTATTACATTGTAACATATCGCTAAGGCCTTTACTTGAATATGACTAAGTCATTTATGAGACGATAAACTTTTATATATTGTATAAGCAACAATGATATTATATTTGAAGTGTGATAGTGTATAGATAAAAGTTACATAAAATACTAAGTTTATGACTTCATGAATATTAGGTCCTCAGTACGACACTTATCTTGATGAAATACTTTGATTCTTTCTCTCTAGTCTTACGACGACTCGTCTGCGTAAAGTAATATCTTTGTGGTATTTCCATATTCAACGATTTACGTTTTCAATTCTTCACGTCAAGTGAAATTTCAAGTACAGACATTCACATTGGACTTTAAGACGACAAGTAATACCAGAATATATTATCTGACTTCAATAATTAGTATTTTGGTTTACATCAATATAATATGTCATATAAATTTTTTTTTATATAAACTTTTAAAATATTTGGATGATAGTTTGTGCTGATAATGGAATTACTTAACATTCTAAAATTTGTTTAAAAAAAAATATTACTATCATGAACTTTGATAAGTTGGCGTGTTAAAGTGCGATGAGTGTGACCGACAACTTATGCCAAAGTACACAATCCAAAAAAAGATATCGAGATCGCATTCGAAAAGGGGATTCGTTGACTGATTACCCTACTGCCACTAATGCTGATAGTTTATGGGAATTTGTGACCATTCGAAGAGATAAGACTAAGGTAGCCATGATGTTTCTTTCAAACTAGTTTAGATACTGATTATTTTGAATTCTTTTGATATTTGAAGAGCTCATTCTAAGGATTCACTGTACGTAGTCTGAATTTTGTTATCGATGGAAGTCCTGAGGCTGTGTCAAACAAAATTATGACATTTTATTTTATCGATATCATCACTCCAGTCACTAAACTATAACGTACTTCATCAAGTCGCGCGTAGTCTGAGACGTCAACTGTTTTGAGTGAACAATCATATCTCCCTTTTGTCACGAAAGTGTCAAATGTGGCGGTAAACTTTAAACGTTCGTTCAAGCGGTGCTAGCTTTTGATAGTGTACTTTATGCTCTGTTCCCTTTTACGATGCGGATATTATACACAAAGTACAAATTATGTTGCGCTTCTTGAGAATATCCTTGGATTTTTAACTTGCAGAAAAGGATTTTTAAAATAATATAATATTATTATATCATATTATTATAATCTAATAATCAGTCGAGATTCTGCACATTTCATGTCGAGCAATGTATTTACTGACAAAGACACTAATGTTTAAATGCAGCAGGAATTACCAGTTACATTAGATAAAAACTGCTACATAATATCACCTGCATACTGTCACACCAATTAGTCCATATTATATTCAATATCATATTAAATAAACTAAATTTAAATAATATCACGTTTGCTCAACTAAATATAATAAATAAATAATTGAAACGGTTCTGAAATACTTATTCCTTGTATTGTGTTTGAATGAACTACACGATAGATAGTTTCCGAATACAATCCGTAAGAACGTCATAACCGATCCTGCAGATAAAATCTCAGAATTGTTAAAGCGCGAAGTAAGCTACAACACACACTCCGACATAACACAACCGGTGTTAGGCACACAGGCACACCGCATGGGCCCCGGGGTCGTATGCGACGTCGATCCCTACACTCCGAAGACCAGTCGATCCGGATCAACCGCGACATCATAGGCTCGGATCAGTTACGAGTTGACACCAATACAGACCGCGTAACCTCCGATAGCACTCCGCTATCGGCAGCTTGCTTAGGTCTATATCACTGGGTGATACCAACCGGCTGACCCCACTTACGACGAAGCATTAGGGCCATAAGGGCCATTAGCATAGCTCCATCCGAAAAAAAAATACAATCCGTCATTATAATCATACTTTTGTATTTTCTGTGTTCGTTTCAGTTTTAAAGTCTTAGTCTATTTGCCTTCGATTTTTAAAACTGGGCGATCGCGAGTTTGTTCGTTTGTGTCTTAATGGCTTATAATCTGCAACTTCACTTTTAAATATGCATAATAGCTGTTTGAATCCAAGTATGATGTTCCACAAGATTCTTTTCTTAAAGCCCGGGATTTAAACTTTCTCTAAGGGCTTAACAGCCGGGAACATTGTTCGAAATGAATCAGCGAAGTGGTAGATTGTTGAAGGAGGTATTGTTGTACTCGCATTATAATATTCAGTTCAGATAACTTCGAGCTTATTTTGTATGGGTTGTTTGTAATAATCTTTGCAAGATTTTACCAAGATTGTCTAATTGTTTGTTGGCTTTAAGCTGACTCACGAAAATTTGAAATGTTTGTGTTTGTTTTTCAAGCATCTTGGTTATGTTTCAATGTTGCGGAATATCTGTTATAACTTATTAGGCGTCATGTTTTGGGCATTACAGTTTTCTCTTTATTATAAATAACTAGCAGCGCCCCGCGGTTTCACCTATGTACTTTTCGTCCCATGGGGACTTAGAGTTCGCGGATAATAATATACGGGGATAAATTATAACCTATGTGTTATTCTGATGTATAAGCTATATATTTGTAAAGTTTCATAAAAATCCATTCAATAGTTATAACGTGAAAAAGTAATAAACATCCATCTATTTCTACATTCTTATAATCTTTCACATTTATAATATTAGTAGGATAGTAGGATATTATACTAGATTATAAAAAAAATTCTCTAATTGGGAAAAATATTTAACTTGAAATAGAAATATCAAAATTCTGAGTCTGCGAACCAAGGGAAAATCTTCACCACCACCAAACAAACACCATTAAAGTATTTATGCAACTAAAAGCCTTCGTGCTTGCTTTTAGTGACAATTTCTTATATTAGTTGGATTGGCCAAATGGTAGATGTGCTATTAGATGGTAAGTGGTCAACCTCACCCATCAATCATTATGTGCTCTCAATCATATTTTAAATTTTTTTTTACCAGGGCCAGGGTAGGCGCGCTGGCGTGTGTGGGGACTCGCATTGCTAGCACTACCCCACTAAAACAGCTGCGTGAGCCTTCCTATATTTAAGGGACCCGGATCTGTGTAGGCGACGGGATACCCTCAGCGACAGACTGGTACCAGCAAAACCAGATTCTCCACAATACGTCGTGGGGACTGCCCGGCTACGACTTGGCAGTCCACACGACGTCGTGTCTTAAGCTGGACCCGGGTTCCCATCTCGAGCCCGACACGAGCACAGGGGTTTTATTGAAGGCGCATTAAATAGCGCCTTCCACTGATGTGCTGTCTATCCTAAGATATAAGGTGTTAAGCCTAATGCCAGTAATTGCCTATCTTGTTCCCGTCTCCTAAACACAAGCTGCTGTTTGAAGTTAAACAAGCCAGGTCGTCGAGCGACGATGGTCCAGGTGCTCGGCCTCTTGAGCGAAAGTCAGGCTTCGATCCTGACCCCCACCTGTGGTGCCTTGAAATAGGTTTTATACATTTGTAATCGCTAAATCACTGGCTCATCGGTGTAGGAAAACATCGTGAGGAAACCTGAATGCCTGATGAGATGAACAGTCTCTGAAGGTGTATAACATTCACAAACCTGCATAGGGCCAGTGCCTCAGTGAACTATGTTCCGATGCCCTCGCCTGATTTCGAAAAGGAGACCCGTGACCAGCAGTGGGACATAATATATGGATTTCTACTTTAAGCAAGGCGGGGCCCGTGAAGGTGGGAGCGCGGTTCAGCACTCCACTGGTAAAGTTATGCTTAGATATCTCATTTTTTATTTTTTATAACGTAGAATTTTATGTTAACATTTCAAAGTTTTACATCATAAAGATGTTTCTTTTTATAGGCCTTAAACTCTTTGTACTTTTTAAGAGTGTTGAAGATATGTAAGTTAAAGTTCTTTAGAAACTCCTAAAGATAACCTTCCGAAGTCGTAAAAATATATCCTTACCTTCCCCTTACGAGGGTTACGATAATATCACTTACTGCATTAGGCTGTATCGTTAGGGACTTTACGAACCACTATTGGATCGAATTCAAACATAAATGTAGAGATAAGTCAGGATTGAAACGAACCTTTTTATAGTAAAGGGCAAACGTTTGAGAGTTCGTCTGGGGGAAATAAATATGCCAGCTACAGGGCTTGCTGGTATGCTGTCGGATTCATAATTATTATTATCAAGGTTTTTTCGTCCACTGTTCTAATAGTTTTTTGGAACGCTGTGACAGTCAATCCCCTGGCATTCTTGTCATTCGCATTTAATTCAGCCACTGCTGCGATCTCTACGAATAACACAACCACTGCTAAGACACAGTGGTAGTGTTATTAATTCAAGGAGGAATTTCCTTATGTCATCTCAAACGTGACTCCCACTTAAGAACACTAGTAACTCACCAGCCATTACATTTTCTATTTGGGTTCAATCCTTGTCTTCTTTTTCTTCATCGTTGTTCCCTCACGGCTTAGAATTGTGACCACGTATGCTTCTGCATTGGACCCGGTATTAAGTCAAGCGGACTGTCCCGTGACAACCGACCCCCACTTTAGCCAGCAAAGTTGTGACTTTACATCCCTGACCTATCGGATACTTTACACGCGACAAACATAAACAACTATAACAATTTATTTATGATAATATCTACAAAACATTGTAATAAAACTTTGTTACGATGGGTAAAATATATGTAAATTTATAAAAATAGTCGTGATTGGTGTTGTCAATGTTGAGTGCCTTATTATTTTTTATGTAATCCTACTTTATTATTAAAGTTTAGTCTCTGGAAGATATGACTCAAGATCTTATCTTCACTCATCACACTGACGATTTCTGACAACAAAAAACTAAAGAGTTTATTAGTTTGGACCCGCTTATTTTTCAAACCAAACTCGAATTTGATTTTTTCAAATTCGATAGCTTAATTATTAAGTTAAGGATAAGTCCATATTTCCAAAATTTATGGAAGGTAAATAAGTATTACAAATAAAGATAAAAAAACAGTATTAGTAAGAAATAACTTACCTAAGAAAATGTTCCCAGATAATGTTGAATACCAATAAAAGTACCTAGATTTAAACGTCTGAATACTTTAATACTTATAATACACGGCTCGATGATTTTGTACAAAACGGAGGCAGGGTTTCGTCTGACCTGGTGCGGGATTTGTTGGTAAGAATTCTCTTCTTCCATCGTTTAGAATGTTAACTCATGTGTGGCTTAACTTAGAGCAATAATTGTAACATGCCCTTTCGAATGGAGTTTGCAGATTTTGCTATACAAGTATTTTTAATAACATTATTTGCCTAACGATCTAAATACGATCGTAATAAAAATGTTCTTCTTAATAAAGAGTAATTTTAATTTTCCAGAATAGTGGAACATTTTAATCTACTATAATTAGGGTCTGTTTCACAATATACTAGTAAAGTACCCTATAGCTATATGACACATAAATTAACTGACACATAAATCTTCTAGTTAGTCTTGATTGGGTTTCACCATCATCTTCCCTATAAATTTATTTGGCAGATCCATATTTGGCACTTACTGGTTAGTAGGCTTGGCAACCTCGCATTTCATCGTTCCATTTTACGATAAATATGTTTTAGAAAAAAATTCCATGTTGTAAATATACATGAAAATATGTTTTTATAATATAATTGTATGTATCATACCATCTTTATACCTTTTATTTACATAGACCTTGTATATAATGTTATCCCTTAATTATTAAACGATCAAAACACAATTTAAATTATTTTGTATATTACTGTTACCGGAACGTCAAATTGTCAAATGTCGTGAAGCTGTCAACCGCGTATATATCTGTCAACTAATTTATCTGACAGATGAATTTGCTAATGGCCAGTTGATCCGACCTATAGTTTACAGGGAACTTTATTAGCCAAATATTGCTATATGTCAATTGTGAAACAAAAACGTTGTAGTTATGTGGTAAATATGTTGCAAATAGCTTAAATGGAACTTTATTAGGATATTGTGAAACAAACCCTTAAGCTCTAAGAGGTGGACTGTGCAGCAAAATACTTTGTTTGTAAAGTAATAGCTTATTTACGCAATCCCCAATAAAATTCGATGTTGAAAATTTAATTAATTTGACACAATTATTTTCTGTGAGAATTTGAATTACAAAAGAGATTGAATGTTAAATTATTCGTTCAGGATAATTCAATCGTTAGTCCTTAGCTGTGTGTCCACATTTTTCCTTATTGCACGGATATTGGAGTTGCCTTTTCGAAATTATAATCTATTAAGCCCGGGGATAAAGACTTTTAATATAGAAAAGATTTTAAAGCTTTTCAACGCCTTCAAAAAGAAATAAGTAGACTCTTTTAATATAAAAAAAGATTTTAACTGACTTTGAATAGAGATTATAAAAGAAAACACAACTGTTATGGAATTCACATATCACATTGTAACTTAAAGTATAGAAAATTAGTCAACCTACTCTATCGGTGAGCCATCCGCCCATCTACCGATTGAGCTTAAAGGCCCTAAAATTCTAGACCGTTAAAAAAATTTGTCAAGACAAATTGAATTTGCATTGGGACATACCATACCATACCCACGTACGTGATGGTCAAAACACATCTGCTAATCTGTTCTAGACTGGAGGCCACTTTCAGTAAGAGTAAGGAAGGTTGATTCCCAACTAGTAGAACAATCTTCTAGTAGCAGTCGATTCTAGTAGCGAGTGGGGGTCAGCCGTTTTAGCCGCCTTTATTTTGGATGACGCAGTGGAAATCCCTTTCGGACCATCCCAAGACCCCTGGTAGGCACACTGGCGTGTGTGGGGGCTCACATTGGGGTGCACTACCCCACTAAAACCACTGCGAGGGCCTTCAGCCGCTATCTGAGGGACCAGAAAAGAGAAAACCCTCAGCGACAGCCTGGTCCCGGCAAGACCAGATTCTCCAATAATAGGGGGACTGCACGGCGACTACTTGACAGTCCCCACGACATCGTGTCTTTAAGGGGGGCCGGGTACCCATCCCGAGCCCAGCACGAGCACAGGGGTGTTACTGGAAGCGCATTAGGTAGCGCCTCCGACGTTTTAGCTGCCTTGGTTCATCAAAGTTGGTTGACAATTTCATTTCATTCCATTCAAACTTGACCTAGTTTTCCGTCTTAGGATTTGAAGCTGCGACCCTCGCGTTGCCAATCTAAATCCTTTTAGCACTAACTTAATGGAACAATGAAAATCCCTGAACATAGCCATAAATATCGAGAGATATTAAGGATAAAACGCAGTACGACGGCTGAAAGCATTTCACTCGATTTTCCGCTTTTTGCAATGTTCAACCATTTTGAAACTTTTAGTTAACAATTCACAACTTTTAGTAGTTTATTTTAATAAATATTTGCGATTTTATGTTACCTTACTCGTAGCAAGCATAAAACTGTGACTTTTGGTTTTTTTACAAATAAATTGGTAGGTACCACTATTAAGGTTTAGCTTCACTTGGCAATAAGATTACAAAACTTGGCGTTTTTTAAAAGGCCCAGTATGTCAAACTTCAAAGGATATTTGCTTTTAACCTCTTCCAAAGGATCAGACGAGTATTTTAAACATAACCTTGTAAAATGTCGCATGTTCATTCAAAAATATAAAAAAAGTTCTCAATAACAAAGGAGCTCTTGTAGCGGACCTACAAATCCTGAATCGCGCTATCGGTATTCTTCAGCCCGATCGCTATATATATACGTCATCTGACAGGCCGTAATATAGTAATAATAGAGTACCAGATTTCAGTAAAAAAATCGGTTGTCTGTAAAGTCGGTTTACTGACGATAGTTGAACGTGACAACGTCATAAGAAAATACTGATGGGCCGATTGTACCTCTTTGTCACTTGTTCCGCGCTCTCGTTTGCACTTCAAGCCTTAAATGGAACGCCTCAGAGCAAGGTAACGCCGCAAGATTCATGTTTTTTCGTGCGTGTAGCATCACCATCGAAATAAAAGACGTTGTTACGAAAAAAAATCGCATTGAACTCGTTTTACCCGTTTTAGTGCTACAATACCGCAGACAGAGATACGAGAATAGAATATACGGCCAGTCTTATTTACGTTGGAGGACTCAAAATATAATATAATGCACTAAAGAGTACATTTTATATCTCTGTTATAAAAAACAAAAAGTATTCCCTGGGGAATATTACTTAAAGTGCAAGGACACACCTAGTCACATACCATGTAAAGTCATAATATTTTTACCCCAAAATATAATTCCTTGAGGAAAAATATAACATTCTATCAAAATATGTGTCTTACGTAACATTGTTAACATCACGTAAGATCATTTTCGATATCTGGCATCCCTCTTCCACTCGCGTATTTCCTATCTAGCATCCTTTTTTATTTGGGCACACAAATTTCCTTGAGCCAAACCATTTATGATTGGCCCAAGTTAAATCAAAATAGAAAATATTTACTTGGAAACGAAGTATTTGGATAAGACTCAGAACGCTCACTTGTATCGCAAACTTGTTTCTTGTCATGATAATACGCAAGTAATAAAAAATATGATTTTTATATTCCAGGGTAGTACGCAGCAACTATGTTTACGAAAAAACTGAAATAGAATAGATCGCGATAAAAATGTTGTTTAAGGGCCTGTTTCACAATCTCCCTTTAAGTTCCCTATAGGCTATTGGCAACATATTTGACAGATGTTTGACAGATACTCCATACTCTATCTGTCAAACATCTGTCAAATATGTTGCCAATAGCCTATAGGGAACTTAAAGGGAGATTGTGAAACAGGCCCTTAAACAACATTTTTATCGCGATCTATTCTATTTCAGCCTTTTTTATCATTTTACGATTTGACTTAAATATTACTCGGCAGATGAAAATGGTATGACAGTGAAATTTAAAACATAAACAACATTTTTTTAATTTGATTATGACGTCATAATGTTATATTAGCATGTCGAATTTTCGAAAACCAAAATATGCTCAACTTGGCCAGAGGGGTGTGCACTTTAAAACATTTCACCATTAGAAAGCTACAAAATATTTACCGAGTAACATTCATAATATTATGTCACTATTATTACATTGCTATTTACTTATTATTAAAAAGCTACTATTAAAAAGAGAAAACTTTTGTATGTTTGTACGTTTATAACGAACAAATTCAAAAACTATTAGCATATTTAAAAAAATATTTCACTACTGCATAATAAATTTAATACTAAATCAACAAAAAATGTCATCATCATCATCAGCCACTCACATACAACACCGTACACTGTACGAAAAAAAATGTAATAAAAATATTATTTGCTGATATTCTCACTGGAACGGAAACTATGTGGGTGAAATCGCCGGAAGCTGACAAATGAATATAGCGATAATCACCCGCTACATCCTCTGACTTGTGCCACCATGGACCACGTGATCGTATACGTTATACTTAGGCGTCATAAATTATTTCCGAAGGACACGTAAAAGGCCAAAGGATTGGTGCGTCAGACTGGAATAATTCCAGGAATAGGCGTTTCCGTTGCAGGCACTAATATTGAACGCCTGGAATAAATTCGTAGGAAATGATTTTTGTGTCTACGAATTTTACTTTAGATAAGTTAGTTAAATATTATTATCCTACTAATATTATATAGCGGAAGTTTGTAAAAATGTATGAATAAATATTACTAAAACTATTTAAAAAGCCTACCGTAATATCTACCGTATTAATCATATTTTTCTAGCTTTATTTCGCGGTGTTCAATTCGACATTGTCTACCGATAGGATCTTAAGTTAACATGGTTATTTTCATTATTTAAACTTTATAACGATATTTACCATGTTTTTTAATATTATTTCAACATTGTCTACGAACGTATTTTTAACGAGATTGAAGAATGCGGGTAAGTCTTGACGACATTAGAGGTGCGTAAGCACTGATTACTGCTACTATTGCTATTTTAACCCGGACCATTGTTCAGCCGGCCAATGCAATGTATTTAGGCGAAGCTTTACAATATTGTAGCATTAAGCATACACATCAAAATAACACATACCTTATTCCAGTACTCCCACGGGACGTAGGTTAAGCCGCAGAATGCTGCTGGTGACTATACTATCATCTGATTTAGCTGTTTTCCGTGGTTCTACTACCAAAATTTATTTAAATTTGTATAAAATAAATTAAAAAATAACATCAAATGTAGAATCAACTTAATTTTGAATCGTGCCGGAGATTAGCAGATAGCATGTTAATCAGGATTATTATAATTAAAATAAGGTTTATGAGGTATATAGTGATAGACAGACGGGTAGCAGAGTTATAGTAATGGGGTTTATTGACCCTTTGGCAGCTCTTAACAAAATTTCAATTATTAAAATACAGAAATAAAAAAGAAACGAAATATTTCTCTCTTGATTTTCAATATTTGGTCATATTTTTAAACAACTCAATATTTTTTTTTTTTTTTTTTCGGTTGGATCTATGCTAATGGTCCTAGTGACCGTTATGCGTCATCGGAAATGGGGTGATCCGGTTGGATCATCCTATGACGTTAAAAATTTGGGGGGTTGCCCCCCGCCATGTTCATGGCGTCGGGTTTGTACCTAACTTGGTCAGCTACGGTTGACTGGTTTGGAACGGGTGACGTTAGAAACCTATCGTGAGGGCCGGCCCTCCCCTCCCCCGGTAGCGGGGGAGGCGGGTCAAGCGCGGGACCCGAGCAAGCTGCCGATAGCAGAGTGCTATCGGTAATTACACGGTCTATATTGGTGTCGACTCGTAGCTGATCTGAGCCTATGCTGTCGCGGTTAATCCGGATCAACTGGTCAACGGAGTGTAGGGTTCGACGTCGTATACGACCCCGGGGCCCATGCGGTGTGAATGTGTGCCTAACACCGGCTGTGTTATGTCTGAGTGTGTGTTGTAGCTTACGTCGCGCTTCAGCGTTGCGCTTTAACAGTTCTGTGATTTTATCAACAGGATCGGTTATGACATTCTTAGGTAACCTAGACTTATTAGGTGCTAAGCTATCGGGGGTGTAGTTTGCCGCACTCACGACGAGTGGGTTCGGGTGGAGAAGTGCCTTTTCGAAGTGACGTTCTGACATCGCTTTGAAATGGCCCCTAATCGAATCTAGTCTGAGGTCGCGGTGTAGGTCGATGTTTCTTACGTACCACGGGCAACCGGTTGCCACACGTAAGAATTTATTTTGGATCGTTTGGAGGCCTCTGAGTCTATGAACTCAATATTGAAACGATATGCGAGATATGAAGTAACTGAATACACTTACACCAATTAATTAACTGAAACGGCCACGGTTTGACTTTTCCGATTAACTTTGTTACATTACTGACAGGAAAAACAAAAGGGTTAAGCTCTCTCCATAGAGTCTATAACCGAAGGATGTTTCGCTGTCGCGGTCAAACGCAGACCACAACCACACAATAAAGATTGTGTGGTTGTGGCTTTTATTGTGGTGTGTGGTGGTGGTGTGCACGAACGCATATGCAGTGTGAAAAAGCTTCAATGCATATTATGCGTACCTACTATATGCTGTGTTGCTGGAAAGACTCGCATATTCTTGTAATTATTGTTGACTTTATATATTAAGTAATTCAAACTAGCTGTTGCCCCGCGGTTTCCCGCGGTAATATTTTGACAATAATGTATCCTATATTACTTTTAACACCTCTAAAAATATGTGTACAAAGTTTCATGATGATCGGTGGTAGTTTTTGCGCGAAGAATTAACAAACATCCCTACATTCACATTTATAATATTAGTAAGGATTATGAAGGATAGTTATAATTAAACGCCTGATTCTATTAATTGCTGATTTTCTCGTCCCAAATAAGTATTCTGGTCTACTATCTACATTCTACTGCCAAATACTAAAAGTTTAACCACTTACAGTCTGGCTTGTTTAAAGTAAAAATTAGCAACCCATATTATATGACTCACTGATGGGCAAGGGTCTTTTCCTCGAAATCAGACGAGGAGGGTATGGACCATAGTTCAACGATGTGGACCAATGCGTGTTAATGAACTTCACACTCCTTTAAAGACATTTAATTTTATCAGGCATGCAGATTTATTCACGATTCTTTCCTTCACCGATGATCGAGCGATGGTCTGGTGTTCGGGGTTCACTTAGAAATTTAGAAAAACTCATTTCAAGGCACACCTTTGGGGTTCGGGATCGACGGAATCTCTCGCATAAGAGGCCGAGTCTTATCCACCACTGGATCATCGTCGCTCGATGGTCCCTCCCAACTGATTGGAGAGGATTGAACCCGGACCTCGAGAAGCCGAGCCCATACCAGCTCTCGTCAGTTTGTCTGTCAGTTCGCAAATTTCCTTCAAAAGAATGATGGTAATATCTTAAAAGCGTGTCAGCTTCATATGCGCTCCTTTATAAATTTATTTATGTTTCAACGCATATGTTATTCTGTAGAAAGTTTCAAACTAATTTGTGCAAATGCAAACCGCGCCGTATTTTATACTTACGTTCTTACTTCCATAAAACTACGTTTTTAGTTTTAAAATACACTAAATATGAATTATGTTTTTCATAATTAATAAAAATAAAGCTTGCTGTTATTATTATTAGTACCTGGTTGACCAAGCATTTGCTCGGTTCTTTTTTGTTTTGTTTTATATACCCTTAATAATAAAAAGAAAAAAAATATTGCAAAAAATGAACTTGAAAAAAAGAATGTGATCGGACTGGAGATACGAACCAGGCTCCTTTCGATTCATAACTGCCTAATTTCACCACTAAGTCAGTATTCGTTTATCAGACATCACAGGTTCAGCAGATGTTTAACATCTAATGATAAATAATTTTTTTAGCAGTTAATAGGATTTTTGTAGTACTAATTATCATCTTCATGAATATGATATAATATGAATGAATACATGAAAAGACTTTGCCAACTTATGGTCGTAAAAAAAACTAAATTTAAAAATTTTAGGCCCAAACTTCGCAAACGAATTCGGCTGAAAATAAGTGTAAAAGTGAATCTACATAACAATGAAAGTTTAGTACAATAACAGCATGTTGCAATGCTAATTATAATAAATTATAACGTACACGGAATATTTAATTTTACCCCTAGTGTGGCTTTTGTGCAAAACGTTATTTCATTATCAAATAATTTGTATTTTCATTCATATACAAAAAAAATATTTTTAGAGTTCATAGATAAATACATAAGAAAATATAAACATACAAGTAGACGGCGGTAAAGCAATTATTAAGACCATGTTAAAAATCGGACTCAACTTGTAAGTTTAAATAGTATTTATTGAATTTTTAAACCCTAAAACCAAGCTCCTCGCCAAATGACTCTATGTCCAGGTTACATTCTTAGAGCCTTGAATCTACAGGCACTAAAATGGCTTTTATATGCCACAAAGACGCAACCAAGCAATTAAAACCTTATAATGACTACCGACGCTAAAAGGAATATGCTCAATTCAAGGTCATGTGCGTTGCTCACCTTTTCCCTAACCACCAAAAGGCCACCGGAGACTCAAAAACCGCAAGAAAATATCTTACTAAAATATTAATTGCAGTTTAAAGTAAATCTTGAAAACTTAATGAAAATAATATAGTGTACGTAGCAATAGTTCGAAAAAATAAATTCGTAAAGCCTAGAATATATCATTCTATATGTCATAGAATAATTTCTATGACACATGAATTTTGTCGAAATCAAAAAAAAATATAAATAATATTTTGTCAAGACATAACAAGAACCGCCATAACAACAACAATAAACGCAATAACGACAACAATAAACATGATAACAATAATTGTCCACAACATGAATGTGGTTCATAATTCTGATTATGATAATTTGAGGGTTGCGGTCACGTGCCTTTGGTTAATGTCCGCTTGTCCAGCTTATGGTCAATAGGTGACCCGCTATTTTGTCTTCATTAACAATAATTGTCTCCTCTACATTACATTTCTTCATCATCAGCATCATCATTAGCTGCCCATTGAACATAGGTCTTTTTTTAAGGCCGGGAATTGCGCGGGGGAGTAGGTCTCCCCAGGCAGGTATGCGGGATTCACTGCGCCCGAAAGTTGGTAAGTGGACGCAACTCTACCCATTAAAATCCGGCGAGTGCCACCAATGCCGCCTTTGATGAAGTGCCCCTGATCTATAAGCAACAGGGCACCAACGGCTAGATAGTCCCTCAAACGACCAACGCCTCCTCCTCAGAGGGGTTGCCCCGCACCACAGAACAACCCCTCTCTACCTCGTGACAGTACAATGAGACGAGGTTCCCGTCCTTGCCCCTTGCCTCCTGCTCTTTTGGCCCCTTTTCTTATAAGAGGGGTACAAAGAGCCCCCTCGACTCAATTCGCTTCACCCTAGATATTGGGGTCACTCTGGGCTACTGAGCCCCACCGCCACGACAAGGCCTGAATCGTGGTGGGGAACATAGGTCTCCCTCAATGAACGCCAAAGCGATCAAACCCTTGCCATTCGCATCCATATCCGACCGGCCACTGCACGGAGATCGTCTTTTCAGCACCAGATGGGAAACCATTAACCATAATATCCGACCAAACACTTAGTCTAGATAACACGGCCACTGATATATTTCATCATTATCATCAGCCTTTATCCGTTAACTACTGAACATAAGCATCCCTAAAATATTTTTTTCTTATCATTTCTTTTTATAGAAGAACACGTCCTGGATAATCGATTTGCTAAATTTCTAGGTGCATTGTTGACCTCTTAAATATAAGTACACTTATTTACTTACGGATCCTTAAAGAAAAACTTTAAAGTAACATTTGAAAAACGATGACGAAGTTTGAACAGAATAAAATGACAAAATCACAAACTGTCTATTGGTTATCGGTCGTTATTGTCCAATATATTATTGGCTAGGAAATCGATGACGAATTTCGGTATCTTTCCGCTATGAAACGATGTTACTTTGTCTAAGCCATCAGCGGCGTAATAATACGTATAGCTTCACCTCCAGGTACGGAATATTATCATGGTGAAGTGAGGTTAAGTATTATGGTTATATTAAAAGGTTAATTATATTTATCAATGTTACAATAAGCATTAGTTTGGACGATGGACGATTGACAAGTGTACATAATTTAACAGCCTATAGCCAAACGTAATTCTAAACATAGATAAAATTTTATTATAATAGACAAAATATGACGTGTCATCAGTAATTAATGTAAAACTGTGATACGTAAACAATTTTTTGATGAAAAACATTCAGTATGTTATTATTAATTCAGAATACATAAAAACAACCTGAAATAAATTTTTAGCATTATAGCTAAATAATATTTGCAATATTAGATTAAAAATCTTTGCATGTTTATAATGAAACAACTTTTACGGATTTTATCGCGGTTTCATTATAATGAGTGAAATTCGCGTAAACATAAGAAAACAATATCTTTGCATGTTTATAAAACTAATAATACAAATCACATAATTTTACTACAAGGATTTTTTTGTTTCATTCACAAAAAACAAGTCTTAAGTAGCACTCAGTACTGCAATTCACATAACAGGTTTAGGAAGTTTCGGTTAGAACTTTAAATGTATATGCCAATCTGCTACTTCTGGTCCACCTGTATTCAGTTGGACGCAGGCCAAGCTGCCGATATCCACGCTAATGTTGAAGATTTTCTCTTGAATAATATTAAATCTATTTGAAAGACTTATTTAAGGATATTCCACGTTATAAGTTTCAGGCAATGTATAAAATCTGGGCAAACTTAAGAAAAATGCAAAATTTAAATAGAACCTCTTTGATAAAATTTCCGAAATACTCAATGGTGTGAGGCCAACAGATGGCGAACGATATTATCGTTTATTAAATCGGCTAAGTTTCGATTTTATTTTAAAAATTAGCGTTTTAATAGCGATTTACAAATAAAGAAACAAGTTTTACGATTTTTATTGTGGTTCATTAACAGTCAGTCTTCATGTGACCATGGTTGCTGTAAAGTATCAAAAACCTCGGGAATGTAAAAAAACTTACTAATCCACTACAAAATCCGGTTAATTAATTTCACTGAAATGGATAAAAATTTCGTAAACATAAGAAAAAAAATGCATAATTTAGGAGATTATGAGAAGGAACAATAAAAACTATTAATCAAAATAAAAAAAATATATGTGCCTGTTTTCAGTACGAATGAATTTTCATTCATAATAAAAGTAATAAGCCTTTGGCTTTTGTGTAAAACTATGTTTATCGTATTGTACGGTATTTTATTTTATGTTCGCAAATGTCTTTTGTTTCAGTTAAAACATATTTTATAAAGAGTATTTCAGAGACAAATTTCAAATCAGATAAATAAATATATTTATTAAGAGCTCGTGTAGCCGTAACGTGATTGAGTTTTTGAAGATGTGTGAAGTTCATCCCGCAATAGGTCAGCGCATTGTTAAACCATGGCCCAATACCCGCCTCACCTGATTTTGAGGAGGTGACCCGTGGACAGCAATGGGGCATGTTGATGCTGACACTCGTTCGTAGTTTCTTTAGGGATTTCGTGCTGCAAAAGTGCGTTTAGAAAAAAGGTGAAAACCGAATTCATGAGTCCATCAACACTGGGTTTTCAGCCGCGTTCTGGTTGTTTTTGTAAAAAGCATTCCCACGGAAAAAAAAGTTTGTTCGCTGATTGCCATTTTTAGTTTACGTCTTTGATTTATGTAAACATAATGACAAAATGTCGTCCTGACTCAGATACTAATGTCATATTATTTGAACTATTTAAAACGGGATATTTACCATTATTTCGCGGAGCTCGATATTTCGAGTTTGTCTACGAATGTCATGTTCACGAGATGTCGAAATATATAATAATAATGGTAAAAACATGGTAAATATCCCGTTTTAAATAGTTTTAACAATAAAAATAACCATGTTAATTTAAAATCCTATATTGTCATATTTTTCAAATTTTCCCACCTTTCAAGTTGGAGTGCGATTCACTGTTCAAACCAATCCACTGATTTGGCAAACCAATTTAGTAGCTTATTTGATGCGGAAAATGTAACAAGATATTTTTCAACACAAAACATTAATATTCAGAGAATCCTAAAATGATAAAACAACCATCACGCAAGTCAAAAAGCTACTGAAACACAAAACCTTTTAAAAACAATTCCACGTAAATTATTTGAGAACAATAGTACAAAACAAAGGTGTATACGGGAGGATCCAGGCTTCGCAAACAAACACGCACAATGAATTTAATTGTTATCCCAGGGATCTTAGACTATGCTTTCTATCCCTGTGTCAGCGTGAGGGCTTTGCATAATCTACATAGAAGGGTTTAAGGAAATTTTAAGGGCTAAAACATAGATTTTGTTTGCAATTGTGATCAAATCTTATTTTAAATGTAGTAGCGAAAATAATAATCATATTTAAGTAAAAAGGTAGGTCATTTATTCAGACTTATTCTCTTGAATTTCGCTCATTCTAATAAAAGAAGTTTTTATGGATTTTATTAGAAAGAAACTTTAAATCGTAAGATAGTGTAGCATACAGTATATCATAAAATAATATATTTTATAACGCATAAAGCTAAATTAAAATTTTATTCCCGAATCGGACTTAAATGACATGATGAATGATATTTTTTTTTTTTTTTATTTTTTTACAAAATACCCAAAGGATAAAACAAGCTAATTTTGTAGAATAATACAAAATATAAATATATCAGACTTTTTCGTTCTAAACTAAATACATTAGCAAATTAAGGTTGTAGCGATATAGAATGCGATACATGTTACATCAGATTTCTTGAGTTGCCCAAGTTCAAGGTCATATATTTTCTACCATTAGGTAACTACAAATCTTAGTTGATACTCGTAACTCAACCAGAGAAAAATATAAAACCTTTTTCGCAGATATACGTTTTAGCCAAAGTGGTATAAAGGTATATAGGAATTTTATTGGACGGCCATTTCATCTGGAACTTTCTAGACTATCTCTAAGAATAGTGTAATGACTACTCTATATTTAATACACTTTGTCTGAATATTTTTACTACTACTTACTTTTACTATCCACTTTTAATACTTACGAGCGGCTTAGGCTTGACATTATCAGCGAGATTAGTCGGGTTCGATCCTGGCCCCCTATTCTTGGTACATTGAACGAGGCAGTTACCTTAAAATGGGTTTTCTAAATTTAAAAGTAATCCTCAAGATCAACGGTCGCTCCCCGGTGAAGGAAAACATCATGAGGAAATCTCCATGCCTGATGACATTGTCTTTGATGGTATGTGAAGTTCACCAACCCGCATTGGGCCAGCGCATCGAAGAACTATAGCCCAATAACCCTTCTCGTCTGATTTCGAGGATGAGATGGTCAGCAGTGGGAAATATTACGCGGATTGATAATTACTACCAGATATGGCTCGCATTTTTGCCTCTAACATATAGAACGATAATGATTATTTTATTCCACCAAAAACATAAATGTAAAATGAGAGCCAAGTTCATTATTAAGATATTATATGCCTTGTTGTTGACTCCAACGACAGACGAAGTGAGATCTAAATGGGTGCCAAGTTCAATGGTCAGTCCTGAAATTTATTTATAAAAAAATAAAATATCATTTCTTACAGCCTAAGGTCTGATTTGGCTAGTTTTCACATACGAATTATTGTGTTCGGTGGCTAGTTTTTACCAGCAAGCCACATTTTCGGAATAATAAAATAAGAACCGACAAGTGACAGGCTTAGAACTTGTGAAGGCTGTAATGTAATGCATATATAATAAAAACTAGCCAAGTCAGACTTTAGGTAACAATATATTATAAAAATCCGGAACCTCTCGCATAAGAGGCTTAATACACCCACCACTGGAACATTGTCGCTCATGTACTCTTTATTAGTTATTGTTTTCTTATGTTTACTCGAATTTCACTCATTATAATAAAACAACTTTTACGGATTTTATCGCGGTTTATTTAGTTTTTTACAATCCCGACGTTTCGGACACTTTACAGCAACCATGGTCAGTCCTCCCGTGACCATGGTTGAAAAACTAAATGAACCGCGATAAAATCCGTAAAAGTTGTTTCTTTATTAGTTATTAACTCTAACTCCAAAAGATTAGATCACCTAACTACAGCTAATCACTCGTAAAATATTAAGTGATGACGGCCGGAAACAGATGTCTGAAACCTTACAAACTGTGTCTACCTTTGTGAAAGAGAGAAATCTTTGTAGAAAAGAAAGAAAAAATGAAATGGGCAAGAGAGTAATGGAATACACGTCAAAAGATAGCGTATACCATTTATAGCGATTTAAACTAGGTCAGTACAGTGGCTTCGGATATCCCGATCAGACTTATAATACCTTTTCAGGAAATATCCTCTCAGAAGAGAGATTTCTAAAAGCGACGAAAACTTAGTTTTTATGGAAATGGAATCACAAAATTAATAAAATGCCGTCGAAAATACCGTCAATTTATCATCTTCCAAGCATAAACCTTCAGCTTTAGTAGTAACTTTTATCGTGATCTCAGTTTTGTCCACGTGACTTAAATTACCAGGAGTATTTCGATGATCGTTATTTATATAGTCTACTAGTTGCACCGACAGACTTCGTTCTGCAAAAAGTAAAATTAGAAGGGCAAAAATTAAGAATTGTAGGAATTATTGAAATATTAAACTCAAGCTAATAAATAAATTTAAGCGATAGATCACCCTTAACACTTAGGGGCAAGAAAAGTAAATGTTGACTTATTTTTAGACCAATCCAATATGCACACAAAATGTCATAAGAATCGGTCAAGCCATTTCGCAGTAATTTAGCAACAAACACAATGACTGGAGAAAAGGAGGAGCTCGTGGCGCAGTGGTAACAGCCGCGCGGATCGATCCACCAGGTTAAGCAACGCTTGTCGAGGTTGGTCCGTGGATGGGTGACCATCTTTACATACCGAGACTCCTCCGTGCCTCGGAAAGCACGCTAAGCCGTTGGTCCCGGCTGTCATTCGTGAATGTTTGAAAGTCGTTACGAGTCGTCAGAAGCCCGAGAATCTGACAACCAGTCTAACCGCGGGGCACCGTATCACCCAGTTACTGGGTTGTGGAGGTCCGACAGCAGTCGTTCCATGTAAAATACTGGTATTCAGTTGAATCCGATTAGACTGGAAGCCGGTTAGACCCCAATATATAGTAAGAAAAAGGCTAGGATGATGATGATGATGACAATGACTGGAGAATTTTATATCATCATCATCATCATCATCATCAGCCTTTATCCGTCCACTGCTGAAATTAGGCCTCCCTCAATGAACGCCAAGACGACCGATCCCGAATTTTATATAGTTTATTTATATCATCCCTAATGAATGGAAATAGAGAATATTTTCATCTATCTCCAAACTCTTTTTAATATTAGATGTATGAACAGGTAGATAATATTTCACCGTTAAATAAATACGATATAACGTTATCCGAACTCCGGTATTTCGGACCGTATTAACAGCGCCAGTTTATCAACGTCCAGCACCGACAGGTTAACTTGTTCAACGGAAACGCTTATACAATAAACTGGTCATTTTCTATGCGCTTACCCGATAAGGTGGGAGATAAATTAATGAACTCCATCCTGGTTGATGAAAATTTACGCTCAGTATATTTTCTATTAAGCTTTAAATATATTTTATTTTACTTAAGGAAAATTTAGAGTAATTTAATATCTCAAGCTAATTATTCATATACATTCCCAGGGCAACGATAGTCCAGTGGTGGATGGATAGGCCACTTATGCGAGAGGTTCCGGGTTCGATCCTGACCCGTCCGTGTGTGCCTTGAAATGGGTTTTTCTAAAATTTCTAAGTGCACACGAGACCTTCGTTCGCTCACCGGTGAAGGAAAACATCGTGAGGAAACCTGCATGCCTGATGAGATTGAAAATCTTTGAAGGTATGTGAAGTTCACCAACCTGCATTGGGCCAGCGTATCGGTGAACTATGGCCCAACCTTCCTCGCCTGATTTCAAGGGGGAGACCCGTGCCCAGCAGTGGAACATATAAAGGTTAATACTTTATTTTACTTTTATTCCTAGGGCAAGATAACGCAATCGCTTCCCATTGCCTTCTGCACGAGACATTTTGAGAGACATGTCTTAAGGTTACTGAGGACTATTCCAGGTTGGTTGGGTGTTGGCTATATCACCATTGCTCGGACAAAATCTAGCCTAGCACTACGGGGACTATAGAGCCGTCGCCGCCATATTTAAGAAACAGTCAGCACGAGCAGGTGAGGTTGACAATAGTCAGATGAAGTATAAGCTCACTCCTCTGGCAAGGCTCACCTGACTGCCGACCTTCATAAGTTGGAGAGGCACCCTAAAAAGAAAAATATAAATTTATAGAAAAATGGGTAGGATGCAATGCTGCCTAAATTAGTATCACATGCATAGATGTATGGATGAATTTAATTTTTAATTACCACCGTGCATTTTATTGCGAGAGCGACGGTGGTCCAGTGGTGGACGGACTCGGCCTCTTACGCGAGGGGTTCCGGGTTCGATCCTGACCCGTCCGTGTGTGCCTTGAAATGGGTTTTTCTAAAATTTCTTAGTGCACACGAGACCTTCGTTTGCTCACCGGTGAAGGAAAACATCGTAAGGAAACCTGCATGCTTGATGAGATTGAAAGTGTTTGAAGGTATGTGAAGTTCACCAATCCGCACTGGGCCAGCGCGGTGGACTATTGGCCCATTACCCTCCTCGCCTGATTTCGAGGAAGGAGACCTGTGCCCAGCAGTGGGGTATATAAGGGTTGATACTTTACTTTTTTTTACTTTATTGCGAGTATTTGCGTGAAATGATTTTCTTCTTCTTAAATAAAAGTCCAACTTACTCTAAATATACATTAGTGAAAGTGTTGGGATCGGTTCAAAAATTACAAAGATTCATATTCAATAAAATTCATATAAATTGAATAAAAAGTAGCCTTATTTTGGTATTACAAACATAATTTCAACATACATAATTTCTGTGTTCAGATAAGTAGGACTAGCCAAAATAATTCCAAGAAACGTGCACGAAATTCAAGCTGGAAAAATACATACGAGCCTCTCGGTTGTGGCGTGATTAATCTTGGGGGAGGGAGGGTTGTATTTCGGCTAAAACACAACAATGTAACGTACGCCTTAGGCACGGAACAGATATAACTCGGAACAACGGTTAAAATTAATACAAAGAATTTGAAGGAAATGTGTTTCTCGTCTACTAAATCTTGAATTTTTTCAGAATAATCAATTGTCAAGTGTAACATTCTTGTGATCCCCTTTTTTGACCTTTTATGTAATCAATAAAATATCTTAGTTCTTACATTCAATATATACTATGAAATATATATTTTTCACCAGACGCAGGAATTCAGATATTCTACGAAAAATACTTTTAAATCCACGCTAAGAGTTTTTCTTCGTATACTTTTAAAATTAAATATTTATAAAATAGCCTTATTATCATCAAAACATATAATTAGCAGTTTTTTAAAAGCATGATACGTAAAATAACCCCAAGACACGAATCATTATAAATGTCTATATAAATTCGTCGTCTCTTTTTATACGCTATAAAATGGCATAAGAGAAAATTTAATGTCGCAAAGAGTACAATGAGCATCTAAGACATTTACGTCTCGCCATAAACGTGGAACCAAACCAGGAAATATTACCACGGTAATGCTGCGTTTTACTGTCGCCTTGCTGTTAAATTACTGTCACATTTTGTACCGAAGATGAGTCACATATTCTTTTAGAATGAGAAAGCAAATAGAATAACAATGTGTTACAATACCAAAATATCACGCCATAGCTAAAGAATAAAATAAAACTGTAGTTTTAGAGAAATACAAAGAGAAGACACTAAGCCACCAGAAGCAGTCGATCGAAAAAGCAGCGAGTTTGTGGTATACGGAAACACGGATACAGCAATAGCAAAATTTACTGAAACGACGGACAGCGAAGTGAAGCAGCGAGCGGCTTTTAGTTGCTAACGAAGCATAAAGCAGCTAATGGCTAAGTGTTAAGCAAATCTATTAATTAGCTAAGACACGACAAGTAGTAAGTGTAGTGCAAATACTGTACCGTAGTGGAAAGTATAAAGTTAGCATGCAGAGTTAAAGCAAGACTGTAATTACATTTTTTTTATATTCATTTAATAATGGGCCTACGAAGAAAAGGTTGGCCATCACCGGACGGCGGGCAAAATTCATATTAATATTGGAATTCATAAACAATCAAATTTACGCATAAATATACACCGTCATACGGTTTAACGTCACGGCATTCATATCGATTTTGCTGCCAAGGCATCACAATAGATGATTTACACCAAAAATATTTATAGCAAAATTGACTGTTTCAATTACACTCTGTATATGCGTTGACAGTATGTCAACTCCTTATTTAATTACACAAATATACATAACCAATATGAACAACCAAACTAGAATACCAACCCTCCATACCGAGCACCTGCTAGTAATATTTAAACAAGTTATAATCCGACCCCAATCCACGAAGTCCCCGATCCCAGCGCCGATGTATTGCCTCCAAATTGGTTCTCTAATCACATTGATACGGAGCCCAACACTCACAGGTGCCACAGTCTGTACCCGTAAAACTAAAACTACAATCTATGAATTTTACATGAGTCGTGTGGTGTAGATTAAAAGCGATATGAGAAATGATATTGATATTTTTGCGATATAAGTTTTATATCATCATCTGCCTAGCCTTTTCCCAACTATATATTGGGGTCGGCTTCCAGTCTAAACGGATTTAGCTGAATACCAGTATTTTACATGGAGCGACTGCTGTCGGACCTCCACAACCCAGTAACTGGGTGATACGATACCCCGCGGTTAGACTGGTTGTCAGATTCTCGGGCTTCTGACGACCCGTAACGACTGTCAAAGATCCACGAATGACAGCCGGGACCAACGGCTTAACGTGCTTTCCGAGGCACGGAGGAGACTCGGTATGTAAAGATGGTCACCCATCCACGGGCCAACCTCGGCAAGCGTTGCTTAACCTGATGGATCGATCCGCGCGGTTACCACTGCGCCACGAGCTCCTCGATATAAGTTTTATATATTAACTACTATGTCAAGGGGTAGTGCCATGGTGGTTTGCAGTCGAATTGGCACAATCAGGATTGTACCCTTCTCACTCACATGATACCGGCATAAAGTGGCGTTTCTTGCGGCTTGTGAATCTCTAGTGGCTCATCGGGGGATAGGAAACAGGAGAGAAACGCAATTGCATTTATTTTAATTGCATTGAAAAGAAGGAAAGTGCAACTAGCGAAATTGATGCCGAGACGTACCTCGTCTGTCAGGGAAGTAAACACGTCATGAAAGGCTTGCCTAGACAAGTCTCGGGTAAACGCGTTTATAAGTGCCGTTTGCTATTGCCATGTGCTATATTTTTTGCCTATTCAGTATTCAGGTTACACAAGTGTTAAGACTTTTTTCATTATAATAACTCTATACATCATAGTCAGATCGATGGATAAGATATTTTCTTACCTTGTGCAAGTAATAAATGGCATATTAATCCACATACAAATTACAACACCCACGCTCGCTGCTTGTTATGAACACCAAACATGAAGGTGTAGGGACAAATTTGCATTTTATTGCGGCTTAATTTTCAAGCCTTGTTGGAGAAGCGGCCTCTTAACACGATTCTTACAACCCGATTATAGCAATTAATTTGAATTTATTATGCATAATAGTTATTGAGCGCGAAATCGTTTAATGCCACGTAAAAGTTACGAATAATATAGGAGGAAATATTTTCTGCTGAATTCTCCGGTTTGAATTTGTTACAAGACAGTTTTATCGTTTATTTCTCTCTGAGATCGTGTCAATTAGTGGCTTTCGCTACCGTATCTATATGTAAGTACCAGTGGAGCAAATGGTTGTAATGAATAGCAGCAGTGTTATGTAAAACGTGTGAATTCACTCATTGAGAAAAATGTGATTAATTCTTTTGTGATTATCTTGAAAATGTAAATATCTTCCAACCATAAAATTTCTCAAAACTAAACGGAGAATAGAGAACACCAAACACTCTTCAACCTTCAATCTTATCAGGCTTATTCTTGAGGAAACCTGCAGTTTCTTCATAGAGTTTTCCTTTACAGGATAAGGCAGCTAGACAGTCACTTATCATCAGCCTTAATCTGTCCACTGCTGAAAATATAATTAAAAAAAGCATATATACGGTCGAATTGAGAGACGTCTTCTTCTTTGAAGTCGTTTAGTAAATTATTTTCAGTGATATGTTTCTTACTTCGACTCTTCTACCTCTATATCCCAGCTTAGACTTCCCCCAAACTCGAACCTATACCGATGTGACCATTGCATATTATATAGCAATATTTGTGCTGGATTTATTACTCCAATACAGGTCTGCATGAATTCAATAGAACTCAGTTAAGTCGTTTGAATTTTTTTTTCGGTCGTGCGTTCTTGGCAGAGCGGTCGCGGTCATGCTTAGGTCCAGTCCTGCGACTTGCTTCGCTGTGGTTAATCATGATGATGCGTAAAATTGCCTACATTTTATTAATACCAATTTAGTCGGTCAAATTACCAGTTTATTATCAGTCAATCTTTATCTATACAATGTATCGCCCATCTATTCGGAATATAATACAAAATAATTTACAAAATAAAGGTTGCTTTCAACCAACACATTGTTAAAAAAACATTCTTCAAATTGCTTATTTATCAAAAACTTTAACTCTTTTGGCAAAAAAAAGAGCAACAATAAAACATAATTAAGCAATTAAACAATAAAAAATTGAGTTTAAAGTAATTAATGATAATTGGCGCGTCGTGTAAAGCGCACTCTCATAATTCAGATAATATTGAATCACCTCTTAATAAAGCTGCACACTTCGAATACGTTACAGTGCAAACTTCACGTAAAGTAGGCCGGGTACGGCTGGGCAGATTTATATCGATAAAATATATCACCATTAAAATAAAATGTCGATCAAAAACAGAAAATAAAGAAGTGATTGCGTCCCATAATGTAACGTGTGATTGTTAGCACTTTAAATCTGAGTGGCAAAGCTAAAAACTACGCGTACGTACGTGACGTATTTCAGACCACTTTTGAAGAGTATTAAATTCGCTTAGGCACAGACAAATAAGTTTCTGAAAAAGAATTGTGACGATCTTGAGGTCTCTATAAAAAATGGGTTTTAAAAATTATTTTAAAATAAACTATATTTGCAAAAGAAACAAACACAATCAATAGGATGTAGTAATTATAAGCTAATGACAGTTATAAAAGACGGAAACGAATTATATTGCCAACATAATAATATTATATTGATCATCATCCCGTATTTTTACTAGTAAAGAAACATCGATGTCGATGTAACTTCCACATCAACACTCATAATTACATCAACGCGCACCGCTGCAGGAAAACGCGAAATGGGTCACTGGAGATAAATGCTGTAAAAGATTCGATATGTATCTTGAGAGTTAAGGTACAACACTGTTTCTTGATTATCGATCATGTTTCTATTATGTTTGCATTTCAATTACTAACAGCTTTGAAATTCTATGAAATTGATGTGAAAGGTGATGTGAGAGTCTAGAAAGGTTTTTTACCTTTTCTTTACAGTCACAATTGTCTACACTAATATTAAAAAGAGGAAAACTTTGTTTGTTGTTGTAATGAATAGGCTCAAAAAGTACTGGACCGATTTCAAAAATTCTTTCACCATTTGAAACCTACATTATCCACGAGTAACATAGGCTAAATTTTGTTCTGGAATAAAATAGGGTTCCGTAAGATATCTTTGTTTTTCGGACACGAAGTGTAAAAAATCAACCAGAAAAGTTACTTATTTTGCGTACGCTGCCTAGACTATAAAAGATAGAACCATAAAATGTTCTAATTAATTGTAGATCTTGTAATTATTTACAAAAAAGTCCGCGACACGTTATACCTATCTATGTCGAGTGAGGCACAGTAACCATTTTTTTATTTGGATATTTCGAATTTTTTTGGACTACATTTAAACGCGTTTATTTTACTCATGCTTTAGATCCTTATCAAAATAAATTATTTCATCACTAAGTACAGTTTATGTAGATAATATTTCGACTTTGAATGATTAAAATTGGACGATCGGTTTTGAAATTATGGCGAAATCTATCTATACTATATATCTACACTAATATTATAAACTAAAACTTTGTTTGTTTGTTTGGTTGTAATGAATATGCTCAAAAAGTACTGGATCGATTACAAAAATTATTTCACCATTCGAAAGCTACATTATCCACAAGTAACATAGGCTACATTTTATTCTGAAAAAAAAATAGGGTTCCGTAAGATATTTGGGTTTTTCGGACACAAGGTGTAAAAAATCATCCAGAAAAGTTACTTATTTTGCGTACTAAGCTCCCGTTGTAAATTTTAGTTAACGCAGGCGAACCTGCGGGCAACAGCTAGTATAATATATAAACGTTGTGTGTGTAAAAAGGATTACTTAAAAATGAATACTTTTATTATCATACGTAGATAGCAGACGTACTACCTAGTGGAACGAGTCGCCCACGAAACATTATTCTTGTTTATCATATAACAAGGATATAAAGTTGTAATGCGTACACGCACGCACATCTTAATGGTCCTTCAAGCCGGATATGAACCAGCGTCCTGTGAAGCTTGAAATACTAGATTATTAAGATGCAAACTGCTAGCCACTACGCGATGTCGTACTTATTATAATAATATATTCGTGACTTGATAATATGCTTGCTTAGTGCAAAATAAATTTTCAGCTATTCATTCTATTTATTGATACGTGCTAAGTAACACTGATTAAGTACAAGTTCGCGTAATGATTATAAAAAGTAAATAAATAATTTACAATAGCTATTATCATTACTTAATATTGTATCTAATAAATTAATAGACTGATCATTTCAAGCACAGTGAAATATTTCAGTAAACTAACATCCAATTTTATGTTTTAGATAATTAAATTTTGAGTAAGCAGACTGTTTCATTATTTTGATATCAATAGCTGTTGTTCAGTTAAATTGATAGAAATGTTTATTTGAAATTTCATGTTTCAGAAATGTTCATTAATTCTATGAATTAATGAAAGATCAAATATTTACGTAGATTTTTTAAGTACGTTTTTAATTGACAGTACAATACAATTATGTTAATTATTCCATATTTCAAAACCTTGAACAACCATAACCTAATTATTCTATGTCAACTTCTCTACTACTGGGCAAGAGCTTCTCATTGTACCTACCTGCATCTCTGTCGACAGCTTAACTGTACAATTTATTATAATTTACTAAATATTAATATATTAAGCTGAATAGTTTGTTTGTTTGAAGGCACTAATGGCTCAGGAACCAATTTTTCGGATTGTAAATATTCTTTCAGTGTTAGATAGCCCATTTGTCATCCCGCTGAGATGCCATTGTAAATTTTAGCTAACGCAGAAGAAGATTCGGGCAACAGCTAGTAAATATACATAATGTAATTGTCGCTTGGTATGTCATCATAATGGACGGGCTGGTCACGCACTCAGAAGAACAGATGGCCGATGGGCCGTTAAGGTTCAAGAATGGAGGCTGCGTTTAGGTAGACGAAGTGTTGGTCGGCCATTAACCAGGTGGGAAGACGATCTCCGTGCAGGTCCGCATTGGATGCGAGTAGCAAGGGATCGGTCATCTTGGCGTTCATTGAGGGAAGCCTATGTTCAGCAGTGGACGGATAAAGGCTAATGATGATGATGATGTCATCACTATAAATCTTATAGCACCTCAAGAAGCTGCGACGGGCTGAAAACCAAGACTACTCGGAACTACTGTATCGGTCAGAGCCGCCTGATATAATAAGTTGTTTAAGATTAAAAAAGTATTTAGGTAAAGTAATATGGTAAAATAATGTTTTAAAGTTTCATTAGCGTTTCGTTCCACAAATCATAAAATGGAACCTTCATAAGATCACTATGCTGTCTGTCAGTCTGTTAAATCAAAACCTAGATAATTCCCATTAAAATAAAATCTTGAAAATTATTATATATTTTATCACGGTTTATTTAGTTTTTTACAAGCCCGACGTTTCGGATACTTTACAGCAACTATAGTCGCGGAAACAACATCTCGCAATGTAAGTAATTATTAAATAATAATATGAGTAATCTCAAAACAATCAATTAACAATTTATTGTAAGAACACATTGAAATACGTTAAATGAAACCTTGAGCGAGCAAGTCGGACTTACGTTTATCTGGCTTTTTGTAATTAATTAATTTATTCGTTAATAATTGAATGGAATAAATTAAAATACATTTAAAATATAAAATGTAAAATGTCGCTGATCTAAAACGTGCTCCTCAGTTGGCCTACTTATTATGTCAACAGATTTTGAATCTGCACTTAGCCGCTTAGTTGGCGAGAGTCAACAAACTTCCCTTTGGCATCAAACGAATCAAAGGCGGGGGCATTTATGAACATTTCTTAGTACATTTGCTTAAAACTTGCATGTTTCTTGTTTATATTTAGAAATTATGTTGTTCTTATTAAATGCAGGGGTCGAAATTGTTTGCAAAGATTGCGAGTTCGAATTTTGATTTCCTTAGGGTCTGTTTCACAATATACTATTAAAGTACCCTATAGCTATATGACACATAAATTAACTGACAAATAAATCTTCATATTAGTCTTGATTGGGTTTCACCATCATCTTCCCTGTAAATTTATTTGGCAAATCCCTATTTGGCACTTACTGGTTAGTAGGCTTGGCAACCTCGCATTTTATAGTTCCATTTTACGATTAATATGTTTTAGAAAAACATTCCATCTTGTAAATATACATGAAAATATGTTTTTATAATTTAATTGTATGTATCATACCATCTTTATACCTTTTATTTACATAGACATTGTATATGTCGTAGTATGATTTGATAAAACGTTTTTTTGCGAAAATACTAGGGATTTTGCAAAAACACGGATAATGTTATCCCTTAATTATTAAACGATCAAAACACAATTTAAATTATTTTGTATATTACTGTTACCGGAACGTCAAATTGTCAAATGTCGTGAAGCTGTCAACCGCGTATATATCTGTCAACTAATTTATCTGACAGATGAATTTGCTAATGGCCAGTTGATCCGACCTATAGTTTACAGGGAACTTTATTAGCCAAATATTGCTATTTGTCAATTGTGAAACAAAAACGTTGTAGTTATGTGGTAAATATGTTGCAAATAGCTTAATTGGAACTTTATTAGGACATTGTGAAACAGACCCTTATACTATCTAATTTTTATTATTTATATTTACATTTATATTTAAAATTCTATATTTAAAAAATTGCTTTTTGAACAGCGATTAAATTAAATCAATTTTTCAGCGAGCCCTCTAAGAACTGGCGAAAGACAAAAACTCTATTATATATTCCTATATTAGTGTAAGAATTTTTTTATGACATAGGTAAGTAGTTATGATGGTTACCTCTTCTGCACAAACTCATAAATAACAGTCTTTTATAATATTAGTAAAGATAAATGTAAATTTATTGGTCTGGAAAAACTTTTATATATATTTCTCTTAGATCAATAATATGTCTAGATAGAGTGTCGCGCGGAAAACACGTCCAAAAAAATAGCGTCCAACTGTTAGCCTCTAAATGCTTTCTCCGTGTTTAGTATCCGTCCCGTTGTCATAGAATAAGCATGAATTGTTACGCATTATTGTTTTTATTTATAATGAAGGTTTATGTTGAAGTGTAACGAGATTAAAAAGGATGATTATGGGAGAACTGTAGTAGCTGATGTCACTATTCACGAACACATGTTTGAAAATGTTGGCCAGTTTTTTTGTTTTGATTGAAAGGTGATACTCTATCTAGACATATTAATGATCTAAGATATTTCTATTGATCAATATAAAAGATTAAAAAAAAAAAAAATAGAAAACAAATTTTTGAAAATTATTTTTCTTAAATGTAAAAAAGAAGTAGCAGACCAAAGAGACTAATATCACGTCTAAGGAGATAAAACCATTGCCAAAATTACTTCAGGATTTAGGCAAATTAAGTCATAACTTAGCCCTCAGAAGAATTAAGGCCAAGCTATATAAACGAATAAACAGACTATCGACTAAACGCGATGGAAAATCAATATGAGAAAGTGTATTAGATTCTCCGCTACGAAATCTTCCATTTTACAAACGACCAACACCATCTTTTGTAGATCCTGTAAGCTCTATAATTCTTATACTGAAAGGGAGAGCCGCTCTGGAACTTTCCATTATCGTTTTAGGGTTCCGTCATCCTTAGAGCACCCGTCTGTCAGTCTGTTGAAACTATACCTATAAGGTACTTTCTATTGGAAATTCAATCAAATCATGAAAATTATTTTAATTTGTTTGTTAAGTTAAAGTGTTAAGTTAAGAAACTTTAATTAACCACGATAAATTTCATAAAAGGTGTTTCTATATAAATATAACATTAAACTATAATATATTATAAAGTAGAAGAGAGAACAAAATAATCGGACTGGAGATACGAACCAGGCTCTTTTCGATTCATAACTGACAAAATTTTCAACTTATCTATCATGACATATTACTTGACAGCGAAATTTTACGTCTGTATTCTAATAATATTGTAGCGGTTTATCATTGCCTAAAATACGGATAAAACTAAATTTTCTGAAAATGTATCCCAGCTAGATCAATTTATCGCCGTTTATTTATCGATATTATCATATACAAAATTTCATGAAAATTGTTGGAGCCGTTTCCGGGATTCAAATTTTATATAATAATATATTATATACAAGTATTGCTCGTTTCAAGGGACATATATAATTATTTATATCGTATACCACCGGATCGGGATTCGTTCGTATTTAAGATAGGGGTATAAGTAGGTTCTAGAAGACGATCCACAAACAATGGAGTGCTCACAGAACTGTTAACTTTACGCCGCAAGGCACAAGCTTCATATAATTTGATAGTAATGGTAAATAGCTCTTCATCATCTTCATTATCATCATCATCAGCGTTTATCCGTCTACTGCAGAACGCAGGCCTCAATGAACGCTAAGCTGAACGATTATTTATAAAAAATATCTTTTAACCACATAATAATTATTTGGAAGTCATGCAGTAAAACCTATAAAACACATTTACTTTTTGACAATGATCAACAATAGCTTATGATCTTTGTTTTAAAAATTTGTTCATTTATCTTTTTGAATTCTTTTGAATGTTTAAACATTTTGTTTGCATAAATGGAATAATCTCTGAAAAGATTAAGGCTCTTAATATGATGCTGATCATATAATGCCTCCATCATATTCGTATCACTTTTGAAAATGCATTAAATGTAGTATTAAATAATATCTTATCTCTCTTAACTTAGGCCAATGCTACTCAAAGTCTCAGTCAGTTCAGGTCCTGGCTTGTTTAATTTAGTCTAACTTAAGAGACTATAGCCGTTTGTGCTGAATCCGGAGCTTTTTATGTTCATTGTCTTGTAAGAGTGAATACAAGTGCAATTAGAGTGGACTTATTATCAAAAGTTCTTTGATTTGTGACTTTATTTAATTTAGTCTGTAAGATCTTAATCTAGAATCAAATAAGAAAGGAGGCTTTGAAACAAGGAATCGGAGTCAAAAGCAATTATCTCTCAATTTTTTTGTAACAATTCATTAGCTTTAAAAACTTAGCTTCACTTAACTTTGATTAAAAAAATACTAATTAAAGTTCAAAAAAGGTACAAAGCTGCTTTTTTGTATTTTCCTATTTGTATAAAAATATTTTGTACAAAGTATCTTTAATTATTCATCTCTAATTTTGCTTTCTTTTAATTATCTTTATCAATAGCTGAACCGATTCAAAACTCTTTTTTTAGTATATTTATTTCGTATCAAGTTGCTTATCGCCTTTGATAAATCAGTTTATCAATTAATACAATTTTCTGATATCTCCTGTTTCCTCCCAACTTTAGACCGCGCTGAACAAAGAGAACGTGTAATGATTAAATGGTGGCCCGTACACCCTTAATGCTCAGTCAAGCAAGTAGTTATTGACGTGTAAGATAAAGCCTTTTTGGGGAATTTCTCGTGTCCACAATGCCTCGGTCATATAGAAATAAGAATTCCTACTTTTTTGTGATATTGTAATCATTAGCCATCTTTATAATATTGTGCTACTGATTATAAGTTTCTGTATTACAAATCAAGCAAAGAGGTTCGCCTATACGTATATTTTAGAGAAATTCAGATACCCGACTTAATTTTTTTGTGTTACAGTTCAAAATTGGACTTTACCTTAAAAAGGTTTACAGTTGAATTTCTCTTTTAAAGCGTAAAGATTAGTCTGAGTGAGTTAAGACCACGACGTGTTGTGGTGTCGCAAGGAATGATTTGGTCGGATTGTATGGTTAGTCCAAGATCCCGTTGGCGTTAAATCTACATTTTATAAAATTTGAAAATCTAGCTGGCTAAAATTTGAAAATGGCTGCTGTATTGCGTAAAATGTATTCAATTTGGAGGTGAGGTTGATGTAGTGTATACGAGAACAGCTCAAGGTGGCTTTAAAATTCCCAACCGAAATTGTGATGCATTGTCGCGGTGCTCAACTGCAACTTTACGGAACATATCTCATACATTTTCTAGAAAATTCCACGAATTCTTTGAATGGTTTTATAATGGAAAATAAATTATAAATTTTGATAAAATTTTATATACACGACTGTGAAGTTATTTCGGGGGAAAATCTCTAACTCTAATCTCCAATGGCTGGAATAAGCTACTAACATTAAGGGACCACGAAGATGTACTTCATACATTGGCGATATGTCTTAAAGAGGAACAAGTTTGTAATTTCCTGCATCGAAGCTGTCTCTGTTTATGGGCATAAGTATAGAGTCGGCTTTTTGTTCATCATCATCATGATCATCCCCGCCATTATCATCATCAACATCATCATTATCAGTCTTTTTACGTTCAATGCTGAGCATATGTCTCCTTTCACGCCAAGGCGATCGATCTCTTGTCACTCTTGTCCAATACGGACCAACCGCTGCACGGAGATCGTCTTCTCACCATAATTCATCATTTTTCATTATCATTGTGTTTTATATCCCTACCTAAATATCTTACTGGTTAGTATGTAAGCTCCCGTTCGCACGAGCACTAAGAACGGCGACAATAAAACCCGATACTGTCTTGAGTTGTGAGTTTGGCATGCTAAATTCGATTTAACGTCAAATACCCAACGTCGAAAATGCAATGCTCGATAAAAAAGCGTTGCGCTTTAAAAACGCCTTCGTGTTAACAGATGCATGGGTGTCTACTGTCTATAATATGTCTTATTTAAGTGATTTTTTACCGCTCGGTAAAAAAGCGCCCATGCGTTGGGGGTCTAACGATATAGAGCATTTTGCTTGTTACGAATTTCCACATCGTGAATTTTACGTGACATGACGACACGTCACGCTTTGACGAGTTTATTTACTCAATTGATCGGCCCCTGATGGCTGCTATTGTCTGCCACTGATCAGGGATTGGTGCAATAACCGTTGCGTCACTGTGAAAAAGATGTGTCATTTAACAGAACATCGGTTGATGAACCCTTTATTTAAATTAAATATAATAATAATAATATCTATGGACGTTTTTACATCGGGTCAATCTAGTCCCGTGGTAAGTTGTTGAAGAGACTCGTGTAACGAGTACTAGATAGTGGAAATACTTTTATTTAACATTTTTTATATAAGTACTTATGCTTAGATTTTTATTATACAAGGTGATTTTTGGAAGAACAGACATAGTCAATGATAGTCAGGGAGGATAGGATCAAAGAAAATGATATTCACCAAAAAAAAAAACACATAAGTAAATGAAAATAATATAGAGTATAGACAAATGTAAGTAATTCATTGTTGGACTTAGAATATGGTCACCTTATTGTACCTGCACTTTGCGGGCTAAATTTAGGCAGACGGTAGTGGTAGATATGAAATAAAGACGTCGCTTGCACGAACGACGCTGGTGCAAACGGGGCCTTAGGTATGGCTCGCGCTGGAACGTTGGCGTATTTGATACATCGTATTTTACCTACGAGTATATAATTATACTGTGTCTACTTTAATTTAATAGGGATGTTGACCAATTTTTGTAATTGATTTTATTTGATAGGTATACTATATATGAACACGAAAAAAATACTTTTGTAAAGAAATATGTCCAATTTTAACAAAAAATTAAATAAAGAAAAATGGTTTTTAAAATCGCCCTTGAAACGCTCCAAGCGTCATAATGTCACACACCGCATTCAGAACTCGCGCTATGTTAGGTGAGTTTGTACTTAGCTCAATGTTCAGTGACGTCATCGCCTTATTGGCGTTTACAGTCACGTGATAATGCATGATAAATGACGCATTTTAAATTAATTTTCTAAATTTTAAGACAAATAAGTAGACTTTTTAAATGTTATTTTAGGTTTTCAAATACTGTATTTAATATGTAAAACATAACTTTACATGAATTTGTAACATGTGTCAACATCCCTATTGTGAAGGATAATTTTGAAAAAAAAATAATTAAGATCCCACTTGCGATACATTTTTGAAATGAGGATCGTTATCTCTATACGCTACTTGAATGTGTCCGTTCTTCAAGAAATCACACTGTATAATACACATATTTAATAAACATCTACAGACATACACAGAAATTTTTAGTTCCCAGGCAGGATTCCAACCTGCTACCTCCGATTTGAGCGACAACGCACTAACCGTTATGTCACAGAAGTCTTCATTCATAATTATATGCATTTCATATTGAAATTAAAAATATAAAATGTACGCTAGTTCTGCTAACGTAGTTTACCTTTATTGCAGGAATTTATACGTCTGATATTATATAATAATTCAACCGTAAACGTTCCAAAGACACATTCTCGATGTTGACATCAGACATGCGTATTATTGAGCTATAGTTCACTTGACTGACTTCTACAATCTACCAGTGCAGTTAAATCAATACGATATAAATCTAACCATGTGGGAGCGAGTCGAGCTAATTTCAAGAAAGGTATGTGACCGCTTTGTGTTTACACAAATCAAAACAACTTTTGCCCCATCTGTGAATTTTTTTTTTGAAGTGAAACTTCTTTAGAATCGTTGTGATTTCAAACCGGATGCAACGGAAAAAACGACAGGTAAGAGACACAAATACAAAAGAGCGAGAGAGCAAGTGTCGGTGTGTATATTGCACACTGTTTAATACTTGCTTGTATGTAATTTAACGTGTGTTTCACTTCTATCGTGTGTGAATTGCACACACACCTTTTTTATTTACAAGCGTTGCTATGCCACCAACTACATATTTAAAAGATTTATTTCCTAATGTTTACGCGCATCACATTCATTATAATGTGACTTAATATTCCTCCCGTGACCTCTTCCAAATATTACTGTGAAGTATTCGAAACGTCGGACTATAAAAAACTTAATAAGCCGCGATGTAATCCGTAAAAGTTGCTTCATTATAACACTTATAATATTATGTCTTATCCTTATCCTTATTCACTTAAATATTAAATAGCCACGTTACTTTAAAACGTTGTTTATATAAAGAGTATGATTTTACATAACTTATACTACTTAGCTAGTTTAATATAATTTTCTGTATTTATATAAATATAAATTTATTATTACAAATATACTAGCGGATCCGACACACTTCGTTATATTAAAAAGATTTGGTATGTAGCAGTTTCCTACCAATTTTATTTCAAATTCAAGAAATAAACTATCCTATCTTTTAAGTTGGAGAAAAGTACACATTTTAAAAGAAAAAACATAAAAATCGGTTCTCCCGGACAAACATCGTGACAATGGAATTATATATAATATTATTTTTTATAATAATAATAATATATAATATAAATTTCTATAATTTGCTTGATATCAAAACAAAATCCGTATTAATTAAGAAGAGAGTTCAGAACGTGCAACACGTTTGAGATTAGTGCGCGTGTTGCCAGGGTGTTGGTTGAATTCGAAGGAAGCTCTAAATGCCGCGAAGAAACACGACTATCCGGGGCCTTCACATCAATTTGTCGACCTTGGGCTTAGTGTACACTGAGCTTGAGTTCTGCAAGTACGCGGTGTTTCGCCTCGAAAGTACCGGCGTTTGGTGCTTTGCATAAATTATAACATGATTTTAAAAAGAAAGGCAAGCAGACATTTGGATGGTAAGTAATTACCAAAACTCCAAGGCACTCGATGACGATTGATCTTTTTTGACGTGACATCTAATAACTCGATATTACGGGCAGCATGCACGAAAAAGATGACGTCATGTAGCGTTCCACCAGCGAGAGCGCGGAACAAACGAGAGAGAGCCATGATCGGCTCGAGCGATCGGCTCAGTTCGGTTCGTGCTGCATGTAATGTGTGACGTTATCACGTCAAACTACTGTCCGTAAACCGACTTTACAGGCCACGGTCTCTACCTTGGAATCAGGCGAGGAGTGTAATGGGCCATAGTTCACCGATACGCTAGTCCAATGCGGGTTAGTGAACTTCACATACATTCAAATATTTTCATTTTTCAATCTCATCGGGTGAAGACTATGGAGTCATGCTTTTAATGAACTGTGATGACTATGGCGTCATGCTTTTTGAATGTATTTTGTATTAACTATTTCTTAGTAATTACTGAATATTTATGTTTAATCTTCTAATGGATAACGAATGGAAAAACTGTTTATAACATAGCTTTATTTTATGTATTACATATTATTATAATCTTGAACTAAAATGAACTGTTTTGTACAAAGCTTAGCAAATTTCTACATTAATTATCTCGAATTCTATATATGTCAATTTTATAAAAATACAATTTAAATTATAAGAACAATACTCTTCTTAGTGGCTAATAACGGAAAAGTTCTTATTTGTGATTCTTAACATCAGGCATGCAAGTTTCTTCACAATGTTTTCCTCACCGGTGAGCGAACGATTGTCTTGGGTTTTAGGGTGCACTTAGAAATGTAGAGAAACCCATATCAAAAGGTACACACGGGGGGTCAGGATCAAACCCGGAACCTTTCGCATAAGAGACCGAGTTCATCCAACAACCGAGTCGCTCTATATCAATGGTACATCGCTAATTATATCAAGCCTGATGTATCCCAGCCCCAAAGGCTATGTTGGCCCCACGCCAGCTCATGCAACCCATATTAGCAAGCTATGTATTAACAGTAGCTCACATAGTATAATAATCTCTCCGGACAATTTTTCTTCTAAATTCATGAGCTCCTATTAAGTTGCGTTCTGTGTAGTTTAATAATCTACGTCAACGTTCGAGAATTTTATAGTTAAAATTGTACTTTACAATTGGCAAGGAAAAACGACTTGGTGTAAAAATCCTTGTATAAAATAAAAGTATCAAAACATAAATATTCGATACACTTTCGAAAAGAGTATTTGAAGTATAATAAATTTTAAATCCTTAGAGATATTAGATAATATTATGTTTGTTACGCTTTCACGCGAAAACCGATCATCATAAAACTTTGTACACAATATTATATTCTAGGAGGTACTATAAGTAACATAGGATAAATTAAAAAAAATGGATTTTTTTGTTAACGCGTGTGAAACCGCGGGCAACGGCTAGTATGTCATTAAAAGCTACTTTTGTGGCTATGATATCGCATAGCTCCATGAAACCTCAATTTTGATAATTGTGAATATGCGCAGTATTTTTGAACGTGCTTCTGTCACCAACTTTGTAACCCCGGAAAAGTTATGCATTCTTTTTTAAAAATGACTATGATAATTATTCTTAAACATTTTCGTTCATATTCGAATTTTTGTTAACGAAATGAGAAAAATATTTAATTCCGTCTGCTGGTAATGCTTTTTCAAAATTATGCGCTCCCATTGTGTTTGGAACAAGGGGACAAACGAGTGCGGTATGCAAATTTCGTATTAGTTCTCATATTATAACCCATCTGCACTTGGAATTAATATTTTGAGCTGGTTAAATGAAGTTGCAAGTCGCGATACAATCCTCAATCCTGAATCGCGCTATCGGATTTATTACAACTTGCCACTATAAATACAACAGCTAATTAATAAAAAAAACAACAAAAGAGGTTAACAAGACGGTGTATTTTACGTGAGCCGTCTGCTCACTTACTGTTAATCGGAACTGATGTGAGCTTCGGACAGAGTTAAGAGCCATCTTTGCGTTCATTGAAAGGCTAAATGAGAAAAAAAAATATTTCGATGATGACTTTTGTTTATGAAATGATGATGCATCAGCATCAGATTTTATCCGTCCACTCCTGAACATAAACCTCTCTCAGTAATCTCTCTCTCAATAGTCCGCAGATTGATTGATAATAAAGATCAGCCGTCTTTAAGTTCATTAAATGAGGTCTATTTTGATAATGATGATTTTCATTTAGACGTCGATGCTAAGCATAAGTACTAACGACCATAGTAACTTTTTACAGCCTTATGAAGTTATGTCAAAGTAAGTTTAGTAACTTTGCTAGTCGGTGTTGGATGCTAGTGGCAAGGGATCGATCCTCTTGGTGTTCATTGAGGGAGACTTGAGTTCAGCAGTAAACGAACAGAGAAGAATAAATGATGATGATAATGAAGTTAGAAGGATAACAAAAAACAATTGCCTACACCCGTTGCCTGTCCATCAAGCGTGGTTTTAAGAGCCTTTCATATAAATTGTTGATTACCTTAAGCCTTTATCTTACGGTTAAAATAACAAAAACCAAGCAATTTAGGAAGCGCAAAATTTCAAAATTTTGTTAAGAGGATCGTAATAAATACGTCCAGCTAGAATTTCTCAAAGCAATATTTCTTCAAAGGCGACGTGTTAATTTCGGCGTTAGAAAGTATCGTCTTTCGTAATTGCCGTCGGCTTTTGATATCTTTGTAAATCGCATCAAAACTGTTTTAACTTTAGGAATTGGCAGCGTTCGGTGTATACTACCTATTCAGCCTGTTCTGTTTACCTACAGTGGCATTTTTTCTCCGTCTTCTTTAGCTCCGTGAGGATTTACATCTCGGATAAGCGGCACTGAATAAAAGGATACCAATTAGATTCGTAGAGACACATACACATGTATCAAATCCATATTATACTGTGTTAATTCTTGAACCAATATTATAAGTTCTATCTGAAATGTCCGATAGACAATCCTTAGAATACCATAAAGTCCATAAAATATTGTTCTAATATATTTCTTTAATTGATGTTTTTGCATTTTATCTTTCACTTAGGTTATCAACTAAAGTAATCACTATTAATACAGCTAAAATGACAAAAAGGAGATTATTTTACTTCTGGTCTTACTTTCTTTTACTTTTGGTCTTACTTTCTTTTACTTTTGGTCTTACTTTCTTTTGAATACGTATTTATTTCACTCAATTTCCCAAGTACGTTGGATGTTTTGAACCCGATCGCATATTTATATCTTAATAACCGTCACCGACATTGCTTCACGCACAATTGGTTTTAGGGTCAACACAAGTTATAAGCTGGGAAGGGAATAAATTTTCTTTTTTTCCTTGTAACTCCTAATAGCATTAGTCTTGGCATTTTACTTTTATATATTTACATGTGTTATATAATATGTTTTACTACTATTGCCAAATAATAGTTTACATGCAGTGGCTAAGAAATGAATACTCCACGAACTAAAATTAAAGCTGATCTGATAAAACATTTCTTTAATTAATAATGAACTTATGAAGACTAAAAAAAAATCACATAATATAAATTGGAATAATTAATTTATTTATTTTATTTATTTCGGAGTTTACTTAAGTGCTTAGTAATAAATGATTAAAATAATTCAAAGGTTAAAAATAAAATGAAACGGTAAAGGTGGTAAGAAATTGAATAAAATTCTGCGAACTACCTTATATCCAATTAGTGGAAAATGGCAGAGAAGGCATCCAAAAATCTTTTTACTGTGGTTGAATCGCAAAAACTACTTTACCCGCCTTTCGTTCTGAAAAATAGACAGGATAGATAGCCTACTGGTCTTTTCCTCCTGGAGATATTGATGATAGTAGCATGAGACGGGCATACAAAGCGCATTACTCAATCGCAAAGTACTTTTGTTATATTATAATTTATAATATGTGCTCAACTCACTAACCGAAGTAAGTTTCTAAGAACTTATGTCACGAGAACAGAAACGAGTTCTGGAAATTCATATTATACATAGTAGTATAAGCCCTTCATTAAATATGATATGAATGATATTCATAAAGATGACTCAAGTCTCCTCCCATCAGATGAGCTATCTTCGTTAGTGAGTTTCTCTATCTTTATCTTACTATTATCTTGAGTCCCTTTATATTCGTGGTGTCGAGGGATTTGGCAAATCGGTATCATCAACTGCTGTTTTTTATTGGGATTTTTTGAAGCTATAATGAGACAAACGAGCAGACGAAACGCCCATAGATATTCGCGCACACCAAAACTCTAAACGTCTATTAGATTGTGTTCGCTTTTGATTTTGTAATCGCTTTGGTGGCGTCACTCGCGTGTTTGCCATGCTCCATCTGTGTTTATAAATCTGTGCAATCGATAGATAATTCTTGGTGCTGTTCTCTTGAAAGTTACTTTTTTTGTCATGTAAAACCGCGAACATCAAATTTTCCACACAAATAACACAACCCTTGACAGTAAAATGAACATAAAATTTATGTGAAACCGATAGGCATTGTATAATTGATTTCCTCGATAATGGTTGGTCGAGGAAGGTCCGGGCGCAGGCGTAAAGTCGTTTATGACGAAGTTAATATAGGTATTAAACATTTTATTATATCGGGAATATAATTGACCAATTCAAAAGTTATTTGGATTTATGATTGGTATTAATTTGTGGATTTTTTATACACAATAATCTCCAAAGAGGTGGGAAGATAACATGCAGGAGCCGCATGGGTTCTATATTATGTCTATCTATTTCTATGTTCTATGTCTAGCAAATATAAAACGAAATCTTTAGAGTTTTTTTTCGCCTTTACTTTCCATGAAATTTGGCAAGTGTAATATTTTGAAAATTGCAACTTGCGATGTGATTTTTTTTGGACAAACGCTCCCTCACCTGTAAGTTACTTCTGTCCCCCTAGACAAGTGGTAAACGTTCCAAATCTATTCGGTTGCGATAAACGCTAACGCCTCAGTATTGTTGCAATATAATTGAAGAACGCTCATTCAGAGACAAAGCTTGTATGTAAAAACGTATGTACTTCGTTCATTAGGATTATTTCTATTACTAGGTGCACCCCGCGGTTTCACCCGCGTAATTCTCTTTACCGTGGAAGTGCGGGGATAAATTATAACCCATGTGCTATTCTGATGTATAAAGTATATTATTGTAAAGTTTCATTAAAATCCATTCAGTAGTTTTACGATAAAAATGTCATTCTCATACAAATAAGTATTCTAACATAATATTTTATTAGTTTAGCATTTGTGCCACTTATCTAGTAGTCCATTGAAAAGTTACATTTGGGGTTGCGTTTTTTAGAGGACGCTATTTTATTTTTTTGATGTGTAGTGGAGGTTAGTGTAAAGGTAAAACCAAGTTTGTGGGGTCGCCACCCTTGTCCCACGGCCGCCATCTTGAAAATAAGGGTTGAAATGGTTTTTACGATATATCTCTTAAAATAATTATCTGATAAAAAAAATGTAGATATTTTTGTTCCAAATTAAAATCTCTACAACTTTGGTCCAGTAACTTTTTGTCGTAGAACTATAAATAAAAAAGTTATAAGCGTAAATGTTCGATTAATGTCACAGCACGGTCTAGTAAAGATTTTACACTTTTTGCCTTTGAAGTACTTATTTTCACTTAACTTTTTCATTTATAGTTCTATAAAAAATGTTACAGAACCAAAGTTGTAGATAATTTAATTTGCCAAAAAAATGTTTACAATTTTTTTTATCAGGTAAATATATTAAGAGATATATTGTAAAAACAATTTCAATTCAAGATGGCGGCCGTGGGACAAGGGTGGCAACCCCACAAACTTGGTTTTAGCTTTACCCTGACCCCACCTACACATAAAAAAAATAAAATTGCGTTCTCTAAAAAACGCAAGGTTAGGCCTAAAAAATTTAACATTTCAATGGACTATAGGGGGCCAGTACGGACAAGATAAATGGCGCGTGTGGCTAAATTTAGAGCAGTGATCGAAGCTTGTTATAGTATCAAATCTACACAACTTGTATAAATAAACTAGATTAAGAACTTTGAAGACATTATCCGGCTAGTAATATTGAAAGTTTCGAGTTTGTTGTGCGTTCAAACTTTTAATGGGATTTCCCGTTTAACATATTTAAGGACCGCAGTAATTAAGTTTGAAACTTAAAAGGTTATAATTATAATGTAGTAAATACGCAGTCTTCTAAAGCGAGTGGAGTGCTTGGTAGTTATAACAAATGTATTTTTATCTGAATGTTTTATTTATAGCTGTGTAAGCCTGCATAGGATCTCGTGAGTAAGTATAACAGCTGCGTGGATTCACTCTTTCGGGTTAAGCCGTCTTTACATATCGAGTAAGTGCCTCAGCAAGCACGCTAAGCAGTTGGTCCCGACTGTCATTTGTGTATCTGTACAGTAGTTGAGGGTCGTCAGGAGGCCAAAAAGCAGTACAGGTATTGGGTTCCACAACCTAGTAACTAATAATAATAATATCTATGAACGATATCACACCACGTCAGTCAGCGTGGTAAGTCTCCGAAGAACTTGTGTTACGGGTACCAGACAACGGACGGACAGAACGGAACGGAACGAATACATAATTATTATATTTAATACTTTTTATATTAATACATATTATATTTAAGATTTTTATTATATATTTAATACTCGTCCATGACCTTTTTTTGTTGCCTGGCGAGATTCGAACCCGCTACCTCCGGACTTAAGCGCCAACGCGCTAACCACTGAGCCACTGCGTCTGTAAATGGTACTCTGTGGTGTTCAGATAGGCAGTCGTTCCATAGCCAGAAGGATAAGTTGTCCTAGTCTGCATCTTCGGAGTGTAGTTAAGACTTACCTTTACTTTACCTTTTACTAAGATTTGCTTTTTTTACTCCAAGTGGTAGACTACAAACGATATAAGACATACGACCGATAGCTGGTAGATTAATATAGATGTGTAGAGCAGACAAATGTAGGTATGTAGGTAGGTATATGTACGTCTGAATATAGGAAAAGCGATCTTCGTATAACCTAGTAAGATGCAAGTGGCAGCGGACGACGACGTTCATTAATAGAGGCTTATACCTAACAGTTTGATAATATAGTGAAGGGCCCCAAAGGGAGATCTCCGACCGAGTGAGATAGTAGTGCTCGCGCAGGCCGAAGCCTACTACCGACCGGGCGCTGGAATTTTGATAGCGCGATTCAGAATTGTGGCGCTGTGATTGGTCCGCTTCAAGGGGATAGTAAAATTAATGGACGTTAATTCTGGTGTTACTTAACAAATCTTTACATCAAAGTCCGAAAAACAAAAATGATAAAATTCATATGTAACACAACATAATATCGCACTAAGGTAAGCTTAAAGCGTTCTGATTCCATCAACCGCGACTCAGCGTCGCAACCCTGGCAGTGCCATACAGCTTCATAAGCTGGTCAGGCTCCAATGACGCACACATCGCATTTTCTATAATATACAAATGCCTATAAAGTGGTGCGGTACTGCTAGGATCGCGACCTCCTGGTTGCGGCTGCAGGGTTGTGGCCGCTAGCATCGAAGTACATAATTAAATAATTATGACTACAGTTTTTCATTAGTTTGGTCCGAAGAATGTATATTATTTTATATAACAAATTATTCTATTTTAACATTGCAGCGTAGAAATTGCTACTTTATAACGCGAGAAATATCATCCCTTGGGACAGGATGCATATGAAGACGACAGATGCTCCAAGCTTATCTCCATAGCTTAGCTAGTATGATTCAACACTATTCAGTAACACATACGTTTTTAATTTAGAAATATCAATCAGTGCGCTATTGTCTCTCGTCGATTCTAATCTTCATGGGAGTTTTAATCAGCATGCAAATGATCCAGAGGGAAACTTTCAATCACTCACTTTTCACGCACTGAATTAAAAACCGATAGTTTTTTTTTTCATTTTTGCCAGATATATTATAGCATTTATCGCACGTCCTGATTATTTATAATTTAAAGATCAGAGATATAACGAAAAGAAATTATTAGTTTTAGATTTCAAAAAAGTAGCACGTCTACCAGATTGCCTGGTTTTTATAGCATAGGAGGGCAAACGAACAGCCGAAGCCTTGCGACTATTGATGCCCATTAACATCCACACAACCAAAGGTTATGCAGACGCGTTGCCCTCCTTATCCCCCCAATGGGCCACCGGTAACTCACAAACCGCACGAATCGCGACAGCATAACTGCCACTTTACGCCGGTATTATGTGAACGAGAGGTACCACCCCGGTTGTGCCGGTCCAATTTGGCTGCCAAGCAGCATGGCACTACCTCTTAACAAAGCCTGTCAAATATTAAAAAAGTATAACAATTTAAGTAAGAAGAAAGAAAATTGTTTTGCGAAAAATATAAAGCTCATACATAGAATAAGTATATCTTAAATATTCCAATTATTTTAATACATCATTAAACACTCCCGTAATTACTATTGTTAAGTCAGCCATTTTATTTTTACAAATTAATTTGAGTTACGTGCTCAATAGGGACTAAGAGTCTGAAGAATTCTGTAATGAACGTCCACTTTGCTTGGAAACAATAAGGATTTCAATATTTTTTTAATTGATATTTTTAACACAGCAATATAATCATCAGATTATAATGCAAATCCGGCCAAAACGAAGATACAAAAATTTTGTTAATTCAAATTCCAGCTTTTTCTTCAAATACTAATCCTACTAATATTACAAACGCGAAAGTTTGTAAGTATAGATGGATGGATGTTTGTTACTCTTTCACGTCATCATCATCATCGTCACTGACACATGCCTGACGTTTTGGATACTTTACAGCATGCATAGTCTCGGAAGGAACATTTCCAAAATTAATTCAGTTACCTACTTGTTGTTCAGGCTGGCATCCGCAACTCGACGCTTATGTGCCTATTTTGCGTGCTGTCCCTACTGGCAGTTAAGCTCCCGCAAGAATACTCTAGCAGTCTCTTGACATCAGCGCAGATCTCCGTGAGCGTTCTTGGGCATCCGAGATGGGCAGCCTGGATAAATAGTGTAATTGGCACCACGACTCCACCATCTTACATCTTAGGGTAAGTAACGCATAAATGAATTGCCTTTGGTCAGCCCAAATAAACTTGTTTAGAACCATCGACGACACTAACCATTAACATTTGGGCTGCACAACTATCAGTCTAACGATCCATTTAATTTATATTTATGCGATTGGTAAATTTTCAGTCGTCTTGGAGTTCATGGAGGGAGACCTTTATTCAGCAGTGGACGGGTAAAGAATGATGATCATGATGATATTAAGATTTATTAAATTACAAAGTCGTACATTATGCTTAAGTAATGCAAATCAGCTGTCTTGGCGTTCATTAGAAGAGGCCTATGTTCAAGAGTGAAAAGGCATAATGAATGCAAAACTAACATTGGTTACCTCACATAATATAATAGACTCTACACAACCAAATCGTTATTCCAAAATGTACCTTATCACCTAACTGCACGGTCGATCTTCCAACGCGTTTCCCAAATGTGTGTTAAGACGACAAAGGAACACGTGCCTCGCTGAATATATATTATTGTTGTCACTTCCTTGTCATATTTACCGGGACGTGGTGGGATATAATGGGAACGTGGGACATACAAATATGGGTGACTTGCGTATTGGATTATTGTGCTGTGGGACTGGAGTGAAATAATGGTATCACCGACCACAAAGCCCATAGACGCCTTATAACAGGAGAACGGCTTCTGACGACACATCTGACTTATAGTTCCGATGTCAAAAGCAAACAAAGTACCAAAACTATCGTGTCGTCTGATTCTTTCCCGTTGCGAAATATATCCATTTCTTTTTAACGTTCCGTGATTGGTAATGTATGACCTTGAATTAGCTAATCATAGCATCGCAACCCCTTTCGTCTCGCCTCAGCTAGTTGCCAGAATGCATTTAATACGAAAAATCAAACATTAGGAATCTATGGGTTGTGTGGTCGATGAATGGTATATAAGAATAGGTTAGTGGTATATAAGAATGTGCACTTACAAAATTACTATTACAAAAAAAAACCTTTTTTTGTGTAGTACAAAGTTGCATGATGAACAGTTTAGCAGTTTTCACGTGAAAGCGTGAAAAAAAGAAAATCTTTTTTTTTGTAACCTATGTTACTTTTAGTACCTCTAAGAATATGTGTACAAAGTTTCATGATGATTGGTCGTGTAGTTTTCACGTGAAAGCGTAACAAACATTCCTACATTCACATTTGTAATATTAGTATAGATTAAGGTTTAAGGATGTAGGTATTCATAGCCATTCGGCAATGGCTTCCAGCTGTGAAACAGAGATGTCCCAGAAGGAGGCCGCCGACGCGGCCGCCTCCTGTAGGCAACGAACAGGGGGTGCTTTGGCGCTACTTAATGCGCTTCCAATAACGCCCCTGTGCTCGTGTCGGGCTCGGAATGGGTACCCAGGCTCAGCTAGACACGGTTGGGGACTAATTAGTAGCGTCGGGCAGTCCTCCCTATATCTGATGAATCTGGCCTTGCCGGGGCCAGTCTGTCACTGAGGTGATCCTATTGCCTGCGGATCCTGGGCTCTCACAAAGAGGCTGAAGACGCTTGCAGCGGTATTTTAGGCTTTTCTTACCCTTGAATACCCTAAATTGATATGAATTGAAACATGAGTCTTCAATCAATTTTATCATCATCATCAGCCTACGGCAGTTTACTGCTGGACATAGGCGACTCCCAACGCGCCAATATTATATTATTCCATAAATATTAAGCAGTACATACGATGCCTTGCTATCCGCAACTAACATTTTTTTAGAAATCATAATATAATCTGAAAATGAAAAACTGCTGTAACGAAAAAAGTCCAGCCAGCTAGTAAATTTGCTCTGATGTAACCTCACATCAGATTGTCCAAGGGGAACAAATTTAATGTGTTTGTCGAAAAACTGGTACGGAAATATTTCCCATCTTTTCCGTTATGCAAACACTTTAGCACGGCGTGTGTAAATCATATTCTTTTATCTAAATGGCTATTTTCTCCGAGCAACAGTCGAACTGTACACCAATATTTTGTGCGAGGCTAACGAATAAATTATGTTTGTGTTAACAATTTATTGTATACTTCTTCATCATCATCATCACCAGCCTTTATTCGTTCACTGCTAAACAAAACCTTTTTTCTTTTACGCCCGGAAATGCGCTGAGACATCCCGCTGGGGAGTGGGTCTCCCCAGGCACATGTGAGACTTGCTGCGCCCGAAAGATGGTTAGTGGACGCAGCTCTACCTATTAAAACCCGGCAAGTGCCACCAATGCCGCCTTTGGTGAGGTGCCCCGGATCTGCTAGCAACAGGGTACCTTGACGGCTAGTCAGCCCTCAGGGGACAGACACCACCTTCACAGAGGGGTTGTCCCGCCCCACAGAACAACCCCTTCCAACGTCGGGGCAGTACAATGAGGTGAGGTTCCCGCCCTCACCCCTTGCCCCCTGCTCTTTTGCCCCCTCTTCTTGTAACAGTACGGAGATCGTCTTCCCACTTATATAATTTATAGTATAGTTATTAGAACAGGTAAAGCCAGCGATGGTCTGCTGGGTATCTGTTCTCGGCCTCTCAGTGCTACGAAACTGCATATTTTAACATTTACATATTATTAATTTTATTCATCGTATTTAATTATTGTAATTAATATTAATAAAACTATTAAAAACGGGATATTTACCATTTTTTTATCTTTATCTCGCGGAGCTCAATATTTCGACATTTTCTATGAATATCTCGTGTGTAGTGCCCTGACATATATGTATTAGTATATAAGATATATTGTATTGTGTGATTTAATAAAGAGTATTATACCGGCACCCGAACCATACACACGCCAACGTCCTCTCGCACGTCCTCACATGGCGACCCTGCCAGTGCTGCCTCGCGGCAGCGCTGAGCCGTTGGAGAATAAATAATTAATAATATAATTAAAATATATGAAATAATAAAACTATAGAAAATTAAAATATGAACATAATATATAATCAAACTATACTTAAATAAGAAAATAACATAACAATGACAAATGACGAACAATCAAGATTTTTAATTAACTGAAGAAATTACAAGAAGAAATACAAAAAAAAATTATTTTAATCAAATTGAAGAAAGAAGATTAAAAAAAATTGTTAAATTAAAAGAAGTGAGAAGAAAAAAAAATAATAATAAAGAGATGCAGAGAAAAAAATGGTATCCAGAGGAAAGGCGCCGGGAGTTATTGGTGTCTGAGGAATCCAAAGGAAAGCTGCCGGGAGATGTTACTGTCCTAGGGATCTAAAGGAATGGTGCCGGGAGAGGTCCGAGAAAAGTAAGCTGTCCATCGTGAGAAATTCGTCCATCCATTATCATCTTAAGTCGATCAAATACTATAGAGGTATATTTTTTTTTATATAAATAGATATCTTAATGGTTCACTAAATAAGTTTTGTACAAATAAATAAATTTAAAGAAGGCTTTATCTAAAATGTTAGATATTATCATTTGTTATTAGAGTATTTCTATAAAAATGTCATTAATATCAACATTTTGTCAGTTTATATTCATATTGTAATGATATAAATCTCAAAACATTATTATTGCAACGTAGTACATTATTGTCTTGAATACTTGCTAGACATTGATATAAAATAATATAGATATTTTTTTTTTCTCGTGTTATTAATTAAATAGAAAATAATGGAATTAATTGAATAAATAAGAATTAATTAATCATGATATAGACAAATAGATTAAGGTTCAACTTAGCACTTATAATTTTCATAGTTTTCTTGATTTAGAAAATTGCTTAGACTAATTACGTATTTAACCGGACTGACATGAAAATGGAAAGTAGATATGATTAAAAAAGAGTTGGCTAGATTTATGAATAATGTGGCTGCAAACGCATTATTACGATAAATGAAGAGGGTTAGGAATAAAAGTAGGAAACAATGAATTGACAAAAATATACATTCTTAAATAACACTTCCTTCGATGCACGGACTGATCACCCGCCCGTCGATTGGAAATGCTAAGAATCGTATTAAATTAAAAGAGACGAGTTTTTAGAAGATTTTTTTTATGACGTATAGTCCACATACTTGATCATGTCAAACGCGAGACGTTTTCGTGAGAGTTTTGAGGATTATTTTGAGAATAAATAGAAAGGTATAAAAAAGAAATAAAAGAGGAGACATTGATAGAAATGTTGATAGAGTATAGTACAAGACATTTAAATTGTCTGAAATTGTGTGTTAAATCCTTCCATTCGATCATGGTGTGAACGAACTTTCCTCCGTGAGATATGTTGGAGTCTAAAGAGACTTAAATGATGACCACAAGTTATGTAGAAAGAAAGTATATTATGTTAAAAGAGACTATAATAATGTAAAAGAAAATATACGAAGAATAAATAAATAAAATGTAAAGTGAATACAAGAGTAAGAAAATGAAAGAATAAATGAGTTAGTGTAGCCTGTATAGGTTGAGAAATAAAATAAAGGAATAAAAAGTAAAGATATAAAGTTAGGGTTATAATATGTGATACCCAACGAAAAGATATGATAGGAAAATAGGTGTTTACGGAGAATAAACAGAGTATTAAGGAGAAATATTATGACGATACTGATGATGAATTAAAGTAGGAGTCTAGTAAGAAGAGAAGGAAATAAATAAGAATATGTGTACGTAGATAATAAATATATAAATGACTATGTAAAAATAACGTGAAAGTTATAGAAAATGACTATGTAAAAGTGATTGATACAAATTATGATGATGAATGTTATAAGTGAGTTGTAATATCAGTTAGTAACGAGAACCTTAAATAGCTAAGTTATTTGAAACATTGTTATTACTTATCGTTGGCCCGATGTATTTGATCGTTACCTTTTATGCAGCATGGAATTAATAAACAAACTCTGTCATCTCAATACGACCCCACAAGAAGTTAGCATACTACCTATAATATAAGTTATGAATTAAAATGTCCTGATCTATAATTATTTGTAATATTATCGAATGTTAAAATTATTATTATCATTTGTCATTGTTATTGTTGTGCTATTGTTATTATAAAAATGTGTTATCAAAACATTAGAAATTAATACTTATTGTAACAAAAAAAAAACTATAAAATATATTTAAGTTTTTTTTAATTTTAGGAAGGGAAATGTAGTGCCCTGACATATATGTATTAGTATATAAGATATATTGTATTGTGTGATTTAATAAAGAGTATTATACCGGCACCCGAACCATACACACGCCAACGTCCTCTCGCACGTCCTCACACGTGAACAAGACGTCATTTGTAGGCAATGTCGAAATATCGAGCTCAGCGAGATAAAGATAAAAAAACATGGTAAATATCCCGTTTAAAATAATTTTAACAATGAAAATAACCACGCTAATTTAAAATTTCAAAATATTTATATTTTAAAAGATTTCGAAATTATATATCGAGAAATATATTATATCAAAATTAGGAAAAGAACCAGCAAAATCAAACTTTTCTAAAAATAAACGATCGTCTTAAACCTGTCTATTATCACATTAAATCGAAATAAAGAATCCGATATTTATTGTACACGTAAGTCCAAATAATAACTCATCACTATCCTTTCTCGCTTCGTTCAATTTGGTGGAATTGCCAAGATTGGCCAGGATTGGGCAGAATCGAGCAGAATTTATCGCTGAAAATAGAAGCACAAAATTGGAGAATCGCATACCTGACATAAAGATTCTTGTCAATGCGCCTTTATCCCTTGTAAATACAATGATTATTGATAATAATGACAATCAACTTAAGGTCTTTGTTTCGGACCTTTACATGTCAATAACACGGCTAATTACTGAATAGATAAAGAAAGAATAAGTACAATTTGAAACACGGAAAAGAAATTCGTCTTCAAATAATATTATGACCAGTAGTGATATGAAAATATTATAATCAATGTGAAAGACGACGGTTATCCGTACTTAATATTATAAATGTGAAAGTAGGGATGTTTGTTACGCTTTCACGTGAAAACTACTCGACCGATCATCATGAAACTTTGTACACATATTCTCGAAGATACTAGAAGTAACAATATTGAATATTGAAAAAAAAAGTTATTTATTTTTGCTAACGCGGGTGAAGCTGCGGGCAATAGCTAGTAAAGGATAAATTAAAACATCGAATCAATATCAACTTTAAATAGAATCGCATGAAGGCAAAGCTTTTGACTAAGAGAAGATTAAATAAAATTGGACCACTTGACCAAACAAAAGACGACCAGAAAAAACAGTCGAATTTAAAACCTCATTTCTATGTCTGAATAGAAACATTTCATCAAACTATCACCGTCCAATGCTGGACGTATGTATATATGAACATCAAGACGGTCAACCCTGTTCATCCCCACCACTAAGATTCCACCCCAACCGCCCTAAGCCTTCAACTCAATCTCCAAATATTTTTATTCCTTTACCATTATATAAAAGCCGCATAGTCTCAAGAAATGCTCAGAAAATTTCACAATTTTAGTATTATTGGATAGGATATCCCGATAGTATTTATATTGTCATAAGACAAACATCGTTAGATTTGCGAGACGAAAACTACACGCGTAAAAGATCTAATTCCGGGGCGAATGAAAGAGTTATATAATGCTTGGTTAGCCACGACCGGCGCAGGCTATAGGCTAAGGGGTGATCACGTTTTTTATCGTTATTTTTGTTATAATTATAATTAACCAAAAAATAACATGAATTATACCAATATAATCTAATGAAACAGGGAATAATAAGTAAAAATAGTATCCCTTAAATTTATTGAATAAAATTCAGACCATGAAATTATCCTTGAACAAATAATTATTGACACATTTAATGTATATTTAAAGGATACATTGTATATTATTGTGCTGTATATTTAAGCATTTCTATTTTGTCAAACAATTCAAAAAAAGAAAAAAGAAAATACTACAATATATTATACACCAAATTTATTGGGACAGCAACATTTACGTTTAAAAGAGACACTTAAATTTGATATAACAATACACAGTCATATTTATCAACTGAATAGTTTACTACTTTTAGATCGGCTAACTATCCCAAAATTCTGGAGTATATTCAAATCTCTAATAAAATTTTTAACTTAAACTTTTCTTAAATTTCTACAAAGTTTAAGTTAATCATTGTTACGTAAATGTGCATGTTAAACTACTTTGCTATCAGACAAGTTTCTGTCCCATAAAATAAGTATGCAATAACACAGCGGGCGCTTAAACTATACAGGATTTAGGTTCGAGATAGGCGGCTTTAGTAAATTCTTTTAGGCCTTGAAATTTGCATTCAGAGCGGGTGCCGTATGAAATAACTAAATATCTTATCTGCGCCCGTGCCAGATGCTGGTACAATTCGGGGAAGTCCGTTTGGCGTGAACATGTAATTAAGTCACTCGGAAACTTTAAAACTTGGTCCTGCAAGATAACAAGTATTATAAGTAGCAGGATGCAGCTCAAGCTGTATTTTGGAAAGAGAAACAGCACAAGAAGCATAAGCTCTTTTAAGTCAGAGAGTAAGTTTTTAACATCCTATGATAATACAGCGCTTCGCACTAAAACTCATTGTTCAGCAAATTCATCCAAGCAAACGAAGCCACGGGCACAACTAGTGATTCAAAGTAGATCGTATATCAAACAATGATATGAAATAAATCATGAACTAGGCTCTAGAGTATGGCCAAAGATTACAATAAGTATCACTTCACTACTTCTCGACGAGTATTTATTACTTTGGTAAGGGTCTGTTACCACATAACTACAACATTTTTGTTTCACAAGTGACAAATAGCAATATTTGGCTAATAAAGTTCCCTGTAAACTATAGGTCGGATCAACTGGCCATTAGCAAATTCATCTGTCAGATAAATTAGTTGACAGATATATACGCGGTTGACAGCTTCACGACATTTGACAATTTGACGTTCCGGTAACAGTAATATACAAAATAATTTAAATTGTGTTTTGATCATTTAATAATTAAGGGATAACATTATATACAAGGTCTATGTAAATAAAAGGTATAAAGATGGTATGATACATACATTTAAATTATAAAAACATATTTTCATGTATATTTACGACATGGAATGTTTTTCTAAAACATATTTATCGTAAAATGGAACTATGAAATGCGAGGTTGCCAAGCCTACTAACCAGTAAGTGCCAAATAGGGATCTGCCAAATAAATTTATAGGGAAGATGATGGTGAAACCCAATCAAGACTAACTAGAAGATTCATCTGTCAATTAATTTAAGTGTCATATAGCTATAGGGTACTTTACTGGTACATTGTAAAACAGACCCTAATAATATTATTATTTTGTTTTCTCGATAATATTATATTTATAAAAGTTGTATTATATTCGACTTCTGTCAAGTACCAAACCGTTATTTGTAGTTTCTCGACACTGAAGACGTTTCTTTACGCTAGTGTAATATTACACGTCCGATAGGGTACTGGGGGGGTCTTGCCTCCCTAACATATGAGTCAAGACATCACGTGGCGGCTGCCGAAGCCACCGCGGTTAATGTGGGTCACCAGTATTGCGCGCACCCTCCGCCGGCCTCTACCCCGTGGAATCGCCTGGTGGGGATAGTCCGCCTGGGGCTCAGTTTATCCGACGATGGTGAGGCAGAGAACCGCCACAGGTACAAACAGGACGTCATGAAGCCGTGGAAGTCACACTCCACGGCTAGCGGGAGGCAACCCCCCACTTAGTATATATATCACTGGGTGATACCAACCGGCTCACCCAACTTCCAACGAAGCATTAGGGTCATTAGGGCCATTAGCATAGCTCCATCCGAAAAAAAATGAAGAAGAATATATTTTTAGTCTCTGATGTGGAGAAACGGCGGGAAATGCCAAAGGGCGCGATTTCGCCCATGAAGCATTAAACCAATTCACAAGGCTGCCAGTAGAGGTGTAGTTTTCCCAAAAGCGAGAAAATTTCGAAAATTTCGAAGAAATAATAAAAAATTGCCTTACACTTCTTTTGATTTTTTTAATGTGTCGTAACACAAATTAACTGCGATAAATGTTATGATTATTTTTCGAGAAACACGTTCTGCTTGCTTTGATATTTAATACGCATCAGCCTTGGCGCTTGGAGACATCTGGCTCCGAATAAGGAACTTCAAAATAAAAGCGCAGACTAGGTTTCTAACGTTTATTTTCTTATGGTCGAATCTCATTTTTCAACAATTAGAACTTTGTGTTGATGGTGCTTATTCTAATAGCCTAAGTTATTTCTTTTTACATCGACTATTTGCCAGTTCCGTCATAATTGGTCCAGCAGTTTCCGAGATTAGCCTAAAAATATACAAAAATTATGAAAAATGTTATTTTGGTATCTGTACCATATAAACATCCATTAGCACTTAGTAAAAAGTAGTACCTTTAATATAACAAACAGATACTGCAATTTTATTTAAATGATAGAATTTTCGTCACACTTTCCGCCTAAAATATGGGGTCAAATTTACCCCAATTTTTTTAAAAAGGATATGAAAACTCGGGCAATAATGCTCTCAACAAAACATTACGGCTACCGGGGTTGTTGCGTTCGAGGTCACCGCCCATCCTGAAAAAATATGTTCTAAGGGTTAATAATTTATTATACTTTGGTAAAATGATTTTAGTCCACTTTTCGTTGAAATTTGTGTGAAGCCAATTTGTGTTTTTCTTATGATTTTTTTTACAGGTACAGAATATGTGAATTCTAAAAACCATATTTTCTTCATCATTATCATCACCTTGCACTGTTGAAAATATAATAATAATAATCTCTATGAACGCTTTTACATCACGTGAATCTGGTCCCGTGCTAAATTCTCGAAGAGACTTGTGTTACGGGTACCAGACAACGGAAATATATAATATATTTAATACTTTTTAGTATTAAGATTTTTATTATGTAATACACATAATATTTAATACACTTACATGACCCAGGAACACAGAAACTTTGTTTATATATAAAGTGATAATAATAATTAAAATTATGTACACATAATCAACGTGGTAATTTTCGACAGACATTTATTAAATATAAGGTTCAAATTAGTGGGAGGAACATGAAGGTTAGAGTCAGTTTTATTTTGTATTCTCATCATTTACCCTTGTGTTGCCCCGATTTGAACCTTTGATATACCCAAATAGCCTTCCAGTTGATCGCTGGAAATCCACTTGATATCATGAAATGGATGCAGAAATATTTAGCCAACCTAATACAAGTAAAAAACGTTTTATAAATCGTAGATAATTAGGTTTAGGCTGTACATACGTTTCTAGCAATGTCCTTAAAGTCACCAATGATTATGTGTTTTTTTAATGTTTAAACTACCTGTTACCCGCAGCTTCACCTGCTTTAATTAAGATTTATAACGGGATCTGAGCGGCATAGTATATTGCACATGTATTATGCATATAAACCTTCCAATTGAATTGTTCTATCTATTAAAATACCGCATCAAAATCCGTTGCGTAATTTTAAAGATTTAAGCATACATACAAAGAAATCGACTTTGTTTTATACTATGTCAAGAAGTAGGTTTTAACTATATTTTAAGAAAATACTATGTCTTTTTAAATTGGTTCAGCTGTTTTAACAGCAGCTGTTCTAACATAATTGTTTTGTTCATTTTAAAGAAAAACTTTTAATTGTTAATAGTTTTCAAAGTAAAAATACCAATGCTAATTGAAATGTATTTTATAAATATAATTTTACTAGCAACTGACCTAATCCCTTTAATTCACATTCGCTCCAAAGGCTGTATGGTTGACCCGGTAACATGTATAAAGTTCTACATTTAAATCGTCAAAAGCGCAAATCTAGCTTGAGCTGAGCAGATCTCACGTTGACCTACAAATCTCATATAGGATTTCAAGCTTATGCTAGGTGCAACTAGTAAATATTCATTATATTTGAAAGGCATCTGCTAATCATCTGGTATCATCATTATCATCATCCTTTATCCGTCCACTGCCGAATATAAGCCTCGCTCGATGAACGCCAAGACAGCCGATCCCTTGCCACTCGTATCCAACACGTACCGGCCACTGCATGCAGATAGTCTTGCCGTCTGGTTAAAGTCTGACCTACTACTTCGTCTACCTAAACGCGGCCTCCACTCTTAAATTTTAATGGCCCATCGACCGAAGTGTTGGTCGGTCACTAAGCATGGCACGGTCTCCGTGCAGTGACCAATCCGTGGTGGATGCGAGTGGCAAGATCGATTTTCTTGGTGTTCATTGAGGTAGGCCCTTTTCCAGTTGTAGACGAATAAAAGCTGATTATGATGATAGCAATAAAATTACTGTACATTAAACGCAAGTCTCACCTCTTTAAACTTGATTCATTGTTGATAAGGGACAACAATGTGGCAGCGAAAAGGTTGCAATGAAAGGATAGTTGATCAAAGGAACCATTAAAGGGTCTTTTGTGAGCGAAATGAGTCTACGACACGCACTACAAAATTTATCTGCTACTTATGTTATGTAACATAATATGAAGAAGTTTATTCTTTAGGGAGTAATTACTGGTTCTCCCATTCGAATATTTTAGGAGAGTGAATAATTGTATTCCCATTTATCTATATAAATTGAATAAATGGGTGCTCTCGAAATTAGCCCAAGAAAATTTACACAGTAAATGTATTAAAAGTCCTGCCTAATCTGCTTATCCCTTGCCTGTACATAGGTACCACATAGATGCAAACCACACCGCTGCATAATATTGTCTATTATCGATAAATATTTAAAAAAAAATCTTGACATATTTTTAAACGACTTCAAGGAAGGAAACGTTTCTCAATTCGACCGCATATATGTTTTTAAGTACTTGTATTGTCAGGAATAAAGATATAATTATTATAAATAATTTATTTATTAATAATGTCATAGGAAGATTAATAAACCTAATTTTTTTTATAGCATAGGAGGGCAATCGAACAGTCGAAGCTTTTTGGCGACTATCGACGCCCATAAACATTCCTATAGCCAGAGTTTATGCAGTGTTGCCCATCTTTTCCCTATCCCTCCAATGGGGTACCAGAAACTCACAAACCACACGAAACGCGACAGCATAACTGCCACTTTACGCCGGTATTATGGGAGCGAGAGGTACCACCCAATGCCGGCCCAATTCGGCTGCAAAGCAGCATGGCACTACCTCTTTCAAAGGTACATTTATGTATCTTTATTATTATTTCTAACAAAAATCAACACAACTTCGGTGGTAAGCTCTTCATTTGAGTACAAGCATATTGAGCAATGGTCATCATCATTATTCCGTTGCACTCCTTTGTAATCACCAAATGATTGAAACTTGAAAGTATAGTAGAAACTTGTGGTCCTTTTTGTTCCAGTTACGATAACGTTTTTATAAATATTAAAACGAAAAAAATAAACGAATTTATAAATATATGTGTAGCATACAGATAGATCATCATCGTCAGCTGTTTACAACTGAGCCTCCTTTAATGAACGTCAAAACGACGGATTCCTTGTCATTCGCATCCAACACATAGCGCCTGCAGCACAGAGATTCGGCAGATAGGATTCGAAACGAAGACATCAAAGAAGACATCAAGACCAGAGAACTAAAATTACATATATCACGCGAATAATAAGCACATTGCAGTAGTAGTGAGCTGGTCATATACTCAGGAGAACGGATGACCTATGGGCCATTGAGTTTCAAGAGTGGAGGCCGCGTTTAGGTAGATGAAGTGTTGGTGGGCCATTAACCAGGTGAGTACTAATTTTGAGCTGAAAATAGACGATATTTTTCTACATTGATAAATAAGCGACGGTCTTGTGTGTGTGTGTGTGTGTGTGTGTGTGTGTGTGTGTGTGTATGTGTATGTGTATGTGTGTGTGTGTGTGTGTGTGTGTGTGTGTGTGTGTGTGTTTGTGTGTGTGTGTGTGTGTGTGTGTGTGTGTGTGTGTGTGTGTGTGTGTGTGTGTGTGTGTGTGTGTGTGTGACGCCACGGATTCAGGGTCGAGCCCGAACCCTCTGGCGTAAGAGGCGAAGCTGGCACTGGACAATCGTCGCTCCTATCAACGTGATTTACATGTCAGATTACTTTAAATATTCTAAAATCAAATGGTCACCTAATAATTTTAATTAGTTCAGACTACAAATTGTAATGCGATGTGAGCCACTGTAAGCCATAACAAGGGTCTCCAAGGAAATCAATATGTACATGCCAACTAATTCCTATTGTGGAATCATTACTTCATGTCCCCTTGTACGGGACCACCTTACCCTGATAACCCTGAACTTGAATTCTAAAGAGGAAATTATGTTAATCTAGGATTTACCGGTACGATTTACGGTCAAGATTTAGATGTTCGGGAATAGACCGCATCTGATTGATAATAATGCTCGATAATGCGTCGCCTGATTGCCCAATTAAAATTCTTAATCTTGGATATTTAAGTAGAGATAGCTCGTTGTAAATATTGACATAACATCCAAATGAACTTCAAACATGGATGCAATGTTTGAGCAAAGTGTTAGCACTTAAGGCGCTGTGTATACTGTATAGTGAAAACAGGCTTAATTAAACAGTTTTTAGAAAAACGTATATGTATGTTTTCATATGCGCGTCAAAATAATATTATAACATGTTTATTTTGATTATATTTATAAGTGGACGAATTCAAAACACATTTTCGAAAAATTGTCTCGATATCAAAATATCATGAAATAACCATTATAATTTACATTCTAGCAATTGTATCTGTTTTATTTGTAAAGAAATATTCATGTCTTTAAAAAAAATGTATATAATTTATAATAATAAGCAAAATTACTGTTTTTTTTTATATTTATCGAATCAGATAAGATTATGAATAATCAATAATATTCTTCTTGATTGGAATCAAATATCTTTTATCTCTTTCATTTTTACTTTGAGTGAAAGTGACTCTCTCGAGTGAATTGTCCCATACCACATTTGCTTAACCCTTTCAAATATATTTACTATTAGGTAAGTATTCCCTATTCCGACTTATTAATAACAAAATTATAAAAACATCAATTCGCAAATTCTGTATTAACTTGTTTGTAACCTTTTTTTACGCCGAGATATGCACTGACACATTCAGACATCGCTGCGCCCGAAAGATGGTAAGTGGACGCAGCTATACCCACTAAAACCCAACGAGTGCCACCAATGCTGCCTTTTGTGAGGTGTTCCGGATCTGCTAGAAACAGAGCACCTTGATGACTAGTCAGTCCCTTAGGGACAAGAGTTTTCTTTCTTACATTTTTTTTGGATCTAGTTAAATTTTAGTAGAGGAAAGAATTTTGTTAATTCGCACTTTCATTTAAAGAAAGGAATGTATTTTATGATATTCTTGAATAAAACTCATCCCTGGAAAAAAAAAAAACACTTGAATCCGCTACATTTCAACGCAAACATACGGAAGCTATATTTTTGCATAAAGATAATCTACTCAAACGCTATTCCCAAGTCCATTCGGTTCCATTAGATTTATTTAAGCGTGGCCTAACTCAATCCTGTAGCGTGCATTCGCACAATGCAGGCTATTACAGGAACATTGAAACATCGCCATTCCCCTTTTGTTCAGCACTTGATATGAGAGCAATAAATCGCACCCGACAGACCGCCTACTCCAATTGATGTGACGCAGGGTTGCCAGGTGTTGGAATTAAGGATTCTTAGCGGGAAAAGTGTCGAGTAATTGGATTTGTCTCGGCTAATAAAGAAATATGCTTCGACATTTTTGAACTGGTAATAATTTTCAAAAGAATATTGCTTGATCGAATTTTGAATTGTCCTCTGTATTTATGGTAAAAAAAATGCAGGCGTACTTTTTATCTGGGACCATCGTGTTTATTTCTAATATTTAATATTTTTATGATTCAAAAGGGGAAAAGGCAGCGCAATTGCTGGCATTGACAGTATATCTTCTTAAAAATAGACAATAAAAATCCCCTATGAAATAATGGGACCTGTGGGGTATTTTATAATTACTTGTCCAAATATTTAAGTGTCCCATATTCTCCTAGTTTTTATATTTTCACTAAAATAATAAAATAGAATACATTTTCTAGTGCATTTTAAACAATGTTAACATTGAATATTCTCGCAACTTTTCCATCTCCAAGTTGCTCTCACTTTATGCAATTAGCCTTGTAACCGAATTCACAATATAATATATAAAAATGTCACCGGAAATAATCAAAATATTTAAAATAAACACTAAAAGAAAACTGTAACAAAAGGAACTACAAAATAATGTTGTTTTTTTTACTAGTGGTTGGGATGCTGGTTTACTTTTGGGAGAGATGTGCCGAGTTCCCGGTGCATGAATACAGCCATCTTGGTAGTTTTTCCCGTGAGACAGCTTTGCTGTGTTTCGGAGAGAACTGTAATTACAGGCATGAAGACTGAGCATCTTTTGACTCGGGATAGGTGATACATCGATGAATTGCCTGGTCTAGGCCCAGGTAAATCAGGTAAAAGTGAACAGGTATAAGTTCGTGGGTAACATTGAACTCAGACTAGCAGGTGGCACATTTCCCAGGTTACCTACTTAACATGAAATATACTAACCTTCGGCATTTATTACAAATACATAAGAAAATCATAAATCAAAAAACGAGCACAAACAACTCTTTAAAACATTAAAAACGTTAAATCCGACGAACCTTGTGAAAGTAAACAAATCGTGAAAACAAAAAAAAACCTACGTTTCCATTCGCATTGTGAACTGTTCAAAGGGCCAATTAATTCTTTTGTATGAACCGATACAAAAAGGAACGTTCTCCGCAATCCTTTTCAGATACTCTAACAAATGAGATGAATAAAATCGATAACGACCTGCTGAAACTGGTACAGTACACCGGCTTTTATAAAATATGGTTTGTTATATCGTTTGCCGCAAATGTGAACGTGAATGATATTATATCCTCTCAGACTTGTTTGAAACTATAATTCAAAGGGACAGCTTAGAGCAATTTGAAAGCAGTAACTGGGGCTTTATATTTGGATGCGACATCGTCTAAATAGTTATTGAGTAATGCTGGTTTGGCAATGATATAAAGAGGTAAGATGCAAGAAATTAAGTAAGATTCAATAAAAAAAAGGTAAGAAGTGCTTTGCAACCAAATTGGGACGGCACGACTTCTCGGTCACATGAAATCGGCGTAAACTGACAACTAAGATTTTGTGTTTCGTGCGGCTTGAGAGTTTTCGGTGGCCCGTTGAGGAGGGTAAAGGAGGGCAACGCAACTGCATAACCTCTGGTTATGTGGATGTTAATAGGCGTTAATAGTAAGGCTTTGACTGCTCGTTTGCCCTTAAAAAAGGAGCCCAATATAATTCTAGCATAATATTAAACATTGTCATGTCCACGATTAAAACTGTTGAAAGAAGTGTATTTACTACTATCGTAATCCACAAAACTAATTTCTCATGAACGAAGCAATCGTAGATTATACCAAAATATCGATAGTAAAAATCAAGATTAGCATACACATTTAAACAGATGTAATAAAAAGCAATTCTGTCAAGCTAAATTATATAGCCGCATTAGGCTGCGTTTCCATTGGAGCTGAGCTGAGCTAAGTTGCGTTGCGAGAAATGTGTTTTTAAGAACAAATAGAAACGCTTCATTTGCCTGACCACGTTCAACGCGACGTCTCTATTGGGTCTTGTAAAACACGTTCTTCGCAACGCAGCTTAGCTTATCTCCAGTGGAAACGCAGCCTTACGGATATAGTTTATTCATATTATTTAGTAGCTAAATAAAAATAAATTGAAAAATCATTTAACAAATGCATTTGGAAAAACAATAATACGAATATAAACAGTAATTTTGATTCTGTAATTGCTTCACTTGTCATCAATTGTATGTCATTTATACTTCATTTAAAATCAACGCTGAATCAACAAGATTTAATCATGGAAACAAAAAGAAAATTCAATGTGAATTCAGTAGAATATAAAGCATATTGTATTGAATATACGCCGCCATGTATGATGCCGCCGCCATCAATTCGTGTATACATTTACGCACTTTTCGTAGTTATCCTCATTTTTTTTTTATCATCTCAATTTGTATCATTATTAACTTCATCTACATTATTATTAATATTATAAAGAGGAAAACTTTGTTTGTTTGTTTGGTTGTAATGAATAGGCTCAAAAAGTACTGGACCAATTTCAAAAATTCTTTCACCATTTGAAAGCTACATTATCCACGAGTAACATAGGCTACATTTTATTCTGAAAAATAGGATTCCGTAAGATATTTGGGTTTTTCGGACACAAGGTGTAAAAAATCAACCAGAAAAGTTACTTATTTTGCGTACTAAGCTCCCGTTGTAAATCTTAGTTATCGCAGGCGAAGCTGCGGGCAACAGCTAGTCTATGATAAAGGAGATGGTGTCTTCATTCGGTGAGGAGGTCTGGGTGAAATCTGTCCTATCGATTTCATGGCGATTACTTATGACTTCTGGCAGATAATTCAGCGCTGATGCGATCGGAGATGGCTAATGTCGCCTGTTTTTGCGGTGAAACTTCGTGCACACTGAAGGAATGTGAGTACCCCGTTAACAAAGTTGTATGTTAAGGCAGCAGGCGGACGAGCCTTTAACAGGTCATGTTTGGTATCAAGATTAACGCTAAGCGTCGAATGCGCGGACTTTTCTGTCAACCATCCTGCGCCATTCTGGTCGTTGTGCTGCCAAACATTCCCAACTAGAGGTCTCTATATGATATCTTCTCATGTGTCGCTTTTGGGTACCCTTGTACCGGAGGAGGGGTTCGCCTTGATATCGCTTGCCCGCTACCAGTTCAGAGTAAAAGATGCGCTTCGCCACTCTTTCCTCCGCCATACAAGAGTCTTCCTCTACTCCCATACAATTTTAGTTTTCTTTACTAGCCTATTAATAATAATGATCATTATTAACATGATTAATGATGAAGAGGAAACCGTCTTCTCAAACAGGAATTTAGCTTGGTTGAATACGTTTAAAATTTAAAGATAGTTTCTACGGTTATGAGCGACGATGGTCCAGTGGTGGATGGACTCGGCCTCTTATGCGAGAGGTTCCGGGTTCAATCCTGACTCCCCCGTGTGTGCCTTGAAATTAGTATTTCTAAGTTTCTAAGTGCACCCTAAATACGAGACCATCGCTCGCTCACCAGTGAAGGAAAAAATCGTGAGGAAACCTGCATGCGCGATGAGATTGAAAGACTCTGAAGGTGTCTAAAGTTCACCGCAAATGGTAGGTCTAGCGTATTAATTAGTCTAACTGAAGAACAAATAAGCAGGAAATAGTATGTGGCGTTGTGGCTAATGAACGTATTTTCCCGGCTTAGCGGCGTAAAATACACGATCCATATTTCGATATTCCAGTTGAAATCTCCATTATTATTCAGAATATATTATCTTGGCTTAACATGCATCTTATAAATATTATTTATAAGATGCATGTTAATTTGAAGGTATGTGAAGGTCACCAACCCGCACTGGGACAGCGCGATGAACAATTAGCCCATTACCCTCCTCGCCAGATTTCGAGGAGGAGACCCGTGCCCAGCAGTGGGACATGAAGGGTTGATACTTTACTTTTTTCTAAGATTATCAAAAATCGTTATTCTGTATATTTCATGTGTTTATGCAGCATATTTCATAGCAATGACTGGGTTAAAATTTAAGTTGTGAAATACAAAGGCCTCAAGGCCAAAGGCATCAAGGCACTGTATCATCTTGCATAATATATTGACAGCACATTCTCACCTTAGTCAGTAAATGCTACGCCTTCAAAACGCTATTTGTCCAACTTTAACAAAGACAAAAGGTATGACTACAAAGGCTTTGTTGATGTATCTTGTTCCCGAATTATTTCAGAGTTACAGAACATGAAGGGTTTTATTACAATATGCCAGGAATGGCACTATAATATAATATTATGTTGCCAATACAATTTTAGCTTCAATATAATAATATAATATTGTGAAGTATATAATTAGTACTACAAAAATAATAATCATTGTTTTTGTAGGACTAATTATATATTTTACAGTATTGCCAAAGTCCTTCTTTTATCTTTTATCAAAAATATTTGTCATATTTATTTTATAGGTATAAAGTTTTAGATAAAAGAATAAGTGTTATCAAAAGCATAATTTCACAAATCAAATTTGAACATATTGTTTTCTTATGTTTTCGCGAATTTCACTCATTATGTTGAAATCAACTTTTACGGATTTTATCGTGGTTTATTAATTTTTTACAAGCCCGACATTACTGACTCCTTTGACCATAGTTGCTGTAAAGTATCCGAAACGTCAGGCATATAAAAACTTAATAAACCGTGATAAAACCCGTAAAAGTTGTTTTCATTATAACAAATTTGAAAATTTTTCATTTACCGTTGAACTATATTTGCTTAACTCAAAAAAACATATCACATTTTTAAAAACCAGTTGAATAATTTCTAAATATTAATTGCTCAATTTAAAACGAACAAGAATTTCTCCTATTTCCGCTTGATTTGCTCAACGTTTAAATAAACTCGAAATATTATTCCGACTGTACCGAGCACTAATGCCACCGCAAAGTAAATCTTCCAAGGGTGATTTCAGACAGAACCAACGCTTTTTTTTAATGAATCCCGTTGGAGGTGCAGTGTAACGATTCCATTCAATTAGATGAGTTAGTTTCTCTAGATTTTTAATTAAACTACGTTTGTTTTTAACAGAAAATGACCAAGTTTGTTCTGTTAATTGCAGATTGCGAAGTAGATAATTATAAAAAATATACTGTCGATTTATACTTGCTTAAGCAGTTAATGATTAAATAAGATTCTACTTCAACTTAGCTCTAGAGCAATTTAATAAAATGATAAGAAAATATTGTAGCTAAGCTGACTCTACAGGTTATAAGATAACCTAATTTAAAAGACGCAATCCTAAAGAAAATTATACTAGGATTTTATAGAAATATTTCTTTACAATTATTGTAGAAATTTCGAAAAAATTTTTTGAATTTTTTGAACCTATTTATTTTATTTTATTTATTTCCATTTACATTTATTGCACTTACAGTGTAAACCAAGGCGCACAATAAATATTGATCATAAACATAATTATTTTAACAAATATGTAACAAACAAACAAACAATTACAGTGAAAGTATAAGTACATAATACACAAAACAATTAATAAATTTAGCTAAAATTGTACACAAAACTGTTAAAAAAAACTAAAAAACTATTATAATTATATAGTTATAATGAAAGGTATCGTTTTTTATTTCATAAATATATTACATTATATATATATATATATATTTTAGTATATATTCAATAAGATCAATTTAATATTAGAAAAAATCTCGTAATTGTAGCAACTTTAATAAAATGAGTCTGTACACGTGCTTTCTCTCACTAGGAAATCCTTTGTGGGTGTAGCCAGGACCTTCGGGTAGATCTTACGCTATGTGAAACTGGCATCTGGGAAAGCCTTGGGTAGAAACCTTGCAATCGCTTACAATCGCTTTTTGAGAGTTTTGCGGATTTGCACGCTACAGGAGCACCTCAGCGACTAGGTAAATGTGCTAACTATATACTAGAGGCCTGATTTGGAAAAGGAATACTTTTTCAACCCATGGTTTTATGAAGTAGCACTAAAATAACCAATGGAGAAAAATAGCTGGAATAAAACGCCTTGCGACCAAAACTCTGTACTTTTTTAAAGATCACCACATACCGGAAGAGATAGTAAAGGTTTTAATAATTAAAACCTTTTAATTATTATTATTATTATTTAGTGAGAATTGTTCTAGACTTAATGAAGATCTAAGAAATATAGCAGTAATACTATGACGTACTTAGTCTTCTTGAAGACTCTTAAGGTTACTTAAGGTATTGAATACTTAGCTAACACGATAAAAATATTTCGTTTCCCCGATAAAACTCACTCTCCAATGCCAATATAAAATTTATAATTCAAATCCCGATTTCAATAATGGACCCTTGGAAAAAATATTAGAAATAAATTTAAAACCTCCTTCATCTTATATAGCTAATAGCTGTAATTATGCCAATAAATATTTTGTTCCAATCACAGGTTCTTTTGAAGCTTTTCAATACGAACTTCAACAGAAACTGGTAATTTTATTTTAAAAAATGTTTTTGAAATACTATTTTTTTTGTTAAAACAAACAAATTGGCTTTCCGTCATACTAAATGCCATAACGGTTTTATAGCTTCAATTTTTTGGGCGGTAATATGAGTAACTATTTTGTACCAATATTGATCCAAACAAAACCTTAAATAAATACCTATTAATTAAAAACATGATAGGAGTTTACCAAATACTTTTCATCATCATAATTATCACGATTACCACCATCACCACCACTACCGCAATCATCATCATCATCATCATCAGCCTTAATTTCGCTCATCACAGCTCATCTGTTGAACATAGGCCTCCCCAATGAACGCTAAGACGACCGATCCCTTGAACCACGAATTGGCTACTGCACGGATATCGTCTATGTATTATAATAACTTTACAAAACGTATTAGCAGCACATTATAAAATAAGAACTTTATCAAAATCAATCAATTATCAAATATATTATATCGAATAATATTTCATATTCGATCAAGTCAAAAAGTGTCCATATTTCTGAAACAATAAATAATTCGCCAGACGTTTTCATCACACGTGTGAATAATTCACAGGTTCCCAAACTTTCCAATACCTGTCATCTCATTCTTTGACTTCGACGGATAGAGGCTTAGTAACATACTTATATGACGTGAACTTTGGTAATAAATTTTTGATTTATGCCTTCGTAATTTTCCGTGGAATCCGTGTGTGAATTTCTCAAGCTATTGGTTTTTGACGGATTATTTTTACTTCTTTATACGTAGGTATTATGTTATTCGTAAACCGCGGATCTGGAATATCTATGATTGTATATATATATAATTCTACTGTACGTGTGTATGTCACTGAACACCTAAGCGGCTGGACCGAATTTGATGATTTTTTTGAATGTGTTCAAGTTCATTTGAGAATGATTTAGGTTCACAATTCGATCAATTACAATATGTTTTTTACAAGACGTCTATTGGATCCGCTTGTTACATATAAAACTAGCTGTTTCCCGCAGCTTTGCCTGCGTTATCTATGATTTATAACGGCGACTTGTCGGGATTGTAGGCCTTACAGATTTTCTTAATAAATAGGCTATCTAACACTAAAATAATCATTAAAATCCGACCAATAGTTCCTGAGATTAGCGCGTTCAAACAAACCCTTCCAAGCCTTTTTTCGCGATAAAAATAGCCTTTGTCCTTTCCTAAGGTCTGGTCAATAATATGTGTACTAAATTTCATAAAAATCGGTGCAGTGGTTTAGGCGTTAAAGCATAACAGACAGACATACAGAGTTACTTTCGCATGATTTATAATATTAATATTAAGTATTATCTATTTTATTTCTATTTTAGTATCTGTTATCTTTTCTTGTTGAATTTCTGAATGTACACACATCATTTCTGATTTAAATTGGTTTGATTCTTTCAGCTTAAGATGGCTCATTTATCAACGAAGGTTATAAGCGATATAATCCGCAATGCAGGTGAGGTTGCGGGCAACAGCTAGTAGAAAATATAAGCAAGTATAAAGAACAAGAACTTTGATGATTTTAAAAGAATTGTATGAAAGCAATACAATATAATAATATAATAAATGACCTTCTGTTAGAAAGAACTGTTTCACTAGAGACTGGTACCTTGTACTTTATCCGAATGACCATCTGAAGTTGTTAAACTTGATAAAGTTGGCAGTGAGACCTATATTTTGTAACACGACTGACGCCGGGACGTCTGAAACATAAAATTTATTTATATTAAAATATTTTTATTAGAATGAAGTGACATTGTTACCCAAACATTCAAAGAGTTATTTTGTATTGTATATATTTTATCATCGAGTCTTAGCGTTCGTTATACGTAGCCAAGTCAAGTTGGTGGAACTAAACATGAAACCATCGCTCGCTCATCGGTGAAGGAAAACATCGTGAGGTTCCCTGCATGCCTGATGAGATTTAAAATCTTTGAAGGTGTCTGAATTTCACGAACCCAATATGGGCCAGCACCTCGGTGAACTATGGCCTGATTAGAGGAGGAGACCTCTGCTACTTTATTTTTTTTAAGTGGTCCATAGAATGCATGCAAATAAATTTATTAAATAACTCATAACGAAATCCGTCAATTATTGCTTTTTTTTCGAAAGATCTAGAAGGCCGGATCGCCTTTAAGCTCAATCAGTAAAATTATTGCCATTGCAACTATTCTTAGACGTTAGGTAATTTATGGGTCTGGTGAAATACTCGATCCGGTGAGCTCGTTTATGTGGAGCGTTGACCACTTACCATCAGGCACCATTACATGGAATCACGGTCGATGTATGGTAAAGTGCTAGATCCGTAATAGTTACGTTTCAGACCAAATCGGAAATAACCGACGAGAAACGAGGCTGGCCGAATGTCACTTTGCTGCACTCAAAACGCTTTCAAGCGCCATTCGACCTTTCATTTCATAACTAGTCGTGGTCCGCGATTTCAGCTACATATCCTGTTGAATAAGTACATTGTAATATGTACATTATTATAACTAATATAAAACTTATTATAAATCAAGAACATAATATGAACCTATCAAATTTGTTGTTAATCGTAACTTAATTGATTAAGAGATGAGATAATGATGAGTTTGGTCGGCCATTTTAATATTATACTACTTCGTCATCATCATGATAATCATAAGCTGTTATCAGTTCACTGCTTTACATTAGCCTCTGTCAATGAACTCCAAGAAAACCGATCCCTTGCCACTCGCATCCAACACGAACCGGACATTGCACGGAGATCGTCTTTCCACCTAGTGGCCGACTAACACTTCGTCTACTTAAACGTGGCCGCACCTCTTGAACCTTAGTGACCCATTGGCCATGTGTTCTGCCACTTTAACGCGCTTATTCTTTGGCGATTCATCATCATCTGCTATTTTACTTAGTAATATTATGATAGTTTTATTATTTTATGTACACAACAAAAAAAAAAATTTCATCATCATCAGCCTTTATCTGTCTACTGCTGAACGTAAGTCTCATAGTGTCAAGGGATCAATCCTCTTGCCGTTTATTAAAGGAAGCCTATTCATTCCTTCAATAAAATTTGAGCGATGAATTCCGAATCTTATTGCTTCAACGTTACAGTGAGAGGAAATAGTCAAAATTCTGGTGCCAAATAGGATGAAACCCACAAATAAGGTTTATAGGTAGGTATCCCATTCCAGCACATAATCTCCCCGCTATTGGAGCTTCGCTCGTGCTAATTTAGATTTGCAATCATATCCACAAATTCAGATAATTTGATGGTTCAATGATCACATCAGATCTATATAAACCTTAATCTAGTTATTTGAATGATATTTTCTAATGGTGATGATAATGATGATGATGATGATGATGATGACGGTGATAATAATGGTGATGATTCTGATGATGATCATGACTTTGATGATGAAATCAGCTTAGCTGCACTTCGAAAAGAATGGTCATACGTAGTGCTGTCGCACTGATATTAAGACAAATCATGATACCGGTGTTAAGACAACATATTATTATAATGAATGTTAAAGAATCACCGCAAGGAAGTCGCATGGGCTAATCCCAGATCTCGTTTATATTAATGGATGAATCTGATCATTATCAATGAGCTATTCTGCCAAATTTCTTCAACGACTTGAACAAATTCAACCAACTAAAATGCATTGGTTCGCCTGCGCATTTTTTGTGTAACGCCTTTTTTGTGTAATAAAAGTAAAGTATCAACCCTTGTATGTCCCACTGCTGGGCACGGGTCTCCTCCTCGAAATCAGACGAGGAGGGTGATGGGCCATAGATGCGCTAGCCCAGTGCGGGGTGGTGAACTTCACATACCTTCAAACACTTTCAATCTCATCAGGCATGCAGGTTTCCTCACAATGTTTTCCTTCACCGTTTGACAGTTAGGATGTGCATATTATAATTCTTATTTTTTAACCCTAATAAATGTAAAAAACAGTCGTTGTGACCTAACTCCCAGCTCTATCTGATGAGTTAGCGCTACATTACAAAGGGTAAAAATTTGGTAGTTTCATATTTGAACAAACCCAGTCACAAACGTCCGCATTTGTGACGTTATTAGTGGGATTTCTCGAACAAAGCGGAATGTATGAATTCAGAGTAATAATTTATATAATGCTGGGACCTATAATTCGAGCGATCCCTTTGTCCTATGCTTACGTTGAAATGGATATTTGCACTGGACAATGTAGCATTTGAATTGTTGAATGCTGTTATAGTTGTAGGTTTTCAAATCCACCTTAAACCCAAATAATAAATAAAAATACTCTCTATTCGGCATCCAAAGAGGTAATGGCTTTTTTATTCAAACAATGATTCAAGTATCACGCGCTTATCAGCGGTGATTTCAAAATGTGTCACCGCTGTGATGTTCAGAGCGGTAATTATTGTTTTGTTAATTAAGCTTGCTTAAGTTCTGTTTGCTGTATATTTTGTTTTGTTTTTTATTTGGTCAACTATAAAATATTTATTTTAGAGTTTAATAGTTATTTTTATTTTTAGTAACTTTTTTTAACCTAATAAACGGTGATAAAATTCGTTCAAGTGAAATCGCGTTCGAAATCCGCGTAAATATTAGATAACTTTACTGATTCGATTACTATGAAACTTGCTATTATATGTAACCGTGCTAGGCACTACACTAGGCACATTTTATCTCGGAAAAGTATAAAAGTAAAGTATCAACCCCTTCATGTCCCACTGCTGGACACGGGTCTCCTCCTTGAAATCAGGCGAGGAGGGTTAATGGGCCATAGTTCACCGATGCGCTGGCCCAGTGCGGGTTGGTGAACTTCACATACCTTCAAAGACTTTCCTCACGATGTTTTCCTTCACCGATGAGCGAACGATGGTCTCGTGTTTGGGGTGCCCTTAGAAATTTAGAAAAACCTATTTCAAGGCACACACGGGGGGGGGGTCAAGGATCGAACCCGGAAACTCTCTCATAAGAAGCCGAGTCCATCTACCACTGGACCATCGTCACTCGCATCGGCTCTTAAAAGTATAGTACCTGGTTGACCGAGCATTTGCTCGGTACCCTTAGTGATAAAATACAATTAAATTTTTCTTCCAAAAAAAATGATCTTCAAAAAAGGGAAAAAAAATCGGACTGGAGATTCGAACCAGGCTCGTTCGGATTTAGCTGCCTAATTTCACCACTAAGCTACTATGACATAATATTTGACAGCGAAATTTACATTTGTATTCTAATAAAATTTTACATTTGTATTCTAATAAAATTTTATCGATGCCTCAAAACACGGATAAAAAAAAGTTTTCTAAAAATGTATCCGAGCTAGATCGATTTATCGCCGTTTTTAACGCATGTATACAAAATTTCATGAAAATCGTTGGAGCCGTTTCCTATATATATATATATATATATATATAATACTAGCTGTCCCGACAGACTTCGTTCTGCTAAAATCGCTATTAAAAAATAGGAGTTGATCGTAGAGGGGTGAAAATTTAGGGTTGTATGTATTTCTGTATGTTGTATCATAAAAAAATAGAAATTAAAAATTTTGTCTAAAAAATAAAAAATAAAATTTAGGGGTGGACTACCCCTAACATTTAGGGGGATGAAAAATAGATGTTGGCCGATTCTCAGACCTACTGAATATGCATATAAAATTTCATAAAGATCGGTCAAGCCGTTTCGGAGGAGTACGGTAACTAACATTGTGACAGGGAAATTATATATATTAGAAGATATTCAAGAATTGCTCGTTTAAATATTTTTTTTCTAAAAGTATATTATCATAAAACCTACCCAATTTGAATCCATGACGCACCAATCGCAAATTATAAGTTTGCCGTACGTTACGTCACCCGCAGAGGAGTTGACTAGCATTTTGCTGTAAATGTATGGTAGAAAGGTCGAATTTGGTTGAAACCGTTCCAATTACACGGGAGATCATTTATTCAACGTATCACATATTTTTGACTGTTAATGTAACTTGTTGAGCGGCGAGAGTTCGACGTTCGTTACAGACATTTTAAAACTTGTATGCCTGCTTCTGACAATTTTAAACCGTGCGTTTCAGTAGGACTTTTTTAATTTATTTTATTTTTTATTTATTACGGTTTAAAGTGGATCCTTTAAGGTTTATATTTATAAGGTGTATACCCATAGATTTTCAATAAATATTTTGAAGTAATAAATAATTACGACTAAATAATAAGCATAATGAAGTTTATTCTGTTTGTTCGTATTTGATATTATAATAGCTTTGTGAGTATTCATTCCGCACCACACAACAACCACTCCCAAAGTCGGGATAGTACGATGAAGTGAGGTTCCCATCCTCACCCCCTGCCCCCTGCTCTTTTGCCGCCTTTGGTGAGGTGCCCCGGATCTACAAGCAACAGGGCACCTCGACGGCTAGTCAGTCCCTCAGGGGACTGACGCCACCTCCACGTTCTGTGGAGCGATTGCCCCGCACCACAGAACAACCACTCCCAACGTCTGGACAGTACAATGAGGTGAGGTTCCCATCCTCACCCCTTGCCCCCTGCTCTTTTGTCCCCTCTTCTTATAACAGGGGTACAAAGAGCCCCCTCCGCTCAATTCGCTTCACCCAAGTTGTTTGGGTCACCCTGGGCTACTGTGCCCCACCGCCACGACAAGGCCTGAACCATGGTGGGGATAATGATGGTCCTGATGATGATGATAATGACAGTGAAGCGGACGGTGATGCTATTATCAATATATCGACTAACATGAATTTAATTATTCAAGCAATTCCGTTCGAATTACCCCACAGGCCAAGCCTGATTGATTGTCTGCAACTAATGACGTCGAGATGTGGACCTCAATACCCCTGGGACTAGTCCCTGTTCGGAAATGTGTACTAATAATGTATTCTATTATTAATTGTACTATAATTACACCGTAAGGTAAACTAAAATAACTAATTGATTACAAAGTTGTAGGTGTATGGAAATCGTTCGAATAATATAATTGCAAATGTGAGTTTGAGTGTTACGCTACCACGTCTAAGCTGCTCATAAGTTGTTTGACAATTTGAACTTTAAATTATTAGTAAGTAATATAATATTATGTGAGTTGCATAATCTTCTATTTCAGTTCTTGTTTTCTTTTTATTACCTCGGCAACTGTCAGTTCTCTAGTCATTTTATAAATTAGAAAATTTGAAATAATGGACCTTCGTAATAAAATCGTGGCAGGTTGAAATAATGTGTAGAAAATTTGTCTAGACTGAAACAATTTTTATTTTTAACCCAAATATTTGACACGTTTCTTAAGGAATGCAATATAACCGATATCCACATCATTGCGAACATAAAGCTATTACTTAATATTACAGTAGCATAAAAAATAAGTTTATAAAAAATATCATAGAGGGAAAGATTGATGGAAAAAGAGGAAGAGGTAGACCGAGAAGGAGTTATATGCAACAAATAAAGGAAAAGGTACAGGTTATGTCGTATCGGGAGGTGAAGGTATTGGCGGAGAGGAGGAATGAGTGGCGAATACTCCACCGACAAGAGCAAAGCTCTTAAATAGAGAGAGAGACAGTAGCATAGTTGTATTATACCTTGCGCTTGATGTTTATTTAAGTAAAATATCTACCTTTATGATATTAAATCCCGCTGCTAGACACGGGTCTCAAAATCAAACGAGGAGAGTGTTTGTCACAAGTTCACTGATGCGCTGGCCTAATGCGGACTGGTAAACTTTACGCTTTGAAGTTTCAGTAGAGACTTTTAATCTCATCAGGCATGCAGGTTTCCTCACGATACTTTCGTTCATCAATAAGCAAGCGATGGTCTCATATTCAGGTTTATTACAAATTTAATGAATCATAGTGATCAGGATCGGAGCTCAGCTCTCATGAAGCCGAGCTCATACCCACTACACCTCATTTATTTATGAAAATATGTTGTCATCTTTTTTCAGTATAATATCATCATCGCGATCATCATCATCATCAGCCTTTATCTGTCCACTTCTGAGAATAGCAGCCTTCCTCCCTGAATTTGTACATAAGAATGTATAAATAATCAAAATCCTCAACATGGAAATGGAATATAATAAAGAGATATAGTACACACACGCGCATATACCGAAAAATTCAAGAGCGTTGCAATAGAGGGGGCATCACATGACAGCGCCACGGAATTTGAGGCCACGTGAAGTAATAGATATTTTGATTTGAGGTCACGTGAAATAATAGAGATGTTTGAAAACATTAAATAAAATACATGTATAAACAGTAATAACTACAATATCTGTATACAAGAGATAGATAAAGTTAATAAAGTAAAAGTTTAATAGATATATCTGCATAAGATCCTATCTTTTACTTACAAAGTAAATTACTAGATTTTCTGAAAAGATTTCTATATTTATTATAAAATAACCCTCTTATATCAAAAACCATAATTATAACAGCTCTGAAATTAATAATCATAATGCATAAACAGTGAGCAACAAAGTATGTTTCAATTATAAAGCGCACACAAAGATCGATGCTACACCGATGTAATAAGAGCTGGATTTGCCTGCAAGTTACTGCCACTGTATGCTAATTCTTCGTGTCCCGCGTCGGTTATTAGTCGCATTATGGAAATAATAGTTTCGTACTAATTTGCGGCAATTCATGCAGGCGAGTGCTCGGAACATACTGTAAGCGATACGAGATGGATTGTGTGCAAAATGAGCACCTACTTTATGATGCATTGCACGAACTCTGATGAACAATTTCAGTCTTTGTAGCAGTTACATAGTTATATGGGACATTATCATTATGTTATCTTTAAATATTGATTTATTTGTTATTACTCTGACTTTTTTGTATTATTAATAACGAGAAAAATTCAATGGCCTTATGGGATCTTTAGCGCCATCCTCAATCTTTACAGGGGTAAAGATGTATAGAGATATATACAGGAAGACCTTAGATTCAGTTAAAGCTTTTAACACAACTCTGTTACGTCTTTCTGTAAGGTCTGTAGCTATCTAAGGAACAAATGATCGTACCTCAGTTGATCTATTCCTATTTAGATCAGAACGTCACATGACCTATCCACCTCATGTGACGTTAACCATCTGGTCAAAACAAAATTTGGCGAAGACAAAACTTTAATATTAATATAATTAAATGCATCAGCGGTAGCAAATATAAATTATTTATTCAAATGTATTTATATGATTAACAGCACACTCAGTAATGTGGTTAGTGGTTATGCTGAATGCGATGCACGGTGAGGCACTAATAGATATTTTATTGTAGGTTACTAATTAGCTTACCGAGCAATGAGCAGTGAATTCCAGAGGCGTAATGACCACTCTGCTGTCGAATGCAATTTCGAGTACTTTAAACATAATTTAAACTTCAAACGCTTTTAAGACATTGTGCATTACGAAATCAAATTAAAGGATACAGCTAATCTAGCTTTAGCCTCTTGGACAAGATACGATTTGCAGATTGTATAAAAAAATATTTTCTATCACAATCTCTATAATATGATCGAAGTGTATTCATTTCATTATCAGAGATAACATTAGAAAACATGACGAAATACGAATGAGCGATAGATATAGAGAAGAGAGAGAGAGAGAAATTGTAAAGACAACTTAGGAATCTGGAGCAGGCAAATGTTTGAAGCAGTCTAATGAGTCGACAAAGCATTAGAAGGTAAAAATTAAAACAAATAGACTAGTATGTATCATTAATATTAGTTTTATATTTTTCCATATTAAATTAGCAGATGTGGCGCTCGATAATAAGTGCTTAATATCACTTTTCATTGACGATTTCTGGAACTAGAACTAGTCCAGTCAATGCTTTTCCTGTCTTTTTCGGTAACAGCAAAGTTTGTCGACGAAAGATATAAGATAGGTGATGACTTGGATGGTTATGTGGCACAAAACCAGTCCCAGCAATGCAATCAATATTCTACAAATTCCACCCATAATACTCTACGGACGTGAGCTATAATAGACGTTGTTGGAACTACTAACAAGCTATTATAAATTTCTAAACCAGTATATTAAATATAATAAATCCAGTCTTGGTGCGGAAGTTTTGGCACTACATGAACTGTACAATCAAGCGCAGAACTTTGTTTGGTTCGCAGCCAGAATGTAAGTTCACTATTTGATTGTGGGCTGCATCTGTTTGACAGAATGATTCTGATATAGAAATTTAACAAAACTCTTTGTGTATTTCAAATTGTTTAAATGTTTCAACATATGGTATAAGGCGATTCATGATAATATTAAAATGAATAAAATTTTAGTCTCAACTAGGTGATTAATTTAAGCTATTTATTAACGAGCGTTAAAAAAACGTTTGAATGATACAAATGGTATCCCATGTAATCTATTGTATTCACACGAAAGCGTTCTTTATGCGCGGCGTTTTTGTCGAGGATTGCAGCATTTTCCCGTGGCTATATTATTATGGCCGATGGTTAATCAAATCAAATCATTTTTTTAAATATTTTATATGCAACAACTCGTACACTTGAAAAACGTAAAATTAGTCAACAAAGAATAGATCAAACATCGCTTGAAATGCAGAATCTCTTAAGGAAAAGACTAACTTAGGGGTTGCTCTTATGTAAATTGCTCTCATGTACAATCTTAAGAGTGAAATGTCTTGTCCCGAAGAAGTGGTCAACAAAATATTTTATTTCTTTAAAGGAAAGAAGGATTTCTTTTGTTCTTTTCCTTTTAAGAAGTAAAAGACCACGACCAATACGGTCCTTGACAGTATTTTTTTAAATTTAATAGTGGAAAGATAAAAAAACATGAATCAGGCTAACTCCCATCAATAACTAAGTTGAACTATAACTAGCACCAGCGCATATTATCATAGTTGGAACTGTATTTGCGATTGAACGGGTACTTAAATTATTCACATACAATTAGTAAATTCTGTTTAGAAATGCACGTTTCGATTGATATGTTTGGTAAAGCTCCAAATGTGAAGAACGGAGTGTACTTGTGGTATTCGTTGTTTGTGCGAGTAAACTATGAGAGATAATGTATGTTTGGTATTGACTTTGAATTTTATGTAGCAGCACCCTGCAGTTTCACCCGCGTACTTCCCGTTCCGTAGGAGTACAGGGATACATTATAGCCTATGTGTTACTCTGACGTATAAGCGATAATATTGTAAAGTTTCAATGAAATCCATTAAGTAGTTTTTACGTGAAAGAGTAACAAACATTCATACTTACAAACGTTCGCGTTTATAATATTAATAAGACTAGCAGCGCGGCGCCCCGAGCTTAGCTAGCTTACTTACCATTTCTATGATAGCACGAATATAAATTATAGCTTTTGTGTCATTCTAAATATTATAAGCTACATTATTGTTGTAAGTTTTCTAAATATTAATACAGTAATTCCATCGTAAAACAATAACAAAAGATTATAAATACAAACGCTCACGTTTAAGTAGTAATTGATAACTATACTCCGTGCGGTGTAGCTTGGTGCGGCTGACACATGCCAATATGACGTTGACATACATGATTAGAGATGTGACGTTATGCAATTTATTTTTATCGCTAACGATACTCGCAACGTAAGTATAGTTCTTATTAATAGTAAAGTGTGTTAGTGAGTTTATTCTGTTGTGCAATGTATCTAGGGGTATAAACTTTTCAAAGTATATATTTAGGGGCTAAATAATAGTAGCTTTGAACTTATATTAAATAATCAAAATCAGGTTTATATTTTTTTCGTGACAACTTTTTTAACGATAATGATAGTTTCTGTTGTTTCATTTATATAAAGATAGACTTTTTACAATAATAATTGAACTACGCCCAATATACTTTTTTTATTATAAAGAACATCGACTTTCCATCCTAGTATAGTACAGTAACGTTCAAAAGTCCAGTAGCAATCGAACGCAGCTATAGCGTCAACACTTAACGTTACTTGTGACCTTTTTCTATAAAGACAATTCACACACACATACACTTTGTTTGTCTGTATAAATTCATATCGTTAATTTCGTCTCAACGTGTAAGCAATGCCGTGGCCCAGTGGTTAAGCAAGTGAATATATTTTATTCTACGATCGCCTGTTAAATTGCAGGATCAAATCCATCCCACATTGGGTCTGCGTCGATTCTACATTTTTAAATTGTAATGTTTTAAATTTTGAAATATTTATAAATTATTACGAATGTTTCTAACTAAAACTTAGTTAGAAACATAACATTCTAAACAGAGCAAAGAATGTGAGGGTAGATTTGAAATAAAATGATTACTGGCTTGGAAAAAACAAAATATTAAAATGTTGTTGGTTGGTGAACTCAGCTACGAGTGATTGTGTGCTAACTGTTCCAATTTAAAATAATAATAGGTGTCCAATATGCAAGCAAATATTAATATCGAATCAAGAGCTAATATTGTGGCCCTATATTCGAATGGCCTGAATATTTCTTAAATTTATAACGAAACTGGCTTCTCTGTAAGTAGAAATTAATTATATTATTGTGATGCATATTTTTTCAATAGTTGAAATTGTCTTTTACAATTTGTTAATTTTTTTTAGAGAAATACTGTAAGTCGACGGGTGAAGAGATTCGAGGAAGAAGGTGGCTTGCAGAGTCGTAAACGAAGTGGAAGGGCACTTCTTATTAACCAGACTCAGCGGCGTTACATGGCAGCGGAGTATGAAACGTGTGGTTTCATACCGACAAGACGTTTTGCCGATGAATTTAACACCTCATTGATAACCGTTCGTCGTGCACTTCATGACGAGGGACTACATCACCGAAAGCCGGCGAAAAAACCGTTTTTGACTCGAAAGGCATAAAGACGAACGGATACGCTTCGCACAATATTTTTTTCCGATGAATAGACTTAAATCCTCTCAAAAAGGAAGACTACATTTATGGCGTAAAGATAATAGTATATAAAGTGAAAATAATGTAGTGTCAAACACCGAATCTGGCAGAATAAGTGTGAACATGTGGGGATGGATTAGTGCGCAAGGGCCGGGTGATCTTGAATTTATACACACAAAATACATTATATATATGTTTCTGTGTCACACTAAGTATTAATTGTTATAATATTTATATTTCCTTAGTTTCAATCGGGCATTCTAGTTTCTACCTAGGGACGTGCTGGCCAATAATTAGTAGGTTTAATATTTAAAGGTTGAGGTTAAGTTTTAATCCTCTTTTCCTCGAGAAAATGAATAATTAAACTATAACCTCAATAATAATATGAAATATTGGTAACACAATAGATATCTATAATATTTTTATTTTGATATATCTATGGATCAAAGATTTTAACGTCAATCAATTCAATTGTATAATGTTGGGTCATTTAAATAAATATAACATATATTTTATATTTTAAAAGTGTTGTTTTATTATATTACCTACTTAATATATATGTATTATATAATATAATATAATATATAGTAGTATATAGAAATATATATATTACTATATACTACTTAATATAAGTATATATAATTAATATTATTCTTAAATAAATAAAACTTAAAAAAAGCCATTTCATTAAAAAATAAATGAGTTTATAAGAATGTTAAGATAAAGACTTCGCAAAACTGAGATTTGAACCGTGACCATTTCACCTAGCGTCGATGCGAGGCCAATTATTTACCGATGGAACTACGAGCTATCTTACGTAGCTCGTGAAATTTTTGCATTATTATTGACACAGTATACAGACATGCAATAATGAATGAAGAGGACAAACAATATAACGTTATCTTTGTCTTGCATCCACTACACGCTTATACGTTTTAGTATTGATACTGTACGACATTAAGTGTGTGCATGGTAACATGGCGCACACATTCAGAATACGCACTATACCGGCAAGCGAATACGGTCGTTACGATGCTACTGGACTTTTGAACGTTGACTGTACATCCCATCACTAAGCACGTCTATGGTTTTCCGTTATACGCATAGGACTTTGCTTAATTTTTATTTCCTATTTTATTTAAGATTTTATTTGGAGAATATCACATTCTGGTTGAGTTTGATTTAATTTACCACAGTAATTGGCGATCCACTATTTTACAAATGAGGTACTAATAAAATACTTAATTATATTTTTTTAATTGCGACGGCTTGCAAGAGTAAAACGTAACGTTACTGGAACTGTCACCCGCACCATGCTACACCGAAATAGGTATAATATCGTTTATAGCATACCATTAAATATTTTTCTTCTCTTCTCTCTTATGCATAGCTTGCACTGGTAGTTTTTGTTTTTTTTATATGTAAATTGAATCCCAAATAACCATGCAGAGATTCACAAACGAGCTCACAGTATCGTGGGTAGTCCTAAAAGATAATATTTTTATTTCACTTATCACGGCTTAAGGAAGGTCTGTTTATGTTTTGTACTTGCAAATGTTCCTTTATGTGTTGGAGAATAGTGCTTTCTACTTTATTCGGATGTCGTTTAGATTCAAGTGTCCGTGAATATTTGATGGTGGGTTTTTGTTTCTGGAATATTCTAAAAGATAATGGCGTCCCATTTTGTTCCGGTGGAACGCTATACCTTGTTAAGAGAAGTGAAATTTCAACACCATCATTCTTAATGTTGTATGAAGTAACAAGGATACACGCCTTCACGACACGGTATCTGTCGCGGAGCATAATTCCAGGAATATTTGCTATGTTATGAATTTATTGATGGCTAATATGCTCATCAAAGTCATGTATTTAGTCATCAAAGTCATGTATTTAATCATCAAAGTTGGAGTGCTCGTAAAATTTACGACTAATTTTCTATGACCTTGGCTATCAGCCTTTATCAGTTCACTGCTAAACAGAGGAGTATCTTCTTCCTACCTGATTCAAGGTAGACCAATACTTCGACTCTTGAACCTTGAAGTCCCATCGGCCATCCGTTCTCTGGAATGTGTGAACAGCACACTAATAAAATATCATCATCATCTGCCTAGCCTTTTTTCCAACTATATATTGAGGTCGGCTTCCAGTCTAACCGGATTCAGCTGAATACCAGTATTTTACATGGAGCGACTGCTGTCGGACCTCCACAACCCAGTAACTGGGTGATACGGTACCCCGCGGTAAGACTGGTTGTCAGACTTTCGGACGTCTGAGGATCCGTAACGACTGTCAAAGATCCACAGACCACGAATGACAGCCGGGACCAACAGGTTAACGTGCTTTCCGAGGCAAGGAGGAGTCTCGGTATGTAAAGATGGTCACCCATCCACGGACCAACCTCGGCAAGCGTTGCTTAACCCGGTGGATCGATCCGCGCGGCTATTAACACTGCGCCACGAGCTCCTCTGCTCTAACAAAATATATTGTGTGTTATTATATTATTATATACTTTAATCATCATATTATATAACTTATATTAAAACTTAATTTTGGAAATAGTATTTCGATCTATTAATTATAATATTATATTGTTCAAAAACTTACGAATATTTTACAACAACTATGATCACTGTAAGACGCCTTAAATAAAATCCGTAAAAGTCGGTACGTTATAAAACAATCATTGAATAATTTTTATTCCCACCTTAATATAAGTTTTTAATGATTTACTAAGTAAATTGATACTGACTTGATTATAATCACACCATGCACTTCTCAACAAACTTACATTAAGAACTACGAATGAATGACAAAATTATCTTGCACCAGGAAATTGACGGAGAGATAATGCTGAGATATTTCTCCACGGAGGCCATTAGGGGCTTTTAACAGCAAATATACATTGTACTCACCGCTTACTACTCTGCATTCACTAATTTATTTACTGCGAGACTATAGTATGTAGGCTTACCAACGCAATTTCATTTTGCTAATGAATTCCGAAGTAAAGTAGACGCTTGCAACGACAGAAGCTGATTTCTATGGAAGTCTGGTATGGAAAATTACATCGTCATTAGAATAATTAGAAAATTTTATGTACTTAAGTATTAGCAAAATATAGGAAACCTAGTGAAAAGAAAGGTTTCACCTTTCGCTATAGTAAGCAAAGTAAGCGAACCACGTAAATGAAATTTTAGTATATAAAAAAATATATATCTACACTAATATTATAAAGAGGAAAGAATATTTGTACCTATTTTTGTATGTTTGTTTGCAAAAAGTACTGGGCCGATTTAAAAAATTCTTTCACCATTCAAAAGCTACATTATCCACGAGTAACATAGGCTAAATTTTATTCTGATAAAAATAGGGTTCCGTAAGATATTTTGCTTTTTCGGACATAAGGTGTAAAAAATGTTATTTCGCGTACTAAGATCCCGTTGTAAATCTTAGTTAACGCAGGCGAAACTGTGGGCAACAGCTAGTAAATTTTATATTAATGAGAAATATTTCCCGCGAACCATGCAGTCTTTACAGAAAGTGTGTGAGCGCACGCATATGCATGCATATGCGTACACTCGCATGCACCACCACCATATTATAATCTACGCACGTTTCTCCCCGACACGGAGGCATCCTCAGGATGTAGACTCTACGAATAGTAATCGTTAAGTGACGTGCTAAAGCCGTCAATAAACGCAAAAACAACCAATTCCTTACCTCTCGCATCCAACACGGAGCAGCTACTACGGCTACTGTCTTCCCATTTGGTTAATGGCCAGCCAACATTTCGTCTACCTTAACACGTTCTACCTAGGCCGGTTAACGTCGATGCCATAACTTCCGAAGTCGTGCAAGAGTATGATTGGTCGACATAACTCTGAGAGGGGTGTTGATGGGAGGATTCAATCGGGATGATCAGCATTTAGGAAGCTTAGCCATATTCTCACGTAGTCTATTCTCATAGAACCTTAGGATTTTATACATAAATATTATTACTATCGTGTTTTCCACACCAAAACTACTTAAATAACGTTCATTCGCAAAACGTTTGTCTGCATAGAAATAGTGCACGAACAATTATAGCCGAGGCACTGTTTTGGAGTTCGCATAAATGAGTCAAAGCGGACTCGTGTGGGCGTGAGGGGTCAAAGCATAGAATGTGACAAAGGCCTGGGCTTCCACTAATGTCATTGGAGGGGTGAACATTTTTAGGCTAGACAAAGAAGAAGTTATACTGGATTTTCCTCTTTTTAATGTTTGAAACGGAATATATACTCGATATTTCGACATTTATAATTACGATTATCTTACACTCTTGTACAAGATACTGCCGAAATATTTACACTTTGAAATAAATGCAATATATATATATATATATATATATAGAAGTTATAGATAATCCTTCTGTTTGTATGTGACTAACTCCTTCTAAACAATTGGATTAATTATGTTCGAATTTTTAAAATTTTGTGCGTGTTTCATTGGATTATATTGTATTAACTATAATAATTAGACCCTATAATAATTTGTGCAGGACATATTTTGGTTTCAGGCAGTACATTTATGTGTATTTATATGATGTAATGCGTTTGAAAATAATTTATCAGTTTAATTACACAAAAAAATAAAACGAGGCTTCAATGCCCCACAGACCTTGAAATGGAAGAAACAATTTAAAAAACATGTCCTAGAACCACTGCTAGAAAGCTTACTTAGATTCACTTGTTCAAACGATGCTAGACAAACTAGAAAAAAACACATTCAGATGTGAAACTTACAACACCAGTCTTTGAGGCGTTTTAAAATGACTCGTTTGATTTGTAGACGCCATATTAAGATCAGAATTAATTTTAGCTAGTGAAGCAAATTTACTAACGAGCCACTAAGCCGGAATTGCCAGACACCGGTTTATACCAGTCCAGATAATTTTGCATTCACGTACCAATCCTTACTGACAAATGTACCTACTGCCATTATTAAAACATTTCTAATTTCTAATGAAATTATTTAAGCGGCTGCTAATACGAAACAAAATTGCATTTGTTCAACTTGGCTATGACTTTGATATTTCTTTGAAATTGCTTGAAAAATATTACTTAATATCATCATCATTATCATCATCATCATCATCAGCCTTTATCCGTCCACTGCTGAACATAGGCCTCCCTCGATAAACGCCAAGACGACCGATCCCTTCCTACTCACATCTAACGCGGACCTGCCATTGCACGGAAATCCCATCTGGTTAATGGCCACTTAATCTAATAATTATATAAAATTCCTGTGTCACAGTTTTCGTTGCCATACTCCTCCGAAACGGCTTGACCGATTTTGATGAAACAACTTTTACGGATTTTATCGCGGTTTATTTAGTTTTTTACAAGCCCGACGTTTCGGATACTTTACAGCAACTATCAGTCCTCCCGTGACCATAACCGCGATAAAATCCGTAAAAGTTGTTTCATTATAATGAGTGAAATTCGCGTAAACATAAGAAAACAATACGATTTTGATTAAATTTTTTGTGCTTATCAGGTATCTATGAGAATCGGCCAACATCTATTTTTCATCCCCCTAAATGTAGGGGTAGTCCACCCCTAAATTTTATTTTTTTATTTTTTAGACATTTTTATTTTTTTTTAATTTTTTTATGATACAGCATACTAAAATACATACAACCCTAAATTTTGACCCCTCTACGATCAACCCCTATTTTTTAATTGCAATTTTAATACTAGCAGAACGAAGTCTGTCGGGACAGCTAGTTATCACTATAAAATTAATGTATAACAACATAATATAGGCATTATCTAAACAAATGAAAATTTTATAGCGTTCCAAAATACATCGCAGATGATAGTAACAATTACGATATTAAATAAATACTTTCATCCCGAGCTTCCAACAGGGATAGGATTCACAAAGCAGGATTGCTTCCAATTTGAGGGATGGCTACGCAGCGCCACTTTGAGCAATGAAACTGTTGTTTTTCCTCAAATATATTGCCAGTGACAAACATTTATTTGATCCTTGCTGTTTCCCGCGGCTTTGCCTTTACTTTGTATATTGTGTCTAATTTACCGGGGAATACTGAAATATATTCTACTAATAAATAAATATTAAATATTTAAAGTATTTAAAACGGGATATTTACCATGTTTTTTAATATTGTTTTGCGGAGCTCGATATTTCGACATTGTCTACGAATGTCATGTTCACGAGACTCCATTCGTTCGTTCCGTCGTTTCGTCCATTCGTGAACATGACATTCGTAGACAATGTCGAAATATCGAGCTCCGCAAAACAATATTAAAAAACATGGTAAATATCCCGTTTTAAATACTTTAAATAATGAAAATAACCATGTTAATTTAAAATCCTATATAAATATTAAATATTTCATATACACTATTCGCAGATAAAGTATAACTATGTCCTGCTCATAATAGTATATGACTATCATTGTAAACATTTTGATTCGAAGTTAATATAAATATAAAAAACCTTTTTTTTTTTCTTTAACGCCGGGAAATGGGTCTCCCCAGGCTGGTATGGGGGACTTGAGGCGCCCGAAAGATGATAAGTGGACGCAGCTCTACCCACTAAAACACGGCGAGTACCACCAATGCAGCCTTTGGTCAGGTGCCCCTGATCTACAAGCAACAGGGCACCTCGATGGCTAGTCAGTCCCTCAGGACAGTACAATGTGGCGAGGTTCCCGTCCTCACTCCTTTCCCCCTGCTCTTTTGCCCCCTCTTCTTATAAGAGCCCCCTTGGATCAAAATTTCTCAAGGTGTTGGGCTCACCCTGGGCTACTGAGTCCCACTGCCACGACAAGGCCTGAACCATGGTGGGGATGAAAGAAAAAAACCTGGAAAAAAAATTAAATATTTCAAAACGTTCATACTATAGATGAGTTTATATAAAAATGTTTCATTTTATAATTACAAATGCACTCTAAGTTTTCCAAATAAAATAAGTGTAAGATCGACGAGCTTTGCACATTTTGACTGATCACGATGAAAGTTGGTACACGGATGTATTTTCATGGAGGTTTTCATGACATCCACTTAGTTGGCGGATAAACTGAGTAGGTCAAGCTGTGGGCAACATCTTGTGTTGCAAATTTTATTAAACACTAAAAGATCGTATTGGTTTTGTTGAAATATGTTTTTATGGATGGTCCGAAAGTTTATTTTTGTCGTGTGCAATATAAAGTAACAGGAAAACATTAAAGAAATTGCAAATTAGTAAAGAAACAACATAAATAACGTTTCCGCCATAAAAAGCTTTGATACTATTTACGGTATGTACGTATTTCTGTATAGGATTTTAAATTAACATGGTTATTTTCATTATTCAAAGTATTTAAAACGGGATATTTACCATGTTTTTTATGTTACGAGTCTCGTGAACATGACATTCGTAGACAATGTCGAAATATCGAGCTCCGCAAAACGATATTAAAAAACATGGTAAATATCCCGTTTTAAATACTTTAAATAAAGTACGTATTTCTGTTACGACATAGTATATAATATGGGATAAAAAATTAAGTACTTGAGGCTTAACATTTTATTTACAGACAAACAACGATAATGATCATTATAATTACATGATCAAAATTATTTCCACACTAATCAAACATTCTGTTGGTAATTAAAGCAAATAATTAATTATCCCAAATAAATAAACGTAACCGGTTGGTAGTATATGCGGAAAACGTTTATATGTTATCTCGGAGCTGAAAGGTGGATTTCCCGTAACTTCCGGGATTCCCTTATTCCCAAGAGAAAACTAGGGCTATGCATTTCAACCTAAATACAACTAATAGACGACCTCTGTGGCTCAATGATTAGAGTGTTGGCGCTCAAGCCAGAGGTAGCGGGTTCGAATCCCGTCGGAGAACAAAAAAGTTTATGGGTCATGGATGTGTATTAAATATGTGTATTAGATAATAAAAAAAATTAATATAAGTATTAATATGGAAAGTATTAAATATTATACCTATGTATTTCCGTTGTCTGGTACCCGTAACATAAGTCTCTTCGAGAACTTACAACTGGACTGGTGTAAAAGCATCCATAGATATTATTATTGATTGCTTGACTCAACCTTTATATGGCCCTCTCTGCTGGGCACGGGTCTACTCCTAGAAATCGGGCGAGGAGTATTGGGTCATAGTTCACGTATTGGCCAATGCGGGTCTGTGAACTTCACAAATATTTTATTTCATCAGGGATTTAGGTATCTTTGCGATGTTTTCTTTCAGTGAGCGAGTAACTTATGTTTAATTGCACGCCGATATTCAGAAAACCCCACTTTCAGGGCACCACAGGGGTCAGGATCGATCCCTCTCACTCAAGGCTTAGCTTATAAACAACCTGTTGACTTATACCGAAAAAGTTAAGTACGATAAACTCTTGAGAAAATGGAAATAATTTTATTACGATATAATATTATAGTGAGGATTTTTCCCTCACTCTTTATTTTCTTACAATTATAATCAGGTTTTTAAAATTAAAAAAAAAACCCTTTTTCACCCATATAATATGTCCCATTGTCCTCAAAGATGTCCATCAGGCAAGCAGGTTTCCTCACAATGTTTTCCTACACCGATGAGCGAGCGATGGTCTGGTGCTCAGGGTACACTTAGAAATTCACAAAAACCACTTTCAAGGCACTTTAAATCGGACCCTCTCGCTCAAGAAACTGAGCATATTATACCAACTGGACCATCGTCGCAAATATTTGTATTTACTAAAAATGTGTGTGATTATAAGACCTATATCGGTCGTCTTGGCGTTCATTGAGGGAGGCCTAGGTTCAGACGGACGGATAAAAGATGATGATGATGATATAGAACTATTGCGTAAGCTCGCCCGCTAAGGCTTTAATCATAAAATCGCATTGAACCAGCGTACTAAACGCCTATCGGGAGGCTTTACACAAATTATCCAATCTGCAGTAAATTCGCTGCAATTCCCTCCACGTACCGTCAATAAGGAAAAACATATTATAACCCCAACAAAAGTGTGTAAGAATCCTTTTAGTAGAATATATATAAGTGGCAAGCGGCTTGAACTCGGCGATTTGAGCTAAATTTCTTATGTTACTGCTTCGTCGTCAGTTCTTAAAAGATCGCGAGAGTGTATAGCCGCCATAATGATGACCCCCGTGTGTGCCTTGAAATGTTTTTTCCTAAATTTATAAGTGCACCCCAAACACGAGACCATGGTGAACTATGGCCCATTACTCTCCTCGCCTGATTTCGAGGAGGAGATCCGTGCCAAACAGTGGGACATAAAGGGTTGATACTTTACTTTTTTTTACTAACTAATATTAAAGTATTTTTTCCATGAACAGCGTGGCACTTGATACGTGTGTCAATAAAAAGTTGCTCTCGAAACCTTATATTAAAGTTGATCTTTCAGTATTTTACTTACAGTTTTATGAAGTACTATTTCTTTTTTAATTTCCGTCCAATATCGAACCTGCATAAGTAATTCTGCGGACGCCCATAGGGATAGGATCATGGTAATCTCTAATGGAAAAAATCGAATTTTGACCTCGGAGGCAGATTGGGGACCGACGGTAGTAACTGATCCAAAATCAATACTTTACGGATTTTAGATTAATTATTTCGCTTGTGATCCTTTTCTGTTCGAACCCTCTTAATATGTGCCTCTTATTAGGCACATATTAAGAGCACCTATGCATAAATAAGGAATGTAATCAAATATAATAATATGATTGATTGAAACCTATTACTATTAAACTATGCAATAAGTAAGAAAAATATTAAAGTAACAATAAATATCGTCAGACAATAAAGATTAATACAATACAATGATAAATGTATGTTTTGAATATATCTTTTACAAAGTATTCGTAACAGCTTTGATATAAAATAAAATTTGTAGACACGTATTTATTAATGAATCGTCAAATTGTAATCTAGTTTTCACACTAAAAGTATTTTTGGTCCTACATATTCATTATTTACCCTGAAACTTATGTTTGCATAAAATATTAAAACTTACAAACAGGTTCCAATTACTTTTTTATACAGCATACATATTTTTTACATACGTATTATCTGGAAATCCTAAATTGTTTATGGCAGGCAACGTATCGACGAGGCCTGGAAAAACCAGAAGTCGAAGTGGCAGTTGCTATTTACGATAACTGTTGCGTTTGCATTTAGTGTATAACTATCCTAATAGCTATAAACACGATCTCGTGCTCATGGTACGGGCGGGGCGCACGTCACTACAGCGAGAGCCATGGCCGAGAGCGGACGTGCGCCTGCGACCAACAAATATCGTGTGTTGTCTAGCCTGTGTGATTGTGGTATCAGTGATGATAACTGAGTATACTACAATAACGTTTAACGCTCACCTCTAGGCTTGTCCAGCCAATCAGCGAATGCAAAGCTAGCCCCATAGATTGTTTCACTAATCTCTCCCAACATTTTACATTTAATCCTTGAGCATAGCCCAAATACGTGACTTCAACTTTATAGGTGACAGGTGTTATTGAAAACCAATAAATGCTTTCAGTGTTTAGTTTATTTGGAAAATTGGGGTAATTGCTCTAACAATTTATTTATTAAAATGATTACTGATTAATTAATTTAAATTAATTAATTAATTAATTTATTAATGTTAATTCTAAATTTTATTAACATAGTTATAAGTATTATTCTACTAACAATATATGGACTTATAATGGTCTGAATTAAATGATTTTTATTTATTTTATTTTTTTATTAATTAATACGATCTGGGTAAATGTGTTTTTAATATATTTAGCGAAGTCTACAGCCACGGCAACACGCACACAAAAGCGTATTTCATCAGTTGAGTTTATTTTGTTTTTTGTATGTGGTTTTCAATTACTTTCCTTTCATCTTGAATATTTTTAAAGTAAACAATGGAGTATTTAGCGTATATTTTTACATACTGTAGTATATTCTTACAGAAAACATATTAAAGTAGAACAGAATTGCCCCTGTGACCATGGTTAAATGTGTAAGTTTTTATTAAGAATTAATCCAAATTACTTCAATTATGTATTTAATATAATACACATACAGTGACAAGATTAAAATATCAATCTTGTTTTGCATACAATATGGCCATTGCTATAATACATAAAAACTCCTTATATACATCATCATCATCAGTCTTTATCCGTCCACTGCTGAACATAGGCCTCCCTCAATGAACAAGGGATCGGTCGTCTTGGCGTTCATTGAGGGAGGCCTTATAAACCATAATACAGTATATTTCAACAAAAAGTATTCAAAACTTCGATAATGTAATGTAAAACTTATAAAATTGTTTTATTATAATAGCTGAAATTTACGTATACGTCCTAAGATGCGAGTAGCAAGGGATCGGTCGTCTTAGCGTTCATTAAGGGAGGCCTATGTTCAGCAGTGGACGGATAAAGGCTGATGATGATTCTAAGATATCAAGTCCATCTCCTAAACACGGTATAGCATTTTTTTTATTCATGAGAAAAAAAGTTTATTGCGAAGCCTGACTCGGGCAATGATAAAGTTGGAATAGTTCAAAACAACTTAGTAGTTCGTTTAAGAGAACTTTTACAACAGAATAAACTCATGATCCGACAAATCACATTATAACAAAGTTATTGAATACACGATTCGGCTCGTTCAACCCTGAAGCAGACTATTGTATAAGATATGGAGCACACCTTCATAGTATGTTCTCGAATTATTGTTTGTTGAAATACTCGTATGTAAAATCGTTCTATCTACTTCCAATATTTATCTTATGAATATTGGATATTGCAGTAACGTAAAGTCATCATCTGCCTAGCCTTTTCCCACCTATATATTGGTGTCGATTCCAGTCTAACCGGATTTAGCTGAATACCAGTATTTTACATGGAGCGACTACTGTCGGAACACCACAACCCAGTAACTAAGTGATACGGTACCCCGCGGTTAGACTGGTTGTCAGATTCTCGGGCCTATGACGACACGTAACGACTGTCGAAGATCCACGAATGACAGCTGGGACCACTTAACGTGTTTTCCGAGGCACGGAAGAGTCTCGGTATGTAAAGATGGACCCATCCACGGACCAACCTCGGCAAGCGTTGCTTAACCTAGTTGATCGATCCGCACGGCTGTTACGACTGCGCCACGAGCTGCTCCTATTGCAGTAACGTAAAGTAGCAACCCATAAATGTTGGGTACGGGTCCCAAAATCGAAGTCAGGCGAGGAGGGTATCGGACCATACGTCACCGAGGTGCTGGCTTAAAGGTTGGTGAACTTTTTTCAATCTTCTCAGGCATGCAGGTTTTCTCATGATGTTTTCCGGCTGTTGTCGGGCTGTTGTCGTGTCATTTACTTAAACTCAAGTTAAGGGAGTAAATAATTATTATTATACGAAAACATGGGAAAAAACTGAAAAGAAATATTGCTGTTTCTTGAGCGGCCATGCTATGTTAACCTCTATAAGTACTTACTCTTAGGCTTAGGTAGACGAAGTGTTGGTCTGTCAAACGATCTCCGTGAAGTCGTCGGTATTGTATGCGAATGGCTAAGTCTTGGCGTTCATTAGAGGCATTTAACAGTGGACAGATGAAAGCTGATGATGATTATATTAATAGAACGACACAATGATTTTTTAATACGGATGTACCTATGATCCTTTCCGGCTTATCATAAGTTTAATAAATATAAATAAATAAAATAAAATTCATTTAACTCTGGTTTCACCCATAGCATAATAAATAAATAATATAGCATAAAAAATTTACAAATACAGATAATAATAATAAAATCAAATCATATAATAATAATAAAACATTTATTAGGAAACAGATTATACTCTATAAAAAATAAAATGTTAAAAAAAAACTAAAAAATAAAACTATATAAAATGTCAAACAGCAAAAAAATTATGAGGGCTGTAAAAGTCATTAACAACCATCACACTAAATTATACTTAGAGGTATTCTTTATTAACTAACTGAAGTTACTCTTCGCAAAAATGTTTTATCCCTTCCATACAATCTTCTCCAGTGATAAATTTTGTATACTAACTTCATAGAGGCTTAGCGAGCTGTACAGGTGCTTTATCAATATTCTGAACGTGCTCTGCATATTTCATATGCTCGTATTTCACCTGGCTCCAAGCCCTGACAAATAGCTTAACCCTTTATTACTGGGATAAGCGCTGTGGGATAGTAAAACGGGATCGAAATTTGACCGGCATTGATGCTAGTATCAATTTTGGGTAGTATGGACCGAATGTTAAACGGCGAAGTCTCACTAGCACGATTTTTTAACAAACGGTGTTAAAGTAATTAAATTTCTTTCATTAATTAGAGTTACGATAATTTAAAGGAATTTCATCAATGTAAATCCACTGTTTGTCCGTTTGTCTATCTTACTTATATATATTTTAAGTCACAAAAAATAAGCACTTAGTTTTTTACATTGCAAAATTTTTACGTGAATTATAATATACAATAATATTTCATAATATTTAATATTATTCAATGAATGAAATTTGCGTAAGAATTAAAAAACAATAAACGTATCCTCTTATAAAGTTTGCTATTCTATTTTTTAAATTATTTTAAAAACAAACATAATATAGGCAAATAATACTAAGTATATATTACTATATATTTGTATTATAATTCTCAAAATATTCTTTCACATAAAAATATATTATAAACGCCCGGCGCCCCTTCATAATTATTATCATAATATAGAAGTATAGTAACGTGAAATTTTTATTGAAAAAACTCCGCTTTTTTTTTTCGAAAGGTCTAGACTTTGAGGCCAGATGGCCTTTATGCTCAATCGGTAGGTAGGTGAGCAGATGGCTCAACTAGTAAAATTCGAAAGGGGGCGCCCCCCTCTGTGGAAAACTTCGCAATGAAAATATTACAAATGAAGTTTTCGTGAATACAACAAAATGAGTTTTTATATTTCTCAAGTAACAATAGTACACTTATTCCGGCAGGCTGATCTCTTGAGATACGTGATTTTATTTTAGCATCAGTCGTTTGTCCGTCTAGACTAGACAGACACGTTTAAGGCGAGATTGTGCGAACAAAGGTATTGATCTAATTTATTTTACAAAGAAAAATACAGCAATACATGATATAATATTTTCCTTTCGTTGGCGACTTATGAACGCATTGTTGGCTCGAGTCGCGAGTTCGGTATGCTCAATTCGCTTACGCTCAACGCAGAAAATCCAACAGCGCTTGATAAAAATGCACCGCACTTAAAGAAACACTCTTGAGTGAACAAAAATAGTAAGAGGTAATACCATGCTACTTTGAAACCAAATTGGGCCGGTGTGACCGGGAGGAATCTCTCGCTCACATGAAATCGGCGTAAAGTGACAGTTAAGCTGTCGCGTTTCGTGCGGTTTGTGAGTTTTCGGTGGCCCATGGGGGGGGGGGGGGGTCATAGGGAAAAGGAGGGCAACGCATCTGCATAACCTCTGGTTATGTGGATGTCAATGGGCGTCGATAGTCGCAAGGGTTCGACTGTTCGTTTGGCATCCTATGATAATTTATAAAAATAATAATATTTATTATTATTATTATTCCCTTATTTAACGCTAGGTTAAAAAGCGCTTGTGACGGAGTCTAAATATAAAAATATAATAAAGATTAGTTTCATTACAATGAAGCAACTTAATAGGTATAGTAACTAATGTTATAAGATGTGTAAAGTATATTTTTAATTATTACCAATAAAATATTTAGTAAGCAGATCATAATAACTTTTACCATAGAAATCTATTTAACTAATTTCCTAAAATGTTTATGTAAACTGCACGGCAACGTTAACACAATATGTTTCACCAAAATTGAATTTCGCACAAATATAAGGAAATTTGAATGTCATTTCGTCTGATGTCCTGTCTGTTTAGTTTTGCTAACGTCATAGTATGTTATGTAACGCCATTTTAGCGTCGAAATCCGTAGTATAATATGTTATATTTGTGCCAAGTAAAGCTATTGATTATTAATATTAAAAAAAATCAGTGGTGATGAATGGTTTTCTGTGTATTTTTCATGATTAAAGTTACCATAACCACGGGAGGATTTCACGGGAGGTTCGTATCGCATTTCCACCGAGCGTTAGAAAAACGTTTGAATGAGACAAATGGATACCTATATTGTATCTGTTCACACGAAAGCGTTTTTAAATGGCGGCGCTTTGGACGCGTGTTGAACGTTAAATCAAACTAAGCATACTCTAACTAGAGTAAGCGATGAGTTTTCGTTTTTTTTTTATTTTTTTTTTTTGAGAAAAACAAGGGTATTGTCGCGCTACCCTGGCAGAGAATTAATACAAAACTAACATAGTAAAAACTTAAAACTAGCTTATCGTTAAAACTTGTAAAGTGCCCGTACGAAAGAGAACTATAATATTAATTCTACATTACGTAAAATAGATTCTAAGAAGAGATCATTATTATAAGAAAACCTAACTAATTAAATTTTGGGAGTAATAATTGATTTCATGTACTAAATACCCGAAATTTCAAGAAAACAGTTCCATTACATTGAGTGAAATTGGCTACATTTGGAAATTATAATTTGTCATAAATTTCGGGAATGCATGGTAATATTATGGGTTCCACATACATAAATTACAATTTTTCATCGAAATAAATTATTCTTATCGCAAGCGATCGAGATTGTATAATAGAATCTCTGAGCAATATTTATGTGGTCCTTATATGGCACATTAAGATGCGATACTTCATTTACATTTTGAGTATCATCAAGAAGGTACGAGAGCGACGGTGGTTAAGTGGTGGACGGACTCGGCCTCTTACGCGAGGGGTTCCGGGTTCGATCCTGACCCGTCCGTGTGTGCCTTGAAATGGGTTTTTCTAAATTTCTAAGTGCACACGAGACCATCGTTCGCTTACCGGTGAAGGAAAACATCGTGAGGAAACCTGCATGCCTGATGAGATTGGAAAATCTTTGAAGGTATGTGAAGTTAACCAACCCGCACTGGGCCAGCGCGGTGGACTATTGGCCCATTACCCTCCTCGCCTGATTTCGAAGAAGGAGACCCGTGCCCAGCAGTGGGACATATAAGGGTTGATACTTTACTTTTTTACAAGGAGGTATAAGAACTAAATCTGCTATTTCCGCATTTAAAACGGAAAGTTTATCATTTTATCTTTAACAAACAGCGTCCCACGATTACACTCGCGTACATCCCATTCCCTTAGGACTATGGGGATTAATTATAGCCTATGTGTTATTTTGATATGTAAGCTATATTATACTAAAGCTTCATAATAATCCATTTAGTAATTTTAAAGCGAAAGAGACAAAGTATCAGGCAAACAGGGTCGGTAAAAAAAAAGTAAAGTATCAACCCTTAAATTATAGCCCACTACTTGATTTCAAGGAGGTGGCCAGTGATCAGCAGTTGGACATATAAGGGTTGATACTTTATTTCTTTTTACCGAACCTGTTAGTCTGATACTTTGTCTCTCTCTTTTAATCTCGCTGCTTCTGATTCTCAGTTTTATCTTGAAACTCCTTTAAGATAAAATTTAAAGTTTCTCTTCTTACATGAGAGAAGAATAAATACAGTCAGGAATTCTCCCGCGGGATTTGATCCAAGGGTCAGAGGGCTTTGGTAAACATAGATAAAGTTTTAATTAAAAACCAAGTCCAACACAGAACTATATAAATATTAGCTTTCCCGCGGTTTTGTTACAGTTAGTTTAACTCACTGGGAGAGTGCTATTGAATTAGATTATTTGTATAGAGCTGTAAGAGTTAGCGTCTAATTTTAAAGTTACAATTCCACGTTGGATCTAATTGAAACCTTCTTTAGAAGACTGAGCGACGGTGGTCCAGTGGTGGACGGACTTGGCCTCTTACGCGAGGGGTTTCGGGTTCGATCCTGACCCGTCCGTGTGTGCCTTGAAATGGATTTTTCTAAATTTCTAAGTGCACACGAGACCATCGTTTGCTCACCGGTGAAGGAAAACATCGTGAGGAAACTGCATGCCTGATGAGATTGAAAGTCTTTGAAGGTATGTGAAGTTCACCAATCCGCACTGGGCCAGCGCGGTGGACTATTGGCCCATTACCCTCCTCGCCTGATTTCGAGGAAGGAGACCCGTGCCCAGCAGTGGGACATATAAGGGTTGATACTTTACTTTTTACTTACTTTAGAAGACTGAAGAATTATTTTTAAGTACAGTAACGTTCAAAAGTCCAGTAGCAATCGAACGCAGCTATAGCGTCAACACTTAACGTTACTTGTGACCTTTTTCTATAAAGACAATTCACACACACATACACTTTGTTTGTCTGTATAAATTCATATCGTTAATTTCGCCTCAACGTGTAAGCAATGCCGTGGCCCAGTGGTTAAGCAAGTAAATATATTTTATTCTACGATCACCTGTTAAATTGCAGGATCAAATCCATCCCACATTGGGTCTGCGTCGATTCTACATTTTTAAATTGTAATGTTTTAAATTTTGAAATATTTATAAATTATTACGAATGTTTCTAACTAAAACTTAGTTAGAAACATAACATTCTAAACAGAGCAAAGAATGTGAGGGTAGATATGAAATAAAATGATTACTGGCTTGGAAAAAACAAAATATTAAAATGTTGTTGGTTGGTGAACTCAGCTACGAGTGATTGTATGCTAACTGTTCCAATTTAAAATAATAATAGGTGTCCAATATGCAAGCAAATATTAATATCGAATCAAGAGCTAATATTGTGGCCCTATATTCGAATGGCCTGAATATTTCTCAAATTTATAACGAAACTGGCTTCTCTGTAAGTAGAAATTAATTATATTATTGTGATGCATATTTTTTCAATGGTTAAAATAGTCTTTTACAATTTGTTAATTTTTTTTAGACAAATACTGTAAGTCGACGGGTGAAGAGATTCGAGGAAGAAGGTGGTTTGCAGAGTCGTAAACGAAGTGGAAGGCCATTTCTTATTAACCAGACTCAGCGGCGTTACATGGGAGCGGAGCGGATGAATTTAACACCTCATTGGTAACCGTTCGTCGTGCACTTCATGACGAGGGACTACATCACCGAAAGCCGGCGAAAAAACCGTTTTTGACTCAAAGGCATAAAGACGAACGGATACGCTTCGCACAATATTTTTTTCCGATGAATAGACTTAAATCCTCTCAAAAAGGAAGACTACATTTATGGCGTAAAGTATATAAAGTGAAAATAATGTAGTGTCAAACACCGAATCTGGCAGAATAAGTGTGAACATGTGGGGATGGATTAGTGCGCAAGGGCCGGGTGATCTTGAATTTATACACACAAAATATTAATCAATATTATTACATTAAATATATGTTTCTGTGTCACACTAAGTATTAATTGTTATAATATTTATATTTCCTTAGTTTCAATCGGGCATTCTAGTTTCTACCTAGGGACGTGCTGGCCAATAATAATTAGTAGGTTTAATATTTAAAGGTTGAGGTTAAGTTTTAATCCTCTTTTCCTCGAGAAAATGAATAATTAAACTATAACCTCAATAATAATATGAAATATTGGTAACACAATAGATATCTATAATATTTTTATTTTGATATATCTATGGATCAAAGATTTTAACGTCAATCAATTCAATTGTTTAATGTTGGGTCATTTAAATAAATATAACATATATTTTATATTTTAAAAGTTTGTTTTATTATATTACCTACTTAATATATATTATATTATATAATATAATATATAGCAGTATATAGTTATATATATATTACTATATACTACTTAATATAAGTATATATAATTAATATTATTCTTAAATAAATAAAACTTAAAAAAAGCCATTTCATTAAAAAATAAATGAGTTTATAAGAATGTTAAGATAAAGACTTCGCAAAAGTAAGATTTGAACCGTGACCAATTCACCTAGCGTCGATGCGAGGCCAATTATTATTTACCGATGGAGCTACGAGCTATCTTACGTAGCTTATGAAATTTTTGCATTATTATTGACACAGTATACAGACATGCAATAATGAATGAAGAGGACAAACAATATAACGTTATCTTTGTCTTGCATCCACTACACGCTTATACTTTTTAGTATTGATACTGTACGACTTTTAAGTGTGTGCATGGTAACATGGCGCACACATTCAGAATACGCACTATACCGGCAAGCGAATACGGTCGTTACGATGCTACTGGACTTTTGAACGTTGACTGTACATTACTTTCGTTCTATCGTCACCACTCGAGACATTTCAAGATCTATGAGATTTTTTTTACAATTCAATTGCACTTATTTAAAAACATAATTTAGAGAATATTATAATACTATGTTCCAAACATTCCGCTTTTTCTTCTTCTCCTCCAGAACTGAGAAGCGGAGAGACACTTGAATGGATTAGTGCTCTATTTAATAAAAAGTGAGTGCATTTCATCATCATTAGGAATGCCATAATCATCAGCCATTATACTTTAAAAAAAATATTTAATTTATAGGATTTTAAATGAACACGATTATTTTCATTACTAAAACTATTTAAAACAGGACATTTAACATGTTTTTCAACTTTATTCACTGACAACTGACCTCTATATTTCTACATTGTCCACGAGTACATCGACAATGTCGAAAAATCCCACAATTATAGTTTGAATATCCTATTTTAAATAGTTTAGTAAATATTTACTTTGTTGTTCACAATTTACAATTTTAATAAAAATGGAAATGAACAAACCTAATTTACTATTTGTCACTTGTTGACGTAAAAAGCAAGAAGCGAAGTATATAACAAGCTCATGGCCAATGCAAGTTACTCTTTTCGAATAAAGAATAGTCAACGCTACTAAATAAGTAATTGGTAAAAAGCGTGGTGACTACCATTACCAAATCACTTGGTGTAGCTTCTTGCCTTGCTCTAGGTATAACTCCTGTTCTGGACACGTCTCAAAATAATATCTGGTGTTGAAAACATGATAATAATCACTGCAATAATTTAGACCCCTAAAAGTCAGTATAATATTCTGTCAAGGATCCTGCAACATTTGCATTTTGCTGCTTAAATTATTTAAAGTAACACTTTGTATTTCTGTTACGTTCAGGATATGATGTTGTTTTTTCTACAGAAAACAGTCTTAAGGCGGCTTACTACTTAACATATAGTTAAAGTCCATCGCACACTATTTGCTGTTTCTCTTTTATTTATATTGGTAGTATTTACATTTCTTCGTAGACTTCGCGTATGCACATCATTTAGGACGCCACCTTAGGATAAGACGTATCTAAATATTTTAATAATACCAATAAAGCATTTTCACTGATGAATAAAATAAGTTATTAAGATTGTGGAAACCATACCTAACATTAACTGAACAAAATGGAAAAAATACGTTTAGGAAAATATAGCTATATTTAAAATACTATTATTAGAATGCATAGAATCATTTAAAAAAATCAAAAAGTTTTCTAACGTCATGTAGTACACGAAGTCGGGAAATTTCGTATACATTACAGAGACCATAATATTATGTATGGAATATCATCTTCTTTTGTTATTATGACTATGGCTTGAATAATTCCGTAGCAAAATACCGGCAACAAGCATTTTGCTAATGCAAATAAATTTAAAAACAGCTTAGCTATTCCTGACCATTTACACAGGAATGTTTTGAATCGGTCACGAAATAATTTTGCTCATAGTCTGCGCTGTAGTTACATTAACACGTAAGAGCATCTCACCTTGTATATTTTAATTAACATTCAAGTTAAGTAAGTCTTTTATGTTTTACTTGGCTCTCAAATGCACTCAGCTTTAAATATTATGTTATACTCAAAATATGAATAACAGTATCAAGTCATGTTCACTGAGCAAAAACTGTTCCTGTGATTCATCCTCTGATCCCATTCTAGTAGCTTGATCCGAGATTATTATTTTATCCGGTCAAAGAACTTTCGGTACAAGATAATTGTTACTTTGCGAAAAAATCAGGAAATATTTCTTTCATTTTAGATGGATAAATAAACGGCAGACCAGCTGAGATACGCGTGAGACTTAAGGTTCTGGTGTCAGTTATTATCTATTAGTAAAAAATACCTTTTTTTTTCAAAAAGTGCAAACCTCTTTTATAAAGGAAATAGGCACTGTGCGACACAGCGGTCATATTTTTAATTTATAGTTAAAATATTATAAATAAAACTAACTAGGCGAATTGAATAATTAGGTTAATTTAGGAGTAATGATCTTGAACGAAATAATATTCTTCTTTTTCAGAAATTAGAGAACTTCTTATTTCTGTTAAACGAAGTAATCTAGCATTTGCAGCAGCAACTACTTATTCTAGTCAGCATGTCAACGTCAGATATTCTGGTTTCTGATGATCATCTTCGGTTCATTTATTCTTCTCTAAATGATGAAGATTCTAGAATGTTATTTGCGAAAAGAAACATCCCATTATTTTGTGAGTCCGATATATTTCAAAAGAAATACAATACTGGGAACACAAAGGTCCAGATGAGGCCGCATAATCTTATTATTGGTTATCCCAATAGCATATGTGTCCGGATTTGCGGTCCAATTTATTCACGAATGGACAAAAATTGTCGCAATCGTGTTGAGGCTTATTCTAAAAGAATTTGATATAACAAGATACCGACTTGCTGAGTGAATAACGTCAAATATGCTTAGCCTTTTTCGTTGCAAAAATACAGTTACATAGATTTTTGTAAGAAAAGCGATTATTTCAATATTAAATGCAAAAATAGAATACTGAAAGGAACTACATTCTTCGTCTTACTCTGTTATTGATATCATAATCATCCTTTCACCGTCCACTGCCAAGCATAGGCCTTCATCAATGAATACCAAGACGACCGATCTCTATAGAATATCTTTATAAAATAAAATCTTTATTTCAGACAAAAAGAATGCCCATATATATTATTATCGTTAGTTTTTTTAGTTACAATATTAGCTTACAGTAATGTTAATAATAATAAAAATAGTCATCGATATACCTATGCAATATCTACGAATAAGTACATGTCTTCTCAATCTCAATGGGTTCTCCACACTTGAGGGAGAATTTCATGAGAACGCGAGAACGAGAGAACGAAGAACCGATGAGTATGAAGAGTCCATAAAATTTTAGGGAAAATTGTAAAACGAAAAAAAAAAAATAATCAGGGCCTTACTATGAAACGCAGCCTTGCCTCTGCTGTTGGTCAATATTTAATTTTCAATCGCTCATTATATTCCTTCCTGGGATTAGATGTAAAGACCCTATAAAAAATAATTATATAACAACGCACGGAAATCCATTATGAATCTTCGGATAGATCCTGACTAAAACCTCTGCGAGCGCCTTCAGCCGCTCTTTGAGGGTCCCAGATATACAGGCAACAGAATCACCTCAGCTACACAAAACAACTATTACAGTAGAAAAAAGTCAGCAATCATAAAACCTAAAAAGTGGCAAGTGCACACTTGTTTAAAAGAATAAAAAAACACACCGCGTAGATTCTGGCTGTGTATTTGACAGCCCTGACGGGGGTCAAGCTGAAAAACCACATGACAAACTGGTGTCAGCCATAAAAACACTGCGAGTGATGCGCGAGTAACAAAAGCAAAGAGTTATAGGCCCGATAATCTCGAGTGCGAAAATATTTTTTGAGATTCACGACGCTAGTATTATGGCATATTGGCTATTTCTATTGCTTCGTTTGTCTCATGTATCGTCGTTATTTTCTAATGTTTAAGGGAGTTTCACTTATTATAATGAAACTATAAAGTTGTTGCTGTAAATTATCCGAAATATTGTTTTTAAGTGAAAACTTCTTTAGCAGCATTGAGCACTTTTGTGGGATGGGTAAAAACTGTAAAACTCGCGTCAGGACACGTGGGCTGATCGAAAATTCGTAAGACGGTTGGAGAGTAGTGTTGTAACATAGAAATCGATTAATCGAACGATCGATTGTCGATACTTTTTTATCGATTGTAAGGGTTTCGATTAATTAAAAAAATCTTTTTTTTTTTTCAAATCTATTTTCATAAAAAATTGGTTATTTTTTTTCAAAGTATGAAAAAAAATTGAAAAGAATTAGAAAATGAAATTTTGAAAATTTTCTTAATCAAGTTTTCACTTCTGCCGGCACTCCCGGAGTGCAACCCGTCTTTTTTTTCATTAATGTTTTTCGTTTCATTTCATTTATTTTTTTCTATATTATGGAAATACTTCATTATGAACCAGTTTTGGTGAATAATCTATGAACTCACCAGCAAAGCAAAGTAGCTTCTAAGACTAAGGTTTGTTACATTTCATGTAATTTTTTTCCTCTTGATTTTGCGTATTCTCTGTCCTGTTCGCCTATAAATATACTTTATATCTTTATTTGCTCCATTTCTAAAGCGAATTTTGTTTGTTTGTTTTCATCAACCCACTACCTACATGTATTTTCATATCTACCAATGTTTGTGCATAAATTTGCCTTCGAGTATGTACTTTATGGTTTTGCTTATCTCGTTTTCGCTAAAACAAAATGTTTGCTTCTTTACGCAGCATCGAATAAAATTTAATATAATAATGCCGAAATATGTGTAGAAACTAAGAATAGTCAGTACAATGGTTATTTTGCTTTTACTTTTTCACAGAACCCACATTATAAAAATTATTTATCTATCTACTCTGAATTAAATAAGAAATTATGACATATTATAATGTGACTTTTTTTTCATCTTTCATCACCGGTTCAGTCAGATTTATAGAACCTTATCAGCCTATATCAGAATAACATCGTAGAAATTGTATTATAGATAATTTTTTTACTAATTTTTATTCACTTCTTCTTTTAACATATTTCAAGTGTACGAGGTGTTACTCACGAAATAGGGATAAGTTAATTTTGATTTGACGATCACGATGAAATTACAATAACGCTGCAGCTACAAAAAAATATTTAAAAAATTCGATCTCAATCTAATAAGAAAAATTTTTCCAGCACATCGCTCATGGCAAAATATATACTAAAACCCTGAGATGGGATATATACCAATGTACTGATGATGCTTAAAACACACACAAGAATCTTCAACCAGAAGTATTTCCTGACTATAATCGCCTCTTACATTTTTTAATAATTTTAATCTCCTTACAATGCACACGAATCAAAATAATAATGCTGAAAACTTTCGAAAACCTACTAAAATTTTAATAAGAATTCCCTGAATAAAATAAGATTCACGTCTCACATTTTGACTCTAGTGTAAGCTCCTTTCTATGCACACGAAACAAAATCTCTCGGGATTAAGCATTATACATTCTCAAGGAAAGCCTTTGACTTATAATCCTTTACTCGCCTTTAAGTGTATTCTGGGAATTTGCAAATTAACATTGTTATGATTTAAGGGTTGTTTCAAGTGTTGTGGTACACATTTATACAATAACTACAACTGATATTGTTTTAAGTATTACAAGTGATAAAAAACAATCTTATCTTCAATTAATTATTAGCAAATAATAAGCTCTTTCATTCTCTTTATTTCGTAGGTAACAACTTGAATACTTGAAATAAATAGTCAAAAAAAATAGACAATAAGACGTAGGTAATTAAAAAAAACTCATTTGAGATACAGGAGGAAGATGGCAATTTCTTTAAATTTATCTTTTAATATTACCCGGGGGCCCAAACAGTATATGGCTCGAATAGCTCGCTTCTGCAACAAGAAAATCGTATTAATATCCGCCGCATTCCCCCACAGTAGAATGCCGTAAGACATTACCAAAGTAAACACAGACGTAGGAGTAGCGAGAGTGCGTAGGAATTTTCTTTTTTAATTATTACTAAGATTTATTGTTTATAACTTTACGCGTTTTGCTCATAACAATGAAATGATTTTTGGCGAGAGGCGTCCTCCTGTGGACAAGGTTGCTGTAAAATATTCGAAACGTCGGGCATATAAAGGTCTAAACTGCGAAGTACGTAGTGGTTTCACTGTATTAGATCAGATATGGGTCAATAAATATTTCATTCTTTCTTTCGATAAGGAGACCAAACGCAAAAACGCAAATCTTTGAACTATACAAGTTTGCGTTTTACACTTTAACATTCGACATTCGTCGACATTTTAATAAAAAAAAAATCTTAAAAATAAAATCTAGCGATAACTTTACAAACAAATGAAAATTGGTCAAATGAGAAAATGTACAGAGCAGTTTGATTCGGAACTATTAAACGTAACCTAATCCGATCGTAAAAGTTTTATATAATAAAATATTATGTTGTTTAGTAAATTCTTATTTGCTTTACGACAGTATGTATTGCTGTGTGCATTATGAAAAGAGAAGGCTCTTGTACCTTATATTGCCCTAAGTGAGATTTCATTGCCGTTTTTATGACAACGCAATAAAACCTCAAAAGCAAGTTGGAAAAATTCTAACCAACAAACCCTAACATAAATAATGTCTAGATAACTATTTTTTCTTTAGAATTTATGACGTTAGTATCATCAACGCCAAATCATTAAGGCTGCGTTCAGACGTTACGCGCACACTAAGCGAGCGCCACACTCCTCAGCACCCGCGAGTCTAACTACGATTAATGCAATTTGATATCTATTGATATGACAATAAGGCTTAAATTATATCCAAAATAAATCAAACCGTGTTAGACGCGGGTGCTTATAAGCGTGGCGTACTCTAAGCGTGCGCGTTTCGTTCGAACGCAGCCTGAAACCACCTGATCCAAACTGAAATCTAAGTGAAACCGAAGAAGGTCCTAAATCTTTCAAATCCTAGCACGGTTGCCAATAATAGTTTTTTCTTATTGCTCAGTACACACACGCTTATTACACGTCCTTAACACCGCTTCTGTCGTAGGCGGAAAGGATCTTGCATCCGACTATCAGTTTCATGATAGACAGAGGAAATTGGAAGATATGGAAGCAGCACTCATATCGATGTCCTGTCAATTAGATGACGGGATTTACAAGGACTAAAACTAAACGGCTTTAGCCTTGTACCTCCACCTATAGACAGATGAAGTTACTAGCTTAGATCATGAACATAAAAAAAGTCTCAGCGTTTTATACTTAATGCTGGTAAGTTACTGCAATTGACGAATTTAGTAATAAATGGAGATCATCCAAGGAAGTCCATGGATTCCAGATTTCAAAATATTATATTTGTTTGCAATATATATTATCTTTATCTTTACATAGTATAAAACAAAGTCTCTTCTTTTGTATGTATGCTTAAATCTTTAAAAGTACGCAACGGATTTTGATGCAGTTTTTTTAATAGATAGAACAATTCAAGATGAAGGTTTGTATGGTTTTCAAGATGTAGGTTTGTATGCATAAAACATGCACAATATATTATCACGCTCAGATCACGTTCGAAATCTTAGTTAACCCCGGCGAAGCTGCGGGTAACAGCTAGTATAATATATATAATAATATCAAAGAGATATTGAAAATGCCACCAGGTCTGTCACCCCTGAAGACATATTCGATTTTGTGTGTCCCCTAATATCCTAAATCCCCTTTTCTATATTTAACGGGGTCAAATTATTCCTTCCTATTATTCCTTCATGCATATTCAAAAATGCTGACATCCGAGGACGCAGCTACGAGTTAACATAGTTTTTGCTGGTCAAGGGTCAAGTGTCAATTAACTATGTTATTATATACTGGCCATTATAGTTATTCACCTCGTACTATAAGTGCATTTCCATTTATATTATCATGTATGCTAAATTTTATCGAATACCGATGTGTAGTTTTTATGTGAATATATAATCACGTATAACGTTCAGGTACACGAAGTTTTGATTCGCCATTAACCAGGTGGGAAGACGATCTCCGTGCAGTGGGCGGTCCGTGTTGAATGCGAGTGGTACGGGATCGGTCGTCTTGGCGTTCATTAAGAGACGCCTATGTTTGGCAGTGGACGTAAAATGGCTGACGATGATGATGATGATGATGATGACGTTGAAATACTATAACAGAGATATAATAATAATAAATCCGTACCTACAGGATAGTGATAATGAATTTAGATTATGAATATAATATTTAGAATGTTTCTCTAAATCTATGCTCTAAGCTCTAATCTATAATCTAAGATCTGACGATTATAATAGCTAATTAAATAAGACAAAATATTGTGTTTATTTCATTCATTATAATGAAACAACTTTAAGGGATCATTATAGCTTTCTCCAGCTGTCGATAGTCTACATTATCTGAAATGAAACATATGAAATAATTAATACAATATTATATTCGTACATTCATATAATATATTAATATGTTAGAAATGGTGATGGGTAAAATAAACGTGATACAGGCAAGCGATAGAAAAAAATTGGCAGAAAATAGGAAGCATTTTTAATAGAAGTCGAAGCCTTTTGGCAACTATCGACGCTTAATAACATCCACACAACCAGGGGATATGATTTTACGTCGCCTTCCTTTTCCCTATTCTCCATAAAAGTTACCAGAAACTCATAAACCGCACAAAACGTGCCAGCATACCACTTGGTCGTGCATTTCGACTGCAAAACAGCATGGCACTACCTCTTTACGAATATGGTCAGAAGTGAGCTGTAATGGGTTATGTGGCCAATTATGGGTAGGGATTGTTGATGACAACAATGATAACGATTTCGAATCGAATATTGTATCATGTATTATTTGAAATCCAGACAGTAACAAGGGAAATATCCATAAATGTTGTTTGAACAAACAAACACCAGAACGGCAAAACAATGTTCAAACAAACAACTACTTTTTCAATAACACACAAATGTTGTTTCACACGAAACTTAATAGTAACTAGGTTGTAAATAATACGGGACCCAGGAGTCACTGGGACTGAACAATCGATCAATGGGAGAGAAATCGAGACCCGAAAATATATATTCGAGAGTGGCCCAAGTCATAAGCGGATGATATTATAGTACCTGTAATTGAGAGTGGCATTTAAAGTGAACACAAAATTTTACAATAAAGTAAACAATAAAGCTATTTATTATGAAAGATAAAATTGTACACTTTAAATAGACTTAACTAGACTTGAAATGTTGTACACCCAAAAGTAATAAAATCTTAAAACTATCAAAAGAGCTTTCTTCAAACGCCCTACCTGAATTTGATAATTCATTAAAAAAATCTTTACTTATAAAAATTCAATCAAAATTTATAAAACACTAAACGCAAAAAAGAGCATTGTACTTCTGGGTGTGTCCTCGATATTAGTATTCCTTTTTACACTCTGTAGTAAAGTAAAAAAAAAGTAAAGTATCAACCCTTTATGTCCCACTGCTGGCGTGCCCAGCCTCCTCCTCCTCGAAATCAGGCGAGGAGGGTAATGGGCCAATAGTTCACCGCGCTGGCCCAATCTTCAAAGACTTTTAATCTCATCAGACATGCAGGATTCCTCACGATGTTTTCCTTCACCGGTGAGCGAGCGATGGTCTCGTGTTTGGGGTGCACTTAGAAATTAGAAAAACCCGTTTCAAGGCACACATGTGGGGGTCAGGATCGAACCCGGAACCTCTCGCATAAAAGGCTGAGTCCATCCACCATTGGACCATCGTCGCGTCGCTTTTTTTTACACTCTGTAGTATCACTTGTATTTCTCCCTTCCATCTAATACCTGCAACTCGATAGAACCTTCATATTTTTAGTTCAAAGCCGAAAATGACATTTCTTACTTGGGTGTTATCTGCTGAAAACCAGGTGGGTCGGGAGTCTACTAATATCTTTGGACAAACCCAGCGAATAATTTGATTGGACTTCACGTACAGGTAAGTTTGTTTGATCAATAATTATATTTATAATCTCACAAGGAGGTAAAAGAGCAGTCGTGCTGGCTCAATAGTGTATAATATTATTTGTATAAATACATTTATTTACGATACTACTAAAGACAACAAAATAGCTGATTACTTTGAAATGCCTACATCGATTTTGTCAAAACACACAAACCATCGCTAGTAAACCTTATTTTTAATTTAAAAAAAAATGTTTACTCATTTCCGAACGATGGTGCCATGGACAGACCCACGGAAATACACACAGAGGTTAAACCTTATGAGACCCCTCTATTTTTGTCGGTCGTTAAAAATATAAATACCCTTATAACCTTTCTAAAATGAGGATGTTGATTTCAAAGGAAATATTTTTGAATACAAATGGTTTTAATGTAAATGTAAAAGATAATAGAACATTTCGCGCAAATAAAATACACCACAATAAATGTTCTATTCTAGATTGTCTTAATTATTTGGCGCGAGCATAGCCATTTATTATTTTCGTAACTTTTGTTTTGTAACAATGCTAGTAATTTTGATAACATTTTATTCCGAGGTAAGAAAGTTGCAGGGAATTAATTACAAGCATAAGCGTTGTGTGTTTGTAGTTTTAAGTTTTAGTCTTTAAAATATTCATGTCCAAATAGAAACACATGCATAATATAATTAATATTTAGTTATCAGATTCACTATATTTTTAGAAACTTTTTTGTTTGTAATGAACTTTTACTAGTCGCCATGATATTCTTTATAGGCTTATCTCAATTAATGACAACAGGGCGTGTGAAAAAAAATTGGAAAATAAAAGTAAAAAAAAGTCGAAAATAGTTGTCATCATTATAAACAAAAATATACTCGTATAATAGAATAGAATACAATGCCTCGCTCCTATCTGCATTAGTACCACAATCGTGCTTATTTCTTTTGCCAACTTTCGTATTTCGGTAAGGGCAGAAAAGCGTCAGAATTTTCGTCAAAATTCTAAGAAAGAAAGTTGCCTGGCTAACTTAAGTTTACTTGTTTATATCTTGGGTGACTCTAGCCACTTACTACCCGGTGACTCGACAGCCCGCTTGCCAATTGAAGCAACATAAAAATATCTCTAAGCGCATCACTTGTACCACAAGCGCTTGTCACCACAACCGTTTTGTGCCTTATAAAACCATTAGTACGACAAATATTTTCTTCGAATTCGTTGGAAAAACAGCGCAAACAGTTTTGACGGGAAACATTTTGAAATTATTGTAAACACAACACGGGTGAAGTCACAAATTATAACAAATATTTTATATAAAATGTAATTTACATTTCTATATTTCATGGTATTTAGAATTATGAGTTCCATTTTTAAAAATCTGAGTTTACACTTACTTGTGCTTCATTTTTTTCTGAGTGGAATGAAACAATTATTATATTGTTTTTCTAAGTTTTTATCCAAGTTTTTAATATGTTTTATCTTCCAAACCACATGATGGGTTTCTTTACTTAAAGTATTTTTAGATTCTTATTAATTTAAGTGCTCTTATAGGTAAGACAATAAAGTTAATTTTAAATAAAAAGCCAAAACCGACTTCAAAACTATACCTTAAAATTATGTACAACTAAAAATATTTAAATACTTCGAAGTGAAGTATTTAAAATAATTAATCAATAAATATAATGAAATGTATATGGCTTACTTATACTTTTTACAATTATTTATTTTGGGAGTCGATGCCAGCCAATAAGGACAGTCTAATCACAATTCACAACATTTGAATACATAATAATATTATACTCTCACATCTATTATAAATTTCTTTGCAATTATTGATTTTGTACTCATACAAGTACACAAAGTATTGAATAGATGTCTGTTATCTTTGCTTTGGCTGGTACCGACTCCAAAAATAACTAATTTTAAAAAGTATAAGTAAGCCATGTAAATTTCATTATATTTTTTCTTTCTCCTTTTGTAATTTATTCTTTCAATATATGGTTACCTGGAAGAAATCGCTTTATAGCGATAAGGTCGCCTTGTTGTACTTCTCCTTTTCATTTTATGTATAAATTATTATTATTTTAAACTATGTGTGTGCAATAAAGTTATATTATTATTATTATTATTATTATTATATTTATTGATTAATTATTTTTGTTAATTAACTTCACCTCGAAGTATTTAAATATTATTTAAATATTAGATAATAGGCCAGATAATATAGAAGGCAGATAATCCAATTTAACCATATAAAATTAATACGGAAATAAATGAGAGAGTGGACTGTATTTTTACGTTTGTTACAATATATAGGACAGATTTAAGGTCGACGTACAGGAGGCCGGAATAGGAGATGTGTGACTGACCTGGTGTATTCTAGCTCTTCTTCCAGGGATGCCAGCAGCTCTCGTACCCCCTCGTGTAGTCTTCTAAAAGTCTGTAGATATGTGGCAACAACACACACACACACACACACACACGATCGCGTTCAAAGCTTTGATAGGCCTATAGCTTAGTTTACAGTTTAACAGTTAGCGAAAAATCGTCTATACTTGTTGACGGCTGGCGGAAGAGAGGCTGAGTGTCACACATGCATGTAAGGAGGGACGTTGACAGGTGACAAGCATAATGATTTTTTTTATTTTACTACCCTCGAATTTAGAGAATAAATTTGAAACTCAACATATTCATTATTAGAGTCGTTGCTATAAATTTACTCATAATCGTTAGCGACCTCAAATTTATCGCTCTGAGACGGACCTTTTGCTGTTTTTGCCTAAACCATTCCATACAAAGTTTGACCACTTTATATGATCTCAAAGTTTTCAATGTAACTCAAAGCGTCCGTATTTCAAACGTTCAAAATGTTTAAAGTGTAAAAACTAATTTTTGAACATCGAAACATTTTTAAATCGGAACAAAGTTCGAGCATAATATTTCCGGACCCATTTTTGGATTACATTTATGAATATGTTGAGTAATAAAGTTGAAATTTTCGTGAAAATATTTAGGTTTTCCGAGAAAATCGGCGACATATTTAGAAATTATATTTTGGAATAAAAGTAAGGAGAACTTCAAAAACAATTTGTGAACATTAGAGTAACCTATTTGTTCATTATTTGTATTTGAAAATTTCGACATAATTAAGTAACCTCACAGGTTTTATTATTTTATATTTGTCTAATACTTATTTGCAGGTTAAAAATCAACACGTTTGCTTTCTCTTTGTCATTGCACTTTGTATTTATATTAAATTAAACTATTTGTATTATTTGTTATATTAATATCATATCACACAACGTTAACCTAGGTCTGTGGCTTAAAAACATATTATAAACTACAGATTTATAAATAAAGACAGATGGAGCATGCCGAACACCCGAGTGACGCTTCAAAGCGAATACAAATTCAAAAGCGCTCTCATAGTGCTTCACATAGGGTCGTACTCTAAACGTCTATTAGATTTTGTTCGCTTTTGAATTTGTATTTGCTTTAGTGGCGTCATTCGCGTGTTAGACATGCTCCATCTGTCTTAATTTATAAATCTGTGCTACGTAAAAAAGTATAAAAAATCACATCTGTATATTGACTATATGGCTTGAACCAGCACCAGCTGGTCTCCAGTTATCAGATTACTTTACCGCCGTGATATCATAACCTATCATATCCCTAAGTCACTGTAGCGTCAACAAAAAAGGCGTAGAAATAAATTATAAAGCCTCACTAACCCGTATGCAAATAAACTCATATATCCCACGGGAGAGGCGTAGTCGAGTGCCTCGCGAGGCAATTCATCTGCCTCGCATCGCAATTTATCATAAATGAAAACATTTGGAAACCGCCACTTCATAAGATATAATATATTTTTATGACCAGAGTATAAAATTTATATTTTATTAAATCAATTGGAATAAGAGTAGAAATAGCAAGAGTAGCACCCCATATGATATATTATCCCACTGCTGGGCATGGGTTTCCTCCTCGAAATCAGGTGAGGAGTGTTTACCGAGGCACTGCACTGGTCCAAAGTTTTTGTTTTTCGAAATGTCCTATGCTGTGGCCCGAAGGCATTTGGGCGAAATCGGAGCAGTGGGTGGGCAGATGGCTCACCCAAGAAGATGCGGCTTGTTTTCCTTTACCGATGAGCGAGCCATGGTCTCGTGTTCAGGGTGAACTTAGAGAAAAACAAATTTCAAGGCGCCAACGATGTTGGTGGGCGGGAACAAGATCGAACACGGACCCTCTCGCACAAGAGGCCGAGCCCATAACCACTGGACCATCGTCGCTCGCTTTTTATATTTTTTTAGTAATTTGCAATAAATAAAAAAAAGTATCAACCCTCGAAATCAGGCGAGGAGAGTGATGGACCATAGTTCACCAATGCGCTGGCCCAGTGCGGGTTGGTGAACTTCACATGCCTTCAAAGACTTTCAATCTCATCAGGCATGCAGGTTTCCTCACGATGTTTTCCTTCACCGGTGAGCGAGCGATGGTCTCGTGTTTAGGTGCACCTAGAAATTTTGAAAAACCCATTTCAAGGCAAACACGGGGGGGTTAGGTTAGGTTAGGTTAGGTTAGGTTAGGTGCACCTAGAAATTTTGAAAAACCCATTTCAAGGCAAACACGGGGGGGTCAGGATCGAACCCGGAACCTTTCGCACAAGAGGCCGAGTCCATCCACCACTGGACCATCGTCGCTCCCAGTTTGCAATAATTAAGTATTTATTACTTGCAACTTTTAAGTGTTGAATAATTTAGCATACAGTTTTGTGGAACCATTTAAATACGAATATTATTTTCACAATTCATAAAATTCACATGAAAGTAAAGTGCCGTTAATTAAAATATCGAAAACCAATATTTCTAGTAACGTATCCATTGATCAAATTAAAAATATTTTAGAAGTTAGAAATATTTTAATATTGATCGATGTTTTATTTAAAACGTTTTAAATAAAACATCGATCAAATATTTGTTTATTTATTTTTTATTATACCCGAGATACCTACTGCGCGAACGCTATGTGTCTCGATCAATATTGTTCTTAAATTACGTAAATAAAAAAAACTTGCAGTCAAAAAGTAAAAGGCAAATTCTTTTTTTCGGCGCCATTTTGTATTTTTATAATTTTATTAAATACCTTAATTTTTTCGCAACTGTATTAAAAATAGTCGTTCAGTACACGTGTGGAACCGTCATTGCAACTTGATCTGACTGTCAACACTCGCCTTCGGCTGCGCCTCGGCTCGGGTCGACATTTATCGGAACTCGTTATATAGACAGGCTTTCCGCACTTGTATTGAAATATACTATTTCGTCATGGACGGCCAGGAATTCTCTTTCCCGCTATCCCTACCTTCGAGATTTCCAAATATAAAACGCATAGGATTCCAATAAGTGTAAAGAAAAAAAGTAAATTTGATTCACAAACTATCTAACGTTTATTAAGATTTTTATATGACTTGTTTGGATTCGTTTTTTTTTTGTAAAGTATTTGACTAGTAGCAGCGCCCCGCGGTTTTACCCCGTACTTCCCATTCCCGTGGGAATATGGTAATAGCCTATGTGTTATTCTGATATATTAGCTATGTCATTGTAAAGTTTCATAAAAAACAACTTATGCAATTATAATTATTTATTAATTTTATTTATGCAGTATTTCTTTTATATTAATTCAAGTTACACTTTTTGAGCGTGGTGATCGATAAGAAAACAATTTTTTTTCTTTTATTAAATAAATAAAAGTTAATATTGTGTTATAAATAAGTTGCACGCACACAAACACCGTGTCGAAGACTGCCAAAAAGAAACGACGTTAGACAATGCACGGCCTTCAAGCCACACCTCCGTGCCCGTCGGAGTGGGGAGCGTAAGGTTTTTTCGTTACGGAATTTCTGGATTCGGTCCCCGCGCTCAAGGCCCGCGATAGAAGCTATGCAATAGCTTAACTATCTAGTAGTTTTTACGTGATAGAATAACAAACATCCATCTAGCCATACATTCTTCACAAACTCGCATTTATAATATTAGTATATACCCTAGCCGTCCGTTTTAAGATTTGAAAACATCAAATGATAGGTCATAATATGGATTTTTGTTACAACAAAATTCAGTAGCCAGTGAAGTGTGTAAAAGTGATAAACACTTGACATTTCTCCTTCACGTCGAATGGGAATCCCGTAAATTCCGAAGCAATCTTTCAAGGGACAGAGGCCGTAAGGGGAATTCCTTTCCCTAAACACCAATTCAATGTTCAGGGATCACGGCGCTAAAGTATTCGATCCAATCTTTATATTTTACACTAGCAGCGCCCCGCGGCTACATCTATTTTATCCCTGTGGGAATACAAGGATAAACCTGCGGTCGCAACTGGGGTGATACCTCTCGTTCACAAAACTGGCATAAGTAACAGCTCTGCTATGCATGTGGCTTGTGAATTTCCGGTGTCCCATTTAAATAAGGGCAACACATCTTTATAACCTTTGGTTGTCTTTTGGCATCGGTAGTCAAGATAAGGCTCCGACTGCTTGGTTGCCTCTCTTCTTATGTCTTAAAAATATTAGTCACAAAAAATGTAGACCTCCTATAATAGGTGGGATTTTTTTAAATTGGTGATATGATTATTGAGTTGAATCAAAAGGTAAAGAAATACCTTTTATAATATTAGTAGCAGTTGCACGCAGTTTCATCCGCGTCAGCATAAATAGTTGCCTTTTTTTAATGTATCCTATGTTACTTCTAGTACATCCTCAAATATGTGTACAAAGTTTCATGATTTCCGCATGAAAGCGTAACAAACATCCCTACTGTTACATTTGTAATATTAAGTAGGTAAGTATTAGTATCAATCTTTAAAATGGGTTAGTTGACTCAGTAGAATATTAATATAATATTTTTTAGGCCTATTAATAGGTAACACTCTGTTGCTACTTCACCCGTTTAAAGAAAAAGTTAAGTTATTTTTCTTAGATGCATAGTCAATGTCAACTCACGATCAGTTTTGTAATATAATATACTTTTCTAACGGACTATAATTTGTTTTGCATGGGGACCAACAGAACTATTATCTGAACTCTTTGACATCTATATAAGTAAATAGTTCATAAATGTCCATTTCTCACTTTTTGTTGACTCACCTACCTGATGAAAGTATGAAAATATTATCCACATATCTTAATAACCTTGAACGGTCATTTTATATTTTATGACCGTATTGTCTGGTCATTTGCAAAAGTTAATTTAGCCATATCGATCCATATCAATTTTAGTAGCTATAAATAATGGTCAGTAACTATTGATTACGCCATAATAGCATCACAAGATCCCATATCTTGTTACTGCTGGTATTAATTTGATATAGATCGGAGATATTGATAGTAATTATGGTTGTTTTATGAGAGGTCTCTATTAGAGGGTCGATTCGAGGTTACCATATCTTTGGCTCTGTTTGTTCCCTCTTTGTAATTATGTCTAAAGTTTATTTCAAATAAAGGTCACTTTTCGTAGATATGTAAATCTTGTAACGTATTTTGTGAATCTTAAGTTACATTTTACATCCGTATGCGTTAGTAGACCCGAATGCTTCAAATCGATAAAAATTGGATTCCATAAAAATGATTGTTTCAATATAACCGTTTAATTAATTTTTAGCTAAAATTGTAGTGGATGTTTTGTTTCCAGCTTTGAAAATAATTATTAATATATTCATTTTACTCATTGTATTGACAGACGGCCTTTGAATCACCACCGCCTTAGAATATTATTGTATTTTTACAGATAACCAAATAGAAAAACTAAGATTTTTAAGACTATTTTAACTCTAAAAAATCATCGGACGTCAATATTTTGTTTAGCACAACACATTTATTGGTACCTATGTGATACTGTTGTCATTAATTAAATTATGTCAACTATATTCTAGCGTGCTCATGTGGTCACACGTTCTCCCACAAAGTAGGTTATATCAGCCACCTAAGGGCAAAATATCTAGCTCACAGAACGAGCTAGCTGTATAGGCTAGAAAATGATGATGATGATGATGATGATGTACTCCTGTATGGCTGTGTTTTGTTCGCTTCGATCTTTGTTCCCGATATTATTTGGTCTCACTTCAATCACGTCATAATCAGAGGCTCAATTAGTTCCCGAATGCACTAGTCGATCTATCAAACGTAATTGAGGCGTCCACAACACCGCCTAGTTTTTCCCTTCGGTTATAATAAGAAATGATTAATATATTTTTTGGCTCGAGAAACAATTTTCTTTTAAAATTAATCAACGCCTTTTCCGCTTGATTCGTTTTTAATTTTATATAAAACGCGATAGCTGTTGCGTTATAAGATTCCTTTATTAATTTTCACTTAGTGGTAGCCGGTTTGAATCGAGCTGAATCTAAATACTATGAGGAAGTTTTTAAGACTGCTATTTGTATTTTCTTCTGTGAAAGTTATCTCCTAGGCCAGGACTCGAATAAAAAAATCGTGCTTATAATATACTTATAAAGTTTAAATTCTATTTCTCTTAGAATACAGTTTAAATTAATTTGTTCTTATAATTAATCTATTTTTCAAATTCAAGGCGAATGAAAACGATGAGAGCTATTAATTGTTACGTACGGAACGTACGTTAACAATGTAAATTGTTTATTTGAAATATTTACGAATCTACTAGCTATTGCCCGTAGCTTCGCCGTAGCCCGCACTAGCAAAATATATTTTTTTAATGCATCCTATATTACATCTAGTAACTCCGAGAATATGTGTTCAGAGTTTAGTAATGATCGATTGAGTTCGCGTGAAAGCGTATCAAACATCCCTATTTCACATTTATAATATTAGTAAGGATTAAGGATACAAGCTACCTGCATCAGTGTACTTTTTTTTTCGGATGGAGCTATGCTAATGGCCCTAATGGCCCTAATGCTTCGTCGGAAGTGGGGTGAGCCGGTTGGTATCACCCAGTGATATAGTAAGTGGGGGGGGGGGTGCCCCCCGCCAGCCGGGGAGTGTGACTTCCACGGCTTCATGGCGTCGGGTTTGTACCTGTGGCGGATCTCTGCCTCACCACCGTTAAATAAAAACAGTGTACTTTTAAGTGTGCTGTATATCGGTTACAAGTTTTGCATTTCATATTCCCAAACTATATTGTGTTCGATGTTCGAAATTGTACTCGGACAGCGACAATACGCAGTTCGCAACATGTGCGGCCATGTTTAACTAGTTGCAGTCTCTTTCGGTGAAATGTGTCGCGCATGTATTGTGTGGAGATTTTTGGGGGCAGTGACCCCATACGAGATCTCATACAAAAGCTCACAATTCATATATAAACTTTATTTCATTGTAAGTCTACTGAATTCCGTCAGTATAATTTTTACAGTCCACTGCTAAAACAGGCATTATTCAATTAACAGCAAGACTTCTGATCAGGTTTATTCATCTAATACCAACATGTATAAATTACTTACGTGCCTCCCTCATCTCCTCTCAACTCTCTGCTCTGCTCTCACATCATCTCTATTTCTCTTTCTGGCTAGCCAGCCTATTCAAGTTTTTGGCAGATACAATAAGGTCCGGGAGATTTATTATAAATGCATTTGTTTTAAATTATATTAAGATAACTTTACAATAGATAATAGATATATTATATACTTATACACATATGACTTTGCCATAATTAAAAAAATACACATCTCATACCATTATATAAATCTGAAGAATTTATTTGTTTGAACGTGCTTATCTCAGGAACTTACTGGTCGGATTTAATTGATTCTTTTAGTAGTAGATAGCCCATTTATCGAGGACGGCTGTAGGATATATATCACCCTGCTAAGATGTGTTGTAAATGCATGTGAAACCGCGGAAAATAGCTAGTAAATAATAATAGACAGTTTGTAATTGTGTCACCTCAGTGCACATTCTGTGAGATAGCGAAAATCGTAGCGGGCCTATTAATGCGAATAGCTGCCATTCCCTGCGGCATTTGCATAGCTGTTCCCTATTACAGGCTTACTGTTTTGTTATCATCGCGACCAGGTATTATACGGCTTATATACCACCACCGTGCTATCTGTCCGTTGATAATGTAGATAAAAATTAATGATTTTAGATTTAGAATTTGGAATATTTTATTTATTTTTCATTTCACTGATCCCTTTTCAATACAACTTGGGATAAAATTTCATGAACAAGAAATCAAAGATTGTATTTATTAAAAACGGAGAATTAAACGACGGGTGATTATCCGGATAAATAGATAAATTTAGAAATATTATAATATAATAGTATTTTACGAGAAACGCCCCCTACCCCTGGTGCGAGAGGTTCTAGGTTCGATTCTGACCTCGATTTGCCTAGAAGTGGGTTTTTCTAAATTATTAAATGTAAACACAAGAACAATTCTCTCTCATCGGTTAACGAAAACATCGTGAGGAAATTGGCAGCCTGATGAGATTGGAAGTCTTTGAAGGTATGTGAAGTTCACCAACCCGCAGGTCAGGGCATCCGGTAACTATGGCCCATTACCTTCATCACCTTATTTCGTGAAGGAGACCCGTGCCTAGCTAGCCAGCTGCTTTACTTTTAGAAATATAATATATAAAACACATTTATAGTTATTGTTGAAGAATAAAAAATATTTGCATAATTTTTGTTCTTAAAATATAATGCAGACAAAAATATTGGCAACCCTAAATACAGTACACGTCTGCCGCAGTCTATGCACCCGTAATTTCAAAGTAAATTATCTGCTTACACAGCCCTACATTCATGATATTATTTAGATTTATGGAATCGGTGTCAATCGAACTCGTCTAAATTAAGTCCTGGTTACCTATGGTTAACTATGTTCTTCCTGCTAACATTCCTATCCGATTTCAAACCAAGTCAGTATCTTTTTCAAAGAGAACCCTTCGTTTTATTTTCATTATATCCTTTTTAGTTTATCTTTTTACTTTCCATAAATTCTAGTTCATTCCATTATGAAGTTTAGTGCCATCAATAGCGTTAACTTCATTTTCTGTAGTACAGTCAATTTAGGGCGCCGATAATTTGATTTCCTAACGTATTTACTTACATGGGGATAATGTGATCTAAAACGAGAAGCCTTTTAAAATGTCGTTATCAATTTATACACATTACATTACATTACCCTCTTTACACCTTATTCACACAAATTTTATGAATTTTAATTTTCGTACAACTGTAAATAATTTCATTTTATCATGTGGCAAGGGATCGGTCGCCTGATGTTTATAAAGGGTTTCTATGTTTATCAGTTTACAAACAGGGGCAGATGATGATTATAATGATGATGATGATGATGGTGGTGGTGATGATGATGTTTATAATGATGATGATGATGTGCCGTAATAGTAATTTATTATTCTTACTAATCTTAATAACAATTTTAGGTTTAGAAATAAGATTGAGGTCTACAGGCTTTGGTACAATAAATTCTGACATATGCTACACAAGAACAATACACTGAACAATAAAAACCACTTTTACTACAGCGATGATAGTCTAGTGGGTATGGTTTAGCCTCTTGAGCGATTGGGGTACGATCCTGACACTGGTGGTACCTTAAAAAGGAATTTTCTAAACGATTAAATGCACATGGAATGCAATGACAGACATCGTAACAAATTTTTCATTCCTGATGACATTAACAGTCTTCAAAAGCCTGTGAATTTTCCTACCATAATTTAGCAAGTACATCGGTAAAATATGTCCCAATACCTATACCTAATTTCAAGGAGGTTACACGTCATATTGACTTAACATGATCAATAAATACGTCCAGACTACCTGGGGTTTGGAGCTGAAATAAGGCCCGAACTGAATCACACCCTGTACTAAAATAGACTCCTCACCGCTTTAAAATATTAAAAATGTAGCAGTTGGTTCTCCAAACGATTCCGATCACGTGACTCGTTGGACGGACAATCATTTTTGTCACTCTAATAAAGTAGTAAATACAACATTTTATGTTGTAACATTTTTGGGCGAATTTAAACCTAAACTTTTTATCTTAAACTGTACAAATATTTGGCTCTTTTCAATAAAACAGAATTCAGAGAAGTAATTAAAGTCAAAGTTAGTTTGCAACAGCTAAAGCACTTAAGAACTAATGTTAAAGTGTTAAAAAGGGAGATAAGAAATTGTTTTATTGTAAAAGGGTCGTAAAAAAGTTTTAACGCGCAATTTTCGGTAATTGTTGATTTTGTGGAACAATGCCCCAATTACTGCTCCCTCTAAATCTTCATTAACTTGTGAATATGCTGATGGACGGGTTTGCCTCATTCATCGGGATTAACTACGGTTACGATTCTGTTAATGGTAAATTTTTGGGAGAATATTACATTTTGTAACGCTTTAGTTGAATAAGGGCTGAACTGTAAAGAAGGGTAATACAATTAAAAGAATTTGAACAATTTTTCTGAGGGAGCTGCTTCCAATTGGTTACTTATTTCTTATGCGGCTTTAAAAGAAATGCAGGCAGTGACATCTAAAACAAACATCTTATGTTTTAAGGCAGCGAAAGCATCAATGAGCAATGAACTAGTTTCAATTTACATGTGACACTGAAGACTTACTATTAACAGGAACTTGTGCCAGATCAGCAGTCGACAAAAAATTTGGAGGGACAAATAAGGGACTCTAAATTAATATAAGTTAGGTTACGGATGTAGTTCCACCTCCCGCTTTAGTAATACAAGAATGTTTAGGAAAGATAGATACTACAGGGCTAGACTCTCAGTCAGTTTGTGGAGACTGTGCTGTAAGCACAGAACATCACACAAGTAAAGAGCGCTCGACCTGGCCGTCCCTCGAGCTGCCATGTTCACAGTATTGGGCTTAGACCTATCGCTTACCACCATTATGACTGCCACGGTGGAGAGCGAAGAGGGTTGGAAAGCGGACATCATTTTCAGTGACACCGTCTTGTCTGTAAAGAAAAATCCACCGTAGAAACAACCAAAGAAGTAAGAAAATATATCAAATTATGATTGGATAATATTATGTCTGGTCCAAGTCTTGTTGTAGTGGCGGTGTTCAGTAGCCTAGGGTGAGAACAGCACCTTGGGCGAAACGAATTGAGCCGAAAGGGCCCTTTGTACCCCCTTATATTAACAGGCAAAAGAGGAGGGGGTAAGGAGTGAGGAAGGGAGAATTGTATTTTCCCGACGTTAGGAGGGGTCTTTCTGTGGTGTGCGCAGCCCCTATGTGGAGGTGGCATCTGCATCGGTCTCCTTAGGGACTGACTAGCCGTCGAAGTGTCCTGTTGCTAGCAGATCCAGGGCACCTTACCAAAGGTGGCATTGGTGGCACTCGCCGGGTTTTAGTTGGTGGAGCTGCGTCCACTTACAGCTTTCAGGTGCAGCATGTCCCACATACATGCCTGGGGAAACACAACTCCCCCGCGGGAAAATATAAATTTTATGAATGTAAAGCAATGAAAATATTTCCAAAAGGCTACCTATGTTGAGTATAACTATATTATTATGTTCAAGTTTATACTGCAAGCTAATATCTTAAATATCATATTATTCTGCTCCTCGTTGGTGCCAATTATACAGCGTATTTCATGCAGTTTTATTTGATACATGTTATAAGAAAATATTATAAAATGTGTTATTAAAATATTATTGTAAACAAATAGGGCAGGAAGCTCATCCATGCGATGCCTTTCTAAGCACCAATATAATATAACCTATTATAGTGCCTGTTCTACTTTTCAACACAGAAAAGATGCTGCACAGTGAATTTAATATGTCCAAACTTGTACGTCCAATATGACGAATTCATTTCTAATTTCATAAAAAAATCAAACCTGCCTGCAATGGCTATATAGATTTGAATTTCCCAAACTAAACGAAACATTGGAAATGCCAAACAAAATTTTCCTTAATTGCTTAACAAAAAGTCAATAAATGTTCAGCCTATACACCGGTAACGGGTGAAACTCTGCATTAATGACTACACGATTCCATATCAATTGCTGAATGTAAAGAAATGTATTGACATTCACTTCAATTTCGAAATATTCTAGTGTATATTTTGCTTTTGAATGCAAGCCTTAATGCTAGAATTTTAGTAAAACGATTTCCAGCAGTTTCGGTCTCATAACTTTAACATTTCACAGAAAATCTTTATAAGCCTCTTAAAATCTGAATAGGGCGTAATCTGTAAGCTTTTAGATGCTTGACTTCGTATTTATAACTTACATCGTCCCGCGGCTTTACCCGTCTACATCATAACTCCATTGAATATAGTAAGCGATGGATGGCGATAAATATAGTCTATGTCACTCACAAATAATTCTTCTATCTACACTTCTACACTAATATTATAAAGAGGAAAACTTTGTTTGTTTGGTTGTAATGAATAGGCTCGAAATGTACTGGACCAATTTCAAAAATTCTTTTATCATTCGAAAGCTACATTATCCACAAGTAACATAGGATCAATTTTATTCTGGAAAAAATAGGGTTCCGTTAGATATTTAGGTTTTTCGTACACAAGGTGTAAAAAATCATCGATAAAGATATATCATCTCGATCAGATCCCGTTGTAAATATTAGTTAACACAGGCAAAGCTGTAGGCAACAGCTAGTTGCTAAAATAATTTTCGAAAACAGTTCAACACTGTACAATATTACTCCCTAAAATCTCACAAACTCACAAACTTTACCTCTTTATAATATTAGTATAGCTAGTCACTGAACGAACTTGTGCGTAAATCAGCTTATCAAGATCTAAAACTAAACAAACTAAACGACCTTCATAAGATGAGCTGAATGTAGAAATGTAGGGTGATAGAGAAGAATGAACTTAACACAGTTTCAAATATTTATAATCTAATCAGGTTTTTTTACGGTGTTTTCCTTCACTAGTGAGCGAGGGATAGTTTCGTATTCAAGGTGCAATTATCAAAACCTATTTCTAAGCAGCACTGGGGGCTGGAATCGAACCCGGAGACTCTTGCTCAATAGGATGAGCCAATACTGTCTGGACTATCTTCGCTCGCTTGTTTCATTAAAATGTCTTTATATTTACATAGAAACAATGTTATGGATTTCATACAAATCTTTGAAGTGAAAACAAATCCAGAAGATATAAGAAGTTTCTTTATATTTTATGGGATATCTAGATAGAATAAGTCACATAATGTTTCAAACTTAAAGTCCCAGATATCGCTGGAAGGACATGGCATAGGCTGACCTGCTTGAGCTCGGGATTGAGGATTGGTCAGAGGTTGCGCAGGACAGAGACCGGTGGAAGTCTCTCGTTTCGGAGGCCAAGACCCACTTTAGATCGCTGAGCCACAGAAGTTAAGTTAATGTTTCAAAACCAGAAAGGAAATTTATTTATAAAAAATAAAAACTCGAAAAGGGTTAACTAAAGATCGTATCATTCATGGAGTCAAAGAGAACTTTTTTATATAAATGCAGTCGAACTGCCAAATAAGGTTGGCCGAATTTCCACATCAAACAACAGGTACGCCTTTTTAAATTTGCATTTGGGATGAATAAAATTTTCGGAGCGGCAAAAATGATTATGTTTCATTCTTTTTTGAGTTTCTCCTGAGCGTCAATTAGTTCCGTATTTTTTACAGGTAATGTCTTTTACGGGATGAAGCGTTTCGTTACGAATTTCATGCGCAATATGAATAATAAAAGCGTTTTAATTTTGTCAAAGGTTGATGTTTAGAGTTATTAATTTGGGTTTTAAATTTTTAAAAATTGGAACTGAATAGATCTTTCATAAGGTACAGAAAAGTGTTTATATAAACTAGTCGATCTAATATAAACTAGTAAAAAATGCGCCACGGCTCGTTTTTATTACTTATCTGGATTGCTTGATTGCATATTATTTGCACTTTTTATTTAATATAAATTGGTCGCGAGTATTCGTAGAGAGCCTTTTAATTAAAACCTGTCCAAGATGGCCGACACCACAAAATGGCGGATTATAATAAATGATGGGAGTTTTCTTATTCCTAATTATTTTTTATAAACTTATTCCTTTGTTCGTTTTCCTCTATAATAGCCAAAAGAACCCTAAATGTATGAATGCGTTTTTCAATCATAAAATTTATGTATATTTTAATTTGTACAAAAAATATATATTTATTTGTGCGTGTTAAATCCGAGAAATTTAATTAAAAAGCAATTTCTGTTTGAAATACACCAAAGTCTATTAAAAACATTTCATTTCACAAAATACCTTTTAACTTAACAGTGATCAAAAGGCTTCACTATAATAAAATTGGTTTTAATCAATTTTCATACCATGAAACGCCATCGAAATCATTTGCCAGTTTGCTAAAGTTCCACTACCAATGAATCTAAAATGAAAATTGATGGCTTTTAGTTCTAATACTTATTAAAGGCACAGTGTAATTATACTAGAGACACAAAAAATATTTTATGCATATAAATTATTGCATAAATTTTGATATAATAATAAATTATAAGGGATTACAAGCAAACGAATACTGGTTCACCTGATGATAAGTCATTAAAAACATTCATAGATACTCACTATACTAAAGTGCTTGAATTGATGAGCGTTGGTCTCATGCTGTGGATATAGCAGAAGGAAGGCGATGAGTGGGTGAGAGAGAAGACAGCAAACGAGGACTCCTCCCGAGGATAAGAACGGGGTGCGTAGGAGGCGCTACTTAATACGCCTGCAGTAACACCCCTGTGCTCGTGTCGGGCTCGGGATGGGAACCTAGGTCCAAAATGACAGTACGTCGCGGGGACTGCTTAGCAGCTGCCAGGCAGTTTCTTTTTACGAGGAATGACCTTCGCCGAGATCAGCCTGTCGCTGAGGCAATCCTGTTGTTTGGACATACAGTGTATTTAAAAAGCAGATTAAGGCGCTCGCAGTGATTTTAGTTTGGGCACGGCACTTCTACTTCTTCTTGGTGCCAGTCCCAATTTTAAAAGTTTTTTTTTAATCAGCTCTGTAGATCCAGAGATTACGCCCTACGATCTTACAATCTCATAAACTTTACCTCTTTATAATATCAATATGGATAAAATATATTTTTTATTTATTCACGTTTTTAAAGATATAAAACAATGTACAATCAAATAAACAAAAAAATAATATAATGGTTCCGCAGACCAGGACAGACCAGACTACGTGATATATGAGCGTTTTGGGCAAGTTGCGTCAACTCGGACAGGAACAGAACAGAAGTGGCATGGAGCCTCCAATATTTCTATGGTTTCTAATGAAATAGTAATCTGTCATACTTACGGCTGAAACAGTACGCGTTTATCATTGTTTGGAAGTTTCTGACACAATTGCTGCAGGTTAATTCATGCCTTGTGTCAGTCGCCATATCGCGCCCGCTGGGACGCGTTAGCTCACTGGATTCAAGCTTTGTATATTTTCCGAAAAAACATACGCTAGTTGATATTTGAGTTTATAATAGTGTAAGGATGTGACACTCTTATTTATATACTTTTATTGCTAGGCCATAATAAACTGAAAAAATGCCGATAATAAATTCCATTATTTCTTCTTTGTTTTACCTCTCCTATCCTATCCTACTCCTCATCTGATTTCCTCTCTCGCACCAATGCGACATATCAAAGTTCGAAAGTTTACTTTTTCATATAAATTTATATTATTGTACTCAAGTATCAATTATAATTAAATACAAGATGCAACCGTCTCTATTTTATTTATACACGTAAGGTCATGACGATCGTGATGACCTACGGGGCCGAAACGTGGCCTCTTAATTTACGACTGGTCCGTAAGTTTGCCGTAGCTCAACGTGCTATGGAGCGTGCTATGCTGGATGTTTCTTTGGCAGATAGGATTCGAAACGAAAACCTCCGCCAGAGAACTAAAGTTACCGCTATCACGTGAAAAATAAGCACGTTGAAGTGGCAATGGGCTGGTCACACACTCAGAAGAAAGGATGGCTGATGGGCTAATAAGGTTCAAGAGTGGATGCCGCGTTTAGGTCGACGAAATGTTGGTCGGCCATTAACCAGATGGGAAGACGAGCTCCATGCAGTGGCAAGTCCGCGTTGGATGCGAGTAGTAAGGGATCGGTCGTCTTGGCGGTCATTGAGGGAGGCCTATGTTCAGCAATGGACGGATAAAAGCTAATGATTATGATGACGTAATATTACTATATCGTAAGACTATATCGTAACGCTGTTTATATTTTAGGATGAACAACAAAAGATGTAATAAATTTTACACAAGTAAGAGCCTCTGTCACAGCCTACTCTATACATTTACTAATTAAAAACAAATTCCCATCCGTAATTAAGGCGCTACATCGAACATTGTAGGATTTGGTAATTACAGCTCGTTTGGGCCGGTGTCTACATAGTTATTGTTTAATTCTATTTTTAAGGATTACATAACCTAAACCTATAATAATGTAAATAATGTAAAAGGTAGTGTCATGCTGCTTTGCAGCCAAATTGGATCGGCACGACCGGGGAGGAACCTCTCGCTCACGTGAAATTGGCGTAAAGTGACAGGTAAACTGTCACGTTTCGTGCAGTTTGTGAGTTTTCGGTAGCCCATTGGGGGGATAAGGTAAAGGAGGGTAACGCATCTGCATAACCTCTGGTTATGTGGATGTTAATGGGCGTCGATAGTCGCAAGACTTCGACTGTTCGTTTGCCTTTCGATGCTATAAAAAATATGATTGGAATTGTTTGAAATAACAAAAACGATCACTCTTACTACTGGGATTTTTTCCTCACATTTAGGAGTGGAGATTGTATGGAAAATTAAAAACTCTATTTAAGGTGTACGTTAGGAGCGATCCACTCCAAATACTAGGCCACTCACTAGACACTTAGCACACAAAAATCCATAACGTAAAAAACAAGTAAAGTTCTACTAGAATTTATCTGAAACCTCCAATAAATACAATAAAATAGAAAGATAAATCCTGTATATCTTTTACCAGCTGTCGTTAGTGTCATTCGCACCTCTTGACTTATAGCAGACAGAATCCGGGAGGTTCCCCTGAATATGATAGTCGAGTTGAAAAGAGAGTATTAAATGACTGGTGTCGACCAAAATATCGTAGGTTCAATTCCTACCCAGGGTAAATATTTATGTGATGAGTATGATCATTTGTTCTTTACTTGGGCATAAACTATGTATGTTTTTAAAAATATATAATTAGGTATCAGTTGTCTGGTTGACAAAATACAAACTTAGTCTATTTTGGGATTAGACGACTATGTGTGAACTATTGTTATTATTAATACTATTATAATTGATATTTTTTTTCTTAAAAAACAAAAATTAAAAAACTACCTTATTATTTATTTATTTATTTACTAAGACACAATTATAACGCCATTATAGCACAACATAACAAGACGATGTTATAAACAGACAAACAAAATAATATTATGTCCTACTGGGCTTAGTTTATCAATTTGCTGAGCCGATTCAGTTTGGAGAATTCTCAAACCTTCAAAAACTTAATTTCATTAGGCATGCAAGTTTCCTCACGATGTGATTTCTCTCACAGGTGAGCGAGCGATGTACTCGTGTTAAGATGCACTTAAATATTATATTTATAGTTAAATGCATAAATGGGGATCAGGATCGAATCTGGACCTCTTATTCAAGACGTCGAGTCATTGCGCAAGAGATCAGCGTCTATGATTCGAGGAGTGAGAGACAGTTCCAACAGATACCTGAGGGAAATTGCTGTTAAACTTGAAAGCCCGATATGGAGACACTGGACTGATATTCATATTATATAATTAAACATTTCATATTATGTACCTTTATTCCTAACATAGTTATAAGAACATTAATTGTATCTATCTATATACATATATAGTACACATAATATATACACATACTATATATAATACACATATGGATCAATTGGTCTGAAATAAAGTCTTATTATTATTATATTACACATTAGATTATCGACACATTTTTTCACTATTTTTACTAACGATGATTATTTTTATTGCTTTAACCCACAAAAAATAACATTTAATTTTGAATTTCGCATATTGCAAATGTCTAGTTTATAAAAGTAAGTTTGTACACTATTAACACAGTATAACTATTAACATAGTACATAAAACCAAGCATAAGCCATTAAAATGAAACTAAGGACATGCTCATAGAGGCTGCGTGATGGGTTGCCGCGTACTAATAAGGAAGATCCGCTTATCGAATGCAAGCACCGCTGAATGAACCAGAAATCCAATCAACCATTTCATAAGTCAGTACACATTGCTGAAATTGTACAAGGATGTGAGCTATTACTATCTTACTAATATTTTAAATGTAAAAGTTTGTATGGATGTTTGTTACTCCTTCACGTAAAACTATTGAATGGAAATTATTGAAACTTTACAATGATATAGCTTATACATCAGAATAATACATAGGCTATAATTTATCATCGTACTCCCACGGAAATGGGAAGTGAATGTTCTAACCGCGTTTTAAAAATAAACTGTCTATCTATCTAAGTAGTAAGACATATTATTATATTTTCAGACTTACAAAAATATGAAGGTGTGGTTTTTTTAAAATTTAGGTTGGGTTGAAAGGTTCTTTATCTTGTAACTGATAACAAGCCACTCAGGATTTTATTTGCGATTTTTTTTAATAATTAAAAAATACATACCCCTCCCCTGCGTCTGTTTGCGATAAACTCAAAAACCACTAAAGGATTTTGATTCATTTTTCACCATTTGCTCGAAGAGGAGACCCGTGCCCAGCAGTGGGACATTAAAGGGTTGATATTTTGTACTTTTATAAAGAAAATTGTGGTAAGAGTCGGTAAAATTCAAGCCGTGACGGGTCTTTCATTGTCGCTGTCTTAGCCCCTTGAGACAAAACATATCATAGATATTCCCCTTTTTAAGATCTGCAAAAAGTCTGCGATGGCATATTATTATATCCATATTTAAAGGACGATTCGCTTTATGAATTCTATCATAAAAAGTTTCAAGATAAATATCAAAAGTCGATTAAATATTTAAAAATAAATTTTAATAAAAGAAACCTATGAATCAAAATTTTAATAAACCAGCAATTGAAATATAAAATCATTGAAAGGCGATATTGCTTTGTAAAGGCCCAGCCTGTTTCAGTGGCCATATTGAACACTCACGACAGCCGCAGTACACCCTGTCCGGTTACTATCGGACGTAGCGTTACAACGCAGAATATCAAATTTATTTTATGATGCTAAAATTTTGATGGAATATATTTTGATTTTGATGTTTGAGCTTTTTGCTGAATTGATATTTTCTGATATGACCCAAAGTATCAACCCAAATAATGTCCCACTGCTGGGCACGGGACTCCTTCTCGAAGTCAGGCGGGTAATGGGCCATAGTTCATCAATGCGCTGGCGCAATGCGGGTTGGTGAACTTCACATACCTTTAAAGATTTTCAATCTCATCAGGCATGCAGGTTTCCTCGCAATGTTTTTCATCACCGATAACTGACGGATATGACATAAAAGTTAGGCATCATAACCATAATCTAGTTATTGTAATGATCCGTAACTTTTAGGTAGAAAAAGTGTTGGGAGGCTTATATTCAGCAGTAGACGGATATAGGCTGTTGATGATAATGATTCAATAAACTGAATAGCTTCAATGAACATCAAGACGGCCGAACTCCACTCGCATCCAACTCGAACCGGTGACTGCACGATGATCGTCTTCCCACCAGGTCGATACCCAATCCTACTGGTTAGTAACTTTATAGAAACCTATTTCAGAATAGCGAAATGAAATTCAAATCGAATGAAACAATAAATATGCAAAGCTTTAAAATATTTATACATAATATATTAAAGCTTTGCGACTATAACCTCTGGACTTGCGAATTCTTTTACAACCACACATCTCCAGATGGAGATAATATAAATCATGATCTAATGCTAGCACGATAAAGAACAGCGAATATCTCACAGACATTTTTAAATTCCACTAAAAATATACTTTTATATTTAGAAAGATCCAAGAAAATAAATAAAGCAGCGTGGCTAATGTGATTTTGAAATTCTTATATTGTTTCAGTTCCTTGCGGAAAAATATTGTGGGTGGTTATTAAGTTTTAATTTTGTTTTCTGTGAAAGAAAATTAAATTTATCCAATAATAATTTGATGTTTTTTTAGAGAATTAGTAAATTATACTGATTTAAATTGGGTTTGAGGCTTTTAATGTATTTAATTCTTTTTGAAAGGAATTGAAAATGTGTTAGGTGGATTTGGAATACCAATGTTTCATTTTTATAAATGGGGTTCTCAATTCGTCAGAATTTTTTATATCGTCATTATCATTGACGTCAATTTTACGTCAACTTTCTGATAAAAGCCTCTTTCAATGAATGCCACGATTGCGAAGCCTTTTGAAGGATGATAAAAGAGAGTCCCATGTCTCCGTGGATGATCCATCGCTGGGTGAATGCGAAAATAGTTTTCACTTGCGACAAGAAAAGGCAAACTATACGGAGATATTCGCCTCGTTCAGGTCAAGGGGGCCGAATGGACCATCTTTTTTTTATTTTGCACATTTGCCAAGAATCCTTAATTGTCTAGATTTAGGTAAGAATATCGCTAATTAGCTAATGACTAGACTAATGTCTGTGGTATACATGAACAGATTTTCTTACGAGCTCGCAAGCTTAGGTTTACCGGGAGCTAAATGTATTTTTATTTTGTCTTCGTTGGTATTATTTATTTACGCAACGATAGTTCAGTGGGTAAAGGACTTGGCCTATTTAGCGAGAGGGTCTGGGTTCTGACCTCCCTTTGGTGTTTCAATATGGATATTTCTACATTTCTAAGTGCACCCTGAACTTCATCAGTTAAGGAAAACATCTTTAGGAACCTGCAGGCCTGTTAAAATTTATCTTTGAAGGTACGTGAAATTAACCAACGCGCATTAGGCCAGCGCATCTAACTTTTTAACTATACTCTTTTCGCCGGATTTCGAGGAAACCTGTGCCCAGCAATTAGTTCTATATTATATGGGTTGATAATTTTGTATTTAACTACCCTGTAATTTCATATTACTTTGTATGATGAGTGTTACGCGATGAAATACAAACATCCGATAGGCTAATGAAAGCTTAGAATGGAAGCTGCATTGCGAGGATGGTTTGTGAGATAGCTGGCGGGTAGATTAAATCAAATCAAATCAAATCAAAAATATCTTTATTACGTAGGTACAACTTGTACACTTGAAATAAGTCAAAACATAAGTAGTCAATAAGTAGTAATAGTATATATAAAAAAAAAAAAAAAAAAAAAAAAAAACTCGTTTGAGATGCAGGATCCCCTAAGAAAAAACGAGAAAAAAACTTAGGGGTTGCTCTTTTGTCAATAAAATGAGTACATAATATTTTATAAATACAACATGTAACATCATATCTTAAGAGTGAGTGTCTTATTCCCAAGGTGTGGTATCTTCAATAAAATCTTTTATTTCGTAATAGGCTTTACCACACAAACGTTCCTTAACAATTTTCTTAAATTTATTAATGGAAAGATTTTGAACGTTTTCTGGGATCCTATTGTAAAAACGTATACATTGTCCCATAAACGAAGTACTAACTTTATTCAGTCTAAAGAATGGAACATTTAATTTATTTTTGTTTCTAGTATTTATATTGTGGTTGTCGCATTTTTTTACAAATTCATTAATATTTTTACGGACATACATCACATTAGCAAATATGTATTGAGAAGCGACAGTCAAGATGGCAATTTCTTTAAATTTATCTCTCAATGATACACGGGGGCCTAAACAATATATGGCTCGAATAGCTCGCTTCTGCAACAAGAAGATCGTATTAATATCCGCGGCATTCCCCCACAGTAGAATGCCGTAAGACATAATACTGTGGAAATATGCATGATATACTAAACGCGCCGTATTTTCATCCGTTATGATTCTTATTTTCTTAACTGCAAAAGCTGCAGTACCGAGCCTACTTGCCAACGTGGCTATATGTGGCGCCCACTGTAGCTTAGTATCTATGGTAATTCCGAGAAATTTGGTTGAATCCACCAAGTCCATCACCTCTCCGTTAAGTGAAATGTTTATCCTAGTCTAATGTGCAGATGAATTTGAATGCTCGTAGAGGAACTCTGGTGTGTACAAGTTTGTTACCACTTTCGTTTTAAATTCCTCTTATTATAAATGACAATGACAAATGTATTCCTATTTAGGGTTCCGTACATGAAAGAAATCCTTTAAGATCACTTTGTTGTCCGCCTGTGTGTCCAAATGTCACCACTGATTTTTCAAGAAACCGGTGGACCTAACAAGCTGATTTTTTTACCAGATACTGCGGTACGTACTCTTTATTACCTTATATAAGCCATCATGCTGAGTGAACGCAATAAAAAGAAATTTAGATTTTCACGAAAACTTACCTTACCACAAAATTTAACAATTTTTTTTTTCTAAATTATCTCTATACTTGTATAAGTACAGAGGTAAGTTGGCCCTTGTTTTTAGACTAAATTAAAAATTATACATCAACCGAAAGTACCCTATAGATTTTGCGTCAGAAACCTATATTATGGGAGTTCCCGTTGACTTAGAATCACGAAGTTTGGCAAAAGTTAAGGTTGAAGAGATTTATGCAATACATGTACGAAACCATTCCTGCACGAGTCGAAGTCGCACTTGTTTAGTTAGAATTCATGCATTTATGAAGTCATACGAGATGGGAATGCTTTTTGTGACCATTAAGAGATCGTAAAAGGTATTTGTCATGTGCTTCGTTCTTTTGAAATGCAATGTATTTCTTACTAAAATAAAGACAAATTAATAAATAATTAACATAATTTAGTAAAATTAGCACTCCAATGGGTAAGTATATTTAAGCCCAAGATGCCATTGTGCTTATAGTTTCGCTGATCATGTCTAAATACTTATTTATTTACAATCCTAATGGACACGGTAGTATTAAATAATGCCTATCGCATTTCATAGTACTCATAAATTCTTCTATCAAATAATACCAAATGTTCTGACAATTGGTAGTGCTACGTGCTACGTAATTTAGTAGCATTCATAATTACTTGTATTAAATTAAAAACAATGTATTAGTTACTAGCGCTACATGCTACAAAATTATCTAGAACTCACAAATACTTGTATCCAGCTACACGGAATGTATAAAGTAGTGCTACGTAATTTCGTAGTACTTACAAATAACATTAAAACGCACTCATAACGCTCCATGCGCTACGATATTCCGTAGCACCGCTACATTCCGTTTTGTAACGAGTACATGTATAAATTGCATGTGTATTACGAGTCCAAACAAAAACACGTAACAAAGGCACATTATACACAACTCTAGCGTAGGCTTGAATTTCTCTCACGCTCTGTTAGATCTGTAAAGCATTAAATTCAGTGCGAAAAGCGCTAACTTCGCAACACTGAACCCCTGTGAAATTACGTCGACTACGAATTATCCAGATTTGGGTAGACTTTTTATGGTAAATCGGAAAACATTTGCGTTGAATAACTTGATTTATTCGGAATATAAACGGGAAATAAGAAAGAAATGGGAATATATCTAAATTTACCTTGGGCAACTTATTTACTTCTATACTTACTGTATTGACTTTCTTAATATAATGAATTGTCACTATCACTTAGTTAGTAGTAATAAAATACGTTCTAATACAAAACTTAGTAAAAAACTTTTTAATAGAAAACAGATATTTGATATATCTTATTAATATTACGAGATAAAACTATTATTAAACTGCGTTTTCTATCATTATGATAGTATGATAATAAAAATCAAAATTATCACCAGGACTTTAGAGAAAATAATAGTAAAAGTTGACAAATTACTGGCATAAAACTTTTCACAGCTTATAATAAAATAGGCAAATTAAAGAGTTTAAAACTATTAAAACGATTTCTGATAATTTCAACGACGTAATGTTTAAAACTCTTTAACTATGCTATAATAACACCATATTTTCTACATTAAAACTCTCCACTTACTTTACTTCAAATATATAGTTATCGGCATTAGGAAATTCGTCTTCTTTACCTATTATTTCTTCTAATTTTATATAAAACAAAGTTAAATTCATAAAAGGAACAATAATTAAGATACACGTAGATAGTCACTGAAATAATCATTAATGTATTGATGATTATAATATCACGATCGAATATTATATATCTCACTACTCCACGGTTCTTTCTCCATATGCTTGCCCAATATCTTTCAAACCTCATACACGCTAAAATACCATTAATTTCATCAAACACGAAGGTATTATTGACGTTTTCTTCAACAAACAAACAATGTTTAAAAATCATGTCCGATGGGATATTTAGAAAAAAATATTTTTACAACGATCAAGATCTAAAATTATCAAGTCAAGACCATACCCAAACTTTCATCGCCTTAACGTCAAAATTGATTGTATCACACTTATCAGAAGCCTTTTGCTGTAACCGAAATCGGCTTGGAAAGCATCATCATCATCATCATAAATATAAGTAGCTGCCTCGACAGACTTCGTTCTGCCAAAATTAAAATTGCAGTTTAAAAATAGGACTTGATCGTAGAGGGGTGAAAATTTAAGATTGTATGTATTTTTGTACAAATGTAAAAATGTAAAAAAAAATATTCTAGGGTAGGTCACACTTATCATTTAGGGGGGTGAAAAGTAAATGTTGGCCGATTCTCAAGCTTACTGAAAATACGTAAAAAAATTCATAAAAGTCGGTCGAGCCGTTTCGGAATAGTTCAATCACGCACCCGAGACACGAGAATTTTATAAAAGTAAATATAGATGAATATATTATATACTATATTATGTAGATGTATTAACATTATTACTGTAAATTGATTAAGTGGATTGATCGTTATCAGTGACGACATGACGTCTGAGATAACAATTATCGACGCATTATACGCTAGATAAAGAGACTGTACTGTGACGATCAACGATAAGCGGCCAGTTAATTGATAATCATCAATGATCAATCAATTCAATTAATGATTGTAATTAAAGTGATCAATCATCGCCTTAATACAATTATATTATGAATCAATTAGTTAATGGAAAAAAATAATGAATAGATGTTTTTTTGTGTAAAATATTCATCCATCATTATAATAATAATGATCATTATTGTTGGGCGTTTTCTGGAAACTGTAAGATATTAATATAAAAAAAGGATTTCGTCTAGGGTCATGTATGCGTGTAATTTCGATCTGATGCCTGAAGACCGCGCGGTTGAAGACCTAAAGACTGGTGGTGACCTTTCCTACTATGTAACTAAATCTAAATCTTTTTAGATGAGCCATCCGCTCATCTACTACACCGATTAAGCGTGGAGGTCTTCAGTACAACAGCAAAGTTCATTTTAAAAATTAAAAAAAACTAAAAACACGCTTTTTATAGAAACCCAAACTAAAAAATAGAAAATAAATTTTAATAAATTTAAATTAAGAATAGTGTTAAAAATTTCAATAACTATAAATTAATAATAGTGTAAATAAAAAAAAATATTTTATTTTAAAAAAAGCGTGGGGTGCTTTTTAAGATATTATCAAAATGATAATCACTCTACTCATATCTGTCAATAAAATATTTATAACTATATTGACACCATGCACCCCACGCTTTTTTTAAAATACCTGAGAGACGGCTACCGGAACCAAGGAAGGCCGCAGGCGCGCAGATTACCCACGGAGAGTTACATACTGACATACTGACATACTGACAAACTGACAAACTGACAAACTGACATACAAGTGAAGCTAATAAAAAGCGTGTAAAAAAGGTGTGTGTTATATTGTATTAATTTATTTAAATAATTAAATTGTACTCACTACTATTGTAGTCAAAAGTCTTATCTATACAAAAGTCCCCAAATAAAATGGAAATAAAAATATGTTTTTTTTTATTTATTCTCGTTCATTGTAACAAAAATTATAATGAGCTTGCACAGTCATCCCGACGTCCCGTGACCATGGATGCTGTAAAATATCCTAAGCGTCGGGCTTATAAAAACTTAATAAGCCGCGATAAAATTCGTAAAAGTTGTTTCACTATGAGTAAAATTCACGTAAACATAAAACAATAAGCTTATACAGGGCTAGATCAACGGGGCAACGGATCATAAGTATAATATATCTTTTTATGGTCGCATGTAAATCCATATGTTTGTGAATATATTTTTGTAATATCACTAACGCTCGGTTTCCGAAAGGGTGATCAACGCAAAAATTTACAATTCTACTGTCAAATCTCTTGTTAAGTATCAAATAAGTTGTTAGAAGCATGGTTAAATTACTTAATTTGATCGGCCTGTCAGTTGACATAGCACTACAATGAAAAACTGTCAAATTTGACTCTAGAACCGTATGTAAACCTTCATTAGCAGCCATGTTAGTTGACATATACTTTGACATTCCAGAAACCGGACGTAAGTCTATAAATTACTAAATAGAAAAAAAAAGACACGGATGATTATGGACACACAAAAAAAGTAGAATAAGCCGATGAATACAAAACTTCGATACAATATAATATACAAGCCTTTCAGAAAGTGTAAAGTGGGTTCAAAATAAATTTGGAAAGATTTCGCAAGCAATGAAAACTTCAAGTAAACTTGCTTTTTTGTTTCCAAACGCGGAAGTTTCGACAAAAGAACATCGGCTTAAGTTGCAATCGTAATTTTGAAAAATACTTGTCCAATTAACTTAACATTGAATATTCCGGTTCGGTTTTCTACTCATTAAGTTCTTTGTTAGGAGTTTTTTTCATCCCGGGAAGAAATTTGTGCAGTCCGGAAAATGCAAATTGATATAATTGAAACTTTATTACAAAGGAATTTATTGAAATGCTAAATTGGATGTTTCTGTGGGTTTTGAAAATAAAAAATTATCTACGAGAAATGTTTTTTAGTTTGAGTTATGTAAAACTATTAGGGCATTGATTTGCAATGATTTTTTTTAAAGAAGAATACGAGGTGTAAGAATTAGTATTATTTTATGGGATGAAGCCATAAAATGTTTTTTTTTCGCTTTAAAATTTATTTGTAATTGATTCAAAATGCATAACCATCATATTATTTGCTAAACATAAAAATTTAATTTATAGTCTCAATTTGTAATTGATTGAAACATATATTTTGCTTTATATAAGTACCTACATACAGGTATAAAAGTATTAACTGACAATAAGATCGAACACATCTTCGTAGTTTATTAAAGGCGGAAACTTACTTACGTGTCATGACGTGTCGTGATGCTTACTGTCGTGACGGTGAGTGTGCACATTTACGTGTCGTGTCGTGGCGTACTCTGACGTTATTTCTGAACAGTACTTACTGAACCTTTGCAGTGTTCAAACATATATAATGTTTTCTTCTGATTCGGATAGTGATTTTGATGATGACGAGCCATGAGCCACGCGCCGCTATAGAAACACATTTGCCTGTTGTGTCGTGTCGCGTCATAGCCCCCACCAATGCTCTGGTGCAATCGGTGGCAATCAATCGGCGCCACGACAGAACATGTTGCGACACGACACGACATGCAAATATTTCCCTAACCATATTAAATGTATGAAACCGATATGCTTCTGCCGCGTCACGACACGCCACGACACGTAAGTATGTTTCTGCCTTAAGTTGAAGACGCGTCATTCATCATTAATTTATCCTAAAATATATTAAGTAATAATTACTAAGACATAATTAATTAGTAAGATGGTGCAAACGTTTATTCAACTCAGCGTAATATTTATATTTGTTTAATTAACGAAAACGCCTTACGTCGAAAATCCTTTGTAGAGTCAACAGCTGCGAGACCAATTAGGGAAATACTTTGTTTACATACATGTTTTTGTTGACTGTACTTAAGTATATTAATTAATGCTTAGATTAATATAAATTAAGTCGTTTTAGTGATTATTTTGAAATACTCATAAAAAAATATTTAGTTAGTAGTTTTATATTCCTAGCATACAAATATTTTTACTAAGATTTTACGCCATGTACATATTATAACTATCTCGCGGCACGATATGATGGCCGTTTTGACACATTAAAATAGTGATGTAAATGCCAATTTATTCTTGAAAAAATATAATCAAATCTGTAAGTTTTTATTGCAAGTAGCACCTAGTTAAATAATTAATAAACTATATCACAATCGCAGTGCACTCACAGTTTGTACTTTTCGATGCAACGTCAAGTCGAAACTGCGTTATTTTGCATTGAACATTGACGCAAGTTTGCCGAAGGTAGTAGTTGTGTTGGCCAGCGATCCTATTAATTAAATATAAAATTATTCAATGTGATGATCGTATTAGATTCCATTTAAAAAAAATGAATTTCGAAAAATAAATGCCGAGTTGTGTGGTAAACAAGCACCCCAATAATTATAATCTTATAAAAATAAAAAATAAATGTTCGCGGGACCCTAAAATATAAAGTTTATAAAGAAATTAATAAATAAATTTTGTTTCCTAAATTATACATTCAATAAATTTTATGATTAACTGCACGTCACTATTGACAATAAAGAACAGCAATTTTCTCCTTCAAAGATTATTATAAAGGCAGAAACATACTTACGTGTCATGGCGTGTCGTGACGCGCCAGAAGCATATCGGTTTCATACATTTAATATGGTTAGGGACATATTTGCGTGTCGCAACGACACGACACGTAAGTGTGTTTCTGCCTTAATTGTAAAACTTCATGAGCGGGCAAACGTCAAAACGGCCTTCTTAGCGTGCCGCGACTATAGAATAAAATCTCTATCAAGCTAATGAAATCACATCTGGGTTTTTATACACAATTTATACATTTATTTTAGCCCATCTTCAGAAATATTTGCACTCAATTTACAAGGTTACAACTATCAGAGGAAATTTAAAACAGAAATGGATTCTTTTTACCTTTAGATAAAATAAAAATAAAATAATAATAAGAGACATAAAAATGATTTCATAAATGAGGATTTGTGAAAGGTTTTCCTTTGTAATTATGATTTTCTAAGATTACTATGATTCTCAACAGAATAATCCTACTAATATTGTTACAAATTTACAATATATAGCTTACTACCCGTTTCCCGCAGCTTCGCCTGAATTAACTAAGACATATTATAAAAATATATTTTACATATGTAAGTATATGTTTAAATTTAAAAAAAAATTAAGTATACGCTTTCACGCGAAAACTTCTCAACCCATCATTATGAAACTTTGTAAAGATATACATAAAAATAGGATATTTTTTTTCTAATCAGCCAGGTATCAAAATTTTCTTTGCATTCGACAACATTATCATTTGAAATCTGATCAGATTGTCTTGGACGCGGATAACGAAGTCTGACGTCTTGGCGTTCACTTAAAGTCCTATATACATTGGTCGATATAAGGTTGATAATGATGATAATAATCATAAATAATGATAGGCATAATAATATAAAAAATATGCTTTTCTTATTATTTTATTTTAGAACGTGTGTAAACTCGGAAAATTGTAAGAATAATCTGTTTTACCCCTATGTAAATATTTTAAGCCTGACGATATATCGTAAAGCGTTCAAGTCAAAGCATCCTCCAGAGAGCCGTCCATCCCGAATGCATCTGTCGATATAACTCCGGTTATAAACAGCGCCGTATATCACATTTTATGTTCACTTTGTACTGTGCGGTCAGGTTGGCGCTTTTATTGACCTTATGAATGATAGAGACGTGGATTGCTTTGGCGTTTGTTGAAAGGTTTAAAAAAGCAAAGTGTGAACCTTTATATGTCCCATTCCACAGGTCTTAGATGGGTTTCAATGATACGCTGGATCATTATGGGTTGGTAAGCTTTCCCACCATGGTTCAAGCCTTGTCGTGGCGGTGGGCCTCAGAGTCCAGCACCTTGGGTGAAGTGAATTGAGCCAAGAGAGCTTCTAGTACCCCTCTTATAAGAAGAGGGGGCAAAAAGCAGCGGGCAAGGGGTGAGGACGGGAACCTCGCCTTATTGTACTGTCCCGACGTTGGAAGGAGTTGTGTGTGTTCTGTAAATCCGGGGCACCTCACCAAAGGCGGCATTGGTGGCACTCGCCGGGCTTTAGTGGGTAGAGCTGCGTCCACTTACCATCTTTCGGGCGCAGCAAGTCCTACATATCCCTGGGGAAACCCACTCCTCAGTGGGATGCGTCAGCGCATTTCCCGGTGTAAAAGAAAATAAGTCTCAGATCATAGGTTTCAATGATGTGCTAGATGAATATGGGTTGGTAAATTTGACATACCTTCTCATGCCAAGATCGATCTCCCGCCACTCCTATCCAAGTAAAACCAATTATCGCATGTTCTTAATAAAAGTTTCTTGATGGAGTTCGGAATATGGTCGTCTTTTCAAAGCATGGTTGCTCAAATGTCTACAGCTGAGACGAATTTGTAGGTAGTGGAGGAGAGATAATATATAGGTAACTAGAAGCGCCCCGCGGTTTCACCCAAGTACTTACTATTCCTGTGGGCGTACGGTGATAAATTATAGCCTTTGTGTTATTCCGATAAGCTATATTATTATTGTAAAGTTTCATTGAAATCCATTTAGTAGTTTTACGTGAAAGAGTAACAAACATCCATATTTACAAACTTTCACGTTTATAATATTAGTAAGATAAGAATTACCTAAAAAAATTATAAAAGTAATAAGATGGACAGACAAGAGAGTGATAGGGGTTCCTGTTTTACCTTTTGATGTTCAGAAACCTAATAAACATATTTAAACACAAAATACTATGAATGAGTGGCTGAGTAGGGTCTTAATAACAATTATGTTATTTAATCAAAAGATCTCACAATAGAAGCCGTTTGTCATTACAAAACTACTCAGCGTTGAAGGGTCTAACATTGGATTAAAATGGAGTCATTACGGTTTATACATTCAAGGTAATGTGATTTTTAAGTTTGGAATACAAGTACTGATTATTTTAGGCTATTTAGTATTGAGTGTTCTTTTTGGTATTGTTTTAAATTAACACGATCACCATACATTTTTCTTCAGTCGGTAACTACCTGGTACCTTAGTATAATATGATATAAGCTCATGGAAAGTTCAATGAAGAAAAAATGAATGGTGTGATGTAGTGTGTAAGTTCCTCTATATATAGTATAAGTTATAACTGTATGTTCCTTTATAGTAATAATATTATATTATAATTTAAAATAATGTAGAGTAAGCAATATTGTAGTTTTAACGTTAAGTTCATTTTTATAAACAGTCTGTATTAGACATCAATAAAGTATAGACACCACATAACTTTTCTAATTGACTTTCCAACAACACCACAATGGTTTGGTCATCTCACCATCATGATATTTATTAAGAAAAGTATATTTTTAGTTGCAGTTAGCGTATAAAGGCGATGATGATGTTAATAAGTATGGGTGAAACCAATAAAAACATAGTAGCTATAAGCCTTATCCACACAATGTCCACAGAACAAACAAAACAAGTGGTTAATTGTGTTGTAAAAATTAATTAACCAAAACGATTCTCAAACAAAGACACTTACCGCAAAGAAGCTCATTACGATCTCTAACGTATCTAATTTGCTTACACAAATGTATTGTGTATTACTAAAATAAGTTTCTTCTTAAATAAACTGCTCTTAATTGTTCGTACACATATTATTCTCCTGAAGTATGTTAATTTTAGCCTAAGTACGAAACAAATTTATAAGGACAAAATTTTTAATTAATACAAGCTGTTGCATATAGCTTTGCCTGCGTCAACTAAAATTTAAAACGGGTCTCTAGCCTTTTGAAAATTTAATATAGCCTATATTCACCTGGGATAGTGTAGCTTCCTTAGTAATTAAAATATTTTTTTAAATCGGTCTAGTAGTTTCGGAGCCTATTCAATACAAACAAATAAGCAAATCTTTCCTCTTTATAATATTAGTAGTTTCCTCTTTATAATCCAAAAACTAGACACTCGAAGCTACAATTTTCTGTACGACAATTTCTCTCGAAGTTACAGCCTGTTGATAATTGCCTAGCAATTTTCTTTGATACTTAATTTTTTTAAGTAGTGTAAAACCTTAAACGTTATACGGAAGTCGTACCACTTAAGTATTCATCAAAATGTAATGTACGAACACCTCATGTATTCCCCCTTTTTACGTATTTCCCTTTCCTGTTGAAAAAAAGGACATGTACTCATACAAGTCATGGCATAATTTAAAAGTACATCAAAATTAAAGGAACCAAAATTCCGGGAAACATCAGTAAATGAAGAGTATTTATGGAGGGTAAAATAATTCCAAATGGCATTCGCAAAGCGCGTTCTACGTTCCCTTTATCGCTTAACACGACAAGTTCGCGTTCAACATCAACTGCACTTTATAGAACTTTATGCCATCTTGCAAATATTTTAATGCATGATGAGTAAGCTATTAGCTATGTTAAATTGGCAACGTCTTTTTTTTACTTAAGAGAGGAAATGAGGACAATCAGAAGACATTCACCGAATCCCATTTCGGGTCAAAAGCATATAATATAGTTCACGAGTATATATTAAATTTTTGTAAATCAAGCTTGCAAAAAAAATACTTTTTAATTTTATTGTAGCATAGGAAGACAAATGAATAGACTTTCGATGCCCATAAACATTCATAACTAGAGATTATGCAAATGCATTGCCTTTAAAATAAACTGTCAATATTTACATATATATGCATCAATCTTAAATTATAAAACCGCAAACACGATCTGCATAAGGCGTAAGCATTTTACCAAACGTATAATATTTTGGGTAATTCCTTCCAATACTAACTCAATTATATTATACATAGTACTAGAACTTAATTTAATAACATTCAACTCAGCTCGCCACTCGAGCTAAAGTTAATATTAGCTTTTAGTGTTACGTGTTAAAAGCGATCTATATTCAATACGAATAGTTTAATAAATTGAAGAGAGGGATCAAATGAAAACACGCAAACAATGCGTGCACTGAAACGGAAAGCAAGCCCGCGCCGCATTCCCGCACAAATGGAGTTTCGTAGCAATCGTAGATACCGCTACAACTATCTACGAGTGCTACGAATTACGACTGGTAAATTGTGATCGGTAAATATGCGCATACTTTACGTGCAGTAATGCTCGAAATAAATGTCTTTAGTTCGAAGTAAAGCGATAAACTGTTTACTTACATTTAATACGTTAGATTTTTACGTATGTGTTGTTTTTTAAAGGAATTGCGTCCGAACAGTTTATGAGATCAGATTAAAAGTTTATGAGATCATTAACTGTCAGGTAAATTTATTAAAGGACGCCTTATTCGTAATACTTTTATATAAAATAAAAATTTCATTATTTTGAAAATTATAAATTAGATTTCTCATTTCTTTTTATTTTAAATAAATTTTAAATACCCTTATAATTTATTTTACATTATACAAATATAGTTTTTATTCTATAAAATATATTCTCTTGCAATATAATAACTCCAATTGGTTTCGGTCACAGAAAGACCTGTGAAAAATATTAATGAACCAAAATAAACCCGTCCCAAGTTGTCTCTGCTTGTATAAAATAAGTGCTGTCTTGTATAAAATCGATACACTTCAAATATCTCTGCCAATAAACAGATTTCAAAGGACAAGAATTATTACAGAACCTATTTCACTGCAGACGTTTCATGTTCAAGGAGATCAAGTAGGCGGTTGCTCAAACTTCGACAGAATGAGATATTGATCTCGGCTGAGAAGCCGAGCTTAGGCTGAGAAGCTTAGGTAACCGACAGATGATTGAGACTAAGTTGTATGATACAAGGCTGATTAGCCATTAGGGAAAGTGGTATGAGCTTATCAGCGAACTATTAACATTGATTTTAACCTTATTAAGAATTTTTAAGAAGTTGGTGCTTAGCTCATCTCTGATTATTTTTTCAACAGGATCTGTGCACGTTTGAATATAATTAGGACAAACGACGCATCCACATAGTATTCGATTACAGTACAGTAAACACTCATCCAGGTTTTTTCGTTTTTCTCAACTATATTTTGGGGTCGGCTTCCAGTCTAACTGCATTCAGTTGAACACCAGTAGCTTCATGGAGTGGCTGCTTATACGACCTCCACAATCCAGACAATCTTAGGCTTCTGACGACCCATAACGACTGCCAAACATCCACGAATGACAGCCGGGACTAGCGGCTTAACGTGCTTTCCGAGGCATGGTTGAGACTCGGTATGTAAAAATGGTCACCCATCCACGGACCAAAATCAGCAAGCGTTGCTTAGACTGGTGAATTATCCACGCGGCTAGTATCACTGAGCCACAAGCTCCTTTTAGATTCCCAGCGATAAGCCCAACCTTTATTCAATATTACTGCGAACCCCTCATTACTGGACTAAATTTATTCAAGACACGATATAATGGTATTGCAAAAAATTTCGTTACATTCATTATAAGGAATCCCTCTTCGGGGTCTATGGTTTTACTGAAAAGTGTATCGCGCAAACAAAATTTTACCATCGGTGTTGGTATTACGTATCTTCCGAAATGTTTGATTTATTCATGAATTCTTTGTACGGTCGCTTGTGAGTACAGTCGGATGGGAAAATATCGATCAGTTTCTCAAGTAATGATTCTGTAAAACTATTTTTAATATCACAAATAGCCATTGAGTCGTTTGTTTTGGCGTTCATTAAGGGACACTTATCGGGTGAGAGATCACTAGTGGACGAAAAAGGCTGACGATGTTTGTTCCAGTATTTATACCTTTATATAAAATGAAAGTACATAATATTCACCGATAACTGATTCTCAATTATTCAAGTAATCTTTATTGAGTTGATATAAATTTAAGCAAACTATGTCAAGATTGTGTTCAAATATCGTCTTATATTTCTAAAAGAACTAAGCCGAGTTCGTATATTTTCTTAAAATTACAAGAAAATATTTTATTCAAAAAAAATATTCATTGTACAAAAAAGCCTCTGTCAAATATCTTTTTCCAAGAAACGTAAATATTCAATGAAGTCACTTACTTTGTAATAACCTTATCCGAACAAATGTACTTAAGAAACTTTTTAAAAATATCCTGACTTTCTCTGAGACCCTAATGCAAAGGCGAATTTAAATCCCTAAATAAGTAGCTTTTGCATGTTATAAGATATATCCCATTTATGTTTGTGTGTTTGTTGTTTGTGAGACACAATCTATCACAAACGATTCCAAATTACCATTATATTTACTATTTTATATTAAATTCCGTAATTTTTTTTCAGTATTCATTTTTTTATTATAGAGACAAAATTTTTGCAAGCTATGTTTAACAATAATTTTAATAAATATTAACACAATTTTATAATCATACATTCTAGCACTCGCCACTGTTTTCCTTATACGGAATGCAGAATACTTACATGACCATGCAGAAATTAGTTACAAAATTTTCTGCAATATTGCGAGGGTTTACATATATCTTGTCTGGCTATACTAAAGTTTTACTAAAGTTACAAAAGTTTTAGATTAGAAAGTTTGTAAGAATGTATGGATATATATATATATATATATATATATATATATATATATCCTTACTACTAACTACACTATACAAACTATATTCGTTACTTTTTCTTGCAAAAACTAATTTTAGTAAGAGCCATGCTGTTTTTTCAGCCGAATAGCGCCAGTACGACTCGGGAGGATCCTCTCGCTCAAATAACACCAATGTAAAATGCCTATGCTGTCGCGTTTCGTGCGGCTTATGAGTTTCCGGTGGCCCATTGAGTGGAAAGGAGGGCAACGCTATTTATTAGTTTAAATTATTTGGATTGCTAATTTCTCAATTTAAACGAGCTAGAAAATATCAAAATTAAGTGTTTGTGTGTTCAAACTACAAAGAATAACATAATTATGTTTTTTTAGTGTATGAGTAAATAGCCTTCGCCTCCTCCAGTCAAAGTCAAAGTCAAAATTTCATTCAAAATAGTACTATCGAAGTGTCTTTTTGAAGGTCAATTGAGTCTACCACCGGTTCCAAAGCAAGTCCACTGAGAAGAACCGACGAAACAAACTCAGTGGAACTAATCTTTTCAAATACAATATTACAAAAAAATAATAATACAAACAATACTTACTACTTTAATAGTACAATATATAAGAAGAATTCAGCAAGAAACTCTGTTGGGTTGCTCCTTTCAAAATATAGTTTACAATTTTTTATAAACATACATAATTACATACATTTATTACTATAACACATTTATTACAGTCTCATACACACTGTCCTAAGATAAGTAGATAAATTTAGACCCCGCAATATTCTAAGCAAACTATTAAAAAAAAAAGAAAATCAGTTAAGTCAAAGTGAACAGTGTCAGTGAACGCCAATATCGACTTGCCACATGCCATTTTTTACATGCAAGGTATTTAAATAAATAAATGTGATGCATTAATAAATAAAATATGAAAAATATATTTTATTCATTTTATGGTAAAAATAATCCGAAAATATGTGAGTGACTTTACACGAGTCTCGTTAAACATTTTCCGTATAAGCGTTATCGGTGCTCGGGATCGATTCTTTTATTATATTAATGTGCTTACGTTCGGATTTCTCCAATAGGAACAATACATAAAGTATGCGAGTTATGATTTTTTTGACATTTTTATTCCTTCCGATCCAGCCAAATTAGATTTTTGTAATGTATTTACGTTAAAAGCAGTCTTGGCGTACATTAAGGATATTAGTATGTTCAGCAGTGGAATAAAGGCTGATGATGATGATAATATGTTTAAGTTGTTTTATATCTGAATTTTGTTTTACACTTTACAGTTACTCTTTATAGTTCTATGACTAGGAAGCATTGCCAGTTTCTATTTTTTTTTCTTTTTGTGCAACTCAAATCACTACTGAACATTAGCCAACTCGCGTTAATTGCGTCCACGAAGAGTCCAAAACTTTTGGATAGAAATAGGATTTGTTGGTAAAGAGTAATAGGGTTAAAAATTAGGTTTGACTTCTAGGAAAAACAAACCCTTTAACATTTTAATATCATGAGTTTGTTAATTACTTTTTATTTCTTTTTCCTTTGGTGTTTCTTAATTTATTATAACTGTTAAAAGTTATTTTCGATAATTACTTTTGGTTTTTTTTAATTGTTTGCTTAGTATTTTTAATGTAAGTTGAATATGCAAATTGGTCGACGTCGGCTATGAACATGAACTAGTTCACCGGGAACTAGCAGAGACCTTTAAATTCTAGATATGCATTGCGTATCTTGAGACAAGAGATATTAAGTATCGGTGAAAATAGTTATATATTATGCTTATGTCGTAAAATATTTTATTTTATTTCTGTATCTATTGCAATATAATATTTTAGGGCTTATTATTCTTGTAATAGGTGCGGATGAAAATACCACATCCAATATTTGGCTTCAACTGAGATCGCGCACGATACTGACAAATCACTGTCATGCAATATTTTTACATTGCTACGCTATCGTAGCAGAGCTACGAGTTTTGTAGCACTTATACGAGATTTGTAGCAATGCTACAGATGCGTAGCAATTTCGTTGAAATGAAATGAAATGAAATGAATCTTTATTTGCAAGAATATGGTACAATTGGTGTTTGGATACATTAAAGTTCACACATTCTGCTTAAAGCGTGCAAATAATTTAACAATGTTAAAGTTATAATAATAACAAATTAAATGTATGATCACAAAGTTCAATCAATACTTATCAATAACAAATTAATTATTATAAAATACTCTTATACTATGTTAAGATACAAGCGCAGAAGTAAGGTAACATGATGCTGATTTAAATAAAAGTTTTATCATTATTGTCGTTCAGAAACTCATTTATGGAATAGTACAATTTAGACAAGAGCCACCTAAACAGTTCAGTCTTAAATTTGTTACCACTTAACTCATAAACATGCTTCGGCAATTTATTGTATATCGACACAGCCATACAGTATGCATTCTTGCTACAAGTTTGGAGGCGCTGTTTGGGTATACATAATTTATTCTGATGTCTACAGCTTCTACTCGTAGTTTCTGTTTTTAGGTTGAAGAACATATGTAAATTTTTTCTAACGAAGGTACACATTTCTAAAACATATAGGCAAGGTAGCGGAAGAATTTGATATTTTTGAAACAATGGCTTACAGCTTTCTAGGATTGTGGCTCCACATAGAGATCTGATGCACTTTTTTTGGGCACGAAAAACACGAATGAGATCAACGGAGTTGCCCCAGATTATCAACCCATACCTTAATATCGACGCAACGTAGCCATGATAAGCTAATAGAGCTGCCTTTGTCGATACTGTCTTTCGTATATTTCGTATAACATAGACAAATCTTTCTATTTTTAGACATAGTTTATTAATATGTTCTTTCCATGTGCAGTGCCTGTCAATTTCTATTCCTAAGAACATTGTCGAATTTACCTCTTCAATTACGATGCCATTGTACGGAATTTTCAGGTTATCCCGTTTAGTTTTGTGAGCATTAAAATGAATTATTTTAGTTTTAGCCGTATTTACCGTTAAATTTTTCCCTTTTAACCAGTTAATCGTAATGTCTAATGTTGCACTAATTTCAGAATTATAATTATCTGTTTCATTATGTTTAACTAAAATGGTTGTGTCGTCTGCGAAGAGTATACATTCGTGTTTTATAATATTCGGTATGTCATTAATATAGCTTAAAAATAGTAAGGGGCCCAAAATTGAACCCTGAGGCACGCCATAACCATTGTGAAGAAAGGAAGACCTGTGTATGTTTTTAAATGTTCCATTTAATCCAATAATTTCTACGCATTGTTGACGATTTGATAGGTAACTTCTTATCCAATCATTGGCAACACCTCTAATACCTTGGGAGTGTAGGATGTCTAAAAGGATTTTGTGCGATACAAAATTCGTTGTTTGATGCTTATTAAATTTTTTGACAATCTTTGAAGAAACGATATTTTCAATGTACGAATACTACTATTTATATAAGTTTAATTCATTTCTTCGTTTAATTTATGATTTTGACAAAATAGTTCATATTTTATAATAACATCATGGTGTGTGTTTGTGTTTGTGCGTGCGTGCGTGTGTGTGTGTGTGCGTGTGTAAATTCAAAGCAGTTGATTATTTTATGGACAATAATTGATGTAACTATCGTTTTTTTTCGTTTTTTTTCACAACAATTTTCGTTAGCCTTTAAGGTTACAAAATTAACCACATTCTGAATCGATTACATCTATGTTTTATTGCAAATTGTATCAATTTTATTTTTGATGAGGATATTATTTAATAAAACTTTGATTGTTTTACTTTTTGAGCATCATAATAGGTGGCCTTTTCCTCAAAAAGACATAAAGAGAAATTTTATTTTCAATATAGTCAAGATATTTTCTGAATTGTGGGCGCTATCACATCGACGTTGCGGCGACAACATCGCATACCAGTAGATTTGCGGCGAGCCCATCAATGGACACATTTTCAATTAATTCGCTGTATCTCTGATTATATTAAATATCTATTAATGATCAACTTTAGCTACGTAAAAGTAATACTATGAATAAAATCTTTCTGATTCGAATTTATAATGAATTTTTAATGCCACTATGTATATAATATTTGAAAAGAGAACGAACCTGTGTTTTTTTTTTTTTTTGTTTTTCCTAAGGGTAACCAGTGTAGCACATTATCAATTGCAAAATTTGCAATAAACATATTTTTGTTGCCAATTTTACAAATAAAAATATCATAACCCTCGAAATAAATATATTCTACATGAAACATTTGATTTATAATATTCCGAATTTTGACTGAACATGAAATACTTAATAAATTGCGATTAAATCCATGAAACTTGTTTCATTAGGCGTAAATAATGTAACATTAGAAAATAGGACAAAGCTTATGCTATTCATACATAGATGTTAACTTATTTGACGCAAAGAAATACATCCAAATCCACGAGTTACAAATAGCTAGTAATTTGTAAATACATCACAATATTCAGCAAACAGAGTTCGTTTGTATTGAATCGTTTCTCACGGCAGAAAATATTTTTGTGCCTAACACAATCAATGTGTTATTGGTTGATGGAAAAACGACGCTGTGACTATACTGAGAAACGATCACGTTTTTACAATCCGACTGAACGAAGTATAGGGATAAAAGTTAACTCTGTACAATTAAATTATTAAAAAGAAGTAAAGTATATCCTTACATATCCCACATCACATGATAACAACGGATGTAGCAAAGCTGTAAAATTATTTCCATATTCGGAAGTGGATTATGCGGACAATGTTACCAACAGGGAAACTAGACGAATTAAAATCGAAAATAATAGTTATGGCCCAAAAAAACTAGTAATATAAAGTAAAATAATTAATCCCAGCTTACAATAATAATTATTGTATACTTTTTTTTTTAATTATTGTCCATGTTGGATGCGAGCGGGATCGGCCGTTTAACGTTCAGTCATCACCCTTTATCCCTCTATCCGTTCAAGAGTGAACGAATATAGGGATAAAGGGTGATTGCGAATATTAAGTAAAAAGTTACAGGTGACTTACATGTTTTAAATTACAACAGTGATTGAACTAGAGGTATAAAGTGAACTCAATCTATTTTTTATCAAAATATATCGTTACTTAGAATAAAGTTTCATCATCATCAGCCTTTATCCGTCCACTGCTAAACATAGGCCTCCCTCAATGAACGCCAAGACGACCGATCCCTTGCTACTCCCTAATAAAGTTTAATAAAAGTAAATAATAATGTATTGCTAATTTAAAAAAAACGTTAGTTTGTTAAAGATGTTTTCAAATATTTGCCATATCGTATTCAAATCGTTCCTCACAATACGTGAAATAGAATAAAAGTATTTTCTATATTATGTAACAATAAACAGAACTCTTCGTGAAGCAGCTCAGATGTAATCAAAAATTTTGGGATAAAACAATATGCTTCGGGCGAATTGGAGAAACAATACAGTTTCACAAAAATATAAAATAATTTAGTTTTACTTTATATTATATTAGTTCTTGTATTATCTATCCTGTAATATTATATCATTTGTTTTGTGACTTACTACAACACTAAACTAACAATAAAAAATACTTAAGTATTTTGTAATTAGTTTGATTTGATTTGACAAATTTGATAAGGTTGTAAATAATTTACTGTTTTAAAATTGTTAGTTATCATTATTTTCAAAAGAAAAACTCATACTTATGATTAAAGGACTGGTATACAATCTCTAACAAAATGACTGCCTATTCTTTGCTTTTATTATGAGTTCCACTCATTAATAAAACTATTTTTATGGCATATCGGACAGTCCTTTGCACGGAGTGTTACAGCATTCGAATTTTAAGGCTTAAGAAAATTTTATGGCGCTATAACTGATAAAAAGTGAACAGAAAACATTGCTACCATTGGATTGGAAGTATATTTTATGCAAAGAATATGCATGAAATGGCATTGTTCCACTATGGGATTCCCACTAGGGGTTTTGGAATTGGAAGCTACTGCAATACTTACTTGTACAGTTGGCTTGGTCATGTGTGCTAGATTGCGATGTGGAAACGATAATATGGAATAAGAATGTTTCTTTGTCTTTGTTTAGAATGTTTGTAAAAATTGGGTCTCTATATTCACAAGGCTTCGACTGCTTGTTTGCCCCTCTATGGTATAGAAAAACCTCTCCTCAAGCATTTATTTTTGTAATAATATTATTATAATAATTTTCTTTGAAGTCGACCCGTTCAGATGCTCACTAGGTGTCTATAAGAAAAAACTCAGAGATGTTTTATCCGTAGAACATTTTGAATTCTATCACTTTTTTTATAATAATATTTTGTTTCTGTTTCTCTCTCTTGCTTTTTTATTCTGTGTTTACTCAGTTGTTTGATTTTTATTAATAAATCCATTTTTATGTGTTCTTATAACTGTTTGTCTTCCTTTAAAAAAAGGGTCACGTCACCCATAAACAAAAACAAATTAACCTGAGACTAGACAATTTATCCACGTCCTGGCTATCCTGAGACTTGAAACAGTAAGTATCGGTGCCTATAAATAAATTGTGTTGCCTTTCTTTCTAAAACACAGCAAAGCTATTTCATGGGAGTAACAAGCAGTGGTGGTACCCAGACTAGAGCACGATACACACAAGCGGTACATTCTAGATAATGTTCATGTCAGAGCATGTCTTCTATTTGGCTCTCATTTATATTACAGCAAGATTATCCATTAACGCTTTTAGCGGGGAGTGCTTTCCGACAATAATGTGGACCCGATTAATTCTGTGCGTTAAAAGTGCTAAAAATTTATTGGATGTCCTTCTAAGTGGTAAACGCTGCCAATAGCACGGGGTTTATATTTTCACGCCATTTTCTTTGCATGAAATGGATATGTGCAAAAAATACAATGGAATTTGTATTAGTAAAAAAATGTGTGTGTGATCACACAGCTGAAGTGGTAACTATTGAATGATTGATAGTAATTATATTGAGTGACGTGAGACTTGGTGGATGGACCCTACCTCATATGCGAGAGGTTCCGGGTTCAATACTGAAATCCTGGATGATAATGATGATGAAGAACAAAATTATTGACAAACTAACATTAAAACACTTATCTCATAATCTCAATGATATAACTGCTATGCACCTTGATTAAGAGACTTACGTCCGGTTTCCGAAAGGGTGATCAGCGCAAAAATTAACTAATTAACTGTCAAACCGGTTGCTAAGTGTCAAATGAGCTGCTAGAAGCATAATTAAATTACATAATTAGACAAATCTGTCAGTTCACGTCCACTTTGAGCAACGTTACAGAAACCAGGCGTTATTTTATCATATTATCATATTGTTTCATTATAAATGAAATTCGTGTAAACATAAGAAAACAACAAATTATCACTCAACACAAATATACATACGTTTGTATTGAAGGATGCCAATCGTCCGAAACTTTATTCAAATGTTTTTTTATTGCCAAACGCGTACAACAATCAATATTTATTTTCCGGTGTAAAACTTGCCACATTTCAACTTTCAAGCCGCCAACTTCGGTTGAAACCGGACAGAATGTAAAACACTTTTGTGTTTATTTTTTTGTACCGAACTCCACACCAGAAAAGGATGGTTAATGGATATGGGAAGGAAAACAAGTGAGAGTTTTCGCAAGTTTTAAATTCTTTAGTTTTGTTACAGTTTTAAATATAGCTGGTTTTACTAGTAGGAGGTTTTTATATTTTCGGTTTTGACGTGACAACGTCTAATAACTTGACATTACGGGCGACATGCACGAAAAAGTTCACGTCATGTCGCGTTCCGCAAGCGAGGATTTGCTAATTCATATCGGCCTTTAAATGTGATTTATGTTCTTGGATTCACAAACCTTGGAAGTTGAATTATATAGGATGTTTTGTTATGTGAAAAAGATTGAAAATTTTTAACAGTAGATGTAATGTGAGTAATAAAGAAAAGGTGCTTTTTTCAGTTGAGCTTTTGGATTGATGATAATATGAATATTTTACTCACTATTTTGTAAAAAAAAAAATAAATGGATTTATTCTTCTCAACATGTTTTATACAATATTCTATAATCCAAAACTACCTATCTGGACCGATGTACTGTTGAATAATAAATAATACTTGTAAAAGGGTTCTTAATCGGATGTGTGGCTCCATTCAGCAACTCACACAGTACCTATTTGTAGTATTAATTGAATAAAATTTTATGGAACAGTATTTACAAATTATAATGAAATAACTTTTACGGATTTTATCGCGGTTTATTAAGTTTTTTATATGCCCGACGTTTCGGATATTTTACAGGTAAAAAAATAATTAATTATCTGTGAAGTCGATTTACGGACGGTAGTTTGACGTGACAACGTCAAACATTACATGCAGCACGAACCGAACTGAGCCGATCGCTCGAGCCGATCATGCCTCTCTCTCATTCTTGCCGCGTCCTTACTTTCAGCACGCTACATGACGTCATCTTTCTCATGCATGCTGCCCGTAATACCCTGAAATTTTAGTTATGTAAGTAATTAAATGACTATGCTTGCAATATCGAAAGCTAGACTACCAAATTGACGACTCTTAAGATTCTTACAGCGACAAAAGTCACGGGGGGACTCGTGAGCTAATACGTAAAAGTTGTATTATTATAATAAAATCCATTTATTATTTCCTTTGTAGTAATAAACATTTTTATTCCCCGATTATTATTTTCCAGTAAAGTGGTGATCGCTTTTCCTCATTGAAATTCCGCGTTGCATCTAGACTTGATATTAGTTCTACCACTCCGTGCCAAGTGTATTTTCTCGTAGGATTATAGCGTCAGATCCAATAATACTTAAAATAATATATATTATAGCCTATTGTGACTTACCCTGTGTTAATGAATTATACTAACATAATATAAACATGCTGACAGGTTGATAAAAAAGTTATAAGTGAAAAAATATTAACAAATAAATTCTTAATAGTATCTAGTATCTATCTACTTAATTTAAAATAAATAATAGGATTGAGAGCAAAGAAGAAAGTGTGTGCGTGTAGCCTTTACTACCTAGCTGTTGCCCGCAACTTCACCTGCGTTAACTAAGATTTACAACGGCATTTATACGTTCCCGTGGGAATACGGGGATGAATTATAGCCTATGTACTAATCTAATGTATAAGCTATATTATTATGAAGTTTCATCAAAATCCATTCAGTAGTTTTTACGTGAAAGAGTAACAAACATCTTCACAAACTTTCGCATTTATAATATTAGTAGAATTTATTAAATCTTTGGTGCACAACGCCCAAATACGTTGATCGTTGTTCGAACTAACGCACCGATCGCCTACAGGCTGTACAGCCTCTACAATATACATAATTTATTCACAACCAATGCAAGTTAGTATTTTTGAATATAGAATGAGACAACTCTTCAATCAGTCAGTTGCCCACTAGCCGCGCCAGAAGTTTTACAAATCACTGTTTTAAATATGGAACACTGAACATACTTTCCATGAGAAAAAATCTAAGTTACTCCCTAGTCGCGCTTAAAGAAGTTTTACTTTGAAAACCTTAGTCTACACTAATATTATAAAGAGGAAAGATTTGTACCTATTTTTGTATGTTTGTATGTTTGTAATGAATAGGCTTAAAAAGTACTGGACCGATTTCAAAAATTCTTTCACCATTCGAAAGCTACATTATCCACAATTAACATAGGCTAAATTTTGTTCTGATAAAAAATAGGGTTCCGTAAGATATTTTGGTTTTTCGTACACAATGTGTAAAAAATGTTATTTCGCGTACTAGGATCCCGTTGTAAATCTTAGTTAACGCAGGCGAAGCTGCGGGCAACAGCTAGTATATTATACGCATGTAAATATTACATATTTTTCAACTTCAAAAATACTTTTTACGATTGATCAAATAAAACACTGACAGTTTTCAACCCGTTAGCTTAAGCCATTGACATGGGCAGCAATCAGATGAAATTAACAATGAATTTGAAAAACGCCCGTCAAAAGTTCGACCGACCGACAAATTGTTCGAATCAAACGAGCCATGTCTTACCGCTTCACGCCTGTACAAAGTTGTCGGTTTTTTTTTATTGTTAGTTTGATAGAGTCAGCATATTTCAGATATTTTATATTTCAGATTTACACTCGTAAAAAAAAGTAAAGTATCAACCCTTTATGTCCGACAGCTGGGCACGGATCCCCTCCTTGAAATCAGGCGAGGAAGGTAATGGGCCATAGTTCACCAATGCGCTGGTCCAGTGTGGGTTGGTAAACTTCACATACAAAAACATCAAAGACTTTCAATCTCATCAGGCATTCAGGTTTCCTCACAATTTTTTCTTTCACCGAGGAGTGAGCGATGGTCTCTTGTTTGGAGTGCACTTAGAAATTTATAAAAACCCATTTCAAGTCACACACGGGGGTCAGGATCGAACCCGGAACCTCTCGCATAAGAGGCCGAGTCCATCTATCACAGGACCATCGTCGCTAGACACACCCGTACACCCGTATTCACAAAACAATACTATGAAGTACTGTGACACCCCATAGTATTGTTTGTACATTGGGTCATTCAAACCAATTCATAGACAATACTTAAGTCAAATCTGTCACTTTTCGTCTGTCAAACCCAAACTAGAGTGCATAGATAGTGCGTTTTTATAGTGTTATTTTATTAGTTAGCCAAATACGCTTCCTGCATACGGGTGTTAGTTGTCCGCGCGTCCGCACATCACAGAGCTGAATATTTGAAATCACACATTTCATACTGTATGTTTGTAATGTTATTAGTCTTACTAAGGTCATACTAATATTATAAATGCGGAAACTTGAATGCTGAGATGTTTGTTGCTCTTTCACAGCAAAAAGGGTTGAACCAAATTAGCTGAAATAATATGGTGACGGGTTACATCAATAATTAGGAAATAGGCTACATCCAGCCCGAAAAGATCAAAGCTACGGGAATTATATTTGGCCTTTTATCTGTAGTAATTATATTATAATATATAGGTAATGGTCTAAAGGCCAGTGGAAGATCAATTTTCATTTTTCTGATAATCCGATGCATAATATTATAATCATTTTGTTAAATATTTTTGATATAATAATATATAAAAGTGTTCATAGCTATTTTCTGATGTCCTCTGTTGCTCAATGGTCAGCGCGTTGGCGCTCAAGCCTTGAGGTAGCGGGTTCGAATCTCGCCAGGGAACAAAAAAGTTTCTGTGTTCCTGGGTCATGGATGTGTATTAAATATGTATATTATTATATAATAAAAATCTTAAATATATAATTAATATAAAAAAGTATTAAATATTTTATGTATTTTCGTTGTCTAGTACCCGTAACACAAGTCTCTTTGAAAACTTAGCACGGGACCAGATTGACGTGGTGTAAAAGCGTCCATGAATATTATTGTTATAGATATTATATTTTTAGATAATAAGTTTAATAACAAAATAAATCTAGCCAGAACTGATAGTTTTTAGCATAGAGAATATGTATATGGCCGCTTATTCATTTATGTTCAGAGCTATCTGACGTTACACTATGAACAGGTAAGTCAACCTGCATGTCTGATGAGGATAAAAGTCTTTGAAGGTGTGTGAAGTTCACCAACCCGAATTGAGCCAGTGCCTCACTGAACTAGGGCCCGAAGTATCTTCGCACTTACCTCTTACTTCTCACTTACCTACAAATTATTTGCTTATATTATGCCAGTTATTTCAGTTTACGGAAAACGTGTCTTGAGCAGAGTTACAAATATGTTCCGTTGATGTAACAATATTTTGATTTGAGTTAGCTTGTTTGAAGGGTCGAGAGTTAGACCCTGTTAGAGCTACTAAATTCAATGAGAAGCCCCAATTAAGGTTACCACAAACTTGAAACCAGAATGCTGATCAATATTGTGTAAATGTTTAGCTTTAACTAAATTATGTATTCATCTCATGCCGTGACATTATATGGCATGACGCTGTCATGCATACTTTGTAGTGAAACATCTATTGGTACGCCTTGGGAGAAAAATACTACGGTGTACTCTAAAATCCTTTTTTTAGTATCATCATCATCAGCCTTTATCTATCCATTGCTGAACGTAGGCCTCCCTCAACGAACACCAAGACGACCGATAACTTGCCACTTGCATCCAACACGGACCGGCCACTGCACGGAGATCGTCTTCCTACCTAATTAATGGCCGATTAACACTTCGTCTACCTAAACGTGGCCTCCACTCTTGAACCTTATTGGCCCATCGGCCATCCGTTCTTCTGAGTGTGTGACCAGCCCATTGCCACTTTAATTTTGCTATAGATTTTTATTAATTATAAATTCAAATAATACGCATTATAAGGCACATTTTCTCTTTTACTGCTGATGTCTCGTACAAAATTTTTAAGAATCTTTTTTTTTAGGTTTACACAAATTTCACTCATAATAAAGAAACTACTTTTACGGACTTTATCGCGTTTTATTTAAGTTCTTTACATGCCCATGGTGGGAGGACCATGGCTGCTGTAAAACAAACCGCAATAAATCCGTAAAAATTGTTTCACTAAAATGAGTAAAAATAGTGTAAAAATAAAAAAAACAATATAGAAACAACGACCTTATAAAAAGTATAATCAACAAAATGATATAAAATTTAATAAATTCGCGTACCCGTACATGCGAATGTATCAAAGGTCTCTTGTCATATATTTTATGACCCACGCCTCTTGGGAAATTAATGGCTTCGAGGACTCATTGAATCCTCAAATGATTCACGCTTGATAACATCTTTGAAAGTATATCCATAGTTTCAAATCAAAGACGCGTTCTCTCTTGAGTTTACTTGGAAATGTAATTCATCCTTTATTTTTCAAAATGTCTACGTGTACCTTAACATGAGACCATCGATCGTTCACTGATGAAGGAAAACGTCATTAGGAAACCTCCATGCCTGATAAGATTAACAGTATCTGAAGATTCCACTGAGTTTGTTTCGCCGGTTCTTCTCGGTGGGCTTGCTTTGGAACCAGTGGTAGACTCAATCGACGTTCAAAAATATACTTTGATGGTACTATTTTAAATAGAAAAAGGTGTGAAAGAAAAAATGCTCAAATACAAGGAAGTGTGCAATATACATACACACCGACATTTGCTCTCTCGCTCTTTTGTATTTGTGTCTCTTACATCATCAGTTGCATCCGGTTTGAAATCACAACGATTCTAAAGAAATTTCACTTCAAAAAATTATTTTGACTTTGACTTTGGTAATCTACTCATAAGGAAACCCGCATGGTTTCCTCACGATGTTTTCCTTCACCGGTGAGCGAACGATCGTCTCTTTGGGATGCACAAAGAAATTTAGAAAAACCCATTTCCAGACAAACAAGGATGGGTCAAGATCGAACCCGGAACTACCTACTACTGGACCATCGTCGCTCAGATAATGTATGGTTTGATATATTGTTGATAGGGAACCATAAAACTCTATCCAGCTTCATTATTTACATAGTTTAAAACTAACACTCACTGAACCGAGCGACTACCATGGAATTTCCAGAAACTTTAGATTTTATGAGATAAACGACATTCAATGATGTTACCGCGGCGATTTCTGTTCCCTTCCATTTTTAAATGTCAGAACAACCGAGTAGTCGGAGCCTTATGGTGGCTACTAACGCCCATTGAAATCCAAACAACCATAGTTACGCAGATGCGTCGCCCTTCTTTTACCTATTAACATTTGTTACCTTGATTTTCTATAACATAGAAGGGCCAAGAACAATAGCCTTGCGACTATCGACGCCCATTAACATCAACAAAACCAGAGGTTATCACATGCACTGCCCTCATTTTCCCTATCCCCCGAATGGGCCACAAGAAACGTAAAAACCGCACGAAACGCGACAGCTTAGCTGTCACTTTACGCCGATTTCATGTGAGCTTAGGTTCCTCCCCGATCATGGCAGCCCAACTTGGCTACAAAGCCTGGCAATACCTCTTACTAAATTGATACCCTCCTCGCCTGATTTTGAGGAGGAGACCCCTGGCCAGCAAAAGGACATACTCGTAATATAGTTTCGGGCTGCGACCACTGTATACAATTAACTGGCCTTATACTAACACAAGTGGAGAGAGAATTTACACGGGAATTTGAAACATTTTCATTGCAAATTATATGAGGTGTATTAAATGTGGGAAAGCCAAAGTTCCGAAGCTCTCGAAGTTTCCACAGTCCATGAAGAAGCTATGTGTAATTATGCATTCTTGTTTGTGCTTTGAGATTAAGACAGGGCTCAGATGAAATATGTGTCTGGACTCGTTTTGGACATGAAAATTACGATATTACTTACTAATACGAGTATACTTCTGAGCTAGCTAAACGTCATTTATATGGAATCTTTCAAAGGTAATAGTGAATTCTAATGTTCTGTGAATCTCCACCGCAACGATCTCGGTAACTCAGTCTGCTTGTTCTTCTGCTCCATTCAAATTTTCAAAAAAGCGGTTGAAGGTACTTGAAGTGGTCTTAGCTTTGGTGCATTTTGAGTCCTACATACAGTCAGAAACCACCCGGGTACAGCCAGTCAAGTCCGGTGGAGAATGACTGCGTTTATTCGTATGTTACAAGATGCATTTTTTGTAACACCGTTAAAGAAACCAACCACCAAAATAGAAAGTTATATTTTTATGAAATAACTAGCTATTGCCCGCAGCTTCGCCTGCATTAACTAAAATTTACAACGGGATCTTAGTACGCAAAATAAGTAACTTTTCTGGTTGATTTTTTACACCTTGTGTCCGAAAAACCCAAATATCTTACGGAACCCTTTAGGGTAGTAGCCTATGTTACTCGTGGATAATGTAGCTTTCGAATGGTGAAAGAATTTTTGAAATCAGTCCAGTACTTTTTGAGCCTATTCATTACAACCAAACAAACAAACAAAGTTTTCCTCTTTATAATATTAGTGTAGATGTAGATAATGAATTCCTATCACAATAATATTAAGTCGTTGTAAGTTACACAATTTAAACAAAAAACAAATATTATGGTGTATACAGACGCGCGCCGCGTTCAATGCGAGCGCGCGCCGAGAAACACATTTGTGTTTGTTTGTGTTAGTACCCATCGAATATTGTGCGAACGCAGCATTAAATTTATTCTCAAATTTTATGTTGGTAGTAATATTTTTCAATAACTTAACATATTTACGTTAAAATATTTCGCAGTACACAATCTCTGTATCTGAATATACAAATGGGATTTTAAAAATTCTAAAATTCTTTTGTTAATCCACATGCACTAGGGAGTTAGCAAGTGGAAGTCATATCACCCTAAGCTTTAGGGCCTAAAGCATCAACTACGAATTTGCCATCTCAACAAAAAACCTTTCACAAAATTATTACCTGCTAGTTGTTGCTCACAGCTTCGCCTGCGTTAACTAAGATTTACAATAGATCTGAGCGGGATTATATAGCCTATAGGCTTCCTCGATAAATGGGCTATTTAAGACTGAAAAAAATATTCTAATCAGACCAATAGTTTCTGATATTAGTGCATTCAAACAAACAAACTACTACTATTATTATCCTATTCTTATCCATTACTTTCTTCCTCTCTCTTCTTTCATTGTCTTGCTAAAGGCCTACTATAATGAATATCGATAGATGCCGGTTATCGTTACCTACGGAAAACTCCCATAATGGAACACCTTGTACCCACGTCAGAGATTGATAAAAACAGATGTACCTTCGCGATATCATTCGTTCAAAATAGCTTGAAGAAAAACACAAGAAAATCATATAAACTCTGTTTTAATTTAATATTACAACACTTCTACAATTATTAAATGTTCATATTATTAAAATAAAGTGAAAAAAAAAAATATAAACAATATTTGAAGAAATTTACTTATGTACAAGTTTGCTAAACTATTATAATATTATACCATCCTTATCATAAGTTTAGGTAAACTAAGTGTTGGTCAGCCATTAACCAGATAGGAAGATAATCTGTGCAGTGGCAGGTCCGTGTTGGATGCGAGTGGCAAGGGATTGGTTGTCTTGGGGAAACCCCCCACTTACTATATCACAGGGTGAAGCCGACCTCACCATAAAACATTAGAACCATAAACACCATATAACATACGCTACCGATAAAACATTTGGCCATTATAGCATAGCTCATACCGAAAAAAAACACGGCAATATTGGTGAAACTAGCGGTACCCGCATAGATGCATATTAATCCAATTCCACCACCGATAAGCCACGTGTATTCCTTGAGCCGTACAGCCAAGCAAAAATTAATGACACTCAACAGCTCCCACCATTAATGGAAATCGATGGACGCGCCCGCTTCCATTATCCAGGAAAGGTTCTCTTAATGGAACACCATCGGATACCGGCGCAAAGATTAAGTAAAAAACAGATGTGCCTCCTCTACACATTGCAAGGAATCTACCACAGACAAAATATATTACAATTTGTAAAATAGTGTTGAATAAGGTTGTAAGACCCTATAAAATGTATAGACCGAACATCAAAATTTTAGTTTATCGTCAAAAATATTAATTTTTTTCGCTCATAATCAGTTCTGGATAGACCTCTTTTAATGAACACCTAGATGGCTGTTTCCTTTCCCGACTTTTTTGAAGACCTCTATGGCTCAGTGGTTAACGAGTTGGCGTTCAAGCCCGAAGGTTGCGGGTTTGAATCTCGCCAGGGAACAAAAAGTTTCTGTGGTCTTAGGTCATGGATGTGTATTAAATGTGTGTATTAATATAAAAAAATATATTAAATATGATATGTAATTCCGTTGTCTGGTACCCTTAACACAAGTTCTTCGGAAGCCTAGCACGGGACTAGATTGAGGTGTAAAAGCGTCCATAGATATTATTATTATTTCCCTAGTACCTTTTTTTTAACATTAAAATTTGAAATTTCAAAATGTTAAGTAAAAAATATTAATGTTAAGTAAAGTTATATTATAAGATTTCACTTCTACAGGCAGATCGCCTATTTTTGTCATATGGGTTATGAACGAGAAAAAACTCGTGCACCAGAGGAGCTCGTGGCTACGTCTGCTACTGACTACAGACGCGTGGAGCGATTCATCAGGTTAACCTACGCTTGCCGGGGTTGGTTCGTAGATGACCATCTTTACATACCGAGATTCCTCCGTGCCTCAGAAGACGTTAATACGTTGATTCCGGCTATTATTCGTGGATCTTCAACAGTTATTGCTAGTCATCAAAAGCGCGAAAGTCTGCCAGATATGCAGACAGTCAGATAGTCTTACTACAGGTAACACAGTTACAGGGTTGTGGAGGACAGATAGAAAGTCGTTCCATTTAAAATACTGGTATTCAGCATACGGTTAGACTAATAGGCGACTCCAAATATAAGTACCTAAGAAAAAGTTAGATATAAGAAGATAGATATAAAATAAAATTCGTAGTAGCTTACTTCTATTCGTACAGTGGTTAGTCCATTCATTCGTACCACTTTCACAGCAAACTCTTTTTATTTCGTTACCGCAACACAATTTTGAAACTATTTCAAAAACTTTCCTCAATTCACCTAAGAGTTTATTAAGTCCTACATAGTTTTGAGTAGTTCTAGAAAGAAAATACTTCACAAACCCACTGTCTCGGAAGTAAATTTAAAGTGTTATTTTTAGTGAATCAACATTAGCAGGTTTGCTCGTGTTTCGCCAGTTTGAGTCTTGTAACCTTTTGAGGAGGTTTTCTTAAATCACAAGTCATCAAGAATGGAAATTTAGCCATATCATTTTTTTTTAAGAATATTAAAGATCATAAATCATTATCATCATCAGCCTCTATCCACTTATGAATATAGGCCTCCTTAAATGAACACCAAGATGACCGATCATGCCACTCGAATACAACTCGGACCGGCTACTGGCTTTTGCCTTTCCACCTGGTTAATTAAAGATAATTCGAAACGAATTCACCCAGAGAACTAAAGTTACCTATATCACGTGAAAAATAAGCTCATTGAACGTGGACGTGGGTCACACATTCAGGACAACAAATTGCCGATGAATCAATAAGACCGATGGGAAAACAAACTTCGTGCAGTTGCCGGTCCGTAGAGTGGTAGTTGCATCGTTCGTCTTGGCATTCAATGAGGGAGGAATATGTTCAGCAATGCGTGTTTAAATCCTGATGATGATAAAGATGGTGATTGTGATGATGGTAATGATGACATAATATGTACAAATCCGTCGAAGATGGTGTTATCTCTATAATACCCCTCTTATAAGAAGAAGGGGCAAAAGAGCAGGAGGCAAGGGGCAAGGACGGGAACCTCACCTCATTGTATCGTCGATCCTTTAAGGGACTGACTAGCAGTCGAGATGCCCTGTTGCTAGCACATCCAGGGCACCTCACCAAAGGCGGCATTGGTGGCACTCGCCGGGATTTAGTGCGTATAGCTGCGTCCACTTATCAGTTTTTACAAGGTAATAAGGCATAAATTAAGTAGCTTTTGATTCAATAATTTTTAAAATTAGAGAAGACTTTATATTGTTTTTTATCTAATAACTGGGAATAAATGTGTAATGTTCTCTTTGTACAAGGGCCATCGCATATTTTCCTCATTGCTCGCTTAAAGATCGATTACACTGACTGAGACAAGTTTGCTAAGTTATTCTCATACCGGTACATGACATTCATGACAAGGGTAGATAAGATAAGTTGATGGATTCGACGGTAGGCAGTTGATCGTTTGTTGAAAGATATCCATGTTCATCTTGTTGATTATAACGGCGATGAAGGTTTGATAGCTAACATTTTGTATCCTGGGAAAGACGGCTTTTTTACTGTTAAATTTATTACCTAAAATAAATTTTCGTAAACTTTCATTCCGATTTCAAAAGCTCATACAATAGGGATGTTGACACATGTTACAAATTCATGTAATGCTTTCCATATTAAATACAGTATTTGAAAACCTAAAATAACATTTAAAAAGTACTTATACTTATTTGTCTTAAAATTTAGAAAATTAATCTAAAATGCGTTATTTATCATGCATTATCACGTGACTGTAAATGCCAATAAGGCGATGACGTCACTGAACATTGAGCTAAGTACAAACTCACCTAACATAGTGCGAGCTCTGTACGCGGTTTGTGACGTAATGACGCTTGGAGCGTTTTAACGGCAATTTTAACCTTTATTAAAACCTTTAGTATTGGACGGACAAAGGCTGCAGATGATGATGGTGATAATGATGATGATGATGATGAATTTAAACATAAATGTAATATTGTAAAGTTCAGGCGTTCATACTGGTAAGTTTCGGTGGTTCACTCCCAGTTCCACATATTATGCTCAGGATCTATCCATTCTGGCTGCATCCATAAAGGATACACTGCGCCTGAAAGCTGGTAAATGGACGCAGCTCTACCCACTAAAAGCCGGCGAGTGCCACCAATGCCGCCTTTGTTGAGGCGCCCCGAATCTACTAGCACAGGGCACCTCGACGACCAGTCAGTCCCCTCTGGGGGCCAACGCCACCTCCATGGACGGGTTGCCCCGCACCACAGAACAACCCCTCCCACCGTCGGGACAGTACGATGAGGCGAATTTCCCATTCTCGCCCCTTGCCCCTGCTCTTTTGCCCCCTCTTCTTATAAGAGCTAGCTAAGCTTCGCCCAAGGTGTTGGGCTCACCCTGGGCTACTGAGCCCCACCACCACGACAAGGCTTGAACCATGGTGGGGATAAGGGATACCCCTGCGATATCAAGTATAATATTAAATGTGTGGATTTATGAAGGATAAAAAACATGGTGGTTTAATTTAAATTATTCTATAAGTTCTTTATCCACTTAGTCGCAAATACTGATTTTAATTAAGTTGATGTTCAAGTTTGACGTTTGAAGGATCAAAGAAAAAAAATTTTAGGACAAAGTAATTAAAGGTGTCCTTCAACTTTGGCATAATTAACGATGATCAACTGTGATGAATTAATTTGATGATTGAAGTATTTTCGATGGATTTTATTAAAAATGTCACAGAATATCTTTAATATAAAAGAAGCGTACCGGAAAGACTTTGGTGAAGAATTTTGAGTTTAAGCCATTCTGGAATTTACTTAATTATAATCAAAAATTAGTCATCATCAATCATCAAAATTAGTCAGTTTAGGAGGAGTTCAGTGTCAGTGACATACATACATTATATTATACATATTATTTTAATACATTTACTTACCGGTTTGGTCTGTTAAGACTGATGATTTCATGACGGTTGAAACATTGCCGTAATATCGGAATCTCAACCAAACTACAAACGCGGTAAGCACGCGAACTATAATGTTATATTTAAATGTAAATTGATTTGCTAATACACTGTTAAAATCATTAAGAGTAAAGTAGCGATTTTTATATTAATAAGTATGTCTCAATAAATACTGCCTGCTTGCTTTGCCAAGTTATAATATTTTGATGGACAAGGACCTAGTTCGCACCAATGCGACACTTTTTTACCCAGTGTTAAAAAAACATTTGAATGAGACAAATAGATATCCATGTATTTGTTCACACGAAAGCGCGATAATTCCGATAGTTTATACATTTTTTAACCTTTTATTTATGACAGTATACTGGGTAGCCTTAAGATTTATACTTTTGTTGAACATAATAACAATATTATCTACAGGCTGTGTAATCTGGCATGATCTTCCAAAAATCAAAAGAGGTTGGATGATCTTAACTACAACAAAATTAAGTACCACACAGAAACTATCATGCTAACATGGTAATCATATAAATTGTAAGACACGCAGATGCACTAAACTACATTAGGAAGTTTCATCAAAATCGACTTAGCTTTTATATAATTGAACACATCATCATCATTGTACTTACTTGGGAAGTATATCATGACAGCATATTGCCGATGCTGCATTGGCAACATGCTGTCGTCTGCAATTTAGGTTAGATTAGCTAACTGGGGTTTTCTTCTTAAATTAAAAAGATTCGCTCTTGTCGGTGGAGCTTTTTCCATTCCTTTCTGCACTCCGCCCTTCTCTTGACCTCCTGATACGTCAAGACTCAAGACCATCAGTTTTTCCTTCACCTGGTCTATAAAACTTCTTCTTGGCCTGCCTCGCTTCCTTCTACCTTCCCTTCAATTATTCCTCTTATAAAGTGGTCGTGCCGTATCAAGTGTCCTAACTTGTTTGGAGTATTGCTTTGTGTTGTGGAGTGTTGCTACGCGATAAAGAAAGATTGGAAGCATTCGAGATGTGGTGTTGGCGAAGAATGGAGAAAATAAGTTGGACTGAAAAGAAAAATAATGAACAAGTTTTGGAATTAGTAGGTGAGAAGAGAGAGCTATCAAATACCATCGAAAACAGAAGAGGAAAGATGTTAGAACTGAGGTTTTAGGTCTACAAAAAATTTTACCTCCTTCACTAGATTCCACCTACGATTCATCACGCATCCCGGTATTGATGGGCGCTCCGCGTTAATCTTGGATTGATTTCCCGGCGACTTGATTGATTACAGCTTTATCCTGTCCGTGAGACAAATCTGTTATCAATGGCCAGGTCATCCCGAAAAAACCGGTTGAGTTATACCCGATGTCATGAATATTTTATTTGGAGATCCTTGCGTAATTTTTCCGGTTAAGGAAAATATCGTGAGGAAACCTGAATGTCTATTGAGATTGAAGGAAGTATATGAAGGTGTGTGGATTACAACCCGCATTGGACCAAGCAAACCAGCGCATCTGTAAACTATGGTCCATTCCTTCCTCGTCTGATTTTGAGGAGGAGACCTTGCCCAGCAGTGGGACATAATAATATGATATGAATTAATACTTTTATATATTATTTTCAAATCAGATCTCTGTCTGCCTGAAAATAAAATGTATATTAAACAACTGTAATGAATTAACAAAGTTTAAATATATAAATATTGAGAATCTCCCATTTTAGTTTTTTAATCATCTCTATAACAATCTTTAAAAAAGATCGTAAAAACCCACAAGAAAATCCTGTATTCACTATTTTACCTAGTCTTCTCGTAATCTATAGGTAAAATCATTATCATATTGAGTGAATCATATTAAGATCTACTCCATCATCATTAACCGCGTCTTCGTCATTTACATTCTCTACAAGTTCGTAAGATCCAGTATGTGCTTCCGATGAATTGAACCAATTACCTTCAACTTTATGTGCCATATTTTATTGAGAACTTCGCAATTGGAGATAATTAAAATAGTTTATTGACTTTCAATTGCATTTGTTAAAAAGTTTTTTCATTAAAACTTTCATTTTCAACTATCGATGAGTTCTGTAAATCGAATTTGGAATTTTCACAATGAGTTTAAATTGGATTGGAATTTAACATCATTAATCTCAATAATGACATCATCATCATTTATGTCTCACCATCCCGTGATCCGATCAACCCAAAACTTTTTGTTGTGTTCTTCTTCATTCTAAGACGTGTGTCTTAGAATGAAGGACAGGAGAATTTATTCAAACTACGCAGTATCTCCTGCAAGCCTTCTCTCTTTTTCAATGTTTAAACTTTTAGACCATTAATGGCCTTTAAGCTCAATCGGTACGTAGGTGAGTTGATGGTTCACATAGAAATAAAAAAACCCACTCATTAGGCTAGAGGCTTGAGGCAAAATAAAACTGTGCCACATAATCGCTGCTAACGTCAATGCCACATTCTGTCTAGTTTAAAGGCATCCTTGAAACACAAGAGACAATTTCAGGAAAATAACATCCTCCTGTCGCACTCCACGATTGCGGCAAGAATAGGCTCATTGAAGTGACTGGGCTGGTCATACGCCCAGAAGGACGGATGGCCAATGGGCCATTAAGGTTCGAGAGAAGAAGTCGTGTTTAGGTAGATGAAGTGTTTGTTGGTTGGTCTTTGACCTGCTGAGAAGATGATCTCTTTGCATTGACCAGTCCGTGTTATATATTTATGATTAGAAATGTATCGGCCATCTTGGAGTTCTTTGACAGGCCTATGTTCAACAATGGGCGGATAGATTGGGCGGAGCTGATGATGATGATAATGATTACTTTCCTTTAAGAACATGCTATGTTTACATTCTGTGTTATATACTGTTACCGTTATATCCTTTTAATATTAATAGATGCTTGAAGTCTGTCTATATCTAAAAAGAAAAGTACGCAACTTATCGCTAATATAACATTTTTTGTTAGTTCACTGGCAAGCTAAATTATTTACGGTGTGCTATCAGTTGCTTCTGTCTGTCTGTTCGTGAAAAACCTATGGTTTTGTATAGCATGAAATAAAACTAGACATGTCTAAAATGTAACTAGTGCTATAATACAGTCTGTATTATAGCACTAGTTACATTTTACTCAAAAAAGTGAGTACTTTTTTGAGCACCGTAAATAATTAAGCTTACCAGAGTAGGTGGTTGAGTAACCACCTACTCTGGTACGTACCATACTGTAACCACTCTAAATTGACCCTACAATAGAGAATAACAATACCAGCTTCGGTTTTTAACATAAATTAATCTGGACGGCTATTAATTACGAGTACAAATATTCGCGCAGCTGACGCACATCTCATTAGTATTATAAATTACTGTTCAACAAACGGCCACGCGTTTAGCTGATTCGTTAAGCTTATTTGAAAGCGACGAAACGCTCATGGAATAAAACATATTAAATTGTAATTATTATTAGGATATCTCCCTAAGTATGCAAGTATGCAGTCTTAAGAGAAAGTGTGTGAGTGCACACATTATGCATGCATATAGCACCACCCTTTCCCACACTGCCAGAGCCGTAAATAGGGCGGTGCCAACTGTGCCCAGGCAGGGCATAGACTCTGGGTGGCGCAAGAATGGCCAGACCAGGCAGGACCATTATTTTTTTCTGTTTGCTCGCACGGGGCGTAAAAGGGCTATTAACGGCTCTGCACACTGCATATGCGTACACTAAAAAACCACCAACACAATCTACGCAACTTTCGCCCTGACACAAAAGCATTATCAGGATGTAGACTCTACGATTGGTAATCGTAGACTTAAATGGATTTCTGGATTTCGAATTTGGATAAAAATTTTAATTGATTTAGAGATTTACACCCGATTTTCTAAAAGCTGATCAACGCAAAAATTAACAAATTAATTGTGAATTACTCTATTGTTAAGTGTCAAATGAGTTGCAAGAAGCATGGTTCATGGAAGCATGGGACTCTAGAATCGTATGATAGCCGCCATTAACAGCCATGTTAGTTGACATACACTTTGACTAAGGTTACTGAAACCGGCTAGCTCATGGAGTATCATAATATCATACTCCTAAAAATCGTATGGAAAAAAAAACAGATAAGAATGATTTCATGGTTTTCACCGGATAGTGACTTGTCGACCGTATCAGATTTGACCTATTGAAAAAAAATCATGGTGGTCAGATTTTTCACCAACTTAAAAATAGAGGTAACTCAATTCTCCCGTATCTTATGTTTTTAACAGATGATTTGCGGATAATTTCTTTGTTGTTTCCTTATTTACTTATAATAATGTTTAGATCTAGCTTCTTACCAAATGTCATTAACCAGCTGTGTCTATGGAAACATTAGACGGACAAACGGACCAACGGACAATAGAGTGCTCTATCATATAGAGTTCATATTATGTTTGCTTAATCACACATTGCCCTCTTTACTTATAAACTCTGAACTAGTGACCGAATGAATGAATATGAGGTCGAACGCGCAAATGAATGGGACACGTAATAGGCAATCTCTTACGTGAATGAGCGGCCAAATTAATGACTAAATAATGATACTGAACGACCCAATCGTTGATACTTTGGAAAACAAACTAAATGAGAAACCGAATGGATGAGCAATAAATGACCTTGCTGAATGATCACCAATTAAATACATACATTTATCAATCTACACAATCAACCAAATGACTAATCGATTGAATGCTTTCAAAAGTGACAGTTGGAGCGCTACCAATTGAGCTTAAAGGCCGTCAGCCCTAAAAGTCTTCGTTTCGACGTTTTGAATAAACCTTTCGAAAAAATACCGAGGTACGCTAATCTGCTTGAGTACCACCATCTTATTTGTTCCGTGAAACAGCTTTGCTGTATTTTGGGAAGGAGGGCCGGACAGGCAGCACCATAAGGCTAAGTAACATCATAAGTGCCTTGATGCGGCGAAGGATGGGCTGTGCCACGCTCTGCGTGGGTCTCATCTTACTTTTCGTTTGTTTCTCCCTTAAAACACCTTTCCTGTGCTTCGGAGCAAAGTGAAAGACAGGCAAAATTGATGATATTTTTGAAAAAAAAATGGTTTGTGGCTAAAATAGACAGAGGGAGCACGGAGTATAAAGCAATCGCGTAGTAATTTTGTGGAACAACTGAAAAGTGACAAAATATTTCCACTTCAATGGTTTATGATTGTGTGAAGACGATACGGTTCGTTTTGTGCATTTTGAACTCAATCCTTAGATGCTAAAGAGCCTGCCTTTGTAAGGCAATCCTTTGCAAGTTTGTTCCTTTCTGTTAGGATATAGAAAGAATATTGAATTATTCCGCTCAACCTGTATTTTATATATTTAATCTATACTAATATTATAAAGAGGAAAACTTTGTTTGTTTGTTTGTAATGAATAGGCACAAAAAGTACTGGACCGATTTCAAAAATTCTTTTAGCATTTGAAAGCTACATTATCCACTAGTAACATAGGCTAAATTTTATTCTGAAAAAAAATAGGGTTCCGTAAGATATTTGAGTTTTTCGGACACAAGGTGTAAAAAATCAACCAGAAAAGTTACATCTTTTGCGTACTAATATGTAAATCTTAGTTAACGCAGGCGAAGCTGCGGGCAACAGCTAGTATTTTATATATAATATACCTGTTATGGATGTAATACAAACTTTATTGTGTAGTGTATTCTTTTAAATTTCGTAATTTTAATATTATACTGTGATGTTTTCGTATGTTTATGCGAATTTCACTCATTATTAACAACTTTTACGGATTTTATCGCGTAGATACTTTGTGCTTAGATAGGAATAAATAAAATATTGATGTATCATAGGGAAGTTTCGAATGACTTTGTAAAAGTAGGTCGTCTGACAATTCAGTCCTCCCGTGACCATGGTTGCTGTAAAGTATGCGAAACATCGGGCTCATAAAAAAAATATAAATCTTTTAAGATATATAATTTTTTTTAAGATATATCGGACTTACAGTTAAAGCTATCTTACTGACATTAAAGCACGAAGAACTTTAAAGATACGTTTGAAATCAATTCGGAGCTCTTGTCCGGTATTTGACAGTCATCATGATCAGCGATAGCGCGGCTGACGTCAGCGTCGGACGTGCTGGCGCGCTTCCAACCGCAGAGTTTTAGAACGCCAGATAAGTTCAAACAATACCGTTTGATTTATAAACGAGCTTGCAATTTAAGGTTACTACGAGCAATTACACGAAATTTAAATTATTAATAGTAATTATATGGCTGCTAAAGAGCGACGATGGTCCAGTGGTAGATGGACTCAGCCTCTTATCCGAGCGGTTCCGGGTTCGATCTTGACCCCTCCGTGTTTGCCTTGAAATGGGTTTTTCTAAATTTCTAAGTGCACCCCAAACACGAGACCATCGCTCGCTCAACGGTAAAGGAAAACATTTAGAGGAAACCTGCATGCCAGATGAGATTGAAAATCTTTGAAGGTATGTGAATTGTAACAATCCGCACTGGGCTAGCGCATCGGTGAACTATGACCCATTACCCTCCTCGCTTGATTTCGAGGAGGAGATCCGTGCCCAGCAGTGGGACATAAAGGGTTGATACTTTTATGTGGCTGCTAGTAAGCTATCCATCCCGGTTTCTAATTCTAAGCATTTTATAGCCCTTGCTAATTGTGTTTTTTTTCCATTTAAGTTTGATGTAAGACTGAGACTGTTTGATGCAAACACACAAATATTTCCTGATTAGTTATTCATTATTATTAAACGACTTATACATTATCGTGGTTTTTATGAATTTTATGACGTATTTTTCATTTCCGTTGTTTTGGACATTGAGGTTGCCAACTATTATTGGCAATATATAACTTTAATTGGATAACAGATTTCAAATGAGGTAAAGAGTTGGACTTTTAAAAAAGAGTATCGTTTTTTGAATGGAGCAAAACAATTTTTCATTGTTTCTAAATTATTAATACGGCTGTAAACTAACTTTCTGAGTTCTCTAAGTTTACTCAATTTTATGAAGCTTTGTTTTTCTCTTCCCGTCACTTACGGCTACGATAATAGCAGCATCATATACGGTGACTGGCACTAGGATATTAAATGTTGTGCACAAAGGAGTATTTAAGCGTTTATCAGTATTATAAATTATAAAGTACGCCTATATGATATAAAGTGTGGATTGTGTCGATAGACGCCGAAAGACATCATAGGCTCGTTTGTTATCCTGTGCTATAAAATAGAGAGTGCTCATGTTTTTTGGTCAGTTACAGATTGATAATAATGATCTAAGTCAACCCATGAGCAACCCAAATATTTGTTTAGTATTCATTATCTTAGCTCGACTCGACGTTTTCTCATCGCTAAACAATCGTACCTAAATATTTGCCAGGCACATACACTCGCCGCAGTATTTGTGTTCTGTTCTTTGAGTTGGGAACACGGTAATTACTAGTTTCTAGACCCGGCCGCTGTGTTTGATCTGTGGTCGAATGTTTGTGAATATTTGGTGGATTCTGAGTACATGATGTGGTGATGGTCGAACGGGTATAGCTTTAAAGTGGAGATGCATAAATGGGTTTTCACATGCATTTTATTAGCTTCACCATTATGTATGTTTACCGACTACTTTAGACGAGATTTTGACCCACTTAAAGGCCAGATTTTGTTTGCAGATATATGAGGGGCCGATGAAAGTACACTATGGATAAGATTTTTTCATTTTTTAAATTTGGAAGAGAAAAAACGTGTTTTTATAGTTTCTTTGAACAATTATTTTTTTAAACACCGTTTTACAATAGCTTCGCTTGCAATCGTTGTGATGAAGAAAAACATTAACATATGCATGGCTGATGAAATTAAAGCTATTTAATGAATCGATAGCATCTCATAAGGTTTAGACAAACTATATTTTCGAGGAGAAGTCTAATCCTAAGCTGTGGATCACTTAATAGATAATTTTAAAGACGTATTTAATAATATTGGACGTCAGGTTTGCACCAAACATCTACTAGTAAATAGTAGATTAGTTATTCTATTTAAAACTTAAAATCTCTGAGTAAAATTCGTCTTCGATATTCTTATTAGATTTCGAATCCAGCTAGATAACTTCTTCAAAACTCTTCGCGCTCTCTACGTCGAATCGATTGAACTCTTACTATTGAGACCTTATTCGACTTATTTTATTTGTGACTTTACATTGTTATATTATGAAAGGGAATACATGGCACTATACATAGGAATACTGTAATTATAATGGTAAGGAAACACTAAGGCGTAACTTATTTATTTATGTCATTAGGAGATTGTTCTGAGAAGGACAAGACAGGCTTAAACAACCTACTCTTACATAGCATTTGTACCTCAATATTGACAAACATATGACATGCTATTTTCATTTTTTTATAGCATAGAAGGGCCAACGAACAGTCGAAGTCTTGCAACTATCGACGCCCATTAGCATCCACATAACCAGAGGTTATGCGTTGTTCTCCTTTTCCCCATCCCTCCAATGGGACACCAGAAACTCACAAACTGCAAGAAACGCGACAGCTTAGCTGTCACTTTACGCCGATTTCATGTGCGCGAGAGGTTCCTCCCTAGTCGTGCCGGCCCAAAGCAGCAAGGCACTACCTCTTACTACATTTTATATTCATATTTCTTGATATTACGCTGTTATGATGTTTATAAAATGGCGCAGTTCCACCGCGGTGCACCTTACATAAAAATATAAGTAAGTAGTAAGTAAGATAGTCTCTACTGGAACCCATGGATGCGCTATGCATTAATTTACATTTTCTGACAACTGATATTTTAACTGTGTTAAGCTGAAGGGCCCAAAGTGGCCCTTTTTATGGGTCGAGTCCATACTCATTAGGCGGTCGTCGCTTATCAATAAAGGCGTGGCTCCGCCGCGGCGCACACAGAGGCTTTGCATGTATAATAGCTTCGCCTTGCAAGAAAATGTAAATTAATGAGTACAGTGAACACAGGATGTGGAGACCGGAGACAATTACATACATTAATTTCTTGTGAAGCGAAGCGTGACAAACGTGAGTAGTCTCTCCGTGCGCTGCGGTAGAGTCACGGCTATCATCACCATCATCATCATCATCATCATCAGACTTTATCTATCTACTGTCGAACACAGGGCTCCGTCAATAAACGTCAAGACGACCACTCGCATGCAACTCAGGACAGGCCACTCCATGGAGATCGTTGAGAGAAAAAAATATATATCAGTTGTCTATACCTGGTATGAATTACCTAATGGATATTTAAGGATGAATTTGTTTACTTACAGCAATCACTCGTTTGTCCGGTCAATAGTTTAATTTTTTTGCCTTTATTATCAGTCTTTTTTTAAAGTTATGCCTAAACACAAATATCCTCCCAATTCAGCTGCAAAATCAGCATGGCACTACCTCTTACAACTTAATTTACTTAACGTGACAACATTTAATAACTCGATATTACGGGCAGCATGCACGAAAAATATGACGTCATGTAGCGTTCCAAAAGCGAGAGCGCGGCACGAACGAGAGAGAGGCATCGGCTCGAGCGGTTGCCTCAGTTGGGTTCGTGCTGTATGTAATATTCGACGTTGCAGACAACTGATTTTTTTAGCCAAATTTATTTTATGATAATTCAATATGAATTGCGCGCTTTCTTGAATAATTCAACATGGCGTCCGCATTAGATAGCATTCAATACCAGAGATGATAAACACGTCGAGGGATGAATCATGGCGGTTGGCGTGAGGCCAGGTGCCAACCCAATTGACTAACGGCCTGGACTTGTACGGCTCTGTTCGTGGCTGGTGTAGTAACATAGTATATTGTACACGTGTTAACAACTCGAAGATACTATAGGTCGATATATTTATGTGTTTACCTCTAACCTATATAATTCACATATTTTATACAATATATAGGTATTCTATCCCCAGGTATTTTATATAATACCTAAGACATGTAGGTAGTCTATGAAATGCCTGTCGGTTAACTGAGATTAATATAGATCAAAATATTTTTATTGTACATCTATTAATTATATAATATTTCATACTTTCCATTCCATACATTGCATATTAGGTATTGTATCTATAATCATCATCATTTACATATTACATCTTGACTGCTGATCATAGGTCTAATTCGAAGAACGCCAAAATGACTGGGCCCTTGCCACTCGCATCCAACACGGATTCGAATCGCCTTCTCACAGAGAAAAACTCATAGATTTCATTAAAAAAATATAAATTTTTCTCAAACTAAATTACAAACAAAGAATAATATATCTCATTATTCCGGTCGCTCGATGGCATATTTCCTTATATTTGTCAGATAGCGCCAAAGAATATCCATAATCCATTGTTGTATACCATAAAGTAACACGGGCCTCTTCCCTGTGTCAGAGACAATTTTGAAACGTCATTGTAAAACAATTTTATTTGATACAGTAGAAATATATTCAATAACACGTACAAATTGAAAAGACAGGTGATTGGTTCAATCCGGTGGAAGCACACATTGCTTCTTATTTAGGTCATAGACAGTGCAGCTGAAGTATTGTAACGGTATTGAGTTATTACGTGTTAGCTGGAAAGCAGCCCCTCGAGCATCGTCAGCAGAATGTAACAAGAACATCTGGAGGCTTAGATAAAGTAATATTAAAAAACGAAAACGAAGTTTGAAAAGAATAACGTGTATGGGATTAACATAAGTCGCGCTAAATCACGTGGTCAATCGTTATAGTAACAAAATCACAATCTGTCTATTGCTTATCGACCGTTGTTGTCATCTTATTGGCTAGGAATTTTTCATTGATAATTCAGAGGCGATGACGAATTTCGGTATCTTTCCGCTACGAAACGATGTTGCTTTGTCTAAGCCCTCTGTCTACTCTAACTGGTAAGGCGATGACGCTCAGTGCTCGTAATAACACTGCCTCTTTTTCGTCCTTTCTGAAAAAGTAAATCATTTTGACAAAAGGCTTACCTCATTTTTCAGGCTGGGCCTTAAATTTTTGCCAAATTCATGTCAAAAGTCATATTTCGAACAAAGTATCCGATTATCGCCTGTATATATTTTCGAAACGACCTCGTACATCATGAGTCAGGTGGCACTGTGATGTCACGTGATCGGGCACCCTGTATAAATGCAAATACGTGAAATATTAGGGTGAAATTCGCCGTGAAATGAGGCCCCGATGATAACAACAGGGTTGATGTATTGGGGTCAAATTTTATTTCCGTCAAATGTAATTTATCAACTATTTATTGGACACTGTATAGGGTGTGTACAGAAGGAGGTTATGGGTATCATCATCATCATCATCATCATCATCAGCCTTTATCAGTCCACTGCTGAACATAGGCCTCCTAGGCATAACATAGGCTCCCTCAATGAACGCTAAGACGACCGATCCCTCGCTACTCGCATCCAACGCGGACCTGCCACTACACGGAGATCGTCTTATGGGTTTGAATCGTGTCAAATGTTTAGTTGGAATTTCCTTCTAGTTAGTTTCTTTATTGCTGAGGATCTCAATAAATAGTCGCCATCGATTCTGCTCCGTGTCTTGATGTAGTGCGAGCTAATTGGTGCTCCAAGCTGTGCAATACCTTTTTTTTTGATGACGCAGTGGAAATCCTTTTAAGACCCTACCAGGTCCTTAGGTAGGCGCGCTGGCATGTGACTCGCATTGGGTGCATTACCCCACTAAAACCGCTGCGTGAGCCTTCAGCCGCTATATCTGTGGGACACGGATCTGCTGGTGACGGAAACCCTCAGCGACAGACTGATCCCGGATAGACCAGATTCTCCACTATACGGGGACTGCTCGGCCGCTATTAAGCAGTCCCTACGACGTCGTGTCTAGCGGGGCCCGGATACCCATCCCGAGCCCGACACGAGCACAGGTTGTGCCTGGTCTGACTATCGTGTTGGATTTCTACCACAAGGTTTTCGTCCTTCTCCCTTCTCTCCTTCAGTCTTCTCCGTCACTCCAAATTGCTCGAGTTCTATTCTTCTGGAAAAAAATAACATAGATTGATCTCATCATGAATATGTGTGTCGTATGTATTTTTTGGAGTTTACTTCTTAAGAATTGATTTTCATATAAAAGGCCGGGGTATGAAAATCTATCGGAGTAAAATCAAACTACGATGATACACGATGTCACTCGATGTTTCACGAAGATGTCACACGAAGCGATGTAAACGAACACAAACCGTCCCAGTATTCAAAGATGTTATTTAAACATTAAATTATAGTTGATATGTTTTTATGGTTTTTTAAGTATTTTAACGAATTCATTGTATATTTAAAAAAAATACATGTATCACGTATGCTCTAAGTATCATAAAAATCCATTTATTTACCTTTATTCACTAATCAAAATAATAACGTTAAAATGTATTTCCTGTAATATAATATTAAGGGATTTCTGAGTAACGGTGACAATTCGTTTTTTTAATTAAAAACAAAGGTTAAGTGGCAATTAGTTTAAAACTGTACGAACAACGCGCTTATAAGTGTCCTAATGGCTTGAGCAGACAGAGCGATACGCGTTCAATCTTTTAAAAGGCGACTTTACGCAGCAACACATTATCATACATACATTATCTATCCAAACTATTTTATGTAGGTAGATGAAAAAACACAAAAGTACTTTTTAGTCAAGATACTACAACCGTTGCAATAAGTGTGAAGAGATTGCAGAGGTGCATCTCTACCCACTAAAATCAGGCGAGTGGCACCAATGCCGCCTTTGGTGAGATGCCCCGGATCCGTTAGCAACAGGTTATCTCGACAACGTCAGGACAGTACAATGAGGTGAGGTTCCCATCCTCACCTCTTGCCCCTTGCTCTTTTGCTCCCTTTTTTTATAAGAACGGTACAAAGAACCCCCTCGAGTCAATTCGCTTCGCCCAAGTTGCTAGTTTCACCCTGGGCTACTGAGCCCCACCCTCACAACAAGGCCTGAACCATGGTGAGGAGCATGTCTCCGTGTCATTAGCTGTGTATCCTATCATCAAGTGTGTTTCGGAGAGTGGGGCAGCTCAGCCATTTGTCCTCATGCTGATCAGACACCCATCACTATTACATAATATTATGAAGGTTGGTAGTGTGAATAATTTAAATCAATTGAATATAATGGTGTTTTTTTGTCGTTTTTCTTAGGGGTTCCTGCATTTCAAACGTTTTTTTTTATATTTTTTTTTATTACTATTACTACTTATTGACTACGTCTTATGTTATGACTTCAAGTGTACAAGTTGTACTTACGTAATAAATATATTTTTGATTTGATTTGATTTGTCATAAATAGTCCTGTGAATAAAAAGTTTATCTATCTATTTATCTATCTATATATCTGTCTATCTATCTATCTATCTATCCTTACTAATATTATAAATGCGAAAGTAACTCTGTCTGTCTGTCTGTTACGCTTTCACGCCTAAACCGCTGAACCGATTTTGATGAAATTCGGAACAGAAATAAATTAGAGCTTGGGAAAGGACATAGGCTAATTATTGTCGCGAAAAAAAGCTTAGAGGGGTTTAAATAGGGCATGAAAGTTTGTATGGAAGTTCGTCATTATATATATAAAAGATGACGCCATGAAATTTTGCATTTAGGCACTATATATATTATATAGATAAGAATTTAATAACCATTAATAATTGTTCCACCGTTTTTGAGATTTTTACCTATAATATGGGCATGACATAGGAGATGAAAGTTCGCAGAGTAGTTAAAAAAAATCTATCTGTGTTTACTATACGTACGTACGGAACTGGGCTACTCCGAATTTAACGCGAGCGAAGCCGCGGGTAACAGCTAGTAAATGAATAAATAAGTTAAATAAAAAAGTCCAATCAAACAAATATAATTTATCAATGTATTTTATTATATTGTTTCTCCTATGTTTAATAAAAATATATGCCTTACTGGACAAAAATAAAGAGATCTAAATTAAAGATCTGGAATATTTGCTATGACAACAGCCTGAGGGAAACATTAAAAAAACTTATTAAATGTTGCTCGGAGGAGGGGAGAAATAAATAGAATCATAAGTCGTTTAGTAAAATGGAAATTAGAGTTAACCGTCTGGGGAAATTATTAGCAGAATATAGCAATAATAATAATAATAATATCTATGGACGCTTTTACACCACGTCAATCTGATCCCGTGATAAGTTCTCGAAGAGACTTGTGTTACGGGTACGAGACAACGGAAATACACATATTTAATACTTTTTATATTAATACTTATATTTAAGATTTTTATCATATAATACACATATTTAATACACATCCATGACCCAGGAACACAGAAATATTTATGTGTTCCCTGGCGAGATTCGAACCCGCTACCTCTGGCTTGCGCGCCAACGCGCTAACCGCTGAGCCACAGAGGTCGTCATGTAAGATATGATTGCTGTCTTCAAGTTCTTGCTGTGAAGGTAAGTTATTGTAAGATATTTGATAAGATCGAACGTTTATAAAAATGGTTAGGTCACACAGGTGATCTTATGGTGTCCACCACGGTTCAGGCCTTGTTGTGGTGGTGGGATTAGAAGCCTAGGATGAGCTCAGCACCTTGGGCGAAGCGAATTGAGCCGATGGGGCTCTTTGTACCTCCTTGAATTGTGGTATTTTTTAAATAAAACTTGTGGTATTTTTATATTACGTTAACTAATTTAATTGAATCATGTTTTATATTACGCATTACCAGTGTGGAGAATAGGCATAAAAAAGTCCAACCAAACCATCATGACATCCGTGAAAGTTTTTTCACTGTGACAAATTGACAGACAGTGCCATCGTATGCCCCGTTCGCACGAGTGCTTAATAAGCGTCGCGCTAAATACCGACGTTGGAGTTGTGAGTTCTGCTTAATTCGATTTATTGTCCAACGCTCTACGTCTAAAACCTAACAGAGCTCGATAAAAAGTGCCGCGCTTTAAAACGCTTTCGTGTGAACATGGGTATCCATTAGTCTCAATCAAACGCCTTTTTTAACACTCGCTAAAAAAAGCAATTTATCTAGACCTAGTCCAGGCAACATGCCTGGACTTTATTCGCGTGTTGTCCACCGTAAGACATAGGATACCAGCACCCTTATTTAAGAAGCATACTTGGCTAAGTAATGAAACAATACAATACATAGAATGCTACTATCTATGCGCTCCTGGTGTCAATAGTCGGGTTTTATATGGGTTTGACTATGAATTGGTTTGAATGACCCTATGCGTTCGGGAGTACTGTGACACCTCAAAGTATTGTTGTGAATCCGGATTTTAGTCTCGCTACTAGTAATTATACTACCCGTTTTTCCCTTCCCTTCTATACACAGCAAAGCCGCTTTAAAGAAGTTAATTTTAGGAAGGATTTGTGTGTGCAGTGTCAGGAGCATAATATAGGCTTACTCCATTGTTATTGGTCAGTTTAGATTCTGCTTGATTTCATAGAGTCAATGCTTTTCCTCGTTATTTAACGAAATCTATATTTTATTAACTCAATGTTAATAGATTGAAAAACTGGTGGCCAAACCAAATATCCTTGGAGAAATAAAAGCCCACCGCCTCCGATGGCTTGGCCAATTGGTCAGAATGGGTGGAAGTCGGGGAATATTGAGAGCATATCTTGGACAACAAAGTGGACGGTGCCCAGTCGATCATCTACTGATATCGATGGAAGGACATGGTGGAGGCTGGACCTGCGTGAGCTCGGGATTGTAGACTGTTCAAAGGTTGCGTAGGACAGAGATCGGTGGAAGACTGTCATTTTGGAGGCCAAAACCTACTTCGGGTCGCTGAGCCACAGAAGTAAGTAAGTAATGTTACTAAAAATATAGATTTCGTCAAATGGTTATCATCTGTAGCGATTCACCGATACCTGTCAATATGAAAGTTTTAATAACGTACAGAAATAAATTATAAACGTTTTAAATTGTGGTAGCCGGAACCCTCCGTCGAGTTTCTGATGTTTTCTGAACTAAAAGCACAGCCAATATATAACGCAATAAAGACAACCAGATTGAAAACGTTGCGATTGTAGACAAAATAAATAACTGTCCTCTCGGTACGTAGTGGTGTCTGTTTGTATTACAATCTCTGTATTTTTGTCCTTTTCGAAGGAAAATCTTAATGAAAACTTTCTTCCGCGTTTGTCTTTACGATATTTTATTTATTTTTCAACTCAATGATATTAAATTCGAGGAGTTTGTGTATAAACTTTCGAAATGGAAATGGAAGTTTTTAAAATCTGAAAATTTATTTTAGTGGTGGAATAGAAAATGTTTTTAACCGCTAAAATACTTCGAGCTTTATAATGTGGTTTTAATAAAAATAGTCGTAAGATATCAGTGTTACCTTTACACTTAAAGCTTCTCGAAAATTTTTAACTTAGATGGTTTCACTGATATCCTGTTAGATTTTTCATTAGACACAATTATAGCAAGAACAGATTCATGGTGTCTTAACGAATCGAAGAATTGGCTACAAAAAAAATTTAAATGTAATTTTTACCAATTTTGTTTAGGGCCTGTTTCACAATCTCCAGTTAAGTTCCCACTAGGCTATCGGCAACATATTATTTGACAGATATTTGACAGATACTTCATACTCTATCTGTCAAATATGTTGCTGATAGCCTATTGGGAACTTAACTGGAGATTGTGAAACAGGCCCTTATAATGTTTTAAAGTTCTTAAGAATGTGCTTAATTTATACCGGCAAACGCTTATTGTTGTTGTAAAGAATACTTTATGCTGTAAATGTCACGAATGTAAAAAATAATAAATGATCTATAAATATTTTTACTAATACAATTATCTTTTTCATTAGATTATACTACATATATTTTCATATATCGTTTATTTTGTAAATATTAATGTGGTCTTGTTTTGGTTTTTATAATATTATGTATAAAAAAGATTAATAATCTCTTATCGTCAGATGGGCAAACTAGCAAAATACCTCTAGATATATATAGATAAATGTAACATAAAAGTAATAAGCTTTATTAACCCTAATAGCCTTTGAAAACTGGAATCCATTTTTAGCCTGTAAAATCTGTGCCACCCGAACGCATGGTACGATACGTAGGCGAACGTGTAGGCACTAGGCGCTATGATAGAACATGCGACTTTGCTTAATTATGATGTTACTTGGGATTGCGTGTGTATTTTTGGTACAACTGCAAAGGCTTATGCTGCGCTGTTTACATGTATTAATATTCTGCTTGTCCGTTGCCTTAAACAGTTTTGATAAGTTTCTTAAGAAGGTAAGGACCAGCGCTGTGTGTCTACCAGGTAAGGCAATACGAGCCTAAGCTAGTCTCAGATTAACTTGTATGTTCCGTGATGCTGCATTCTTAATCTTGCTCATCCACCAACAAACTAACAAAATAGTTACAAAAAGTAATATAGGAATATTTTTAAGTAGAGCGCAAAAAAAATTTGGTAGTTCAGTATCAGTAACAAAACACATTTCCATTATTTGTCCAATACTTTTTTTTTATCCAACTTAAATCAGTAAAATATGGACACTACCTATTTGTAATAATATCAATGTCATTTTGTTTTTAATTTTAATATCACCCATGTATTTACTACATTGATGTGAATAAATGATTGAATTGAATTGAATTGAATGGAATTGATGCATTGGTGTAACATCGGGAGAATCCTAAAAATCCTTAAAGTCTAGTTTGATAAAATCAACAATCTGTGCATTGTAAGTTCTAACCCACGTAAATACCTACCTATGCCTGTGTATGAAGAACGAACGAGCGCGAGCGCTCTGCCGCGCACTTGCGTTGGGTAACCATAAAATAATTTTCAAAGTAGACATCTTTCGTTAACGATAACTTTAATTTTTTGTACTCATTATATTGAATAAATTAACTTAAGTTTAATATATCAAAGTTTGCGCAATGAATAAAAAATAATGCTGTATATTCTTTTTATAATTGATAAAAATCAAATAAGCATTGGAAAAATTCAATAAAAGTTTTTACTATATCGTTATTTTATGAATTTCCATCAAAGATCAGTACAATCGATTATAATGTATTCTTAACCGTTTTTCTAACTCCTAATGCCGAGTAAAACATAAAATGAACCCTGGATGTAGGGCGCTACAATCACGTCCCGGGTCAATCTAATTATGTTCCCGGCTAGGTAATAAGACGCAATTTAAAGTCTAGCTAATCTGCTTAAGAATAACTAGGATAGCATTTTTATTATTCAAATTGGATACAACGTAAATGCGGGGTGGAATTTATAATTTTTCAATTTCGCCGAGGAACTATTTGATGAGTTTTAAAAGCCCTTTTGGAAATCTTGTTAACTTAATGCTTTTAAAATTGTTCGTGTAACAACGGTAGATCATTTTGTGCACTAAGCCCAGTATTATACTCCCATCCCATACATTATTATTCTGAGTTTTTAGAATTTCATGTATCAGTATAATTTTGTGTATGTAACATTTTAGACTCGGCGAACGCACGTTATACATTTGCTGTATGCAAGTGAACAATGTAAGGTTTGGGGTTTATTTCGTTTTTTGTGATACCCACTCACGTATTAACTGTTGTGTCAAATTGTGAGTTTGGTGAACACGCGGTAGGATAATTGATTTTATGGTAAAAAAATTGTATTTGTGTCAGCTCCACCGCATGGCAGTGGAGTTCCTTACGAACTACTATTATTATAAAATATTGGATTAGTGAATAAGTGTAAATAAATGCATTTATAATGATACTTAGAGTATGTGTGATACATCCATTTTTATTAAATATACAATGAATTCGTTAAGACACATTACAAAACTATAAAAACATAAATAACAATAATTTAATGCAATAAGCTAAACAATCTTTGAATACTGAGACAATTGGTTTGTGTTCGTTAAACGCTTCGTGTGAAATCTTCTTGTGACATCGTGTAATGTCAAAGTTTGATTTTACTGGGAGTAAAATCAAACTTTGACATTACACGATTTCTAATACCCCGGCCGTATATATGAAAATCGATGCTTAAGGAGTAAACTTCAAAAATGAGGGATAAGCAGATACTTATAGAGTTTACCGTCAGAAAAAATGCGCGTTGTCACATTAAAAAACAAATAAATCGATATAAAATCCGTAAAAGTTATTTCATTATGACGTATAAATGAGCGCCCTGGGCTGGTTAAAATCGTTCACGAGCGATTCTTGCCACTTACAAACAGGTGTCATCATTTTCATAGTTACATCATCATTAACCTTTATTTGTCCACTGCTAAATATAGGCCTTAATTTAAATATACAAACATGAAAATATAGATTTTGATTTAAATATAACATTGTACAAACAATTTTTATTTTCTTAACCTATATTCTGAATTAAACTATGCAAAGGATGCGACAACAAATATTTCTTTTGTATATTCAAACCAATGCAACGAGACACCAGTTCTTTGTGTTTTGTTCTTTTTAATTTAGAACTCTAGGAAGTCAAGTGTTTTTAAGTACGATAGAGGAGCAGAAAAAGCATAAAAATACTGACAGTCCATAGTACAAAGCAAATAAAAGTTTGTTCAAAAGTATTTGGCCAATAAAAAAAATTAAAACAGTATTTATAAGACAAACTAGAGCGTCTCTCTTTCACTACTCTAGTTATTTTTGATACTTGAAAGTCGGACGGACAGACGTCACATCATGAAGTTTGATGGTTTGTGGTCTGCGCCACACATCAATCTTGTGATGAGGAGGCCGCTGATGAGGCCTATTAAATGCGCTTCCAGTAACACCTCTGTGCTCGTGTCGGGCTCGGGATGGGAACCCGGGCCCCGCTAAAGACAACGTCTTGGGTATTGCTTAGTAGAGGTCGGGCAGTTCCTCAGTCAGGCCTTTTCCGAGGCAGATAATTCACAACATATTTGACAGATACTCCATACTCTATCTGGAGATTGTGAAACACGTCCTTAGCATATTGCAGATCCTGTCAGCTTTGGAAGATATCTGTAGAAGGTGGCTGAGGCAGAGGATATCCAGGATGTCATCATTGCGGCAGCAGTAAAGACAATGCAACCCACACCCTAGCAGAACACATCAGAACTACATCTTGGGCAAAGGCAAGGGTAGACCCTGGGGCTATCTGCTGATTACCGTCAGTTAATGCAGATGGTACGTGGCCCTCTCCTTCTGCGAAATTATAATATCGCAGAAGAAGAGGCGGATTGGAAGAGGAAGCGTACTGACATTATGTCTTCCCCCAGGAGAGCACAGCGGCCACAGGCGGTCGCACCACCATGACTTTCAATAAACAACTTATAATTACATCATAGTCTAAGACAATAGGGTTTAGTTGAAGGTGATTGGAAATTCCATTGAAAATTCTCAAATTCAGAATTAACTTACTTTGACGTCAAATCAAGACGTGAATATAAGGTCGGATTCACACAACGCTTTTGACACGTTTAAGTCTTAATTTAACCCACTGCTGATATTAAGATGTTTTAGGTCACAATATATTTTAATTATGGATATGTGTAAAACTCCAAAGTAATAATGACATAGGGTGATTACATACTGTGCGTATCAGAGCCAATTTGATTCATCGAGTTTTATATTCTTTGTAACATAACCTATTAGCGTTAGCCCTTTAATAACAAGTGTTCAAGTATTTCAATCGTGTTTTCTATAATATCAGCGCATTACGAAGCCGCAATGCCAGCAGCTGCGGTTATACGAAACGTATAACAGCGCTTTTACTCTAAGAATATCAATAATACAATGACACGTATGGCAAAGCTCTAGACTCCAGATTAATACAACGTATCAACGTTTCAAGGCACAGTAGGTACATTTATTAACGGTATTTTGATATCGCAATACAACGTACCGTTTAACAGCGATTCAACGCAACGTAATATGGCAACGCTTAACGCGAGTACTGGCATCGCCCTTAAGCCAGCACGTTCCCGCAATCAAGGCAAGTTTGATAAATGTCAAATAATGTAGCATTATACAAACCCGTGTGTCGACTGCGAACTTCTTAAATAGTTTGTGTTATAGTTGGGGAGTTGTTAGCAACAATACCTGGGACTTGTGAAGTTTCGTAGTTAGATGGATAATCACGTCGTTACGTCTTGCAGTCATGCGATATGAAATTTAGCGAATGTGATATTTCAAATGTTCAAGTTGGATATGATAAATATTTTATTGCTGCTTTGTTTGTTTTGAATGTGAAAACGGTTTTATTGGGTCAGTGGTAAGATATTCAAAAGTTTTCGGGGTGATATATAGGGATTAAGTTTAGTCAATTTACATTTATTTTAATAAAACAAGATGGCTCTTTTTAAGAATGTTGTAGTAAAAATTGCACAAAGAATTTTCTTTTTGAATAAAATGTCACACATTATAGTGTGCCAAAACAATTTTTTACTAATATGTTTGTTAAACTTTAAATATTTTTCTTTTATTTTCTTTTAAATTAAATTTCTTTGTTTGTTTGAACGTGCTAATTTCTGGAACTACCGTTCCGATTTGAAAAAATATTTCAGCCTAGATAGTCCATTTATAGAGGAAATCTTATGTTAAACGTAAAAGTTCCTGGAAACATCTAGTATTTTATAAGAACATTTTCTTTATCGTATAAAATCTTTTAACTTTGTTTTCAAACATTTTTTTTGCTACAAAAAATTGGCATGCTTTTCAGTTCTGTGCTAAATATTTCAGGAGAGAAAACAAAATTTTAGCCGAAATGTCTAAAGTAATCCGGGAAATGGAAGTCCGTGTAAAGCCATTTTGGATTATCCTTAGTTGGTAATTACTGGTATGTGAAACCAGTATGAAAATATGAAATAAAACATTCCCTTTGGACTCCCGTGTAACTTTTCCCGGTATTATCTTTCTGAACTTTCGTTTGTCGCTTCCGAATTATTCAGAGTACATTTTAATTACTAATTCTCGTTCTGAATACAAAGGGATGTCTTGTGCGAGTGAAAATTTTAAGGGAACCGAGCACTTGGGGACAAAACTATCGGTACGATAAAAATACTACCGGAGATTCCACCAAAAACTAATAAATATATGTTTAATTTAGTTTTGCTCCGAAAAAGAGCATTCATAATTTTAAAAGGGATTCCACTTTTTTTAATATTTAAATTCCTGATCAAGAATCATTAATTGATATTATAAATGGAATTAGATTTGCCACTTCTATATTCAAATGATTAGCAATAAGTAAGTAGATAGTTCCGGTAGGAAATTGTAAGGAGTCATAAGTGGTCGCCATGGCTGAAATGGGTCTGGCAGGTCATCATCATCATCATCACGTAGTATTTAGTATATTTTATAGCAAAAGAGAGTCATCATGAGTCCTCGGAAGAAATAATATTCGTAATAACAAAAAAAGAAAGATAGAATCGTACAACGTCTTGTCGTTTTCCGTCACTGTATTAAAGACAATGTTTCTTCAAACGCTTGCCAATAGATGTTAAAGTTTATTTTGTTGTAATTAGTACTAATTTCAGAAGAGTTAATTAAATTATTTCTCATATATTTTTTTGCCACTAAGTGTACGTTACATCCTGAAATAGAACAAAAAGTGAGCGCGGTGTACGTATTGCTTCCGCCGCGGAAACGCCGGAACGTCCCTACACAGCTAATTATTTACGAATTTTTCCGCAGCTTTAAAATAGTTTTTAATACGCGTTGTCGAGTACGTGGTGGCATTTTTGGGAAATAATTAGCTTCATATTTTAGTGTTCTTAAAATGACATTGATTTTTTTTATATCTATGAATGTACAAAAATAATTAATGTCATTATAAGAAACTTAGAAACTTAGGATTTTTGGCGTAACTAAAGTATTTTTTCGCCCCTAAATTGCTTTCAACACACATTAACAACCTTAGGTGTTGCTATGTCAATCCTGCCCGCCTAGCATGCGCTCTCTTAACGAGAGAGAGACATAATGTCTACATCAAAGACATAATGTCTACATCGAAGACATAATGTACTAATGTCTACGGACGCACCATGACATCGTAATTCTTTCGAATTTTGTCGTTTAAATAAGAGAAATTTCTCGATGTCAATACATATGGACGAGAAGGGACGAGAAAAATTATAAACCCAAATATTTTACTTAACCCCTTTTTTTCAGAATATAATTTAGCCTATGTTACTCGTGGATAATGTAGCTTTCAAATGTCGAAAGAATTTTTGAAATCGGTACCGTACTTTTTGAGCCTATTCATTACAACCAAACAAAAAAACAAAGTTTTCTTCTTTATAATATTAGTGTAGATTTAGGATTCTATTATTACGCTACCCATTCAAATCACGGCAACACGATTTATTTTCTTGCGTATTATTTTGATTTTGCTATATCTCTTAAAGTATTCATTTAATTTGCATGATGTAAAGGGAAAGAATAATCTTCATGAAGTGCTGAAGCTAATTAACTGATTTAAAATGATAAGGATTCATACAGTATTTGTGTAAATAACTTTCAAATTATTGCGTTATAATTGCTAATTTTTTAAAGTATTAAATAGATATAGTATGATATCCCTAATAGATAGACATATGACATCGCGGACTTTTTTGTAGACCTATTTAAGATATACAATTCCACCATATATTATTTTGTTATATCTCAAAGGGTTTAGGCAGCGTTTTCGTTGAAAACTCCCAGGCGGGATTTTTTTTTCCGACACCTCCAACAATTATTGTTATATCTTAGCTAATGTATATAAAAACTTAATAAATTATATACATAAACCTTCCCCTTGAATTGTCCTATCTATTAAAAAAACCAAATCAAAATCCGTTGCGTAGTTTTAAAGATTTAAGTAAAAATTTCGACGAGTTTCTCTTCGGAAGAGATATGTCTCTTTTGTCGTGGCGCGCATCTTAGGCCGGCTGGAGCATGAAAGACTCTACGTAACACGTACGACAGATAATACGTAAATTAACGACTTTTGACATAACAATGAATTATTTGAATCACAACCACGCCGTTACATTCTTTCCTTTGGCATTACAACTAATAAGTTTTTTACCCAAGGCAATAGATCCAGAAACTTTGACGTCAGAACCAGTGTCAATTTTTTGACCTAACAATATTCTACGAGCATACATTCACAACCTTTGGCCAAGTGAAATATCAAAACACATCACATGTATAGTTAACGTGTCTCTAACGACGTGAGCACTTACGCCCGGCTATAGGGTGGCCACTATTTGTTTGACTTGCGGACTTGTTTATTTTTCTTAGCGGAAATTTCTGTTTGTTCTGTTGTTGAAGCGGAGCGTATAGTTGAATAAAAGATGTGCTTAAATCATTGATCATTGTGGGTTAGAATGATCATGACATTTTTATGAAGTAAAATATGAGTTCTTTTTAATTATCCTATTGTATAATATGAGTTCACTTCTACACTGCATCAGCCAATTTCTAAAACTTATATTTTTAACTTTTATGACATTTGTATTGAAAAATCTAATGACTTTATGTTACTTATAACTATTGTGTGTTGTAGCGCTTTAGTGTGTGAACTTCTAAAAGTTTCAACATCGAATTTGAATTAAAAATCTTTTTGAAGTTTTTGAAGAAGACAAATTCTCTTGCGTTCACTGATTTGGGTTTCAGCTCGGTGACATCATTCGTGACACAATAATGTGCTAGGTTATATTTTTATATTTAAAATATGTAGAGACATCCGGTTGATAGGGTTGTGATCTTGCTCTCATTGATCCACCGGTAACATTATTAATAATTATTAAGAGTAACGTGGCATTTTTTACAACAAAAGTATATCTGACTATTAAAAAATTGCTTGTTTTTTTATTTATGTTACACAGTACATAGTCACCCTACTCTCTTGAGCCAACGACAAGTACAGCATCTTTTACACAGCTAATGATATACGGTGAGAGCCTACGTATAATTCTATTCATTCACTTTAATATACCTTAAATATTAAATTTTGTAAAATTATATACACGGGACATTTCCATGAGACTTCTTTAAAATTTCGTAGCGCAAATCTATTTCATCATTTCGAAATGTTGAATATTTTTGTCAGATAAAATTGGACCATAATTTGATGTCTTTAACGTTGATTTAAAAGTGTCAATCATCGGTGGTGCAACATCTATTACATCTTATCTTATCTTATACCTTTAAACGAGCAATTTAAACGAGCAATTCTTGTATATATATATAGAATCGGGATCTCGGAAACGGCTCCAACGATTTTCATGAAATTTTGTATACACGTGTTAAAAACGGCGATAAATCGATCTAGCTAGGATACATTTTTAGAAAACTTTTTTTTATCCGTGTTTTGAGGCATCGATAAAATATGATTAGAATACGAACGTAAATTTCTTTGATTTTGATGAAATTTCACGTGAAATTAGGGTGTTAAGTCCGAACGAGCCTGGTTCGAATCTCCAGTCCGAATTTTTTTTTCCTTTTTTTAATATCATTTTTTTTGGAAGAAAAATTTTATCGTATTTTATCACTTAGGGTACCGAGCAAATGCTCGGTCAACCAGGTTCTATCCAAATTAATAGGCATTACCTCATAACCATAATATTATAGTAATTATAGTTATAGTATATTTATAGTATGTTTACCTAGAAAATAACAATATCAGTAATGTAACTGTTGATAATAGGCTATCTATTTATACAATTTGGGAGGGTGGGTCGAAAGTAGAGTACGAAGTGAAAGGTCATAGTGAATTTAAAATTGACAAGAGAAATACAACGTCGCTTGTATACTCACCAAACTTGAAAAAATCTGCATTAGTATTTTAGGGTACATAAAATTTTCACGCACGCACGCTCGCACACACACGCACCAGTGATGCCAACTGCATATTTTTTTTCCTCTAAGCCCTTTTTAAAATCCCCTAAATTCCAACCAATATTTTTTTTAAATAAATAAAAAGTCTAATTAAAAGTTCATATTTCTAAGAAATTTTTACCCTAAAAAATTCCCCTATCTAAATTCTTTCTCCTAAATTTAGGGGAAAACCCCCAAGTTGGCATCACTGACATGCACACATACACATACACGCACACGCACATACACAAACTCGAATAAAATGAAAATTGTTCTAAAATTAATTCTAAACAACATTTTGTGGGTGTGTAATGTGCAAACAAGATGATTAACTTTGGTAAGTCCAATTACATTCTTAATGAATTTCGACCTTTGTGTTACAAACAGAATGCGTTATGAAGCTCAGGTGTACCAGGAGATGTGTGAATCCCTTATATGTTATTATAATAAAATTGGAGTACCATATTTAAATGTATTTCATACAAATTGTATTTACCTATGGTCATAATTTTAATTATAATATAACAAACTTTTACGATACATAACGAACTCCGTTGATATCTAAGATACTTGTATAAAACAATAATCGGGTGTATTATTGTAAAACAATAATACAATACGAGTTAATTGACTTAGCTATATTATAATGAAAATTGTAATTCATTAAGTTTTTTACAAGCCCGACGTTTTAGAAACTTTACAGCCACCGTGGTCACTTAATTAATAAATCGCGATAAAATCCGTAAATTTGTTTCATTATAATGAGTTAAATTCGCGTAAAGATAAAATGTGACTTAGCTATAAAAAAGTAAAGTAAAGTATCAACCCATATATGTCCCACTGCTGGGCACGGGTCTCCTTCCTCGAAATCAGCCGAGGAGGGTAATGGGCCAATAGTCCACCGCGCTGGCCCAGTGCGGATTGGTGAACTTCACATACCTTCAAAGACTTTCAATCGCATTAGGCATGCAGGTTTCCTCACGATGTTTTCCTTCACCGGTGAGCGAACGATGGTCTCGTGTGCACTTAGAAATTTAGAAAAACCCATTTCAAGGCACACACGGACGGGTCAGGATCGAACCCGGAACCCCTCGCGTAAGAGGCCGAGTCCGTCCACCACTGGACCACCGTCGAATTAGCTATGTTTATATTTAATTATATCATAATATTATTAAATATAAACATAGCTAAGTCGACAGTCACAGTCCTCCCGTGACCATGGTCAAAGTATTCTAAATATCGGGCATATAAAAAATTTAATAAACCGCGATAAAATCCATATAATGAGTGAAATTTGTGTATACATTAGAAAACAATATGAAAATAATTTTACGGATTCAATATTTGAAACCACTTTCAAGTTACCCAGATATATTTGTAATTGAAAAATTACTATTCACAGATTTCATAACCTTCCTTTCAATTCAATTTCGTCCATGTGGATAAAGGCTTCGACAAATAAAAACGAAACAGCTTTGCCATTCGCATTCAAATTTTATTAACTCAAAAATTATCTTCTTATAATCGTATCGGCGTTCATTGAGGGAGTCCTATGTTCAACTCCCCACCATGGTTCAGGCCTTGTCATGGCGGTGGGGCTTAGTAGCCCAGGGTGACCCCAACACCTTGGGCGAAGCGAATTGAGCCGAGGAGGCTCTTTGTACCCCTCTTATTCTTATGAGGATAGCAGTGGGCAAGGGGCGAGGACGGGAACCTCGCCTCATCGTACTGTCCCGGCGTTGGGAGGGGTTGCTCTGTGGTGCGGGGCAACCCCTCTGTGGAGGTGGCGTCGGTCCCCTGAAGGACTGACTATCCGTCGAGGTGCCCTATTGCTTGTTATACAGGACACCTCACCAAAGGCGGCACCCGGCGAGTGCCACCACTCGCCGGGTTTTAATGCATTTCTCGGCGTTAAAGAAATAAAAAGAAAAAAGGCCTATGTTCAGCTGTGGCCTGATGATGGTGATGATAAATCAACTAATCCTGTTTGTTTAATTCAAAATTTCTGAAAATATAAAGTAAATAAGAGTAAAAATATTTATAGATCATTTATTATTTTTACATTCGTGACATTTACAGCATAAAGTATACTTTACAACAACAATAAGCGTTTGCCAGTATAAATTAAGCACATTCTTAAGAACTTTAAAACATTATAAGGGCCTGTTTCACAATCTCCAGATAAGTTCCCAATAGGCTATCGGCAACATATTTGACAGATACTCCATACTCTATCTATCAAATACCTGTCAAATATGTTGCCGATAGCCTATTGGGCACTTAACTAGAGATTGTGAAACAGGCCCTAAGATTTTTTTGCGTAGATATCTAACATATCAGTCGTTTAAAATTTAATTATAACAAGTAAAATTAACTTAATTAGATATCCCTGGAATAAGATTTAAATTGTGGAGTGAATGCGGTTTTTCTAAGGAAAGAGCTATGTTCAGAATAACAATTTATTACTTCATTATTGCACTGAGGGGAATGTGTGAAGTTGCAGTTTCGAAATTAATTCTGTTCCACAAATTTGCCAACGTTTTATCGACTACGCTCCGATAGTTGCGAACAGCGGTTTGACTTTTCATTTATAGTTCTGTGAAAGAAACAATAAATAGCTATGATTTAGGTGCAATCTCGACTTCTTTAAACTATATGTGAGTTGTGAGCTATATTTCAATTTATAGCCCCCTATGTTGATGAATCCAAAATTTCTGATAACCACATTCGATAACAAGTCGAAACTGAGTTGCTTTTACAAAGTCCATAGGCACTTAGGCCGCTACATTTGCCGCAAGGACTCGAATATAGCTACTCAGACCACAACAGTTATTGTTAACCACTTGGCTATTGCTGCACAATCCGTAACCACTCGTTTACTACACAGCCTGTAACCACTCACTTACTGCTACACAAGCCGTAACCAATTGGCTTTTGCTACACAATCCACAATCACCTGTCCATTGCTACACAGCCTCTTACCACTCATTTACTGCTACACAAGCTACTACACAAGGTGTAACCAATTGGCTATGGCTACACAATCTACAATCACTTGTCCATTGCTACACAACCTGTGTCCACTCGTTTACTGCTACACAAGCTACGACACAAGCGTTAACCAATTGGCTATTGCTACACAATCCGTAACCACTTGTCCATTGCTACACAACCTGTAACCACTCATTTACTGCTACACAAGCTACGACACAAGCGTTAACCAATTGGCTACTGCTACACAATCCGTAACCACTTGTCCATTGTTACACAACCTGTAACCACTTGTCCATTGCTACACAACCTGTAACCACTCGTTTACTGCTACACAAGCTACTACACAAGCGTTAACCAATTGGCTACTGCTACACAATCCGTAACCACTTGTCCATTGCTACACAACCTGTAACCACTCGCTTACTGCTACACAAGCTACGACACAAGCGTTAACCAATTGGCTACTGCTACACAATCCGTAACCACTTGTCCATTGTTACACAACCTGTAACCACTTGTCCATTGCTACACAACCTGTAACCACTCGTTTACTGCTACACAAGCTACGACACAAGCGTTAACCAATTGGCTACTGCTACACAATCCGTAACCACTTGTCCATTGTTACACAACCTGTAACCACTTGTCCATTGCTACACAGCCTGTAACCACTCGTTTACTGCTTCACAAGCTACTACACAAGCCGTAACCAATTGGCTATTGCTACATAATCTGCAATCACTTGTCCATTGCTACACAGCCTGTAACCACTTGTTTAATAGCCAAAATCATATTTTGGCTATTTGATCTAGTTAGCAATACGTGCCTTTCTGACGGAAACCTGTAAATTATGAATTTGGTCTCTTTCGATCCTCTACGATTCTACATCTAGAAATATGTCAAATTAAGAAAAATTATAAACAATTTGTTCCAAAATGTTTGGTTTGGCACTAGGCAAAGCAAGCAATATGTGTAGAAATTAATACATTTAAATTCCACTTTTGTTTAACAAAATTAATATAATACGAGGAGTTAATGTTTGTTCAAAATATTCGTACCCTTGAACACGTTCATTTTGTGTATTCAGTTTAACTAAATATACATGGGGTTCACAGGGTTGTTTTAAGTTGGGATTATAGTGTTTGACCTTACTGTTGTGCTATGTACGGATCGAGTTTTGAAATATAGCGACATTTTAAAGCAACTATAGATACGATCAGATTTTTGTGGTTACTACAATTGTATTCACTTAAATAAAAATAGATCCCGTGGTAAGTTCTCGAAAAACTTGTGTTACGGGTACCAAACGACGAAAGTATATTTAATGTTTCTATATTATTTATATATGTAAGATAATACACTGTATACACAGAAAACTTAATTAATTAATTAAGTTTTCTCTTAATTTACGATTGGTCCGCAAGTTTGCCATAGCTCAACGTGCTATGGAGCGTGCTATGCTGGGTGTTTCTTTGGCAAATAGGATTCGAAACGAAGACCTTCGCCAGAGAACTAAAGTTACCGATATCACGCGAAGAATAAGCACGTTGAAGTGGCAATGGGCTGGTCACGCACTCATAAGAACGGATGGCCGATGGGCCATTAAGGTTCAAGAGTGGAGGCCGCGTTTAGGTAGACGAAGTGTTGGTCGGCCATTAACCAGATGGGAAGACGATCTCCGTGCAGTGGCAGGTCCGCGTTGGATGCCAGTAGCAAGGGATCGGTCGTCTTGGTGTTCATTGAGGGAGGCCTATGTTCAGCAGTGGACGGATAGAGGCTGATGATGATGATGATGATGATGATGATGAAACCTGTGTTCACCTTTGAGCATTGAGATTCGGCATTGAGCGCGAACACGCTAACCATCGAGCTACAGAGGTCGCTTAATATTCTAATAAAAACAATATTTAATTATATTTACGTGAATGAATCTCCCCGATGTGTGGGCCTTAGGGTTAACTTGGAAATGACGAAATTCGTGTTCAACGAACACTTTTGCAGTGGCCTGTCCGTGTTAGATGCTAGTGGTAGTCTTAGCTTCATTGAAAGAGGCTTACGTTCATCAGTGGACGGATAAAGGCTGATGATGTTGTTTATAGAAAACTTGGTTACCCACACAAATAAAACAAAAAGAAAATATCCAATAATAACAAATTTTCAAATGTAAAAGCCAAAATATCGCTACACGCCAACATTTATACCAGACGTGAGACTGTCGTACAAGCAATAAAGCTCCATCCAGACACCAAGTTAATTTCTTTATTAGATACTACAGGATATTGTCACACAATGAATGTGTATTTACGACTTTATTACGTTTTCCCTGTTACTCGGAAATGAGGATAAAATGAAGGTAGCAAAACACGTGTAAGCGCTTCTGATATTCTTTTATACAAATTATCTTTGTTAACATCAGAATCGTCATATTATGAAGACGCAGTTATTTTGACAAGTTTGTTATTTACTAGCTAAATAGAATATAATGCATGTACCGTAATACCTCGTCTCAGGCCGTTTTACGCGAAATCAGGTTTTCTTTTAGTTCTTTGTCAACATCAGAATCATCATGTTAATACGCAGTCAGACAAGTTTACTATTTAAGTACTAGGTACATTGAATGCATGTACCGTAATACCTCGTCTCAGACTACCCCGTTTTACGCGAATTCAGATATACGCGGTTTTCTTTTTGATCACTATAATATTAGAGCTATAAGATCAGGAAAAAAGGTCCATCTTCCATGTGAATAGCATTAGATTATAAAATTAATCATCTAACACTTTTTGAAGTGAAACTTCTTTAGAATCGTTGTGATTTCAAACCGGATGCAATGGAAAAAGGACGAAAGAGTGAGAGAGCAAATGTGTGTGTGTATGTCTACACTAATATTATAAAGAGGAAAACTTTGTTTGTTTGTTTGGTTGTAACGAATAGGCTCAAAAAGTACTGGACCGATTTCAAAAATTCTTTCACCATTCGAAAGCTACATTATCCACGAGTAACATAGGCTTCATTTCATTCTGAAAAAAAATAGGGTTCCGTAAGATATTTGGGTTTTTCGGACACAAGGTATAAAAAATCAACCAAAAAAGTTACTTATTTTGCGTACGCTGCCTAAACTATAAAAGATAGAACCATAAAATGTTCTAATTAATTGTAGCTCTTATAAATATTTACAAAAAAGTCCACGATTTATACTTATTTACGATACGATTACGATTACGATATTTTATTCAGAAATTTTGATTTTTATGGATTACATTTTTACTTATGCTTTTAATCCTTAAGATATGAAGCTAAAGAGTTTGTTTATTTGAACGCGCTAATCTCAGGAACTATCGGTCGGATTTTAATGAAACATTTCAGTGTTCGATAGCCCATTTATCGGTAAAGATATATCATCCCGCTAAGATCCCGTTGTAAATCTTAGTTAACGCAGGCGAAGCTGCGGGCAACAGCTAGTATATTATACACTGTTTAATACTTGCTTGTATTTGAGCATTTAACATGTGTTTCACTTCTATCGTGTGCGAATCGCGCACACACACACACACACACACACACACACACACACACACACACACACACACACACACACACACACACACACACACACACCTTTTTATTTGGAATACAACTGTAATATTATAATAGAGATATACAGATAAGACGTAGTCATAGAATAACAATAAAAATTCTAAACTACCACTTGATATTAGGGTCTGTTTCACAATATACTAGTAAAGTACCCTATAGCTATATGACACATAAATTAACTGACACATAAATCTTCTAGTTAGTCTTGATTGGGTTTCACCATCATCTTCCCTGTAAATTTATTTGGCAGATCCCTATTTGGCACTTACTGGTAAGTAGGCTTGGCAACCTCGCATTTTATAGTTCCATTTTACGATAAATATGTTTTAGAAAAACATTCCATGTTGTAAATATACATGAAAATATGTTTTTATAATTTAAATGTATGTATCATACTATCTTTATACCTTTTATTTACATAGACATTGTATATAATGTTATCCCTTAATTATTAAACGTTCAAAACACAATTTAAATTATTTTGTATATTACTGTTACCGGAACGTCAAATTGTCAAATGTCGTGAAGCTGTCAACCGCGTATATATCTGTCAACTAATTTATGTAGCAGATAAATTTGCTAATGGCCAGTTGATCCGACCTATAGTTTACAGGGAACTTTATTAGCCAAATATTGCTATTTGTCAATTGTGAAACAAAAACGTTGTATTTATGTGGTAAATATGTTGCAAATAGCTTAATTGGAACTTTATTAGGACATTGTGAAACAAACCCTTAATCAATCAATTATCAATAACTTAACTTATTATTTACTAATCCAAGAGCGGCTGTTCCAGGCAAGGCCTGCCTTCGTATCACTGCGACCAGGGTTGATCTATTGCGATCGCCACTATTTACAGCTCCGGTACAAGTCCTGTTGTTTATAGAAACAATTCATAGGAAGTCTAGGCCTTTTTTGCACCAAGAGATTTGATCTCTTCTGGGTGCAATACATGCTTCCCTAGAATAGAGCTACTTCTATACATTAGGTTAGGGCAATCAGTGAGAATGTGCGTAGGCGTTTCCTCTGCTGAGTAGCAGAGTCTGCAGTGCCTTGTCACTCTTCATGACTTTATAATTATTATTAAAAAAAATCCAATGAAAATATAACAAAATTAAGCCAGTAATTCAATAAAATTACTCTATGATAAATATGTGAAATATAACAAACCACGTAACAAAATCAAAGGGAACAAATCAAAGAGCGAGACCATCTTGAATTCGTAAATGTTCCCTTAATAATCCACTTTCGCCAAGATATTTTAATGAGAGGTCACGAAGCGTAATGCGTCACGTCCCTAATGTGGATCCTTGAGTGAAAAACGTGCCCCAGATCCGAAGGGAATTCTTAAAAGATTCCTTTTTCCATTCAAAGGGATTTCAAAATTATAACTCAAAACAGATATTTTATTCTCTAAGACTATCATTTCTTCTTTGCTTTCTTAATAAACTAAACTTAAAATGTTTCGTTTCGTTTCGAGGGTTTCTTGAATAAAATCAAGAATAAAAAAAAAGATGATTAGGAAATTTATTCATTTAACCATCTATTCATCAACGTAATACATAAATTCATTATTAAATAAGCATTTTCAATTATTGTTGGTACGAAAATATACGAGCGACGATGGTCCAGTGATGGATGAACTCGGCCTCTATGCGAGAGGTTCCGGGTTCGATCCTGACCCGTCCTTGTGTGCCTTGAAATGGGTTTTTCTAAATTTCTAAGTGCACACACAAGACCATCGTTCGCTCACCGGTGAAGGAAAACATCGTGAGGAAACCTGCATACCTCATGAGATTGAAAATCTTTGAAGGTATGTGAACACCAACCCGCATTGGGCCAGCGCATCGGTGAACTATGGCCTAATAACCCTCTTCGCCTGATTTCGAGGAGGAGACCCGTGCCCAGTAGTGGGACTTATAAGGATTGATACTTTTTTTACGAAAATATAGATTGATTACTATAATATCGCGTTTTCACTCATTATAATGAAACAACTTTTATGGACTTTTCGCGGTTTATTAAGATTTTTACATCTTCGACATGAAGTTTCGGATACTAGACAAGGACTAAGTCTTCTCGTGACCATATTTGCTGTAAAGTATCCGAAACGCCGGGCATATAAAGAAATTACCAAACCACGATAAAGTCCGTGATAGATGTTACGTTAAAACGAGATGAAACTTGTTACTTTGAAATAAGACTTAGCTAAGAGCTTAGCTTAGCTTCTAAGAGCTAAGCTGTCACTTCTTTATTCAAATTGCAATACAGACATAAAATACTAAGGATAATTATTAATCCTTAACTAAATTGTTAATATTATAAAATATTAGAAGTAAAATTGTAAAAAAACTGAAGAAAAAAAAAACTCAAATATATACATTAAATACTAGTTTCACCAGCTTCCTTCGCATTCTCGTATGAGTACGGGGATAAATAATTATGATAGCCTATGTGTTATTCTCATGTATTAGCTATGTAATTGTAAAGTTTCATAAAAATCCATGCGGTAGGTTTTACGTGAAAGAGTAACAAACATCCATCCATCCATGCATTCTTACAAATTTTCACATTTATAATATTAATAGGATAAGTGCTTTGAAAATATTGTAACAAAATTTTTTATATTCGAAAATTTTCCATAGTGTTCCTATTAAATATTATCATCTATTTAAATTCGTTACAGAAAGCAGCGGTGAGTCGAATTTGTAGGTAAGTTAAGCGATGCAAGAAATCCTGAAAGAACTTTACGAACAAAGTTAAGTCTCGCTGCTTTATTTGCATGTAATATAAAAGATTGTTAACTTTGCAAATTATTCGGATCGGTTGCGCATTTTTTCTTTTTTATTTGTCTCTACGTTGTTTTCTCTGGTTTAATAATATATTAGTACCTGGTTGACCGAGCATTTGCTCGGTACCCTTAGTGATTACATACGATAAAATTTTTCTTCCAAAAAAAAAGATCTTAAAAAAGGAAAAAAAAATCGGACTGGAGAGTCGAACCAGGCTCGTTCGGATTTATCTGCCTAATTTTTCCACTAAGCTATCATGACAGCGAAATTTACGTTCGGATTCTAATCATATTTTATCGTTGCCCAAAACACGGATAAAAAAGTTTTCTAAAAATCTACCCTAGCTAAATCGATTTATCGCCGTATATATATATATATATATATATATATATATATATATATATATATATATATATATATATATATATATATATATATAAGATAATTAATTTTATTTGAATACCTTAAAACATTTTATACATATCCAAATCAAGTTAAAAAATCGAAAGAGAAAAATATCGGGTCATTGTGTAAAACGCGACACACCCGGGACCCGAATCGCATCGATCCATCAACGTCCTTAATTCCCGTTTGGAAGTTCCCTGCCCCACTTAATTTCAAGGCCTTAAAGACCCACACGAATCACATTTAGAAGGGAACCATACAAAACATTCAAGTGAAAGCCCTGACTTTAAACGCATAAATACACGAGGTTTTATTGCAAACCCGGAGAGTTCCCGCAAATCTCGACGGAAGTAGGGATAAGAGCGTTTATTTGTCCAGACTAATGCACATTTTATGCGGGACCCCGTTTCTTATGACTGACGTGACGTAATAAGGCGGTCCAAGTTGGGAGCGGTACTCGTTACACCCCTAAGGGTTCCATCACACTTTAGAGCGAGAGGGAAGATATCGGCTTCGTTCTTTCAAAGTGATTAACCGGTCAGTTAAAATAATAATTATATAAACTTTACGTCTGTCTGGTTGCAATTTATAATTGCATATTATGTATTTTTTGTAATATTAATTTTTACTAATTTATGTAAATATATAAAATTATCTACAATCTCTTAGGACTTATTGGTCTTTCCATTCACTTTTAATTGAAAGCTAAATAAAATGAGAAAGACATTTTTTGGTGGGGACAATTTATTTTTTGTCTATTCTAGGGAGGGCAGACAGGGATTGTTAATATGAATATGCAAATCATTACAATAGAGATTTGATTTTTTTATTTTTTATAATATACATCTATAGATAATGCACAAACGCTTATGTTTACACCACACGTCACTCGACTGGGGCATAGAATAGACCTACTCGTAAACTTTGAGTCGTAAATATGAGAAAGGAAAGATTTTCGTCACAAAAAGGATTTTTCCTTAACAATTGATGAGAAGCAAAATGGGACTTAAAGCATATTTAGAAAAACAAAATGATACGTTTTTCTCGCCATTAAAACTTCGCGTCTTATGTTTCCCTTATGATTAACTGCTCTTTTATGTTGCATGTTCTTTATGGAGAGTAATTGACATACAAATGTATGCATGGATAAAATAATAGTGCCATGCTTTAGGACTATTTATTGAAGTGAAAACTTCTTTATCGGTGCACTTTTTAGTGATAGGTAAATAATGTTAAATTCGCGTCAGGACACGTGACTTCGTAAGACTGATCGAATGTCAGATTACGTGAAAGACTACGATAATGTAACTACGATGAAACACGATGTCACACGAAGATGTCACACATAACGTTAAACGAACGCAAACCGATTGTCTCAGTATAAACTTCTTCAGCGGCGTTGTGCACTTTTTTGTGATGGGTGAAAAATGTTAAACTCGCTTTAGGACATGCGACGTGAACTTCGTAAGACTGATCGAAAATTCGTAAGACTACTAGATTTTTTAATTTAATATAAATTGTCATATTTGTATACGATAGCGCAATAAATACATATTGTAATCTACCACTTAAATAATAGTACTTATATACTGATAATTAAAGTGATTCGTGCAAAATTATTCCCTAACCAAAATATCAAAAATACATAACATTAAAATTAAGATTTAACTTCTGCCGGCACTCCTAAAATGCAACCCATCGTTTTTTTTTTAATTTAGCTGATAGTTTATATAAGGAAATGTCCTTCCTCTATGCTTATATACTCTGAGCCGATTCATGCGACTTCAACCGGTATTGTCGATATTTTTGCCATGTTATTCGAAAGAGTTGTGAGAGGTAGCGACATGCTTAACAGCGAAATTGGCCCAGCACGACAGGGTGGTACCTGGACCGGGAGATTCCTTGTCCATTTGGCCCATACCCCAGACTCCAGAGGGTAATAATGAAAAGGAAGGCAACGCATCTGTATAGTCTTCGGATGTTAAAATAGGCGTCGATACTCGCAAAAAGACAAAGAAGCAGTCCAAGCCGTAAACAAATTGACACAGTTTCAGAACGTACGGAGATCAATCCTGTCGTATCTCATAGCTCATCAATTTCCATTTTCCTTGTTACATCAAAATCGACAGAAGACATCTAATTTGCATCTTAACATCAATAAGCAATGGATGTTAAGATGCAAATTAGATGTTGTTGACAATGAATAACCTGAGAAAATTCAAAGAAGGAACGAAAACATCCATATCATCAAAGCTATTTGATTTAGTTTTTTACTCGATTGGACTGGATTTTCGATTTATATTTCTACTAGTTGTTTCTGTAAAAATTTGAGATTGCTATTATTAGGTTCGATACTTATAAAATTACTGAAACTTATCAAAGAAGTCATAAGTTAAAACTGATTTACTAAAGTTATGTTTATAATTTGGGGCAATTAAAAAATTTGGTTACGTGGTTAAAATTAAGGGTTATGTTTTTACCTGACTGCGTCAGTCTTTACAGCGTGTATTGCTTGATGAATTTTATTTGCCAGGTTTCTTTGGATTTGTTTTAGTCCTTTTCTGTCAATGAATTTGCTTGAATTATACAATGGCAGATCTTTTGAAACAAATTCAGTGTCTACAGGATTAAAAGTACTAAAAAAAATCAGGTTGTTGCTGATCGGGTTTGCTGAAATCGAATAAGTTAAATACTGCATAACGTCGGTGAAGTTCTAACAGTGCGCAAGTCATTTTTTGACTTTTTTAAGAGTTGTAATTGCATTGGATAAAAAATAAAGGCGAGCATCATATCGACCAATTAAAAAACCCTAAATGACCTAAAAATAGTAACACCGCGTAACAAGTCAATAATAGATTACACATTTCATGAGGTTTTTTACCCTCATGTAAAGTAGCCATTTTTGACTTACGCACTGTATATGATAAGTTATTCTTATACTTTATAATAAATCATAATCCAAAGTAGCATGTACCAATAATGTATCAGAAATATATTTTTAACAAAAAAATGTTTACAGGCTCAAAACGAAATGAGCAAATCGTACGTACTGCCAGCATTTGCATATATATTGCCTGCCGCTGCCTGTCCAGCCCATTCGAAGCGATGAATTTTAAAACTGTAACCCTTTTCTGTGTTACTTCTGTTAAGATCATGACACAACCATCAAGCAATTTGAAGTTGAAAAATATCTGTGCCCTTTTAGCTTCAGGTGTCAGTACATGATATTTATTGTAGGGACATATTTTTATATGAAGAGGAACCTAAGTTACGGTTCTCTACATCAGTTATCTACCCCACCATGGCTCAGGTCTTGTCGTGGCGGTGGGGCTCAGTAGTCCAGGGTGACCCCAACACCTTGGGCGAACCGAATTGAGGGGAGGGGGCTCTTTGTATCCCTCTTATAAGAAGAGGGGACAAAAGAGCAGGGGGCAAGGGGTGAGGTTGGGAACCTCACCTCATCGTACTGTCCCGACGTTGGGAGTGGTTGTTCTGTGGTACAGAACAACCGCTCTGTGGAGGTGGCGTCGGACCCCTGAGGGATTGACTAGCCGTCGAGGTGCCCTGTTGCTTGTACATCCGGGTTACCTCACCAAAGGCGCCAGTGGTGGCACTCGCTGGGTTTTAGTAGGTAGAGCTGCGTCCACTTACCATCTTTCGGGCGCAGTGAGTCCCACATACCTGCCTGGGGAGACCCACTCCCCTGCGGGATGCGTCAGTGCATTTCCCGGCGTAAATGAAAAAAAAACTATCTACTGAAAATCTTGCTAAAGTCATTGGACCAGAGACAAGTCATAAAAGATACAGGAAAATTAAAAAGGATTGAGTGGTTTAATAAAACCACAGTAAAAGTGAAACTTTTTTTCACATTATAGATATTTAACAAACAAAATAACGTTGAGCACTGGCACAAATGAGCAATAGTCTATACACTTCACGGTCAGCTGATGCGAACTATAGGCCTAACATATTGGCCTCCGACCGTCACGCGACATGCAACACAAAGACGAAAAAGTTTAAGACGATGTAGTAAAAGTTTCACTTTAAGAGATTGTTGTAATAATTTATTTTGGATTTTGTTATAATATAAAAAGACACCAAATATAGTTTTCTTTTTTATATAAATAATTAAAATTATTAGTACATTATCGTGTAAGAGCTTGGCTTGTAATTATGACTTCTGGGTGGATAGTGAATGGGTAGAATGGGTTTTTCTTAACTTTTTGTAAACTATAACCTCGTGTAACAGAACAGGAGAACATATTGTGTTGTCCACCGACGAAGAGAATTATTACGAGAAGACCTGCATGCGGCATGTGAAACCTCAACGATAGGATTTAAAATCGCTGAACGTCTTCTGACCCTGAGTCAGGGCATACGAACTTCATTATTTGAAGGATGATATAGGTGTCCACTATCATTGGTAATGGTTAATGATAATAATGTAATAAAATCAGAAACTCCTTTTCGCAGATTTATATTACGCAATTTATAAGGCACTATTCACTCTAAAACGGATATATTCTAAGACTGCAGACTGCAAGAGAGCTTATCACTGGCAACGAGAAGTGAATCCTTACTACAACTAGATTTAAAATCTTGTAAGACACTTGAAGAGATTCTACAAAATAATTATATTTCAAGTATTACAAAGTACACTGTGAGAAGTTATTATAGTGAAACTATTTAGAGGAATTTATTATTTAATAGTTAATACCAAAAATGTTGGAGTTAACGTTTAAGTTAATGTTGGAGTTAATACCAAAATTGTCGAGCGACGGTGGTCCAGTGGTGGACGGACTCGGCCTCTTACGCGAGGGGTTCCGGGTTCGATACTGACTCGTCCGCGTGTGTGAATGGGTTTTTCTAAATTTCTAAGTGCACACGAGACCATCGTTCGCTCACCGGTGAAGGACAACATCGTGAGGAAACCTGCATGCCTGATGAGATTGAAAGTCTTTGAAGGTATGTGAAGTTCACCAATCCGCACTGGGCCAGCGCGGTGGACTATTGGCCCATTACCCTCCTCGCCTGATTTCGAGGAAGGAGACCCGTGCCCAGCAGTGGTACATATAAGGGTTGATACTTTACTTTTTTTTTTTACCAAAAATGTTCACGGATGAGAATTACTCGTATATTAATTGTTACTAACAGCTTTTTTTTTGTTCGTTGCGGGAAATAAGCCCCTTTTAATAGCCGCTAAGAGTTCTGATGAGAAAGAGCACAGAAAAGAAATCACCGTACCCATATTGTTGAAATCGACCGACTCCATGTTCCAGAATTCTCCTGTTCATCTCTATTAATCCACCAGGGTTCTTCAGCATTAGTGATTATTTCACTGCTATGACATCGTACTTATCCGCATTTTTAAACTAAGCGTACGCATAAGTATTAAAATAATGCAGTAAATTATTTAATTATACGTATAATACAATATAATCTAAAGTATAATCTACGTAAGACCTGTATAAATATTTTCAGATCGCAAATGCGGTGCTTAGAGTCTAAGTTTTTGGGTATTCTTAATTCAGATGACTCTACTAAAATGTGTTTTCTTAAAACAAAACATTCTCGAACTCACCCACGATCACGACATACTGATAGATTGAACGGTATTATTGTTACACGAAATCCTTATCTTCCCAAATTGCACTTATCTAAAGTATTTGAGTTTTCTAAGTAACTAATATTGCTGTAAAATATCTAAAAACGAATTTCCGTTTTAAAAATTCCCAAAAACGGAATTTAATGTCAGATTTACTAGCGCATAAATAATCTAAACTGTTTCCTCTGTAAATATTTTCTGTTCGGCAAACGAAAAACTCTAAATCGTGATAATATTTCAAGGTCTCTAAAAGAACCGATGTGACAGGTTTGTCGCGTTAACTAAAATTTACAGGGAGCATGCATTGTACCGCGTGCAACACAAATGGAACGTCGGGAACCAGAGTATCTGGTGTAAGCCACTGTGTACCATAAGCTAGGTTGTTTAAATTTGCCATTTGTATATTATGATATTTACGTTTCATGTGTCATTTTACATCAGCCAGGATAGCGTGCGTACAACGAGATATGTCTTAACGAGAGAGAGAGAGAGAGAGAGAAAAATCTAGATACGCGGGAGCGTGTCAAGCCAAGTTCAACTAGCTATCAAGCATTGTGTATTTCGAGAATATTCTCGATTAAGATTATCGCTACACATAGACACTACAAGAGACAAAAAAATTGAATGATTATATTCTGTTAACTCTTCCATTGACGACCAGCAGAAGATGACCAGTTCTTTAAAAGCCAAGTGTCTGTCTAGTTAAAACTCTCGGAATTAGTTTCTAATGTGTTTGTGTTCACTCATAATTATAAGACGTATGATTTAGTCTTGTGATCTAATATTTACGCTGTCTGCCCAGCCTTTATTTTGATAAATCAAATCTGGATATAAGCAGCCTTTTACAAGCAGTGAATTCTTTCATAAATGATGCCCAGGTTCCACTCGATGTGAAGGAATTCTGTGATCTTCGGATTTACTCCTTAACATATACATGTTATAGAGAGTTGCTTTGTCAAATTTCAAGATTCTGAGTTCACGGGTAGTAAGATGTAGCCTTTAATTCTCTTGCGAGGGTCGCAAATTTTCGGCATAAACGACTGTTCTTATTTTAATCATTTTTTTACAACTTTAAGGAACATTATACATAAGTATTTAATTTCAATTTCAACTTGATACCTCCACTCGATCCTGAAAAAATCATCTTGAAATACTGTCAGTAGAATAACAAAATGATCCTATAAGATTCGCTTTTATTTCCTTTTAAGATATGGAACCTAAAAAAAACATAAAACGTAACTGCCAAAATTGTTTATAAGAAAAAGTTTTATATTCGAAATCTTAACTAAGAATATGAAAAATCTATCGGTAATTTCAAATTTAAGCAATCCATTTATATCAAGGAATATATCAAAGAAATAGTAGCTACACGAACACCCTACATTTAATGCACGCACGGCCACAGCAAGTACCAAGTAGAACTCACCTACTCAGTACTACAGCCCCGATTTATGAGTAGCTTATTTTATTCCCCGTTTCATAACTCCATAGCGAACTAAGTGGCGTTTTCTCATTTACTACAGCGTTTCCTGAACCATATGAATATAAATTGTTGAGGCATATGCTTAATAAAACAATGTGAAATTATGTTATATAAATAAGAGAGTACCCTTAATATATTTTACCGCATTATTCCTCGGAATAAGGCGAGCAGAACATTACGTATATGACTCAATGGTCATCAGATTTACAAACTGTAATTTTATAAACAGAAAGTGTGCAAAAATAAATTTGGAGTGATTAAATCATTGAGAGAATATAGTTGTGGTTTCTGACACTACTTCATTCACTTTCACCATGCACTTTTCTTGCTTGCTCTTATGTCTTCCATAAAACAACTTTTCTGTACTTCGGTAATGACGGGACAAATAGTGAGATAGAGTGATAGAGAGAGCCTACCCCTAGGTCTTGGCCCGAGACTGAGAACTTACTAGGAAACTCCCAGGAACTAGGAAAGTTCCAGAATAATCCATGGTAAACTGGTTTATGTTTATGGAAAAAAAATAACATTTTTATCAGCTGCGAGAGTGTTGGGCTATAGTTTACTGATGTGGCCCAAATGTGGGTCGGTGAACTTCATACAAAGACTTACAATCTCAATGAGGCATGCTGGTTTCTTCACAATGTTTTTCTTCACCGTTGAACGAGCAATGAACATAGGGTGCACTTGAAAATTAAAAAAACTCATTTTAAGGCCCCATAGGGGAGGATCAGAATCGAAACCGGACCCCATCGCTCAAGAGGCTGAGCCAATACTGGACTTGTCTTGGTCATTGCTACACATAGAATACATAGACATGTAACAAGGATAAATTCAATAAACAAATTTATGACTTTATTTGATCCGAATTTCCTTACTCAAACATTTAATTTGAAAAGTCAACGGGATGGACAGTTCATATTAAACAAAATGAAGAGAATAATTCTCATTGCGGAAACAATTGATAAAACGGTAGCGTAATAAAGTAATAACCACAAGTTTTCGACAGGGAATTTTTCTATCGAGAGATTTACTGAAGTTATTCACTTTTGAAATCCATCAAAATGAATCAAATTAATCTAAAAGTCATTACGGAGAAATTTGCAGTGACGTGTCGAATCAGGGTTGTCGGATATAAGATATTGTCCTTAAGGTTGACGAAATGGAAAGTGCCGGAACTCCGAAAGCCGTATGTCGAACAGTGGATGGACAGCGTCGATAATTTATGATGATGATGATGAAGATTAAAATTATGTTGATGATTAATTATCATTCTTACAAAGCCATGATGATAATTGATATACATCTATGATAAGAGCAATTTCATTGATGGAAAGACGGAAATTAAATACCTATAAGCAGCCGCTATATCTAAATGTTAATTTTTTACTTACAATCTTATACCTGTGTTCTAAGAATAGTTGAGACATTCATTCCTTTAGAGTCTCTTAACATTTCTGTCACGATAAAATTGACCAAAATAATAACTATAAATTTTATGTCACTAGATATCAAGATCAATAAAATAATTTGTTACAAAAATAACAACAGCTTTCGTGTTAAACTCAACCTAATATTGATTCGCGAGTTTAAATTAAGTTTAAACATAGAATATTTGTGTTTCGGTGTTATGGATATATTACAGTTTGTTAATTTCCGTTCCCAGAACCCTCTCTGTTACATTTAATACAGGAACTTGCCCACAGGTTGTGTGGCTAAGGACCCCATCTCCTTGTTCGTCCTATTGTATAATTCCATTACCGTATCCTTATTTACCTTATCGGCGTCTATATTTATGGCGCTATTTAGTTAACCATATTCCATTCATTCTTTGTCCATAAAAAATAAAAAAACAGGTGTGTGCGATTCACACACGATAGAAGTCAAACACATGTAAAATGCTCAAATACAAGCAAGTATTAAACAGTGTGCAATATACATACACACCGACATTTGCTGTCCCGCTCTTTTGTATTTGTGTCTCTTACCTGTTGTTTTTTTCCGTTGCATCCGGTTTGAAATCACAACGATTCTAAAGAAGTTTCACTTCAAAATAAATTCACAAATACTACTTAAGAACTTGTAGTATATATTATATATTAGGCCAATGCTTGGAGCATGCAGGGAAACTGCGTGATAGAATCAGAAATGAGGACATCCGCAGGCGAACCAAAGTTACTGACATAGCCCGACAAATTTCAATAATTAAGTGGAAATGGGCAGGGCACATTGCTCGCAGAACTGATCACCGCTGGGGCTGAAAAGTTCTGGAGTGGCGACCACGTACCGGAAAGCGCAGTGCTAGTAGGCCTTCCACTAGGTAGACTGACGACCTGGTAAAGGTCGCGCGACCGGTCGTTGTGGAGATCCTTGGGGGAGGCCTACGTCCAGCAGTGGAAATGTTTTGGCTGAATTAAGTATTATTTATTTTAATGTGGCCTTTGAAGTTTACTGGTGAGATGGATGCGCTGTGTCATACTTCCAGATGCGGGTATCATAATATTGCTTGTTTCTCCCGTGAGATTTGATGTTTCGGAGAGAAGAGCAAGACAGGCAGAGTAATTACTGACAGCGAGAATTAACACATCGTGTCTAGTTGCTGGGCTAATTCCAGCTAAGCTGTCACGCCGCTGCACGCACACTGGTGACACACCTGCCAATTTTATTTAAATTATCGATGGTTCAATAGATCTTTTATAGTTTTATGATAATTTTGAATTGCCACAGCCCTAACCGTTATTCACGAACAAGCTGTCAAACTTTGACAGTCGAATAAAACATGGCGGAACTTTTGGGAATGTTGCGAATCTAGTTCACGCGATATTTTCCCACAATACACATGAAAGGTACACTGTAAGGTCGGGTGTTGTTTGTACAATTTGTATTATTTCATCATTAATCACGAATTACCGAAATGGCCGTGTTAAAGAAGTTTCATTAAAATATAATTAGTTTACACCTTTGAAGCTGGTGACAAATAAATTCCAAGTTGTCGTCCCGCTTTGGTATAATAAAAATATATTCATACTTCAATGCCACACGGTTTTTTTTTTAGGAAAGCAAATAATCAGTTAAAGGATTATAGTGACTCCTGACGCCCTCAGATACCCATCGGAAACTCACAAACCACACGAAATGCAGCATAGCTGTCCACATCTGTACCATATCAGTCGTGCAGGTTAAATTCAACTGAAATGTAACAATGTCACCTCTTACGAAAGTATCTTCCGTTCCCGTATCAATCACATAAGTAAAAATATAAAAAAACCTTGAATAGAATAAACTAAACTTGCTAGTAATGTAGATTTTCATTGATATAATCGTAAGAAGCAAACTTTTCGCGTATTAGTTTTGGACAAGAACCAAAATGCATTGTTTAAATTTTGTGTCAGGGACTTTTAGGAAATTTAGCAAAGTTTAGTTTGGTCCAACTTGAGGAATAGTTTTTGACACGAAAGTTAGCGTGTCGATATCTGAACGACGCATGACCGAGCCCCTAGCACCTGTATGTTATTAATGCTAAAGTATTGTTCTGAACCAAGCGTTCGTTTTTTGTGCTTGCATCCCCAAGCGGAGGCACGCGGGGCGCGGGGGTCGGGCGCGGGCGCAGAAGGCTCTGGAACGCACGAGTCTAGTCACTGTTCAGTTGTGGCCATAAGGTGAATGAAGACAGGCGTAGTTTCTTGCATGTTTACGCACACGCGCGGTTTTGTTGCACGGATTTATCGTGACCCGGCCTCTTGTCCGCCTAAAAGGCTTGCCGCTTATAATTAATATAAATTTAAAATTAATAATTGCTTGATAATTAACTTTGCATACGATCGGTCGATCAGCTTGTGCGCACTTATTATTTTCGCTTGTTGTACAAACACGTGGATTGATTTGTTTAATGGTGTGATTGGACTACTAAAATTAATATACTAATATAAGTGTTGTGTATTGACTTTGGTGATTTATTGGAATCGAGTTGATGAGAACAACGGCTCCGCCATCTTTGCCTACGGTTGCCGACGCTTCGTGCAGCGTGCCCGATTGAATGCCTAGATAAGTATATATAGACTAATTAGCATTAGTTTTCTGATTGGCCAATTAGGATTAGTGTTGATTAGGTTTATATCTACGGCATCGGCACGCCCGACTGCGAGTTGTAGGGTACGTACTCATATCTTGTATGTAACGCTCCGTGATATCGCGGACATTTGTTAACCCCCCTATACTTGTACTCTGGGTTTTCGTAATATTCCACTGCGTATTCCTGCTTATTGGACCCAGAGTCGGGAGCTAACATAATTGCTGGTAGCATAGCGCGGTTAAAATTTGTGGCAGCAAAGCTGTCTAAAACTTATACTGCCTATATCTTATATATATACGCTTATAGTACATAAGTGTGGAATGCGTGCGCTTATATTGCAGCGTCTATAGACTGAATAACAACGATATTCAAATTTGTATGAATATAACGGTGTATATGTAAGATAGTTTATATTTAATAAAAACATTTGAATAGTCAGTTATCTTCATAACGGAGTTTGTATTTGAAAAATTCCCTATTGTGTTTGAAATGAAAACTGAATAATTGTTAAATCTTTGATAAATTGAACCATATTGAGTAAGTATATTGTATATGTAGTGTGTATAATATCGAGTTGAAAGACGCTCGCGGCTTGATAAATTCTTTGAGAGATTATTTGTATTGGAATTTAAAATTGTTTTCATTTTATTAGCTATTTAATATTTTGTTTGTTTGTGACTTATTGTTATAAACCTTTACTGGGATTTGAAACTTGTGTTTAGATCGATAACAGCTGTTGCGTTATTGAAGGATAGCCTTCTTATTGTTATATTGATCTTGTTTTGCGATTGTTTGTACGCCTTGTTCTTTGAAGATGGCGACCGCTGCGTTTAATATTGTACGAGAAACTTATGCCGGAATTACTTCGCAATTGAGGTGGTTTACCTCCGCGGCTGCCTTGGTGGATAGAGAGGACCGAACAGAGTCCTTATTGGACAGGCACGAGAAGTGCCCTATGCGTCTTCAGGACGTGGAGACACTTTACCGGCGCTTCATCGTGCATGTGGACGAAGTGCCCCTCGAGCTGTTCCCGAAGGAAAGACGGGACCAAGTGCACGAGGACTACGTCCAAATTATGGACCTGGCTGACACCATCGCCCAGCGCGCGCGAGAGGTTTTAGCCTCGCGCGCCGGAGTACCGCCCCATAGGGCCCCTTTGAAGACTCCCGTGGGTCTTTTGACCAAGTTGCCGAACTTGGACCTGCCACGTTTCAATGGTCGATTGGATACGTGGATGGGTTTTATTAGCCTTTTTGAAAGTCTCGTGGACTCGAGGGAGGATTTAGGCCCGTCTCAGAAGCTGGCCTATTTGCTCTCCGCGCTTGATGGTGAGGCACGGGGTCTTGTACAGCACCTCCCGATATGCGACGGGAGCTATGGAGTCGCGCGGTCGCTGCTCACCAAGCGATATCACAATCAGCGCTGTCTGGCCGATGCTCATATTGACCAGATCATGAACCTCCCGGTCGTGAGCAACACCGCCCAGTTGAGGACCGAATTGCTAAACCCCCTCCTGATAGCCACCAACGCGCTCAACCGCTTGGACCTGCCGGTCGCCCAGTGGTCATACCTTCTTGTGCGTATCGTGCTGAAGCGGTTGCCGGTGTCCTTGAGAGCACGTTTTGAGCAGGAGCATGCTAGGGATGAGGCGTCTTCTCTCCCTACATTTGACCAGCTCCTGGCGTTCCTCGAGGACGAGTGTCGCATGGGTGATGTCATGGTCGCCGATGCGCCGGCCAAGCCATCAGGGCCCACGGCCTCCGACCAACGACGCGCCGCCCAAGCCGCGCCAAAGCGAAGAGCGAGTCCCCGCTTTGCTGCTGCGCAGGCTGCGCGCCCGGATTGCCGCTTTTGCAAGTCCCAGGGGCACCTAACGGCACGGTGCCCCGAGTTCGTGGCGCTCCACGTGGCCTCCCGTAGGCGAATTGCACAGGCCCGTGGCTGGTGCTTCTCTTGCCTGGGGGACCACTTTCAGCGCAACTGCCCCAACACACATCCGTGTCCTATTTGTGGAGGACAGCACATGAAGGTGCTGTGCGCCAACGCGAATAGTCGCCGCGACCATGCAGTGTCGCCCTCTGGCGGGTGTGACAACGGACGCCGGGTCGAAACCCGCAGCTTGAGGTCCAGCACACCCCCCTTGCGCTCCACAGATTGTGCTGCCATCGATCGCCAACTTGTCTCGGCACACAGCCCCACGGGCGGGTATGAAAGCGGGCCCCGGGTTCAATCCCGCACCTTTGCGTCCCGCTCGCCCCCCTTGTCCCCACGTGGCCAATCAAGGTCAATCGTGCATCACGATTACCGTGGCGCGCGGTCGTCTCGATTGCCTTCCCCCCCTCTGGCGGAGCGTCCCCGCTTGCAGTCACGCAACCCACGGTACGGACGCTCTTCACACTACGAACCACCAACTATGGCTCGTGGTAGTCGTCATCGAGCGGAGGAGGAGTTTAGTCCCCTCCCTCACCTTGACGTGCCGTCTCGGGACAGTGGCCGTCAAGCGTCGTCGCGTCAAGACTAGGATGGTGGCGTCTGCCCCCGCTATACACTGCCCCCCTTTGAGACCGTCCTCTTACCCACGGCCTATGTCAGGGTCTGGGGACGGACGGGCGCCTCGGTTGTGGTCCGAGCTATCTTGGACACAGGCTCGCAAGGGTGTATAGCCTCGTCTTGGTTGGTGGGGCAGACTGGCCTGAATATAAAAAGGTATTCAGATGTAATAAGGGGCGTTGGGAATGCCCCTGTGGCCACTGTTAAAGGCCGCGTTTGGTTTGAGTTCTCCCCTCCAAATTCTCCACGCCCGACGTTGGGGTCGTCGGCAATTGTGATGGAGAATATTTTGGGCAGCCACCCGCAAGTACGGTTGTCTGCGGATGCGGTAAAATTGACCGCGGATTTGAACTTGGCTGACCCTAAGTTTGACTTACCTGGCACGGTCGATTTATTGCTTGGTGCCGACGTTTTGGGAAAAATATTTCTTGGGAGAGATCGTGTTTTGCAGCCAGGTGGTTTAATGGCCCTCCGGACCATATTTGGGTTCGCATTGATGGGGCCTGTACTGAAGGCTTCCCCCCCTGTCGAACTAGGAACGGCCTTAATGGTGGGCTCCGCCCTCTCTGACGCTGTGCAGAGATTTTGGGAGGTAGAGGAGCCACCACAAGCGCCCCGCTCTGATCCGGAATACGAGGAGTGTGAACAGTTCTACAGGAACCACACTACCTCGCTCCGTTCTGGCCGGATCATGACAAGACTGCCATTTCAGGCAGTACGGCCGCCTCTTGGCTTCTCGCGACCTACGGCTGAGAAGCGTTTGTTGGCAATGGAACGCCGCATGAGCAGGGATCCGTTACTCAAGGAGAAGTATATTGACTTCATGCGGGAGTATGAGGATTTGGGACACATGTCTGTGTCAAAATTCGACTGGCGCTCGAACGAGCATTGTTTTCTCCCGCATCATGCGGTAATAAAACCATCAAGTGGTAAACTGCGCACGGTGTTTGACGGTTCTGCGCAGACCACATCGGGAGTGTCCTTGAACCAGTGTCTTCATACTGGTCCCAAATTGCTCAAGGACCTTTGTGACATCATCACTCGGTTTCGGCGTCATCAATTTGTTTTTGTGGCTGACATCAAGATGATGTTCAGGCAAACGGTAATTCACCCGGATGATCGTCGATATCAATTAATATTGTGGCGGGAAAACCCGCAAGATCCCATGCTTGTTTACGAGCTCAACACGAACACGTACGGGCTACGGTCTAGCCCCTTTTTGGCCATACGTTCGCTTTGGGAGCTCGCGGATCGAGAGCGTATGTCGTTTCCTCGCGCAGCCGCCATTTTGAAGGAGGATCTCTATGTCGACGATATATGCACTGGCGCGTCCACAGAGAGAGAGGCTCTCCTGTTGCGTGACGAGTTGATTGGCATACTAGCCTCCGCAGGTTATGAGTTGCGTAAATGGGTCTCCAACTTGCCTGCGCTTTTGGATGGGCTACCAGATGACCATCAGCAGGATCCCCACCTTTTTGAGGATCGTGACAATCCTACCATGATGACAGTACTTGGAATCCAGTACATACCAGTCCAAGACGTCTTCACTTTCAACGTCGACTTGGATTCGCCTCAAATTTGGACGAAACGACTAGTTTTGTCGACTGTAGCGAGAGCCTTTGACCCCAATGGCTGGATATGTCCGGTCATATTCTGGGCCAAATGCTTCCTGCAGAGACTTTGGACTGCGGGTCTCGGATGGGACGAGCCACTCCGCGAAGTTGTTTCGGAGGACTGGCTCCTATTTGTTTCATCATTGACGGCCATTAACAGAATTTCGTTACCCCGTGCTATACTTCCGCCAGGGAAGTATACAGCGTCCCTTCATGGGTTTTCGGACGCTTCGGAACGTGGGTACGCAGCAGCCGTATATTTACGCACCGTGACCATGGATGGTCAGGTGAAGGTCTCGTTGGTCATGGCGAAGAGCAAGGTCGCACCACTGCGAACTACTCTGACAATTCCCAAGTTAGAATTGTCGGGAGCAGCCCTTCTTGCTCGTCTCTTGAACCACGTCATGTCCACTTTATGCTCGTCGGTTAACATTGCCACCACATATGCATGGACTGACAGTCGAATTGTTTTGTGTTGGCTGAAGACGTCAGTCCACACTTTAGAAGTGTTTGTAGCGAATCGGGTCTCTCAAATCCAGAAATCGGAGACCCCGTTGATTTGGAGACACGTGCCTGGCGAAGTCAACCCTGCCGATTGTGCATCACGGGGATGCATGGCCCCCATTTTGGTTGAACACCCTTTGTGGTGGGGCCCTCAGTGGTTGGTCAGGCCAGAATCCAATTGGCCGCAAACTCCGGCCTTGGATACTGTCGCGTTGCCTGGGTTGCGAACGCTTGCGATTGAACGGCGGGACCGTCCGTTCGACCCCGATTTCCTGTTGAATCGCTACAGCTCATTGGACAAACTGCTCGGTGTCACCGCATGGATCAAGCGCTTCATAGAGAATTGTAGACAACCACAGAGTAAACGTTTGAAGGCGTTCCTATCACCACAAGAGCTCCAGGATGCTCTTTACCACTGGGTTCGCTCTGTGCAAGAGGCACATTTTGAAAGCGAGATTGACATTTTGAAAAAGGGCAAATCTAAGCTGTCTGGAGCTATTTGCAAGCTTAACCCCTTTTTAGACAGCACGGGTCTTTTGCGAGTCGGAGGGCGTCTTAGAAACGCAAACCTCCCTTATGGAGCTCGTCACCCTCTCTTGTTGCCCAAGAATGGCCACTTGGTGAATTTGTTGGTGACTGATCGTCACATCAAAAATTCTCACGCCGGTTGTAATGCCTTATTGGCCATTCTACAGCGAGAGTTCTGGATCTTGTCGGCTCGAAGGACCATCCGTAGCGTGGTCTTTCGCTGCATGCCTTGCTATAGGCTGAAGGCCTCCACCATGCAGCCTGTCATGGGTGACCTGCCTTCGGATCGGGTCACCGAGTCAAGGCCCTTTGCTGGAGTTGGTACGGACTTTGCAGGTCCCTTTTTGGTTAAAACCTCGACCCTCAGGAATAGTAAAACGGTCAAGGCTTATTTGTGTGTCTTTGTTTGCCTGTCCACCAAGGCGGTACATTTGGAACTCGTCTCAGCCCTCTCGACAGAGGCTTTTGTTGCGACGTTAGATAGATTTGTGTCACGACGAGGACTACCGTCCTTGATTCGGTCTGATTGCGGCACCAACTTCAAAGGCACAAGTAACTATTTAAAAGAGATACACGATTTTTTGTTGTCTAACGAGACTGAAATTGCGTCTAGACTAGCTGGTCGCAGAATAACTTGGAGGTTCAGTCCCGCATCATGTCCCCACTGGGGAGGTATATTTGAAAGCGTAGTAAAGGTTGCCAAGACACATTTGCGACGAGTAATTGGAGAGTCTATATTGACATTTGAAGAGCTCGCAACTGTGTTTTGCAAAATTGAAGCCGTTTTGAATTCACGCCCGTTGTGCCCGATCTCTTCAGATCCTAATGATTTGGAAGCCCTTACGCCGGGCCATTTTTTGATTGGACAGCCACTGAACGCCCTGCCGGAATACCCCTTTGTTGATGTGAGACGTAATCGTCTTTCGCGGTTCGAATTGGTCCAACAACTCACTCAGAGTTTTTGGAAACGTTGGAATTTAGAATATTTGCATATCCTCCAGCAGCGCGTTAAGTGGACTGACAAAACTGATCCACCTCATGTTGGTGACCTCGTTCTGGTTAAGGATGTTAACTCACCGCCACTGTGTTGGCGCAGAGGGCGCATTCTCAATTTAGTTTTTGGGACGGATGGTGTGCCCCGTTTTGCTGAGGTTCAGGTGGACGGTTCGGTTTTGAAGAGAGCGGTATCAACCTTATCACGACTACCAGTGGATTAGCGGCCAGGTAGGCCTGGCCGAGGCGGGTAGATGTTCTGAACCAAGCGTTCGTTTTTTGTGCTTGCATCCCCAAGCGGAGGCACGCGGGGCGCGGGGGTCGGGCGCGGGCGCAGAAGGCTCTGGAACGCACGAGTCTAGTCACTGTTCAGTTGTGGCCATAAGGTGAATGAAGACAGGCGTAGTTTCTTGCATGTTTACGCACACGCGCGGTTTTGTTGCACGGATTTATCGTGACCCGGCCTCTTGTCCGCCTAAAAGGCTTGCCGCTTATAATTAATATAAATTTAAAATTAATAATTGCTTGATAATTAACTTTGCATACGATCGGTCGATCAGCTTGTGCGCACTTATTATTTTCGCTTGTTGTACAAACACGTGGATTGATTTGTTTAATGGTGTGATTGGACTACTAAAATTAATATACTAATATAAGTGTTGTGTATTGACTTTGGTGATTTATTGGAATCGAGTTGATGAGAACAACGGCTCCGCCATCTTTGCCTACGGTTGCCGACGCTTCGTGCAGCGTGCCCGATTGAATGCCTAGATAAGTATATATAGACTAATTAGCATTAGTTTTCTGATTGGCCAATTAGGATTAGTGTTGATTAGGTTTATATCTACGGCATCGGCACGCCCGACTGCGAGTTGTAGGGTACGTACTCATATCTTGTATGTAACGCTCCGTGATATCGCGGACATTTGTTAACCCCCCTATACTTGTACTCTGGGTTTTCGTAATATTCCACTGCGTATTCCTGCTTATTGGACCCAGAGTCGGGAGCTAACAAGTATATTATAATACTAGCAGCGCCCCGCGGTTTCACCCGCGTACTTTCCGTTCCTGTGGGAGTACGTTCATAAATTATAGCCTTTGTGTTACTCTGATGTATAAGCTATATTATTGAAAAGTTTGATTAAAATCCATTCAGTAGTTTTTACGTGAAAGAGTAACAAATATCTATACTTACAAACTTTCGCGTTTATGATATTAGTAGGACTATATATAGCGGACCAATCAACAAGTCCTGAATCGCGCTATCGGAGTTTCACAGTTCGCAGCGATATATACAAAAGCTTTTAAAAAATATTATATCAAAGGGAGATTAGATTGGTTACCTATAATTCTGCCATAGTAATTCTCGATGTCTGACACAATAAAGCTGTTTAATGACATAATTAAGGCATTCAAATGAACATAAAGAACTCGCCAATTCATAATTACGTCAGATTATACGATAATTAATATTATATTAAAATATTATTCTTCCACGCGTTACGAATGTTGCTGATAATTTATACTTACCATTAAAATAATATTTCATGCTTTTCGAGCAATTGGAATTATAATTTCGGGGTCCCGCACTGCAAAATTAACAATTTCACTATTTGTCCTTATCCATATCTTACCCTATACCCATTGTAGTATACTCGGTGAACATCACCGATACCACAATTACACGGGCTCGACAACACGCGATACTTGTTGGTCGCAGGCGCACGTCCGCTCTCGCCCATTGCTCTCGCTGTAATGACGACTGACGACTGACGAGCGACGTGCGTCCCACCCGTACCGCCGCACGAGCGCGTGGCTATAACTATTTATATAGTTATACACTAACTACAAACACTACACCCATACTAATTATATACAAAATATGGTTGCTGTAAAGTATCCGAAACGTCGGGCATGTAAAAACTTAATAAACCGTGGTAAAATATGTGTAAATTTATATAGTAATTTCTTACTGTTTTTAAGATTCTTACTTCGTTAATAACTAGCTGTACCCGCAGCTTCGCCCGCGTGAACTTAGATTTAAGGATTTATCTTGTCGTAAAACTCCCAGGCAGGCTATTTTTTCCGACACATCCAACAAACTTGTTATATCTTAACCAATGTATATAAAAACTTAATAAATTTTATACGCAAACCTTCCTCTTGAATTGTCCTATCCATTAAAAAAAACCGCATCAAAATCCGTTGCGTAGTTTTGAAGATTTAAGCGTACAAAGGGACAGAAAAAGCGACTTTGTTTTATAATAATATCTAGTGATGATAATGATAAAAAAATGTAAAATTACTACTAATATACTTGCTAAGAAATGTTTTCTTACTAATTGAGTCTTTAGTTACTCTAATTAAGAGTATTAATATTATTATAGCAATAGGCAATCGGGCGAAGAGGGTGCCCAATGCGCTGGCCTATAATGGGTTGGTGAACTTCACATACCTTCAAAGACTTTCCATCTCATCAAGCATCCAGAGTGCACTTAAAAATTTAGAAATTCCCATTTGAAGGCACTACAGGGAGGGGGTTTCAAGATCGAACCCGGATTCTCTAACTCAAGAGGCCAAAGTAAGTGCGTGAAAAAGTAAGGAACTTTTTCTAATTATAGCATAACACATAGGCTATAATTTATTCCCGTTTTCCCGCAGAAATGGGAAGTACTCGGGTGAAATCGAGAGATGCTAATTTTTTTATAATGGATTTAGTCAAAGTCAAAGTCAAAAATTTTATTCAAAATAGTACTATCTAAGTATCTTTTTGAAGGTCAATTGAGTCTACCACCGGTTCCAAAGTAAGTCCACTGAGAAGAACTGGCGAAACAAACTCAGCGTAAGCAGCGTAGGGCAAAACAAATTTAGCGTACGGAACCGAATACTTTTCGATACGCATACAATAATTAAGAGTATTAATTTACCTCATTAGTGAGAATTAATCAATATAACATATAAATAAGTTTAAAGCGCACCTACCCGAGTATTATAGAGGAATTGCGATTGAAGTGAAGTGCATGATAATTCGGGTGTTTGTGTCGGAATCTTTGAACTTTAAATTTTATGTTTGTCAACTGTTTAATTTTTTTTTTCTTTTTTACATTGTTTTTTGTGGATGTACATTGCAAATCAACATGACACTACCTTTTTAAGATTATACAATAAATATAAATTTCTCTCTGATATCACATTGGAATAGGTATTTAAGTTTTAAAGATAAATATTATGTCTGAATGTTACAAAGATTAAAATATTTTTTTTTTTATTTATTATATATTTTTTTCAAATCTGGACAAAAAATATGGACGCTATAAGTTTGACCACTAAGCAAGTTTGTGTCTGTATGTCCAAAGACAGCGTAGGTCTCAAACGAGGAAAACCGATACTATCCACCGATGGGAGCTATACTGTGGAGCGCTTCCCCTGCAGGCGTAGGGTCATCTCAGTTGTTTCTGTCCTAAAACAGTTTTGCAGTGTTTCAGAGAGAAGAGAAAGGCAAGCAGTTGTTAAGCTTCGGTGTCCGAAGCTTGTGCCGCACCAGTTCTGCTGTTGGTTCCATGTAGATATGAAGGGGCCATTATTGTTATATTTTAATTATTTCACAATACCGAACCATAGCTTCAATTTAATATAAATCGTGCCTTATAAAATCCGACAATCTTTAAGGGTCTAGAAACTTTAATAAAACCATTATTTATTGGAAGTTGGCAGGCATAACGTGAAGTTGCGCTCCGGTGTTCCCGGGAGTTCCGTTTGTTAACAATATTTCTTTCAAGACAACTTTATATGAAATTATTATGCTTAAGGACCGAAAACCTTTTTTTTTAACCTTGCTCAGGAGTTTAGCCTTTATCTTCAAAAAAGTATAACAAGAAGAAATTATCTTACCATCCTACTAACATTATAAGCGAGAAAGTTTGTAAGTATGAATGTTTGTCACTCTTTCATGTTAAAACTACTGAACAGATTTGAATAAAACTTTACAATAATATAGCTTATACACCAGACTAACACATAGGCTATAATTTATCACCGTACTCTCACGGGAAAGGTAAGTACGCGGGTGAAACCGCGGGGCGCTGCTAGTATTACTATAAAATTGTCTTGACGCATAGAGCAACGCGGGACCTCCTTCCTCCTTTCTTTAAGGAAGACCGCGTTGATTTAAGTCTTGACGTGTTCACTAAATGACAGTTTAATTTTTTTTTCGAAATGACCTATGCTACCCTCCTCACCTTATTTCGAGGAGGAGAGCCATATCCAGTGGGAAATTATATTATATGGGTTGCTTCTTTATTGTATATTTTAAATAAAAATTATAATACATTCCGCTATTGACTGGGCGTTGTCACGATACGAGATTTAATTGAGTTGAGGCAATCGGGGCAAAATGTCGTCATTATAAGAGTCAGAGAAGGAACTCCGAAGATACGTTAAAGTGGTAGGATTTTAAGGCTACACTACATAATTTCAGATAATGTATAATCTATCATACAAATTGTTTTATATCGAAATTGGAACTCACGACCCCATGTAAAGAGTCTTGTACCCCCTAGATAGGCATTAATTTAGCTTAAGCCAAACCAGGTCATGTTTCGCTGGGGATAGTCCCGGGGGACTTCTAAAAAAACAACACAGGAGGTTCATTCATCCTTTAGAAAACTAAAGGCAAACAGAATATTATGTTCGTAATGTTTATTTAGTTTAGGTTTATTTTTTCTAACATTAACAAGTTGAACTGGGACACACTACTAAAAGATTTATGAATAAATACTTTGTCTTTGACTTTGGTTTTGACTTTGAAGTTTACTTTGACTTTGATCTACTTCTACATCTACATCTACACTAATATTATAAAGAGAAAACTTTGTTTGTTTGTTTGGCTCAAAAAGTACTGGACCGATTTCAAAAATTATTTCACCATTCGTAAGCTACATTATCCACGAGTAACATAGGCTACATTTTGGTCGGGTTTTAATATTTATTTTAGTGTTAGATAGCCCATTTATCGATAAAGATATATCATCCCGCTAAGATCCCTTTGTAAATCTTAGTTAACGCAGGCGAAGCTGCGGGCAACAGCTAGTATTGAATAAAGATAGTCGTTCCTTTTTATCTCAAGTGTTGAATTTTGTAATACAAACGCAGAAACTATACTCGACGATATGTGGCTTAATAATTAGCGTGTTGGCACTGAAGGAGGAAGTAAGAGAAGAGAAGAAAGCCAGCCCGGGGATTAAAAAGTTTCCTAAGTTTCTGGTTCCTGAATCTAAGATATAATATGTGTATGAAAGTATTAAATATTTCCATTTTCTAAATTTCATTTCTGTCCTACCTTTATCACAATATGTTCTTCGGTAAACAACCAGACAATGACGTGGTGTAAAAAGAATAATACGATAAGAGCACAATCAAAACGAAATGATTTACTAATGGCTTATAGTGACGTATATTTCAAATCGATCACTGCCCCCATCTTTTCAATCAACTAATCAATTGATGAAGACAACGAAAGAAAGACGGCCGTGATTGATCGCGACAAATTATCCCAAACTTCCAAAGATTCGACAAAATGACGCTTTCATGAAGTATTCGAATGAGGGGAATACCCGATTGGAGATTTTTCCCCGATTGATTTATATATTTTTAATTGTTTCACTTTTTATGAATTTTAATTTGAAGAAGGTTATATTGTTTGAACTATTTAAAACGGGATATTTACAATGTTTTTAGTATTATTTCGACATTATCTACAATGTCATGTTCACGAGACTTATTTACTAATTTAGATACTAATGTTGATTGAGATTTATGTTGAAAAAATATGTCAAATACATTAAAAAGTACCACAATAATAATATTGAGGGTCGGTTGTTTCCAATCATCTGTTAAAGTAAGAGACTCCGTTAAATTTTAACGTCTGTTAAAAACAGTACTCTTTAAATCGGTGGATGCAACCTGCTCTGAATCTGAATACATAATCATCATTATTCTCACACATAAAACAAAAGACGAGAAATGTCTCGTTTTAAAAAATAGAAATTTAACTTTTCACTATAAAAGAATAAGACATAACTTTTATAGCCTTTTAGAAAACTCCAAGTATGGCCGTATCTCTGTCATTGTCTTCGCTTTATTATCGCAAAAACTTTGTAATCCTGTTAAGAAAACGTTAACTATTATTGTTATGGCGATCTTCCTCGAGATTAGACTCGTTACAGCCAGGAGCGCACGTCACAGAGTAAAAATAAGGTATGAAATAATATATTCTACTGTTGTCTCGCGGTACAAAATTCCACGAGTATTTTAGACTGTGGTTCAATTCACTGCAAACAGCTTGATATTTCATGCAATTTTAAAATTTAAGTAAAACCGTACAATTATAACTTTTAAATGTCAATTATAATTTACTCTGCATAACTGAAGTGCTTAATACTCAAATTGAATAATTTGATATCGATCTTAAACCATACAATATTAACTTTTTTGCTTGCAATAGGTAAAGGAAGTTTAACAAGTATTCAGTAATTCTTACATATTCTCATAATTATTATTTATATGTAATTTGTACACCGTAACTGGTAAAACATGACTGGACTTGAATTTCATATGACCAACCATTGTATAATACTCATGTTTACAAATAAAATATCTTTATCTTTATCTTTATCAGTCGTCGAATAGGTTACACATATAATTTTTGATAATAGGATTCGAAACGAAGATCTCCGCCAAAAAACTAAAGTTACCGATATCACGCGAAGAATAAGCACGTTGAAGTGGCAATGGGCTGGTCACGCACTCAGAAGAACGGATGGCCGATGGGCCATTAAGGTTCAAGAGTGGAGGCCGCGTATAGGTATACGAAGTGTTGGTCGGCCTTTAACCAGATGGGAAGACGATCTCCGTGCAGTGGCAGGTCCATGTTGGATGCGAGTAGCAAGGGATCGGTCGTCTTGGCGTTCATTGAGGGAGGCCTATGTTCAGCAGTGGACGGATAAAGGCTGATGATGATGATGATAATTTTTGATTAGTAAACATATCCCGCACCCAAGTGATTTTTATAACGTGATAAATATTCAGTCGTGCAGTTTATGCTGATGTAGTGACCTTTAAGTAAATCCATGTCCAAAATAAATTTCGTAAATGATTTTGAACTTTCTTCCTTAAGAGCTAGTGACTTAATGAAAACCACAATTCAGAAATGGACGGCCACACAAATATTATGTGGAAAAGAGTTAAAATTAATTTTAATAAATACTTTAATATTATATATTATTTTGTTATTAATAAATGATAGAAATATCTGTTGAGACAAGCGCTCCACGCTCTTATTAATCATGATCCCAGCATCCGGGGAACAATAGTCTCATTTATATTAATGGACAAACAGTAGCGGACAGAAATCCACAATTTATTATCTGTAGTAATATTTGTTTCGTATTAGAACATTAGACGGATTGATAAATTTCAATCATCATCATCGTCATCATTATCAGCCTTTATCAGTCCACTAAGTAACAGAGTCATCCCTCAATATATTGGATAGAAATCTTTAAAACATTTTACATTTACCGCCTGTTATCCTCGCAGAGTTCTCGAACTCGAAAAGACACACTAACAAACAAACAATCAATACAAAGTGATCAGCGTGAAAGTGAATTCACTTATGACAACTCAGGGCAGTACATACATTGCTTGTCCTAAGACGATGGCCATATCTGTCTTGAAACGTAAAAAAGGAAAAAATACGCTTCTTCCAGACCCTCTTTAGAAAACACAGCAAAGCTGTTTTACGGGAGAAATTAACTTTTACACAAAAACAATAGAGACTAATATCTTTTCCAATGATATGATAATATATTCTTAACCAAATTAAAAGTAAATCATAACAGTGAGGCAAGAAATAAATTATCCTTTAGAAATCTTCCCTTACAACCCTTAACGCAGTCTATTCTACCATATACCATCCATAATTACAGTCAAAATTATCCTTATCTAAGTATAGGGTCGTTAAAGCTCCTCCGGCCCGATCCTTGGATTAGAAAATTACAAATGTAGCCAACTGTGATATTAATGTACAGGCGAATCTTAACTTCCTCGAGGGAAAAATAATTTAAATATTTCACTTTCAACCATCATTGGATTTTTTTGGTTGAAAACATTCGGTTTAGTTTTAGAAAACGGTCATATTATGGCAGGTAATCAAGGTCACCCAAGAACAAGAACAATTCACCAGGGAATAAAACTAGAAATAAAAGCTAGACAATAAAAAAAAATATTCAAGTTCACAGCACAACGTCTAAGTAGACGTTTGTCAGTTTTACTATCCAGAAAACGAAAAAAAATGTGCGAACTAAGCTTTATTTACTATCTTTTTAAGATAAAACTTTTGTCCCTTTTCACTGTCAGAATCACGAAATTAAAATAAACGAAACAATATTTTGAAACCCGTTTATATGCTGGCCCATCTTTCTCGCTGGAGCCACATTCCATGGGGGTTTTCCCCTACTTTTCTCAGAACATGATTGATTATGCTGAGGAGAATACACGTAATGCCTTAATTATGAACTAGATTTAATCTTCTCTCATCCGAAAATCAAGCTCACAGATCTTAAAATTGTTGTTCCCGTCGGGACCTCATTATCTCGAAAGTCACGAGCACCGACAGGAAAAAAAAAACAGGATTGTTTATAATATTATGTAGTGTGAGTATTGAGAAAGTTTTTAGACATTCTGTGGTGTGAAATGAAAGAAGAGAAATATAAAGTAAGTGAAATGGATAAAATCCCTCCTTTAGTTTATGTAAGAGTATTTTATATTTGCATCTAAATGGTTATGCATAACCGACACATTGCCTTTAATTGTTTTCATGCTATTATTGAAGTGAAACTTCTTTAGAATCGTTGTGATTTCAAACCGGATGCAACGGAAAAAACGACAAGTATGAGACACAAACACAAAAGAGCGAGAGAGCAAATGTCGATGTGTATGTATATTGTAGACTGTTTAATACTTGCTTGAATATGAAAAATGTGTTTTACTTCTATCGTGTGTGAATCGCACAAATATTTTTTTTTATTATTATTAGACAATTATTATTATTAATACAATAATTACAACCCTGACAATATTCCAGTAACTGCATGCTATCATAATTTATAAATTTACGAGCTCATCAACATTATTGCCAATTTGGCTCAGTGTTATTGCGACTGTATGACTAATTCAGCGTTAGAACATTTGCAATTGCCACGTTGATAATAGAGATATGTAAGCTACTAGCTGCAGCCGACTTTGACCAGATGGTAAGCTGTATGGTGAATTCACGTCAAGTTTACCAATGTGGGATACAATATAGCCCCAAAGGGAAACCAACCTTACAAGCGAAATGGTATGCTCGGTTAGACCGAAGCCCACTTCTTTACTTAAGAGATGCTGTACATATATAGTGTCGAACTGAGAAATTTCGATAGCGCGATTTAGGATTATGGCTTTGATTGGTCCGCAACCATGATGGATATTAGTCGCAAGGCATCGGCCGTCTTGGATTATGCTCACCCATGGATAAAGGCTGATCATGACGTATGTCGACAGATATGTCGGTGTAGCTTTTAGGCCATAGGAATTAGCGCAAATTGTTTATTTTTAAATGTACCGAAGATAAGGAATTAAATAAATTCATAAATCTCAAAATATTGACACGGTTCCATTTAGCCACAATTTTTAATTGAATTATCAATTTTAATAAGAAAATGTGGCTTCGAAAAAAGCAATATCAGCATCAGTTGAAAATATTATTATTCACGCTTTTTATCTAATAGATTTTAAGGCTAAAGATATTGATCATGCTTTTTATCAAATAGATTTTTGGGCATAGACATCAAGCCCTTTTTTGACGTAGTGCAAATGCTTTGCGCATTCGTCTGGAGATGGGTCGCCCATGGGGATATGTGGAACTCCCGGCACCCCTCGTGTGAACCGGTATACCGTACTAATATCACTGCCAGTTGCCTTTAGTCACTTGAAGGAGATTTTCCCGAATATGACTAATACAGGACAGCTAACAAAAGACTGATCTGATCTGAGATACTAGTTTCTTCTGCAATCCTTTTAAAGATATTTGTTTTTATTTAAGGACACAAAAGGACAAAACTACGAATATGTGGATTAAATATTTTCCTGACATTATAGCACACGCATTTGTTTCCTTATTATAGACGTGACCCAGTAACCCGAATGCAAGATTAGATGCCATAAAATCACGCTGAATTATACAGAGGTCTTTAATCTATCCACACATGACCCAGACGCCGGAAGGTATGAGTAATGTGCTACTATGACAGACATACAAACGTATAAATTACTAGAAATGAGGATTTAGTGAATTAATGTTAATGGGAAGTATAGGGTACTAGTATTTGGTGCTATTTGAGATTCTCTGGGAAGGGCATGGTAAATGAGTATTTACTCCTTGTAATCAGTATAGGAAGGTATTTACGTTTTTTTTTTCAACAGAATGTTCTAGCTCAATACGTGTTTCAGAACTGAACCAAAGAATTCAGTTGTATATAGAAGAACAGTTCTTAAGGATTTTTTGTGCCAACTTTATTGGGGCTATGTCCCCAGCGGGCTTAGTTCGCATTCGCTCGCTCTCGTAGGCTCATATGCTGGGGACATCGCGGTGTCCTCGTCACGCCGCCAAGCGGACGTTTGCATCGCAGAAAGTTTGCCCTCAAAGCGCCCATAAGAACTGTTCTTATATCTATATACGTTAGAATTCTTTGACTGAACACAAAAACTAACAGGGTGTATTTAGTGATAGGATGGTAGGATGTGATTCATTTTTAGAGTGCAATGTTGATCGATTCTTTGACTTTTCGATGACTTTCATCATCATCATGAGCCTTTATCCGTCCATTGCTGGTTCTCTCTCAATGAACCTAATGTACGAAGACTGTCGATCCCTTGTCACTCGCATCCAACACTGGCTAGCCTGTCACGGATATCGTCTTCCAACGTATTCTAACTAAGATCTATAAACTAGAACATCGTTGCTACATAAAAATAATCATACGATTCCTCTAAAATCTGATTCACGAAAGTCAGTTTGGTTAATACAACAATAAATAAAGAAAAGCTTATAAAAGTCACATTAAATTCACCGAAATTCATACAAAATGGTTGCCAATTTTTATGAAATATACCATTCAGTTTTATTTTGAATAAATTGAGACAACTTACGACCGGACTCATTAGGGATTCTTGTCACAAGTTTGTGGGGGAGCTAGGACCGCATATGCATTGCATGTGCCTTTTCTTGGCAACTATCTGTGATTATTTCTTGCTTCATCAGAGCATAAAAATATTTTTTCTAACTTTGTTATATTTCTCTTTTCAACTGACTTAAAAAAGGAGGTTCTCAATTCATTTCTACGTTTTATTTTGTATGTTTGTGACACGATTACTCCGCCGTTTGTGAATGGATTTTGATGATTCTCATATGTTTGAAAGCTTATGTTTTCGAATAGGTCCCTCTTTAATTTGATCGAGATCTAACCAGCCGTTTTTGAGTTAATCTCAATAATGCTTTTTTAGTTGGTTTTGTGTACCCAGATCTTCTTGGTATAAAATTAAATCTAATTCAATGTCTCTAAAAATATTTCTAATAATTTAAACCATGGATTAATTTGAATCATTGAAGAGATGTGGTTGGTTTAAATAACAGAAGAGCACAGATAGTTCAAGATAAAAAATATAGGAACAATACTTTTCCATTATGGATGATGATGGCGACTGATATAATATACACGTAATCACATATTATTGTAATATTTTATATACCTTTCGGGGCTGATAGGGAAAAAATTAAAATATGTTTCTGATGTATTGTTTTCTTATACTAACGCGAATTTCATTCTTTATATTGAGAAATTTATACGGATTTTATCGCGTTTTATTAAATGTTCGACGTTTTGGATACTTTACAGCAACCATAGTTACGTCAGAGGGACTCAGTTTATAGACATCCTAATATTGCAAAGTTATTCGAAATTATTTTGTTTAAATGGAAATAGTCCTGTTATAAAAAAAACTGAGCTCCAACCACAGAAGTTGTTAACTGAATCGTTATTCCTTGACATTATAATGTAGGATTTTCATTTAATTATTTTATTCATTCTTTCATTTATATATTTTTTCATATCATAAGAGGGCAAACGTACAGTCGAAGTCTTGCGACTATCGAGCAGATGAGATCGACACATAAGCAGATGCGTTGCCCTTCTTTTCTCTACGCCTATTTCATGTGAGCGAGAGGTTCCTCCCCGGTCGTGCCGGCCCAGTTTGGCTGCAAAGCAGCATGGCACTACCTCTTACTAAATTCTAATGTCAATAGATGACTTCTGCCTTTTAATGGTAAAAGTCAGCAGTCATCTATGGAAATTAGAATATTTTTTCAATTGCAATGCCTGACGGATCGTCCTTTTTCATCCCAAATACGTAAATAGCGTAGGATACGCCTAGGTCACCACCATGGTTCTAGCCTTGTCGTACAATGGGGCTCAGTAGCCCAGGGTGAGCCCAACACCTTGGGCGAAGCGAATTAAACCTTTTTGTACACCTTTTATAAAAAGAGATGCAAAAAAGATAAAGCAAGCTTATTTTGGGGGCAAGGGGTGAGAAAGGAACCTCATCTAATTGTACTGTCCCGACGTTGGGTGTTGTGTTGTGGTGCGGAAAAACTCATATTATGTAGAGGTGGCGTCGATCCCCTGAGGAACTGACAAAGTGCCCTGTTGCTAGCAGATTCGGGGCACCTCACCGAAGGTGGCATTGGTGGCACTCGCCGGGTTTTAGTGGGTAGAGCTGCGTCCACTTACCAGATTTCGGGCGCAGCGAGTCCCACATACCCGCCTGGGGAGACCCACTCCTAAAAAAAAAAAGTAAAGTATCAACCCTTATATGTCCCACTGCTGGGCACGGGTCTCCTTCCTCGAAATCAGGCGAGGAGGGTAATGGGCCACCGCGCTGGCCCAGTGCGGGTTGGTGAACTTCACATACCTTCAAAGACTTTCAATCTCATCAGGCATGCAGGTTCCTCACGATGTTTTCCTTCACCGGTGAGCGAACGACGGTCTCGTGTGCACCTAGAAATTTTGAAAAACCCATTTCAAGGCACACATGGACGGGTCAGGATCGAACCCGGAACCCCTCGCATAAGAGGCCGAGTCCGTCCACCACTGGACCACCGCCGCTACTTTTTCTAAACGCTAACATAATATTATTATGGCACGTTCGTTCATTTGCCTATCCATGAAAAAAAATAAGTAAAAAAAAGTATTAAACAATGTCAGATAAAATTTCCAGACGGTCGAATGACAACCCACTCCATGAAAGGCCACAAGTTCGAATTCAAGTCAGAAATTTCTTTGACGAATATAAAGGTCAGTCTGAAGAAGGGACTCTGGGGTCAAGAATTTGTAATTTCTCACATAAGTACGTCTACATGTTTTATTTAAGCCAATGTTAATTCGAGCTGACCACGAATAAAGTCATTAAGAAGTTCATCCTTACTTATATTATAAATGTGAAATTAGGGATGTTTGTTACGCTTTGTTACGTCTATATATCGTACCGGTATTAGATTCGTAAAAATTGTTTCATTAAAAGTAGAGGATTTCCCGCAAGTCATCAAAAATTTTTTACAAATATTTCATATAAATAATGAGTCTATTACTGTAATATTATATATTATGTTACTATTTGAGGCAGTACAAAAGTCAATCTCCCTAATGATTATGCAAAAGAAAGCTTTTTACGTTGAGTGTGAGTTTTCCTTCTAATCTTGTTCAGTTATGTCTGGTCACGCGTCTCGTCTTTGAAGACAGGGGAAGGATTATGTCATAATTCACATCATCATCAACACTCTTTCATCCACTGCTGTGTATGCATCATCCAAGCCAGGTCGACTTCTTCCTTCAAAACTTCCCCCACACGAGAACTCAGTCACTAATACATTTCATGTGGGACTGATTGTCAATTCCCCACGTTTATTGAATCACGAACATAGGCCTTCCTCAATAAACACCAGAATGGCCAGTCCCAAGGGATTGGCCGACACGAGGCCGAACACATCTCGCATCCATCATGGACCGGACTACACATAAATAGTCTATATTATGTTTAGGACAGATAAAGTCTGATGATGATGATGTTGAATTACGTTAAATATTATCGGACTTATGGTACAGTTAATTATGATCAATTAACTAGCATTTCATGGCTCAATACTAATTGCAGTTACTATAATTAAACTCCATTCCATATCCCAACACGATCGAGATAATTTATATAGGTACCAAAGCATTCGCTTAATTTTCATAATCACAACGAAAGAATTGTTATAATATGGGAAACGCCTCAATGTCCAGCTTGCCTCTACAACCCTATGAGATCTTTTATACTCAAAAATACGGACTTAACTCGATAGAGACACTTAGACCGCAACCTCATACATATTTCGAAAGACTCCCTAAACAGGGAGAGGTTAAATTTTACGTTAAATGAAAATATTAGTCAATATTATTATACAGCGACTCCGCCCTGGGCTATAATTAAATGAACTCGCATAATCCGCGTCACTCGACAACGCTTGTTATAAATTATATCCTACTGTGGGTTCTCGAAAGTGGGTGGGATCGAGTTAGTCGAAATTTAGGAAGCCAATATCTTATGATTGGAAAGAGGATCAATACAGCATTCTGGAAGCATCCTATGTTATTAAAGTCGTTATATAAAAACGAAAACCTTCAATCCCATGTAGAATTATTTAGACACGATAATTATGGTCCACTTACATATTATATTATAATATTATAATGATATTATTATAATACACGTATCTTTTAATTATATACATTCATCGCATTGTGTTTAAATGTCTTCCAAAAATTTAATACAATTTAAAAACTTTTCGGATGCGTGGATCGGAATGGATATTATGTGTGTAGGTACTAAATAGAATATGTCACAAATAATATATACAAGCTGACCCAAATTGCTTGTTTTTTGCAACTCACGTTAAGTAAATCACGTCATCCACTAGCGCAGTATTTTAATTTGTTACCTACAACTAAATTCAATGTTGGTTTTGAAAGTGCTCTATACTTTAGTAGGCTAACAAGTTATTTGATTAATAATACTTCTGATTGAAAAATAAAATAATGGGTATGTAGCAACAAGATCACGTCATAATGATCACGAACGGAGCGAGTCAATCGTATTAACTAAAATATTTTACGTGTAATCATAATATATAAAGAAATATAATATAATATGTATAAAGCTTACCACCATTCTTAATGATTCTCACTTCGACTACAACTATTATTATATGTTATGCTTGTCTTATTCATTCTTATAATTAATAAAAAAATATTTTCCGATCGAATTACCGTGTTAGGGGACCGCATCATTAATCTACTTAATATTAAGTGCAACGCCTTAGCATTAACGAAGTTCTTCGGAATTATAAGCCAAGGATTAAACAGTTTAATATGTATATCCTCATTTACTTTCATATGACACTTTATACGTTATATAGTAAGAGTCGCACGAAGTGCCATCGAGACATCACATTACAAGACCATAATATCCACAATATCTAGACTCGACGCTGTACGAAGGTCGAAGACGTCAGAGATAGGACTTCCCTTTGAAGGACCGAGTAGGTTGGATATTGGGAAGAACAGTAGGTGATGGCAGAAGGTCCACAACGGTAAAAAATGGTCGCCTAGATTGAGTTGGACCCTGGACATCCTGATTTCCTTTGGCGTAATGGACCGATGACGTGAGAGGTGGGCAAAACATGAATTGGCACAAAATCTAATTAGATCCATTTGAGTATGCGGAGTTTGTATATTTTGACTTATCTTGTTTGCCGAGTCGCTGGAGGGTTTGCAGGAGATGCTGCACAGCCTAATTGAATCCTCCCGACGGGTGGGCCTTAGGATGAACTTGGACAAGACGAAAGTCATGTTCAATGAGCACGTTCTCCCTAGGCCTGTTAACGTCGATGGCAAAACTCTCGAAGTCGTGCAAGAGTATGTCTACCTTGGGCATACTTTGCAGCTAGGTCGACATAACTTCGAGAGGAAAGCCGATAGGAGGATTCAATTAGGATGGGCAGCATTTAGGAATCTTCGCCATATTCTCACGTCGTCTATACCGCAGAGTTTGAAGACGAAAGTTTTCAACCAATGTGTTCTCCCTGTGACCCACGGGGACGAAACGTGGCCTCTTAATTTACGACTGGTCCGCAAGTTTGCCGTAGCTCAACGTGCTATGGAACGTACTATGCTGGGTGTTTCTTTGGCAGATAGGATTCGAAACGAAGACCTTCGCCAGAGAACTAAAGTTACCGATATCACGCGAAGAATAAGCACGATGAAGTGGCAATGGGCTGGTCACGCACTCAGAAGAACGGGTGGCCGATAGGCCATTAAGGTTCAAGAGTGGAGGCCGCGTTTAGGTAGACGAAGTGTTGGTCGGCCATTAACCAGATGGGAAGACGATCTCCGTGCAGTGGCAGGTCCGCGTTGGATGCGAGTAGCAAGGGATCGGTCGTCTTGGCATTCATTGAGGGAGGCCTATTTTCAGCAGTGGACGGATAAAGGCTGATGATGATGATGACTTAATATCTTGAGCTAACGTCGGATTTTAGCGCGACGCTTATTAAGCGCTCGTGTGAACGGGGCCAGGCTACACTTAAATGGGTCGGTTACATACGTAACTATTTAATTGTGGTACTAAAGAAATTTTGGTTTGGTTCTATAATTTTTTTTTTCTTTATTGTTTATTATTTCTTGGACTAAAAATACCTCTTTAATACAATATTATCATATTTATACAAAAATATACTAAAACTACTTAAAATAAACTATAAACTATATCAAATTAAAAATAAAAATAAAACTAAATAATATAAAAAATCGACCCCAAGTCGCTACGCTCGCAGGGTAGGGTGCTCAAGAGGCTGGCGGCATTTCTCCGCTGAATGAACTCTATAAAATTGTACTGAATATCTTGTAATTATTGATGTGTTGGTCAGCCATCAACCAGGTGGAAAGACGATCTCCGTGAAGTAGGTCTGCTTTGGATGTGAGTGGCAAGGGATCGGTCGTCTTGGTGTTGTGGAAATCCTATGTTCAGCAGTAGACGGATAAAGGCTGATGATGATGATGACATTATTAATATCAGCTGAATAGTATATGCTAATAAAGAATCTTTCACTTTCATTGCAATAGTGAATACTACAATAAAATGACACTTAAATACATAATATAATAGATCGAATAAATTTAGTGATTAACTTCCCTCTGTTAAACAATATCCCGAATCTCGTGATGGACACAATTAAGCTTATCAATTAGTTATCACTATCGATTGTAGCAGTGCCGTGAGTTGATGAGAATAATCGGTTTAACTCGAATACCTGTAACAGTCGGTCATTTTAAGTGCTTTGAAGGTTTATCAATTTGGTCGTTTTACGTAACTTGAGGTAAATCTCAGTCAAGTGACTTTAAGTTTGATTGTTTTATTTAACATGCAAAACTTTGATATCGATAATTCCTAAGGTAACACTTATGTGTGTATTCACTTATATTCGACTTAGCAATTAATACTTTAATTTTGTCTTCAATTTCAAATTTTATTCTGTCTTGTCGGTGGCGCGGCACGGATTCGCCACAGGGACTAAGCCGACGTCAAGAAGCCGTTGAAGTCGTACTCTGCAACTGGCGGGGAGCCACCCCCCATTACTTATCCATCACAAGGTGAACCTTACCGGCTCGCCTTACGACCGATGAAGCATTAAGGCCACAGGGGCCATTATTATAACTCCTACAGAAAAAATATAAATCTAAACTTACATCGCGCACACAAATAGCTTTTAGTCTTATTGTTTAACTTAAATTAAACCGTATAATTGTATCTCCGTTTGTCTGTTTGTTTTCACTCGACTCTTGTCGACAGTCTTATGAACTCACAACCGGGGGCCACACCCACAGGCTAGGTCGCGAAGTAAGAGGTCTAAGGTTGATCCTCAATGGTGCACACTTTTTCTTTTAAATTGCCTCGTTTACCTGCGAAAAAATAAAAAAAAAACGGTATTAGCTCGATATCAAAGAAAATAGTAGTAGAAGAAAATAGTCAAACAAAACGATCAAAGACTACTTTATATAAAGTGTTTCAAGATTAATTAGAAAGAAAGAAAAACACTTTTATTATTCACAACAACATACAAAAAAAATTAAAAAAAAATTGGAGTAATTTGTGCATAACATTCAAGTCTTTTTAGTCAGTCAGGGCGTAGATGAATCATGAGCCAAACTAATAATGATTTCGGAGAGGACCCGAGCCAATGATTTGAAAATGATTATGTCCCAGGTATTTACGTAGCTATGTTCCAACCTACTGCTTATAGTATTTTCCTGTAATTGTTGTATACTTAATCATATCGAATATTTTACGTAGGATTTGCGGTATTAGTGACTACAAGTAGCGTCCCGCGGTTCTACCCACGTACTTCATATTCAAGACGAGAATAAATTCTTGCCTAAGCCACTTACAAAGAACGTAAAAGAATATTAAAAAATTGGTTCAGTAAATCCAGAGCTTGCCCCCTATAATCTTATAATCTTTACCCCTTTATAATATAATATTAGTTTATAATAGAGTGGATGATGCTTAATAATTTCGTGTTCGAATTTAAACAACTCGACTGATCTGATTACCTCATATTGCCACTGTACAGGTTTGAAACAATGATTGATTGGAAATTCAGTTGATATTATTAGTTTGTGTATCGGACATTTTGTTTCTATAGAACTTAATAATAATTATTGTTATTATTATAAAGTAATAAATAATTGATGATTATTATAAAATAATATATAAAGTATATGTAAAGACCATTCACAGGAGAGCTTTTTAAGCGAGCGTCAAAAAAGCTCTTAAATGAGAAAAATGGATAACTCATGTATCCGTTCAACTGAAAGGTATTTTAAGACGTGACTTTTTTTTATCAAGCACTCAACAGTGCTCGATAAAAATTTCGACGTTAAATAGGATCGAGCATGTCAAACTTGCAACTCGAGCCGACGTTGTGTTTTACCTCGACGCTTTTTAAGCGCTCGTGCGAACCAGCCTAAAAGTTAAGTTCAAAAGTAATACTGTTTTCTTATATTTACGCGAATTTCACTCATTATAATGAGACTTTACGGTAGGACTCTCGTGACCATGGTTGCTTTAAAGTATCCGAAACGTCGGGCTTGTAAAAAACTTAATAAACCGCGATAAAATCCGTAAATTTGTTTTATTCTAAAATAATTTCCAGGATACATTTTTGAAGTGTTAACTTACTAGCCGCGATGAGCACTTTGAGATCGACGTAGTGTAAAAGCGTTCATAGAGATATATAAAAAAGTAAAGTATCAACCCTTATATGTCCCACTGCTGGGCACGGGTCTCCTTCCTCGAAATCAGGCGAGGAGGGTAATGGGCCAATAGTCCACCACGCTGGCCCAGTACGGATTGGTGAACTTCACATACCTTCAAAGACTTTCAATCTCATCAGGCATGCAGGTTTCCTCACGATGTTTTCCTTCACCGGGGAGCGAACGATGGTCTCGTGTGCACTTAGAAATTTAGAAAAACCCATTTCAAGGCACACACGGACGGGTCAGGATCGAACCCGGAACCCCTCGCGTAAGAGGCCGAGTCCGTCCACCACTGGACCACCGTCGCTCAGAGAGATATATAATTTTTATTATTATCACTTTAATCTTCATTAATATAAAATTTGTAAAAAAAAATCGTTTATTACAAATCATTACTAAAGGCGTATATAGAACCTATATGTAAATAAAATGTAATAGAAAAGCAATGCATCCAATAAGGTGCGGAAGCTGGAATAGTTTGGTCGCATCTGGTTTACTCTCCCCCATATTTACTTTCTGATCGAAAATGGCCCGAGACTTGTAGATGCAGACATTTTTACACAATACACATTTTCATATGAAATGTCCAATTTAGCAAAGGATTTTGGAAATGTTGCTTCGTGTGAAAATCTAGAAAATTAGGTTGTTATTAGGAATTCCATACCTCAAATCAACCACTATATTATGATCACTCTCTTGTCCATCTGTCCGTGTGTCACCACTGACTTTCTCAGGAAAGTGAAAGGTTGATGAAAGTGGTGGTGGTTTTTACATTTATATATAAAAATAATTACTTTAAGTATACCGAATACTGAGGATCTATGGGCAAATTTAGATTTTCATAAAAACTTGTAAGTATATACAGTGACCTTGCATTACCAAAATATAGCAAAAATTAAATTTTTCCATTTTCCAATTTCATTCAGATTCCAATACAACACGTAAAAATATAACATATCACGTAAAATCCGGTTGTTAAGACATAACTATATTACAGCTCGGATTTATCAAACGCATTCTTGTCACGCGCGCCCTGTGAGACCCGGCCGAAACTGGATTCTACCGGATAGAACCGGTGTCAGCCGGCTCGAGCTGCAATTTACAAAGCGACTACGAAAGCGAATTCGCTTATTGGTAATAGCCGATGCTAACTCTACCCTTTGTATTGGGTGTGTATGGTGATTGAATAACATATATTTCGATTCCAATATGATCAGAATTTGCTGAAAGTGGGATTTTATTGAAGAAATTCAAAACAGTGAGGATTGTAAGAATAAATAAAATAAATTAATCATGATTTCGGAAATATTCTCATCGTTTTCTCATAGCAAATTACTAGCAATAGCTCTAGAACGTGGCTCTAGTAAATTACTTTTGGTTTATGGTCCGTTCAGGCCATTTGCCGTGAGTCAAAGAACAAACCTTATCTATAATACTACTTGGATCCAACGTTTATTCTTAAACGGTAGTTCGTTTCTGCTATAATAAGAGAACAAAAAGCTACGCTGTCTATTATAAGGTAATTATTAGAGAAGAAAGAAACAAGAATACAGTCTCCCACAATGGATGTGTTCTTTATTCTAATTTGAGTATTTTATGATCATAATTAATATTTGCTTCATACAAAATCATAAAGCTCATTATAAATCAATTAATATTTCACATTTGAATCATAAAACGTGTAAATTATAATTGGATTCCTAAATTTCAGGTGCTAAATCTGCTGAACGCAAATTAAATAAGTGTCATTCATTAATTGAACTGACAATATTTGAAAAACGTGTCCAAATAGCGATTTGATTATAAACGTGTATTCTAATTAGCTAACGAGGATGTAAAATCAATTTCTGGTTTAAAATCCGCGATCTGATTTTAAATATCTAATTGAATTTCTATCGGATGTTCTATTTCCACTTCTACTATTTTTACCTGCATCGGTGGACCTGTACCGAGACTTATTATATTATATCTCAGGATAAGTAAGGAATTGTAAGGAAGATGATAGATATTACAAAGATATTATGCTGACGTATAAGTATCTTTTTTTTACGTCGTGGAATGCGTCATGCAAAAGGCATCCCGCGGGGGAGTGGGTCTCCCCAGGCGGGTATGTGGGACTCACTGAAGTGCCCCGGATCTATAAGCAATAGGGCACCTCGACGACTAGTCAGTCCCTCAGGGGACCGACCCCACCTTAACAGAGGGGCTGTCTCGCACCACAGAACAACCCCTCCCAAAGGCGAGGTTCCCGTCCTCGCCCCTTGTCCCCTACTCTTTTGCCCCCTCTTCTCTATAAGAGGGGTACAAAGAGGTCCCTCGGCTCAATTCTCTTCACTCAAGGTGTTGGGTTCACCCTGGGCTACTGAGTCCCACCGCCACGACAAGGCATGAACCGTGGTGGGGTAAGTACTACTACCTAACATACCCTTACGGAAGAGAAAATACCAACCATTCTTTATCAAAAATTGTAACAAGCAGGCTCAAATTTTGAACATGTAATTAATAATAATAATAATAATAATAAGATGCTTTATTTTGTACCATAAAAAATGATAAAAGGTGACAACATAAAACTTAAAACTAGGACAATGGACAAAAATGGCGGTCTTACCGCTTGAAGCGGTATCTGCCAGACAACCATAGGTAACAAAGAAATATATTATTAAGTTACAGTGTGAAGAAGGTAGAAGTCGGTACAAGCATTTTTCTTAAATAAAATAACAATAATAAAAATATATAATTTAATTCAGTATTAGTAATAGATAAATGTATTAATATATACTTATAATAAATAAATACTAATAATAATATTTATAATAAGAGTAATTATGTAATATAAAAATGTACTTACATATTATAGTATGTGTAATATTATAATTAATTAACTCTAGTAATAAATTACAGGATAAAACAGTGAAATATAACGAGGTAAGCAGTGTGTCACATTGCAGCTAAGGCAAGATAGTGCTCTTTAAGACGCTTTTTAAATATATTAATTGTTTGAGAATTCTGCACCGATTCAGGTAGAGCATTCCACAGGCGAATAGCAGATACAGTAAAAGAGTGTTCGTAGAAAGAAGTTTTATGGACCGGAAAGGAAAGGGTTAGTTTATTTGAAGAACGAAGGAAAGACGAATTGTCACTGAGATAAGAAAACTTTTCCTTTAAGTAAGAAGGAGTGTGAGGATTGAAAAGGATTTTATAGAGAAGATGTAGTATTTACACTTAAAAAGACCAATTATGCACTCCTACACTTAATTATAATTCTACACTTTAAACAAAATCATTAAAATTGAAATATTCCCCAAGTAATTTAAAACCATTTAGATAATTTAAGCTCAGTAGCAATTTGATTTAACAAGTATCAAAATAATAAATGATGTTCATTTGTAGTCCCCAGGGATACGTCAATTGGGCTCCATTAATTTACTCAGCTTAGCTATTAATGCTCCTGCAAAGTACAGTCTCGTGCCAAGAACAACGGAAGTACCGATGCTAAATATATGGACAAATTATGCTATAATACTGAGCATTAATCCAACTATAAATCTTAGCTTTTAGGTAACAGCTATTTGCCTTTCCCTCAATTTACAATGTATCCCAAATTGAAAAACGAACAGAACTTCTTTCGTGTTCGCAATTTTAAGGGACACATACTCTTGTCACCTCGCGGATCCGTAGGCAACAGGATCACCTGAGCGACAGACTAGCCCTGGTAATGCCAGATTCTTCAGGGGCACTGCCCGACTGCTATTAAGCAGTAACCATGAAGTCGTGTCTAGCGGGCCCGGGTCTCGAGCCCGACACGAGCACAGGGGTGTTATTGGAAGTGCATTAAGCAACGCCTCCGACGCACCTCCGTTCTATGTTTAAGTGAACGGGGAGGGGGGAGCACGTCAGCGGCCCTCTCTCTCTCCTCTCTATCTAGCAGTGTAATGTCACTAAACTTAAGACGTAAAACGATTAAGTCTAGGTGCCAGTAATTCGATTACGAATCTTACTCTTCTTACAAAAATACTACTAGATAGCTGTCTCAGGGAACAAATAAGCAGGATGGTGTAGACATGCGAACAGTCGCGCTGCACCGATATAATAAAAATATCTAAAGTTGACATTTGAGAGATCTCCAAAATTATCTTATTGTAGGTTTATCAAAAGGTACGTGTTCTGCCCATGCTCCTCTATCCAAAGTTCAAAAAATCCAAAAAATTACTCGACACTAAAGTAGAACGACGTATTCGCGTTACTTATAGCATACAGCCTGTACACTGGTAATGTGGCTTTTTATAGGTGCAAAAGTTATTTAAAATTATCAAGCAGTTTCAGAGACTATTATATGAACACAAACAATCAAATCTTTTCTCTTCATGACAATAGTATAGACTAACATGTTTAATACCTCAATAACATAATATAGAGTGTTATTATAAAAGCTAAATGAAGTTTAAAAACCAACAAGGCCGTATAAAAGGTGCATTTTTGACCACAAAGGTGTTAAATACTTTAATCAATGTAAAAAAGAAAATAACAATTCCAAATGGACAGTAGTTAATATTGAGAATTTATGTTAACAATTTCTATTTTTCCAACCATATATTTAATAAAAAAGGGATAACCAGTGCCATAAAACTCTTACTAAAGTAAAAGAATTATTGTTTGCAATAAAGTAAAACCACGCCACGGAAAATTAACCCCTATATTCACATTATGAGGTGTTGTGTTGTTATAAATGACACCCATTTCTGGCCAGAAAAAGTGAGAATATTTCCTCGACCTCAGTTATTAATCAAACAAATGTGGAGGCTAATGCCTTTATATACTTGCCTAAAATAATACCGACAATGTTTAAGGCGCTATAAATAATATTGTATGCTTGTACCTTTTTTTAATAAATAAAATTGATGGTGTTCATAGCAGAATTTTAGAAAATATACTAACCTAAGAAATATTGTGATTTAACATAAAAAAAGTAAAGTATCAACCTTTATATGTCCCACTGCTGGGCACGGGTCTCCTCCTCGAAATCAGGCGAGGAGGGTAATGGGCCAATAGTTCACCGCGCTGGCCCAGTGCGGGTTGGTGAACTTCACATACTTTCAAAGACTTTTAATCTCATCAGGCATGCAGGTTTCCTCACGATGTTTTCCTTCACCGGTGAGCGAACGATGGTCTCGTGTGCACTTAGAAATTTTAGAAAAACACATTTCAAGGCACACACAGACGGGTCAGGATCGAACCCGGAACCCCTCGCATAAGAGGCCGAGTCCGTCCACCACTGGACCACCGTCGCTTCATGATTTAACATGACTTCCGTAAATTATAATCTAGCGAAACAAAATTGATTTAAAGCAGTACTATATGAATTATAATTTTAAAGCTTGATGAAAAAAGAAACGTCACTAAATACACCCTCGCTTCTAGACTAAGGACCAGTTTTTTCAAATCATCTGTTAATGTAAGAGACTTCGTTAAATTTTAACGTCTGTTAAAAACAACTCTCTTTGGTCACCAACTTTTGTTACCGCCATCTTTAACGATTACATATTTGTTGAAATCGATGGAACCCGGTCTAAGGGTCGATTGTTTCAAATCATATGTTAACATATTAACACCGACCCTTAGTGTAGTGTATTTAGTGAAGTTCCTTTTATCGTCAGGCTTTAAAATTATAATTCATATAGTACAGATTTAACAACAGCTTCAACAAACAAAAGTCTCTTACAAGAGACTTCGTTAAATTTTAACGTCTGTTAAAAACAACGCTCTTTGGTCACTAACGTTCGTTACCGCCATCTTTAACGATTACATATTTGTTAAAATCGGTCGATTCAAGCCGCCCTTAGCAATTTACGTAACCCCAATGAAAGTGGATTTGCCACAAAAATTTGATGATATCGAAGTAAATCGGAAATGCTAGTAGATTACTAAATCATATTCAATCACATAAAGGGACTTACTTATGCGGTACCCCGCCACAATGATAGGTTAAATAGAGGCATTTCAACCGACATACCTTATTGTAGATTCCATCCATGTATTTCTATAATTAAAAACGATATAATCTAGATTTTACTCAATATAATTTGATAGTTAAAAGCAAGGTATTATCCTACTAATATTATAAATGCGAAGGTTTGTGAAGATGTTTGTTACTCTTTCACTCAAAAACTACTGAATGAATTTTGATGAAACTTCATAATAATTTAGTTTATACATCAGATTGACACATAGGCTATAATTCATCCCCTTATTCCTACGGGAACGCGGGGCGCTGCTATACTATATATAGTTGCAGTTGTAAATCTTAGTTCACGCCAGGCGAAGCTGCCGGCAACAGCTAGTTTAAAATATTGTCAAATTTAAATATTTTTTTTATAATATAATATTTTTGTCAATACAATTTCATTCGACATTTCGCAATCTCCAGAGATACTTTATAATGTAACGGTATTTTATCATTATCAGTCTTTATCCGTCCGCTGCTGAACATAGGCCTCCCTCAATGAACGCTGAGACGACCTTGCCACTCGCGTCCAACGCGTGCTGGCCACGAACGGTATTTTATAATGTTATATTTCAATAAGTATTGTAACATTAGTAAATAAAAGAGTTGTATTTATTAACTGGAGGAGTACCGCGATGTATGGTAAAAGGGGTGAGGAGAGGAGAAGAAAAAGATTTTAATAAATCTGGCAGCATGAAAATGGCAGGTCATTCTTAAAAAAAATTAGTGTCAAAATTCAAAAGTTTTAATTAATATTATCATCGTAATATCTTAATTTCTTTATCCGCTATACTCGTACAGAGGAAGCAGTCCTTCTTCAAGGATGTCCTTAATATTCCTGTGCTGCATCCAGTAGTCATCCGGGACTATCACCAGATCATTGGTCCATCATTCAGAGGACCTTTCAATGGTACGTCTCAAGCCACTGGGAACTTTACACCCCATAAGATATTGGCTATTGCAATGTGTATTTCTGCCACTAAGTGTTTGAATTTCATTGCGAAATAGCCATTCTGTGTATTTGTAGAATTACATGTAGTGTAATTACTCCACTAAATGTAAGTAGCACTTAGATTCAGCGACGGTGGTCCAGTGGTGGACGGACTCGGCCTCTTATGCGAGGGGTTCCGGGTTCGATCCTGACCCGTCCGTGTGTGCCTTGAAATGGGTTTTTCTAAATTTCGCTTCGAGACCATAGTTCGCTCACCGGTGAAGGAAAACATCGTGAGAAAACCTGCATGCCTGATGAGATTGAAAGGTATCTTTGAAGGTATGTGAAGTTCACCAACCCGCACTGGGCCAGCGCGGTGGACTATTGGCCCATTACCCTCCTCGCCTGATTTCGAGGAAGAAGACCCGCACCCAGCAGTAGGACATATTATAAGGGTTGATAATTTACTTTTTTTTACTTAGATTCAAACAAATATTTTGTAAGATCGTATATTTGACGACCTCTGTAGCTCAATGGTTAGAGCCCGGAGGTATCGCGACGGTACGCATCTCGACAGGGAACAAAAAATATTCTGTGTTCCTAGGTCATGGATGTATATTAAATATAATTTGTATTATATAATAAAAATCTTAAATATGTATATGTATTAATATAAAAGTATTAAATATGTGTATTTCCCTTGTCTGGTACCCGTAACACAAGTTCTTCGGAAACTTAGCACGGGACTAGATTGATATGATTTAAGATTGCCCATTTATAGGAGAAGGTTGTCGAAAATGTATTTTTTTGTTTTTTCATATATTTTGTGGTTGGTAAAACGTTCATAATTTTTCCTAATATTTTATCCTATAAAATGGTTACTTTATGCAATTTATACGAATTGGATTTTAAACTGTCACTACTATATTACGAGATTCGTGAACAAAAAATTCGTAGACAATGTCGAAATAATGAGCTTCGCGTAATAAAATATTTAAAATCATTACGAATTATATCGTACGATTGTTAGCATTATCTGTGACTATAGGCATATAGAGTAACCAATTTTACATTTATTGCTTCGATCCCTTAGTTGTTTTAGTTTTAGTGTGAAGTTATTTCGTAAACATGGATGTATATGGATGTTTATTCGGCTTACATAAAAAATATGTTAATAAATCAATCTGATGTTATTAGCCGGATAGAATTAGATATGGAACAAAAAAATATAAAAGCAATAGGCGTTTTAAGTGTCCTTCTCTATGATTGAATTGCACTTTATAAACAGCTCAGGATGTCAAGAATACTAGAAAGTTATGTCTGAGTGCTAATACATAAAACATTTTAGCGTGTTTTTAAAGAGCTTGACTTTTTTAGTCTAAATCATAGTAATGTACTCGTAGAAAATAATAACTAATTTTACTACTAACGCAAATATATATAGCGTCGAACTATGATAGAGCTGTTCAGGAGTTTTTTGGGTGAGCCTTCTGCTCAGCTTAAAGGCCAATAGGCTAACATAATAGGTTCGAAAAAAAAGAACGGGTCAGGATTAAAGTGCTAATTTTCTGCCACAATTTCATGGATTACAGGACACAATCCACCTCCACAGAGGGGTTGTCCAGCACCTCAGAACAACCCCTCCCAACGTCGGGACAGTACAATGAGGTAAGGTTCCCGTCCTTACCCTTTGCCGCCTGCTTTTTTGCCCCTCTTCTTATAAGACGGATCCAAAGAGCCCTCGGCTCAATTCGCTTTTCCCAAGGTGTTAAGTTCAGCCTGGGTTACTGAGCCCCACCGCCCCGTAAAGGCCTGAACCATGGTGGGGAGATAATATTAATAATATCTATGGACGCTTTCACACCACGTCAATCTGGTCCCGTTGTAAGATCTCGAAGAGACTTATGTTACGGGTAGCTGACAAATGAAATACATAATACTTTTTATATTAATACTTATATTTAAGATTTTTATTATATAATACACACAGAAAACTTTTTTGTTCCTTGGCGGGATTCGAACCCGCTACCTCCGACTTGAACGCCAACGCGCTAGCCATTGAGCCACAGAGATTGTCGAATATCCAACTAATATTTTAATAAAATAAAAGGTTGCTTTGTGTCCTTTAGGGCCTGTTTCACAATCTCCAGTTAAGTTCCCAATAGGCTATCGGCAACATATTTGACAGATATATATATATTATGATAGTATGGAGTATCTGTCAAATATGTTGCCGATAGCCTATTGGGCACTTAACTGGAGATTGTGAAACAGGCCCTAAGACCAATAGTGCAGTGATGACGAAATATTATATTCTCAATTGATAAGAAAAACTTGAAGCTATTAGCTTCTCAATGCAAGCATAAAATGAATCCTTCTTTACCATTTCTCCGAAGCGTTTAAGATATTCAAAGCTACGTTATCTTCAAGAATCAACAATCGATAAGCAAGCTCGATCTGGTATGTTAGCACTGCTCTCCAGGCTGTCATGTTATGTTGAAAGGATTAATTGAATATGTAATGCAACAGCAATTTGCTGACAGAAAGAGCTCGATGGAATCTACGAGAAAAGCTGTTTCAAGTATACAAACTTATAGTTATTTATTTAGTATCAACTTAGAAGCGCCGAGAATAATTTCGCAATAAAAACTGAACATATTCAGCAATGTTTACATCGATTATTTAAAATGGTTCACAGTATAGTTATTATAGTTTCGGCTGTGACATACGGACGGATAGACAGACACACAGGCATGACGAATCTATAACAGTTTTAAGCTATTGCATAGCTTTTATCGCGGGCCTTGAGCGCGGGGACCGAATCCAGAAATTCCGTAACGGAAAAACCTCACGCTCCCCACTCCGACGGGCACGGAGGTGTGGCTTGAAGGCCGTGCATTGTCTAACGTCGTTTCTTTTTGGCAGTCTTCGACACGGTGTTTGTGTGCGTGCAACTTATTTATAACACAATATTAACTTTTTATTTATTTAATAAAAGAAAAAAAATTGTTTTCCTATCGATCACCACGCTCAAAAAGTGTAACTTGAATTAATATCAAAGAAAAAGAAATACTGCATAAATAAAATTAATAAATAATTATAATTGCATAAGTTGATACAAAAATTAAGCCATTAAGCAACGGAACCCTAAAAATGATGTTTCTAAACAAGTTTAATTTTTTAACTAACTCTTGATTGATTATTGGCAAATTTCTCTTCTCTGTTCGTCACGGGTATCATTTAAATACTTAACATTATCAAATGGAATTATGGATGAAATAAATTACATTGATATGATAATATTACTTTTGCGCAATTTTGTCCAACCACAGCGAATAAAACCCAATTCAATTATAACATAAACATATCGTGAACGGGAAATTCGATTACAATAAAAATGACTCCATTTCAACATATCTCACTTTGGGCTCGGAGGGAGCGATTCCATTGAATCACGGAAACCACTCGAGGTGCGATTTGCATATGCAAGAGCGATTCACACGAATCTTCATAATATAAAGATATTATAGGAGCTTTATAGGCGTTTAGACGTGAGAATCCTTATGAAAATATTTATTGTACATTAGTAAATACGAATTCTAAAAGATATAAAAAAAAAGAAGTAAAGTATCAACCCTTATATGTCCCACGGCTGGGCACGGATCTCCTTCCTCGAAATCAGGCGAGGAGGGTAATGGGCCAATTATAGTCCACCGCGCTGGCCCAGTGCGGGTTGGTGAACTTCACATACCTTCAAAGACTGTCACACTTAGAAATTTAGAAAAACCTATTTCAAGGTACACACGGACGGGTCAGGATCGAACCCGGAACCCCTCGCATAAGAGGCCGAGACCGTTCACCACTAGACCACCGTCGCTCAAAAGATATATTTTCATAATAGCTTCGAACTTTATTCTATGTTAATTTATATTGAGAAATTCTGGGAATAATAAAAATAGTATTATGGTAATTTTAATGCCTACATATACCTACCTTTAAATACCTACCTTTTTTTTAACGCCGGGAAATACGCTTACGTACACCGCGGGGGAGTGGATCTCTTTAGGCGGGTATGTGGGACTCGCTACGCCCGAAAGCTGGTAAGTGGACGCAGCTCTACCCACTAAAACCCGGCGAGTGCCACCAATGCTGCCTTTGGAGAGGTGCCCAGGATCTACAAGCTACAGGGTCCCTCGACGGCTAGTCCCTCACGGGAACGACGCCATCTCTACAGAGGGGTTGCCCCGCACCACAGAACAACCCCTCCCAACGTCGGGACAGTACAATAAGGCGAGGTTCCCGTCCTCGCCCCTTGCACCCTCTTCCTATAAGAGGGGTACAAAGAGCCCTCTCGACTCAATACGCTTCGCCCAAGGTGTTGGGATCACCCTGGGCTACTAAGCCCCACCGCCATAACAAGGCCTGAACTGTGGTGGGGAATGCTAGCATACCCGACAGACGTACTCTGTACAAAATATTTTTGGTAGAGCAAATTGTGAATCCAAATCATTTTCGAATCCACTTAAACACTCTAAGAAAATTATCAAATTCGGTCCAGCCGCTTGAGAGTGGTTTAGTCTTATATGCACATAATATTTTATGGTTGTTTATAATTTTATCTAGCTCCAGTCAGATATAAGAAAACTTTAAGTTATACCTAAAACTCCTGACAATAATAACCTCGAATAAAACACATATAATGGTGGTCGTTTCTTTTTCTTTCTTTCAATTTAAGTTATTTCACTTACACCTATCAAGAACAAACGTCTCCATTATTTTGTTGCTGTTGGCAGAGGTACCATGTAATTATTTCGAGGAAAATATGATTTAATACGAAGTAAATGTCAGAAGAATGTGAGTTGAAGACATCAATTTACTCCGAGATTGGATTTTATTATGAAATTGCTTTTGTAAATGTTCTTAGCATAATGTATTTCAATTTAGTTAGGATTCAATTAAGTCGAGAAACTTGTGTGATTAATTATTTTAAAAAAATTGAAAATCAAAATTTCAATGGAAAATAAATAGAAATTAATTGTATACTTATAAAATTATTCAATAAAAGAGAATAATGAGATACGTCTCGACTCTCGAAGAATAATTAATTTGTATGTTTTTGCCAGCGACGGTGGTCCAGTGGTGGACGGACTCGGCCTCTTATGCGATGGGTTCCGGGTTCGATCCTGACCCGTCCATGTGTGCCTGGAAATGGGTTTTTTCAAATTTCTAAGTGCACACGAGACCATCGTTCGCTCACCGGTGAAGGAAAACATCGTGAGGAAACCTGCATGCCTGATGAGATTGAAAGTCTTTGAAGGTATGTGAAGTTCACCAACCCGCACTGGGCCAGCGCGGTGGACTATTGGCCCATTACCCTCCTCGCCTGATTTCGAGGAAGGAGACCCGTGCCCAGCAGTGGGACATATAAGGGTTGATACTTTACTTTTTTTTATGCTTTTGCAAGTTCGCTTATCAAATTTAGTAGAAATTATGTGTATGTAACTAATGACAGCGTTTGAAGTGGAAATGGGCAGAACATATGATCGCCTGTTCTCCTGAAGAATGATAGCCTGAACGAGTAACAAAAGAAGCCTAACTACTAGCCTCACTATTAGTTAGTAGACGATAGCTGTCTGATGATATTGCAATGCAAAGATATACATGGTCTTTCTGAGCGGTATTGTTGGACGCGAAACGCTAAGCCCAGGAATTTATGACCTCCGCAAGTCAGGAGGAAATTTATAGAGTAATCTATACGGCACTGGAGCTTAGCGTTTGTCAGACCCGAGAGTGGTATGTCGATAAATATCGCTGAAGGAATGGCCAAATTTAAATAGAATTCCATATCAAAAATGACTTTAGCACGGCTAGGTATATTGCTAGGTGAATTGAATTGATTGAACTATACTGCGTGCGGTGTAGCTTGGTGCGGCTGACACATGCCAATATGACGTTGACATACATGATTAGAGATGTGACGTTATGCAATTTATTTTTATCGCTAACGATACTCGCAGCGTAAGTATAGTTCTTATTAATAGTAGTGTGTGTTAGTGTGTGTATTCTGTTGTGCAGTGTATCTAGGTGTATAAATTTTTCAATGTATATATTTAGGGGCTACATAATAGTAGCTTTGAACTTATATTAAATAATTAAATTCAGGTTTATATTTTTTTCTTGACAACTTTTTTAACGATAATGATAGATTCTGTTGTTTCATTAATATAATGATAGACTTTTTACAATAATAATTGAACCTCGCCCAATAAACATTTTTTATTATAAAGTACATCGACTTTCCATCCTAGTATAGTACATCCCATCACTAAGCACGTCTATGGTTTTACGTTATACGCATAGGACTTTGCTTAATTGTTCTTTCCATTTGACTTTATTTGGAGACTATCACATTCTGGTTGAGTTTGATTTAATTTACTACAGTAATTGGCGGTCTACTATTTCACGAATGAGGTATTAATAAAATACTTAATTATATTTTTTTAATTGCGACGGCTTGCAAGAGTAAAACGTAACGTTACTGGAACTGTCACCCGCACCATGCTACACCGAAATAGGTATAGGTATTTTATCATTTTCATCAAATCGCTTGTATCGTGTGCCGTATATATGGGTACAAACCTATCCTACTAATCTTATTATAAATGCGAAAGTTTGTGAGTATGGATGTTTGTTATTATTTTACGTAAAAACTACTAAATAGATTTTAATGAAACTTTATAATAATATAGCTTATACATCAGAATAACACATAGGCTACAATTTATCTCCGTCATCCCACGAGAACGGGAAGCACGCGGGTGAGACCGCGGGGCGCTGCTAGTAATATTAAAGCGAAAGTTTGTAAGTATGGATTGATGAATGGATGTTTGTTACTCTTTCACGTGAAAACTACTGAATGGATTATTATGAAAATATACAATAATATAGCTTGCACATCAAAATAATACATAAGCTATAATAATATATTCCCACGAGGACGGGAAATACGTGAGTAAAGCCGCGGGACGCTGTTCGTCTTTCTTATTTCTTAGAGAAAAGTTGAGTAATTATTGACAATGTAGTACTGGCATACCATTTAAGATCTCAGAATACCTAAGTAACGCATGAATAAGTTGGTTGTTAAGAGGTAGTTCTATGCTGCTTTGCAGCCGACTTGGGCCGGCACGACCATGCTAGTACCTAGCTAGTCATAGTAGTAAAGTGACAGATACGCTGTCGTGTTTCGTGTGGTTTGTGAGTTTCTCACTGGAAACTTTCCACTAAAGCACTGCCTATAGTGAGAGTGTGATGATGAATATGATGTTGTTGATGATGATAGTGATGATATGATGATGATGTTAGCTATGGTTTTATAACCTAAAAAATATGTAGAAGTTTCCTCGAGTTTTCGAGTTCTACATCAAAGTTTGTACCGAAGTTGTAAGTCAACTTAAGATAACTAGCCTCTATTTGGAAAAGTTTGTGTTCGAGTTGGAGATGGCACGGTCTGGAGTAAATTAGTTGGTGATCGATTTCAGATGGAGTACTAACATACAGGCTTGGGACTAATGAAAACTCCGTACTATACATGTTATTACTATTGAAGAGAACTATAAATACTCGAAAATAGAAACAAAAAATATATCAACCCTCATATGGCCCACAGCTGGGCAAGGATCTCCTTGAAATAAGACGAGGAGGATGTTTGAATATAGTTCAATTCGGGTTGGTGAACTTCAAACACATGCATGCATGCATGTTTTCTCACGATATACATTAACCGGTAATTGGAGAGGTGGTCTCGTGCTTAGGTGCACTTAGAAATTTAGAAAAGCCCATTTCAAGGCACGAGGGGTCAGGATCAAGTCTAGAACTCTCACACAAGAGTCTGAGGATGGTCTAGTTTGTAACGCCATGCAACAAACAGGTAGGACCATCATCCCCACCACGGTTCAGGCCTTGTCGTTGCGGTGGGGCTCAGTAGCCCAGGGTGACCCCAATACCTTGGCGAAGCGAATTGAGCCGAGGGGGCTCTTTGTACCCCTCTTATAATAAAAGGGGGTAAAAGAGCAGGGGCCAAGAGGCGAGGACGGGAACTTCGCCTCATTGTGCAATCTCGAGGTTTAGAGGGGTTATCCTGTGGTGCGGGGCAGCCCCTCTTTGGAGATGGCGTCGGTCCCCTGAGGGACTGACTAGCCTTCGAGGTGCCCTGTTGCTTGTAGATCCGGGGTACCTCAACAATGGCGGCATTGGTGGCACTCACCGGGTTTTAGTGGTTAGAGCTGCCTCCACTGACCAGCTTTCGGGCCAAGCGAGTCCCACATACCCACCTGGGGAGACCCACTCCCCCACGGGATGCCTAAGCGCATTTCCCGGCGTTAAAGATAAGGAAAGGTAGGTCCATCTTCTCTCAGTCTATATAGGTATATTTAGTATAAATAAGTGTTCGACTTATTTATTTATAAAACTAAGTCGGCAACTCACACTTCTATAAAAAGGCATTTTAGTCAGAATAAGACAAAGGCTGTTATTTATTACTTACTTCAAAATGTATAAACGATTGAACCAAAGCTATTTCATATGAAATTCCATTCACTTGTCATTCCAATTCAGAATTCCAGTATTTAATAAAAGTTGGTAAATATTTTTTTGGAATACTCTAACTGCTATCCGAGTGGTTGTGAAGTACTTTGGTTTGAGTGCAGTTTTTTTAGTTCAGTTATTCTAAACAATATTTGTTTATAATAAAAGTAGTATAATAATAAATGATTTAATTTAAAATAAATACATTAGTAACTACTCTTAATACCATGACTGGTTTTCTACCGTTGCACTACGTGTTCTTTGCTCGCAAGAATTCGACTACTTATAAAAAAGGATGCTTTCTCTGAACTATGTGTGAACTTCGTACACGTTCAAATACTTTAATCTTATCAGACACGTAGACCTATCCTCACGAGATCTTCTATATCGGTGAGCAAGAGATGTTATCATATTCAAGTAATATATAATACTAGCTGTTACCCGCGGCTTTGCTCGCGTTAAATTTGGAGTAGCGCAGTTCCGTACGTACGTATAGTAAACACAGACAGATTTTTTTAGCTACCTCGCGAACTTTCATCTTCTATTTCATGTCCATGTAGGTAAAAATTTTGCGGTGGAACAATTATTAATAGTTATTTAATTCTTATCAAGTGTCTAAATGCAAAGTTTCATTGCGTCATCTTCTATGTATAATGACGAATTTCTATATAAACTTTCTTCTCCTATTTAAACCGCCCTAAGCTTTTTTTCGCGACAAAAAAAAGGACAAATGAAGTAGAGAAATGAAATGAAGATGAAACAAATTTCATCAAAATCGGTTCAGTGACTTAGGCGTGAAAGCGTAACAGACAGAGTTACTTTCAGAGTTAATATTAGTAAGGATTAATTAAAAATAAAACTCATTTCTAGGTCATACGTCTATCCTAAACCTCTCTTTTCTTCACCCTCACTAGACCGTAGCTCAATAACAGATCTGCCATTTTCCCTATTTGGTACACTACCTCCTAATTTGAAGTTTCACTGAATAGACCCTAAAGTTGTAATGATTAGGAATTAGAAACGAAATTAATGTCGTGCATCGATTTTTTCTACAATGTCGTTGAAAGAACCTTATTGTAGTCTAAATTTAAATTAAATATTATGAATTATGTTTGTATTAGACTACACAGAACTGTACCCCCTCTAGAGAAATAAAGGACGGCGAAGGTTATAAGTTTGTTAAAATATGTAAAAAGTATTGAAATTTTATGTCTGACGTTTGTTAACATTAAAGTATGCTTACAATAAAAGTAAATATCAATTTGCGTACTTTCCTACTGTAGCTAACGAAGTGCTGATTACTTTAACGTCTTAATCGGTTTTGATAAAACATCTAACAACTTGCTTTCAAATTAAAATCCAAACGAAATCGGTTCACCCATTTCAGAGCTATCGTGCCATGGACATACACACATTGAGGGGTCAAACTTATAGTACCGGGTGGTACTATATAGTACCTCTTTTTTGCGGCGGGCCTTAAATACCTTACCTACTATATGATAAACTAGGAGCACCCCGCGGTTTTACCCGGATAATTCCCGTTTCCGTGGGATAAATTATAGCCTATGTGTTATTCTGATGTATATGCAGTATTATTGCGAAGTTTCAACAAAATCCATTCAGAAGTTTTTGTTTGAAAGAGGAACAAACATCCTCACAAGCTTTCGCATTTATAATATTACCAGCGGACCCCACAGACGTTGTCCTTTAGATACGAATCGATAGTGGCAGTACAGATCAATAACCTAGATACCGACTGCAGCGCCATCTGCCGGTCTGATTTGTGAATCTAAACCATCCTCGAATCTACTTGAACACACACTCAAATCGGTCCAGCCGTTTAGGAGGAGTTCAGTCACATACACACGCACACAAGAAATATATATATTAAGATTAGGATTAGGATTTTCGAGTTGTACCATTTTTTTTCTGTTAGATTTTACACAAAAAAAACTGACTAATGTAATCGAGCTTACACCTTTTTTGCTGACGTTACTTTTAAAATTCAGGACATGTTACGCTTTCCAAATTTCATTCCGCCGTGAAACTTTGATTTCCAAACGAAACAGGAAAGTGGGGATTTGAAACGTTTTCATGTTGATTAATGATTTTCAACTAAAAGAGAAGTTGCTTGGTCGGATCTTTTTTATTCTAGCAATCCTGCTACTAACACGCTAGTCACGTTCAATCACGCAAACGACCAATGGGTACTTTTTTATTTATTGCCTTGTCATGTGCTTATGATTACTTAGATTTTTTTGACGTGACAACCTCTTATAATTCGATGAAGCCGGCTACACGCACGAAAAAACATGACTCATGCGTTACCTCGCTCAGAGGAGTTCCATTTAAGACTTGAAGTGCAAGCGAGAGCGCGGAACGAGCGACAAAGAGGCACTATCAGCCTATCAGTATTTTCTTATGACGTTGTCACGTTCAACTATCGTCAGTAAACCGACTTTACAGACAACAACAACTATTTTTTTTACAATCTTTAAGGGGACTGAAATATTACACTTATTTAATACTACTAGGAGCGCCCCGTGGTTTCACCCGCGTAGTTCCCATTCCCGTTAGAGTACGGGGATAAATTATTAAAGCATATGTTATTCTAGTGTATAAGCTATATTACTGTAAAGTTTCATTAAAATCCATTCAGTAGTTTTTACGTGAAAGAGTAACAAACACCAATACTTACAAACTTTTACATTTATAATTAGTAAGATGATTCTACTATTTTCATATTGCAAGAAAAGGCGATTAATTATTACTTAAGTTTCTAGAACGGCGATAAGATCGGCTAATGATGGTTACTGGTGTAGCAGCATTCATCAACATCACACCGCGACGCGCGGTAATTGTACACCCGCACTCGGAGTCACGCGCATGAGACAGCATGCGTCTCTCCGTTTCAACCGAGTACACGTGAGGAGTGCTACATGATAGCCATAACGTCCTCTCGCTCGCTAATCATTTTACTCTGTATATAAACACCCATTTTTTACTTGTAAATACATTTCGATACAACAATTGGAGTTTTAATCATCTCACTAATCTAATAAACAAAGTCTTGCTAAACTGGAAACCACTGGATGAGACATAGGACCGGTTAGATTCGAAATTTGGGAGTGACTATTAGTAATTGTCGGCCTTCCTGGTACGTAATCAGCTACATCCATAGAGAACATTTTGAGCAGTCCAAACACTTTTAGCGTTGAACGTTTAGACCGCCACCCGTTACATCTGAGAATTAGCAGTGCCGTTGCTGGCATTTTAAATGTGAGTAAATATGCCCTTAATCTAGTAAACATTTACTATTTCAATCATTTGAAGATTAGAGGTGTTTTCTGTAATATTATTTGTCCATCAAATAATCAGCTATCACCGCGTCGGGCCCTTCAGTTCTATTAATTCCATCCAAGTTCACGGGAATGCCGGCGCGTGGTCGGAATAACAAATGGTTTATATAAATTTTATAGTAAAACGTATTTAAATGATCTTGCGTTAGTGACATGTTTTAAAACTGGTCATCTCTCGAGGAAACCTCCATATCTGATGAGACTAAAAGTATTTGAAGTGATGTTAACCAAGGAATTGGGCCAGCGCATGGGTGAATTAACACAACGACCTGAGGCTTATTCTTTCGAGGAACCTCATTCCCAACAGTGGGGCAAATAAGGGTTGATAATAATATGTTTAATGTGTTGTTGGTTAACTGGGAAATAATTTCTACGCTCGCTCCATTTTATATGAACAGAAATAGTCTCAAATGCTAAAGTTTTATAAAGGGGAGGAAAGTAACATGATTACAACTACAGAGAACCGAAGAGGAAATATGATTGGTCACCTGATACGACAGGAGGAAAGATTGAAAGGAAAAAGAGGAAGAGGTAGACCGAGACGGACTTATGTGGAACAAATAAAGGAGACAGTACAGGTTATGTCGTTTTTTTTTTTTTTTTTTTTTTTCGAAAGGTCTAGACTTTTAGGCCCGATGGCCTTTAAGCTCAATCGGTAGGTAGGTGAGCAGATGGCTCACCTAGTAAAATTCGAAAGGGGGGCGCCCCCCTCCGTGCCCCGCAGGGGGCGCGGTATATCGCGCGCGCTACTCTGGAGAGTAGGTGTTTGGCTAGTCAAATCCAATACGGTCGACGAGTCATTAGCGGATGAAGTTAAACTACTAGTCGGAGGGCAGGTTATGTCGTATCAGGAGGCTAAGGTGTTGGCAGGGAAGAGAAGTGAATGGCGCATACTCCACCGACAAGAGCAAAGCTCTTAAATAAAGAGATAGAGCGTAATTTACTTCCGTGCTCTGACAAAAGAGGCTAATGAACACAAAAGCGTATTCGGCATAAGAATCGAAAGTATAAAGTAAATCATTAAAAATAAAAAAAACACTTGTAAATAGCCAATTCGCCAGATTTTTGCCAATTCGAATGAAATTTCTAAGAGTGATACAAATAGTTCAGGAATAAGTAGCAAAAAAATAAATTAAAATATGGTTGTCTGTAAAGTCGGTTTACGGACGGTAGTTTGACGTGACAACGTCAAACATTACATGCAGCACGAACCGAACTGAGCCGATCGCTCGAGCCAATTATGGCTCCTATTATGCACCTTATTTATGTAGTTACTAGCTGTTGCCATTTCGTTAACAAAAAAAACCTTTCTTATGTATCCCATCCTACTTCTAGTACCTCCGAGAACATGTGTTTAAAGTTTTCACGTGAAAGCGTAACAAATATCCCTAGTTTCACATTAATTATAATATCAGTAAGGATTTAGATTTTATTACTAAGGAAGTGCGTCCCTGTCCTAAAACACTTCCTTTCTTCGAAACCGCCATTTTCATCTCACTCCATGATATTCACATTAAATTCCTGAACATGGTTTCACTTTACGCGGATTCCATTAAAAATCCAATCTCTGAACACCATATTCATCATACCGAACATAATCACTTCTAATTCGGCTCATGATTCAGCTTTATTCTCCGTTACTCCGTCCTACTTTTCCCCCAAAGGTACAGCTGAAATTAAATTATAACTTTTTACTTACATATCTGATGTTGTTACTTTTATATTGTAATCTTGGAAGTCTGAGATACAAATACCAGCTATAAAATTGTACTAGTATATATAGAAACGTATTATTATTATATTTATTTTAAATTAGCAGGAATTTGGACGATAATTAGAAAACACTAATTCACTAGTTTGCTACGTTTCGACTTTATTATTAAGCCTTCATCAGGCATCTAAAAAAATACACCACCATCGATAATACATAATAAAATTATATTATACTGAAAGCTATTTTTTATGCAATCCACTACAATGAAAACTTCTTTTTTACATTTTTTTTTTTTTAATTGTTTTCATTGTAGTGGTTAAAACGTGAATTTCCATCAAGGACCGACGGTACATTCAATTATACACTTAAATTATTACAATTAACAATTAAATAAATTTTATGTTACCTTAGGGCATAGTGCTAGAAATTATTTTTGTAAATAAATATGTATGTCCTTAAGACATCGAGGTAAATTTACTTTAATTAACAACAATAATTTAATGCAATAATTATATTATCTTACTTTACGTTATTATATACAACATCTTTGAATACTGAGACAATCGGTTAGTGTTCGTTTAAGAGCCCCTTCGCCTTTTTAGCTCATTTTGAACAATTTTGATTATCTTTTGTACGCAAGGTGAGAAAGATTTGAACATTCTATTTCATTATTTTGTGAGTAGAGTTCTTATTCTTGTCGACTAGATAATTTTTAAAAAGAAATAATGAATATATTAATGGCAATCACCCATATTCAAAACCCCTTTTCCGCAAAAGTAACGAGCGAGTGATGTTTGTGGTTCCTGAACAAAGAACTACGAAATATTCTGAAAATTCAAAAAATATATATAATATCATTATATAGTCTACTCGTAACTAAAATGAAAAAAATATTGATTTTGATATGAAATATAACATAAAAAAAATTTTGAAATAACCTTATATGGCGAAAATGTCAGGACAAATAATATTTTTTTGCAATACCTTAGAAACACTTTAAAATTAAAAAAAAAAATACTCATTAATCTCTAAAATCTCTAAATCTGGGTTACCCTTTACTATAATCTGAATTTTAATTTATAAAAAAACAATAACTTCATTTCGTAAATTAAAGGCAAAGTGACCTATATATTGCCTATATTTGCCTGTTGGGATAGTGTTTGCGCGCTCGATAATATCGTAGTTTTATTTTACTGCTATAGATTTTCGTACCTGGGTACTACAAACAATCACATATTACTCTGAAAACAATGTAGTTTTAAAGTCCAAGATTTAACCATTATGTTAAACGAATATCAAACATTTAAAACTCCATTTAAGTTTAATTTTTAAATTCAAGCATACTGCTTACATAATTTCTACACAATTATTACATCATAACTTAGGTGTAAGGTGAAGCCAACCTTATTACGTGGGGAACAGGTCCAAATAAGATTGAATGCAAAGGGATATAAATTCAGGTCGTATTATGATATTTCCATTCATGCAATTGTTGGATTGTAGTTTAAAATTATTATACGGTTTTAATATTGTTAGCTCAGCTAACACCAAATGTAGAAAAATTTGAAGTTCATAAACAATAGTACCTGGTTGACCTGGTAGTACTGGTCTTTTTTTTGTCACAAAAAAAAGTAAAGTAAAGTATCAACCCTTTATGTCCCACTGCTGGGCACGGGTCTCCTCCTCGAAATCAGGCGAGGAGGGTATTGGGCCAATAGTTCACCGATGCGCTGGCCCAGTGCGGGTTGGTGAACTTCACATACCTTCAAAGACTTTCAATCTCATCTGGCTTGCAGGTTTCCTCACGATGTTTTCCTTCACCGGTTCACAAATTTCGTTTTTATTTTGTGGTTTTGTTTTGAATACCCTTAGTGATTTCGATAAAGTTTTTCTTCCAAAAAAATGAACTTGAAAAAATATAGACAAAAAATCAATCGGACTGGAGATACGAACCAGGCTCTTTTCGATTCAAAACTGCCTAATTTCTTAACTTAGCTATCATGACATATTATTTGCGAAATTTACGTCCCTATTCTAATGATATTGTAGCGGTTTATCATTGCCTCAAAGCACGGATATAAAACAAAATTGTAAATAATATCTATCCTAGATAGATTTATCGCAGTGTATATTGCTATGGCTATGGATAATTGCTGATAATAATAATATCTATGGACGCTTTTTTACACCACGTCAATCTGGTCCCGTGCCAAGTACTCGAAGAGACTTGTGTTACGGGTACCAGACAACGGAAATTCATATTATATTTACTTAATACTTTTTATATTAATACTTATATTTAAGATTTTTATTATATAATACACATATTTATTACACATCCATGACCCAGGAACAAACAAACTTTTTTTGTTCCCTGGCGGGATTCGAACCCGCAACCTCCGGCTTGTGCGCCAACGCGCTAACCACAAGCCACAGAGGTCGTCAATGATGACGCTGATGATGATGATGATGGTGATGGTGATAGCTTATATTATGATTAAAGGAAAAGAAGTCAAAACTGCATTGCGCCAGCGCATAAGTAAGCTACGGAAAATCTCTTTTTCTCTCTCTCTCTCTCTCTCTCTCTCTCTCTATTATTTCGAGGAAATCCAAGACCAGCATATAAGGTTCAAAGATGATGATATTGGTGATGAAATGTGTGCTAGTATATTTTACAGTATTCGTGATTATTTATTCATGGTTACATTTTGTACAGTATCTAAGTAAGACGTTTAACGTCACCTCCACACAAGGAGGTAAAAAGGTCCCATAATAACATACAGCCTCGAAGCGACACTAAAAATATTTGAATTTTGTAATAAAGGTTTTTAGAGTTCCATGGCAAGGGTATGAAATTCGAGTATTTATATCAAAATAGCATTTCTCCGAAGTTTCACCCACATTAGAATAACTTATAGCATGTGTCTTGATTTGATATGTAATGTATGTTATTATAATTTTTATCAAAATCCATTCAGTAGTTTTTGCGTGAAAGAGTAACAAACATCCATATTTACAAACTTTGAAAATGGAAAGGATAATAATAATATGTAATACAATATTATATTAATTTAATCAACACTACAATATAGTAAAACGATCAAATGAAAAGCAAGAAATTTGGCCCTTAATAGGTCCCATTCCGAGGCACGGGTCTCCTCTCTGTAATTAGGCGAGGAGAGTTCTGGGCTATAGTTAACCGATGCGCTGGCCCAATGCGGGTTAGTGAACTTCACATACTTTCAAAGACTTTTAATCTCAAGAGGCATGCAGGTTTCCTCACGATGTTTTCCTTCACCGGTGAGCGAACGCTGGTCTCGTGTCTGGGATGCACTTAAAAATTTAGAAAAAACCATTTTAAGGCACTCACGGGGTGGTCTGGATCGAACCCGGAACCTATCGCATAAGAGGTCGAGTCCAACCACCACTGTACCATCGTCGTTCAAAGTAACAATCCTTTTATAAAATTAATTCCCGTATCGAGTTTTCCTGGGCTACTTTCCAACTAACAAGCATATTTATTTCAACAAAAGGGGTTTCCCTGGGAACTCTAACTTCAGCGTAACCGACATGCTTGTTTTAATAAATTTTACGCGCACCCGGTATACGTAAATTACATATTTTATGGGGACAGTAAAAATGTTGTCAGCATAAAAATAGCGTAATTAGAAGACCCCATAATAAAACGTGATTCGCTAAGGCCTGTCTTTTCTGTCACGCAATGCCGAAATATATTTTTGACAATTGTTGATACAATGCTATCGAAAATGACATCACGCAGACAAAACTGACCAATCAGGAGGGCGTTGGCATTCAAAATGTGTGCTGTGTCATACATAAGTGGATGGTCCATCTTACCTTGTTTGAACTAGAGATCTTTACAGTGTATTGACATGTAAATCTAACTAATAAGCCATCAAAAGCATTTGTGACCCTAAATGAGTACCATATTAGTTATTTTAACCACCTGTGCCAGCAGTGTTGCTGTAGCAATATAGCTACTATGTCAATGCTTTGAATGCGTTTGACAGACAGACACAAAGTCAGTCAAACAACAAGGACGTGCTCCTAAAACGATTCTGTTTTCTCATTTTGACGAACGCAAAAATAAACATAATCATAGATATAAGCAAATACCCGAACATAGATATACATTCAAAGATTAATCAACCATAAAACCAGAGTAACAGTTAGCTTTATCTATTATTCTACGAACAGCAAACATTTGTTTCAGGCTTCACGATATATTTTCCCCAAGACACATCCTTTTCTATGAAAAAATAACTCTCAATTCTAATCATATTAGGATGTGGGTGAGTAAGCACTTATAGAATATTATGTAAACATACGTAATATAAATTCGTATTCGTATCCTAATAATATATAAAAATTTCAGTCATTCTGTTTGTCTGCGACAAACTTTAAATAAGAATTTATTGAAATTCTCAAAATATAATGAAATTTTTTATGATGTTGCAGATTGATTTAAGAGAGACAGAGAAGAATTGAGAAACACTGGCGATTAGCTGTTTTTAAATTGTTCTTATTTAGTCATTTCTTTTATTAAGTTAATTTAATTATTTTCATTATTATTATCAGCTTTTATCAATCCGCTGTTAGACAAAACCTATTAAAAAATGCCTAGACGCCCTTCACAAAAAATGGACTTATTTATTATAAAATATCGGTTGTCTGTAATGTTGGTTTACTGACGATAGTTGAACGTGAATGGGTTGATTGTGCCTCTTTGTCGCTCGTTCCGCGCTCTCGTTTGCACTTCAAGCCATAAATGGAACGCCTTAGAGCGAGGTAAGGCCGCATGCGTCGTGTTTTTTTGTGCGTGCAGCCGATCGAATCGAATTATAAGACGTCGTCGCGTCAAAAATAGAATATTTAGTAAGAATAGCAAAATTATATTAATTCTTTCTAATACTTACTACTGTGGCTCAGCGACCCAAAGTGGGTCTTGGCCATTAGAATATCATGTGCTATTTGACAGGAGTCATAAATATGGCGGAGGCTCTAAAACCATCATCAAAATATGATTACACACATAATAAATTATCTGATACCACAAACATAACTCAATGTGATCATAAAAGTCGAGCTGGCGAATATGCCGCCGTGTTTTTCATTCTACCCAGGGGCACCTTTTTTGGCTTGCTAAATTTTGACGCACGAATAAAAAAAACTCCCGAGGGACAGGATCCTGATACAGGTGTACTTTTACTTTTCTCATCACGTCTCATGCTGTAATGTAATTTAACTCGTGATGTCTCATAACTTTATTGGTACCCTTTGATTAGGTTTAGGACATCTCACAATACTTTTATTGTATAGATATCTGATATTTCTTTTATTGTTTATTCCTGATGTAGATGTTTAGGGCCTGTTTCACCACTTCCTGATAAGTGCCGAATAGGCTATTCACAACATATTTGACGGATAGAGTATGGAGTATCTTTCAAATATGTTGCGGATAGCCTATCCGGCACTCATCAGGAAGTGGTGAAACAGGCCCTTAAACTTAAATTAGATTGTAGGAATCCTACTTCACTACATATTATAAAACAAAGTCGCTTTTTCTGTCCCTATATCCCTTTGTACGCTTAAATCTTTAAAACTACGCAACGGATTTTGATGCGGTTTTTTTTTAATGGATAGGACAATTCAAGAGGAAGGTTTATGTACATAATTTATTAAGTTTTTATATACATTGGCTAAGATATAACAATAATTGTTGGAGGTGTCGGAAAGAAATTGGCCGTCTGGGAGTTTCCAACGAAAACGCTGCCTAAACCCTTTGAGATATTTCAAAGTGATGTATGGTGAAATTGTGTGTCTTAAATAGGTCTACAAAAAAGTCCGCGACGGCATATATCTATCTCTTAGGGATATCATACTATATCCATTTAATACTTCAAATAAATGGGCAATTGTAACGCGATAATTTGAAAGTTATTTACACAAATACGGTATGAATCCTTATCATTTTAAATTAGTTAATTAGCTGGAGCACTTAATGAAGATTATTTTTACCCTTTACATCATGCAAATTAAATGAATACTTTAGAAGATATGGCAATATCAAAATAATACGCAAGAAAATAAACCGTCTTGCCGTGATTTGAGAGGGCAGTGTAATATGTAATAGTATCCTAAATAGTAAATATGCATGCAGAAAGTCTGCGAAGGAATATAATATGTCTTTATATTCAAGATACCATATTATATCCATTTTAATACAAAAACTTAGTCATTATTGAAATGGAAAATGATCGTCATCAAACATGATAAATCCGTAAACCTAAGTTCACGCGGGCGAAGCTGCGGGTAACAGCTAGTATATTATAAACGCGAAAGTTTGTGAGGATGCTTGTTACTCTTTCACGAAAAACTACTAAATGGATTTTGATGAAACTTTACAATAATATAGCTTATACATCAGAATAACATATAGGCTATATTTTAACTCCCACGGGAACGGGAATTACGCGGGTAAAACCGCGGAGCGCTCCTCGTGTGTTCATATAATAAAAGTACTTAAAATTGTTCAATTATCTTTATAACGTGGATCTGTTCACACAATGGCGTTTTTAAAACGCAACGCTTGTTTATGGAGCACTATTGGATTTTTGACGTTGAGTGTTCGACGTTAAATAGAATTGAGCACGCCAACGCAACTCGAGCCTACGTCGGGAATTACCGTGGCGCTTTTTAATCGCTCGTGTGAAGGGGGCTTACGTTTATCATGAAAAATAATAAGAGATTTTCTTAGTTATTAAATGTAGTACATAATAATAGCATTAATAATATTTTAGCAAATTTTAAACGATTACTATAATTGAAAATGTTAAAGGTTGATAATAAGATTGATTGACTGTGTGTGTTGTATTGAGTGGCGTTGAATTTATGTGTGTGTGTGTGTGTTTTTATGCTAGTTGGATACGGTAACTGGCAGACGTGTCTAATGACAAGTAAATAGCGTCACCCATGTTTTACAGTTTGTGTTTCCAGTTTACCTGAAACTTGGCCATCCAACATGTTTTGCCTATCTTAAGACGTAAGACGTTTGGTATCTGTGCTAGTTATTACACTTCTATTCTCCCGTTCTCTCCGTAACACAGCTAAGCTGCTCCTTGGATAAAACCAGCAATCTGGTGGTATCCATATAGACGCGAGCACACCACAATGCAAAAAACGAACCAAACTTTAGTATAAAGTTAAATTCTAGTTTACTGTGAACCTAGTGCTAGTCCTGTTCAGTAGTATTCTAAAGTATACATAAAAGTAAAGTCTAGGTAAAGATTAAACGCTAATTAGTGTTTGTTTTGTAGTTGAGGGTAGCCGTGGGAAATTGGCTATCTCACAAACACGTTGCTAATCTAGAATTTTCCAGAAATTTCTGCTTCCACGCCATTTTGCATATCTCTGTGGATTTAGAGTATATTCATTACAGTCTTTACAACCTTCGTCCCTCTTAATAAAAATTATATCTATCTAAATATCACTCTCAAGTAATGTATCAACTACTAAAATGTCTTACTGTTGGGCACGGGGTCCCCTCGAAATCAGGCGAGAATCGCGATGTTTTCCTTGCAAGCGACGGTCTCATGTTCAGAGTGCACTTAGAAATTCAGGAAAAAATCAAGACTCGACAAGGGGTCAGTATTGAACCCATACCACTCACTCAAACGGCCGAGAACATACCTACTGGACCATTGTTACATGAGCTCTATAATTAATAAGATAGTTTTTATATAATTCTTTTGAATTTGTTATCTTTTCAAAAACGTATTTCGGTCTTTGCCCGCGATGATAACTGAACAGATTTAAACGAAATTTTCACACTGTTATATGATAAGAGATGGTGCCATGCTTCGCAGCCGCATTGCTTGATTCGACTGGGGTACCTCTTGCTCACTTTGTACCGGCGTGAAGTGACACTATACTGTCGCATTTCATGCAGTTTTTAAGCTTCTGGGGGGGAGAAAGAGAGCAACTTATCTGCATTACCTTTAGCTGATATCCATCTCGATTGCCTCCTTATGGCTAAGAAACGCACTGCGCAGTTTCATCCAACTTCAGAGAGATAAACTTTGATGAGTAATAATGATGTTTCATTACCCGGGATTGTATTATTTTCTTAATACAGATAGAATACTGAAACTAATGTAAAGAAAGAAGAAAAAAATTAAAACATCTCTGACCTTTCATAACAAAGATTTAGATTAGAGAATATAAGAGATAAATATAAATCCTTCTTAATTAAAAACGTGTTTTTTTGGCGTCGTGTATACTAAAACGGACCACGAAAAACAATTTACAATAAAGCTGCCGATTAATAATATAATATTCCAGCTTTATAATAATCTTTTTTTGTTGCAAATAGCTATTGTGTCTTCCGCATATAGGAAAGACATCTTGAGACCCAGTAAGCAGTATCTTCATATCAGTTTATTGGACGCTTTTACACCACGTCAATCTGGTCCCGTGGTAAGTTCGCGAAGAGACTTGTGTTACGGGTACCAGACAACGGAAATACATAATATAATATATATTATATTAATTAATACTTTTATATTAATACTTATATTTAAGATTTTTATTATATAATACACATATTTAATACATATCCATGACCAGGGAACTCAGAAACTTTTTTGATCCCTGGCGGGATTCGAACCCGCTACCTCCGGCTTGAGCGCCAACGCGCTAACCATTGAGCCACAGAGGTCGTCATTATTGAGTATCTATCAGAATTTCGTCAAAATTATAGTTTTTTTTTGTTTCGAATGGTACCTACTATGTTGTCAGTTGTGGCCTTTTATGTGCGTTTGAGCAGATGATTTGCCTAAAAATTAAATTGTGGGTGAAATTGCTCACTCATCATTTAAAAGTCGGGTTTTCAATACAAATAAATTTTCTTCTGTTAAATTTAATTCTTTTAACTGAAAACACGTTTAACGGAAAACACGTTTCAGAAAAAGTTGGCGTAAGCGGACTTTTTTCTTAAAAATAAATTAACTTGAAGATACGTAACAAAGGCATTTGTTCCCAACCCCACCCGTTGACAAATATTGCATATTCATGATGCAATTTATTTCCCCTTTATACAGGAAGTATAACAATAATGAATTTTAAAGATGGAGAATTGGTTTCGTAATTAAAATTCGCTTCATAATAGGTCACGTCTTGATATTATATTTGAACCTCATTTCTTAGGAAGATGTGTCTTGGGAATACGGCGTTCCTCCTAGGCATTTCAGATTAATATTATATAAAATATTGTATAGAATATTGAAAAGATGAGTTCCACTAAGTTCGTTTCAACTGAGACATCATCATCATCATCAGCCTTTGGTAACGCCTCTTAATCTCCATGATGACATGGACATTAAGAGGGAGAGGAGGGCGTTAGCCGTGCGTGGTAATTATGCTGGCCCGGAGGTTCGCACACTGCTCAAGAAATGTTAAAGTGACGTTGTTTAAGGCGTACTGCCAGTCCTTTTACGCGTGCAGCCTTTGGGTCAACTATACCCAAAGGGCGATAAACGCCCTCCGTGTCCAATACAATAACATTTTCATAATGCCTGCCTGCCGAGATACTGCAGTGCGTCTGGCATGTTTGCAGAAGCTCGCACCGATAGTTTTGGTGCGATTCTGCGGAAAAGAACTGCTTCCATAATGCGTTAAGCCTTATAGGCCCATCGGCCATCCTGAGTGTTTACTGCTCACTGCCACTTCAACTAGCTTACTCTTCTTATTCAACTGAGACAGCTTCTTTTCTATTACAGTCTCCATATCAAATTTTTATCTGCCGCCTCTTCATTCAGGTTTTGATATATTATGGTGAATTTTTTATTTGTCTATTATGCCTTTTCAATTAAATTAAAATATATAAAAATATTATTCCCTAACCCTGATTGTAGTAAAATATCCGAAAATTCTGGATTGTAATATTTTAATGAAATCAAGATGTACCAGATGGATTTCTGCCGCCATTTTGTATAGTCATAATTCCATTGTTAGCCTGCGGATTTTTAGTTTGTAATCCTGTTTAGGTGCAGTTAGATGAAGTAGAAAAATGGGATGACGTCAGTACTTTGAGATGCTAGGAGTGTGATTTTTTAAACTGGTATATTAGCTTTAGAAAGCTAGAAAAAGTGCATAGAACTGAATGAAGAATACGTCAAAAAATAAATATTTTTGTATATATTTTATTTTGTCTTCTTGACTAGGCCGCGAACTCTTCAATCTACCTTTATATTAAAGTTGTTTTATTATAATGATTTAATTCCTCTTAGGAATTTCAAATTATATCTTAAACATAACAAAAAGTAGAGGAAAAACTGCTCAAATGTTATATTAATTAACAATTAAGACAAAGCTTACGGACGAGTCACCGTGGATGAATAGCAATTGTGCTCGCCCCTGGACCACTAATGACGCCTCAACAATACCTAAATATATGTCATACCTTAATTACACGGGGCCGTAAGCCCCCGTTAGCGCTTAAAAACCGTCGCGGTAAAACCGAACGCGGCTGGAGTTGCGAGTATGCCATGCTAAATTCGATTTAACGTCAAACACTCAAGGTTGAAAATCCAACAGTGCTCGATAAAAAAGCGTTGCGTTTTGTTGTGATATTAATATAGTAAAGTAAGAAAATACGTGTTTATATTAGCATGTTTATATTTGAAGTACAATGTAACCTAGTAACATAGAAGGAATTAAAGAATTTTGAATACTAAAGAATAATAATATGATTTATAAAAGCCAGTATTATTATTATAACACACCCCCTTAATCAAAATTCTCAAAAATAAATTACTAATAAGTGTAATTATAAAAATTTAAATCAAAATATACCAATACAAAAAATAAGAAAATGTATACTAAGTTTTTAAGTAAACGTGTAAAAATATATTTACACTAAACCTAAGCCTAGTACACATCTACCATGTGCCACACGCTGCAATGGTTTCGTTAGTATGTCAGCGAGCATATCACATGATTTGGTATATTTTAACCTAACCGAATTATCACCAATCTTTTCTCTAATAAAGTGATATCTGGTATCTATATGCTTCGTCCTATGGTGGTGTATAGGATTTAAGGCCAAACTCAGTGCACTCTGACTATCGGTACATATAGTTACAGTATCAGATAATAACTTTTTCCTTACCATAGGGTCTGAAATTAATTCAGTGATAAATCTCTTTAAATAAATCGCTTCTTTGGTAGCTTCTGTTATTGCCATATACTCTGCTTCTGCTGAGGATAAGGCTACGGTTTTCTGCTTCCGCGAAGCCCATGATACCGCACCGCCTGCTAATTTGAAACAGTAACCCGTATAAGAACGGCGATCTATATTACAGTTAGCCCAATCGGCATCGGAAAATCCTACAAGGGGCATACTAGATTTTTTATAACTAATCGAGTAATCTAAAGTGCCTTTTAAATATTGTAAGACTCTCTTCGCAGCTAACCAGTGACTTGTTGTACCGAGTATTAAACTGACTCAGGTAACTAGTCACGTATGCGATGTCTGGACGAGTATTAACACTCAGAAACATGAGACAACCAATTAATTCTTGATAGGGATACATTTCCTGATTATGATCACCATCACTGCTGGTACTAACCTCCAGTTTTCCCGATAGTGGAGTTGTACAAGTTTTACAATTCTCCATTCCAAACTTTTGCAAGATATTTTTTATATAATTTTTCTGATGAATTTTTATTTCATCATTTTCCTTGACAATATTCAAGCCAAGATAAAAACTTAGTTTTCCTAAATCTTTTGATGAAAAATATTTTTGTAAGTCATTTTTGACGATGTCAAACGTTTTGTCATTACTATAAAACACAATTATGTCATCGACAAAGACTGCAAATAAAACCAACTCATTTCCAAAAAGTTTGGTATAAACACACGAATCAGATGAAGTCTTTACAAAACCAAAAGATGATAAAGTTTCATCTAATTTGATATTCCAGGCACGTGGAGCTTGTTTAAGTCCATACAAGGATTTTTGTAAGAGACATACTTTGTTCTCTTGACCTTTTACTTTAAAACCTTGAGGTTGCTCCATGTAGACCTTCTCAAGCAAATCTCCATTTAAAAATGCCGTGTCTACGTCAATGTGACGCATTTTCAATGTATTTGTTTTTCTTTGTATTTACCAACATTTCCTTGTGAATGTTTCTTCAATTTATAAACCCATTTACATGGTATAACTTTATTGTTTTCTCTGTCAACCAATTTCCATGTCTTCAACTTCATCAATGAGTTGTATACCTCTGACATAGCCATCTGCCACTTTTCAACATCCTCAGCTTGTAAAGCCTCGTTATAAGTTCTCGGCTCATTTAACAATTCATTAGAAACTTGGTATGAGAAGTAATCAGGAGGTTTCCGGTCTCTTGATGGATATCTATGTTGTCCATCAGTTTGACTATTAGAAACTACTGCTTCTTCAATTGCTTTCTCAAATTGTTCAGTTTCAGCAGTCTGATCTTCAGTAACAATCGTATGGCTAGGAGTAGGTAACTCATGAACAGGTGGTTCATTAGTGACGACAGGAACATGTTTACAATACTCTTGAACTGTACTGATTTCTTCCTGTATAGGGAGACTATTAGACAGTACTAAAGATTCAGTAGAAGTATTGTTGACATTTCTATTATTCAAAGTAGAAAAACAATCTTCATAAAAAGTAACATCTCTAGACTTTTGTAAAGTTCTAGGGCAAGATGTATTTCTAAAAAGGTAACTATTGGGATCATCTGTATAGCCTACAAATATAGCTTCTTCAGCTTTAAGATCCAATTTCTTACGATGACAAGAAGGTATATGGATAAAAGCTCTACATCCAAAAACTCTGAGATTACTTAGGTCTGGTTTGTAACCATTCCACAACTCATAGGGAGTTTTATTATTGTCTAAGGCACGGTGCGGGCATCTATTCTTAAGGTACACAGCGGTTTTAGTAGCATCTTCCCAAAAAGCTTTGGGTAGATTGCTTTCAGCCAAAAGAGAGCGTGCTTTTTCTATAATAGAGCGATTAGTGCGCTCGGCAACACCATTTTGCTGAGGGCTATATGGTACCGTAGTTTGATGTTTAATACCGCAAGAACTAAGGTAACTTGAGAATTCACTATTGACAAACTCCGTCCCATTATCCGTCCTTATTATTTTAATTTTAGCCCCAGTTTGTCTTTCAACCATAGACTGGAAGTGACAAAATTTATCCTTTACCTCTGTCTTAGAAGAAATAAAATATACAAAAATAGTTCTCGAAAAATCATCTATAAACAGTAAAAAATATTTATTTCCCTGAAAAGAGCTAACTGACATTGGTCCACAAAGATCAGAGTGGATCAGTTCTAATATTGAAGTTGCTCTTTTATAAGTAATACTTTTAAACGGTTTTCGTGCTTGTTTCGCTTTAACACAAGCAACACATGGATTTTTATCCACATTCTTATAATCAATAACCTCATAATTATTTTTCAGCAAATTCATACCGATGCGACATAAATGACCTAAACGCTTATGCCATATCTGATACCTTGACATAGATTCAGAGTGCACATCATAGGCTCTAAATAGGGGAGTATTTACCGTACAATCAAGTGTGTACAATCCACCACAGGGCGAGCCATGTAGAACCGCATCACCTGTAAAGGAGAAGGTTTTTGAATTAAAGAAATTACAACCGGACTTATCAAACATTACAGTAAACCCTTTTTCTACTGCTGTCTTCACAGATATGAGATTTGTTTTTAGGTTAGGGACATAAATCACATCACTAAGTGAGTCGACGATGTTTTTGGTATTTATAGATATTTTACCAATACCTTTAGCGTCAATCTTAGTCCCGTTCGCAACTGTTACCTTGTGATCAATAGGCTTTAAGTCTACAAACCAATCCCGTCTTGAAGTCATATGTTTCGTAGCGCCCGAATCAACATACCATTTGTCCATGCTATAATCATTTGTTGCTCCTAAAGCAGACAAGGAGGTTGAGTCCATATTAGTGGGATTCTTCCTAACCATTTTCTTTTTCTTTAAAGGACAATTTGGTCTCTTGTGACCAGGTTTTCCACAACCATAACAAACAATTACTTTCTTGACCTTTGACTCAATAGAGGAGCTATCAATCTTTATCCTCATAGCTGTCTCCAGTATTGATGAACTTTTCTTTGATACTTCGTTAAGTAATTTCGATTTTACCAATTCGGTGGTAACATTTACGTTACTATTTTCGAGGGCCATAATCAATGGATCATATTTCGACGTTAGACCTCCCAACAGAATAGCAGCAATGGACGCATCATCTATTATTTTGTCTATATCTGCTAAATCTTGGGCAGTGGAAATAACAGAGTTGATATACGACTCAATATTATTGTCGCAGTCTTCAAGTCTCAACCTATATAATTTCCTTTCTAAATGTAAACGCCGACCCATTCCTTTATCCTCATATGCATTTTGCAATGCCTTCCATGCTTCAACTGCCGTCGTAGCACTTCGTACATGCGTAATTGCTGAACCTTCAAGGGTAAGGCAAATTTTTGTTAGTGCCTTCTGATCGTTCTTCGTCTTTACGACATTTGGAACGTCTATCCCTGTTGGGTAGCCAATAATTGCTTCCCACAATTCCTCGTGCATAAGGTAGTTACGCATTTTAAATTTCCAAATACTATACCCGTCTCTATTATGTAGGGTAAACGATGGAATTGATGAACTACGCATACCTCGTTCATTTGTATCTACATTTGAGTTCGGCATCTTCAAACAACTAAACACGCTTCACTTTTATTAAATAAGCAAATACTTTTACTATACTCGTGCTGATAACGAATTGTTGTGATATTAATATAGTAAAGTAAGAAAATACGTGTTTATATTAGCATGTTTATATTTGAAGTACAATGTAACCTAGTAACATAGAAGGAATTAAAGAATTTTGAATACTAAAGAATAATAATATGATTTATAAAAGCCAGTATTATTATTATAACACGTTTTAATAACGTCGTCGTGTAAACACATACATGGGTGTCCATAAGCCACATTAAAACGGGGCTGTATCTAAAGAAATAAAACAAAATCACCATTGCTATTCTGTTGAATACACGGTTATTGTAAAGTTTAATTACAATAGTAGTATAAATTCCATTTGATAGTTTACGTGTGAAAGAGTAATATTATAATAATCCTCAAGACCGCTTTCTTCGTTATTGTCGTGGGGCGTGTGCTCTGATATGGTCTACGTACCCTATTTTATTAACAAGTGTGAAAAAGTAACAGACATCTGTACATACAAACTCATTGATTTTTAATTACATTAGTAGATTATTGCGCTTTATATCAAGTCTAATTACTTCTTCTAAGCTCGACGTGATTGACTGTAAATATTTCTACTTTAAAATTCTTTTTTTGCAGAATTACTGAAGTCCAACACAATATGTATAATACCTACATAATTAAAATCACCAAAACTAGAAGTAACGATAAATAATAGGATATTACGTTCTGTGTGTTAAAGAACTGATAGCACATGCAAATCCAAAATGGAGTCCATCTCCAATTAGATATAATTAATATATATATATATATATATATATATATATATATATATATATATTAAATTCAGGCACTTATTAAAGTGAGTAACATGCGATTGGATTGGCAATATCGTTGTTCACTTTTGAGTCAGGTAACAACAAAATCGCTGTTCAACAGTGAGCAGATAATATTAGCCGAAACCCGAACCTTGGGCGCAACGAATTGAGACGAGGGGACTCTTTGTACCCTCTTATAAGAAGAGGGGGCAAAAGAGCGCAGGGCAAGGGGTGAGGACAGGAACCTCTCCTTATTGTACTGTCCTGACGTTGGAAGGAGTTGTTCTGTGGTGCGGGACAACCGCTCTGTGGAGGTGGCGTCGGTCCCCTGAGGAAATGACTAGCCGTCGAGGTGCCCTGTTGCTTCTAGATCTGGGGCACCTCAACAAACTCGGCATTGGTGGCACTCGTCGGGCTTTAGTGGTTATAGCTCCGTCCGCTTACCATCTTCCGGGTGCAGCGAGTCCCACATACCCGCGGGAGACCCACCCCCCCGCGGGATGCCTCAGCGCATTTCCCGGCATAAAAGAAAGAAAAAGGTAAGAACAAAGTCGATGTACAACATACAACAGTGAGCATATATTAGCCTATCGAGATATCTTATATATTTAAATCAGCAATTCTTGTATATATATATAGAATCGGGATCTCGGAAACAGCTCCAACGATTTTCATGAAATTTTGTATACACGTGTTAAAAGCGGCGATAAATAGAAAATTTTTAGAAAAATTATTTTTATCCGTGTTTTAAGGCATTGATAAAATATGATTAGAATACGAACGTAAATTTCGCTGTCAAATAATATGTCAAGGTAGCTTAGTGGTGTGTGGTGTGTCAAGATGCAGACATGTAGATCAGGGTTGTTAAAGAAAACGTCTTCTCGATTTGAGGTCCCATTTATTAATAATTCCATAAAGTACATAATATTTCATATTCACAATGTATTGAAACAGTTGCGCAATTATATGTCAAAATGCTTACTTAGCAAGGTGTAAAGGTAATTACACATAAAATAATCTAAAGACAGTTACTCACTACACTACACCATCCCCCTTAGTGAAAAGAAAAAAAAAAAACAAACCTAGATTATTATTATATATATATATATATATATATATATATATATATATATATAAACTTATGCTAACTGCGGTATCTTATATAACTTAGTTCTATCCTTATGTACTATAACATGCTTACCATCTAAATTTATTTTAACATTAGGTTCTTATTGTGTTCTGTCAAATTTCTGCCAAATATGATCAGATCGTCGAGATAAACGATACATTTCTCATAATTGAGACCTGACATGGCAACAGACATTAGCCTACTAAAAGCAGATGGACTAATTTTCAGCCCCATGGGCAATCTACACATTTGATATTGGCCTTTGTCGGTGGTGAATGCAGCATACTTTCTACTCTCCTTTGATAAATTAATACTAATTATATTATAATATAAAATCATTGCGGAACCCTAATCACGCGTTTCCTTAGAATTGAAAGTCATATTTCGCTGACGCGGCGTTACAACTCTTCGGCGAGGTCATGTGCACATATTACGAACACTTTTAATTATTGAGTTATAACTATTCATCATCATTATCATCATCATATTCCTCATTATAACTTTATTTATTCTCCATAAATTCCTACTTTCTCATCATACATTTTCATTGGGTTTCACATAATATAATAACCCTTACTTTATATCTTTACTTTTTATTCCTTTAGTTTAATTTTCGACCTATACGGGCTACATATAACTTCATTTATTCATCTTATTTTCTAACTCTTTGCATACTCAAATACATTTTATTTATTTATTCTTCGTATATTCCATTATTCTTAAACATTCTTATAACATCTTTTAACATACTATACTCTCTTTCTACATAACTTGTGGTCATCATTTAAGTCTCTTTAGGTTGGAGTCTAATATCTCACGGAGGAAAGCTCGTTCACACCATGATCGAATGGAAGGATTCAACACACAATTTTTAGACAATTTAAATGTCTCCTACTCCACTATATCAACATTTCTATCAATGTCTCCCCTTTTATTTCTTTATATACCTTACTCCATAGTCTCAAAATAATACCATAACTCTCACGAAAACGTCTCGCGTTTAACATGATCAAGTATTTGGACTATAATATGTCATAAAAACAACTTCTAAAATCTCGTCTCTATTAGTTCCATACAATAATTCTTTGATATTTTAAGCATTTCCAATCGACGGGCGCTTGATCAGTCCGTTCATCGAAGGAAGTGTTATTTAACAAAGCACTTTATATTATATATTTTTGTCAATTTATTATTTCCTACTTTCTTTATTTATCGAAATAATGCGTTTGCAGCTACATTATTCGTAAATTTAACCAACTCCTTTTTAATCATAACTACTTTCCATATTCACGTCTGTCCGGTTAAATGCGTAATCAATCTACACAATTTTATGACTCAAGAAAATCTATGAATGTCATAAATATAAGTTGAATCTTAATTTATGTAACTCATAACTAATTTCTTCAAAATTACTCATCGAATTCCATTATTTTTTTAATTTTATTTTATATTAAATTAAAGCATGAGAAAAAAAAAATTACATCTATATTATTTTATATTAATGGCTAGGATGTAGTCAAGTAACACAAGAATGTACTACGTTGCATTAATAAGTGTAGTATTACTAACAAAACATACACGAGGTTTAAAACACCATAATATGAATATTAACTAATAAAATATTGATTTTAATGACATTTTTTTTGTAACTATACTTAAATTTATTTAAGTATAGAATAGAATTATAATAGATCATAATATATATATATTTTAATTTTTACTTTAATCTACTGTAACTATTTTTGTTTCTATAAAAATATTTATTAATTTCTAATACACATTTTAATAATATAGGCTAAATATAATGATAAAAAAAAATATACCTAGTGCTCGATAAGTTAAGAAATAATGGATGGGCCAACTTTTCTCTTAAATCTCCCGGCACCTTTCCTCTGGATACCTTTGACACCATCATCTCCCGGCGCCTTTCCTCTGGATCCCTTGGACATCGGCATCTCCCGGCACCTTTCCTCTTGATCCTTCGGACAGCAATTATATTTCTTCTAAATATATATATATATTTTTATTCCTTATATTGCAGACATGCCTTTATAATTTTATTTTTCTTCTTATACTTTAACATTCATTTTTTGATTCTTCTTTCTTGAATTTTAGTAAAATATTTTTTTTTTTCTGTATTTATTCTTATTATTTATTCTTCTTGGATTTAATTTAAAATTCTTCATTTTTCGTCAATGCCATTATTATTTTATCTTCTTTTTTCTATAATATCTTCATTATTTAATTTTATATATATTATTTATTTTTTATTCATAAATATTAAATAATCTTGAAAGGTACAGCGCTGCCACGAGGCAGCACTGGCAGGGTCGCCATGTGGTGTGTCAAGATGCAGACATGTAGATCAGGGTTGTTAAAGAAAACGTCTTCTCGATTTGAGGTCCCATTTATTAATAATTCCATAAAGTACATAATATTTCATATTCACAATGTATTGAAACAGTTGCGCAATTATATGTCAAAATGCTTACTTAGCAAGGTGTAAAGGTAATTACACATACAATAATCTAAAGACAGTTACTCACTACACTACAGGTGAAATTAGGCAGTTAAATCCGAACGAGCCTGATTCGCATCTCCAGTCCGATTTTCTTTTCCTTTTTTTAAGATAATTTTTTGTGAAGAAAATTTTTATAGTATTTTATCACTAAAGGTACCCAGCTAATGCTCGGTTAATCAGGTACTTTTTTATAATAATAACATAGAATTGAACAAAAGTGTTATTTCAACACTCCGCGTCTTCGAAAGTCACCTGAGATTCCGTAAACACTGACCCACATTTATCTTAATTTGAACCAAAACTGTAATGGATTGTTGGCACGTAATAAAAGGTTGTGTTCATTAATAAATAATACGACCCATTAGGGCCCAACTCATTTTACAACATTGTACCTTATTCTTACAGACTTAGAGTAAAAGCTTGATTACCGGAAGCCAAAAATGGTGTACGAATAGTCAAAGAAGCAATATGCGAAAGTTTATTTAGGTGATAGTAAAATCAAATGAAAATCTAATGGAAATTTAATTTATCCGTGGATTCGGAAACTGTCGGAAAAGTAATTAAATAAGGAATCACTTAAACCAGGTTTAGGCTTTTAATGTTTTGTCAAACAAGTCAAAATAGCACCAGTGCTAATAGTTTTCTCTTCTATTCTTATATCATCAGAGTGTCTTATTGTTAAAAAATCGGTTGTCTGTAAAGTCAGCTTCCTGACGATAGTTGAACGTGACAACGTCATAAGAAAATACTGCTGGGCCGATTGTGACTCTTTGTCGCTCGTTCCGCGCTCTCGTTTGCACTTCAAGCCTTAAATGGAACGCCTCAGAGCGAGGTAACGCCGCATGAGTCATGTTTTTTCGTGCGTGCAGCAGGCTCCATCGAATTATAAGACGTTGTCACGTCAAAAATCTTCGCAGCCAAACTTAAAGTTATAAGAAAATTGTTACTTATTTTCATTATTGATTTTATATCACGCACGCGTCTCACCTTCTACCTGTATTTTACTTAAGACGTTCCCCTTTCCTCATAAAACAAACACAATTCTTACATTTCACTATTTCTATGTTACAATACTGCCTCACGAAACAATCTACTCCCGCTGATATAAACCTTAACACAAATGTCAGAATTATTACATCGAGTGACATAAATTCCCTTGTAAATATATGCGGTGTTTGTGATGAACGACAGCGATTTACGATTTGCCCGCTATTTGTCTCCTTGTAACAGTATGGTTACACAACTAGCTAGGAAGCGAACGTGATAATGGAATTCGTGTAGGAAACACAATAAATGGATTACTGACAAACAAAAAAATCGTTGGTTGTAAGTTTAGTTACTTTATCAATATGTGCTATAAATAAAATAAGTTTATTTCAGACCCATAAAATAGTCCATAAAGGTATTAGTAAGTACGTGCTAGTAACAAAATAAACTTATTCTATGTTAGTATTCTTAGGGCCTGTTTCACAATCTCCAGTTAAGTTCCCAACAGGCTATCGGCAACATATTTGACAGATACTCCATACTGTATCTGTCAAATATGTTGCCAATAGCCTATTGGGAACTTAACTGGAGATTATGAAACAGGCCCTTAGTATAACACTTAGTAATAACATTTTCATAGTAATAAAATAATTCGGATATACATTCAGTTCTTATGCAGTAGTAGCTCCATTACTTAGTAGAGAACTGCTGAGTGAAATAATAAAAAAAATCCGTAAAATAACGATTATTCTGGCGTTAATATTCGCATATTTAATTAATCATTCAGTAATACAATTGTGGCTTATATATTTTGTACCATAAACAGTTATCATAAGATATATATACGGCGACCTCTGTGGCTCAGTGGTTAGCGCGTTGGCGCTCAAGCCGGAGGTTGCGGGTTCGAATCCCGCCAGGGAACAAAAAAGTTTCTGTATTCCTGGGTCATGGATGTGTATTAAATATGTATATTATATAATAAAAATCTTAAATTTAAGTATTAATATAAAAAGTATTAAATATATGTATTTCCGTTGTCTGGTACCCGTAATACAAGTCTCTTCGAGTACTAACCACGGGACCAGATTGACGTGGTGTAAAAAGCGTCCATAGAAATTATTATTATATTAATACATACATTTTTGGAGTTACGAACAAACTACGGAAACATGTCAACTAACTTTAAATGCCATGTCTATCAGCTTTCGAAGGTTAGGTTAGATATCATCTGCACACCTATTTGTGCCATTAAGTTTAAAGCATAACCCATCGAAAAAACAAGTGTGTGTGCGATTCACACACGATAGAAGTGAAACACATGTTAAATGCTCAAATACAAGCAAGCTTTAAACAGTCTGCAATATACATACACACTGACATTTGCTCTCTCGCTCTTTTGTATATGTGTCTCTTACCTGTCGTTTTTTCCGTTGCATCCGGTTTTTAATCACAACGATTCTAAAGAAGTTTCACGTCAAAAATAATTGTAGAAGTTGAATTGTCTCCCTTAATATTTCCGTTAGTGGGATATCTAAGAACTATATATTTTATTATAATTTATCATAATATTATGTATAATGTTAGTATATATACCAGCTATGGACGAGTTCTCATTATTTTCTTAAGTCTATCAATTGTACCAAACATTACGTCACCCATTTCTTTTTACGGCCAATTTTTACTTTTATATCGCCTCTCTCAACAAAATTAAATTACTCGAGTGAAACGCGTGGTTCTTGTAGTATAGTAAAATATACTTTAGCAACATTATTTCTGTAATAAGCTTAAGAAAACGCTAGACTTTTCTAGGAAATTCTTTATTTACTTTGCTCTAATTATTATTTTTTAATTTAGGTAATTTTATACCTTTCAAAAGTGGAAGTTTAATTTTTAAATACTAAAAAATAAGTAACATATAATTTTCTTCAGTGTCAGTTGACACGACTCTATTGGAACTGGTCCTGTATTTTTTTCTAAATTGTAATGAACAAATGAAAGTGGAAAAATTGAAAAAAAATGTTTACATTATTACTAGCCCTCGGCTTCGCCCGCGTTTACTTAGTATTACGGACGTATCCGTATACTCATTATTATAACAGCTATCTGCCAGTAAAATCCCGTCAAAATTGATCCAGCAACTTCCGAGATCAGCTAGAACAAATAGACAGACAGACAGACTAAAAATGTAAAAAAATGTTATTTTGGTATAGGAACATAATATATTCATATTATGTATGTAGTAAAAAGAGGTTAATTTAATATTACAAACAGACACTTCAATTTTATTTGTGTATAGATTTTAAAATATGAATTTCCATCAATACTGTGTAATCAATCAGTTCAATAACTCGAAAGTAAAAGAACTTCAAAACTGAACCGCTAGTACTTACCTATTTAATTGAGAACCTACTTTTTGAACAGCCACTTACCTCAGTAATGGATGAAAATTTTACAAACTTGAAAAGATTTCAAATAAAAGCCGGAGTGAATTTCTCACAACCGTTACCTCAGTTTAAATTACGATGAGTTTAATTTTTAATTCATATCGCAATCGATGTTTCTATCATTGCAATTTTTCTAAATAAAAATCCTTACTTAATATTGTAAATGTAAAAGCGTGGATGTTTGTTAGGCTTTCACGCAAAAACTACTCGACAAATCTTCATGAAACTTTGCACACATTCTGGAAGGTACTAGAAGAAACATAGGGTTTTTTTTTACTGTGTGTGTTAACGTCGGCGAAACCGCGGATTTTGCGGGCGGGTACCTTTGGATATGTTGTCTTTTACGACATAAGAGCTGTATATATTTTACTGAAAGTTGAAATCGTTTTTAGCCGATTAAATTATACAGCCTATATTCTAATCCAAGGTATAAGCCACACAGGCTAAAAATAATAATAATAAATGACCTGTTGTCTGTAGCTTATCCCGCCTTTACTGTAATTGATTCCCGTATTCGGACTAAGAGTTTTAATAACAAACAAGTGGCTGACCGCAATTTTATATGCGCAGGATTAAATTTTGGAAAAATCACATAATATTATCTTTATAAATAAAATATTGACTGTGTTATTCTGGTATATAAGGTATGTACAGCTTACATACAAAACCATGCAGTAGTGTGAAATACTAAGACATAGGTATACCATACGTACAAACTTTCGCATTTTTATTCCGTATGAGTTTTATAATAAATTTTATTTAATTAGAAGGTGAAGATGATAATATACAAAACTACTCTTAAACAAGAAACGGCAACCGCAACGGAGAAAACATTTTCTCTTAGTGATGCAAGCCTGTATTTCTTAAAACCTAAGAATAAATTTAGGAAAGGATCTGACTACAGATGACCTGACGTTTAGTTTGAGGCGAATTAGTTAATACTATGCCAAAAAGCCTTCATTCCTTGGTTAAAGTTGTTGATGATAATAAATGAAATGAAAGATGTTATGTTAATCTAAGAGTAAATTCAGAATTGACTGAATTTCATTCGATTTTTAAAGCGACAAAATCTCATTTTGCAAATGTTACTGAATTTTTGGAATTTCTACTCGGTCCTTCCTTCAAAACATTATAATTATTTATGTCCTTAAACGATTCGAATAAAATCATACGGAATTCCCCCACAATTCTCACGTATTAAGAATCAACAAAGGGCACACACTTCACGAATGATTCATGTTCCTTCAATAATTACATAGCTATCGTGTAAAGGACGTCTAAAAAATAATTCCAATGATGAATCGTTTCCTGAATCGTCGGGAATCGATAAGCAAAGGTCCCGAAACGAGTGATTGATGGCCAACCATTAGCACTTTTACGATTCGCATTTGTCAAATTGTTGATACGATTCTATATGCAATTTGCTGTTCCATTCCGATTTAATGTGTAATCGATTGTTGGGTTTTGATTATGTGCTTTTTGCTTTTGAATTTTAGAAATTTTGCTTTCATTTTATTATTTCCATCATTTCATTCTATTCCTATTTCATTGTTAGAAGAGTTATGTTTGATGATTCTTTCTTATCTATCCTAATAGTTAAGATATCTTGCTTTTGATTTTTTCTGTGCATGTCTTCAAAAGCCTCACTGTATATGGTGAAATATTTATGATACAAAACACAATTTTGTGATCTATTTAAAATAATACTACCAGTACAATAAAATCGAAGCTAAAATTTTACGTCGAATCACGATTCGTGGAATTCAAATTTCAAAGATAATTAAGCACTGGTTACAAGTCCAAGTGTAAAAGTTTCGGAACGACACTCATTCAATAGAATATAAAATGAAGATACCCCGGGGGCTGTTTCAGATTCGGAGTCAGCTTAGTAGGGATGTTGAGAATTTTATTAAATATGAAAAAATTTTGCTTGCAATATTCCAAAGTATTTGCAATGACGGGTTATTTTTTTTGTTCTAAACTGGTTACAATTTCGTACAAAGTTTATTCTGTATTTCCGTAAAACATGCTAAACAAATGATTTAATTAATGAAAATAATATTAATGCTCTGGATTGGTAAGCGAAAGGTGGGTGAACAATAATTATAAAAAGATTATAAAATTCAGAAGTTACTAGATTAATAATTAATTTTAAAGAAACGTTACTGAAATATGATGTCTGTTTTATGTAATAACATAATACGAGTATAAAACAAAAAGTAACTATCAAAATGGAATCCCAAATTTTGATACTCTATACACAGATCTCAATTCCTTGGAACCGGATTTCGTATTGAAATAATCAGAGCACTCCAATTTGTTTCGAGACCGTTTTCCTTCAGTGTAAAGTTTTACTCTGGAAATTTTTGGATCTAGTGTATACGGATTTTCTAAGCTAACTCCGATAGGCACTGCACCATCCTATTTCCAGATGAAAGAATATGAAAAATCCCCTGAAGTTTTACAATTTTGCCCCTCAATGCCACCTTTGAATCTGGTTTTATTCAAAGTACATGAAAAGCAAATGTAGTTTTGAAGTGAATTGATATTTAAAGATTTATAATGAAAATTCTTTGAATAAAGCTCTTTTTAAGAAAAATAGCTAAGGTGCTTATTTGTAAAGACATTTTATTCATAGGTCTATACACAAGAATTGATGTTCACGAAGTACTCACGCGACTGTATTTATTATTATTATTTTTCATTTTATCTTTTATTATTTATTTGTGCTAATAATGAATTTGGACAAACATGTTTCATATCTTCTGGGCATCCCTTGATGGCAAACTTATTTTCAGTCTCTAGTTTACCTGATAGGTATATTGTAAATTGTATTTCCTATATATCCAACCTTATGATTTGGTAAACGATTAGTTAAAATTTACGGCTCTACGGCTTTAAAGACTTCTAATTTTGATAGATAAATATAAATTTTACCATCTCTTTCATAATTTGTGTGTAATTCTCACCATATTAAGCCTATCCGTTTCATCGCGAACGCAGGCTTATAAAATTGCATTCAAACCTGTTTTAAATTGAATCACAGCTTTCTACAAAGTGATAATTTCACGAGTAATAATATTGAAATTTTTCAAAAATTGATTTTTCATCATCATCATCATCAGCCTCTATCCGTCCACTGCTGAATAGGCTTCCCTCAATGAACGCCAAGACGACCGATCCCTTGCTACTCGCAAAAAAAATGATTATTAATTTCAAATTTAAAAAAACATCGATTCGTCTTCAATTCCTAAATAACGTTTGTAATTAAGTTTTCGAGTTTCCACAATTGAATGTCGAGAGCTCGATCGGTAATTGCTTTTTTAGATTCAAGTGAGCACAAGTGACGCTATCAAATGTATTTTTCAATACGTAAATGGACGGTAATGGATTGGGGCGAATGTTTTTTGGCGTTGAGTGGAACGCCCGTGACGATAGACTAAATTAGTCATGTTAACTTGTTATTGATTTTTTTGTTGAACGAACGAACCCGGGTGAATCTTTCATACGTTGAAGAGCTGCATGGTGAGGTGAGGAGATCTTTCTGAAAACAAATCTATTAAAAGAAAAACGCAGTAAGTGGTCCAAGCATGTCTCTTTCCACCAGTGAATTTTATAATGTTATTCATTAACAAGTTCCTGTAGGGCTATTTTGTAAAAACCATTTCGATATCGAGCTTCACCTGAATGATAGAGCTCACTTTGAACTTCGACTTTGCGAACTTTATTACTATAGTCGTGTTATAAAGAATACAAATTCGTCAAATTCGTCATAATAATATTATCACCGCGGATTCCGCTTTCGAGATTCGAAAACGATCTTACAGAATAGCACCATTATTTAACATTATACATAAATGGAAAAGGTCTTTAAAGTTATACTCTTGAAACTCATAAACGTTTAAATTTGCTCGTATGATATTTCACTGCTATTGTAAAATAAATCAACATCGCTAAAAATAGGCAACATAATCGCAATGGCGACAAAGCTTTTTAATATAAAACAGAAAAAAAACACCACTTAGATACAACATAGCGTCTCTTTTTTTTAAAGATGTATTTTCTGCGAAAATTCAAAATAGTTTCGAGTTTTCTATTATTATTTCTACCATATAAGCTTGAATCAATTAAATATTAATATGATGATTGAAAGTAATTTATTCAGAAGCACACGTAATGTAGACTAATTATTTGATTCTTTTGCCATTTAACAACCGCTTGCTCATGTAGCAAGTCATTGTTAAACAGGATTAATGAAAGAATATTTAACATTATATGAAACTAGCTATCCCGACAGACTTCGTTCTGCCAATATTAAAATTGCAATTACAAAATAGGGGTTGATTGTAGAGGGGTCAAAATGTAGGGTTGTATGTATTTTTGTATGTTGTATCATAAAAAAATTGAAATTAAAAATTTTGTCAAAAAAAATTTAAAAAAAATTTAGGGGTGGACTACCCCTAACATTTAGGGGGATGAAAAATAGATGTTGACCGATTCTCATAGATACCGGATAAGCACAAAAAATTTCATCAAAATCGGTCAAGCCGTTTCGGAGAAGTATGGCAACGAAAACTGTGACACGAGAATTTTATCCTCCTGTTCAAGGTTGAATTGGTAAGTTGATGTGAGTAACTTCAACAATGAGCTTTAATTCTTGTGAAATAATAACTTAAATTGCTTAAATACATATCCGCGATGAAATACTTCTTTTGCCGTTTTTTCAATTATTACCTCTAACTTCATTATTTAAAATTGTATACTAGCATTTCTCTTATTTCACGTTCTTGCATGCATATAATTGCTTTAGAATAAAGTCACGACTCAAAAGGTATGGAACCTCGGTGTTTTAGTATGTTTGCCCATGAAGCATAATATGCATTTTACTTATAGTATAATCATATAATATTAAAAAGCCTCATGTTTCGTCAAAGGAAATGGAAATGTCTAAATTATGCGCACATCTAAGGCTTGTGTGCATTTGCACCTGCCACTTCCTCATTTCCATACTTTAGCATGTAAATTTAACATGCATTCAAACAATTCGCCCCTCATTTGCCTGCGATAATACTTTTGCAAGCCTATCGTGTTGACATCTATGGACACCAAATGGCCACCAAAAATATATATTTTCTTACTTTCTTTACAATTTAGCCCTAATGTCTTTATTAGTTTAAGCCGCTTAAATAATAATACCTAAAAAGTAAACATGTAAAAACAAAATTTGCTCTTTATTTTTTTATAATACATTTCCTTTCTTTTCAATATATCTTATGTTACTTTAAATACCTCTGAGAATATCTGTATAAGGTTTCTAAATGATAATCAATTGAGTAATTTTTGCGTGAGAGCGTAACAAACGTCTCCATTTTCACAATTATAATATTAGTAAGTGTTACATTAGATGGCCACATCTTATCTTTCAGGATTTCTCTTATGCGAGAGGTTCCGGGTTCGATCCCGACCCATCCGTGTGTGTCTTGAAATGGGTTTTTATAAATTTTCTAAGTGCACTCTAAACACAAGACCATTCACCGGTGAAGGTAAACATCGTGAGGAAACCTGCATGCTTGATGAGATTAAAAGTCTTTGCAAGTATGTGCAGTTCATCAACCCGCATTAGGCCAGCGCATCGGTGAACTATGGCCCATTACCCTCCTCGCCTGATTTCGAGGAGGAGACCCGTGCCCAGCAGTGGGACATGGGTCGATGCTTACTTACTTACTTTAAGGATTATTACACAATCACACCACGTTAACCCCCCGTATAGTGAGAACTTTTGTTACGGGTACTACGAACGGAAATCATTTCTCCCTTTTCCTTTTATCACACTATAATAACTTCATTTTACTTATTAATATTTTCCTGTTTGAGTGTTAAGTAGTTCATATACGTATATTATATGCATAGAATGCGTAGTTATTATTATGTTTGAAAAAGGGAAATTGTAGGCAATAGGTATATGGTTGGCATCCGTGACTTGATATCTTATTTTTTACTTTTGGTTCGGTTGGAAATCAGCGTCAGGTAAGCCTTGCCTGGCAGAATGCTGAACTGGACCTTTTTGACCTACACGTGAGACACACACTTTATTCTTTAATGTCAATACAATTTGTGTTTCGCAATTATTGTTTTATCATCAATGTTATTGATATGTGTTACTTGTAGGCTGTGCAACCGAAAAATGTTTTCTCTGTGTATTTTTGCTCTTATTTTTTTCATGTGTGTCTCTTGTTAGTGTTGAATAAATGTTTCTTTCTTTCTTTCTTTCTTTCTTTCTTTCATATACCTACTGTTAGATAAGATTCACTCTATAAAATATATCTTGTCGTGATATCCTAATGTCACAATATCACGTTACTTTTCGTTATGCATGATATCTCCTCACTTTATCTGCCTTCCCGCGATCAGCGATTTAGACTAATGTCACCAGGAAATTCACTCTAATAAAATCTCACTTATGCTCACGACACGACAAATCCGATATTCGACAATCCAAGAAATCAAATTGGTATAAAGACAATAGAGTAGGATCAGGAGTTACTTGTCTATTTTTTGAAGTGAAACTTCTTTAGAATCGTTGTGATTTCAAACTGGGTGCAACGGAAAAAACGACAGGTAAGAGACACAAATACAAAAGAGCGAGAGAGCAAATGTCGGTGTGTATGTATATTGCACACTGTTTAATACTTGCTTGTATTTGAGCATTTAACGTGTGGTTCACTTCTATCATGTGTGAATCACGCACACACCTTTTTTTATATTATGCATTTATGATGTAGAAGTAAACCAAAAGAAAGTTTTAGATGTTTCGTATAATTCTTTTTCACTTTTTATTGAACCATCCGATATTAGATAGTAAGGAAATAAAAATCGTGGGAATAGTGAAAAAAATCAAAATTAAATTTCTTACATGAGTTCTTACATGAGTTGCGCTTTTAGAGAACTTAGACCTTTTTTGCTAAGCCCAGATGACATGAATATTTATAGACGCAAGTTTTGGAGCAAAGCTTTTAAAACCAGTAATAACACTTTTTTTTATCTTTTTAGAACACAGCAAAGCTTCAACCAACTCTACATAGGCAGGCCTTAGACCAAAATAATCTGTGTTATGTAACATTCAACAAATGTGTTATATCGTGTGGTATAAGCGTCTTTTTATTATCTACAGAGCAGTGCGTTCAAGTAACACAGCTAGTAGATTTCAGCGTTTACGTTCTTCGAGGTGGAAAATTTATGTGAGATGCTTTGGATGTGTCACTCGCTGTTCCATGGCTTATTGCGCTTTAAAATAACGGCTTAGAAGATATATCGAGTATTTTTTTTCTCCAATTTTTTGGAGCTGTTTTGAGTCGGAAACTACATTTTTAGGTACCACCACGGCACCTATCGATTTTATGCCCTCTCAAATTAAATTCTAAATGATTTGTGCCCTACGACCGAAGCCATATGCAAAAGCGAGTATTCCTACAGCTTAGAGTAGAGGTGTCAGCACAAAAGACCCATAATTAGCATTCAGATCACGCGCCGCGCGCAACGTGTTAATCTTTTTAGGGAAATGAGAAAAACTTGTAGCGAATTACTTATGATTTGAAACTCTTGGTTTTTTATTCCAAAATTCATCAGCTATATACCGATGATATTTGAGCACAGAAATCTTTGTATCGTTGGGGATAACATTTTTTTGTAACAAAACATTTATTTATTATTGGCCTTCAAAGAAAGCTGCTCCTTATAAAGAAAGTATGTTTATTTGTCCTTTATATTATGTGAATTAACATTTATTACAAATATAAGATATATTATTATGCTCAAATTTGATCGACACTTCAACACTGTGAGTTGTGACGAATGTATTCTTTCAAGATACTGTAAATAGCGTACGAGTAAGTAACATTATTTTCATCGTATAATCTTACTATCATAGTCTTACTAATACTAATACTGATTATGTGAGTGAGAGGTTCCTCCCCGGTCGTGGTGGCCCAATTTGGCTGCAAAGCAGCATGGCACTATCTCTTACAAAATACTCTTCGAAACAGAAAAGCTGATTCTCGGGAGAAATGAACAAGAATGGTATTTATGCAGCCGGCAGCGTGGTACTGCGCATCCCACATATCGGTACATCGCTAAATTGTACTAAACAGCCCCTATAGACAAGTGGCAAACGCTCGCTTCTATTCTTTTGCGTTTACTCGCTAACTCCATAGGGTTGCTGCAAATTTTTTTAAGAACGTTTATTAAGATACATAATGAATATGGTTTAGTTTTTTAAAACGTTTAACAACCTCTGTACTTCGTTTAAAACGAATATTATTGTTATAATATTTCTTGATTTTTTTTTTAATGTCGTAAGCTAGTTAATTCCCATACAATAAGTATTCTTTTCTATTATATTCGTTTAGCGTTTATGCCACTCTTCTAGGGGGAACGAATTACATACGTTTTTAGACGTTTTTACAAACAAAACCATACACTTTATGTGTTTTAATAAACGTTCTTAAAAAATTTTGCAGCAACCCTATGGAGTTAGCGAGTAAACGCAAAAGAATAGATGCGAGCGTTTGTCACTTGTCTAGGGGTGCTGATTGCTTTGATTAAATTTATTGTTTATTTACATCTTTTTGGGGCCACTAATAAAAACATATTTTTTTAAGTTTTATCTTTTTCTTAAAAATCCGAGGGACATAAAAGTTGTGATTTCTCAAAAAATTTATATGCAACTTTGAACCAACCACACGAATATCGCCACATTGAAAAAAGCTTTTAGATTTTAGCCGAAATGTATTGACTCAGATGCTATAGGGACCTTGGGCTTTTTTATTGGATTTCGGTAATAAGGGATCGTTAGACTTTCTTTGGATCCAAAGGAAATTTATATTGAATTTATCGTAATTTTACTTATATTGCTTGTTACGTGAAATCAATAAGTTGAATTAGTATAGTTTTGTGTTGCAGTTACCCCACTATACTGTCGGGTTGTATTCATATGATTGGTTTATTAAAGAAATATTTACAATATACCTTTTTTTCTTTCAAATGTATCCTATATTATTTCTAATACCTCAAGAATATTATGTGTACAAAGTTTCATAATGATCGGTTCTGTAGTTTTCAAGAGAAAGCGTAACAAACATCCCTACTTTCATATTTATAATATAAGATCTCAACGAATTTATTAAATAGGCAATGATTATTATGAGATGAATTGTAAGAGCAAGTGGTAAACTGCAGCAGTACCGAGTACCTCTCGCTCATGTAACACCAGTCTAAAGAGACAGCTATGCTGTCGCGTTTCCTGTGGTATGAAAGTTTCCAATAATCCATAATGGATAGAGAAAAGGATATCATCATCAGGAAAAGGGTATCATCATCTTTGGTTGTGCGAATGTCCTTCATCCCCACTACGATTCAGGCCTTGTCGTGGTGGTGGGGCTCAGTAGCCCAGAGTGAGCCTTACATCTGGGGCGAAGTGAAATGAGCCATGGTGGCTCTTTGTACCCCTCTTATAAGAAGAGGACGGGAACCTCACCACATTGTATTGTCCCGACGTTGGGAGGAATTGTTCTATGATGCTAGACAGCCCCTCTATGCAGATGGCTTTGGTCCGCTAAGGGACTGACTAGCCGTCGAGGTGCCTTGTTGCTAGCAGATCCGGGGCACCTCACCAAAGACGGCAATTGGGGCACTCGCCGGGGTTTAGTGGGTAGAGCTGCGTCCACTTATCATCTTTCGGGCGCAGAGTCCCATATACCCGCCTGGGGAGACGTTAAAGAAAAAAAGGATGTCCTTCATATTATGGGCTGTGGCTTCGACTGCTTGGTTGCCTCCTGAATCTTACAATGGTATGTTATGACTGTTTTAGTTATTCTTGATAAGCGAGCGAAACTGTACTTTACGCTTTTAGATATAGAGTAACTTTTAGAAAGGCTTTCTAAACGAAAGAGATTTGTTGATTTGATCGGGGTTTAAAATAGTTATGGAAGCTTGCATATCAAATATTTTGTACATCACTTACGTAAAAAGATACATATTCGCTGTGGAATAGTAGATATTTTTTATTTTACTCGAAAATAAACGATTTGTTCTCAAAAATGTTCCGTATGAAACAATAGGGATTTTTTTTAATTATTGTAGATTAATATAGATATCTAGTTTGAAACAACTTACGGATATACTTAGTAGATGAGTAGAAAGCTCATCTAAAAAAATTAATGAGGGGTGAGGGCTCGTTATTTTTGAAGGTTTCACTTCTACTATGTGTAAATTGCACACGTTTTCTTTCTTTATAGTTGATTGATACGCCAACAGACAGACGAACCAAATGATAATAAGCGGTCACCGTCACCCATGAATCAACAAGTTAATCTTTAACTAGGCCAAGGAAGTCATTTGCGTCCCACCTATCCTAACAAGTAAGACATGTCTAGGCGCTAGTAATTAAATTGTTTTAAATTTTGTATACTACCATTTACCAAATCCTAGTATTATGAACGGAACAATTTGTATGTATAACTATGTGTTAACTTTTTTATTAGCAATTGAAGGGGAAAGAAAAGTATAAAAGAAGATATCAGTGCGTGGCACGCGGCCATTCTGTTGAAGATAGTTTGAGAGTTAAGAACCTTAAGGAAATATAAGAAGAATTGTTAAAGAAATAAGGTGGTTTGATTACATTAATTCTGGTGCATTTAATATATGGCTGAATGTTTGTTACTCTTTCATGCAAAAACTACTAAATTATATTTTGAGGAAACTTGACAATAAAAAAGCTTACCCATCACAGTAGCATATTCGCTAAGATTTATCAACCCCCACGGGAAAAAGTACGCGGGTAAACCGCGGGGCGCTGCTAGTACTTTGTGTGTCCAGTTGTACTCGTCAATTAGTACTGAAATAGCTTCTCTCCCCAAGGATTATCAATTTAGCCTAATCGATATGTCTAACGCATGTGGCAGATCGTGTGATGGGTTCGGGGATTCTGTTGTTTGGTGCTATTAGTGTCCTGATTACATTCATCATCATCAGCCTTTATCCGTCCACTGCTGAACATAGTCCTCCCTCAATGAAAGCCAAGACAACCGATCCCTTTTCCGCGATGGACGTGCACAGAGATCGTCTTCAAGACCGTCTTAAAATATTACGTATATAATATGGTTTTTGACTCTATAACTGTCCGCTAAAATTCCTGTTTACTTGGTTGTGTGAACACGAACATAATAATAATATCTATGGACGCTTTTTACACCACGTCAATCTGGTCCCGTGGTAAGTACTCGAAGAGACTTGTGTTACGGGTACCAGACAACGGAAATACATATATTTAATACGTTTTATATTAATACTTATATTTAAGATTTTTATTATATAATACACATATTTAATACACATCCATGACACAGGAACACATAAACTTTTTTGTTCCCTGGCGGGATTCGAACCCGCGACCTCCGGCTTGAGCGTCAACACGTTAACCGTTGAGCCACAGAGGTCGTCAATATAAAGTTAATAATATAAAGTCTGAGGTGTCAGATGTCCTACTCAGTCAGTCCTCCCGTGACCATGGTTGCTGTAAAGTATCCGAAACGTCGGCCTCATAAAAAACTAAATAAACAGCGATAAAATCCGTAAAAGTTGTTTTATTATAATGAGTGAAATTCGCGTAAACATAAGAAAACAAAAGTGATTTTAGATTAAAATCTATTTTTTTTTTTTATTATTAAAAATATTTAAAATTGGATATTTATACTATGATAGTGCATTACCACCACAAATGTCTTGTAAACGAGGTCATTAAATCTCGTTTACAATCTCGTTTTAAAAAATATTTAATTAACTTAGAAACTTCTACTCTTACAATAAGTAGGTACGGGTCTTACAAAAATAAATTCCTCTGTTATATTAAGAACCGGCCAATCTCCAATGAAGATATTTCCAGTTGCATCCAGCAACATATCTCACATACGTGATCAGCTTCCTAAGGTTTTGAGTGTTTTGTGAATTCTATTACCGTCTTTAGTAAAGTATGATTAAAAATGCTTCTATATATTTTTTATCTTGATTAGATAGAATTCTCTAGTTTCTGTTTAATGTTATATTTTGTTTGAATTAGCTCATACGAGTATTTATTTTTACTAGTGAAGCAATTTTACTGTATTTTGAATAAAAGAGTTTAGGATGAAGTCGTAGCTAGGTCAAAACAAGTAGGAACAACAAACTTATTTATTACCATCATCTTCTCCTTCTTCTCCTCCTCCGTCTCCATCATCATCATCATCAACAACAACAACATCATCATTACAAACCAGTATGTGAACAACAGGTATCACCCCGGACGTGGAAGCCCAATTCGCCTGCTAAGCAACATTTATTCTACCTACTACCTCTGATTAAATATTCTGAGGATCTTATCATTAGTAGTCACAACACAAAATGCTAAACAGGCGAATTCTAAATTAAGAGTTATTAAGGATGTATTTTGTCAACAATATGCCAGAAACAATAGTTGCCTGTCCCGCGTTGCCAGAATTTCCCGCTATTGTTTTATATTCTGTAATGAAATAACTGCGGGCCATTATTTCTCCGACGAGTCACGCGTACACCTACACCGCAATAAACACTTAAATTATTTTCTGCGATAGGGTTGTCACCTTTTCACATCGATGTATAGACAACTATATAGAAACTTCGAGAATTTGTAATGAAGGTACTTTTTTGGATTTACACGTCATTTATTATACATAAAAGGACTTAAAATAATTGGAGGTTATTATTATAATTGTTTTTTGATTTGATTATTATATTCGAATAATATAAATCGCCTAGTGCAGATCTGACTTGCTCACGAATAGTTCCCTACCATTAGATACTAACAAAATCATAACGTTTGTTGTATAGGACTCTTAAATATTGATTTCATTCTGATCTAGTATTGGTTGTTATTACGGCAACAGAAATCTTCTGTTAACTATCAATTCATATCATATCGACATCTTCTCCTGTATTTGTTATTTAAAAAATATATAAAAGACGATGCCTGCTGTGAAAATTATGATAACCTTGATTGTTCACTTATTACAGGAAGACAGCGTTTTCAAAATTGCTATTGTCAATTATTAGTTGGATCTCAACGTCTCCAAATTCTATATTATCTGTAGGTTCACAAGGAAACTTAACCCTATAATTTCTACATATTACTAGGCTCGCCGGAATCTAGAGTAAACATTATTTAAGACTGGGCCACTTTTGATTTTACACTTACAATTTATGCACATATAAATGATATTATCAGCTTCAGCTTAGGGTTTCGTATTTAGTATTTATTCCGAGTTTACGACTATTAAAGACCTTTGTTCGTAGTCACCTGATATGCTTCTCAAGTTTGGAATTTAGATTACCAAGTATAATATTTTATTATTTAAAGCTCTAAATGCATTGCGCAAACAACATGCTGTTATAAGTTTCATTTACTGCCACTTATCTATTTAATCTCGAATCTCGAATATTCGATGGATCATCAGACGATCTAGTAAGCATATTTGGATTTATAGATGATTTGACCTTTATGAAATATAATTTATACATATAAGAGATTAACCACAGTTACCGTAAAATCGAAGTTAACAGAACCATAAATATTTTTTTATCTTTTGTATACGCCAATAATAATTTTGAAAATCGATATTGTCTATATTTTTCACTTTGACTTAGACGCACTTTTGATAACCCTATAATGTTCTAAATGAGGAATGAATACTAAGCGACAAAGATAGGACCCTCAGAGTTATGATTTCCCGGGGGCACCTGCTGAAAAATTGAAACCAGCTACGGCTTCGGCCTTTATTCGCTTAGCTCGAAATGAGATTTCTGTTTAGATTATCACATGCAGCGATGAAGAACCTTTGTGCTGTTCGTGCATGGTTTTAGAATCATGCATGATATTGCAACATTACTTTTAATAAAAGAGAGCTAGTTCACCTCGTGATAAGTGAATAACAGCATCAGCATAGGGTTATCAGGTGCCCCCACCATGGTTCAAGCCTCGTCGTGGCGGTGGGGCTCAGTAGCCCAGGGTGACCCTAACACTTTGGGTGAAGCGAATTGAGCCGACGCATGGGGGCTATTTGTACCCCTCTTATAAGTAGAGGGGACAACAGAACAGGGGGCAAGGGGTGAGAATGGGAACCTCACCTCATCATACTATCCAGACGTTGGGAGTGGTTGTTCTGTGGGGCGGGGCAACGGCTCTGTATAGGTGGTGTAGGTCCCCTGAGGGACTGACTAGCCGTCGAGGTGCCATGTTGCTCGTAGATCCGGAGCACCTTACCAAAGGCGACAGTGGTGGCACATACCCGCCTGGAAAGACCCACCCCCCAGCGGGATGCGTCAGTGCATTTGTCGGCGAGGAAGAAAAAAAAGGGGTTATCAGGTGCGTTGCCAGCCTTTCGAATTTAAGCGTGTTCTTTTCTCGAAGGTTCCTAAGTTTCGGTAATACCATAGAAATATTAAATATCTGTGGGTAAAACCATTAGTGGTGTCGTTTTCAAATAGTTGTGATAAGAACATGTGTGAAGAAGGGATAAGAAGTTCATTCAGCTGATATAAATCATCGACATCATTAGACACTCGTATCCCATATGGATTTTATTCTACATTATTTTTATAGAAAAATCTATTTAATTTCTAGAAATGAAAGTTATATAGACTCTGTGGCCGTTAAATCTAAATTTTAGATCACTGTTACAAACCACTGGCAACACCAGCCGGATGTGACTGCGGTGGCGCCAAACGAATGAGCTGTTCATGAAGATTACTTACTAATAATTAAAGTTGATATATTTGTTATCTATAAATATAATTATTATTAATATTGTAATTAATAATGAACATATTATATTAACATACATAATGTATTTACATTATGTATAATTTCATTATATATTTCTATTATAATATAATTAACAGTCAGTCTGTTGACTGTAAAGATTTGTATAAAAGTGCACGAATGCTTGTCTTGTGAGATATATTTGAGTAAACAGTTGTTAAGGGTGTTACTATGCCCGAATATAATATATTTATAAAAGTTGTGGTTTAAATCAAACATCCCTGCAGACAGTCGTAACATCACATTATAAATATAATCCATAATAACCATAAGTTGTGAAATTTTAAAGCTATAAATCGGCAAGCTCTGATTTTATTAATTAAATTATTAAATAACAATGAAACAGCTTTTACGGATTTTATCGCGGCTTTTGGAGTTTTTTACGTTTCGGATACTTTACGGTAACCATAGTCGCGGGAGGACCGAGGTGTCATACGTCCTAGAAAATTATTCTAAACTACCGTATGATACTAATGAGTCTAAACTGAGTCTATCTATGAAAAATTAATCAATGAAATTAATTATTTTTCACATTACGTTAAGAAAATCTTATATGCTGACTAAATTTCTTTTCAGTCTGCCTAAAAGTTTATCATAAGGAGTAAATTCATTATTACATCGAAAAGATAGATCTTCGTGTAGTAATAGCACTACCTGTCCTTCTACAATATAACAAAGCGACTTAAGGAACAAGAAGAAATAATGTGTACAGTCGGCTGCAATAAAATGTATGTACTTATATAGAGCGACGGTGGTCCAGTGGTGGACGGACTCGGCCTCTTATGCGGGGGGTTCCGGGTTCGATCCTGACCCGTCCGTGTGTGCCTTGAAATGGGTTTTTCTAAATTTCTAAATGCACACGAGATCATCGTTCGCTCACCAGTGAAGGAAAACATCGTGAGGAAACCTGCATGCCTGATGAGATTGAAAGTCTTTTAAGGTATGTGACGTTCACCAACCCGCACTGGGCCAGCGCGGTGAACTATTAGCCCATTATCCCACTCACCATTTCGAGGAGGAGACCCGTGCCCAGCAGTGGGACATAATATAAGGGATGATACTTTTTTTTATTTATATAAAAAATATATATTTTAGAGTTTGAAGACGAAAGCCTTTAACTAATGCGTTCATTTAATTTACGATTGGTCCGAAAGTTTGCCGTAGCTCAACTTATTATTACTATTCTGGTTGTTTCTTTGGCAGATAGGATTCGAAACAAAGACCTCCGCCAGAGAACTAAAGTTACCGATATCACGCGAAGAATAAGCACGCTGAAGTGGCAGTGGGCTGGTCACAGACCCAGGACAACGAATGGCCGATGGGCCAACTTTCAAAATTTGAGGCCGCCCCAAAAGTGCTGGTCGGTCGCTAACCAGATGGGTGGGATGGTTCCCCATACAGTGGACGCTTCCTGTTGGATGCGTAGCAAGGAATCAGTCATCTTGGTGGTCATTGAAGAAGACCTATGGTCTGAAGCCGTCAGAAGCTGTCCTCGTCTGCTTTATTGTCTTTTTGGTTTAAGCGACATACATAGAAAACTTCATAACGCGATACTATTATATTCGGATCATGTATGTATTTTAAGTACTTTAAAATAATAAACTTTATATTGTCTAAATCTTATATATACCGGACTGTACATAACATACTTTTTAAATAACTTATGACCCGTACAATTATATTAAAAGTTTTGTCGCTTTTTACAAATTAAATATGAAAATATTTTTTTCATTTCTCAAGAATTCGTAACTTAAAATATGAAATGTAAAAATCTTACATTTGGAATTTCTAACAAAAAAATCTAATTTTCAACTTCACGTAGAAGTTTTTATAAGATTTTTTTGGATATTTAAAATAATTCCTTTTGACAAAGCTATCTCCATAAAATTTATATTTCAGGCTTCAAAAAGTTAGTCATTCCTTTTAAGATTAAAAAAAAATTCGACGCTGAAATAATATAGAAAATGTGTGTTAAGCAAGGTAACTTAAGGAATCGCCAACCTGAATTCTAAAAATCCTTTTTCGCCCTTTGTAAAAAAGGCTAAAGGATGTAAGATATATTCTGAATAAGATATATTATGTATAATCTGAATTTAACGCTGATCTGAGAACGGATTGTAGAAAATAGATTTCAGTAAGAAGCTAGCTGTCCCTTTCGGTTTCAACCCTTATAAATTTAAATAAAAAAAATATAATCTAAATAAAAACTGACGCAAACATTTAAATAACTTATATAAAAGTAAGTATGTTTTAAAATTACACGTAAAAAAAGTAAAATATCAACCCATATATGTCCCACTGGTGGGCACGGAGCTCCTCCTCGAAATCAGACGAGCCATAATTTACAGAGGTGCTGGCCCAATGCGGGTTGGTGAACTTCACACACCTTCGAAGACTTTTAATCTTATCAGGCATACAGGTTTCCTCACGATGTTTTCCTTCACCGATGAGCGAGCGATTGTCTCATATTTAGGGTGCACTTAGAAATTTAAAAAAACCCATTTCAAGGCACCACAGGGGGTCAGGATCGAACCCAGACCTTCTCGCTCGAGAGTCCTAGCCCCCTTTTTTTTTCTTTAACGCCGGGAAATGCACTGACAATGCATTCCGCAGGGAATGGGTCTCCCCAGGCGGGTATGTGGGACTCGCTGCGCCCGAAAGCTGGTAAATGAACGCAGCTCTATCCACTGAAACCCAGCGAGTGCCACCAATGCCGCCTTTGGTGAGCCCCGGGTCTACTAGCACAGGGCACCTCTACGGCCAGTCAGTCCCCTCAGGGGGCCAACGCCACCTCCACAGACGGGTTGCCCCGCACCACAGAACAACCCCTCGCACCGTCAGGACAGTACAATGAGGCGAGATTCCCATCCTCGCCCCTTGTCCCCTTGCTCTTTTGTCCCCTCTTCTTATAAGAGGGGTACAAAGAGGCCATACAAAGATGGTGGGGAGAGTCCTAGCCCCTTACCCATCATCGCTCAATTATCAAATTAAAAATTCCTATAAAATAAAACAATATAACAACGAATCAACAGTTTTCATATTTAATCCTGTAAATCTTAGATTTATTGGGAAATATTATTACCCTATGTTCTGGTTTGACGTTTAATGTTGAATTGGAGAGACGGGACTTCTTCGTAACCAAATGAACCTCGAACTTCAAGGTGCTTTTCCTAAAATAACTTATTATTATAATATTTTAATAATTATTAAACTTATTATTATTCCACATATAATTCAAAATGCCATCATGCCAAAATAATATTAAAAGTCAGTAACGATTCGCGAAATATTATGCGGGAGTAAAATTTTTATCTCTGAGATAAAAATTCAAATAAAATTCAGATTAAAATATTGACATTAATCTTATCTAGTACCAGGTTCGTACTTAGCAAAATTATGCTCCTATAAAATTTTTATATGAAATGTTCAAGTTGAATTTTAGTTTTAAGCCTAATATAAGGTTTATCTCGTAAAATCAGTTTGTGTTAAAATAATATACTTTAGAGAAACACATTACATACATCACTAAACATTCTAATCTTTTTGATATTGTGATGTATACGTATTATTGCAGGCGACTGTACAGCTTTAGCGGAAACGTGTGAAACATTTGCAACCGTGAAAAATCCTCGTTTGGAACGTGCGGAAGTAAAATTCAAATAACAGAATGCAGATATTTGAAACGAGGGGAACGCTCATACATCTTGTGCTGTTTGTGATTTACACTTTGTTTAAATTTGTATGAAACTAGCTGTTGCCACAGATTCACCCGCATCTTCTTAGATTCTTAGCCATATTTAGTGCTTTTTGTTGTTCGTTAAGTTTTGTTGAACTTTGTTTGTAATTGGTTTCCTCTGCAATCAAAGACAGACACAGTTGTCATTTAGTTGTAAACAGTTGAAATAAGTCTCCTCGTGGGTGCTGGAGCCTAGATTTTAATGAGTTACTCACAAAAGTACCAATCTTTCTTTTCTATAAGTGCAACTTTAATTTTTTATCGCGGTTTATTAAGATGCCTCCCGTAACCACGATAAACCGCGATAAAATCTTCATAACCTCTGGTTATGTGGATGTTTATTGTCGATAGTCGCAAGGCTTCGACTGTTTGCCTTCTTATAATATAAAAAAAATCAAAGAAGACTTTGTCAATGTCAAACAATAAATGACGTATGACGTTTAATTTTTTTACAGACAAGTTTTGAACCATAAGTTTTATAGGTAAGTACTGCCAAACTATATTTGAAGTTGAATGATTTTTTTAATGAAATCCTCTATAATATTAGTAATGAACGAACTGACAACGTGGCTGATCACCCATGAGCATACACAAACTAGCCCTTTTGTATTGTTTTAGGTCTAGATAGGTTAACTATCTATAATCTGCCTAACATGACTCCCACTAATGCAGACCCATGCCGTTTATCCGGCACTTCTTTTCTTTTTTCAGTAAATCTCCTCAGAGAACATTATTTAGAAGCTTAAATTTATAATATATTTTGTTATTTAATTTTAATTATTTATTAATACAAATTACAAGCCATCTTTGATTGATGCCTCTTGTTTTTTTTTTCTTTTTTTTCTCTTCTTCTTTTCTTCTTCGTTTATTCATCGTATGATATTATTGTGCAATTGATTTTTATAATGTTTAGTTTTAGTACTGCTTTTTGTGTTTTTTGATTTTCATTATTTTTGTATTTTTTTAATCACAATTACATGTGATAACTTTTGGCGCACACCCTTTCTCCTTCTGTAATTTATTTTTTCAATATATGGTTACCTGGAAGAAATCGCTATATAGCAATAAGGTCGCCTTATTGTACTACTTCTTCTCATTTTATGTATAAATTATTGTTTTGTAAATTATGTGTGTGCAGTAAAGTTATATTATTATTATTATTATTATTAAATCGGTTTTTGAAAGGAATAAAAAGAAATGAGAAGAGAAAGCATAAGCTTGATGCGTAGATAAAACACAATCAGAAACTAAATAAAAGTTTTGATACGTGTACGGTTATCCCGCCCTTCACGACTTCCGTAGCCAGAACTATTTACTAATATGTAGGGATACCCTAAGCTCAAAGGGTAAAAAACAACCGATTCAGAGCCAATATAGAATTTTCGAAGGGCATCTATTTTATCAATTTCATAAATTTGTTCACTTACGCCTATACCCTTTCACATGTTCTAGTTTCACATATCGAAGTGTCTTGCCTATGTCATCCGAAGGTCCCCCAATATTTACACAGTCCGCTGTCAAAAAACTGTATCTATCTATCCGGAGTAATAAGATATATTTGTTATCCGACGAATTCGATAGCGAACGAGATACACGGTCGCAGTGTTCAACAAACAATCCTATATTAAGAGTCTTATACCTATCCTATATTTATAAAAAAATGGTGTCTGTAAAGTGGGTTTGCGGACAGTAGTTTGACGTGACAAAATGCTGCAGGAACCGAACTGAGCCGATCGCTCGAGCTGATAATGTCTCTCTTTCGTTCGTGCCGCGCTCTCGCTTTCGGAACGCTACATGACGTCATCTTTTACGTGCATGCTGCCCGTAATATCGAGTTATTAGACATTATCACATCAAAAATGTATTGATTAGTTTTATTTATTGACGACCATTGTGGTTCAATGGTTAACGCGTTGGCGGTCAAGCTGATTCGAATCCTGCCAGAGTACAAAAAGTTTATATTTTCCTGTCATGAATATGGATTAAATATGTGACATCCAAAAATATACACTAAGTAGTGATAATACAGCGAGTTATTATGTCATATGAAGACAAGTCAGTAAGTGAAGCCTTACAATGTCTACCGACACCCATAGACATCGGTAAATTCAAGGTTATGCAGATGCGTTAATGTCCTTTTCTTTTTCCCCCAGAAAACACAACAGGATAACTGTCGCTTAACGCCGGTACTATGTGAGCGAGAGGTGCCAGATCGCGTTGGCCCGATTTGACTGCAAAGCAAGCGTACATAGACCATGCAAAATTTTAGAGCCCTGCAAAATAAAAGTGTGATGGTTGATACCTTATTTTAAACAGTTTTGAAAGAAGTAATAATAAAAATAAATAAATAATAAAGGTAATAATAGGAAAGAAGTACCTACAATTTGGAATAGGTTTTGAGGCCAAAGTCAACTCAATGCTTGATTATAATGAAACAACTTTTACGGATTTTATTTACAGCGTTAAGGTTATTTACAGCCACAAAGCAACGGGAGCACTCCCGTGATCATGGTTGTTGTAAAGTATCCGAAACGTCGGGTTTGTAAAAAACCGCAAAAGCTATTAATAATCCGTAAAAGTTATTTCATTTTTATGAGTGGGAATCGCTCAAATATAAGAAATGGATGCTCGATATAGTATTCAACCGTACATCACGCGTACGTCTGAAAACACCATGGAGTGAAAAAGATAAATTGTGTCAGAATTCATGCGTTCAATTTCTCAGGGACAGAATATATGAGACAATACGAGCTTAAAATATGTACGATGCCGTATCGAAGATAATTCTCTCAGGCGCCCCATACAAATATGTAATGCGAACAAATTTAAAACACGACCTAAACCTACACGCTCCTCTGTTTAGGTACCTTCTGAATTCGGTCGTGTTTGTATGACATTGATAGATTTATATTTGAAGAATTATTTATTGTTGCGAAACATGTAAAGGTTGAAAAATATAAAAACACATTGATCTGAAAATAACTGAATAAAAGATCTTTTCGGCATAGTTGTATAGGCGAAACGGCGTTTTTTTCGGATGGAGCTATCCTAGTGACCCTAATGCTTCATCGGTAGCGAGGTGAGCCGGTTGGCCTCACCTTGTGATATAGTAAGTGGGGGGTTGCCCACCACCAGCTGTGGAGCCACTTCCACGGCTTCATGGCGTCGGGTTGGTGCCTGTGACGGATCTATGCGTCACCACCGTCGGATGAACTGAGCCCCAGGCAGACTACCCCCACTGAGGTTTTACCGAGGTGAAGATCCGGTGGGAGGTGCCGGCAATACTGGGACCCACATCAACCGCGGTGGCTTCAGCAGCCGCCACGAGGTCTCTTGACTGATAAGTTTGGGAGGCAAGACCAACTATCTCCTATCGGAAGAATGAGCGAAATGGCAGACGTGCTATTCAGGTCCAGATCGTTAGTGGGCCGAAGCCTTTAATGGAAATAAACTAGTCCTAGGCTAACCCGAAGTATCAACCCTTTATGTCCCACTGCTGGGCACGGGTCTCCTCCTCGAAATCAGGCGAGGAGGGTGATGGGCCAATAACTCACCGCTCTGGCCCAATGCGGGTTAATGAACTTCACATACCTACTTTCAAAGGTCTCATCATTTCCTCACGATGTTTTCCTTCACCGGTGAGCGAGCAATGGTCTCGTGTTTGGGGTGCACTAAGTAATTTAGAAAAACTCATTTCAAGGTACACACGGGGGGGGGGGGGCAGGATCGTTGAGCGAACTTAAAATTATTTTAAAGATTTTTTTCATTCTAACTTTATTTCCGTCTTTATTAATATTATAATATGATCAGATAAAAAAATCCGTTTTCAAAAATATATGTCGGTGACTTATGCACAGTACCACTAATAATAGATTACTAAAAAAACAGCAGCCAAATCCGTTAAATAACTATATTTTATTCCATCACCCATCCGATAGTTAAATAAATAAACTTAATTTGTTACTAGTTTGTAGTTTGTAAACTGTTACGTTGTGCTAACTCAATTTTCAATAGAAACTTCGCAGTTCGCTGTGGTCTGGACGCAGGTGTATTTAGTTTTATTTCTGAGCATGTATTGGCTTATAATATAATAGAATAGAAAATAATAAACATTTAATGGACTATTAACTCAGGGACTGTTGCTTCTTCAAAACGTTGGCGCCGGGCAGGCTCCTCCCGAACCTCGGAGGACCCAGCGCCGCCAGCAGGCAGCTGTACTCTGGAGTCTGCCGGAGTATGGCGACGTATGGTGCCCCGATTTGGGCGGATCACCTCACTGCGAGCGTTAAGGCCGCGTTGCGCTCGGCGCAGCGGGTCATCGCGGTGAGGGTGATTCGGGGGTACCGTACGGTTTCGTGGGCTGCAGCATCCGCTCTAGCCGGTGACCCCCCGTGGGAACTTGTGGCGGAGGTTCTGGCCGAGACACACTCCTACGTCTCGGATAGGAGGTCTCTGGGCTTGAGCCTTTCGCCTGACGGGGCCTTGGGACGGGGGTTGACTAGGGATGGAGGCACTAATACGGAGGTGGGGGGAGGGCTTGGCGCGTCAGCCGTATGGCAAACGCCTAACTGCAGATCCGGGTCCCTCAGATAGCGGCTGAAGGCTCACTCAGCGGTTTTAGTGGGGTAGTGCACCCGTATGCGAGTCCCCACACACGCCAGCGCGCCTACCCAAGGCCCTGGTGGGGTCCGAAAAGGATTTCTGCTGCGTCATCAAAAAAAAAATTCATTAAGTTTTTTTAACTTCTTATGCTGATATATTTCAAGTGTACCGATTGCTACATATAAAATGGTCAGAAAAGGATTTCCGCTGCGTCATCAAAAAAAGGGAACTGTTGCTTCTCTGGACACCACGATCAAACAACTGAGTAGTTACGTTTTGAGGAACTATATTACACCGGACGTCACGTTATAAACTTGTGGAAACGTCATTTCTGATTCCGCTCATCAATCTGAAGTACGTATGTTATACACAACACATTTATACATAAGCTTAGTAGGAATTTCAATGTTAGAGCGGGTATTGTATACCATTTGATCTAGGGCATAAAACCGTGTACAGGTAAGATAAGTGGCGCCATTAAGAACAGGTGATAACACTTCCAACCCGCTGTAATTACTCCGGCGACATGACACTACGCAATCTAAGGCTCTTGGGGGATATAAATAAACCTAAAACACCGTTAATGGTTGTATATATGGTGATATTTCACAGGTATACTGCCAGGGATCCTTTCATCATCATCAGCCGCTGGGCACTGGTTTGTATGAAATAAGGAGGAAAATATTCGTACTACTATTATGTTTATTTCCTAAAGTAAAGTAAAAACGTCACATAGATTTCCTCCTCGAAATCAGGCGGGTAGGGTAGGTATTGGGCTAAAGTTCGTCGATGCTCTAGCTCATTTGGTGTTGTTAAGCTTCACACAACCACCGAGTACGGTCTATATTGTTTTCTAATATTTACGCGAATTTTACTCATTACATCATTGCATCAATGAGTAAGATATTTATCTTATCTATATAGATAAAAAAGTTCGTGTGTCAGCTCCGACACAGGAGCTTACTCTTTACTATTAGTGAATAAATGCAATTTTATTATACTTAGAGCATGCGTGATACATTTATTTTTATTGAATATAGCTGTTGCCCGCAGCTTCGCCTGCTTTAACTAAGATTTACAACGGGATCTTAGTAAGCAAAATAAGTAACTTTTCTGGATGATTTTTTACACCTTGTGTACGAAAAACCCAAATATCTTACGGAACCCTATTTTTTCCAGAATAAAATTTAGCCTATGTTACTCGTAGATAATGTAGCTTTCAAACGGTGAAAGAATTTTTGAAATCGGTCCAGTACTATATGAGCCTATTCATTACAATCAAACAAACAAACAAACAAACAAAGTTTTCCTCTTTATAATATTAGTGTAGAAGTGTAGATACAATGAATTTGTTAAAATACAGTTTGTAACTCTCCTGCTGCCTTCCTTGGATGTGTGTGTTTAGTTTGATTTTACTCCCATAGATTTTCATACCACGGCCACATGAAATCGATTCTTATGTAACTCAAAAATTTCATTTTCAATTAAACTTACTCACACGTAAAAGCAAAAGGTTATACTAAAGAACCACCCTAAAACAGCTGAGCCAGCTTTTATAAAGCTTTAAAAACCTTCATGGAAAACATATAGAGAACACACACATAAAGAGAAATATTACTTTTCGTCGTTTAGCTTTCTGGCATGTTGCTATGACTAGAAATATCTAGAACAATACTAGTTCTGAAACTAATCTCGTTTTGAATGGACGCTGGACTTAATCACGGGCTGTCTGAAATCTATTAGGCACACGTATGCACGTGACAATCAAAACTTAGTTTAGGATAGTTATTAGACAGAAATATGCACAACTAGCAGCGTTCCGCGGTTTCGCACAAGTCCTTTCTATTCCCGTGGGAGTATGGGAACAAAAAGTAACCTGTGTTATTCTAATATATAAGCTATATTATTGTAAAGTCTTTTTTTTTCTTTTTATCGCATAAAAGGGTAAAAGAACAGTTGAAGCCTTGAGACTATCGACACCCATTAACATCCACACAACCAAATGTCACGCAGATACGCTGCCCTACTTTTCCCTATCCCCCCAATGCGCCACCGGAAGCTCACAAACCGCACGAAACGCAACAGCTTAGCTGTCACTTTACGCTGATTTCTTGTGGGCATACCTCCTCGGACTTGCCGACCCAATTTGTCTGAAATCAGCATGGCACTACCTCTTATTGGGGTCATCGTATCGGGCAAGTCAGTCCTCGCCAAGCTGATCTAATTTAGCGAGCCGAAAAGATGAATCTCTAACTAGATTGACATGGGCAGTCAAGTTTCATCAAAATCTATTAAGTTGTTTTTGCGTGAAAGAGTAACAAAAATATTATATCCATACATCCATATATTCTTACAAACTTTCTCGTTTATAATATTAGGAGGATATTAATAATGTCTTTTATATTTTGTTTGTAGTTCGGCACATACAATTTATTACTCATATAATATAGTTGTCAATTAACAATTATAGTTAGCCCGAAAAATGAATTATAATATTAGTAGGATATTAACGACGTCTTCTGTATTGTTTGTGATTTATTACATACAATTCAATACACATATAGTTAGCTTGATAAATCTAGAAATATCTAGACACGGTTGTTTATAAATTTTGTGTTAGTATATTGTTTTCTTATGTTTACGCGAATTTCACTCATTATAATGAAACAACTTTTACGGATTTTATCGCGGTTTATTTAGTTTTTTACAAGCCCGACGTTTCGGATACTTTACAGCAACCATGGTCACGGGAGGACTCCCGTGACCATGGTTGCTGTAACTGTAACTAAATAAACCGCGATAAAATCCGTAAAAGTTGTTTCATTATAATTTGTGTTAGTATATTTTGTAGTAATTGTTTTAAGTTAGAAAAATATATGAAGACTTCAAACGTTTTAGAAATTTTGCTACTGTTCATACTTTTAATATTACTTAGATTATTATTTATTACTTTTTCAACATTTTGAATTACTTAAGAGTTCACACTTCCTTTAAGCTAAGCGTTAATATTATGTTGTCAAATGTTCCATATTTAAAACAATGACGTTTCACGTTACGAAAAAAACATCCTTTAAACCTAACCAATCTACGTAAGTGCGAAAGGATTTAACGTTCCCGACGTTCATTAATAACCGGGGTCCTGTGATGATGTGGGCTATAAATCATCTGGCCTACCTTCAAACAATTAATCTTGCGATATGTAATGTCATTACTCATTCAAATGTACGGTTCCTTTGAGATAATTTACGATTCGAGGTTAAAGGTGGCAAATACCTATTTGCTATATATATCTGGATTATGATTAGCATCTATTGATGCGCCGACGCCGTGACGGCGAATGGCATGACGCTGCTGTGTCATGACGCAACCGCTACGATACTTTCTCTATTCCTATTACGCTTTTACTTTCTTCTTCGGTACCTGCTTCTCACCTAAGATCCCACCGCTGGGCACAGTTCTTCTTCTCGATCGTTCTCTTATTTGTTACTAGATGTTGCCCGCAGCTTCGCCTGCGTTAGTAGGAAGTAGGATAGCAGCGCCCCGCATTCCCGTGGGAATACGGTGATGAATTATAGCCTGTGTGTTAATCTGATGTATAAGCTATATTATTATAAAGTTTCAACAAAATCCATTCAGTAATTTTTGCTTGAAAGAGTAACAAACATCCTCACAAACTTTCGCATTTATAATATTAGTAGGATGGTCTCAGGAACAAGTCATTTACACAATTTAATAATAATTTAAAATTCACGCAGATTTTTTTTATATTTGTCAAGAATTTCCTCTACTGAAACCACTTTAATAAAAGTATTTACAGAAATTAATAAAATGGTGATTAACCCATATATGACCCACTGCTGGTGACGGGTCTTTTCCTCGAAATCAGGCGAGGTATATCGTTCATAGTTCACTAATGCGCTGTTAGAAGGCGGGTTAATGAACTTCACATATGTTCAAAGACTTTCAATCTCATCAGGCATGCAGGTTTACTTACGAAGTTTTCCTTCACCGGTAGTTCGTTTCACCTTCCTTATACGTGTATTTTCTAAATTAATTTATTAGACTTTCAAGATAGAAAAAAAATGAAAAGCTTAAGACATATTTATATTATTTTTTCATCTTGCCACAAATGTGAATATATTTTCTAACTTTTCCGTAACTTAAGCAAAATTATAAACAATGAATTTTCTATTGTAATACTTGCGTGAGAACTTTGTGCAGAGAAAAGCTACTGAAACTCCATTACATATTCATTAATATAGTTGCCTCGGGGGGAGACGGAAAATGCTAAATATTTGGTTGAGCAAAATTACATGAGATGGTTTGAATTGACAAAATGTTTGTGCCTCAATTTTCATGCTAAGCTTGACTTCGCTGTCAAAGTCATTAGACAACTAAGCGGCTGTCATTACGCCAAGGATAAGCACGCTAAAGTGGTCCAGTCGAATTCGCTGAAGGACTGCGAGTGGGCTAATATAGTGGTTCTGAAATCGTTACGGTCAGGAAGATAAATGATTAGCTGTACTCTAGACGATGACAATGGTATGGTTTCAGTTGAATGCTAGTGCTGGCGATTAGCCGTATCGGTGTTAATTGAAGGTGGCCTATCTATATTAAAAATAGGTTATCTGTAAAGTCGTTTTACTGACGATAGTTGAACGAGACAACGTCATAAGAAAATACTGATGGGCAGATTGTGTCTCTTTGTGTTCTGTGCTCTCGCTTGCACTTCAAGCCTTAAATGGAACGCCTCAGAGCGAGTTAACGCCGCATGAGTCATGTTTTTTCGTGCATGCAGCCGGGTCCATCGAATTATAAGACGTTGTCACGTCAAATAACTTATGATGATGATGATGAAAGCCACTCCACCATGAATATTACAAAAAATGTATATAAAATAAGAGTTAACTTAAATATTCGACAAATCCTGCCGGCTTACCAAACATATATGCAAACACAAGAACGTATACTTTACATCAAAAATGAAATATGAATTTCCTTACAACTCGAGCGCCAATCAAAGGTGGTTGAATAAGCAAAACGTTTTCCTTTAATATATCAGACCCTAAGCGATCCCTACCTTGGCAATTACGTGCATGATTCGACGTTTAGCTTTGAAAATAATTAATAGTATCGGGTAGTTACGCTCTAAACTTTACACTTGAACGCTTATGGGTCTTGGGAATTTTGAATATTGAGCAAGCTAATATTGAACTAAGCGATTATTAGATTATATTACTGACCATGTACTGGGTTACTGACTATGTTATGGTCTAGGTTACGGAATAGAGTACAAACTAGGTTACTGATTAGGTTACGCACTAAGTTTCGATACGTTACAACCTAGGTTATGTACTAAATTACGAACATTGTACAATCATAAATAAGATAACAAAATAAAGTTAGGTTTGTTTAGTAATTTACAGATTATGTGAAAGACCATTTTAAAAGCTAGTTTCCAAACTGGGCTAGCTAAAGTTATAGACTAGGTTACGGACTAAATTACTGGCAAGGTTATATATATGGTAATTAATTAAGAGGAGACCCGTGCCCAGCAGTGAGACATAATATATGGGTTGCTACTTCAAGAAAAATGCTAGCAAGATCTTAGCATGCACATAGTTATAAGACTCAAAAATAAAATTAAACGAAACAAATCGTTTCTGTTGCTGTATAATTGAGTGTTATGCCATAAAGATAACTTAAGATAACATATGAATAGTTAAGCTACAACAGAATTCAAATTATGCTACAGACCAACAATAAAAGAACAGCAGAACTAATAATATTTTATTTAATTATCTAACTTTAATATGAACACTAAAACTATAGCGCTAGAGTCTATCTAACTATCGGCTATCATGCGACGTATAATCTAATGTCGCCTGGCTAGACTTAGAGGCAAGATACAGTTCTCATATGAACGGAAAAACTTATGCAAATATTTCTAGAATATAATCGCATTTGCAATTTTTAAATATTTCTTCTTATAAAATTGTAGACATAAGGTTGGCATTTGCACTTGGTTTAGTTGAAAATCAGAGTCAGTAAACAGTGTCCTGGGAAAATGCTGAACTGCACCTTTTGGCCCACGCGTGAGACACATTATATTACAATTTTAGTTTTACATTTAGCTTGTGTAATCGATAATATTTTCTCTGAGTGCGATTGTGTATTTTTTTGTAGCTCTACTGTCATAAAAAATATGTTATAGAATATAAAGAATAGAAAAACTTTATTGAAGTGAAACTTCTTTAGAATCGTTGTGATTTCAAACCGGACGCAACGGAAAAAACGACAGGTAAGAGACACAAATACAAAAGAGCGATAGAGCAAATGTCGGTGTGTATGTATATTGTGTGTAAATAATGCATTTAACGCGTGTTTCACTTCTATCGTGTGTGAATCGCACACAAACCTTTTTTTTATTAAACCATACAATCATGGCACCGCAGTGCAGATAAGCACTAAGCATAATATCCTTCTATACCTGTAACTTATGGACCAACTATACCAAGAAAGCCTACAATGCCCTACGTATTCAGTATAATAATGCCTTTAGGATGCTGATGCGGCTGCCGCGGTTCTGTAGCGCTTCTGCGATGTTTTCTCTGGCAAATGTCGATGGCTTCGAAGCTATCTTGCGCAAAAAGAACATTCATTGCAGAACAGAGTCCGCGGCAGCGGCCACAGCGTTCTGAGGGAGATTGTCGACAGTGGGAACTGTTCGCTGGTCGAACATATGTTAAGTATTACTGAATCCCTGCTTAGAATAGAATATTAATTTTTTTACTAGCCGATAAATAATTGAATTAATAAATAATAATTATAATTACATTGTATGGATCTATGATATCTGAAAATAAAGATTTATTTATTTATTTATTTATTTATAATAAAGTTATATTTCTTCTTTGTTTCTTTTTAATATACTAGCTTTTTCCGCCGCCCCGTCTTGGTGGAATTAAAAATTGCTTCTGTATTTTCTTGCTAAAAGAAACAAATTAGTAATCTATATCCTTATACCGCGTGAATGAAGGTCAACCTCCTACGGGGCTTTACACCACTATATCGAAAGTATTTTTGCCTTCGGCCAGTAGGTACGTATTATAGATATAACGCGATTGACAATTACGTAATTTTTGAGAATACAATAGAAAAAATTATGAATCACCATTTGAATTTCAAAAAATCTTAGTTCTTTGCTCTTTCAGTTGACTTTCTGAGTACTTATTTTTTATTTGCGTCCGAAAGCTTAGTCTTACCTGTGTCATAATGTATATAACCAATAATAAATGGAGTAAAAATGTATTATGATAAAGTAAATCACTCAAAAGTTGTAAGCCGTTTAGCAAACAAACGAACTTGAGCCCAATTTGTTCGCGTGTTGACAGTCAACAGTGCCTAAGTTTGTTCGGCAACTCCTGGATTGGGTCAGTTATTGATGAATCCGAGTTTGACTCTTCGTCTATGTCGATATGAAACATGTGACAATTTCATATTGACAATTTATTTGAGATGAATGAACTTTAGCATCCAAATCTTGAGTCACAATTTTTGACGTAATAATTCAATGAAGCCAGCTGCACGCTCGAAAAAACATGATTCATGTGGCGTCACCTCGCTCTGAGGCGTTCCATTTAAGACTTGAAGTGCAAGCGAGAGCGCAGAGCGAGCGACAGGGAGGCAAAGTCAGCCCATCAGTATATTTTTCATATGACGTTGCCACGTTCAACTATCGTCAGTAAACGGACTTTACAGACAACCGATATTTTTTTTACGTGATATTGATTATGATTAATGTAAGACATAAAGATATTCTGTAAGAGTACGGCGACGACCTCTGTGGCTCAGTGGTTAGCGCGTTGGCGCACAAGCCGGAGGTAGCGGGTTCGAATCTCGCCAGGGAACACAAAAAAGTTTCTGTGTTCCTGGGTCATGGATGTGTATTAAATATGTGTATTATATAATAAAAATCTTAAATATAAGTATTAATATAAAAAGTATTAAATATATGTATTTCCGTTGTCTGGTACCCGTAACACAAGTCTCTTCGAGAACTTAGCACGGGACCAGATTGACGTGGTGTAAGCGTCCATAGATATTATTATTATTATTATTATCTCACTGATTATTTTTGTTGGACACTTCTAACATCCACTTGCTACTGATGTCTTAATATAAACTAGAACAAAACTCGAAAACTTCGTAATAACAAAATGTCGAGACAAATTGAATGTTCGTCTGACCGGAAGAGTAGATGATACGTTTTGTGTGTCTTTATGAGAGTTGAGATAATACTGTCGCTTACAATGGAAAACTGAATAATCAACTTATTCTAGACGTGTCGGTCGGCCATTAACCGGGCAATATGATCTCTGTGCAGTGGCCGATCCATGTTAGATGCGAGTGAAAGAATCGTCTTTACGTTTCTTGATAGAGGCACATGTTCGGTGGACGGATAAAGGCTGATCACGATGATGATAGACTTTAGAGATCTAAATTCAAGCGTGAGCTTTTAATATAAAATATCTTTGTGTGTTTGAAATAGAATGCTTTTGTCACCTTCTTCTAATATTTAAAATTCTCGTGTCACGGAGTTCGAACTTGAACTCCTCCGAAACGGCTTGACCGATTCTCATGAAATTTTGTGAGCATATTGAGTAGGTCTGAGAATCTATTTTTCATACTCCTAAGTAATAAGGGTTGTTCACTCTTAATTTTTTTTTTTTATTTTGGACGAAATTTTTTGTTTTTATTTTTTTATAATGTGGCATTAAAAAATACATACAACTCTACATTTTCACCTCTCTACGATCAACCCCTATTTTAAAAATGCAATTTTAATTTTGGCAGAACGAAGTCTGTCCGCAACTATTCGACGCACAAATTGGTTATATGCTACTTATTATTTTTTGATTTTGTGAACCATTTCTCATTTTTTTACAATTTAATTTTACACAACTTCATAAAAACATAAACATAACAGTTGCCATGACTACCACAATGACATAATATAATATTAAAACTCCAGAACAATTAAAATAAGACTAGATTAGTATAATACAGTGTACATTGCGTCGCTTACAATAATTTAAAAAAATATTGCTTAGCATTTTGTATCAACTTATGCAATTATAATTATTTATTAATTTTATTTATGCAGTATTTCTTTTTCTTTGATATTAATTCAAGTTACACTTTTTGAGCGTGGTGATCGATAAGAAAACAATTTTTTTTCTATTATTAAATAAATAAAAAGTTAATATTGTGTTATAAAAAAAGTTAATATTGTGTTATAAATAAGTTGCACGCACACAAACACCGTGTCGAAGACTGCCAAAAAGAAACGACGTTAGACAATGCACGGCCTTCAAGCCACACCTCCGTGCCCGTCGGAGTGGGGAGCGTGAGGTTTTTTCGTTACGGAATTTCTGGAGTCGGTCCCCGCGCTCAAGGCCCGCGATAGAAGCTATGCAATAGCTTAAAAGTTTAATAAAGTTTGTAAGTATGGATGTTTGTTACTCTTTCACGTCAAAACTACAGAATGTATTTTAATGAAACTTTACAATGACATAGCTTATACATAAGAATAACAAACACATAGGCTATCATATTTTATCACCGTACTCCAACGGGAATGGGAAGTACGCGGCTGAAACCGCGGGCCTGTTTCACTACTACTTACTTACTAGTATTAATTAAATAGTACCTGGTTGACCGAGCATTTGCTCGGTACCCTATGTGATAAAATACTATAAAATTTTTCTTCCAAAAAAAATGATCTTAAAAAAGGGGAAAAAATTCGGACTGGAGATTCGAACCAGGCTCGTTCGGACTTAACTGCCTAATTTCACCACTAAGCTACCATGACATATCATTATGTATACATGTGTTAAAAACGGCGATAAATCGATCTAGCTAAGATATATTTTTAGAATTTTTTTTTATCCGTGTTTACCAAAGCCTCAATACATCAACATTTTCGACAAATGATTTGTTTACGAGAATACTAATGATATTTTAGCTTTAAAACAATTATTATTAAATAATATAAGAACTAATCTAAAACTAAAATCCTTAAAATATACATATTATTATAAAAAAAAACTACTTAAAATAAACTATATACTATATCAAATTAAAAATAAAAATAAAACTAAATAATATAAAAAATCGACCCCAAGTCGCTACGCTCGCAGGGTAGGGTGCCCAAGAGGCTGGCGGCATTTCCCCGTTGAATGGCAAGGCTCAACCTTTGTCCGAATTGCTCGTTTAAAGGTATAAGATATTATAATACTTGTAGTAGAGGTAATGGTAGAAGTAATTCTACTACTAAAATTGCATGACGACCCAACGGGTATTGCCTCTGCCTTTTGAGGGTCCGGGTTCGATTCTGACCCTGCGTGGTGCGTTTTCTAAGTGCACCCTAATCACGAAACCCGGCATAATAATAATATAATACCAACGTAAAGTGACAGATATGCTGTCGCGTTCCTACAGTTTGTGAGTTTCCTGTAGCCCAGTGGGAGGATAGGGTATGAGTCTGTATATCCCTTGCTTGTACAGATATCTATGAGCATCACTATTCAGACAAGCCACCGACAGCTCAGTTGCCTATTTATGGCATAAAAAGGGCAAAGTACTAGTATTTGTTACTATCGTCAAACTCATCATCATCATCATCATCAGCCTTTATCTGTCCACTGCTGAACATAGGACTTTTTTTTCCTTAACGCCGGGAAATGCACTAACGCATCCCGCAGGGGAGTGGGTCTCCCCAGACGGGTATGTGGGACTCGCTGCGCCCCAAAGCCGGTAAATGGACGCAGCTCTACCCACTAAAACCCGGCGAGTGCCGCCAATGCCGCCTTTGCTGAGGCGCCCTGTCTCCCCAGACGGGTATGTGGGACTCGCTGCGCCCGAAAGCCGGTAAATGGACGCAGCTCTACCCACTAAAACCCGGCGAGTGACGCCAATGCCGCCTTTGCTGAGGCGCCCTGGATCTACTAGCACAGGGCACCTCGACGGCCAGTCAGTCCCCTCAGGGGGCCAACGCCACCTCCACAGACGGGTTGCCCCGCATAACAGAACAACTCCTCAGACCGTCAGGACAGTACAATGAGACGAGGTTCCCATCCTCGCCCCTTGTCCCCTGCTCTTCTTATAAGAGGAGTACAAAGAGCCCCCTTGGCTCAATTAGCTTCGCCCAAAGTGTTGGGCTCACTCTAGGCTACTGAGCCCCACCGCTATGACAAGGTTAAGGAAAGTTTGAACCATGGTGGGGAACATAGGACTCCCTCAATCAAAATTATAATACATTTAATTAATATTGGATCAGAACATAATTTAATTACTTATATATTTTATTCAAAATTAAATTATCCTATTTACAAAGCTTGTATGGTTCAATAACTCATCAGCTATTCATATCTACTATAAATAGTCTCACTGAAATTCAAAATTGGAAAACTTTAACACAAAAGATGTTACATTCGGATAGTTCCAACTTTGACATAATCTCGAGTACTTAAGTTCATATTTCATAGTCGAGTCATCTCTAATTTATGATCTTTCCATCTGTGAGAAGTTTGAAGCCGCTCTAAAAGCCGATTACTCTACAGACTCAGATAAATTTTCAACTAAAACAAACGTGAAAGCTACAATTTATTACTACAGATATAAAGATATGTTTTAGTTTAAACTTTAAAATGTAAAATGCACTTTTCCTTTAAATATTTAAAGCTATCTTATATTTAAAAAACCTTTTTCAAACCTTGAAATGTGAGATTATTTTTTTTACTTTATACAAGTCTTTAATAAAAATACTACACGTAAAAGATATTGAAAAAAAAACGTAATAAAAAGTATGTACTACGTAACAAACACAAACTAAAAAAAACACACAAAATGAACATTTTCGCAGATTAAAATCAAATTAACATACAAAATGTAACTTGAAGCTCAAACATGGACTCGTTACATTTACATAATTAATGACGGCAAATTTAATTTTTATGTAATCCATTTGTACGTAGAATAATTTCAAATAAACACTTTTTACTGCGCGTGTTAACCTGTTCCAACACATGGGTATTAAAGGACCCATGTTTAAAGGACCCATGCATGTGTCGAGTATTCACATTAATGGATGAATAGGTCTCATTAACCCCTTTTTTTAAAAGCTTTTCCTGGAACATGAAATGTTAATGTCTTAGTGATAAAAGTTACACTGCCTGTCATTTCTCTCCTAAGTACTATCACAGTAGAACTGTTTCATAGGAGAAAAAGTAAGGTAGCCACTATAGCTTACAGAAGTAATTTAACGACTAATATTTTTTTCTCGGCATTTAATAAGTATAAAGGGCTTTAAATAATAATGTAAATTATGGTACTAATGATAAAGATGACAAAGAAAATAGAAAGTGGTAATAAACAAGCTGCAACGTGGAAATCGGCGTGATGCATACCAGAACATATGGCCGAGGCCAGCCGCTCTCTATTCTACGCTAATCGTATTTCGAAGAACTAGAAAGAAGTAACTAGTATAAGTAATAATGCAATTTCAATATGTAATTTATTTTAAATATATTAAACTATTCTTGGGTCTTCCGAGTCCCCATATGCAGCATTACGTATATAAAAAGGGCGTTTCCACTAACAGGTCAATAATGAATATAGATATTGATCAGTCACATTGATTCAGATAAGATGTGATATTTGAAGTTTTATCTTATCTAAATGGAAAGCGTTCATATCGTCATATTAACTAGAGTAGCAGTTTGTCTATAAAATGAGTTTTAAATGAAAATATAACGTACTCGTAGATATTTAGACATAGATCTTTCTTTAAAGTAAATTTAATTATACATTTCTTTTAATATCTTCTTTTTCGTCATTATCAGCTCCTTGCTGTCATAGTAAAGTAACGTAAAAAGTTTTATTTCAATGCTTAGAACATTTCTCGGATTCTTACTGCAGAAACGTCACCATCATCATCAGCCTTTATCCGTCCACTGCTTAACAATGTTAGTTAAAACACACTTTGACCAACGTTTCAGAAATCGGGCGTAAGTCTCTGTACCAGTAACGACACTGCTTCTTTCCCTCCTCTCCAAAAGACAGCAAAGCTGATTGACGGCAGAAATAAGCAATATGGAGATAATCTTGATTGGAAGAGTGATGTCTCTATCGTCATAATTATATTTGAATCTGTCACACAAAAGCACAACTAGTTGATTAAAAGACAAAATGGATTCCTTCATTATTTCAATGTATCTCATTATGAAAGTCATTTGTAAAAAACAACTTTTTTAATTTGGTCCCTGACCTACACGTTTTAATAAAGGTTGTAACGTATCTTAATTAAGGCTTCATTACTATCCACACAACTTTATCGAGCCATTGAGCTTCAAATTTTATGTTATTTTGTAACTTTCATGTTATTTTGTTATTTCATATTCGAAATTTTATGACATAAAAACACTATCAGTATAGCTTTATTTTAATAAAAATAAATAAATATTATATTTTGTCTTGGCGTTCATTGAGGGGGGTCTGTTCAACTTCATCATGGTTCAGGCCTTGTCCAGACGGTAGGCTAGCCCACAGTGAACCCAGCACCTTGGGCGAAGCGGATTGAGCCGAGGGGGCTGTCATAACTAAGGACTAAAATTAATAAGGACTTCAAAATGGAAGAAGTGTATCAAAAATAGCCAGAGGGACCTATAAAAGCTTAAGCATTCCAAACGCATTTCTAAAGTCAGTTTATCACCAATTGGGAAGACTTTGTAAAACTTCTTGGTACGCCAATCTAATAATAAAATTGTCAAAAAGTCTCACTTCTATATAAATAAAAAAAGTCTACAATTTGTTGTAGTATACCTTCTTTTTAAGTCGTATCACGTCTTTTCCTTACAAAATTTTCTTACGTAATTATTCCATAGGAATAATTGGGGACATATTTCCTTTTATAGTATAGGTGTTCAAAATAAGTCGAAGCCTTCATCAACAGCAACATCTACGCAACCAGATGAAATGTTATTTGTTTCCACTAAAACATGTTGTATACTTAAGAAAATGTTGTTAATGTTGGAAATATTGTTAATATAATATTGTAAACACAACTTCTTGGTGCAAATTAAAAATAAGACAGGTAACGTTGACAACGGAGACTATTTATGTTTGACATTACATTTGTATACGGAAAGATACTTGTATGTTTAGCCCGTTCGTACATAGAATAAATCTACTGAAATCTCTACAACTCTTTTCCTTTTCCACGATCATTTCTAACAGTTAACGCCTGAAACTGGCAAGTTCACGGATATAAGACCACTTATGCTGTTGCTGTGATTTTTTGTGAAATTGTGTTCATTGCTGTTGGTGTTAAATAAATAAATAAATAAAAGCAACTGTGCTCTTCATTTGCTCACCTTAAAACAAATGAATGACGATTATAGATAACCTAAAATATCTTGATGGATTATCGCTTTCACGTAAAATCTCGCGTCTTTGTTTTTACCTTTTTTTGTTTTTTGTTCTACAAATCATACTTGTTTAGTTCACGCGCAACATAGAATATGATATTTATTATAGACTGGCCTAAAATGGTCTGAGGTAAGCCAATACAGCTTAAAAGCAATGTTTCGAATTCTATTAAGTGGGTACCTTAACGCTCCCTTGATTCAATAGCATACTTAAAATGCAACAGGTGCAACTTAACTGAAATCTAATACACTTTTAGACAAAAGCACTTATAAGAGGGCGTTTAAAATATTGTTTTCTTAGGTTTACGCGAATTTCACTCATTATTCTCTCCGGAGGAATCCTCCCGTGACCATAGTTGCAGTAAAGTATACGAAACTTCGGGAAAAAAACTAAATAAACCGCCATACAATCCGTAAGTTATTTCATTATAAATTATAATTATCTTATGGCGTTTAAGTTTTAAGTTTATTATTGAATAGAATTATAATATCTTGCGGTTATTATGCTGGGCTCAAACCTATCAGGTGTTTGTTTTGGAATATAAATATGTATGAGGGATTTACCGTCTTAGCGTTCATTGATTGTGTCCAACAATGAACGGAAAAACGTTAGCAATGATGATGATTATTAAGTATAATTATTCTTAGAGATATTTCATTTCTTAAACTTACCGGTAATCCCACTTCCTACTCATCTGTATTACAAAAGCGAAGTTATTATGTATGGATGTTTGTTACTCTTTCACGTAAAAGTACTGAATGGATTTTAATAATAGATAAACCTTACAATAATATAGCTTATACATCAGAATAACATAGACTATAACGTCTCCCCGTGTTCCCACGAAACTGGGAGTTGTTAATTGAATAATGTTAGCTTAGACCATTAATATGTCTAGATGGAGTGTCGCCCTACAATCAAAGCAAAAAGAACAGGCCAACATCTTCAAAGATGTGTTCGTGAATAGTGATACCAGCTACTACAGTTCTCCCATAATCATCCTTTTTAATCTCGTTACACTTCAACACAAACCTTCATTATAAATAAAAACAATAATGCGTAACAATTCATGCGTATTCCGTGACAGCGGGACGGATATTAAACACGGAGAAAGCATTTAGAGGCTAACAGTTGGACGCTATTTTTTTGGACGTGTTTTCCGCGCGACACTCTATCTAGACATATTATTGATCTAAGAATGTTAGGAAAAGGTATAAATTATTAGGGACGAACCTGGTTCCCGTTGCCCCGCGCAAGATATTAAAGGCGCCTCGTCTTCTCTATACTGTTTTCCACACCCGTGATGATGTCGCACCGCGAATAAACTATACGCGTCGACGGGATGATGAGTCCAGACGGTTTTCGGTATTTATTTGAGGAGGACTCGACCACGACACGGCGAAACGTCAACTCACTCTTCCCAGTACCTACAGATTCGTAGGAATAGAATAGATTTAGGATGAGGGTAGTACGAAATGTTGCGTTCAGGAAATCTAAATTAATTACGTTTGAAAAGTGTAAACGTTCGCCTATTTTAGTCATATTATTAAGAAACAAATAATTATAAATAAATATTGGTCATAGGGTTTACTATAATTTAAAAATATATGTTCGACATTGCTTTTATTTTTGAATCATTATAATTATAAAGTAAGTAGTATTTTTATACAGATTAAGTGCATCTATAGTAACTATTAGGGGAGGGGTCTAGCAGCAAAAAAGTATGTACCTAGTACCTACTCTTGTATTAACATTTTTATTTCTAAATGATCACATCACGAATGAATCCGAGATTAATAGTTCCTATCCTATTTATGTATAAATTTAATAATATGATTCCACTGATAATACAAATATTTATTTCACCAAAATAATCTACGAGTACGGAAATTGATTTATAAGTCATTAAAACCTCGGAACCAATTTTCGTATTACATCCTTCGAGATTCCGGGAAAATACGAAAAGCACTGGACCTATTAAAAGTTTTTTAAAATTAATGTCGCATCATGTTCGGAAATCAGAATAATTACGACCTTAATGCATTATCATAAGCGCTAATATTATTAAGGCTTTAAATTTTTTTCATCACACGATTCTAGATGAAATATCCGAGTTCTAAGGTTCAAATTTGTTTGGAAATGCATCATGTGGCGTTCAAAGTATATCGTGTCTTGTAAAATTTTTGATTACTTTCCTTCGGGTAATTGGAAAACTTGAAGTTATTGAGTTAGTGCAAAAGAGAAACCCTAGGCCTACTCATCAGCGAAGTATTTACTTCCATGAAAGTTGGGTGCAATTAATTATTAGTGTTGTTAGTATAAAAAACCGACCGAGTGCGAAATGGACTCGCACAAGGGTTCCGTACCAGAAATAAAGTAAATATAGTAGCAGTGTTGCCATTTTTAATATCGAGCAAAAACTGGAAAAAATACTTTTTTGTATGTAAGCCCCCCTTAAATATTTTTTTTTAGTATTTGTTATTATTGTGGCAATAAAAACACAACATCTGTGAAAATTTTATCATCCTTGCTATTACGGTTCATGAGATACAGCAAAAAAAACCAACAACTACTTTGTTGTGTGGGACGCCCCCTTAATTATTATTATTATTTTAATTTTAGTATTTTTTGTTGTAACCACAACATTACACAATCTGTGCCAAATTCAACTGTCTAGCTATTACAGTTCTTGAGATACAGCCTGGTGATAGGCGGACGGACGGACAGCAAAGTCTCTGTAATTGCGTGTAAAACCCGTGTGTGCATTTCAAGGCACACACGTGGGGGTCAGGATCGAACCCGGAACTTCTCGCATAAGAGGCCGAGTCCATCCACCACTGGACCATCGTCGCTCAACCCCATTAGTAAAGAACTTTAATAACTAGTGGCGTGGAGTGGCCAGTCCGTGTTGGATCATCATCATCAGCCTTTATCCGTCCACTGTTGAACATAGGCCTCCCTCAATGAACGCCAAGACGACCGATCCCTTGCTACTCGCATCCACGGACCTGCCACTGCACGGAGATCGTCTTCCCGTGTTGGATGCGAGTGGCAAAGGATTGCTCATATTGGCGACCATATCTTGTTCCCTGGCGGGATTCGAGCCCACTACCCTCGGCTTAAGGTAGACAAATAAAATATATTCATGCTCTCCATCGTATTTGTTCTCTATTTCACCACTGCATGTTGATAATGGACTGATCTATCGTTTTCACTTTACACCTCCTTCTCCCGGATAAATTACACCCGTGTTACGCCCGGAATGTTTTTATCCGTGTTTAATTGTCACCCGGGTGGGCCGGTCCAATTTATACACCGGACGAAAATAAATCGTCATCCCAGATTTTACTCTTGGATATATATTTACCCGATTGGACTATTTAAGTATTTGCTGGAACATTTTTACGGGTAAAGCAACTTGGCTGCATTTTATATATATATATATATATATATATATATTGTAGAATAATATAACTATCTTGTCTTTTATATGGCTAAGGAATAGAAAAAGTCTTCCCTTTGTAATTTTTTCAAAAATTCTTACATTGTCTACTTTGAAGCTGATTTAAATATCAAGTGTCAAAATTAAAAGGGAAGAGAAGAAGAGGACCCACCCGTACAGACAAACCCTAAAAAACAGAAAAACACCCGTATACAGAAATTATTAAATATAATTGAACATACTCTTCCCACAAACATTTGTCCTGGGTGGGATCAAACGACCTGCTGATTTAGCAGTTAGAGTCATTGGTCATTAGACCAACAGGCCAGTGAATGACCAACAGGCCAGTGAATCAAAAAGTCGTAACGAACCGCAGTAATATTATTAAAGTTGTTTTAGTATAAAATTAACAGCTAAAATATAGCACTGATGATTTTTTCAACGTACCTGGTGGTAAGTGATCAGGTTCGTCTATATTTACACTATTATCTGACGTAGGTAACGTCCTAAGGCAGAGAGACTTACCATTATTTTTTTTCTTTAAAGCTTAGGCATCCTGCGAAGAAGTCTCCCCAGGTGGGTATGAAGGACTCGCTGAGTCCGAAAGGGGCTGCCCCGCGCCGCAGAACAACCCATTCCAATGTCGGGACAGTATAAATGAAGGAGAGGTTCCTGTCCTCGCCCCTTGTCCCCTCTTCTTATCAAAGGGGGTACAAAGAGCCCTCTCGGCCCAATTTGCTTCGCCCAAAATGCTGGGTTCACCCTAGGTTACTAAGCCCCACCGCCACAACAAGGCTTGAACCATGGGGATACTTACCATCCTCCGAATAAGGTGGTAAGTTACGATACCAGAAGTTACATTGTCTTTCCTGTCTACCTTTAATAAACTCAAAAAATCTTTTTGATGTAAACGCATGTGATTTCTATCTTTGTTTCCTAATTAATTAAATTTAATCGCACAGAGTCAGCAGACCATGCTCTGTGTGTGAATACGAGTTGATATTAATGCAACTAATTATTTCAATTAATATTTGGATTACACAACTAAATTCAATTAATAAAATTAATTAACTATTAAATCAAATAATTAATGTTAGATGTAAAAACCAATAATTAGTCAGCCGCAGGCCTAATTGGAACAATCCAAATTAATTTAACGCGTTAAATCGTTAACGTGAATAAACATTCAATGAAATGGTACATTTGTTTAAATGTTTATCTAGTAACAAATTCGTGGAAAAAGTCGCAGGACAAACACTATTTTTGGCAAATACTTGATGTAGAACTCAATCAGCAAAGGTTTTAGTCAGGCTAGGCTGACCTCTCGCTCCCCCAGATGGACAGCGACAACCAGAATATGACTAATTATATAAATGTAAGATGGTTGTCTTACTACCAATATTTTTGGAGTTGACTCCAATCGAATCGATTTTCTTATATTATAATGTATGAAAATCTATGGGAGTAACATCATACTACGATGTTACACGATTTTACACGAAGATTTCACGCGAAGCGTTACACGATAAAGGGGAGCCTGAGAAACGGCTACCACATTCAAGGAAGGCAGCATAGTTACAAACTGTATTTTAACAAATTCATTATATAGTTTGTAACAATAAATGTATCACGCATGGTCTAAGTATCATTATGAATACATTTACTTATCCTTATTCACTTATGGCTTTTGGCTACAAAGCAGATGTTGTCAGCATTACTTTGTCTTTATTTTACCTGCGAATTCGAACATCTGTAATGTAAAAGTCTTGTTCATTAAGGTTAAAAAAAAGTAAAACAATTCAGTACAAGTAGAAATGCTAGCAAATTATTGGCGTTAACATTTGCCGCCATTTTACATTCCTACATTAACAGTTGCAAATTTAAAATTTAAATTTTAAACTGAAATATTGTTAATCCGATATACATCTTGCTTACCGTTTGAAAGAAATATAATAAATGCTTCGCAGCTGGTTTTGAACACATTAATACGAGCGAGCTGCGGATGTCCCGGCAATATCTTATACCGATAAATTTTGAGAAAAACATGGATAACGATTTCTTGGAGTCATTTTAATATATACGATAAATACCTCTATGGACATAACCAATTTCATCGAATCTAGGCCATGACATATTTTGTGCTTTCCTGTGAAAATAAGTATATGCCGCAAAGTTTCTCGGCGTGTATCGATTACTCTTATTTGCCAGAAATATCAAATACAGAGGATGTTACAGGTATACAGTAAAAATCGACACTATTCGATAGTCATTATTACGTTTTTTTTTAATTTTTAATTAATTAAAAATTTTAAATTAAAAATAATTAATATTATCTTCTTTAGCATTTTTTTATTTAAATAAAATTAATAAATATAAATTAAATAAAAATGTATATTGTCAGCTTATCTTTATTTTGTAAATTGCATGGAAGCGTGTCGAACAAGGCAACAAAAAAACTAAAAACTTAGTCTAGTCACGTTTTGTAAGGATCTAATTACTAATATAAAGAAGCTTTTCAATCATTTTATAAGCGACATAAAATTTGTTATACTAATATCGGTGTCGTGTCGTTGAGTGTAAAACTAAATCCTAAAATCCTCATGGGAGTCGTTTGGTACGTTGTTTAAAAGAAATATGATACGATTATAGTAATTTCTCTGTAAATATATTTCGCCATGAATCGTGAACAATAAGCCAATGGTTTTGAGTATTAAGTAGCAGATTTATATGAGTTAGTAGTATACCTACTAGTGGATCCGACAGACGTTGTCCTTTATATACCAATTGACCCTAGCTGCAGTATAGATGAATAACTTAGATACCGACTGCAGCGCCATCTTCCGGGCTGAATTGTGAATCTAAACCATCCAGGGCGCCACCCAAACGCATACAAAAATAACATTAAATATCAATTTCATTGATTTTTTTGGATAAATCGGATAATGTAAAATATATGTCTTCGATTTTATTAATCGCTCCTGCTATGTTCTGATGGAATATGGTCAGTTGATTACAGCTAGGAACGAAAAAACTTTTTATTTAATTTAGTCTTTGCTTGTTGCTGCCGAAAGTAATAGGGTATTGTGCCCCTTTTAGGACTAATAGAAACACAATTTTTAGCATTGGAAAAAGAGTTAACGTTATTTAAACTTTTGTTAGTGTTTGTCAGTATATTTAAAGTTGAACTAGGCGCAATAGTACTCATATTTCGTGTGTGAGTGATACAATTTTTGGCACCTGGTATTTGGATAGCTGTAAACCGTTATTTAAAAAATTAGATTTATTACCACTAACATGTATGTACATAAGAGAAATTTGTATTTTTGTAAAACTACACCCAGAATATTTTAAGCGTAGCTCAGAAGTAGGAAGAAAAAATGAAAGATATAAATCAAAACTTTATATGCCTAGCTGTAATATTAATATTTATAAAAATAATTCGCATGTACAGGCTATACAGATATTTAATCGTCTACCTGAAAAATTTAAAGAATTGCCTTTCAATAAATTTAAAAACAATATTACAATGTGGCTTAAAGAAAATTGTTTCTATGACCTTAATGAATTTATGTTACATAATAAAATTTGTCCTAGATTTATGAATTTTTAAAATTTTATTAATTATTATAATATTGATTATTTATAATACTTATTATTGTTATTAAAATTGTATTATAATTATTAATCTAAAATTACATTATTATAATATAAATATTTTAACATTATACCTACTATAAATGACAATAAAAATTTGCACACTTCGAGGAAGTAGAATGTAAGATACTAAATCAATGTAAATACACCTATCATGTACTACATTCTTGCAAATAAACTATTATTATTATTATTATTATTATTATTAATATCGACCCAGCCGCTTAGGAGTTCAGTGACAATAATGAATGAAATTCTCGTAGAATTGGAAAAAATCTGGTTGAACATAGAAAAATTCTGATATTATAGTATTTTTTCCAGTTTCCCTGTCACACATAATATAAAAGGCACAATATAAAAAGAATGGGGATGTTGACACATGTTACAAATTCATGTAAAGTTATGTTTTACATATTATTAAATACGGTATTTGAAAACCTAAAATAACATTTTTAAAGTCTACTTATTTGTCTTAAAATTTAGAAAATTAATTTAAAATGCGTTATTTATCATACATTATCACGTGACTGCAAACGCGTATAAGGCGATGACTAAGGCGAAGGCTAAGTACAAACTGTCATAACTCACCTTACATAGCGCGAGCACTGAATGCGGTGTGTGACGTAATGACACTTGGAGCGTTTTAACGGCAATTTTAAAAACTATTTATCTTTATTTAATTTATTGTTAAAATTGAACATATTTCTTTACAAAAATCTTTTTTTCGTGTTTGTCTATAGTATATCTATCAAATAAAATCAATTAAAAAAATTAGTCAACATCCCTATTGTATAACAAATCCCTAATATGAATAGTAATGTCGCAGGTAGTTTTCCATTTCCATCTTACAAATTTCACAAGCCATAAAAAAAGGTTTCTCCAACCCTCTCAATTCATTTCACCTTCAAGCAATTTCAAATGTGTATTCGGTGGCGAATTTGGTACATTTATCAATTTCAAATATCAAATTCAAGTTTTCAATTACCAGGCCTTGGACGTGAGGGAAATACGGCGAAGGAAGCTTCTATAGCGTTTGGTCCTGCTGAGCCGGATAGCTAAAGATACTATTTATACATAGATTTATTATATGTCAGATACATTAACTTCATATACCTAAATAGTTTACTGAGGAATGGCAAAAGGTCGGTTTATTGAGTTGGCGTTCAGCAGTGGACGGATAAATGCTGATGATGATGATGATTATGAAGTAACCTTTATCACGTTTTATATAATATATGATAGGATAGGATCCCGGAGTTTTACCGTGACCTATTTGAACATTTGGTTCATCCCTAAATATGAAAGATAACACATAAGATACCACTCCTTAGGAGTAGATTATTCCTCCCAGTTATTTCAGGATTACATGTAAAATTTGTTAAAGAGTATTTAAAAATACTACTTTGACTGTACTTATTTCTCTGGTTCTTCTTTTTGGAAACCTTGTAATAATAGGTTTAAAAAACAGATTTAATTGGCTTTCAAAAATATAAAGTTTATTTTGGTATGTATAATATTTTTAATGAAATTAATATTGGATTTAATTTTTGATTTCAATTGTCTCAATTTTTTTGGCCCTTCTAATTGAAGGACTTATTCATGACAATTATAGAATAATATTTAGATTGAGTTTAGTATTTTCTTACAGACATTAAAACAGCTCCTTAAAACAATAATCATTAGTCGAACTTTTCGATGCTTCAATCTTAAATAAGAAATCTCGGAATCACAATTAAATCTGACAAGAGGAATTACCGTTAGATGATACCCCTAGAACTTCCAAGTTAACTCCGCACTTATTCTGACGTTGAAATGGTAATTGTTGGAGTTGAAGTTAATAAAGACGTTGAATGGGTGCCGCACTAATTGGCGTGAGTTGTGAAGGAAATCCCTTAAAGACTACACTCGGTCATGATAAAGGAGTTTGACACTTATTACTGCTTTTAAAGTTAAAGGCGGTAGCGTTTTTGCATATTATGTAAAATTATTCTGCGCGAGTTCGTTCACCTATTCCTCGAAGTATGTTTTTTTAGTATGTTGTGTTTATTTTTTATATCAGCTATGAACGCAAACTTGTAGACGTGTAAAAAGTATTTAAAGCATACACACATATTAATCATACACATAAACCAGCTTAGCTAAAGCAACTAGCCCAGGCAACTCTCATTATCCCCACCATGGTTCCCTCCCTCTCATTATCCCCACCATGGTTCAAGTCTTGTCGTGGTGGTGGGGCTCAGACCTCAGTAGCTCAGGGTGGCCCCAACATCTTGGGCGAAGCGAATTGAACCGAGGGAGCTCTTTGTATCCCTCTTATAAGAAGAGGGGACAAAAGAGCAGGGGGCAAGGGATGAGGACGGGAACGTTACCTCATTGTACTGTCCCGACGTTGGAAGAGGTTGTTCTGTGATGCAGGACAACTCCTTTATGGAGGTGGCGTCAGTCCCCGGCCGTCCAGGTTTGTTAACAGATCCGGGGAACCTTATCAAAGGCGGCATTGGTGGCACTCGCCAGGTTTCCTATTGGGTAAAGCTGCGTCCACTTACCATCTTTCGGGCGCAGCAATTCGCACATACCTGGGCAGTGGGAAGTGGCCTGTGAAGCCACTTCCCAAGGCAACTCATTATATGTGGCTCATCCCGAGACAAAGATATTGTGAGCCTGTCTGTTGAACGCACTATTGAAATAGCTTGTGTAGAGCTTGAGTGTCTTATTATTGTAAGCGTATACAGACCTCCTAGTGGGTTATATGATACATTTGAACAAATTATGGAAGAAGTTCTTGTCAAGTTATGTGTATCAAAGAAATATTTAATTATATGTGGTGATTTCAACATTAATTTATTAGAAAAAAATCCTACCACTATCAGATTCATATCATTATTTAAATCATATAACCTTAGTAACTTATTCTTAGAACCCACTAGAATAACTTGCACCACAGCTACTTGTATAGATAATATATTTAGTAATGTAAAACCATACAGTCAATCTGTTATTAATAAACTTACTTCAGATCATTGTGGCTTGCAAGCTTCATTTAAAAACATATCTAAGGAAAATAATAACAAAAAGAAAGTAACGTTTGTCCCTGTAAACGAAAATCGTATTGAGAAGCTTAGGTGCAATATAACTGCTAAACTCTCGTATTTTGATTGCAACAAAAAAGACCCAAATATTCTGTATGGTAAATTATTTTATTTAATAAAAAATGAGTTTGACGTTATATTTGCACCTAAAATAAAAACAGTCAATGCAAAAAATCTTAAACCTTTTAATGAATGGGCGACTTTAGGAATTCATAGAAGTAGGCAGAGATTGTATGAACTTTATGATGAGAGGTCGTACAACACTAGTGAAGCGTTTAAGAAATATGTAAAAACATACTCTAAAATATTTAAAAAGGTATGTCTTAAAGCTAAATCTTTACATATTAAAAACATTATTTCGAAATCAGATTGTAAAATTAAAACAACGTGGAGCATAATTAATAGAGAAACTGGGAAAAATAAATACAAAAATACTGAATATTCCTTATATATTGATAATAAGCGAATAGATACTGATAAAGAGGTAGCAACTATTTTTAACGATTTTTTTGCTAATGTTCCACTGACAACAACTAAAAATCTTATATCTTCTCCTACCGTCGCCGAGACATTACTGAAAAAATGTGTCAAAGAAAATAAACATGTATTTAAATTTCAATATATTTGCCCAAAAGATGTTATCAGTGCTTTTAAACTAATTAATGTTAAGAATACTACAGATTTGTGGGGCATGTCTGTAAAAATTATAAGACACATTGTGCATATCATTGCACCGACTTTAGCTATCATATTTAATGAGTGTATTGATTGTGGTGAATTTCCTGACTTAATGAAACACAGTAAAGTATTACCTCTTTTTAAATCGGGTAGCAGTACAGACCCTTCGAATTTCAGACCAATTTCCATTCTTCCAACTCTCAGTAAAATATTCGAAAAAATTATTTTAAATCAACTTTTACTGTTCTTTAATAAGCATGAGTTACTACATAAACAGCAATTCGGATTTACTAAAGGTAGATCTACAACAGATGCGGGAGTTGATCTTCTAAAATATATATTTACAGCTTGGGAGGAGTCCCAGGATGCTCTAGGTGTATTCTGTGATTTGTCCAAAGCTTTCGACTGTGTTGAACATGCGACGTTGATCAGGAAATTGCACCACTATGGTATCAGGGGTGCTGAACTTAAACTATTGACATCTTATTTAAATAATAGAACTCAAAAAGTAATTATAAATGGTAAAAGTTCCTCTGGTACCAAAATAAAAATGGGGGTGCCTCAAGGATCCATTCTTGGTCCATTTCTCTTCCTTGTTTATATAAATGACTTGGCTTCACTCGTGAAGGATAAACATGAAATTGTATTGTTTGCTGATGATACATCTGTAATTTTTAAAATTAAACGACAGCAAATGGTCTTTGACGAGGTAAACAATGCTCTTTCGAACATGGTGCATTGGTTTAGCGCCAATAACTTATTGCTTAACTCAAATAAAACAAAACTGATAAAATTTACGCTCCCTAATGTTAAGCAGGTGCAAACTAGTGTATCACTTAACGGAGAGGTGATGGACTTGGTGGATTCAACTAAATTTCTCGGAATTACCATAGATACTAAGCTACAGTGGGCGCCACATATAGCCACGTTGGCAAGTAGGCTTGGTACTGCAGCTTTTGCAGTTAAGAAAATAAGAATCATAACGGATGAAAATACGGCGCGATTAGTATATCATGCATATTTCCACAGTATTATGTCTTACGGCATTCTACTGTGGGGGAATGCCGCGGATATTAATACGATCTTCTTGTTGCAGAAGCGAGCTATTCGAGCCATATATTGTTTAGGCCCCCGTGTATCATTGAGAGATAAATTTAAAGAAATTGCCATCTTGACTGTCGCTTCTCAATACATATTTGCTAATGTGATGTATGTCCGTAAAAATATTAATGAATTTGTAAAAAAATGCGACAACCACAATATAAATACTAGAAACAAAAATAAATTAAATGTTCCATTCTTTAGACTGAATAAAGTTAGTACTTCGTTTATGGGACAATGTATACGTTTTTACAATAGGATCCCAGAAAACGTTCAAAATCTTTCCATTAATAAATTTAAGAAAATTGTTAAGGAACGTTTGTGTGGTAAAGCCTATTACGAAATAAAAGATTTTATTGAAGATACCACACCTTGGGAATAAGACACTCACTCTTAAGATATGATGTTACATGTTGTATTTATAAAATATTATGTACTCATTTTATTGACAAAAGAGCAACCCCTAAGTTTTTTTCTCGTTTTTCTTAGGGGATCCTGCATCTCAAACGAGTTTTTTTTTTTTTTTTTTTTTTTTTTTTTTTTATATACTTACTATTACTACTTATTGACTACTTATGTTTTGACTTATTTCAAGTGTACAAGTTGTACCTACGTAATAAAGATATTTTTGATTTTGATTTTGATTTTGACATAAGATGTTAAGTACTTACATTCATAAAGCCTATCTTATCCCTCTACAAAACACAGCAAGGCTGTTTCACGAGGGAAACAAGTAAGACAGTGGTACCCATGCAGCACACTGCATCCCTCTCACCGGCAAGATTCTGGTCGAACCGTCGTTTAGAAAATATTATTATTCCCAAATCTTATGCGATGTAAAAATCAGACGATATTTTTCATCAAGCAAAATATTATAAGGTATATAGAACTCAAACAAACAAATAATTAATTTGAGCATCAAGGTTTTATCATCGGCACCAACCGGTAAGAGATTAAGTGCATAATATGAATTAATGAATGAAGAATTTATTTAAAAATTAACACTGTGAAAGGCTGCTATTGAACCCCACCATGGTTCAGGCCTTGTCGTGGCGGTGGGGCACAGTACCCCAGGGTGACCCAAACACCTTGGGTGAAGCGAATTGAGACGAGGGGGCTCTTTGTACCCCTCTTATAAGAAGAGGTGACAAAAGAGCAGGGGCAAGGGGTGAGGATGGGAACCTCACCTCATTTTACTGTCTAGATGTTGGGAGTGGTTGTTCTGTGGTGCGGGGCAACCGCTCTGTGGAGGTGGCGTCAGTCCCCTGAGGGACTGACTAGCCGTCGAGGTGCCCTGTTGCATGTAGATCCGGGGCACCTCACCAAAGGCGGCATTTGGTGGCACTCGCCGGGTTTTAGTGGGTAGAGCTGCGTCCACTTACCATCTTTCGGGCGCAGCGAGTCCCACATACCCGCCTGGGGAGACCCACTCCCCAGCGGTATGCGTCAGTGCATTTCCCGGCGTAAAAGAAAAATAAAAGAAAAAAAGGGCTGCTATTGAACAGTTATTTCAATATGATGCAAAAACATTCACGACCTACTACGAAATGCCAATAGTGACCAAAAATATCATCTCGGCACCATCAATAAACTCCTTTAAGAATAGACTGGACAAAATAGATATCTTCAAACTATTTAACACACACGAATCATTTTATTAGGCTGCTAGGTTTCCATATAATATGTATACAAATTATGTTCCATAATAATTTAACATTCTCCACCGCTTGTTACTTAGACCATAGATCCCGAGCCTCAAGATGAAACTGTTTTAAAGTCAGCGTTTTAAAAGATTGCCAGAGATCTAAGATATTTAGAAAGTCTATAACGGTAAGTAACTATGTAGAGAAGATACATTAATGATATACCGCCTCCCTACTTTTGTAATCTTTAAAAGTTATAAGTCAGTGTTCTTACATTGACGATTGCACATAATATTTCCTGTTCGAAATCAGACAGGTAGAAAACTAGTTCGTCCTCATATTATATGTGCTAGCTTAAAATAGGAATTTCACATATATTTTAAAGCTACAGAATAAATATTTCTTATCATTCTTAGACGTGGATGTGTCGAAACTCACTATCAATGGCATTCATTTGACGACCTCTGACTCAATGGATAGCACGTTGGCGCTCAAGCCAGGGGGTAGCGGGTTAAATCCCGCCAGGGACCATAAAAAGTTTTCTATGTTCCTGGGTCATGGATGTATATTAAATATGTATATAAAATCTTAAATATAAGTATTAATATAAAAAGTATTAAATATATGTATTTCCGTTGTCTGGTACCCGTAACACAAGTCTCCTCGAGAACTTACCACGGGACCAGATTGACGTGGTGTAAAAAGCGTCCATAGATATTATTATTATATTATTATTATTATAAAAAAAGTGTGACCAGCATTGGACAGCTAGAGGTTTATAATTATTACAAGCTATCTACGAACATACAAAATGGAACATTCAATAAAATTTTGACAAAACTAAAAAAAACATCGCTAAAAGAGTTAAAATTTCACACAAAAGCGGAAACTTAGAACTCGATGCGCTTGCCAAAAACATTGTCTGCTAGTTTAGTTTTTGCTGAGTGCTTTTGGCGTTTGGTTCTTTTTTTACGAGTACGACGAATCCCTGTTTAAATTTCTCACTTTAATGCATTATGTTCTTCAAATAGGAATAGTTGTCACTTTCTAGCTCAAAGTAAAAAAAACTAAGACATCAAATATCAATCCATATTATTATGTCTCACTACTAGGCATAGGTCTCCTCCTCGAAATCAGGCGAGGGGGTTATTGGGTCATAGTCAATCGATGCTCTGAAAGAATTTCAATCTCATTAGGCTTGCAGGTTTCCTCACGATGTTTTCCTTCACCGGTGAGCGAGCGATGGTATCGTGTTTTCCCAACCCATTTCAAGGGACCGCATGGAGGTCAAAATCGTACTCGGACCCTCTCGCTTATGAGGTCGATCCCATATCCACTGGACCTCTAGCTCTCTTGTAGAATGTTTATAAATTGCATCTATTGGAATAATTGTATAATTTGTGAAGCCTTAGTTATGAGTCACGGGTATGGAGGGTAGAGGTAAGGAGTGTCATCTCTGTGTTTGAAAATTTTCCGTCGAAAAGCGTTAAATATGGGTGGCGCCACAATTGCAAAAGGGTAAACTTTTAAACGTGTTTGCGCCGAGAAATCACGCACACACACATAAATATGTATACCAATACCATACCCTTTCAATACACCAGCGCCATTGCGGACGGTTTTTGAACTGTTATTTATAGCATACAGCTGAACACTTTTTATACTATTTCCCCATATTATGAGATGGTACTCCTTATCTCTACCCTCCATAGTCATGGGCAAAAGCCATTTTTTTTTCATTTATTTGGGTCAACAAACAGTTTTTAAATAAAACCACCCTAATACAATTAGTTATTTGCGTGATGAGCGATATGTGGTTTTTTTTCATTGCTGATAGTTTTTTTTTTGTTTTTTTGTTTTTTTTTTTATTATTACTATTACTTCTTATTGACTACTTATGTTTTGACTTATTTCAAGTGTACAAGTTGTACCTGCGTAATAAAGATATTTCTGATTTGATATGATTTGATACAATTTCCAAAAATTCGGAAAAATATACTTACGGCTTGATAGCCAGCACATAGAAGAAATTTTGCCCTGTCCCTGTTTACTTCTCTCCTAATTTCTAGGTCACCTCTGTCATTTAGTAGGTCATGTAATTGGTTTGTTTATGCTATGCTGACATTATTGCTTATATTATAATATTATATCAACCCTTTATGTCCCACTGCTGGACGGGTGTCCTCCTCGAAATCAGGCGAGGAGGAGACCCGATTTGAGGTATTTAAATAAAATTAAACGTCTTCCGATTATACTATTTATTGGCTAAATGCGTTTTAAGGCACTTTGGTATACAAAAATATAATTTTATATACCTATGACAGCACTCTTACATGTATATACAAATACTATTAATATGGAATTGATACAAATAAATCAATTATAGTTTGGGTACATTTATCTGAAATATACTTAAATTATTCAAGTCTTTTGAAATAATTTTCATGCAAATGTATATAAACTGGTGTTATAATATGTTAGGTTAACAAGAAGTTTCACGAAGTCTGACGTCAACTTGTTATCACCGTCGCAAACCACTCTAAAAGTTTATATCTCGATTGTCTGCGTCGCGTTATAACTGTCTTCATATTATGTACGTTACTTTTGTAAGTCTACTCTTCGGACAGTGCCAGTACTGGATTCTGTATCGTTTGATGATCCAGAGTTAGAATGCTCTAATTTACTCTCATCTTTACTTTTCACATTACTTTTTAGTCCCTTATTTAAAATTGTAGGTTTCATTGTTCTTTTTTGTTTTACTTTCACCGCCTTTTCTGGTGGCCTATGTATGCTTTCGCTTCGATTTTTTAGTTTGTTTAGTCCAAAATTTGGTTTAATTTTAGCAGTTTGTTCCAAAATGCTAGCATCTGGTAATAGTAAATTACTAACGCATACATAATCGTCAGTGTTTTTTGGAATGACAGTTGTATTTATTTTTACTGGGACAATTTCAACTTTCTTTTCAAATATTGTCTCTGGTCCTTTTGAATCTAATACGTCCTCACCTGTAGGAGACTCAGCACCGCCTACTAATTCTTGTATGAGCTTATCTTCAGCAAGGTCATCAAGGTAATCTTCGTCATCATCGTCGTCATCATCTGATAAATTATAGGTTGAAAATGAAGTAATAGACCCCGAAGTATGGGAGTGAAAATCGTCAGGCAACCTTACTCTTGGTATATTCGATGGTATTTCTACTGTATTTGCGGAAGATGTTATTATTATTTTCGATTCAGTAGGAGATGGTAGGTCGCTGGAAGCAATAATGACCTTAGGGAATTCTCTACTTTGGGAATGACGAATGTTTGATTGAACAGATTCACTCAAATCTGAACATGTATCAAAAGACCTGTTGCGAAATTTATGGTTTTCGGACGAATAGGGTGATAAGCTATCTATGTTTTCATAATTCAGATTTGAGGATTTATTATCACTTGAGACATTGAACGAGGACAGTGGCTTCAAGTTTTTAAATGCAAGACGGCGTTCTAAAGTCGTTGTACGCGGAGGAGGTTGCGGTGGAACTTTTGGTCTATCAACTTGACTTTCAGTACTTCCACTAAAACTACGGAAAGTTTGAAATGATGTCGGTTGCAAGGACAACCTTTTTGCCGCTTTTGGAAGATCGGGCAATACTTTTGGAAAGTTTCTTCGTTTTATAGTTAATAATGCATCTTCTGCAGACTGGGCGGGACCCTGCATTTTGTCGTCTCGTGAAGTTACATTTATGTCATTTCTAAACGTTACTGGTGGTAAAATATTTATTATATCTGACATTTTATCTTTCATTAGTTGCTCATAATTTACATCGGTTACTGGGTCTGAAGTAGAATGCTTGTGTGAGATTCTCAAAGGTTTTATAACTTCTAATGCCAGTGTTACTTCGTTTGTGTACAATTTTTCATCTTTTTTATCATTCGTTTCCTTTGTATTTGTGTCTAAATTAATACCAGCTTCAGTCTCAGATTTTTGTAAATAATTTTCAGTAATGGAATGTTTTTCATCAGTCGCATTGATAGATTTTAAAAGCTCTATAGGTTCTTGACCAAGGATGGACACAGAACGAGCTGCCGGTGTTGCGTCAACCGCTACTGACACTTTCTTAGATTTTATACTTTCGGCATCTCTACTTTTTAAGGAGTCATTAGACTTTCCTGTCCGTCTGTCAAGTGATTGTTTATTACTTGACAATGAAGAATGAGAATCAAGAGCTGATGTAGATGTTGTCTTCTCAGAAGTTTTAGTTTTATAGCTCTTTTTAAGATTATCATTTGGGTGAACTGTTTCAGTAGCTTTAAGACTATTTTTTTCATTTTTTTTAATATCAGATAAAAGTTCTTCTGACCTTGTAAATGGTTTCATAGGTTTATCATTTGCATCGGAGTTAGATTTTCTTAAAATATTTGGTGAACATCGATGTATTACTCCGTTGGCAATCCAATCCCTCACTTTAGTTTGGGCGTCTAACGTACTCGTAGATAAATGCCGTCTCAATTGAAACCTTTCTCGAAATCCACCTGAATCATCTGATTTCGGTGTCTTGCACACTTCCTTTTTCTTTTCTTTTTTGCTATTCGTACGCATTTTAGTCATGCTCATTGATTTAATAACGCTGCAACCATTTTTAAACGTTTGAAGTGCACTTTTATCATCCTTTGAGCTTTTTTGTCCAATCAAATCCACTTCACCTATTTCAGCTCTCGATTGTCGATTGTCGAAAGGTCTTTCTCGCGATCGTGATTTGCGTTTTTTGTAGTACAATGCGCCACAGATTCCGATGTTTGCAGCCAAAAATAAAACTCCAAGGGATACAATGAGAGTGATCGTAGCACTGGAAGTTTTAACGGGCATGTTGACTGTTGGTTTAGCGGTCGTGTGTGTAACTTTGTCTATTAATCCGGATGGTATAGGCCGCTTCGGTGTTTTTATTGCTTGTATCTCTCTGTACACGTCAATCTCTGGTCTCGGCTCTGGTGGCGAATATGGCCTTAATTTTCCATATGACGACGCCGAACTAAAGTGAGGGGAAATTATTGCAGGTGGTGACCAAACTTTTCTTATTGGCTCTGAAATGACAAAAAAGCGATGCATCCATGATTTTAATATTTACATTAAAAAAAAAAACACTATACTATTTTTACGATAAGTACATTTCCATAAATTTTTCAATAAATATTTTAGTGCAAATCTCTTTACATTTATCCAAAAAAATATTCAAACAAAATTATCTAATTTTATAGGATTAAATTCGTAATTCTGAAATTGTGTACGCTGTACAAAGTTTCAGCAAAAGATAAAGATGTTTTTAGTTAATTAAGGGGAAATGTTTCTAAGATAATTTTACAATCATTCTAATTGACTTTTAATTTTAGGCTTATCTCATGGTGACGACGGAAAGATATAATTTACAATTTTCTCATTAAAAAGTGCAAGAAGAAACAATTTTAAATTACTTATAGTTTTAAATTCAATTTTTTAATGCATATTTAGTTCGTCTTGGCGTTCATTGAGGGAGGCCTATGTTCAGCAGTGGATGGATAAAGGCTAATGATGATGATGATGCATATTAAGAAAACAATGCATATTTTCGGTGTCTATAACGCCTAAATTGATCTCTCCTAGCATAAAGATAAAGTATGCAAGATTTTAAACTTGAGAATTCCAGCTCTTAAGCTAAAATTTAAAGAGCTTTATCTACTAGAACTACGTTAGGATTGCATAACCGCAAGTACACGTAGGTACGTTGAACACAGCATATTATCTAGATGCACTGACAATTCCAAGTCCCAATGGTGTGTCTAAGAGACTCAGTTTTAATGAGATTGTCAAGAATGCTATGGCCGTGCGACAAGATCACATCTTGTGTCGCTTCAGAGATACTAAAATTTCCACTCTACGATTCCTCGCTTCGTTTATCGTCGTGAAACAGGTCAAGAAAATAATTATGCTCTAAGGACACTCTTACATAAAGATTTCTTTAAATTACAAGCATTAATTTTGATGTGATTTTACTTATTCATTTTATTTTATTTCTTTTTTGAAGTGAAACTTCTTTAGAATCGTTGTGATTTCAAACCGGATGCAACGGAAAAAACGACAGGTAAGAGACACAAATACAAAAGAGCGAGAGCAAATATCGGTGTGTATGTAGGTATATTGCACACTGTTTAATACTTGCTTGTATTTGAACATTTAAATGTGTTTCACTTCTATCGTGTGTGAATCGCACACACACCTTTTTGACTTATTTACACCCTTAGGTTTCGCGTTTTTAGTGTATGTAATTACAAGAGATATTATGTTACAGATAATTAAAATACAAAATGCTCTTAGTAACATGAGACTATATTATTATAAAAAAGCCTTAATAAAAACCATCGCCGTATCTATGAATTGATCTTGTCGTCATGATGTGATGTACAGATAAATAATGTGGAATATGTATATTATGTATATAAGTATATAATATGTATATAATAGTATAGAAACCCGGCTTCCATACAACGATAAATAAACGTATTGTAATATATTTTGCGAATTACCTATAGTTTTATGAGTTGGTTTCGGTTTGGCGGTGGTTGGAGCTGGGGTGAATTCAAACAGGGGATCCACTAGGTACCTCTTCATCTTATTGGGTAGGGTCTCAATCCAAAAGTTCGTGTAGTTGGATCGGTATAGACTGTTTATTGATGGTGGGATATCTGAAACAATATTAAAAAAAAACTAGTCAAATAGCATTAGAATTGTAGCTAGTCAACAAAAATATAATGTTTTGTTCACCAATTATTAATGATTAAGGCTTTAAATTGGGGAGACTGGACTGGGGAGCTAGGAGCAGCTGCACTGACTCAAATTAGTAATAGTCACTACACGGTCAGCTGATGCGAACATAAGCGCCGCCATAGTGGCCTCCGACCGTCACGCGACATGCAACACACAGGCGAAAAGGTTTAAGGCGATGTAATAAAAGATTCACTTTCTTCTTCTTCTTCTTTGGCCTCGCCTTTTCCCGTTACGCGGGGTCGGCTTTCCCAATCATGCGCCGCCAAGTGGTCCGTCGCTGTGCGTCCTCTTCCCGCAGACCCAGTTTTTTCATGTCCCTCTGGACATTCGTCAGCCAAGTGGTCTGAGGTCTTCCTCGACCTTTCTTTATAGTAGCCATAGAAAGGCACTTCCTCACGACATGATCCATGATCATAATAAAAGATTCACTTTAATTATGAAATAACTAACGAGACTAAAAATTAACAAATTGGCTCTGTAAGTTAATCGATTTGTAAAGCTGGATCCGCACGCTTGGCAAGCCTCAGCAAACCTTCACAAATTCAAACGTGTGGATACGGAGTTTGTCTTGGCTTGCGTAGGTTTGCAAAGGTTTGTGGCCGTGCGACGTGTCCACATGTTGTGCCTTGTAGAGGTTTAGAGGTTCCGGCAAGCCGCAAACGTGTGGATCCAGTATAAGAAAGTCATCCTCACCGATCCTCAAGTACGGCTGGTGGGCAACATTGTACTCCGGCCACTCCACGTTGTAGGGGGCCCAGTGTTTTTTGTCGAAGGTGTAGTATTCGTTCACGCTCTGCGTGTTCGGAGAGCTGCAAATGAATCACGTGAGAATTACAACTGTACGAAACACATTATACTAGACTAGCGGACGGATTCGAATAGATCCGTTTAGTTGTAGTATTTTTAATATATCGCCATCTGCCGGGCTGGTTTGTGAATCTAAACCATCTACGGCGCCACCCAAACGCATACGAAATAATTTACTCAAATCGGTCCAGACGTTTAGGAGTTCAGTGGCATACACACGCACAGCAGAATTATATTTATAAAGATGGTAGATGGCTAGCATGTCGTGAACATAAAAGTTTTTTGGAGTTTACTCCTTAAGAATGGATTTTCATATATACGGCCGGGGTATGAAAATCTATGGGAGTAAAATCAAACTACGATATTACACGATGTCACACGATGTTACACGAAGATGTCTCACGAAGCGTTAAACGAACACAACCCGATTGTCTCAGTATTCAAAGATGTTGTTTAGCTTATTGCATTAAATTATCGTTATGTTTTTATGGTTTTGTTATGTATTTTACGAATGCATTGTATAATTATTAAAAATTAGTGTATCACGCATGCTTGTATCATAAAAATGCATTTATTTCCGTTCGTAGGGAGTAAACCCCTGTAGTGCGTAGTAGCTTACACACACACTGTTTAATGTGTAGATAGGCAGATGGGCTTCCTAATTAAAATTAGCGTCGCCCATAAACTAGTAATCCTGAGACTAGCCCAGGCAACGCGCTACCCATTCTGCCAGGTAAATGAAAGTAATTAAACGGTCTGTCCTTCTCTATCCTTAGAGACACACAGCCGAGCTGTTCAAATGGTACAGCTACGAGTACCTATTCACGGAAGTGCATCGCTTCCACTGTAACTGGGCGAGGCAGCTTATTAACATGTCTCCCTGAGACGTCAGACGAGTTTAGGTGATAGTAATTACACTGCCTGCTCTTGTTGTTCAAAAATACGACCTGCCTTTACGATGCTATGCTGCTCCATCGAAGACTACAGTAATAATGATAATCATAAAAGATTACAAGATAGAAGTGACCATGACAAATAAGTACTTCAAACTTTTTTTTTCGGATGGAGCTATGATAATGACCCTAATGGCCCTAATGCTTCGTCGGAAGTGGGGTGAGCCGGTTAGTATCACCCAGTGATATAGTAAGTGGGAGGTTGCCCCCCGCCAGCCGTGGAGTGTGACTTCCACGGCTTCATGGCGTCGGGTTTGTACCTGTGGCGGATCTCTGTCTCACCACCGTCGGATAAAAATACTTCAAACACTTTGAGCCGAATTCCATATTAATTCAGTTTGGAAGTTATCAGTGTTAGAAAAATTGGCTTTTAGTTGGACACTCAATTGCATTGCAATATTTACATTTTGTACCATATTTTACAAAAAAATATATTTTTTTAAAGAAAACTCTTTTCTCAAAACTCAAATAAACTGTTTTGCCTTGCAAATGCAATGCCGGGTGAACCAAAGCAGACGAACGTCCGTGGAAAAAAATAATAACTTAAAATAATAATAATTTTTTGTACCTACTTTTAAGAAACGATTGTTCTGTATTTGTTCTTTTTATTGTACTGACACGAAATAAAGTATTTTATTATTATTATTCTTAATAACATACGGTACCGTACTCTCGTGTTATAATATTATTGGAGAAAAAAAAGATTTAATTAAGTGCAATAATTTTTTTTTTAAAGTTTATGGATTTTATCGCAGTTAGTTTTTTTTTACATGCCTGACGTTTCAGATACTTTACAGCACTATATGATCCTTCATAATCATGATTAAAACTGGGAAATTCTCACAAACATTAGAAAAAAATAATTGAAATAATATTTATAAAAATTATGAATTCTTATATCTAATGATATTTTAGATTTTTTTGTTATAGTTTCAAGAATATTTGATTTTTTTTTATGTCACTTGATTAGGTGTTACGAATAAATATTAAAAAAAATCAGACTCATATTAGCATTTTTTAGATTGCACTCCGTCCAGCAGTGAACCGAAAATGCTGATGATGATGATATTGATAAACAGTAATTAAAATATTTGTTTTTATTGTTGTTTCCTTAGCATGTTTTAATTAGTATAGTCAAATTTCGAGGTATTTTAAGTGATATAATATATTATAGGTAATATTCAATATAAAAAACAGTTTTTATGTGAATTCGGCCTATCAGTACTTTCTTATGACTTTGTCACGTTAAACTATCGTCAGTAAACCGACTTTACAGTTAACCAACTTTTTTGGCTGATCACTGTATGGTCTAAGTCGCACTATTAGAAGTTTTTTCATCTATCGGCTGTCCCTACGACATTTCTTTTTAAATTTAGAATGGTTGAAACTGCGAAAAACTAGTTTATAATGCGTAAATAAATTTATACAGTGGTCCAACGAATACGTCTAACAGAGCAATCGTGCGGGGCGTGCGGGGTGAGAGAGGCGCGGTAGCGAGCCCAAGCTGCCATACACTCGCTTGGGACACGTCAGTCGGGGTTGTCGCATTTTAATTTGATTATTTTAAGTGCTTTGCGACCGATAGTGTTTCGTTTGAATATCAGATATTTTTTTATTTATTTTTTATTTTCAAAATTACATATAAGTAAACTTAACACACTGATATTTTTTTTTCTTAATAGTTGAATCGAAATAATTTGTATGTCTGATAATTTGAAGACAGGGAAGTAAAATTAAACTCATTTATTTATTATTGATATTCAAAGTTTTCAAATAAATTAAAAATCAACGATATCTATCTTTTGAATATCAATCAACCAAATCAATTTGAGTCTTAAGTCCATTTTACTAACCAGAAGAAAATTACTTTTTTTTACTTTAATTTTATCAGTCAAATTAACTTGACACATGGTATAAATGGATACTTAACAATAGTATAATAACAAACAAGGAATTTTCTTCCGAAAATTACGAGATCACGTGGGTGTCATAAACCTAAGTTACAAGCCGCGTCAACGGCTATGATTAGTTAATGTCGTGTCGTGTGTGTATTTAGACTATAACTTGATGTAAGATTTTTTACATTTAAAACATTATTTATCATTTAAATATAAATATCAATTTTGATATATATATATATATATATATATATATATATATATATATATATATATATATATATATATATATATATATATATATATATATATATATATATATATATATCAAGCATAAAATATCAATTATATCATGCGAACCCTGAGCTTTTGTATACGCATTTGTATTTTTTATAATAAAACTCCTTAATAATACTTCTATATCTATTTTTTTTTGTTTTATTCCTAGTACTCTACATACATATACTACGAATACACAAAATGTAAAACAGATTATAATAAAACAAATCATTGTGACAACCCTGAAGCAATGACGTATGACACAAAAGCGGCAATTCGCGCGACTTCAAAGGCGTTGGACCACTGTATGAATTTATTTACACTGTGATGGTATCGTGTGAGAAATACGAAATATGCAAAAGTCGCCCGTCTGCGATGTCATGAAGAAGTTTTATTTTGTATCATTTAAAAAACCGAGAAAGAAGGGCCAACTACTGAATAATGGACGAGATCGGACGCTCTTGTCCGAATCGAAGGATTGCTCGGAAAAATATTTACATTTCGTTTTTATAATTTTATGAATATTAGATTCGGATTTTTAATACTAGCAGAGCAATTGGACTAACTGTCCGAACATTGGCTTTTCGTTAACAATATAACATACCAATATATTTTTTGGCTTTTCTGAAGTGTGAAAAATAAATATTATGTACCTTTGCTAAATTTAATATGTGGATAATGTCGTTGGCTGTAACATTGCTCCCTCATCTTCAATCTATTTTAACTACGTACGTCTTAACAATATTGTATGTTATAGCCGTTTTTTATCCCTAATAAATAAATAAATAAATAGTATTGTTTTCTTGTGTTCAAGCGAATTTCACTCATTTTAATGAAACAACTTTTACGGATTTCATCGCGGCTTTTTAAGTTCTTTATGAGCCCGACATTTCGGATACTTTACAGCAACCATGGTCATGGCGGGACTGAGGTGTCAAGACGTCCTTCTGTTACAAACTTATTCTACCCTATGACAGAACAATATTTTATTAGTCCTATATTCACAGAAAATGTTAAGTGAGTCTTTAGTCTGTGACGTATTGGATTTTTTTAATTTTTATTATGGGATCTCAAGGTGATAATTGCCAACCATCTTCTCTATTGAAATTGGGATGTTTTAATTTCAATAGCCTCACTCATTAAGCTGAGACCAGGCTAGAAAATTCACTCTTTTTGTGAGTAAGAGGGGAAGTCTCACTGTCAGATATACTACAATAAGACTGTTTTACAACAGAAAAGGTGATATCCAAGCCAACGGCAACGCCAACAAGCCATTCCTTACAGTGGGCAATGTTAAGGTTTTCCACTTACCCATTCTTCACGAAGTTAGTCCATAACCTCATGATGACTTCGCTGAGGAGTGTCTCTTCCTTCGTATACTTGTCATGGAAGTGGGAGTTGGCTCCACCCAGAGGTATCCCCAGGACATACGGCATTTCCTCGCCATGAACGCTCTTGTTTAGCTAAAAAGAGATATTGAATATAAATTAAAGTATCTTTATAATGAAACAACTGTTACGGATTTTATCGCGGTTTATTTAGTTGGTCCTCCCGTTATCACGGTTGCTGTAAAGCAGTCTTTCCCAAAGTGGGCGATAACGCCCCCTTGTGGGCGCTGCAGGTCTCAAGGGGGGCGGTAAGAGACCCAGAAAGAAAATGGGGGTGTTGTGTCGAGGGGGGGGGGGGTGAGATTCATCATTTTATTTAGCTAGTAGGCCTCTTAAACAACCTCTTAACTGCAAGAGCAATTGGCAGGTGGAGCCCGTAAGAGTTAACTTGAGACCTTAAGCGCCGTTGTATGTTACCTACTGCGCTCAGGTTTCAAGTTGCGGGTTATAGTAAAAGTTTCGTTTAGAATTCTCCGTTAATATACATAATATACATATATAGGTCACAATAATTAATTAATTCAATTTGAAGTTATAGTGGTTTTTAAATAGGTGAAAAAATGGGGGCGCTAAAAAAATATTTATTCTCAAAGTGGGCAGTAGACAAAATAAGTTTGGGAACCACTGCTGTAAAGTATCCGAAACGTCGGGCTCATAAAAAACTAAAAAAAAATAAACTAAATAAACCGCGATAACATCCGTAAAAGTTGTTTCATTATAATGAGTGAAATTCGCATAAACATAAGAAAACAGTATTAGAGTATCTTATTGAATTTACCTGTCTATAAAAATAAATAAAGGGTTTGCGGGAGATTCTGTACAGTCTAAACGAATCCTCCCGACGTGTGGGCCTTATGAACTTGGACAAGACGAAAGTCATGTTCAACGAACACGTTCTCCCTAGCCCAGTTAACGTCTTGGCGTTCATTGGGGGAGGCCTGTGTTAAGCAGTGGACGGATAAAGGCTGATGATAATGACGATATAAATAAATAAGTGATCGATTGACCTCATCAGGTTTTTCACTGATCGATATTCATTATCAACCGGCAATCATTCATTGCTGGATTTAATATGCTTCTTCAGATAATTACTATCCATTTTAAATTCCTTCCTATTTTAAATTCAAACGTATTTATATCACATTTATTGCAAACAAAGCTACTGCCAAACTGATCTCTACGACCCAGAGGACACTACGCTGACTACGTAATAAGACTGGTTTCAGACTTTCAGGCTTTTGACGATTCGTAACGACTGACAAAGATTCACCAACAGCCTAGACCAGTCTTTCCCAAAGTGGGCGATAACGCCCCCTTGTGGGCGCTGCAGGTCTCAAGGGGGGCGGTAAGAGACACAGAAAGAAAATGGGGGCGTTGTGTCGAGGCGGGGGGGGGGGGGGGGGTGATTTGTAATTTTATTTAGCTAGTAGGCCTCTTAAACAACCTCTTAACTGCAAGAGCTCTCGACTCTCAACAACAACTTGTGAACATCAACTAATATGAATTAAAAGATTGCTCAAACTCGATTCTATATTTCTCTCCGCGTAGTTCATATATCTGTCATATTTTATTGAATATAGAAAAAATGAATCATCATTTCAATCGGTCGCTCCGTTTCGTAATGAAAGTAGACACAAATAAAAAGGCAACAGACACACTTTCGCATTTTAATAGTTATTAGTACTCGTAGATATCTATCATGTTTTAACAAGTTTTTGTTAAATAACCCGAATTGTGCATTCCTGTAGCAGTCGGATGATTTATTGAATACTTGTTCGGACTTGTAGAGTACGATTGAGCGTCGAATGAGATTAACGAGTTTATGCATGTTTGTTTTATTCCTGTCGGTGCGTGCTGCTTTAAGCATTTCTATATAAACAATGTAATATTTATTTTATTTTCATTTGTGGTCTCGCGCGCAATAGATGAGCACTACATACACCTCCTCTACACTACTCGCGAAGTTGAACGTATTTCTCAATGCAAAACAATGTCGGAAGTAAAAAAGAAGAGACGGCAATACTGTGCGGAATATATTAAATTCGGATTTATTGAAAATCCCACAAACCCATCGTCGCCTTTGTGTCTTCTATGTCTAAAAACATTTTCGAATAAAGCAATGAAGCCTTCAAGGCTGCAAGATCATTTGAATAAAATGCATCCAGATAAGAAAGACAAGAATGTAGCATATTTTCAAGACCTACAGAAGAAGCATAATACACAGCCAAGTGTAGCAAAACTATTTTCGGCGGCTGCTAAGCAAGATGACGACGGACTTCGAGCTTCGTACAATATCTCTTTGTTAATTGCTCAAAAAGGCAAACCACATAACATCGGAGAAGAGTTAATATTGCCAGAAATAAATGAAGTAATAACTACTGTGCTTCATAAACCGGCCGCAGATATTATCCGAAAAATTCCTTTGAGTAATAATTCTGTGCAAAGACGAATTGATGAAATGGCTGCTCGATGAGTCCACTTTACCAACTAATGAAGCATTGTTGTTGTCTTACGTGAGGTTTATTAAAGATGAGAAAATATGTGAAGAACTATTATTTGCTAGAAATTTAGAGACCGATACAAAAGGTGAAACCATATTCAATACATTGGAAAAGTTTTGCGATGAGAAAGAGATTCCTTTGAAAAATATTATTTCAGTTGCTACGGATGGCGCTCCGGCTATGACAGGGTGCCATAAAGGCTTCATAGCGTACTTAAAAAATAAAATTCCAGATGTCCTTGGTGTACATTGCGTTATTCATAGACAACATTTAGTTGCTAGAAACTTAAGTGAAAAACTATTTCAATCACTGCAATATGTCATCAAGCAGTCAATAAAATCCGCAACAGCTCTTTGAATGATAGATTATTTCATCAGCTTTGTGTTACTAATGACGAGGATTTCAACCGTTTGGTGTATCATACTGAAGTTCGTTGGCTATCAAGAGGCAATTGTCTGACTCGATTTTACAACCTGTTTGACTCTGTTATAGAGTTCTTGGAAACTAAAGATACAGAATTGCACGACAAGCTCATAACATCAAAAAATGATATAGCTGACATGACAGACCTGTATAAATTGTTCAACGACATGAATCTCCAACTGCAAGGCGATAAACTAAATTTAATTAAAACAAAAAACGTCGTTGATGCTTTCGCAGCCAAACTGCTTCTACACAAAAAGAATCTGGGCAGACGTGAGTTTCACAATTTTCCAAATTTATCGGTATCATGCAGTAACGACGAATTGTTTGCCTACTGCCAACATTTGGAAAACCTCCACATTGACTTCACCGAACGATACCAGGACATTTTGAACTTGGAAATACTAGACTGGGTGTTGGATCCGTTTTCAAATGTCAACACAGCAATGTCACCTCAGCTGGAAGAAGAACTTATAGAATTGACAACAAACGAGGAAATAAAAATCAAGTTCAAAAATGGTTACCAAGAATTTTGGCTACAAAAACCGATCCCGCAATTGTACCCTGGATTGTGGTCAATCGTTTAACGATTCTTGATAGCATTCCCATCGTCATATTTGTGTGAACGTGGATTTAGTGCTGTGACAACACTGCTTACTAAAAAGCGAAATCGTTTGCTTGTTACCGAACGTGGCGACTTGCGACTGTTCTTGAGTAAATTGGAACCTGATATCAACAAACTTATTAAACAGCATCAGATTCATCCTTCACATTAGTTTTTATATAAGGATTGATTATATATTACTCTGTTTTAATGCTATAAAGTTGCGTTTCAATAATCATTCTTATTGGCAGGTGGAGCCCGTAAGAGTTAACTTGAGACCTTAAGCGCCGTTGTATGTTACCTACTGCGCTCAGGTTTCAAGTTGCGGGTTATAGTAAAAGTTTCGTTTAGAATTCTCCGTTAATAAACATAATATACATATATAGGTCACAATAATTAATTAATTCAATTTGAAGTTATAGTGGTTTTTAAATAGGTGAAAAAATGGGGGCGCTAAAAAAATATTTATTCTCAAAGTGGGCAGTAGACAAAATAAGTTTGGGAACCACTGGCCTAGACTAATGGCATAACGTGCACGTGGCACGGAGGAGTCTCGGTATGTAAAGATGGTCACCCATCCTCGGATCAACCTTGGCAAGTGTTGCTTATGCCAGGTTTTTAAAACGTTGTTCAAAGTGTATGTCAACTAACATGACTGTTAATGGCGGTTAACATATGACTCTAGACTCAACTTTGACAGCTTTTCATTATAGTTGTTATATCAACTGACAGGCTGATCTAATTAAGTAATTTAACTCATTAGACACTTAAAAACCGGTTTGACAGGTGATTAGTTAATTTTTGCGGTGAACACCTGTCAGGAACAGGGCGTTAGCTGGTGAATCGATCCGCACGGCTATGAGCCACAAGCTCCTCAAGCAATGTCTCCTTTATTATACATTTATTCTTATATAATCCAAATAGCTGTACATACAAAGAAACAAACTATGTACATCTGAAGCTAAAAAGATATTAAAACTTCACACAAAGGCCTTATCGTGACTAATTTAGAAATGGTGATAGCTGTGCAATTCGTCTACACAGCAGCAGCAGCTATCACCAACCAAGTTTTGATCAGATCTAACGTCTTTGTATCTTCTATTGTGTGTATGCTTTAAAAATATTTTACTTCTATTAAACCTTGTTCAAATCTTGCACTTTATTCAAGTTTCTTTTGATAAGGTTAGAGTATTTTCTTTGTTACTTCTTTATACTGTATTGTTTTAAAAGATTTTTAAATGACACATAATATTATGGTCCGAGAGCCAGGTGAAAATTTGGATAATTATTTCCTCCCGCGAGATACTTCGTGAGACATATTATCAGAGAACAGTATCATAAAGCCTCGTGAACGTCAGCTGGCTTTCGGTTGGGGGGATGAGCAGTGGGAGCCACGCATGAAGAAAAAAAAAATTCAGTCACTTCCTCTCAGCTCAAATATTTGATAAATGTAGTTAACCGACTATCTCAACGAAAAAAAATAATAATCAGCTGACGTTTACGAGGCTTTATAATACTATGTACTGATGCTTTTCACTAAATATCGCTTGAGAGGAAGTTGGTCATGAAGACCTGTTACTGGCTCTCGGGCTATTAGTATATAATATGTAAGGTAAGATTGGTCGTATTGCATTACTATCGTTAGTAGTTAAGATTCAGTTAGTAATTAAGAAGTTCACATTAAAATGGTATAAATTGTCTAACAAGCCTATGTCTATAAGTAATTTGGTATGATTAAAATGATAATGAACGACCAGATGGGAAGACGATCTCCGCGCAGTTACAGGTCCGCGTTGAATGCGAGTGGCAGGGAATCGATCGTCTTGGCGTTCATTGAGGGAGGCCTATGTTCAGCAGTGGACGGATAAAGGCTGATGATGATGATGATGATGATGAAAATGATAAAAAATAATACGTTTACAAAGAAACTCTAAATTTTACCAAAAAAGCTACTATAAATAGATAAGAAAAAATATCAGATAAAGGAAATATTTTAGTCTTGTCCGCATTCGAGCATCAAAGCCACAAAGGGTGGTCATTCCTTTGAAATGTACAACGGACAAACTAATCGAGACAAATATTGGTGGCCGTATTTATAAGGGATTTCCTACAAGTTTCAGAAATATTCTAAGAATTCACGGGATGAAAAAACTTACATTAATATTACCATGTAAGAATAAGAGCTTCTTGATCATAATTTTCAAGAATAATTATTACTTTATGTACATTGTATTACACTTTTAATATTATGTTACTTGATCACATGAAATATTATGTACGGAACAAAACAACCTCCTGACGTGATGTCTTATAATTCAATGGAGCCGGCTATACGCACAAAAGAATTGCGTTACCTTGCTATGAGGCGTTCCACTTAAGGCTTGAAGTGCAAGCGAGAGCGCAGAGCGAGCGACAAAGAGGCAAAGTCAGCCCATCAGTATTTTCTTATGACGTTGTCACGTTCAACTTTTGTCAGTAAACCGACTTTACAGACAACCGATTTTTACGAACGCTTTTGAATAAAGCATTTCTGTATTCCGGAAAGAAGGGACTGACAGCTAATACTTGCACAGACTTATAATCTAATTCTCAGGATAAACTCAAGACTGAATGGCCTAGGCTAGTTCTAGATAAACTCGTTTGAATCAAGGCGACGTTATCCGAACCATATTATTAAATACAGTACCTGGTTGACCGAGCATTCGCTCGGTACTCTAAGTGATAAAATACTATAAAATTTTTCTTCCAAAAAAAATGATCTTAAAAAAAGGAAAAAAAAATTCGGACTGGAGATTCGAACCAGACGTTCGAACTTAACTGCCTAATTTCACCACTAAGCTACCATGACATATTACTTGATAGCGAAATTTACGTTCGTATTCTAATCATATTATATCGATGCCTCAAAACACGGATAAAAAAAAGTTTTCTAAAAATGTATCCTAGCTAGATCGATTTATCGCCGTTTTTAACACATGTATACAAAATTTCATGAAAATCGTTGGAGCCGTTTCCGAGATCCCGATTCTATATATATATACAAGAATTGCTCGTTTAAAGGTATAAGATTAAATGATAATATAATAATAATAATAGTAATTAATACTAACATCGTTTTTTAAACCTTTATAACTAACATTATATGGACTTATTAGTATAGTCTGAAATAAAGTTATTAATAATAATAATAATGGCGTGTGCCTAAATTATTTAAATTTGCCTGAATTACTAACGCAAATAGGCTATCGTAACGGTGATGACGTACTAATATTTTTAATAGTATGAAGAAACTCACACCCGGTTTTCGAATAGCTGGTCAACGCAAAAATTAACAAATCAACTGTCAAGTCTCTTGTTTAGTGTCAAATGAGTTTCTAGAAGCATGGTTTAATTACATTATTTGATGAGCCTGTGACATAACAACTACAATTAAAAGTTGTCAAAGCCTAGAATCGTATGTTAACAGCCATTAACAGCCATGTTAGTTAACATACACTTATATATATTTAAAACAGCATTTAACAAGGGAACTAAAACTGAACAAACAAAATAAACTCAAAATTTCAAGTTTTTCTAACAGCTCCCTACAGAGCTGATAAAACTCGTATTGACACAACAGAAAATACTTTTTGCCGATAAAATGTTCCTTCAGTACTTAACATTGATAGCTCTTTGATATATTATAATTGAAGCTATTTTCTTTTCTTAGAATTTTTTACTTAAAAAATATATTTCTTTCACAAAAGACCAGCTTTATACAAGCGCCCTTTAAACTGTGTGCTGTAAAATGTGGTTCTCCTCGAAATCAAATATATAGGTCTAATGGATAGGTCAAATGCAAAAAATAAACCAGATGGTACAAAATATTCTTCATCATTATCGCCTTTTCCTGTCCTATGCTCGATAGACTTCTATGAACTCCAAGACTCATCGTATCTAGGAGCCCTGCATTAGTCTTATCTGGATGGAAGTACTTACTGGTGCGTATTCTGTGCTGACAGAGTTGTGGGCGAACACATAGAAGTAGGACTGCCTGTTCGCCTTTGACTGGTAGTTGGCGAACCTAATCATTGGTGCCAGGGTTCTGGCATCGCTGAACATGTTCAGGATAACGTCGCGGTTGGTCTGGACGTTCCACCGCTGGGGGTCCAGCTTCGATGGTGAATATCTAAAAAATACAATATTGAAATATGAAGATATTTACCCACAAAGCTTCGAAGTGAAACTTCATAAACACGAAATCACACGTGCTCCACGGATTCGCATGTGTGGTTTCAGCAGATCGCGACTCTTTAATAGGCATGTCGATTTTAAATCGATTAATCGAAAAATCGATTCTTTTAGGTAATATAATCGATTTTTCAGATCGATCTTGAACACCACATCGATTCAATGAATCGATTCATAAACCTCCCGAATCGACGCGATCAATTCAAAGAACTTAATATTCCTCAACTGGCTGCGGTATTTAGGTTTTTCATTTTTTGCGGTTGTTGGACGCAAAATTTAAGTACTTAGTCGTAATTTGAACGCATCAAAGTGTAAATAACGTAATAATAATGAATGATTTCATTAATTCGGAGTGGTTTTCTATAGCGTTTGTTTTAGGCAATAAGGCATGTTTGAAATTGGCGCGATTAATCGAAAATCGATCTTTTAATGCTCGATTCAAACTAGAATCGATTCTAGTAAGTTCGATTCGAATCGAATCGGAAATCGATTTTTTTTTTCAAAAGAATCGACATGCCTACTCTTTAATTAGATATTTTAGTTAAGGCTCTTGTAAATTAAATGGGCATTTCTAAATTTTGTACATTAAGCATTATTTTAGGTCGAAGCGTTATTATTTCTATGGGTACGACTATTCTGCTTATGTTTTCAGTGTTTCTGAGTTCTTATAATACTATCAACTAGCAGCGCCCCGCGGTTTCACCCGCGTAATTCCCATACCCGTGGGAGTACGTTGATAAATTATAAGCCTATGTGTCATTCTGATGTATAAGCTATATTATTGTAGTTTCATTAAAATCCATTCAGTAGTTTTTACCTAAAAGAGTAACAAACATCCATACTTACAAACTTTCGCGTTTATAATATTAGTAGGATACAAATGTACAGAGTAACTTCCATTAGAGTAAACTGCCAAAATCTGGCCCCGGCGTGGGTCAGACTACTGCTCATGAGGGACTCCCGGCCACCAGTAAGCAGTTCTCCTGACGTTGTGCTAACTAGACCCAGATTCCTATCCTGAACCCTGATAATGATGTTGATGATAAATATTTCACAGTTTTACAAGTTAACGATATCACGCGAAGAATATGCACGTTGCAGTGGCAATGGGCTGGTCACTCAGAAGAACGGATGGCCGATGGGCCAATAAGGTTTAAGAGTGGAGGCCGCGTTTAGGTAGACGAAGTGTTGGTCGGCCATTAACCAGATGGGAACACGATCTCCGTGCAGTGGCAAGTCCGTGTTGGATGCGACGGGGGATCGGTTCTTGGCGTTCATTGAGGGAGGCCTATGTTCAGCAGTGAACGGATAAAGTCTGATGATGATGATTTCACAGTCCTGTACATAACAATTGTCTGCACACTCAGAATATTCTGCGGTTCACATTATTTATAAACTGTCAACATAACAACTATAACCACAAAGAAATAGCTACAATTCCAAGAACAAACTTGAAATCCAACGAATTTGGAATAGCCCGTTTTCTTAGATCTCCATTTTCGAGAATAGTTTGTAAACTTCACACTGTACCGGGTGGATAAATATGTTCTGTGGTTCACAAACAGTTTCTATCTTGTATAATATTTAGTATCACTTATATCAAGTAAACGCGTTAAACTTAGATCAATAAAATGTCTAGATAGTGTCGCGCGGAAAACACGTCCAAAAAAATAGCGTCCAACTGTTAGCCTCTAAATGCTTTCTCCGTGTTTAGTATCCGTCCCGCTGTCATAGAATACGCATGAATTGTTACGCATTATTGTTTTTATTTATAATGAAGGTTTGTGTTGAAGCGTAACGAGATTAAAAAGGATGATTATGGGAGAACTGTAGTAGCTGGTATCACTATTCACGAACGCATGTGTGAAAATGTTGGCCTGTTCTTTTTGTTTCGATTGTAGGGCGACACTCCATCTAGACATATTAATGATCTAAGGCGTTAAAATTATGTTTACGTCAATCATTCATAGCTAAATTTTAGGCAGACGAAGTGTTGGTCGGCTAGTAACTAGGTGGAAAGACGATCTCCGTCGGTCCATGTTGGATGCGAGTAGCAATGGATCGGTCCTGACGTCAGCAGTGGACGGATAAAGGAATGATGGTGATCATGATGATGATTAAAATGAGACAACTTGTATGGCATAAGGAGGTAAACGAGCAGTCGGATCCTTATAATGACTACCGACGCACATCCGCACAACCAGGAATTATGGCCCTCGTGTGGGCTTCCCCCAATGGGCCTCTGAAAACTCACAAACTGCTGTAGCGATATTTGTTATTTCGTGACAACAAAATCGCTACGCGTATCGCTCCGCGCGCAATGTGTGCGACACCCTTAGAGAACCGGTTGGGCCGCGCTCGTCGTGCTACAGGGAGACGACGTGCCCGCCGGCACTCCGCCTCACATCGCCTTATACTTAGCTTGTGTCCCATAATTCGATCTGTTCCTACTATCATATATCGCTATTCATTTAATCATTTCATATCATTGTAATCGTTGCTTTTCCATTTCTATTTGCTGTGCTATTTCTTGTTCTTACTATTTCATTGTGCTTTCATTTCATGTGTGTAAATTCATCCTTAATAAATTTCATTCTGTAAGTATTTCATCTTGTTTTCTTTGTTTCTCAAATTTATATTATTTATTCAGTGTTAAGCGCTTCACGCATTATTTACCTATCCTTTCTTAATTGCTTACATATCGGGTTCGATTCCCGTTGGCGGAGTATTTTGTGGATTTTTGTAAGCCGTAGGAAACTTATAACCAGACATACAGACAGACTAATTTTATTACGGATATTAGAACAAACAGACAGATCGACATATAGGTAGAATAAATATCCTTAGGGATATTTTATAACAACATTTCTACAGTGGTGACCTTCCGACAACGCTCAAAGTCATGCAGGACGTTGAGGACACAAGCGACAAAATGGCCGGTGGACACATTAGCGCGAGCGAAGTTTGCCGCGTAGGCGTTCGTATGCCTCCTTTTTGGCCCGAAGAACCTGAAGTGTGGTTTGCGCAGGTAGAATCTCAATTTACTATTTCTGGCATAAGCAGTGACGCTACTAAATTTAATTTTATTACTAGTCAGCTAGACCAGGAGCATGCTAGAATTGTAAAAGACATAATTATTGATCCACCGGCAAACGACAAATACGAGAAACTAAAAAGTGAATTAATCAGAAGAATTTCACAATCACGCGAGAAGAAAATTATGCGTTTGCTCCAGCACGAAGAGTTAGGAGATAGGAAACCGAGTCAATTTCTTCGTCACTTAAAAAGTTTGGCGGGATCCGACATAACAAATAATGTTCTTCTCACGATTTGGTCTAGTAGGCTGCCACCACACATTCAGACTATAGTAGCGTCACAACGGAAAGCGGATTTAGATGAGGTAGCCGATTTAGCCGACCGCGTCAACGACATCGTACAACCGCAAGTGGCCAGTGCGTCTGCTGTTTCACCAAGCTCTCTTGAGTTAAGAGTTGAGGAACTCACTAAGCGCTTAGAGACATTAACGCGCAGTACCAGATTCTCGCCACGTCGCCGCTCACAATACCGCCAGCGCAGCCACTCACGACACCGCTCACGATCTCGAGAACGCCCCGACGGTCATCCCCATTGTTGGTATCATTTTTCTTTTGGCACTAAGGCTAGGAAATGCAAATCTCCGTGCACTTTCCATTCGGGAAATGCCAAGAGCAGTCACTAGAGGCCGTCAGCGGCTGCTACCAACAACAAGGCCGACTCTTCATTACTGATCGGAAGTCGAAGGTACAGTACCTCATAGATACCGGGTCTGACTTGTGTGTCTTCCCAAGATCAGCTGTTCGAGCGCCTGCGAATACCAAGTCAACCTACGAGCTGTTTGCTGCAAATGGTACGGTCATTTCTACCTACGGGTTTGTCAACATCAAACTGGATCTCGGACTTCGACGCGCATTCGAGTGGCGGTTTACCGTTGCTGACGTCACGAAGGCAATCATCGGAGTCGACTTTTTAAGTTTTTATAACTTGCTTGTCGACTGCCGCAACCAAAAACTAGTCGATGGGCTCACATCTCTTTCCGTGTCTACCCCCCATCAACGTGCTAGCGACAACATAGCATCGGTACGTACAGTCTGCGATGACTCTGTTTACCACCAGTTGCTTCGCGAATTTCCGAACATAACTCGCCCAGCTGGTAAAGACAGAGTAATCAAACATAATACCGTCCATCATATCAGGACTACTCCGGGACCACCTGTATCCAGCCACCCTCGTCGTTTGGACCCTGAACGCCTTGCTATCGCCAAAAAGCAGTTCGAGGAGATGGTACAGAACGGTACAGCGCGACCCTCACAGAGTTCTTGGTCTTCGCCACTACATTTGGCCAAGAAGAAGGATGACGGTTGGAGACCCTGTGGCGACTACCGTGCCCTGAATGCCCGAACCATACCAGATTGCTATCCAGTTAGGCACATTCAAGACTTTGCCTATCACCTAGCCGGTAAGCGCATATTTAGCACCATCGATCTGGTCAAAGCTTTCAACCAGTTGCCTGTCTGTGAAGAGGATATCCCAAAAACAGCCATCACAACTCCGTTCGGCATGTTTGAGTTCCCGTATATGACATTCGGTCTCCGAAATGCGGCTCAAACATTCCAACGTTTCATCGATGAAGTCCTGCAAAACTTGGATTTCACATATGGTTTCATCGATGACATTCTGGTTTTCTCCGAGACTGAAGAACAGCACAAACAACATTTGAAGCAGCTATTTCAGAAGCTTGAGGATTATGCTGTCCTTATCAACACATCGAAATGTGTATTTGGACAGTCCAAGGTTACCTTTCTTGGCTACACAGTCTCTGCCCAAGGTATAAGCCCGCATGACACTAAGGTACAAGCTATACAGGACTTCCCTCAGCCAAAAACTGTGAAGGAGCTTCGACGTTTTCTCGGGATGGTGAATTTTTATCGCCGTTTCATCCCCAAGGCAGGAGCTTTTCAAGCGCCGTTGAACGCACTTCTAGCAGGACCTAAAATCAAAGGCTCGCAACCCGTCAACTTCACTGCTGATCAAATGCATGCTTTCGAACTCTGCAAGAAGAGTCTATCCGAAGCTGCGATCCTATCATATCCAGACCCAAAACTAGAGCTGGCTATTCAAACCGACGCATCAGACAAAGCCATAGGAGCTGTGCTGCAGCAAAAGTCGGAAAATGGCTGGCAACCCATCGCTTTCTTTTCGAAGAAGTTGAGCCCAGCGCAGACCAAGTATAGCCCGTATGACCGCGAGCTGCTGGCTATATATCAAGCTATACGGCACTTTAGGCACATGGTAGAAGCGAGGACCTTTGCCATCTATACGGACCACAAGCCGCTTACCTTCGCCTTTACAACGCGCCGTGACAATTGTTCCCCTCGCCAGTTCCGGTACCTAGACTATATCAGCCAATTTTCGACTGATATTCGATTTATCGGTGGAATCGAGAACTGCGTGGCTGATACTCTTTCTCGTATTGAAGAGGTTGGACTGACTCTTGTTGATTACAAGTCCTTAGCAAGAGATCAACAGAGTGATCCAGAATTACAAACCTTGCTACAGTCTGGATCATCGCTTCGACTGGAGAAGATGAGCATACCTGGTTCTGACGTCATCATATTCTGTGACACGTCTACTCCACAACCTCGGCCGTATATCACACCGACATTAAGACGTCACGTCTTTAAAGCCTTACATGGCTTGAGCCATCCTGGAAGCAAGGCGAGCGTCCGCCTTGTCACGGAGAGGTTTGTTTGGCCTGGGATAAAAAAGGACTGCCGGCAGTGGTGCCAAGAATGCCATGAATGCCAATCAAACAAGGTTGGACGGCACACCGTTGCACCTCTCAAGCAATTTAAGCCACCGACAGCACGCTTTCGGCATATTCACATGGACATTATATCAATGCCGCTGAAGAACGACTTCAGATACTGTCTTACAATAGTCGACAGGTTCACACGATGGCCGGAGGCTTACCCACTACGAGACATCACCGCGGAATCCTGCGCAGCTGCTTTCATAGCTGGCTGGGTTTCTCGCTTCGGCTGTCCCGAGCATATTACGACAGACAGGGGACGACAGTTTGAAAGTAGCCTATTCAAGAATTTGGCTAATATTTTAGGAGCAACTCATCATCCTACAACGGCGTATCACCCAGCTGCCAACGGACTCGTCGAGCGACTTCACCGTCAATTGAAATCTGCCATTTCTTGCCACGCCACGAGTAACTGGGTTGAAACCTTGCCGATAGTACTTCTGGGTATTCGGACCGCCTGGAAAGAAGACCTGCAAACATCATGTGCAGAGCTGGTCTACGGTGAGCCGCTTCGCCTGCCGGGAGAATTTTTCTCAACGAGCTACACCAGGACAGTCGAAGACCTGTCGGAATTCGGCAACCGGTTACGCAACCACCTCAGCAGACTGAGCCCTCAAGCAACTTCATGGCATGGAAACCGTACGTTTTACGTACCTAAAGGCCTAAAAGATGCATCTCACGTGTATCTTCGCCAAGGTCCAGAACGCAAATCTCTGCAACCAGCTTACCTTGGCCCCTACAAGGTCCTACGAAGAGGTTGTAAGGCGTACATCATCGATGTCCAAGGACAAGAGCAGACGGTGACCATCGATCGCCTCAAACCAGCCTACATAACAAGGAAATGGTCAACCCAACCGGAACCTTCATCACCACCAGTACATACCACCTCATCAACCTTGGTGACTCCAGAGGTGAAACGGACCAGAAGTGGCCGGACGGTTAGGTTCCCAGACTACTATCGTCCGTAGTCAACGGACTCAGCCGGGGAGTACTGTAGCGATATTTGTTATTTCGTGACAACAAAATCGCTACGCGTATCGCTCCGCGCGCAATGTGTGCGACACCCTTAGAGAACCGGTTGGGCCGCGCTCGTCGTGCTACAGGGAGACGACGTGCCCGCCGGCACTCCGCCTCACATCGCCTTATACTTAGCTTGTGTCCCATAATTCGATCTGTTCCTACTATCATATATCGCTATTCATTTAATCATTTCATATCATTGTAATCGTTGCTTTTCCATTTCTATTTGCTGTGCTATTTCTTGTTCTTACTATTTCATTGTGCTTTCATTTCATGTGTGTAAATTCATCCTTAATAAATTTCATTCTGTAAGTATTTCATCTTGTTTTCTTTGTTTCTCAAATTTATATTATTTATTCAGTGTTAAGCGCTTCACGCATTATTTACCTATCCTTTCTTAATTGCTTACATATCGGGTTCGATTCCCGTTGGCGGAGTATTTTGTGGATTTTTGTAAGCCGTAGGAAACTTATAACCAGACATACAGACAGACTAATTTTATTACGGATATTAGAACAAACAGACAGATCGACATATAGGTAGAATAAATATCCTTAGGGATATTTTATAACAACATTTCTACACTGCAAAGCTGTCTCTTTACACTCGTATTATCTGAGATCTGAACCACCTGTAACTTTTTAAGGATTTATGCCTTGACCATAAATAAGTTTTTGACATCATCATCGTCATCTTCATCTTCTTCTTCATCATCAACATTATCATCATCATGATCATCAGCCTTCCACTGCAGGCCTCCTTCAATGAACGCCAAGACGACCATACACTCAGATGAAAATCGGGCAGTCCTTAAAAAACTTACTGTTTCAATATCTCCTTCAATGCTTCATTCTCGGCGCCTTCAAGCACCATTCTAATGTATTTCTTGATGAAATCGTCTCTTTGGTTCTCCAGGATCCCATGGTCTAGTTCAATGACCTCGAAGTCGTGGTAGCTCTCCAGTTCAGTGACGCCACTCAGGAGCTGATATCTACAATAATAAACATTTTATAATAAACTTGCTGTTGTCCGCAGCGTTCTCTGCGTTAACTAATATTTACTACGGCATCTTAGCGGGATAATATAGCTTATAGTGTTCCTCTATAAATGGGTTATGTAACACTGAAAGAATCTATTAATTCCCACCAATAGTTCCTGAGATTTACGCGTTCAAACAAAGACATTCTTTAGCTTTATATATCCTACTAATATAAATGCGAAAGTTTGTGAAGATGTTTTTTACTCTTTCACGCAAAAACTACTAAATGGATTTTGATGAAACAAAATATTATAGCTTGTACATCAGATTAACACACAGGCTTCATCCCCTTATTCCCATGGGAACGCGGGGCACTGCTATACTATATGTATATACAAATGTTGTTGTAAATCTTAGTTAACGCAGGCGAAGCTGCGGGCAACAGCTAGTTAGTACATATATATATAAGATAAATAGCCTATAGCCTTTCTCGATTATAATTTGTTAATGAAATATATAAATATAATTATTATAATAATCATCGACGGGTAAAGAAGTCATTATTTTATGAAATATTAAAGCTGCTTTACGATTTTTGACCTGCATTCTCCTCCTCATACTTTTTCGACCAACTGACCAAATGTGAAATGCTAATTCGCCGATGTAGCGGGACTATTTTCATTACAAAAACTAGTATAGGTAAGGAGGCCCGTCTCATATCGCCACCCTTATTTAACACTTTTCGACGGACACTTTTCATACACAGAGATGTTGCTCCTTATTAACACGCTTTTATTAGCTTCACCTGTATGTTTGTATGCTTGTATGTATGTTTGTAACCGACTCCTTTGAGCTCGATTTTGTCCTACTTTGAACGATCAGATTTAATTCAAACTTTGCACACCTGTCAAAGACCGATGACAATGCAATAATTCGATTACAAAAGCCGATTATCCCAATTAGATTCGCCAGGATTAATTAATATTTTTAATAAAGAGATAGAGCTATTGCGCAAACTCAGAGAGACTTGTAAAGAGTGTTTTTTTTTAGTTCTTTTACTATTTTTTTTTATACTCCATGACAAAAACTAAGCATCCACAACAAAACACAAAGCGACGTTTAGTGATAGCATTTCAAGAAATCCTCAATTTAAATTTTGTTACTAATATTGTTGTACTTACTGGCTTATTGGATTATGACCTTGAAATAATAATACAGTCTAGGAAAACAAACTAATTCGGGGGCGATCCTAACCTTAATAACAAATCCGAATATTCACGACCTACATAAGTTGATAACCTTGAACCAGTTGAGTCTGGCCAGGAGCAAGTTAGCAGACTAACGAAATGCTAAGCTATATAGATCATGTTTCATGATTTCAAAATTAGATACTACTATCAGCCCTGCTGCTCTACATGAAGCTATGTCACTGTGAAGTTAATTCAGTAGTTTTTACGTGAAAGAGTAACAAACATCCATACTCGCAAACTCTTGCAATAATATTAGAAGGATTTCGACATACCTACATGAAGTAGGAAAACATGAATTTAAGGGATTCGGTGAATATCAGGTTTACCGTCTTCTAGTTTTTTTTTAGCTGCACAGGAAAAGGGGTAGGCGAGCCACATGATGACATGATGAATTAAATCTAAGACTAGCCCTGACTACTCGAGTGTTAGCTTATCCTGATAAAATGTTAAATCTCTGCGACAGTAATTAAATTGTCTGTCTTGTCCTTCTCTCCGAAACACAGCAAAGCTGTATCACGGATGAAAATAGACGGTGGTGTCTATGCTGCCGGGAGCACTTTAATTTATAAAAGTTAAATACAACGTTACTTACATAAAAAGTATCTTATACTGATTGCCAATCAATTTTAAAGCCAAAATTTTTAAGACCAAATTGTAAAGGATCCCAGCTTAAAAACCTATAAGAATCGATCTTAAAGCGTAGATATTTTTATCATCTGTCTTTACACCCACACCCATTTTAATTTTTGAAAGTGCCACCCACAGATTTATAAATATATAGTGCCACCATATTACGGTACTGTATACCCGCAACGAATTTGATCAGAAGAATTAAGGAGGAGTAGGAAATATTTAGAGTTTATTTCGTTATTCCCATGATTATAAACTTCCACGACACACAAACGCACACACACGCACACATACACACAAACACGATGATTTTTTTTTATAGCATAGGAGGGCAAACGAGCAGTCGAAGCCTTTTGACGACTATTGTCCATAAACATCCAAATAACCAGAGGTTATGCAGATTTGTTGCCCTCCTTTTCCCTATCCCCCCAATAGGCCACCGGAAACTCACAAACCGCACGAAACGCGACAGCATAACTGCCACTTTACGCCAGTATTATGTGAGCAAGAAGTACCACCCCGGTCGTGCCGGCCCAATTCGGCAGCAAAGCAGCATGGCACTACCTCTTTCTATAGATTCTGATTTAGAGCTTTAGCAGAGCTTGCCCGCCGTAATTAGATATAAGTAGGTATGAAAAATTTCGGTCTGACGGTCCTAAGAGATCTGATCTATTCTTAAGAGTCTGCCGTTAAGGGACGGTAGATTTGAAACATCCATGTTAGAGCTCACAAATTATTAATATACTCAACGAAAAAAAAACCGTGAGCGCGTCATGCCATGGCAGCGTCATACCATATTACATCACGCCATTCATATTTTACCGCAGTGCACACTAATGAATGTATAATATCTCCATATTGTTTGGAAGAATTCCTACTTCTATTCCAATTATAATTGAAATCTCACTTGCTTAGAAGGTTCGGGAAGGAGTCCATGGTTCTGGAAGGTTCGCTGGGTATAAAGGACCCAGCCACCGCTGGACCAAGCGGCGTCTCGAACTGACGAGCCAGGATTTGGACTTTCTTTATTTCAGACAATCTGAAAAAAAATATGTAAATAAACACATTGTAAATAATACACATTAGTGACTTTGAAAAATGTAAATAATACACATCAGTGAGTTCCGGGTTTGATCTTGATCCGTTCGTGTGTGCCTTGAAATGGGTTTTTCTACATTTCTAAGCGCACCCCAAACACGAGACCATCGCTCGCTCACCGGTGAAGGAAAACATCGTGAGGAAACCTGCATGCCTGATGAGATTGAAAGTCTTTGAAGGTATGTTAAGTTCACCAACTCGCACTGGACCAGCGCGGTGAACTATGGCCCATTACCCTCCTCGCCTGATTTCGAGGAGGAGACCCGTGCCCAGTAGGGACATAATATTATAAGAGTTGATACTTTACTTTTACTTTTTAAAATACGTTTTAAGTACTTACATCTCCTATCCAAAAGTGCCTTTATACAAACTAATAAACATCAACAGCATCGAACCAGAGCTCTCACTCAAGAGGCCGAACCACTGAACCATCAGTATACCTACTTACTTCCTATTCTGAAGGCACATCATCAAGTTCTTGGAGCTGGGGCTGCAGCCGAGACTCTGCGCCACTTGCAGCGTGTACTGAGTGGGGTCTCTGGTCATCGCCGAATCTGACAGCGCGGATCCAGACATCAGTATTGCTCGGTGGAACAGCCCTTAAAATATTATCATATTTATTTCACTGGCCTGCCCATCAAGGCAAGTGGCAAATGATCCGAAACTCATTTGCGATAAACGCTAAAAATATAACGCCATGTCGAAAAATCTTTGACGAACATCTATTCAGACACATAGTCCTCGTAGGTTACCTACGTCTAAAAACTTACTTCGTCCCCAATCCCTAGACAAGTGACATAAATGTTAAATGAATATAATAGAAAAGAATACTTATTGTCCCATACAAGCATAAGAAATGACACTAGCTAATACGACATTTAAAAAAAATTCAAGAAATAATATTATAATAATAATATTAGTTTTAAACGAAGTACAAACGTTGTTAAACGTGTTTACAAACAAAACTAGGTATTATATACTTTATGTGTCTGAATAAACGTTCTTCATAAATTTTGCAGCAACCCTACAGAGTTTGCGTTTGAATCGGAGCGTTTGCGACTTATCTACCTGATACATGACTGTTAAGTCAAAAGGTATGGAGTTCGATTCCTACCCAGGACAATTAATGTTCGTGCATTGAGCATGATCATTTTTTCCATGTCTAGAAATATGTGTATGCGTCAGTTATCTGATTGCTGTAATACAGCCTCTGTCTAGTTGGAAACCAGATGGCCGCGTGTGAGTTGTCCCTACATACAATTATTCCCTAATATTAATATTTCTTCTCCCTTAATATTGATATTTCTTCAAAAAATGTGCAGGAGCTTATAAGGTTTCACGAATTCCTTATAATTTGTTGAGGAACTAATTAGACCACAGATATTTGAAACAAGTAATATTTCAAATAATATCAGGATATATGGAGTGGCCCTTGGACGTCGTTTTAAGGAGTTATGGGTTCCATCCCCAATAAACAGTTGCATAAATCATGATGATGTTGATGATGAAGTTGATCATAGTTCACCACTTACCATTAGAAATTGGGGACAGCATCAGATAATTGACACAGGCTGCCCCAGTCCCGTGGCCCATCAGTGTCACTGAATGAGGATCTCCATTCAGGTCCTCAATGTTGTCTTTTATCCACTGTAATGCAGCTAGCTGGTCTAAAAGACCGTTGTTGCCGTATACATGTTCAGTTAGACTTGGTTTCATGAAACCTGAAAAAATAGTAGAAAATTGTTAGTACGAGAGTAAAAGCGCCATCTGTATTCATTAATCACTAGTATTAAACGGAAGAGCTTAATAAATATGGTGTAAACAGTGACATCTATATTTATTCTTAAACTATACAAAGAACAATAAAATAACGAAAAAACTGTCAAATAACATTTTTATCTAATGTTTACATGAATTTCGTTCACTATAATGAAATAGTGTTGAAATAATTTAAAGTAGTTTACTAAATATGTGAATTCTGAATAAAATTATTATATTTTACATAGAAGTGCCATCTAGCGTGGCAGTCGGTAACTTGTGTTACGATCACTTACCTAGAATTCCGAGTCGAAAGTTAATAGTTATAACCATTACGTTGCCATACGATGCCAATATTCTGCCATCATATGGATTGCCAGAACTCCATTCAAAGGAATCACCATGTATGAACACTAAAACAGGAAACTTCTTGGATTTTTGCTCTGTAAAATAAAATATTAGTTAATATTGTGGTACGAACTTAATGGAAATACTGCCATCTTTGGTCGTATACTTAAACTATTTAAGAAGTGTATTAGAAATGATTCTAGTTTTTTTTTGTAGTATTATAAAATCATAACAGATGTCACATAATATTATTATAGCGATTTAAACTTTTCCTGAGTTAATATAATATAATATATTATAACTATTACTATATATTATATAGTAATAGTTTTGGCCAATGGCAATAATAATTATTATGTATTAGATGTGGCGATAAGAATTAATAAGAAAAGTATTTGTCCCAAAAATTTAATTTTAAATTTATAAACAAACGTTAAATTATAAGATTATAATAGCCTATTATATTGATATACTTATAATAATTAAATCCTCTTTATCTCTTTATCAATATGAAGCATATTCAAGATGAAGGCATGATGTGAGGGGATCGATCTTGGCGATTTTTAATAGAGGCCTTTCTAAGCAGATATAAGATGTTGATCATGAAACCAATCATCATAATTATAGTAACGCTAGGATTTGAACCCCTGGTCTTGCCGGGACTAGTCTGTCGCTGAGGGTTCCCCGTTGCCTGCAGATCCGGGTCCCTCAGATAGCGGCTGAAGGCTCTCGCGGCGGTTTTAGTGGGGTAGTGCACCCAATGCGACTTCCCAGTTCCCACATACGCCAGCGCGCCTACCCAAGGCCCTGGTAGGGTCCGAAAAGGATTTCCGCTGCCTTATCAAAAAAAAAGGTGTGTATGCGATTCACACACGATAGAAGTGAAACACAATATGTTAAATACAATTAATGCACTTGCAATTGCACTCAAATACAAGCAAGTATTAAATAGTGTGCAATATACATACACACCGACATTTGCTCTCTCGCTCCTTTGTGTTTGTGTCTCTTACCTGTAGTTTTTGCAGTTGCATCCGGTTTGAAAACGATTCTAAAGAAGTTTCACTAAAAAAAAAAGTATTTGAACCTGAACTAAGTGCAATTTACCACTAAATTTCACTCACATACATAAACTCACCCGTATGTTTTATAAATCGTTATTGGAAGCCTTTGATCCGTAAATAAAAGAGCACATCAAAGAAAAACCCAACGGAAGTACTTCCTGTTTTAATTATAGACTTCTCGCCGGTCTAATCTCTGTACTCGAGTACTGGTTATCGTTATGCGTTAAGGGGTCATTAATTAATTACTCAAATGTTAACCATCTCCCCCTCCATTTTATGCAAAGGAATAATATAACATTCTTTTCTTTCTACACTAATATTATAAAGAGGAAAACTTTGTTTGTTTGGTTGTAATGAATAGGCTCAAAAAGTACTGGACCGATTTCAAAAATTCTTTCACCATTCGAAACCTACATTATCTACGAGTAACATAGGCTAAATTTTATTCTAGAAAAAAATAGGATTCCGTAAGATATTTGGGCTTTTCGGACTCAAAGTGTAAAAAATCAACCAGAAAAGTTACTTATTTTCCGTACTAAGATCCCGTTAAATCTTAGTTAACGCAAGCGAAGCTGCGGGCAACAGCTAGTGTTGCATAAAATTAAATACAGTTTTGAGTAAAAAGTCACAGTTTCGTGATAATATTATGTAAGATTCGCAGCTGTAGGGCTATTCTTTCGATTATTCTTTATCGTGCTTCACCTGAGTGATATAGCTCACTTTACGCTGACTTCGAAAGCGAACTTTATTGATATAGATTGAGAATCGAGTTTTAAGAAATACAAAATCGACAAATTCGTCATATCACCGCGGATTTCGCATTCGAGATTCGAAAACGACCTTACAGAATAGCCCTACTGTACCATGAAGCGAATCATTTTGTAGTATAAGCCCGACTAATCTGAAGGATGTTTTTCGATGAAATGGCACTTTGAGTTTCCATTTGGTAATATCATTTTCATAACAAACATTTTGTAAATATTTTTAATAAAATATACAAACACTTTTCTGGATTTTAATTCTAATAATTTAGGAAGACGAAGTATTGGTCCGCCGTTAACCAGGTAGGAAGACGATCTCTTTGCAGTGGCAGGTCCGTGTTGGATGCGAGTAGCAAAGGATCGGTCGTCTTGGCGTTCATTGAGGGAGGCCTATGATCAGCAGTGGGCGGATAAAAGATGATGATGATGATGAACTACTATAAAAAATGTTTTTTTTTATCACGTTGATTTTAGAGATTTCTGCTCATTTTTGTTTGACGCGGACGAAGTCTTAACTCAATCTGTGTCCGCACAGCTGTTCCAGGTCGCAATAAATTGGTCTAAAAATAAAACTCCCGTTGTACATAAATACCTCTCTGAACTGAGTGACGCGTTCCGATACGTTTTACCGAAAATAGTGCGAATACGCGACGAGCTCCTGAAACATATTCATACTTTATATATTTTACTAGCTGTTGCTCGCAGCTTCGCCTGCGTTAGCTAATATTTACAACGGCACTCTAGCGGGATGATATAGCCTGCCTTGATAAATGGGCTATCTAACACTGAAAAAAGCATTCAAATCTGATCAATAGTCCCTGAGATTAGTGCGTTAAAAAAACGAACACTTCAGCTTTATAAATAAATATAACATAATATATAAAAGCCTTCCTCGATAAATAAGCTAGCTAACACTGAAAGAGTCTTTCAAATCCGACCAGACAATCGGCCTCTACATGAACACTAAAACAACATCTTATTTCGTCATCATCATCACCTTTTCGATCACTGCTGTACACTGTTCGTTCTAAACAAGATTAATAATAATAATAGTATCTATGGACGCTTTTACACCACGTCAATCTGGTCCCGTGGTAAGTACTCGAAGAGACTTGTGTTACGGTTACCAGACAACGGAAATACATATATTGAATATTACGTTTTATATTAGTAAGTTTATATTTAAGATTTTTATTATATAATACACATCCATGACCCAGGAAAAAATAAACTTTTTTTTTTCACTGGCAAGATTCGAACCCGCTACCAACGGCTTGTGCACCAACGCGTTTACCACTGAGCCACAGAGGTCGTCTTCTTGTAACATTCATAAACGTTTATCATTATCATCAAACAGAATTTGCATTTTTTATTAGGGAACCGTAATAGGCAATCCAAGTTTTTCACGCCAGAATATTCTATTAAGTAAACCCCGAAGTTGCAGCCTATAAAAAACCCATTACAGACTTTCGAACATAATTTTCGCTTACACCTCGAAGAAAGTTATACTGTACATTTATTCAGTAAGCGATACAGCAGTGTTAAGATTAATATATTTACGAGGTTTTGGAATTTATCAAAGCGCTGAAAATGTGGAAGACGAAATATTTGAAAATACTGATCTGATTAAAAATTATATTACAGCAGTGGTGGCGTTGTGGGATGGATCTTCCACTTATCTCTAATATGTGGAAGAGGTTGACGCTGGCTCACGCGTCCTGGCCTGTGTGGAGGCACTGCTGGGGTGGCTGGTCGTGTTATGCGGTTTCTACCTAGCTGAGTTTATTTTTTATTAACATCCTCTGATTTATTTATTATTAATAACACATAAGAAAACAATATCCTCTGATTTGCTTTGGATATTGCGGGGTCTATATTATTTACTTATTTATCGGCTAGTGTGTATAAGGTTAGTAATAAATGTATGTAACTAAGTATGTTAATAAAAATTGTAAGCTGTTTTTGAAAAGAGCAACCCAACAGAGTTTCTTGTTAGAATCTTCTCATATACTATATTAGTATAGTAATATCATCATCATCATCATCATCATCAGCCTTTATCCGTCCACTGCTGAACATAATTTATCTATTACTAATACTGAATTAAATTATATATTTTTATTATTGTTATTTTATTTAAGAAAAATGCTTGTACCGACTTCTACCTTCTTCACACTGTAACTTAATAATATATTTCTTTATTACCTATGGTTGTCTGGCAGAGACCGCTTAAAGCGGTAAGACCGCCATTTTTGTCCATTGTCCTAGTTTTAAGTTTTATGTTGTCACCTTTTATCATTTATTATGGTACAAAATAAAGCATCTTATTATTATTATTATTATTATTATTATTATAGGCCTCCCTCAATGAACGCCAAGACGACCGATCCCTTGCTACTCGCATCCAACACGGACCTGCCACTGCACGGAGATCGTCTTCCCATCTGGTTAATGGCCGACCAACACTTCGTCTACCTAAACGCGGCCTCCACTCTTGAACCTTAATGGCCCATCGGCCATCCGTTCTTCTGAGTGCGTGACCAGCCCATTGCCACTTCAACGTGCTTATTCTTCGCGTGATATCGGTAACTTTAGTTCTCTGGCGGAGGACTTCGTTTCGAATCCTATCTGCCAAAGAAACACCCAGCATAGCACGCTCCATAGCACAGTAATATGTGTATAGTAATATGTGATTTATTTTTTGGTATAGAATATTTTAAAAGATTAGTTCAACTGACTTTGTTTCGCCGGTTCTTCTTAGTGAGCTTACTTTGGAACCGGTGGTAGACTCAATTGACCGAATTGAATATTTTTTTTGACTTGACTTCGACTTGATTACTCGTATAATTTGAAGTTATTAACATGGTTAAGGCTTTAATCTTAAAAGGCTTAAATTATGATCAGATACCAGTAAATCTACGTCAACACAGGCAAAGCTGCGGGCAACAGCGTATAAAAAATTCGCAAATGGACGTTTGTACCTATGTAACAGATTGCCGGTTTACAAATGCTTAGAATGCATATGCCTGGTAGATAGATAGGTACATGGGGTACGGAGGCTAAAGTAAAGTATCAATTACCATTATATATCTCCCATTGCTAGGCACGGGTCTCCTCGAAATCAGGCGAGGAGGGTGATGAGCTATATATAGTTCACCGATACGCTGACTAATGCGGGTTGGTGAACTTCACATAATTTCAAAGATTTTCAATCTGATCAGGCATGCAGGTTTCCTCACGATGTTTTCCTTCACCGGTGAGCGAACGATGGTCTCGTGTTTGGGGTGCACTTAGAAATTAGAAAAACCCATTTCAAGGTGCACACGGGGATCAGGATCGAACCTGGATCCTCTCACATAAGAGGCCGAGTCCACCCACCACTGGACCATCGTTCTTACGATCCTCCTACGGCTTAGATAGTTTAAATAATCAGTATGGCGGGATACGTCTCCAAGCCGACGCTGACGGCTGACCACATCAATCAGAATGTCCTACAAAAAATTCATTGAAACTCCGCAACCATCAACGCTGGCCAAACTACAACCTGGCAGCTTGCCAGAGTTTTTACGTACGGCTGACAGGAATTTGACCAAAATTACCATGAACAGGTATTTTGGCCAAGTGGACAGTTATCAGCTAGATGACTCTTGGCTCCAATATTATTTCGGATTTTTATGTTAATTACTTGCGTTTAGACGAAATGTTGATCGGCCATTAACCAGGTGGAAAGACGATCTCCGAGCAGTGGCCGGTCCGTGTTGGATGCGAGTGGCAAGCGATCGGTCTTGGCGTTCATTGAGGGAGGCCTATGTTCGGCAGTGGATAAAGGCTGATGATGATGATGATGTTAGTCGGATACGCATACTGGCCAAAGTCCCCTATGAACATACAAAAATCATATTTGAAACGCCAGCAAAGCACCTGTTAATCCTCTGGTGCAGGAGTCTGTGGATGTCGCTATCACATACCATCAGGTCAAGCAACTGTCCATTTGCACCCTCTTCTATAAAAAAACGAATATTATGGATTCTTTTAAATGTTATAAGGTTGCTGTAAAGTATTAGAAGTGCCTTTAAAAAATTAAATAAAAAAAACGGGTGTCTGTAAAGTCGATTTACTGACGATTGTTGAACGTGACAACGTCATAAGAAAATACTGATGGGCCGATTGTGCCTCTTTGTCGCTCGTTCCGCGCTCTCGCTTGCACTTCAAGCCTTTAATGGAACGCCTCAAAGCGCGGTAACGACGCATGAGTCATGTTTTTCATGCGTGCAGGCCGCTCCAGCGAATTATAAGACGTGGTTACGTCAAAAACCGCGATAATATATTTTATTTGAAGAATTGAAGGAGGCCTATGTTAAGCGGTGGGTTGATTGAAGCTGATGATGGTTATTATTATTATTGGTGCTACTTACAGAATAAACATACAAGAGCGGAACTGCTACATTAACTGCTTGAACAGTTTCGCGATAAGTTAAGGATTAAAAGTGAATAAAGAGAAATAATTATTAAAACTTATAATAATATGTGTGTAAGTCACACACGGTAGAAGTAAAACTCCTGAAAAGTCCCTGAATAAAAATACTTATTGAAAAGTATTGAAAAAAAAATGATTACAAGCGACACCTAACAAATCATACCTGAACTGTAACCGACAGTAGTAGTGTAGCTTTAGTTTCTTGCCGCTAGATGGCTACATCTACTTGAGCTCCCCCCGAACCCCGAACGTCTAATGTGTTCTATCTCATTCTCTCGCTGGATGAATTCTATACATTTACGTGTTTGTCTCTCTCTCTCTCTATCTCTTGGACTTTTTCGTTTCATCGAGTTGGAAATACCAACGATTCTAAAGAAGTTTCACTTCAAAAAATATCTGAAGTATACGCTGCTGAAACGGTCGCTCCATATCTATTTCTGAACCATCAACTCAGAGTCCATCAGATGTGATTGACATGCCCAGGCGCCGCGGCATGTTTGTGAAACATTTTGACATGCCCGAGAATTCGGCATGAATTAGGTGAGTCATGTAAAAAAATCCAACGCTTGTGTCGTTTAATGATTTTGTAAGCAATACTCATTATCTAGCATTGAAAATATATTGAAAACAAAGTTTTCAATATTATAATGTCGACGACCTCTGTGGCTCAGTGGTTAGCGCGTTGGCGTTCAAGCCGGAGGTAGCGGGTTCCAATCCCGCCAGGAAACAAAAAAAGTTTCTGTGTTCCTGGGTCATGGATGTGTATTAAATATATGTATTATATAATAAAAATCTTAAATATAAGTATTAATATAAAACGTATTAAATATATGTATTTCCGTTGTCTGGTACCCGTAACACAAGTCTCTTCGAGTACTTACGACGGGACCAGATTGACGTGGTGTAAAAAGCGTCCATAGATATTATTATTATTATTATTATTATTATTATTATATTACGTAGGTTTACAATTAAATTGTATAAACGAACTTATTGTAGGTATATCATTTTTAAGTTTACGCGAATTTCACTCATTATAATGAAACAACTTTTATGGATTTTACCGCGGTTTATTAAGTTTTTTATATGCCCGATGTTTTGGATACTTTACAGCAACTATGGTCACGGGAGGACTCCTACAGGATCCTCACCATGGTTTAAGCCTTGTCGTGGCGGTGAGGTAGCCTAGAGTGAACCTTGGGAGAAGTGAATTGAGCCAAGGGGGCTCTTTGTATCCCTCTTATAAGAAGAGAGGGCAAAAGAGCCACAAAGGGTGAGGACGGGAACCACACCTCATTGTACTGTCCTGACGTTGGCAGGGGCTGTCCTGTGGTGCGCAACAACCGCTCTGTGGAGGTGGCGTCGATCCCCTGAGGAACTGACCAGCCGTTGAAGTGCCCTGTTCCTAGAAGATCCGGGGCACCTCACCAAAGGCACATTTGTGGCCAGCACCACCAGCAGAGTGCAGCTCCAGCTGCGTCCAGTATCAGCTGACCGTGTAGTGTATAGACTATTACTCATTATATACTCTTAATGGAGTATTATTCCGAAAATTTTTAGTTAAATGTCTATAATGTGAAGAAGTTTCACTTTCACCGTGGTTTCATTAAACCACACCATCCCTTTATTATATTTGGAATGAAGATTAATGGTTTAAGTCCATTTATCATCAGATGCCACGTCTGCGAGCTTGCCTATGAATTGACATAATTCCACTGAGTTTGTTTCGCCGGTTCTTCTCATTACTTACTTTGGAACCGGTGGTAGACTTAATTGACATTTGAAAATATAGTTTGATGGTACTATTTTAAATAAGAAATTTTGACTTTGAATTTGATGGTCCAAAAAGAATCTATGACCTCTTATCACCGTTGCGTCTCCAATCTAACCGTATCGCTCCGATGTTTCGGAAAATTTCCTAAAATGAATATTTAATATGATCAGATTGGTACGATTCCTGGAGGAACTTCCTCATCAACTCCACGAGCCATCAAATGGAATAAGTCCCTAGGGAAATTAAGTCACCTACAGACCAACTTATATGTGCATCTTATTATCATTTTAGACCCATAACAACCATCTAAGTATATGTTTCTACGACAAAACAGGACGGAGCTAACTAACATTATAAAGAGATTATGATTGTTTGTTTGCATTGACTGGCCTGTTGGTCTAGTGGTTAGTGACCCTGTCTGCTAAACCAGAAGGTCGTGGATTCGATTCCCACCCAGGACACGTGTTTGTGTGATGAGCGTGATCATTCGTTCTGTGTCTGGGCGTAATCTACACTAATATTATAAAGAGGAAAGATTTGTACCTATTTTTGTATGTTTGTAATGAATAGGCTCAAAAAGTTCTAGACCGATTTCAAAAATTCTTTCACCATTCGAAAGCTACATTATCCACGAGTAACATAGGCTAAATTTTATTCTGATAAAAATAGGGTTCCGTAAGACATTTTGGTTTTTCGGACACAAGGTGTAAAAATCAACCAGAAAAGTTGCTTATTTTGCGTACTAAGTATGTACATATATTTAGAAATATATAAGTAGTGTATCAGCAGCTGTTTACCATAAGAACAGGCTTTACCTAGTTTGGAATCAGTGTGTCAGTTGTCCCAGCATATCATTATTATTATTAATAATATTTTATTTTATTTTATTACTTACTTCAGAAAACTTACAGCTTGTTTACATATAGAAACATATATATTATTAATAGGCCCTAAAACTATTGGAGCAATTTGAAAAAGTCTTTTCCTATAGAAAGCCACATTACAAGCGAGCGAGGCTAATGTTTATGCGAAGCCGGGTGGGACCGCTAGTTAAATTATAGATACGAATGCGAGTTTATTACGCTTCCCCGCAAAACGGACTAATCCGATTTTGAAATTCCTTTCGCTAATTGAAAGCTACATTATAAAAGAGTAAGAAGCCATTTCGTCCCCTTTTTTCTCGAGAACAGGAACTATGCGAAAGACATCGCTGACAACAGCTAGTCAAAAAGATCTTCATGTCATTTGATGGGAATGGACGCGGTGTTCATTGAAAAACTCCTGTGCAGCAGTGGACGGAAAAGGGGCTTTATTAAAATTTTTGATCAATTTCCTCTTCCCGTCTATATATTTACTACAATTTAGTTTATAGTTTACACTATAATTTAGTGTTACAGCAATTATAATAAGAATAAAACAAATACATACTTCAAAAAGTTAACAAATTATGATACTTGGTGTAGAGCAACTTCGTTCTTTTAAATATTTTATGAAACAACATAATTTACTTTTATGTGGCGGTCGTACGTTAAAACGGCGGTAGACTCGCTGAAAAGGTTTTGTCTTGTGATAAAGTGACTCAGGTATTATTAATTTGCCAGACTTTTAATGATAGTACAGACAAACATACATTATGAGGTCACCTGGGACTAACATACAAAAAACAGTACTTACAGCCCATGCAAATCATTTACTGGCCCACAAAGTATGAGTCCGAACGCTATAGGCTTTTCCATATTCCTCCACACAATTATAAACCCAGATCTTAGTTCTTGTTTCTGCCACAGGCTGCACTATAATCGATTACGTACCGATGCTATAGTAACGGGCCAATCAGCTCCACAATAACTTCCCGCGTAAAGATTTAAATGAGTACTTCTTATATGAATTCGATTAAAAAGGCGCGCTCTACCGACAAACATTCTGTCCCCTAAAAGAGCATTCGTTCAACATTACGTTTGTTCTCCTTATATCTACTTCGTGGACTGGCCAACGAATCAGCCTGTTGGTCTAGTGGTTAGTGACCCTGACTGCTAAACCAGAAGCTCGTGGGTTCGATTCCCACCCAGGACAAATGTTTGTGTGATGAGCATGATCATTTGTTCAGTGTCTGGGCGTAATTTATCTATAATATTATGTATGAATTTAGAAATATGTATATAATTTTATATGGATTGTTTGATTGCCATAAGCCTCTGCCTAGTTTGGAATCAGATGGCCGTGTGTGAGTTCTCCCAACATATTATTATTATTATTATTATTGCTTTGAGTATCCTGAAAAGATGATCTCGGTGCAAAATATACTGCCTACCCTGCTATCTTACTAAAACCCTTTTCTCTCGTATGCCAGTTAAAAAAAAATTAAATATAAGATGTATGTTTAAATTGGCACTTTCTTAAACAGGTGATAGTAATTAGTAATTAACCTTAATTTAGGTACTTTAATTAACGGCACTATTAGAAGGGCAGTAAATATCGGTTTAGGGTATGCGTCATCGGCATTTAGGTTAGTAACTTTTAAACCGCTCAGCTCTATTTTAAGACATGGCGAAATTTTATATTGCTAGTGAACGAAATGATATAATTTTGTGAACACAAAGTGAGTTTAACGGTTCATAATCCTTGTTATGTATCAAAATATTTAAAAGACTAGAAAAAAAGAAATGACCTGAAATTGGCATTTTTATTCGCATAATATATTATGAAAGTCAATTAGGAAATTTTGACAAAGAAAATATTTTTTTCGTTTTTAATTTCACTCATTACGACTTTTACGGATTTTAAGGCATTTTATTTTGATTTTTTTATCACTTCGTTTCGGATACTTTACAGCAATTAGTGTCGTCTGTCCATGGTTGCTGAAAAGTATAATAGGAAAGGTCGGGATTATAACAACTAAATAAACCGCGATAAAATACGTAAAAGTTGTTTCATTATAATAATATTATGGTATTTTTTCAAACATTCAAATAAAGGGATAAAAGGATAACTTATACGTTTACCGCAGGATATTCGTTTATTAAAAAAAAAATGGTTGTCTGTAAAGTTGGTTTACGGACGGTAGTTTGCCGTGACAACGTCACACATTACATGCAGCACGAACCCAACTGCGAACGAACCGATCATTCCTATCTCTCCTTGTGCCGCGCTTTCGCTTTCGGAACGCTACATGACGTCATCTTTTTCGTGCATGCTGCCCGTAATATCGAATAGTAAGAAGTTGTCACGTCGAAAAAAAAATCTTACCTCGATATGGCACGTAGATGTTCAAATACAAGCAGTCCTCCGACTCATGTGTTAGGAAGCGTTTCAAGCGGGTGATGTAGTGTTGCCTACCCAGCGATGGGGGGTTGTCTTTCTTGATAGTTGGCAACGACTGTGGGCAAACCGGCGCGAACCGGGTGGCCATTTTCACACCAGACCACGGCGGAGCGCTGACTGGAAAAAATAATTTGATTAAAGATTGATTGAATTACTATATTTATTTATTAGATATTATGCTATATTCTGCTCGGTATGATAATTTCGATGAATTTGTGACGCGACGCTGCGCCGGTTCCGCACTCTGATTGGCTGATCATTGAAGAACGGTTGGCCGATGGAAGGTCCACACAGACAACACAGATCACTGGCCAGCCTGATTTTTATGGCTCGCATTAGTTCTTTCTCCTTATTCCTTATTAGTTATTATAAGGAATAAGGAAAAAGAACTAATAATAATAATACTCAACGGTAGTTGCAGTAGTAGTAACTCTTTGCTTGCTACGAGTATATATAAGCTTACAATCGTAAATCTATACTAACACTAGCGAAACTGATCGACATTTTCGCGTATGAAACATACAAACTTTGTTTGAAAAAAAAACCAAACAGGTTGTAATGAATACGCTCAAAATGTACTGGACCGATTTCAAAAATTCTTTCACCATTTGAAACCTACATTATCCACGAGTAACGTAGGCTAAATTTTATTCTGGAAAAAAAATTGGGTTCCGTACGATATTTGGGTTTTTCGGTGTAAAAAATCACCCAGAAAAGTTACTTATTTTGCGTACTAAGATCCCGTTGTAAATCTTGTTAACGCAGGCGAAGCTGCGGGCAACAGCTAGCATAATATAAAGCTCTACCATTATTGATTACATTAAAACACACACAAAAATTTATCAATATCGGCCCAGACTTTCAGGAACTCAGTCACATACATAAGTTCGTTGGTTCGTTTCTATAAGCAAAAACGGGTAAACATTAAAATATGAACGTTATTATTAAAACGCAAGACCATACAAAGAAATAAAATGAAGTTCGTTTCCTCGCGCCATAGCATTCTTCATAACATCGCTGTCTCAAAGGTTCGTTATTTTAAAACTCATTTCGCCTCATAAGAAATACAATCTTCTTAAGTTCCCGAGTGTTATTATTTTACGTTGGAATAATTGAATATTTTTATGCTTAGTGAATAATTGCATGGAATTTTTGTGCAAAAGTATGCATTTATTGAATTATAGACTACGTTGTGAAATTAAGCGAGAAAAGGCTTTAATCTTGCTTACATCGCTCACTTGAGGCCTGATACGAAGTTCCAGAGTGTTATTATTTTACGTTGGAACAATTGAATACTTTTCTGCTTATGGAATATTTGTATGATTTTTTTTTGCAAAAGTATGTACTTTTTGAATAGACCATATTGTGTACTTCTCGAATTTAAGCGAGAAAAAGCTAAATCTAGCTCACACTAAGAAAAAGTTCAATGATCTCCGAGCAATTTACAATAATACTTTTGGAATGCTGTTGGAGCTGCCTCGGTTCTGTAGCGCCTCTGGGCTTTGATATGTTCGCGGATGCGCGAAATGTGCATCTTTGGTGTTGAGCTTAATTGTGGCCAGGCTAGACTGTCCGTATATAAAGCACTGCTGCATCTTACATGTGGCAGTACTAAAGCTAAAAAGGAATCAATGAGTATGCGGCAGGGTATTTTTTTTTATTATTTAAATTTAATTAATTATCTATTGTTTCTAAATAATCCATTAATTGTTTATAAGATAAATATTATATAACTGCTGTTGATATTTTATTGATTTGATTTTATTATTATTTGTATTTGTAGCTTATTAATTAATTTTGGATTTATTTATTACTAGCCGTAGCACGCAGTATTGCCTGTGTCAACTAAGTTTTGATACGGGTCTCTAACTTTTGAAAATTTAATATAGCCTATGTTCACCGGGGATAGTGTAGCTTCCCAACACTGAAAGAAAATCAACAAATCGGTCAAGTAATTCCGGAGTCTATTCAATACAAACAAACAATTCAATCTTTCCTATTTATAATATTCTGAATTCAATGAATTTAATTTTTTAATTTATTTTATAGCTCAGTTCAGGTTTAATTTTACATCTCAAATAGACTGAATCTCTTCAGACATGCAGCAGTAGTTTTCAGGGTCCGATCGGTCAATTTGGGATGCCAACCAACGACTACCCGCTATACCAGAGGATTATTAGCCTTTCAAATATGTATTCTCGAATGTCCCTAAGTTGTATCGTTTCAGATTTCTGAACCGATACAACTTAACATGGCACTGGCATTTGCCATAGATGGCAGTTGGTTCAAATATAGTGATTGTGTGAAGACACTTCAAATCGTGAGATTTGAAATTTTTACGCGTTGGCACTTGGCCGTGAGTGGAATTTTGCTGCAGGTATTAATTCGATTAATTCCTCAGTATCACACTCCTCGCGGTAGATACGGTAGAAGATTCAGAGTGAAGTCTCTTATTACTTAATTATTATTATCATCATCATCATCTACATCATCATCACCACCATCATCGTCATCATCATCATCACCATCACCTTTATCATCATTAATGAGTAGCCCTTATCCATCCAATGCAGAACATAGCCCCCCTCAATCAACACCAAGACTAGCGATCCCTTGATTAATTACTATACGATTATGGAATTCCATAAATAATACATCCTCGGGATGGACCATTAATTATTGTTATGTATTTGGGTCATTTCCACTCAGCGCCTGCCAACTAACGTCAAACACAACGATATTTGGATTTGCCACCTTTTTGGGGTTCCCACGTAAAACGGGAAGATGGTATAAATATACTGTGTCTATTTCGGAAAAATCGTAATATTTTTCGTAGTCTAGAAAGAGGTAGTGCCATGTTGTTTTGCAGCCGAATTGGGCCGACACGACCGGGGTGGTACCTCTCACTCACATATTAAAGTGGCAGTTATGCTGTCGCGTTTCGTGCAATTTGTGAGTTTGCGGTGGCCCATTGGGGGGATAGGGAAAAGGGCAACACATCTGCATAACCTCTGGTTATGTGGATGTTTATGGGCGTCGATAGTTGTCGATTGACTTTGACTTTGACTTTGACTAACCTGAATAATATAATATTTATTTATTAAGCAATATAAAAATAATGTCAATGATGAGTATATTAAAATAGTACATTAAATTAATTAAAATTATCCTTATTTTCAATAACGACATGCACTAATCTCGTGAGTTTAGGCATGTATATAATAGTTTTATGTCTTAAAGCTTTAATTCTAACCAAAAAAGCATTGAAAACTATAAGTTTTAAATAATTTAAGACGAAATTAGGAGAAACATGTGATTTTTCATTGTGATATGTGAAATATAAATAAGAAAGAGGGTTTTAATTCACCATGCGCATGTTTATATCCGAATGTATTTAATAAGTGATTACGGAACCACACATCGCAGATTTGAACACCCTTAACCAGCAACCAGCAACAACCACCCTTTGTCGAACAATCTTTGACAGCTTGGAATTTTCCTCGGTTAGTAAAAAATGATCTAGTTTTTGTCCATTCCCCCTAATATTTTATTTACGCAAAATATAGACGGAGTCGGCATTCTTGACCGCATTTCAGTTTTCGTTTTAATGATTAATAGTCAGCATTACCTAGAATTCATTTCAGGATTTTCGAAAGTACACGATGATGATGATGATTGGTAGCAACTAGCAACCCATTTATATCCCACGGCACGGGTCTCCTCCTCGAAACCAGACGAGGAGGGTATCGGGCCATAGTTCTACGAGCGCTGGCCCACTGCGTGTTGGTGAACTTCACATACCTTCAAAGATTTTCAATCTCATCAGGCACGCAGGTTTCCTCACGATGTTTTCCTTCACCGATAAGCGAGCTATGGTCCGTTGTTTATTATGTACTTATAAATTTAGAACAACCCATTTTTCAAGGCACCACCGGGGGAGAGTGGGGAGGGGTCATATCAGGATCTAACCCGGACTCTCTCGCTAAAGAGGCCGAGACCCACAAGACCTTCGTCGCTTAATGATATTTGCCAAATTTTACTGGCAGATAGCTGTTATAATAAGGAGTAACTTAGGCTACTTTTATTTTATTGAACTGTGTTATCTATAAGGGGAAAGATTTGATTGTTTGTTTAAATTAAATAGGCTCCGAAACTACTTAACCGATTTGAAAAATTCTGGCACTGTTGGAAAGCTACACTATCCCGGGTGAATATAGGCTATATCAAATTTTCAAAAAGTTAGGAACCCGTTTTAAATCTTAGTTAACGCAGGTGAAGCTGCGTGCAAGAGCTAGTTATATTATATATTGTGAATCTTGGTTAACGCAGGCATTCGATGAGACAGACTTTCCTTTTCCTGAAACACAGCGGGACTGGACAGTATCCACAATTTGCACATTTTGTCATCGCCAGAATAAAAACTCACCTGGTGGCATAAACCGAAGACCACCCACAGGGGGGGCAGCATACGGTATCCCAAGGTACATTTCCACGGGCTGCAAGTCGTAGTTTTCACCAGGTTTGACTATCAACCCCCTAAGACCACCCTGTCTCAAGTGGTACTCTCTCGTCAATCGCTTTTCCTCCTTCGGGAAGCTTCTGTCATCGTATATCTTCGCCTCATCCGCCATCGGCAATATGAGCGAGATGGCAATACAAATAAACAAATTATGAGTAAATACAGTCGCGTGCGCTGCCATCTTAGTTTATGTCCTGATTTTCTCTCATTGCAATGCTCGAAATATCTTTGAGTTTTAGTTTTATTAGTTCCTATGAATCACTCGTCTTTGTTTCGTTTTTACGTTTAGAAACAGTGAACTATTTGAAATCATTTTATAAATCACAATACACGATACAGGTTTTCGAACGCAACACAATTATTTGAAATCACTTATTTCCACAGATGAAAAAATCCAAATTCGAAATTCGAACACTATTCACGCATCACTCACTATTTGCACGCGATATTTATAATTGATTTTTATGATATATTTTCACGTGTGCCTCTCAAGTGGTTCAGTATTGTGATATAATGACGATGGATGCGGCGCTGCGCGTGCGCACAACTGGATCGCGCCCAAACTGTCCCTGCTGAAGTGTAATACAGAAATATAACGGAATGTGCGACAGAGGGGCGAGCTTTTCTCGGATCTGTTTTACATAAATTTGGAATGATTTACATTTTAGTATCGTAGGATTAATAATTCTATACTAGTGTGTATATTGGTAACTTCAAGTTAAGCTGAATATTTTTTATTTCACAAGCAAATACATGTTTCTAATTAATGGTTATCTTTGGGTAAAATTTTATACATTAAATTTTAATTTATCATGGGTTTTACTAATAAATAAAGGTTTGAGCAGTTATGTTGCGCATTATGTTACTTTATACCTACTGCAAAAAAAAGACTCGTTTTTACATATTTTGCCTTCTCAAAGGCCTTAGGTACCGTGACTTCGCCCTAATCTTCGCTAGAATAAATAAAGGTTTGAGCAGTTATGTTGCGCATTATATTACTTTATTCCTACTGAAAAAAAAAAAACAGAACAAGACTCGATTTTACATAATATTTTACCTTCTCAAACGCCTTACCTTGACATCGCCCTCAAACATAAGAAAAAGCAAATTACAACTGATTTACAACGCTATAGCTTTCTTAATTAATGTTTTATGATGCTTTCCAGTTTACGATGTATCATAAGATTTATCTCACGTGTGTACTAAAGCTTAACTCGATTATATACGGAGATATTTCGGGGCGCGCCACGTGCGGTAAACATCCGGACACTCAGATAATAACCGCTTGTAAATAATCACTAATAGTGATTACTGATTTGTTGAGTATCAGTGATTAGTTTACTAAATTGTAGTAGTGTAAATATGATACTTACATCACTACTATACCTACTACAATAATATAAATTATACTACATTTATAGCAACAATTATATACTTGGTGTAAGTGTGATAAAGGTATTGAATATTTTTGTTTATCAGAGATTAATATAGTACTTATATGTTAGTAGAAGCAGTCTTGGCGTTCGCTGAGAGAGGCATATTATGCTCAGCAGTGGACGGGTAAAGGCTGATGACGATGATGATGATGGTAAGGGATTGCTGGAAACTCTGGGCTTAAGCCGTTTATACCTCTGATATTGGTAGGTATATGTGAAAAGTTTGATAATTAAAATTTTTGCGTAATTTGTAAATCATATTAACATAATACGGAAAGCTATAGGGGGTGTAATGACTCTATCAAACAACATAATGTGATTGGTCGGTGAGTAATGACACTAAAATTAGTAATTAAAGAAATCACTGCTCAAAAGACATGCTTGCTATTCTTAAAAATATGCAGATGACGCATTTTAATAATATTCACAGAATTTACATTAGCATGTCCAATCCGCTCATATCCTGTCACTGTTACCCTAAAATAATATCACTGACGTGACACTCGCGTGACACTCACGTGACACTGTGACACGCCTACACGCTGACAAGCACGCTATCTTGACAGTAACACTAATACAAATTGTCTTTAATTTGGGACTTTGAAGTTTTCTCCTCTATAAATAGCATGTTTAAAATGAACGCCAAACCTTAATTTCACTAGAAACTATTTCACTTCCTCTTATTTCGGGAATTCCCCGTATCATCAGGTTTCTTGTTATATAAGACTATTAAAAGAAATTCAACGCTACATCAGCTGATGGTTTGAATCCTACTTAATATTATAAACGCGAAAGTTTATAATAATGTATGGATGGATGAATGTTTGTTACTCTTTCACGCAATAACTACTTAATGAAACTTTATAATAATATAGCTTATACTATCTATAAATTATCCCCGCCCTCCGTCGGGAACGGTAAGTACGCGGGTGAAACCGCGGAGCGCTGCTAGTACTATAGTAAAATTTTGCCGTCGCGCTCCTAAGTTGTCTACCGCTGGTAGAAGCATCTACCCTTGCCAATCTTTTGAAGCATGGCAGCGCATGGTATCTAATGCCAAGCAGCTACGAACTTTTATCTACTTATGTGATCTGAGTTTAATTTAAGTAGACACAGAAAACAATTGCAGTAAAGTAAGACGTTAAGAAGATAAAAATGTTACCACAACGAAACCCGATGAAAAATTTGTTGATAATTTATTAATAAGTGTAAGAGTGCCCCCGTGACCATGGCTACTGTGTATCCAAAACGTCGGGTTGTGAAAAACTTAGTACAGCGTGACCAAATCTGTAAACCTCGTTTCATCGTGAGCAAAATTGGCGTATACATTAGAAATTAATAAATGGAAACTTGGATATTTCAAATGCACTTGATTTTGATGACGTTTACTCTTCTAAAAAGGAAACTTTTCTATCCATTGTGTACTTCTAAAATGCATGCATGCAAAAATCCCTTATGATATTGCATGTGAAGTGTGAACTATGAACCACTTATTTCGTTAAGCATATGCACAGTCAAATCGTTTTCGTATTTATAGATGCATAAAATAAACTGTTTAAAAATACACTCCACCCGATAGTAAATTAGTTTAAATATAAACTTTATTTACGTTGTAATTAACACAGAGCAGACTGCGCTCTATTTATGTAAAACGGTATTGAAATTATAAATTGTTTATTCTTTGATAATTAACTTACAAAATAAATGTATTCAGACAGGACAGGCTATGGGCCAATACCAATGCTGTCTTCCTTATTCCTTATTTTTTGCTAACGCGACCGAAGCCGCTGGCAACAGCTAGTATAAAATAGAATCACAAGAATTTAAAAATACTACATTACTAGCATGCTAGCAATACTTACTACTCAAACCGTATTTCCAAAATGGCCGACAAGATCTCGCTAAAACAAACTGTCAACTGGTGAGCAAAAAGGCCGCGTGTTTAGACACAGCTGCTGTGTTCCCGAGATATCGATTGCAAAACGAACAGATAGAACTGTGTGCTCAGGGTTGGGTTACTGTATTCTGTGTTTTTTTCTGTTTCCATAGGGATTTTCCTGTGTGATCTGTTATTTAACGAATTGCATTTTAAGGGACATGTATGTTAAAAACTTGGTTGGTTGGATCTTGAATTCCTTTTACTTATAATACATATTCGATTGCAACTTAGGTATTTAATTTAATAATAATAATAATGAAAACCGAGAAAATCATGATTAAAAATAATAATAATACATTTATTAAGAAACAGAATATACACTGCTATACAACTTAATCTAACAGATACCATAACTTAATTTGTAGACGAGGTTAGATTATTTACATTATCCTAATCTTCTAGGCTTTAGGCAAGTGAGCACAAGTAAAACATGTAACGTGGTACCTACCTTTTTTTTATACATTCGATTATTTCATCTTAAATTCCCTAAAATATACTAACTAATACTCCAACACAATAATAAATAAAAGAACAGATAGTGAACTAGGGATATAAATGTTTTATTTCTACATTTCTTAATTCAAATTTTAAAATAAATTTTAATATTAACTAAAACCAAATATTATGTTTATATTCAAAATTAATTTCTAATTCTAATTCGTTTTCTCAAAGTACTACATACTTAATGCAATTCTATTAAAAGTATTATTTTTTCATTCATTTTCTTGTTTTATTATCTTCTAAATTTGTGTTCATCAAAGTTCTTTTTTTATTTCTAAAATCGATATCATCAGATTTCTATTCTAAATTTAAATTCTTTCAAAGTTATTTACTAAATTAATTGCCAGTGTGCACTAGTCATAAGAATCGCGATAAATATTTGCACTCAGATTAGCACGCGCGTCGTGGGCGGTTCAGTTTGGACAACAGAGACAACAAAAGCGGCTGCGTTACCCAGAATCGTTTGATATAGTTACACTTTGATATTTCTAGATTTAAGTTATATCTTGTTTTACATGCTGGGATGGGAGATCCCTTCATTGATATTTTGTCTTCTTGTTGACTTCAATAGCAATAAAAATATTTTGTGGTGTTAATAATCAAGTGATTGTTATTTTTATACATGTACATTATACATATACAACAAAAGAGCAAGCCCTACGTTCCTCTTCTCGTTTTTAATGCATACAGACTGGATACGATAATACGACATTAATTCAACTTAACGGCTATACTAGTCCATACTAGTATTTTGAATCTATCAAAAATGTCCTAACGTATATATAAAAAAAAAGTTTTTTTCAAACAAACTAAATAGCATAAATATAAAATATTTGTAAAACAGTTATGTTAAAATAGGTTCACTGACCGATAACAATGGCCGTGACGTAATGTGCGTACAGCCTAGTGTAGTGTTACTTACGCCGTGATATTTTGGCGGCAATAAAGTCATGGTGATCATAATGATGATGATGGTGAATGTCGATTAACGCATGATCAAACATAGAACGTGCGACGTCACAACTCTCAGGATCGCGATGACCAACTAAGACTTCAGTGTCAGTACTGACACACAACTTACACGACACGAGTGCATAATCGTCAAGGTCAACATTACTTCCCAATTCCCATTTCAAACCAATTATCAAAACGAAATAGGACCTAACAATCGGACCTAGATATTTTGTCCTTTTTGCACAGCTGTCTCTTTGACGATGCCGCGCCGCCCGGTGGGGTCGTTCACTCGTACGTGATAGCTCAGTGAAAAGTTTATGATATAGAAATGAAAATATTGTCCTGTGCCTAAACTACGAGGTATTTTTGGATAATTTTTTGTATACAGACTCTTATGGTTGTTTTACATATGCAGTTTAATTTAATGTCGTATCGTCGTATCTAGTCTGTATATTAAAATGAAAATTTTAATGCGACAACGTCTAATAACTCGATATTAGGGCAGCATGCACGAAAAAGTTGACGTCATGTAGCGTTCCGAAAGCGAGAGCGCGGCACGAATGAGAAAGAGCCATGATCGGCTCGATCCATCGTCTCAGATCGGTTCGTGCTGCATGTAAGTAATGTTTGATGTTGTCACGTCAAACTACTGTCCGTAAACCGACATTACAGATACTTAATCAATTTTTTAAATACATATTTATTCATTTTTTTTATTTGTATGTTATAAGAATATAGCCATTAAAATAATGATAAGTACTTACCTACTTTAAATTCGATTTTTCCTGGTAAAAGAAGCAATCCATATAATATGTCCCACTGCTAGGCACGGGTTTCCTTCTCGAAATCAGGCGAGGAGGGTAATGGGTCATAGTTCACCGAGGCGCTGGCTCAATGCGGGTTGGTGAACTTCACATACCTTCAAAGATTTTTAATCTCATCAGGCATGCAGGTTTCCTCACGATGTTTTCCTTCACCGGTGAGCGAGCGATGGTCTTGTGTTTAGGGTGCACTTAGAAATTTTAAAAAACCATTTCAAGGTCAGGATCGAATCCGGACCCTCAAAAGTCCGGGTCCCACTGCACTCTCTCTTACGATACGATTTTTAATCCCGACTCACTGACCTTTTTGGAACACCGTGATTACAAAATCATACCAATCAGGGGAGGAATCATAAAAACGCTATTAATTCAAATTCGTATGAAACGGTCGTTCTGATTTGAATATCAGTTTATCGTTGGATCGTTAATGCTGACACCTCGGGCCCCCATCGTTTTTAAAATGCCATTTGAATAATAAGACGACTTGGGACACATTTTGTAGGATGGTGCGTTTTAAAATGCGCTTACGGAACGCCACATGTTTGCCAAAGAAAGCTACAAGGGTGTGGAAAGAGGGTGGCGTCTGATATCCGTTTGTCCGTCTATTCTCTATTTACTTCTCTCTTATTTCGCTAAAACGTGGTAATAATAACGAATTATATCCTGGACTTAGATTTGTGAATATTGTATGGCGAGGTTGTTAACCTTTTGCGATAGTTCAAAAGCAATTATTGTAAGCTCCTTTTTTGTTTTAACTTTTATAATACTCTATTTAAAGTATTTTTTTTAATGAATGTGCAATTATTCACATTAAAGTGTTACATGTACTTGTTTGAAGAGCAAAAAGCTTAATATAAAAATAATATTAAAAGGCTTAGGGCCTGTTTCACAATCTCCCGTTAAGTTCCCTATAGGCTATTGGCAACATATTTGACAGATGTTTGACAGATACTCCATACTCTATCTGTCAAATATGTTGCCAATAGCCTATAGGGAACTTAACGGGAGATTGTGAAAGAGGCCCTTACACTCTGCTTGTATTGTGTAATATGTATTTCTTATTTTAGTAATATTTATGTCATACTTATACTTCCGTTTATTCCACATGTTAAAAAAGATGACAAATTATAAATTCGTCGCCCAAGCGACACGTGTGTGTGGTCCTTCGAGTCGAGAAAATGCGTTGTTGATCTAAATATTGATAAATAGCGTGTTCAAGCAGCACGTGACACCTACCAGGAAAACGTGAGCATATGGCGCGCACTAGCAGCGTGTGGCGCGTACCAGCAGCGTGTGGCGCGTACCAGCAGCGTGTGGCGCGTACCAGCAGTACGTGGCGCGTACCAGTAGTACGTGGCGCGTACCAGCAGTACGTGGCGCGTACCAGCAGCGCGTGGCGCGTACCAGCAGCGTGTAGCGCGTACCAGCAGCGTGTGGCGCGTACCAGCAGCGTGTGGCGCGTACCAGCAGCGTGTGGCGCGTACCAGCAGTACGTGGCGCGTACCAGCAGTACGTGGCACGTACCAGCAGCATGTCATGCGTACTACTGAATATGGCATTATCACTAATCTCCAATAAAATGTGCCAAACTATTGCTTGCACTGACAGTGCGTGCCGCGAGTACCAGATCCACGTAGACCACCAGAAGAATACCAGACGTACCAAATTTTATAAATAAATTTAAATTCGTATAAAATATAAAATTAATAATATAAAATAAATATAAAATTTAATATACACTCTATTTTATATTAAAAGTGTGTGATCCGCCTTACTCCATTATGAATTCAATGGCCCGATGACGTCACGAGATTTACGACTCCCACTTCATTCGCGGGAATCACAATTATTCGCAGGAATAACTGAATTATACAGAAATAGACGTGAACTCGTATCTTTGATTCTAGTTTTTGTGAGTTTTTACTTTGTGGCATTATACATCATTATTATTATCATCATCATTATCATCATCTTAAGTTCAATAATGATTATATTTTTGTAGACTTCTTACAACACTTGCAGGGATCAATAATTGCGAATATGGAAATTTGCATTTGTGTTTTCTACTGTCATTCTTTTTGATTTAAATCATTAACGAAACTGACAGTTGATTCACCTTGTTGTAAGTGTTTCAACATTCAAAGGCACCCGCTACACTATTATTAGATACCTTAGTACTTTTCCGATGAAGCTTAAAGGTAAGGCCAACAACATAGTTCCATTCGAAAAAAAAGATGCCTTGACTAGAGAGCGATGATGGTCCAGTTGATAATGAGCTCAGCCTCTTGAGCGAGAAGGTCCAGATTCGATCCTGACCCTGTAGAGTCTTGAAATGGGTTTTTCCGAATTTTTAAGTGTACCCTAAGCACGAGACCATAGCTCGCTCACCGGCGAAGGAAAAAAATCGTGGGCAAATTTCCATGCCTGATAAGATTAAAAGTCTTTGAAAGCGTGTGAAGTTCACCAACCCGCATTGGGCCAGCGCCTAAGGGAACTATGGCTCGATACTCTCCTTGCCTGATTTCAGGCAGAAGAGAAGAGAGGGAATACATTATGTGTTGCGAAATTCCCAAGGGAATTCGTCAGTCAGTTTCGTTATAGAAAATCTTAGACTATGTCCACTATTATGGCAATGAACGTCAAAATACGTATTACCTACTACTTACTTATAGACTGACTTAATTCCTCTTAAGTTTGAAGAGCTTGCTGAGTAGAGCTATTAAGTAGATACAGCTGTATCTTTTCATTATAGTAAAATTCGGGATTCAAACCCGTTACACAGTACAATTACGCCTGCTAAAAGTATAGAAGTTAATTACAGTATCAATACATTATTAATATATGTTAAACAGGCTCCAACATGAATGTATATTAAATTGGTGGGACATTATTTATTAATATACGTTTTCGGGGGAAATGAAAATGTACTGATATAATGAAAAATGAGAAATAATTATTTTATATCTGTGCCCGCTGCAACTGACGTTTGTATTGATAGCCGAGATAGTTATGTGTGGATATGCCTTGACTGACTGTGGTGAATGGGGTTATGAGTTTTTTTTAATCAGATCTTTCTTTGATAATTTTGCCAATTAACTGTCCTGTCTAAAGATCCGGGGGTATCAGATCCTGAAGGCCAAGGAAAGGTCCATCGCTCTGGTTAGACCTAAAAACTTGGTTGTGTACCTGAGAAATTGTGGCAGTCAGTGATAGAGCGAAAAGACATCTAGCTAAACATATAACTAGCAGAGTTCGGAATAAAGTTGAAATGATGTGTGTGATAAGTATTGCTGTGTGTCCCCCAAAGGTTGTTATTTTATATATTTTGGATAAGCAAACGATCAGGCAAGCCACATAATGATAATAGATCTGCGTTGTCCATGAACATACTAGTTCACCTACGACTAGCCCAGGCATCATCAAAGTGTCAGTAATAAGTAGCTGTTGCCCGCGGCTTTGTCTACATTAACTCAGATTTACAACGGAATTTTAGCGGAATGATACATAGTCCTTCCTCGATAAATTGACTATATAAACCTGAAAGAATCTTTCAAATCTGACCAGTAGTTCCTGCGATTAGTGCGTTCAAACAAACAAACTCTTCAGCTTTATATCCCTAATATCATGTCCATGTTAATACAACAGTATAAATGTCACCCGGCTCCATGTATCTGTTGGTCCCGGAGCGCATTCATGCTATTACAACGTCAAAAACACTTTTATAGAGTAAGCTTGTCAATCATATGATAATACTGTTAAAAGATGATAATGTGGATTAGATTTCGCCGCGAGAAACATGGAACAACTTGACTCGAATGACGTGGCGTTAAAAGGCATGTATGTATTTTCTAAACGAACAGTACAGAACGAGATGTCTTCGACTATCGGCGCCCATAAACATCCACACAACCTGAGATTATGCAGATGCGTTGCCTTCCTTTTCCCATACCCCCAATGAGCAACCGAAAATTCGACAGCATAATTGCCGGTATGTGAGCGAGAGGTACCATCCAGGTCGTGTTGGCCCAATTTGGCTGCAAAGCAGCATGGCACTACCTCTTACAAATGTAAAATAATTACTTTATTTTGAGGTACAGACAATGGTTCCCATGCAGACCAGCGTGCGATGTGACGCATCCTCCAATCTAAAGTATTAATCATTATATGTCCCACTGCTGGGCACGGGTCTCCTCCTCGAAATCAGGCGAGGAGGATAATGAGCCATAGTTCACCGATGCGCTGGCCCAATACGGGTTGATGAACTTCACACACCTTCAAAGACTTTCAATCTCATCAGGTATGCAGGTTTCCTCACGATGTTTTCCTTCACCGTCCCATCTGAGCCAAGCGTAAAATTAAGAACTGGTCATGAATATATTAAAATCTCTTGTATAGCATATCAATATTATCTCCTAAAACTTAACTACATATTTCTTCGCCATATTCATAGATGCCTACGTTCCCCACCACGGTTCAGGCCTTGTGGGGCTCAGTAGCCCAGGGTGAACCCAACACCTTGGGCGAAGCGAATTGAGCTGAGCTCTTTGTACCCCTCTTATAAGAAGAGGGGGTAAAAGAGCAGGGGACAAGAGGCGAGGACGGGAACCTCGCCTCATTGTACTGTCCCGAAGTTGGGAGTGGTTGTTCTGTGGTGCGGAACAACCACTCTGTTGAGGTGGCGTCGATCCCCTGAGAGACTGACTAGCCGTTGAGGTGCCCTGTTGCTTGTAGATCCGGGGCACCTCATAAAAGCGGCATTGGTGGCACTCGCCGGGTTTTAGTGGGTAGAGCTGCGTCCATTTACCATATTTCGGGCGCAGCGAGTCCCACATACCCGCCTGGGGAGACCCACTCCCCCGCGGGATGCCTAAGCGCATTTCCCGGCGTTTAAGAAAAAAAAAGATGCCTACATTAGTGCATGTAAAAAGTTGTTAATAATGATGATGATGATGATGGGGCTGATGCATTACTTGACCCGAAAGGAATCAAAAGTAAATCTTTGTTCCAGCCACGCTAATTGGGTTTGCTAAGCACCGTAATTAAATCGGACGACCTTTAGTATTCTGTTTATTTTAAAGATATCCGCTGAATTTGCAAGGCGATTTCACTAAATGTTTACAAAGGATACGCTCAACTGGTTAAATGGGGTAAGTACGAGTTGGGTTAGAGATATGGGTTCCGTATTGTTTATGTTTTTTGTTAATTTTATTATCACTTTATATTAACTTAGTCTAATGGTAACAGCGTTTATTTTGCAAGAATACGTAATTTGAAATAGCCATAGAATATTATGCCATTTATATAAATTCATCAGTTGGTCGAAAATAAGTTAGATATGGCGACCTCTGTGGCTCAATGGTTAGCGCGTTGGCGCTCGAGCCGGAGGTAGCGGGTTTGAATCCCGCCAGGGAACAAAAAATTTTCTGTCATGGATGTGTATTACTTATATAATAAAAATCTTAAATATATGTATTAATATAAAAAGTATTAAATATATATTGTATTTCCGTCGTCTGGTTCCCGTAACATAAGTTTCTTCGAGAAACCACGGGACCAGATTGACGTGGTGTACAAAGCGTCCACATATTTTTTTTTGAAGATTAAAAAAAAATGCTAGTTTATTATTTAAATTTATATTTGACTACTACAGCAGCGCAGGATTTCACCCGGGTACTTCTCATTCTCGTGGGAATGCGGTATTAAAGTATGCTTAGTGTATTATTCTGATGTATGAGCTATATATATTGTAAAGTTTTATCAAAATCTATTCAGTCAGTTTATGCGTGTGAGACAAACAAACGTATATTATGGATATACATTTGTTGGTTATTCTTACAAACTGTCGCGCTTATTTTATTAGGATTACCAGGAAATAGAATAATAATGTAAATTATAATTTCGATTAGTTCAGTTCAGGAAATATAATATTATAATAGAATCAGGCGTTACTTTGCGAAAATCCATTTTAAAAATGATATTAATTTATAAGAAAGATTTAATGGTGGTGGTCTTTTATTGTAGTGTGTGTGGTGGTTGTGCATGCGAGTGTACGCATATGCAGTATGGGAAAGGAGGGCGGTGCTATATGCATGCATATGCGTGCACTCACACATTGTCTGTAAAGACTGCTTGATTCGCGGGATATTGCCAACTAATATAATATAGTTTAGGGCCTGTTTCACAATCTCCAGATAAGTTCCCAATAGGCTATCGGCAACATATTTGAACAGATATTTGACAGATACTCCATACTCTATCTGTCAAATATGTTGCCGATAGCCTATTGGGAACTTAACTGGAGATTGTGAAACTGGCCCTTAATATCTTTTTTTCAGTGCAAGAAACACTTCTTCGGAGGCCTCCTCCTAACAATACCAATAACTCCATATATAAATACGAAGTAAATTCGGTAGAACAGCTCAATTATCAGTTAATAATGGCTATGTTGGGCAGGCTACGTCTTGTTGGAAGCCTTCCAAACCCGTAACGTAGATAAGACATGCCTGAGAAAAGGGGAGGTTCGAAATGGTGCAGGCTTTAGGGAAATCCGGGATTAAAAGCAAAAATCTATATAACATACCCATAGAAATCCAAATAATAAGGTAGTAAAAGTGCTAAGTACGTGTGACCTTGTCGCCACCACAGGTGACGCAAATAGCACCATTTGCATCATACATAATACATTGCTTCTTTTGTTCGATGCCTATAGAAGAGCATCGTATCACAAAAAGAAATGTATTACGCAATGAATAATAATTTAATTTTTCAATTAACCATTTCTGCCGCTCTAGACCAGTGGCAAACGCTAAACGAATAGAAATAGAATATAATACTTATTTTAATATAGGAATTGCAACTAGTTTACGACGTGTAATTTGAGCAACTATTGTTATTCCCATACAATAAGTATTATATACTATTATATACTATGAACACACCGCTAGATTTGTTAATTTGGATAACGGGCGCAAGTTTTTGAACGTGTGTGAAGTTCACCAATATACTCTCCTAGTCTAATTTTGAGGAATAAGCCCGCGTTAAGGTGGGGCTATATTACAATATAAAGGTTGATATTTAAATAACGTTGCATAGCTTAAAATAAAAATAGGTAGGGATAGAGTAGGATAAAGCCGGTCTTAGGTAGGCTTTTTGATTGTCCGGCTTGTCCGGCAATGATTAGGCTTTTTACATTTCACAAACGTACTTTAACTGGCAGTTAGCTGTTATAATAAGGAGTATCCTGGGCTATAAAATAATTATCATTAATCAAGATACGTCCGTAAATCTAAGTTAAAACAAGCCGCGGTCAACAGCTAGTACTAATATATAAAGCTAAAGAGTTTGTTTGTTTGAACGCGCTAATCTCAGAAACTATTGATCGGATTTGAATGATTCTTTCAGTGTTAGGTAGCCCGTTTATCGAGGAAGGCTATAGTCTATATATCATCCCGCTAAGATAATTGTAAATCTTAGTTAACGCAGGCGATGCTGCGGGCAACAGCTGGTTTAATAATAATTTGATTCTTTCCCCGAGTCTCGAATATACAAAACATTTTCGCCAACACAAAGGTATTAATCCGAAACACCTTCAATCATTTAAATGAGAAAAAATCAAAGTCGAGGAATCTTTGAAGTTTTCGAATATCATAAAGGCATCTCAATGATTCAGTTCCATCTGGGCCTTCCATTATCCTGACTGATATCCCGGTACTCACACTTATTTCTCCCGGGGAAAAGATTACTTTTTGCGATATCTGCTTTTGGTTTTTTCCAGTGCTGCCATGTTGGTGAATTTTCCCCGAACTGGGATTTTATGATGATTGGAATTTCCGCAAATCAGGCGCTGGATTCAGGGTGATTTTGGATGAGTGTTATTGTTAAAAAAGGAACGTTTTAATTTAAAAAAAGATTTTATAAGTATACACAGTACACACGGATTGTTTTTAGTATTTTTTTTTGTCATGCAAAAAGTATTTTTTTTTTTTATTATGAAGTATCTTCTTTTCTTGATTTACGTGGTCCAATTCGTTGTTAAAATTATTTAACGAGATGTTTACCGTGTTTTTTGTTTCGCAGCGCTTAATGTTGCGACATTATCTAAAAAATATGTTTTGTTACGAGAAAAAGAAATGAATGAATGAATGAAATGAAAGGAATAAAAATAATACAATTTTAAATAATTTTAGCAATAAAAATAATTTAATTATTAAAAAAAATCCGAAACGCAATATTAAAAGAGTTGATGATCTTATAACGGCTGTACTGATTTTTATTATACATATCTAATAACCACCGTTAGAAAACCTGATTCGAAATTTAAAAAAATATACATCCGATCATATTTGTTTTTTTGTTTGGGTAGAGTAGCACAGACACACAGACAAACAAAACACACTTAATCTTTTAACATTTGCGTCAAGGTTTGAAAAGTAGCTATTTATAATAAATGCAAATAAAACATTAATTAAGCATGTTAAATACTGGTAGCAAGATATTTTAAAGAAGGTTTTATTTACTTTCGGGAGGTTCTGTTTTTGAGTATGAAACACTGGTTTTTCAGTAACGGCCATGTTTCCAACCTTTCGGAAAGGATTGCTTTGTTCAAGCTCTCAGATTGTGCCTCCTCGCGTTTCAAAGGAGTTTCTTCCATTGCCATTTTTGTTTGTATTTGATTTATGATAACGTTAAATTTGTATCCAAAACGGACTATTTTCGTGTTATTTGAACGTTTCACAAAGGTCTCAGTAAATCGTTGTGGAGGAAAAAACAAGAGGAAATGGCGTACGTCCCCCATATAATTCACTTGAAAGTATTTTTGAGATAGGTTTTTTGTTGACGAAAACAAGTGTTTCTAATTTCTTAATTTTTAGAAAATAAATCTAAACGTCAGTAAAGTTTCCTAAATCCACAGATTTTTTTATTATAGCATAGGAGGGCAAACCAACAATCGAAGCCTTGCGACAATCGACGCCCATTGCGTTGCTCTCCTTTTCCCTATCCCCCCAATGGACCACCGGAAACTCACAAACCACACGAAACGCGACAGCATAACTGCCACTTTCCGCCGGTATTATGTGAGCGAGAGGTACCAGTTCGGTCGTGCCGGCCCAATTCGGCTGCAAAGCAGCATGACATTACTTACTCACTTACTATTTATAACTAAAGACAGATGGAGCATGCCGACGGGATCGACGCCACCAAAGCGAATACAAATACTAAAGCGCGCTCAAGTGCTTGACATAGCGTCCTATTCTAAACGTCTATTAGATTGTATTCGCTTTTTAATTTGTATTTGCTTTGGTAGCGTCACCTACCTGTTCGGTATGCTCCATCTGTCTTTATTTATAAATCTCTAATGTCTAACTCTATAAAAGGCTAACCTGACTTATAAATAAAGGTAGAACTGAAACTTGAAATTTGGTGCAGGGTTTCCTTTCATAAGGTAAATAAGAAAGGATTTTTAGAAATGCAATTCCTGAGGGGCTGAAATAGTTCCCCTATTTCAGCCCCTCAGGAATTAAGAAGTATTTATATCATTTTCTCGTTTTTGCATTAAGAAGCATGAAAATTTGACTTAAAAATATGACTGGTTACAATTTCAAATGATCTGCCGAAGTTGGCGATTCCAACGGGGAAGTTATAAAATGGCGAGTGTCTGAAACGGCGATTACCTGAATTGGCGAGTATCTGAAATGGCGATTACCTGAAATGGCGAGTATCTGAAAATGGTGATTATTTGAAATGGCGAGTATCTGAAAATGGTGATTATTTGAAATGGCGAGTATCTGAAATGACGAATATCTGAAATGGTGAGTCACAATGCTAGTAATTACACAGACTTTTTTTCGAGACTCAGCATCTGTCTAACTTTAGCTGAACACCAGTGTTTTAAATGGCGACCTATCTAGCCTCCACAACCCAGGAACTGGTTGATACGGTACCCCGATATCTGACTGGTTGTCAGACTCTCGAGCTTCTGACGCCTCGAAACGACTGTCAAAGGACCGATTGACAGCCGAGACCGACGACTTAATGTGCTTGCCGAGGCACGGAGGAGTCTAGGCATGTAAAGATGGTGATTCTTCCACGGACCAACCTTTTAGCGTTGCTTAGCCTGATGGATCGATCCAAGCGGCTATTACCAGTGAACAACGAGGTCCTCTTTTTCGAAACACAGCAATACAGTTTTACGAATAAGTAAGATGATGGTAGCTTTTGCAGTTGAGATCGCAACACTAGACACTACTATTATCGATGAAATTGCTTATATTTCAAGCGCGTCCCTCTCTTAAATCAAATCAAATCAAAAATATCTTTATTACGTAGGTACAACTTGTACTGTCCCAGAAGGAGGCCGACGAACGGGTGAGAGAGGAGGCCGCCGACGTGGCCTCCCCCCGTAGACGACGAACAGGGGTGCGCCGGGTTGCCGCTACTTAATGCGCTTCCAGTAACACTCTTGTGCTCGTGTAGGGCCCGGGATGGGAACCCGGGCCCTACTAAACACGACGTCATGGGGACTGCCAAGTCGTAGCCGGGCAATCCCCCTATTGTGGAGAATCTGGTCTTACCGGGACCAGTCTGTTGCTGAGGGTTTCCCGTTGCCTGCGATCCGGGTCCCTCAAATAGCGGCTGAAGGCTCACGCAGCGGTTTTAGTGGGGTAGTGCACCCAATGCGAGTCCCCACACACGCTAGGGCGCCTACCCAAGGCCCTGGTATGGTCCGAAAAGGATTTCCACTGCGTCATCGAAAAAAAAAGGTACAACTTGTACACTTGAAATAAATTAAAAAATAAGTAGTCAATAAGTAGTAATACTAATATCAAAAAAAACTAATGCTAACTACTAATAACTAATGCTAAAATAGCTAATGCTATTTCTATTGCGAATTTGCTAATATTTCAAGCGCGTCCCTCCCTAAAATCGCTAATGTCATTTGTATTAATAAATAAAAACAATCACGCTAAAAAGTCTAACAGATATCAGTCCTGATTGGTGGAGCAAATATAGGATCATATGCCGCGTCCCTCAGGAAATATCGTAAGTGGCGCGGGCTGATTGGAGAGGCGAGAGTGTCAACACTATATTTCTGGATAACTTAATAATGTATTCAATTATATAGAGTACATAATATTATGTTTATTGGTAGTAAGCTAGAAGAGCCTTTAGGCAGTTGCAGGTTTGAGTCCCGTAAAATTGGCATGGTTATCTGGTATCTATTTTTCTTGGTCTTAGGATCTCTGACTTTTTTTTATTTTACGCCGGGAAATGCACTGATGCATCCCGCTGGGGAGTAGGTCTCCACAGGCGGGTATGTGGGACTCGCTGCGCCCGAAAGATGGTAAGTGGACGCAACTCTACCCACTAAAACCCAGCGAGTGCCACCAAAGCCGCCTTTGGTGAGGTGCCCCGGATCTGCTAGCAACAGGCCACCTCGATGGCTAGTCAGTCGGTCCCCCGAGGGACTGACCTCTGTGGACGGAGGGGTTGTCCCTCACCACAGAACAATCCTTCCCAACGTTGGGATGAACAATGAGGTGAGGTTCCCGTCCTCACCCCAAAGAGCCCCCTCGGCTCAACACGCTTCGTCCAAGTTGTTGGGCTCATCCTGGGTTACTGAGCCGCACGGCCATACTAAGGCCTGAACCATGGCGGGGATTAGGATCTCTGACCTATTCAGCATCATTATTAACCGTGTATATATTTTCTGGGACTCACCTCCTCGAAATGAGACGAGGAGGCTGTTGGACAGTTCCCCACTGCACACAATTCGGGTTGGTGCCTCACATAATTTCAGAGACCTTTAATCTCAACAAGCATGCAGATTTCTTCGTTATATTTTCTTTCGCCTATTCGAGAGTTCTTTTACTGTGTCAACAGGTGACAGCTAGTAGGCTTGGCGTTTGAATATAAAATATACTTAAGACGAAGCATTCGAATTTTTGGCAATACCACCCATTCCCACCGTTGGCGTACCCACCTTTCGCTATTTTAAGCGAAATAAGTTAACGACATGGATTAAATTTTAATATGTTGTTTTTCATCGTTTATTAGTTTTGGGAGTAACTGTAAAACATTGAAATCTTCAATGTTTTTCACTTACTCCAAAACGAATAATCATCATCATTTGTCAAGGATGTAAAAGGCCAATGATGATGATGATTTTTCATCATAATATATTCAACGAAGTGGAATAGGGAAACAAGATTAGTAAAATTTCGCGAAAGGTTTTAATTCTAAAAAGGCAATTCCATCGTGCAATGACTGGTCCGCGTTGGATGCGACTCGCAAGGGATCGGTCGTCTTGTCGTTCATTGAGGGAGTCATTCAGCTGTGGATGGATACAGGCTGATGATGATGAAGCAAACTAGCACACGACATATCTAACAGCAATGTTGCTTATAACAAGTTCTCCCATAGATTTTTCCCAACACAAGCCACTTCGTCGCAAGGTCTCAGTGCTAATTACGGCTTTTCCAGGCCTTGTTTTCAGAACCAAAGCTATACGGTTCGTTGATAATGCCGTTACCAACAAACGAAACGCGACACAAAGGTAACAGAAAAACAAGTAAAAAACTTTTTTTAAATTCATCATCAGAACGCTGTGGATTTTCTTTTTATACAAGAACGTGCAGAGACAGATGGTTCGCCTAGTCGTAGGTGATAAGCATAGTCTATAATATGTATGCAGGAGATTAGAAGAAGCGTTACTAGTTATGGCGTATAAAAAAATGCCAAAACGGCCGATCTTGTCCCTCTCGCATAAGCGGCCGAGTCCACCCACCACTGGACCATCGTCGCTCTTAGTTCCGTACCGGGAATCGAACCCGAGCCTCCTGGGTGGAAGCCAGGTATCCTGGAAATCCTGGTGAAAGGAAACGTGATAAAATTGAAATCGGATGGTATAAAAAATATTGTAGAGTGTTTAAAGTACACCAACTCTCATCAAGAGCATCGGTAAACTATCGTTCAATACCTTTCTTGCCTAATTTCAAAGATGAGACCCATGACCAGTAGGGGACTATAAGGAATGTATGGTTACTTTTCCGTAAAGAACATACAATGGGAACGTATCATAAGGGTTGATTGCCTTTTTTAATTTACTCATAACATTTCTTACAAACCACTGGACTGGGTTAACTTACTAAGGGTGGTAATTAAATGTCAATATTATCTTAATATATATAAATCTCGTGTCACAATGTTTGTCCTCAATGGACTCCTAAACCACTTAACCGATTTTAATGTTTTTTCTTTTAAAATGTGTGCTTTTCTCCAACTTAAAAGATAGGATAGTTTATTTCTCAAATTTGAGATTGCAATTTTATTGCAATTAATTTGCAATAATGCAAATTAATTGTTTTGACAGAACGAAGTCTGTCGAGTCCGCTAGTATAATATATAAATTAGTATAACTAATAAAAGCTTTAAAGCTTTAAAGTCATGTTCACTCGCTGTTCTGATAAAGTATGTAGTGATAAGTATGTTTCTGAGTAGACACTCGTTATCGTAGCGTATATTATAAAGTGGGAAAGTTGAAACATATACCAGTACTATCGGGAGGTATTATATTCTATGTGAAACTAAAACTGATACTACGAGTTCTCGATTCTATTTTATAATATAATATATTGATATAAAGTAAGGGTAAAGGAAGTGAGTTTGTTTGCTTGTAGGTAATCTCTGAATTTATTGTACCAATTTTGAATATTCTTTCACCAATATAAGTCTACATTATTTGTTAGTGACATTCTAATATATTAAATCGTAGGCACTAAAAACTATGAAATGTACACATTATTGCAAATATGCAAATCTCTCTCTCAAAGGACTCATAGGGCTAGATAGTATGGGAGGCACGTGAATACTACTCATGACTTACAGGAAAGCTAACAGGTAAGCTCTTGTCTGATGCTTATAGATAAAAAGGCAAACTTGTTATTTGCTTTATAAGCTGCATGATTTTCTCATGTATACCGAAATACACATACAAAGTGCATCAAATATTAAACAGATTGATGAAGATACTGTAAGACCGATGTCCGCCCATCTTACTCGAACAAAACTCGAATGTAATCTTTAAAAACAAATTTCGAAAGACGAAGAAATGTACTCGAATGTAATCCTATCTCCATATATCGCAACGTTGGTAGGGCCCGCAACAAGTTTCAATGTACTGAAAGGCTTGCGGTTAAACTTGGTATCTCGAAGTTGGGGTTAGCACGTGTATTGAATACTGCTCACTTTTTTGGGCTCCTCGGATGCTGTACAAAGGGGTATGTTAGTTTGTGAATTCTTTACTCGGGAACATCTTCTTTAAGCTTCAGCTTCATGGTAAACTTACTATGCGTTCTTATTTGTGTGAAAGATCTATTGGCGTGCCATGTAGTTTTAAATGGCGTTATGGCAAACAGCCTTTGTATGAGTTTACTTTATTCAAAATTTTGGTATGGATTTTTATTAATAAGGAATTCTGCTATTAGCAATAGATGTGCGAGCCACACGACTCTCTTATTTACTGATTGCCGGAAATAGCTTTGCTGTCTTTTTTAAGCAGGCACAGGACAGACAGTGTAATTACCGACCCCTGACCAGGGTTCTTTGAAAGTATGTTCAGTTCACCAACCCGCATTAGGCCAGCGCGTCGGTGCACTATGGCCCATTAACCCCCCTCGACTGATTTCGAGGAGGAGACCAGTGCCCAGCAGTGGGACATATAAGGGTTGATACTTTTACCATGACACGTCTGGGATCACGGATAACTTTTGCCATCAGATTCGATCTGATTTTTACCTTCCGATACTTTTAAGCCCGTCACAGACTTAGCTATAATATATGTACACATATTAATATTTTTATAGCTAGGCATATTACTATATATTTTCTATACTTATTACGGTATCGCTTGGTGACTTCACAGAAATATATATTATAGCTGAGTGTGCGGTCACGCGAAAATTAGTATAGAAAATATATAGTAATATTACTATATATTTTCTATAGCTAGGCATATGCCTAGCTATAAAAATATCAATATATATTATAGCTAAGTCTGTGACGGGCTTTACCCAACTAGTATGACAGAGTAAATTTTTATCTCTCAGTAATAAGTTTTTAACTAAAATGGATTTACTGTCAGACGAATGGTAATGAAGAATTTATGAGCTTTCAGTTTTATGGTGATAGAATCATAAAATTACTAAATCATTGACGATTTTATAGCTTTATTGCAATCAAATGTTCGCAACATCAAATTAAAATATTATATTGAACATATTTGAGTAGAAGATATTTAACAATGTATCTTCTTATGTACTTGTGGCGGACCAATTACAGCGCCACAATCCTGAATCGCGCTATCAGAATTCCAGCGCGCGGTCGCTATATATACGACATCTGACACGCTGGCTAATGGGCTTCAGTCTTGGCGAGTATTGCACCTCGCTCGATCGGAGATCTCCCTTTGGGGCCTTCCACCATATTCCCACATACTCTTAAAAAAGATAAGTAAATAGATAGATTGACGATGGTCCAGTGGTACCCATTGCTCAGTACGGCTCCTTGAGCGAGAGGTTCCGGGTTCGATCCTGGAATGGGATTTTCCAAATTTTCTAAGTGCACCCCAAACACGAGACCATCGCTCCCTCATCGGTGAAGGAAGACATCTCGAGGAAACCTATATGCTTGATGAGATTAAAAGCCTTTGAAGGTATGTGAAGTTCACCAACCATTGGCCCAGCGCATCAGTGAATTATGGCCCTATGGACTAAATAAAATATTGATGTATAATAGGGTACTTACTTATACTTTGCCATAACATTGTAACAGTAGGACGTCTCAGTCTTGATTATCGTCTCATATTAGGACATCTGACACCATCCCCCCGAAACCATGTCTGCTGTAAAGTATCTAAAACGTCAATCATGTAAAAAGCTCAGTAAACCGCGATGAAATCCGTAATAGTTGTTTCATTATAATGACAATATGAAAAATTCAAATTCTAACATATAAAAGCACGATGGCGTAACTTCACTTTACCATGTCGGTGACGCGAACCTATAACATTTTTCCCTACCAAAAACTAGTCAACTCAGCCAAAGAAGTTTTCAATAAATCCCATCTTGTCTATCCCATCTCTTAAATTATCTTGCCTAATGATAAACGATGAATGTAGCCAGGGCGGGCCCTGAATCAATAAATTTGCCAGCAATTCATTAAGTTAACAACGCCAACTCTATTGAGGTATAAATAGTATTCCATTATTAAGTTATTAGTGAATAGTTCATTATTAGCATCTATTAGTCTTAATTGACTAGTCTTCAGTTAGTATTTATTTTATTAATTAGCGTTGTAAAGGGCATTTAACTTTAATAAGTGACTATTATGAAAAAATAGACGTTTCTCAATACGACTGATAAATTACTTTCAATCAAATTGATTCAGTTAATAAAAGCAAATAATGTATGTGTATTGTATTTGCAGTGTGAATAAACTACAAGGATCACGAAAACGCGAATCGCGCGCTCGGCAAAAGTACTTGCAATTATTACAAAAAATGGTTTTAATTGATTATCTTCTAAGAACAGAGCATATTTATAATTAAAAGGTTGGAAATGTTTATAAAACGTCTATGAGTGGCTGTGATTTTATCAACAGTTGATCTTACGTTTGAATAAACTATTTTGTAACATTTTTAAGAGGTAGTGCCATGCTGCTTTGCAGCCAAATTGGGCCGGCACGACCGGGGAGGAACCTCTCGCTCACATAAAATCGGCGTAAAGTGAAAGCTAAGCTGTCGCGTTTCGTGCGGTTTGTGAGTTTCCGGTGGCCTATTTTGGCGATATGGAAAAGGAAGGCAACGCACCTGCGTATCCTCTGGTTATGTGGATGTTAATGAGCATCGAAACATGATTTCTAACAAATTACTTTAACATAGTATATTACTACAGGTAAGCAATGTACGAGTATATGTTTACATTTAAACTCACGAGACATTCGATTGTCCTTCGCCAGAGAGCAAACGATGTTGCTTTGTTCGGAAGCACAGGGAAATTTTAGCAAAATACATTTTAGGTTCGCTAGGCACGGATAAAACCTACGCTTATACCGAGTCCATACTCACTAGACTCACGTCCGATGGGGAGATGGGTGGTCTTGCCTTCCAAACTTCACCGTCAAGACACCACGTAGCAGCAGCCGAGGCCACCGTGGTGGAATGAGTCCCAGTATTGCTGGCGCCTCCTGTCGGGCCTTCGCCTCGGTGAAACCAACCGGTGGGGCTAGTCCGCTTGGGGTCTCATTTCATCCGATGGTGGTGCGTCATGGACCCGCAACTGGAAGCCCAAAGCCATAAAGCTGTGGAAGTCACTCCACGGCTAGCGGGGGCAACCCTCCATCCGTCTTCATGAAATCGTCCGTTGAGGCATTCGGGTGGCATCGACCGATTTTAACGAATATGTAATCGTTAAAGATGGTGGTAACGAACGTTAGTGACCAAAGACCCTAGTTTTTAACAGACGTTAAAATTTAACGAAGTCTCTTACGTTAACAGATGATTTGAAACAATCGGCTCTAAGACCACTAGTTTACTAATGTATTTAGTACTGAGTTGCATACATTTTTGCGATATTGCAGCAAACATAATATTAGCACAACACACCCAGTATTTTAATTTGATGTTATTAATACTGTGAAGATTTATATATATTTTTTATTTGTTAGCTTTAGTTTTTGTTTACCACTTTTTAATTTGTATGTGTCATGTAGAATTGTGGACAGAAAATTTATCTATCTATCTCTCTAGGGCCATCAGCATTAACACCCCTGTGCTCGTGTCGGGCTCGTTTGGGTACCCAGGCCTTGCTAGACATGACGTCGTGGGGACTGCTAAGTCGTAGCCGGCAGTCCCCTATTGCGGAGAATCTGGCCTTGCCCGGACCAGTCTATCGCAAAGGGTTTCCCGTCGCCTGTAGATCCGGGTCCTTCAGATAGCGGGTGAAGGCTCACGCAGTGGGGTAGTGCACCCAATGTGAGTCCCCACACACGCCAGCGCGCCTACCCAAGGCCTGAAGGCCTATGGTCTGAAAAGGATTTCCGCTGCGTCATCAAAAAAAAAAGGGCCATCAGCATAGCTCCATCTAAAAACTAAAGTCGCTCAATTGGCTAAGAATACAAGAGTATATTGATATCAATACCACAGTCCATACATAGCGTTCGGTAGGGAACTCTAATCTCTACCATAAGTGATAAGATGGCTCCTAATGATAAGCGCCTGCGAGTGCCAAAAGCCGGCCATAAATCACAATAGTCGAACACAATATGGTGAACAAACGCACGTGGTTATATACCAGAATCTGTTACCCTGGGAGTGTTAAAACAGTTTTTTAGCATCTGAGAATGTTGCTGTGTCCATACTTCCTCTCCCCCTGTTGCATAATAAAATGATATAAAAATCAAATAAAAGATATAAATGGAAATAAATATACTATCAAATATAGATGTTTTACAATAAAAGTTAAATATTCTTCGTCGTCGTCTTGGCGTGCATTGAGAGAGGCTTATGTTCAGCAGGACGGATAAAGGCTGATGATGATGATGATGATGATGATGATGATTAAATTAGGAAAAATATGTTGGGCCGACTATTAAAAATATTTGAAAATAAATAATTCATAACACAATTATAAAGGTGAGTGGTGAGTAGGTGGGTTCATGCTTATTCCTTGCATCAAGTTGGGAGCTAAATAATTAAAAAACTTAACGCCTGGTCTCCATCCACGTCACGTTTCACGTGGTCCAAGGTCAATCCGGCTAGCCTCTCAACGTCTGGTGGTGGACCAGCGTTGCGGTGCGACGATGCTCAGCAGAGCGGTGAACAGGTCAGGAGTGTGAGATGCTCGGCCCCAGAGAGAAGCGGGGATGAGAGTAAGCCGTGGCAGTGAGAGTGGTAATCCGTAATAGTGAGATCCCAGCTGATCGGGTTCCCGTCGACTGCTTCCTCAGGCTCAGGATAAAAACGGCAACCGCGACGGCACGTTTGTTCCTACAGGGACTCACCCACTCAATACAACACGATGCGTGTGCTTCCCTCAGCACCATTCAGACAGGAAAGAGGGACGACGGTTTGTCACCGCCACGCCTCGATTTCGAGACGTTCTCCATGTCATGACCAATAGTATCCAAGAATAATGAAGTCTAGAACTACACGCGCGAAATATGAATTTAATAATATATACTAACGAATATTAACTGTGTAAAAGGAAGTAAAGTATGAACCCTTATATGTCCCACTGCTGGGCACGGGTCTCCTCCTCGAATACTCTTAACGGGCCATAGTTCACCGATGCGCTGGCCCAATGCGGGTTGGTGAACTTCACATACCTTCAAAGACTTTCAATCTCATCAGGCATGCAGGTTTCCTCACGATGTTTTCCTTCACCGGTGAGCAAAAGATGGTCTCGTGTGCACTTAAAAATTTAGAAAAACCTATTTCAAGGCACACACGGACGGGTCAGGATCGATACCCGAAACCCCTCGCATAAGAGGCCGAGTCCGTCCACCACTGGACCATCAATGCCATTAACTGTGTAACGTAACATAATTATATATAGAAAGAAAGAAAGAAAATTTATTTGTGACACACATTAGGTACACCGACATGAATTACAAAAAAATCTGTATTCTTCTTACTTAAGTATCACAAAATGGTTCCAACTCAGTGTTTTGCTGATGTTAACCAGCACTGGTCTTCCGTTGGAACCGTTTAGTGATATCACGAAGCGGCTATACGTTGAACGTAGACAGAGTACGCACTACGCACTACATACATAAAATACTTAAACATAATTATCATAACTACCTACACTATATGGTTAGTTACAGACACAATGTTACAACCCTTATTTCGCTTTGTTCTTTTAGCGAAGCCGCAGACGGCAAATCCCGTTAATAAGCAAGGTAGAGCGCAACAAACAGTACACGTTCCTTGCACCTACCTAATAACTCTCGCTAGGCTAACCGAATACATTCCCCTCTGCATCTCAATTTCACACACATTTTACTCGCAGTAAACCAAGCGTGGTCACGTACAGGCGCCAGGGCTGTCACTTGTAAATAAAAAGCCAGCAATTTTACATTCCATTTAACAATTAAAATAAGATAGCCCTAATTGGACAAAGGATTTATGTATATCGTTGTATTTGTAGAGATTGTACATACTCAGATGCTTAGCATTACGTTTTATTTTTTAACAGCTTATGTATAGAATGAACGAATGTTCATTTTGTGTTTGTTAGTCTGTTTAGTCTCGCAAATGCTGAGAAAACGGATTCACATAGATTTGTGATGGGTTTCAATAAAAGTGACCGATCGGACAACTAGTCAAACGACTGGCCCAAAACCAGATTGAAACGACTGGAGGGATGGGACATTGGTTGTATAATAAATTGACCACCTGATCAATCAAACATGATTAATTTATCGACTAAAATCTAAATAATTGGTTATAATTGCTTAAGAATCTTCGCGAAAGTATACACGACGCTCACAGACTTTATCACTCACCGTTTCATGACATAATATCATTATTCCACAAGGACTCAGAGAAGAGAGAGCAGAATAGATTAGATTATAGGAATAAGTAGGATACTTATTCCTAATTTAATATAGTAAAGACCTTATTACAGCGACCATTATTAATTCGATCCTATCAGCCGCCTATCTAAAGAAGATGCTTAAAAATTTTAATGTCTTTGGTGACAACCCTGAATCACACCAGCTTACAAGTCCACATAATTGCGCTACTTCCCTTTACTTTATTTTATTCTTCAAGAGAAACAAAGTGCAAGTTCTTTGCTCTTTACAAAATACTTAAGATGAAGAGCTTGTAGAGTGAATACAATTTTCAATGTTCCTAGATGTTTAGACTACACGAGGCAACTAAGTAGGCATCACTTTTAAACGTCAACTGTTAAGGTTTAGTACTTTAGTGTGTCATTACTGCACTTTTGAAAAGTAAAAAGTAAAGTAGCAACCCTTTATGCCCCAAGGCTAGGCACAGGTCTCCTCCTCGAAAATCAGGTGAGGAGGGTAACGGGTCATAGTTTACCGAGGCGCTGGCCCAATGCGGGTTGGTGAACTTCACACACCTTCAAAGACTTTTAATCTCATCAGGCATGCAGGTTTCCTCACGATGCTTTCCCTGATCGGTGAGCGTCGAGCGAGCGATGGTATCGTGCTTGGGGTGCGCTTAGAAATTAAAAAAAAAGCAAACCGCCTCCTGAGATAACCTATAAATTTGTCAATGGTGTACTGACGTGCGTATGTGGCCGTGCGTCCGTCAACAGAATAGGTTATGTAAGCCAACTAAGGGCGAAACATCTAGCCCACAGAACGAGCTAGTCGCCGTAGTCGAAATTGGTTAGGAATGATAGTATATGATTGATGATGATAGTATAATTTATAAAATAATATTGAGCGTATGTTTAGAATTATTCAAGATTTATAGACGGACTGGTGTCGATTGTTATCGCTCGTTCATGTAATGTCACTTAGTGAAAATATAGCATTAGTGTAAAAGTTTTTTAATTCGGTTAACAGTTCCGAAGATTTCCTTATACATACAAACTAGTAATACTTATTTTTCGCGACCTCGCTCACCGATATGACACAGCGACGATAGCACGCCGCGTCTACTACGCGCCGGGAGCTTTCCCGCGCAGCCTTTACGTCTAGCCTATTAGACTTAGCATCGTATCTAATTCATTTATAATTTCTACATAAAATATGCTCTTTAAATATGACGACCTTTGTGACTCATAAAGCGTGTTGGCGTTCAAGCCGGAGGTAACGGGTTCGAATCTCGCCAGGGAACAAAAATGTTTCTGTGTTCCTGGGTCATGGATATGTTTTAAATATGTGTATTATGATACAATAAAAATCTTAAATATAAGTATGAATATAAAAAATATTAAATATATGTATTTCCGCTGTCCGGTATCCGTAATACATGTCGCTTCGAGAACTTACCACGGAACCAGATTGACGTGGTGTAAAAGCGTCCATAAATATTATTATTATTAATTGCCTTCATTCTTTTATTTACACAAACACTTGTTTTATAGATTAGAACAATTATTAAATATTCGTTTTTTTGTCTACGCTGAATTTCATAACAACATGAACATTTTCAATTATAAATTTGAAAATAAATCACCATAATATGCTGCAATTTCTACTTTAAATTCCATGTTTGTTAATCAGACGCAAATTGTGGATTTTTTTTTTGACAATGTATGTTCCATCCAATTTAGGATATTCTGTGACCGAGTTAACATGAAGTTATGTAAATGCATACAAACATTTAAAAATATGCACGCAATAGAAATGTGGGGGATCTTTTTGCAATTTAAATATAAATGTGAGGATAAAAAAGCCTATCTGGAGATAAAAAATCTCATACGTCAATAACAATATTCGCAAGAACGTTACAGGTTTTGAAGAGCCTGAAGCAAACATGTAAGAAATGTAGAAATAATTTGATTGGTTTGGAATAGGTAGTGACTGCTGGGTATTGCCAAATCAAAAAAGAATCTCCTTGCTGTAACTCTAGGGATTGTAGGTTAGTACCTACAATTATAGGTTACGCTACATATTTATTTTAAGACGCTCCTGGCTTCCATTAATTTGTATAATATTTTGTGCTTAATGCGTAAAATCATCATCATCATCATCATCCCAGCCTATAGCTGTTCACTGCTGGACATAGGCCTCTCCAATGGTTGCCCAGCGCGACCAGTCCATTGCCACCTGCATCCAACGACACCCAGCGGTTTTTACTAGGTCGTCGGTCCATCTGGTAGGTGGCCGTCCCACGCTGCTTTTGGTGGTACGTGATCTCCACTCTAGGATCCTTTTGCCCCATCGGCCGTCCGATCTTCGCGCTATGTGGCCCGCCCATTGCCACTTCAGCTTGCTAATCCTACGGGCTATGTCGGCGACTTTCGTTCTTCTACGGATCTCGTCATTCCTGACTCGATCCCGTAGAGAAATACCGAGCATAGCACTCTCCATAGCTCGCTAAGCGACTTTGAGCCTATAAAAAGATCTTTTGTGAAGCACCACATCTCAGAGCCGTAAGTCATCACTGGCAACACACACTGGTTGTACTCCTTCGTCTTGAGGCACTGAGGTATTTTGGACGAGAAGACTTTGTAAAATAACTAAGTGATAAAAAAATCGGTGTGCGTCTTCTTTATAAAATCTTTTTCCTGATTTGCTAAATGCCCTTGTCACACAGAACTATAAATTTTACCTCAGTTAAAATTGTTTGTCCACCTTTACCTTATAATATATTGAGTGGACCACCAAAGGGTCAGGTTATCGGGCTAGTGAATAATTTATGGGATATCAGTTCGATGAATTCGGAACATGTAAGGTGAATATTTTCTCATAAATAACGCATGGAGTATCAAGAATATTACGTGAAGGTTTTTGTGGAGGTTCCAATCTGTTGAATATTAATTTTGGGGTTTTGTTTGTGGGATTAAATGGATTTATTAAATATAAATGTGAATTTTAATGAACAATTTAAGGGGTTATGGATTTTCGATTGGGCGTAAGTGGCGGGGGAGTAGCTCTATTAGTAAAGTCTTGGCGTTTACTGAAATCTTGTCATGGTGATGTGATGCTGAAAACGACGATGGTATAATATGCCTGCCATCAGCAACAGCAATAATAACAAAAAATCAAACTAATTTTCGTTCAAAAATAAATAATATTTTATCTTGATGATTTTTTTTTCTTTTACGCCGAGAAATGCACTGACGCATACCGCTGGGTAGTGGGTCTCCCCAGGCAGGTATGTGGGACTCGCTGCGGCCGAAAGATGGTAAGTGGACGCAGCTCTACCCACTAAAACCCGGCGAGTTCCACCAATGCCGCCTTTGGTGAAGTGCCCTGGATCTACAAGCAACAGGGCACCTCGACGGCTAGCTAGTCCCTCGGGGGACCGACGCCACCTCCACAGAGGGGTTGCACCGCACCACAGAACAACCCCTCCCACCTTTGGGACAGAACAATGAGGCGAGGTTCCCATCCTCGCCCCTTGCCCCCCCCCCCCCCCCCCTTGCCCCTCTTCTTGTAAGAGGGGTACAAAGAGCCCCCTTGGCTCAATTAGCTTCGCCCAAGGTGTTGGGCTCACCATAGGCTACTGAGCCCCAAGCCACAGGTGGGGATCCTGATGATATTTTAGTTATGTCTTGTTACTTTATTTCAGATAGATGCTGCCCGCAGCTTCGCCTGCGTTAACTAAGATTTACAACGGGATCTTAGTACGCAAAATAAGTAACTTTTCTGGTTGATTTCTTACACCTTGTGTCCGAAAAACTCAAATATCTTACGGAACCCTATTTTTTTCAGAATAAAATATAGCCTATGTTACTTGTGGATAATGTAGCTTTCGAATGGTGAAAGAATTTTTGAAATCCGTCCAGTACTTTATGAGCCTATCCTTTACAACCAAACAAACAAACAAATTTTTCTCTTTATAATATTAGAGTAGAAAGGGTGCTTGTTAGTACCTACTAAGTAGTAAGCATCTACTCCGCTTTAACTATTATGGCTCCGTCGGTTTGGTAGGTTTTTTTTTAATTTGATTGATTTGTTACATTTGAGTTAATAATATCATGCAAATACGGTTATCGTGACAAAAATACTAACGTACATTTTAATATTATGACCAGGATATTGGATATTATTTTAAACATACGAGTGCAAATGAAGCAAAAACATAACAGTGATAATTTTAAAATATGCAAATGGAAATAGTACAAAAACATTCGCGCAACATCGCATGTGAAGCGTTGTTACAAAAAATACTATTTTTTCCTTTCCAGCTATCAAAACAAAAGTCTATGTTCTGAGCCCGTCTATTTTGTTTAAATATTCATGAATTTTTCCGCATTCATCATCAACATCAACCCGCCACTGGGTACGGGGTTTCTCCTCGAAATAAGTCGAGAAGGCGTCAAACAGTGAAATTCAAAGACTTTTTAATTTCAACACGCATGGCTTCCTCCCGATTTTTTTTCAGAGGTGAAGCTTAGAAATATAGAGAAACCCTTTTCAGGTTCACCTAGACCGCTCACGCTTTACTTATAAGCTGAACTCAGTCTTCATGACTTTGTGGTTGAAGGTAGTAAGAAAGGTGCTGATGGGTGGTGGTAAAAGTAAAGTATCAAACCTTATAATATTATGTCCAATGTTGGGCACGAGTCTTCTCCTCGAAATCAGACGAGGAGGGTAATGAGCCATAGTTCACCGATCCGCTGGCCCAATACGCGTTGGTGAACTTCACATACCTTCAAAGACTTTCAATCTCATCAGGCATGCAGGTTTCCTCACGATGCTTTCCTTTACCGGTATTTTTACACCCTTTTATATGCTCTAGATATAGTAGAGTATAGATTTATATGCTCTAGGTCCAAGTGTTAATTACAGCCAGACACTCCTATTTTATTTGTATAGATTTATTTCTAAAACGGTTAAAGCCTCTTTTCCCTGTAATAATTACTAAATCCCTCTCAAGTTTTATCCTCTCTACGGTTATATTTACTGCGAATATTTCTTATTTTTCCATCTCTATAATCCAGACAGTTAATTTTAATCCGTGGATTAGTGCTTAAGTGGAAGAAAGAAATAAGTGATCTCTCAGTAACTATAAGTAATCACTTTTTTTAAATGAATTTAAATTTTTAAACAATCGGCGATTCGAAAACTTAGGCGTTAGAAGTTAGTCGTGATAAAAGACCGATTTAAAACGTATTTATCTATGTTCACATCAATGTTACCGGTGGAAGAATCTAGATATCACCATTGGAAAGGAATAAGCGACTATTCATAGGGGTACCCACCATCTTCTGCGACAATTTCGTTGTGTTTCAACAAGGCAGGCAGAAAATGCGGTATTTAATTATTCTAAACTTAACAGAGTATGGCATGAGTGCTAGAATCTGATACTTATTTGTCTTCAAGGAGGTTTTAAGTGCTATAAGATATTTTCTAGTGTCTTCTTGGGACATAATGAGAAAAAAATATAGTTATTATCATCATCATCAGCCTTTATCAATCCATTGCTGAACATAAGCCGCATTTAATGAACGCCGGGATAGGTCGTCGCGACACGTCGTTGCCTGACACGGAGATCATCTTCCCACCTAGTTAATGGCCGACCAATACGCGGCCTTTATTTTTGAACCTTGACAGATAATGCTATCAACAAAATAAGAGACTGACCTATTGGACGTGGGCGGATTGCGAAATGAAATATATTTCTGGTATGAGCTCGATCTCATGAGATAGAAATCAGGGTTCGATGTGTGCATATGAATATAAGACCATCGCTCGCTCACCGGTGAAGGAAAAAATCGTGAGGAAACCTGCATGCCCGATGAGATTGAAAGTCTTTGACGGTATGTGAAGTTCACCAACCCGCATTGGCCCTGCGCATGTAAGCTATGGTCTAACTCAATCTAAGAAACCAAGAACCGTGCCCAACAGTGGGACTTTAAAGGATTTTGGTTAATTCCTGAAAATAATGTTGTGAATATTTTATGTATGTGCCACTATAAAAAATAGTTTGGTTGGTAATCTTTCTAGTGCAACCTTAGTATTTAACTTTGCTAAACTCATGCACGGTGAGCGGAAGTTTTTAACCTGTTGTCCTGCGTTTGACATATTTTGTATGGAGTTATTAACATCACAAACTTTATAATACAGACGTCAAACGCAATGGATAGAAATTGTTAAAAACTTACATTGTATCAAGTAACGTTACATGTACCGTGTCTTTTGTGTGGAAATGTATTCTGTGGCTAGAACTTTCTATTATGATTATAGTGAAAATGAAATTTAATTTTTAAACTCACGCAAACAGAAAACAATGAGTAAAAAAAATCTACGAAGAAAGAATCACACCAGAATTGCCTTGAGAATAAAAAAATCATAAAAATGCTTTTTAAAATAATACTCCCAAAGTATTATTTTGAACGTTAAGTTAATCGTTCAAAAATATACTTTGAATAAAAAATATTGACTTCGACTGACTTTGAATCTACTACCGATTCCAAGGGAAAACCACTGAAAAAAAAATTGGCGTAACAAACTAAGTGGGACTTATCTATTGAAACAAATTTTACATGTTATTCTGAAATGCCTAGGAGGAAAGCAAGGGTGTAGTATTCCCGAGCGTACTTGGCTAAGTAATGAAACACTATGCAAAGAACACATTGTGCTTCTATATTTGGGTTTGACAGACGCACAGTGGTGGATTTCACTTAAGTTATATTGAAGTGAAAATTATATATAGACTTTAAATTGGTTCGAATGACACTATGCGTTCGGGAGTACTGTGACACATCATAGTAATGTTTGTGAATACGGGTGTAAGTCTAGTCAGTATCAACAATCGAAATGGCGACCTGAATCCGTTTTAGCTAAATCACTACATTATTTACTACTATCGGGCTCCACAAATCTTGAATTTTCTCGTATCTCTTATTCCCAAATCTATACATTATTATTGACGGGCCTGCAATCACAGAGGTTATATATCGTCGGACGTGAGGCGAAAGACTAGATTCGTGTACACACGGTGTGATATTGTGAGCGCACACGCAGCGTTTGGAAATTAAAGTTTGTTATTATGATGACCTAAGAAGCCGAAACGTGGCCTCTTACGACTGGTCCGCAAGTTTGCCGTAGCTCAACGTGCTATGGAGCGTGCTATGCTGGGTGTTTCTTTGGCAAATAGGATTCGAAACGAAGACCTCCGACTGAGAACTAAAGATGCCGATATCACGCGTAGAATATGTACGTTCAAATGGCAATGGGCTGGTCACGCACTCAGAAGAACGGACGGCCGACGGGCCATTATGGTTCAAGAGTGGAGGCCGCGTTTAGGTAGACGAAGTGTTGGTCAGCCATTAACCAGATGGAAAGACGATCTCCGTGTAGTGGCAGGTCCGTGTTGGATGCGAGTGGCAGGGGATCGGTCGTCTTGGCGTTCATTGAGGGAGGCCTATGTTCAGCAGTGGACGGACAAAAGCTAATGACGATCATGATGATGATGATGATATTAAATATCTATTCGATATGTAAAGCCCAATATTTTTATCAAAGTGGAGGCTTTTAACATCACGTCAATTCGTGGTAAGTTCTTGAAGAATTTGTATTACGGGTTACCAGAAAACGGAAATATATTTATACGTATATAAACGGAAATATATTTCCCTCTCTATATTTAGAGTTTTGCTCTTGTCGGTGGAGTATTCGCCACTCATTTCTTCTCCGCCAACACCTTTACCTCCTGATACGACATAACCTCTTTCTCTTCCTTTTCTTCTTCCACTTTTATATTCACAGTACATACACATAATAGATTAAACATTTTAATTATATTTTACACAATATATTATTTAATACACATCTCAGACTCAGGAACATAGAAAACAATTTATTTCCTAGCAGGATTCAATTCTACCTCTGAATCGTTATCGCTAACTTGTATCACTACCTCTGGCTTGAGCGCAACGCGCTAAAAATATAGAGGTCGTTAAAAAAATCACCCTTCTCGCCTAATTTCGAGAATGAGACGAGCACGGGATCTACTAGGACACATTGTTGGGATTATTATGGTGAAAAAACGTTTTTGACGATAGTTTTGCCTTTATGAAGAAACGTTATATACCCGCATTAAGAGTGCAATTTCTTGACGTGTTTTTAAATAATTCAATAGTAATCAATAAGTTGTAAATACTGTGAAATGATTGAAATAAAAATGATACAAAAATTTTGTTATTGTTTTTTCAACTAGCTAGATTCATAGTATTAGATTATAGTTAAATGATATCCAAAATCACATAGGTAAAATAAAAACATATAAAAAATTATTAATGCAAGTTGGATTTGACCAGAAGTATATATGGTCTTTTTTAAAAGATACCAACCAAACAAAAACAGGTTGATGGGGACAATGATATTATCGAATGATAATAAAAGCATCCTTAAGAGAACGTTGAAATTTTGAATCCTTATTCGATCAAAATATTGAGACAATATTTACAATCGAATAGAAATTTGAAAATTGACTTTATAACATAATCAGCATTTGCCAATTTACATGCTGTGTTCCCATTGCATGGAGAGCTCCATGAAGCTGTAACTCTGTTCGGTAAACATCGCTGACACATCTGGTGTAACACGGGATGAAAAACGCCGCTCAAACATGTAAATGACGTGGAAATTTAGATTTATTTGGACAGAGTCGCTTTTTATTTTTTGTAGAATTATAAAGACATTTTTACACTAAAACGATTATCTAGAATGAAATAGAAGGCAGCCGGCAAAATTTCTGAAAATTCAGTCAATTCCAACCTTAATAATAATGTAAAAACTTAAAATAATATTACCTATGTAAGTTTTTTTTATTCGTTTCTATCCTACCTCTTTTATCATTATTTTTTTGCCGTTTTATGTTTCCTTGTTTGATTTTAACTCATCTTTCTTGTAGAAAACAATTTGTGAATTATAGATTCCTAATTAAATTGATATTTTAGCAGTTCTTTGGAGACAAAACTCGCACTCGAAAAGAATTGGTGACTGTTCAAGGTATCGCGTAAGAATTTTCATAGTTTTTGGATATTAGAGTGAAATTAGTATAAGAAGGCTTAGAAGGCATGTCAGCTTATACTCTACATTACTACTTGAAATAATTTACCAGGGGGCCTAGCCAAAATGCCATTACGAAAACGACAGCGACGATCGTTCGTCCGTTCGAAGTTGTGATTGGTTAAATCACGTCGTCGATTGAACGGTCGAGCGATCGACGACGTAATTTAGCCAATCACAACTTCAAACGAACGAACGATCGTCGCTGTCGTTTTCGTAATGGCATTTTGGCTAGGCCCCCAGGATAAACTATCGGATGGTAAGTGTTTGATGTCACTATCACTTGTTTCATTCAAAAGGTGAATAGAGGAAAACACCAATAGTATAAGATTCCTGCATCTGGAAGAGCATGGGCATCAGTTTTTGGTGTTTTAATTGCGAATGTTTTGTGCTATTTTTATTATTAACTTTCCTTAAAATTTATTTAGCATATTGACATAATTTTTAATTGCGTTTTTAGTTTGAGATCCTGGAAAGCTTTGCAATAGCAATAAACCGTCCTGTAAGTACATTATTTTTAGTAATTTACTAACATTGAAATTCCAAATTATCAATAAAAAATTTTAAATAGTTTTGTGAATAAATGAAAAACCAAAACCGACTTCAAAACTATACCTCTAAATTATGTACAACTAAAAATGTTTAAATAATATTTAATTACTTCGAGATGAAGTTAATTCAAATGAATAAAGAGAAGAAAAAAAAAACATACATAGTCGAATTGATAACCTCCTCCTTTTTTTAAAGTCGGTTAAAAAAAAAAACATGTTCTCGTCTGTCTTTGACACTCGATTGCAACCAAGAAAACAAGTCAGTCTTAGAATTATGGCACTTAATTATGCTACTCCGTCTATGAGCTTCCTCAAGAAAGTTAATCTATTTTCGGACCTTATTTCCTTGCATTTTTTCACTATATGTATTAGATCTGTGCAACAGAAATTTTCGCCATCTTGACCGACAAATTGTGTACAATCAATTAAATTCTCCACCAAAATCTGGTTTATTAGTAAACACTAAACACAAATTCATTAGTGAGCGAATGACTAAGGCTTTGCTATGTAATTTATTCTCTTTGTTGGGCTCAATCGCGCTTTCCGTTGCCAATTATAACGAGGTTTTGGGGTTGGGGAAATTATTAAATAGAAATCGATTGATTATTATGTTAATTGATTTGTTTAATTACGTGATTTGTTGTTATCCTCGGCTTTTATTGGTCTATTGAAATAGGCTTTCCAAAATCAAGCTAGTACGTACTAATCGTTTCTTCTCAACAAATAAAAATAAATCTATCTTTCTTTCCTTGATGCGCTTTTTGGATGCGCTTTTGCCTATTCACAGAAGATTCGAACGACCTCCAAATGGTGTGGAATACGTTTTTGACATTAACAGCCGTTCGCGGATATTTTGGATTGTAGGTATGAATTTTATTGTTTGGAAATTCAAATATGAAAGTAAAATAAAAATGGTAAAATAATGATATAACCCTTATGACACACTGCTGGGGACGGGTTTCCTCTTCGAAATCAAGTGAGGAGGGTATTGAACCATAGTTGGTAGATAGGTAGTAACTTCGTACACTTTCAAAGACTCTAAATGTCATCAGGCATACAGCTTCACTTGACCGGTGAGCGAGTGATGGTCTCGAGCTTGATGCATTTAGAAATTTAGAAAAAATTTGAAGGAACCACAGACTTCTCACTCAAGAAGCCGAGCTAATATGCCACTATACCATCGTAGCTCGTGCTGGAAGACATCTATATTAGCGTAATATTATGCTTATCACATCCACGAAACAATTTTGGAACACGGCCACTGCATTTGGATTGATGGGCCTATCCTACGTGGCTACCGTTGAATAATAGTCTATAAATAAAAAATAGAAATATCGCAATAGAATAAATAGGTTCAAGAGTGGAGGCCGCGTTTAGGTAGACGAAGTGTTGGTCGGCCATTAACCAGGTGGGAAGACGATCTCTGTGCAGTGGTAGGTCTCCGTGTTGGATGTGAGTAGCAAGGCATCGGTCGTCTTGGCGTTCATTGAGGGAGGCCTATGTTCAGCAGTGGACGGATAGAAGCTGATTATGATGATGATGATGATGATGATGATAATGATGATGAAATAAAAAAATAGAAATATCGTTTTATAATAGGTTAATTCTGAGCTAGTCTTAAACTAGATTTTTATCTCCAGGGATATCCTAAATTAGCCATCACTATTATTTATCCCTAAAGTCCTACGACTTCCTTGATCCTCCGTGAGCCACGACAAGTAAAGCCTGTGAAAACTCTTACATGCATTTTAAACAATCCCAGTATTTCAAGAAAAGTGCCCGCATTAAGACATGTAACATTTATGAAGGAAATAGTTTTCTATTTCCACATTCACTGAGAAATACTTCTTAAATGTTGCTCATAAATTTCACGTTTCATCGATTTCCTGAAAATCCAAGTATGGAACGATCGAGATCGAGATTAATAAAATTTATTCACTCTAGAAATTATTATGATTATGAAAAATTGTATAATAAGTCAATGTAATTGTAATGACATTTTATTTATATATTTTATAACTTCCATGTAAATTTGACATAAGTTAACAGTATCGACATGGATGAATAGCACACTATAGAATAATTAATGATGATTTTGAAATTAGAAATATAATACTTTCATACCTATATATCAATTTGCACGCTGTAAGCAGAATACGCGATCATCTTCTCTATATGTACCAACCTTTTATGTACCGTATTTTTAGCAAATAAACAATTTGAATTTGAATTTGAATGTTTAACTGTGCAAGGTGGCTGGCAGAAACTGGATACTCAAAGCTCAAGATAGAGAAAAGTGGCGTGCCTTGGGAGAGGCCATGTCCAGCAGTGGACTGCCGCAGACTGATGATGATGATGAAGTCAATGTTTTAGAAATACGTAATAAGTTTTTTTTTATTATTGACAAAGTTAATTGAAATGCGTATTTAATTAAAAATTTGGTTACAGAAGTAATTTAATACAAAAACGTATAGTCAATGACTCCAAAGCTACCTTTGAGTTCTTTAAATGCCGCTTGATATACCTACTATTTTCGAGTTTACTTTCGAGTATACTTCGAAAACGAAGTTTAAGATATTAAAGGATAATAACGAAAATTAACACATTCGTTTAACTCACATTAAAATATATTACATAATAATATCATCTGTTTCTGTCTGTATGTACATGAACTGTCTGTATGTAGGTACTTACTTATTTTTTCTATGAATAAAAAATACTGGTGTCTCTAATATATAAAAAAAAAAACAGGAACAAACATTTAGGACTGTACTGTAGGAGGGTAGTTTCGAATAACTTTGTAACAGTAGGTCTGACACCTCAGTCCTCTCGTGACCATGGTTGCTGTAAAGTTTCCGAAACGTCGGGCTTGTAAAAAACTAAATAAACCGCGATAAAATCCGCAAATTTTATGTTATACGTTGTGTTATAATTTATAATTATAAACATGGTACAAAAAGTCAATTTAAGGAACGTAATAAGTTTAAAACATAATAATTATTATTGACTTTCAGGCAGAGCCGTAAATAGGGCGGTGCCACCAGTGCCTAGGCACAGGGCGTGGACTCTGGGGGGCGCAAGAATGGCCAGACCAGGCAGGACTATTATTTTTTTCGGTTTGCTAAGGGCGTAGTTATAGAAGCTCGCACAGGGCGCAAAAAAGGCTATTCACGATAAGGTAAGACCATCTAGATTTTGAGGAAGTAATGTATGGGAAAGGTTATAGGAATAGCCGTAGCATACACCATTGAAACGGTTACATTTAGGACCATTCAATCGGGTTTAGAATAGATTCAATTAACAGGCTTTTAACAGCTTGGCTATTGAAGTGGACCTGGAGTAGCCTTTCAATACAAATTGAATTTTAGTTGCCGGTGTACTTTAGTTAGTTATTTGTTAGTAGGCTCAAATAACGTCCAGTTTAGGACGTAAAATTCAGGGATTTGTGTGAATTTACGACCGACTCATAATGTAAGTGATGTTAACTAAAATAAACTATTCGAATTCGCAGGGACCCCCCTGCGAATTCGAATAGTTTATTTTAGGTCAAAATATATCAATTAAAATACATTCTTATTATTATGGTAATCTCGTAAGAATCAGCTTCGGATACTAGAACACGAAAATAAAATTTATTTATTGTACATGAACTCATATAATATTATAACCCGAGGACATACCAAATCATACTATTAATATTATAAATGAGAATGTAAGTTTGTTTGTTACGCTTTCACGCGACTGATCATAAAACGTACAAGTACGGAACAAGTAGCATAAGATATAATATTTTATGAAAAAAAAAATATATCCGTAAAGCTCAGGTAATGCGGGCGAAGCCGCGGGGAAAACCGCAGATTTGAATCAAAGACATAATAATATAATAGTCAAGTACACGTATAGACTTAACTACTACACGCCTTGAATTAATATCGCACAAAACGCCTGAGAAATGTACCCCAGAATAGGCATTTGGTCTGGTTTAAGTGATACATCACGAGATTCATATTATAATCCGCTCTTCGGGTGACTTATTGTTCGCAATCACAGCATACTCAGCATTCGGCAAGCACAAAGCGAAATGCTATCTTGAAGGTAACTAAACAGTTTCCAAGAATGGATGGAGGTGCCACATACTTCAACTCGTGAGACACACGGTCATGTAGCTTAGGGAGCTTGGTGATATATTTAAAATATTCTAAGTATATCTAAAAATATCGCCATAGTTATACCAGTGAGTTGCGCTGGGATATCATCATCATCATCATCGGCTTTTATCCGTCCACTGCTGAGGCTTTTTTCAATGAACGCCAAGACGACCGATCCCTTGCTACTCGATGGCGGACCGGCCACTGCACGGAGATCGTCTTCCCGCCTGTTTAATGTCCGACCAACACTTCGTCTAACTAAACGCGGCCTTCACTCTTGAAACTTATTGGCCCATCGACCATCCGTTCTTCTGAGTTTGTGACCAGCCCATTGCCACTTCAAAGTGCATATTCTTCGCATGATAGCGCTGGGATATGCTTGGCCTTATATGGGTAATCTAATACCCATTCCTTCCGGAAAAAAATGCCTCACCAGCTGAGGTGCCTGAAAATGTGAGAAAATATCTAATCTAGTCTAGTGGTATTCTCGCTTAGTCATTTAAATGAGGGCATCCGGGTTCGTTCCTGATCCCCTGTAGTGGTTTAATTTGACTAAAATGTAATTTTTCTCATTTCTTTAGTGCACTCCAAACACAAGACCGGCGGTATTCGCGGATAACTTAGTCGTTGATAAACCGACTATGCTTATTGACGTTACATCGTCTAATAACTCGACATGACGGGCAGCATGCACGAAAAAGATGACGTCATGTTGCGTTGCGACTTACTACACAAGCAAGAGCGCGACACGAACAAGAGAGAAGCATGATCGGCTCGAGCGATCGGCTCAGTTCGGTTCGTGCTGCATGTTATGTTTGACGTTGTCACGTTAAACTACCGTCCGTAAACCGACTTTACAGACAACCAATTTTTTAAAGTTGTTACCTAGCCTTTATATTGCCTCAAGGAATTCTCGTTGTGACCAGAAAATCGTGTGCATAAAGGGAGCCATTATATATCATCAATTATTAATTAGTTTACTACTACTACTACTACTACTACTACTACTACTACTACTACTACTACTACTACTACTACTACTACTACTACTACTACTACTACTACTACTACTACTACTACTACTACTACTACTACTACTACTACATTTACTATAAGTTATAACTACTACGGAATTTCCTGTCTCGTACCACAAATATATTATAGAATCAGCTACCACCCAGAGTATTTCCGAATAGACATAAACTAGGGACCTTCAAGGTCCAAATTTGATAGGCAACACACCTTTTAGTCTTCTGGTGTAGCAGGTGTGTATGTCCGACTGAATTGTCTGACCGTTGGCCTCTTTTTCTATAAAAACAGTCGGTTTATTGACGATAGTTGAACGTGACAACGTCATAATAAAATACTGATTTTTTACAAATTACGATTGTGCCACTTTCTCGCTCGTTCCGCTCTCCCGCTTGCAATTTGAGCCTTAAATGAAACGCGTCAGAGCGAGGCAACGCCGCATGAGTCATGTTTTTCGTTTTTTATTATAAGACGTTGTCACGTCAAAAAAATGCCTGAATAAAATACTTCAGTCCTCAAAACGGTGTGTCGCTAAGTCAACGAATGTTTGTGAGTGTTTGAATAGTAAAGCTTTCTCGCAACATTTTTCTTTGCCTCAACATTTCATGTTGCGTTCAAGCGGCTAAGCCTCTTACGAATGATTATTTTAAAACCGTGGGTTTTCTTAAAACTCTAACAATACTAGGATTAATTCAAACGTAAAAGCAACACATCTAATTAAATTCTACAGTTTCTTTTTACAAAAAATACGTATTTTACTTGTACATTGTATTTGAAATAGTTTATTTTAAGAGCATGTTTTAAATGAAGGCTTTACACTTAATCCGGCTGTTTTTTGTATATAACTGGGTCATCGAATCCATTTAAGGGTTCCTTTTCTCTTAATGTGAAACTGAATACGATAAAGGATTACTCCGTTATAGGTACGTCTATCTGTCCAATCAATACATTAGATACTACCTATTGATAATAATAATAATAATATCTAGAGAAGTTTCTGAACCACGTCAATCCGGTCCCGTGGTAAGTTCTCGAAGAGACTTGTGGTTTATAGTAACCAACGGTTACTATAAAACCGTTATAGGGTACCAACGGAAAATTACATATTAGATTTAATACTTTTTATATTATTTTATATTTAAGATTTTTATTATTAAATACATATAATATATATATATATATATATATATATATATATATATATATATATATATATATATATATATATATATATATATATATATATATATATATATATATATATATATATATAACCACCGCTAACCATTGAGCCACAGAGGTCGATATTTTATTATTTGACTATAGATACATGAATCTTGACACAAAGCGTTCCAAGTTATAAAGAGTTAAACGCTGAAGTCAGAACATGGTATGAAATTACTTCCAGTATTAATTCCCTCAAACTTCTTCATAGTGTAACCTGAAATGTCTATTAGCGTGGACACATGGAGTATAGAAAGATACGAAAACGATCAGCTCTGTGTATATGTGTATTGTGAAAAGTGATAAATATGTTGGTGAAAAATTACAGATGGCGCCACAAGCCAATATTATGTGTATGCCGCAGAAAATTACATACTTATACACATATTTTATTTATGTTATACATAATATTACAATAATAATTCTCCCACTTGCTACAGAAGGACAGATTTTGAAACTTTTGACGCGGTTACGTTTACAAATGGCCATTAATTTTTGAATTTGTCGTAAATAATATCTCTAATATTTCATGCGTGAATATTACAAAAATTGCAGTTTACACTATTCCAAGTCAGTTAATTGTAGTGTCATTACTCACTACTAGATGGCGCTGTAAAAGGGCTGAATCGCGCTATCGCTTTATCTACAGAGATTGACTTAACCCAATAGAAGCGTTATATCTGACATATGATATTATGATATCATATTATGATGAATATAAGTTTTTAGGATGGGTCAGACAAGCAATTGTCGCAGACCTTTAATAATATTATCATAGTTAAGAATCAAGATAATATACAAAATTAATATTTAATATTACATATTCTTCTTGTTTTAGAATTTTCTATTCATTGCATAAATATTTTACAACTGAGACAATAACTTTTTGCGAGTTGGTTATTTCTTGGGTGAGCCTGTTATGTAATAGACCATAAGCACTCATTAGTTAAGTTAGATAAGGTGACCATTAAGTATTAACATTAATCACTCTCTATACCACATGTTCCTGTAAATATTAAACAACATTGTTATTATAGTGAAATACTTTCCATAGCCACACTTGTAGTCACTTATAATAAATATCTCCTGTCAGTTGTCACCATAACTAAAAGCAAACCACTTTTATAAGTTAAACATTCCTTCATATGGCCACTCGTATAGCCACTTGTAATAAATATCTCTTGTCAGATGTCACCATAACTAATAAGCATCTCATGTCACCATAAGCATTCGTTAGTTAAGTAATATAATTATTTATCGTGTAGAACTTTCCATAGCCACTCTTAACAAACATCCCTTCTACTTCATCCCTGTTCAATCATCCCTATAAAAGATCCCGACCTTGCCCAAGCCACATTCATTATTCCTCAAGTCATCAAACGTTCAACATCTATTTTAGTAATAGTTATTCTGTATTTCTAAATCGTGTTAATAAAGTTAGTCATTCTTATTAGAAACAGTTGTTTGATTGTCGCCACGTAACAATTTGGCGCAGTCGGTAGGATTAGCTAGTAGTTAGGCACAAGACGACTATTAACGTACAGCCAAGAATCGGTGGTACGGTTCCCGGAGGGATTCAAAGAAGTCGCACGAGCCAATGTTCCTGTTGATCCTGTTTTTGTGGTGAGTAGTCAAATAATTGTTTGCTCATTTCCAATTTTCTATTCTCCTAACTCATTTCCATTTCTTTTTGTGTACCATAATATCACATAATCTTATTTGTATATAATATTTCTCACTTATTTATAACCATGTCTCTTGACAATGAACCCACATCTTCGGGCCTAAGTCTTAAACAAGTAATTGAATTGATTTATACCTTTGATACCACTCAAAAAACGGAAGTCTATAGATTTGTTCGATCATGTAACGACGCGTTTGATTTAGCCAGACCTTCTGACCACAGAGTCTTGTTAATTTATGCTCTAAACCGTATTGTTGGTCCGAATTCCGCGGATGTACACGCACGTAAGTTCATATCATGGAAAGAACTCCGCGCTTTCCTCATTGAAAAATTTTCCAATGTCAAAACTATCGCCCATCTTAACCTTGAATTACAGTCTATGTTTCAACAGAATAAAGAGTCAGTAACTGAATATTTTCATAGAGTAGATCTCCACAGAAGTAAAATAATCGAAAAGTTAATAGCAGAGATCAAAGATAACACCTTGTTAGGTCGAACAGTTAGTACGGAAGAGACGGCATTAAGTGTATTTATTAATGGATTAAAGGGTGATCTAGGTAGTATGCTACGGACTAAAGAGTTTACAAAACTTTCGGATGCGGGACGTTTTGCAATGCAAGAAGACAAAATCCGAGCGATGAATAACGTTAGGCAAATGATGTATAGAGCTAGCATTACTGTACCAAAGCCGTTGGATAATCCGCGACCGCCGTATCCGCAACGAAATACCGCGATATCTTATGATACTAATAACAATGTGCTATCTAATCCAAAGGTATGTAATTATTGTAAAAATCAGGGACATCTCATACACGAATGTCGTAAACGCGCATTTAACAACCAAAGATTCTATACAGATAAAACAAATCAAAATGATCAATCATCATTATCATCTAAAGCAGTCCCCAAAATAAACGTTAATCATTAAAACTCATTAGCGGCCATCGGACAGGGCGACTCGATGGAGTCCGCTTCAGCTCACTTCCAATCGACCCAGATGTCGAGTTCCACAAACGATTACCAAGCCGAAATCTAGGTAGAAGAAATACATCATTAAATTACACCGTTCCTCGTTTAAATAAAGTTTGTGAGAAGCCTTACGTATCAACACAATTAAACGCAGTCTATCGCAGGCAAACTCGTGATGTGTCAACACAAACTACTGAACTCATTTCAAATTCAACAGCCCACGGACAGGGTAGCCAGCCCCAAACTCTCGGCTGTCAAGCATCTTTATTTAATTCAAATTCAACAGCCCACGGACAGGGTAGCCAGCCCCAAACTCTCGGCTGTCAAGCATCTTTATTTAATTCAATTTCAACAGCCCACGGACAGGGTAGCCAGCCCCAAACTCTCGGCTGTCAAGCATCTTTATCTTCTTCAAATTCAATAGCCCACGGACAGGGTAGCCAGCCCCAAACACGCGGTTTTTCTAAATCATTAAACTCTAAATCTAAGTCTAAATGTCGTTTAAATTCTAGTATTCAAACTAAATATAAATGTTAATAAAAATCCAAATCAAGATTCGATTCTAATTGAATAAATGAGTAAATTATGAACACTTCATGTCAATTCCAACTTATAGCTTCAAACTCTTAAACTTAAAATATCACCTGATGCCCTCTTAGACGAACGTCACAAAAACATTTTTGTTCCCATATCAGCTCAAGTCTCGGACAAAAACGACACTTCCAACCAAGCCATAAGTCTATGTTCTCAAGTGGACACTTACTTAAAAAAATTAAGAAAGCTATACCAGACATATTTATTAGTCTCGGAAAAAAAACAAAACATTATATTTGGCGTCACACGACCCACACACTTCGACCCATGGAACGATGAAATCTATTTTAAAACCTTGTTATCATGTTTACAAAATCATAATTTCAATACACTTTGCGTTCCCGATCTAACGAAGGATCCCACCTGTAAGTTAGTTGGTAATCAACAACTTCATATTACGGCGTACCTAGCAGATTGTTATGATTGCTAGATAACTATATGTCAAAATAAAGTAAAATACCCCAGTAAGGATGAAATCCCTGAAATCCTTAAAACTTTTCATAACGAAACACTTGCCGGACATAGAGGTATCATAGAAACAACGCGAAAAATTCGTGAAGAATATTTCTGGAAAGGGATGACAGATGAGATAAAAAAATATATTGAAGAATGTCATACCTGTCAACGTAATAAAATTCAGCGTAAAACTTACAAAGCACCTATGGTCATAACTACTTCTTCGACTGAACCCTTTGAGAGAGTCACTATCGATTTAGTATCATATTCAGATATAACAGGTAACTCTAACAAATATATTTTAACCCTTCAGGATGACTTGACTAGATTTGTTCAAGCGTATCCTATCCCCGATAAACAAGCAAATACAGTAGCGAAAACACTCCTTGTATTTTGCCAACATTACGGTATCCCTAAACGTTTCCATTCCGATCAAGGAGGAGAATTCATGAATAATATCTTGAAACATTTAATGAAATTACTGGGAGCAAAACACACCTTTAGCACAGCTTACCATCCTCAAACAAACGGATCACTCGAAAGATTTCACGCAACTTTACGTGATCACATTAGAATGTATCATCAACGAAGTAAAGGTGACTGGGACCAAATTGTCCCCTTAGCTATTATCTGTCACAATACTTCCTTAAATCAGACCACAGGTTATACTCCACATGAGTTACTCTTTGGCTTTAAACCCCGTCTCCTTTATACTCTTAAAGATAACAACAATGAATATACAACAAATGACTATCTTAACGACTTAAACGAACGACTCAAGATATCCCGAGAGATAGCATTAGAAAATATCCAATCCATGAAAGAAAAGGCCAAAGAACGTTACGATAGGAATATTAAAAACTTAGCCGATTTTAAGTTAGGCGAAAAGGTTATGTTACGCGTACAGAATCCAAATAATCTAGACATGAAATGGGACGGCCCATACGAAATCATCCGTAAAGGGTTTAACGAAAATTACATCATTAGAAAATCAGGGAAAAATCATCTTGTGCATGCCAATCGTTTGCGACCACTGCATACATCATTCCAAGACCCACAAAATAACTAAGTTATGAAAAAAAAAAAAACTTTTTTATGTTATCACGACTACTATCATTTCTAGATCTAGATCATATTTTATATAATATTTAAAGCGTTTCTTACTTATAATAATTATACATTCTTTTACAATATCTATACTTTAGGTTTTATTATTTGTTCGGTCATTAAAATTATAATATAGCTTATTATATACAAACTTTACAATAATTTAGTTTTATAAATAATATCATCTACAAAAACCAACTTCAATGAATCGATATTCAAAATATCCTATGATGAATACACTCTTAATGAGCACCTTGAAATAATATCCAGTCGTTTAAATAAAACTAATAAAATCATTTTTAGTCTAAAAACTTCTGAGGAGATTGCTTCTATATCTATGCAGATACTCGAATCTGTCATGTCCTTAGAGACGGTACTCGATGAAATTCTTTCTTCAATTCTTTTTTATTAAATCCGGAATAGTGCATCCCTCAGTTATCTCTATTCATAAGCTTAAGGTCCTACTCTCGTCTTCTCATATGAGGAACGATAAAAACTTAATACTCCCTGTTACATTAGATAACATCCACCAAATCTTAGACTCCGCTTCCGTAACATCATATGTTTATTTAAACAAACTGACATACATACTTGATTTTCCATTAGTCCGACCCGATAAATTCACTCTTTATCATCTATATTCCATTCCTATAATACATCCTAATTCATCTTTCTACTCCACAATCCTTCCCGAGCAAACATTTTTGGCTACAAATCCCACAAGGCAACACTACGTCACGATGAGCTCCATCAGCGAGTGCAACAGCTACGCATCAACCAAATGGGTGTGCAACTTACCCGTCTACAACTTTCATTCAAGACCAATCTGTGAAATGGCGATACTGCTACATACCAATAAGAATCTACCCAGTTCGTGTGAACAAACGACATTCTCAGCTCAAATTAACATGTCCTTGCCTGTTTCCACAAACAAATGGGTGTATATACTACAAGAGGAATCTGCATCGATTCTTCAATGTGGAGAAACCACAACACACATTAATCTACACGGTGCCGGCGTTCTGAAACTTAATAGAGGCTGCAAGTTTTATTCCAACCTTATAACACTCACTGCATCTGAAGAAAATTATTTAAACATTAGTCATCCGATCGTAACCGTGGACATCGAAAATAATTGCGAGAATTCACAAGATCTGCTGCCATCTCCACGTCTTATACCCATCCGCATCAATAATGTATCAACGGACGCATTACAATCAATAAAAGAAGAGCTTAAGATGCAATCTTCAAAGATAAAAACTTACAAAGAAAGAACATTTATTGAAAAACAATCCAATAAATTATCCTGGTTATCGTATGTAATCGGAATTGTTGTATTAGCCTACATGACGTACAAAATCTGTCAACGCTTCCCGAGAAGATCAATCCGGAGGCGACATGAAACAGACAGTAGATGCATCCAAATCTTTAATAGTTGTTTCGATAGAAGAAGACAATACACCGCTGCAAACATTGCGATCCCGATGACGTCATTAGAAGCATCGATTACCAGCGCCGTCATTTCCGAAGATTCAGACTCCGACGACACTGATGACGCCCAAGCTGCCGCCTTCGAATCATCCGGTTCCCAAAGTTTGGGCAGAACCGCCCAATCTTTGTTTTAAGGGGGGAGGTGTTATGTAATAGACCATAAGCACTCATTAGTTAAGTTAGATAAGGTGACCATTAAGTATTAACATTAATCACTCTCTATACCACATGTTCCTGTAAATATTAAACAACATTGTTATTATAGTGAAATACTTTCCATAGCCACACTTGTAGTCACTTATAATAAATATCTCCTGTCAGTTGTCACCATAACTAAAAGCAAACCACTTTTATAAGTTAAACATTCCTTCATATGGCCACTCGTATAGCCACTTGTAATAAATATCTCTTGTCAGATGTCACCATAACTAATAAGCATCTCATGTCACCATAAGCATTCGTTAGTTAAGTAATATAATTATTTATCGTGTAGAACTTTCCATAGCCACTCTTAACAAACATCCCTTCTACTTCATCCCTGTTCAATCATCCCTATAAAAGATCCCGACCTTGCCCAAGCCACATTCATTATTCCTCAAGTCATCAAACGTTCAACATCTATTTTAGTAATAGTTATTCTGTATTTCTAAATCGTGTTAATAAAGTTAGTCATTCTTATTAGAAACAGTTGTTTGATTGTCGCCACGTAACAATTTGGCGCAGTCGGTAGGATTAGCTAGTAGTTAGGCACAAGACGACTATTAACGTACAGCCAAGAATCGGTGGTACGGTTCCCGGAGGGATTCAAAGAAGTCGCACGAGCCAATGTTCCTGTTGATCCTGTTTTTGTGGTGAGTAGTCAAATAATTGTTTGCTCATTTCCAATTTTCTATTCTCCTAACTCATTTCCATTTCTTTTTGTGTACCATAATATCACATAATCTTATTTGTATATAATATTTCTCACTTATTTATAACCATGTCTCTTGACAATGAACCCACATCTTCGGGCCTAAGTCTTAAACAAGTAATTGAATTGATTTATACCTTTGATACCACTCAAAAAACGGAAGTCTATAGATTTGTTCGATCATGTAACGACGCGTTTGATTTAGCCAGACCTTCTGACCACAGAGTCTTGTTAATTTATGCTCTAAACCGTATTGTTGGTCCGAATTCCGCGGATGTACACGCACGTAAGTTCATATCATGGAAAGAACTCCGCGCTTTCCTCATTGAAAAATTTTCCAATGTCAAAACTATCGCCCATCTTAACCTTGAATTACAGTCTATGTTTCAACAGAATAAAGAGTCAGTAACTGAATATTTTCATAGAGTAGATCTCCACAGAAGTAAAATAATCGAAAAGTTAATAGCAGAGATCAAAGATAACACCTTGTTAGGTCGAACAGTTAGTACGGAAGAGACGGCATTAAGTGTATTTATTAATGGATTAAAGGGTGATCTAGGTAGTATGCTACGGACTAAAGAGTTTACAAAACTTTCGGATGCGGGACGTTTTGCAATGCAAGAAGACAAAATCCGAGCGATGAATAACGTTAGGCAAATGATGTATAGAGCTAGCATTACTGTACCAAAGCCGTTGGATAATCCGCGACCGCCGTATCCGCAACGAAATACCGCGATATCTTATGATACTAATAACAATGTGCTATCTAATCCAAAGGTATGTAATTATTGTAAAAATCAGGGACATCTCATACACGAATGTCGTAAACGCGCATTTAACAACCAAAGATTCTATACAGATAAAACAAATCAAAATGATCAATCATCATTATCATCTAAAGCAGTCCCCAAAATAAACGTTAATCATTTAAACTCATTAGCGGCCATCGGACAGGGCGACTCGATGGAGTCCGCTTCAGCTCACTTCCAATCGACCCAGATGTCGAGTTCCACAAACGATTACCAAGCCGAAATCTAGGTAGAAGAAATACATCATTAAATTACACCGTTCCTCGTTTAAATAAAGTTTGTGAGAAGCCTTACGTATCAACACAATTAAACGCAGTCTATCGCAGGCAAACTCGTGATGTGTCAACACAAACTACTGAACTCATTTCAAATTCAACAGCCCACGGACAGGGTAGCCAGCCCCAAACTCTCGGCTGTCAAGCATCTTTATTTAATTCAAATTCAACAGCCCACGGACAGGGTAGCCAGCCCCAAACTCTCGGCTGTCAAGCATCTTTATTTAATTCAATTTCAACAGCCCACGGACAGGGTAGCCAGCCCCAAACTCTCGGCTGTCAAGCATCTTTATCTTCTTCAAATTCAATAGCCCACGGACAGGGTAGCCAGCCCCAAACACGCGGTTTTTCTAAATCATTAAACTCTAAATCTAAGTCTAAATGTCGTTTAAATTCTAGTATTCAAACTAAATATAAATGTTAATAAAAATCCAAATCAAGATTCGATTCTAATTGAATAAATGAGTAAATTATGAACACTTCATGTCAATTCCAACTTATAGCTTCAAACTCTTAAACTTAAAATATCACCTGATGCCCTCTTAGACGAACGTCACAAAAACATTTTTGTTCCCATATCAGCTCAAGTCTCGGACAAAAACGACACTTCCAACCAAGCCATAAGTCTATGTTCTCAAGTGGACACTTACTTAAAAAAATTAAGAAAGCTATACCAGACATATTTATTAGTCTCGGAAAAAAAACAAAACATTATATTTGGCGTCACACGACCCACACACTTCGACCCATGGAACGATGAAATCTATTTTAAAACCTTGTTATCATGTTTACAAAATCATAATTTCAATACACTTTGCGTTCCCGATCTAACGAAGGATCCCACCTGTAAGTTAGTTGGTAATCAACAACTTCATATTACGGCGTACCTAGCAGATTGTTATGATTGCTAGATAACTATATGTCAAAATAAAGTAAAATACCCCAGTAAGGATGAAATCCCTGAAATCCTTAAAACTTTTCATAACGAAACACTTGCCGGACATAGAGGTATCATAGAAACAACGCGAAAAATTCGTGAAGAATATTTCTGGAAAGGGATGACAGATGAGATAAAAAAATATATTGAAGAATGTCATACCTGTCAACGTAATAAAATTCAGCGTAAAACTTACAAAGCACCTATGGTCATAACTACTTCTTCGACTGAACCCTTTGAGAGAGTCACTATCGATTTAGTATCATATTCAGATATAACAGGTAACTCTAACAAATATATTTTAACCCTTCAGGATGACTTGACTAGATTTGTTCAAGCGTATCCTATCCCCGATAAACAAGCAAATACAGTAGCGAAAACACTCCTTGTATTTTGCCAACATTACGGTATCCCTAAACGTTTCCATTCCGATCAAGGAGGAGAATTCATGAATAATATCTTGAAACATTTAATGAAATTACTGGGAGCAAAACACACCTTTAGCACAGCTTACCATCCTCAAACAAACGGATCACTCGAAAGATTTCACGCAACTTTACGTGATCACATTAGAATGTATCATCAACGAAGTAAAGGTGACTGGGACCAAATTGTCCCCTTAGCTATTATCTGTCACAATACTTCCTTAAATCAGACCACAGGTTATACTCCACATGAGTTACTCTTTGGCTTTAAACCCCGTCTCCTTTATACTCTTAAAGATAACAACAATGAATATACAACAAATGACTATCTTAACGACTTAAACGAACGACTCAAGATATCCCGAGAGATAGCATTAGAAAATATCCAATCCATGAAAGAAAAGGCCAAAGAACGTTACGATAGGAATATTAAAAACTTAGCCGATTTTAAGTTAGGCGAAAAGGTTATGTTACGCGTACAGAATCCAAATAATCTAGACATGAAATGGGACGGCCCATACGAAATCATCCGTAAAGGGTTTAACGAAAATTACATCATTAGAAAATCAGGGAAAAATCATCTTGTGCATGCCAATCGTTTGCGACCACTGCATACATCATTCCAAGACCCACAAAATAACTAAGTTATGAAAAAAAAAAAAACTTTTTTATGTTATCACGACTACTATCATTTCTAGATCTAGATCATATTTTATATAATATTTAAAGCGTTTCTTACTTATAATAATTATACATTCTTTTACAATATCTATACTTTAGGTTTTATTATTTGTTCGGTCATTAAAATTATAATATAGCTTATTATATACAAACTTTACAATAATTTAGTTTTATAAATAATATCATCTACAAAAACCAACTTCAATGAATCGATATTCAAAATATCCTATGATGAATACACTCTTAATGAGCACCTTGAAATAATATCCAGTCGTTTAAATAAAACTAATAAAATCATTTTTAGTCTAAAAACTTCTGAGGAGATTGCTTCTATATCTATGCAGATACTCGAATCTGTCATGTCCTTAGAGACGGTACTCGATGAAATTCTTTCTTCAATTCTTTTTTATTAAATCCGGAATAGTGCATCCCTCAGTTATCTCTATTCATAAGCTTAAGGTCCTACTCTCGTCTTCTCATATGAGGAACGATAAAAACTTAATACTCCCTGTTACATTAGATAACATCCACCAAATCTTAGACTCCGCTTCCGTAACATCATATGTTTATTTAAACAAACTGACATACATACTTGATTTTCCATTAGTCCGACCCGATAAATTCACTCTTTATCATCTATATTCCATTCCTATAATACATCCTAATTCATCTTTCTACTCCACAATCCTTCCCGAGCAAACATTTTTGGCTACAAATCCCACAAGGCAACACTACGTCACGATGAGCTCCATCAGCGAGTGCAACAGCTACGCATCAACCAAATGGGTGTGCAACTTACCCGTCTACAACTTTCATTCAAGACCAATCTGTGAAATGGCGATACTGCTACATACCAATAAGAATCTACCCAGTTCGTGTGAACAAACGACATTCTCAGCTCAAATTAACATGTCCTTGCCTGTTTCCACAAACAAATGGGTGTATATACTACAAGAGGAATCTGCATCGATTCTTCAATGTGGAGAAACCACAACACACATTAATCTACACGGTGCCGGCGTTCTGAAACTTAATAGAGGCTGCAAGTTTTATTCCAACCTTATAACACTCACTGCATCTGAAGAAAATTATTTAAACATTAGTCATCCGATCGTAACCGTGGACATCGAAAATAATTGCGAGAATTCACAAGATCTGCTGCCATCTCCACGTCTTATACCCATCCGCATCAATAATGTATCAACGGACGCATTACAATCAATAAAAGAAGAGCTTAAGATGCAATCTTCAAAGATAAAAACTTACAAAGAAAGAACATTTATTGAAAAACAATCCAATAAATTATCCTGGTTATCGTATGTAATCGGAATTGTTGTATTAGCCTACATGACGTACAAAATCTGTCAACGCTTCCCGAGAAGATCAATCCGGAGGCGACATGAAACAGACAGTAGATGCATCCAAATCTTTAATAGTTGTTTCGATAGAAGAAGACAATACACCGCTGCAAACATTGCGATCCCGATGACGTCATTAGAAGCATCGATTACCAGCGCCGTCATTTCCGAAGATTCAGACTCCGACGACACTGATGACGCCCAAGCTGCCGCCTTCGAATCATCCGGTTCCCAAAGTTTGGGCAGAACCGCCCAATCTTTGTTTTAAGGGGGGAGGTGTTATGTAATAGACCATAAGCACTCATTAGTTAAGTTAGATAAGGTGACCATTAAGTATTAACATTAATCACTCTCTATACCACATGTTCCTGTAAATATTAAACAACATTGTTATTATTGTTACGAAACACTCAGATGGGAGTAAAATGAAAGATCACGCATCACTTTATGCCATTTATTACATATTTACACAGCCATTTAAGTACAATTAATCACCTACTTTTCTCATATAATAATTCAATTCAACTAATACAAATTCAAACTCAATATTATCACCAAGCTACTTATTCTAAAGTGAAGATTAATTACAATAATTAACAAGTCGTACTAACCTGTCTGTTCCTGAAGGTGGCTCGTTCGGAAGTGATGGCCGATATCATAAAATCACCTTAATTGTTCACTTTGACATGAATGATATGAAGTCTGTCAAGTGTCTTAAGCATTTGACAGACGTCACAAGCAACGATGTCAGATAAAAATCATGACTACCACTAAATATTAACATAGAAAAGTTGAACAAGAAAAATATTATAAACGTGTGTGTAACAGTCGGCCATCCTTTAGGAACGAGTCTCTTCGTTCTACGTTACTTATAATGCTTTAATTTTATTTTTATACAATACAATTCACAACAGATCCTCCAGAATAGGTTATTTTGACAATTAGATCTTTTTTTTTTTACTTTAATTTCAATTTAATCTTTATCTTTAATAATCATAACTTAAAATTTCATCATAAAATTATCTTCAGCTAATTATTAACGTTTTGTTATAAGTGAGATTACTATAATATCGTGAACTTAATTATGGCTAGCAATGCAATAGTTACTTCCTTCACCATCACAAAGCAACCGCAATGCCATGAGCCACTCCTGGGCGGCGAGTTCATACGCCACTCATGCCCGGCTCAAGACACCCTCACTTCCTTAATTATAGTTATGTGGTTTGGAGTTACTTCCTTCACTCTTTACTCACACAACTGCGTTGATTTCAGCCACTCATGGGCGACAAGTTCGTATGTCAATCATGCCCGGCTTAAAATCAACCTCACTCATTCACTAATAATATGAAGTCATCACTACAACATAAAAAATAAATTTCAATCAGTACAAATTATTTTCTTTCTTATATCGGCTTTAATTAGGTGTATCTATTTAATTTTACTCAAAACATCACTTTTCATTTAAACAACATTCATATATATTTACTTTTGCTGATAATCAGTATTATAAGTATAAGAGTAACTTAACACACATCGGAAATTACCAATTATGTATTTTCAGCTACGTCACCATCGCTATCGTCGTCATTATCGTCACTTGAAGAGCAAACAGTAGAACTTCCGAAACTAAGCCAAGAATAAATTTTATCTATAGCCACTACCGCTTCGTACTTATGTCCCTTCTTTGTCAAAGTTGTGTCCTCAACAAGAAACCTATCGTTCGGTAAAATCTTTTTTAATCTATACGGACCTCTACATCTAGCTTCTAATTTTTTTTTGACTGACCCGGCCCCTTTAACAACGTTTCGAACTACCCTAACCAAGTCACCTTCCGCATAAGCCCTACTAACTTTTTTTTTCTTTTGTCATGCCGCTCTTTCATTAACTTTTCGTTTCGTTTTAACCTTTCACTAGCTTGTTCTCTAATTTCTTCTATCGTTTGATTACCGGTGACAATATCATTGTTTACGTCATTTAATAGTCCCAATGCTGGATTTACTACATTTTTACCAAACAAGAGTTCTGTAGGTGTTCTTTTCGTCACATCATGAATAGAGTATTAATGCCTAGCTGGAGATCCGGGAGAAGATCATCCCATGATTTCTTATCTTTATCATGAACCCTGGAGCCAAGGGCAGCTAGAATAGTACGGCTATACCACTCCACCTGCCCATTTGCTCGCGGCGTTGCAACAGCATTAAGAATATGTTTTGCGCCAACAGACCTAATAAATAATTTAAACTTTTTACTCGTAAAGCTCGTACCTCTGTCCGTTATCAAACGCGTAGGTGAACCAAAGAAACTAAACAATGTACGTAGCGCCTTTATAGACTCCTTAGTACGCGTGCTCTTTACAGGAGTTAGGCTTACAAACTTAGTGAATGAGTCTACTACAACCAGTATATAAGTGTGACCCCGTTTGCTACGTGGAAATGGACCTAAATGGTCAGCATGTAGTGTGTGGAAGGGGATATCAATTTTTGCTATAGGATGCAATTGTCCTTCTTTTGATCCAGATGGTAGTTTGTGGTGAGCACACTCAAGGCAAGCAGTCACGTATTCTTCACAAACCTACGCATTTTCGGGAACCAGAATTTTAATCGTATGCGCTCCAACGTCTTTTCTAAACCAAAATGACCCACGTCATTATGATTTGCTCTCATTAGCTGCTATTTCTGGTAATATTGTCAGTTGACCTAGAATTTGCGACCGATTAATTATGTTGCCGCCTGTCTCTATTATTCTATTACTATTATATTCTAATTGATTGCGATTTTGCGACTTGATAGTTTTGAAAAACTCTAAAATGTCTTCTGGCTTATCAAATTTAGCTGCCTGGGCACCTAACCGTACTCCTCTATCATCAACTCCATAAAGGAGGCAGTCTACTGCTTGCTTTCCAAATATCTTACATCTATTAAGTAAATTAAGCTTAGCAAAATAATACAATTCTAAAGATTCACCAGGGCGTACCCGTCTATTAAGCATCTCGGTCAACAATTCCGCGTAGTTCTCAGTTGCTGGAAATGATTCTCTCAACATTGTTTTCCATTCGAGCCAAGTATGCTTAATAGATGGTAGTCCCTGGTACCAAGTCTTAGCAATGCCACTAAGCTTGGGCAGGGCATAGTGGATCGTTTGCTTATCGCTCCAATTATAAATTTCCGCACACTCATCTACTTTGTCTATCCAAACACTAACAGTCTGTTCTTTGACAACTGGATCGAATTCAGGGATGACATTCGCAAGTACCGAACTAGAAAACGATTCACGATGCCCCTTCCCTGCTTTTAGTATATTTAAAAATTCTTTAATTAAATCTACATGCCTGTCCCTCATCGGAGAAGTCTTATCTGGTTTGTTTTCTGGCGTAAGAAGAGAGCGTTGACGATCATAATTATTAGGATGTGAACCTCTTCTCTGTTTAGGTGTTTTAGGCCTTTGGTCTGATTCTTTATGCTCACTTAAGCGCTTACGCACCCTACGTATCTCATTTTCTAGTACCTTTAGTCTTTCTTCTTCATGCGAGATCCTAGTTTGACGGTGGTGTGAAGAACACTCGTGGCTTCTGCTCCGGTCGCCACCGTCACGCTTATTTCTCGCTCGGCTGCGGCTTCGCGTACGCACACTGTCACGCCAGTCGCCGTAGCGTTGTCTAGCCGACGTGCGCGCATGGCTCGGACCACGGCGGGTACTAACATTAGAGTCACAATCACTCATTTCCTGAAACTCAAAACGATTGTGTGAGTGTATGTTCACGTCACTTGTAATCCTATAAATTTGTATAAATATTCATATAAATATTCGTAAAATTTAATAATCTCATAATAAAAATCGAGAGACATCTAATTTTATATACATAAATCTATTTTACAATGCATTGAAATAATAAAATGAACTCAAAGTATTTTGTATCGGTAACCATACTGAGTTCAAATGTATCTAATTTAATCAAGTACGTTCATTATTAAGTGGCTTGTTTATGTGTAAAAGTAAATATAAGATAACTAAAATATAAGTTAAGAAAACAATCGAGAATAAAGGGTAGAAAGTAATTTTATAAAACGAAAGAAACAAAAAAAAAATAAAATAAAAATGGCGTATAAACAAAATATCAGGAACGATTTTAATCTCTTTACATCTTATAACTCATCGGCTCTAATAAGGGTTTGAAACTATTATCTTATAAAGCTATGATTGCATATTAAGAATATGGGTATTATATATATTTTATTTTATAACGACTAGTTTATTTAATCCAAATTCATCAGCAGTTTGGCATTTAAATATGTAAGGGGAACAGTTTTTATTTATTCGTAAACTACTAATTCTGCATTAATGGCCATTTATTTTACTCGAATGTTGAGAAAAAAAACATAAAGATAAATACAAAGAAAAATCACCTACCTACCCTATGTGGCGTGGTAACGAAATTTACTTTCGCAGTTGTTCATGTCCCGCTTCTGATATGTTACGAAACACTCAGATGGGAGTAAAATGAAAGATCACGCATCACTTTATGCCATTTATTACATATTTACACAGCCATTTAAGTACAATTAATCACCTACTTTTCTCATATAATAATTCAATTCAACTAATACAAATTCAAACTCAATATTATCACCAAGCTACTTATTCTAAAGTGAAGATTAATTACAATAATTAACAAGTCGTACTAACCTGTCTGTTCCTGAAGGTGGCTCGTTCGGAAGTGATGGCCGATATCATAAAATCACCTTAATTGTTCACTTTGACATGAATGATATGAAGTCTGTCAAGTGTCTTAAGCATTTGACAGACGTCACAAGCAACGATGTCAGATAAAAATCATGACTACCACTAAATATTAACATAGAAAAGTTGAACAAGAAAAATATTATAAACGTGTGTGTAACATTATAGTGAAATACTTTCCATAGCCACACTTGTAGTCACTTATAATAAATATCTCCTGTCAGTTGTCACCATAACTAAAAGCAAACCACTTTTATAAGTTAAACATTCCTTCATATGGCCACTCGTATAGCCACTTGTAATAAATATCTCTTGTCAGATGTCACCATAACTAATAAGCATCTCATGTCACCATAAGCATTCGTTAGTTAAGTAATATAATTATTTATCGTGTAGAACTTTCCATAGCCACTCTTAACAAACATCCCTTCTACTTCATCCCTGTTCAATCATCCCTATAAAAGATCCCGACCTTGCCCAAGCCATATTCATTATTCCTCAAGTCATCAAACGTTCAACATCTATTTTAGTAATAGTTATTCTGTATTTCTAAATCGTGTTAATAAAGTTAGTCATTCTTATTAGAAACAGTTGTTTGATTGTCGCCACGTAACAAGCCATCTGCCCACCCACTGCTCCGATTTCACTCAAAGGCCCTCGGGCACTCCCACTCCCACAGCATAGGACATTTCGAAAAATAAATAAATAAACAAACTTGACATAATATACCAGATGGTAAGTGATCTACGTGGGATATGAACGTTATTCTGAGGCATAAGAAATTAAGTCTCGATGCCAGCAATTACACTGCTTGTCCTTTTCACCGAAGTACAGCAATTCTGTTTCACGGGATAAACAAGCAAGTTAGTGGTGCAGTCGGGAGCGCGGCGCATTCCTCTTTCCGATAAAGAAGACTTTCTTTAGTGATATAACTTGAACATTGTTAATCAAATGCAAATGCGGAAAAATGCGTTTTTGTTCCTACTTTGCTTCGATCAATTATCCCCTTGATCGAAGCTACTTTGCGCCAGTTTCATAGTAATATAATGGTTTAGTGACACCCTCCTTTGAACGAGATGCGTTTGGTTGTTTTGTTCCGAGAATTGTCGAATAGATACGAATTCAACCGACTGAAATGTCTTGTGTGTTTTAATAAACCAAACAAGTGAATTTTGAGGTAAGATTGTGTATAGCAATTTATTAACACCATTAAATTAAATTTTAGAATAGTAAAGACTTATTGTACACGTTGATGCGGAACTAAGCAAAAAGTGTAATTATTTAATTTGTTTGATTATTATGTTTATCTATCTCCATCGACCACATGGTAGATATTCTATCTCCAAATAAGAATTCCATTTATTATTCCACATTACAATAATAATGTTCTATTCTGTTTGATCCCTTATAGGGTTTATGGGTATTCTTACTACGGTTACGTAAAAGTTCTCAAACATGGAATTAGTTCTTATCAATAGTTTACTATAAAACAAATTCCCCTGCCGCGTCTGTATTTCTGTTTATCTAAACGCGATAAGCTCAAAAACTACTAGAAAAATGTTATGCTCATTTCAACATGAGATACAGTAATTCCTGAGACTTGTTAATCAGATTACAGACCATAATTTGCTAAGATTTTCTATCATCATCATCAGCTTTTATTCGTCCACTGTTTTAATGTATAAACTTGGTAATTAATATAAGGATAATATTATTGTAGGAGTCGGAAAAATTTAAGCCGCTTGGCTTAAGAGCTTACATTGAAAACGCTGGCTAGAATTATCGATCAACAGACGAGGCGATAATTCCTTCAGAGGTATAATAAGTATGTAAGGAGTGGCCATAGTAAAATGAAGTAAGTACCTATAATTATAATTATTACAATAAAATAAACCAATCATTTTACTAACGTAGTCATAAGTCTTACTTACGAAATGAGTCCCTGTTACTTAAATAAATAAATCATTTAAATCAAATAAAAAAGTAAATAGTTAATGCGAGCAAGGCAGAGTGTAGGCAACAGTTAGTATGGGAAAATATCTTAACATTTAGAAAGAGATAGTGCCATGCTGCTTTACACGGAAACCGGACCGGCAGTATCGTACCTCTCGCTGAAACCGGCATACAGTGGCAGTTATGCTGTCGCATTTCGTGTGGTTTGTGAGTTTCCGGGGCCCTTTTGGAAAATTGGGTAGAGGAGGGCAACGCAACTTCATAATGGTTTTTTTTTCAATGCTCTGGTTGTTTAGATGTTTCTGGACGTCGATAGTCGCCAAAAGACATCGACTGTTCGTTTGCTCTACTATGCTATAAAAAAATATTATGAAAAGAATGAATATAACAATAGTAGACGTAATAAAATAGTTATCGATACCACGCGAAGAATAAGCTTTCTAAAATGGCACTGGGCTGGTTACACGCTCAGAAGAACGAATGGCCGATGGGCCAATAAAGTTTACGAGCGAAGGACGCGCTTAGGTAGAAAAAGTGTCGGCCATTAACCATGTGACGGAAGACAATGTACCTGTGGTCTGGTCCGAGTTAGATGCAAGTGCTTAGGGACCGTCTTGGTGTTCATTGAGAGAGGCCTATGTTCAACGGTGGACGGATAAAGGCTGATAATAATGATGAAACATTTTCCGTCCAACTTCTACCATTAGTTCGGCAAACTTGAATTTCATTTCATTCGTACGAACATAAAGTTAAAACTTTTATTAGGGTCGCGTGATCATAGAGACCTACAGCTGCTACTAATTATGAGACCCCAGGTATGGAAGGTCAGAGGTACTAAAAAAGTATCAAATTTATAATATTTCCCACTGCTGGACACGTGTTTCCTCCTCGAAATCAGGCGAGAAGGATATTGATTGAGTTTACCAATGCTCTGCCACTTCAAAGACTTTTAATCTCATCAGGCATGCATGTTCTCATCTCTCACGATGTTTTCCTTCACCGGTGAATGAGCGATGGTCTCGTGCTCAGGGTGCACTTAGGAATTTAGAAAAACCCATTTCAAGTCACCGTATGTGTTAGGATCGAACCCGGAACCTCTCGCTAAAGAAGGTGTGGGCTCCATACCCACTAGTCATATTCAAAGCTATTTATGAAAAATGTACGGAATAGACGAGGAGAATATAATAATAATTATGTAATAATTATTATTACGAGAAAAATCGATCTCCGAGCAGCCGCCGGTCCTTGGCGAGTGCTAAGGGATCGGTTTTCTTAGCGTTCATTGAGGGAGGCCTTTGTTCGGCTGTGGACAGATAAAAGCTGATGATGACAAAGAAAATAGTAATTGTGTAAGAATATACAGATTAAAAAAATACAAAATATTCTCTATGGTTAACTTTAGAACCGTTACATTTTATATTGTTATAACTTTAGAACAGTTATATTTATATATAGTTAGTTAGATAGTTCTAGAATATATCCGCGATTAAATCAATATCCGCGATTCATTTCTATTTATTTAAAAGATATTCAGACCAATATAAGGCTCAATACTAACAAGAGGGATTCGTATTAAAATAAACAAATCAAAGAAATAAACCAAACAAACCGCTCTTTTCGACTTATCTCGGATTTTCCTCAAAACTGTGCGGTTTGTCATTGACTATTGTAAGCCGATTTATTTAACAATCAAAATAAACCGAACAAAGAACCGAACGTCACATGAAAGAGAGCAGACGATATAAAACCGATAAAACTTGTGTTACGATTATAATACTCTTTACCGGTTTATGGGATGCACTTCGCCGCAAATATTGCCCTCTCACCATTCTTCTTGCATATTTTTACTTCAAAAAAGGTTTGCTGTGTTTTCCAGTGGTGGATAGACTCAGCCTCTTATGAAAGAGGCTGACTTACTTTATTTTAATTTTGTTTTGCTTCTTTGATGACCCTACCTTGTATTATTAAAAAAATTCCTCTACCCCAAGGTTGCCTGGTAGAAATCGCTACCAAAGCGATAAGTCCGCCTTTGTGCATATTATTTTTTGTAAGTTTAGTTTTTAAGATATTGATTGTAATTTGTCAATTTTTATGCACAATAAAGTATATTTCTTCTTCTTCAAGAGGTTCCGGGTTCGATCTTGACCCCCATGTGTGACTTGAAATGGGCTTTCCTAAATCTCTAAGTGCACCCCAAACACGAGACCATCGCTCGCTCACCGGTGAAGGAAAACATCGTGAGGAAACCAGCATGCCTGATGAGATTAAAAGTCTTTCAAAGTATCTGAAGTACACCAACCCGCACTGGGCCAGCGCAGTGGTGAACACATGTATAACACATGTGAATACATGTATGAACAATGGCCCATTACCCTCCTCGCCTGATTTCGAGGAGGAGACCCGTGCCCAGCAGTGGGATATTAAGGGTTGATACTTAACTTTACCCTTTTTAGTCATCTTTAGTAGTGAGTACGATCCAAGCACAGTGGACGGAAAAGTGTTACTAATGATGGTGATAATACAATAAATTTTACTCTACTCCATTAACTGTACTCAACGTTAAGGTAGCTAATAAAGGTTATATAGGGCGCACGTGACACAATTTAATTCCTCTTGTTTTGGAGGATCGGCTTGGCCTTGAGAGGCCAATCTGCAAGGTGATGATTATAATATTATGATGCAACTCTTAAAAGACATACGGTTATAATTTGAGATCTGCCTAAAATTTGGGTGCGGCTTACATTTTGATGACATATAGAGTAAAGGCTTGCTTATTAGTTTGAGGAGCCCTCATATTTAAGTGGCGTTTTAGAATTTCGGCGATAATGACGATAAATATTGATTTTTTGTTGAAATGTAGGATTTAAGGAGAGAAACAATTGTTTGAAAATTTCGCTAAAATGAACAATGAAATAAGCTTCTAATATTATGAGACATACGGACCTAACTAAGAAAGTAATGTAAATATAATACTTACTATCTTCATCATCATCAGCCTTTATCACTGCTGTACATAGGCCTCAATGAACTCAAAGGCGACCGATCCGTTGCCACTCGCATCCAACGCGGACCAGCCACTGCGCGGTTATCGTGGTCCTGGTTAATGGTCGACCAAAACTTCGTCTACCTAAACGGTACCTTCACTCTTGAACTTTTTTGCCCCATCAGCCATCCGTTCTTGAGTGTGAGACCAGCCTATTGCCACTTCAACGTGCATATTCATCACATGATATCGGTTTACCATAATATATTAAGTAATCATTACACGTACAAGTTTTGTGGTTGTTCCTGCAGTTATAGTAATAAATAAACAAAGGGTTGTCTGTAAAGTCCGTTTGCAGACGGTAGTGACATGCAGCACGAACCAAATCGAGCCGATCATGCCTATCTCGCGTTCGTTCCGTCGTCTTTTTCGTGCATGCTGCCCGTAATATCGAGTTAAATAATATTATGTGTAGCTAAATTAATACAAGTGGTCAAAGGAGGAATCATCATCACCAGCCTTTATCCGTCCACAGCTGAACATAGGCCTCCCTCAATGAACGCCAAGACTATCGATCCCAAAGGAGGAATATAATTGGTTAAATCTGCTTGCACTGAATTATCGTTTCAGCTGATACCTGTCTAGATTTCCCCCAAGAATCTCCAACATCTTCTGCATCCAACAACTGCCCGCAACCTTGAGAACTCCGTCCACCTGATACACTTTCTTAGATGCTTCCCTCTTCACGTACAAAGAAAAAACTTCGCCAAACAAAATTCATATGAAAATTTATCGCAAGGTCGCAAGTATGCGTCAAGTTAAAAATAATCCTCAAGTCGCCAGTACATTACACGCTTTTGATTCAATGTTCCCCAGGGAAATACTTGGGGAATTTGAAATTGAATTCAAACTTTACATTTATTTTTCGGTTGTTTTACCATTCACCGTTGGGAATATTGCTGTCTGCACTTTCCATTGATTAAAATTATTATGTACGACAGTGAAAAGATTATTTGGAACCAGTTGCCACCCACGATAACTACTTAGGCTGACTTGTCTTCTCCATCATGGTTGAACCCTTGTCGTAACGATGGGGTTCAGTAGCCAGGGTGAGCCCAGCACCTTGGGCGAAGCAAATTAAGCCGAGAGGGCTCGTTGTACCCCTCTTATAAGAAGAGGGGCAAAGAGCAGGCGGCAAGGGGCGAGGATGGGAATCTCGCCTCATTGGATTGTCCTGACGTTGAGAGGGGTCCTTCTGTAGTGCGGGCAACCTCTCTGTGGAAGTGGCGTCGATCCCCTTCGGGACTGACTAGCCGTCGATGTGCCCTGTTACTTGTAGATTCGGGGCACCTCACTGAAGGCGGCATTGGTGGCACTCGCCGTGTTTTAGTGGGTAGAGCTGCGTCCACTCACCAGCTTTCGGGCGTAGCAAGTCCCACATACCCGCCTGAGGAGACCCACTCCCCCGCGGGATGTCTAAGTGCATTTCCCGGCGTTAAAGAAAAAAAAAGCTAACTTGACTTAGACTCAAGAAGAGCATACTTCTATTTGAAAGGCAACATTTTAATAATAATGATGCGGATGTCTATGCTGTTTGCCTTGATCATTTACTACCTGGTGAACTGTCAGTCTGTTTATCCCTTCTATAACATAATTGCAGATGGCAGGATGTAATCATAACTATTATAGTCAATTAATAGTCTAAGCGGAGAATGACTATCTATCAAACCATTATGTCACTGGCTATCAAATAGCTTAGCTAGAACCGCTGCACCGTCCTTCGTTGTTTTACCTTATTTACCTCTACCTATTATTGAACTAGTATTAATACTAGTGAGTATGGGCGGTAAGAAATTATCGTAATGTGGCCTGGTTATTCCAGTAATCTTAAGACTTTCGCTTTCTCCGATTAGTTTTTGCTACTAACATATTAAAAATATAATTGTGAATTTGTTAAAGCAAATATTATATGCAACAAATACATATTTAATTTTAAAAAGTTATAAAAAAAATTACAAAAATGAATTCGTAAAAGTAATTGCTTGAAAAAAGATAGGATATATATCTTTTTCATCCAGACGACGTAATATTTTACAATTGAACGACAGTGGTCGCAAGTCTGCCATGTCTGTAGTGCAATAGTATTTTTCTTTAAATTTCAATTTCACCTGATGACGCTATGGCTTGTACACTAATCAAATCAAATCAAAAATATATTTATTTCGTATGTATAAAGTTGTACACTTGAAATATCATGAATGAATAATGAAGGGAATCTGGAAGGATATGCATACCTTTTGAGATATAAAGTCTTTAGAAACGAAAAATAACCAATGATCCTAAATAATAAGTTATAAATAGGCTTTGGAAATCCTTACTAATATTATAAATGCGAAAGTAACTCTGTCTGTCTGTCTGTCTGTTACGCTTTCACGCCTAAACCACTGAACCGATTTTGATGAAACTTGGAACAGAGATAGATTAGAGCTTGGGAAAGGACATAGGCTAATTTTGTTGCGAAAAAAACTTAGGGGGCTTTAAATAGGGGATGAAAGTTCGTATGGAAGTTCGTCATTATACATAGAAGATGTCGCCAAGAAACTTTGCACTTGATAAGAATTAAATAACCATTAATAATTGTTCCACCGTTTTAAGGTTTTTACCCAAATGGGCATGAAATAGGAGATGAAAGTTCGCAGGGTAGTTCAAAAAAAATCTGTCTGTGTTTACTATACGTACGTACGGATTTCCGCTACTCCGAATTGAACGCGAGCGAAGCCGCGGGCAACAGCTAGTCATTAAATAAATTATCATGTTTATGACTCTTAAAGTTTGTGGATGACCTAAGGAATATACCAGCGATTTGATCAGTTTTAATCAGAATCTTAAAAAAAACGCAAATCCTGGGAGCAAAATATATTTTACGAAACAAAACTTCTTTATGGTGCCAAGCTTTATGATGTAAGCCAAAAACTCATCCCGTGAGTTCCTTCCAAAAATTATATTTCATTTCACCATGACCGTGTGTAAAATATTAAAATTTAATTCTCGCTCACAACAGGGAGTCCTTGAATAATTTTGGGCTGCTAATACTCGCAGATTGGGTCCTTAGTCCCTAAATATAAGGTCCAATATTGAATATGCTTGGGTCCCAGCTGCATAAATAATGTCCCGGTCTAACACATTCTCTAATTTTCCATATTAATTTTATCTTGCGGTGTTTAGGTATTGGTGTGTTTTTAGAAATTCCATTTATATTCTGCTTTTCCGGTTTTGTGGAGGCATTCAATGAGAATAAATCTAAAGATGATATGTTTGTGCCAGTAACTACAGCCTGTGCATCTTTATAATAATAATAATAAAATTTATTTGCTTAATTGTGATGAAACAAAAATTCAGTATTCAGTATTTGTGACTAAAGTGTTTCATGGAAGAAATAATTGGGATAGTACAACTATGCAGACCGGAACACCCATAGCGCAGACCACCAGTGACATAGTAAAGGCAAAATTTTATCGATTAAAAAAAATATGGCGGTTTCTTTAGCAGTTTAGCCTGTCATAATCAATTTCATCGGTCTATGCAGATGATAGCCCACTACACGAACTGCAGTATAGACATATAATTTTAATTTCAACGAAATTTCCCACATCATTTTCGTTCAAAAATATCCCAATAACTGCCACATTAAGTATAGATTGCTACATAATTTACAACTAGTATAAAATTGGATCATAAAAAGTCGAAAGGCAATAAAATGTCTAAAACTTCGCCACTTTTCATCATAATGTCTTGCAAGTCGAACTCGAAAAGTTTTTTGAAACGAAAGCAATTCCAGTCTATCTGAGTTAATTTTATAATTAAACATTCTTAGGGTCCAAAGATAACATTTTATTGAGAGATGAAAAATTAAGTTGGGCACATGTTCCTCCAATTTAATTTAAGTTTTATGCTAATACAATTTGATTAATAAGATCTTTTTTGTCACGAATGTTTTGTTTCTTCTCTTGTCTTATTTATTTATTGTAAAATGAAGCTGTTAAATATTTCTAATAATTGAATAGACTGGATTTTCATGACTTCCTCCTCGTCGTATCTGTAAAAAATATGGTATGTATTTACATTTATGATTACAAATGGTACAAATGTATGTTACACACACGTTTATAATATTTTTCTTGTTCAACTTTTCTATGTTAATATTTAGTGGTAGTCATGATTTTTATCTGACATCGTTGCTTGTGACGTCTGTCAAATGCTTAAGACACTTGACAGACTTCATATCATTCATGTCAAAGTGAACAATTAAGGTGATTTTATGATATCGGCCATCACTTCCGAACGAGCCACCTTCAGGAACAGACAGGTTAGTACGACTTGTTAATTATTGTAATTAATCTTCACTTTAGAATAAGTAGCTTGGTGATAATATTGAGTTTGAATTTGTATTAGTTGAATTGAATTATTATATGAGAAAAGTAGGTGATTAATTGTACTTAAATGGCTGTGTAAATATGTAATAAATGGCATAAAGTGATGCGTGATCTTTCATTTTACTCCCTTCTGAGTGTTTCGTAACATATCAGAAGCGGGACATGAACAACTGCGAAAGTAAATTTCGTTACCACGCCACATAGGGTAGGTAGGTGATTTTTCTTTGTATTTATCTTTATGTTTTTTTTCTCAACATTTGAGTAAAATAAATGGCCATTAATGCAGAATTAGTAGTTTACGAATAAATAAAAACTGTTCCCCTTACATATTTAAATGCCAAACTGCTGATGAATTTGGATTAAATAAACTAGTCGTTATAAAATAAAATATATATAATACCCATATTCTTAATATGCAATCATAGCTTTATAAGATAATAGTTTCAAACCCTTATTAGAGCCGATGAGTTATAAGATGTAAAGAGATTAAAATCGTTCCTGATATTTTGTTTATACGCCATTTTTATTTTATTTTTTTTTTGTTTCTTTCGTTTTATAAAATTACTTTCTACCCTTTATTCTCGATTGTTTTCTTAACTTATATTTTAGTTATCTTATATTTACTTTTACACATAAACAAGCCACTTAATAATGAACGTACTTGATTAAATTAGGTACATTTGAACTCAGTATGGTTACCGATACAAAATACTTTGAGTTCATTTTATTATTTCAATGCATTGTAAAATAGATTTATGTATATAAAATTAGATGTCTCTCGATTTTTATTATGAGATTATTAAATTTTACGAATATTTATATGAATATTTATACAAATTTATAGGATTACAAGTGACGTAAACATACACTCACACAATCGTTTTGAGTTTCAGGAAATGAGTGATTGTGACTCTAATGTTAGTACCCGCCGTGGTCCGAGCCATGCGCGCACGTCGGCTAGACAACGCTACGGCGACTGGCGTGACAGTGTGCGTACGCGAAGCCGCAGCCGAGCGAGAAATAAGCGTGACGGTGGCGACCGGAGCAGAAGCCGCGAGTGTTCTTCACACCACCGTCAAACTAGGATCTCGCATGAAGAAGAAAGACTAAAGGTACTAGAAAATGAGATACGTAGGGTGCGTAAGCGCTTAAGTGAGCATAAAGAATCAGACCAAAGGCCTAAAACACCTAAACAGAGAAGAGGTTCACATCCTAATAATTATGATCGTCAACGCTTTCTTCTTACGCCAGAAAACAAACCAGATAAGACTCCTCCGATGAGGGACAGGCATGTAGATTTAATTAAAGAATTTTTAAATATACTAAAAGCAGGGAAGGGGCATCGTGAATCGTTTTCTAGTTCGGTACTTGCGAATGTCATCCCTGAATTCGATCCAGTTGTAAAAGAACAGACTGTTAGTGTTTGGATAGACAAAGTAGATGAGTGTGCGGAAATTTATAATTGGAGCGATAAGCAAACGATCCACTATGCCCTGCCCAAGCTTAGTGGCATTGCTAAGACTTGGTACCAGGGACTACCATCTATTAAGCATACTTGGCTCGAATGGAAAACAATGTTGAGAGAATCATTTCCAGCAACTGAGAACTACGCGGAATTGTTGACTGAGATGCTTAATAGACGGGTACGCCCTGGTGAATCTTTAGAATTGTATTATTTTGCTAAGCTTAATTTACTTAATAGATGTAAGATATTTGGAAAGCAAGCAGTAGACTGCCTCCTTTATGGAGTTGATGATAGAGGAGCACGGTTAGGTGCCCAGGCAGCTAAATTTGATAAGCCAGAAGACGTTTTAGAGTTTTTCAAAACTATCAAGTCGCAAAATCGCAATCAATTAGAATATAATAGTAATAGAATAATAGAGACAGGCGGCAACATAATTAATCGGTCGCAAATTCTAGGTCAACTGACAATATTACCAGAAATAGCAGCTAATGAGAGCAAATCATAATGACGTGGGTCATTTTGGTTTAGAAAAGACGTTGGAGCGCATACGATTGAAATTCTGGTTCCCGAAAATGCGTAGGTTTGTGAAGAATACGTGACTGCTTGCCTTGAGTGTGCTCACCACAAACTACCATCTGGATCAAAAGAAGGACAATTGCATCCTATAGCAAAAATTGATATCCCCTTCCACACACTACATGCTGACCATTTAGGTCCATTTCCACGTAGCAAACGGGGTCACACTTATATACTGGTTGTAGTAGACTCATTCACTAAGTTTGTAAGCCTAACTCCTGTAAAGAGCACGCGTACTAAGGAGTCTATAAAGGCGCTACGTACATTGTTTAGTTTCTTTGGTTCACCTACGCGTTTGATAACGGACAGAGGTACGAGCTTTACGAGTAAAAAGTTTAAATTATTTATTAGGTCTGTTGGCGCAAAACATATTCTTAATGCTGTTGCAACGCCGCGAGCAAATGGGCAGGTGGAGTGGTATAGCCGTACTATTCTAGCTGCCCTTGGCTCCAGGGTTCATGATAAAGATAAGAAATCATGGGATGATCTTCTCCCGGATCTCCAGCTAGGCATTAATACTCTATTCATGATGTGACGAAAAGAACACCTACAGAACTCTTGTTTGGTAAAAATGTAGCAAATCCAGCATTGGGACTATTAAATGACGTAAACAATGATATTGTCACCGGTAATCAAACGATAGAAGAAATTAGAGAACAAGCTAGTGAAAGGTTAAAACGAAACGAAAAGTTAATGAAAGAGCGGCATGACAAAAGAAAAAAAAAGTTAGTAGGGCTTATGCGGAAGGTGACTTGGTTAGGGTAGTTCGAAACGTTGTTAAAGGGGCCGGGTCAGTCAAAAAAAATTAGAAGCTAGATGTAGAGGTCCGTATAGATTAAAAAAGATTTTACCGAACGATAGGTTTCTTGTTGAGGACACAACTTTGACAAAGAAGGGACATAAATACGAAGCGGTAGTGGCTATAGATAAAATTTATTCTTGGCTTAGTTTCGGAAGTTCTACTGTTTGCTCTTCAAGTGACGATAATGACGACAATAGCGATGGTGACGTAGCTGAAAATACATAATTGGTAATTTCCGATGTGTGTTAAGTTACTCTTATACTTATAATACTGATTATCAGCAAAAGTAAATATATATGAATGTTGTTTAAATGAAAAGTGATGTTTTGAGTAAAATTAAATAGATACACCTAATTAAAGCCGATATAAGAAAGAAAATAATTTGTACTGATTGAAATTTATTTTTTATGTTGTAGTGATGACTTCATATTATTAGTGAATGAGTGAGGTTGATTTTAAGCCGGGCATGATTGACATACGAACTTGTCGCCCATGAGTGGCTGAAATCAACGCAGTTGTGTGAGTAAAGAGTGAAGGAAGTAACTCCAAACCACATAACTATAATTAAGGAAGTGAGGGTGTCTTGAGCCGGGCATGAGTGGCGTATGAACTCGCCGCCCAGGAGTGGCTCATGGCATTGCGGTTGCTTTGTGATGGGGAAGGAAGTAACTATTGCATTGCTAGCCATAATTAAGTTCACGATATTATAGTAATCTCACTTATAACAAAACGTTAATAATTAGCTGAAGATAATTTTATGATGAAATTTTAAGTTATGATTATTAAAGATAAAGATTAAATTGAAATTAAAGTAAAAAAAAAAAAAGATCTAATTGTCAAAATAACCTATTCTGGAGGATCTGTTGTGAATTGTATTGTATAAAAATAAAATTAAAGCATTATAAGTAACGTAGAACGAAGAGACTCGTTCCTAAAGGATGGCCGACTGTTACACACACGTTTATAATATTTTTCTTGTTCAACTTTTCTATGTTAATATTTAGTGGTAGTCATGATTTTTATCTGACATCGTTGCTTGTGACGTCTGTCAAATGCTTAAGACACTTGACAGACTTCATATCATTCATGTCAAAGTGAACAATTAAGGTGATTTTATGATATCGGCCATCACTTCCGAACGAGCCACCTTCAGGAACAGACAGGTTAGTACGACTTGTTAATTATTGTAATTAATCTTCACTTTAGAATAAGTAGCTTGGTGATAATATTGAGTTTGAATTTGTATTAGTTGAATTGAATTATTATATGAGAAAAGTAGGTGATTAATTGTACTTAAATGGCTGTGTAAATATGTAATAAATGGCATAAAGTGATGCGTGATCTTTCATTTTACTCCCTTCTAAGTGTTTCGTAACATGTAGGTATTTTATTTTCGTGTTACATTCTATTAGAGGTAAACTGTCTAATAATTTCACTTGCAAAGTTACGTAGATGCAAATTGTACATTATTGTCATCATTTCTATATTTTGTACTACTCTTAAATTTAAGACTTAGTTTAGTTATTTCAAAGTAGTTAGTTTAGTAACTGAATAGTTATCCCAACTTTTAGTTTTACTTTATAACTTGTCAAGATTTGTCTATATTTTTTATATTTTTACTAAATCTATAATAATAATGTTTTTTGGAGTTTACTCCTTAAGAATCGATTTTCATATATAAGGCGCCCGGTATGAGAAAAATCCGAGGGGTAAAACCAACTGAACTAACGAAAAAGTGTCACGTTTTTGGTGCGCACCTTTAGTGCGCAACTTTCTAATTTAGCTGTGAGTGTATTGAGACGTACATAGGGTATGCTGTATAGGCGACTATACCTATATACTATATGTTATTGGGCTTGTTTGTTTCTATTAGTGTCGATGTATTTACATATATTGTAATTTTTTTTTTGTTATAAATATCAATAATTAACATTGTAATTGTGAAGTTATAATTTTTTTTTTGCGTATGGTTAGATACTCGTACTTGAGGAGTAAACTCCAGTCGTGCGTCGGAGCTGACACACACACATTTTTTTTTATTTCATTATGTTAATCTATACTTTTTGTTGTTATTTTAAGAACTCTTCATGTTTGTGAAATCAATTCAATCAAAGCCGTTCTGTCTTCCATTGGTCAACCCTTTCCTGCAGCAGTTCCCTCAATCCTTCCTTCTATGATATTTGTACAGAACGTTTCATGTTGCGTTTACATGTTGATTATACATTATTATGCGTTAGTAATATTATGATGTTAAAAAAGAAGATTTTTCATGAATTTTTACTTACAAAGAATGAATAATCGGGAAAATTCTGGAAACTACAAAGTAGAAAACAAAAGACATTCGTGAATATCTCTGCATTTGAAACATTATATTGCTACGTAGCGACATATTGCTCCACGTACGGATTGGCCAATATCACCCATTTACGAGACAAAACTTTTATATTGCCTGCGGAAACTTCAAAACAGCTCTTGGGCAATATTTGAAGATTTGAAATTTAGATCAAAACACCCTCTTGGGCTATAATAGTATTTTTGTTCGCAGGTTGTATTTTAACAAGTGCAATTTTATCTTGTTTGACTATACTTATTATATTTCAATGTTAATTCAATGTAATAAGCTTCCGACAGACGTTGTACTGTGGTCTGTGTGAAATATTTTGTACTTATATGACCGTACCGGACGACGCTCCGTGGGCAGGCCCTCTAAAGGTGGACCGACGATCTGGTAAAGGTCGCGGGAAGCCGCTGGATGCGGACAGCGCAGGAGCGATCGTTGTGGTGGATCCTTGGGGGAGGCCTATGCCCAGCAGTGGGCGTTGATTGGCTAACATGATGACCGAAATTTAATCTGAACCATTCTCAAATCCACTTGACACACAATGAATTTTAACAAAATCTGTCCAGCCGTTTAGAAGCAGCTTAGTGACATACACACATACACCAGAATTATAAGATGACGCATGTTTTTTTTTTTGTAAGTAATTGCAATCTTATATCGTCACCATTTTAATGGGTCTTTCTCGAAAACTATAAAATATTTCCTCTTTAATGATTCTGATTAAATTCGTTGCGGGTCCCAAATCAGTTTTAATAAATCCGCCGGGCTCCCTGTGATCGTGTGAAAGGGTCATTTAGCTACCGCTGTCGATCCTGTCTATACAAGAGTAGCAGAAGGGATAACCTGTAAAAAAGGGACGAGGTGGTACCTAGTTAGATGCGATCGACTGTCGTTGCGTTCATTAAGAGGCAATAATGTCGAAAAAAGGTTGAAAATGATGCAATAAATATTAATCAAGCTCATTAAATGTACTCGGCGTTAAGGTAGCTAATTAAGGCTATATAGGGCGCACGTGACACACAATCAAATTGTATCACTTACCCTCTCGTATTGAGCAGACTGTCGCATAAACTTTTATTTTATATATTTTCGATAGCGATGTAAGCACGGGCAGTTACAATAAAACTGTACGTAAAAGGGTCTTGGATAGTTATTGTAACATTGTCAGACAGCCTATCATTAATCATCATCAGCCCTATATCGTCTAATGAACCGACCATTTTTTTACAGGACTAAAACCCTTTTTTTCTTTAACGCCGGGAAATGCACTTAGGCATTTTGCGGGGGAGTGGGTCTCCCCAGGTGGGTATGTGGGACTCGGTGTACTCGAAAGCTGGTAAGCGGATGCAGCTCTACCCACTAAAGCCCCGTGAGTGCCACCAATAGTGGCACCAACAAATTTGGTGAGATGCCCCGGATGTACAAGCAACAGGGCATCTCTACAGCTACTATCAGTCTCTCAGGGGACAGACGCCACCTCCACAGAAGGGTTGCCCCGCACCACAGAACAACCCCTCCCAACGTCGGAGCAGTACAATGAGGCGAGGTTCCCGTCCTCTCCACTTGCCCACTGCTTTACTGTCCCCACTTCTTATAAGAGGGGTACAAAGAGCCCCCTCGGCTCAATGCGCTTCGCCCAAGGTGCTGGGTTCAGCCTGGGCTACTGAACCTCACCGCCACAACAAGGCTTAAGCCATGGTGAGGACACGAGAACCCCTGTGGTGTTCTGAAACGGGTACAGAAACAGCATTAAGATTCGACGGAGTGTCATCCGGCACTCTTCTCTGATGGCAGGGTCGTTATACTCTGGTTAAGGCACTCTGAACACACAATGTGTCCGTGAGCGGTGCCTTTAAACCAACCATCTTATCAAATATAATCTTTAGTCTGCTATCTTTTCAAAGCAGCTTAACGAAAATTGCGTAAGCAAAATAATTTTGATTAATTGCATTACATACCCAAATACATTCAAATCTGTGCTTTTTGCATTAAAGTTTAAGGTTTCATATTAAATTGATATTGGTTGAGTGATAAAATAGGCGGTTAATGTAATTTATGTATAATGTATATTGTATGTGTTTGTATGGAGCTTAGGTTGAAATGTTAACTGTATTTTACTATTTAACGCAAACAATTAATCAGATATTAATGAGATATTAAAATGGATTAACGCTTGTATCTTTATTCAATAATTCGCAAACATTATGCATATAATATCTATAGGATAACACAGAGTATGTAATGGAGTGGGCATTTTACAACGATTTTATACCTAATAAACTATTAAAAGCTTCAATATTTTTTTTAATGCTAATATGAACAATACCGAATAATGACATACAAACTAAAATCTTCATCGTTTATTATAGCACTTATTAATAGAGACTCAATTGAAGTTTACAAGCCAGTACATATTAATTAAGCAGTCCATATGTATAGATAGAACATATACATATAACATAGTTCGGTTCGTGCTGCATGTAATATTTGACGCTGTCACGTCAAACTACCGTCCTTAAATCGACTTTACAGACAACCAATTTTTGATATTGATTATGCCGTGAAGCAGCATTGCGGTGTTTTGAAGAACAGGACAATACAGTGCAGTCAGAACCACCTTCAGTCTATAGGTTCTATTTATTATAATTTAAATGATTCATACATTTCTATCTAAAAGAGATCTCTTAATTATAATTTTATCAATCATTTAAAATATTAGATTTTCTTGTAATTATTTTACTTGGATAAACAAACATGCCGTCATACCACCTGATGGTAAGTGGCCAACGTCGCCCATGGACATACTTGTGTTCTACCGGGACGGGGTGATTTCTCTATCCTGCTGACGCTAAGCGGTAAGACGGTGGCAGTAATACACTACCAAAGCGACAGCAAAGTCTTCATCTTCATCAAGGGTTCCGGGTTCGATCCTGACTCGTCCGTGTCTGCCTTGAAATGATGTTTTCAAAATTTCTAAGTGCACACGAGACCACCGTTCGCTCACCGGTGAAGGAAAACATCGTGAGGAAACCTGCATGCCTGATGAGATTGAAAGTCTTTGAAGGCATGTGAAGTTCACCAACCCGCACTGGGCCAGCGCGGTGAACTATTGACCCATTACCCTCCTCGCCTGATTTCGAGGAAGGAGACCCGTGCCCAGCAGCGGGACATATTAGGGGTTGATACTTTACACTAACTACACTACAATATGTATTATTATAAAAAGTAATAAATATATGTATTTCCCTTGTCTGATACCCGTAACACAAGTTCTTCAGAAATTCAGCAAGTGGCCAGATTGATGTGGTGTAAAAGCGGTCCATAGATATGTTATCAGAATGGCAGTATGCACCCATACAGGGCGCTACATACATCGAGGTATTTAATTATTTCGAGTACAAAAGTAATAATTATTACGCCTCTGTCACGCCACTTTCAAGCTCTTTATCCAATTATTCAACTATACCTACTTGCTGTTCTATAGTTAAGTACTCTTCATGTAGTTTGTGAATCAATTATGTCAATTATGCAGTATTTCCCGTGTCCAGTGGATTCGCTAAATTGTGGATGTCCGGTGTTTGAGGCGGCAAGGGTACACTGTACTCGTCCTATTCTAAATATTAACATAATGAACAAGTCAAATATTATTACCATTTCATTCTAAATCTTTTAGATTCTTTTTTTAGCTAGCAAGGACGTGCACTCGACCAATGTGCTAAGCATATTATATTAATAACACAACCAACAAGGCCTAAAAATACCAAGAAATCTACAAGATTAAGAATCTCATGGGCGTACCATTTGATGCTTAATTTTGTAGATTTTTTATAGTAAGATTCCATAGTATTGAATATCTCTTCAAAAATATTAGTATTTCGAACTTATTTCGTCCAATTTTATAATCACATTTACAATATATTACCTTAGCATTATATTCGTTACACTTTTAATTAATCTAAAGACTATTTTTTTTATCTGAAAAGCTAGTATTATTTATATATTCTTATCACCAATTGTAGAAAATATATTTATCTGTTCTACATAATACAAAATACCTACCCCAAAAAGGTCTACATTTTAATATAGGGTTGTACCTGGATTTACTATTTTCGATATTTCAGCGGTCGCGTCTCACGGCTCGTTAACTGCTACGGTTACAATTTATTAAGCAGCGGTCACGTGAAGGTATAATATATTGTGTGTGGGTGGATAGTCTGAAGTGTATTCAATGACAAAGTTTGAATGACTTTAAAAAAATAGTACTTTTTATGTTGGTATAATATACTAGTTATAGTTGAGGTACGCGATAGAAAGTGGTGATGGTAGGTCAAGAAGGTAAGCAATCCCTCACCATGGTTCAGGTCTTGTCGTGGCGGCGGGCGAAGCGAATTGAGCCGAGACATCTTATAAGAAGAGGGGACAAAATAGCAGGGGTGAGGACGGGACTGACCTCACCGTACTGTCCTGACGTTGGGAGTGGTTGTTCTGTGGTGCGGGATAACCTCTTTGTGGAGTTGGTGTCGGTACCCCGAGGGACTGAATAGCCGTCGTCTGTTGCTAGCAGATCCGGGGCATCAGGGCAAGTATTAAAGGTATTTGCTCGCTCTTGAGACCCCGGATCTGCTAGCAACAGCAAGTATTAAAGGTGTCCCCATCATGGTTAAAGTTCAGTAGCCCAGGGTGACCCTAACTCCGTGGGCGAAGCGAATTGAGCCGACACGAGGGGGCTCTTTGTACCCCTCTTATAAGAAGAGGAGACAAAACAGCAGGGGACAAGGAGTGAGGATGGGAACCTCACCTCATCGTACTGTCCAGACGTTGGGGGTGGTTGTTCTGTGGTTCGGGGCAACCGCTCTGGGGAGCAGATCTGGGGCACCTTACCAAAGGCGACAGTGGTGGCACTCACCGGGTTTTAGCGGGTAGAGCTGCATCCACTTACCATCTTTCGGGCGCAGCGAGTCCCACAAACCTGCCTGGGAGACCCACTTCCCAACGGGATGCGTCAGTGCATTTCCCGGCGTAAAACAAAAAAAAAATGAAGGTGTAATACGTTGTTTTCTTATATTTTCGCTAATTTAACTCATTATAATGAAACAACTTTTATGGAATTTATTTCGTGACCATGGCTGCTGTAAAGTATCCGAAACGTCGGGCTTGTAAAATAAACAAAATAAATAAACCGCGATAAAAACCGTAAAAGTTGTTTCATTATAATGGGTGTAATAGGTTATTCTTTTATCCAACTAACATGAAATCACAAACACTTTATTAAAAAAAAAGGTGTGTGCTCGATTCACACACGATAGAAGTGAAACACACGTTAAATTCTCAAATACAAGCAAGTATTAAACAGCGTGCAATATACATACACACCGACATTTGCTCTCTCGCTCTGGCTCACTAATTTATACAGGTGACTATATGGACTATATGGCTATATGACCGATAGTATAAAATAGTATATGTATGTTTCTGTCTCATTTTTTCCGGCTTCATCCTACACATTTTTGTATTTGCGTCTCTTATCTGTCGTTTTTTCCGTTGCATCCGGTTTGAAATCACAACGATTAGCTTTAAAGTTTCGCTTCAAAAAAATTAACTGGTAGTCCATGGTCTGTAGAGTCAGTGATGTCTTAAATGACCAGTTTCAAAGCGTAGTGAGAGCTATAAAACAAAGGTCGGAGAGCAATTCTGAACAAGTTTCACCCGTCGTCATCAGCACTGCACGAAGCCAAAACTCCTGGCAGCCCGCCAGGTATACCATCGAGGGGCTCGTTTTAATATATTTTCGTATAAAATTTGAATCCCAATACTAGCGGTTACACGTGGCTTAGCCTGCGTATAACACGTCTGTGTTTGTGTGCTTATCCATATTTCATCGCATGTCTTTTGCTTTAAAATACTATTACCTGGTTGTCCGAGCATTTGCTCGGGTTTTTGAAGTGAAACTTCTTTAGAATCGTTGTGATTTCAAACCGGATGCAACGGAAAAAACGACAGGTAAGAGACACAAATACAAAAGAGCGAGAGAGCAAATCCGCTATCTAGTTGGACGTTGAGCGACGCTTGTTCAAACAACGTTCGGCCTAGTCATTCAATTAAATGTCGTCATTTGATTAACGCGTTAGTGATACAATCAAATGACTGATTCAACGAGATGACTGCGACATATATACAAGAATTGTTCGTTAAAAGGTATAAGATGCGGTGTTGAATTGGAAAGTTAGAGCTATTGAATAAAGACGGCACATCGACGTTACATTGTTTTTTATCACCAGACTCCTAGTGGAAGCCTCGGGGTAAGAGCTCATTGGATCTGTTTATTGTATTCATTAAGCCTTAACTGACTGTGATAAGCTAAGAGCTTATGGTTAAAGAACAGGCTGTAATAGCAATCCAATAAGATTAAAAAGGTTTTATAGAATTCGTTATTGGAAAAAGTTATTTGAAGCTAACTAAATGGAATTTACAAAATTATATCTTCTATTCATGCCGATTAACTTGATTATCTTCATCATTATCAGTCTTTATCCGTCCGCTGCTGAACACAGGCCTCCCTTAATGAACGCCAAGACGACCGATCCCTTGCCACTCACATCTAACAAGTATCTTAGTGGATTGTAATTATGGTAACTTGTATTTTTGTCCAATTACTTTTTTTATTAATTATTGATGCATGAAACACAAACCAACAGATTACATGTTCTATTCCATATTTTTATGTTACTGTGGCGAAATAATATTTTTTTAAATCTTATAATATGTATTTCAATCGAATTTGGCCATCCTGTCGTTCATTGGAATCCTATTTCTCTTTTACTAAGCAGAAAATGGCTGATAGTGATAATGGCGAAAATCTTTGACGTACAGACATGCCGATTTTATTGCATGTAAACGCTAGAAACGGATTATGTAAAAATGTAACGATAAATTGCACCTCGCACCTTCAACTCGATATATTTTGGCGCGCAATAAAATCGATATTCAGACAACCGCTTCCTTAGCGATAGGGATGTTCTTATATCGATATGGCGTGTAAGGTTTTTGAAGTGAAACTTCTTTAGAATCGTTGTGATTTCAGACCGGATGCAACTGAAAAAACGACAGGTAAGAGACACAAATACGAAAGAGCGAGAGACAAATGTCGATGTGTATGTATATTGCAGACTGTTTAATACTTGCTTGTATTTGAGCATTCGACATGTGTTTCACTTCTATCGTGTGTGAATCGCACACACACCTTTTTTCCATGAAGACTTTAATAGCTGCTATAGTGGATTTTCTAATAATTTTTAGTTAAGACTGTCAAAAGATCATAAGTATATCAATTCAATTAATAAACCTATTATAAATAAACGTTTGTACTATTATGTTCTACAATATAAAGATGTAAAATAAAGCCCTTAAGTAAAATTTACTAAGAAACTAGAGTTTGCACAAGAAATGGCTAAGCTAAGAAAATCTTCTGATAGTTGTATGTATGAGGAAGTCGGAATTCGCCAAGCACATATTTAACTGGCAACATTATTTTACTTCTTAGTGGCTTCTTGTGTCAGTATTTTGCCGACAAACTAATTATGAACAAGTAAAGAGTTTAACAACTATGACTCAACTAAAAGTTAACGGATTCTTTTTAAAGTTGGTTAAAATGTAATGGGCAATAAGATTATGATTACAAATAGATTTATAAATCATCTAGCTAAATTACGTAACTGGCTTAGGCGCTACGATGCAACAAAGTAAATATAAACATACTTACTTTGTTGCATCGCTGCTTTCTTAACCATCTGATGTTCTCCATGGTCCTTCAATACAATAATATTTTATTTTATTATGTAAGTATTTTGTTAGAAAATATTACTTACAAATATACAGATTTTTTGTGCTGTTAAAACGCTTACTCTAGCAAAATGGCGTCGAGTCAGATCAGTGACATCACACGTTTGTAAGTAAAGGGTACTGCGTAGTGTTACGTCACATGAAACTTGCTCTGTGGATGTTTACAGTCATATCATTCCAACCTTTAAACTACTCGTAATAATTATATTTTGAGTTTATGGTATTTATTATTTTTATTATTCTACGCAAATGGCAATAAAACTATTATTATTTTTCAATTAAATTAGCTTATTACTGGCATGAAAAATTATCTTTTTTCGTATCTAGATAGACATATTATCACAAAAAAGTAATCTCTATGCCAGGTGAATTAGTTTAGGAACATGAACCCGATGCCCGCTTACCTTATAAAAATGTTTTAATATCGATAGCCCGTGGCTTGCCCAGATGTATCGATATCGATAACTTTAATCGTTTCAATAGAGATGTGCTTCTGGCCGTTAACTTTACAGTATCAATACGATCTATTCGATATTTAAACGATACCCATAGCTGAATAATCATTTATATCGGAATATGTACATATCGATATTTTTATAATGTATTTAATATGAGATTTTATGAAAGGCTCTCATTTTACTGAAACATTGATGGCCGATTGACTGGCGAATGGCGTTCGCATAATTTTTGCTTTTATTGATGTGTTTACATGATATTATTTTTATTTGTATTTAGGATAACTCAGTATCATTTGTAAAAGAAAATCGACAATGCTTGAAATTAATTTTAATCGTCGTTTCTATGGAATATCGCGGCAGCACAATTAGTTTTATTTTCCTAATTACTCGAGTTATGCTTCAAAAGAATTAATATGTTAAAATAAACGTTTTCTACATCTACACTAATATTAAAAAGAGGGAAACTTTGTTTGTTTGTTTGGTTGTAATAAATAGGCTCAAAAAGTACTGGACCGATTTAAAAAATTCTTTCACCATTCGAAACCTACATTATCCACGAGTAACATAGGCTAAATTTATTCTGAAAAAAAATTGGGTTCCGTAAGATATTCGGGTTTTTTGGACACAAGGTGTAAAAAATCGACCAGAAAAGTTACTTATTTTGCGTACTAAGATCCCGTTGTAGATGGGTCAATCAACTATTCTTTGTAAAAACCTTGTCCCTACCCATAATATATTTATATGACTCACAAAACAAATCATTTACCAAATTTCATATCATAAACAGTTTTTAGAATACACAGTGTTGATATTAAACGCAATTTCATTATCAAGATTCAATTACTTTTAATTATTTTAGTGGTAACTTAGTTGACAAAATCACCTTCCCATACAAATAATTGCTGTCCTCATGACTAGTTCAATTATTCATTGACGCATTATTTTAAAATATTGTATGAAAACGCATTAATTTCCATTTTTTATTACAATCTATAATACTTTCTTAACCTGTTTACATGTTTTCCAAATTTTTAATGTTTAATTTTACTATTTAAAAAAAAATAACAAACTGTGTCCCTAAATTTCTTTCAAAACTGCTGTCCACTAAGTTGTAGCCTTTGAAAGTTCTGAAATAAAAACATGGTTGGCCATAGTAATCCTAAACGTATCAATGAACGTCAGAGGATGATGCAATAGCATTTCACCATTTTGTTTGCGCGGTTACCTCGCGTTAGAACCTCTCAAGTCGTTCAAGGAAGAAGGTGTGTTAATTAAGTGTCTCCTAAGTTCTCATTCAAAAAGTGGTTAATATACATTATTTTTATTTGTAAATACTTGCATATTGTTTTGATTATGTCTTATTTACAATACTAGAAAGCATTTTCGTGTTTATTGAACAAGACAGTGAGTACGCTGGTTTAACCTATAAAATGTCTCTTAAGTTACCGGTCACTTACGTTACTTTGATGGTAACATAAGAGACATCGTGATAACTTAAGAGACTTTTTAGAGGAGTTAGAAAAATTATTAATGTTTTTGACATGCTGGTGAATGTCCGGTATTTATTTTCATCATACAATTTCGGTCATATGTTAGTTAATGACGACGTGTGAATATGGCGAAGCTTCCTAAATGCTGCCCATCCTAATTGAATCCTCCTATCGGCTCCCCTCTCGAAGTTATGTCGAACTAGCTGCAAAGTATGCCCAAGGTAGACATACTCTTGCACGACTTCGAGAGTTTTGCCATCGACGTTAACTGGCCTAGGGAGAACGTGCTCATTAAACATGACTTTCGTCTTGTCCATCCTAATTCATTATAAATTTCATCCTAAGGCCCACCCGTCGGGAGAATTCATTTAGACTATGCAGCATCTCCTGCAAACCCTCTAGCGACTCGGCCAATATAACGATATCCTCGGCGAAACGAAGGTGTAAGAGATACTCGCCAATAATATTTATGCAACATTCTGCTCAGTTTAAAGTCTTGAAGACGTCCTCCAAAGCATATGAGAACAGTTTCGGGGAAAGAACATCCCCCTGTCGCACTCCTCGATGCAGTTGGATTCGATGAAGTTCAGTCGTAATTCCGTCCTTCCTCGGTGCTCTTCCCCCTTTCAGCTGCTTAAGAGCCAGACTAACCTTATCCAAGCTGATGTTCGGAAGCTCGCCGGGGAGGTGTCGTGTTAGGCTGGCACGTGGATCGTTATTCCTGGGATCGGGTTGAGGAGCGTGAGACGCATACAATTTGCCATAGAAACCTTCGATCTCCGATAAAATCTCAGGCTTTGAAGAAATGGAAAGTGGTAAAGTCTATCTCATTCCTCGTCACAGCGCTCTGGGGCTCTGCCAGGTCCACTTTCTGTGGGGTTTTTTTTAAAATACGAATTCATTAAAAAGAGCCCCTATTTCTCGAGAAAGTTGACTAGCATTTGCCCCCTGTGGTTACGACTGCTGACACCATGTGGCCCTAAAAACGATTCGATACCTAATCGTATTCCTACTTTGGCATTGAAGTCCCCCATAACAACATTGAAGTGGGCCTTGGAGGTGTTGTGTAAGGCCCTGGAGACATCCTCGTAAGTTGCCTCTACTTCGTCGTCAGAGTGTGTCGAGGTTGGTGCATATGTATAACCTTGAGGCTATATCTCTTGGTAAGTTTGATTACGAGATATGCAACCCTACTCGACACACTTGAGACTTCGACAATGTTGTTGACAAGGGACTAGTGGACGAGGAATCCCATTTCACATTCAAGCATTTTTTACTTGTGAAGGTTCACGCTGGTAAAAATAAAACGTATACTTACGCATGTCAAGCCTTAGGTGATATTGAAGATGATGGCGAGATTCAAGTTATGTTTCTTCCTGCTGAAAGTCTAAGTCGAAATTTCGACTAGACTAAAAGATGTAGCGTATATTGAATTTCATGATATTATAAAGATTCTTTCTGAACCTAAAATACTTAATGATAAGGACCGAGTTTATTATGAGTTTGAAGACCCCTTAGATATTTTTGAAAAGTGATTGTGTTGGTCTCATTATTAAACATTATGTTTAAATTAATTAATGTTATTTAGTTCCTAGTTTTAGATAGTTTCTATTTTTAGTGAGTTTATTTAATAAAGAATCTTAGAGAAACAGATAAGCTTCTTTAACGTTATGGTTCTCACAATATTCTGATAGTTAAACTCAAGAAATATTATAATTTTGTTAAAATTTATATTAATAAATATTTTTTATTTTCTTTATAATTATTGTAATTTACCTGAACCGTTGTATTCAATATGATGAAGTACCAAAGTAACTATTCCAGATAGTAACCTAAGAGAAATTTGTCTTTTATGTTACCTTGTTGTCCCTAGATATTGATTCCTAATATTACAAATAACTCAGATACTTTAATTCATGTGTTAGAAATTAAGGATGAATAACTCTTTCTATGCAGTAACAAGTAGATTATAGGCAACGCCGATCTTATAATTTCACCGGATTATTGATTTATTAAAAAAAATACTATGTAAAATAAGAATGAGTAACATAGGAGACACAATATCGTGCTTTATTGTTCAGCATTTTCTTTTTGGGCCTTATTATTTATATACATATGACAAGTTATAGCGTAAATCTTTCTAACAAAGTCGTTTTATAGATGTTTATTATATAATTTGAGTCTGCAAAAATATTTCTTTTCGGTAACATAGTGGACCAGATTTATGACATCAAGAGATAAAAACCTACATATAAGGCAGACAAATTATAAAACTGCACTGCCAACGACTGAATGACATAGATTAGTAAATATTCTAATAAAGTGGAAAGAAAACGTAAAAGAAATTCGCTTTTTTTTTAAATTATCTTTTTTAAAAATCCTGACAAAATGTACAAAGAATAGTTGATTGACCCAGATCTTAGTTAACGCAGTCGAAGCTGCGGGCTACAGCTAGTCATTAAGAAAATAAAATTTACTTAACATTTCCACTCTCCACTCAACTCCTTTAACATTCTGAATAAGCATTATTATAATGATATCGATATAATTTACGTCCATATATCTTGCCTACGTGCGGGGAATACTAAGTGAGACACAGTGAGACATTGTGGGATACGGTGAGACATTGAGAGACATTATGAGACATTGTGAGACATTGTGAGACGTGGTGAGACGGAATGAGATATTCAGTGGGACATTTGCAAGGCATTTATCTGTTATTACACCTCGGCTACGTCGCATTCGGCAAGAACTTTGAATATGCATTTGTTACGTGCGGAATTAGCCTCTTTGTGAGTTGAATACTGATGCGCTTTCGTCTGGATCTAGGTTTTAGTTTTTATTTAATTTTCATTAAAACTAAAATTATAAAATATCATATTAATGTATTTCCTATTATTTTCTTCTACAGGGATAATGTTCAGTGGCTATTGGCTCAGCCTCTTGAGTAAAAGGGTCCGATTTCGATCCTGACCCCTCTGCGATACCTTGAAATGGGTTTTAAAGAGAGAGAGAGAGAGAACTCACCCAAATCAACACTTAAAAGCTACAGCGCCACAGACAGAGACAAGTGTCAAACATATTCAGCCATTTTGTTTGTTTATGCTTTCAAAGGAAATAGCACCTCTTTTTTCTTTAACGCCCGAATCCCGCGGGGAAGTGGGTCTCGCCATGCGGGTATGTGGAACTCGCTGCGCCTGTAGATGGTAAGTGGACGCAGCTCTACCCACTAAAACCCGGCAAGTGCCACCAATGCCGCCTTTGTTGAAGTGCCTGATAGCAAGAGGGTACCTCGACGGCTAGTCAATCCTTTAGGGAACTGACGCCACCTCCACAAAGATGTTGCCCCGCACCACAGATCAACCTCTCCCAACGTTGGGACAGTACAATGTGGCGAGGTGCCCGTCCTCGCCCCTTGCCCTTTGCTCTTTTGCCCTCTCTTCATAAGAGGAGTACAAAGAGCCACCTCGGCTCAATTAGCTTCGCCCAAGGTGCTGGCTCACACTAGGCTAGTCACTAGTCACTAGGCACTAGTCCTACCGCTACGACAAAGACAACCATGGTGGGGTAGAAATAATACCTATTCTTCAATACGTAGTGAATAATAAACAAAAACACTGATGAAACTAGTCTAAAATCCGCGACTAAAGAATCTCCTTTCAAAAAAGAAGCTGAAACTAATGGCATCCCTTTTTACGTCGGGGCTTAAAAATAGCGTACAAAAACAGCAAGCGTCTGTTTACCCGCTAAGTTAACTTAACTGTCCGTGACGTGGTCACGGGCGGCGATGATCGACGGGTTAAAAGCTGGCGCCGCTTTTCACTAGGTATTTGTGGGTGTTCCTTTAATCCGAGTTAAAACTGTTTTGCCGTTGAAACTTTATTACACAAAAATACGGACTATATTTGACTCGTACGAATCGTATCGCCGTTGAATCTATGATTATCATAAATCAGCCTTTCTCCGTTCGATGATTTGTCTCTCTCGGTGCCAAGACGATTTCCCCACCTCTACTAATCATATCCAAATATATAATGAAGCAAATATTATAAATTAATATTATTTATTCATTTATTTAATAATTTATATACACTGAGAAACATATGAAGTAAAATAGTTATGACAAAGTCTGGTACAAAGGTACTACTTATTCCATAAGTGGAATTTCTTTCAGTAGTCCTACTTCGGCAGGATTTAACTAACAATACAAAATCAGTGTGCACATAACCACCTAATAAATACTCTAACTACAATAGAAATAAAAATGAATACTAAATAAATACATAGGCATTAAATAAACATACATCGCATATATATATATATATATATATAAATACATTAAAAAGAATAATAATGAGAAACACACTCCAATAATATAATAATTATTGTATGTATTCATAAAATTCAGTTCAGCTCTAAATTAAAATTGATTTAAATAATGTTCCTTTAATTTTTGAAGTGAAACTTCTTTAGAATCGTTGTGATTTCAAACCGGATGCAACGGAAAAATGACAGGTAAGAGACACAAATACAAAAGAGCGAGAGAGCAAATATCGGTGTGTATGCATATTGTACACTGTTTAATACTTGCTTGTATTTGAGCATTTAACATGTGTTTCACTTCTATCGTGTGAATCACACACACCTTTTTTTTTCTTAATAATGGTTATTTATACGATGAAAACTATACAGTATACAGGTGGAAGGGATGTGCTGACGTGCTCCTGGCTGCATGGGAACTATCATCTTGCTTATTTCTGCAGTAAAACGGCTTTGCTGTGCTTCGGTGAGAAGCGCACAGTAATTGATGGAACTGACACTTAACATCTTACTACTCTACGCCGAATTATAACAGGACTTAAGTAATTATAACATATTTTGTAACAAATTACATAATCTCAGATGATTGGAGATTCAAGTTCAAACTTACAAGAACTAATCTCCTAAGTTGGAAAGTTGTAAGGTAAGTTAAGGTAAGCGCTAAGTGCAGTTGCAATTTGTAATCCGTATTCTCTATTAAGTATAAGTGAGTTAAGTGAATACTTACTGATAACTTGAGAACTCACCTGTTACTTTTTCGATTAATAGCTTGTTTGAATTTTTGTAAAAATTGATTGTCTGTAAAGTCGGTTTACGGATGGTAGTTTGACATGACAACGCCAAACATAACATGCAGCACAAACCAAACATAAATATACAAGCTATGTAATTGTAAAGTTTCATTCAAATCCATTAAGTAGTTTTTACGTGAAAGAGTAAGAAACATTTATACATACAAACTTTTGTGTATATTATTACCATGATTAGCGTAATCAGCCTTTATCCATCCACTACTGGACATGGTCCTCCCTCAATGAAGGCCAGACTACCGATCTCTTGTCACTCTCATCCAACACGGACCGGCCACTGCACGGAGATCGTCTTGCCACCTGGCTTATGGCCAACCAATCACACCGCGTCTACTCTTGAACCCTAAGGGCCTGTAGCGGACCAAACAGCGCCACGTCCTGCATTGCGCTATCGGAATACGACTCTCTTCTATATATGAATTATACGTTAGATAGTGCGCTTCGGCCTCGCCGAACATACAACTACCTCGCTAGGTTAGAGATTTCCTATTGGGGCATTCCACCATATAATATATATACCATACCCACTCCCTTTCTAATATGTGTAGGCAATTCATGGCCCATAATTTTACCACTGGGTATTTGCCTATTCAAAGGGCATAAGAGTGAGATAGACTATTATCTATCACCTAAACGATTCTCGTTATGAAAATGCGTCGAACAAATTTGTCTTAAAATTCTTTAATTTCGTTTCAATCAACTTAACTTTGTAAAAGCTTCCTTTGAAATGTGTATTTTTCTACATCTTATTTTCAACTCGGCAACTATCTGAGACAGCGTTTTCAGTAAACACGAAGAAATTCTACAACTATTCTATTTCTCAAGACATTCTTATTGAAATGTTTATGTAAGGTTTAAATTAGTTGGTGTGGTCGATGACTGATAAATTTTATATTAAGTTGACTTTCCATATAAAGATGTCAGCTTTTAGCTGGTTGTACCTAGTCTAGTTTACTCATTCATTTTTCTGGTACAAAATATTTTTAATTAATTTTGGATAGGCGAATCGACAGACGAGTCACATGTATGGTAAGCGTCGCCCATGTATACCAGTCCAGACCATTTACGTGTTCTCAGACACAGTTAATCTCCTGCCTGTCGTCCCGTCTATTCTGTAACACAGCAAAGCTGTTTGACGAAAGGAACAGGACAGTACTCACATTCGGGAGCGCTACAACCTCATTTGTCCCACGCGTAAACATTCCCTTTGTAATTTTTTTTGTGTAAATCATACTAATGATATAAAATATATTTTTTTGATACACAACATGATTGTGTAACTCGATACCAGCTTTAATTAAGCTTAGATAATTACAACATGCTCTTGTATTAATTAATGCCTCCCCATTGACACGTATCATGGAAATTGACACGAATAACATATATCGCGTATATTGTGTGATGTAACAACTGGTACAACGGTATAAGTATATCTACAATGTTCATAATAATAATGATGATAATGTCGATGATCATGATGATGATGATGACAACGATGAAGATGATGATGATGATGATGACGACGAAGATGATGATAATGGTGGTGATGATGGTGATGATAATGAAGAAGATGATGATGATGAAGATGAAAATTGACGATTTTTATAGCATAGCGATAATCAACGCCAAAGAACATCCACACAACCAGAGATGACGTATGCGTTTCCCTCGTTTTCCTTACTTACTGGCGAGTACGTAATTGGACTGGATGCGCTGGTCAATGCGGATTGCTGAACTTCACACATCTTCAAAAACAAATCTCACCAGCGTTCACCATAGATCAGATCAGATCATAGATCAGTTCACGATGGTCTCATGCATAGAGTGCAACTTAGAAGCTTAAAAAACTACCCAAAACGTACGCCAATACTGCAAAAAGCAACAAATGAACAAAACGAAAAAAAAGTATTATTACCAAAAAAGCTAAATTCACAAGGAAATAAATACAAGAAGGAAAAAACAGGTACGTAACAACATAACGATAAATAATAAAGCAACTAAATCAGTCAGTAAAAATACAAAAAATAAATTTGGAAATACTGGTTAGATAGTAGCTAGCAATTAATAGGGTTAGAAGTAAATCTTCAATGATTCCAATTGTTCTCTGTTTATTGGAGTCGCAAGGTCTGTAGGTTTGGAGCAATTAGTCCGAATTGTCTCGAGACGGTCGTTACAAATTCTCTTGAAGTTTAAAGTGCACGGCCATGCGCTTGGCACACACTTTGCGACTTGTCCGCTGCAAATAATGCTGATTTTACTTTAAAAAAACAATACGTTTGCGTTGGTGCGTTGCTTATATCATGTATGTTAGTTTGCAACAAGCTGTGAAATAAGTATTATAGATATGGTCAAACTGCTTTGTGACACCGTGTGCACTTGCCACTATTAATCGTGGAAACATACGTGGAATGTATATTTTTTAAACCAGGTTTTTCGATGTGATGGTGGTATGTTTTATCAACCTCAGTTTGACTGTTTCAAAATTATCTTTAATTCGTTTAAAGGCAGACAGTTTATCTTGGTGCTTATTATATTAACAAAAAATAATCAAGAATCTAAGCTTTGAGATTATTAGTTATTACAAGCTCTATAGGAAATAAAAAACTTTATTCTTAGGATTTGAATTAAAAAATAATACTTTTATAGATGCATACTTTCACACTCATAGTGGACACATCAGGAAAATATCTGACTGTTCAAAGGTCTTACCGTAGTTATCCAGTTTCATCAGGAATAAGGCAATGAAGTCATATTGCTGCGAGTGTAAGATCAGCCTTCGTGGATCTGTGTAATTAGCTGTACGACTAGTACCTCATTCTGAGTGCCGGCGTGAGGTGAATTTTATGTACCAGCCATGGCTTTTAGTGGCTTAATACAAACACTTCAGATAAGATATTCATATCGCTTCACACGGAGCAGTGTTTTGTAATTGTGTTCTATTTATGTGTGCATAAATTTTACTTCCAGAGGCGTTTGTAAATGGTAATTTATTATATATTTTTCATAGACAGAATACAATTTCTTCCTTGCCATCATCATCAAAAGTCTTCGCCCGTTCTGCTCTGCAGACCTTTGTCATTCTCATTAAAGCAAGTTTGGTTTTTGCATGTTGATAATCTAATAAAATTGGCTTATTGCTTTCTTTCAGCATAGAAGAAGTAGAAGAAAAGAGAAAATCGTTTATTTGACCACACACTAGAGACAACAACATATACATATTATAAAATATAGATTATGTTAATAACAATAAAAAAATAGGAAACTTGTTCTTAACCTACGGGCTTTTTATCGGGATATCACCGCTTGTGCTCACCGCTGCTATTCCTGTACAACCAGGATAGACAGTGGTATCCACCAAACGACCATTTGATACGATCTCCGGGAGCCCGGGGGATACGTTAAAACTGCCTTAGGACCCGCAACATATTCAATCAGGAGAATTCAGGAGGAGTATACTACAGGTGAATGTATAATTTTTAAAACTTATAGCATTGTGGTTTTTTTCATATCTATGTATCATTCTTAGCATATGCAAAGGCAGACACTATAAATCAAGTTTAGCGAGTATCTCCACACTGGTGCACTTATTCTTTGAAAGGTCTTAAGGTTTACATCGAGATTGTCGGAGCGGGTGACACAGCGTTTTAGTGTAAAAAAAATTTATTCCACAAAGAAACTAGTGAATCCCTATAAGATGAGTAGTTTAAAGAAACTCAATATTTATTTAATTTTAAGGATGTTATTCAATTCAACATTTTTTGATGTTTTATTTATTTTATGTTGTTACCTAAAAAAGAAAGTAGAAAATAATATATAGATTGTTTTCCAATATTATAATGATAGCCTATTAAATGAACATCTAGTTTTCTTACTTTTTGCTAATTTTCTATTACTAAAAAGTAATATCGTAAACCTCAACCAAATAATCAGTTTTGTCACTAAAAAGGGTAAATACACAATTTTTTCCTTTCTAGTTGATTATAAAAATACTTATTTTTACTCAACTTAAAACAACCTCTAAAAATAATGTGATAAACAGAAGGTTCAGTGTTTGCTTCAAACGCTATATAAATTATTTTCTGGAAACTGACATCTCCTTAAGTGGTATGCACCCAGAATGTGGCTGCTATTGAAAAATGCACTTTTGGCATCATTTATCCTTTTTTTAGGAGGCTAAAATTTTTGCCGTCAGCGCACTTGATTTTAGCCTTTTTTAGCTTTGCCCCAACGCACATTCGGTAAAGGGCACGTAGCAATATCTCTACGTGCCTCTCAGTATGAGGTTTTAGCTTTCAATAGATGCATCCAAGATGAACTCTTTGTGATGACGTCTGTCGTTCGGTTGAAGAGAATATTTTACGTCAAAGAAATATCGCGAAATGGTACTTTTGTAAAGCTTTACAAGGAATTTACCAATATGAATAATCTGCTACTGCCATTTTGAATTTAGCTTTTGATATTCAAAAATATCCCTTTATATATTGAATTGATTCTATTGCCATAGACTATTAAATCTTATAGATAGGCCTTGAATAATCTTGGACGTTAACTCTTGTTAGACATGTGTTATTGACGTAATTTACTTAATTTCATATTCGTATCACATCTAAAACACTTAATGTGGCTATGACATGTAAATTTTAAAATTTCTTTAAATTATCAAGGCAGCACTATTAAAATAATATATTATTATATATTTCACAAGCATAACCAACAAGCAAAATCTTATTTATTTGTATAATGAAAATATAATTTTTCATTAATTTTTTTTCATTTTTTTGTGCGTTCTTCATTATATACAGCAGTATAGATTGTAAAACGACGGTGACGGTTCTATTAAGCTTAATAGTTTACATCGTCTTTAAAATTGTGCACTAGGTAACCTTCTTATGTTGTAGGCATTTAGGAATTTCGGTGATTTAGCTCTAGTTTCGCTCGTCACCAGGTGAACCGATTGCCAGTTCGCCATAATCTTTTTTAATAAAAAAATTAAATCTCGTCTATTAAAAATGCGCTGTCTACGAGTTTCAATGGTCTTTGCTCTAACAATATTGCGTAAAGGTAATGTTTCGTAAAGGTCAATTAAATCGTCTGCTGCAATCGCGTGGGCTCTATTATCTTCGAGGTACTCGACCTAACGACACCTCGACATTCACGTGAAAGCCTACGCCATGACATACAACAGAACTATGTGACGTGAAGTCGATAAACGTCGTCCGATAGTTAGGGATTTGAATTTGGAATTCGCAAAGTGATTGACCTTTTTGGGTTTACTTTTGATATTGAAATTGAATCACATCATTTATTTGCCTCTATGTAAATAAATAGGTAGGTTGTACCTATATTTATAATATTAGTTTGGCTTTGTGTGGAATAGCAAAGTTTGTGAATAATTGTCGCGAAAAGACCTTCAGTCTTAATTCAGTCAAATATAACATGATTTAATCTAATAAAAATAGTAAATAAAAAAATAAGTTGAAAGGGGGGGGGAGGTAAAGGATGGACTTGAAACGCATTACTACCCTCTTGCGTAGCCGGTTAGGCATCTGTCTTGTGCCGGATGAACTTACTTTTTTATATGCGTAATGCCTACCTAAATGCTTACCTTGCTTTTATGAATATGTCTAAAATACTGATCTGTGATAAACAGTCGAAAAAGGGATAGATAATTTAATCTCAATTAGTATCCTCTTCTACGAAACCGTGAAAAACATAATAAAATCATTAATTAAGATGTAAACTTCTCTTTATATAATATTATAAGCATCTATTAAGCCATCAAGATGTTATAAGTTGAAATTACCTGGACCCTTATGGGAACATGTTGTGTTCTAATACGATCGTCGCAAAGATAATTATAGAGTGATCCCTGTCTCTGCTTATTTGGCTGTTACTAAACTATAAAGTGGCATACGGGTAATGGAGGGTAAGCATCAACCAGAAATACAATTTATGTTACACTTAAAACGATATTTAAAATGACGCATATAATATGTATAAGTATTTCTTTTCAAACATGAGAAATCTTTAAAGTGTGTGTGCGATTCACACACACTACAAGCAAGTATTAAACAATGTGCAATATACATACACACCGACATTTGCTCTCTCGCTCTTTTTTATTTGTGTCTCTTACCTGTCGTTTTTTCCGTTGCATCCGGTTTAAAATCACAACGATTCTAAAGAAGTTTCACTTCTAAAAACCTTTAAAAACTAAATATCCAAGAGTGTCGCTCATACTCTTAGATGCCCGTAACTTTTAGGTCCTTAATTATGGAGGATAAGGAAAGGCTTTCTAGCCTTCTAGATAAGAAACTACAAAAAGAACTTAAATTTTAGTCCAAATTTCACAGAGGCAAAATTAATAGTAAAATCTCATTTGACTATAAATCCAAAAATCTTAAGCATAAATAACATTTAATGCCAAACATCAAGGAAACGGAAACAAGCGTTTAATCACAAAACAATACGACACTTGATTAATATCAGGAAACCATATTTACCCGAAAATGTGGGAAGTCGCTGGCAACACAGTCGTGTAGTTTGTAATTCCCCTAATTTAGCCGGACTCAAGCTAGCGTGTACGTTGGATTCAATGATATGTGAAATTTATTGCGAGCTGGACCGCATTGTATATTTTATTGTATTGCCATAATTTCATATTCAGTGTGTGAGTGCTGCATACGTTTATCGTGCCAGGATTATTGGTACTTGTGGAGATTGCTTTATGAAATTTTGGGGAGTTTTCAAGAGCGTCTTTAAATATCTTTGTGATAAAAATTAATTTACCTCAACAATTATTAATTTCCAGTGCGAATTAGCGTAGAATAACTATTATAAAATTCAAAAATATTAAGATTTCCACAGGACAACTTTTATTTAAATAATAAAATTCATAATTAGTATAAATATATACGAAATATAGGATCAAAAAAGAATTAACAGTGTAACTGTAGTGTAATCGGTGCGTCAATAAAATAGGTTGCAGATAAAAAATGCACTATAAAAAAGTCGTTTCTTTAAGTTGATACAATGTAAGGTCAAATATTCGAAAATATGAAATGCACCATCAAGGTTGGAATCTTTATCATAATACTGGTACAAAATTTCACATAAAAAAAGAAAAACAATTCAATAAGTCTTGGAGGTGGTATCGCTACCCACTCACTCAACACACTATCACTTGAGTACTCCATGGGACACAAATCCCCCGTGTTACGTTAAGCTCGTCCCAGATTAGCCCTGATAGAAAACAATGGTACGGTATTATGTGATATGAGCCCAACAATAGACGAAGGTAAGGGAGGTATTATGAAGCACTTCATTATATTCAATTTCACGTTACTTCAGATACCTTTGAAACTTAATTAATAATTATCATCAACATGAAGAATTGATCTTGTATGACAAACATGTTAAATGTAAAAAATACGGGGTTCACAGCTGCAACATTAGATTAATATGAAATTAAAATCTCAGAGACTTTTGAGAAATTGGTATTAGTATGAAATTTCACTGTGTCAATCTCAAAAAAATATGTCTGCCACACATATTTTTTTTCATCTTTCCGCAATGAAATTAGAATTTATGCAAAATAGTCTCAACTGCCTTATTATTGCCAAGATTTTGTAGTTGAATAGCTCCTCTCCAAATATACATGCCCAATTGTTTTATTTTATACAACTAAATGAACTTTAAGCTAAGCCTTAAGCCCTATGTTTTTTTGCAAATATGTATATTTTTTAACGTGTTAAAAAATTGAAAAAATCTGGAAATATTTTCAGTTTTTGAAGAGTCCTTCTTTTAATATATTATCCTATGGTAATTAAAATGTAAAAAAACAAGATATAAGGAGTATGGTCATGGCAGGTATAGATATATATAGATACAGTCGTTTGTATAAAGAAAGAGCTGGTCTCCTTTTGTCTTATTAGTATTGCAAGATTTTTCAGACGTAAAGGAAACGGCAAATAAAATTTACAATGTCTATTCTGTATTGGTTCATATATTATTTGAGTTTTTTATGAGCAAAGCTCGTTCTTTACAGCAACAGTCACGGAAGAACAGTCAATCCGTAAGGCAAAAGAGAAGTTTCATTATAATGACTGAAATGTATGTGAACATTAGTAAAAAAGTATCAACCCTTATATGTCCCACTGCTGAGCACGGGTCTTCTCCTCGAAATCAGGCGAGGAGGGTTAATGGGCCATAGTTCACTGATGCGCTGGCCCAATGCGGGTTGGTTGTCCGTTTCTAGGCATTAAGTCCGCGTGGACTATGGATCCGTGCGCGCGTACGTCTCGATCAGATCGGCAGAAGTACTCGTAAAGTATGGATAAAACATTAGTAATAATTATTTAATCTTTTCTTTAATATTGTTGTCATCTAAGAATATATTGAATAAAATGCAACCTTTAATTTATAAAACTCAATACCAAAAGAATACGAATTAGAATGATTTTACGTCTTTGAAATTGTATCTGATCGTATTATGATATTAGATATATTAGGATGGGTGATACGATTTATATTTTACCTGGTTTTCCCGCAGCTGCGCTATCGTCAATTTTCATACGAAATACGATGTTATCGAAAAATATTGAATTATATCTTGCCCGATTTAAAACTAAGCCAAATTTTTTTCATTGATTTTTATAACTTACTTTCAAAATTTAAGATTACTATAAGTTTCATAATATTATATCAAATCGTTAACGTGCACTTTACTAAAATATGTTCAGTAAAATTCATAATATTTTTACAGTTATTTTAGAGTGAAAGGAGAAAAGCTTAGGTAAACCGTATTGTCAATAATTCCGGCAAAAAGTATTTAACACTTACAATTTTACCGTTATTAAAGTGAACATCGGACTCTCTTATCACGATACAAAAAAGCTATGAATAACTGCATAATTTTAGGGTGATGGTGTTCACGAAACAAAAGTACAAAAGATATCAAAAGTTCTATAAAATCGTTGAAAATTACAACTTATTGTATACCGAAATTACAAAATGTAATGGCCAAATATGTGGAAAATAAAGTCAATTGTGTAAATAGATTTTAATGAACCGTTAACGAGTTTTAGTGGAAAGTTCATTTTAAAATTGGTAACACCACTACGTTGGCCATTCTAACCGCGTAATGCGGACATGTACTGGCGAATACAAACCATTACATTTAATGTAATTGAAGTAAGTGTGTGTAACAACGTGAATATAAGTTTTGGTATTTTGAAAATACTCGTATAGCATCAAATTAAATTTGATGCTATGATATAGGCTTCAAATTATAGAATAAATATACAGTTTCAAATAACAGCTTCATTAAAGCAACTTGCAATGTTTCTGCATTGAATAATACGAGAGCTAAGTATCTAAATTTTACATTTAAAGTAGCGTATGAAGCAGTGCCATGTAATGCCATTGCTGTAGGTAGTCGAGATCTTCAATACCTTGATATGATTAGTTGTTTGACTTTTAGCCTCTTGAAGACCCGTTATAACTGTAAAAGATGCACAAATGGCAGCCGAAACCAACGGAGGAGGAAACAGTGGAAGAGTCTCGGTATGTAAAAATCACCCATCGACAGACCGACCCTGATAGATTGATTGACGCGCCTGTTATTGCAGAGCTACGAGCTTGTCCAAGAAGATTGTCTAGATATTGGACATCCGTGAATATCCACAACATCAGAGGCAGGTACGGGTTCGGCCTTTCAAATATTCTCTTTTCTTGAAGGTTGTATAAGTTTGGGAATACTACGGTACTTCCGAGTCAGCTGCCACTGATAACAGACATAGTGTGGCAGCTGATTCCATATAGTGACCAAGCGAGGCAGGAAATGACGTAAAAATCGAGTTGTGGTTTTCCGGTCATAGAGGTGTGAGTGAAATTTGTAATTTTGACGCGATATCCGGTGGTGGAATTGTGCTGTAGGTATTAGCCCAAATAATTCCTCAAAATACTCCCCGTGGTAGATGACGTGATAGACATGTAGAAGATGCTTGACTAGACCGATGGTTTCGAAAACTACTTTTTTTATTTTAAGCCAATTTAGGAGGAATTTATGACCTTCCAATAATATCAACAGATGTATGGGGCTTTATACCCCAAAAACAAACTAAATAAATAGGTCCTCCCGTGACCATGGTTGCTGTAAAGTATCCGAAACGTCGGGCTTGTAAAAAAAAAAACTTAATAAGCCGCGATAAAATCCGTAAAAGTTGTTTCATTATAATAAATAAATAGGATAAAATACCAGATATAGACAGTATGTAGGAAGTGAGACAGGTAAAGTTGCAAAGATATGGGGCATTATCTGTTTATATTTCGTCTAAATGTGAGCGAATTCAGTCTGTTAATCGCCTATAGCGGCCGGCCGGTCGGATGCTTGAAATATTTCGCCACTATTAACAGAATTTATCGCCTCATTAGAATACTAATTGCTTTAGTTGAATTCACGTATCGGACGCAACGAGATAACTAATAAGATAATCCCACGTTATGGGATTAGGTCAATAATATCATTGGAAGCGCTATTCGTCAGAGGGTTACGTGGCAACTAGCAGTAAGCTAGCACGAATAGTAATTGAACTTTATTGTTGAGTCCCATCACGCATGTTTCATCTGTGTTTTGTGTTTCGGAAAAAAATGCAGCCTGCTTTTGCGACTGTATAATTACTGACACTGATTGTTATATTTTTGTCAGTATAATAATGTAAAATATGTTTATGATCATATTAATTTTTTTAAGACACTTGTACTAGATAGATATAAACAACTATTCGATTTTTTCCATTAAATTAAATTTCATTATAGGTTAGTTTTGAGAGGTGTTGATCGACCATTAACCAGGTGGAAGGACGATATGAATCCTTGCAGTGGCGGGTCCGTGTTGGATGCGAGTGACAAGGGATAGGTTGTCTTGGCGTTGATTGAGGAGGGCTAGGGCTAGGTTCAGTAGTGGACGGATATAGGCTGATGATGATATTGATGATGGATCTTGTATTTGTTATAACAATATTCACAGCCGATGCCAACATCAACCCGCCTTCATCGAGTGTCGATCGTTTGGGATCGTTTGGCGACCGAAACAAGTCGTTACAAGTTATGTATTTGAACAACGATTTGAATATGCTCAATTTTGAAATAGGTAGCGGTACGATCTGTACCCTTATTGGTTTAGGGTGATCAAATCATAATCGGAATATTTGTTCATAAAGAAGACTGTTACAAGCACATGGACATTATGTAGAGTGGTTTGGTATTTTAATTTTCGAATTAAACAACTAAGTGAGCGATGATAGTCCCGTGAATATGGGTTCGGCCTCTTGAGCGAGAGGGTCCAGTTCCGATCCCGACCCCCTGTATTGCCTTGAAATAGCTCTATATTTCTAAGTGCATTCTAAGAACAAGACTATAGCTCACTTATCGGTGAAGGAAAACATCGCGAGGAAAGATACATGCCTGATGAGATTGCAAGTCTTTGAAGGTGTGTGAACTTTACCAACACACATTGGGCAAGCACATCGGTGAACTATGGCACATTACCCTCCTCGCTGGATTTCGACGAAGAGACCCGTACCCAGTAGTGACATCTATGGACTATATATTTTATGAAGCTCTAATAAATATGAATTTATTATACTCTTTGAATGGCCACGAGATTGCAGCTCATAGACAAGCTCGATGAATATACAATGTGTTTTATTATTCTCTCCGTCGATGCGACAATTTTATTGTTTTATGGTAAGCAGATGCCTGGTCTTGGGATTAAGTTGCATTCAGACAATTCTCCAACATATTGTTTAATATTATAGTGTTTTAGTTATGCTATTTGTCTCTGTTTATGTTTTGGTTATTCTAGGTTTTAAATACACATGCTTATTTTCTCTACAAAACTAATTGAACTGTTATCTCCTTTACACTCCAGTGGGATAAGCATCTGCTTATCCCACTTATCACACAATAATCTTATTAATTATAAAACTTCAAAAAAGAAAGGTACCAAGCGCGCATAAAATTTGCGGAGGATAAATTCAAGATTAGACTGTAATAAATGACATCTCCTAATCTTCTAGTGTAGCCGGTGTCTGTCGTAAGAATCCACTTTAAAATAAAAGTTTTCTTAGGACCGCACGGCTCAAGTGAAAACCAAAAGTATAATTGATTAATGGTGACAATTATTACATATAAATTGAATATAGTGCAAAGAAACACAGCAGCGAAGAGCTGCCTACTGAATTTTTCTCGCTCGGGTACATTCGGCGGTTCCAAGCTCACCCGATCGAGCCTTTCATTTGAAAGCGTGACAAAACATCCCCATTCATAGCTTCCGAAAAATCTGTGTGCGGGGCGCCAAAAGAAGTATTTGTTTCAAAAATGTTTACCATCTGATAGGGTATTAATAATTTTTAATGCCTTGATTGTACGTGATTTTAGGATATTTCCGGACCCCACCATGGTTCAAGCCTTGTCGTGGCGGTGGGGTTCAGTAGCCCAGGGTGACCCCAACACCGTGGGCGAAGCGAATTGAGCCGACGCGAGGGGGCTCTTTGTTTTGTCTTATAAGAAGAGGAGACAACAGAGCAGGGGGAAGGGGTGAGGATGGGAACCTCACCTCATTGTACTGTCCAGATGTTGAAGTGGTTGTTCTGTGGTGCGGGGCAACCACTCTGTGGTGGTGGTGTCGGTCCCCTGAAGGACTAGCCTAGCCATTGAGGTGTCCTGTGGCTAGCAGTTCCAGGGTACTTCACCAAAGGCGGCAGTGGTGGCACTCGCCGGGCTTTAGTGGATAGAGCTGCGTCCACTTACCATATTTCAGGCGCAGCGAGTTTTACATACCCGCCTGGGGAGACTCACTCCCCAGCGGGATGCGTCAGTGCATTTCCCGGCATTAAATAAAATAAAAATAAGGATAAATATACTACAATACGCGAGATACTTTTACTTTTAACACAGTACTTTGCGCATTTACCAGGGAATTAGGTATTTCTCCGGGGATATGCGGGATTCCCAGCGCCGCTTGGGCGCGCGAGTAACGTGGGCTAACTGAACTCGCTTATGCATAATACTGACATAGAACACGGGAATGATACCTCAAAAATCCGAGAACCATCTGGACGTAAAATTCAACAGACTACAAACGCATACAAATATTTTTTTGAAGTGAAACTTCTTTAGAATCGTTGTGATTTCAAACCGGATGCAACGGAAAAAATGACAGGTAAGAGACACAAATACAAAAGAACGAGAGAGCAAATGTCGGTGTGTATGTATATTGCACACTGTTTAATACTTGCTTGTATTTGAGCATTTAACATGTGTTTCACTTCTATCGTGTGTGAATCGCACACACATCTTTTTATTATTTTAAAAAATCTACGTGAATGGGCATTGAAAATTGTATTGAAACATAAAGAGATATAACGGTAATATGTTAATTATGGTAAAACGAGTGAGGTAAGGATTAAGTTAATTAAACTATATCAATTAGAAGATCAGTGAAGACAGAACGGGACTGCACAAGATTTCAATTTGTTCAAAATGTTTAAACTCTGTTGAACAAAGCGAGCAAAATACGTTACGGTGAGTGACCAAGCGATTTAAAATTTCGGGATAAATCTTTTGTTACATAATTATGTACTCATTACAGCGGCCGCAGCAGCCTATATCCGGTTTTCGCAAAGGTAAACATAATACGTATTATAGCCTATGTTATTCCCTGATAATTTTCCTTTTTATATATTTGGTAGAAAGGTGAAAGATATTTACATCGGTCGAATAGTTTTGGAGCCTATTCAGTTACTGCAACAAAAAACGAACAATTAATTATTAAACAATCAAATATTTTTTCCTTTTAATAATGTATCTTCTTTCATTTGGTGGTTGCCGCTGTCGATCCTGGCTATACAGGAGTTGCAGCGGTGGGAAAGTGTGATGGGCCAAGCCCGATAAAGAAAAAAAATGTATCTTCTTAATAATGTCAAGAAAATTGAAGTAAGTATTAATTATTTTTGAAAAAAGAAGCTCATACTCTACCCCACTAAATTAATGTCACGTTTGGGGAAGGTGTGGCATGCTGTACCCTCTCGACTTTGATAGCACGTTTAGAACAATTATTGTTTTTCTACTGAGACTGCTCATAGCGGTAAAACCTCTTACACGATTTTTTTTCTGGTCCTATCACTTTAACTCATTTATATAAGGTAGTGGGTTCATAGATATTATGATCATTATGATTATTTACATTGATTACTATAAGATGCTATAGAGTCGAAAAGTGATCACGGGGGGTCCGTTCGTTTGCATAGTTTGGCGTTTTTGGCATGTGCCGTACCACGTAAATATTGGTCGCGTAAATGGAAGGTAGTCTCTGTATTTTGAAATAATATTTAAAATTTGATAATTACATGAGTTTAATTTTATATTTTCTACAGCTTGAATAATAATAATAATTTCGCTAGCAAACTTAAACTTATTTGTAAGTATAACAGTTATTTCTTTTTGAATAGATAAAAGATGTAATAGTCTTGACCTATTTATATTACCCGCCCAAACTTCACGAAACAAACTCAATAATTGGCTTGATTAATGTAAAAAGAATTCTCATAGTCTCTGGTAGCTGTAAAAATTAGCGTGCACAATCAAAACTCTTCATCTTTATTACATTAGTATAATATTCTGTAAATTCATTCAGCCGTTTAAGTAACAAGCAAAACAAACTTTCACATTTACAGTATTACGATAATTAGTTTAGTTTAACAATATGACATCGATGATTGATTACACGGACTTAATATTATACTAAAACAACACGCTAATGTACTATTTAAATCAATGATAACAGACTTTAGGCTTACAAATTAACAAACAAGGAACACTGATACTGTGAGTCGTAGAAGCAATAAAATTATATCAATAATTAGACATACTATAAATGGTATATGCATTATGCAATAAACAGTATAAATATAATATACAAACTATAAAATTTTGTAAAACAAAGCTTAGCACACCCGTTTTTTTAATTTTAATTATGTACTTTTATTTTATTTGTTGCTTGTAACTAATGAGATCTTTATAATGAAACAACTTTCATGGATTTTATCGCAGTTTATTAAGATTTTTGTATGAGCAATGTTTCGAATTCACAGGAACCGTAGCCAATAAGCAACTGATTACGAGTCTAATATGTGTATTCCGTAAATCTATAACATTAGCCTTAAAGACATAAAACATACTCTTCATCTCCAAAAGGAGTTAAGAGTGAAAAAATGATATTAAAAATACCATTCAATATTGTGCACAAAAATATCTGGAATGTGTCTAACTCTACTAACAGTTGCAAATACATACTGAGAAGAATTTGTGAATCTAACTCATAATACATTGTAGCTAAATTTACCCAGCGTTTGAAATAATAATAATAAAAAAAAATATTTAAAATACAGTAAACATCGTCATTTCTCGTTCCATATTATCAGTATTCAACTTCGAATGTGTGAGTATCGTGTGTGTAAAATATTATTTAATAAATCTATAGTATTGAGAATACCTATTATTACACAAAATTATGAGTACTTCCTTTCTACTTTATATAATATAAGTGTGCTAAATTCAATATAACCTAAATCCTCTTAAAAATGATGCAAAGTTATAAGATTTTCGTATTAAATGTGTGGTATTTTATATTTTTTGGGAAACACTTTATCTTAAACATTGGGATGCTTGGACAAAATGTTTTTTTAACATTCTAATAGTTCAAATGGTATGCTTCAGCAGAACGAAAATTGTATTTCAATCCGACGCATTCACCCACAGTAAATGATTAGTATGTCTAAATGTATGTTAAAACTCAAGTCACGTTCGAGAAAAGTCCCTCAAAACACGATTTCATAGTCCACGTACTTATCTTTTTGTGGCCGTATTCAAAAAGGCCTAATCTCCTATTGATAATATTACATTTGGGCCCAATACAAGAGTCGATTTCAAAGGAGCCACATGTTTACTTTTAATAAATTGGTTTTTGACTTTCTCATTACTTATTTGTTTATGTTTAATGTAATGTAACCTACATTGGGTGTTATAAGTATAATCACTTATAAATATTTATGCAACGGCTTTTTGAGGTATTATATGCACTTACACATGAGCGACGATGGTCCAGTGGTGGATGGACTCGGCCTCTTATGCGAGAGGTTCCGGGTACGATCCTCACCCGCCATGTGTGCCTTGAAATGTTTTCTTTCTAAATTTCTAAGTGCATCCCGAACACGAGACCATCGCTTGCTCACCGGTGAAGGAAAACATCTTGAGGAACCTGATGAGATTGAAAGTCTTTGAAGGTATGTGAAGTTCACCAACCCGCAATAGGCCAGCGCGGTGAACTATTGGCCCATTACCTTCCTCGCCTGATTTCGAGGAGGAGACCCGAGCCCAGCAGTGGGACATATAAGGGTTGATACTTTGCTTTTTACTACTTACACACATTTACTTAATTCATGTCCATTCCTAGACCGTCATAAGTTCGTAAGAACTTGTAAGGTGTATTACAAGTTCTTACGAACTTATGACGGTCTAGGTTATTTGGTGTGATGGTTGTTGATACTCCTTAAGAATCGATTTTTATATGTATTATAAAGCCAGGATATGAAAATCTACTGGAGAAAAATCTAACTACGATGTTACACGATGTCACTCGATGTTACACGAAGATGTCACACGAAGCGTTAAACGAACACAACCCGATTGTCTCAGTATTCAAAGATGTTGTTTATCTTATTGCATTAAATTATTGTTCCATGGTTTTGTACTTTAACGAATTTATTGTATATTTAATTAAAATAATTGTATCACACATGCCATAAGTAATCACTAATCCATTTTTTTAAGGTATAGACTCTTAGACCAATGTGCATGTACAGTAACGTTACTTTACACTCTCTGAAAGAAGCTTTATTTTCAGGCATGCCAGTCTCATGTTCTAAGTATCTTAAAAATGCATTTATTAATCCTTATTCACGAATCCATTTATTTTATAATCGTTCGTAAGGAGTAAACTCTTGTCGTGTGTCGGAGCTGATTATTGAATTAATTTGTTCCTCTGGAAAATAATCTAAGTATCCTTATATTATAAATATAGTTTGTTTAGTTGTAATGAATAGGCTCGAAAAGTACTGTACCGATTTCAAAATTCTTTCACCATTCGAAAGCTACATTATCCACGAATAACATAGGCTAAATTTTATTCTGATAAAAAAGAGGGTTCCGTAGACATTTGGGTTTTTCGGACTCAAGGTGTAAAAAATCAACCAGAAAAGTTACTTATTTTGCGTACTAAGATCCTGTTGTAAATCTTAGTTAACGCAGGCGAAGCTGCGGGCAACAGCTAGTTATTCATAAGCTGGTAATATACAACTTTTCTATTATTAATAGAGTATGAAATTATTAACATCATTTTGATTGAATTCGATGGTATTATAATACAGGTATATGTAGATTATGGTTATGTACAGTATGCTCGATATTGCGAGCCTGGTCCGCATTAGGTTATGAGCCCTGGGGGCAGATTAATGAAATACTCTAGCACTAGGGTTGTGTGTTCGTAAATTAGACGTCAACCCTATCTACTATAAGAAATACGAAAGCAATAAAACATTTTAAGATAAGTCTAGTGTAAGTATAAGTCATGATCGTAAAATTCGGTTCTGACAAAAATACAAAATTCCCTTTTTACGATATTTGGATTCTAAATTGTCTAAACATTATTACGACATCAACAATTTTTTTTTATTACATTAAAACAGCCAGTGCTAGTAAATGCGTTTGAATGACATCTATTTTTTTAATTCATACAAATACCACGCATCGAACAATAAGATGTGGCTGCCTGTTGCGTAAAACCTTTGCGCAGAAAGGATCGAAAAAAAAAGAGTGTATTAAGAAATTCAACACATTTTATAGTGCGTTTGTAAGAAATTATTGATATTATGACATTGGCTGTTTTAATGTTAGCAATAAGCTAACTATTTCTGAAACTTCAATAGAGTAATAAAAGCCACGCAGTAGATAAGCTAATAAATTAAATAAAAAAAAAAATATACCAAATGAGTGATTGTAATTATGTAGGCTGTTAGCGGCCCTAGTATATTTTGTATAAATAATTAAATCAGATTAATAATAGTTTTATCTGCACATAATTCATAGTAATGAAGCAAAAGTTCAAATTCAATATTATAAAGAGTATTTGAGTTGCAATGTACGAACTCCAAAACTACATATTGTACTTAAAAATAATATCATGCCATAGACTATTGATTTCCTTACTAATATTATTATAGATATGAGTTTGTATGTTTTACGTTTTAATGTGGTAGCTACTTATTTAAAGCTTTAAAATTATTTTATTATTTTTAAATTAAAATAATGTGGAGGGTCAAAACTTTTGGTAGATTTATTGTTTGGCAAACAATAAAAAAAAAAGTCAAAGACTTAAAAAAGCACAATGACCATAGTCTTAACGCCTCGACCGTTTTCTCAAATTCTTGCGAATGCGGTTAAAAATAAAAATACAAAAGACATAAACGTATCGGAAAATAAAATTCCGTCGAATTTGTCTGCTTTGCGAATAGCGATATCCGCAAGGTATTTATAATGTACGCGTCTACTGGGGAATCTAAGTTTAACGATAACATACGCTCTTGAGCGGAGCGATATAGAATATTTAATTTAGCAATTTTAATAATAATTGATGTTCATGGTTTAATGATAGACTCTGCGTTACAAAATTACGAAAGGCTATTGATATTAAGACATTCACACAATTTTAATATGAAAAATGATTATTTTATTCAAGAAAGGAAAGAAGGCTTTAATCTAGACATAATAATATGAACGGCAATATTATCATACCCGTCTAAAACTGACAATAGTTCTAATACAAAGTCGCACAGGATCTATGAGTCCCAGTAGTAGAGAGACTACAAAAGGTATCAGTGTTTACTTTTAAATGTTTTAAAGCTTATTACATAAAAATACTAAAGAAACACACACAAGAATACCTTTTTAGGTTACGTGAAAATACTAAGAAAGACATTGTTGATACATTTTGTTTCTTTACAAACTGCAGTATTACGGTAAAAAAAACAATTTATTTTTCACCGCTGTCTCTTATGCGCATATGCGAGCCCGTATTATTACCGTACACAAACCGTGTAAAAGCAATTTCTGTTACAAGGTACCCTAAATTTGGTACATTTCTTTTAACGAATCAACTGAATTATTATTTTTCTGTATCTTTGAACAAGCGAGAAAAGTATATACGAGAAATTATTTATTTATGATCGTACGAAATTGAAATTGCCTGTAAAGTAACTATTTTGGAGAGAAGGATTATAAATTAATTGCTTTTCATTCTTTTGTTTTCTTCTTTTAAAAAATATGAAATATTGGGAAAAGGTTTTATAGTATCCCAAAAAAATTCATCAAAAGCTTCCAAATTAAAAAAATTACAGGACTTCAGTTTTTTATTCTGTATTATATACTGTACGTTTAAGTATGTACGTATACGTTTTTATTCTGTACGTTTACGTAACTTTCAAATTAATTTTAAGATTATATTTCTATTGGTTTTTGGACGGGCTTAGACGGATATGACGACGTGGAGACCACCGCACAGAGGCCCTGTTGGTTGGATGCGGCAAGCGGGGTATTGTCACCAAGCAGAGGCTGGTGCTGATTGGATGTGGCTGGCGGGGTATTTTTCTTAGCGCTCACTGGAAGCCAATGAGAGAAGAAAGTAGTTGATGCTGATAATTTATACAATAGGAGGTTAGTTACTTACAAATGCAAGTATTACAGACGTGCATTATTTTACATAATTGTCTCAGAGATAGTAGAATATTACCATCGCCTTTTGTTATATTTTCGTTGAATTAAAAATATTTCCCGGACTTTTCAAGAATAGTGAAAAACCTCTAATCCGTTTGGGGTTTCGAGTTGAGCGATAATATAGGGATTGCAGTGATTGGCTCGCCCGCAAAGCCGGACTTGGCATGCCCACAATATGTTGTATCTTTTAACTTGCTTTTAAAGTACAAGTGTATAAAACTATACTCCTTTTTGTTTGTAATTGAACCTTATATTCTGAGACTAGCTGTTACCCGCAGCTTTGCCCGCGTGATCTTAGATCCCCCGTTCGAATCACGGCAACACGATTTATTTCTTGCGTATTATTTTGATTTTGCCATATCTCCTAAAGTATTCATTTAATTTGCATGATGTAAAGGGGAAAAATAATCTTTATGAAGTGCTGAAGCTAATTAACTGATTTAAAATGATAAGGATTCATACCGTATTTGTGTAAACATTTGCCCATTGCCCATTTTTTAAAGTATTAAATGAATATAGTATGACATCCTTAGGGATGAGATAGGCATATGCCATCGCGGACTTTTTTGTAGACCTATTTAAGATACACCAATTAATTCCACCATACATTATTTTGTTATATCTCAAACTCCCAGGCGGCCTATTTTTTCCCGACAACTCCAACAATTATTGTTATATCTTAGCCAATATAACTTAATATATTGTATACATAAACCTTCCTCTTGAATTGTCCTATCTATTTAAAAAAAACTGCTTCAAAATCCGTTGCGTAGTTTTAAAGATTTAAGCGTACAAAGGGATATAGGTACAGAGAAAGCGACTTTGTTTTATAATATGTAGTGATTGTGATATGTAGTGATTCGAATTCAAACCATTTTATTGTCTAGCTTTTTTTTTCTTTAACGCCGGGAAAGCTCTCAGTAACGGGATGTCTTTAGAGGCATCCCGTTGACGATACTACACTCTTCTATTAGACAGGGTATTTCTATGAAATTCGAAGAAATGGCAGATCGTAACTTATGTTGATAGTTATTATTAATGAATAATATAATATATAAGTACGTGACTCTCGTAAGAAACTCATTATAATTCAGTACAGCGGGAGTGCGGGCTGCGAGTGTTTATTCTGTAGCTGCGCTGTTTATTTCTACTGAAACTATCTGTTTAAGAATATCTCCAGCGAGGTCGATTGAAATACGTTGTTTGCGGTTTTGCCCGCGTTCATTATATTTATGTTTAGAGAAATGTTGAATTTGTATTTTTTTTTAGATTTGTTTATTATTATATGCATAATACGTACAAATCTACGATTCGAATTTTTTCGGATTTCCTTAAAATAAATGGCTTTTACCGCACTCACACAGACTCTTCAGCTTTATTATATAATATAAGTGATTTTACCTCACTTTTTGTATGCAAGCGTCAACTGTACATCATGGATTTACGTTTGTAATGGCTTGTACACATTTGCTTTTAGTTATCGAAGTATTATCACTATAGTGTTAATTTATTTATAGATCTGTTCCTTTTTAAGCTATGCAAACGAATAATCAATGTTAATAAGTCAATAAGGCTAATTACTGATTTTTAGCTTAAAAGTTGATTATGAGGTGGCTAAGTATTACTTAACGAAATCTTATAAGTACCGTCAGAATGATACTTGAGACTAACCTTGACATTATAAATTTACAAAGCTGAAAAACCTTGAAGTAAGTACGAGTGAAAGTTGGTAACGACGAGACACAATAGCGTTTTGTGAGGCTGGAGTTTTGTTGAAGACATCTCATCAATCTGCCGTCCACCCCGTTTCACACTCGAATAGATAGCGCCCATTATACACACACTAGATGTTTCCTGTGGTTTTGTTCGTCTTAGTTTTTGAAGTGAAACTTCTTTAGAATGGTTGTGATTTCAAACCGCATGCAACGGAAAAAACGACAGGTAAGAGACACAAATACAAAAGAGCGAGAGAGCAAATGTCGGTGTGTATGTATATTGCACACTGTTTAATACTTGCTTGTAATTGAGCATTTAACGTCTCACGCCTTTTTTCAAATATTAGTCGGAAACATGGACCCAAACGAGCAGATAGTCACAAGATAAGTCACTGTCACCTAATAATTGTCGTAAAAAGATTAATATAAGAATAGCCCAGGAGAGTAATAATTCATCCTCAGGATGGCTCAGGCCCTGTCGTGGCGGTGGGGCTCAGTAGCCTAGGGTGACCCTCTTTGTACCCCTCTTATAAGAAGAGGGGGCAAAAGAGCAGAGGGCAAGGGGCGAGGAAGGGAAGCACGCCTCATTGTACTGTCCCGACGTTGGGAGAGGTTGTTCTGTGGTGCTTGACAACCCCGCTGTGAAGGTGGTGTCGGTCCCCTGAGGAAAAGACTAGCCATCGAGGTGCCCTGTTGCTTGTAGATCCGTGGTACCTTACCAAAGGCGGCATTGGTGGCATCCGGCTACCCACTAAAACTCGGCGAGTTTTAGTGGGTAGAGCGGCTTCCACTTACCATCTTTCGGGCGCAGCTAGTGCCATATACTCGCCTGGGGAGACCCACTTATACCGATAACCTTCCTTTGAAATAAAAAGTCATTATTCAATAAGCGTTATCACTACATATTATAAAACAAAGTCGCTTTTTCTGTCCCTATATCCCTTTGTACGCTTAAATATTTAAAACTACGCAACGGATTTTAATGCGGTTTTCTTTAATAGATAGGACAATTCAAGAGGAAGGTTTATGTACATAATTTATTAAGTTTTTATATACATTGGCTAAGATATAACAATAATTGTTGGAGGTGTCGGAAAAAAATTGGCCGTCTGGGAATTTCCAACGAAAACGCTGCCTAAACCCTTTGAGATATAACAAAATAATGTATGGTGGAATTGTGTATCTTAAATAGGTCTACAAAAAAGTCCGCGATGGCATATGTCTATCTCTTAGGGATATCATACTATATCCATTTAATAATTTAAAAAATGGGCAATTATAACGCGATAGTTTGAAAGCTATTTACACAAATACGGTATGAATCCTTATAATTTTAAATCAGTTAATTAGCTTGAGCACTTCATAAAGATTATTTTTGCTCTTTACATCATGCAAATTAAATGAATACTTTAGGAGATATGGCAAAATCAAAATAATACACAAGAAAATAAATCGTGTTGCCGTGATTCGAAAGGGCGGCGTATGCATACAAAAAGTCTGCGAAGGGATCTAATAATATGTCTTTATGTTCAAGATAACATAATATTATATCCATTTTAATACAAAAACTTAGTAATTAGTAAAATACAAAATGATCATCATCAGACACGATTAATCCGTAAATTTATGTTCACGCGGGCGAAGCTGCGGGTAACAGCTAGTTAAATATATAAATATTGCAAAAATAACTTTTAATATATTTATTAACTTCCATGGTTTCAAGAAAAATCTTGTAAAAATATAGCCTAAATAGACAGCCTAACGTTAATCTAGATATCCAAGGTCTTAACAAGCAAGCTATTTATTACCTATTTGGTCAACATGTCTTTGACTTCCAAAGACAATAAAGAACATGATGACGTCAACCTAGTCCGTGGAATGTTCTGGAAGGAGAACTCCGTATAGAGTAACGTCGATTTAGTCTATAAATTGAAACAAAACTAAATCTAAAATTATAATAAATAAAAACTAAAATTAACTATGTACAAAAGTATTACAAATAATATATGGGTCCCAGATCGCTATCGGCTGGGATAGTTCCCAAAACGCTGGCCGCGTTGCCACGTTGGATTGCAACGCTGATGCGTTGGCCCAAATACAGGCCAGCCTTTTGGTCACGTGAGATCTCTATCAAACGAGTTGATAGGTCTCGATAAAGCCGGAAAGCCTCTGGGCCCCATGGACCAAGAGTCTCGACTCCAAACGCCGAAAATATGTATCCATTTCCAATGCATGCATATTTGCGGCGTTTTAAGTCCTCTTGTCTTGCGGCCGCTGCACCAGCCAAAACCGACGTCTCTGGCAAATGAGACGCTGCCAAAGTATCTACGCATGATGCATCCCATACTAAAGGGCGTCCCATCTTCCATGGCACCAACGACATCCCGTCCGGCCTCTTGCCATCGTCACAAGCCAGCCCCGTGGGTTCCAACACGGCTGGTAACCCGACAGTGGCAAGAGCGCGACGTATGATGTCATTTAATGCTGTGTGACGTGGTATTCTGCCGGTACTTCGGACACAAGATAAGCCATGGTAGCCCAAACTCCCAACCTTATCCCCGCACTTACAGCAATGAGGGACCACTGCCTCTGCCCCCAAGCGAATAGAGGCCGCAATCCTGAAAGTAGTGTCATCCAGGAAAGTACCTAAATTTGCTGAGGGCAGGGCTTGAAGCCACAAACCTTACTCCCATTTTGACACTGCCAAGAGACGGGCGCGCTCAGCGTCGCTGGAGCTGGACGACAAAAGTCTATTGTACTCCAAAACGCTCAGCGGCCCGTCCCACAGCCTCTGTGACTTCGGATCAACGGGAAAATTTTCATTCGGGCAGGCTGTTGACCAAACATTTCTAGCCTCAGTCAAGTATGGGACCTCAAAATCACTTAGTGATGGATTTAAAATTTTACCCATGAGGTCCACAGTACTGTGAACTGAGGACAGGAAGGCAGGTAAGGCTACGTCTGAAATTTTGCGTATTCCCAAGCCTCCTAACCTAATTGGAAGAGAAGCCTGTGTCCAGCCTAAAGTGTATATTATAGATAATACATTTCTTCAGAATCGGTCCAGCCGATTAGATTGATTTTAGTGACAAACACACGCACAGAAGAAAAGATAACTACAATTGATATTATTTAAGCGACTCAATGACAGCGACTCCATATTGTACCAACTTACCTTTGTGTATTTTTATCAATTAGAAATGGCTGAACTAATCTTGATGAAATTTTGTATATAGAGTATTAAAATAGGAAATATGATTTAGGTGTAAATAATTGTGAACTTCATATTGTGGTATGACATTTAACGTAAGCGGAAACGCGAGCAGCGCCTAGTTAAAATATAAAAACATCTTAACCACGAAATAGAAGAGAAATTTAAACAATTCTGAAGACGTTTAATAATCGTGGAAATGGGTTAAGGGACTTCAAAGTGAGCGGCGCAGCAACGTTATACAAGTAATTACTAGAAGACAAGTTTGTATTTTAAATTAATTTAATTTATTATTTCGGATATATCATATTATATCAATAATATACTATTTATTTAACGGCAGGTATAGAATTCAACCTAGAACTTTATTTCTATTAAGGGTTACTTCATTATCATCATCAGCCTTTTTCCGTTCACTGCTAAGCAAATATCTCCCTCAATGGACGCCAAGACTACCGAACCCTTGCCACGAGGTAACAGCCACTCACATCCAACATGGACCTGCACTGCACGGAGACCTTTTCCCAGCTGGTTAATCGCTGATCAACACTTCTACCTAAACTTTAAGGGTCACTTACTGAGGAAAGCATCTTGACAGATCACAGAGCATCAAGCGCCATCTTTTAAAAATAAATTGGCCGATATCTCGGAAGCTAGGCATTTTGGGACAAACGTTATTGTCTCATTCATGGAACTACGGTAAAATTACTGAACTCGCACTCAAAACTATAATAATAAATATAAAATAATAAATAATAATAAATATAATAATAAAATAAAAAATAAAACCAGTGATTCGCAAAGTGGTCCAGGTGGATCAGGGGTCCATGAAAGACTCAAAGGTGGTCAATGATGAGCGGGACAAAAAATGATGGGTCCATGAAAATTAATTTGGTTTCGATAGTGAAGAACCAAAATGTTGTCTTCATTCCTATCAATATTGTTAAGAGAATTTTACTATTACATAAAATAAAATATCTTTAAACAATTCTTGGAAAGAAATAAATAAAAAAAACTCACCAAGGGGTCTATCTGATGCAGGAAAAGTTTGAAAGTGGTCTATGAAACAAAAGAGTTTGGGAACCTCTGATCTATACCTTAAATTTAAACCATTGTATTCCTTCTAGGCATGTAACAAACGATCTCGTCAGAGTCAAGAAACAAACTAGTAACTCCATCTACGAATTCTATTTGGAAGAATTATTCCATTATTTTGTCAACCATATCTTCCATAGGGTCATCTTCCCTCGATTTTATAATAAATCAAACGTTTTAATGGCTCGATTTTTTCCATTTGAAGTAAGTCCAAACTTAGTACGGGATGGTGAAAGGAAAACCTTTGGCCTCAGTCCAAAACCATCACAAAAGTTTCCAAGCGCTAAGTAGGGCACTAATAAAATATTTTAACCGGCAAAACGGCCACATCTGACTGGAAATACTACACAAGTAATATAGAATTTATTGTAAAGACTGTTAGTAATATTATAAAGGCGAAAGTTTGTAAGTATGGATGGATTGATGTTTGTTATTCTTTCACTTAAAGCTACTGAATGGATTTTAATGAAACTTTACAGTAATATAGCTTATACATCAGAATAGCACATAGGTTATAATTTGTCCCCGTACTCACACAAAGGGAATTACGCGGGTGAAACTGCGGGGAGCAGCTAGTTGTACACATCCGGGAGTGTGTCCACTTCTTGTACCCAGTCCAGGAAATGGCGTTGCCTAATGTGAGATGACAGATGCTGATAGGTGGCCAGTAATTTCAATCACTAAAGGAGAACGGTCATCTGTGACCCAGGCCCGACAGAAACGAGACATATCTCATTTTTTTTGGTATATTGTGTATTGTTAAATTACATATATTTTATATTCTAAATCAATGGCTAACGCCAAAAAATATTGCCGTATGTTTTTGTTCAGGCGATACACAAAAAAATACAAAATGTCTATATTATCTATAAAATTCGCATATTTATTTAATTAAATGACAATACAATAGCTATAGGATGTATCTAGATACAGTTAACTTATATAATTAATTAAAATCGTGGCATTTGATGATTTATTGCATAATATTAAGTTAAATGTACAAAAACGGTCACATACTTCCTGTCTACATGCTATCATAACGGCTCAGGTAGCCTGGCGGTGACAGAAACCAATCATGCTGTCTCTCTCTTTCATTAAAACACAGTGGCGGAGCGGAGGGGGTAGGGTAGGGGTGGGCCGCGGGGTGCACCGACGCAGCGCAGATGCAGGCGCAGTTCTTCGCTTTCTGTGTTGAGATCTGTGCGTTTTTGTATTCAAGGCTACATTTTTTCGACGTTTTTTGGCTTTCTCTTTACTGGACTTGATTTTTGTATTGTGAGTGGTTCGTTGATATGGCTGACAATATTAATAATTGTGCTGCGTGTGAACGTACACTTCGCCGTCGTCGTCCATACGTTCTCAATGAACGATTACTGGAAACACGAAGAGATTTCGTAGAGCAACTATTACGCATCGTTGGTGGTGAGGTATGTATCATTTTTATATTTGTAATTAAAGCCTTTCCCAATACAAAAGCGTGTCAAAAATGTAAAGTCAAGTGTTGATAGTTAGATACCTTTGTTAGTTAGGGTAAATAGACTACATCACTCATTATACAGTCCGTACACTCGTAGAAAACTGGTTATCGGCGCGGCGCCGATCTGCCAGCGCTTATCGAAACCGGTCCATGCAGGACGCAGGTAATCGGCGCTCTGGCAGTCTCAATTAGATTTAGTTTGATTTCACCATACCTACCTATATGATGGGATTAAGTCGTTGTGTATTTATATTAATGTTGTGTATTTATATTTTGTGACAGATAACTTTTGATGGGACTCGGTCGATTTGCCACTCGTGTCGGCATAGAATCGACGCTGCAATTAATCAAGAGCGACAAGTCCCAGCAGCTCCTGTCCTACCAGCTGCTGTTGTAAATGTACAAGGCGTTCGACGTGCACCTAATACGGCTCGGCGATGTTTAATTGACAACTGCAACAACAGTTCTCTGCTTCAAGTGCCTAATTCGGTGAAGGTACAACTCCTTAGCTATTATCACTTTTACGTACCAAATCTTGCCCGCATTTGCCAACGGCATTTACTACACATGGCGATAGAAGAGATACCGGAAAATATAACAAATCAAATGACCGACTTGAATGCGGAGAGTGTTGGCGACATCATCAACATGTATACACAAGCTTTGGAACAAAGGTCACAGTTCAATGTAGATGACGTTTCTGACGACGAGTTAAGCTTTTGGACTGGAAGAAACAGAGCCACGTTCAGCGATTTGCTGAGTCAAATACCAAGCCTTAATCGGTCCTCAAGTACTCCACGAAATGATTTGGCTATCTACTTGTGCAAAATTCGATCAGGGGAGCCAAATAATAGAATCGCTTCACTTTTTAATATAACCGAGCGAACTATTGGAAGAAAAATACATAAAGTCAGGCAGTGTCTCATTACTGACTTTGTTCCATTGCACCTAGGTTTAGACCATATAACCAGGGACGAAGTAATAGCCCGCAACCGGGTTTTACCAAATGTTTTGTTTGGTAACGAAGAGTCACCAAAAGCAATAGTTACATTCGATGGAACCTACATATACATAGAAAAAAGTTCTAACTTTTTATTTCAACGCCGCAGTTACAGCCTTCATAAGTTCAGAAACTTAATAAAACCATTCATGATCGTGTGCGCGGATGGATATATTTTGGATGTAACAGGTCCGTACTCTGCACGGACTACCGATGCTGATATAATGAAAATGATATTGCAAAACCATGATGGACCCATTGAAGACGGACCGTTCCACTTTTTTTTCCATGAAGGAGACTCATTTATTTTGGACCGAGGCTTTCGGGATTCAATACCTTTAATAGAAACATATGGTTATGTTGCTCACATGCCGCCAACCAAACAACCACAAGACACGCAATTAAGCACCGAACAAGCTAATAAATCACGACTCATTACAATGGTGCGATGGGTCGTGGAAACTATAAACGGGAGATTCAAGCGCGACTTCAAGATCTTTAAAAACAGAGTATTCAACAAACATGTGCCGCATATATTTGAAGATTTTAAAATTGCTGCAGCTTTAATTAATTATTTTCAAGAACCTTACGGAGACAGTCCATACACAGAAGATTTCATTGAAATAATTAATCAAAATATACAACGCCCCAATCGATTATTTGAGTATGTGGAGGAAAATAATCTAAACCGACAAAGAGTGTCGTTTCACAGGATGACTGGAAATGATCCGGATATTGAACATTTTCCACAATTAACAATTGAAGAGTTAATTAAATTCTCAATCGGCACCTATCACGTGAAGTTAGCACGGTCGTATTGCAGTGAGCATTTGAAAGCCGCGGGAGTATATAATATGGAATTATATAGACATCCAACGGCAATAGAGGGCAGAAACAATAATACTTTAATCAGGTGCAGAATCCATTCGCGACACGTTACGACAAAAATATATTATACTTATATTATGTTTGATGAGAATGTAAATGGAAGAAACGCAATAACGGAATATTACTGCACATGCTATCATGGTAAAAGGACATTGGGAAGTTGCGCACACGTCATTAGTGTTGTATATTACCTAGGGTGGGCTAGACATCGAGATCACTTTGACCACCCAGCAATGGGTATGGATTATGTTTTAAGAGATATAGAAATTCAATATTTATATCGAGATACCTATTAGTTTTATTTTTATTTGTTTCAATCCTGAAACCCAATGATTGGTTTCTGTCACCGCCAGGCTACCTGAGCCGTTATGATAGCATGTAGACAGTAAGTATGTGACCATTTTTGTACATTTAACTTAATATTATGCAATAAATCATCAAATGCCACGATTTTAATTAATCATATAAGTTAACTGTATTTAGATACATCCTATAGCTATTGTATTGTCATTTAATTAAAAATAAATATGCGAATTTTATAGATAATAGACACTTTGTATTTTTTTGTGTATCGCCTGAACAAAAACATACGGCAATATTTTTTGGCGTTAGCCATTGATTTAGAATATAAAATATATGTAATTTAACAATACACGATATACCAAAAAAAATGAGATATGTCTCGTTTCTGTCGGGCCTGGGTTTTTTTTGTATGGGGCGTGACCGTTCTCCTTTCCTTTTCAATCACAGTACAACAAATTCTGCTGAACTGACTTGTTCTTATTATGTGGATGACGTGAGAAGGAAGGAGAATCTAACCCCTACACCTCATCTTATTACCCCTCGTGTGGATTATTCTTAATAAATACCAAATCTTAAGTGGATGAAGACATCTTAATAAAATCTTTTTCTATGAGCCTTTACATTATAAACCATGCTTAGGAACCATTTTAAATATAAATCCACACAGAGCCGCGGTGTAAAGCTAGAGAAATAGTCTATTATAAATTTAATCCTCGTATGCACGGATTAGATCCGAGCGAGTTAGGCCGCAGTTCGCCCGTGCTGGCCATATGCAAGTTAGCGAATTTCACACACCCTAAAACATTATTGGGTTATGTAAGATTCATCACAATATTTTCCTTCAACGATTAAACCTGACCTCAACGTTGTTAAAAAGCCATTTCCTTGGACATTTTCATCGGTGGAGGAATCCGATTCGACGATACTTTTTCTTGCCAATGTCAATGCCAATGGCATTGAGTCATATAGGTATCATGAAGAGGCAACTTTGGTGCGGCCATGTATCACGGATGTCGGAGATGAGACCAAGTGCATCCTATATTCTGAGCTTCTGGAGAGAAAGCGTAAGGATGGCGGACAATTCCTAAGATTTAAGGATGTGCTGAAGCGCCACATGAAGAGATGTGACGTGAATCCTTCTTTGTAGGACGGTGAATGTCTGAGATAGATTCCATAAAGTCCGATCATCAGCGGCTATCAATTACAATGTTTCTAATGGTGTACTAACTACTAATATACCCATAGTGTGCTCGGACATTTATTAACAGAATAGGGTACGCAAGCCATGTCAGAGCACACGCCCGTCGACAATAGCAGGGAGTTGAAATGGTCGCCGTGAACGAAATGGGTCTGGATTATTATCATATTTTTTTCTTGGTAACGCTGAGATTTGCATTTCGCATGTATCTAACTTACTCGGGTTGGGTTAGACTCTAAGTTCGCGCTTAAGAGTGCATTGTCCTAACTAGACAAACTGCACCTTCAGCAGATTTTTGGAGGTCCTGGATCTGCAGGTAACTGGAACACCTTAGCGACAGGTGGGCTTTGGCGAATGCCAGACTACACTTTGTGAAAAATCTTTCACATTAAAAATTTCAGAGTTTCAGAGGAAAAAATAAAATAATATAGACACAAAAACAATATAATTTTTTTATAAGTAAACGCAGATCGGTCGTCTTGGCGTTCATTAAAAGAAGCCTATGTTCAGTAGTGGACGGATAAAGGCTGATGATGATGATAAAAAGAGCAAGGGAAAATACCTTGACTATACTCGATTATTATTTTAATCTTATGCATGGATTAGATGGTGGTTCGGATTTTATCTCGTTACAATCTGTTAATAGTAACGGCTAACTGGATCGTTAGCGAACTTCTGTTGTGGCCGTTAAGTATTAGAGATAGTGCACAGTGGATAGCAGCGGATACTACAATTACAACTGGTAATTGGAAAAAAATAAGGGTTATTCTCATTATTACGGTATGACCGTCGAAATAATTAGGATTTTTAGTTTCTGTGGGATAGTCTGGTGGTATTTTTAACCGACTTCAAAAAAAGAAGGATGTTATCAATCCGTCTGTATGTTTTTTTGTATGTTTGTTACACGATTACTCCGCTGTTTGACAATGGATTTTAGTGATTCTTTCTTCGTTTGAAAGCTAATGTTTCCGAATTGGTCCCCTATTAATTTGATCGACATCTAACCGGCGGTTTTTAAGTTATTTTCAATAATGCTAATTAGGTTACTTATGACCGAATACTCAAACGCAACTCAAATTCGGGTTTAGATTTAAGGCGTGCGTAGTTTGAGGAGCTTCCCAACATTAAGTGGCGTTTGATAATTCTGGAGCTAGAAAGGAAAATAAGTACAAACCACACAACTTTAAATAGTAAACGTAAACCAGAACCATAACTGAGATCGCTTCGGCCCACCCACCATGGTTCAAGCCTTGTCGTGGCGGTGGGGCTCAGTAGCCTAGGGTGAGCCCAACACCTTGGGCGAAGCTAATTGAGCCAAGGGGGCTCTTTGTACCCCTCTTATAAGAAGAGGGGGCAAAAGAGCAGGGGGCAAGGGGCGAGGATGGGAACCTCGCCTCATTGTACTGTCCCGACGGTGGGAGGGGTTGTTCTGTAGTGCGGTGCAACCCCTCTGTGGAGGTGGCGTCGGTCCCCCGAGGGACTAGCTAGCCGTCGAGGTGCCCTGTTGCTTATAGATCCGGGGCACTTCACCAAAGGCGGCATTGGTGGCACTCGCTGGGTTTTAGTGGGTAGAGCTGCGTCCTTTTACCAGCTTTCGGGCGCAGCGAGTCCCACATACCCGCCTGGGGAGACCCACTCCCCAGCGGTATGCGTCAGTGCATTTCCCGGTGTAAAAGAAAAAAAAAAGATCGCTTCGGCCCAGATTAGGCAACTCATATTTTATGTGTTACCTACCCTGAGCCATAAGATATTAAATCTCGATGCGAGTAATAGCGCTGCCTGTCGTGGCCTTCTCTTCTAAAAAGACCAGTCGGAAGAAATCATCAGATTTTAAGTTATTAAAATTTATCAAATTCAAATAATAATGTATTATTCTATACTAAGCACACTTATTTTTTCGGAAAAGGCTTAAAGGTTCACATTTTGCAATATACACTTAATTGTCGCGGAAAATATTGTCGAGAAACAAAAGCAAAATTAACGTATTTGATAATAAGGTATTCATTAAATATTACCCAAAAAAGTATCTGACTGCAAAAAACTTTCTACCATAAAGACAAATATATCGTTCAATAAAACCCTAAACATTTTATTGTTCAATACTAACAATCTCTCAAAAAGCAAAAGGCACAATGTTTGCTAGCGACGGGTTTATTTGTTTATGAAAATTGCACCTAATCCTTATTTGCTCAGCGAACAAACATCTCTATCGCAAAAATGAATATGTAACTGGGCCGGGAATGATTTTATGAAAAAGTTATATAAAAAGTATATAAAAGTATATTACAACCAACACACCGCGTGGTACGTCGACAGAAATCGTTTTACCATTACAAAATGTCTACCATTTATGTTAATACTAATTGTTTTTATATCCTAAAATTATCTATTTTTAATGTAAGTTGGGTAGGCAAACGAGTAGACAAACCAAATTATGGAAAATGGTAAGCTTTGACTATGAACATAAGCTATGATCAAATCCGAATATATTTATTTTGTAGATAACAACATTTATCACATTCTCATTTCATGTCAAATACGTTAAATATTACAAATGAATTAATGTATCTAAAAAACAGGTTTGGAATGCAGGCTGCATTTACCATTTACACGGGAGAGGAGTCGCGTGTAAAAGCTAGTTATTTGTAATTTGATGATTAAAATCTTCTTTATTATCCGTCTTTGTTTATTCTAATTCTCACAAAATCTACTAAACGCGTATTACATAGAGTCCACGCCACGAAAGAAGTCCGATAGACGCGGCGCTGCGGTACATTATTCAATGTTGCAAGTTTCTAGTGTAATCATTTTACACTAAGACTAGTACAATAGAAATTATAATTAATTATATGGCCTATGTTTGGTAGTGGATGGATAAAGCCTGATGATGATAAAAATGACAAAAATAATTATGGCAGCAAAATAAATATCTTTCTACGTTTGAGTAAAATATATATTTTTTTAATTTATTTCGTTTATACACTCTTAAATTTGGCTGTCATGGCGGTGAAATTAATAAACATATTATTTAACGGGATTGATATCTGTTTATTCTTACTTTCATACACTAAAAATTATTTCACTTTAACGCTCCATATTTCACTTAAAATAATTTAAAATCTTACAACTTTTCACTCCAGACAGATATCAAGATGTCAAGCTTGTCAAATTTAGTTCCCGCTTTAGTCGCAGGACTTCATTAATGGCGCGGACTATACATCTTCTTGACGTTCATTGAAAGAGATACAGAAAGAGTGATTGATACTGATATTGAAGAAAGAGGGACTGATAGTATGAAATTAAAATAACTAGTAGCTAAGCTAATTGAACACGCCTGTACCGAAGTAACAGTTTGAATACTCAAAACTAAATACAATCTGTCGACCAAAGGGAACTTGGAAATAAGTAAGAGAAAATTTCCAAAGATAGCGCCGAAACCTAAAGTTCGGATACTTGTGAAATAGATTTGATGTAATAGATTTGTAAGTTCGCAACAAGTAAAAACTCCAATTAGTGTTTAAACGGAGATATCTGAGTTTTACACGAATTCAGAGCGAGTTATTTTTAATGGAATAACTTTGGAGATTTTTAGTTTATAATACTTTTTATCCATTACCAATACCGATGCCGTTAAGACCAAAGTGGGGGGGCTGTTTGTACCGAGCAGTTCACTTGGCTCAAGACCGTGTCCAGTGGAAATTCATATGTGGTCACGATTCTCAGCAGTGAGGGAACGACGAAGAAGAAGATCCATTACCAATGAACGCCAAAACAACAGGTAGCGCGCAACTCGTTTGAATCTTACTAATATTTTACTCATATTATAAACGTGAAAGTTTATGTAGTATGGATGTTTGTTACTATTTCACGTAAAAACTACTAAATGGATTTTAGTGAAACTTTACAATAATATAGCTTATACATCAGAATAACACATAGGTTATAGTTTATCCCTGTACTCGGGTGTAGGTGGGAAGTACGCAGGTGAAACCGCGGTGCATTGCTAGTGGTAAATAAGAAAAGAGGTTTAATAGAAAACAAATGGGTACAACATATGGGAAGTAAAGACAATAAGCCCGGAGCCGATCTAGAAGCATAAGCCGACTCCGATACCTCTATCTCACTTGAAACTCCTTAAAATAGCGTAGCGTTTCAACACGTAACTTAAATCGTGCTGGAACCTATAGAGTTGAGGACCTTAAACATAAGCGATTTTTTCATGTCCCGCTACTGCAGCTGTTCACGGGTCTCCTGTAAATCTCGCAAGAACGGCTATTTCGCATGTTTTTTTCGAAAGGCTTAGACTTTTAGGCCAATACGCATGTGCACTACACTCTCTCAAAGAAACTTTATTTTCAGGCATGCCAGTTTCAATGCACCTATTTAATGCGTCTAATGTAAACTATATCACGCACCGACCTTCCTGGATCGTGTGATATTATAAAACTGTTATTTCTTGTATCAATTAATAAATAAATAAATTGGTCCTGGTAGTCAAATATAGTCCTCTCACTTCAAAGTCAATCCTTTGCTTACTAACCGTAGTCATTCACAGCGATTTTAAATTTAGGAAAAATATCCTAAAAATATGAGCAACGGGTATTTAAACGTTCTTTTAAATGTTCGCCACCTAGTAATTAAAAATTTAAATACGTGTAGCCTTTAAAAATATATTAATTATTTAAATCCCAAACACTTGACTATTTTATACTATAATTGCCTGTTAAATTAAATAGGTTAGGCTTATAACTTATCCAATACGATAAGGAAACGGCATACTAAACTTGCTAGAAAAATAAATTAAAATATTATAATATTTAGAGGGTTGAGGACATTTGTATGAATGATAGGCTACAAGTATTTTTAGAATATTTAATTTTGTGTTGATTGTGTTTATCCACCTGGTCGATTGTACACATACTGTTTTGGGGAAATTACGACAATATCAACAATGTGTTTGTTCTACAGAAGCGGTTTATTACTTAATATATATTAGACACATTTTATTATTTAATAGATAAATTGAAACCAAAAGAAAATCTAACTATCGCCTTTTAATATAGAGGAATCTCATAAAATTTACTACCCTCCTCGCCTGATTTCGAGGAGGAGACCCGTGTCCAACACTTTACTTATTTTTTTACTCTAGAAAGTTTAGTTGCCATTTTGTCATGTCTTAAGACAATTTACTTACGCTTTATCACTTGCATTAAATTCAACTGGCATTATCAATGTGTTTGCCACATGTTTTTTAAAATTTCATATCTAATTGATGAATAACTAAAACAGTATCTCATTAAACTAGAATAAAAAAATCAATTTACCTAGTTTCTACCCTAAACAAACCCAACACAAATAATAAAAAAATATCTAATTAAGTAGACATGACGTTCTCACGGTAATAGTCTAAATAAATCAAGGGCAACTTGTCACAGATGTCGTATAACTTGTAAGTTATGCGACAATCGCGTGCGTCTGCAGTGGATTTATGGGGGAGGGGGTGTGTTATGGAAATTGGGGGGGAGCTTTGACCGATACAGAACGAGTCTCATTCATTAGGGAATCGGATGAGCCTATGACAATCGAAATGGGGATTATGAATAATGGACCCAGGTTGGAGGAGGGAATGGTCGTTAGTCTTGGATTTTCCCGACCATGAAGTCTTAGTAAAAAGCTATTGTCCGTTCCAATAGATAAATATTTAACTGACAGATACGTAATTTGTTCACAATTTGACATTCCACATAATAATACAGCTTACAAAATATGTAATTTTAATAGCGCTTATTATAACAAGATTGTGAACGATTGATGAGCGACCATGGTCCAGAGGGTATTGGCCTCTTGAGCAGTGATTGCCAAAGTGGTCCAGGTGGACGCCCAGGGGTCCACGGAAGACTGGAAGAGGGTCCACGACGAGCGTGACAAATAATGGGGGTCGTATGCGGGGGTCCACGAACATTAATTTGGTTTCGAGTGAAGAACCAAAAAGGAAAATGTAGGTTTGACTTCTACTATCAATATTGTTAAGGGAATTTTACTATTAGAATAAATATAATGATATATCTTTAAACAAGCGATTCTTAAAAAAAAGCTCAGCAAGAGGTCCACTTGATGCGGGAAAACTTTGAAAGTGGTCTATGAAACAAAAGAGTTTGGGAAACACTGCTCTTGAGCAAGAGATTTACTTTCAGTATTTCGCATTGGTGGATCGAATTTTAAAATTACCTATATAAGCTAAGGCTTATGCATTAAAAAATATAGAGAAATCTTTTTTATTCTTATTCTTATACAAAAAGTAAATATTGAATTTATTATTTTTGGTTTCCTTATATAATAATGAGTTCAATTGATATTAAATGCATTTAATCGATACAGCTTTTGCGTGATTTTCCATACATGTCTTTGCGATCTTCAAAAACATTACAATAATACACTCATACCTAGAAGTATTTACCACTTAGTACATGCGCATTCAAATGTAGATTAAAATAAAACTAGCTATTGGCCGCGGCTTCACCAGCGTTAGCAAAAAAAATATTTTAAATGCACCTATATTACTTGTAGTACCTCCGAGAATATGTGTAGAAAGTTTCATGATGATCGGTTGAGTAGTTTTCACATGAAAGCCTAAAAAAACATCCGTACTTCCACGTAATATTAGCAGAGACTCATGTAATAATAAAAGTTAATAGTTATTTGAATCTGTAGGTAGTTACAGGGATGGCATGATCAATTTGATCATATCCCGTCTTTTCAATTAATGAAGGCTTAAATAACTCATCCGCATAATAATATAATATCATCATTATCATCATCATCAGCCTTTATCCGTTCACTGCTGAACATAAGCCTCCCTCAATAAACGCCAAGACGACCGATCCCTTGCCGCTCGCTACTAATAATATATTCACAGTAATTCTTGTATCCTGTAGATTTATGTTTGCATGTAACGAAACATTAAACGCATTAGCAACGTTTTTCTTCCATCACAACTTATAGCTGTTTTCCTATGATTATATGTTATTTACTATTGCTTTTTATTGCCTTGCACAATTTCTTTCGCTTGTAATGGCTTTCGGAATAAATATAAATATGCGGCACAGATTAATATTCCAAAGAGCGTTTAAAACTTACAATCGCATTTTCCTAGTATATTAGTTGCATTTATAATTTTGAAATCATTTACAAAATAATTTCTAATGATTTAACTATCATCATCATCATCAGGCTTTATTCGTTTAATGTTGAACATAAGCCTCCATTAATGAACGCCAAGACGACCGATTCACTGCCACTTACAACTGTATCATGAGTATCCTACTAATATTATAAATGCGAAAGTTTGTGAGGATGTTTGTTACTCTTTCACGCAAAAACTACTGAGTGGATTTTGATGAAACTTCATAATAATATAGTTTATACATCAGATTAACACATAGGCTCATTTATCCCCGTATTCCCACGGGAACGTGGGATAATATAGACTATATCATCCCGCTAAGATGCCCTTGTAAATCTTAGTTATCGCGGGCGAAGCTGCCGGCATCAATTAGTAATTTAATATTTTGATTGATTACGGCAGTTTTATATCTGTTCAATTGCATGTACATCAGCTCTTAGCATTTATTTAAGTAAGCTTTTAACATCCACATTATTTGTTGGAGGGGTAAACTAACTGACGTGGTATCTGATAAGAAATGGTCAACGCCCATTAAGATAAAGGGGCTTACTCGCACACGGCGCACACAATTCACTCATGCGTTGGACATCTTGAGACAAGATGGTAATTTTCGATAATTACTATTGTGCCAAAAGCAATAGGAGCGGTAAAGCCCACCCGACCTCTCAAATGAGCAACGAATTTGACCAGACCAGTCTCAGAAAAGGCATTAAAATAATGCTTATTTCGAGACAATCTACTCAAATAAGACAACGTCTAAAGAAAGGCAACGCTAGTGAAATTACTAACTTACTCCGCTGGCTCAACGACCCAAAGTGGATCTTGGCCTCCGTTACGAGATGGTGTCACCGCGCACTGTCTTTACCCATCTCCTTCCAGCTTACAACGCCCAGGGTACGTAGATCTTTTAGCACTTGGTCCTTCTAAGATATTTGGGTCGGCCAACCGGTCGACGACCGGAGGGCTGTCTGGCTGAGGGCTTTCTTTACCGCCCTATCTCCCGAAATAGAATTATGTAATTCTGTTGGCGGTAGCATGGCGCGTGGCAAAAGCTGAAAGCAGCGTGAATAAAGTGTATGACTTTCCATAAAATACCATCATCATCAGCCTTTATCCGTCTACTGCTGAAGACTCCTGCTCCCTTAACGCCATGACGACCGACAGCTTGCCACTTGTATATAACGCGGCCCATTTACGGAAATTGTTTTCCCACCTAAAATCCCATATTATTCGTTAATTTAATAAAATATATGTTAGTGACATTAACCGAAACCCGTGGCAATAATTCGTTTCGACTCGCTTACCAACATTGTCCAATCAATTGCTGTGTTTGTTCAACTGGGCGATAGTTGAATTTCACTTATTTTAAACGCTCCACTGATTTGTGAATTCTATTTGAAATTTTCATATAGCATGTTTTAGGCTGGTCACACACTCAGAACAACGAATGTTAGCCATTAAGTTTTAAGAGTAGAGGTTTTAATTAAGACGAAGTATTGGCCATTAAACAGGTGGGAAGACGATATCCGGTCAGTAGTCGGTCCATGCTGAATGCGATTGGTCGTCTTAGCGTTCATTGATGGAGGCCTATGTTCAGCAGTGGATGGATAATTCATGATAATGATGATGTTGATACATGTTGCTGGTAAAATATATTAAATATTTTGTAAAGATAAAGTAAAGTATCAACCCTTATATGCTGGGCACAGGTCTTCTCCTCGAAATCAGTTTCAGTTCACCTGATGGCAAGTGATAGCGTCATCCACAGACACCCGCTAGATATAGCTTGATATAGTTTAGAGTATGTTGAAGTAAGTTCTCTTTTCTTGAAGGTCCCTAAGTCGTTTGACTTAACATAAAAATCTCGGGCCCTCTCGTTCAAGTTCAATGATTCTAATGATTATACATTATTATAGTTAGACATTTTATCGAAATCAGTTCTGTTATTTTAAAATTGATTTTATTGTTTGTGTGATTTGTGAAGTTACATATTATAAATTCGATTTCGTAGTTTTTGCGTAAATAATTCTTGCGTACTTGTGTAAAAATATTTCGTGTTTATAATATCAGTGCTGAGTTAGGGGTTTTCTTGAAAATACCTTATTTATGTTAATGTGAAATAATAATAATGTGAATAATAATTATGTGAAATAAGAAAATATAATATAAATAATATTATATACACACGTATTTAGTTTACTGTATTGTTAATTAATATTTTATTGTTTGCATGAAATTTCACACACAAGTGAATAAAACAAACACTGTCTAAAACCCGATCTGTTTGTATACGAATGAAAACAAAGGCTTGTTCTAAATAAATCGTATTTTTTCACTCGTGACATTTCGATATCAATTCATACTGTTTGTTCGTTTTGTTATGATTATACTGTAGGTGGTATGGATGTACAGGATCACCTAAAATCAGAACAGAAAGGAAAAAAGTCCTTTACACGTGAATGTTCATTAAAAAATGGACGGATGTTTCTAGGTAGATGACTTTGTAATTGGTTGATTACTGGTTTGCCTAAAGCTTTCGCTTAGTTTCATTCAAAATTCGATAATCTACTGGTTAATGGTACTGAGTACTGGTTTTTAGACCCTCGGGCTTCCGAAGACCTGTAACGACCGTCTAAGATCCACGAATGATAGTCAGGACCAACGACTTAACGTGCAATCCGAGGCACGGTCGAGTCTCGGTATGTGATGGTCACCCATCCACGGACCAACCTCGGCAAGCGTTGCTTAACCTGATGATTTGATCCGCGCGGCTGTTACCACTGAGCCATGAGCTCTTCAAATCTACTGTTACCGTATCTTTGAAAATTATAACACGACTCACCTATATCCTATTATTTTCTTATTTTTACGCGAATTTCACTTATTTTATTGAAACAACTTTTACGGATTTTCACTTACCTGTATCTTTTCCACAAGAAAGTTATAAGGTTTCAGAATTTAAAAGATAAAGAACTAGTTTTATTTTTACATTAAATCTGAATAGTTCCTGAGAACTAAGTCTGATCGAGCAAAATGTATGCATCAGTAAATATATATCAAAAGGCAATCTGCAAGAAACATTAACAAAGACATACGGACGGACAAAAAGTCTCGGCGATTGCATGCGATATTGCTGACCGCGATACAATGCTGTGAGATATTACTTCCATCTCCCATTTTATGAATAAAGAGAAATATAAGCTTGTATGATTCGTAGGATGTTATGGAGATTACTGAAAATAAAATCTTTTCCATATTTTCTATAAATGAAAAAGGTTTCAAAAGTGGATTCGCTAGCGGTAAATACCACTATATCTGAATAGTAACAAACGATTTTTTGCATGATTGACATTACTATTTTTGGCCTGAACCAGAGATTTTGGCCGAATTTAGCGTTTCGCTTGTGCCGCGCCCATATATAGGTTTCGTATGTTTCTAATTTTTGCACAGGTTTATTCCAAAGTTTTCACGGTTAAAATAGGAACGAATTTTTAAATAATTAAAATCAAAATAATATTTATTTATTTATTTAATAATTTATGTACACTGAGAAACATATACAGTGAAACGGTGAAAATAAACACTAGTACAAAGGTACTACTTATTCCATAAGTGGAATTTCTTCCAGTAGTCCTACTACAGGAGAATTTAATTGACAAAACAAAATCAGTGTGCACACAACAACCTAATAAATACTGTAAATACAATAGAAATAAATACTTAATAAATACATTAGCATTAAATGAACATACACAGCACATACTTATTAATTTGGAAGTTTATAAGATATTATATAAAATAGTATACATATACTATTTTATATAATATCTTATAAACTTCCAAATATAAAAGTGACCATAAGATTTTAAAATATGTTTGGTTTCAATAAAGTTTCATATCTTTTAAATTACTTCACAAAACTTACACTAAAGAAACGTTACCGAACATCAAAAACTTTTCCACTTAGTCAAGTCAAACATAATTATTACCTATGACAAATCACTTTGGGCGGAACCCGAATGGCCCAAATGAAAGAACTTGTACCAATAAAATTGATTCATGACCATGGCGTATGAATGTAACTGGAAGTCCCAAAAAACAAATCCGTCAGAGCACAATGCCAGTGAATTATGAAGGCCGCACATCAATCGAATGTGGTGAAACTTCCAATTTGCATTCGACGTTTATTCCATTTTTACGTCCTTTCAAAAGTACAGTTTATTTGAATTAATTGGCTTAATATTTGAAAACGAGTCTAGTGTGTTTTCGCCCTCAAACTGATCTGAGTTCGATTCTGACTGACGAAATAGTTTCTTAAATGCAATTGAATGTAAAATATCGCTTGCTCCTTGTAACGGAAACATCGTGAGGAAACCAGACCTTTGAGGTTCGAAGTTTGAATGTATATCAAATTTAACCTTCTGCCTTGAGCCAGTATGTCTATGAACTTTGCTGCAACATGAAGAGTTTTGAATTCTGATTTTGAGTAGGAATTTGTAAGAGGTAGTGTCATGCTGCATGTAAGTGGAGACGCATCGCGGGAACTAATGCAGCTCCACCACATCATCATGAAACCACGCCCACTCTGTCAAGAGTTCACTATTACAGAGAGAGTGTCATGCTGCTTTGTAGCTGGATTGGGCTGGTGCGACCGGTGTGGTAGCTCTTGCTAAAGTGATACTGGTGTGAATTTACTATGATGTCGAGTTTCGTGCAGTTTGTGAGTTTCCTGTGGCCCATTGGGAGGGATAGGGAAATCGAGGCCAACGCACGTCATGTGTTGATCACCATAAAGCTCCGACTCCATGGTTGTTTCCTTATGAGATTACAAGAGGGCTTAATCAGAAGGTGGACTTTAAGGGCGAGGCTGCAGAACTAAGCGACTTAAGGGGAAAGTCTAGCGGCTGCTCCATTTTATATGACTTTTATAATTAATATCGTTAATAGCTTGGTGTGAATGTGCGATTCCGGGCTGACATTTGGATGATGAATATAAATGATATACCGGAGTAATAAATTATCATAAATTTATTTTATTTATTTTAGCTTTCACTCGTACCAAAACGTGTATATAGGTACAACAACTGAGCTCAAATAAACAGTTTTTTTTAAATATTTGTATCTCAAGCTTGTTCAAATCTCTTCTTTGATTCCCTGCCGTGACACCTATAAATTACTCGTTTAAGCATATAAGATAGATGTAACAGAATCAAGAAGACATTGATATAATATGGCCTATGACCACATCATTTTCTATTCCTTAGCCACCAAAAACCTACGTCCTAGAAGAATGTCGACCTGCAACTAGATATGACCACGATTTCTCTGCACTTTGGAATATTCTGACTGGATGCGAGTGTGGCAGTCTTTATATTTATTTTAATAAAAACCTAGTCCAGTAAACGGAGGGTGAAGATCATTATGATTAAGCTACTAAACAAATACCTTTAAACACGTATTGTAACTAAATTCGTACGTGCGACCTTTCAAAAGGGATCTTGAACATAAAATTATTATTTTATCACGTGGCATTTAGTGAGAATTTGTTTCAAAATGTAGCTAATTAAATGCCTTTAGAACTAAATTGAATAATATAATCCAACCCAGGCCAATTATGATTATAATTTTAGAACACCCAGGGCCTCAACCGTAACGCCCTAGGCCATAACTTAACTAGTTTTAGTGCGTATTAATAGTTTGGAAATATTTTAATTTCATAAATATCTAGCATTTACTTGGGATATTACAATTTTTTTTTCAACCCCAGATTTTTATGCCAGTGAATAATATTTAAAAATTCAAATAATATTTTTTGTAAAGATGAGGTCGCCATTGTAAAAATAGCAGATTTTCTTGAAGTTTAATTTAGCAGCTGTGACAGAAACAAAGTCACAAATTGGATCAAATAGAACATTTTTTTTAAACGAACAGTTGCAGCCTTTTGACGCCTATCGACGTTCTCAAACATCCACACAAAAAGAGATTATTCAGGTGCCTTGCCTTTCTTTTCTCTATTTCTCCACCCATCTCCGAAAAATTTGGAGTCTGGATAGATATAAAGATGAATAGGCCCAAGCCAAAATTGCCCGGAGACTGACATTCTGTTGTTTTTTTTAGGCTCAAAGCTTCAAATAGCTAAAATATAGAGTCCTTTTTTTTCTTTTACGCCGGGTAATGCACGCATCCCGCTGGGGAGTGGGTCTCTCCAGGCGGGTATGTGGGACTCGCTGCGCCCGAAAGATAGTAAGTGGACGCAGCTTGCATAAAAACCCGGTGAGTGCCACCAATGCCGCCTTTGGTGAGGTGCCCAGGATCTAGCAACAGGGCACCTCGACGGCTAGTTAGTCCCTCAGGGGACCGACGCCACCTACACAAGGGGGTTGCCCCGCACCACAACGTTGGGACAGTATAATGAGGTGAGGTTTCCGTTCCTTGCCCCCTGCTCTTTTGCCCCCTCTTCTTATTAGAGGAGTACAAAGAGCCCCCTCGGCTCAATTTGCTTCGCCCAAGGTGTTGAGGTCACCCTGGGCTACTGAGCTCCATCGCCACGACAAGGCTTGAACTATGATGAGGTCCTATAACCACCTGCATCGACGATAGATCTTAAAAAATATATATTCCACGCGTATACAAAAAAGGCTAAGACATCCAACTTGTTAAGGTGTCTATCTCCAGTCCTCGCGGGATATGGGTAACGGGTGTGAAGGGTTTGGATTGATTGACTGAAAAGAGATTGATGATGACGACATGAAACAAAATATCGCATGTATTTAGGTCATTGGTAAACGATGAAGCAATCTCTCCATCTAATGGAAAATATTAGTACATGTGGTGACACGCGAGCCGCTAATAGCGTTCGCACTGCCATGCATATTTTATGAGATTTCACTATACTTGTGTTGATTTTGTTGACTTTACTAATGATGCATTGTATCAAAAACAATTAATGTATATATTAAATGTTGATAACTTTTCATCTTAAAATAATTTGAATTTCTTTAATACCGGTAGGTGAGGTAATGATTATATATAGGGTGTCCCGTAAATCGACGTTAAGCCGTCAATACATGATAGGCCAAGTTACAATAGTTATCAAAAAAATATTTAAAAAAATCCAAGTAATGTGTCTTTAAAAAAATACAAAGCATTTAAAAAAATCGAAAAATCGACATCTTGTGGTGGTTTAGATGATGATGATTATGATGATGATGATGAATCTGTTATATTTTTTTAAGGTCAAGTAACGTGTGTCTGTACGTTTAACGACAAAAACCTTTACTACCTAAGTTATGTAGCATCCCATAAGTAACATAGGCGAAGAAGGTTTAGTATGAAGTTATCTATAACAAGCATTGAATAAAGAACAACAAATTCTAATATCGCAATAGTGAACCACTAATCTGGGTTTAGGGTTATTTGCAGGGTTCGATCGTTGAGAATGCTAGTCGGGAGTTGCTCCAGTTACTGTTCTATAATAATCACAATCATTGTTTATTTTTCACTTTCAATAAAACATTCAGTTTTTTGTTTTATTTTTATCGTTATCTCACTAAATTGACGCTGAAATTGCTAGATAATTTATTCACAAATTGTTCCAATTCTCCCTAGAACTTTTTTCCTCCGATATTGTTTATCGGTTCGATTTTATGGGATTCTCGTCTCGATTGATTTGAATTTCTAGGCGTATACGATTTGCTTATTTATATTAAAAGGATAAACAGGTTCATATGTTAACAAAATATTATGTTAATTTGTTTATATTTTTCTTTAATATTATTTATTCATAAATAAATTTTCATAAGAGTTTAGATTTCGCATTTTTGTCAAATTAATAAAATATTTTAAATACTTACTAATTTTAAATGTATATCCTTATTTATTTGTGCTTTATAATATTAATCAATTTAATTTATGACCACTATCTAACTTATTTCGGACAGTGAGCAGTTTTGCTGTATTTTGGAAATCTCTGTATTACTAATAATAATGTAGAATAAGTTTGAATGCTTTTCTAAGTCAAATATGACTTTTTTTGGAGATTACTTGATTATACCGTTTATTTTACCGGAATTTTTGAAGTAAAAACTTTTCCAGCGGCGTTGAGCATTTTTTGCTAGGGGAAAATTATAAGCGTCCGTGACACCGACATGCTAATATAAGGTCGTTATGACATCAAAAATTTGAAATTTTACGTTTCTAAGTTACAACTTTTGAGTTATATCGGTAGCCAATCGGTAGACTGCCATTTTTTATATTACAGCGGATAAAACTGCAAAATAGATACACTGTAAATACTATTACCACAATTCGAGTTTCAGTTACCCAAGTTAAATTTAATCAAATTTGTTAGGTCCTTTCTTGATAAGTTAGTAGCTAGGATCTTCGGGTAGATCCTAATCCTATGTGGGACTTGCACCTGTGAATGCCCTACCTAAACTAAAACCAGTGAGTATTTTTCACTTTTTTTAAGCTTGCAGTTATTTTCCAGGTCCCAACAAAAGCTAGATTAGTATCTTTGTATTAATTAAATTAAACTTACCATTAAATCTCATCGGATAATTTGCGCATTTCCATTCCAATTAACGTTAATAATGATCAATATTTTACTATTCATTGTTTAACCATCAAACCCTTTCTACTTACTGAAGTTTGAATTACTTTAAAGACCAAAAGAGATTAAATCTTGGAACTCAATCCAAGTCGTAAATTTCGTAAGCAGCTGATCAACACCAGAAAGAATGCCTTAACAGCTTTTGTTTAACCGTTTCTTTGTTTCCAAACTCCCTCAGTGCTTCTTTGTTGGTTTACAACTTTTTAAATTATTATTTATTTTTTGTAGTAATTGCTACTAGTAAGAGATTCAACTTTCAAGTCACTATTTATTGATTAACAGGTAATTTTATATATTATTTATTATACATTTACGATATTATTGGACCAGTTGATTAATAGTTGATAATTAATACTAGTTCTATCATCATCAGTATCACCAAGTATGACCAAGGAACCTTTGGAAGACTGACTGGCTTCTCGCTTCCACTGGGAACTCGCTTAGGACTGGAAGCCTCATCGTCTATAGGTCCAATAACTCTCCTTCTCTCGAAACGACTTCCAATTTCCATTCATAGTAATTGTAAGCCTATCCCATTTCTTTAGAATAGGTGACTGTCCCACAAACAATTCTACGTATTTTTCTTTATCAGTTGATCAGCGCCACTAAATAACTTTGATGAAACTTTACTTGGCTTATGTGCTTTCTGTTTTGTAAGATTTATATATATCCAAGATTCAAAATTAGGAAAAAAATATCTTGATCAATAGAAAAAATAGCCAAAAAGATTTCGATGTAAATGGTATTAGGTTTTGGAAAAATATATGCCGTTAAGATTAAAATATATAAAAGCACAATTACAAAAAATAACACACAACAACAAGCGATACATTTTAACAGTGAGTGAGTAGAGCAACTATTTGGAAAACAACAGCAAAAAACAATACCATCAAACAGTAGCAACAAACAACAGCAACAAACAGCAGCAAAAAACAACAGCAACAAACAATGTAAATACTGGAACAGAAACTTACCATCTTAGGTAATAAGGAACGTTAGCTTGAAAAAATCACATGTAATTTCGATAGACGATAGTGACCAATTACCAGCATCAAGCGATATCAGCTAGTTATCCTTATTTCTGTAACATTTCAAGAACCCGTAAACGTAGCTCAATGTAATAAGACATTAACATTAATTGAGATATAAATCAACGAAATCTTTAATAAAATTCCAATACAAATAGAATTACCGGAGCAACAAGGTTTTCGCAACATCTAGCCCTAGTTGAAGCTTTAATCGAATCATGAGCTAATGGGACGGCAATTTGCTTAAGTGCAGTCAAGACTGGCGCGGACGAAAATTAATATTTCAATGACCCACTTCGGGTCAGGATTAGTCTGAATGGAAAAGCTTTGAGGCGGAATAGTTTAAGTGTATGGGAATATTTGCATAGCTCCAATATTAATGGTCGAAGTAATGGTGTGAAATTTGAAGCTTAATGATGTATTTGCAGTGTAATATTTATATAGATGTAATATTTATAAATATTACATTTAACGACCTGTGCTCAGTGGTTAGCGCATTTGCGGTCATGCCAGTGAGTTCGAATCTCACCAGGGAACAAAAAATAATCTGTGTTCCTGAGTCCTGGGTGTGTGTAAATTATTAAATATAATATGTATTTCCGTTGTCTGGTACACGTAACATAAGTTCTTCGAAAGCTTACCGCGGGACCAGATTGACGTGCTGTAAAAGCGTCCATAGGTATTATTATTATTACAGAATCACGGCAGATAATGGTTTGAGCAGCATAATATGTTTAGTAAATAAATAAACATAAAATATTTAAAAAATATCACGCAAAGAATGAGCTCGTGGAAGTGGCAAGAGATCGGTCGCTTAACGTTCATTTCATTAACGCCTATAAGGACGGAAAAATGCTGAAAATCGATTGATGGTGACTTAATTAATCTTTTTATATGATTCATGATTCAAAATAGATCTGGGTACAATTTAAAGCAATTTTTAAAGGAATATTCTAGTTATTAGTGCAAAGATTTCTTTTATGGTAAGCTCAGCAGGCAATCTAAGGTATTATATTCTACTGACAAAACTGTTACCCCGGGAGCCAGTAACAGGTCTTCATGACCAACTTCCTCCCGCGAGATAATTCGTGAGACGTATCAGAGAATAGTATTATAAAGCCTAGTGGATGTCAGCTGGCGCGCGGTTGGGGGGATGAGGGGTGGGAGCCTCCCAATCATGTAGAAAAAACAAATCAGTCATTTCCTCTCAGCTCAAATATTTGTTAAATTGTAGTTAACCCAATATCTCAACAAAAAAATCATCAGCTGGTTATGACATGGTACCTTGTACGTCAGCTGGTGACTGTAATATGAAATTCTTTTTTTCACTTTCAGTGGAGTGGTTTATATGGATGATATCTTTATATATTAAGCTATCATTCATATAAACCACTCCACTGAAAGTGAAAAAAAAAATCATGTTCTAGTCACCAGCTGACGTACAATGTACCATGTCATAACCAGCTAATTTTTATAATCTCTGCTCATCACAGATCCGTTGTGCTCTCTGAAACAAAGATTTAATTGAAGATTGATAAACCACAAGTCCTCGCAAAAGAACACCGATTCCAACCAAGGATGATTCGCGAGGCTATTGAAATTAAAAAACATCCTAATTTCAATAGAGAAGATGGCTGGCCATTACCACCTGCTTGGGATCCCATAATAAATATAATAAAATCAAAATCCAAGCATAACATGTCACAGACTAAAGACTTAGTTAGCACCTTCTGCATAGATAGGACTAAATAAAATATTGTTGTATCATAGGGTAGTTTCGAATAACTTTGTAACAGTAGGACGTCTGACACCTCAGTCCTCCCGTGACCATGGTTGCTGTAAAGTTTCCGAAACGTCGGGCTTGTAAAAAACTAAATAAACCGCGATAAAATCCGTAAAAGTTGTTTCATTATAATGAGTGAAATTCGCGTAAACTTAAGAAAACAGCAAATTTTTTTTTTGTTGAGATATTGGGTTAACTACAATTTAACAAATATTTGAGCTGAGAGAAAGTGGCTCATCCCCCCAACCGAGAGCCAGGTGACGTTCACGAGGCTTTATGATACTGTTATCTGATACGTCTCACGAAGTATCTCGCGGGAGGAAATGATTGACCAAATTTTCACCTGGCTCCCGGACCATGTCAGGCTTAAAAACAGTTAATAATTAAAATATAGTTAAGTCGAAATTATAGTTCTTTGATGGTCTGTTTGAATCTGAATTTCAATTTTCATTTACTGACTTTGAAGGATTCCATCTGCGACCGTGGTTGCTGTAAAGTTATTAAATTATAATGTTCTATTATAATACTCTGTTTTGTACATACCCGAGGTCCAGTAACTGCTGATAAGCAGTCAATCGACATGACATGTCTTATCACAATTCGATATCCAACATAATTGGGGTTCTGCCCCGGACAGTCCAACTCGATCGTCACTTGCGACTCGCTTTGTAAACTGAACATCTGTGATCTGTATCGTAATAACTGTGTACTACGTAAGGCTATGTTTATCACCATGAGAGACCTGAAACGTGGCCTTTGACGAAATTGGGGAGAGTAAATAGGCTCCTTGGATGGGCATCATATTAATAAAATCAATTTAACAGAACATATATTCAGATATGTAAATCAAATGAGATCGTAAACATATTAAGTCATACTTTGACAGAAATGTTGAAATTTGTATTGTTTGAAGTATCGACCCTTTATGACCCACTGCTGGGCACGTGTCTTCTCCTCGAAATCAGGCGAGAAGTGTAATGGGCCTTATTTTACCGATGCGCAGGCCCAGTGCGAGTTGGTGAACTTCACATACCTACAATCTCATCAGGCATGCAGATTTCTCACGATGTTTTCCTTCACCGGTGAGCTAGCAATGGTCTCATGTTTAGGGTGCACTTAAAAATTTTAGAAAAATCCATTTCAAGGCACACACGGGGGGTCAGGATCGAACCAGGATCCTCTTGCATAAAAGGCCGAGTCCATCCACCACTGGACCATCGCATTGCGTTGTTTACTACATAAAAATATTTCATTTTTAAGTCAAACATTACACGTAGCACATTAAGATGAGACAAAAATTGATGGACTTAAACGGCCATTAGGTTCTAGACTTTTAGGATTTCTGAATCGAGAATTTATCTTCAAAAGACATTAACTAAATTATACACTTAGCTCTAATCGGATATTAAAATAGGCTGGAGTCGAAAAAATATCTTTCATTAATTCATTCGAGGATACTAATTCAATAATCTGTGATTTTCTTTATCCTGGGTGCTTTTTTTAAATCTAGCCTTGGCTTAAGTGTCATGTAAAATAATTACGGTGCCTTATTTATAAAGAAAATATAAAGTTTCTTATTTTTTTAGCCTTATTATAAACTAGCAGCGCCCCGCGGTTTCACCCGCGTACTTCCCGTTCCCGTGGGTGGGACAAATTACAGTCCATGTGTTATTCTGATGTATAAGCTATATTATTGTAAAGTTTCATTAAAATCTATTCAGTAGCTTTTACGTGAAAGAGTTACAAACATCCATACTTACAAAACTTTCACGCTTATACCTTATATTAGTATGATATAATTTAACACAAAATGTTTAAGAATATACACTTATGCAGGTTATTTAAAGGCTTTTACTCCTATTAAAACATAATACAAGCAAGCAATAACACCGAATATACATAACTTTTAATCTCTCTCTACAAATTAACTCACCCACAGTTTCCAGGGTGGGATGCGCTGTGTCGCCTGTCTGGATGGCCGCCCGTACTCATTGCTTAATGCTTACAATAATAAATAGTTTATGAATATTGACTGGCCTGTTGGTCTATTGGTTAGTGACCCTGACTGCTAAACCAGAAGGTCGTGGGTTCGATTCCCACCCGCGACAAATGTTTGTGTGATGAGCATGATCATTTGTTCTGTATTTGGGCGTAATTTATCTATAATATGTATGTATTTAGAAATATATAAGTAATGTATCAGTTGTCTGGTCACCATAAGAACAGGCTTTGCCTAGTTTGGAATCAGATGGATGAGTTGTCCCAACTATAATTATTTATATTACGTTTTGGTAGTTTAAGATAATACAGAAATCAAGGTCACGCGATAGCTTTTCTAATTAAATTTATGTCATTAGCATTTTACGCCTCGCTACGGCAGAGTAACCGAGATTAGTAATTGTTGTTTGACCTCATTTTAATAAAAAAATTCATTTAAACCTTTGACTAAAGGAGTATCATTGTGATCATCGTTAGCCTTTAACGACTAACCCCTTAATATTGATCTCTTTTTCACAAATGGCTAATGGCCGACCAACACTCCGTCTGCCTAAACACGGCCTCCAGTTAACGTAAACTTGAACCTTATATTAAGATACACGTAGTAGAAAATAGCGTCGGTTTGTTTTATCGCCTAAACGCTTTCCACAATGATTTGTATATTCCACAAAAGTGACCATGGTTGTTATAAAGTATCCGAAATGTTGGGTATATAAAAAATTAATAAGCCGCGATAAAATCCGTAAAATTAGCTTCATTACAAAAACATATCTGTTGAGTTTCAAATTATTCGCCAGAGTCTAGGGTAGTTAAATAAAAAACTTACATTATGCTTGTCACCTGTCAACGTCCCTCCTTACATACATGTGTGACGCTCCGCCTCTCTACCGCCAGCCGTCAAGTATAGACGCTTTTTCGCTAACTGTTAAACTGTAAACCAAGCTATAGGCCTATCAAAGCTTTGAACGCGATAGTGTGTATGTGTTGTTGCCGCATAGGTATCTACAGACTTTTAGAAGACTAACCGATGGGGTACGAGAGCTACTGATTCCCTGGAAGAAGAGCATACACCAGGTCAGTCACACATTTCCTATTCCTGCCAGGAGGCACCTTAAGTCTGTCCTATATATTATACAAGCTAATGCAAGTCAATTTCATATATTTATAACAAACGCAAAAATACAGTCCACTCTCTCATTTATTTCCGTATTAATTTAATAAAGTTAACTGGATTATCTCCCTTCTAAATTATCTGGCCTTTCGAGCTATCGAGGAAAGATATTTCTCCCGAAAGATATTAGGCACCTCCATATCAATCCTACTAATATTATAAATGCGAAAGTTTGTAAGTATGGATGAATGTTACTCTTTCACGTAAAAACTACTGAATGGATTTTCATGAAATTTTAAAACTATATAGCTTATTCATCAGAATAACACATAGGCTATAATTCATCACTGTACTCCCACGGGAATGCGTAATACGCTAGTGAAACCGCGGAGCGCTGCTAGTATTAGATATATATTGGAATTTTAATGTAGGTAAACAAAAAAAAGCGATGATGATAATAGTGATGATGATGACGTTATAAATATATTGACTGCAGTATCACTCGTTGATGATGATTATGAAACGTATTCAGCGCTGAAGCACTAGTTTACTGAAATATCTGCAGTTGTCGCCGAACTTTTCTAAGCTTTAGAATATTCAAATTCAAAACATAAAATTTAACTGTAAAAGCAATTTATAACATTGTAAAGGAATATCGTTGGAGATAAATGATCGTTTCAAACTCTAAAACCATTTTACATATCAGCTCTTGCGCTTCGGAACGAGATAGCGTTGAAAAATCGTTGGCTCCCGCTAAAATTACTTTTGTGTGAACTTCAAATTAAATCCGCAAAAACATGCCACTTTTTTGCGTTTCAATGACTGTCCTTTTGCGGATCGTGTTATGTTTGAAGCGCTAATTTTCAGTGAGGAACGCAATTTTCTGAAATACGGGTTTTATAACTTAGGGCCTATGAGGCTCATAACGTATTAATATTATAAACGCAAAAGTTTGTAAGCATGTATGGATAATGTTTGATACGCTTTCATGCAAAAACGACTGAATGGATTTCGATTAAACTTTACCATAATATAGCTAACACTTAATCATAATACGAAGTCTATAATTTATTCCCAAGGGAATGTAAAATACGCGGTTGCAACCGCGGGGCGGTGCTAGTAATATAGAATGATGATTGACTGATTAGGGAATGATGACGATTACATCATCTATGCATTTGATTTGTATCTTGATTCTATTCGGCTAGTGTCTTAAGTGGTAGTTGGCTAGCATATTATTATAATCTACCTATCTTACTTCTTACTTATATTATAAATGAGAAAGTTTGTAAGTATGGATGTTTGTTACTCTTTCACGTAAAAAAAAAAACTACTGCAGTGATTATTTTGAAACTTGAGTATAATATAGCTTACACATCAGAATAACACATAGGCTATAATTTATTCCCGTAGTCCAACGGGAATGGGAAATACGCGAGTAAACCGCGGGACGCTATATGTTTTATAATAAACTAAATTATGAATATATTTTATTGTTTAAAGATCTCTATTACCATTTAAGCTCATAACTAAAAACATACCAAAAGCTAGATTAAAACAAAGGGATATAACTCGTCACGACATAACACCATAATGCAGATTTCCGTCACGGCAAGTGAATCAATTTCACTGCTGATGCCTCACATAAAAAGATCACGGGAAAAACAATAAAAACACAACTATCCGTACAATTGCTAACGAACTACGCGTTGGAATTTTGAAAGGATTAAAACTAACTTATTTAGTATTACAGAGGAACCCTTTTACTGAGGCCCTTTAACTGAGATTAAATTAACGCCGTGATTTAATTAAATGATCTCATTCTGTTTACACGACATTCTAAATCAACAAAGTCGAATATTTTTAATTAAAACTTAGCTTCTTAAATCGTTGCGGCTAAAAAAATGGTGATTTTTTTGTGGAAACTTCCTCCATTATTATAATATTGTATATTATAATACTTGACCCAGTGGAGAATCCATGATTGGACATGGCCATGATTCTCACCAGTTAGTTAACGATGAAGAAGAAGAAGAATTAGATAAGTGGCTATCCATAAAGGCCGGTAAAAAAAGTATTTTTCTCCACAGCTTCAAAGCATTTTCTAAATTATTGACCTAGATCAGGCTAGAATATTGAAAAATCTATGCGCACTTGGAATAACTTTGTGACTTAAGAACGTCTGACGTGTTAATTTTCTTATTAGCATTGCTGTAAAGGAAGTGATTTTTTCTTTCTCTTTGATAATTTTTCATTATAATATTGTTACTTATTATAAATACAAAATTATAAGTTGTTACATAACATTATAGCCAGCAAAATTTAGTTTCTTTTATAATTGCCTAATAGCAATTTCGTGTCAATTTAATTTTCAAATGTCGTTAGTCAAAAAATCAAAATCAAAAATTTTTATTCAAAATAGTACCATCAAAGTATCTTTTTGAACGTCAATTGAGTCTACCACCGATTCCAAAGCAAGCTCACTGAGAAGAACCGGCGAAACAAACTCAGTAGAACTAGCCTTTTCAAAAATATTCTATTACAATAAATAATTAAACACAAACAATTCATACTACTATAGCAATATAGTATATAAAAAGAATTCAGCAAGAAACTCAGTTGGGTTGCTCCTTTCAAAACATAGTTTACAATTTTTTAAACATACCTAATTACATGCATTTATTACTATAACAAATATAATTCAGGAAGTATCAGGAATAATGTATCCTTAAAATGAGACTATCATTTTAAGGATACATTATTGACGGTGGTTTTACGTTTTATCACATTCAATTTCGACAAGGATCTTCGACGTACAACGCAGCTATCGATATAGCTTCTTTCACATTTGCTGTACGCTAATCACTTTCTGTCAGTGATGTTTAATGTGATTTTTTTAAGAAGTTTTGTACTGTAATAACGATGAATGTAACACATCATGTGAATAAATCTAACCTAGAATTTAGTATGTGAATATAATACACAAACAGTCTCTCGCAGTTAAAAATTGTAATATACTTAAAAAAAGAAAATCATTTTATCCAAAACAGATTTTCAAATCCGACTAATGGTTCTGGACATTAGGGCCAAGCAAACAAACACTCCTCGGCTTTTATTATCTTTTAATATAAGTAGGATAAATAATTATAAAACTAGATCTCCTCAGATTTTAGGCTTACGACAAAAAAAAATATGGAAAATATGCTATTTTTTGCGGGATGACAATATTAGCACGATGAATCTTATTAAAAAATATATCCGCATAAAATCACGCCTTGCGGACCAATTTTATTATCATCAATCGGAGTACAATATGCCACATCTGTAAGAAATAAAAAAGCCAGCGTATATCATAACGGTTGACAGCGAAACGGGAGGCGAAGGTTTTATTCTACATCGGAATAAATTTATCGCCCCTCCTTTCCGGAGATATTTGCGGTGCACCGATACGAATCTATATATCGGTTTTATCTGATCGCTGGAAATGGATTGTAAAGTCGAGCTTTGAAAAGTATTGATTTGAAATCATCCGTTTGTTTGGCTGTACCTACATTGTTAGTTTATAACGGCCGCTTTCTATAATATTCATTTTCTACTTTTAGCGTTTCAATAACCGATCGATGGATCGTTATGCCAATCTGTTTTTTTAATCCATCGTTGGGAGGGCCAATCGGGTTTTCAGATTGATATTTGTATAAAACGGTTCTTCGTTTTTTCCGATCTCTAGTTTTGACTAATCGATTTTGTAACAATATTGATCTATATTTGCGATCCTCTATTTTTGACCGATTGAATCCTAGGATTGTATCTTGATTGTATCCTGTGTGAAAAAAAAGCGTGAAAATGCAAATATTTTTTGGGTATTGGATTCGGAAACAAGATCGGTTTATTGAAATGCAGATTCAAGATCGATTGAGAGATCGAATGGAATCTAGATCATTAAAAATCTAATATTAAAGATTGAATATTAAAAACGGGCGTAAAAGTAATCGAGCCTTAGGACTTTTATTTTAGATTCTATCTCAGATATCGAATTAGAGATTTTAAGAACAAAGTTTTTGCACGAGCACTATTGAGTTAAAATAATTTTATGTCAGTTTCGCAAGGCTGTCATAAATACTGCACGCGGAAAATATTACGCATTGTGACCTAAATAATTATTTTTACGGAAGTAACAGTACGCACATCTCTTATACGAAAGAAATAATAATTTTATATTAAAGTAAAATTTTATATCACTTCGTGACAAGTCTGGATAGTATAATAACAACAAAAATATTGAAAAACTGATAATAATGACTTTTATGAGTTAATTTGTTAAAGGTGTATTCTTAGAAATATCAAATTTTGTTATTAAGGTAGAGAGAGAGCTTTATTACAATGTAAGCGTTATGTTGTTTAAGGTTTTGTCAAAAGTTGATTTCAAATAATCAAAAAAATATGAAACACTTTCGGAAACACAGTTCATAATTAAAATCAGAGGTAGTCGATACATGGAATAAATGGCGGTTGCCAGGTGACAGTCAGATTAGGGTAATGACATGGCAACGGGCGCAGCGAACAAGAAGCTGTATATCAGTAAAAAATAAAATATTTGTAAAAAAAAAGAATAGCATAATAATATCAACATCCGCAAAAAATATTTAAATATAAACTAGTGGATCTGATATACGCTGTCCTGGACAAAACATTTTGTAGTGGTCCGAATTGTAAATCTTAATCTCAAATTCACTTCAACACATCATAACATTTTTATCCAAATTGGTTCAGTCGTTTAAAAGGAGCTATGAATATAATACAAGTATTTAATCATTTGAAATCATCATGATAATATCATCGTTTATCTGTCTACTGATGAACATAATATACCTCCCTCATGCACACAAGACACCAATAACTTTATGGCAAATTTGTATCCAAAACGGACCGGACACTGCACGAAGATCTTTCTTTTTGGAATATACAAGACAAAGATTATTAATATTACTCACACATTAAATAAAGAGCTTATCATATTAGTTGAACCTGTCGTTTTAGAAATACGAAGTGGTTCTTGTGTAGTTTGGGCTAAGTTCATTACACTTCCCCACCATGGCTCAAGCCTTGTCGTGGCGGTGGGGCTCAGTAGCCCAGGCACTCAGCACCCCAACACCTTGGGCGAAACGAATTGAGCCGAGGGGGCTCTTTGTATCCTCTTATAAGAAGAGTGGACAAAAGAGCAGGGGGCAAGAGGTGAGGATGGGAACCTCACCTCATCGTACTGTCCTGACGTTGGGAATGGTTGTTCTATGGTGCGGAACAACCGCTCTGTGGAGGTGGCGTCGATCCCCTGAGGAACTGACTAGCTGTCGAGGTGCCCTGTTGAATGTAGATTCGGGGCACCTCACCAAAGGCGGCAGTGGTGGCACACGCCGCGTTTTGGTGGGTAGAGCTGCGTCCACTTACCATCTTTCGGGCACAGCGAGTCCCACATACCTGCCTGAGGAGACCCACTCCCCTGCGGGATGCGTCAGTGCATTTCCCGGCGTAAAAGAAAAAAAAAAGTTCATTACACTTTATATTTATGACAAGGTTTACTTTTTTAAAGCTGACTAGTTTACTTTTCTAAGACAGACGTGATCGCAAGCCTTTATTCCGTTTTTTGGTTTTTCTAATAAAGTATTTTACACTTTCATATTACATTTAAGTCTTTGAAATATTCATTAATTGATTTAATGCCTATTCAGTGTCAAAAATATAGAGTTAGTATTTAGTTATCATTCTAATTACGAGTATATTTCATTTTAAAACCTGAGGGTTTGTTTCAATTAAAACTCAAACAACAATACAATATTTGAGACACAAAATATTATATTTTTCTAAACGCTCCGCTCATCGCTCCGTGGTGCTAAATACGCAAGACATGCAACCGCTTAGGCGTTTATTTGCCTTGTTCTGCGGCGAGAACGTATCGACGGTGCACGCTATTAATCGCTCGTGCGGGTCGATTGGCGGAATAATTTGAACGTCAGAATAAAACGTATTTTCATTTGAGACGATACATGCACAGAATTTGTATTTGAATCATCAAAAGAATCAATATGTAAATGAAATGGAGAAAGATTATAAAATGTGTGTTTTTGTAATATTGGTTTAATAATGTTGACTATGCATTCTAATAATTACTATTGTGCCTTTTATGCTAATAAATTTATTACAGTAAACGCAACTCGGACACATAAAATCGGCGTAAAGTGACAGCTAAGCTGTCGCGTTTCGTGCTGTTTGTGAGTTTCTGTTGGCCCATTGGGGGGATAGGGAAAATGAGGGCAACGCATCTACAATACCTTCGGCAATGTGTGATAGTCTCAAGGCTTCGACTGTTCGTATGCCGGGCTCCTATGATATAAAAAAAAAATGTTCCTATTCTATCCGAGACAGTCCTGCCGATATTTCACAGACATATTATAATGTAAATGTAAATGCTTTATAATAATAATTATGAATAATAAATAAGTAATTTTATGAGGTAAGAAACAAACATGTTTTGAATTTGATTTACTATGCGTCATTTATATGCAATAAGAGAACTCTTTTATCCCAAAGAATGGGTGTCTCTGACTGCGGCTATTATATCAATTAATCTAGAACCTTGTAATCTCTATGTTAATGTTCAATTTACTATGAATGTAAGATTTTAGTGTAAAACTTTTATAGAGTTATTTTTTAAATATAATATATTTCTAATATTTTCAACGCGAATGTCAATGATTTAAAATGAATTAAATGTTGACTGACATTGCCCTTAAAACAATATATTCATGCTGCTATTCATAGAGTAATTTGATACTACGGAAACTGCTATTGGTTGGTCGATGTTTCGAAAGCTGAGATTTACCATCATCTCAGAATGAATGGCCTTTTTTTCTTGTAAGGAGGGACTGCTCGGCTGTCACAAAGAGACCACCACCGTCTAGAGCTAGTCTTTATCAAGCATCGCGGTGATTAGAGACAGTTTCCTCATATGACGATAACCAATATCAGACCGCGATTATGGTGGAAGGCCCCAAATGGAGATCTCCAAGCGAGCGATGTGCAATGCTCGGCCAGGCCGAAGCCCACTCGCTATCGTGTCAGATGTTGTATATATACCGACCGTTGGAATTTTGATAGCGCGATTCAGGATTGTGGTTCTGTGATTGGTCCGCCACATCACAGCATGATCTGGGATAGTTAAAGATGAACTGGTATAGCTTCATGTTTTTTTTTGATGACGCAGCGGAAATCATTTTTAAAACCGCTGACAGACTGGTCCCGGCAAAGACCAGGTTCTCCACAATAGGGGGACTGCCGGGCTACGACTTGGCAGTCCCCATGACGTCGTGTCTTCAGCTGGGCCCGGGTATAATAATAGCGCCTCCGACGCACCCCCGTTCGTCGTCTACGGGGGGAGGCTACGTCAGCGGCCTCCTCTCTCACCCGTTCGTCGGCCTCCTTCTGGGACATCACTGTCTCGCAGAAAGAGGCCATTGCCGTCCATAGCTTCATGATCTACGTAACTCAACTGCCCTTTGCCTATGTAATGAGCACAAAAACAAATCAACATATATCAATATTTTATAACCTCTAAATTGAGCTGGCTATTTGCAATGAGGGATATGTTTACTTTTTATTAACTTTTTAAAATGTTAAACTCGCCGTATCCTAAATAAATATTTTGATAAAATTTTAGAATTCGCGTTTTACATACGTAAGGGTAAAAGGGTTGAAATTATACAAAATCGGCCAGTGTTATGGGAAGGTATCCATCGATTATTTCACTAATTTGTGCAAAATTATTGAGATGTTAAAATAATAGCTCTACATTTTCTTTTCGTAATTTTTGCGCAAAATTTCGCTCAGCGTAGTAGAAGTACTTTTACTAAATTCCCGGTACATATATTTTAGGGCGATGCGTGTGCGTTGACCTTTGCTAAATGCGGACAGATCCCGTCGTTCACTAAATTGGTAATAGGGTATGGGACATAGGTCCATCAGTAGATAGAAAGAAAGAAAGATTAATTGTGAACTTTAATCACTTAAACTGCTACATAATTAATACAATATTTTATATAAATATAAATACAAACCTGTTACAGAGACACTATAAGTAACATACAACTATATACAATATTATAAAAATAATATTAATTTTGTACAAAAGTATTACAAATGAAATATGGGTCTCAGATCGCTGTCTGGGAACGTTCCCAAAACGCTGGATATAATGTTTATGATATTATAATCTTAAAATACCCTTACTATAATTATAAATATGAAAGCGTGGATGTTTGTTACGCTTTCACGCAAAAACTACTCGACGAATCATCATGAAACTTTGTACACATATTCTGGGAGATACTAGAAGTGACATAGAATATTTTTTATTAAAAAAGGGATTTTTTTGCTAACGCGGCCGGAGCCGCGGGCAACAGCTAGTAGTACCTATAATATTTATTTATAATGTTTACAAATTCCCAATATTTCCTGTACGTAAAAATAACTACATTCCTGTAAAAATTGAGTTGTCAGGCGCATTAAGTATTTACTGTTAAAAATATCCTATCCAATGAAACATTCCAAATAAAAAATATCTTAAAAATAAATTCTATTACAATGAAGTAAAAGAAGCATTATTTCCTGACGATTAGAACCTCTCGATTTTATCAAACGTGAAACTGACACCGTTCATTCCCAGATCCATAGTATTCTTGCCATCATAGTATTCCCACCACTACACCCCTAATGCGATAAACACAAGATCACTTTTCGCTAGTACAGTCGAACGCGTTGTTTCCCCAAAGCTGGAGTTTAGACTTGCGGTAGATACGGGTGGATTATTTACTGATACCGTATAAACTTCAATCAATTTGACCTTTACGCGTCAGATGAGTTTAAATGTTAAGTGAAGATTTAGTATGGATATAGGTGTATTCTATGCTATTATTGTATGGTAATGTAAGCGATCTAGTGGGTGCGGATTTGACCTTTGAGAGTGGACTCAGCCTTCTAGAATGTTCTCAACATTGCGCGCTTATCGGTGGAAAAAATATCGTAAGGAGGTAGGAGGTAGTTTGATTTTAGGTGTCGCGTTGATTTTGATTTTGATTCTGCGTCGACGTAGGTATTTAATTTACAATTGAGCTGTGTAAATGAAAAAGTTTTTAGCAGCAATCAGAAAACAAAGCCACGTCGTCGTCACGGATGACTATACGTCGTCGTGGTGAGTGGTCCATGTCGCCTATAGACTTACAGTAGTCGCTTGTTATCTATTCTATTATACCTATCCTGAAACATGAGATGTTTAATCTTCATGCCAGTAATTACTCCGCGTGTTTTGCACTTCTTCTTCATATTTCTTCTCCTAATTTCTCTTCTTCTTTCTTCTTTTCTTCTTGCTATATAAACCGCCTCAATGGCAATTTAAATCTTATCAAACTTTGATCCGTAAAAAAATCGTTATCAGTTTCATAAAATTCAAAATGACTATTATAAATTATTTGTAATGTATACTTTTACATAAGCCGACACTATACCTACATGACATCAGATTTGAACGATAACTTGTACTTTCTTTAAATAAAATTTTGAGTTATTAGTTAAAACATTTTTGAATTATAAAATCTGCTACTGTTAATGTATAACATTGTGATTATATAACAAAAGGATCATTCGTTTATCGTTTTCTTATGTTTACGCGAATTTCACTCATTATAATGAAACAACTTTTATGGATTTTATCGCGGTTTATTTAGTTATTTATGAGCCCGACGTTTCGGATACTTTACAGCAATCATGGTCACTCATAGTCCTCCCGTGACCATGGTTGCTGTAAAGTATCTGAAATGTCGGGATTATTCTTTGATAAATAAAAATAAATAGAAATCATTACACACTATTAACTTGGCCCATTAGATTCTTGACAATATTTAACGCATCTCAAGATGATATACGTAAGATTTATATTTAAAAACCTTTGATATAGCTATTTCAACAATGCACTTACCCTTTAAATTTCGAATTCCCAAGTATAAAAGGCTCCAGAAGTTGTGAGAATTACGGCAGCGTCAGACGCACAAAGGCAAGTCGTGGCAATGACAGTCTCCAGTGGTCGCTGGCTCCTAGTTTATTTTAAATTAAAACTTTGTCCATAATTATCGTTGAATATCATATTGACTAATATATTGATATAATAAATTGATGGTATAATCTTCATTGAGAGGCTTAAGTAGGTAAAGATTGATAAAAAAGAGCGACGTAAGGCTACTTGGTCATGGGCTCGGCTTCTTCAGCGGTTGTTAAAAAACAGGCTCTATTAATTATTAAATCAGATGGCCCCATGTGAGTTGTCCCAAAATATTGTTTATATTAATATTATAATCAGTATTTCCCATTTTCATGTTAATTAACAGACATTCGACCTACTCACGGTAAGTAAACATTGTATTTGAACAACGAATAATACGCTGCCTGCGAGATGCTGTATTATTATTTGTTTCCAGTATTACACTCTCTGTTTTGTCTCTGTACATCACAGCAAAGCTATTTCAACTAGACTTAGTGACGTTCGAGATCTTTCGACATTTGCTCTTAGCCTAATGGTTGGCAAGTCACTTGAAACATCGAAACGTTTTATGCGTGCGGGTGACAATGTGTACTTACCACAGGTAAGTGCCAAACCGACTGCTCTTTAGAATGTTCTAAAAAAACAACTATAAAAAGTAGGTATCTTATTAAACGTGAAATCAAATTCACTATCTCCAAAGCTAGCAAATAAATTCTTAGTCAAATTTTTAGAACCATCGTTACACACAGCAAACGAATGATAAAACCAAATCATAGATAACGGAGACAACGTTATTTGTGAGTGATATTGGCTATAATTTATCCTCATACACGGGTAAAACCGCATACGTTGCTACTATTAAATAAAAACACCGATTGACAAAGCAGCCGCATGCCGTTTGAAGGCACACCATCCGCTAAAACCCGCAGGGATTCTTTCATCAAAAACAGCAAAAAGTATCAATATTTTGAAGCGAGCTCCAATAGTTATCTCGGAGATATCTCTATGCAATTTGCATACCGTATTTGCTGGGGCGCTATTTACCCAGTCCCATCCCAAGTGCAAACATCCAATTCTAAGTCAAACGTTACATACGCGTTCTTTCGCTTTGTCTTAAACAATGTTTTTCTTTGGTATTACGGCTTATCTTTGTTTGCCATATTTTTTTTGTTTGTTATAAATGGGTTAGACTTGGCATAAGGCTCATCATTAGTATCATTGGCATTATTATCATTAGCATTAGTATCATGTAATAATAATTCATTAGTATCATTGGTATTATCAATAGAATGATTATCATTGTCATTAGAATCATTGGTATTATTATTATGATTTATATAATTAATACGATTGCTATGATTTATTTCATCATCATTTTGGCATGTACCATCATCATTTATTATAGGATTTTCTTCTTTAGGCTTAGTACATTAATCGAAACCTCGTTTGTTGTGTGGGGCAGTAATTAGCGGGAAAAGTTGGAAAAGAAGAATCGGACAAAAAATTTGGAATATTGTATCATACCTTGATGGGCTTTGGAGTGATGATCGTTTCGGAACGGGTTCAATTCGGGGGATGAACCTGTTTATGTGTGTATAAAACTCCTTCTTACAGCTTCATCGTCCATAAGCAGCGCTGAGAAATCTAACTCATCGGCTAATATCGGCCAATAGCTCGCTATAGCGAAAATATCGGGAATTAGCTCTTTAGCTAAGCCTATCTGTATATCTGTCAATCTATCAAAGATCTATCCTTGGGATACAAAAAATTTTGGTCTAGGAAAAATATAAGGAAAGGATATTGGATGCCGTCCATACTGCCCTTTTATCCGGTATCGGTTCTTAGAGAATTATTATTCTGGTTCACGGCACTAGTATGGCCGGTTTACGTGACCTTTTTGTTAAGAAACCTTGTGAAGTGAAAAAGTGTTCTTTGAAAAATCGTTTGTAGTTTGGGGATTTTCTATCGCCAAGCCGATCTGGGCATATTTGACTTACTTTCCAGACTATACATGATGAATACCAATTGTATATTTTATGAAAGTATTTAAATATATTATTAAGGGCCTGTTTCACAATCTCCACTTAAGTTCCCAATAGGCTATCGGCAACATATTTGACAGATATTTGACAGATACTCCATACTCTATCTGTCAAATAATTTGCCGATAGCCTATTCGGAACTTATCTGGAGATTGTGAAACAGGCCCTAAAAATAATTAATAGTATAATAAACTATAAGAATAAGTTATTTCAAGTGTCAAGGGTGCGATTTCAGGGGGCCCATATTCAACAGTGAACAGATTAAGGCTAATTGATAAATATCCGTATAGGCCCGTGGTAGTAGCTCGTTACGTCTTTTTTCATGGTTTCTTCGAAACTCATATTGCTTTAGTTGATTTACTAAAATCTTTATTTTTTTATCTCTGAAAAAATATTTTGCTAAAAAGAAGTATCAAACTATGTTAGGTCATTGAAATGTAGCAATTTTAGTCACTTGAGATAAAGGTGGTTAAAATCGTTTTATTCAATCTATTATACTTAAGCCTTTGCCCATAATTACGACTTCATTTCTAGACTATTTCGGTGTAACATCGCTAACAAGAAAGGGCGGATACGAACCGCAGAGTGCTTAACGAAATTCAACAGGTCCATTTCCGCGGTAAAAAGCCCTCAGGTAAAAATGGCGGATTGCAAAAGCGTATTTCGTGTATAGTTCGGAAGCACTTCCATTCGCCAATAGATGGCGCAGAATGACGAACGGTTTCCAGCATAAATTGATATTGTTGACGGTCTAGCAGCTATATGCAATTTTTTTGTGGTACGAATTTGATTTTTGTTTCTCTTTACTTTCGTTAGTGTATAGTGAATTTTGAAAAAAATGGTTATTTTGATTTGATTTAGCTCGGAGAGTATTATACATAATATTATGTATTGTTTTGACAGTAAAACAACTAGAAAATGAAGGTTTACTAGTCTTCGTCTATTTTTTAGTATTTTCCCATACTGTTAGAAAGTTAAGTAAAATATTAAGAAATATAGAAGTATACTTGAATGGCGATCCCCGTGCAGTGGCCAGCCCGGCCTGAAGACGACCAATCCCTTGCCACTCGCTGGATGTGATCTGTCTTGGCGTTCATTGAGACAGGCCTATGTTTAGCAGTCGATGGATAAACGCTGATAATGATGATAATAATATATCGATAATGTCTCACGCCAGATTCCCGAAAGTTTCAACGCAAAAATTTGCAAATCAACTGTCAAATCTCGTGTCAAATGAGTAGAATTACTTAATTTGATTGGCCTATTAGTTGACTGAAAAGCTGTCAAATTTGACTTTAAAATCATAATATGTTAAACACCATTAACAGCCATGTTAGCAGACATAAGAGTATACACTTTGACCAAGGTTTTAGAAAGCGGGCGTTATTCACTTAAATCTATGTTAAGTTCGGATGCAGTCCACTTATTTTGGTTCTATCAAAGACAGCAGCTCGGCTCGGTTAAATTTGGTTGTTCTAAGTTCAGATTGAAATATAAATGAAACGTTGTTCCTATGTCAGTATGCGATTAACTACAATGTAGGTATGGTCTTAGTATGAGCGTTTAATTTTTGTTATATTAATATTTTTTTATTTATAATAATAACATAAACAAAATGTTATTATTAAAAACGCTGTGTCGCAAAACGGATTATATTTTAATTTATTATCAAACTGTTCAATACGCGATATTATATTCTTAAAATCTTTTCAATAGCTTAGGAGTTTATTGTGTGATTTTCATCAACCCACATTGGGCCAGCGCATCGATAAAGAATGGCTCAGTATTCTTGTTGCTTGATTCAGAGGAGGAGATCTTTGCTCAGCAGTTTGACATGATATAATGGTGGAAAAAGAAAAAGTAAGGAAGATCGTAATAAGATATGAAATAACAAGTATATGAAACGTAAAATAACCTTATCCCTTTATTATTAAAAAGCTTCAATATCATAATATTCATCAAAATCCAATAAGCCGTTTTACTTTACTATACCTCTTAGCAGAAAATCTCTCTCTCTCTCTCTCTCTCTTTCTCTCTTTCTTTTTCGATACAATTGCAAAATTCTAAAATTAAATTTACAAACATACAAAAACCCTTACCAAAACATTGCCGTAGTCGGGAGAAAAAGTTTTATTAAAATAATGATATTTTATGGGGGGATCATACGACTAGTTTTGACCATCGACGCCAATAAACATTCACACAACCAGAAGCTATGCAGATGCGTTGCTCGCTCATTCCATCCCTCCACCGGAAACTCATAAGCCTCACGAATTGCCACAGTATAGCTGTTTCATGTGAGTGAGAAACCGTATCGAATTAATTATTGTGCAGAGCAGAATAGCATTACCTCTAACAAATCACTACCGAATTTAACAAATCCAAATCAAACTAAGCCACGAATGAAATCCATCACAATATCCGCTACAACTAAGGCGGTACACCGCTTAGTGATATAAGCATCGATACAAGACGCCCGTATGTTATGCTTTGTGAGATATTCCGTGAATAGAATCATTATTGTGCACCGTTTATATATTACTAGCTGTTGCCCGCAGCTTCGCCTGCTTTAACTAAGATTTACTGCGGGATCTTAATATGCAAAATAAGTAACTTTTCTTGATGATTTTTTACATCTTGTGTCCGAAAAACCCAAATATCTTACGGAAACCTATTTTTTCCAGAATAAAATTTAGATTACGTTACTCGTAGATAATGTAGCTTTCAAACGGTGAAAGAATTTTTGAAATCGGTACAGTATTTTTTGAGCCTATTCATTACAACCAAACAAACAAAGTTTTCCTCCTTATAATATTAGTATAGATTTTATAGTATCATCATCATAAGTGATTCTACATTCCACGGCTGGTCATGGGTCACGAAATTGAGCAAGGCTGGACTCTAAGTATTGCTTAGTTTCGTTTCGAGATGGTCCAGTGAGTATGGAATCGGTTTCTTATGCGAGAAGTTCCGAGAAGGCACACCTTGAAATGGGTTTTTCTACATTTCTAAGTGCACCCTAAAAAACACGAGACCATCGCTCGTTCATCGGTGAAGGAAAATATCGTGAGGAAACCTGCATGCCTGATGAGATCAAGTCTTTGAAGGTATGTGAAGTTCACCAACACGCACTGAGCCAGCGCATCGGTGAACTATGGCCCATTACCTTTCTTTTTCTGATTTCTAGGAAGAGAACCGTGCCCAGCAGTCCCACTGCCACATAAAGGTTTAGTACACTTTATAGCAGCTGGGCTATAACTCGCCTATGCACTGGCCCAAAATAAAGACCTTTATTCTTATCAAGAATGCAGGTTTCCTCACGATATTCTCCTTCACCGGAAAGTAGGTGGAGGCCAGGATCAAACCCGGACCTATCCCTCCGTACCTATACCGTCGGGCTTTTAATTTTCATACTATATGTGTTAGCATTTATACTCTAATATGAAATTGTAAAGCTAACTCCAGTTATCTGATAAGTTACGTAGTCAAAAGGGTTTACTAATTTGAATACAATTTGAATATATTTAAAATATTTCCATTGTGTTTGTTTTAATAGTATCGTAGATATTATTAAATGTTATTTTGGGGGAAAGGCGAGGTAAAAGCTTAGTGTAATAGTTAAAGTCGTATTGATCAGCTGTCCATTCTAAGCTCTCTGTCTCTCTGAAAATTCTCTGTCCATGGTTTAAGTTTTGCATGTAGCTACATCATCATCTGCCTAGCCTTTTCCCAACTATAATATATTGGGGTCGGCTTCTAGTCTAACCGGATTTAGCTGAATACCAGTATTTTACATGTAGCGACTGCTGTCGGACCTCCACAACCCAGTAACTGTGTGATACGGTACCCCGCGGTTAGACTGGTTGTCAGATTATCGGGCTTCTGACGACCCGTAACGACTGTCAAGGATCCACGAATGACCGGGACCAACGGCTTAACGTGCTTTCCAAGGCACGGAGGAGTCTCGGTATGTAAAGATGGTCACGCATCCACGGAACAACCTCGGCAAGCGTTGCTTAACCTGGTGGATCGATCCACGCGGCTGCTGCCTGTGCCACGAGCTCCTCTGTATGTAGCTACATATTGATGATATATAGCAGTAACATACAAGGGTGTTGTCCTGTTCACACATTTTGTAGCGAATCTATTCATCCGTTAAGGTGTTCAGTAATACGTACGTACGGAAAAATTATACTAAAAATACATTGAATTAAGTTCTGAACACAAATAGATTTTAGTATATGACACAGTATTTAAAAAAAATCAGGCATGTGTTAAAATTGTGCTAATTTGTGTGATTGTCATAGTGGTATTTCCTTCCATTTTTATTGTGTTACGCCAGCCAAGGCATGGGCCGTGTCAACTCTGCGGGATTATTATCTTTCTTGTTTTTTCCATGAATCCTCTGCTGTTTTCAGAGGATCGTAGTATCTACTATCATCGTAATTTTCCTGGGCTAGTTGCAAGTATATTTATTTATATACAATATACAAGTATACTGCTGACGTACCTTTCCAACATAAAAAAACTTCATCTTTTTTTTTCGGTTGGAGCTATGCTAATGGTTCTAATGCTTCGTCGGTAGTGGGGTGAGCCGGTTGGTATCACCCAGTGATATAGTAAGTGGGGGGTTGCCCCGCGCCAGCCCTGGAGTGTGACTTCCATGGCTTCATGGCGTCGGGTTTGTTCCTGTGGAGGGTCTCTGCCTCACCACCTTCGGATGAAAAAAACTTCATCTCTGCGCTGGACTATACTCGCGAATTAAATCAAACGCAATTGTGTTTCTTCACGTCTGAATTATTGCTAAGTATAATACTTGGGAAATTTGGAAACATGAATATGTAGTCAGGCTCGAAATTCAAATCTTCAATATTTATTATTCTAATTATATTATGGTTCTTGAATAGCTGTTATTGTAATATTGAAATTTGAAACCGTACATACGGCTTTGTTTTGTCTAGATTGCTTTGACCCCTAGACTGTAATTGATATTGCGTATGCTTACATTTTCATTGATGTATGGGCTGGAGGGTTGAGGGTTTGTTTGTTAAAAATCATTGTGAAACTTGATAAACTATTTGAAGGTTGTACAAATGAAGGTTGTGCGACATGCATAAAGTTGACCGAGCATTTGCTCGTTTTTTTCGGTTTTTTTTATTTGATAGCCCTATATGATTATATGATAAGGATTTTTCTCTCAAAAGAAGGAACTTAGAAAAAACAATAATCGGACTGAAGACATGAACTCTTTTGAGTTCGAAATTGCCGAATTTTTCAACTGAGCTATTGTAACATAGTTAATGACAGCGACATTTACGTTCGTATTCTTATGATATTGTAGTGGTATTCATATCCTGATATCACTGATAAAACGACATTTTCCAAAAATTTATTATCCTAGCTAGATCAATAAATCGCCCCTTTAACCCAATGCGTGCAAAATTCATGAATTGTTGGAGCCCTTTCCAAGATTATATATTTATGTACAAGAATAAAGATATAAGAAAGATATAAGATTACAAAAAATGGTTTGTGCCGTCGCTTACTTCCGAGGAGGTAACCTGTACATTCGACTCACCTGTTGGTAAGTGTACAGTAACATGCATCCTACACCTTCTACACCAAGTGATGAGCCTTTGAAAAATAAGCATGCTATTTCCTTGAAGGCCCTTTAGTCGTATTTTTTATCGGGCTTGGCCCACCACTCGTTCCCACCGCTGCAACTCCTGTATAGCCAGGATCGACAGCGGCAACCACCAAATGACCCTTTGATACGATCTCCGGGAGCCCGGGGGATACGTTAAACATTGCCTTGGGACCCGCAACGAAATTAATCAGAAGAATTTAGGAGGAGTTAGAAATATTCCAGTTTCCCTCCCTGTTCAAAGGAGACAGTACAGGATTGCAGTGACTAACAAAGTCAAGAAAAAAATTGGTTGCCTGTAAAGTCGGTATACGGGCGAAAGTTTTACGTGACAACGACTTTGAGTGGTAAAATAATTTTAATGTGAATATTCATTCGTATAGTAGGAAGAAGGATGAAATAATAGTAACAATTTAAAACATTTATTTATACAAAGAATTATATTTAAAACATTAATTTATACAAAGAATCTCGCACTCACTTTTTATGTCTGTCTCTCTCGCTCTTAGGCGGGCTAACCATACCCGAGTGGAAGGGACGCGTGCCTCTCACTCGCTCTCATTGTGAGCGCACAACGTGAGCGGAGCGTAACGCAGTTTCTTGAAGTGTCACCCGGCAAACCAATTTATAAGACGTTGTCACGTCAAAAAAAATTGTCGTATATGAATTAGTACCTTATACATTGTAACTAAGCTTTATCCTGAAAAATATATTCAGCAAAATTGAGTAACATAAAAATAACTTCCGCCTGAAATCTAATATACATAGTAATTTTCCACTAATGGATATATTATGTAAATATCATTATTCACGGGTATTGTGTTACGGTGAAAAATAACTAGATTTATCGCGTGATAAATGCGTGCCACAATCGGACGTAACTTTGTTGTTTAATGTCGAGTTATAATATTGCATGGATGGATTTAGATGATTAGTATAAAGGGAGAACACTTACGGACTGATGATTGATAATGACGAAGAGTATAAAGATGCTGTACTAGCAGCTACAGCGCATGTGACACACATTAAGTACACAGACATGTATGACAAAAATTCAGTACATTTTTGCTTCCTTCTCTTTAGCTACCCAGGCGTCTAAATATACCAGCATAATTTGTAGTTGCGTCCATTGTATTTATAAACTATTTAAATTCGCAGGAAAGTGGACGGTAAGATATGAATTCAAAAACATTTGTTAATTTGCAACGTTTCGGTCCTTTAGTTTATAACAACATTAATGTGGGGAAATGGTCTTTATTAGAGATCGAGATGAATATTTTGTAACACTTAATTTTCAATTTAACTAAATCGCCACAAGCTATAGATAGACCCGTGACGCAAAACGTATCCATTCATGGCAAATATGAAGCGAAGAAACGATTTGTGTGCAGTTTCTTTTATGATTAGAAAGCAGTTTTCTCAACGATGGTTTTTAAATATTCTTCACATCAAAACACGTTCAGTTTTAAAGTTTTCGCCTCTTTTTTTGGTAACGTAGTAAACATTAACGACAAACTAGTTTAAACATTTAAAATAATAATTAATTTAAAATAAAAAATAAAGCCCCAGCGCTAAAAAGCGAACATTTTAAAAGTCAAAAATAAAACGCTAACCAGGTACAAGCAGAGCCAGGTGTGCCACAGCACGAGAATATCGACACTGTGAACACAATGCTACGTAATCGCTTTCTCTCAGGAACTGCACTAATAAATTCGTTTTAACACCTAAGAGGAAGTAACCTAGGCGCATGGATAGTGAGATGATGACTTTCTTAAGCTGCTTAGACCTGCTAATGTCATAAAACTTTAGTTACCTTATTTGTGTAGTTCTTCAAGTTTCAACGAGCGTTAAAATCATTTTTTAACGCTCGTCGGAAAAACGCTCGCGCGAAGAACGTTTCATCATCATTATGATCAACATCATCATCAGCCCTTATCCGTCTACTGCTGAACATAGGCCTCCCTCAATGAACGCCAAGACGACCGATCCCTTGCCAATCGCATCTAAAGCGGACCTGCCACTCCACGGAGATCGTCTTCCCATCTTCGTCTACTGTGCAATTTCTAACCAAACAGTAGTAAAATTTGTATTGCAAAGACTTCATAAAATAATAGATAATCATGTTCGAACTGCACTGTTATAAATAAGTATAATTGTTATCTTGTTCTTGTGCAAGTTAATATTGTATCCTTTATGAGAATAAATTATTTAAACCTTATCCAACTGATTTAATAAGTGTGGAGCCCAGTGTGCTACCGCCTCATATTGAATTAACGAACAATTTGTCTGTGTCTCCGTCCTAAGTAGGTGTTCGTTCCTCGTGACACTTTTTACTCTTTCCCTAAGTAAATGTGCCGCTAAGTACTTGTTATTTATGAACTAACGTCTAGTGCATTTATGGTAAAAAAATAATACCTAAAAGACAAAAAATTGTATCGTCTTTGCTCTTATACGATTTCCTTATGTTAGTCCGAGAGGCACACTAACTAGGTAAAGTCATGGAGAAGTAGAGTCGCCCATGTTAACAATTTTATCCCGAAGTAGGAAGGACTTATTTAACTATTTCATGTGTTGCCAATAAACAAGTTGGACAATATGTTTATTAAAATATTTAATTACTGCTCAATGAACGCCAAGACGAACGATTTTTTGCAACTCGCATCTAACACAAACCGGCCGCTGCACCTCGCTTCTCATTGGAATCTTATTGGCCCATCGGCCATCCCTTCTCCCGAGTGTGTGACCAGCTCAACGCCACTTCAAAGCGATTATTCTTCATATTTATGTTATAAGGACCGTAATTTTGTTTTGAAAGTTATATTTGACACCAACTGTAAAAAATTAACATTGACTGCTTTGAGCAGTCGGGTGAAAACCAGAATCAGAAAGTAGGCATCATCTAACCACCACCTTCAACTTTTGAACATAGGCTTCCCTCAATGAACACCATGTATTGCAATCATTTCACAGTTTTGAATATTTTTCTCCTAGAAATCAAACTATTCTGAATAAACCTGTTCTAAATCGGTCGAAGTAACTTTACAGGATATCGGTACGGGTCTAAGCAATTTATCAATGTCTCCAGTTATTAACCTAGTTTCATTGTGAATAAATTCGGTTACTATACTACCAAAAATACATTTGCTATTATGAGGGAGCGCCGCATAATATTGTCCTGTTATGGAAATGCGAGATATCGTTTTATAGAGGTAACGAATGGTTATAAAAGGAAAGCCTTTACATGGTAACCGTCGCACATAATGACGGAAATAAATCCTCACGAAAACTATTGAGAACTATAGATCATATAAATAGAACCTTAAGATAAGATATATAATAAAGATAAGAAGAACCTCTCAGGAGGACGGACTCCACTACAAATTTACCAACCAAAGGACTTTTAAGAAAACCAAAGGTATATCGCTCGCCAACTATATGGAGGGATCTCTGCGCAGTGGTTGGTACGCGTTAATAAGTGGCGGGCGTTCGGCCATCTTGGCGTTCATTATAAGAGGCCCATCGTATTTTTTAAGAATATTATTAACAATTAACAGCTGGCTATAATATAATCATCCGAAGCCTTGCTTTTTTTTTACATATAATATAATATGTAAAGCTAAAATGAAATTACACTTTGTTTTCGTGGAAGATTACAAGTTAGCATAAATGTTTTGTCTTAATATTAAAAAGTAAAATACGTATATGAAAATTCAATAGTTAATATTTAAATTCGGTCACGTACTTTTTAATTTAATCACGTAAAAGTCAAATTAAGATAAAAATGATCGTGTTCTAGAGTAAAGAGAGTAAAAAATAATCAAATTATCGAAATAAATTGGCAATAAAATAAAGTAACAGCATCTGCTTATTGTGTAATTTGTAACTAACATTAAAATATTTTTTTTAAACCAATCAATAGTAGTACTAAGATTAGTACATTCAAACAAACAAACTATTCAGCTTAATGTATTAGTACAAGATATTTATTAAGATGATTACAGACAACATTTAGTTAAATAGTTCTTTCAGGCATGACGAGTTTTCAGGCATGCAGGCAGCGTACATTACCTGAAGAAAGTCTTCTTTAAATCCTGCTTGTACGGTGAAATGAGTTGCCCCCAGCGAAACCACCTTGCCCATTCATCGCTTTCACAGTGCAAATACGTATAGAGACATTTCATTCAAAACTAAAAAAAAATCTAGCTTCAATATTTTAAGTTACACGTGAATAAAAATTTAGTAGATTATTTTTATCATATTAATATATTCTAACGGATTGAGACCAGAAATCCTGGTTTTTTCTTTTTTTTTCTAATAATTCTGAAAATATTATGTCATATACATCATAATTTTCAGGGACGATAGTAAAGCTACTTATCTAGCGAATTGGGATACATCGTGCTAATTATTAGTGTAGCTTATTTAATAAAATTTATTTTATACTTTCGCCGCTTATGCCACATACGCCTTTATGTTAATTATCTTTTGTCTCTTTTGTTTGCATACGAATACGAATCTATCTCATCGATGATTATGCCTCGTCTTAAAATTTCATCTAGTCTCAATGAACTTTGAGATTCTGATATAGAGGTCTTATAAACAATTCTAATAACGAAATTCTTTCTTTTCTTTTGCCTTTCTTCTTTTTTTTACTTTTTATATTACAACGAGCTAAAAAACTCTCAACATAATTACTCTATACCTTCGGTCAAGCGTGTGCCATATTTCATACACCTCATGCCTCTTATGTCGAGAAAGATGTCGCGCCAGTCCAAATGTTGTCACGTACAGAGGGATTATATTATGTATGTGTGTACCTTGATATATTTATGAGAAAGTTATTAGTGGAGTAGTATTTACTAGTCTTAACTGTGGTCACGGTCATGAAATAATAATGGCGAGATATCAGAATACTTTATGTTATATTAGTGTATAGAGATAAAAAGGTTTTAGATCCGCCCTTCCATGACTATAATTACTGTCAAGTATCCGCAAAGTTGGGCATGTAAATAAGTTATTATGCCGCGAAAAACCCGTAAAACGTCTAAGGCTCCGTACGCACGAGCGCTTTTTTATCGAGCGAGCGTAACGTTAGAATGAAACAAATTGGTGCCCAATGCCCATATGGTATGGGTTCACACGCAAGCGATTTCGAAGCGAAACGCATTTTTCTAGTGCTGTTGGATATTCGACGTTAAGTGTTTGACGCTAAATCGAAGTTCGCATGCGGAGCTCACAATTCGCAGCAACGTCGAGATTTAATGCGACGCTTACTAAGCGCTCGAGCGAACAGGGCTGATGAGAGAAATTCGCTTAAGTATTAAATGACAAGGTTGTTGTTTTCATCTTATAGGTACATAAATAAATTACTTAGGTGTATCAAATCAAATCGACTCGTAATATTATACTTATTTCTTAGGCAACACGAATTTGTAAACATAAAACGCATTAAAATAAAAAGTCTATTAAAATATAAAAAACTCCGCTGTCTCTACGACCTGAAGTAGATCTTGGTCCTCGATGTAATAATATAGAAGATAAAAAACATTTTGAAAATATAACAATATAAGAAATGGATAATATTATTATGATTGCAGGGTATGCGAGTTCAATCCCGCCCAGGCAATTAATAGAGTAAAGAAAATCTAGACAGGAAGCAATTTTTATGTTAATTATATTTCCATCGTAAGCTCGTAAGGGTTTGTTTGTAAATAAAAATAAGAAATACTAAAAATAAAAAAAATAAAATAAAATCATATTAATTGATTTGAATTGGCCGTTAAAATTTCAATAGACATAGTTTAATTATACTATAATTATATTATATTAAAATCCGCATACTCCCCATTCCCGTCTGATAAAATATAGAATATAATATTATATAGTCGTACTGTTGTATAAGCTATATTATTGGCAGGTTTCATCAAAATCCAATTAGCATATTTTGCGTGAAAGACTAACAAACATATCCATCATCAGCATCATTATCATCATCAGCCTTTATTGGTCCTCTGCTAAACATAGGCATCCTTCAATAAATGTCAAGACGACATAAAATACATCAATAAATAATTGTTAAAAACTTTCGCGTTTGTAATATAATTAGGATTACAAGTGGCCGCCATAAACGACTATAATAAGTAGGATAATCTGATACACAATAGCTTTGAGCACCTAGTAAATTTAACTACGTCAATATCATACGAAATTAAGTCCGGAACGTCCGAAGCTCAAAAATTAAGCTCCTTATAGTAGCCGCCTCGGTAAACCACCGGCTAACCGTTCACTGCAAGAGATTTATCCCGTTTCATACAGGTATTTTAAAATATATTCGAAAAAGTTTATAGTAAAGGATCAATTGTGGTGTATCCTGCTATAATGTTTGTATGAGTGCGTTTAACTTTACAGTAAAGGATCAATAGTATTGTATTGTACTATAATTTCATATGTATGAGTATTTTTTCTACACACACGTAGTTATTCAATCAATTAAAGAAAGTTTAACTGCATTATAATATTCGATTGTTTGACACATGTTTTTCAACTGTGTTTAATGTTTAGCAGTTTTTAGGTTTTTTTGTTTTGTTTTGCATATTTTAGGGAAATTATCACTAGTTAAGTTAAAATATAATAACATTTAACGGATATGCGTATTTAAGTAGGTCACACAATTATCCAGCGCCTTTTCCAAAATTCCAACACAAAATTTACAGCCATAATATTCAAATGAAGATAAATCATTCAAGAAGTGGTTTCACGACGAAATCGGAGATGGGCGTTCCCAAAGTCTAAGCCAGAAGTTTTATCGCCGGCCAAAGTGGCAGGCCATAAAAATTATCCACTTAACAATTTTCCTTTCATTCCTAATTTCCACCATTACCAAAAACGAGACATTACTGAGTAACCGATAGCGCATTAAGAGCAGTTGACTAATTCACTCTTTCGAAAGTGTTGGAGATCCAGTGAATAAATGAGGGATTGGCTTGGTGATAAATAGTGCCATGCCACAAGCCAGGGGTTTTATTGCGGCCATCTTGTTTTGCTTGTTTTGCAATAAAACGTTTTTAAACTTATTAAGCACCTTTTATTTTTCAGAATATACATAAAGTGCTGAGTAAAGTATGTTATAGATTTTTATGGAAACCGGCGTAGAATGGTTGAACTTTGCGCCCTCTGAAAGAAGAATTCGTAATATTTTTATCTTGGACGCTTTTTCACCACGTCAATCTGGTCCCGAGGTAAGTTTCCGAACTTTTTGATCCCTGGTGGGATACGCACCCGCTAAAAAGTTTTGACGCTCGACTTTTTTCGACACGATGGGCAAGCATTGACCACCGAGACAACTTTTACGCCTCAGGATTGGTGAATTTAATGTGGTGGTTATATAAGGTCGTTACATCAAGTGTGATTTTTAGTTTGACTAAAGCCTTCCTTAAGTCCACACGAGTCCGTATTTCATGTAATTACCCCTTACCAGCACAGCATGGATTTTGCTTGACCCTTGTGCATATGCAACATGCTCTCATGTTATAATCAACTTCATACAATCATCATTATCAAAAACAGTCTTAGAACTAAACCACTCACAATCAATACACACTTTTTGGGATATCTCTCATCAACCAACCAAATGACGTGTTAAAAACGATTGTATAAAGGTAAAAAAGTACGTACAAAGCATTTCTCTAATACGTAAGAGCCATCCGTCATTGTCCGAACAGTCCGGAAAAACTAGTTAATGATTCTGGGAGAAGTTTTTGCATCGCACGAGTCGGACTGTATGTTCTAGAATAAATTGCCGACTCCTAGTGTTTTTAGAAGACGTTTGATGAAATTAAATGCGTTCAAATCCAGAAGTTATAAACAAGTTCGTTTAAAATGTTTAATTATTTTAATAGTTAGCACATTTTAATCAATGCGCTTTTTAATTAAGTTTGTTTTTTATTATAGATCGTTGTTTGCTTTAATCTTATATCTTTAAACGAGCAATTCTTATATATATATATATATATATATATATATATATATATATATAATCTGAATCTCGGAAACGGCTCCAACGATTTTCATGAAATTTTGTATAAATCCGAACGAGCCTGGTTCGAATCTCCAGTCCGAATTTTTTTTTCCTTTTTTTAAGATCTTTTTTTTGGAAGAAAAATTTTATCGTATGTAATCACTAAGGGTACCGAGCAAATGCTCGGTCAACCAGGTACTTAACAATTAAATATAACAATATTTTTTGTTAGAAATAATGGGTAAAAATATATTTATTTTTTACATTATTTTTTATAGGTGTCGTTAAGCGGCACGTCGTGCACGTGCACGTGCCCTCTTCTAATAAGTGAGGATGGGAACCTCACCTCATCGTACTGTCCAGACGTTGGTAGTGGTTGTTCAGTCGTGCGGAGCAACCGCTCTGTGGAGGTGGCGTCGGACCCCTGTGGGACTGACTAGCCGGCGAGGTGCCCTGTTGCTTGTAGATCCGCGGCACCTCACCAAAGGCGGCATTGGTGGCACTCGCCGGGTTTTAGTGGGTAGAGCTGCGTCCACTTACCATATTTCGGGCGCAGCGAGTCCCTCATACCTGCCTGGGGAGATCCACTCCCCAGTCGTTAGTGCATTTCCCAGCATAAAAGAAAAAAAAGGTTATGTTCATGGGCGACGTCTACCACTACCTCCAGGAAGTCATTCCGCCTTAACTCATTAAAAAGTGTCAATCGATAATTTGGGCAACATTGTGCATAACATTATGTACAATATAATATTGTTTTGTATGTATTGGCTTTTTGCGTTTTAACAAAATATATTTTATAACATGCTACGATATTTATTTTTAGATTCTAATAACTTAAATCGCTGTGAGAATAATGTACCGGCTTTTATAAAGTCTAAAGTGAAGCGAAATATAGGCCACCCGTTAGCTAAGGGTTATGAAACAAAATAATGTTATTCTGCTGTATAAAATATTAAATCTTTCCTACGGCTTTGTCCGCGTACGCTGACGATAAAATAAAAGATTTTTATTAAAAAAAACTAACACAACAAACTACGCTACAACTTTAAAACAGCTAAAACGATTTTGATTATGTACCTTCTCCGAGAATCATCACAAAAAAAAAACAAATTAAAAAAAATAAAAATCTGTACCGAAATCGGCACGCTATCTTTAAGAGCTGCGGTGTCGCAAACACACATAGTAGTGAAACTTACAACAATCTTCTCTTTGCATTTTCGATTTAGAATCTTCAAAAATAAACTTTAAAAATCGCATATAATAACAATAATATGAAGTTCAGGACCGAACCCGGACCCTCTCGCTCAAGAGACACAAGTATGATTAGACAATCATACTTTACCCAAACACTAGTGTTGTTGCGAGTAACGTTTTGACTCTCGAAATGGTATAAGAACCAATTGCACAGTGTTCCAGGTGTGATTTGTTTATTAGTGTGTGTAATTCGTGTACGTTTTATTGTTGCTTAGGATTATGTTTAAGAGGCAGGCGGCGACGCTGGTTTTCGCATAAAGGTTTGACTATTTCAATACATTATTTAACTATTCCGCGCTATACACTAGCCGGATGAGCCATTTGCCTAACCGATTAACATATGAATTAAAATATAAATAACTTAACGCAATAAAAAATTGAATATGTATCAAATACACATTTAAATGTTCCGAACAATTCTCATGGGTTGTAAATTTGTGTGAATTTGGATTTGTAAATTCTATACAAGCTTCGTATTTCGTGAAAACCTTTTATTTGAACATTTTGCATTTTGTAAATATTTATTTTATGAAACTTTCGACAGTGTAGCGTCTGCTTTTGTAATTTTGATTGACTTCAGTTTTTTGTATCGGTAAAATGTGATGTAATGATCATCATCAGGCATGCAGCACTCTCGTCTGCGTCGGTATTACTGTCCTGTTTATCTATACTAATATTATGAAGAACATTCTAGGGTAGGTAATGCTGAACTGAAACTGAAATTTTACTGCCACAGAGACGTACCATCTTACGGTTTTAAATATGGAACAATTTTGCCTTTTTTTGATGTTTCCTTTATGGATCAAAATTATTTCTGACCCTAGTTGGGTCTCACACTTGAGGTAGCGTCTTCAGCTGCATTACAAGTTATTATAAGTCACGGATATACATTGCCTTGGCTAGTTCTACGTGAACTTAACTTTGTTAGGATACTAGGCACTTACCATTAGGTGGCTCATCTGTATGTTTACGTATATAAGTAGCGTCAGAACCATTACTACTTTTTAACATCTAATACTTAGCAGGAATACAGGTGCTTTTGCTTCGTCTTTGCGTAGATAGCACCCAATACTGTTGAAGATCAGAAATCTGTTCAGCTTTTATCAATTATTATCAGCCAAAGAATAGGATTATATGACATCCTTCAGTATACTCGTACATTCTAAGGTATATGTAAAACAAATATTAAGTAATAAGGCTTTACATGTGACTGTTGCTGTAGACATTTTCGATCTATGTCACCTTATTTTTAAAATTCAAAATCCTTTTAGGATCTTTTACATTAAAATTAATAGTGTCTTCCATATACAATACGAACTAAAAGATAAAAATACCACACGAAATGGTATGTATTTAATAAAAGTCCTCTTAGATCTTATATTAGTCTCAAAACTCGGATCCGATCAGAAAAGCAGGCATAGTCTTAAGTTGCCTAGTAGGAATCATTGGATATAATATTATACAAAATATTTTTTATGATCAATTTTTTTTTTGTTTTGCATTCGTAAAATATTTTCATAGAGTAGGTACTTTACAATTTCAATTTTATATAAATGTCTTATATTATTTGCATGTTTTTAATTTATGAAATGAGACATTCTAAGAAAAAAAAAATGGATCTAAAAATCATTAATTAAATATATGAGATTTCATTAAACATCAAACGGCGGCGGTGAATGTAGGTCACAATACCCTTGGGAGCGGCCGACTCGCATTAAGCCGTATGCTGGTCTTAAGTATTGCAAAATTTATATATTTCTACGAATATGTGCAATGGAAGTTCTTATTTATATGATCAGATTGAAAAGATATATTTTTATAGGAACAAAAATATCTTAAAAAGGAAAAGTATGAAAAGCTAACAATAGTTTATTAAAAAATATTTTTGGTATGCCAAATCATAAACATAATAAAGTGTTAGAAAAAACCAAATGAATAGGTGCATTTAGGTACTTACAATATTTTTTTAAAGAGAAATATTAAGTTTATATATACAAAAAAGGTTTTTTACCTTTTTCTTTCAGTCTTTTTATCCACAACTGAAATCGATTTTTTTTTGTATGTACTCTAAATTAGTTTGTAATTTCAATTATGGTAATCGGTACAGGCTTACCGTATAAACAGAAGTTATTATAACATTATTCTTCTTCTTTGGCTTAGCTCCCTTACGGACTCGCCAGTGTCAGTTATTATAACATTATCTTTCAGTTGTTATTGATTGCATGAATTGAAGCGATATATAAAAATTAACAAAAACTTCAAATATTGATTTGACAGATGTCATTGTGACACAGGTTGTGTTAGAATGGCATCTGTCAAATCAATATTCAACTAGATATGTCAGTAGTCACATTCGTTTGACAGCTGTCAACCTAATTGCATACTTTTACTCTTACAAAAAATGTTTGCTTCAAATGCTCAGTTAATATTTTATACGATACAACTGTGATTGTTTAAAACACTGACTACGAACCTTTGTTATATAAGCTCTGTAAACTATTGTAGTGTCAATCCTTACCACAAAATTTTATCTTATCGTAATCACTTTAACTGTGAAATTGGAATAATCTGCTATATTTTAAAGGTTGTATAGTAAAGATTAATAACAAAGGAGATCTACAATGACATGAAAAAACTTTAGTAAAGTAAAGTGTATCAACCCTTATATTATGTCCCACTGAAGGGCATGAGTCTCCTCCTCGAAATCAGGCGAGGAGGATCAGGATGTGAACTTCACACACCTTCAAAGACTTTCAATCTCATCAGGCATGCAGGTTTCCTCACGATGTTTTCCTTCACCGATGAGCGAACGATGGTCTCGTGTTTGGTGCACTTAGAAATTTAGAAAAACCCATTTTAAGGCACACACGGACGAGTCAGGATCGAACCCGGAACCTCTCGCACCCGGAACCTCTGTCCGTCCACCACTGGACCATCGTCGCTCACTATAACAATAACTTTAGGGGAATCTTACACCATTTTGAAAAAGTTTTTTTTTTCTTCGAATTGCCCTATTATATTAGTGTCCATAAAGCCTTTAAGCTAAATCGGAACTGTAGGTGAGCAGGTGGCTCACCCAAGCATAGTAACGTGGACGAGAGCACATCGAAGATGATTCTCAGCGTGTCTACAACCGAAGAAAACACCAGCAAAATTTGTGATTTCATATCGAAATATCGCAGATTAACCATCAGAGGAATTGTAAATACAGCAGGTATCTCATAGGAATGAACGAAAAACAACCGACTCTTCTATGGTTACGACTTCAGATGACTTCCTGTAGCAGAAGCGAATTCCATTCACGATGTCTTTTTTCGAAGTTCTTCGATTGTGGGTTTATAAGTGAAATTGACCACATACAATCTGTAGTTGCATGATATTTTGTCTTACTTAAAATATCAAAAATCCATGATCTTCAAATTGTTTAAGGTATTGGTAATATGGAGATGAATCTTTTTGAAGTATATTCGACCTTTTCCTAAATCTTCAATCCAATAACGTTCAAGGATCTTCTCCAATTTGATAAATTTCATTGTTTCGAGAGAAAATTTATACAAAACATATCCAGATATGACAAATGCGTTTCATGGATTTGATACCTAAATAACGTTGTTAGCGGAAAACAAAAAATGTGACCCTTTCAATATGCTTCGAGTACACACTTTCTCATTTTACGCGATACAATATTTCTTTTATCTTTTCTTTTCTATAATGATAAAGGATCCTTCGAATGTAGAGGCAAATTTAGTTCCTTGAGTGTTTCGGATGATTCGGTAAGTGTACGTAAATAAAACGAGCCATAGACAAAAATATTAATAAAAAAAAGAAATGTGGTATCGTGGGACGCCAGGTAGGAACGAAGTTCCTTCGGGAAATTTTGAGGAATTAACTTCAAGGCACAACACACAACAGGGGGTCAAGATCGAATCCAGAAACTCTCAATCAAGAGACCAAGTCCACACCCACTGGACACGTCGCTCAGATGCTGGGTGAAATGTAGCTTTCCATCTATACTAATATTAGAAATAGGAAAGATTTGATTGTTTGTTTGAATTAAATAGGCTCCGAAACTACTTGACTGATTTGAAAAATTCTTTTACTGTTGGAAAGCTACACTATCCCCGGCGAACATAATATGCTATATTAAATTTAAAATTATTAAAATTAGGGGCCCGTTTTAAATCATAGTTGACGCAGGCGAAGCTGCATGCAACAGCTAGTTCTATGATAACTTTTTAAATTGATTTCTTTGTTTGGATGGGAAAGCGTAAGAAACAAATTTACTCTTGTATCTAATATATTTTAAGACAGGCACTCAGTGATTCGAGTTAAATTGATGAAACATTTTCAAATGGTTTTTTTCAAGAAAAAAAAACATCATATAGTGACTGGTACCGAGGTGGCAGCCATTTTGGTATCTATTCTTCTTCTTCTTGATCACAATTACAAGATAAAGAAGATACAACATAAAACAAACAAAAAAAATGAATGTACCATCAAAAATCATACGTAGAGTAGGCTTTTTAACAAATAAAAAAATCCACGTACTTTCTTATTTATTACATTTTTAGCCCTTCGCCTCCGAATCTCTTGTGATACATGTAGGATTAAATAATAAAAATAATAAACGAGTATCTCAGCCGGATGCTGCGTTTATATTCCATCTCACGAGGAAATGTGTTTATTACACATATTAAAGTTATAGCATGTGCTGTTGATGATTCTGATTAAATTTCTAATATCTATAACTAGTCGTTTGCTGCGGTTTTACACGCTCAAAAATGAAATTAAAATCTTTCATATTGTAAAGTCGTTGTTGAGGAGGGTGATATGATATGCTATGTTATGCCATGTCAAACAGTAGAAAAAAATATGAATGATAATAATTTGAACCATTTTCAGAGAAACTCTTTCTAAAAACTGGTATTCAAAAATCGATCATTGTTCTATGTAATTTTCCTAGGTAAATAGATAAGCATTTTTGTTTAAGTTTAATCCATATGCGAAAACAATGTAAAAGTGCATCTTTATAACTATTTAGATTGTAATATTGTCATTTAATTGCCGTTTTGTTTTCCTGTAAATAAAATAAAATAAAAATCGGTTTAGCCGCGTCAATGTCTGAGCAGCCTCTTTAATTTGATTTTCCTATTTCCGTCGTATTATTTATAGTTCATAACCATAATATTATAATATGTTAAGTTCATAACCACAATATTGGACAGTAAATACTCGTATAATAAAACAAAGTAAATATAATATAATATAGTAACTGTCATTTAATTATATATATATATATATATATATATATATATATATATATATAAACTAGCCTTTGGCGATAGAAGTGAAAGTTTATTTTTTACTAGCAGCGCCCCGCGGTTTCACTTATTACACACGTTTCACACATTATTGTAAAATTTCATCAAAAACCATTCAGTACTTTTTACGAGAAAGAGTAACAAACATCCACCCATCCATCCTCACTTAAAACTTTCGCGTTTATAATATTAGTAGGAAGTAGGATAATATGACATTAATGTTATTTGAATCCGAAATTACATAATGACGTCAGTGGCATATTCCCGACACAAACCTATAATATTTTCCCCTACCCAGCTTAAAAAAAAAATAACATTTCCATTTCACAACAACGCCAATGAGCCCTGACGTGAAGCCTAAACAGGACAAACTTAGCACGTTATCTTGTATAATACCCGGGTATTATGTTCAATGAAAACAAAAGACAAAAGTTTAGCTAAACATGTGCTTACAGGTTCAATCGAGAAGTCGACACGAAATTTTACTGTCGCTCCGTGTTTTCGTTGTTGTATACTTTAGTTTTATTTTTTCAAAATGTTCTATAACACTTATTATTATTTTGTTTATCTTTAAGTGCAAATATTTAAGGTAAAGTTTATGAGGTTATAGGGGGTCAAAAAAAGGATATCTATTAAACCGATTTTGAAAATACGTTTATTAATAGAAGCCTACGTTATTTGAGTGACATAGGCTATGTTTCATCCCTGTACTGCAACAGGAATGAAAAATATGGACGGGGTATCGCTAGTCATTTAATCAAATAAAACACTTTAAATCCAGATTGATCATCATTATCATAATCATCGCCATCATTGACCATTTATGCGCAGCTTTGCTCAGGTCTCCTCCTCGAAAGATTTCGAGCAGGATATCGGGCCATAGTTCACCGAGGCGCAGGCTATGCGGGTTTCACGATATTTTCCTTCACCGTTGAGCTAGCAATGGTCAGGGTGCACTTAGAAATGTAGAAAAACCCATTCGAAGGCACCGCAGGTGGGGTCAGGATCGAACCCCGGTCCTTTCGCTCAAGAGACTGAGACCCTTACCCACTGGACCATCGTCGCTCTATTTTTGCTTACAAATTTACAATAGGGATGTTGACTAATTTTTTTAATTGATTTTATTTGATAGATATACTATAGACAAACACGAAAAAAGACTTTTGTAAAGAAATATGTCCAATTTTAACAAAAAATTAAATAAAGAAAAATAGTTGTTAGAATTGCCGTTAAAACGCTCCAAGCGTTATTACGTCACACACCGCATTCAGAGCTCGCTCTATGTTAGGTGAGTTATGACAGTTTGTACTTAACTCAATGTTCAGTGACGTCATCGCCTTATACGCATTTGCAGTCACGTGATAATGCATGATAAATAACGCATTTTAAATTAATTTTCTAAATTTTAAGACAAATAAGTAGACTTTTAAAATGTTATTTTAGGTTTTCAAATACTGTATTTAATATGTAAAACATAACTTTACATGAATTTGTAACATGTGTCAACATCCCTATTATATAAAATTGTAGTATCTCAGGATACAGTCCGGATATCTTTTAAATTTTAAGCGCATAGTTAAAACAACATCTAGTTAAAAAGTGGACAAACAGAACAAAAAGTCAGTAGGTACACTCGGGCTAATTTCGGGCATTTTGCGAAGTCACGCGCGGGCTTGCATCATTAACTACTGTTCGTGGGGACGCCTTTTTTCACGCAATTACTGATTAGCATAAGCTTGGATTTGCATATTTATATTACCCGTACTTTAATGCCGATGATGAATAAAATTATCAAAAATATTAAGATTATTAATAATATTACAATTATTTAAAAAATACGATTATTAAAAATATTACAATTTCAAAAAACTAGTAGCGGCCCACGGTTTCACCAGCGTAATTTCCATTCCCGTGGGAGTTAATGGGGATAAATTATAACCTATGTGTTATTCTGATGTATAAGCTATATTATAAAGTTTCATTAAAATCCATTCAGTAGTATAATACATACAAACTTTTGCGTTTATAATATTAGTAGTCATATTAAAATATTGTATTAGTAGAAGCATTTTCATAATTTATCAGATTATTATTTTTATTGAGATTTTTATATCGTTTATAGAAAAACATTAACACGCAATATTTACCGAGAAATTATCAATTTCTATACAACTTATATCGAGTAACAGATCCCTCCAATTTAGCCATCCGAAATTACTTTATGAATCACAAATTATATTTATTCCAAATTACAGAATTGTGTTTCACTTCGACAAAATGAAATACTTCACATAAATTGCCATTTTACAAATTATTGTAATATCTTCTTCCCATTCATATTTGATTTTGGAATTTCTATTTAATGGTATTTTTGGTGTTGGTTACAATATTTTCACTTTTCAATAATTTGAACTGTGAATTTTCTTGCAATGTAATTAATAAAACATATTATGTAGTTATTACAAATTAATAACAGTCAGAATGCGAAATCTTTATGTTATGTACAAAAGCATATACAGGAATAGTATGTAGTGATAAATATACTAATAGTTTTAGAATAAAATCGAAGAATCGGCGTTCCGTTCGTCATATTAATATATAGTCAAATTATTATTATATGTTGTAGTTTATTCTGGTTTTCTTAAATATAATTTGGCACCAACCTAAGTTCTCGAAGAACTATTAACTAACTCTACTATATTTAATACTATACTGTAAACATATTTAATACAAATCTATGATCCAGGAACACAGAAAACTTTTTCCCGGCGGGATTCGAACCCGCTACCTGCGACTTGAGCCACCGGTTTTACTTTCATACTATGTTAACTTTTATTTGCAGATCTGGTACGAGTTTTAAAGATACTAACATAAAGCGTTTGTCATGGTCGAAGCTAGAATACACTAAAAATATAATGTATATAGAATTAATAAAAAATATAATAAACTTCTTACTTTAATATTCCACTAAGTCCCGACGTCCTCAATTGCAAACAAACCGCCCCAAAAGAACAGTTTAATAATAGTATCATAACTTATGGGATTTGGGCCTGGCCACTTTCGGTTACGGTTATGGGATAACATAACACCTTACATAAATACAAGTAATGCGAGGGCAAATTTGTTGCTCACTCCGTTGTTCAGGTGAAGATGTAGAGTGCCATATTAGTATTTCTTTTGTTTTTGAATCGAAAACTTTTTATCTTCGCAGATTTTTTGTAGCCTGTGAATGAGGCTAATTCATCACGCTCGGAAGTGAAAGGCTTGATCGGGTGAACTCGTGACCCGAGTGTACCCGAGCGAGAAAGATTCAGTCAGCTTCGCTGCTGTGTTTCAATATACTATAATGTACTTATGTAATTACTGTCATCATTAAATGTTATAAATTGTGATACATTTTAATATGTTCAGCAGTGGACGGATAAAGGCTGCTGATGATGATGGTGTTCGTGATACATTGTTATTTTTCACAAATTTTGACTAATATTTTTTTTTAGTAACAATCAGCAATTACTACGTTACACCAAGAAAACTTAACTGTTTTGGATGAAATAATTAGTGGTGGTACCCAGTTACATACAGCAGAGCTGTCCCACCGGATAAAATCTAGTGCATAGCCTCTCTTATAAACAAATCAAAATCCCGCTCAAGGCAGTTTGCTAGATTAAATTCTGTACCTCGATTCGTTTTTATTGCTACGCCAATTTCAGAATAGCAGCCCATGGAAGATCAAAGCGTTTTATACCATAAACTATTGTATTAAGGTCGATAATTGTTAGTTAGGCATAACTATTATATCAAATCGGTTTCTAATACTAAAGACTGGGTCCTTTTTCAAGTGTATACTGAGGTGATTTTTAATTACAATAGCGATGTATCTTAATAACACTGTTTTATAGTGAACAAAAAATTGGTTATCTGTAAAGTCGGTTTACGGACGGTAGTTTGACGTGACAACGTCAAATATTACATGCAGCACGAACCGAACAGAGCCGATCACTCGAGCCGATCATGCTTCTCTCTCGTTCGTGTCACGTTTCGTATCGCTACATGACGTCAACTTTTTCGAACTCGAAATCAGATGAGGACATAGTTCACCGATGCGCTGATCCAATTTGGGTTGGTGAACTTCACATACCTTGAAACACTTTCAATCTCATCAGGAATGCTTGTTTCCTCACGATCTTTTCATTCAGCAATTCACAATGGTCTCGTGTTTAGGTGCACTAAGAAGCTTAGAAAGCCCCATTTTATGGCACCACAGATCGAACCCTAGCCCTTGAAAGAAAATAGTACATGAAAATAATTCAAACTCGCGTACTTAAATTAAAAATAACCTCGAAATTGCTAATTAAAATTTTAACCATAAAGACGAAATAACCAAAGTGATAAGTATAATTTTCCTCGAAGTTAAACAGTTGGAAAGTATATTAATTAATGCGAAACTCTTTCTAACCTCGCGGGGCTGGTTTAAGCTACCTACTTGGTTGCTTTATCATTTTATACAAGTTTTCGCAGCGAAACGCTAAATGGGAGCTAATTGATTTATATATATCATCATCATCAGATTATGATTGATTCAGTCATTCCAAATCGTAGGATTTACATCCTGAAAATGCCTCAAGGTGGAGGCGAAATATGCATTGGTTGTGCGTTTGTGGTTTTTAATGTGGTGGTGGTTCATGAAAGCGTACGCATGTGTGTGAAAGGAGTTATCTTCTTCTTCTTCTTTGTCCTAGCCTGTTCCTATTATTTGGGGTCGGCTCTCCTCGTTCTATTGCGCCAGGACAGTCTGTCCTGGGTTGTCGAAATATTTATTTGGGCAAGCTCTAAGTCTTTAGCTACCGTGGACCACCAGGTAGCCTGCGGGCGTCCTCTTCTTTTATTATTAATAGGCAGACGTAAGGCCTGTTTTACCACATGGACGTAAGGCCTGTTTTACCACATCGTAGGCGGTTCTCGGTGAGTATTTCTGATATAGGCGCGACCTTGAAACTTCCTCTGATGTGCTCGTTTCGCACTTTATCGAGTCTGGTTACACCTGCTGCCCATCTTAGCATCTTCATCTCACTTACATGCATTTTCTGTACGTGGGCTTTCTTTATTGCCCAGCATTCGGTGCCATACGTCATGGCTGGTCTGACTGCGGTCTTATATATTTTGCCTTTGGTTTTAATCGGCATTTTAGTGTCACATAAAACCCCTGTCAAAGCCCTCCATCTCTGCCATCCCACGTTAATTCTGTGAGTAACATCAGCCTCAATGTTCCCGTCGGCTGTCAGAATCACACCCAAATACTTGCATTGGGATACCTTTGGCAGTGGATTTCCGTCAATGCGAATGGAGTTGGAGCTGTTGGTGTTACCACTAAATGCGCACTCCAAGTATTCAGTTTTACACCTGCTTATTCGAAGGCCGTTATTTTCCAGCGCGTGTTGCCACTTTTCGAGGGTAGTTTGGAGAAGCCTAACATCTTTATCTATGAGGACTATGTCATCTGCGTATAACATACACCACGGTAAGGGAGACTGAATGTCCTTTGTTAAGTAATCCATTACCTCTTGTGAAAGGAGTTATATGGAAACATATAACTCCTTTAAATTAAATAACACGTTTAGTCTATAGACTGTGATTCGCGATTTTTTTAGTCAAGTCGATCATGCCTCTCCGTCGCTTATTGCGCGCTCTCACTTGCACTCGCAGTTCGAACGGAACGTAAGCAGAGTCATATTTTTTCGGACGTGCAGCCCGTATTAATCGATTTATATTACGTCAAAAATAGTATGTGGGCATAGATGAAATCATAAGATGGTTTGCAGAGATAAACTATTATAGGTAAGAACTTAAGTTTCTAATGCTATAGCTACACAAGCTTTTACCTTTAAAGGAGAGGTAGGTTTGACCCTAACGTGAAATTTAAGACAGTTTTCACCAGTTTTCCCCGTAAGAACATTGTTAGCTCAATAGAAAAATGCAAACTTGCATTTTGTGTTAATAGTGAGTGAAGTTTATCACCTCAGATTGGACCAGTCCATATTATATGCATCTGCATGTTTGCCATGAGCATTGCAAGAGCCGTGGCCAGTAGTGGGCCATGTTGGGCCTTGTAGATAATAATGTTGATGTATCATAATGTAAGGGCTATATTATGTTTGTTATATTGTATGGCATAATGAGCATATATTGTAGTTTGTAACTTCGCGATCTTCGCGCGCTTTTCAATATCGTTCGCTTTGAACTGTAACTACGTAGGGCGTAGACAGACGTCGCCTTAGATACATTGGTCAAGTAAAAAAGTATAATAATTCGCGATTAGACCCATAAAAGTAGTTTCATTATAATAATATGATAAAATTGTCAATGATACTTTTTTCACTTTTGTATATCAATACTCTAGAGATTTGATGTTCATCGAAGATTTCTCTCTTGAAAAGATAACGACATTGGGGCTCCTATGATATTATCAAGGTCACACAAGATATGACGAACTGCAAAAGGTCGTATATCACAAAAAAGTTACAAAGCAACTTGAGTTCTGGGGTATAAGGTTAATATTGTACTGAATTTGTCGTTAAGAGTGCTCTTATAACCCTTTGTGAGGTACTTTATGCAATAAATTATGACTTATCATATTGTACGGAGTGTGGTAGAAATACATATTTTTATGTCAGAGCCTATACTTTCATACGAATATGATAAAGAGGTAAATATTTTTGGAATTGTATATAGTATATCTAAATTACTCATAAACTCTTAAATTTCTATCAGTATAAAGGTATTATCTAAGATTTTAATAGAATTAAATAATAATCTTAACATTCATGGATTTATCACCGTGTAATGATTGGTCTGTTTTGGATGCGAGTGGCTAGGATCAGTCGTCGTGGCGTTCATTGAGGGAGGCCTATGTTCAGCAGTGGACGGATAAAGGCTGATGATGATGATTAATCTTGGCCATCGAAAGTTTCCATTATAAGGGCTATCCCGGTCACATGGGAAAACATCGGGTACAAAATATGCTGAAAGGGATTTGTAACTTAATAATTAATTTCATTTACACGAATCATTCCCTGATGTGTAAGCATATTTAATGGCGTAAAAAACTTTTACGGATTATATTATTATGATGTTCTTAGACTAATATATACTTACTAAATGGGAAAGTACTACGCAACCGATCATTATAAAACGTTGTACACATATTCTCGAAGGTAGTAGAAGTAACTAGGATACATTAAAACAAAAACATTTTTTTGCAAACGCGGGTGAAGCCGCAGGCAACAGCTAGCTATCTGTATTTGTATAATTATATTGGTATATTTTTTTTACTGGATCAGCAGTTTCAAAGATTAAAATGAAAACTAGATGTAACCCGCAGCTTCGCTTGCGTTAACTAAGATTTAGAACTGGATCTAAGCGGGATAATGATGATGCATGGATTATACATATAAACCTTCCTCTTGAATTCTTTTATTTGTTAAAAAAACCGCATCAAAATCCGTTGTGTACTTTTAAAGATCTGAGCATACATACAGCGGGAAGCGACTTCGTTTTATACTATGTAAAGATTGTAAAATTACATAAACTTCTTAAATCTTTTGGCATAACAGTCAATCCATCAAAGTCAAAAGCGTTAATTATAGGCAGCACACGTATTCGTAGTCGACTTGATATCTCTATTCTACCACCTATTACCTTAGACGGTGCCCAAATTTTTATTAGTGATACAGCCAAAAACTTAGGTGTTATAATGGATTCGAATCTTTCCTGGATTAATTACGTTGCTGACATTAGCAGAAAGGTTCACTTCTCTTTCCACTCTCTCAAAACACTCCAAAATGCCCTTCCTTTTTCAACTAAAGTTTCTCTTGCCTTGTCTCTAATACAACCTAGTATTGACTACGCTGATATTTGCTGTTTGGATGCCACTGAGGAAATACTCAACAAACTTGAGCGACTTCAAAATTTGTGTTTGCGATACATCTTTGACCTAAAGAAATATGATCATGTCACTCATTTTCGTAAGCAATTACAGTGGCTACCTATCCGCCACCGTAGAAATTTCCGTATCTTATGTTTTCTCTTTAATATCCTCTTTAATCCTTCTTCCCCTTCTTATCTTCGAGACCGCTTCTCCTTTACTCATTTTAACGATTCCTCCTGTAGACCTCAAAAGCGTACGCTTCTTCAGATACCAGACTTCTATTCGTACTCCTTTTCTGTTCATTCTGCTAGACTGTGGAATTCTCTACCTTATGAAATTCGGGATTGCAGGACGTTGTCGCTTTTTAAGAAAAAATTAAAAGAATATTATTTAAGTCAAATTTAATGTAGAGCTGAACTGAATTATATCAATATCTATAATAATTATTTTACTAATTGAGTGTATCTCATTATTATTAAGCTATTGCATAGCTTCTATCGCGGGCCTTGAGCGCGGGGACCGAGTACAGAAATTCCGTAACGAAAATAAAAACCTAACGCTCCCCACTCCGACGGGCACGGAGGTGTGGCCGAAAAGAAACGACGTTAGACGATGCATGCATCGTCTAACGTCGTTTCTTTTCGGCAGTCTTCGACACGGTGTTTGTGTGCTTGCAACTAGACGTATTGTACGACACTACGAAGCTCGCACGAATAACAATAAAATATAACACATGTATTGTAAAATAATAAAAATATTTTAAACAATATTAGTTAATATTGTTTAAAATATTTATATTTTTTTATTTATTTAATAAAGGAAAAAAAAATGTTTTCTTATCGGTCACCACGCTCAAAAAGTGTAACTTGAATTAATATCAAAGAAAAAGAAATACTGCATTAATAATTAAAATAAATAAATAATTATAATTGCATAAGTTGATACAAAATGCTATGCAATAGCATTACCGCGGCAGTCCCCGAGTGCCACACGTCTTTTCTTTTATTCTTGTAGGTATGTATTTGAATTTATATAAATAGGTATATATATAAATATATGTGTATATATGTATGTGTATGTATTTATGTACATGTGTGTATGTGATAAGTATGTTTATTTAATACCTGTGTATTTATTTTTATTTCTATTGTATTTAGAGTATTTATTAGGTTGCTATGTGCACACTGATTTTGTATTGTTTATTAAATTCTCCTGTAGTAGGACTACTGGAAGAAATTCCATTTATGGAATAAGTAGTACCTTTGTACCAGTGGTTGTCATCACTATTTCACTGTATATGTTTCTTAGTGTACATAAATTATTAAATAAATAAATAAAATAAATAAACAAGGAACCGATAATTTAAGACTACGTATTAAAATGTAATAACAGTAGTAATAATCAACTTTTGTATATCTCACTACTAGGCACGGGTCTCCTCGCAATCAGGTGAGGAGAGTGGTGGGTCATATTTTACCAATATGCTGGTTCAGTTCGAGCAATGTCCTCATGTACAGATGCACAGAGAAGAGAAAACCCAATAATGATAATCAGGTCCAATCGGAGACTTCTCGCTGAAGAAGTCCAAAGCCATACCCACTAAAATCTAGACTAGCTAAAATATTTTATTCTAGAACTTTCGTTCCATATTCGTAACCATGAATAATATAATAATTATATTAGATACAATTTTGATTACAGAAAGCAATAATCCATTGCTACATTTTAAGAAGTGAGTTTCGCGTAAACATAAGAAAATCAAAAGTTAAGCAACGCTTGCCGATTTTGGTCCGTGGATGGGTGACCATCTTTATATCATCCATGTCATTCGTGGATCTTTGACAACTTTTCTCACATCGGTACCTAGTTACCGAGTCTTGGAGGTCAGATAGGCAGTCGCTCCATTTGAAGTATTGATATTTAGCTGCATTCGTATGGCTGGAAACCGACCCTAAATTTGGCACAAGGCTGGACAGAAGTGTTATTCTTATGTGTAAGCTAAATTATCTTAAAGTTTCATTAAAGTACAGATTTTTGCGCGAAAGAGTAGCAAACATGTATACAAACTTTCGCGTTTACAATATTAGTAGGATTAGTATGAGATTGTGGAGGCTGTGTGCTGATGATGATTATTCTGAATGTACCTATTTGAAGGCAGTTTGGGTGAAAACAGCTGACTCCATTAACATCACTTAGCGAATGACTGTCATCATTAGCCTCATTACGCTGTAGGAAATCTATTAATGTACAGTCGGGCGGGGGAACTGATGAAATTATTATTTTGTCTACTATAACTAAAAACGGAAAGAATTTTCATCATTATCATTATCAGCATCAATATTATCATGATCATAATAATCATCATATGTATCAGTATAATCACTATCTTCAACATAATTATCATCATTGTTATGATCATTTTTTTAAACATCATAATCGTCATCATAATTACCATCAACATCATCATAATTTCATCTAAAAATCAAATATTGGATCCCGAATAGAATGACTTTATCCAGTATTCATTTCTTTAAGCAGTGTTTGGCTAACAAAACGTATTATCTCATGTTCGGTATGGCATATTCTATACTAGATCTTGTCTAGAAGTAAACTCACCAATCATTCGTTCACGTTATGTAATATATTATACAACCTGATTATAATTTTCATAAGATTTACGTTTACGTTATGTAATATATTATACAACCTGATTATAATTTTCAGAAGATTTTTTTATAGAAGCATGCGGTTAGCCTCGTACGCAGGCGATATCCTTGCAGACGGACTACCATCATCCTGTTTTTTTTAAAATAAAAGAAGCATAAAGACATTCAGCTGATCTGGAGGTAGAACCACCGGCATCCATTAAAATTCACGTTTAGAAGATTTGCAGGTCGTTCCTGGCCTTATTTCTTCCGTATGAAAATATATTTATGATATTTGGGGCCATTTTCACAATTTATTCTTAGATGACAACAATATTATAGAAAAGATTAAGGGCCTGTTTCACAATCTCCAGATAAGTTCCGAATAGGCTATTCACAACATATTTGACAGATACTCCATACTGTATCTGTCAAATATGTTGCCGATAGCCTATTCGGAACTTATCTGGAGATTGGAAACAGGCCCTTACAAAGAACGGTTTGACAGAGTGCGATTACTGTCCTTGACTTTTCATCTTGCGTTTTAGATTGGGTAACGCATAACTGGGTAACCTGAGCGACACTAACCAGTAAATTGTGAGCGTCATAGACCGATAGACTGATAATTTATGATATCAAAACAGTCATAACAAGCGATGTTAGTTCATAGGTTAGCCAAATGAAGATTTAATTTCATATTTGTGGAAAAAATTCAAACCGAGTCTTTCAAATATAATACAAAAAATATAAGGCAGCAGAAATACTAAAAATGTCGAGTCTTATATCACCGATCATTAAAACTTAAAGCATACTTTCATCTGAGGTACCGTCTTTGGATTTATCATTTAAAAAGTTTTCTCTGCACAAGTGGAGTAAAAAAGACGTGTGGCACTCGGGGACTGCCGCGGTAATGCTATTGCATAGCATTTTGTATCAACTTATGCAATTATAATTATTTATTTATTTCAATTATTAATGCAGTATTTCTTTTTCTTTGATATTAATTCAAGTTACACTTTTTGAGCGTGGTGACCGATAAGAAAACATTTTTTTTTCCTTTATTAAATAAATAAAAAAATATAAATATTTTAAACAATATTAACTAATATTGTTTAAAATATTTTTATTATTTTACAATACATGTGTTATATTTTATTGTTATTCGTGCGAGCTTCGTAGTGTCGTACAATACGTCTAGTTGCAAGCACACAAACACCGTGTCGAAGACTGCCGAAAAGAAACGACGTTAGACGATGCATGGCCTTCAAGCCACACCTCCGTGCCCGTCGGAGTGGGGAGCGTTAGGTTTTTTTTTCGTTACGGAATTTCTGGACTCGGTCCCCGCGCTCAAGGCCCGCGATAGAAGCTATGCAATAGCTTAAAAAATTATAAATTTATGGACCTCAGTTTTTTAACTGCAGCCAGGGTATTGTCGGTCGCGGTAGTTTATTTTATGGTCAAAATTTTTTTTTAGTTTGAACTTACTATTACTTATATTAGCGCTAGTTCTGGAGTTTTATTAAAATCGGCTTAATGTATTTTTGGTTGTTCTTTTGTTGTTGACAGTTTCAGATGTCCCTACTTTTATTGTAAATGTGAATGTAAATTTATATGTTACTCGTGTTTCTCGTGTTTACTTAACCGATAATTATGAAATTTTGTACACATTGCTAATATTTGCATAATTTAAGATAAATGCGTGGGCATTAAATAAATTTACATATTATTAAATATTTTATGTTTGTATAAAATTTATTTAATGAAATATATTATTTAAAAGCGCGTATTAAATCAGGCCTATACAAATTTAAATTGGAGGTCCAAATTCATGTTTAGGGAGGGTTTAAATCTTCTAAATTTTATTTACTTCGTTAATTAAAAACCCGTTGGTAAAATCAAGATGGACGCTCGACGAGGGAATCGTATTACCTCCTTTTTGAATATAGGCTAAAAAGTTCATAACATTTTTAATAACTTTCACAACCGCATGGGAGTAAGGTACAGCGAGCCCGTTATGTGGTGATTAGAGTTGTATTTTTTTATGTTTTGCAACTGAAACAATTAACAGATACTCCACGTATGATTTTTCAACGTGACCTATATACAGAGATCATGCGAGTCTTGCCCAGAAACGTCTATCCTTAAACATAAGATAAAGGGCTTGAATTACCCTGTCAGCTTATCTTCTCTCATCATCTTATCGAAAATAATGCTTGCAAAATACAAATTTTCTAAAAACTCTTTCAAACGGAACTCATGCCTTTCAGTTTACATTTTTGTATTTTTTGTTGATATGCAATATATATAATATATATGCAAATTTTTATCCCATTAGCAGCAGGCTAAAATTTCTCCCGTGTAGCTCCCATCTCGTGAGAGTATGGAAAGAATTTAAGCTGATATGTTTCTGATTCTGATGCATTATATTATTGTAAAGTTTCATCAAAATATATTCTGTAATTTTCGCGTGAAAGAACTAAACGTACATCCGTGATTTTTGCCTTTACAATATAAATACTTAACATAGACTTAGAAGTGAAAAAATATATCATGTATTATTCTGACTGACTGTACTCGGATAGATAGTGTATTAATGTGTGGTTATGTGTTACATTACATACATATACGCCTTGATAATGGTTCAAATGATCATGGGATATCATCACTGTCATTTTGATAGATCTGTTTTAGACAATGACTTAGGTAAAGGCTACCGAGACTTAACGGTTCATTGAAATTTAATTTTTATAATAATAATAATATCTATGGACGATTTTACACCACATCAATCTGGTCCCGTAGTAAGTTTCCAAAGAACTTGTGTTACGGTTACCAGACAACGGAAATACATATATTCAATACGTTTTATATTAATGCATATATTAAGATTTTTATTATATAACTAGCTGCCCCGACAGACTTCGTTCTGTCAAAAAAAAAAAACATATCATTTAGGGGGATGAAAAATAGATGTTGGCCGATTCTCAGACCTACCCGATAGACACACAAAGTTTGATAAAAATCGGTCGGGCCGTTTCGGAGGAGTATGGGAACGAACAATAATACACGAGAATTTTATATATTAGATACACATATTTAATACACATCCATCATCCAGGAACACAGAAAACTTTTTGTTCGCTGGCGAGATTCGAACCCGCTACTTTCGGGCTTGAGCGCCAACGCGCTAACCATTAAGCCACAGAGGTCGTCTAATTGCGTCTCGTTAATTAGTTATTATTGTTATCTTTATCATTATCAGCATTGTACTCATAGTTATCATTTAAAACATTTCAAGTATAAGCTGTACCTATCTACATGTGCATATAAAAAACATAGTTATTCGTTTTGGTAAATGTCTTAAGAATCTTGGAGTATTCTTTATTGAGAATATGTTATGGACCATTACAATTAAGGAAGTAAGTGGAAAGGGATTTTGCAACTTCACTTTCGTAAAACATACATTTTTAATATACTATACAATTCCTGCCAAAATTACACTTGCTCCGTTTTTCTTCCTACTCTAAATCATGCTGACGCATATCCTGATCTTACCTGTATGAAGTGAAGGACATACTTCCTACTACTCTATTTTAAATCCAAGTGGATTACAAAGGCCGTAATGTACAGAACGTACATCAGTAATACTATAGATTTTTCTGACAGGATTTGTTACAAAACAAGCCGGTTATTATTCCAAAAATATATTTTTACAATACAAATATTTTCTTGTTATTTTCTGATGCTCTTTGTTCATTATTCCTATTAACCTTTTATCAACTGATCTCTCTTTAATGAAAGTCAAAACGGCAAATTAAATCACGTTAAATAAGAACCGATTACTGCACGGTTTATCTTATTTAAAAAAAATGTTGCCGTAGTGCACATACTTTTCTGTTTTTGACCTTAATAATTTTCTTACTTACTCGTACATGATCTAACTAATCAAGAGGTACTTGATAATAATACTTCTAAACTATTTTAAGGAAAAAAACGAAACTTCTGAAGAAATATAAACATATATTTTTTTTAATGTTTACGCTAATTCTATGAATTATAATAAAACTTTTACGGATTTTGTTACGGTTTAATTTGTGTAATGTATTCAAAACGTCCGGAATGTAAAAATGCAGTAAACCGCTATAATATAACCCGTAATAGTTTATTATCATTATAAACATGTATATTTAAAAGTCCTTAATTGATTATACTATAGATATTGTTCAATAAGGATATAGTAATTAATTAATATAATCTCTGGGGCAGATTCGGCGTGTTAATTACCACCCAGAGGTATTCGATCCGTAATTGAGGAGGGTTTATGAAAGGATTCTTAAAATTTAATTATTTTTGATTGAATCCTATTATCAATATCAAATTGTCGTCAAACTGAATTTTGTATAAAAATAAAGAGACTTTTAGTAAAGATAAATTGAACTCCGGTTGTGGCCTTGAACCACCGAAACACATAGCTGGTAACTAGATTGAAATGAACAGAACTGGACTTTGATTTACTGAAAGATAATAATAATATCTATTCACGCTTTCAACGCCACGTCAATCTTGTCCCGTGGTAAGTTTTCGAAGAACTGGAGTTACAATAAAAAATGTACAATATTTTAGATTTTTATAATAATACTAGCTGTTGCCCGCAGCTTCGCCTGCGTTAACTAAGATTTACAACGGGATTTTAGTACGCAAAATAAGTAACTTTTCTGGTTGATTTTTTAAACCTTATGTCCGAAAAACCTAAATATCTTACGGAACCCCATTTTTTTTCAGAATATAATTTAGCTTATGTTACTCGTGAATAATGTAGCTTTTGAATGGTGAAAGAATTTTTGAAATCGGTCCAGTACTTTTTGAGCTTATTCATTACAACCAAACAAACAAACAAAGTTTTCCTCTTTATAATATTAGTGTACATTGATAATACACATCCATGACGCTGAAACACGGAAAACTTTTTTTGTTTCCAGCGAGGTTCGAACCCACTACCTCCGGACTTGAGCAGGAACGCGTTAAATTGAGCCACAGAGGTCGCCATAATGAGAAATATTGAGTTGTGATATATAATTGAAACAAATGCATGTTGTTTGAGTACACGCTAACGAAAGAATACCAGAGAGCAAAGTAAATCATGAGGCCGACGGCGCATGAAAATCGAGTTCCCGAGTATTTAGGTCGTGGGCAGGAGTTAACGGCCCGTGTTAACGTCTTTGTTTAAATAAGCCATATCAAAAAAGCGTTTGATGAACTCAGTCATCATAAGCGACATGTGTCCCACCGCTCGACGCGATCGCGTAAATAAGCGAGGACTTTATCCGTAGAGCTTACCTAATGGTAAAGTGGTCTAATTCACACATCCTTAAATACTATTTACATTTTTTTGCGAGAAAATATAAAGCAGTCTGTGTTTTAGAAGCACTGATCAGAATTTAACAGGACTGATACTTCAGGGCTGTGTGTATAATATGTACACAATTCCGTCGTTGACAAGATTTTTCTAAGTCGGTTAAATTATGTCATACAGTCATGACGAACCGATTATTTTATTTTTCAAAATTCAATGACCCTATTTTAGCTATTGCATATATAGCATTAGCGAAGACATACAGATTAACACACATAAAGCTCTATATTCGTAATCTTTACTCTCTGTTTTACCACAGTTCAATACAAAGGGTATGCAAATTAATAGAAAAGGTGAAGCTCGTGTGACACATCGCAAAAAGAAGTTTCAAAAAAACATCTTCCATTTCATCCATAACAATAAAACTAAAATAAGCACTAAAAAATTCAACGTACAAAAAATATTTTTCTGAATTGCTACGCTTTACGTAGCGGATTGCGTAGCACGTCTACGCCGTGATTCCGAGCTACGCTTTACAATTACGTAACTGAATACTGTCTCTATTTCTCTTTTGTGTTACTGTTTCGCGATTTATATATTTTTTATTTATTTATATTAAGTTCATCATCATCATCATCCACAACCTCTGTCCGTCCACTGCTGAATATTAGCCTCCATTAATAAAGGCTAAGATGATTATACTATTATATTAAATTATTTTTGTGAGATAGATTAAATCTACTAGAATATTAACATAACTATCGATTTATCAAAAACAGTTTTTTTAAATATATGAACTTTATTGAGTGCGTGAAGCAGTGAATTTATACTGACTAATAAATAAATATATTAAACTTTTTTATGTACCAACTTAAAGATAAATTTAAACCAATTACTTCTGCTTTACAAAAATCATCATAATCATCATCATCATCACCTGCCTTTATCCACACCACTTCTGAACATAGTCATAGGTCATAACATCTTTCAATTAATCCCAAAATCAATCATAAATCAGAAAATAATTGGTGTTATAATATATTCGTTTAGGATATAAGCTATATAATAATTAGGCACTTAATGATACGAGCCAGTTACAAATAAAAAAAATTGATTGTCTTTAAAGTCAGTTTACTGACGGTCAAACATTACATGCAGCACGAACCGAACCGAGCCGATCGCTTGACCCGATCGTGCCTCTCTCTCGTTCGTACCGTGCCCTTGCTTGCGGAACGCGACATGACGTCATCTTTTTCGTGCATGTTGCCCGTAATATCGAGTCATTAGTTGTCACGCCATAAATTACTTGAGACATTTATTAATATGACTTTTAAATATTGATTCTGATGTAGTAAGAAGGCAGGTGGTTTATGTTTGAATGATGTTTTGATCTTATTGATTAATTTGGAAATGTTTGAGTGGGCTGTCAGTTGTGTAGGTGGATATTGTGTCCTTTGTGATTGTAATGTTAACTCGTTTTGATAATCTCTATATGTATTGTTATCACGTGAGTGTCGCCTTACTCCTTTTAATCAGAGGGTGTGGGTAGATTTTCGTGCATATTCAAGTAAATTCTTAGAATTTAAATATAATTTTGGGTAAATTATGTCGTAGCAGTGTTTTAATGAAGAACCTAATTTGGTTAAAAATTGACAACCGTGTTGTGTGCGAGTGCCGACGGATTGGTTATCTTAGCGTTCATTGATGGAGGCCTATGTTCAACAATAGATGGATAAAGACTGATGATGATGACTGATAGCTGTATTAAATCAACGTGACATTTTTAATATCAAAAAGTATGTCAGAATAAATCATTATTTTCTCCCCGGGGTAGTTTCGATGTGTTTTAAGTATTAATATTTCATGGGTAAATGTAATGCATAAAATTGTAACCATCACTTTTAATATTAATAATTTTAGTAGAAATGCAAATATTTAATGGTAACCAAAAATATTACAATATTTTTTTACTACTACAAAATAGATCCATATTTATTAAAATACTATTAAATTTACGAGCGACGGTGGTCCAGCGATGGGTGGCTTGACCACTTACGTGAGAGGTTCCGGGCTCGATTCCCGACCCCTATCGTTGCCTTGGAATAAGTTTTTCTAAATTTCTAAGTGCACCAATTACGAAACCATCCTTTGCTCACCGGTGAAGGAAACATCGTGAGGAAACCTGGATGCCTGATGAGACTAAAAGTCTTTGAAGATTTGTGAAGTTCACCAACCATTTGGCCAGCGTATTGGTGAACTATGACCCATTAACCCTCCTCGCTTTATTCCGAGGAGGAGACCCGTGCCCAGCAGTGGGATATATAAGGGTTGATACTTTTCTTTTATTTTTACTATACTATTGTTACGATTGAGCTTATACGCCAAAGAAAAGGTAGGACAGTACAACCTCTGTATTGTTCACTGGTAAAATAAATTTCATTTGTTTGAACGCACTAGCCTCTTTCTGTTGGATTTTAGAATTAAGCTTAACTTAGCCCAATTATATAGAAATATGAGAAAAGACGAAAACGGCCAAGAGACTGATTAAAAAGAATTTAGAGATGAAAGAAAAAGAGCAAAAGAATAATTAAATGTAAAGCAAGAAAAAATTTAATCGTAAAGGATTAAGGACAGAAAAGTAAGAAATTATAATAGGAAGTTTTGAAATGAAATAGAGAATTAGTCTAGGACAACTAACAAATCCTAAGTATCATCGATTATGATAGAAAAAATATTTTTTACAAATTTTATTAGTATTTATTTTTATAAAAATTAAATCCCTAAAATAAACAGTTTTATAATGATGTCTTTGCTTAGTTTTTTGTTAATTTTTAAAAACATTTATCTTAGTTATGTAAACTAAGATAAATGTTTTTAAAAATTTACTGGTACATAACGTTTTATATAAAAAATACTTTCATAAAATATTGAATAGCTGGATGGATCGGAAACAATATTTTAAATTATTAATTAATATAATATAGCTCGATAAATGTTGAGAGGCATTTTCTAGAAATAGTCTTGTTAATTTTCCGAGAATTTTGTCTCAACAATGTATAAACATCACTTCATTTGAAGTGAAACCTTCGAGAATTTACTTTCCACTTTCTAAGTCGCAAATGTGATAGAGTTTATAGATTTTGACGCTAAAATGTAAGCAAAGTATTTACTTAGTTTTTTAAGTCAACATCTATGAAAACTAAATGAATACTTTACTTAAAAAAATCGAACAATTTTACGATAAAATCTTTTTTTAAAACGTTCGTTCGTAGCTTACTTTACTTATTTTGATACGCGTAATCTTTAAGACTACCATTTGTATATATTTTTCTGTTTAAATTTTAATATAAAAGGTAAAATAAGATATAAAAAGGATATTTAACGTCAAATTCAGTTTACTACTCTTTCTCCTCTTGCTGCTCAGTGAAACTCAGTTTCGCAAAGTTTTGTGTTGCGCTTCTTTTCAGTGAGTTGGCTGGCTTCATATAAGTTCAGTAAAGTATCAACCCTTGTATGTCCCACTGCTGGGCCTGCTGGGTCTCCTCCTCGAAATCAGGCGAGGAGGGTATCGGGCCATAGTTCAACGATGCGCTGGCCAGATGCGTGTTAGTGAACTTCACATACCTTCAAAGACTTTCAATCTCATCAGGTATGCAGGTTTCTTCACGATGTTTTCCTTCACCGGTGAGCGAGCGATGGTCTTGTGTTTGGGGTGCACTTAGAAATGTTGAAAAACCCATTTCAAGCCACACACGGATGGGTCAAGATCGAACCCGCAACCTCTCGCATAAGAGGCCGAGTCCGTCCACCACTGGACCATCGTCGCTCTATGGCTGGCTTCATATTATAATGTAAAAAGGTTTGTGGCATATGAGTTTATCTTAATCGCACCAAGATAATTCTCAACATGATAATTTTATAACCTTCCAATGGTCACATAGGACGTCTTACCTCTTACGAGAATATCACAGCAAAAGATAAATTTAAGATTAAGGAAAAATTAAGAGCCCAATTAATAATTATTATTACTCACAAAAGCGAGAATCTCCAATAAAGGAATTTTCAGAAGGTTATAAAATTGTAGACTCCCGGGAAATTTTCTCGATAATATCCCATAATAGGACAACCCACGGGGGAACCTCCACAGGTTGTCGAACGTTAAAGAAGAAAACTTCTTCTGAGAAAACCGACTTAATAATATATAATAATAAAATAGCTCAGAAACTGATAAAAAATATAAGATTTTTTTAGATATCATAACCACCAGAACAATGGTTAATTTTAGCGTTAAAGTAGAAAAAACAAAATTCAGCAACACGAATTCACATGTTTATTTCATACAAGAATCGAAGAATGAAAATGGCTATCAGGGTCGCTTTTATACAACCTTATTATGAGATCTGTTCCCACATATACAACCTTAACACATTGATAATAAAGTAACTGTATGGAAAAGCCGAAATTCAGTGAAAAGGCGTTGAATAGGCTGATCATTTTAGACATACATCAAGGGTTTACAAATAGGTAAATAGGAGTGTTAATTTATAAACCTTTTAGTAGAGCCTTTTTTTGAATGTTAATAAGTTTAATGATTTTTTTTTATTTCAATGAAATAGGCAAACTAGCGTGATGCCTATGAAAATAAAAGAGTTTATCGGGAACTAGGTCAGGCAAAAAATAAAATTATATATCAATATTTCGTAATAATAACTTCTAAACTTGGAATACGTCAAAAGACATAGTCAATAAAAATCAAAAGAATAAAAAAAAAAGTCGTTTTGTCTTTCCACCTGGTTAATAGTTAATGGTCAACCAACATAACAGTTAGGGATAATGTAAAATGTATCTAGGTTGAAGTGCAATACAATTGATTGTATAGACCAAAGGAAATATTAAATTTAAATACATTTTTAACCTTTTCAAGCCCATGTTTTATTTACATCTGTCAGGAGCTCACTCGTGAGACTTGTGCGACAACATTCAGTAAAAACTTAAAATTACGTCACTGAAAAAAAACAAATCCTTCGAGTAATCCCTATGATTTCTACATCGAATCTCACAAAAACAAAAATTACCTCTATAGTATTATGGACAGTCACCGACATAAGTGCAAACAAAACATACTTATAAGACAAAACTAGCGTTCATAAAACTAGTGAACGACGTTACTGCGTATTATCGAGTACACTCGCGGAGAAATGCCATAAGCACCATCCTGGCAACCCGCCAAACGTCTTGGTATTTGTTTTTCCCCAATCTAGCGTTCTGGCTTCTTTGGGATCGAACTTGTTTTGCTGATAGACCTGCTAAAATGGTATTTTGGAAATAGCTTTTCGCAATACGGATTAAATTTGGTTTACTCGGATTTTCTTATAGAATGAAATTGTCTGGTGGGATTTTTTGAAAAAGATAAATGCAATTTATGCCATTTTATTTCAATTTCCATTACAAGAATCTGTATGAGAAAATTAATATAATATGTACATTCTGAGATGATATGTCAGTATTTCAAGAAATCAGTTAGTTGCTCAACCGGTAGTAGAGATGCGCTGTGCTACGCTTCCGGCTGCATGGGAGGCAGCTATTTGACGGGAGAAATAAGCAAGATGGTGGTACATCTTGCTTATTTCTCCCGTCCAATTGCTCAGCTGTTTCAGAGAGAAGGGGAAGAAAGGCCGGGTGGTAACTGGCACTGAGGCTCAAATTCATATTTGTCATTTATTATTCACCGATAATAGTTGTTGAATTGTTATTATTCACCGATAATAGTTGTTGAATTTTGTCATTGTAGTCCGACGTATCCATCACAACCGTTGCATTATTATTGCGTGCGGATAAGGGTAATGCAACGGTTGTGATGGATACGTCGGACTACAATGACAAAATTCAACAACTATTATCGGATGAAAGCACATATAAATATATGAAAACCGATCCAACCAACAAGGTTTTGAAAAATACTAGTGACCTTATTAAAAAGTACTCCGAGTCATTGAACCTAGACGTCAAATCTTTAATTCCTTCATGTCCAAAACCGCCTAAGCTGTATGGGTTGCCAAAAATACACAAGGCTAATGCTCCATTACGTCCAATTGTAAGCCAGATCGACTCACCAACCTACAGATTGGCTAAGCATGTTGCCCAAGTACTTTCGCCATTGCGTGGACAAACCAGAGCACACACAAGGGATTCATACCATTTTGTTAATGAGATCAAACACCTACATCTCAATGACAATGAAACTATGGTGAGTTTTGATGTGCATTCACTCTTTACATGCTTACCTGTAGAAGATTGCATCAATATTGTATCAAGGAAGCTAAGAGAGAATAACATGCCAATAGAATATGCTGAACTTCTGAAACATTGCCTTACATCTGGCTACATGTTGTGGAATAGTCAGTTCTACAAGCAAGTGGATGGGGTAGCGATGGGCTCACCAGTATCCCCCGTTGTTGCCGACATATTTATGGAGGACTTCGAGGAAACTGCTCTGCATACTTCGCCCATTACACCCAGGTTCTACAAGCGGTACGTAGATGATACTTTCACAATATTACCATCTGACAAAGTAACCATATTCTTAGACCATCTTAATTCCATAAATACTAAAATTCAATTCACAATGGAATTAGAAACAAATAATTCTTTGGCTTTCTTAGATGTATTAGTCATCCGCAATCCCAATAATACCTTAAGCCATACAGTGTATAGGAAGCATACCCATACTGATAGGTACCTAAACGGCGAATCTCACCACCATCCAACACAGTTAGCTACCGTGGGTAAATCTTTGTTTCAGAGAGCACAAGGGATCTGTGATGAGCAGCACTTGGAGACCGAGCTTCAACATGTCAAGCAAGTACTGCGGGACAACAAGCTTCGGGTACCCCGGCTCCATCGCAGTGAACGTGTGAAACCAGCCACCGTCGAGCGAGTACCTGCTGTGCTACCGTTTATGAAGGGAGTCACTGACAAAATTGGCTACATCCTAAAACGAGCTTCTATTAAAACATATTTCAAGCCGCCAAAAAAGATAGGTCAATTCTTACCATCTGTCAAGTGTCATATACCCTTACAAGATGCAGGAGTATACAAACTTGATTGTGACTGTGGTCTCTCATACATAGGACAAACAAAAAGATCAATAAAAACTCGCGTTAAAGAACATATAGCTGACTTAAAACACCGTCGCTATACTAAGTCAGCAATCTGTGACCATAGCCTAGACAACGCTCGCCATTATATTAGATTTGATAAACCACAAGTCCTCGCAAAAGAACACCGATTCCAACCAAGGATGATTCACGAGGCTATTGAAATTAAAAAACATCCTAATTTCAATAGAGAAGATGGCTGGCCATTACCACCTGCTTGGGATCCCATGATAAATATAATAAAATCAAAATCCAAGCATAACATGTCACAGACTAAAGACTTAGTTAGCACCTTCTGCATAGATAGGACTAAATAAAATATTGTTGTATCATAGGGTAGTTTCGAATAACTTTGTAACAGTAGGACGTCTGACACCTCAGTCCTCCCGTGACCATGGTTGCTGTAAAGTATCCGAAACGTCGGGCTTGTAAAAAACTAAATAAACCGCGATAAAATCCGTAAAAGTTGTTTCATTATAATTAACTTGTTTGTGTTCATGGGCGACACTGACCACTATCATAGCGTATGTTCCGACTAACATAAAAAAGTTTCAAAATAGAAACATAATTTACTGTTTCTCGAATTTCACTCCATATGTTTAGGTAATTGTTGGTTAGTATATTTTTCGTCGTCTTGGCTTTCATTAAGGCCTATATTCAGAAGTTGACAAATATAAAATGATGATGATGATGATGAGGAATTTATATAAAATTTAACAAATATACATTTATTTCTTTAATCCCTACACGATGGCAAGATCTTTCTAGAAAGTTGTAGAGCTGTGATACGGGGTAAGCTTTTTACGTTCACGTTCTCCCGTGTCGACGCAGCCTCAGCTTTCTATTTCTGCAACCCGACGACCAATTTGGCAAGACATCGTTCGAGATAGGCGACATTTTTGGCCAATATATATTATGGGGTTGCCGGTTGTAGGAAAGATCTCGTAATAAATTATATGTGGAGATCTGAAAAATAAATAAAATATTGTCGAAGCCTACTTTGAAAGTTTGCTTGTTAGAATATAATATATTATTGTATATGATAATAATATCGTATTAGGCACATTACAGACTAAAATATCGATATATTAAACTCTATCAAACTTCATAGTCATAATATTGTTGGTATATATTTTATTTATTCACTTATTTTCATCATCATCAACCCTGATAGTCGACTGCTGAACAGTTCTTGCTTACGACGAAACCCATTAAGTTTTAACTTAATTGAATTCTGAAAAAATATTGAAATAAACTTTTTGTCTGTCTTTTTTTTCTGTTTTAATCCCCTATATTTAGGTATACATAAAATAGCAATATAAAGTCTTCTGATCTCAAAAAGGTATATACACTCACATCGTCAAATATATTATTTGATTTTTTTCCCTGGGGCAATACAATAGTTATTGGACAAAAATCTTATCTTTACTTTATAGATGAGGGGCAAAACTTCTTACTAATTTTGCTATGATTATAAGGGACAAATCAGGCAAACAAATAAAAATATTCTTATTTCCAAAATGAACAATTAAATAACGTGTATATGTGTGTACATACTAAATAATTTGCTTAAAAGGAAAAGCTAACATACGTCAAGAGCAAATAATAAGCTGTAAACGAAAATATATAATTAATTTTCCTTAGATAATCTATAATATTTACAACGGTATTAATCTCCAATACTTCAAATTCGGATAAAACAAGAAAACGCTTAACTTACACAATAACAGAATTAACTCCGATTTATAACGCGACGTTCGGCCGAGCCGTTAACGAGTCCGCGATCGGGCGGTTTCGCGTAAGTTCGGCTTTAGACGGCCACACATGCGCAGTAGGGGATTCCCTCCACACGATATCAGTGGATGGAGACATCTCGTCGTATAAGACCGCGCCCGGGTTTTAGACAATTTTTAATATTAAACGTATTGCGAATAATCGTGAGTGCTGTGTGTGTTGTGAAATGGAGTATATCTGTGTGTGTGTTGGAACTTGTGTCCGCGACTGTACCCCAATGGTGAGTTCTGAGACCAAAAGTCATTTTCGATGCGTCAATCAACATATATGTAGACGTTTTTAGCTTACGTACGATGTATATGAACCAAGTGATAAATCGGTGCTTTTATTTACAATACCCAGGAATTGTGAATGACACGCAGAGTCGACTTTGCTGATTAATTATTTAAAGCTGCCTTCGTTTCGTCTATCTAATCTAGCCTTATCTTAAAGCCTGATAGATATTCTCTCATGTGTTTGAAAATCATGAATGATAGCATTTTATCACTAACTCCGAAACTATAGTATATAAATTAAATATACAAAATAATGGCATAGTTACAAACATTCGTTTTTATCATGTTATAACAGCTAATTCGATGTTCGAAACATAGAAAATATATTAGACTGTAATATTATTTCTATCATAGCTAAAGATATTTTGATAATCCCGTTTCGATAGGCCTATCAATACGCCGTAATGTTATTACGGAGGGCTCGTGAGCATAAAGCGTTCAATTTCCGACGTTTAGACAGTTTTAGTGATTTTTGTCGAAAGTGATTTTACGTATATGTCTACGTCGAAAACAGGCAACGTTATGTATTAGTCATATGTCAAATTTGGTCGAAAAAGGTAGCTTTTATGTTGTCAGTAAGGATTTTGTTTATTATTTCTCAAAGCAATAAAATAACCTGATGTCAAGTGCAGCGACATGCATAGATATAAAATTTATAGCCAAAAAATAATACTGATATTTTATAATCTATAATCGTAACACTGGTCACGTCATTATCATCATTATCATCATAATCATCATCATCATATCATCATCATCATCATCATCATCATCATCATCATCATCATCAATATTGAATCTAATTAAGCTTTTAATTTCACTTAACGCTCATGCATTATTTATTGCTAAACTTTGATTTTAATTAAATTAGTAGTTTCTGCTTTCGTTAATATTAAATTTCAAGCTCTGCAAGCTTACTCTTGACTTCAATTCCAATTCACAAACACAATTTCAATTCTTTTTTGTTTCAATCTAGTATTCGGGACTGAAATATGAACGTTCTGTAGAAATATTTACTATTGAAACAGTTTAAAATGCAACAAAGCATTCTTTTACAGTGGCGCATATCTAGTAAATATTTCCCTATTATAGTTTCGAAGCATGACATTGACCTGCCTTAAATTGAAGTAAGCTCTTGAGAGCTTGATGTTGATGCCTTATCAGATTATATCCCCTTTCTATTAATCAAGCCAATATACGTAAATAGTTGGCGCCGTCTAGACGTCCGTTGAAAGGACGAGAATAAAAACGAAAACCAAAAAAAAACACCTAAATCTATTAGTGTAATTTTAAAAATAGAACCAAATAAAAAAAATATTATATTTTTTTTAATTAAGGTAATTGATAAGTGTTAGTACTTGACTTTGAAAAATTGAAAATTGTAAAAAATATATTTAAGGTTTATGTCTTGACCACCTTGGCGTCCATTGAGAGAGATTAAGAGCAGTACACATAAAAAAATTGCTTCTGGCTAATAAATTGTCTATGTGTCCTAATGGACCTGGTAGACACTTTCTGTCTCTGGTAGACGTTTATAAAAATTGTAAACTATATTTTGAAAAGAGCAAACCAACAGAGTTTCTTGCTAGATTCTTATCATGTATTAATATAGTAATATGTATTTTATTTTTTTGTAATAGAATATTTGAAAAGATTAGTTTCACTGATTGACAGTTTGTTTCGCCGGTTCTTCTCACTGGGCTTGCTTTGGAACCGGTGCACGCGGTGGTAGACTCAATTGATGTTCAAAAAGATAGTTTGATGGTACTATTTTGAATAAATTTTTTGACTTGAAATTAGAAACTATTTGATATTTTGCATATTATTATATCGATAAATCATCAATTTTTAGAGTAGAATGCACGAAGTCTGCCTTAATTAGTTTTTGACCACTAAACCGTCATTCAACGTAGGTTTGATTACGGCCGTTTTTCACAGTCGAGAGTTCTGACCCAACATATCGACGCTTTGATCCCATCATGAGATGTGCTGACGAGGGAAACCAACCCCCTCAAGCCACCCAACGTTTGGCATGTGAAGATATCTTTGGAAAAAAAAGTGGTTCAGTCGTTTAACTAGAATAGTCATTTCAAATTTTAAACATTTAGTTTAATTAATTTTGTTTACATATAACTATATGGAAAGCTCCCTCAAATTTAAATTTTATTTTAAAATAAATTATTTATTTATAACGTGATTAATATGTTTAATTGGAAATATTGGAACTTTTTGTTTTGTTGACGCTCCCAAATTATTGTAATAATAGGATTCTGTCCTTGACACAAGTCTATTTATAAAGATTTCATTTCCATCGCCTCGTCATCTCATTATTAGGGTTGTAAAGGTTTTTCGTATTTTAAACGACATATATTTCAAGTATATCGACCAATGAGATTTTATAGAGACCTTTTTTATTTTCAGTTGTTTCTATGTGACTGATTTAGATAGTGTAATCGGGAGATTGGAGAAAACGACAGTGAAAAAAACGAATGACGATGAATGAGTAAATGGCTATAAGATGACTGATCTTAGACTTATATCTGTTTAGAAACAATGTGAGATTCAGGTTGCAATAAAACTACTTTGTACCGAAGGATTTCGTCGCTATAAAGATTTTACGTTCCTCGCGATTCGAATAGTTTACAGTAAACGTCACGTGAGGGAAAAAGATAAAATATCTATTTAGAAGCGAGTGGGTATGAGCTGGGCCTCTTGAGTGGGAGGGTTCGGGTTCGATCCCGACTTGTAAAAGTAAAAAAGTATCAACCCTTAAATGTCCCACTGCTGGGCACGGGTCTCCTCCTCGGGCCATAGTTCACCGATGCGCTAGCCCAATGCGGGTTGGTAAACTTCACATGCCTTCAAAGACTTTCAATCTCATCAGGCACGCAGGTTTCCTCACGATGTTTTCCGTCACTGGTGGGTAAACGATGGTCTCGTGTGTGCGCTTAGAAATTTAGAAAAACCCATTTCTAGGCACACACGGACAGGTCTGGATCGAAACCGATCCTGATCTGTGGTGCCTTGAAATCTATTTATCTCAATTTTTAAGTGCACAATATACGAGAACATCGCTCGCTCACCGGGTAAAGGAATTTTGAGTTCTAATTAAAATAAAAAAAAAGGTATATCTAATTTTCGTATATGCAGTATTTAGATGGAAGGCAAAGATAGGACTACATTTATTCATAGAAGGAGGAATATTTAGCAGTGGATATAGGCTAATGATGATGATGTATGTGTAGTATTTTCTAAGTAAGGCGGTGATTCCTGGCAAGGTCGCCCAACACAAGCATCCAACATGGATTTATGAAAATTTATGAACTGAAACAAAGTTAGTTTTATTTTATGTAGTTTATAGTATTCTAGTTTTATTTATAGAGCGACGATGGTCCAGTGGTGGATGGTTACGGCCTCTTATGCGAGAGATTCCGGGTTCGATCCTGAAATGGGTTTTCCTAAATTTCTAAGTGCACCTAAACACGAGACCATCGTTCGCTCACCGGTGAAGAAAAACATCGTGAGTATGTAAAGTTCACCAACCCGCATTGGGCCATTACCCTCCTCGCCTGATTTCGAGGAGGACCCGTGCCCAGCTGTGAGACGTATAGGGGTTGATGCTTATAGGCTGATAATGGTGATGAATGTGCAGTATTTTCTAAGATAAGGAAAGGCGGGGACTCCTGGCATGGGTTTTAAGAAAATTGATGGCACTAAAATATATATAATATAATAGTTTTATTTCACTTATTACTTATTTCACCAGATTGCCAGACCAGCCAATCAAAACCGTTTGAAAATGTTCAAAATCATTTCACATTAATATCGGTATTTCTTTATCTAAGTAAAGAATAATGAACTGTAGGAAGTTTCCAAACTTCTTCGGCTTGATAAACTTTATCTAGTACCGACAGGCGACCCTCTTTCGTGCTGGTCTCTCGGAACACCTGTAACTGACTTACAATAGATTATAACATAGAATATAAAAAATGGTTGACTGTATATTCGGTTTACGAACGGTAGTTTTACATGCAGCATGAACCGAACTGAGCCGGTCGCTCGAGCTGATCATGCCTTTTTTTTTGGATGGAGCTATGCTAATGGCCCCAATGGCCCTAATGCTTCGTCGGAAGTGGGGTGAGCCGGTTGGTATCACCCAGTGATATAGTAAGTGGGGGGTTGCCCCCCGCCAGCCGTGGAGTGTGACTTCCACGGCTTCATGGCGTCGGGTTTGTACCTGTGGCGGATATCTGACTCACCACCATCGGCCTCACAACTGAGCCCAAGGCAGACTACCCCCACCAGGCGATTCCACAGAGGTGGAGACCCGGAGGAAGTTGCGCGCAATACTGGGACCCACATCCACCGCGGTGGCTTCAGCAGCCGCCACGTGATGTCTTGACTGATATGTTAGGGAGACAAGACCCCCCAATACCCTATCGGACGTGACCTCTGTCTCCTATGTTCCGTGCCCTCGCTGACGGAACGCTACATGTTGTCATCTTTTCTTGCATGCTGCCCGTAATACCGAGTTATTAGACGTTGTCACGTCAAAAAATCTGTTGGTTTTTTTTACGTGACAACGTCAAAAAGGCTTTTTGATTGTGTTTAATGTGGATTATTGAGGAGCGACGATAGTCCAGTGGGTATGGGATGGGTCTCTTAAGCGAGAGGGTCCGAGTTCGATTCTAACAGCACCTCTGTGATGCCTTGAAATTGATTTTTCTTAATGTTTAAGTGCGACCTAATTTTGAGCAGAAGACCCATGACACATAAATGTTGAATATATAAATAAATTCTTAAGCGGCCAAGCGGCCTATATTTATGAGGAACATTTCCATTTAAGAAAGTTTTGTTAAGTTGGTCCAAAACCATCTTCACCTGATTTAAAGAAAATAATCGTAACTAGCAGTGGGAAATATTACATAGGTTGATGCTTTAACTTACTTTTTACTATGGATAATTATGTTTTAAGTTATCGGTTCGTGTTTAATGCGAATGGCAAGGGATCGCGTCGGTTGTCTTGGCGTTCACTGAGGGAGGCTTATGCAGCTGTGGACGGATAAATGTGAAGCAGTAGCTGATGATGATTTATTGGTTCGCCCATAAGACCTGTCCTTGATAAATTTAATCGAAGTTTTTACTTGTCGATGAGACATGTAACGACTAACAAAAACACGGAAAATTATTTTGCTTTTGTTATAATGCGTCTAAAATAAATATTTAAATACACTATTAAGTTTCTCTATCTATTAAGGATAATATAAATTCATATATAAAAAAATCACTATGAAAACACAAACAAAATAACTATGTTAATTTCTAACATTCAACTCTAAATACTCATATAAATAAATCACAAATCTCTAAATATCAATCTTCATAATAAAACAAATCTCTAAATACACACACATTTTAAAAACCGTTTCTTCCACAAACAGAAACAGTCATTTCCTGTCGTAAAAGTAAAAAGGCTTAAACAGTTTTCGCACCACATTTCCTACCAATGAAACAGTCCCGCTAAAAGCCATGATTCCGTCACTCCATTAGACGCGCTCGCTCCATATTTTGAGAAGCGAGCGTTGACAAGGATAGCGATTCTGTTAATATCATCAGTTTTGACGTAAAGTAGTCTATATTATGAATAAAGACTATCAAATAGACTATAAAACTTGACTAGATTTATGGCTGGACTTTAGACTATGAAAATATAATATAATCTATGGACGCTTTTACACCACGTCAACCTTTTCCTCGAAGTTCATGTAAGTTCTCGAATACCTTGTGTTACGAGTACCAGACAACGGAAATATATACTTTTTACTATACAATACATTTAAGATTTTTATTAAAATTAATGAAGAACGCAGCGTTTGAAGTACTCGGAGTTTTAGTTTTTTGTTTAGATTTGATGTCAGCCAGGATTTTTATGTAACTATTTCAAGTCATAAATTCACTTCAATTATTAATTTGTGAAACTATAGTATTGTATAATAAATAATATGCCACCTTTTTTAAACGCGACACCGATCTTAAAAGTTACATTAATTGTACAAATAAAGGTGTTGTGAATACAAGGATTAATGATAAGCAAATATTGCTTATTTATTTATGCTGTTGGTTGGCCATTAACCAGGTGGGAAGACGATCGGGATCGGTCGTCTTGGCGTTTATTGAGGGAGGCCTATGTCCAGTAGAGGTGCTGAATCCTGATGATGATGACGATGAAATATTGCTTGTTTAATTTTTGAAGTGATAATTTTTATAGTCGCGTTAGGCACTCAGGTAAGGGGAAAATCTTAAAGGCTCGCGACACGATATACTGTTACACGAAATTTCAAAGCTTGATAATTTCTAATTCTAAGTTACCTAGGTAACTTAGAAATAGTTGTACCCCATAATTGCTTATTTTTATATAATATTTTTAACTCTTTTTTTTAACTCTATTTTTCCGAAGACCTAAAATTATAATAATATTATCTAGATCAATACCAAATTATAATTTATTATGTATATCTCTCTATAATTATAGTACCTCTAATGTACTATGTTTTATGCTTCAAGCTTACTATATTAGCTTACTTACTAACATAATATTATGACATGCCAAATCTTTATAAAAATTAATGTTTTCTATATTTTATGACCCTCGTGAACTTGTCTTAGTATATTCCAAGTTATTGGTTTTAAAAGAGCTTTCAATGTATATTAAAATTGATGACTAAAAAGGCTTAGTACGTACAAATAGCTTTAGTTTTTCTAAGAAGTAAAAAAAATATTGGATAAAATAAAAAAGAACTTAATAAATTTTTGATTATTTTTCAATTATAACACCAAGTCAGTAGTTTTCATCACATTAGCGTTAGTACTTAGTTTATCGTTTAGTTGCTTTACTAACGCACTAAAATGTACTCAACATTTTAGTGCGTAAGCGCACCTACACTGTTCTTTAGCGGAGGTATGTGAAATAAATGAATAATATACGCGACCCTTGTAAGGGACTGGAAATAGATCTTGTAGTGATGGGGCGGTAAAGGTAGGTCATATTTTTATCCGCCTAAAACGGGTTAACTTGTATAGCTTCTAATTTCATGAACTTATATAAAATCACACTAACCGTATAGTCGTATATCGGTAATAAAGGTTACATTTAATGTACTTCCCTTGGCGCATAGCTCGGAGACAATTCAGAAAGATAATTATAATAATAGCCAATATTATCGAATAACAACCAATTTCAGCACCTAGCCCCGTGATATGTTCGTAAGAACTTGTCTTATTTACAAACAAATTGTTGAAAATGCAAACATCTGTTCACTATTACGTGTAATAGGTAGTGCCAGGCTGCTTTGCCAATTTGGACCGGCACGACCAGAGAGGAACCTTTCGCTCACATGGAATCGGCGTTAAGTTATAATTTCGTGCCAGTACAATCATCATCATCATCTCAGCCCATAGCCGTCCACTGCTGAACATAGGCTTCTCCAATAGTTGTTTAGCGCGACCGGTCTAGTGCCACCAAGGAGACCCAGCGGTTTTCACTAGATCGTCGGACCATCTGATAGGTGGCCGCCCCACGCTGCGTCTGGTAGTACCTACCCTACGTGGTCTCCACTCTAGGATCTTTCAGCCCCATCGGCCGTCCGATCTTCGCGCTGTACCAGCATATTAGGTACCACAATAGTGCCTTAAGCTATTTGAAATTTGACCTAATTGTTGGGTTATATTATTTAATTATTAAATAATATAATTTTAATTAATCGATTTATAAATACTAAAATATTACGTAAGTATGGTTATTCAATTATTATTAGGATTATGTATAATATAAATTAAACCCGAATTAAATTATACTAACAGTTAAATAACTAATAGACATTCAATTCAGTTAATTACCATATAAATATTTGAATTGAAATTTAGACTACATTATTTATTACTTCAATGATGATTTTATCAAAGGTAAATTTGATTTTGTTATCTGCATAATCCGTATTATTTGTGTGTGAATTTAATTTCTTAAAGCCACTTTACTAGCAGATTTGATAGACGTTATCCTGTGCAAACAATTTTGGTAGACCAAATAAAGAATGAAAACGATTCTCGAATTAACTTGAACACGATAAAAAAGAAGACGTTTAAGAATAGCTCATTGACATACACACAGAATACCAAACCGACCGTGCTGTCACCCAGCGGCCCACGCGGAAGATCGGCGCTGACAGCAATGCCAGCAAATGCCGAGCGTGAGGCTTTTTGCATGGTCCTCACTATTAGTTACTGTTTTGTGTTTTAAATGTTTTATTGATGCAAATAAAAGTATTATTATTATTATTACAGAATAATTATTGTACAATATGTATATCTAACATAATATATTTAAATAATTTTTATTTTGCTAATAGGGCTAAATTAGGATAACGTAATCTGAATCGGACGAAAATCGCAAACGAATTATTAATTTATGACTAGATTTGATCCTTGATATTCGCAGAGGCCTATACGAGCTGCTTATGAAAAAAACATGACATAAAACTGTTTGGAATGGTTATCTATACTAACTGTATATACTGTCTGTTAGTTTGTCTATATTATTTATAATGTATGATAGAATAACTATCCGTCAATTTATATGTGAGTGACGTGCAAATATCTTATAATATTAAGAGAACAAAAAAAATATAAGTAAGAAAAATATAGTTTTATAATAAAAGGTCCATCATCATCATCAGCCTTTATCCACCCACTGCTGAACATTGGCCTTTTTTGATGTCGCAGTGGAAATGCTTTCGCCTGACCTCGTCACGTGACATTGACGTGTATGGGAGCTTGCATTATGGTGTACCCCACTAAAACCACTGTGAGTGCCATCAGCCACTTTTTGAGGGTCCCGGATCTGCAGGCAACAGGATCACCTCAGCGATAGACCGGGCCCGGCAAGGCCATATTCTTTAGATGTAGGGAGGACCCGACGCTACTAAGCAGTACCCACGACGTCATGTCTTTATTGGAGCCCGGGTACCCATCCCGAGCAACGAGAGGTGTCAGCGGGTGAAAGCACGTTAAGTAGTGCCTCCGATGTACCCAAGTTCACCCAGTAGTGTTAGTACTGGACACAGCGCGAGCGCCTTCAGCCGATTGTGACTCCTGGCTCTATGAATACCACCATCCTGCTTATTTTCAATCAAGCGGCATTACTGTGTTTTGGAATGGATAGGAGTCATCTTCTTACCATTCCCCACCATGGTTCAAGCCTTGTCGTGGCGGTTCAGTAGTATATTTTGAACCCAGCACCTTGGGCGAACCGAATTAAGCCGAGGGGGCTCTTTGTACCCCTCTTATAAGAAGAGGAGTAAAAAGGGAAGGGACGAGGACGGGAACCTCGGGAGGGAGTTGTTCTGTGGTGCGGGGCAACCCCTCTGTGTTGGCGTCGCTCCCCTGAGGGACTGGCTGGCCGTCGAGGTGCCCTGTTGCTTGTAGATCCGGGGCACCTCACCAAAGGTGGCATTGGTAGTTCTCGCCGGGTTTTAGTAGGTGGGCTTCTTACAATCGGATAGCATGTCTGCCAGTTTGCCTGTTTTGGCGACATGATAAATCAGATTACTTAAGCCATAGCAAAGTTTTCTCTTAATTAGAAGTAACTGAAACCGCGAATGCATACATCTATCTCATCGCGTATAAGAGCTCGCTGAGTTTAAAATTTAAATGGTTCTGTATGTCATTTTTTCTTTTTGTTTTGGAGTTTTATATAATTTTAAATCACAACAAATTTTCATATGTTAAAATATAAAAGGCCATGATAGTGCCTGAAAAAAAAAAAGATTTTATTATTTGCAAATGAATAACGCGGGGTAGAATTTCTGTATTATTACAACTTAAATACAGAAATGGCAAATGCTTATGGGTGATGTTGAACACATACCGTCATCAGACTCTGTCCGTCCGTCGCTTTAACTATATTAAAAAAAAAATCGTGTCACAATGTTCGTTCCCATATTCCTCCGAAACGGCTCGACCGATTTTAATAAAATTATGTGTGCATATCGGGTAGGTATGCGAATCGCCAAACATCTGCTGCGGGGTCTAAAATTACCTACTCATTAATCGTAGGCTAGTGTGCAATATTTCTAAATATTTTATATTTTAAAAAGGGCAACCCAGCAGAGTTTCTCACTGTACTAATAAAGTATTATGTATTTCATTTTTTTGTAAGAAAATATGAAAAGATTAGTTCCACTGAGTTTGTTTCGCCGGTTCTTCTCAGTGGGCTTGCTTTGGAACCGGTGGTAGACTCAATTGACTTTCAAAAAGATACTTTGATTGTACTATTTTGAATAAAAAAATTTGACTTTGAAAAAAAAATAAAAAAAAGATCTACTTTTCATCCTCCTAAATAATACCTAAGCGTGACCCACCTCAAAATATTTTGTTTTTATTTCATTGACAAAATGTTCTATTTTATTTTTTTACGGCATTAAAAATACACACAATCCAAAATTTTCACTCTTCTACGATCAACCGCTATTTTTTAACTGCAATATTAGCACTTTTGATACTAGGAAGTCTGTCAGGGCAACAGTTAGTAACATAAGAAAATTAAAACATGACAACGACATATAAGATGTGTTGTACAAAATATCTCTCCATAAGTTATTTTCGTGTCAAAATGTCCCGCGCTCACCTTTTAAACTTCGCAACATTACAGTTGACTTGCGAGACAAGTATAAGGTTAAACAAAGCTTTTAAAAATGAAATATGGCTCGTGGCTCTTCCATCTTTTATGCTTTCTTATCAAAATAAAAGATAAGCGGTCTATCTGCTTAGAACATCTACTAATGTTTCAGCTATAAGGTGTTCAAATAAAATAAAAAGAAAATATTTTCATGAAAGAAGTCGAGAATGTTAATGGGTCAAAGCAAAAATATGAGGTTTGTTAATACAACCCTACTTCGAAAAATAAACACACACTAGTTAAGAACAGAAAAAACATCAACCTATGTCCCACTGCTGGGCAAGGGTTTCCTCCTTGAAATAGGGCGAGGAGGATGCTGGACCATAGTTCACCGATGCGCTGGCTCAATGCGTATTAGTGAAGTTCACACAGCTTCAAAGACTTTCAATCTCATCAGGCATGCAGGTTTCCTCACGATGTTTTACTTCACCGGTGAGCGAGCGATTGTTTTATATTCAGGGTGCACTTATGGCATTTAGGAAAGCCTATTTCAAGGCATGTCAAAGTGTAAGGATCGAACCCATACCCACTAGGTAATCGTAGATAGTTAAGAGTAAAACCTATAAGAATATATCTCTAGGTATTTGTTGGTTGAAAACATTAGCCTGCTAAAAGGAAATTGTACCCCCTGGCTAGGTTAGCGACGCTCGTGAATAAAAACGAGGTCACCTGGATCTGAAACATGATTTTTTTTATATTAATAATTATCGCCGAGTTAAAAACATTAAAACTGAGGAAGAAAATTATTGAAAAAACACACAATTGCGTTTTATTATTGTAACTATTTAAAATTGGAGACTTAATCCTTTAATCCTACTAATCCTAATTCCCACTAATATTATAAAAGCGAAAGTTTGTAAGTATGGAAGTTTGTTACTCTTTCACATAAAAAACTACTGGATGGATTTTCATGAAACTTTACAATGACATAGCTCATACGTCAGAATAACGCATAGGCTATAATTTATCCTCGTATATCCACGGGAATGGGAAGTACACGGGTGAAACCGCGGAGCGCTGCTAGTTTTAAATAAACACACAAATCTACTAAGTCTCCATAATTTTTGTGACAATAACTTATAATTAACTTATTCTTTTACACAAACGTCGGTGCGACTATAGTTGCTCAAAGTACGTAGTATGTCGCAACGTATCACAAAAAAACAAAAACATAGAGACGAATTAAAAACCTCTTTTAAAAATTGTATTGAAGTCATTAAAAATATGAAGCATTAATTCGATAGCTAATTCTACCAGAAAAATATGGTATTCTAACAGTGAATGATGATTACAGAATCACTTTCATTAGATGCACGAAACGGTGGTCTCATAAAACATTATGTGTAAGCTCATCACCAATTCTCTCTACAAAAAATGTTAATTTATTTATAATTATCCACAGAACCCTAAAAAGGCGGGTAAAGCCCAGTAATTACTTAGCTCTAAAATCCTTTTTCACTGGAGAGAATTTCAGTTGAGTTTCTAATTTACAATCTTAGCCTAATTTCTCTTTGAGGTATGTTCTCAAAATAGGGTCAACTCTTTGCTGCATTTCTAAGTTTTCTCTATTCTAATAAGGTTTTAGTATTTTACATACATATAATATTCATTCCACCTTTTTTTTAAAGTTATGTCATTATAATACGTTAAATTAGTATAAACATAAAAAATAATATAAAATTGTTATATTGTTTTTTTTATTTCATTAGAATGTACAAACAAACAGGTCTACGGCTAGCTGTCATACTTATAATAATGTTTTCTAATCGTCACTCGAATCACACTATAATGATTTGAAAACTGACCTTATCACCATTGTTAATATACGTATTCGGTAAAAATAACTTATGTGAAGTATTTAAAGTATAAAAAAGTCATGCTCACATTAAACTGTAAACATCATCATATATTGTACGCAGCTGTAGCCTCCTAAGAGCCATTATTTTTAATAATCATGACGAACAAAATTAGACTCGACGTGGAATAAGGGCACCGATAAAAAGGTTTCCACTTTTGAAGTCCTTGGGTTCGTTATCCATCGGGCCATTGACCTTTTACTAATACGAGGTATTCGCGCATTTATCATCAGCACGTCCACTACCAATAAATATAATTATGTGTATTTCCGATGAGCGACGATGGTTCAGTGGGCAAGAGCTTGGCCCCGTAAGTGTGGGTTCGATTCCAACAGCTTTATTTTTTTTTTAATTTTGTAACAATGTTTTTGTCATAATATTTATAGACGCTTTTTACACCACGTCAATCTGGTTCCGTAGTAAGTTTCCGAAGAACTTGTGTTACGGGTACCAGACAACGGAAATACATAATATATTTAATCCTTTTTTATATTAATACTTTTATTTAAGATTTTTATTATATAATACACATATTTAATAAACATCCATGACCCAGGAACACAGAAACTTTTTTTTGTGTTCCCTGGCTAGATTCGAACCCAATACCTCTGGCTTGAGCGCCAACGCGCTAACCACTGAGCCACAGAGGTCGTCTCAAATTGTTTGGTTCTAAATTCTTAAGTTCACCCTTCAGACGAGAGCATCGCTAACTCACTGATGAAGGAAAACATCATAAGGAAGCCAGCACGCATGATGAGATTAAAAGTCTTTGAGAGTGTGTGAAGTTCACCAACACGCATGTGGCCGCGCTGGCTCGGTGAACTATAGCGCTACACATTTCACGCCTGATTTCAAAGAGTAGACCCGTGCCCAGCAGTGGGACATATAAAGATTGATATGTACTTTAATTTGACTCAGATTTGTATAAACAAAAAAAAATGTTTTGAGAAATAAGTGTGAGTGTAATATAAGTGTCTGTAGATACGTCGATAATTTAATTAGTTTTTATATTGATCAGCGTGGGAAAAGGATTGTAAATAAGTTTTTAGTCAGGGCTAAATTCAGACATATTTCACGATGCACGAAATTGCTTATAATCGTCAGTTCATTTCCATTCGAAATTCATAATATAATCTCTTTCTAATTCTTCTGGTGTAGCGGGTGTCTATGGATTTCAATATCACTTATCATCAGGTGAACCGACTGTCTATTTTCCCCCTCTTATTAGCAACCCGCTTACATCTTAAAACTAGGCCTCTTTCAATGAACTCCGAAATCACAAGTCAATTCAACATCGCATCCACCAAGGACAAAATACAAAAAATCTTGTTTCTTTTCACAAAACACCGTGTAAATATAATATCAAGATGTCGCCTGACTTTCAATAAATAAAGCAATAACATAAAAGCAAATTGAAGGAACCGGCACAAGGCGACAAAGGAATAAATGGATAAAGAAAACGTTAAAAACGCTACGAGGGCCGAAGTTATTAAGATATCGAAATCGACAATTATCATCCGTTTGAAGTTAAACGTGAGGCAGGCGAATTGAAAAAATACAACTGAAATATAATTTTGTTCATCATCACCATCATCATCATCATCATCATCATCATCAGCGTCATCATTATCATTCTCAACAATATAAGTCATTGGCAATGTATGCGTGTAATTTCGAAATCAATTTTCACAATTTTCCACGCTTGATTAAGTAAGTTCAACAAAGTCGATAAAATAATAAAAATAAAAGAAACAGTTCAGACTCGAAAAGTAATGAAAGAATTAATTAATATCGTTCATATATCAGGTTCAGAAATATTTTGATTAACAATGAAAGAAAGTAAAAATGAATGATACAAATATGGAGTAAAAACGATTATTTCAGTAAAAATCGCGTAATGAACTTATTGGATTTTTTTTTATTATTTTAATAATACTAACTTCTTTAAATAACTATTGAAAAAAAGCATATTATATAGTACGGTCGAATTGAGTCACGCCTCGTTCCTTGAAGTCGTTTAAAAATAAAACAAAGACACAAATAAAGTTCTAAGGAACTAAACGCTATATTTGATTTTAAACTCGTACTCGGGAAGTAGAATAAAATGTCAGGTATATTTAATACCAAATGTTATATCAACGGTCTACACGTGAACACCTGGCGTAATATGAAGCGTTCCAATATAGGAAATGACGTATCCTGGCCCCTACGTTGGATATAAGAATGTAATTTTTGAATCTTTTCGAGAGACAAAATGGCGGTTATGTGATATTCAGAAAACATACAAACCTATCGCCCATGGTAAGTTTTATTTTATGGTTCACCTAGCTTCGGTCCCTGTACAAAATATGTCTCGCTGCATAAATAGCCTAAGTGGAGGCTCTAAAAGCAGCAACTATGTCTGGTGTTTTCCTGTTCTTCCCTGTAGTAGTGCAAGAAAAACTTCGTAAGTAAACCTACGTACTTAATGTAATTTAAGACTTTGAGAGGGCAAGAAATTTGCCAGTCTGCGTCTGCTCTTATGTGAACTGTAGCTTAGCATCCTATTTGCCTAATTTTAAGGCTATGTGATAAAAGTTCATTGGCATAGTGCGAGGAATCGATGATTGCCCAGGCGATTAAGTGGAACTCGCTACAACCGAAATATTATGAGGTGGACACTAAAACCTGGCGGTGTTCTCCTCGTCGAGCTTGCCTGGTGTGGTAACTGATCATCTGCATCGGCCATGGTGCCTGAAGGCACTCTGTTTTAGAGGTAGAGGTGACGTCCCTCCTCCTACTCCGATTTAGGCAAAGGTACCTTATTATTGTTAAAGTTATATTAAATTCGTGTTCCCTTTAATATGACTTTAACAAAACTTATAATATTATAAAACTCTAAAAGCAGTCTTAAAACGAGTTAAACAAATATATCTCTATAATAAAACTCATCATAACTATTCAACTTGAAATTACTTCACAACAAGAAACATCTTAAAATTATTCAGGGCAGTAAAAGTTGGAGCATTTCAAAATATATAACCTCTTTTAACGACCTACTAACCTCCGACCGGCTTCGTTTTTTCATAGCCAAAAATGTGTACTGCAACTTCCATAAAATTTAAGAACGGGAAGCATTGGAAGACCTTCATTATGGTCTACTCGACCTTTTATTCATTAGAATGCGTACTGCTTTTTTACTGTATTTGTAAATTTGTGTAAAAGACGAAAGAACGTTATTAAATCTATAGAGAACCGAAGAGGAAATCTGATGGTCACCTGATATGAAATACCTCGTCTTTAGAAATTATCATAGAAGGAAGGAAGGATCGATGGAAAAAGAGGAAGACGTAGACCGAATTTAACTTATGACGACCTCTGTGGCTCAGTGCCGCTCAAGCCGGAGGTTGCGGGTTCGAATCCCGCCAGGGAACAAAAAAATTTCTGTGTGTGGGTCATGGATGTGTATTAAATATGTGTATTATATAATAAAAATCTTAAATATATGTCATGGATGTGTATTAAATATGTGTATTATATAATAAAAATCTTAAATATAAGTATTAATATAAAAAGTATTAGATATACGTATTTCCGTTGTCTGGTACCCGTAACACAAGTATCTTCGAGTACTTACCACGGGACCAGATTGACGTGGTGTAAAAGGCGTCCATAGATATTATTATTATAACTTATACGGATCAAATAAAGGAGAAAGTAAAGGCCATGTCGTATCAAGAGGTAAAGTATTGGCGAAGAAGAGAAATGAGAGGCAAATACTGCACTGAAAAGAGCAATACTTTTGAATAGAGAGAGACTGTATTTAACTAGACTATGATGATAAATGGCGATGGTCCATTGGGTCATGTCCAGCTAGTATGGGCTCAATTTATTGAACGAGAGCGTCCGGGGTCGATCTTGACCCCATGTTGTATCTTGAAATAGGTATACCTAAATTTTTAAGTGACCCTAAACACCATCGACAGCCACCACGACCGAGCACAAAACCACCACTAGCTCATCGGTGAAGGATAGAATCGTAAAGAAACCTGCATTCCTGATAAAATTTAAGTTCACCATCCCAGATTAGGCCAGCGCATTGGTGAACGATAGCCCTCGCCTATTAATATCCTTGAATACTGCATTTCACATTCTACATTACCCGGGTAAGCGAGCAAGGAGACCACCTGCGTGTGCCATCAGCCGCATTTTTTGAGGATCTAGTATCCTCAGGTAACATGAACTCCCACACGATGCCAGAAGGCCTTGTGGTCGACGACTTCATGCCTGGCGGAGAAATCTCCCACTCTAAAACTTTTAGATAAGTTATCTGCTCATTTACTCTTCCGATGAAGCTTGAAAACCATCAGACTAACAGCATAAGCCCTTTCAAAGAAAAAACCTCAAGCAACAAGCTGACCTCGGCAAAGGCCAGGCTCTCCTCGTAAGGGGGCCTATCCTGCCTCCACAAAACAGTCCCCTTGACGTCGTGCCTAGCTTGACCAGGTTTCTATTCTGGCCCAGCAAAAGCTCTTCCTACGTGCCTCAGTTTGTCGTCGGTAGGGGGCAATATGGTCAGCAGCCTTTCTCTGGCACACTCGTTGGCCCTCCTTCATTTTTTTTTGAGAAATCTGTCTTCGCCATCCAGAAGTCACCGAGCATCATAGTTGTCGCACAAAAACTGAGGAAAAAATTGAATTACTTCCTCAAAGTATATTTCCAGTGTATGTGGGCTAAAAACGGTACTTCGTTTAGTATGAAATAAATATCTTTGATTTAATCGTTAGGAAATTCGCACTTGAAACATATCAAATAAAAGGTTAAATCCGGCCAACCCCGAGTCAGGCTCACACAATCGCACACACTCATATGAGTGTGCAATTTTTTGGGGAATATATAGAGCACGTGCTCTATATTATATTTCCACTAGTAGCACTCTGCGGTTTCACCCGCGTACTTCCCGTTCCCGTGGGAGTACGGGGATAAATTATAGCCTATGTGTTATTCTGATGTATAAGCTATATTATTGTGAAGTTTCATCATATCCATTCCATCCATTAAAAGAGTAACAAACATCCATACTCACAAACTTTCACACTTATAATAATAGTAGGAAGTAGGATAAATACTAAGTATACAAAATGCGAGCAACTTTCGACAAATCATGTTTCTAGAAACCCTAAAGTGTAAAAAAGGTACCAAAGTTTTATGAAAATATTAGTTTGGATAAAAACTCATCCTTCATTTATGTGTAACATTTAATATTCGCCGGTCCAGTTTTTGTTCTTATCCCTTTTTTCCCGCAAACGCTGTCCCACCGTAATCCCGCAAATCCCAGATGGGATGAAATATTTCTTGTCCTATCCGTGTTGGAATATTGAGCGGATGAATCAGGGATGGCTATTAAATATTGAAGTCTGACCCTAAGCAGACCTTATGTATGATGTATTGAAGGTATTGCCGCCTGCGAAGTCACAACTTCGCTGTTTTACCTATTTTGAAGTAACTAAATTCTTTAGTACCTATATGAACTTGCGATCAACTAACAAATAATAATAATTAATGTAGTGTTTTATATTACTTATGCCTTTTATGTTAGTCAGATAGACAAACTGGCAGTATCACCTGATGGTAAATTGTCGGCCATGATCATAAGGTACTTTACTTAGCTCAGACAACTTATACTAAGACAAAATGTTACATTACACTTTTTTTATGATTGCACAAAAAAATACTTTTTAAACTCTCAACTTGTACAGAATTAGATTTGCGCTCGTCATACATCATTACCTTAATCCGGTAGTGACATCTACCGGCTGACTCCTCAGGATAGCCAATGGAAGGTTTAATGAGTCGCCTAAACTCGTTTTTACAGATGGGCGAATTTAGCCACTTTTTTGACGCATACTAGCCGACACATACTCGTAGGAGATTTACGGGTATATAAAGCGGGTTGATAATGATGACTGCGGCTTTTAAAAAGCTTATCACAAAGCTTCGGTAGTAAAAGGATTTATTTTTTGATGAAAATAAAATGTTCAGTATGCAAAACAAGTCCAGTCGGATGAACTAGATTTAATAGTTTTAACTTTAGTTCAAAAATTAATATGCGATATTTGAATTTGAATTTAAAACGTTAAATTTATTCTTCTCTACTTTTGAAACTTCTCTCTTTTTCGTCTAATATTAATACTGCCCTCCCCCAATGAATGCAAAGATGGCAATTACCCGCTCGCTTCCAACTAAAACCATCCACTGCATGGATATCGTTGTCAGCATGTTAATCATCGGTCGGCCGACCTTCCTTCCTCATGGCCTCCGTTGACGCTTATAGCCCAACAATTATCAGTTCTTCGACCAGTCCCATTGCTATTTAACGTGCCTGATCTGTCTTTATCTAGAATGTAGATACATTTTGAGCCTGCAGTATGTTGAACTGAACTTGTATAAAGGTAGGACATGTCATACACTCTTATACAATTGCAGTGGTGTCGTTGTGGGATGGGTCACTTACCGCTAATATGTGGAAGAGGTTGACGCTGGCTCACGCGTCCTAGCCTGTGTGGAGGTGCTGCTGTAGTGGCTGGTCGTGTTATGAGGTTTTTACCTAGCTGTGTTTCTTTTTTTTATTACTAACATCCTCTAGTTTGTTTTAGATATTGCGGGGTCTAAATTTATTTATTTGTCTTAGGCTAGTGTGAATAAAATATGTAAGTAACTAAATAAATAAGTACGTTTAGAAAATGTAAATATTGTAAACTATATTTAGAAAAGATTAGTTCCACTGAGTTTGTTTCTCTCAGTGGGTTTGTTTTGGAACCTGTGGTAGACACAATTGACGTTCAAATCATACTTTGACTTTGACCTTCGCTTTCTGATACGGAACCATCTATAGCATATTGAATTACTGCAAATTTGAGGCCAAACCCCTAAATTTAGGGCCAAGTTATATATATTGTCCGTAACGTCACGGTGCTTTACTGGGAGACGCCTTGATTGAAGGCTTTTGTCTTCTGATTCTACGTAATTGATGACGAAAATACAAATTAGCTTTTTGAATTATATCCAGCTCAATTAAATCCTCTTATTTCACTTCTGTTCTTCGTAAGGCTAACAAAATGGGAGAATTAAAAAAACCAAACATCTCAAGCTATATATTATTTATAGCATAGAAGGACAAACGAGTCTTGCGAGTATCGACTCCCATTAACATCCACACAACCAGAGGTTATGCAGATGCGTTGCCCTTCTTTTCATTATTCCCCCAAAGGGCCACCAGAAAACCGCTTAGCTGTCACTTTTCGTCGATTTCATATATTAAAATTTTAGATTAATTAAAAAAAAAAATTAAAATTAAAATTTCATGTTAATAGGTAAGTTAGATTATCTGATATACTAACTCGATGGCCAGAAATCTACAGTGGTCAGATTTAACGCCACTTTATGCCTCCCACAAAGTATTTTCATATTTGAAAAGCAATGCACCTGATAATCCTCTGATTGAATCATCCCCTCGTCAGGTGAACCCACTGCCCCCCCATTCTATACAAATGGTCAGCGTCACTGATGCGTAACGAGTTCACCATGGCCGAATCAACTAACGTGCTCCATTAGAATGTGTAAATATTTTTTACCTATTTCATAATCCAAATAATCCTTTTGTGCGAACATCGAACGCTTTTAGGTTTAAATGATTTTTTTATTCGATGTTTTATTTCGGTTCAATAAATTTCATTGTGCATTGTATTTTATTATCGCTCGTGAAACGATAGTTTTTCTTCAACCGAGCGTTTCTTTTGGGATACACTTCAATTGAAATTTAAAATTACTTTTTGCTGTTTATTAAAAGATAAATGGGAAATGGAACTCATATTTCATTATCATTATATTGTAATGGATGTATTACTTTATTTCATTGACTTGAGAGTGCTTTTAAATTATATCATGTCAAACTATATTAAAACATTTATTCCACAGTTTTTTGAGTAAAAATATACTATCGAACTTATAGTCCGCGCCACTTATGCGACTCCTGCGACTAATGCCCGAACTAAATTTGACAATATTGACATCTTGACATCTATCTGGAGTAAGAAGTTGTGATATTTTAAATTGTTTTACTTGAAATATGGAGCATATAATATAAAGTGAGGTGTAAAAAGTGAAGGCCGTATAATGATCATTAAAGTGAAATAATTTTGTGAATTAGAAAGTAAAAATAAACAACAATTAACTCCGTTGAATAATATTATGTTTATAAATGTCACTGCCATGACAGGTAAATTTTAGATGCCAGAGTCATTCATTTTTGCCTAATTTATGGTTAAAATAATAATATCTTATGATATTATTTTATATGAATATAAATACAAGGTAAAATAATTAAAACTTTGCTCAGATGAATTATATTTTCAGGTGTTTCTGTAAAAAAGGTCGAATAACAAAAGAAGTAACAATGGCAGCAATTACTTCTGAGAAAATGGTCACCCCTGGCAAAAGCCGAACACACCCGAAGAAGCTTGTTTTAGATGAATTCTACTAATCGGTTATACGTAAAAAATACAAAAGAAATATTTACAAAAAAAATGTTTTATTTTACTAAAACCTGGTAGGGAGATTTATATTTTGCTGCTATAATTATTTTTGTCATTATTATCATCATCAGTCTTTATCAATCCATTACTGCCCATAGGCCCTATAATTATTTAAATTTTTTATTGTACTAGACTTGGTGGAAAATCATTACACTAGAAATTAGCAACATTGAGTTATGAGACCGCAGCGCCGTGTCTATCGGACTTCTTAAGTGGCGCGGACTTTAAGCATCAATTTGTCAAAATTTACTGACAACATTTTTTTCCAAGTGCTTTCTCAAAAAGTCATTTTTCTCAAAGTTTTTTCGTACGATTTACAAAATTTCAAGTTGAGACATTTCTCAATATTAAGCGCCATACAGGATACATGGTATACAGGATCGTCAGTCTTACAGTAGATCGAAAGAGAGTACATCAAGAAATGTACGAAAAATAAGCATAATGATGATGATGATGATGATGATGATCATGATGATGATGATGATGATGATGATGATGATGATGATGATGATGATGATGATGATGATGATGATGATGATGATAATATTCCTGAATACTTGATTTACCTGTTACTTGTACTTCCCGCTTCTCCCACGCATTTTCTTAATTAATTATTGACTTTAAACTATAATCAATAAATTTAATTAATTTTGATCAAGCGAAGACTATCAAGTATTTGAATGAAGATTTTATTAATTCTTTCATTATGTTTTAGGCAAATTGATACAAAGAAATATAATATGATATTAAATTAATATAATATCTTTGAAATATTATTTTTTATTTGTTGGCTGTAGCCGTATTGTGACAAACGACATTATTAAGATATCTACTATAAATTAATGCGATTTTTTTTAAAGAAAGAATTGAAAGCGTGAAATTTTCTCATCCTTAAAATATCGGTAGTTAAAATAAAACCTATACTATATTATATACTGTGTATAGGGTTGCCAGGTCGCCAAATCTAATAGCCGGACAGACTAGCTTGGCCGGACATTTGGGTAGAAAGACCGGACACCCAACATTATTGAGAATTCTGTCTCAGTATATATTATAGGTAACACGACAAAGAAAGATAAAGAAATTGTATGTAAAATCAAGTTTTTCTTATGAGTATCATACATTTTGTCAAATTCTAGTGAACTAATAGATAAAATCGAATGCCAAGACAGTATTAGCCTTAGAATAAATTGGCATCGCTCGTTTGCAAAATGTGAAAAGTGTAACAAAAGCCGGATACCGTTTATTTTGGCCGGACAGGCAATCAAAAAGACTACCTATGTCCGGCTTTATCCGGACACCTGGTAACCCTAACTGTGATTATGACTGTTAATATTTTTCTATGTTCCTTGAATGAAATAAAGTAAAAACAACTATAGCGACTGGTTTATATTTACAGTTTGTAATTAAAGTTATAAACTTCAGGCGTATAGCAGCGTGCCGTCGACATGGCCGTTGCTGCAGCGGGGGGGGGGGGGTTAACTCGTGTTATTTCCGCTGAATGCCACGCTATTGATTGATCTCAATAAGGATGAGCTGATATTTTTGGATCTGACATGTATTAGATTTTCATTAGTATATTATTTTTCTTCCTTTTTTAAATCTCACCCAGATACCAGTCTCACGCTTCTTTTGTTTGATAGTACCTACAGTACAACAAGAACAATAAAAAAGAATACGTTTTCCAACTAAGCATGAAGAAGGTTATCGAAATATAAAAAAACTGAGTAAGAAGGCTGTCTGATCCACCTTTCCGAGATAAAATTAAAAATAAATAATATTAAACAATAAGCATTTTTAAAGATTTTTTAATCTGTAAAAATGCTTGATACACAGTTAGCACTGTATGCCTAGGAAGGACTAACATCATATCCAAAATATTTTTATATCTAAGCATTTTTTGTTTAGTTAATTGTGTTAATTGCTTTTCTGGTTTTAGTAATTACTAATTAACAAAAATTTAGTAATTACTAAAATAATATTTAATATATATTATTGAGTCAATAAGTAAGCAAAAATATGTACTAACTTAAAATTTATCGCGGTAACTTGAACCACTGATCATTAGTTCAGATGTCTTTTAACTACCTCTAGTAAACTATTACTAAAACACATATTACATACATAATATACGCTATCACAATACGCCAGGTAGATGCGAAATATAATACTTTATTATTAGAATGAATAGAATATGTAGTTTATAATATACATTATAACAAAAGATGAAAGAAAAGCGCGATGTCAGTTTCTTACCATTTGCCGTCACAGCATTCACATAAAAAGTCTTTTATTTTGCTTAATTTACTACACATTTTGCTTCGGTTCAATGACTTTTAAGATCTAAGGTTTAACCTTTAAACCTTTTATCTTTGACCAAAATTGTTTTTCCAATTTTATTGTCATTGAACCTTAAAAGTATCATGGAAATTCGTGTTGAAGTAAACTCTATTGAATAATAGTTTCAGCAAATGTAGGTATAAAATTTTATTTGAGTCTGAAATATCAATAATACTTTATAAATCACGAAGCTTTTGGGGTTGCAAATATTTAAATATCGAATGTCAAAATAATCATTTTTGAATTAAAATTGTTACGCTATATTCATCATTAGTAAGTTACTCGTTAATTCGTTAACGAATATCAGTGTTATTTCAACGATTATATTTTTGATATGATGTTAACAATATTCTCAAGTTTAGCAGCAGAATAGGCTGAAAGTGATGACAATAATAATATTGATAATGATAATAAAATTTATAATGTTGATGATAACAATGATGATAGTGATGTTGATGATAACACAATAGTAACGTAAAGCTAAATTTGTTTATCATTACCATCTACATTGCCATTTGCACGCGAGCCTCAACTCCATTATTCAGAATCGAGTCATTAATCGACGGGGCTCGATTAACGAATACGTCGTTAATCAAAACGTATTCCGATTCGGAATCGATACTGAGCCATCGTTACGACCCCGTGGATAAATTGGCTTCTCGAACTTTGCAATTTTTTATCCTAAGATTATAAACACTTATGTGATATTATTATTTTTCTCAATAATATTATGGATGTTATACTAAAATTGTTTTTAAACAATATATCCACGAATATTACTAATGTTTATTAGTTTTTTCTAAGTGCCAGGAGTCGGGGTAAACTGACACACTTTGAGGACCAAGAGATAACAAAAACAAGCCTATTATTTTAAATTTCAGCTGCTGTTGTATTAGAAGTAAAACTTATAATCTGCGATAAGTGCGCTAAGTGGTTATGCCAGATTGGACCGGTATGACCCCTAGCTTCCATGATCCAAGTGTAAAGTTACAGTTACAGTGTCGTTGTTTGTGTGCGTTTCTGCACATTCTATAATGTTTTAATTTATGTCTATTGCGGGATAGGGAACAGAAGGGCAGCGTATTTGCATAATCTTTGGTGTTGTGGATGTGTAGCCGTCGATAGTCGCTAGTCACTTTGACTGGTCGTTTGCCCCCCTATGCTATATAAAAGCAGGTCATTAATGAGTTCCTTGCCCTAGTCCTATTTTATAAAGCATTAGGCGTTACGTATGATATCTAGAATTAAAAAACAGATAACTATGAATCTGTCTCGAGTTCTGAGGGTTCTGAAATTGGAATCTTATGTTAATATGTAATACAATCAGTTTTTATAATACGGTTTTTATATTATAATATTATTATGTTGAGACACCTATATTCACGTATCAGGTTTTAACAGACAGAGGTACGGACAGTAGAGTGAGTGAGTGCCGTTTTTTAAATTACAGGATACTCTACAGTGGTACTAAAAATCATCATACAACACCGGTTCGCACTTAGCCGGTTTCTGCCCTCACGATAGGTTTCTAACGTCACCCGTTCCAAACCAGTCGACCGTAGCTGACCAAGTTAGGTACAAACCCGACGCCATGAACATGGCGGGGGGAAACCCCCCAAATTATAACGTCATAGGATGATCCAACCGGATCATCCCATTTCCGATGACGCATAACGGTCACTAGGACCATTAGCATAGATCCAACCGAAAAAAAAAAAAAAAATTGCCGGTTTCTATAAAGTTACATTATTATATTATGTAAAACGTAATCGTACAATTATTTCACAGTTAACTCGTAAATTCCGTTGAAACTTTTATGTTGCTGTAATTAACGTAATTATTTTTAGATCTGTGTCAATGATAGCACTTTTGTTATTTAATAAAACTGTGTGTGTTGTTTCTATTATGTTTGATAATGACAAAACAATCATCAGTAACATTATTGTGAGATGAGAATCTCTAGAGGCCATCACTGCAATCGTCAATTGTTCCATAGAGACATCTACGTTCCCTGATTTGTGGAAGATTGCGGTCGTTCGTCCAATACAAAAGAAAAATGACCCGGTAGATGTCAGAGATCTCAGGCCAATAAGTATCTTGCCTTGTATTTCAAAGGTACTTGAAAAAGTAATCTGCCTGCAGTTGTGCCATTACCTGGAGACAAATGACATCTTGCCGTCATTTCAGTCTGGATTTAGGAAGCACCGAAGTACTACCACAGCTTTGTTGGACGTAACTGACAATATCTTGGCTGCTCAAGACAAAGGGATGTGCACGTTCCTTGTCTTATTGGATTTTTCCCGGGCGTTTGACTCAATCAATGTACCTCTGCTTCTCTCAAAGATGAATTATTTTGGTTTTAATAGTGCCGCTCTGCGTTGGTTTGACAGCTATCTCACAAATAGAAAACAACTTGTAGAACTTCAGCTTAGTGATGGTAGAACTAAATCATCCGTTTTGGCACCGTTAAAGAGGGGGGTACCACAGGGGTCAATCTTGGGACCAATCTTGTTCAACTTGTATTGCGCAGATATTACTGATTGTTTTAAAAAATCTAGCTATCATATGTATGCAGATGATGTGCAACTATACATTTCCTTTAACGTTAAGGATCATAAAATAGCATTAAGAGATTTAAATGATGACTTAGACCGTATATCTGAGTGGTCAGAGAGAAACGGCCTGTTTTTGAATCCCTCAAAAACTAAATATATGGTTTTTGGACCTCAGCGGCAGATTGAAAAACTGCCTCCATCGCTCGATATAAGGTTGTCGGGGAATCCTATTGACAGAGTCGCCGAAGCCAGAAATCTAGGACTACTGATAGACAGACAACTTAGGTATGAAAAACACGTGTCCGATTCAGTTAGTAACTGTTTTTATCGTCTTAAAGTTCTTTATAAGATACGACCTTTCCTTTCCCTGGAGTTGCGTGAACAGCTAGTTGAAACTCTTGTACTGTCAAAATTGAACTACTGTGACACGGTTTACGGACCTCGCCTGCTGGCTCGCACAGGGAAACTAATTCAGAGAATACAAAACGCGTGCGCTCGATTTTGTTACTCCATTCCATGTAGAACCCATGTCACGCCTTTTTTAAATAATCGGTCTGTTCTTAGAATGAGGGCACGACGCAAACTCCACCTTGCGTGTCTACTGTTTGGAGTCATCAAATATAAGGCCCCCCCCTATCTCTATGAAAGATTGAGCTGGCTCACCGCGCGTAGACAGTGTTCGCAACAACTTTCGACTCACCCACACAGAACTGCGGCGTTTAGAGGTACCTTTCGCTACTCGACAGCAAAGATTTGGAATAACTTGCCACCACCAATAAGGGCTCTCAGCATCCTAAGTACATTCCGACGGCATTTAAAACAGTTTCTTGTTGGCGAGCAACAGACAACGGATATAATAGCGAATGCCTCAACTGTATGATTAACAATTAATATTTTATAATATGTATTATTTTATTTACAAAATTTTGTTATATTCAGTCTAAATATTCATATCCTATATATTATAATATAATACGTGAATATGTATGTGTGTGCGGGTGGTAAAATAGTGTATGTGTTTATGGTGGTGGTTGTATAATTTCAGGCTTATTTGTGTTTTATATTTTATTGTTTTAATTCTGTATTAAGATTTAATTGTATAATATTAGTAGGCAACTGTGACGCACTCTCCCTATGGTTTGGTTGAAAACCGGTGTCAGGTTCCATTTTATTATGGTAATCTGACTAATGCCGAACCAAACCATTTTGGCGCATTCCTGAGACACACGATAGTTTTACGCAAATTGTAAGAGTAATTTATTTATTATATGGATGTAGTTCTTATTAGTCAATTTCAACCACATTGTTGTCATGTGTGTGTTCCAATAAAGTTTTTCTTTCTTTCTTTCTTTCTTTTCTTTCAGATGTTTAATTCTACGTTTTTTTTTTTAGTTTTTATGTGACTGGTTACAGTTCGATTTCAACATCACTCTAAAATGTTGGGCAATTAGCATGTGCTAACACTTATCTTAGTTAATGACTTATGTGTTAATATTATCGCCAGAGACTACATAGTTAAGACGATCAAAAGTATTTAACTCATTATAATAAAACAACTTTTACGGATTTTATCGCGGTTTATTTAGTTCGCCTCGCCGGGTTTTAGTGGGTAGAGCTGCGTCCACTTACCAGCTTTTGGGCGCAGCGAGTCCTACATACCTGAGGAGACCCACTTCCTTAAAGAAAAAAAAATAGATTCATGTGCATTTAAGATTAAATACTTTTTATAATAAAACAACTTTTATGGATTTTATCGCGGTTTATTAAGTTTTTCCGTAATATTATAATCCGTAAATTTATTTCATTATAATAAGACATAATATAGCCAGACTACAAGTACAACTGTGGCCAATTTAATGCCGAGCATTTCCATTTACTTAAAATATAAATGCCATAAACACAACTTCCCAACAAAAAACCTAATCTTTATTTATAGCTCAGATATTGTAGGTATTTACGCTCTCATTGTTATCAAAGACAAAGCCTTTCCGGTGCTCCAGAAGAAAAATCAAAAGGGTCAAATAAAAAGGAGGATAAAAAGAGAACCCGCCAATCAGAATCTGAGCGCAACAAGATATATAAATCATTCTCATTAAAGGACTTTGTCCTGACACTGTGTATTAATAGGCTTGAATTTTTCTTCTTTTGTTGCGCCAGATACACTTAATTTGAGCTTATTAGGAAAGGTTGTTTTTGCTATTTAAGTATTATGGTATGGTCACTTGTTTTTGCTATATTCAGGTTTATGTCTTGGAGTATTTAAAGGTCTTTTTAGTAATGATACTCTTAAATGTATCTGTTTACTGTTATCTAGTTTGTTTTTCATACGTTTAACTATATTATATGCATCGCAAGGACGTTTACCTTTTGGGGATTTTGATTTACTAAATGAGTCTTCCAACAATAGTTCTAAATCTTAAGAAATTGTCATTAATATGCTTTGTTTCGTATAATTTTGTTTTAGTTTTTACCCTCCTCGCCTGATTTCGAGGAGGAGACCCGTGCCCAGCAGTGGGACATAAAGGGTTGATACTATATTATTATAATAGGGATGTTGACTATTTTTTTTAATTGATTTTATTTGATAGATATACTATAGGTAAACACGAAAAAAAAATTTTTGTAAAGAAATATGTCCAATTTTAACAAAAAAATAGATAAAAAAAAATAGTTTTAAAAATTGCCGTTAAAACGCTCCAAGCGTCATTACGTCACACACCGCGTACAGGGCTCGCGCTATTTTAGATGAGTTTGTACTTAGCTCAATGTTCAGTGACGTCATCGCCTTATACGCGTTTGCAGTCACGTGATAATGCATGATAACGCATTTTAAATTAATTTTCTAAATTTTAAGACAAATGAGTAGACTTTTTAAATGTTATTTTAGGTTTTCAAATATTGTATTTAATATGTAAAACATAACTTTACATGAATTTGTAACATGTGTCAACATCCCTTTTCATGTTGAGTCTGTCTGTTTTTTCGCAGGCTTTTTCATGTAAGAACGATGATTTAATCATCGTTGTAGGATTCACTTAGTATTGACTGTTCTACCAACATTTCGTAGCTAAAGATTTTAATAGCCACAAATGTATATTAGATAATATTCAAAATAAAGACATCCGCCACAGAACTAATGAAAATTTACTGTTATCACGCAAAGAATATGCCCGTTAAAGTGGCAGTTCGTTGGTCACACTCACAAGAATGGATGACCAAAGGGCCAATAAGTTCACGAGTGGATTCACTTTACATTACGTCATTAAGTAGGTTGGTAGAAGATCCGTGTTGGATGCGATTGGCAAGGGATCAGTCGTCTTCGAATTGAGGGAGAACTATGTGCAGCAGCGGACGGATAAAGGCTGAATATGATGATGTTAAGAATGAAATTTTTTCTGACAAATATTTTGTATATATTTATGTCATAGCGAGCAATCCCTATAATAGTTCCTAGTTTTGTCGCAAGGCTCGGGGTCACTACTAGTGCAAGTCACAAGAGGACAGTTAGTTATTTGGGGCTGGACAACTAAGAGTCAATTTTGTTTCTAAATTTTCTTCTTTATACATAAATGAGCTTATATAATATAAAGCTTATTATTTATGTTCTCCACTTCTCATATCACTACACAGTAGTATATAATTTAATTTTAAATATTTACTATATTCATTTCAAAATATATCGATAGAATATTTACCGTTCCTTCATTGCAACATGCTGCATATTTAAACTAGTTTCTTTGACTTCAAACACCGGGAAAGGAATCAGTTGCGTTGATACAGGCAATCAGTGTACTCGTGTTTTTGCACGCTCGGTTTCACCCGCTATATTTTTAAAGTAACAATCTGAAATACATCTTACAAAGCAACACTAGCTGTGTAATTCACAAATAGCGAGACCAACGCTTTGCAAGAATATTTTATCCCGAGCTACTTAATATAACACATGCACCTTGTTTTATTTAAAATAGAGGTGGTATTGCAACAAAGATATACCTAGAGGTCGCAATTTCCTGAGAGTAAACCCAGCGAGTTTCCTGTTGAAATGGACAATACGTCGGGTTTTAATTTAAAAGCAACCCAGATAGAAGCCAACTACGAAATGTAAGCAATAAAACAACTATTACGCTAAGAAAAACTTCGTAGAGGTCTTTAATTGTAGCTCGGGATAATGTTACACGGCTGTTTATTAACGGTAATGTTACAATGCCGGGGGTCCCAGTTAAAGTGTGTTATTCTGTGGAAAATAAAATTTTATCGCCATTACGGCGGACGTGTCAGTTTTAGCGCCTTTTGATGGTCTAGAGTCTGGACCGTATTAGACGTTGACTCGCTGATTTCGATTTTACTGAATTTTATCGTAGATTGCCTTTAGGGCATAGCGATCTACTCTGACTGGAAAAGCCCTAAGACATTGATCCTAGAATTCACTGTAATAAAATTACTCATTTTAGATTTTATCGCGATTTATTAAGATAAAACTATTCGGATATTTTATAGCACACGAAATCATTTTAAGTTTTATACGAAAAGTGTTCATGTTCTTTTTTAGACTATGATTCTAACAGCTTTCAAAACAAATTTGCGACATATTTGCGTGTCGTGTCGTTGCGACACGTAAGCATGTTTCTGCCTTAAGCCAAAGAGAACTTGAGAGTAGTAGACATTTTTAAGATAAAGAAACGTGAGACTATTACACGCACGAACAAGTTCAACTTTGAACCCGGCGCATCGATGAACTGTAGCAAAATATTTTCCTCGCCTGATTTCGAGGAAAAGACCTGCGCTTTACTTTTATTCACTTTTCCGTAATTATGTTAGCTGGTAAGTAAACTATTAACTATTATCTTTCATTAGTTTTGAAGTTTAAAAATTGTATTAATGTGGAAAGATTACGAAACTAATTCTGATTTTAGCTTGAATTATTTTAAACACCAGCATGCATCTCACACGGTATATATCCAATATCCTTATTGCTTTATCGGACCAAGCTAACAGGCTTACGTGGAAATCATTCGATCTACATAATCTAGCTTCACTTCATAGCAGATTATATTTAGAGCCGTATCCGCCAAATCTAATCCAAGCAAGTTCCGCACGATGCACCACAGTATTCTCTTTGTTATATTATGTACTATAAATATTAATTCAAAATCTAAAGCCAAATAGAACAAAGAACACGAGATAAAATCTATACGTCGTAAGTTATGACTTCATGCTCCAAATATAAGTTATCCACGGAACATTAAAATTGCAATAAATGAAAAGTTTGCCCGTTCCGACAAATAAACCATTGCCTGTAACATTGAACAAGAATAAGCTAAGATATATCTTTATACTGTTAATAAAAAGGCGGTGTAAAGTATACGTAAGTTAAAGGTGTGCTTTGTTTTATATTTTATGTTATTTGGCTAGCCGAACTAAAGATATTATGGTAAGAAGTTAATCTTGATTTCAAACATAAAGGACATTAGTTTTAGGCATTACGTAACGTCCTGAGAAATAAGTTTCGGTTCTGGTATTTAAATCTGTCCTGTCTTACGCCATGTTTCAGAAAGGCTGATCAACGCCAGAATTAACAAATCAATGGTTAAATTACTTAATTTGATCAGCCTGACAATTGACGTAAAAACGACCATAATAAGCTGTCAAATTGGACTCTAGAATCGTCTGTTAACCGCCATTAACAGCCATGCTAATTGACATACACTTTGAACAAAGTTTAAGAAATCGGGCGTTAGTTTCAGTAACACAATGAAGTTGTTTAATACAAGAAGCAGGAAGAGTGGTCTCAGGTGACCTGCAATCAAGCTTCCTCTTCCGTTTTCTATTGTTTAAATAAAGTTCTTTTTCTTTTCTACTCTTTCCAAAACTTTTGCATTTGAAAGCATTTCTGTCCGATTTATCCCCTCCATCCTTCATTTTTTATATGTGAGAATTATTTATACCTTCGATGAGTAAGCAGAATACTTAAATGTGTACTCGCATCATGGTACTAATGTACGTAAATCTTCTTCGAAGTCGCTCGTCATTCTCAAAATTGGATAATTTGTGTAGCAGAGTAAAATTTTACATGCGTCGCTTGAGATATTAAGCATTAGTTAAGTAATAAACTGTTGAGAGCATGGCAAGAGATGTTTTATGTATATAGTATGAGTGGCAAGAGATCGGTATTGGTGTTGGGTCGATGATGATGATGGTGATGAAAAGAAAGTATGTTTGAAAATCGATCTAAGTCTTTTGTAAATTTGAATGCTTGGGTTTGTTATAAGTATAGCTCACAAGGAATAAAATAGGTCATGGAATGAAGAAAAGGAATTTAACCTAATTCAATATTGGGCCGTTGAGGGATAAGCTTATTCTGTACTTTATTAAACGTTTCAAATTCATAGAACATCTCAATTATTTGACTGATAATTATAAGATAATCTGTTTATCCATAATAATTAAGATTGAATATAAATATTTAAATCCTTGAATCCCCAAACATAAAATATAGAATCTATTATTTGTTTCAAATGCGTTCTGTTCTTTTATTATTAACAGGGATTTTAATTAATTTATTGACTGCATATTAGGAAACATGATTCACTTCATTGTAATATTATGTTATATAATGTATAATAAAAAAATATATTATGTTAAATAAGCGAGATCGTAAATGATTTTATGAAAAAATTTTGTTTTCGTTCTGAAAAAAAACTTAATTGAAAAAAAGGCATACAAATTCATGACTAGTCGGAATTTGAATGTCTTTTTACATGCTTTTTTATTAGCTTCACTTGTATGTCAGTTTGTCAGTTTGTCAGTTTGTCAGTTTGTCAGTTTGTCAGTTTGTCAGTTTGTCAGTTTGTCAGTTTGTCAGTTTGTCAGTTTGTCAGTTTGTCAGTATGTCAGTATGTCAGTATGTAACTCTCCGTGGGTAATCTGCGCGCCTGCGGCCTTCCTTGGTTCCGGTAGCCGTTTCTCAGGCTCCCTCTCCGAAATCGAACTCTGATTCCCCGTATTTATAATATTTATAAATAATTACTAAAAAGTAAAAAATAAATAATAGTTTAAAAAAACTAAAAACACGCTTTTTATAGAAACCCAAACTAAAAAATAGAAAATAAATTTAAATTAAGAATAGTGTTAAAAATTTCAATAACTATAAATGAATAATAGTGCAAATAAAAAAAAAATATTTTATTTAAAAAAAAGCGTGGGGTGCATGGTGTCAATATAGTTATAAATATTTTATTGACGGATATGAGTAGAGTGATTATCATTTTGATAATATCTTAAAAAGCACCCCACGCTTTTTTTAAAATAAAATAAATGTTTTTTATTTGCACTATTATTCATTTATAGTTATTGAAATTTTTAACACTATTCTTAATTTAAATTTATTTTCTATTTTTTAGTTTGGGTTTCTATAAAAAGCGTGTTTTTAGTTTTTTTAGACTATTATTTATATCATTATTTTAGGGCTTCACCCTTGTCCTGATCTGTTAAGCTTCCCCTACTAAAAGGTCCTGCGTTCGTACGAAACTTAGTTTCTATTTCGTAGATGAAATGAAATATCTAGGACGTAATTTCAACTTAAAGTAGTAATAAGTCGCGAATGGCAAAAGTACACGCTATTTCATATCTAACTAACGTCATAAATTTATTTGTTTGTTCTTTAACTTTACGACGGAGCACATGTTTGTTTGCTCTGAAGCAGTTACACAGGACAAAGGCATCTTATCGCAAGAAACAATTTCACTCAGGAAAATTAAAAGTCAACAATTGCATTACACAATTTTGTTTATTTTACGAGAATTTGACTCATTGTTATAAGACTTATTGTTATCGTGGTTTAATAAATATTATTCTTAGCAATTAAATCTTAATTATACATTATATAATTAAGATTTAATTGCCTCTATACTACTCTTTTCTACTCTACCTCTACTATACCCTCCTCGCCTGATTTCGAGGAGGAGACCCGTGCTTAGCAGTGGGACAGAAAGGGTTGATACTTTACTTTACTTTACTATTATATCTTATATATTTAAACGAGCAATTCTTGTATATATAATATATATATATATATATATATATATATATATATATATATATATATATATATATATATATATATATATATATATATATATATATATATATATATATATATATATATATATAGAATCGGGATCTCGGAAACGGCTCCAACGATTTTCATGAAATTTTATATACATGTGTTAAAAACGGCGATAAATCGATCTAGCTAGGATAAATTTTTTGAAAACTTTTTTTATCCGTGTTTTGAGGCATCGATAAAATATGATTAGAATACGAACGTAAATTTCGCTGTCAAACAATATGTCATGGTAGCTTAGTGGTGGTATTAGTCAGATAAATCCGAACGAGCCTGGTTCGAATCTTCAGTCCGAATTCTATTTTTTCCTTTTTTTAAATCATATTTTTTTTTTGGAAGAAAATTTTTATTGTTTTTTATCACTAAGGGTACGGAGCAAATGCTCGGTCAACCAGGTACTAATAATCTAAATAACTATTAGTAATTATTATAATATCTTAAAAGCGTACATCGAGAGAGGCCTATGTTTAGCAGTGGATACATAGAGGCTCAGTTTGATTAACCATCATATAATAAAGATGATGATGATATCATAATCATTAATCAAAGCTTTATATTTACGGTAAGCACTTCTAGTATTTTTTTATAAGTTCGCGAATACTTGAAATAACTTGGTTGACCAAGTGTCTTTCATAAGACACTCGGCCAAACTCTATTGTAAATAGGGATTCAAAATATAATCGTAATCTAGACACGCGGTATCGTGTCAAGCCAAGTTCTAGTAACAAAAATAACAAGCGCACCGTATGTATTACACAACTTTTTTCTCGCTGGGGATAAAGGCAGATGATTCAAATCAATCGACGCAAATCGCTATGTAAGAATAACCGATTTTCAAGTTTTAGTATAATCACTATCTAGACTCAAAGTCTTTCAACAATAAAAAGCGGTACAAAATAGTAACAATCCAACGGGTTGACATTGACATCCAGCGACTATTGGACGTAAAAGCCTGCAATTCCCAGGCCTTGTCCTGGTCTTGCCTTTGACAAATTACATTTACAGCAACGCCGTATTCACATCGACCGGACATTGCTCACGGGCTGCTTGTGAACGCTTCATTTATGACATGCCCTATTCTTTTATGTGTGTAAAATAGATTTATAGTCAACAAGTTATCATATACAATAGTTCAATGGTGAAATTTAAGGCGTTAGATTATTAGATATTCTTACTGATTGTCATATTATTTACAAGTTATAAAAATGCTAGCTGTTACCCGCGTATTGATAAAATCCTTTTTTTATTGTATCTTCTGCTATTTCTAATACCTCTGAGCCTCTGTGTACAAAGAGTCATGATGATCGGTTGAGTAGTTTTCGAGTGGAAGCGTAACAAACATCCTTACTTCTACATTTATTATATTAGCATGAAATACAAAAAAGTAAGTAAATATAAATCACACGAAAAAAATGTTACAAGTTAGGGTCACAATTTTGCTATAAGCTATTAAATACTTAGATGGTAGAAATTCGCAATTCTTGTGCGTCTGAATAGTTACAACTATTCTGCTTATATCCTTGTTGAAACAGCTTTGCTGTATTTTTTATGCGCTATTTATTTTAATGAAAGGCGCAGAGATTTATAATTTTATGTCTCTCGTTGTCCTCGTCAACTACTCACCTCTAGATGTCTATGTGACACAAGTAATCTATGCTAGAGCGATCCCAGTGTATGTGAATCGTCCCTACATATTCTAGTTGGTGATATTAAGATGCCTCTGTGAAGTGGAGCGACGACAGTGAAATGATCTGAAGTTCTGCTGCATATTGCGTTTGATTGAAAGTTTTCAAATATCGAACTAGATTTAGAACATACATGACCCATACGTAATGATAATTGACATGAAAGTTTTGTCTCTGAACCCATAAAAAATAACTAAGTCCACAAACTTCTCATTCTGCAGACACTTCTAGATATTTTTTTTGTGTATTAGTTGATAGATATAACACCTAATGGCAAGTGGTTAGCGTCGCCCATGGACATATCAATTCCATCTAAACTAGCCCATTCAACTCATTGCTTGTCTATTTAAAGGCACCACATTTTAGTCTCAGTAAACACATTGTCCGATACCTCATAGCAAAACATTCAAGCTAATTTGCTGCGATATACCAAAAATACTTATGCCTCTAACTAGTGATTTATATAGATAAAACGATTGCACGAATAATGTTATTATAATATTATTAAACCAATTTTTACTTAATGCAAACATACAGGACAAGTACGCCAAAATAGCAATTTTACATTTTTTAACGTGACAACGTCTTATAATTCGATGGACCCTGCACGCACGAAAAAACATGACTCATGCGGCGTTTCATTCACGTTCAACAATCGTCATTGAACCGATTTTACAGACAACCATTTTTTTTCTAACTGTTTGTTTTCACTAATATCATAAACAGCTTGACCCATTTTGACGGGACTTTCAATGGCAGATAGCTGATGTAACAAGGAGTAACATAGGTTATAAAAAAAGCATGAATCCGGATACAACCGCAAAGTTAACGTGCGAAACCGCGGACAACGGCTAGTATAAAAATATAGTTTACTATATTATATTTAAACCTCTCCGTGAAGTATTTGACTATAATCCTATGGGCTGTCACCAATTTTATTATCCTGCAATATTGGTTTTTATAGGCTATAAACAAGAATGATTTTGGTAATCGTAATATTTACGGCATTTATAGGCCAATCAGATATTACAAGATAAGTGCTTCTTAGCATTTATTTTAGACGGATTATATTATATTCGGAGATATATTTTTTATATTTGAGGCAATCTCAACTGAACCGTTGAGTTGCATTGATTGAGAGATGATACAACGCTAAAACTAAGCAAGTGTAAGCATATTGTTTTCTTATGTTTATGCGAATTTCACTCATTATAATCAAACAACTTTGAGAGACCACTGCACAATCTAGCTCATCAATTTTACATCCTGGGATATGATACTTAACAGATAGTAAGAATTGACTTGCAGTGATCATAATTAGCGACATTCAGTCAAGTCCAAATTCTTTTAATACTAGCGGACTCGACAGACTTCGTTCTGTCAAAACAATTAATTTGCAATAAATAAAATTGCAATCTCAAATTTCAGAAATAAACTATCCTATCTTTTAAGTTGGAGAAAAGCACACATTTTAAAAGAAAAAACATTAAAATCGGTTAAGTGGTTTAGGAGTCCATTGAGGACAAACATTGTGACACGAGATTTATATATATTGAGATATGTTCCGCCATATTAAAATGTATCGTCAGCTTAGTAGATTGCAACTATGTAATAATATTATGTGGGACGCGAGTCAGTCGTCTGCCCACCATCACCTAACAAGGTTGTCTAAATAAGGTATAAAGCCGTAATAAGTAATTATAAGAACCAGACAATGCACCTACAAAAGTCGTTATGAAAGCTCGCTTTAAGATGAAACCATTTTTTTCAGTTACTTCTTTCATAAATGGTAACAGGAATTATCTGTAACTTCATCTGTGACAGGAAAATATCGAGTGCGATATCAACCGTTACACTGCACGCATTTACTGTGCAGTACCAGAAACTAGTTGTCCCGCAGTCTCCCGTGACCATGGTTGCTGTAAAGTATCCGAAACGTCGGGTTTGTAAACTAAATAAACTGAGATGAAATCCGTAAAAGTTTTCCATTATAATAAGTGTAACCATTTTAGAGAGACGCTCTTGGTGCATGTAATCAAACTGTAAATAGTTTTTTCTGAGACGAAATAACATACGGCTACTTTGGATAATATTATTTTGCTAAAATAAGTGAGCGACGATGGTCCAGTGGTGGATGGACTCGGCCTCTTATGCGAGAGGTTCCGCGTTCGATCCTGACTCCCCCGTGTGTGCCTTGAAATGGGTTTTTCTAATTTCTAAGTGCACCCCAAACACGAGACTATCGCTCGCTCATCGGTGAAAGAAAACATCGTGAGGAAACCTGCAAGCCTGATGAGATTGAAAGTCTTTGAAGGTATGTAAAGTTCACCACCCCGAAATGGGCCAGCGCATCGGTGAACTATGACCCTCCTGACTCCACGCCTGATTTCGAGGATTAGACCCGTGTCCAGAAGTGGGACATACAAGGGTTGATACTTTACTTTAAAGCAAGTATGGAATCTCGTGCTGATGGGGCATCATACAAACACTCCTCTGTCAAGTCTTCTTGCTCATGATGAACTAAGACTAATAAGTCTATTATAAAACGTCTGCTATAATTCCACCGCTAAATCCATACAAATTAATATTCGCATTATGTGGGAATACAAAATGTTTTGTAAAGGACAAAGGCTTGTGTCTGCAGACCCTGAATTGGAGCCAAGTTGACATTTTGGGAGCGTTGAATTACAAGCTTAATTTGTCTCAGAAATGTTAACGTTTAATTTTAACAATGATATTCTTGGTTATAGGAAATTAGCATCATCATCATCATCATCATCATCAGCATTTATCCGTCCACTGCTGGATAGGAACATGAAACGATATATCGATATAATATTTTATATATATATATTTTAGTAGCACACCACTATTTTATCAGATTTAAAATCGGAATGAAGGGTCATAGTTTTGGTAACGATGTATGTTTAATAATTACGTTTGTTCAGTTTCCGTTTTTTTTTTGTAAATCACGTATTCCGTAATTTCCGTAAATCGCGTATAAAATTTTGCTCACCCTCGCCTGATTTCGAGGAGATCCATGTCCAGCAGTGGTACATATATGGGTGGCTACTTTATAAGATAAAAATATGTGCACTACAGCATGACCGCTGCGCTAATATTTTTTCTACTGTTTCTTGTAAGCGAAGGTACACTTTCTTCTGAATGACGCTTTTATCCGACAAACGGCTAAAGTTTTTAATGCACCCGAGTATATTGCACGAATTAGGTCACGGATTCAAAAACGGGGAATGATAAAGTGTGTTCCCGGAGGTCCCCGGGGAGTATTAACAGCTTCCCTCTCATTTCGGGAGGTTTAAGCGCCCTCTAAGGAGGGTCGTTTGTCACATCTATATCGTCGATTATATAAGAATACTTAATTATTGGCGTCGTGTCTGAGAATTTTTCATTAAATTAATGCTTTGATGGAATATGCAAATTTGTTATTTTGTTTCTCATAAATAATATATATTTTTATGTGCTTACTCACGTTTTTTAAACAGGAACGAAAATTAATTTACGAAATTTATATAAATACATAATATAAACATTCTGTCGCTGGAGGGTTTGTAGAAGATGTGGCACAGTCTAAATGAATCCTCCCGACGTGTGGGCCTCAGGATGAACTTGGATAAGACGAAAGTCATGTTCAACGAACAAGTCCTCCCTAGGCCGTTTAAAACGTCGATGGTATAACTCTCGAAGCCATGCAAGAGTATGTCTATGACCTACGGGGCCGAGATGTGACCTCTTCATTTACGACTGGTCCGCAAGTTTGCCGTAGCTCAACGTGCTATGGAGTGTGTTATGCTGGGTGTTTCTTTGGCAGATAGGATTCGAAACTAAGACCTCCGCCAGAGAACTAAAGTGAACCATATCACGCAGTGGGCTGGTAACACAGGAGAAAGTATGGCCGATGGGCCAATAAAGTTCAAGAGTGGAGGCCGCGTTTAGGTAGACGAAGTGTTGGTCGGCCATTAACCAGGTGGGAAGACGATCTCCGTGCAGTAGCCGAACCGCGTTGGATGTGCGTGATAATTGATCAGTCGTCTTGGCGTTCATTGAGGGTGGCCTATGTTCAGCAGTGGACGGATAGCTGATGATAATGATGATGATAATTATATCTTTATTAGAGACCAATACCATGTTAAACCTATTCTCCCTTGTTTGTTACCAATGATAGCTAAAAGATAAAATTCCAGTTCGTCTTCGATTTCCTCGTATAGCCGATGGGCAATACCAGAACATGTTTTCGATAGAGGAAACACAGGAAGGTACATTTTAGATTATATAACTGAAAGGAAAAAAGAACATACTAGAATACTTTTTCATAACTATCTTCAACTACACATTTTTAAAGGTTATATACAGCTACCGTTAATCTAGACACGTCTAGCCTATATCTAGAAGGCTAAAGTCAAGAAAACGCTTAAAATATGGTTCTCACTTATGTAGAGATCAGATTTTCTAGCAGTATTTTTTAATATTCCAAAGTTATTACGGTAAGTTTATTACATAAGTCACGAGGTAAATTTTGAGAAACTTTAGTACATAACTCGCTGACTCAGAGATTCTTTTATTTTTATAAGGCTTAGTAATCTCCTTGGAATATTTTTTGAGTGCTTAAAGGATAATCTGTGGTCCGTGTAATTGCTCTTGAGATTATTTAAGACGAAATGGTTTGCTTTTTGTGACGAATTTGATTAAAGATTTATACCGTCTACTTACTTTGGCGCTTTTCCATTTTCAATGCGCTTTCCATATCTCATCATCTTCCTAGCCTTTTCCCAACTATATTTTGGGGTCGGTTTCCAGTCTAACCGGATTCAGCTGAATACCAGTATTTTATATGGAGCGACTGCTATCGGACCTCCACAACCCAGTAACTGGGTGATACGGTACCCCACGGTAAGATTGGCTGTCAGATTCTCGGGCTACTGACGACCCGTAACGACTGTCAAAGATCTACGAATGACAGCCGGGACCAACAGCTTAACGTGCTTTCCGAGGTACGGAGGAGTCTCGGTATGTAAAGATGGTCACCCATCCACGGACCAACCTCGGCAAGCATTGCTTAACCTGGTAGATCGCTCCGCGCGGCTGTTACTACTGAGCCACGAGCTCCTCATATCTTCGCTTCTCATAGCCTTCGTATATATAACTCATAATATACCTTAACGCTCATAATATAACTTTCTGATCTGATTAATAAAGTATTGAGGTTTTTTTAGATCCGTAATAAAATATGGTTGTTTATTAATGTTTTGTTGTTAATTAATAACCATCATTATTTTTATAAGGGCCTGTTTCACAATCTTCAGATAAGTTCCCAATAGGCTATCGGCAACATATTCGGCAACATATCGGCAACCTATTCGGAACTTATCTGGAGATTGTGAAACAGGCCCTAAAGGTATCATGACGATGCTTATGAATTAATGTGTTATTGATATTACATTCTATTTTAAAGACAGGAACTTGTCATGCCCGATATGAAGGGATAGTGGAGGGCGCATTATGCATGCATATTATGCGTTAACACATTTACTACACGCTACGTGTCTCCCAGAATAGAGCTAACAATATACACGCTGTCATGAATTCCCACAAATAACAGATTCTATTGACCGGTATAGTTAGTTACTTTTAGTACTTTAGAAACGATTTTACTTGCTTTACCAATCTAATTTAATCGAAACTACTTATCTGGTTTGTGAAATTCTCGAGTGTTATACAATAATAATAATAATAATATCTCGTGTTACGGGTACCAGACAACGGAAATACATATATTTAATACTTTTTATATTAATACTTATATTTAAGATTTTTATTATATAATACACATATTTAATACACATCCATGACCCAGGAACACAGAAAATTTTTTGTTGCCTGGCGGGATTCGAACCCGCAACCTCCGGCTTGACGCCAACGCGCTAACCACTGAGCAACAGAGGTCGTCTTATAGGTTATCGACTTATCTTTTTTTATTATTTATCTATGTGTATGTATGCAAAACCTTAACGGCTGGACCGATTTAGTTGGACCTTTGCGTGTTTAAGTTGTAGAATATTTTGTATTCACAATTCTTTCAGCATCTTCTGGTGAATACCGACGACCATAGACGTCCACACGACCAAAGATTATGCAGATGTTTGTTCTCCTTTTCCAATAGACCTCCGAAAAATCGCAAGCCGCACGAAACGGGACTCTTGTTATGTGAGCGAGAGGTACCTAATGCGGCTGTAAAGCAGCATGGCACTACCTCTTTACAAATAATAATAATAAACGTTTATTAAAGAATTTTGATACAATGTTACACGTACTTAATCTAGTACCTACACACACGGCTTAAAAGGAAACTGTAGTTACGCACAAAATAGATGATAATTATTTAAACATACGCTTTAAAATGCACAACAGTGTACTTAATACAATTCCTTAAAAAGTTAGTACTCAGTTGTGTTAAATATAATCATGGGTGGAGTTGCGGGCGACATCTAGTGTTAGTGAGAGTAACTCGGCATGCGCGGTCCAGCTATGAATATTAGATGCTGATTCACCGTGCCCCTGCCACTACATTGTTTCAGTCCCTCGAGAAAACTTTCATTTTCCGCCATAAAATATTATCGTCGAAATCCTTTATGTCCGTCGCTCTATAATATTTCAACAAACGTCAAATTCGACTCTCGTCCAAATAGAACCGCAAGATACTGTAATATCCCCCGATAGAAGTTAAAAAAAAATAATTTAATGATGACGTCATTATGTATCATTGGGAAGCGATGGTGACGAAAAGGAGAGTAACACTAGTTATGTTCACCCAAAAAGTTTTCAACGCGCCTTTAGATGTTTTTACTTCAAAAACGTCATACGAAAATTAGTTTAACGCGTTGCATAATTTCGGTTCAGACTTTTTATGGTGTTTGAAGAATATTTTTGTTTGCAATTTCAAAATCTCAATAGGTATCATCATCATCAGCCTTTATCCGTCCACTGTTGAAAATAGGCTCAATGAACGCCAAGACGACCGATCGATCCCTTGCCGCATCTAACGCGGATCTGCCACTGCACGGAGATACTGCGTGCTAAGAGTCCGGGGCTACGAATCGCTACCACCAATTTGACCTGGCTATGTATAACGGGTATACAATGGGTATTATATATAATACAGAAATATAATACCTACTTCTTCTATCCACGATATTAAGTTGTAGATATTTTTTCAGTAAGTAGTTATTTCGAGAAATCTAAAAAAAGTTGCTTCTTATGTAGCTTTATAATTATTTTGTTTCAGAATCACTTAATCGGAATATTTTATGAGACGTATCACTTTATATTGTAACGCCATTACGCATGTATGATGGCATTCCATGCAGGTATTACCGTGAACTATTTCTTATAAATGCGATCTGCATGCAATAGAAGACGCAGCATCATCTAGATATTATAATTATAAAAATTTTTGCTAAATTACGTCTAAAAAACATATAAATTGATACATATTTTCAAGGAGATACTTAATGAACTAAGTTCTTACTCCATGTTTAGGTACGAACTTCGATTAATCTAGAAGTTAATCGGACATTAATATAAAACCGTATACAAATAAAAGGAATCCTAAGTTCTAACGTGGCCTCTCGAAAATTCTAGCAATTTCAGCATTATAACTTCTGTTGCTTCAATAAATATCAAGAATCTTATCTTCGATTTTATGGCCCCGTTCAGTAGCAGAACTCCTTTGAAGATATTTTATAAGGCATTATTTCAGTCAAATTTACTGTCAACACAAAACACACTCGGTGTATTGTGTTTCCCGATTGTTCTTTATGTTTATTAGTCTACATTAATTAAGTCTCAAGCTGTTGACTGTAGCTTCGCTTGTAGCTTCTGACTTATAAGTTGTAAATTATTATAGGTTTTGTATGCAAATAAACATGAAATCACCTTAAGGTGTTAGTACCTATTACAAATAAGTTTGCGGACAGCAATAGTAAAGAAAATATACCTATACTATGTCTATAACTTTTTTTAGAAACAAAAATTATCAAATCTCAACATTGAAATTTATATGTATATATACATAGATAAAAACAGACAGCTTAATAGATACATATGTATGTATCTAGTTGTCTGCTATTTTTATTGTAGCAAAAATTGCTAGCTAAAAGTCTTCTGCGCCATCTAACGGCGAGTTATATCATGAATACAATTCCCGATTTAAAATTTCACTATTTGACGTTTCCTACGGGTCCTTGAAACAATTTGAGAACACTAAACAGATAATAAGATATTGGATGACATTTAGTTTTTAAAACTACAAGCAATATTATGTCAATGGCCGAGCAAAGCCGCACTCAACGGCGAGTGCAACATTCATTATAAAATAGAAAATAATTTTCCTGTACATCATTAATGTTCGCATAAAAATGATTCGAGTTTTATTTCCCAGGTTGAAACGTTGAAACAAGGCATATATGGATTCTGAAAGCAATTTGACATGAAAGTAGAACGATACGATACGTTACGAGAATAAAAGGAGTTTTCAATGCACGAAAAATTGGAACGTGTCTAGTGCTCCACTGTTAAATATTTACAAATGTTCAACTAATTTTAAAATAAACAGCGACGCTACTCCTCGATTTTAATTATGAAGTAATGAAGTGCCATCGTGTTTTCAAGGGTTTTTATAAAATTGTATAATGGCAGGAAAAATGATGTGCGCAATGCTAATAAGAACATGTATTGAGTTAAAATTGTAATAATATTTTTTTTCTGCTGACGGTATTTTTACGTTCCGTTTTTGACATCAGGTACATCTTCTGTCACGACTTTCCGATTTTTAACCCTCGACGTAACGACGGGATATTATACGTTTTACGTGTCTGTGTGTGAGTGTGTGTCTGTCTGCGATTGATATTTTGATTTTATTTATTTGAATTAGACGCCAGTTTTTTTAGCTATATTTAATCAAAATCGGTTCAAGATGGCCGCCGTCACAAAATGGCGGATATTTTTTTTTACAATTCCCTCAATATGGATATCTTATAATTATTATGAAAGGACTTGAATTCCCTATGACTGACTATGACATGGATGTAGTATACAACAGGATGGCGTACTCGGAAAAAATGTATTTACGAAAGTGAACACTAACTCAACGCATTAAGTATTATTTTCTAATGGGCATCACACAGCTGCTGATCCGAGCCGAGCGGGATAGCAATATGTTAGGAGTGTGTCTCGTTCTTTTATCTTGCCAGCTTAAAAATATATTTTATTAAAAATTTTGGCTGATCAAAAATTTCATCGAAAAAAATTGTCTTTTTAATATTATTTTGACAATTGTATGTCAAGAAATTGTATTTGAATTTATTTATTAAAATATATTTCCAATTCAAAAAGAAAACATAAATTATTATTTTGCTTATTTCTTTTATTTCTTATGGTAGCCCAGTTAAGTGTCATCTTGACATTTTGTATTGTAATGGTTGCTATGGTTACTTAAATAACATAATTAGTAAATCAAACTACTATGGTGACCATGATTTTTTGGAACGAAGTTCCTTACGGCAGGCTTGGAGGAGAATAATAGCAATGCGAAAAGCAATGGTCAGAACGTGAGACAGAGTGACTCCGTACTAAACTTCCTACGTTCCTAATTATTTTAATCAGTTTGAATCCATGGCATCTTTAGTTGTTTTGTAATCTTAATTCAAGAATGGGTTATTATGAGAGTAAACCTAAGATTTGCAGTTAATATTTTGGGATGATAATGATATCTCGACCACCTGATGACGGATTCCCGTCAAGTATATACCTGGAAGTATTTGTATTATGTATTTCGTAATCCATAAACTATTCTTCAGATTTCAACCATCGCTAATGTTGGTATTTTCGTTTGCAAATACTTGTGTCAGATTTTTCAAGCACCCTAAATGCATCTATATAAGCTAGCTTGCGATATCTGCCGGGGCTAAACGCGCCTTTGGAAGAACTTAAAAACTCGAGATTTATAATATTATGGCAGTCGTGGTAAACTCATGCAGCGCTTAAAACTGCATACATCAAGTATGTACTAGTAGGATATAAACCTTACTGCAATTAAAATTTTCAATACCCATTTCCTGACAGTTTGAATTTTTGAAAGACATTTGTCCCACCTGTCAAAATCTTATTGTCACCTTATAAGAAAGGGACACACTCCTAAACACTGGCTATCTCTGTCGGCTCGTTTTTCTGCTACGAGTGCTCGGTCCTGTTATATATTATTACGTCCATTGACTATGACAAATAAAATCCAAGATGGCTGCCACATTTTTTTTTCGAATTGGCCAATGCTGTTGGACTTAAGGCTCTTAGGCTTCACCAGGAAACTGCGACCACAAAAATGGTGAATTATATTATATCGTGGTTATTTTTTTATTTTCAGTATAGAGTCATTGTTTTCATCAATGCTCATAGTTTTTATGCGAAAGAAAAACAAATTTCTGAAAGTAGTGCTGTTGGTTTTTAATTCTTGGTACAAGGTATACTACCTTATGCTATGTATAAAGCATGCAGCAGTGTAGGCGATACTGCATTCCTTGCCTTCATAGTATAACGTGATTATTCTTTGCGTGATACAGGCAAATCCTGAATGTAATCACACTGCTGTTCACAATTTAATAACACGTAACCTATGTTCTTTTATTCAGAATAATACATTTATTTTGAATAGCGTATTCTTTCTCTAGTGTAGTTTTATTGACATCTTATATTGCATTACTTCTTTGATCAGTAACTGTCACAATTATTCGTAAGATATGTGGAAAATGCTTATCCGTCGGGGCTAAGAACAGTTTTCCCAGATTTTATAGTGCATTTAGATTCGCGCGACGCATTTCGGGTAGAAGTTTGGAAAGCTACATGCAAGCAACCGACTCGCGCGAACACACAAACGTCATGTCAATGCACATAATATTGTCAGCATTCACATTCGTGCCCTTTGTATGCAATAGAGTGATAGCAGCATTAACCACCACCAAAATTAATACAAATTTTTTACAATACAAATAATTGAAATCATTGTTTCAGATAACCCAGTAAATGATCAGGCGCAAACAGCTCACAGTCCAAAATGGTCGATTTATAGCACCAGGCAACGATATCTACCTGAAGCGTTGGCGGTGGAAGCGGAAAAATGCTGGTGTTGATCCTCCTCCACTTCATCACGCTGCCCGCATTGAGTACCAGGACGGTCAGAGGAGACACGACCATGGAGGAGAAAATTCAACCGTTGATAAGCTCGAGGGTGGTCAGAACCAAATATGGAGACATTCGGGGGTTCATAGTCACCCCCGAGTCCAGGTACTTGGAACCAGTGGAGGTGTTCCGAGGAATTCCATACGCTTCCCCGCCAGTAGGCACGCTGAGATTTATGCCACCAGTGTCTGGAGCTCAGTGGTCTGGAGTCAAAATTGCAGAGGAATTCAGTCCAGTGTGCCCCCAAGTATTGCCCGATATTAGGAACGAGACTGCCGTTCTGAAGAGGATATCGAGAGGCAGGTTGGAGTATCTAAAGAGGATATTGCCGTTTTTAACCAATCAGTCTGAGGATTGCCTGTATTTGAACATATACGCACCAGCTCAAGGTACTTGTTTGAAATCATATTTGATCATTTTTACGTGTGACGATTTACTCTTACACCCACTTTAAAGTGTCACAGTACTATTGAACGCATAAAAAAAGTTAAGTATCAACCCTTGTATGTCCCTCCTCGAAATCAGGCGAAGAGGGTAATAGGCCATAGTTTACCGATGCGCTGGCCCTGTGCGGGGTGGTGAACTTCACATACCTTCAAAGACTTTTAATCTCATCAGGCATGCAGGTTTCCTCACGATGTTTTCCTTCACCGACCTCGAACGCATAGTGTCATTCAATTCATAGGCTATACTTAAATGAAATCCGCAACTGTGCGTCTGATGAACCCATACAAAACCCGACTATTGACACCAGGAGCGCATAGATAGAAGCCATTTTTGCATAGCATTGTTAAATTACTTAGCCAAGTACGCTTCTTGAATACGGGTGTTAGGTATTTTGTATGGTATACATTATAGCCTAGGTCTTAATGTGAGAGGTTTAAATCTGGGCCTAATCAATACATGTCTAAACTTCATTTTTCAATGCATCTGACCTAATAAACATTTCTTTTTCAACGAAGATAAAACCTGACCACGACCTGCCCTCTTTCTCTACGAATTAAAAACCGCTTTAAGGAAGAGATAAAAATTTGGTGGCACCGATGCAGACCAGCGTATTCCACGAAACCATCACATCCATCGGTAAAGTATGACGTAACGTCTATGTAGTTTAGTGTAGGCGAGCCTTAATATAGTCGGTTTTTCTAGTTAATCATTGAGGTCTCTAGGGCACAATAAAGATCCGAGGTCTGTAACTACTGAATGTTTAGGCATTATATATAAGAAGCCTGAGGAAGGTCGCTCTTAAAATATCATATGTTCGTGTGAGAAAGTTCTAGAATGAGACTTAGTGTCGGTGTTTGAAACTGTTCCGAATTCAAATCATGTCATGGCGTGTGTTCATATGGTGAATATAACTCTGCGCTAGGGGTCATGGTATGATGGTAAATGACACTTTAAGCGATATTATTCTAGTGGATGGCTTGTTTAGTGTGAGGGTCCAGGTTCAATCCTGACCCCCTTGCCTTGAAGTGAGTTTTTCTAAATTTCCAAGTCCACTTTGAATAATAAACCTGTATGATGGGATGACAAAGTCTTTAAAGGTGTGTAAAGTTTACTAACACGCATAGGTGAACTATAGCCCAGTACCCTCCTCGCCTGTTTTCGAGATGGAGACCCGTGCCCAGCAGTGGGCCACTATAAGGGTATATACCTTACAATCATGGGAATTGATCGATAGAACAGCATAGCTGTTTTGAGCACTTGGTGGAGAATATGCTTACGCCGGGAGCAGCAAACACTGTTACCGTGCTTCGGATGACAGATCTCGGTGATAAGCGTAAGTCAACGGATGTGTTGCCGACTTTGGGTTCCAACCCGGTGGGTCTCCTCTACACAAAGAAAATCGCAATGCGTTTTGCGGCACAAGTCGGAAAGAATCTTCGCTTTTTCTCGCGAGAACCCTTCGATGTTAACAGAGCCTACACGTACAGCTGGCTTTAGGGGTGGACTTTGGTATGCCATCGTGGTGAAAGGATTAGCCAATCAGGGTATATATCTCGCTGATTGCCCAGGGTGCGCCGGACGTAGGATAATTTGGACTACGTCACACGGGGAGACTCCTTTCATGCACCCCTGGACGGATAAAATTTACATAGCCATCGACACGCTAAGAAGAAGAAGATAGCTGTTTTACGATTGCAGTAATAAACAGGATGGTGGTAATTACTGGTACCTATGTAGATAACGAGCGCTTACTTTCTGGTCATAATATGGTACATACTTGCTAATTCATAGGATAAGTATTGATTCAAATGAAAATCATGTAATCGTGTCTTGTCTTAAAAACAGTATGTACTTATTAATAACTAGCTGTTGCCCGCAGCTTCGCCTGCGTTAAATAAGATTTACAACGGGATCTTAGCGGGATGATATATCTTTACCGATAAATGGGCTATCGAACACTGAAAGAAACATTCAACTTGTGCCCGAAAAACCCAAATATCTTACGGAACCCTATTTTACTTGTGGATAGTGTAACTTTCGAATGGTGAAAGAATTTTTTGAAATCGGTCCAGTACTTTTTGAGCCTATTTATTACAACCAAACAAATAAACAAAGTTTTCCTCTTTATAATATTAGTGTAGAAGTGTAGATGAATGTATAGTATATTATTCAACAAAGACGCCACATATTTATTTATTCCTATGATAAAACTAAATGGCCGATAAAAAACCTATAGAAAATAAGTCGCCATGTTTCCAAGGACGTCTATTTGTGAATGTGTTTGTGCTGTGTGTGTGTAAATGCGCGTGGTTAGGTTTGAGTGTGTCAGTTACGTATTGAGTGTACTTTGCGTGTGTGTGCGGTGTGTGCGGTGTGTGTGTCGATGTCGAAATGAGACCCGAAGAATGTTTGTCGATGTTGCGGCTAGTAATTAGACGGAGTGAGATATGAGCGGTATTGTGTTACTGACTTTGTTCAGCCAGCCAGCCAGATCCACCGTCTAATCACTAATGTCTCCTGCCATTAATATAATTATGAATATGTCTCAGCATGGCTGAACAAAAAACATGATAATACATTAGAGTTACCCTCCTCGCCTGATTTCGAGGAGGATTGATACTTCACTTTTTATTTTTACATTAGAGTTTTGATATTATAAGAAACTTAGGTCACGTTTTTTTGTGTAAAACATGAGATACGATTACACTAGGTCAATTAACTAATAGCTTGGGTTTTTGTGCGAAAACAGAAGTAAAATAATTAATAGTTAAAAAAAAATAAAAAAACAGATTTTTGCGGATCGAAAAGTGGAATAATCTTATCGAGTTAGTGTATTGTCATCAGTCCTCGATAGATAACAAAGTGTGAACTACAAAGGTAGAACGATCTGGCCTTTTAAAGGAAGTCAAAATGGCGCCCAAAGAAGGCGGTTACAAACATATACAGGATTACAGGAAAAGTCGTGCTAGATCCGTTAAGGGCGTGGAGTACCCATCATTTCCGACTCATTTCACTATGAAACACCCTACCCTAAAATTAACCCTTTTCGAGATATTCAACTTTTAATTTTTTTATTGAAAATTGCCGATTTTTAGGTTACTAAATTTATTTTTGTTTTTTTTGTGTATCCTATTATTAATATTATTGCATTTTTACATGTGTAATAACATGCTTTAAGACGTCAATCATTAAGATAATGCAGAAGTTAATTGAATAGACAGTAGTAGTCAAGTGAAAGTTGAGAAATAAAAAAAAATATTAGAAAGTTTATTTTTCTTTATGGGATATCTAAAAAAAAATGTATGGCAATTGTTCGGCAGATGTTTTCTAAAATATCTACGTTTCATCAGCTATCTAACGAGGTATAATAATCTAGGGTTTTATTCAATGGCATTGAAAAAAAAATAGTTTTATAGGCGACAGTGGCGAAGAAAATTTTATACTTAGCCCTAAAAAGTAAAATAAAACAATAGGTAAGCATGAAATGCCATTTATTAAAGGTTTTCACAACTTTTTGTTATCCTACAGTTCATGTTCAACATGACCGCCTCTATTTCTAATACATTTTCGCATCCTTCTACGGAGACCAGTCTTCACTACTCCTGTGGTCAACGTGGTCCTCATTTTGTTAGCTGCATTCAAAATTCTTTCTCTTAAGTCTTCCACAGACGAAACTGGATTCGGCTCGCTGTATACAAGACTTTTCATACACCCCCACACATGAAAATCCATGGGGGTTAGGTCCGGACTTCTTGCTGGCCATGGCAACGGCCCACCTCGTCCTATCCATTTGTTTGGATAATTTGTGTCCAGCCAGTCTCTGACACTTCTCCTGAAATGGGCTGGGCAGCCATCGTGTTGGAACCACATGCCCCTGATCAGGTTGAGTGGCAGATCATCCAGCAAATCATTTAAGTCTTCTCTCAGGAAATTTTCGTAGGTTTCCCCATTTAAATTATCCGGGAGAAAGTAAGGTCCTATCAAATAATTAGAGATAATGCCCATCCACACATTCACGCTAAATCTTCGTTGGGACCCCTTCACTCTTTTTTTATTAGGATTCCTTAATTCTTTTGGGGCCCAGTAATGGGCGTTGTGATAGTTTGTTATGCCATCTTTATCAAATTTGGACTCATCCGTCCACAAGATATTTCTAAGAAAATTTGGGTCTTCTAAGTCAGCATTTAGCATGAATCTGCAAAAGTCTAATCTTCTCGCGGGGTCTCCTTCTTCAATAACATGTACCGGCGTGTAATGGTACGGGTAAAGACCAGCAGTATGCACTGTAAACCACACTCTCCATTGCGAAAGTCCCAGATCACGGGCAACAATATTAGTAGATGTAGTCGGATCCGCTCGAAAGCGTTGTAGTATCTCATTGTCCTGTTCTTCGTCGTCAATTCGTGGTCTTCCCATGTCTGTATTTCGTCTCAAAACAGAGCCAGTTTCTCGAAGTCTTCGATAAACTCTGTCAAAAACGGCCACATCCGGCCCTCGACGACCGGGGTAGCGAGTTATGTATTCGTTGCGAGCTTGCGCAGACACACAATTGCAGTATCCGTAACAAATAAGCATATCAGCATATTCTTCAGGTGTGTAGGACGTCATCTTCAACACTTCCGTATCACAGGTACAAATCAGAGTCCGGTTAACAAGCACAGTAGTCACAAATTAGAAGAAATAGTTCAGAATCACAGCCAAGTCGAGAAAAAGAGCAAAAAGATATCACATCTACTATGTACGAAGCACAAGAGCAGACTGACAACCAAAACAATACCCCCAAATGTTGTATTCCCAACCCTTACCGGTTTCTACACATTTTTTCTTTCATTCGCACGTACATAAATCGTCACTTGTCTCGCTCGCACGGCTCGTCTTAACTTGAAGGACAATAGGCGTGGGATCGTTAGAACTGCTACCTGGAGCGTCCCAACAGCTTTTTTTCCACGAAATGTAATACAAACCCTATATTGTTATACCTCGTTAGAAAGCTAATGAAACGTAGATATTTTAAAAAACATCTGCTGAACAAATGCCATAATATTTTTTTTAGATATTCCTTAGAGAAAAATAAACTTTCTAATATTTTTTTTTATTTCTTAGCTTTCACTTGTCTACTACGGTATATTCAATTAACTTCTGCATTATCTTAATGATTGACGTCTTAAAGCATGTTATTACACATGTAAAAATGCAATAATATTAATAATAGGATACACAAAAAAAACAAAAATAAATTTAGTAACCTAAAAATCGGCAATTTTCAATAAAAAAATTAAAAGTTGAATATCTCGAAAAGGGTTAATTTTAGGGTAGGGTGTTTCATAGTGAAATGAGTCGGAAATGATGGGTACTCCACGCCCTTAACGGATCTAGCACGACTTTTCCTGTAATCCTGTATACAGGTAAATAATATGTATTATGTATAACGTGTTATTAAAATACTTTGCTCGTTATAAATTTTTATAAAATTCATAATTTAAATCCAAAACCATAAACCAATAATATAAAAATGTTATAAGTACCTACTCAAAAAAAAAAAACTAACACAATATCAGAAAGCTGATCATTAAGGCTTGATGATTTTCATAAAGTCAATGAACTACCTAAGAAACTGCTCCCAAAAAAAACCGTAACCAAATCAGTTTCCCCCTTTTGAGGACTAAAGAGTCCGTAGCTCTTTAAGTTGCTTAGCTAGTGCATATTTCCATCTCAAATCCAAAGCATAATTTCCAAGTGATGTGTGCCGTGTTCCCAGAATACGCGAAATGCTTCGGGGACATTGTGTTTTTCACGGCTTATGTTTCGCAGCCTTTTGTCGTGTGCTTTACAATCCTCCATGATTGCTAACGCTGGGCACTGGAAGGCTTTTGATATGTAAACCGAAAGTCTTCTGATGTTTTTGGGACTCCGTGTTTCATGACATTTCGAATATGTAAAACTGGGTAATGGATTTTCGCCACTATGATAGTGAAAAGAAAACTTTCATTAAATTGGGAATTTTAATTTAATATTAATAAGATAAAATATATTATAAATGATCTACATCCGAGAACTAAAGCTATCACATTACCACTCGATGAAACGGCAGTGGGCTGATCACACACTAAGAAGAATGGATGGCCGATGGGCCATCTTCATCCATACTTACTGGCCCATTGGCCACTGGTCGACCACTAACCAGATGAAAGGACAAACGACGTTGTTATAAAAAAGAAATGAGGTGTCGTGGGTCACCAGGTATGAACGAAGTTCCTTCGGCTAAAAAGAAAGGTATTATACACTACTCGCTTGTGTATGCGACTGTCGCGCCTGCGCACGTCTCATTTAACGCTTTTTATTCCACGCAATTTTTCTTACGGTTTTACTATCACATTTTGTTCAGTTCGGTCGCGCAGCAAAATCCCTATCCCCTCCAAGCCTGCCGTAGAGAACTTCATTCCAATATATTTAAATGTTATAAAATAATGCTAACGTTGTATGACTATTCTAATGGAAGTACCATGCTTACATCTTCTAAGGATATGACTAGGTTTTTAGAACTGATCAGTTTTACAAGGCCCTAGGCTATGCTGAAATATCGGGCACTAGAAAAAAGTTAAAAATACCTGATAAATATTGTAGTTACAGTTTAATAATATTTAAAAAGCATTTCACAAAAATATTCGTAGATCGCTGATTGTATTATATTTATTCGGCGCGTCAACGCTTACAAACCTCGTTATATAAAATCGACTCCATTTTAAAGTGCACGGATTGATTAAAATACGTTTTTTTGTGATCGGGCTATTTCCATTCACTGGCGCTGACACACGTCTAACGTAACGCTTCGACGACATTCGTGTGGACGGGACTTTATTTAATATATTTTAAAGGACTACAATGTTGTGTACTCTCAATTTTAAATGTCTGTAAATTAAAAAAAAAAACTTTTTTTTTATTTACAGCTTACATTGTTTTTACCTAGATATAAACGAAAAGGCCATTTGTTTTAAGAGGTTGGTTATACAGTGCACTTCATGCTTGCTCCATTCTTGCAAGATTTTCAAGAAAAATAATGAAAAAGTTCTATTTTAGGTTGCTGCACAGACAATATTATATTCATAAGGACGTTTATCAAACCTGTACACATGAAATATGTGAACTAAATATGCTGGTCTTTTTTTGCAATTTTTTTTTCATAAAAATGAGAAAGTTATTTAGATAATATATTATATAACATGGAGTCTGTCTGTTTTATAGAGCACTTTCAAAATTTTCCTGCATCAGGTGGACCCCTTGCTGAGCTTTTTTTTAAGAACTGCTCGTTGAAACATACCTATTACATAAGCATTTTTTGTCACGCTCATCGTAGACCCCCTTCGAGTCTTCCGTGGACCCCTGGGGCCCACCTGGACCACTTTTGGGAATCACTGAGTTAGATATTCCTAATATTCAGAGGGTTGTCAAACCACTCAGCCATAACATATTATATTACTATAGATATTTTATTGAAATGATAGATGTAATAATTGTAAATTATAGCTTGAGTTACAGTCGAATCTTATCTCCGTAAATCTCAAGCACTAACCAAGCACTAGCAATTAACCTACCAACTGGACAATATAAATCACTACATTGTACATTACGTGACACAACCGGGGTTTCTATACGTGCGCGGAACGCATTACTCAATGTACCGCAAATCTAAACAAATGTCGCCGTAAACAGGACATTCCAGATAGCGGGTAATTTATTCGCGCTATATCCCCCATCAATATGGCGGAGTTTTATATCCAATATCTTTTAAGGTAAATAGGTAAGGTGTGATAATATGCACAGGGATGGCCAATGAGCCATTGATTCCAAGAGTGGAGCCTCATGGAGACAAGGTGTCGGTCTGCCTTCATCCATGAATCCACGGAACATGATCTCCGTGCAGTGGCCGATCCGTGTTAGATACGAGTGCCAAGGGGTCGCTCGTTGTGGCGTTCCTTCAGGGATACCTATTTTCAGCAGCGGACGGATAAAGGCTGATGATAATGATGATGGTTTTGGGCCATTTGATGATTTTGGGATTTAACCATGACGGGACATGATCTCCGAGCAGTGGCCGGTCCTTGTTAGATACGAGTGCCAAGGGGTCGCTCGTTGTGGCGTTCCTTCAGGGATACCTATTTTCAGCAGCGAACGGATAAAGGCTGATGATAATGATGATGATTTTGAATTTGTAAGCTATATTATTGTAAAGCTTTATCTAAATCCCCTCTCTACATTTCAAAACTCTACATCCATATTACATTCTTCAAAACTTTCGCGGTTTATAATATTAAAGTAGGATAATAAGATAATCTCAAGTCTAAATAATCATAAAAACAGTTTCGTCAGATGTTTTAGAATTTACATACTTAAACATAATGGATTTTAAAAGCACTTACTTACCTTCGCAAGATTTGGCTTTGTTACTTCTTGTTTATGTCGAGCGATAACCGTCTTTAAGATTGTGTTCGAGATAAAATCTCATTTCTCTAGACGTCTCTTGGGATTTAGGGAATAGTGATAATAAATTGTTTGTTATATTTTCATTTCAACTATTTACTAGTGGACCCGACAGACGTTGTCAATCTGATAATTCCAAAGATAAGGACATTTTTAATAATATATTTTACATACAAATGTAAGATTACTTTACATTTATGAATAAAATATAACCTATTTAAAACTGGATATTTACCATTTGGACATTGTCTACGAATGTCATGTTCACGAGACTGAAGTATGCAGGTAGATGTTGAACATGACATTCGTAGACTATGTCGAAATAATATTAAAAACATGGTAAATATCCCGTTTTAAATAGTTTAAATAATGAAAATAACCGTGTTAATTTAAAATCCAATTTAAAATATAACCTTTAAAAAAATATAATAAATTTGAAATAGCCATATATTATGACACACAAATTCAATAATTTCTCATCCCACCACATCACCCATCCACGGACCAACCTCGGCAAGCGTTGCTGGTAATTCGATCCGCGTGGCTGTTACCACTGAGCCACGAGCTTATCTCTGTTTGCCTATGCAAAATTAAAAAAAACGTGACGTCACAAAACGTTGTGACGTTTGTGGAAAAACCTTTCCCACAAACGTCACATTTCTCCCCTTTGACGTAATTTATGAATGACCCCTAATACCAAGAAAAATACATCCCTAAGTTTAATATGTTTTGTCCGCGTGTCCGGCGCAGCGTGTGCCAGATGTTAATAACGTGGCAACAGCGATAACCCGGAGGCACATACATGTTATATACAGGCGTTCCCTTTATCTTATATACTATTTATTCCTTGAGTTTATTTTGTATTTAGTAGACCTGTTTATCTATCGAGATTAATGGGTTAATGAGCGACGATGGTGCAGTGGATGGGTTCGGCCTCAGTAGTGAGACGGTCCGGGTTCGATTCTGAAATTGAAAAAGAAATAGCAGTCTATTTCTTTTTCAATTTCAGAATCGAACCCGGACCGGATTGGAGTATAATAATATACTAATCACATAAAGTTTCATATTTTGAAACTAAAACTTTCATTGCCGCCATGTTGGATTAAAACCCCTGGAATGGCCATCCTGAATTCACATAGTAGTAGTAAAAGTTCGTCTCTTCCCTCTGAAACTCCGTAATGCTCTCGTCAGACATTCACCAGCGACAAAGAAGTATTTATTTCAAAAGCTAAGATATACTCCCAATTCCTTGACATTCCACAATGAGGCTATAAAATTCAATAGGATATTTTCCAAACAAACTCAGTTTTATTATTATTATTAGTATAAAATATAGCAGGTTCCAAACCCGCAACACATTTTACCATCACACTAGGCGCCTATAAAAAAATATCGCTTCCAATAGGTATGAATAATTCCGCCTGACCCCAGCTCAGGTATTACACATTTACATATCTTTACACCACGGAATAACATTGCGGAATTGTTCCAGCGGACTTCCCGAATATCCGCTTCCGGAATCCCATGAGGAATTTCAATTGAAAACGGCATTATTAGATAGCACTGAAATATTTCACTCGTGATGTTTGATTACTGGGAATGATTGATGATGAAAGCGGAACATATGGGATGGAAATCAGTGGGACGCTGCGCGTTTAAAATTCCATAACGTTTCCAGCCGCCCGCTAATTTGGAACGGATTCAGTTACACCGCAATTTGATTTGTTACCATTATTACAAATTGTGTTACATTTGTAGTATATTATGAAAATATATTACAAATGTAATTGTGTAAATTATGGTAAAAAAATAAATATGTATCAACCCTTATATGTTCCACTGCTGGGCACGGGTCTCCTCGAAATCAGGCCCATGGCGAAATCAAGCGAAATGGGCCATAGTTCACCAATGCTTTGGCCAAATGCGGGTTGGTGAACTTCACATACCTTCAAAGATTTTCACGATGTTTTCCTTCACCGGTGAGCGAACGATGGTCTTGTGTTAGAAATCAGAATCGAAACCGGAACCTTTTTTGTCTTTAGCAAATAATGGCAAGAAAGGGCGAGCAGTGACATTAATTGCACCCTGGTTTTGCATTTAAAGTCCAATTTTCTTGATGACGTTCGTATAGGTTGTCTGAGCTAGGTAACTTATAGCATATCAAACTGATATAAAGTATGTAGGTAAGTAGATTGGTTTTAAGAACGAAAAATACGGTGGTGTAAATTACTAGTAAAGCTAGTTAAAATACTATACTGCTATTTATTTAAAGATCCAATGTTTAACGTAATAATTATGAAAATAGATATTATGTCCATCTATTTTTTATGTAGGTAAAGTTTGCGAGGTTGTAACCTCTGTATCTACTGCACTGTTTCAAAAAAATAAAAAGGCTACGTCATATGTGTTCAACAGAGGTTATAACTAATTATTTCCGTACTCTCACGGGAATGTAAGGTACACGTGTGAAACCGCGGGGCGCTGCTAGTATTGAATATAATAACATATTGCTTTTAGCGTCAAATGTTATTGGATATAATTCAATGTAATATACATAGTTACAGGTGTAATTTATTATTTCGTGTAACGAAATAGTATTCTGAAATTAATAAGCCCCTGTGTTTATGCTAAATCTCCTAAATTTGACATGACACAATATTAAATATGAAACTGTATGTGACTAACGTTTTAATGAAAATCATAGGAGTTATTCGATGTAATATTTAGCGTTCCGTGTTTTAATAACGGGCAAAAACCTCTGTGTGTTCTTTTTTTTTTGATATTATATTGTTTCTTTTTCTGAATTGTGGTATTAATTTTAGCCACTAGCTCATAGGAAAGTTCATTTAAAATGAATTACAAAATTTCACCCGTTCAAACAACACGCGAAGCGAGTAACTGAAAATATGATGTGTTCTAAAAATTGTTGTATACGCACTTTAAATGTGTATACAATTTAACAAAGCAGATTGCTCAATGAACATCAAATTGTTCTATGAAATAATCCGGCTATAATACCAGCAATAAACTCGGTTTCTAAAACAATTTCGTGGTATGTCATTGGGCTATTTGCGTAAACTCCCAGCGGTAACGATCCAGGTTATTACTGTCCAGCACAATGATTCAACTATTTAATGATGAATAAACAATTATAATACCAAGTGCTAATAGCTAAAGGGTAAATGGTATTTTCGTTTGAAATTGAGAACGGCTTTTCTTTGACCTCTATAGTTACCGGCCCTATAGTCTATGATAGTAATTTGTAGGAGTAAAGTAGGATATATTTCACTAAATTAAGTTTTAGTACAAAGCTTGGAGTGTCCGGTAAAACGCGAAAGACGGTGGATTGACCATCATGGTGTAAACCGAAGCAGTGGGCTAAAATTGATTGATAATATTATAATGAAAAGGTCCATGAGATACAATAGATGTTTCTTAAGAGTAATTTGGAATAGGAAGTAATAACACGAGAATCGTTAAATCTTCTCTTGGTAATTCTCAAATCACGCGTGAATAAGAACTATTATTTGTTTCGTGGACCAGACATTCGTAGATAATGTCGAAATATCGAGCTCCGCTAAAACATAGTGAATAATAAATATTCCACTTAAATAATTTTATTATGTAAATTTATAATGAAATATTAATAACAAGCGATTCTAGCTTCTTCAAGAAGTATGAATACATCTGAATGAATGATGCAATTCTGAGGATAATGTTACTGTTATGCAAATTTTAAATAAATGAATGTATTTAGTGTCATTAATGGATGGTTCAGCGGTGCCAAGGAAGTGCTTCAACTGCTGTACCAAGTAATAGCTGGGGATCCTGGTTTTTTGTTTCATGACCCAGTCATGCCGAAGTTTTGAAGGAAGGGAAATGCTATAGTTATTGGCACCAGACTATTTTCTATCATCATCATTTGCTTAGCCTTTTCTCAACTTTCTCAACTGATTGCGGTCGGCCAGTCTAACCGGATGCAGCTAAGTCTGTGTATTTTAAATGGAGCGACTGCCTATCTGGCCTCCTCATGCCAGTAACTAGGTAGTACCCCGTGGTATAGCTTGTTGTCAGACTTTCAGGTTTCTGATGACTTGTAACGACTGAAGATCCGTGAATGATAGCCTGGGCTTCCAAAGGCACGAAGGAGTCCCCGGCAAGAATATCAGAACCTGGTGGATCGTTCGGCGTAGTTGTTATAGCTTAAGCTCTATTCAACTAACATAAAACATAGACGTTTAAGATTATTTAAACGTATAGATTTAAGTATTAGTAGTGTTAATAGTAACAACCACGCCGAACGACCCACCAGGTTATGATAGGCTTGCCTACTCTTTAGTACCTTAGGAAGTACGTTAAGCCATTGGTCCCGTTATATTATTACTAAATTCTAAGGAGCTTTCAACTAAATATTCCAGGTATTTAAATTGTTTACTATTTTTTTTCCAACTAACTCCCAAACTCTCCAGGTATTCCATCTTAGTCAAAACATTGATTCATCCCTTTATTCCCGATCAATCACGGCAAGTTGCCCACGGGCGGCTGTGTTGAGTTTATCGCAAATTTTTGCTGTTTTCATACCTGATAAGGTACAAATGTTGCAATATCTGTGTTGTGCTGATTTGAAAAAAAAAATACTGGAATTTCAAATCGAGCATTTGCTTAGTTTTTTTTTAAACGGTTTTATTTAGCTCACCCCGTTTGTTTTATTCTTGGGTCTAATTTAGTAATTCAAATTTCACCCTCTTCCTGTCAACCGATTAATCTGAAATTTTGTATACACTTTGGATTTTGGTGACAATACAATTATGTTTATTCATTATCATTATAAATTCAAGATGGCCGCCGCTACAAAATGGCGGATAATTTATGTTTTATTAATCCCATCAATATGGGTATCAAATGAAAGGGCTCAACAAGTAGAATACAATATACTATAAGCTGTTACCCGCAGCTTCGCTCGCGTGAACTTAGGTTTACGAATTTATTATGTTTGATGACGATCATTTTCCATTTCAATAATGACTAAGTTTTTGTATTAAAGTGGAAATATGTTATCTTGAACATAAAGACATATTATATTCCTATGCAGACTTTCTACATGCATATTTACTATTTAGGATACTATTACATATTACTCGCATCCACTGCCCTCTCAAATCACGGCAACACGATTTATTTTCTTGCGTATTATTTTGATATTGCCATATCTTCTAAAGTATTCATTTAATTTGCATGATGTAAAGGGTAAAAATAATCTTCATTATGTGCTCCAGCTAATTAACTGATTTAAAATGATAAGGATTCATACCGTATTTTTGTAAATAACTTTCAAATTATCGCGTTATAATTGTCCATTTTTTAAAGTATTAAGTGGATATAGTATGATATCCCTAAGAGATAGATATATGACATCGCGGACTTTTTTGTAGACCTATTTAAGACACACAATTCCACCATACATTATTTTGATATATCTCAAAGGGTTTAGGCAGCGTTTTCGTTGGAAACTCCCAGACGGCCAATTTTTTTCCGACACCTTCAACAATTATTGTTATATCTTAGCCAATGTATATAAAAACTTAATAAATTATGTACATAAACCTTCCTCTTGAATTTTCCTATCCATTAAAAAAAACCGCATCAAAATCTGTAGCGTAGTTATAAAGATTTAAGCGTACAAAGGGATATAGGGACAGAAAAAGCGACTTTGTTTTATAATATGTAGTGATAAAATTAAAATCCAAGATGGCGGCCTCTACAAAATGGCGGATAACTTAGGTTTTATCAATCCCATCAACATGGATATCAAATGAAAGGTCTCAATAAGTAGAATACAATTTACTATGCAAAATTGAAATCTAAGATGGCCGCCGCTACCAAATGGCTGATAACAATTTTTTATCAATCCCACCAATATGGGTATCAAATAAAAGGGCTTTACAAGAAGAATACAGTGCACTATACAACCTCAATATTTAAGATGGGCACAGCCACCAAATGGCGTATAATAATAAGATTTAAATTTATAAATTGAATCTGTAATTTAGGTATCTGATTAATCCAGCCTGAATCCACCACCCAAGTCAAGATTTTGTATCGTGTTGAGGACTGTGTGGCGTTAGGGTGGCTAAAAATGATACGTCGTTAGCGGTACACCACCCAAGTTAAGGTGAAAGGTTAAAACGCGCCGAGAACTGTATGGCATTAGGGTGGATAAAAATGATATGTCGTTAGCGTTTTCCCCTCAAGACTCAGGCGCATCTTGTTGTACATAGCCTTGCCCCTTTATTGGACCTCTGGGGGGGTCGACCGTTTAAATGTCCATTACTCGTGGGAACAAAATGGTAAAAAAAAATATAAAAAATACAAACACAAATAAAACAGAAACTGCAACACAACGTAAACGAAGGCTTCAAAAAGCGAAAGAAAAGTATAAAGCAAAACGAGCTAAAGAAAGTGAAGGTGATAGAAATAGTCGAATCACAGGAAACTGTTTGAAGAAGGTCAAGCCTACGTGGCTCTTAGTAGAGTAAGATCTTTGCAGGGACTACGCATAGAGGAGTTGGACTGCAATAAACTAACGGGCAAGAAACCTTGCAATAATGAAGCACTAAATGAATTAAACAGAATGCGAAATAAAAACTAAAAACTAGAAAATAAAAATAGGTAAAAAAACTTTTTAAGTTAAACGGTTTTATGTTAAACATACATTGCAATGTTTAAGATAAATGTACTAAAAACCAAAAAATAATAAAATAGATACAGTCGTGGGAATTATAAACATATGCATAGACTAGACTAAAATAAAACCGTGGGGCAAGTCAATTGTCGACAATCGTTGATTAAAATGTTTGTTTTGTAATGTTAAACTATAATTAGGCAGTTTTTCAACCGACAACGATGGACTTGTGATAAGTAGGGCTAGAATGTGGAAACAAGCTAGCAAGCTCGATTATAAGCGAGTTTTAGGGTTTCATAGTGGTGAGCGAGTAGTACTTTTATCATATGTTTTGTCGATTAAAGACAAACTACGATCAGTGAAACGATTCCTCGCCAGCCAGCAGTGTGAATGTCCAACAATAAAATAGTTGAAACATCTCTTTTATTTACATGGAGTGTATAACTATTAGAATTTCCATGAGCAAGAAAATAGTAAGTAATTTCCTCACCGTCTGCGGGCCAACTGCCTATTTTAACGACGAATAAAACGATTCTTCTATCGCACATTAAGTCGATAATTTGTAGACAATTGACGTGCCCCACGGTTTTATTTTAGTCTAGTCTATGCATATGTTTATAATTCCCACGACTGTATCTATTTTATTATTCTGTTTTAAATACCCTTAGTGATAATATTATGACAAAGTTTTTTTTCCAAAAAGAATGTACTTGAAAAAAAAGAATATAATAATCAGGCTGGAGATACGAACCAGGCTCTTTTCGATTCATAACTTCCTAATTTCTCAACTTAGCTATCATGACATATTACTTGACGGCGAAATTTACGATCGTACTACAAAAAGTATCTCATTAAACTTGATTGATGAAATTTTTAGCGTGTTCTCGATAATTATTCGGAATCGCAATGTGGTTCACTACTAAATGGTTCGTACAGACTAGCGTCTTTCGTATCCGCTTGTTTATGGGTATATAGTTTGCGAATTCGAATCTCGACATCGTGTATTATATGTAACCGTTTAGCTTTAATTTTACGGTCATTATTTATTAATCTATTCCCTCTTCTTTTCCTCCTATAGATCAAAATACACTATAGCGGTTGGTTGTTAATATAACGGTCAATGATTTCTGAGATATAACACAATGCAGTTAATTATGGATTTTGGAAGTAACCAAAAAAATCAAAATAAAATTATTGATTCGAGGGTGGGACGATATGACTTTTGTTTTGATGGGCTAATCAAATATGATGTCAAGCGTCTGTACATGCACACCAAGTTTTATGTGACGTAACACTACACAGTACGCTACATTTACAGACGTGTGATGTCACTAGACTGGCTCGACGTCATTTTGTTGTAGCCGTTTTTAAAGCACAATAAAAATAATATATTTGTGATGCTTTATTATCAAAATACTTATATAAATTAAAAAAAATATTATAAGATTGGATTGAATAATATGATATGGTTTTAATAAATAGTTAAATAGTCTATTCAATTCTATATTGACGACCTCTGTGGCGCAGTGGTTAGCGCGTTAGCGCACAAGCCGGTGGTAGCGTGTTCGAATCTCGCCAGGGAACAAAAAAAGTTTATTTGTTCCTGGGTCATGGATGTGTATTAAATATGTGTATTATATAATAAAAATCTTAAATATATGTATTAATATAAAAAGTATTAAATATATGTATTTCCGTTGTCTGGTACCGGTAACACAAGTCTCTTCGAGTACTTAGCACGGGACCAGATTGACGTGGCGTAAAAGCGTCCAAAGATATTATTGTTATTATTATTATTTATGTATTTCCATTGTCTGGTACCCGTAACACAAGTCTCTTCGAGAACTTACAACGGGACCAGATTGACGTGGTGTAAAAGCGTCCTTAGATATTATTATTATTTATGTATTTCCATTGTCTGGTACCCGTAACACAAGTTCTTCGGAAACTTAGCACGGGACCAGATTGACGTGGTGCAAAAGCGTCCATAGATATTATTACTCATGAAAAAAAAAACAAATTTAAAAAACATCTTACATTCATCGTAGCAAACGACCCAATAAAAGAAATCATGTTTTCTCCGTTCGATATAAATTCTCAAATGTACAAATATCTTCTATCACTTGATCAATTTTTATGATAACCGTCTCAATATTAGTCCGCGTATTAACTCTTATTGTTTCATACGTTGTAAGACGTTTATTGGATTCCACGGCGTTATTTATTTCTTATCGAGTATTTTCGTAATTAATTTTATATTGACTTGTTTGTTGGACGTGAAATTGGCACTTGTCTGGCCCAATCTTGTTTCGACTTATATTGTTCCATCAACGACTTATTACTTTAGCGCTTATGTTATTCAGAAAGAAGAAAGAAACATACAAGTTCTTTCTTTTTATAGATTTCAAAGAAGATATTGTGAGTGTGGAGAGTTTCAATTTTTTTTCTATTGTTTTTGGAAATTGCCGAATAAACAAATAAATATTATCTTACAATTATATCACCTTTGCTTTGTATGCTCATACGAATCTATACACTAGGAACGAAAATAAATTTAATAAATCCATTAGCATTATATTATGACGTTTCTGTATGACAAAATTATTCTCTCATTCATTGTGCGGCCGGTTGGTAAAATATTATCTATATTATTATCAGTTTCAAAATACGTTTTTTTATAACCAAAATAAATGCTTTTAATATTGTATACAAAGTTTTATTGCTAAGCCATTTCCGCAAAACGGTTAAATAGTTTGTTTGCGGGATCAGTCTCTTATAATAAATAAGTACCTGGTTGTTCGAGCATTTGCTTAGTTTTTTTTTGTTCTGTTTGAATACCCTTAGTGATAATATAACAAAGTTTTTTTCCAAAGAAAATGTACATGAAAAAAAGAGACAGTATAATAATCAGGCTGGAGATATGAACCAGGCTCTTTTCGATTCATAACTGCCTGATTTCTCAAGTGAGTTATCATAACATATTACTTGACAGCGAAATTTACGATCGTATTACAATGATATTGTAGCGGTTTATCATTAAAAAAAAACTAAAAATGTATCCTAGCTAGATCGATCTATCGCCGTTTTTAACCCGTGTATACAAAACTTCATGAAAATCGTTGGAGCCGTTTCCGAGATACAGATTATATGAATATATATACAAGATTAGATATATTGCTCGTTTTTAATGTATAAGAAATTATTATCTCAATATAAGAAACGACTACTATGTGCGAAAGTGAGTTCACAATGCAAACTTTCTCGAGTTGGTTCTACTCACTATACAGGCTTGCATAACATAATATAGTGTTATTCCATATAATAAATATATTATATACATTTTACAAGCCAAATAAGATAGCTTTGTTTAAATTCCGATTATATTCAGCAGTAAAACAAAATGGCGTATGTCGGCATCCTCGTTGAATGGCGGCTTAAGAAAATGGCGCGGGCATCGCGCCTGTCAGCGGTCATCTTGGTCCTCCTGGATCATCCTGGTCTTAAATATTAAAGCTGCACGTTTTATTGACTAGATAGTTTTATAGGCGCTTTTTGTTTTATTTGTGTTTGTAATATGAAAATAATTTACAGAGCTAAAAAAATAAACCAATTATGTAAGCTTTTATAGAAGTGGATTTGTAAAGTTATTACTGAGTTTGTTTCGCCGGTTCTTCTCAGTGGGCTTTGAAACCGGTGGTAAACTCAATCGACGTTCAAAAAGATACTTTGATGGTACTATTTTGAATGAAAAATTGTGAATTTGATTCTAATATCAATTTGAATGTTTGAAGACCCTTAATGTAACTGATCGAAAAATGTCTGAGAATGTATTATCTGACTATTCAATATTATACATTTTCAAAATACGTTAACGTTAAGAAAAGGGATGCTTGAAAACATATTATCTCATATTATAATATTCTTAGAACATTAGATATTATATTGTCAAGTCAACGGCCTACTGATCGAGTAGTCAGACCACAGACTATCCACGAGCGCAGCGTCCAGTAACTGGACACTTTACGCATCCGTGGTTTGTTTGAATCCCACCAAGTACAGATAATTTGTGTGATGCATATTATAGATGTCTGATTTGTTTATGTAAATTTATTAAATTTATTTTCGTAACACCAGTTCTTGCGAACATACAACAGCTAAATTAACGTGGTGTGATTGTTGAATAATATTTATTTATTTCGTACTAAAAAGTTTCATGATGATCAATTGGAAGTTTTCGCGAGAAAGCATAAAAAAATCACGTTTTTAATATAAGTAAGGATTATTATTCCATACATTTTTTTATTTGAATGTTACAGTTACAGAGAAGGCTCATACAAACCAATTCGCTTTTTGATAGGATATGGATTTTGTTCCATACATTTAACATCCAATGGTATGAACACAGCTTTTAATGCGCAATCTGACTCATCAACAGACGAAAATATGAAAATCACAAATGCGTAAATATTAGAATAATAACATTAGAAAAATAATAAATAACCCTTTTAACTGATACTTAAGACGAAGAAAAATTTTCTTTCTTAGAATTTGAAGAAAGGCCCATGTTTTGTCGCGAAAATTTTAGGCAATACTAAAAATAATAATGCATCAGAAATATTTTTATTGACTCCAAAATAATATTTAGATTCTAATCTTCTTTTTCATTCTACTATGACCGGCCACGACATGGATATCCTACCTAGCCGAGGGTCAACTCCCTGTTGCTAGTAAAATTTAACTGCTTCATTAATAATAAATACCTATATCTCCAAAAAGCTGTGGAGCATGGACTGAAGCACAGATAAACTACAGTCCAATAAACTACGCCGTTTTTTCGGTGACAACAGTATTATAATGGGATGTTTAAAATAGGATCTTTTGCTATCTGCTGATCTCCAAGAATCTTTTTAAACATAAATTCACTAAAAGCATCATCCTTTCAGAGAGTATAGAAACTTGACCGGTTTGTCGCACTTGTCTTGTGTACACATTCGCTTTATTTTAGCTGAAATATCTCCACCATTTGTGAGGAAAGTATGTCATTAACTTCCTAAATATCGTCGACTTTTTTGTGAACGACACGGCCTGACGTAGGGGTTTATCTCGCGCTATATTCAAGTGTATTTTCTTGAGAATTTAGTTGAGTGTGAATTTTTGTATTTTATTTTTGACTATGCTATTACCCATAGCTTCGAGCGCATAAACATTTATTCCTACTATTATTATAAATGCGAAAGCTTGTGAAGATGTTTGTTACTCTTTCACACAAAAACTACTAAATGGATTTTGATGAAATTTCATAATAATATAGATTATACATCAGATTAACACATAGGCTACAATTCATCCTCGTATTCCCACGGGAACGTGGGGCGTTAACCTATATATAAATGCCGTTGTAAATCTTTGTTAACGCAGGCGAAGCTGCGGGCAACAGCTAGTATGATTATAATTTTATCAATTATGTCATTTATTATAGCGAAAGTACTTGCATTTAATTCAACTAACATCAAATACGAATGTCTGGACCAGGCTGAAAAAATCCTAGAACTCATCGAAATATGAATCTTGAAGTGAGAGGATTCGTTCCATAAAATGTCTGACTAACTTAGGTGATTATGATGATGATGATGATGATGATGATAATAATAATGATGGTGATGACGATGATGATGAAGTTGAAGTTAATAATGTTATTTAGCTTGACAACAATACAGTGATCGCAAACAACATAAGACTAAAAGTAATCAAGCAAAAACAATATGATATGCGTAGAGTTCGGAAACTCACAAATCTAGTAAAGTAGAGATCCCGTCAATATAAATGATCGTATCGGGAAAAGGGATGGGAAGGGATTTCCATTGCGGGATACATTTGCACTGAATGTGCTCAATCAATACAAGTTGGCCTGTTTCTTGTATTGAATTAGTTAAGAATTCGCGAATCAGAGATGTATTCGCTATATTTGCGAGTTTTGATAGACTCTGGAGGTTAGAGGTCATTTGTAAAGGTCATGGATATGAATAGAATTACGATACAGAGTTTGAGTATAATAGCTTGTCCGTTTTTTACTATGATGTATTTTATGCCGTAATTGGTACATGATCATTCTTACGAATTGTGGACAGTATTACGCTATATAAAAGCACTCTGTACTTTTTTATTCCAAACAACTTTTTTAAACAATTTTTTTTTTTTTTTTTTTCGGTTGGATCTATGCTAATGGTCCTAGTGACCTTTTTTAAACAAATCCTTCTTATTCTTATACAACCTTTTTAACAAATCAATTTTATCCTCTATTTGCGCGCCTTGGTCTCAAATGCCTTGACGGCATATTTCATGACGCTGTAATATTTTCTTAAAGCGTAAACATCTATTATATCTCTTGTAAATACTCTTTCATAAGATATTTTAAAAAAAATCATCTAAACTAGCAATATTAAACTGTGCAGTTATTTGTTCTGAGATCTAACATTTGTTATTTGTATGTATGCTTAGGTGAATAAACGGTCTGTTAAGCAATACATATTATTAAAGTATCGCAACGCCAATGTCATGAACAGAGGTTGGCAATCCAAAAATTTGAAATTAAAATAGAATTCGAAAATGACGGAGTACTTTCAAATTGTTTTATGTGTGTGCGCGCATCTACAATTTTTTTTTCAAAGATTTTTATAAATCACGGTATGACGTTCAACATTTTTTATATTCGAGTGCCGGCTCAAATGTTTCAGGGTCATCAGCATTTCATAACATCACTAAGTCTTATTAATCTGTAAACACGTCTGATGATTTCATTTGTTTCAGCCGGAGTGCGAGATGCGGTGGCGAGGTATCCTGTTCTGGTGTTCGTCCACGGTGAGAGCTACGAGTGGAGCTCGGGCAACCCGTACGAAGGTACCGTGCTGGCGTCCCACGCGGGGTTGGTGGTGGTCACCATCAACTATAGACTGGGAATATTAGGTAAGCGAGTCCTTAAACATTGTGTAAAATGTATCCTATTGTTCAGCATATGCAAATAGTCGGGAAGAGTGACATAAGGCACTGCAGACTCTGCTACTCAGCAGAGGAAACGCCTATGCACATTCTCACTGATTGCCCCAACCTAATGCATAGACGTAGCTCTATTCTAGGGAAGCATGTATTGCACCCAGAAAAGATCAAATCTCTTGGTGCCAAAAAAGTCCGAGAGTTCATAGAAACAACAGGACTTGGACCGGAGCTGTAAATAGTGGCGAATGGCGATCACAATAGATCTGTCCTGGTCGCAGTGATACGAAGGCAAGCCTTGCCTGGAATAGCCGCTCTTTGAATAATAATAATAATCCTATCGTTCAGCTAACTTGACATGATAATAAAAGGGAAATCAAAGTAATACTCCATAATTAATCCATGAGGCACAGATATATTTAACATAGAAATTACCATCATTGAAATGCGTGACCGCTGCTTGAAACGTCCAGTTACGAGACCACTTAACGAACCGACTCATAGCAGTTGGTTACGTCATCTATTGCATAGTATTCATGTTACAATTTATGCAAATGATGTCGCTTTATAAATATACTAGCTTAAGCCCGTAGCTTTGCTTGCGTTAACTAAAATTTACAACGGGATTCTACCGGGATGATATTAATTAAAGAATATTTCAAATCTGACGAATAGTTTTCGAGATTAACGAATTAAATCAAACAAACTTTAGCTTTAAATATAAGATATTATATAATATGCTTTAATATACAAAGCAAGACTGGAACTTCCTGATTGACGCTTGATATGTGGTTTAAAAGCAATCATTTCTAATAATGCGAATGATATTAATGTATGTAAAATATTGTACAATTTACTGATTTAATGAAATTTTCATAAGGTGATTATTTACACCGAACGACTCACACACGGTAATCTCGAGGTTTTACGAAAATTAAACGCATATTTTATTCGATGTATATAATTTTCTTATTAAGCCTTAACCGCGTTTGCCAGCTTTAACTCTTGCCATGGAAATGAGAAAACGTCAGCAGATTGTATATTTTTTTCAGGCTTACAAAACGTTTTCAGCACAAAAGTAGCTGAATAATTTTATTCAAAATTGTAACTGTAGACTTTTTAAGTGTATAAATATGTTTTTGTTTTATTGTTATTGACAACAGTTTAACTTGTATATGCTCGGTCTAGCAGGAACTGGATTTTCTGACTTGTGATTGAAAAATAGATTTTTATGAATATCTGTACGTTTTCTGTTGTTGAAATCATACACGTGACCCAATAAAAAAGATTGAACATTGTTCCTGTTAGAGCTCTGCAGTGATTCCACTACGAACAATACTAATTGACGACTGAGTAGCCCACTAGCAAAAGGACGCCATGTTAAAAAAATGTTACGGGAATCATTTTTTACATCAAATAGTTTTAGCTTCATAATATGGCTTGTCAGGTTCATAGTCTATCCATATTTAGTCATAAAATTGGTTGCCTATAAAGTCGGTATACGGGCGAAAGTTTTACGTGACAACGACTTTGAGTGACGCGTGCCTCTCACTCGCTCTCATTGTGAGCGCATAACGTGAGCGGAGCGTAACGCAGTTTCTTGACGTGTCACCCGGCAAACCAATTTATAAGACGTTGTCACGTCAAAACACACTTTACAATAACTGGTTACAGTACGTAAAAATCGAGGTTGAAAACTACATACTCTTGCAAATCTCGCTATGTTTTTTAGCATTGCAATTTCAAATTCTCTAAATTCAGTATTCAATTGCAAAAGCTGGTATATTATTACTCGTGCAAACACAGCTATTTTCAATAGTAAACTTTGATAGCAAATGCAATCCTACTAACATTATAAGCGTGAAAGTTTGTAAGTGTGGATGTTTGTTACTCTTTCACGTAAATACTACTGAATGGATTTGAATGAAACTCTACAATAATATAGCTCAGAATAACACATAGGCTATAATTTATCTCCGTACTCCCACGGAAACAGCAAGTACGCGGGTGAAACCGCGGGGCGCTACTAGTATATCTAAAGTTATAATATTAACTCGGACGTGGAGGGTATAATAATTAAACAGGCTTATATTATTGTTTTACGAATTTGAGCTTATTGGCTTAAAAAAACCCACCTGTTGCCTCCTGATAGCACATTTGAAAATATTGAGATATAGTATGGCCTCTTTTCCAAAAATATGATTCTGCTCTGGGACTAGACTTTCTTACCTTTAACGCTACGTGTGTCAATGGCGCTATGGATTATGACATGACCTATTTAGATGCGTTGTTCTTAACCAGGTGATTTGAGATATAGGAGGTCTCTGGGCTTGAGCCTTTCGCCTGACGGGGTCCTACGGGTCCGCCGACTAGGGATGGAGGCATTAATGCGGAGGTGGGGAGAGGACCTGGCGCGTCAGCCGTATGGCAAACGCCTAACGGCTGCTCTGCGCCCGGTTTTTCAGCGGTGGATGCGCCGTAAGCGCAAACCCCTCACCTTCCGTCTGACGCAGGTGCTCACCGGGCACGGATGCTTCGTTGCTTTCTTGTGTCGGACGGCCCAAAGGGAGCCGACGACTGGATGTCACGATTGTGGAGCGGCGGTGGACTCTGCCCAGCACACCCTCGAGGTGTGCCCGAGATGGGCGGCGCTGCGTCATGATTTGACGTCTGTCATCGGAGGGGACTTGTCTTTGTCGAGCGTCATCACCGCGATGCTTGGCTCTGACGAGTCCTGGACGGCAATGGCCTCTTTCTGCGAGACAGTGATGTCCCAGAAGGAGGCCGACGAACGGGTGAGAGAGGAGGCCGCTGACGTAGCCTCCCCCCGTAGACAACGAACGGGGGTGCGTCGGAGGCGCTATTTAATGCGCCTTCAATAAAGCCCCTGTGCTCGTGTCGGGCTCGGGATGGGCCCAGCTTAAGACACGACGTCGTGGGGACTGCCAAGTCGTAGCCGGGCAGTCCCCCTATTGTGGAGATATGGTCTATGGTAGGAATCTGGTCTTTGCCGGGACCAGTCTGTCGCTGAGGGTATCCCGTCGCCTGCACAGATCCGGGTCCCTCAAATATAGCGGCTGAAGGCTCACGCAGCGGTTTTAGTGGAGTAGGGCACCCAAATGTGAGTCCCCACACACGCCAGCGAGCCTACCCAGGCCCTGGTATGGTCGTAAATGATTTCCGCTGCGTCATCAAAAAAAAAAAAAAAAAGTGATTTGAGATATGTTTTATCAAAATCGCGGATCAGCTATTCGACAGCTCTTATGTTATTGTGTTGCTCTACTGCTGCTGCTGTGTTGCACAAACGAAAATAATAAATACACTAAATGATGGCAATTATGTGGAAAACGACGTATGTGCGAATAATCCTCCGCTCCAGTCACTTTATTGCTGTAATCGAGATGGCGATACCGCCCGTAAACCTCCTCGTGTCTATTAACTTAATAGCTGTATAAAATGGTGTGCACAAATTTGAAATTATAGACGTCACCTAAGTGATTAAGGTAAGGGGTAGTAAAATAAAAAACGAAGCAAACTTTTAAAAATTTTTTAGGACTTTTACATTAATGACGATACGTAAAATTAGAGTGAAAGTTGAAAAATAACGATAACATAGGGTTATACTGTAAAAACCATTTCAATATCGAGCTACACCCTAGTGATAGAGCTCACGTTACGCTCACTTCGAAAGCGAACTTTATTGATATAAATAGATTAGTTTTGAAGAATACAAATTCTTCAAATTCGTCATATCCGGATTCCGCTTTCGAAATTCGAAATCTACTTTACAGAATTGACAAATACTGTCGAAACAAATTAACTAGTCAACCTATCGTATATACTGTGGGATTATCGTTGAGTAAATACGATAGTAATAAATGCCATGAACTGCGTCTAATTTACGATCGTCTAAGAAATCAATAGAAAGGAAGAAAAATAAAAGGAACTAATTAATAATTTATTTATTTATTTATTTATTTATTTAAAAAGAGTCATCAACAAAATACACACTAACACAATAATACATGAGTCGCTTACAGGGGTGGTCATTTCAGTGTTATTTTAATTAAAGATGACAGACAACATGCACTTGTAACAAAAGGAAAAAATGACAGTTAAATTGCATTAAAAAGTTAAGATTAAGTTAAAAATAAAAATAAAAAATAATACTAATAATTAGTATTAAATATTAAAAAGTATAATATTTAAGCCACATAACACAAGGATAGAGCCAAGTATGAGCCAAAAGAAAACAAAATGGCGTTAAAGTTAGCGCACTTTTTATTTATTTTGGGAAATGTTAGGAATTTGTTCACAATTTCTAAGCTAATAGTCGACTGGCAGAAGTAAAGTTAAATTCATCGCCAAAAGACTATTGCTGACTTTGATAGATTTTATTGAATGTTGTTGATTATAAAAGAATAAATCTAAGTAAAAACTCGCATAAAAGAACATAATATAGCTGACTTAAAACACCGTCGCTATACTAAGTCAGCAATCTGTGACCATAGCCTAGAAAACGCTCGCCATTATATTAGATTTGATAAACCACAAGTTTTCGCAAAAGAACACCGATTCCAACCAAGGATGATTCGCGAGGCTATTGAAATTAAAAAATATCCTAATTTCAATAGAGAAGATGGCTGGCCATTACCACCTACTTGGGATCCCATAATAAATATAATAAAATCAAAATCCAAGCATAACATGACACAGACTAAAGACTTAGTTAGCACCTTCTGCATAGATAGGACTAAATAAAATATTGTTGTATCATAGCGTAGTTTCGAATAACTTTTGTAACAGTAGGACGTCTGACACTTCAGTCCTCCCGTGACCATGGTTGCTGTAAAGTATCCGAAACGTCGGGCTTGTAAAACACTTAATAAACCGCGATAAAATCCGTAAAAGTTGTTTCATTATAATAAATCTAAGTAAGTTAATAATTTTGACATTATTTAGGAATGCTTCGTTCACACGATAAAACAAAAGGGAAAAACATATTATAAATTATTAATTTTTATTTCAACTATATCCATCATTTATATACATCATTTTACAAAGTTGTTTATGACAAAGAAAGAGATATGTAAATTATAATATTATTATTGTTTATAAAAATATACTTGCCAGCAACTTTGTTTAATGATGAAGAACAACCAAGGTTGTCTAATGCAGTAAAGGATTCTTCAGAACAACGAAATCTAAGTATTTCCTAGTGAGATTAGTATTTGCAAATTTCTTATATTATTTAAGTAAAAATAGCAGGTATTTTTACTGGGATAGTATAAGAAATTTGGCCATTTATATCAACAGCTAGCCAAATATAATATACAAAAATGGAAACATACTATTAAAGTAAATACTTGAGTATTTTTGGCTGACTACGCAAGAAAAGTCTGACCATTTTCTTTTGAAAACTTGATCACTAATTTGGAAGTTAAACCTCTAAATAAATACTTTATTTTTGGAACACAATTACTTCTCGGAGGATACAAAGCCAGCACTTTACTCAGTAACAGTTAAACTTTTAGCAACTTTTAAACTTTTTGACTCCTTGCAAAGTTCCTTCAAATTATATCCCTGGGGCAATATTGTGGTTGGCGAAATTTGTTGTATTTTATTGCAAATCTTAACACAAATTCTTGTTTTATTCGCAAATTATTTCAACCTCGACTTTTCATTTGACTTGAACAAAGATAAAATATCACCTTGTCCTGTAATTTGGGATTGGTGCAATTCCTTATTCTTCTTATCTTATTCATCTTAGCGTCTTTACTCTTCTTATTTATATCATCTTTCACGTATTTTAGTTTCTTCAATATTTCCTTAATCTTCTATATTCTCGTATGAATATAAATACAAGATAATTCGGATTGTCTTCATCAGTATCAGTCTTAATAAATGTTTATCTCAATGAGCACGGTCTCAATACATTCGGCTATTTGCCAAGAACAAAATCGATTCGTAGTTTAATTATATAAAAGGAATTTTCTCATTATTGCCAAGTTTTCATTGATTAGTAATGAAGTTAAATTAACTGTATTTTTTGAATTATCTTTAAACTTAACCAAATAATTATCACCAAAAAGCTTAGGAATAAGAAGATTTATGACTAGAATAATATGTGATCTGATCTAATATTATGATATTATTCTCTTTGATGACCTGTGTGGCTTAATGATTAACGCGTTGGCGCGTAAAACAAGTTCTTCGGAAACTTACCACGAACCAGATTTAGTATATTATGTTAGTATCATTATTATATCCTCACATAAATTAATGGTCAAAAATCTCGTTTATGTATTATGCCATGACATATAATGCAACCATACGGTGACACTACTCTAGAGAACTACAATAGGGATGTTGACACATGTTACAAATTCATGTAAAGTTATGTTTTACATATTAAATACAGTATTTGAAAACCTAAAATAACATTTTAAAAGTCTACTTATTTGTCTTAAAATTTAGAAAATTAATTTAAAATGCGTTATTTATCATGCATTATCACGTGACTGCAAACGCCAATAGTGCGATGACGTCACTGAACATTGAGCTAAGTACAAACTCACCTAACATAGTGCGAGCTCTATAGTGCTCTATCATGCTCTTGGAGACCTCTTATTTATAATGTTTATTACTAAAACTATTTTAAGACGGTGTATTTAAAATGTTTTTTTTTTTTAATTTTTATTTCGTGGAGCTTTATATTTCGACATTCTCTACGAATCTCTTCTTCTCGAGATTGAAAACTCCTATAATAACTACAGACTTAAATAATTATGAAGAAATTTAAATAAGTCGACTCTTAACTAATAACACTCCAGTAGAGCAGGTTTCACGGGACACCGAGCTTTACCTCTCTTTAAAAGACTCGATAAAGAGTAAAAATATACAAGGCGTAATTTACCTATTGACTGATGCAATCAACCGTTTCGCTTTACGTATGTCTTTGAAACCAGAACTTGCTTTGATAATAATTATGCTAATCAACTACTATAAATAAATACTAAAAAATAATTATAATATAATTATTTTTTTATTATAATTATAATAAGAAATTTTGAATTATCAAAATCATCTGACCTATTCCGTTTAGGGTATTCATATAGAGTGACTTAAAGTTTTTTGCTCTTTTATAAGCTACTCGAACTTAATCATCTATAGTCATAATCATTATATTATCTATAGCATCGATATTGTTAAAAATTATTAAATTTTGCCAATATTTTTTATTTATTTACAAAAAATATTTATTTATTTGAACAAACAGTAGAAAGTTAGTATTATATTATGGTGACGTATAAAGGTAGCACCTTTATACGTCACCATCAAAATAACTCGTCTTCTATATTTCCTTTCTTGGTATTTATTAAATTCAAGCAATCTGAGAATTTCATAGCATTGCATAACATAATGTGCATAGCAGAAAATTGAAAATACGCAATTATCTAGATTGTTAAAAAAAATACAATCAAAATGAAATTCTACATAAATCGATCGTTTATAAGTAAGGCTTTTATATTTACTAAAGGTCCAAAATATCTCTGGAATTAACTTCACAGGAATTTGTTAAGAATTAAATGTGTACTCTTACAATTTACTGAAGTACCACAAGAATTCTATAGCGGAGTCTTATTTTGTTTACCTAATTAACTAATTAATTAAATAATTATACTTAAATTTGCTCACAAAATTTGCTTGATAATTTGGAATTCTTCCGGTTTGTTATTTTGAAAGTCATTAATTCAACACTAATTTCTGCCCACTTTGACTTGGATATCTCCGAAAGATGAATTCTTTATTAGTGTGTGTGAAGAAAGCCGATGATACTTCTACTGATGTGATCTCTTTTAATGAAGGCTAGGATTCTGTATCGTTTGTTGCATACAGCATCATGCAGAACATATTATTTGCTTTAATAAACGGTTTTGCATGCTTTATTATGATATGGTGCAAAACCTCGGTCATCGAATTGCATATAGCATTATGATATGAAACTCGGTCAGTTCATGCTTCCGATGAAACTGCAATAGTTTGATTGATCACTGAACTGGTATGATGACGTCAGTACTGCTTTTGTAAAACTAATACGAGTATAACACGCTGTATAGAATGATTTTATTTTTTCCTTTTTAGTGCCAACCAATTTTTTTTTGTAATTTCTTTAAATTCACATTCTACTAACATTCTCTTTGTGATCATAATTTATATCCGTTCAATTTTTAATCTTGAGTAGTTCTTTTAGTAGTAGTTTTTTTTAAATCTTGAGTAGTTCTTTTTGTGCACGTTGATCTTACGTACCTTATGGATTATGTATATCACTGGCAGCAAGAACCTTCTCATTGATTTTATTCGAGGAGGATGTTAGGTGAGGTCAGGATATAAACACACGCTTAGCAAACTCCATCAGTATTATATTTGTCATTATATTTTTCACCTTATGCACATACAGGTTTACCTACAGTGAATCTTTCTTTTACTGCATTAATATGCGCGTATTTTTTATTGATAGGTATATTTATATTTTTAATTATTTAGTATTAGCAGTAAATAGACGCGCTATATAATGGCTGCCCGTGTATTAGCTGTTTATAAAACTGTTATGTAGCCATATTAAAACAGTTTAAAACGAGATATTTACGTTTTCTACTTTCATTTTGCGGAACTGCAGTTTATTGAAATTTATTGGCAATACCAAAATATCATAATATATCTAAAGAGTCACAAATTCCAAATATATATTTTTTTATGCTAACAACAAAGTATATTTTTAAAAGTCAAGTGAATCTATTCGCAAACCAACTTAGATTAACCAACCTTTTTATATATTCACGATTAGATAGCTATGTACTTATAGGAACAGCTTGGACAGTTTTAATTAAGAAAAAAATCAATGAAATATGTACTTTCAAACTGGATACTGCAGTAAATCAATGTTAACGCTACGGAAAATCCATAGCAGGATGCCACTGCAGCTTGAAACATAAAGTTATTTTTAGGAAGCCGTATAGTCAAGCAATTCTCAGATCTCATTATCTAAGTGTTAATTATTTTCTTTTACTAGTTAAATTTGGGTTAATGACTCGACCCATTAAACCAATGCCCGAGAGTGTGTATCTTTTCTTGTCGTTTTATTTAAAATAAGAGGATCATCAACAAAAACAACAGTGACTTGATCATATAGATAGATGATCAAGTTTAGTGATTGTATGTTCGACTCTGTCTCCGGATAGATATCCAAGGACAGGGTAGAACCCGGGCCCTTTGCTTAAGAGCCCGAGCCCATACCCACTGGACCGCCGTCGCCATAACTAAGCAAAGTAAATCATCAATATAAACTATAAAAAGAAATGGACCCAAGATAGACCCATAAGGTACCCCTATTTCTAATTTACTTCCGGAGGATCTTTAAACAATAACAACAGAAAAAAAAAATCAATTATTTATGTAATGTGCTAAAATGATGTGGAATTATAAACACACATAATAATATGACGTGGTAGTGATAGCCTGATAACCTGCCAAGTGCCACCTTCTGAGCGTCTTGTCACGTTTTGTATGCTTTGATGTAAGTTCCACGCGTTTTCCCGCGTGCTTATCAAAATATGCATGTACTCGCAAATTGTCGCTCCTATTAGATTCTTCCACTGGAATCCCTTTGACAACATAACTTGTTTCGAAATTTCACTTAATTTCATCCACATAATATGCAGGGCTTTGTGAGTATTTCGACTACATAATACGGCCGGACTGTTGAGTGGTTTCCAACAATACTAATGTTTTTCTGTATTTTTATATTTTTTCAAATGTTCTAGTTTCGATATAATGGCTCCAGAAATGTATAAGAGTTTTTTTCTGTTTTACAAGTATTTTCCGTTTCAGTGCTTATGTTCTATTTTTTATTTAATTCATGTGGTTTTTTTTCTACATGATCCACGTATTAGCAGTTTCTAGTTAGATGAGAAAAGAGTAACAACACGGATGACTTAATTATGTTAAAAATAATTAGTGGTGGTGGGGGTGGTAGTATGTTGTGATAACATCATTCCGCTCTCCGTCATGGAATTCGAGTTCATACATTACCAAACTCCATTAGGTGCTCTTTCACGCCAGTAACTTATCATTTAATCTTTATATTATAATATATTTCTTCTGTAAGTGTGTACGGTGAACCTTCCTAAGCGGCTGGACCGATTTGAGTGAATTGTTTTGTATGCATGGGTAGCGCCCTGGATAGTTTAGATTTACAAATCAGCTTGGTAGATGGCGCTGCAGTTTGTATCTAGTCTATTTATCTAAACAACTAAACGGTTCGGTCAATTTGTATATAAAGGACAACGTCTCTTGGGTTCGCCAGTATATTGTAAATACAGGTTTCCTCAAGATGTTTTCCCTTACTGGTGAGTCAAGGATGGACTCGTGTTTAGGGTGTACTTAGAAAGACCAATTTTAAGGCACCACAGAGAGTGTCACTATCGAACCACCCCCACGCTCTAGAGGATCACTACGTCAACTTTTGCATATAGATTTCTACTATGCTTAATTTGGTGAAAAAAGGAACAGAATGGGGGCATAGCTGTTACCAATATAATTTCATATGACTCGAAAGAAACAATATTTATTTAATGTTATAAAGACATGCAACTCATGATAATGATAAGATATTTATGTAACCTCTCAAATGGATAACAATCTTAAGCATACGAGAAATGTGGAAAAAATTTCTTGTTACTTCAAAGGTATTATATTTATTTTGTCCTATTTATTATTGAGCTTGCTTCAGATATGGATATTTTAGCTCAACATTCATAAAATATAGCTTTACAGAATTTGTGAAAATACATTATATATTTTCATTTTAAATATTACTAGTACCATTAGCCTTGCTTTGTATCTGTTTCTAACTAACTGTATATGTTTGTGTGTGTTGTGTGCATCGTTCCTACCCGCATATCGTGTACATAAAATTTTAAACAAACATAACATCAATCGCTGCGAATGTTCGAAAACACTAAATCTCGGAGCACACTTAACTTTCTTCGTTGCACAACATAATCTGAGTTAGTAACAATACTAACTGTATAAACTGCTTTATCTTAACTACGTAGTTTTGAAGTTAATGATACGGCACCGACTGACTATTCCCATTCAGAAACTTGTGTCTTGTCTGAAGATTCATTGTGTAACGAAGGGTAGGCTGGTTAGATTGTAGATTTGATTAGGCTTAGCCTCAAAGTGCTGCTTTGGGATGGTCTCATGGAATCTGGAAGTCAAAGTTATTTAAAAAAATGTCTACCTTATTGTCATGTCTTTCACTATGTGAGATATAAGACATAACATTATTCGAATATCTGCTGGTATTATTTGAAAAGAATAAAAAAAATAACATGGAAAAAATGGGCCGTAATTACTCGACTTGGCTAGCTATTTCATATTTTAAGATTATCAAGTGAAATTTTTATGTCAAAAAAATACATCTGTAAGATAAAAAAATGATTAAATATTAAATGATTAGGGTTTCCTTTTGAGACGGTTACCCTTCAACAAAAAGAAGTCCGCAAAATGAATGTAAACCCAATTGTCTCCGCGAGGTACTTTTCAAAAGACTTCCTTATACTTAGTTACATTTCCATGAAATGTTCTTGTTTGCTACAGTGGGTTTTTAATCTAAATAAAATTGAACTGCTTCCTAGTAGATATAATATTTTGTTTTTTAACGTTTTGTTATTCAACGATTCATAGCATTTGCAAGTAGCAAACGATTCTCTCCGATTTTATTTATCATGTGCGGTCTAGATCACAATATGTTTATCTGTCTTTGGAAAGTTATTTCTCTGAACTTTTTTTTTCTTAACTCTTAACTATTCAAATACTTTAAGGGTCGTTCACTTCTTATACAAAATATAGGAGATAACGATCGTATATACACAGTAAATTCTCTATAAAGCTACCACTCTTTGTAATTAAAACAACTAAAAACATTTATCGAGGCTTAATTATGTTTTCATTAAAAGACCTGATGTTTCTATACATACCAGTTTTTAAACTGAAATTAATATGAACCGAAAGTTTATACTTTACATCGGATGTCGAAACTAGGAGTAGTTCGGAACTCAAAAGTTGTGTGTTAGTAGGGAGAATGCATTTTTATGCATAAAGTTGTTGAGCCACTTTTTCTCGAACTTGAACACAGAATGGAGGTTGGAAGGTGCTTTATTGCAAACTATCGCTGAATTTCAACGCTATTCTTTTCTTTGATATTCTCAGTCTGAATTTTGCTACAAAAAGTATCTAGCTGTCCACTGTATCTGTCTGCAGCGCTTAGTGTTTGTTGAAGAACGTGTAGGCTTTCATGCGAAAGCGGTGTACTGTATGCCTGGTGCGTACTAGTTAGCTTATGCATTCTAAGGGTATTTGATGATAGATTGATTGCCAGTGCTTTCATTGCTGCATTTTTTGTGCCAACAGCAATATGAATTCATAATCATACAAAGATTAATAAAGAAAAAGGCGCAACGTCTAAGTTTACATATGAAACCATATTGCTTTATAACATCTGGATGCGATCGGGTAAATTAAAAATTGCCTTACAAGCAAGTCAATTTTGAAGTTTCTCAGTAAAGTCCGAGTCCAGCCCCCTGATTCTGTAAGAGTCATTTTCTAGGCTGTGCATAGACGTTGCTAGGGTGTTTTATATGGTTTGACAAGCTTAGTGAATACCCAGTTACAGTCACAGTGCTGTTACAGCGTTGCGACAGCGCTGCGTTTCTTACAAAATAGCACTGCAGATAAAACCATGAGCCCTGTACACACTAGCGTTTTTTAAACCGAGCGTAAAAAAGCATTTTCAGATACATATGTATATCAAATGGAGGCGTTTTAAACACGCGGTGCTTTTTTAACGAGCACTGTTGAAATTTCAACGTTGAGTGTTTCAAGTTAAATCGAATTTAGCATGGGGAGCTCGCTACTTGAGCCAACGTTGGATTTTCGAACGGGGCTTAAGGCGATGATTATTAAGCGCACGTGCGTTTGTTCATTCAACAGTTCAGTCTTGTAAACAATGCTTGTAAATGAGACATTTTAAGGTAATGTCGAAATCTCGAGCTCGGCGAAATAAAAAGAAATCTTTTAGTTATGAAACTAACCATGTTAACTCAAAACCTTCTATGATTGCACACCATCATAACCTTTTTTAGCGTCGACCTTCCGCACCTTGCATGTAGATGAGATGTGTAAAAAACCATAGTTCACAAAAAATGCTACAAGCCACAATTAAATCCGTAAAATGTGATTGCATATAAATTGGTGTAGTTAAAAATCTTACTGCCGTGGATCAAAACCACAAATAACAACCTCAAATAATAACTGTCGACGAAAACCAAAATGATTGCAAATAAACGAAATTATTGTGTCTGTTGTAAGCTCCAGAATTTATTATACTTGTTGAGGGCAGCGCTCTGCGGGGCTTGCTCCTCTTCTCGGCGCAGTGGACTGTAGTATTCTTCAGGATGTATCAGGACACAGGGTTTGCGTTAATTGAAACAAGATTACTTTTCAAGATGCAATTTGAGTGTGGTGTCGGGCAGAGTGACTGCTTGTTTCTTGTTTGAATATTTTGAGTATATTGAATTGTCCGCCAAGCGCGCCATTCTTATAGGAATTTAACAGGTGCGTAGTGCGAAGGCGGGTGTGTGCGATTTTAAACGACCAATCAGCGTCGAGTCTGATTGGAACGTGTACTTTTGTTACATTTCGTTCTAGAGCCGTGTATTTACTTGTGTATGTGTGTGTAATTGTTTGTGTATGCGTGTGTGATTGCATATACTTTATTTATTCAAATTTCAGATACAATTACAGGATACAAAAAATGCAAATATAAAATGAACAATACGAAAAGGACTACAAACATAAAATAACTGATTAGACTATTATTTACAAGAACTATTCTATGAATCTAAGCTGTTATTTACAATCTCCCCCTCGTGCGCAAGCACTATAACGTTTTTAGTCCGCTGTGGTTATCACGATAAGGCGAGAGGCCGGGCGACGAAGAAAACCTGCTGCTGTTCTTATCTCCGTTATCCGAACTCGTCCATCGGGGCCTGGGTGTACTTTCACTACTTCTCCTCGAGGCCATACTCCTCTGGGCATAGTGCCGTCGCATATCAAGACGATGTCGCCGACCTTTATGTTTTTATGATGGGAATTCAACCCGGAGCGAGGCATTAAAAGAGGTCTATATTCTGCCGTCCAGCGTGCCCAGAAAGAGTCTGCTAAGGCTTGGGTGGCTTTCCACGAGTGTGCGTCACAGGGCGTGTCCTTGAATGATCCCATGGGTGATATTCCGCTCGACCGTCCGATGAGGAAGTGATTGGGTGTCAGGGCTTCTTCATCTAGATTGGGATTCACTGGGGTCAATGGCCTGGAGTTGATCACGTGTTCTGCCTCTAGTAGTAGTGTGTGGAGCACGTCGTCAGGGGGGGATTTTTCTTTGAGAGTGACTTTCAAAGCTGCCTTTACCGACCTGACCATTCTCTCCCATGCGCCGCCCATGTTTGGGGCACCGGGTGGTATCTTTTTCCAGTTGATCAGCTTTCTGGATGCGAAGTCTCTTAGGTCGTGGTCGTTGTTTTGCAATGCCTCGGTTATTTCTGTTTCAGCGCCCACGAAGTTTGTGGCATTGTCGCTGTAGATAACGGTTGGCGTGCCTCGTCGTGCCATCATTCTTCTCAGGCTCATGATCATGGAGGAAGCCGAGAGTGACGTTACTATTTCGAGATGTACAGCGCGTGTGGTGAGGCAGGTGTATAGTGCCCCCCACCTCTTTTCTTGTCTTCGCCCTACGACTACATGCATTGGCCCAAAGTAATCTACCGCCGTCGCTGTGAAGGGCGGTTCGTTATGGGTTTGCCTTTCTGCAGGTAGGTCGCCCAAGGGGATTTTTAGTGGGATCCCCCTATAGGTCCGACACCATTGGCATTTGTTGCTTATGTAGCGTATGGCGCTGCGCAGTCCGATTATATGATAACTCTGCCTCAGCTCGTTCATTACCGTCTGGTGATTGCCATGGTTGAAGGTGGCGTGGGTGTGATGTATCATCAGCTGAGTGAGGCTCTCTTTCGCGTGGAGGACTGGCAGGTTGTGTCCGTCTTTGATTCTGGAGTCTAGACATAGGATGCCGTTGCGGTCGGTCTTCACGGAGAGTCTGCGGAACGGGGATGTCTTCGGTGGTCGCCGCCCAGCCTCTATCGCCGTGATATCGTCGCCGAATGAGATACGTTGGCTCCTTTTGACTAGCAATAACTCTGCTAGTTTTATATGATTTGGCGCGAGTTCTGTGCTCGCGTTTATTTTGAACAATCTGGCTTTAAACACCTCGGCAGCAAGCAGAACGGTAGCAGCAGCACGTATTAATCGCGTGTATTTCGAAAATCGTTCTATTTGAGGTAAGTATTCGTCTACATCATGCCTAATAGTTACGTGTATTTGTTTCAGAATTCTTTCTTCCCCTGAGGGGGGCAGCGGGGTCGCGGCAGGCCTTTCTTGCGGCCAAGTTGCGGGGTCGCGCCTAATGAACTCTGGACCGGAGAACCATCTGTGATTCGCGTTGAATTCCGTGGGAATGCCCTTGGTCGCGTCGTCCGCGACGTTATCCGAACTGGGTACCCATCGCCAGTTAGCCGGGGTAGTTAGGCTTTCGATTTCGGCCAGCCTATGGGCTACGAACGATTTGAAGGTGCGCGGGTCCGATTTTATCCATGCTAATACCGTTTTCGAGTCCGACCAATAATGACTCTTTAATATTTTATAATCTGACTCGCGCTTTATCGACTCGGCTAGCCTGCTACCTAATACGGCGGCTTGAAGTTCTAGACGGGGTATCGAGATGGGTTTTAAAGGGGCTACCTTGGCCTTGCCGGCTATTAATCGCGACGTTTTCGAACCGTCTGATGCTGAGCTGACGAAGTATATCGCGGTCGAGTACACTTTTTCGCTTGCGTCACAGAAAACGTGTAACTCACCCTCACCAGATGGCGTGGCAGGTACGTACCTATTTATTTCTAAGCCTTTTAATAATTGTACATTTTTAATAAACGATATCCACGTTATGTGTTGTTCTTTCGCGATGGGGTCGTCCCATCCTATCCCGCTACGCCATATCTCTTGTATGAGACACTTTCCGACCATCGTGATTGGTGACGCTAAGCCCAGGGGGTCGAATACTGACATGACCGCACTGGTTACCTGACGTTTGGTAGGCAGCGTGTCACCACTTATGACGTTCGCGGGTGTGCTTCTGAGATTGACGTTGAAGCCTAACGTGTCACGCGCGTGGTTCCATATGAGACCTAGGGTTCGCTCTGTATCACCCTTTCCTAACGTGGTCGAATCACTGCTGCGCATGTTTTTGACGTTACTTAATACTTCCGGTGCGTTCGATGCCCATCCGCGTAATTCGAAAGACGCGTTTAAATGTACTTTATACATATCGCTTATAATTCGCTTCGCTTCGCTTTCGGTGTCGAACGCGCCTAGATAATCGTCCATATAAAAATTGCGTACAGTGGCCTTCGCGACCTCGGGATACTCATTACCGTGATACTCTGCGTTTTTATTTTTTACATAAATGGCTGTACATGGAGAGGACGCTGCTCCGAATATGAGTGACGTCATTCGATATTCCTGTGGTGGTCCAACCCTATCCTCGCCCCTCCATAAAAATCGTAGGCTATCACGGTCCTGCTGAGCGATTTTTACTTGTAAAAACATTTCTTTAATATCGGCTACCACCGCGATTTTTCCTTCTCTAAATCTTATTAAGACACCGAATAACGACTGCAGTAAGTCAGGGCCTGTCAGGAGCGCATCGTTTAGACTCTTTCCCCCATATTTGGCGGCTGCGTCGAATACTAATCGCACTTTACCCTTTTGCGGGTGTACGACGGAGAAGTGTGGTAGGTACCAACCGCGAGGGGATGTGCCCGGGGTATTCACCCTTTCTGCGTAGCCTGCCTTTATTAAATTCTCCATTTGCTTGCCGTATTCGGTTTTTAAACTTGAATTTTTATCTAATTTATTCTCTAAGCTATATAAACGGCTGAGGGCCTGCTTTTTATTGTCTGGCATTACTTCATTGTCTGAACGCCAAAGTAAGCCAGCTTCGAACCTATTGTCGTTTATTTTCTTGCACGTTTTATCTAAAATCGCTAGGGCGCGCTGTTCAGGGTCAGACGTTGGCCGGCGCTGCTCTATGCCTAGCGACTCTAGGCTAAAGAAATTTCTAATTAGATCTAACGCGGGATCGTCCGACGGCATGGGACGTATGTGGTTGACCATGGCGACCGTGTTACGCGGGCGCGCATCCTGCCCATGCAACACCCATCCTAGCTTAGTTAACGAGGCTACGGGCTGCCTTTTGTTACCTACACGCAATTGCCTAGACGTGATTAAATGCCAGTTGTCCTGGCCTATCAATATGGTCGGTTTGCCCGCCTCGTAGCACAGTTCATCCTCTAATTCCGCTAGATGGCTGCACTGTCGCACTAAATCCTTACTCACCTCCTGAGGTGATATATTTAAATTTTTAATAGTACTGGCGTTCATGGTTTCTATGTTTCTATTACAAAGACCGCGAATTGACAACGTGACGTTACACGATTCTATTTCGTCTATACGACTTCCCCCTACCCCCTCTAATGACAGTAGCTGCCCGCGACCTTTGGTTATTACGCTGTCTGCCGTGTTTTGTTCGACGAGCGTCATGGTAGAGCCCTCGTCGAGCAAGGCGTAGGTGGTGGCCGAACCTAATGGGCCGCTTAACTCAACCGGAATTATTTTTAGGTAGGTGTTAGACGCGTGTACGTGGTTAATTGAACTGACGTTCCCTCGCGTGGGTGTTGACGCGCTGTCGCTGCCGTGTAATAGCATGTGATGTGACGCCTCACATCCGTTTACGCCGCACGGTTTATATTTACATTTTTGCATTCGCGGATGCGAGTTATTTAAACATCTAAAACATAACCTATATTGCTTAGCCGCGTCCCATTTTTCTTTAGTGGTTAATTTTGAGAAATCGGCGCAGTCCGCGGCGCCGTGATTTCCCGCGCAGACTGCGCATTTTTTATTTGTGTCTACGGCCGATTTCTCGTCGGTTTTTGACGGGCGCGGTTTATGCATTCTCGACGTTTGTTTTTTAGCGGGATGTTTGTTTACGGTAGCGATGGTTTTGCGCGACGGGTTCGTTTCTAAATCGGAATCGTAACATGAACTATCGCTGTCTTGTGAACGGCGCATGCGCGGGTGTTCGCTATGGCTGGCTATATTCACTGCGCGCGGTTTTACGCGATTTTTCCTTTCCTCGCGTGCCGTTTCGTATGCGAACATCGCACCACACTGGTCGGCCATCACGTTTAGAAATTGAGACAGTAGTTCTAATTCGGGAGACCCGGCGCGCTCCGCCCTAAATTCGTACCACTTATATTTTAAGATTGTACTAAGTTTTTCTACGACTCGATTTACTAATTCGGGAGAATATAAATATTGCGGCTGATTTAATGACTTTATTGCCGCTACCGTGTTAGATACTTTACTCGCGAAATTACCTACGTTGCGCCCGTCTTCACTCATACGGGGCATGCGTTTGATGTTATCTAACTCGGATAAGATGAGTAATTCTGGTCGCCCGTAGCGCCTTTCTAATGTGTCCATTATTTCGTACGGATCGGATACTGTGAATAATAATGCCCTAACCGTTTCGCGAGCTGCACCACGCAGTGCTTTTCTCAGCCTCGCTACGTTTTGTACGTCGGTGAACATGTCTACGGTGTCGCTAAACACTGACTTAAATGCCATCCATTCGGCAATTGATCCGTCGAAATGAGGCAGTTCATGTATGAATTTTGGTGCCGCGGGTCTGGATGAGTTTGAATTTACCGCCTGCATGATCGCGTTGGCTAACATTGCCATGTCGTTGTTACTTCCGTTCGACTGGTCGTTATTAACGCGCGGTACATTCGAGTTGGGTGGTCGCGACGCTTGTCCCGGGACTTGGGCGTTATTTATTATTGCCGGCCTATTAGCTATACATTGTTCCGATATCCAGCCTTCGACACGTGACTCTTCTAACCTGGGCGGCCGTTCCGCGCCGTTCGAACTTTCCATTTCTATTCTGGCTATTTCTAAACGGTTTAATGCAGCCGCGGATGCTGCCCTAGCCCGTGCTAACTCGGAATTATGTAATTCTAACTCGGCTTTTAACATAGATAACCTACTGTTTGTCCTGTCCGCGGGGACATTTACTACAGTGCCCGACTCACTCCTAGCTCGATTATCTAACTCTTTATCCCTATTTTCGACTAACCTCTCTTCAATGCTGCACGTGTTGCTGCCACCGTTCGCGATTTCAGTGCTGTTGCCTTTACTCCACGTGTTCGACTCGGTCGACGTGGTTTGGCCGGTCGTCGGCGTGACGTCTGTGGAGGGTGTGGTTTTCCCTGAACGTAATACACGTACGTCTTCCATTGCGCACGAGGGGACCCTACTCCTAACACTTAAATCTAGCACTTATCACTTTCACTTTCACTTTTGTTCCTATTCTCGATGTGTCTATTGCCTATCAGCCTGGCCGGACTACTACCGCGGTGATGCCGGACCAGGAATGGGAACGCAGGAGGATAGGAAGGCGGGAGCCTCCCGGCAGAGGGCGCGGAGACTCACGGGAGCATCAAAGCACAGCGGGAAAACTGCACTCGTCGTTGCGTGCCAACCTGTGGCCCCAGAGCGATTCCACACCGTACCGGCGGGGCCTGACTGATAACACCTGGGATGGTGCGTGAAGCCGTCAGTTACTTCACTATGCCTCCGTACGCTTATGATGGCCTTTAACACCGCTAGGTGGCCACGTACGTGATGATGATTGCTTCCAAGTAATTAACAGAGGTTAGGCTAAGACCAACTGTTAACACTCGCGCGTTCGTTTTTCTTTCTTGAATCACGCGCCGACTTCTTTCTTCAATCCCACACTTTCTTGCTTCAATGCTCTTGCCTGCTTCTGTCTTCAGTGATTCGGCCAAGAAGGACCACTTGTTGAGGGCAGCGCTCTGCGGGGCTTGCTCCTCTTCTCGGCGCAGTGGACTGTAGTATTCTTCAGGATGTATCAGGACACAGGGTTTGCGTTAATTGAAACAAGATTACTTTTCAAGATGCAATTTGAGTGTGGTGTCGGGCAGAGTGACTGCTTGTTTCTTGTTTGAATATTTTGAGTATATTGAATTGTCCGCCAAGCGCGCCATTCTTATAGGAATTTAACAGGTGCGTAGTGCGAAGGCGGGTGTGTGCGATTTTAAACGACCAATCAGCGTCGAGTCTGATTGGAACGTGTACTTTTGTTACATTTCGTTCTAGAGCCGTGTATTTACTTGTGTATGTGTGTGTAATTGTTTGTGTATGCGTGTGTGATTGCATATACTTTATTTATTCAAATTTCAGATACAATTACAGGATACAAAAAATGCAAATATAAAATGAACAATACGAAAAGGACTACAAACATAAAATAACTGATTAGACTATTATTTACAAGAACTATTCTATGAATCTAAGCTGTTATTTACAATACTCTTAAATATAATAGCCAAGCGTAATCGTCGAGGACATTTCTGTGTAAATGCACTATGTTAAATAACGTGTTTTATTTAAGTTATTACTTTTAAAGAATATTACAGTACTGGCTGTGTACGAATTTCGCCACCTCAAAACGAGGCTTTTTCAACAATTTTTAATCATTATTAAGACTGTTTTAAACTGAATATTTTTTATTTCTTTTAAGCCCGATATTTTGACGATGTACACAAATTTATTCAATCTACTGTGATTCAGTAATTGCTATATTGATTATTCTGCTTAAATACCCCTCAATTATTTTTTAGACTGGGGAAATTATAATGATACCCCTTTCCCGAAAGAGTCTAGTGTTATTTGAACTCACGCCAGTACTAAAATTCCAGCGGTGTTTTCCTCGTCATCTGCTAGACCCAACACGGGTACAGTAACGTCCGCATTGAGCTTTGATGGTGCGCCTTCCAGCACTCTCCAAAACGCTAAAAGTAATAGATAGAGATGAGAGATAGAGATCAAACGTTGTTTTGTATTTCAAGCAATGACAATCCTTAATTATTTTGTCAACAGGTTTTCTCAATCCTCGTTCTGATGACTATCCACGTTCACCAGCCAACTATGGGTTGATGGATCAGATAGCTGCCTTACACTGGATAAAAGAAAACGTGGCGATGTTCGGTGGAGACCCAACGAATGTGACCCTCATGGGTCACGGCACGGGAGCCGCTTGCGTGCATTTTCTGCTGACCTCTCTTGCTGTTCCTGAAGGTAAGTCAATTTTGGCCTTTTAAAAAAGAATAAGTCTGTGTTATTTCTGACGTGTGACCGGAGTTTATTTCTGTACGATTGTCTTCGAACAGATCCAGGACTAACTGGACTAAACAATAGTTTTAGGCCATGTTCACACGAGCGCTTAATAAGCGTCGTGTAAATCCCGACGTTGGCGCGAATTGTAAGCTCCGCATACTAAATTCTATTTACCGTCCAACGCTCAACGTCGAAAATCCAACCATTGATAAAAAAATGAAGAACTTTAAAAATACATGGGCATTCATTTGTTTCATTCAAATGCTTTCTTAATACTCGTTAAAAAGGCGCTCGTGCGAATGGGGCCTTAATTATCGGTATACACCGACGACCGTCTGGAGCAATACAATATATTACTATAACCAAAAATTCACTTAAAAAAAATACATTTTATTTCATATAATTTTATATGAATTTGATATTCATCTTTAATATTTCATTTGAGTCCCATCTCGTCGTGTAATTCAGGGCAAAGCGAGCAAAAACACTTGAAAACGAGGAGAGAGATATAAAGACTCTAGATATAGTCGTAATCTGGTATTAGAGTAAATTCCTCTCGTTTCTGAAGAGCATTTGCGAGTGGCTGGAGCATTGCGCTTCTCTGGTGGATACTGGTAGTCGTTGGCGATAAATACAGTACCTTTATTTAGAACAATTAGTGCATAATGAAATTGTGTTTTTGAAGTTTGAGTGTTATTTTAGATGTTTTGCAATTCAATTTTATAATTACTAGAGTTTACTGTCTGAAGTCTGGAATTTAATGCACGTTCGCGCAAATATGCACTTTACTTCAGCTATGCATTTTAGACTGCAACAAATTATATCAGAAGTTCTTTTATTTATTTTTGTTAAGCCTGACCTAGTCCATGTTATAAACTACTAAGAATATTATGATACTCTCATAGAATTGGCACTGGAACAAAACCTATGCATTCCTTACATACTCTATGGTATTGAAAATATGAATATTGACCTAAAAAACGGTTTGTTAATCTTAAGTATGAGGTATCAACCCTTATAATATTATGTCCCACTGCTGGGTACGGGTCTCCTCCTCGAAATCAAGCGAGGAGGGTAATGGGCCGTAGTTCACCGATGCGCTGACCCAATGCAAATTGGTGAACTTCACATACCTTCAAAGACTTTCATTATCATCAGGCATGCAGGTTTCTTCACGATGTTTTCCTTCACCGGTGAGCGTGAGTTAGAAATTTAGAAAAACCCATTACAAGGCACACATAAGGGGTCAAGATCGAACCCGGAGCCTCTCGCATAAGAGGCAGAGTCCACCCACCACTGGACCATCGTCGCTCGTTAAGTATTAAGTCTAAGTAAATTATTTATCTAGACGTTTCGTATTTGCTAATCATTAGTCAGCAATTATCACCTACAATCTTAAGGACGCGTTTACGAATCAGACGAAATTATGCTGTTTTTCTGTACCGTTTGTAACAAAAGTACACAAAATCATATATAAAAATTATTTATTTCATATAGAATGGTTCTTTATCTACAAGGGTAACGCATATTTTTTTGATAAATGTTGCTTTTTTGTATAGTAATCAACGTTCTTCCATTACCATTTTCCATGAAACGAACGAAATCGATTAGAATTACGGTACCCTTTTGGTCTAATATCCACATTTATTAAGGTTTTTAAAAAATAGTAGGAGCAGGGAAATATGTTCAATTTTAAATAAAGGACAAGAAAATAACCCAAAAATGCTAAAAATAGTCTTAAAAAAAATAAAGAAGATAACTAATTTTTTTACCAAAGATGAATGTTATTCCATTGCATTAAGGTTTATTTTATCGTTGTCTCTGTCTTGATTTCTTTTACATTTTTGAAATGAGAACTCAGTCCGCGCTCGGCCGCGGTTCTGGGTGGACACTGCGTCGCCTGTTAGCAGCAATTCGACACAAAAAACATCGCGATTTATTTTTGATATTGGATACTTTGGATTGGATTTGATACTTTACAATATTTTTTTTACCACAATTTATTTTTTTATGGAATTGGTTTATTTCATATACATAGGTAGACGAAATGTTGGTTGGTCATTATAACCAGGTGGGAAGACGTTCTCTCTCGATGTTTGCTCACTTATCATCATCATCATCATCATCATCGTCAGCCTAAATCAGTCCACTGCCGAACATAGGCCTCCCTCAATGAACGCCAAGATGACTGATTCCGTGCTATGCTAAGGCAGCAGTGCTGTCGATGCGACTTCATCATCATCAGCCTAAATCCGTCCACTGCCGAACATAGGCCTCCCTCAATGATCGCCAAGACGACCGATCCCGTGCTATGCTGAGGCAGCAGTGCTGCCGATGCGACTTCATTATCATCAGCCTAAATCCGTCCACTGCCGAACATAGGCCTCCCTCAATGAACGTCAAGACGACCGATCCCGTGCTACTCTAATGAGGCAGCAGTGCTGCCGATGCGACTTCATCATCATCAGCCTAAATCCGTCCATTGCCGAACATAGGCCTCCCTCAATGAACGTCAAGACGACCGATCCCGTGATACTCTAATGAGGCAGCAGTGCTGCCGATGCGACTTCATCATCATCAGCCTAAATCCGTCCACTGCCGAACATAGGCCTCCCTCAATGAACGTCAAGACGACCGATCCCGTGCTACTCTAATGCGGCAGCAGTGCTGCCGATGCGACTTCATCAGCCTAAATCTGTCCACTGCCGAACAAAGGCCTCCCACAATGAACGTCAAGACGACCGATCCCTTGTCACTCGCAAACAAATAGATATCATCATCATCATCATCAAACTTCATCCATCCACTGCTGAATATACGCCTCCCTCAATGAACACCTAGACGACCGATCATTTGCCACTCGCAAACAAATAGATATTACCATTATCATCATCATTAAACTTCATCCATCCACTGCTGAATATAGGCCTCCCTCAATGAACACCAAGACGAACGATCCCTTGTCACTCGCAAACAAATAGATATCATCATCATCATCAAACTTCATCCATCCACTGCTGAATATAGGCCTCCCTCAATGAACGTCAAGACGACCGATCCCGTGCTACTCTAATGAGGCAGCAGTGCTGCCGATGCGACTTCATCAGCCTAAATCTGTCCACTGCCGAACAAAGGCCTCCCACAATGAACGTCAAGACGACCGATCCCTTGTCACTCGCAAACAAATAGATATCATCATCATCATCATCAAACTTCATCCATCCACTGCTGAATATAGGCCTCCCTCAATGAACAACTAGACGACCGATCCCTTTCCACTCGCAAACAAATAGATATCATCATGGTCATCATCATCAAATTTCATCCATCCACTGCCGAACATAGGCCCCCCTCAATAAACGTCAAGACGATCGATCCCGTGCCACTCGGATCAGGCAGCCGATGTGACTTCATCACCATCTGCGATCGCCAATGCGCCTGCTCAGCGTGACAATTATGAGCCCCCCCCCCCCCCCCCCCTCAAGATAAATTACAGATATCAGTTTACTTACATATTATAATATATAATTATTTATTATATATATAATATATTTAATATACTAATTCTAAGTAAAAAGAAAAATAGTAAAAACAAACAGAAATAACAAATATTTGTAAAGTATTAAATCCGTTTACTTGACTGCTATTCCCGCACGCAAGCGGGCGTATTGCGCGGGTGCGCGTGTGTGCGTGACTTTTTCAATGTAGTTGTTCGATTCTGTACCTATCAAGGTATGCAAACGCGTCCTTAATGTACCCACAGGTATATACTATTTAATTAATAACACAAACTCCCAAGACAGCACCTTGTTCCTCTCTCACCTGTTGCAATATCATGTCCATATAAATAGTATTCAAAAGAAACACTTTCATAAAACACATTATGAAATTTCAAAATCATTTCATGGGAATATTTAAATTGGTCCATTTTTCGTTGAAATTGCCTTTTGTTTATTCAAAGCGCGTTTTCTAATTCGGTCCCGCTGTATCGTGGTAAATATTTTACGCGGACAGATTTATTTACATTTATTCCGTCTAGAGCATGGTCTCTTGTAGTTAATGGTTCATAAATTGTATGGGGGATTGAAAAAACTTTGTCACGTTTTACCATTTTTGTCGATAATTTATACGTTCAAGAACAATTGAACATTGCTACGTTTTTTCCTTCAGTTACATGAATAACTAAAACGTGTATTTCTGTAACAGGCTAAGCTAGCTAGGCTAGGTAACTCCTTATTAAAAATATAGCCTGGCTTTAAAAAATAGCTTCACGGGTAGTTATGTATATCTGTACTAAGTTCTTAGATAATCCAGTTCTGAATATAAACAAGTGATTTATACAAGGATAAACTAATATGAATGTAAAAGACATTAATGTTATAATATAGAGTATGACATATCGATCGTCGTTATTTCCTCAATAATAATAATATTTCCTCAAGTCAATAAGGTTAAAATACCTTAACAAATACATTCTGGACTCGCTCAGAATCGTGTTATCAAATATTCAAAAATCCAATTTGCATTTATTATGCAATTCACTCAGCTTTCCCCTTTTCAATAATTTAATCAATAAAATATTACAATATAGATTAAATATTTTCCCAGTGTCTTAACAAGTATTTACATCATCGTTATCATCATTTTTACCAGTAATACTATCGTTTACGTAAACTTTAATATTAATAAGATCATCTTTCTAATAATTATGAACAACAGCTTTACTTTTATTGTTAACGAGCTCTTTTCCTGCAATATGATCATAATCACTAGTAATAATGATTATGATCATAATCACTAGTGATAGTGATTATGACCATATTTTGTATAATAGTGATATTGTGGCGGACCAATCACAGCCAAACAATTCTGAATCGCGCTATCGGTATTCTACAGTCCGATCGCTATATATACACCATCTGACACGATAGCTAGTGGGCCTGGCCGAGCATTGCACCCCGCTTAGCCGGAGATCTCCCTTCGGGGCCTTTCACCATAATTCCCACAATATTATTATTATTATCAAAATCACAATTTCCTTTGTCATTAATATCGTTACCATAATCACTATCCTATTCATTACCATCCTCACCATATTCTATCATTTTCCATTTTTTATAGTGTTATATATCTTCCAGCATTCTATATGAACTAGATATAGTACGACAAATGTGAAATATCATCCCTAGCCCGATGTCGACCGACACTATGTCTTTCCCCAACGTAGCCTCCATATCAGCCTACCGCTCATTTGTTTGTAGGTCAAAGTGACTTGACAGATCATTTAACGCGTTAACAATCTTTATGTAGTTCTTTTATGATTACATTATAACTATAAATAATACAATTACATATAATATATTGATTTCTTATATTAACACGAATTACTGATTACAGTGAAACAACTTTTACGGATTTTATCGAAACGTCGGGCTCGTAAAAAACTCAATTAACCGCGATAAAATCCTTAAAAGTTTTTCATTTTAACATTTACATTGTTTTGGGTGTGTTTCATTTGGGAGTTGCTTATTGCTGGCAAACAAGAATCACATATGGCATATTATAATGCCATAAGATCTCCATATTGTATTCGTTCTATCATCTCAAACTTCTACTGTTTTTGGCGTTTGAAGTATAACACAAACTTAGACTATCGATTAGGTACTTACGATTTAATATAAAAATCATATGTCGCCAGTAGTACACAAAAAAATGTATTAGATTTTTATATTGCCAGTTTAAATGCTATGCCGTTATTTAAAACTAAAGAAAATATTATTATCCTTAAAAATCAAATGGTAGACTCAAAATGATTATCTCTTTAGTTGCCTGATAGCGAAAATAAGATTTGAGGTGACTTTTATCTCCAAATTCTGGCTAATTGCCATTATAAGGATGAGTATGTATATAAAAGAATATAAAACTTAGAAACAAAGTACCAGGATTTAATATTTCATTTTAGTTTCAAATTAAGGCCGGATTTTAAATCAAACAGAACTTGACGAAAATAAAAGAGCGAACTCCAAAGGAAAGCCAAAACATTAAACTATTAAACTAGGCTTTTTGGCACGAGGTTGACCTGCAATTGCATTAGGCGCTTTGCTCATAAACTTTCCGCCCAGAATTTATTTTTTACGATTTTCGCCTGAGATTTTTTCACGTAGTCCGAATTTGCAAGCAAGGCTGGCGTATATGCATATGCATATAATTAATAACGTTTTTGTCCTAAAGGTAATATAGCTGATATTCATTTACTTTGAAACGGAGCCAAGACGTTCACTTGATTTAATTTGCAAATGCATATGCATCAGGTGATATCAGTAAGGCTGTTAGTTTACTTCACGTGTAACAGTATCTTTCACGTTAAGTACTAGTCCATTTTCTAACAAAGTGACTATTAAAAATCTAATATTTTTACAATATTATACGTCTGAATATTTCAATATTATATAGCATAGCATATAGTAGATTTTTAAACATTTGTAAACTCATTCTTATATTGCCTGTTCGAAGATGTTAAGGTGAGTCTAGGTGGCATATTTGCATCTACTCACCGTTATGTTATCATAAAATATAGTCCCCGGATGACCGAGTTTTGCGCGGAAAAGTTGATTATTGTTAACAGGGATAAAACAACATTTTTTGAAAATTAATCCTACCTAGATCGATTTATGTTTCTGATATTTGCTAAAGAATTGCTCGTTTAAAGATATCGATACGATATGACGATGATAACCTTAATATTATTGAAAAAATGATGCTATTCATTAATACTAATGAATTCATGAAATGCAAATGATATTTTAAATTTTCCTTGAAAGAGCTCCGTTTACTTGAGACCTTTAATTCTCATAAAATAAATTATGACATATAATCCTATTATCATACTCGCAGTACCGTGAGATGCTATTGTAACTTTTGGAAACAATTTAAACATAATAGTTGTAAATATAAATTTGTGGAAAATTATAACTAAAATGCGAAAGGAAGGGATTTGCCATGTGACATGTACATCGCATGGGTGCCAACACCAAGCTTATTTCTTTTACGAAGCAGCTTTTGTCGTGTTCCAGAAAATAAACAGAACAGAACACAGAAAATAAAAGGATTAGATTTGAATAGGAATTTATTTTATTTCAAATATTTAAGAAGAATTATTCTTCTTTTATATTTTAAGAATATAAAATCGATCAAGTGATACGAAGGCAGGCATTGCCTGGAATAGCCGCTCTTTGAATAATATTAACCAGGTAGGACGACAGAGCAGTGGTCGGTCCGTGTTGGATGCAAGTTGAAAGTCGTCGTCGTGACGTTTATTGACGGAGGCAGCATTGAACGGATAAATACTGATGATGATGATGATGATATCTAGTACGAAGTACATTAACGTTATTCTTTCACTTTGCATAGCATAAAATCTTTTTCAGCCTTGTATTCAAAACTGGAACATTCATATGTCCAAGTAAAAACGTATTTTCAAGGCGACCGAAGCATGAAAACATTCAAAGCATGCTGCGGAAATGTTTTGGAATCCAGAATGGGAACGTAAACATTGAACCCAATTTCGGAGTTTTTAAAATTGCTCAAATTTGTTTGCAAATAAAACATACATTTTAGGGTACCGCTCCAATAAATTACACGACGAAATTATTGTACGTCACTGCTGTCCGTATACCTGTCCATCGACTTGAATGTTTTTATTGTACTTGTTTGTTTCTCTATCTTTCTGTCGGCCTGTCTACTTGACAGTCCGTCTATTTTATGTCTAACAAAAGTTTCAGAGTGGATAGGACATTGTAGTATCCCTGATAAGTGTAGAGTAGATAGTTACCAAAAACCGTATTTGGGCCGTTCATTAATTCATATATTATTATTATTTAAAATACTTGTTTGGAACCCTCTGAATTATATTCGCACTAAACTTTTTTTGTTATTTGTTTTTTTTTTTTTTTTGTTATTTGTTTCCTTCCATTTTCATATCTATCTCTGGGGATTTGATGCTCCGGGCCTTGCCAACAGAATAGTTTCCATCGGTAAAATGGTTTACGTGTTGCCTCATTCGATTGAATTGTTGCTTTTCGATTTAATTGCCGTAGTGAAATCGGGAATTGGTTCTAGACAATGAAAGGCGAATCTGTATGATATAAAGTGATGAGTGTATGGAATAATAATATAAAATATCTTTCAAATTGATCATCAGACCGACGACGTGTGATTTATTAAATCGCGTAGTATGGAAAAATATATCTTATATCATTAAAATTTAGTACATACTGATAATAAATTGCGTGTGATAAATAAACTAGCCGGTCCGTGTTGGATATGACTGATAAGAGATCGGTCGTTATTGTCGTCGTCGGATATCTGATGATGATGATGATGATGATATAAATTTTGTTCTGTTTTCTTATCCCCAAAATTTCAGTAACTTCATAATTTAACGGGTTTCAAATCTACAAATTATATTTGTAGATGAAATTATATTTGTAGATTTGAAACTATTTTACCTATGTTATAAAGATATTTCTATTTGAATTATGCAGGTTTTAAACCAAATCACACGTACATATTACTCCACATAATATATTCACTTACCTACAATTCCTTAAATTGTAGAATGTTCGTTTAACTAGCTCTTGGTTCAGTGACACTGGCCACTGACCACAAAATTGAAAGAGCCGATTGCACTGAATTACATGTTCCCAAGTTAAGTGACTTCGCAGAAAGCGTCTGTCACACACAGCTTCAGCAAGTTCCGGATCGGATTTTAGTTCAATATCAACTAGCTTTACTGCTAGGTTCTATTTCACTATTTTTTATTTCGAATTTTGGAAGACACCTTAGTATACAAGATAATACGCTGGCTTAATTGCCTTATTTTATTTGTATGTAGTTATAATGATATTATATAATGATAAAAGCTTGTTTAATATTCTAGGAAATTAAATTCAATGTATGTATAAATTCATAATTGTACTTTATTTAATTAAAGGCATAATATTTGATGCGATTGTTTTGGTATGATTATACTATTAATCATAACTGAAAAATCAACGACAGAAAACTATGCGTTTTCAATCTCTCTTATGGCTTTTAGAATGTTATCAGGACAGAATAATATTTTACAAACCAACTTTGGTTCAAGATTTTTGACTGAAAAAATGGTTGTACGGTTATAATATCTTAATAATTTATTTCAAATTTCACTATACTTAATCTAATTATCCCTTTTCATATCCCTTTACTATGTTACCAGCATATATATCGCGACCTAATCCAATCGACCTTATCTTCAGAGGTCATAGCATTACTTTACTTTAACTTGATACCCAAAGCTCCGAATGATTAATAAAAATGATTAATAAAATTAATCATTTAAATACGTCAGTGTGATATCAAACGTATAGTAATTTATATGCCAATAAACTTCAAATATAATTTTATTTAGCGCGGAAAAACTTATGCTACGGCTATTGAAAACATAATAAAGGTATTCTTATAAATAAAATCTGGATCAGATACATATTATTCAGTTCATCAAACAAATTACAGGCACTTAACAATTTGAGCACGCAGTGTATTGTGTTCGTTACGAATTCATTGTAAGATGCGGTAGCAGATTAATCATCATCATCATCTGTTTTCATCTCACAATCAGTCGAGGAGAAAAGTTCATTTATGCACTGCCCCAATGCTGTGTGGAGGACTTCATACACGTTCACCACCTTTACATTATACATACAGAATCCTGACGATATTTTCTTCGCCGGGTTTGCTTTGCACGTTGTCATTATAGTGATAAAATTTGCTGTTCAGAAGGTTTAAGCGACGTCTTACGTAAGCGATCTAGACGGGAACGCGAAGCGGTATGTACGAAAACAACAAGTAATCAAAACCTATTGAAGTGACCAAACGAACGTGGGATTGTCTTAAAGCGCACAGCATTGTGTTGAATTCGCGTTTCACCGCTTTATAATTGCGTTCGTTTTGAACCGTCTACATAGGACGTAGGTTTAGACAGAGTAACATCGTTTCGTAGCACAAAGATACCGAAATTCGTCATCGACTCTGAGTTATCAAAGACAATTTCCTAGTCAATAACGATCGATAGCTAATAGGCAGTGTGTGATTTTGTTACGATAACGATTGACTACGTGATTAAGCGTAACATGTCAATCCCATACATTTATTATTTACGACCTTCGTTATCGTTTTTTGATGTTACTTTTTCTAAGCCCCATGAAACAGGCGTACCAATTCAAACCTTGTAACTTATACATTAGAATATATTTATCTCAAATACAAGGAAATGGAAAGTACCTAACGTTTTAATTAAAAAGTAAGTTTCTCCCGGGCATTCGACCGGAATAAGGTTCGTTGGAATTTCCAAATTTTTCGCGCGAGAAAATTGAGACCTTATCTGTAAGTTCACTAATGACATCAAATTGGGAGGGATAAAAACTCCGATTAGACTCTGGTCTCACCAGTGAATTCTTATCTTCCTCTCAAAAGCCCTATTTATAGAAGGAAGCAATCTAGCAGTTCACTAGTCGCAAGTAATCAGCGAAATGCATACGTAATAACCCTTTACACCAGAATATTAGCAGGAGCGTTGTCTTTCTTATAATATATTAGTATGTTTTTTCATAAAGATTCCTAAGCCAAATACTATACCCTTAGCCAAAGGGCTAAGGGTATAGTAAAGCATTCCGGATAATTCCGCGAACCACGCAGCCTTAACAACTTCTGTTAAGTGACTTTTTAACGTCACTTAAATACTAATTTTACTTGTGTAATCTATGGTATGCATTTTATCTTTCTTTTTAGTCCAGGTTTATGGTATGACTAGCAGCGCCCCGCGGTTTCACCCGCGTACTTCCAATTCCCGTGGGAATACGGGGATAAATTAAAGCCTATGTGTTATTCCGATGTCATTGTAAAGCTTTATAAAAATACATTCAGTAGTTTTTACGTGAAAGAGTAACAAACATCCATCCACCTTTCCAACATCTAACAATTTCAACATCCAACTTTCGCATTTATAATACTAGTAGGATTAATATCATGATCATGAAATAAGTGATTAATTACTAATCTTTGTGATCGTAAAGTACGCGACAAATTGCGTTTTAAACTCCAATTAGCACCTTTATAATATATATTATAAATATGAAAGTAAGTTTGTCTGTTTGTTACACTTTCATGCGTAAACCGCTAATAGGATTTTATGCAATTGGCGAGAAGGGGCTAAGGTCAACAACTGGTATGGTATTAAATCATCCTATCCTTAGCATATTCGCATTTTCCCTACGACTTAGGACTGTAACACACGTCAAAGACATTCTGAGTATACCGCGTTACAAGTTCTAGTTTCTAGTTTTTAGTTCTAGTCCAAAGTTAGGTCTACATACTCCGAAACTATCACAAGCAGCGATGCTAACTTGTGATAATAATAACATGATTGTATGGTTTATGTTTAGTCTATATTTTACTTATGACTGAAATATTGCTTTGTTACCTTTAAAAATCTCTGAATTATTCGATAGTATTATATTAAGGAAGGCTATTTTTATTAAAGTGGCTTCTGTTTAGCCTTTTCCTAAATATATTTGGGGTTGGCTTCCAGTTTAACGGTCGTAGCTAAATACCAGTATTTTAATGATGCAACTGCTTACATGGCCTCCACAACCCTGTAATTGGGTAATGCGGTACCCCCTGGTGATAAAACTAGTTCTTTCGTGCTTCTGACAACTCTTTACGACTGTCACAGATCCACAAATGACAGCCGGGAGCTAGAGCTGAACGTACCTACCGAGACACGGAGGAGTCTCGATTGGTCCAACTCCAGCAAGCCACGACCTCCTCAATTTTTTAAACTATTTATTATTTTTGTCAGGAAACCTTTTTGTAGTGAAACATCTTTAGAATCGTTGTGATTTCAAACCGGATGCAACGGAAAAAACGACAGGTAAGAGACACAAACACAGAGCGAGAGAGCAAAGTAGGTGTCTATGTATATTGCAAACTGCTTAATACTTGTTTGTATTTGAGCATTTAACATGACGTGTTTCACTTCTATCGTGTGTGAATCGCACACAAACCTTTTTTTTTATGACGCAGCGGAAATTCTTTTCGGACCATACCAGGGCCTTGGATAGGCGCGCTGGCGTGTAGGGACTCGCATTAGGTGCACTACCCCACTAAAACCGTTGCGTGAGCCTTCAGCCGCTATATCCGAGGGACCCGGATCTGCAGGCGACGGGAAACCCTTAGTGACAGACTGGTCCCGGCAAGACCAGATTCTCCACTACAGGGGGACTGCCCGGCTACGACTTGGCAGTCCCCAATTTGTTATGAAACTTTGTGTTAAAGTAATAGTACCCAAAAAAGTTCAAATATTATAATGACGCAATGGTTTTAATCATAAGTTGAAAATTATAAAATTGACACCACGATTTAAATTCGCTACGTATTTAAAAATACCTAAGCACTTTTAAACATGTCTCTTATATTTGAGAGGACTCATGAGTTCTCCATTTTCGATATTTTATGAACTCAATATTTGTATTATAAACTTTGAGACCCAGTAATAAGTTTTCCAATGTGTAAGTACGAGTTGGAGTTGTAAAATAAAATTCTCTTTGAAATATCATTTTTGCCCCGCAAATAGGGTTGTCGAAATTTATAAAGTGCTAAATATTAATGTTAATATTTATACCTGTCTGTATTATTTTTAGTGTATTTAAAGGATACTTCTAGAAAGTAATTTGCCTTCCAACTAGATGGAGAATGATATTCGCGTAGCTGGCCCTACTTGGATATGAGGGGCGAAAAATCGGCCGTCTTGAAGTTCAGTGAAAAATAAATGTGTTCAGTAGTGGCAGTAGGCTGGTCATATACTCGGGAGAAATGATTGTCGATTCAAGAGAGAGCCATAATATTTAGATGGACGAAGTGTCGATCAGCCATAAATCGGACAGAAAGATTATTATTATTATTAAAGACATACTCCGTGCATTGGCCGGTCCGTGTTGGATGCAAGTGACAAGAAGTCGTTTGTCGTAGAGTTCATTTAGGGATGTCTATTTTTAGAAGTAGATGGTATTATTATGCTGATGATGATGAATATATTGTTGGTTGTAGATGGCACAGCAAAATACCTTAATCTGTATAATGTAATAAACCTAAAGCTGCCGATTATATAAAAATCTATGTTGACGTAGTATTTGTTGTACTATACTTTAAAAATAGAAAACTAACACGACTATTTATAGACGAACAACAGACAACCCTATTCTCAAATATGTACTTTGTCGTCAGACTTACGGCAACAGAATTTCGTGTTCAACTTTTTGTAAAATTCCCTTTCTGCCATAAAGTTACAAGTTTGTAAAGAAAATACACTTTAGATTAATACAAGCGAACTTAGGATCAAAGGAATTAACTTTCGGGTATAAATTGACATTTCCTCACGTTTCACATGTAATGTATGCATTTGTATCAGTATATTTTGTCGCTTTTCATATTAAAGGGTAATCAAATATTTTAGAAATTGTGTACTGTACTTACATTAGAGCTGATTATGTTTGCCAGCGCCAGAAGCCATGCTCCCGGCTGCATGTACCCACTTGCATGTTAGTCCCGTGAAACAGCTTTGCTGTGTTTTGGAAAGAGGGGCAAAGACAGGCAGTATAACAACTGGTACTGAGAAAAGTATACTATGTCCCAGTCCCAGGCTAGTGTTTGTATTACAAATCAATCAGTTTCAAATATAACATTAAATACAACTAAAATTACTCTTTACAATTTATTTTTTTATTTATTTATTCTTCATGTACATACAATTTAATACAACTAATATAATATAAACGTGTGATACATAGGTTAGCTTATCTCTATGAGAGATCTCTACCAGCAAACCATAAAGAGTGCGTGAAGAGAGTCTAAAGCGGACATAGTACAAAAGAATGTGAAAAAAAAAGAAAATTTAATAACAAAACATGAGAGTTCTAACAACTAAATATATTTATAATATATACACACATACATACATATACACTCATACACACTCATATATACATATACACATACATACATACATATACATACATACATACATACATACTTACATATACTAAACTATAATGTTATGTATAATATTAAATAATACATATTATGATCAAACTATAAAGAAGACAAATAATGGCTCTTTAATCTCGATTTAAATGTGGATACTGATGGGAATATTTTCGGGAAGGCCACAGCTGAGCAGCACGAACAGAATAGGAGTTTGTGTAGGAGGACGTGTTGTGATAGGGTATTACTAGGGATTTTTTAACGGTGCAGGATCTTACAGATTTACCCATATTAATTAGCCATTTTATTACGCGTTGTCAAATATATCTTTTTCTCCGACACCCCAGTGACAACTCCTTTTCGCACTTTTCTGTGAAAGTGTTTAGGTACGCTAAGAAATTTGTCCGCCACAAGCCATCAAACCAAACCGCACGAAACGCGAAAGCATAGCTATACGCCGCACATAAGTGATGTACTATCATTAATTAACATCGTCACTAAGTATTAGATTATGAACTTTAGTGATGTTCTAAACATTATGTCTATATTTCCCCCGGTTCTCACACGGGGATTAGCTATTCCATCTGGCTTTGACCCTTCAAATTTGGGCCCGATGTTAAGCCAGGGTAACCTATTGAGGTATATTCTGTCCCAAATGAAACATAGCGGACCTGACTTTGATTGGGGTTGAGCTAATAAGAAAGGTTCGTTAGTTGCGTTCATACTAAGCGACCTAAATAGGTCACGGGTATTATTTACCGGGGGGAAGTATGCGCTATGTTCCGACCGACACGTGTGCATTTTCTGCTTATTTGCACCGTGGAATTGCTCTGCTGTGTTCTATAATGAAGGTCAGACAGTGTAATTACTATGAAAGAACTTTTACGGATTTAATAGCCTTCTACTTTTTTTACAACGCCGACGTTTCAGGCTTATATAGATATTCATTTATCATATAGTATAACTTTGTAACAGTAGGACGTCAGACACCTCATTCCTTAGCGACCATGGTTGCTGTGAAGTATACAAAATGCCATGTTTATAAAAATCCCGTAAAACCGCGAAAAAATCCGTAAAAGTTGTTTCATTGTAAAAATGTTATTACTGACATAGAGAAATAGCATCGTACTTCTCAGAATAGGTCATGTCACAAATAAACTAGCCTATAGGACTAGTTCAGACTTATTCGTATAGGCTAGTTTATTTGTAAGCTAAGTGAACAATAAAATTTTATAAGCACTCATTATTTTAAACCTATGGCACTTTAAATCCTATATATTATTGTCTTTGATCTGTTCAGATATAAATAGATATGTAATTTTCAAGAATAGAGCATACTAGAAAGGGTAACGCACGGACCCCATCATGGTTCAGGCCTTGTCGTGGCGGTGGAGCTCAGGGTGTCCAACACCTTGGGCGAAGCGAACTGAGCCAAGGGGGCTCTTTGTACCCCTCTTATGAGAAAAGGGGACAATTACACAGCAAGGGGCAAGGGATGAGGATGGGAACCTCACCTCATCGTACTGTCAAGACGTTGGGAGTGGTTGTTCTGTAGTGCGGGACAACCGCTGGAGGTGGTGTCGGCCCCTGAGCGACTGACTAGCCGTCGAGGTGTCCTGTTGCTTGTAGATCCGGGGCACCTCACCAAAGGCGGCAGTGGTGGCACCCGCTGGGTTTTAGTGGGTAGAGCCGCGTCCGCTTACTATCTTTCGGGCGTAGCGAGTCCCACATACCCGCCTGGGGAGACCCACTCCCCAGTGGGATGCGTCAGTGCATTTCCCGGCGAAAAAGAAAAAAAAAGTAACGCATGTTAGTGTAGCGTAGATAGACGTAGCTACGACGTAGTATATAGACGTAGCTAAGACGTAGTACATAGACGTAGCTACGACGTAGTACATAGACGTAGCTACGACGTAGTACATCGACGTAGCTATCTAGTAGGACGTAGCACTTACCATCACATGAATGGACCTTCCGCTTTACTCCTCTTCTATTTAAAAAAACTTCAATGTTTTTGACACATATTTTTAACAGTTTAGTATTAATGCCTACTTTATTTATCTGCAGGATAACGTGCATAGTAACCGCATTTGAATGATTATCCGGTTTTCCAAAGGTTTTTAACAATTTACGTTAGCACTCTTGATTAATTTATTATAACCGGTTAAGTGTTCTTTTTGCCAATACCGATTCCATCATATATTTATTATTTATTCGCAACATAAAGTCATTCATCACGCATGTGGTTTGTTGCGAAACAACCCTGACAAAGAAAAATGTGACACAAAATTTATGAGAAAAAAGTTTTCTATACGGAGTAAGAGAGGTCCAGATTGTTCTGTTTAAAACTTTAACTTGCCAATGCTAGTAATACAATTATGCCTACAACTTTATCAATTTATTTACTATTCTTCTTCTTAGCGTGTCAATGGCTACCTAAATTTTATCCGCCCAGAACTCAGCTACGAGTATTCCATTCTCAGTACCGTCCATTAATTCCTGCAGGTGGTAGGGCACGCAGGACACTACATGAAATGGTCCATTGTTTGTGGGATGGCACCACACATGCACTATTTACTATTAATTTAGAATCTTTGCGTTTACCACCTCATTATTATTACTTTCGGAGACGTTTTAGTAACAAAAATAATGAGCACATCATAGAAGTAAACCAACTCATACAATTAAGCTTTAATGAGATTATCTCAAAACAGCAAATCAGATCATGATTTATTTGGAACTAAATTAGAAATATCAGCTTTTTAACCAAAAATATTTACCATTCACAATCAACAGAGAGTTCGTGTGACAAATATTTAAAAAAAAATAGATCAATACAGATAAAATAAAAAAAATAAACAAATTGTTATCATTATTTCATTAGTTTTGTGCGTTACCATTATATAATAATAGGTTTAAAATGCTTGAAAATTATTTGCTCTAGATTTAAGAGACTTTTGTGTATAATGTGAAATGTGATCACAACTAAAAGAATGATAGGAACCCAGAAGTGTTTCTAGTATCTTCTCTGACATGGGTGCGAACCCTCATTATAAATTTGTTCGCTAATATTATATTATGTGAAGTTAAACAATAAACAATAAAAGTTGTGTTTTGCCCTGGGGCAAAGTGGAAAAATCTATGAGTTTCCAAATTGCCGTTTTGTCACATTAAATACATACCATTATTTTAATCGCCCAATCTCTAAACGCCTATGTTCAGCATTGATAAAGGTTGATGATGATGATGATGATGATGATGATGATGATGATGATGATGTTGATAATGATGATGATGATGATGATGATGGTGATGATGATGATGATGATGATGATGATGATGACGATGAAACTCTAAATGCATGTTTGTTCCAGGTCTCCTCTTCCACCGGGCAATTCTGATGTCAGGGTCCGGCCTGAGCCCCTGGTCACTGGTGGCGGACCCTAACAAGTATGCAAATATCGTGGCCATACACGCCAATTGCTCACCAGGTATAATAAATAAGACAATTCTTAACTATAAACACCTAAATAAACAAGAACCGATTTCATAAAAACCAATTAAAATAAACTATGTATAAAAATAGCCGCTAGAAAATCAGCTTCAAATTATACGAACTGAATACAAATCGCTTTAAGACCTATTATTATAGGTTACACAGAAATACAGTTTGTAGCAGCTGCAATAAGAAACAAGTAATATTTGAATTATTAATTATTGTATATTGAGAAGATATAAAAACAAAATTGATACATAGGAAAATAATACTAAAATCTCAACCTTTCACTGAAGTTGAAACGAGCCTCAGAGTCCCAAGGCTTTTTACGAATATTTTTATTATTCAAAGAATTGATCTCGTTCATTGTACAACTTGTAACTCCATTAATAACTAAATTATTTCAACTCATATCATGAATATGCTAAGCTTATACAATTTGAACTCATTTAAAATTCTAATGCTATTCTTTTTAGATCTCACGCCTCCAGCCCTGCTGCGGTGTTTGCGGGAGCGGCCGCTAGAGGCGCTGCTGTCAGCTCCTGTGCAGGCGCCTGACTTTGCATACGCGTTCGGACCGAGTGTTGACGGAGTTGTAATAGGCAAGTATTAGTTTCTAAAACTATTAAAAACGGGATGTGTACCATACTTTAACGATGTGAAATATGATGATGATGATAATGATGAATTTCAGGATATGATCGAAATATCGAGCTCCACAAATCGAATGTAAAGATAACTATGTAAATTTAAGTTTCTTAAAAGAAATCTTTTAAATTCATCTTAAATTACCATTGAAGTTAAAAATAATAAAACAAAACGGAAAAAATCATCGGTAAACGTTTTTGGAATACCTATAGGAATTTTTTTGCAAGTTTTTAAATTAGCATGCTTAAAATAATATTATGTTTTCTACTAACAATATTTACCATATTTTAGGTTTATTTCGCGAACCTATTCGTTATAATATTTCTGTTTGCTACGTTGTCTTGTTCACGGGACTCATCTGAACTCGTCACAGTTTCGTGAAATCCGAAAATAATTTTTTTTTTAAATTGTTCGAGAAGATAGAGGGTGGACCTTTCTCAAATTAGACATGAGGAACATCGCCGTGCAATAACTAAAAGTGGTATGATGAAAAGATTAACTGGCCTGGCGTAGGTACGATGAAAGCAGATAATAATAATATCTATGGACGCTTTTACACCACGTTAATCTGGTCTGCTAAGTTCTCGAAGAGACTTGTGTTACGGGTGCCAGACAACGGAAATACATAATATAATCAATACTTTTTATATCAATAATTACATATATTTAAGATTTTTATTATATAATACACATATTTAATACACATCCATGACCCAGGAACCCTGAAACTTTTTTGTGTTCCCTGGCGAGATTCGAACCCGCTACCTCCGGCTTGTGCGCCAACGCGCTAACCATTGAGCCACAGAGGTCGTCAGCAGATGATAATAATATATAAGATGCATAAGCAGAAAAAATGTTCATAACGATCAAATTTTTCAATGATCAAACTTAAGAATGAACGACGTAAGGTCAATTTAGATTGGATAGTCGCCATGTTGCTTCTAAAATTGCTTTAATCAAAATGGTGCCAGTAATTCGGTACATATTTATAATGAACCCAAAAGTTTGGCGAATCGTTTGGTTTCCACACGAGCTACCAGTTCTAAAGGCACAGAACCAGCAAAACAATCTGAATACGTCTTATCTTTTCAATATTTAAAATAGATTACAAACATTATATTAGTAACATTCGACCCACTTCGTGCTACACGAACTTCGCAGCTTAGTTCCTGATGGGTTCCACGGGAAGACGTGTGCTGAGTACTAAATGGGATATTTTATGCATTATTTGTAGCCATCAGCACATAAACCAAGTTTACCGAGTGCATAAATCGCATGAACTTTAATTCACTTTAACGTGTTTTAACAACTTCAATATCATAAGCTATACGATCATCATAGTATTACGATTTTAATATTAGCATGGTATTTTTCAGTTTGGAACTGAAAAATACCATGCACGTGCATTGTATTTGCAAATGCATTCAATGTTCATAAACTATTTAAAACTGATTATAAATTTGTAACAATTCGCTATGTCGAAATATCGAGATGCGTTATGTAAAAGTAAAATATTTAATAAATATCTCGATTTGAATAGTTTTAAATTCAATTCACACTATGTGAATTCAACGACAAAAGTAATAAAACTTCAGTTTTTTATTCCGTATCTACTTTAAAAGTAAGAGTCAAAAAATTGCTGCCGAAAGGAACTGCCGATAGAAAGTAAAAACTAAAATTTAAAATTATGACATAGTGAATTTTAAAATGTTAGTACCTATTTAAATTTTAAATTTCGTTATGACGTCATAATGTCACCTTATTACGTTGGTGATGCGAACCTATAAGATTTTCCTACCAAAATGTGCTCAACGCGGTTAGAGAACCTTTACTTTGAAATTTGTTCCTCGTATTTGGAACCTCCATTCAAAATCTTGTCCAGCCAGATGCGTTTTCACACTGTGCATGCTCTTTCCATGACTTTTTGATCCCCTTGGATTTAATATTAAGTAATTAGCGATAGTGCTATTCTTTTCAAAAAGTGCTTACTCCTTCCGACAGTTTTCCGACAACTTTACTGAGTTTCGTAAAGTTTCGGCAGCCGATAAAATTACTAGAACTTCCACCAATAGTACATGGAACGCCTGGCAAAGCTTTCAACACCAATAATAATACTAATAAAATCTATAGTAACTATGATATTTTCGTCAAAACCCAACTAATATAAACGAGATAGTTGTTTTTACTCTTTCACCTAAAACCGTTTCAACTAAACTTTTCAATAATATAGCTTAGCGATCAGGATAGCATGAAAATATAACCCTGTGCAGGCGAAGCAGGTACTGACTATTCAATAAAATGAAGAAATGACTATGTCATGCCGTTTGACGTCACGGCGTTCTCGTGAAAGCTGCAAAGGCGTGCCGACAGATGTGCCATCAAAAATCTTTCGCGTCACGTAATTTGTAAGATAGTGCTAAAAATCAGAAACGCTGAACAAACGGCAGCCGGCGAGCGAGATGAGAAAAGTTTGTGGGACAATTTAATAACGGACACGGTTTGTCGACGGCGCGGTACCAATTGGGAAGAACTATCGCTGTGATGAGAAATTAAAGTTTCTTTATATTATGTACATTAACGGTGATGCTATTTCAACTATTTCATGGTGTTTGCATAAGTTTGCTTTATCGTAAATGGATAATAATAGAGATACCTAGAGTGGTAGATTCAATATTGAAATATATAATGTTACTTCTACGAGTATATGTTACTTCTCGGGAATATGTATGCAAAGTTTCATAATGATTGGTTGAGTAGTTTTCTCGTTAAAGCGTAACAAATATTCCTACTTTCCTCATCATCATCAGTTTTTATCCGTCCATGCTGAACATAGGCTTCCCTTATTGAACGCCAAGACGCGCCCTTGCCACTCGCATCCTACACGGATCGGCCAGTGCCCCGAGACCGTCTTTCCACACGATGAATGGCCGAATACGCCTTCCTAAACGCAAAAAAAAACATTATAAATGTGAAATTAAGGAGAATAGATAGCTATTCTCCTTAACTTCACATTTATAATATATATTCCAATACCTAGTGATCGCTTTAAAACAATATATTATAATGGTAGAATTAATTCCTTGTAAAGGTGATAATACCGGTGAAGGAAAACATCGTGAGGAAACCTGCATGCCTGATGAGATTGAAAGTCTTTGAAGGTATGTGAAGTTCACCAACCCGTGTTGGGCCAGGGGATCGGTGAACTATGGCCCATTACCCTCCTCGCCTGATTTCGAGGAGGAGACCCGTGCCCAGCAGTGGGACATATAAGGGTTGATTTTGACACCTTTAAAAAAGTATAGTACAGTAAAGTTACTGTACTATACTTTTTTAAAGGTGTTAATTAGTAAGCATAATTTTGAATAAAAATATTAATATGAGACTTGGAAATTTTGACTTCTGGCTGGCTATGGCTAGTTCTTCTGGCTAGTGTTACATACACATACATACCTTATATTCATTCAGTTACATACATAGTATATGTAATTCATACATACATTTTATTAATTCAGTTACATACATAGTATATGTATTATATACATATCCTTTGTACATATACTAGCAACGACCCACTGTTTCACACGCGTCCTTCCCGTAGTGCGAGGATAAACGATGATGTAAACTATATTATTGTAAAGTTTCATCAAAATCCATGCAGTAGTTTTTGTAGGAAACAGTAACAAACATATTTTACAAACTCTCCCATTTATATTAGTCGGAAGCAGGAAGTAAGATACCCCAGGATAAGCTAAACTGTTCCACCGAGTCTATATTTGCTGGAGTTCAGCTTGTGTTGTACTCGTTTAACGTTTAGTTTTATATATTTAGCAAAAAGTTCATTTTGCACTTACTTTGAGGTTTCCCTGTATTTTATCTACACTAATATTATAAAGAGGAAAACTTAGTTTGTTTGTTTGGTTGTAATGAATAGGCTCAAAAAGTACGAGACCGATTTTCAAAAATTCTTACACCATTCGAAATCTACATTATCCACGAGTAACATAGGCTAAAATTTTATTCTGAAAAAAAAAGGTTCCGTAAGATATTTGGGTTTTTCGGACACAAAGTGTAAAAAATCAACCAGAAAAGTTACTTATTTTGCGTACTAAGATCCCGTTGTAAATCTTAGTTAAGGCAGGCGAAGCTGCGGATAACAGCTAGTACCTTATAACTGCTGTAGCTGTAAATACATTTTTATTAGCACTTGCTAATAAAAATGTATTTACAGCTTCGTTAAAACACTTTCGCCCCGTATCTCTTTAACAAAACGACATGAATATATATTGTCCATTCCAATAGTAAATACCCACTGCCGATTTAAATTTAACTGTTACGGAAAAATATTAATACTACGGGTGACATATAAATTGAATCAATAAAAATCATCATCATCAGACCCTATCAGTGTAGTATCAACACAAACATTTGAACAATCGCAATTAACAATCTTAATACTGTAATACTAAAAAGAACCAAAATTAAATTATTTGTTTTTTATTGATTCCCTGAAAGTTATACCTCTGGTGTACAGACAAAAGTCTAACCTGTATTCAAAAAGCGTACTTGGCTAAATAATGAAACAACACTATCGTTTTCTTATGTTTACGCGAATTTCACTCATTATAATGAAACAAATTTACGGATTTTATCGCGATTTATTAAGTTTTTTACAAGCTGTAAAGCCTTTGGAATTTTACTAGGTGAGCCATCTGCTTACCTACCGATTGAGCTTAAAGGTCATCAGGCCTAAAAGTCTAGACGCTTCGAGTGAAAAAAAGCTGTAAAGTATCCGAAACATCGGGCTTGTAAAAAACTTAATAAACCGTGATAAAATCCTTAAATTTGTTTCATTATAACAACACTATGCTAAGAACGTGCTATTCTATGTCCTCCGCGTGTCAATAGTCGGGTTTGATAGACGCAGAGTGGCGGATTTCACTTAGTATTGTGTATGAATTGATTTGAATGACCCTATGCGTTCGGGAGTTCTGTAACACCTTATAATATTTTTATATTGTTTGTAAATACAGATACAGATGCATTCACTGTTTCTTCTAATTACTTATTATGGCTTCATACTTTATTTAGACAACCTTGTTAGGTGATCGTGACTGATATGCGCAGGAGGGTCCTCTCATCTCTGTCCTCGTACATACATATTACATAGTTGCAATATACTAAGCTGACGATACATTTTACTACGGTGAAATACATTTTATAATAAACTAGCGAACTCAACAGACTTCGTTCTGCCAAAACAATTAATTTGCAATAAATAAAATTGCAATCTCAAATTTGAGAAATAAACTATTCTATCTTTTAAATTGGAGAAAAGCACACATTTTAAAAGAAAAAACATGAAAATCGGTTAAGTGGTTTAGGAGTCCATTGAGGACAAACATTGTGACACGAGATTTATATATATTAAGATTTAAAGAGTTTGGTCTTGTCTGTATGTCGCTATGTACACTACACGGGTACATTAAGTGATACCTTTTTTTTCTTATGAAATGCGACGTCTAAAATACACAAGGCATGTCACAATTTTACTGTAATGCATGATATTGCAGCTATTTAATATATGGGACTAGGTACATAATTCATCTAAAAGATAAGAATCGCTTATGCATTGCTAAACTTAATTTACATTATATAACATCAAACAAAACTAAAACAGGACAATATTAATACAAGATAAATTCACCAAATGTAACTCGGGCGAAATGGCTGTGTGTTCAAAATTTCGCAGGGCAAAGTTTTAGATATAAAGGAAACTTAAGAGAATTATCTCCAAACTCGGCATTCCAGTCACGCGCTGTCCATCCGCTACTTGCGAATTTGCAGTTGTATTGTTTGCAAGGTTTGTTTCGGACACTAACGACCTATTTCAACGTATATTACGTTAACGTCAAAATCTCTCAAACTCTAATTTATACTTACCAAAGAACTGGGTGATTACGTATTTGACTGTTTCAACATTATCTTTTAAACCAATCTTGTTCAACGAAATTAGGTCACTATATTTAATGTCTAATGACTTATTTATATTATATCATTACTGAATGTTCATATAATCTGGTTTAATTTATATTTAAATACTAGCTGTTGCCCGCAGCTTCGCCTGCGTTAACTAAGATTTACAACGGGATCTTAGCGGGATGATATATCTTTACCGATAAATGGGCTATCGAACACTGAAATGTTTCATTAAAATCCGACCGATAGTTCCTGAGATTATCGCGTTCAAATAAACAAACTCTTTAGCTTCATATCTTATGGATTAAAAGCATGAGTAAAATAAACCCGTTTAAATGTAGTCCAAAAAAATCAAAATTTCTGAATAAAATATGGTTACTGTGCCTCACTCGACATAGATAGGTATAACGTGTCGCGAACTTTTTTGTAGATAATTATAAGATCTACAATTAATTAGAACATTTTATGGTTCTATCTTTTATAGTTTAGGCAGCGTACGCAAAATAAGTAACATTTCTGGTTGATTTTTTACACCTTGTGTCCGAAAAACCCAAATATCTTGCGGAACCCTATTTTTTTTCAGAATAAAATGTAGCCTTTGTTACTCGTGGATAATGTAGCTTTCGAATGGTGAAAGAATTTTTAAAATCGGTCCAGTACTTTTTGAGCCTATTCGTTACAACCAAACAAACAAACAAACAAAGTTTTCCTCTTTGACTATAAGACTGACAACAATCGCTAACAAGATTGAGTTTTTTAAGGGTTGTGAAGTTCACCAACCCGCATTGAGCCATCGCATCGGTAAACTACTTTTTTTTTTCTTCTTTAACGCCGGAAAATGCGCTTAGGCATCCCGCGGGGGAGTGGGTCTCCCCAGGCGGGTATGTAGGACTCGCTGTGCCCGATAACTGGTAAGTGGCCAACCCGGCGAGTGCCACCAATATCGCCCTTGATGAGATGGCGTCAGTCCCATCTCAACAGAGAGGTTGCCCCGCACCACAGAACAACCCCTCCCAACTCCTCTCTGCCCATTTCCCCTGCTCTTTTGCCCCCTCTTCTTACAAGAGGGGCACAAAGAGCCCCCTCGGCTCAATTAACTTCGCCCAAGGTGTTGGGCCCAAGGTGTTGGCCCAAGGTGTTGGGCTCCTAGGCTACTGAGCCCCACCGCCAGGACAAGGCCTGAACCATGTTTATCGGTAAACTACCTAATACTCATCTCTCAATCATCTTGGACCAATTTTTATTAAACATTGCTGACACTCGCGACTAATTCGACTTTTAAATAACAGATATATACAAACACACACAGAAACGTCGAATGTATCCCCGTCGTTTTTGAAAAAAGAAAAAAAAACCGGTTACTAAATACCTATAATATTTCCTAATGTTCCATTTCATCAATCGTAGAGTCACAGGGTCATATCTCCATTCTCCATAACAGTTATTCACATTGCATTGAAATTGAAACTACTCAATGCGTCCTTCCAATGACATACTAAGATAGGATTACTAACTTAATACATTTGAAGATCCCGGCCCTTAAGTGTAAGTCCGATTGATGTATTGATATAGGATCTAGAAAGACTATTATAATCTTAAATTACTATCAGCATGATTAATAATAATAATAACATTATATTTTATTACATTATAATACATAGTTATTAATAATACAAGAATTAATCTTTCGACGACCTCTGTGGCTCAGTGGCAAGCGCGTTGGCGCACAAGCCGGAGGTAGCGGGTTCGAATCTCGCCAGGGAACACAAAAAAAGTTTCTGTGTTCCTGGGTCATGGATGTGTATTCTCTATAATAAAAATCTTAAATATAAGTATTAATATATAAAGTATCAAATATATGTATTTCCGTTGTCTGGTACCCGTAACACAAGTCTCTTTGAAAACTTAGCACGGAACCTGATTGACGTGTTGTAAAAGCGTCCATAGATATTAAAAAAATATTATTAAAAATCTAAAACTAAAAAGTATATATAATTTAATAACTAAAACATATTGTTAAAAGACGTCCCTTTAGGCAAAGTTCCGAAGATATTGGCAGCGTTCCCCGTTTGAATATCCAGACTAATTCTTTGTCTAGACTAATCATTACTTTGCATTACATTGCTGGACACAGGTCTCTTTCAATGAATGCAAAGACTGCTATTTGCATTAAACTAGGACCGATCACTGAATTAAGTCGTCTTATCTATTGTTACTAACGTCTATTTGGAAAAGCTTATAATTACTAAAATTAGTGGCACTTAAATCTTTAAGAAATTTGCGTGTCTCTTTTGACTCAAGTATTATTTTCAAATCCAGTATTTTTAATGATAAATAAGTAATACGTTTAGTGCAGCACTTACTTATGTAAAGAAGCTTTGCTTGTATATCTAATTAGAGGGCAGGACTTGTCTTTATTCGTGCTTTACATATCGATAGTCTCAAAAATTGTGATAGTACAATATTAAAGTTATGTCAGATATTTTGTAGTAGTTTGCTAGTTTATTTATCATATACGTATAATAGTGTTATTATTTTACTCTTACCTCATTTAAAATTTACTCCCATAAACCACAAATTTATAATATTTTCATTGCAATCCAAAATATTTTCAGCAAATTAAACAATGTAAGTATGCAAAATTGTAAATGTAGGTATGTTATTTTTGCATTTTAATTAAAACTGACGATATTGATGAAAACATCATTTCGATACTTACTTTCGAATGTTGATAATATTACTGTGAAAGTAAACAAGAAAGTTTTTCATGAAACGTTTCATTTTAATAAGTGAAACCAGTACTATCTGATTGTTGTCTATTTAACACGGCTGTGTTAAAACATAAAAGCGATTGGAATAAGCAATAATTATGTAGAAATAGCTCGCGAAGATATGTAAATATAATGTGTAGTTATTGTATCTAACTTTACGATAGACAATTAGTATCAATAAACATAATAATTATGTCCATATTTGAAATACAAAAGTAAGTCTAATTTTTGCTACCATTTTACATCTAAAATGCTGAAAACTTGATAAATAAAGGATAGAGGTTATTAATCAATATGTGTACCAAAATATTACAAATTACAATTATTAGATATATTAACAATAAAATAATAGCATTCAATTCGCTCGCGGTATAATTAAAACATTCAATAAAACAAATAGGTATTGAATGTTTTAATTATACTCGTAAGGTTGTTACGTTAATCTGCTCTCTAACTTAACTATCACTATTAAGCGATGGAGTAGTCCCCAATCCTTACAGCTCTGCCAATACCTTCACCTCCTGATACGATACAACCTTTACACTATCCTTGATTTGTTTCCTACTAGTTCTCCTCGGTCCACTTCCTCTTTTTTCTTTCAATTCTTCCTTCTGTCAGACAATACCGACACTTCCTGTTACGATGTGACAGCTTCTCTCGTCTTCTCGGACTACCTTTTCCCCCCTTTCCCTCAATCCCCTCTCCTATTAAAATATTTTTATTGTTGTGTTCGCCACGACGCGTCCATAGTTTTTATATTATATTGTAAATGGTTTTGATTCTTCTTTTCCTTTCAAACTAAACTAATTGTGTTGAAACGTGCTGCTATGTGATAAAAAAATTGTTGCAGATACCGGTGAGATGCTCATCAACCCGGAGCCAGGATTTGAGTGGCAAGCTCACGCGGCCTTAGGAAAAGCTGCCACCGCTGTCAACGTGATCAACGCTGTCCTCATGAGGAAGAGTGCCGTGGCACAGCTCACTAAGTAAACAGTTTATAATCTTTCTAGAAAAAACAAATACATTATTTTAGTGATGTTTTTTTTTTTGGTGGTACTAAAATCAGAACTTAATTAGCACCGCATCGCATCACTGACACCTAGATACTGTGACTAGAAACTAAAACTAATACAATATTTATTTTTTATTAATCGTCCATAAAACGATGATCTGGTGCAAAAATTACTAAAAAATCATTGAACAAATATAAAAAAAAAAACTTTCGGGATTCTATTAAAAGATTCCCATGTATATTTTTCTTGTTCTCGTGTAGTTTCTGATTTAAAAAAAACACTTTTTTTCACTACCAGGGTAGTATATCTAACGTTTTTTAAATATTTTCCAAAATTTCATGATGATCAACGCTTAGATCAAAGTCGTGAATATTTGTAACTTCACTATTGGTAAATGATTTCGCTAACTACAATAATTATTCTGAGTAACAAAAATGATCCGTGTAATGAAAACACTAATAAATCATAGGCTAGACCACAAAGCAAACACGAAGGGTACCTACCAAGGAAATAGTGGTCCTACTTCACCGCAAAACCACAAACTCGAATACAAGATATGGAGAAACGTATTGGTTCGAAAAGTGTAATAATAAGCGTCATTTTCAAAAAAACTAGTTCTTAAGCTAGAATCTTTTACTCTATGCTAATTTTAATGATTTCTTTGTATAAATGTAAGTGGATTTGGATATGAAAAACTCGGTCTATCTTTAGTTTATTAATCGGAGTTAATAATACTATTATGTTAGTAGTAGTCACACAATATCATAATAGAAGTGGGCTGCTTAGTCTACACTAATATTATAAAGAGGAAAACTTTGTTTGTTTGTTTGTTTGGTTGTAATAAATAGGCTTAAAAAGTACTGGACCGATTTCAAAAATTCTTTCACCATTCGAAAGCTACATTATCCACGAGTAACATAGGCTAAATTTTATTCTGGTAAAAAATAGGGTTCCGTACGATATTTTGGTTTATCGGACACAAGGTGTAAAAAATGTTATTTCGCGTACTAAGACCCCGTTGTAAATCTTAGTTAACGCAGGCGAAGCTGCGGGCAACAGCTAGTATGATATTAAAGTAATATACTGTAGACATGACGTCATCACGTTACAATCATGACGTCACTGGCGCTTTCGTTGGATTAGATAACAAACCTTTTTTTAATGATTAGGCGTTGACATTATTGATATTCGATGGAAAAAGGTTACTCTGATCACGCCAGGTTCCAATTATCAAACACATGCAAGTCATCATTCTACATAAGTTCCATCTCATCCTCAGCTGCCGTCATCATGACTAATCTTAATAAGAAGTAATCCTTAACACGGTTATCTATTACATCACAGATTTATAAACAAATACAGATGGAGCATGCCGAACACCCGAGTGACACTTCAAAGCGAATACAAATTCAAAAGCGCGCTCGAGTGCGTCTATTAGATGGTGTACGCTTTTGAATTTGTATTCGCTTTGGTGACGTAACTCTCGTGTTCGGCATGCTCCATTTGTCTTTATTTATAAATCTATGTATTACATAATATTAAAACTGGTTGAGAAACCTACATGCTGTCTTCTCTGTCTTCACTCCTCGTCTGGTTTCGAGGAGACCCATGTGTGAGTAACAAGGACATTTAATCTCGTTTATCATTATCAAGAATTTGGCATTTTTTTCTGACTTTGGAAGTTAATCAGTCAATGTCAGTTTTCTTAACCTATAATATTATGAAGCATTTATTATGGTTGTCATGATATTTTGCCCAAATTTTTGGATATTTTAGAGCAAGCTGTTAGAGGTAGTGCCGAGCTTTGCATTTTTGGGCCGGCATGACCGTGGTACCTCTCGTTCACATGACACTGACGTAAAGTATCAGCAATGCTGTCGCGTTACCCTCACGCGCGTAAAGAAGTTTCCCTTCAAAAAGCAACTGTAGTCACGAGAGGACGAGAATCCGCAATAAGTTCTTACAAACCCTTCTAATAAGTAATCTGATGTCTTGTTTGTTAATGATTAGTCTATATAATATTATGTATGCTAAGCTCAGTAATAATTTGTATTCCCTGCTAGTCTTGTGCTTGCTCGGTCATTTTTAAGATCGCTCCGTACTAGTTCATTTCGGACAGTGAACTAGTTCACTCTATTAGTTCTATTAGCTCTATTCGGTCTTCGCTGTCGGTCAGTATTTACATATAGTACAGAACGAATCACTGACTAAATATTATTCTCTCTAGGTACTTACTACTTAACTCAGAATGACATTGTAATAATCTATTGTAATATTGCCAAGAGAATATAATCACTACGTTAATATTATAGTAATATTAATATTATTAATTAATTAAAGGTTTTTTTTTATGTTATTTTATGTTCGGGTAGCATCGTCATTCGTCGGCTATTCGCTCTCGTTCTCATTCTCAGACGCAGAAACGAACAGTGACTGTATTTTATTTCTCGTTCTCGCTCGCACACACAATCGTGCGGTTCAAAACAAGTATGAGTCCGAAAAGAGCTATTAGACCTAATGGACCGATTACAACTCCGCGCTGGGAAACGTTTCTTCTAGTACAGTGCGAAGATACGGCTCCTATTCATTCATCGTTCGCGAACGACACAAGACTATTCCCTGCGTCATATAATATTTGTCTGGCAGATACGATCTGATGTTGGGAGTGACGAAAGCAGAAGCGTACTTCGCGTTCAGCGGTGATGACGTCCAATACGGCATAGAAGCGGACAGAAGGTCGCGGATCCTTAAGTCGTTTGTGAGGAACACCTACAGTTACCATCTGTCTGAAATATTGGCTACCATCATAAACGAGTACACGGATTGGGAAAGACCGGTGCAGCATCCGATCAACATAAGGTATGTTGAATTTGTGAAGCCATGGAATCTCTGCTTCAACTGCCATTTCTATATTATACTAGGGCCAGCACAAACTTTGGTGTGATCTCAGAAGATATGTAATTTTAATGATATTAAAAATGTTTATCATTCTAACTGTGACAGAACCAGTACTGCTTATATTAGTGTCATATTTGGAAAACTTTCCCTTCAAGCGGCTGAAGGCAACTCTCAAAACTTTTAGTGCAGAGCCGGGGCAGCGGGGTTGGATATCTATGGCAGACTGAGATGTTTCATCTCCGAGGGAATGCGCAGAACATTTTCAATGTAAAAACGTTCATTAGTAGGTCAAAGATGGCATGTATAGCATCAACATCTAAATGTTTGAATTATTATCTCAAGATTAGCACCTAAGAGTTCCGTAACGAGACAGTCCGTACACGTGAAACATGTATTATTAAAAAAGCTGATGTTATGTTATTATTTATAATTATAATTTATTATACATAAAAAAATTAACAAAAATTTAAAGACAGCCAGGGTCCAATAAATGTTTCATCAATCAAGAATGTTCTGGTCTCTTCTAAGTTCTGATTGGCTCGTCGTTTGTTACCAGGGATGAAACACTGGAAGCTCTCAGCGATGCCCAGGTGGTGGCACCCACGGTGTTAACAGCTGACACGCACTCGGCTCTGCGGAGGAACTCCTACCTGTACGTGTTCGACTATCAGACCAAGTACGGAGACTATCCTCAGGTAACTATTATCATTCTATGCTAGCTTTGACAATATTCCATATTCGTGAACTCTAGTGTATCTGGGGGCACGGCAGTGCCCCCGCCAAGTCGAGCGCAAAGCAAGCACTGCCGTACCATCTTTACTGGAATACTTATTTTCATAGCGTATATGTATAATTGTATAAGTATAATAATTGGCGTTCATGAAGGCTTATGTTCAGCAGTGGACGGATAAAGATTGTTGATGATGAAGATGATGGTACGTATAACTAGCGATATTTGTTATATGGGTGCGAAAATTATTAAGAAAGCTTATTCTTCAATACATAATACTAGCAGCGCCCTGCGGTTTCAGCCGTGTTGGCATTCATGTGGAAGCACGGGGATAAATAACCTATGTCACTAACAAATACTGTAGCCTTCTATTGATAAAATAAGTTCTAACCAAAATTGGTCCAGTAATTCAGAGAACACCTGCTACAAAATCACCAACTTTGCCTCCTTATAATGGTAGTATAGATAAAAAAAAAATAATTACGAAAATACTATTTTAAAAGAGTCTTTTTTTAAAAGCCCATCAGTTGAATACATTAAAATATTTACAAAGCAAAAGACCTGACCTCACTAATGCTAATACCCCCCACCCTCGGCTACTCACTTCAAACAAAGCTAGTCATTCATGAATAAATGTTTAAGTCTAGAATTAGATAGAAGCACTACCTCTTGTCCTGTGTCAAGCGAACAGTAAGTCCACAGGGAGTCCTGTCCCGTCGTATTATCCTGCCCCTTGTCAAACATCTCACAACTTACGAGAATGGATTACACTACAAATTATGTGATAATATTTACCGTTTGTAACGATTTGTTTCATTAATAAAGCTAATTAAGAGATTGTACATACAATACTCGTTCCTATTCCCGTGGGAGTACGGGAATAAATTATTATAGGCTATATCATAATCTGATATCTAAACTATATAATTGTAAATGAATAAAAAAGTAATAAGTCATTAAAATGTATACTGGGTTTATTTGGAATGCTTTGAAAGATTTAAGCCTAATAATATAATATTAAACTATTTATACACTATATTATAATGCATAATAAATAAAATGTTAGCACTTATGTACACACGCAGTGAACTCACGCTGACCGCAAGTCGCGCGGTGTGGGAGTTCGTATAACTCGCGCGACGCGGCTGTGAGTCAGCTGTTACATTTCTGTTTAATTTTAAAGCATTGTCATCAAATGTCAGTATTATGTTTACCAAACTGGATAATACAAAAAAAGTTAAAAAAGACACACAAAAAAAAATGCGTTTTTTTCACTTCTATAATGTCCCGCCACGCCTATCCTATCACTTCTTCGTTTTTCGAAGCGTTTAAAATACACCCTGTATATATATTCTCTTATTAAAGGAATAACAATCCAAAGTTAGACGTTTCTAATGTTAGTAGCATATAATTCAAAAAGATTATTGAAATATTAATACGAGGATGTCTGGTCTTGCCCAAACAAGGGAGATCCTATAGGGACCTCTTTGTTGTATAGAGTAAAAGGCAAGTCATCTCACGCGCCAGGCCCAAAAATAAACTTAAGATTTTTTAAGTTAATATAAATTGAACTCCCGTGGGAACTCTTTAATTTTCCGGGATAAATTGAAATGGAAGCCGTTTCCCTGACACGTCTTATCTATTTGTAAATTCGCTGGGACTCATTAAGCCAAACAAGATTGCAGATTTTTGAGATCTTCACGGCATTTCATTTTCCGGGTAAAAAATCCAATGAGATTTGCGCACGCAAATTTTAAATATAATTAAAATATAATATTATGTTAAATGGCTTAAAATAATCACATTTCAAAAGTAATTTATTTTATTTTTAGGAGCAAATTATTTCGGAATTGTCATATAAATGTTTTTTTCACGTCAACATGAAAATGTATCAACATGTCATATATATTATAACTATTTTTAAAACCTGCAAAAAATTTGTGTTTAAATAGATTTTGAACTTAATCGGAACTTTTCAAATTGATTGACCTCTACCCTAATAAGTTTGATACAAAATGTTAAAAAATAAAATTATAATCAATGAATATAATATCATAACATTATGTACACAGTATTGTTTCTGTTAATTAATTATTTGATTAATAATAACTAACCAATAAAATTTCACAAAAATTATTTTAAACGCATGCTAACTGGTTAAACAATGCAGATCATGAATATAATATATTATAATATAATATCTATGGACGCATTTTACACCACGTCAATCTGGTCCCGTGGTAAGTACTCGAAGAGACTTGTGTTACGGGTACCAGACAACAGAAATACATATATTTAATACGTTTTATATTAATACTTATATTTAAGATTTTTATTATATAATACACATATTTAATACACATCCATGACCCAGGAACACAGAAACTTTTTTTTTTGTTCCTTGGCGGGATTCGAACCCGCAACCTCCGGCTTGTACGCCAACGCGCTAACCATTGAGCCGCAGAGGTCGTTTATTTTTTTATTAAATTTAAATTGTTTATTATATTTTATTTATTTTTTTATTAAATTTAAATTGTTTATTAAAAAATTAAATTGTTTATTATATTTTATTAACTTAACTTTTGACAAAATACATTACAATTTTTAATCAACTTCATTTCACTTCATCATCATCACCTTTATTCGTCCATAGTCTTTATAGACGCTAAAACAACTGATCCATTGCCACTTGCATACGTCAAGAGATCGTCTTCCCACCTGGTTAATGGCCGACCAACACTTCGTTTACCTAAACGCGGCCTCCAATTTTGAACCTTATTGACCCATCGGCCATCCATTCTAACCAAATTACTTGGAGATGTAAACCCCCGAACGAGCCAAATAAAGGTTAGAGGTCCACGTTACCTGAGAGCAGAAATAAGTTATCCTGCCCTTCTTTCCGAAACACTTCAGCCCCACTAGACAAGTGGCAAACGCTGCGATTCTAATCCGAATCCCGCGAGTGAGCAAAAAAATTGTGTTCCTGGGATATGTATGTAATGTTAAACAATAAAAGTGTGTGCGTGTAACATTTATGCGCGATTAAAGTAAACCTTCCCAATAAGTATTCGTAATTTATTATGATCTTTGCCACTAGTAATTGCAGTTGTTCTTAGTTGCCACAATGCCCGAAACACGTCGTTGTTCGTACTCACGCACCGACCGCGCTTAACCAACGTGTACAGAAGCCTTTACAATTTACATAATAATATACTCACGACCAATGCAAGTTAGTATTTTTGAATATCAAATGAGAGTTACTTCCATCAGAAATCTTCAATCAGTCAGTTGGCTGCTAGTCGCGCCTAAAGAAATTTTACTTCAATTATTAATATTTAATGTATAAAAGTATTAAATATATTTTAATTCAACCTTATACCAATCAACAAATGTCAAAGCGTTACACGTAGGTATTATAATTCTTACAAATGTTCCACTCAAATAAACATAAACGTGAAACTGGATTCGGAGCCACTTCTAAAAATAACATCTAAAAATAATTTATTCTCTTTGTACGCAGTCAATTATAAAGCCTTTATAAGTTATACCATTTCATTTTATTTGAGATTATACGTTTTTAAGTTATATTCAAATTCTCTTAACTTAGAATACTTTATTTTATGATCGAGAAATGAAAGATAGCCTTCATTCATTTAACCATCCGTGTATCTGAGCGTAAATTATCATAAAACTTTAAGACGACGTCATCTGAAGGTATCGAATAAATTTTAATATTTTTTTAAAAAGTTTTCTTACAAATTATATCAGTAATAGTCTCTTAAATCAAACACCTCATCGAATTGCATCTTTATTATCACGTTCTTTTTTTGGTCTTAGTCTAATTTCAATGAACACACATTGATGCTCTGTTTCTTACATCCAACTGAAACTAATATATTTGTAAAGGCTATCGTCAGTAACTTATAAATTCTACAGCACCAGAGTATTGTATGGAAAACTACCTTTTTTCATCCAACGTACTGTATATTTGGCATTTTTACAGAACTTTTGTATAAATTATTAATTTTTATACTTATTTTCTTTTTATAAATATTAACTGTCGTATAAATAAGGAACTGGCAGCGCCTCGCGATTTCACCCACGTACTTTCTACTCCCGTGGTAGGAAGAGGATAGCTTATACCCTGTATAATATGTCTAAATTAGGGTAAGACTTTAGGCAAGAGGGTGCAGTCATATTATTTGTATTTTTATGCCTTAATACAGGCATTCAGTGCACTGTTGCAAAGCATACAACATGGCACATGGCACACGGCACACATGTATAGATATTTTTTTTTAATTGTACACTGTTTGCCTGATTTCACACCATATCTGTCATATACATTCTGTAATGTTAATCTGCAGTGAGTGCAGTTCGCTTGCTTATCTGACGTACGCGGTAAACAAATTGAAATTAACGCTGAGTGCTTCGCCATAACTTTTAGAGCTCCGAACCAAAACGCTTTCAAGTGTTTAATATTTTTGGCTATATATTTTGTATGCCTTTATCTTGTGTCTGGTACCACACCACGTCACGTAGTTGATGTGCTGATTTTTCTTAAATAAACGTAGTAATTTTTTTCTAATAAAACCGTTTAAACGGGATACGGGAACCCTTTTTTTCACTTTTATTTTCGTAACGCGGTATTTCGGCGTTATGCCACTTTATAACCCATTTGTAAGCTTCAGTTTTTTTTTATTTCTTAGTCAAAATACAAATACAGTTCGCCATTCGACTTATTTTCATTATTATAGCTTATTAATCGTTCAGCATAACACGTATGAAGGCTGATAATAAAGATGATGATGATGAGTAAGCAAAATAAGAAAGAGATGACGATGATGTACTTAAAACATTCAGCCTTGTGGGTGACGTCAGAGCTCATTTCCCAAACAGAATATTTGTCCTATCGACGCCTTTAATCCAAAAATAAAAGACCGACGCTTCTTTCGCGACGCGAATGTAATTACGTACGTTTTCCTAAGCTTGTTTTTTCCCCTTTATAGAAAAATATAAGTATACTTCTTCTTTTAAAAATTACTTGCATCATAGCCATACTTTAATTTATGGGTACGTTATACCTAATCGAATAGAAACCGGTAGGAAAATAAACTGATAGTCATTTGTAATTGTCGCTTATTCATGAACTCATTCATCTTTTGCCTTTTCTAACATAATATAAGATTGTAAGTTTCAGTACAAATCATTGGCATTATTCCCGAAGTAAGATATTTCATGAAAAAAAATGGTTGTCTGTAAAGTCGATTTACGGACGTCATAATAAAACATTGATGATTGATACTTTTATGAATAAAATTGAATCTATTTAAGAAAATTATCAAGATTCTCTCCTCGGACGCATAAGCCAATCGTGTGGAAGAGAGATAAATGCTTAAGTCGTGCAGCGCTCTCGCTCCTTCCGTAACGTTACAATAAGCGTGATCTTACAATATCCTTGATGTTATAATGAGTCATAATTTCTCGTGCGTGCACCCGGCGTTCACCGATTTATAAGATGTTGTTAATACAAAAAAAAAAGAAGAAATATTCTTGATGCATTGGACACCTATGCAAGCGGGCGCGCTGCTCGGAGCAGTACATTCCTCTCGCAGGCGAAACCGCGCAGTATACGCATCACAGATTTATTACCAAAGTATAATTCATTTTTAAGCATAAATAATGTATAAAACTGTAGACTTTATATTACATGTGCCGATTATATTTCATAATTGCTGACACTTGCCCCATACCCATAACTTGAAAGTTTTGGCGAATTTCGTGCGATTACATATTTTGCGGTTATTATCTTCAAATACTGCATTAGAGTCGCATGCATTAGAGCTATTATGCAGTCATTGCCTATTACCGAATCACTGTTTCGAACTTCGTTTGCCAAATTCAATATGCCGAGATATAAAGTGAAGTCAACATGGTGCATATTTTATAGGTTTGAATTTCATGATGTAGCTTGGCCCCAAATTTTCTTGGTGGCATTCCAAACGACATTATCGTTTAAAACTCTTTATTTATTCATGATAGAATACGAATATCAGATGGGTTATGGAAGTTGGAAAGTGTTGCAAAATATTTACGTTATTTCGTGCTAATTCGGTATACCCTTGAATTTTATTCGCTGTTGCGCCCTTTGATCTTGCAAAGTTGTAATTGGATAAATAAGGGTGTGCGTACTTTTATATTACAAGAATGGTAGCGATGTGAAATGCTGTGAGAAATAAATTTAGTAAATTAAGTATAGACAGCTGATAATGATTAGGAATCATCAATCAAAATCATCATCATATCAGGCGCAATCGAATTAATCAAACTGTCCTTGACTGTCAGTGAGAAAAAAAGGTAAACATAAACATGTTTATATCAGCATTATATAATTTTAGTCATGATTGTGTTTTGTTGTGTCAGCATTTTATAAAATCAATCATGATTGTATTTGGCTGTTTGAGCATTTAATAATCATTATCATGACAGCATTTTGCTGTCTCAGCATTTTATAATAATCATCATAATTGCATTTTGCTGTGTTAGCATTTTATAATATTAGTTATGATTTTCTTATGCTGGGTGATAATATTATGGATATCGTTATAATAATATATCCTTCATTTACTGTTTATTTAATGTTTATATAATGAGTATTCAGTTCAAAAAACGCATCCTATGCGTTTTTTTTTGCATGAAGCATACTAGCGACGACTTTCCTACGTTTATAGATTCACAATCGTTTGTCATTTATCGTAGATAGCCCCAAAATATCACACGTAAAGGACTAGTTGGCATAAGTCCTAGAAATCACAAACAAACTAAACAAAGGAATGTTATAAAACGAACATGCTTCTCACATTTTAAAATTACACACTTTAAAACGTTACGTTTTCAAAGTGTTGTCCATTTTTGTTGCAAACTTCAAACACAAACTGAGAGTAAATTCTAAACATACGTAGACTCATTTGCATACGTCTCACATTATCTAAACACAAATCTCATTTACCGACTATTACAGCAACTACTAACACATTACAACCAATCTGTTAACGGAGTTCAGCGATCGTGCTCTTCATTTTAAGCTAAGTAATTAAACAGGTCCAATTACGAAGATCCATGAGCTGGTAGCATCTTCCTGTGCACGGAGGTCTCGGTAGACTGGCAGTTAGTGAGCACAAGCTGTTATTAATACTGCGGAAAATCTCAAGTTACCTAGTTTGGATGTGAAGCTAACAAGATAGTAAGCCAATGACGTGGTCAGGAGCCGACGCTCAGTAAATTGCTTCAACGCCAGTAAAGACGTACTTAGTCGATGTTGCATTATTGTACACTAATCTTTTATGTATACAGTTTGAAACTACGCTGATGGTTTATTGAATGACTTTGTTGTAACTTTCCATGTTTTGTTATATCGGGTGCGATTTTATGATACTCAATTTTAATAACTGCTTTCTACTTTAAATCATATTGTTTTCATATCATTAGTTTGTTAGCAAGTGCTTGCAATTTGAGTTGAGTAAAATGCATGCATTACAACTTATTTTTTATTATTAAGACTATAAACTATGTTACTCACCAGACTAATTATCAACAAGACGTCCTTTGACAGTGCCAAAATATAAAGATCCGCGATAAGAAATAAAATATTGCAAATTAAGTTTAAATATTAATTGTATTAGGGCTTGTTTCACAATCTCCAGATAAGTTCCCAATAGGCTATCGGCAACATATTTGACGGATAGAGTATGGAGTATCTGTCAAATCTCTGTTAAATATGTTGCCGATAGCCAATTGGGAACTTATCTGGATATTGTGAAACAGGCCCATAGTGTATCGTTTTAACTATTCATATACGATTGTATATTGCTGGTGCTTACCGCTTTTACAGTTGTCTTAAGATCCCCATATTTGACAATGTTTCAATCACTATTATTATGGGGAGACTTTTTTAATAATATGTATGTGGTACTTTTTGATACAATATTGCATTCTTTAGAATCTAGATAAATAATAATGAGAAAAAAGAATTGTCGGGTTATGAAACCGTCGTAAAAGTGAAACTTTTTTTCACACTATAGACATTTAACTAAAAAACAAACAAAATAGCGTGAAGCACTGGCACAAATGAGTAAAAGTACTACACGGTCAGCTGATGCGAACTATAGGCGCCGCCATATTGGCCTCGGCTGCTCCAACGAGCGCCTTTCACTTTATCCCTACTCCGCGGCCGACCGTCACGCGACATGCAACACTCAGATGAAAAAGTTTGAGATAATGTAATAAAGGTTCACTTTAAAATAGTGTACAAGAAATTGTGGAAAGACACAGGCAGAGGACGGATTTTTTTTAAACCTTTTATGAAATTTAAACGACAGAAAGAAATCCTAAAGAGCGTGTACTTCTCATAAAACATTATTATATAAATGATTATTTTCTTATGAAAAAGGATTTTATCACGGTTCATTAAAATTTTTACATTCCCGGCTATTGAATGTCCTCCCACGACCATGGTTACTGTAAAGTTTTAGAAAACGGCAAAAAAACCGTAAAATTTATTTCATTATATAATTTGTCACAGTTCCCACTTTGAACTTCAATAAGATCCATATCGCATCCTACCTACACCATCGCAGCTTCGACCAAGTGAAAATTCTTTTCAATAAAGGACAAATTCTTTGACTTGAGAGACATTTCGATCAAAGGCGATATTAAAAATAGAGGTAACATTTTTATACCTTGTTCAAATAAAAGATTTCTTTAATATTCGAACATTCCGATAGTGACAAATGAAATAGACGGCGATTTTTAGTGGTTTTCGCGCTTATGCACTTATTCTTTTTCCATATAACGTATAGCGTATATTCCATATTTGATTTTCTTGGAACTTACTGAAATAGTTTTGAATTATGAACAAAATTATAAAAATTAATGAGTATTATGCTCTAATTAATTACTATAAAGATAAACTGTAATTGATACGTAAGCTAAAAAGCAAGCGATTCCTTAATTGAATTCATTCTTTTTACTAATACCAAATTACTTCACGATATTTAATGTAAAATTTACGGCCATGTAGTACCTATAATATAATCTATTATAAAAGGAATTTCGAAAGTGGTGTAAAACTTATTGGTGATAGTAAAAAAGTTTACTTTAAAAAATATTTCGAGGTAAGTTTTAAACACTATGTTTTAGTATAAAAACATAGACTAAAACATAAAATGGGGTGTTAAATTAATATCAATTTGATGCACGTGTGCTTGCGCTGGAAAAACAATATATTATGTTAATCGCGGACTATTAATTTACCACCAACTTAATTTTAAACGTTACCACCTTTTTTGAATAAACGCTTTCGGGTTATATCACGCTAGGACTTTTAATTGTGCCATCATTTATGCATGCAATAATGGCATTATTCTTATTACGTGTTTAACACTTCATGGAATTTATTTAGAATAAAACCGGCATTTGGGTTGCGCTGTACCGCCGCTAGTCTTTGGCTACTGCGACCTTATTTAGTCATGTCGAGAAACGGATTTGTTTTTTAATTTACTAGTTCTTTCAAGATTGACAACACATAATTATAAATTGTATAATACGGGTGAATTTGTTTAGGATCACGAAGATGCTGACTACCACGATTAGATAGTTCGTCTACCTTTTCCTATTTAACAAAACATTAAAAAGACGGTATTGTTTTCTAATCTTAACTCGAATATTCACTTCTATAAAAGAGACAAATATTCTAATAAGCTAAGTTTTAGGTTCTAAAACATTAATTATTCTAACAACATAATTATAGTATTATTATTTATCACAAATATTATAATTTGAGTACATTTAATTATGTGTATAACTGTTATATTACAATCATAAAAATAATTATCATCATCGTTATTACTAGAGATGAAGCGGATATCCGGTAACTATCCGGTACCCGGCCTATCCGGCCTTGTTTTCACTATCCAGCCGGATACCGGATAGTAAAATTCAAAAAATTAACATTATTTTATACAAGGCCAATCGTACCACAAAAGGTTATGGATAACTTATATTTTTATAATCGATTAAACCTGACACAGTATACATGCCGCGTACTTGTTATCGTCATTATATAAATCAAAATATTAACAAATTAGCGATCGTTTTTTTTATGATGACATTTCTATTCAATGGACATCAAGTTACATGACAAGTAAAAAAACAAGGGAATAAACAAACAAGAAGAAACTGTGGCAAATCCTTTAGCCCCCGTTCTCACGAGCGTTTAAAAACCGTCGTGGTAAAACCCGACGTCGAAAATCTAATAGTGCTCGATAAAAAGCTTTGCGTTTTAAAAACGCCCTCGTTTGAACAGAATGTATCTGTTGCATGGTATGGTGCATGGGTGTACTACATTTGTCACATTCGAACGGATTTTTACCGCTCGGTAAAAAAGCGCTCATTAGGAAGGTAATATTGAAGAAGAAGAAAAAGAAGAAACTGACACGTGCGATACGATTAAACCCAGACACATTTATATATTCAAAATTTCTTTGTGAAATGGAAAATTGATCGCGTCGTGTGCATGGGCAACAGCTAGTAACATATGTCACTAGCTGTTGCCCGCACCTTCGCCTGCGTTAACTAAGATTTACATAACATTTTTGTCGAATATCCGGCGGCCGGATATCCGGCGCTCCGGCCTCGTAGCTGGCCGAATATCCGGTATCCGGCCAAACCACTATCCGTTTCATCTCTAGTTATTACCCTTTATCCGTATCTGCTAAAAAAGGCTTCCACTCTCGGACCTTATTGCTGCCGTGGTATGACTTAAATGCCGTTATCTACCACATCATAGTTTTGAGTAAACGCGAAAAAACTATGATTTTTAATAGTACATAACATATGCCGTTAACGGCAATATTTTAATTTTTATTTTTAAAACTAATGAAGATATCAAAAAACTGAAAATACAGATCGATAGAGATTTTTTTTCTCTATTCCTTAGTGTCAAAAAACGAAAATCGCCCAGATGTTGGATAACGGCATTTTAGTCATACCACGGCAGATTGGCTCATCAGCTATCCGTTCTCTCTAGTGCCAGCCCACTTCCATTTCAACGAGATTATTCGTATTATTTTTTAAAAGTGAAAAAAAAAATGCGAAACCCGTAAATATTAACCATAATTATTTTAAGGAAACAATATTAGTTGATGTAACATTAGCCTTGATTTTAAACATGCCCTGCTAGATCAGCAACCTTGGCATCTTCAGACGAGTGTTCTCAAATGCTTTTACGATGACAATGACATTTTCTTGGAGCGAGATCAAGTTTTTTACAAATGCCTTCGAGGCTGGGGATAGTTATAAGTGTCTTACGTAAATTTTAAATTGAATTTTTATTCATTCCGCAATCGTGTCTTGACAACGAATGGTCGTATCAAATGGACAAGAAAATTTAATTCAACAATTCAACAGACTGACTAAAATCCTTAATAATATTAAGGAGAAATATATTTTCGTTGTTTGTCACGTCTTGACGCTTCACTGCTGGTCGGCTTTCAATAAAATTTGATAAGGAGTTTTAGATATCGTCATTCCAAAAAAACTGCTTATATATAAGTCAATCTATGTAGAAAGTTCGTGCAGTGGTGCATCCGTGTTGGATGCGGGTGGAAAGGGACCGGCTGTCTTGGCATTAATTGAGAGAGGCCTATGCTCAGCACGGATAAAATCTGATGATAATGATAATGATATAAACGATAAATAATTATACAGACTTATCAATCATGGCGTTAATGTTAAAACGCGTTTTGTTTTGGCTGACAACACCTTACCCTATAGACGCCTCACGATCTATAGTGTCCTATATCGAACACTTGACACAGATTATCTCGCCTACCTCTTTGTTATATTCATATTTTTTCCCACAGCGACAAGGCTGCATTCACGGTGAAGAACTCCCGTACATATTCGGCGCTCCATTGGTGGGAGGATTAGCACACTTTCCAAGGAACTACACCAAAGCAGAGATCGCCCTGTCGGAGTCTGTGATGTTGTATTGGGGAAACTTTGCGAAAACCGGGTACGATTTTTTTTATCTTAAGTATTGATTTTCTGTATCCAATTTAAGGTATATAAAGTATCTAGTAAATATTTTTGTATACACTAAAATGTATTTTATACTACTGCCATATATTTCGATTTGGTCCATACAATGACAGAAATAACTTAACTTATTTATATGCTGTCCTATTTATTTGTTTTAAGAAATGATTATATCTAACAGTCAAAACTTGATCAGAATAAGGACTATTAATCTAAGTCATATTTTATGCCATGGGGAAGCAAACCAGGAGTCGGAGCTTTATCGTGACTACCGACTTCCATAGATATGTAGACATCCATCCACACAACCAAAGGCCATACAGATGTGTTGCTCTCCCGTTCCCTATCCCCTTAAGTAGGTTACAATGCAGCATGGAACTACATCTTCGAAAAAAAAGTTATTTAAAGTATTTTTAGAAATGTTTAAAATATTAACGTGACTGTTTACTCAGTGTAAAAATTATTTCAGATAAAATATTGCTAGACATATTTTTTCTCCCTCTTGTAGCACTATTCATATTTACTATAAGTCTGAAACTAGGATATTTTATAACTTTCCAAAAAAAATCACCTACACTCATCTTGTTTACACGCCTAGTCTCACAGAAATATTTGTTTTTTATCACGTATGTATAAAATACTATTGCTAGAATTATTTTTTTATTTGCTCTCAATATTTAGTTTCCACAGAGTCAATTAACATTTATTTTTCTATCTAAACCTCACAATCCAAAAATATACAGATAAATGGTTTTAGTATAATATTTTAATAAATATCTATAGTTAAAATGTAACCACCTAATCAATACTACCGAAACGGAACCTTATGTCATTAGGGGATGCTAATTCGTTAATGTACAATAAATTATTAACGTCTTCTAATTTAATCCTGCTACTGTTATTGTATACGGAATCATTGCCTAAAATATTTAGGAATGGGCTTTTAGTAGTGCCGAATACCGAAATAATTATAATGTATTTGGACTATACCATGTTTTTCCATTCATAACGTGAAATTACACGTAATTATGTGGAAATTGGAATTATGGAGATACAAGTATGTTATTAGATAGAAAATGGAGTGTATTATTATCAGTCGAAAACACAAATAGCTAATTACTAGGAACTGTTAATAATTAGGGTGGCTTTCTATTACAAACAAAAAAGGAGAATTTTAAAGATAAAACAAACAAGGTAACTGCAGACGAAATATGTAACATTTATATTATTATTTTTTTCATATAGGAACCCAAATGAAGCACAAGAGAGTGATCCAATCAGAGCAGGCAGACAAGAAAGAGTTCGAATGAAGAATATTGAATGGACAGCGTATGAGGCAGTACACAAGAAATATTTGAATATTGATATAAAATCAAAATTGAAAAATCATTACAGAGCTCATAGGTAAGTCAGTAGTAAGAGCAGTAGCTCACAAAGAGTTCTAAATTTAAATCATACACTTATACACACTAAAATTCACAGGTTATCGTTTTGGTTGAATTTGGTACCGGACCTCCATCGACCGGGTGGGGACGATGTCCCACAATCACACCATCAACTGGAACATGAAGACACTTCGCTGCAACCCACGCTCAAAACGTTTACACCACCGTTCAAGAAAACTACAGATTTAGTGTTGACTGAAACCGGTGTTGCCACCAAAGTTCCTTTATTGACTGTTTTAAATGTAACTTCATCGTTAAACTTTAATATAGTAGGACTAAATACAGTAACTCAAAGCACAGTTGGTACTGCTGAAGTACATAAGTCAGATACGACCACTACTTCTCCCCCAGAAGATGGCTTCGCCGCGTATTCCACTGCATTAAGTGTTACTATAGCTATAGGATGTTCTTTACTAATTTTAAACGTATTGATATTTGCTGGTGTTTATTATCAGCGTGATAAAACAAGGATGAACGGACAAGATGGTCATACAAATGGGTCACATTTGAAAAAACGAGTTGAAAATGGACAAATGCCGAACAATATTTGCGGCGACCTAGAAGGTGCCTTGACTTACCAAACTAGCCTCAAAAATGATCCAGCAACTATATTAAGTCATCACCACACTCACCATCATCAGCTGCCTCCACCAGAATTTGCAGATTTGCCGAGCAACAACGTGGCAGCTATGGCCACGTTACCTCGAGCACCACCACCTCCAAAATTGGGTAAGAGTAACATAAATACCTTAGCTAGTGGACAGTTGCAAGAAAATCAGCCTTTGTTGTCCGCTCACCAAATGCAGATTATGAATACTAGTACTTTGACTAAGAAAAATACGCAATTAAACGCAAAGTCGAATGTCACAATGGAGGAGTTGAGGGTGTGACGTCAACGTGCCTGACTGCAGCGGGCAGGAAGCTGCAGTGACGTCGCTCATCACGACGAGATCGTGTGACTTACACCGGACCTTCTCAAGTGCGTTGATCACAGGCTGTAAAGGATGAATACAAATTTAAATCTCCTACCCAACTCATGAGTTATTTTACCTCGAATTCTAGAGACGATATAAATAACAAGTTATTAATATAATAATGAAAATCTAGAATTTATTTCTCATAAAAAAGTAACTCCTGCAATATAAAATTCTCGTATGATAAAAATTTATTAGCAAGCAAATTATTGTTTATTTTTGGAACATTTCTTGAATGTCTTGATGATTAGTTGATGAGATGAGAAGTGTTTGAAGTAAATAAAAAACGTATATGACTGTAATCTGAATAAGTGGCGTAGTTCGGAAAAACTAAGAGATTTCGTGAAAGTGCTAAAATCAGAAAAAAGAAAGTCATAATTATTCAAATCTATTGAATGAGAAATATAATGAGTTGAGTATGTGGTTCAAATCTGTAAATATCACTTTAAACTTCACTTCAGTGATCGGACTAAAGTGCACTTGATTTTAGAAGGCGTTAAGTGATTCAAATAAGTGAAGTGACTTCTGAACTTTGAGTATCATATCCAAAAACAATTAGTTTCATATGACAGACATTCAGTGTTGGTTTATTGGACACGTTTAGTGTATCGTGTAAATGTTTGTATATAAATAGTGAAATAACTTTTATGTATATACAGGCACAGCCGCATATCCATCCTAAAGTAAAAATATATTCTCTTCGATAAAATGTACGAATTACAAAATCGATTTTTGTGTACAAATATTTATTTATTTTATCTGCCAAAATTTATTTATAATGGTAAAGGTAGCTTAATTGTTTTAGAACACCAAAATATATGTAACTTTTAATGTAGATTTAAAATTTTAAATTTGACTGAAATGAATTTAATAATAAGAGATATTTGTAATTTGTATGAATCTAAAATAAGTATACCGTGGTAAGTACAGCTAACACCAATGATGCTTATAATTTTATTTTTATACTTAAATGATGATTTCGAAGTTTCACTTAAATTACAAAATTACAATATATTTGCTTACTATAAACTGAAGAAAAATATATTTGAAATAACAAATAAAAGGAAACAGTTAAGTAAATATCACTATCCTTCTATTTGCATATTATTAATTTGTTGTCTGTTAACATTTCTTCAACTGTATACACTCACTGCCACAGAACTCGAGTACTAGCAATATTTCAGTTCTTTAGCACTAAGTGTATAAGAGTCATTATTGCGCGTTTCATAATTTATTGCTGATGGCTGTACTAAAAAGCAATAATCTGAAACTTTCTTTCCTCTCTTCTCTGAATGTTGTTGGTGTTTAGTTTCTATTTGAGTTTATTGTTTGTATAGATGGACCAACATTATGTTTGTATATATGTACATAGTAGCTAAACGGTGTAACAGGTTGTAATTTCTTCCGTAAAATCTGTCAATACGGTAGGTTATAAAGAGTTGTTAATATGTTCTGTACATTCATTACCAAATTAATTTAAGTAATTTGTATGAATGTATGATTTTGTAGCATCGTTAATAATAATCTCATGTTTCTTCGGATGGAATATAAAATATTATTTCGAGAAACAATGTAAAGTGGTGCTTACGCCATGAAATACTTCAACTTGTATTACTTTGGGCGATTTTTATTATTTATGAAATGAAAATGTACGAATCATTAAAATACAATCGTCTATTTGATTTTTGTAGTTTGGTTTGTAATTCTATCTGATCAAAGTATTTTTAATTTCGGTATGTATTCTTTTTATTTTGAAGCGTATATGGGAGGCTGTTTCAGATATTTCAAGATTTCGTGTCGAGTTGGTTTTAAACATTGTCAATATCAATACTGCTATCAATAAATATTAAACATATTAAAAATTGTCTAATACCAATGTAACTGAGACTGAGAAAACTTTGTGAGTTTACAACATGTTATGTTAGACAAGCCTGTCTCGCAAGATTTGATGCCACCACGCGAGTTGCAATCAAAATAACCTGACTAAAAAAATGAGGCAAAAGGCGCTGGATAATACAGTATGTAAAGCTTCCACGTAATTTCAACTCAATTGATTTTCAAGACAAGCAGTATTCTTTCTTATATTATTTTCACTTGAAGAAACAGCCTTTTTATAGCAAAATGTTCTCGAAACCGTCATTTAAATGAACACTGCCTTCGAAGTAATGACAGGATGTTGGATGGACATCAACATAGCATTCGGAACAGGTGTATGTGAATTTATCCCCGGTATTTAGACTCTTAGGGGACAGAGACAAGTTCGTTTAAGCGTTGTCATTGCAAATGTAATACATTTTGTAAGGGATTCTATCAAATTATATAGGATTTTAAATTAATTCTATCAAATTAAGTCTGAAATTCCTTGAACCCAGTAACGGCTAATGACATCCATGAAGTACTTTATTTAAACAAGCGAAGTAAAGTCCTCCAGTGTCCATGGTTGCTGTGAACTGTAAAATATTCAAAACGTCGGGTTTGTAAAAAAAATATAAAAACTTACAATCCGTAAAATTTGTTTTATTATAATAAATGAAGTAAAACTCAAATGTTTTATTATGACTTACTTTTTTTAACTACTTATATCCAGGTGTTTTTTTTTTGTTTGATTACTCGCTATTATTTTATTAGAAAGGTGAACCTGTAGCTTTATACTAAATCATTGAGACTGTTTGCCGTTTTTCGCTAACCTTTACAAGTTATATTCAATATGGCTTATTGCTTATCATGATATAGGTAATTGTTCTAAAAATTAAAGGTGAAAATAATCGAATAAACATTAAACACCCAATACAACAAACATATAACCAGTAAAAGTTAACTTTTCGACCTTCTACAAAATATATTTGCGACTATATACATATATAGAGGTAAAAATAAAACGTAATAGTTGTATAGCATCAGCACAGATCCAAATACATTTGCAAAAATTATAAGTACGTTGTTAGTTTGTGATGTAATATTTGAAATGTTCTGGTCCTGGATCACGGAAACTGATTTTAAGCTGATCTACTCCCTAGTGTATAGGAGCGAGACTGGAACCACATCCGCTGCGCCTGCTGAGAACAACTCAGATAGGTACAGTCGCAAAAATAGTGAATAATTTCTACTTTGAAAATAATACTTAAACCATTTGATTTGTGTTAAAATTAATTTTTTATTAACCTATGCTGTCCCACTACTGGACAAAGACCTTCTTCAAGCTCCTCCAGGCTACTGGATACTTTACGCACCGGTCGCGGATTCAAATTCCGTTATGTACAGATCTGATCGGATCGGACAGATCTGATCGGATCGGACAGATCTAATCGGATCGGACAGATCTGATCGGATCGGACGTCGTAGTGGAAATGCTTTCGCAATTGCCAGGGTATCAGGCACACTGGCCTGTGTGGGAGTTAGCATTGGAGGCACTACTCCGCTAAAATCACTGCGAGCGCCTTCAGCTGCTTTCTGATGCACCTGTATCCGTAGGCAGCAGGAACCCTCAGCCACAGACTGGCCCCGGCAAGGCCAGATTCTTCAGATATAGGGGGACTGCCCGGACGCTACTAAGTAGTCCTCGGGATGTCTAGCGAGGCCCGGGTACCCATCCCGAAGTTTACACGAACCTACCACGAGGCTAGGCTTAAGGTTACTTTGATTGTTAAATAAGATTTATTTATATATTATTAATTATCCAAACATAGCTTCACCTGGCGTTCATCTTTTAATATATTTGTCCCAAGCTTATTCTGATTTCTTTACCTATCCTAGGACGTATATATCGCTAGTAATGCCACTAATAAAAAAATATTTAGCGTAGAATGAACCTGGTCTCGTGAAGATAATCTCGAAAAATCTCGAAAAACGTCGTAAATGTCCCGTTTCAGCTCTTGACAGTCCTTGAGATACAGAGAAGGTACTTTACGGAAGAAATAAGCAAATTAGTGATACTCTTGTAGCGCATACAAAGCGCTTGCAAATAAATGAATATTATTGCAGTTGACTGTACGAGGATACAGAGGAAAGCTGAGATATCCGAAGAGCATTTGCATATTCTGCATCTTAATCAGATTAACAAAAATCAGACACATAATAAAATTAATGTCATTAAAAATTGATTACATTACATTCCTGAATAGTATCAGCTATATCATCAGCTCTTGATAAAACTACTTTTATAATAAAATGAAACAACTTTTACCGATTTTATTGCGGTTAATTAAGTTTTATCCATGCCTGACGTTTCGGATACTTTACAGTAGTCATGGTCACGGGAGGATTGTACTAAATTATTATTATTTTTAATTATTTTTTGTCAGGTAGAGAGTTCTCACTTCTCGCTCAACTCACACTTTTGGTTTACAATAATTAATATTGAGGTTTTCGTTTTTCAAATTCCAGACAGCCACTTTATAATTAAAGTGTTAAAAGTAAGAAATTCTAATTTTAAATTTTAAAGTTTTAAATCAGATTAAGTTTAATGACTGGCCAGTAGCCTTTAGTGACCGTGACTGCTAAACTAGAAGGTCGTGGATTCGATTTACACCCAGGACAAATATTTGTGTGATAAGCATGATCATTTCTTCTATGTATATGCATAATTTATAATATTATGTATTTAGAAATATTATAGGTACATGTATTGTATATATGTATCAGTTGCCTAATTACCAAAATACAGTCTCTGCCTTTGGGGTCAGGTAGCCGTATGTGAGTTATCCCAACATATTTTTATCAATATTATTAAAAAAAATAACATATTATGTAACCAAAAACCAAAATGACCTACAATACACACATAATATTGTAATTTATTTGTTAGAAAATTAAATAAACCACAAAATCATGTATAACACAAAACGGTAAACTACTGCGGTTTGAAATACACGTCCAATTAAAGGTGTCAAGTGATGATGGTAAAATAAAGGTGCAGGTATAATAGACGAATGAAATAGTCTGATGTGACGGGATATATCATGAGTCTATCATGTCGTGATGCCCCCGTGTGCCCACTGCCGCTCTTTTTTTCCATCATCCGTTTTGTTAATTGTAAATTGCAATACGTACGCACCCCACATCTTCCTGACGTATAATTTTGATTTAAGTACTTACTGTTTTGTTTTCTTATGTTTACGCGAATTTCACTCATTATAATGAAACAACTTTTACGGATTTTATCGCGGTTTATTTAGTTTTTTACAAGCCCTCCTCCCGTGACCATGGTTGCTGTAAAGTTTCCAAAACGTCGGGCTTGTAAAAAACTAAATAAACCGCGATAAAATCCGTAAAAGTTGTTTCATTATAACTTACTGTTTTATTTTTTTTTTCTTTTCCTATGCTTCAATGACATGTTATATTATTTTTTTTCCTTAAGCTTGTCGTTTGTTTTTTTGGCTCTACCGCTGTGCTAATATAGGCTACGCACATTTGTCAAGTTTCGCATTGCATGAAAATGGACCTCTCCACTGCAACCCACGGATATGCTACGTATTAATTGACATTATCCATCAAATTACATTTTAATACACGTGCGTAGACTCTACGTGCGACGCGGTAAAGCCACGCCCTGTAGAAAATCAAACACGCAAGCGTATTAGACATTTCGATCATAACAAACAAACCAACAAACTCACAAGCTTGAATGTATTTAATTTTTATCAACCAAATAATGTTTATATATTGAAACTTTAGGTATTTTTTCACTATCCAATGCAACGCTTAAACGAACTGTGGCCTGTTGAGTGTGTTAATAGTGTAACGATGTACAGATCTTATAAGTAAGATAAAGGAAATTTTAATAAATAAATTGATAACTGCACGTGGTTTTTATTTAACCGATCATCCTGAACCAAAAATATTATGTACTTTTACTGTAATGAAGATGTATTTTTTATTGATTAATCACAGTAAAAATGCAGCAAAACTTCTTGACATGAACAATTGACTTTACTTGAAGGTACTCTTATAATACTTACATTACACCCATATTTTAAGATAGTGATTATTTTTATGTTAAAAAATAATATTATTAATTAATTAACCTTCTCATACGATAGATGTTCTATTGCTCGCCATAACCTCTAGCTTCTCTGGTGTACATCCGGCTAGAAGGACCAGTGACCAAAAGGGCGTTAAAAGAAATAGCGTCGAGAGATATAGCATCTGTCGACCAAAAGACATAGCCTCGGAAGGTGAGCAAATGATTTTTTTTATAGCATAGGAGGGCAAACGAACAGTCGAAGCCTTTTGGCGAGTATCGACGCCCATAAAAATCCACATAACCAGTGGTTATACAGATGCGTTGCCCTCCTTTTCCCTATCCCAATGGACCACCGGAAACTCAAAAATTGCACGTAATGCGCCAGCATAACTGCCACTCTACGCCGGTATCATGTGAACGACAGGTACCACCCCGGTCGTACCGGCCCAATTCGGCTACAAAGCAGAATGGCACTACCTCTTACGAATCGATAAAATACGACCTTTTGAGGAAGAGCAGTTGATAATGTTTATGATATAAATTACATGATCCAATAATAAATAAGTACCAAAAAAGTGTGGGCGGGTCCTGCTATACTCGAAAGCATCCTAATTAAACATGTTATGAAATAGCTTCGAAACACGCATAGATACGTGAGTTAAGGCCATATTTGAATAGTTTTAGATTTAGCTTATGGCACATAATTACAAAACTTTTAGCAACTTCGAATTGAAATAGATTAGAGACTTGGTGATATGATTTTTGTGCCTCGCACGTCATTGGTTCATCAATAACCACACAAAACAAAAAAGTAAAAAAGTAAAATGTAGGCAATTTTTACTAGCTTCTTGATTTTTAAGAATCTCATCGTTATCACGAAAGAAGAGGTCAAGCAATGTAATAACGATTAATTTACTGTATCTTATTGAAGGGAGGTAAAAAAGTCTATTTGACGTTAAATCCAACTATCCTACTAATATTATAAATGAGAAAGTTTGTGAGGATGTTTGTTACTCTTTCACGCAAAAACTACTGAATGGATTTTGATGAAACTTCATAATAATGTAGACTATACATCAGATTAACACATAGGCTATAATTCTTCCCCATACTCCCATAGGAACGCGGGGCGCTACTATACTATATTATATAAATGCGAAAGTTTGTAAGTATGGGCGGATGGATGTTTATTACCTAAAAAAAGGCTATAGACTATATCATCCCGCTAAGATACCGTTGTAAAGTTAACGCAGGCGAGTTGCGGCCAACAGCTAGTAATGTATAGTCCTCAGCATTATAATGTTTTTCATTTCACGAAGTTGTCAAGACCTTGCATCTATAGGTAACGATTGACCTTAGCATTTGATAATACGGACAAGTCTTAGTTTGGCCTTTGAAGATGTTTTTCTGATTTTAACGACTAACCAAACTTAGTTAGACTATCTATATAGATATCATTGTTTTTAAAACTTGCTAAAATCTAACTTCTGTTTAAATTTAGACTATAGTAGACAGAGATAAAAATGATGTCACTTAATGAATTAACATTTGTTCATAGTTAGGAGACATGGAAACTTCCAGCAATTAAGATAATTGTGTAGTTTGTTGTAGTTCGTAACGTACACGGCCCTTAATACAATTGGAAGCGGACCCGATATAAGTTTACTAGTTTGGTGTATTATAAATCAAATCAAATCAAATCAAATAATATTTATTTCGTAGGCAAATTACATAGCACTTGAAACATGTCAATTTTTTTTTATAAGCTAATGCTAGATTCGCAAAGTAGCAGTTTTCCTCAGAGAAGAATCTAGCAAGAAACTCTGTAGGATTGCTCTTTTTAAAATATAGTTTTACAATTTTTGTAAAAACATCAAAATAACAACATACTAATATACATATAAATAATAACAACATGCTAGTTACATAAATTAATTCACATTTGCCTAAAATAAATAAGTAAATAAATTTGGACCCCGCAATATCAAAACAAACAAGAGGATGTTAATAAAAAGAAAACAAAAAAACCAAGCGAGGTAGAAACTGCATAACACGACCAGCCACCACAGCGGCACCTTCACATAGGCCAGGACGCGTGTGCCAGCGTCAACCTCTTCCACATATTAGAGGGAAGTGGAGGACCCATCACACAACGCCACCACTGCAATGGCATAAGCGAGCATGACGTGTCATACGTTTCACCTTAATACAAGTTTAATTTATCATACTGCAGGCTCAAAATTTATGTACATTCTAAATAAATACAGCTTGATAGAAGAGCAGTTCAATCCCAAGGATTTGCGTCATCGAAATATTCATTAATCTTATAATATCCTTTTTTACTTAGTTTTTGTTTGATAACAATCTTAAATTTCTTGGGGCATAATTCCTGTATATTAGAAGGGACCCTGTTGTAAAAGCGTATACATTGACCCACAAAAGACTTACTTACTTTGTTAAGTCGACTACTATAGGGCACTAGCTTATTTCTATTTCTAGTATTTACATTATGAATATCACTTTTTTGTTTAAATAGATGAAGGTTATTTTTGGTATACATTAAATTTGTGAAGATATATTGTGATGTTAATGTTAATATATCAATATTTTTAAAAAAATCCCTAAGAGATTCCCTGGGACCCAATTTATAAATAGCTCGAATAGCTCGCTTTTGCAGAATAAATATGCGCTCGGTATCAGCGGCATGACCCCACAGCAAAATGCCATAGGCCATAAGACTATGGAAATAACTAAAGTAAACTAACCTGGCGGTTTGAATATCCGTCAGGTTCCTTATCTTTTTAACCGCGTAAGCTGCAGAACTGAGCTTATCCGCTAACTTGTCAATATGAGGGCCCCATTGCAATCTAGAATCTAAAGTAATACCTAAGAACAAGGTTGTTTCCACAAGGTACAATTTTTCTCCTTTTATCTCTATATCCGTATTAACTTGTCCTACGTTGGGCAGAGTAAATTTAACACATTTTGTTTTCTTTTCATTGAGCACAAGATTATTTGCAGTAAACCACTCAACAACTTTATTAATGGCATTGTTTACGTCGTCATATTTATCCTGTTGTCGTCTAACTTTAAAAAGTAAAGAAGTATCATCCGCAAACAACACTATATCATGACAGTTATTTGCAAGACTCGGTAGATCATTTATATAAATTAGAAAGAGAAACGGACCAAGAATTGAGCCCTGCGGGACACCCATGGTAACCGCGGACCCACCCGACACTTTTCCGTTTACATCAACCCTCTGTACGCGTCCATGTAAGTAAGACTTTAAAAGGCTCAGTGCACTGTCTCTCACACCGTAATAATGAAGTTTCCTGACCAAGGTACTGTGATCAACGCAATCGAAAGCCTTGGACAAATCGCAAAATACACCCAAAGCGTCATGCGACTCCTCCCAGGCATCAAATATGCATCGTATTAGTTCAACACCTGCATCGGTTGTTGAACGACCCCTGGTAAATCCAAATTGCTTGAAATGCATTACTTTATTGGAATAAAAGTGAAATTGCAATTGATCTAAAATTAGTTTTTCAAATATTTTACTTAGCGTTGGCAATATAGATATAGGTCTAAAGTTGGTGGGGTCAGACTTACTGCCAGCTTTAAATAAAGGTATGACTTTACTGCACTTCATTAAATCAGGAAAAACTCCATTATCAATACATTTATTGAAAACCATAGCTAGATGGGGAGCTATGCAGTTTATGATGGAGTTGATTATTGTGACGGAAAGGCCATGCAGATCAGCGGTTTTTTTAACAGTCAGTGATTTAAAAGCTTTTACAATTGAGTATGCATTGACGTGATGGAATACAAAGACAACCTTGGACTCAACCATGTTCATCTTCAACAAAGATTCAGCTAGAGTGGGAGAAGAATTTAGGTATTTGGTAGTCGAAACTGGGATGTTAGTGAAAAATTTATCAAAAGCTTCGGCAACCTCAAGATCTGTACTGATACAATTTCCATCAATATTCAATTTAAAATCGAGATTGCGTGGTTTGGCTTTACCAGTCTCGCTGTTTATAACTTGCCAAGTTGTCTTTACAATATTCTTACTATTAACAATCTTATTCTTTATGAATCTAGATTTAGCCTCATTACATACACGCTTGAACAATTTAGAATAATTACGAACATACTCAACAAATGACGGACTATTGTTCACTGTTTTTTCATCATATAGACTGTACAATTTATTTCTACTAATCATAATTCCTACTGTTGCCCAATCACTAAACTTTAGACAATCGTTAACTTTCAAAATTTTAGGTTTAAAAACAGTATCATATTCCACTTTAGCAACATTAAACACCTTATTGTATAACATATTTGGATCTTCACAAAATTCCAGATTTGTAATTTTTGAACTTACATTATTATTAAACATTTTTAATCTAGCCTTAGTAATTGGTATGTATTCGATATTCTTTTTCGTTTTGTTTAAATTTATTTTAAAATCTGCCCTTAGGCCGCTATGATCAGACCTTAATTTGTTTATGACATTCATGTTTGTGGATTCTAGATTTGTAAATATATTATCAATACAGGACTTAGTATTAGCTGTAGTTCTAGTAGGTTCTAGGAATAGATTAATCAAATTGTAACATTTGAAGAATGTTAAAATCTTTTTTGATAATGTTGATGTAACTAAAAGATCTATATTAAAGTCTCCACAAACAATGATGCCTTTATTTGTGTAATTTAATTTATGAAGAACAGTTTCCATAATTTCTTCAAAAATATCATAGGATCCATTTGGATTTCTGTATACGCTAACTACAATAACCGGCTCCAATTCTATACAAGCTATCTCTATGGTTCGTTCAACTGAAAGATTTACAATATCAGTGCGTTCTTTATATTTAATAGAATTGTTAATAATAATTAAGGATCCTCCAGAGTCCCTAATCACACTCTTTCTGACAAACGAACTACCAATATGGTGGTTGTAAAAATTAAACATGAGCTGGTTGCTATTAAGCCAGTGTTCAGTAATGCAAAGAATGTCAATTTTGTCATAGGTCAAGAGAAGTTCCAACTCATGAATTTTACTAGACATGCCTTGAATATTTTGAGAGATAAGTTTTAAATTGCAATCAAGTTTCTTAGTATCATTTATATTTATAGTCATAGAATTATTTAAGGGCATGTCACTAGAAACATTGCTAGAGTTAACAGTCTCTGTTGTCTGGTCACTTAATTTAAATGCTCTAAAGGAGCAGTCAAATCCACCAAAAGAGTGGATGGTCGGTGTTGACTAGAATAAGAATGACTAGAATAATGATGACTAGAATCAAGTGATTGTATATAGTTAATGTCATTAATACTACTCTGCTCAATAGAAGCAGTCGTCAAGTTAGCCAAAAGGTTGGCGGAATCTATATAATAGGACAGAGACATTGCTATCTGTCTTTTATTAAGTTGATTAAGGTAAAATTTACCTCTTGTCGAATAATATTTTTTAACAATCGAGTTGAAATCTATACAATGAAATTTATTATTATAACATGTCATATTATGTAGCATCATATTCAGATTATGTCTTGTATTATTGTTATCTTTACTCCCATTATTACAGAAAGGAAATGTAAACAAAATAATTTTTCTAATATTATTAATAGCATTTAACCTTGAAATATAAGTGGCTAAGTCCTCTTTGTTTACATTTCCAGGTTTGCCTATTAAAATAGTCAATACGGTTTCATTTTCAAACTTTGATGACAAGATTGTCTCCAAAATCTGAGAACAATCTGCCCCTGGTATACAATTATTTATGATATTATGATTATTACATTGGTTAAGGTTACGGTTAAGGTGGCAACCCATATTTTTACCTAATTCATCGCTGTACATAATTAAGTTTGTCAATTTTTTGTTAATGTTAACAGTATTAGGTGAGAGAGAAGCAATATTTACTTGATTATTGGTTTCATTGGGATACATGGTATTAGATACAAAGCTTTCAGGAATATACTCTACAGGCACCTGATTTGGGACACTGTGATATACTGTTTAGACATAAATATCTATATTAAGAATCAAGCTTTCGTGCGTGAAGCTGTCGTTATATTTGTCATCGCTATGATTATCAACATCACATAGGCCTCTTTCAATGAACATCAAGATGGCCAATCAAACTAATACTGGTCACACGTCGTCGTTCCATCTACTCGGAGCATCACCCTTCTTTTCACTAACGTTCCTTACTCTACAGTAGGTATTGTACTGGAGGGTACTGACTTGGTATAATAACTCTCAGTGCCTGTCCTGTCTTTACGGCCTCATAAAACGAAGTGTGAATATCATGCAAATAAATGTGCAGAAAAGTGTTTCTTTTTAGGATTTTTCCTAGCCAAATGGAAAAAATTGAAATATGGATTCATCATGTCTGTCTGTCTATCCGTCCGTCCGTATGTCACTGTTGAATCTTGGTATGTGATGTATTCTGTGAACCTCAGAGTTTCACACCAAATTAGAAATACTTAGAACTGAAACTCAATTTTTTATCAAAATGTGGATATCTATGGACAGATCTTCAAAAAGATATTGAGGTTTCTAGTGATATTTTTTTCTAAACTGTTTCCGCGAGAGACGCTTCAAAAAAGCTTAAATGCTTCCACCGGAAATCGGCTTGATCGAAATCTACAAAGAACTACAAGAACTTGTATATTATGTTACTTACTGTTACGTAATCCTTCATGGGCGAGTCCCACTCGTACTTGGCTGCTTTTGTATTATTACAGTTTTTGAAGAGGTTTTTAACTGTGCACTGTGATATAAGTATTTAGTTTATTAATAGTTTTAACCTATTATTCATAGTTTCTAATGTATACTATCTAGTTATTATAATAAAGATATTTTACTGTGCACTGTACGTAGTATTTCAGTATATAGATCTTAGTAATAAAAAGGTGTGTGTGCGATTCACACACGATAGAAGTGAAACACACATTAAATGCTCAAATACAAGCAAGTATTAAACAGTGTGCAATATACATACCGACATTTGCTCTCTCGCTCTGGCTCACTAATTACAGGCGACTATATTATGGACAAACTGGAGAGACCGATATAAAATAGTATGTATATTTCTGTCTCATTCTTTGCCAGCTTCATCCTACATATTTTTGTATTTGTGTCTCTTACCTGTCGTTTTTTCCGTTGCATCCGGTTTGAAATCACAATGATTCTAAAGAAGTTTCACTTCAACAATCATATGCGTCGATTTTTTTCTCACAATATTATCACTACAGTAAATTCTGTTTGATAAACCATATAATAAGCGTTTAGTTACCTCACTTGTTCCCATCCCTGAAGCCCACCTCTAAGGTTATTGGATACCACAGGTCATATTTCATCATAATTCGTTAAAGGCCAGCGATTTTCTAATAATAATTTCTTACAAAATAATTATAGGATACCTTTCTCTAGTCGCCTACAATGTATGTGATAAAACAATTGATGTTATATGGAATAAAAGGAAAAACATGAGTCTGACTCGCAATAATATTTCTGGGAAACGTATATTTATATGTTATTATATCTTTATGTAACTACATAAAGATATAATCGCATTATATAGATAGATATCTATTAATGTAATATTTAAATGTTATTTTTACTCAGTTTAAGACGTCAGATCAAATTCAACTTTGTACACTTTTCAAGGACCGCTGATAATATTATAATAATTTAAAAAGTTCGTTTCAATAAACTGATAAATAAAAGGATATTATGACATCTAAGGATAAGGATAAAGCGCTCTGATTACCTACATTACTTGTCTTGTTTTTAATCTCTTACTCTTCTTCAAGCGATTGTCTTAAGTCACTTATTATGGAAGTCATCCAGGATAAAAAAACTTTTTCATTCTTATTAATATTAAATGTCATTTTGTAATTTTCACTTCGATTTGCTGTTGTTGAAAGCTTGTTTAATAGTATTTTAAACTATAATTTAGAATTTAATATTGAGCAAAGAAACTATTTTAATTTATGTTCTCATACCTAGTTTGGCCGTGCAGTGGCCGGTCCGTGTTAGATGCGGGTCAAAAAAGTCAAAGTCAAAAATTTTATTCAAAATAGTACCCGCAAAGTCTTTATGAACCCAAAAAATCTTTATGAACGTCAATTGAGTCTACCCCCGGTTCCAAAGCAAGCCCACTGAGAACAACCGGTGATAAATATTGGTCGTCTTAGCATTTATTTAGAGCAGCTGCCACTACCACCGCTGCAGTGGACAAATGCTGATGGTGATGAGTTAGCTTCTTACTGAATTTCCTAATTCCATATCATTGGAAAGTACCCGAACAAATACAAAGAAAAAATGGGGTGATCATATTATTACAAGTTACCCTGAAAAGGTGGTGAAAAGGTGGACTTATCGATTCTCCCTTCAGATGTGGCTTTAATGCGAGGTGCCAGGTTGCGCAAATTACCAACTCAGGAGCTTATTACATGAACATCAATGAAGATACTTCTAACATTCGAGACTATATCGCTAGCTCGCCTGGAATTAAAAGGATGAAAAGTTTTCTACGCCCCATAAAGCGTGTTGCTAGACCCTAGTCCCGTTAGAGCCCGTACGGGACCTTAAGGGTCGCACTTCGGTGTAGAATTACAAGGGTCTCATTAGTGAGATATCATGTATAATTACTACGTTGGAAGTTTGTTCGTCATTTTTCTCCTATTTGATTATTTGTTACTGTTTATGATTTGTATCATCATCATCATCATCGCCCTTTTACCGTCCACTGCTGATCATAGGCTTCCCTCAATGAACACCGTGCCACTCGCATCCAACGCGGACCTGCCGCTGCACGGAGATCATCTTCCCACCTGGTTAATGGCTGACCAACACTTCGTCTATCTATAGGCGGCCTCCACTCTTGATCCTATATTATATACCTATGATTTGTAAAGTCGTGTATAATCTTAGTTATTAATATTACCATATTAAAAAGGTATAATTAATATAGTGAGTAAATTTGATAGACAAGGAAATCATCTTTTCATTACTTTTGAGGTAGGATTAGCTACTCGTATGTCCTCACGTTTCGTATGGCTTGTGAGTTTCTTATTGTGGAATCGAGAAACGAAGAGCAACGCATAACTTGTGTTTGTGTGCATATTTATCGGCGTAGATTGCCAAAAGGCTAGTTAGTCAGTTGTTTTTAATTCATAAGGCTGGGTAAGTAATAATTTCATCTGAAAACTAATTACCTATAGAGATAGTGGACACGGAACACATAACTCAAAACTGATCGCTAGATCGCCCGCGGTGGAGTTAGCGCCTATTAAAAGCAAAATTGTTTGGATTATGAATATATTACTGACCATTATTTACAAGAAGAACGCGATGATTGCTTAAAAATGTTTCACTATTTACGGAAATGTATTCCATATTTTAAAAAAGAACCTGTAAATATATTTCTCCATTTATTTAATGAAGGGGACGTAAAGAATCACGTTACTAGAATCACTTGTAAGCGTCGCCTCACGTCCCGGGGGTGGAGAATATGGCAATGCAAGGAGTTTACCTGCTGTTTATTTATTTACATGGTTTTCGTTTACATTTTACTTATTATTCGACCCTGTTGCATGAGACAATGCTGAGGCTGGAAACTTCATTTTATCTTCGACTACCAGTTAGCGTGGCGACTTAGATTAATAACGTTAGGGGTAGTGGGTTCGAATATTGCTTCCTGCAGACAACAACAAATAATATTCCTTATAGAAGAGGTAGCACCCCCATGCCGGCCAAATTCGACTGCAAAGCATACTCTGACAAGAAGTACCAAGTCTTACTTGCTAAAAGTCTTTGTTTGAACTTCGTAGCGTTGATTAAGAAAGTAATTATTATGGTCACATCTCCATTCTGCTTTCACCATTATTTATACACTATTCTTGTTCACAGAACTGTTGTCTGTTATATTCGAAACTAACTTGTTTTTTCTGTGCTGTTCTTCGTTTATTTGTTTGTTCTTTTGTTACGTGTTATACCTTGAGTACTACAAACTGAATTTATATTACGTAATATTTTTTATTGCATCTTTAATTCAGTAATGTGTTGTCATAGGTATTGTGGGATTAAATAAGGTCTCTTTTTATGACCTCAATGTAAGACTAGTGCAGAAACTACCACCAGTAAACGCCGAGATGAAACTAATTTATGAAAATATAATGTATAAATGTAAGGATGTAAATTATGAAAATACATAATGTAAAAATTCTGTAGGTCTCTTAAATATTGCACAATTCAATCTGTTTTTCCTTTCTTCTAGTAAAAAACAGGACACGTGATTTATAAATATCAATACATCAAAATATGTAAGTACTGGAATCAAAACGTCAATTCTAATTGCTGTCTAATTAAATTAAGTAAATATTTCGCTGCTCACTCACCTGGCCGAATCTATTCGGACACTAATCTGGGTGACTTTGACAAGGGTACCTCTTTTGTGTGTCTGACAGTGTGAAGTGTAACGAAATAAATGTCTCTGTCTTTGAATATTTTTTGTACTTTATTGGTTTTTTTATCAGTAGATTTGACCGGGAGAGGGGAGAGAATATTCTTGTGATGTATCTACCCAACGAGTAGCAAATTTAGTTTCCTTGAAAACTTTTTAAAATAAAAATAGCATTTTGTATCAACTTATGCAATTATAATTATTTATTTATTTTAATTATTAATGCAGTATTTCTTTTTCTTTGATATTAATTCAAGTTACACTTTTTGAGCGTGGTGACCGATAAGAAAACATTTTTTTTTCCTTTATTAAATAAATAAAAAAATATAAATATTTTAAACAATATTAACTAATATTGTTTAAAATATTTTTATTATTTTACAATACATGTGTTATATTTTATTGTTATTCGTGCGAGCTTCGTAGTGTCGTACAATACGTCTAGTTGCAAGCACACAAACACCGTGTCGAAGACTGCCGAAAAGAAACGACGTTAGACGATGCATGGCCTTCAAGCCACACCTCCGTGCCCGTCGGAGTGGGGAGCGTTAGGTTTTTTTTTCGTTACGGAATTTCTGGACTCGGTCCCCGCGCTCAAGGCCCGCGATAGAAGCTATGCAATAGCTTAATATCAACCCTTTATGTCCCACTGCTGGGCACGGGTCTCCTCCTCGAAATCATGCGAGGGTAATGGGCCAATAGTTCACCTCGCTGGCCCAGTGCGGGTTGGTAAACTTCACATACCTTCAGACTTTGAATCTCATCAGGCATGCAGGTTTCTTCACGATGTTTTCTTTTACCGCTGAGCGAGCGATGATCTCGTGTTTGGGGTGTACTTAGAAATTAGAAAAACCCATTTCAAGGCACACACGGACGGGTCAGGATCGAACCCAGAACCCCTCGCATAAGAGGCCGAGTCCGTCCACCACTGGACCATCGTCGCTCGCTTTAAAATACCGCTATTAAAAACGAGGATACGCTTTTGACGGCTATTGTATTTTTAGAGCAGAAAACGTCCAATATACCATCACTTATGCTGCCTGCGACCCGTACAACCAGCTGCATAAATGTTAAAACTGTTAGTTTCACTTTTGACTTTTTATTTTAAAAACTTTAATTAACTTAAGAAGAATTATGCAAAAAAATAAAATGTCATGTCCCTACAGTAAAACTATTAAAATGAGATGAAGTGAGACATCGTCTACGAATGTCTTCTAAACAAAATATCGAGCTACATAAAAAAAAAGTTAAAATATTGCAAATATCACTTTTTAAATGTGAAGATAACCACGATGGTTGAAATATCATCTATATTTTTATTTAGAATACACATTGTGCTTCCAAAATTTCTTTGTCAACTGTACGCGAGTGAGTATGACTTTTAAAATTAAATTTTTTGGCATATGCTTCAGTTTTTATTAACAAACACAGTCACATTGTGAGCATAGAAACGCGATTTTTACGTAAAACCTGCATTCCCGCTTTGCACCGTTATTTAATATTATACAACGACCACGATGCGGGATTTGGTCTTATTATTTTATACCACTTGAGTAGCTAAAGTAGCATACAATACGTTATGATAAGTCATGTTTACCCTGGACTAAATTGTTGTGTTCAGGCAATCTCAATACTTCTACACTTTTTCACTTTACTTAAGTGAAAATGAAAACAGATGATAGCCACATAGGCTAACATACATTCAAGAGTGGAGGCAGCGCTAAGGTAGAGGAGTATTGCTTTAGACTCTTTTTTACTTTCTAAGGTAGTTTTAAGCGTCATTCGTTCTGTTATTATTATTATTACATGGCAGTGAAGCCTTAATGAGCATTATCTCCGTTCGCTCAGCTTAGTTTCGTATATTTATCATTCTATTTATTAATTTTATTTAATTATTTCTTTCACACAATCAGTTAGATTGCATGATGCAGATGCAGTGAGATGTAGAGGTGAGATGCAGTGCAGTGAGTAAGTGCATAATTTATTTGTAATTAATTACTTTTACATCTTCTAAGGTAAGCATTTTATGAGGCTGTCGCGTAAAGTGTGAGCGACGATGGTCCAGTGGTGGATGGACTCGGCCTCTTATGCGAGAAGTTCCGGGTTCGATCCCGACCCCTCATGTGTGTTCTAAATTTCTGAGTGCACCCCAAACTCGAGACCATCGCTCGATCACCGGTGAAGGAAAACATCGTGAGGAAACTTGCATACCTGATGAGATTGAAAGTCTTTTAATGTGTGTGAAGTTCTTGAACACGCACTGGGCCAGCGCATCGGTGAAATATGGCCTGCGATACCTTCCTCGCCTGATTTCGAGGAGGAGACCCGTGTTCAGCAGTGGGACATATTATAGGGTTGATACTTTACCTTTTTTTTCGAGTATAGTACTTTAATAGATACTAGCTGTTACCCGCAGCTTCGCCTGCGTTAACTAAGATATAATGGGAACTTATTACGCAAAATAAGTAACTTTTCTGGTTGATTTTTTACACCTTGTGTCCGAAAAACCCAAATATGTTTCTCCAGAATAAAATATAGCCCATGTTACTCGTGAATAATATTGTAGCTTTCGAATGGTGAATGAATTATTGAAATCGGTCCAGTACTTTTTGAGCCTATTCATTACAATCAAACAAACAAACAAAGTTTTCCTCTTTATAATATTAGGGTAGATAAGTACTCCTTATTATTTGGTAAGTCCATAAGTCTTGAGTATTTTTTTTTTTAAATAAAAGTATAAAAGTTTTAAATAAGAGTGAAATTCGCGTAAGCATTTAAAAAAAAATTTACACTACCGGGATCAGCTGTGTAACAGTTCGTCTTCGATCGTTCAAGACAGATGAAAGATCTTTTAGAATGCTACTGCGATGTGTACGACAACCCTTCGCCCGAATAGATTATCCCGTCACGGCGAGTGGATTTAAGTTAGATGCCCTTCTCCCAGTGAGGCGACCTTTTTGTCATCGGCCCGTGTCTAGGGATTTAAGTGTTCGTATTTATTTATTGCATCTTAATCTCTTTTTATCTTTCTTATTGTTCAAGTTTTCCTTTAAGATGTGTGAAACGTGAATACACATATTAGCATAAACTTTATGTTCCGAGTTTTGAAAGAATAAAGAATATAATAAAAAGAATAAAGGCTGATGGCGCTGAAGATGATGATAAAACTTTTTTTTATATTACACTATCATAGATATATTCCACAGACAACGAGGCAGCATAGCGAAGTAGAAGTAGTATAAAGAAAAAGTTTAATAAACCCAACCTATATAATATGGTTTCACTGCTGGGCACGGGTCTCCTCCTCGAAATCACGGTTGAAGGTGTGACGTTCCCTATAGCCTAATACCAAGGGTATTCAAAGACTTTAAACTCATCAGACATATAAGTTTCCTCACGATGTTTTCCTCCACCAATGAGCGAGCGATGGTCTCGTGTTTATGGTGCACTTAGAAATTCATAAAAACCCATTTCAAGGCACCACAGGGGGTCAGGATCGAACCCTCCTCGATCGATCAGGTCCTCTCGCTTAAGAGGCCGAGCCCATACCAATTGGACTATAGTCGCTTTAAAAGCAATTTATTAATTATTTATTAAAACTGTAACATGAAAACAGAAAATGAGATTTTATTGATATTTTTCTAATCATGCGATTTTAGAATTTTCAATGTTATGAAAACAACAGTTTTTTCATACAGTTTTCTAAATCAGTATTAGTGTAAAGGACAATGGCGAACTCTCATACATCATTTTATTTGAGATCAAATGGAAGCGGCTATACATCAATAGTTGATGTATTTTACGACAGACATGGAAGTATGGCTTCTGGTTTTAGCCGGTTCCAGCAGGAACAAATTAAAAAGCACGAACTATATAGTACTGAAATCCGTAGAAAGTAGTCAATTGAGTTACAAAAAATAATTGGTTTTGTTTGGTGGCTTTTATCAAACCTTAGAATATATTGGTAAAATGTTAAGAAATAAAATAATTGCTTTTGTTAACATAACATTACTAGACGCTAAAAAATATCAAATAATATTTCACCATTATTCTTTGCAGTTTAGGAAACTCCTTATAAATATACAATATATTTCCCTATATGATAATAACGACATTATATTTTATCTAAACGTTTGTAGCTTTCACAAGTGATAGCATATTTTGCGTTTTTCCTTAAAAATAACGATGATGGTTATAACACACGCCATTCACCATCTTAGCCTCATTCGACACAAAGCAAGCCTTATCTCCGCAAGCAGGCGTAAGTATCGCCCAAACATAAGGCCGTTAATACGCAGAATTTAAAGCATTCATGTCAAGTTACATTCAAATTTATATTACATGAATTTTGGTCCATGCTATGCTCATGTATGATGGAGATGATGATGATCAAAGTAATCAAATAATATGTTCTTATGATCGCACCATGTTAACCTAATCTTAGCTCTAGCTATCACGGGGAAGGTCTGTGTGGAAAAGGAAGACGAGGCCACTGAAAAACAAATAAGTAAGAGGTAGTGCCGCCCTTTTTTAAGCCGAAGTGGTCAGCACGACTGGAGTGGTATCTTGAGTCATGCTCACATAATACTGGCGTAAATTGACAGCTATGCTGTCACGCTTAATGCGGAAAAGTAGGGCAATCTGCATAACCTTCATTTATGTCTATGGTCGTCGCTAGTCACCATAAGGTTATGATTGCTCGGTTGCTCCCTTATGATACAAAAACTGACTCTCCAGTAAGCGTCTAATAACTAATTATTTTCAATTCATCACCTATCAATAAGTGTCTGTCAGTCATGTCAGTTTTACATAATATTTTGGTCCCTTGTTAGAGTCAAAAATCAAAGTAATTTTTTTTTATTCAAAATAGTACAGTAAAAGTATCTTTTTGAACGTCAATTGAGTCTACCACCGGTTCCAAAGCAATCACTGAGAAGAACCGGCAAAACAAACTCAGTGGAACTAATAGTAATGAATCTTCCCAAGATAACTTGGCCCCTCACAATACATTTAATGTGTTTTCAGATAGTCTTTCTCAATAATATAAGAGATCGTAGCATAACATGCAGATCGTGAAAGCAAAATTTTAAAGCGAGCCCGCCAAATGCTAAATTAACAGAGCCTTAGCTCTTAGCCTATTGACTCATTGATAAGATATTTTGGTTTGTATACCTTCAATATATACCTACGATTCTATATAAAATGATGGTCTGTAAAGTCGGTTTACGGATGGTAGTTTGACGTGACAACGTGAAACATTACATGCAGAACGAACCGAGCCGATCAAGCCTCTCTCTCGATTGTGCCGCGCTCTCGCTGGCGGAACGCGACATGACGTCATATTTTTTGTGCATGCTGTCCGTAATATCGAGTTATTAGACGTCGTCACGTCAAAACGTGTTTCATTGTTTGTCACGATGAACTCTTAAACTACCGAACTTAATTTAATGTTTGCACACTGTGTGCAATTTAGTCTATTTGGAGAGATTTTTGACGCTATATGGTGCTTAAATCTGCAGCAGTCCTTCATTATTAATTAGTGGTACTAAACTAATAATTAGTAGTAATTATTACTTCTACATAATTATTTCAAACTAGCTGTTGCCCGCAGCTTCGCTCGCGTTAAATTCGGAGTAGCGCAGTTCCGTACGTACGTATAGTAAACACAGACAGATTTTTTTTTGAACTACCCTGCGAACTTTCATCTCCTATTTCATGCCCATATAGGTAAAAAAGGTTATTTAATTCTTATAAAGTGGCTAAATGCAAAGTTTCATGGAGTCATCTTCTATATTATAATATAATGACGAACTTCCATACAAACTTTCATCCCCTATCTAAACCCCCCTAAGCTTTTTTTCGCGACAATAAGTAGCCTATGTCCTTCCTCGAGCTCTAATCTATCCAAATTTCATCAAAATCGATTTAGTGGTTTAGGCGTGAAAGCGTAACAGACAGACAGACAGACACACAGACAGACATACAGACAGAGTTACTTTCGCATTTATAATATTAGTAAGGATATTATTGTGAGTCTCTCAACTGCTGGGTTTTGTTGAAGGTTAAAACTGCCCACTGCCTTCGAACTTTATAATTGATATTATTAAAATCACGATTATGTTAATCATGTTCGTAAAAATATTTCATAATTTATTTCATCATTTGGTCATCTGTGAATGAAACTTCGCAAGACCTGCATGCTGAATGAGATTAAGTCTGAAATCGTCTGTGAGACAAACAATCATTAGCCAAGAGATTAAAAAGCCCAAGGATACTTCAACCTTTCAATTAACCTCGTTTGCCTAATTTACTTAAGAAATAACATCGTACATAATCAATCTCAATCGACCGTCACAAAAAACTAATTTATTGCTGTGACTAGAACAACTTTAAGTTAATCGAAAAGTCTGGAACATTCTCCCGTTCCGATAACGATTGGGGAAAAAATGTTACATTAAAACTTTCCCTTAGACATGACTTTGGATCACCTACTTGTGTTCTTTTACTAAATTAACAAGGGGAACGTATTTTTTTCCCCTTTTTCATTAAAAAAAATGTTATTATATTATAATAAATATTTATTATACTAGCTATTGATTGCGGCTTCGCCCGCGTTAACAAAAAAAAATATATTTTTTATTGTATCCTATGTTACTTCTAGTACTTCCGAGAATATGTGTACAAAGTTTCATGATGTTCGGTTGAGTAGTTTTAGCGTGAAAGCGTAACAAACATCCCTACTTTCACATTTAGCAGTGCCCCGCAATTGCACCCCGCGTGCTTTCCATTCCCGTGGGAGAATGGTGACAAATTATAGCCTATGTATGCCTACTAATTATAGCCTATGCATTTTGAATAAAATTATTATTATTATTATTATTATTATTATTATTATTATGTGTTATACTGATGTAAAAGCTATATTATTGTACATTATTATCAAAATCTATTCAGAAGTTGTTACGTGAAAGAGTAACAAACATCCATACTTACAAGTTTATAATATTAGTAGGATTAAGTGAGGATTATAAAAAAGGCATCGAGACTATCCAGTATCCAGTGGTCGCAAGTTCGATTACCGCCTAATGCAGATAATTTATATACGATTTTAGGTAAGAATTATTTAGATACTTAATATTAGTAGTCATCTAATAATTTGATCAATTATAAACTTTTAGAAGCGTCCCTTAATTGCCTTGAATAATATCTTAATAGAATAAATAAGATTTAATTAATATTATTACTACACATAATATTATGTTTTTTGATGATGGTCCAGTATGGACTCGGCTTTTTGATCGAGATGGTCCAGGATCCTAACCTCCTGTGATGTCTTAAAGTGGATTTTGCTAAATTTTTAATCGCACTCTGAACATGAGGCAGTCACTCGCTCACCGGTGAAGAATCATCGCGAAGAAATCAAAAGGAAAACGTATGACGAGATTAAAATTCTCTGAAGTTGTGTGAAGTTCACCATTCCGCATTGGCAAAGAGAACTATGGCCCAATACTGAGGGTAGGGTTGCTTGATTTCGAGGAGGAGACATGAGTCTATATCTGGGTATGAACCCAGCAGCGGAACATGTATGAGTTAATATTTTTACTACACATACACGCGACTTAATACACATCCATACAAACACACTTTTGCAAACAGTACATCAATAGCAAAGCAAATGCCTTCGACAGTATTAGAACCATCGAGCCGCCGCGGCGTTGCTACTTACTCTATCACAAATATAAGTATAATAATATTATGAACGTTATTGTCCATATCATTATCATCAGCATCATCATCATCATCAACATCATCATCATCATCATCACCATCATCATCATCATCACCACCATCATCATCATCATCACCACCACCATCATCATCATTTGTCCGTCCACTGCTGAGTATAAGCCCCCCTCAATTAACGCCTAGACTATTGATGCCTATTATGTATTTTTATATTGTCTTACTATATAAACAATAATATTATAATGATATACTTCCTCGAATTATCTTTCACTAGTTTTGCACACATACAAACATTTATTTGCACGCGTTGCTTAAAAAATGTTTTTCTCTCATATTCCTTTTGAGTAATAAAACAAAATTGCACATAATGTGTACTGTAATTTAAAACCTGGATTTCAGCCAGTGCATTTCTGAATTAAAACACGAGCACCTTTTTTAATTTGCATAACTGCACGATGAATTAGGATCCGTGTTATTTATTATTATTAAGGTCAATTTATATTTGCACTGGATTTACATGGCTGTATAGATTTTGGTTCGTAAAATTTGAAGAGGGTGTGAAAGTGAGAGTACGATTTAGAAGAATGGGATGATTAACGTAATGATTTAAGAGTGGTCACATAGGACTTACTCGAGATACTATTCCTCACAATTAGACCCATAGCACGTAAATGCGATAGAAGGTGAAGATTCCACATATCTTACTAGAGAATTCAGTTAATACATGCGGGCGAAGTTTAATTGACGTTCATTGAATGACGGTGGCCACGTCTTATCTTTACCACCGGCAATAAGGTTTTCTTATATTAATTTCTTGATTCTGCTAAATAATATACGATTTCAAATAGCTCTGATTTTCATCAAAGGAAACGTACATGCGCTCGTAGTCCTAAAATAACCAAGTATAAGAAAACACAAAGACTTCGTAGATTTTTTGGCAACCTTGTTACTGCAACATAGCAACACTTTGTTATATCCTCACGAAATTAATAGTGAGCGGCCATTTTGGGGCAATAATTTTGGACAGCTCGATAGTATCGTAAAAAATGTCTGCGAAAGAAAGCGGGCCCCACACCCCCGCTCATAAATCACAATAGCGTTATTAAAAATAAAACCTCGCCTCCATCGCATGCTAATAGAGGAAAATTGCGAACGAATTTTTTTAATAAAACTACATGACGAGCAACGTAACTAGATTGGTCATGAGTTAGAAGACAAGTCAAAACTGTTTTCATGCAAACCAGTTTTGACTTGAATTTAAACAAGTTTAATTCAGGATTCGGTTCGTCAAAACAACAAAACGAAAACCTTATCTGTTAATCTTTCTGAATGTAGCTACATATTAGCCTATTGGGGATTTAAATTAACATAAACTCATAGATAATACACATAGGTATCACATAAGGATAATTTGTAAACTTTTATTTTTTTTAATTTAAATAAGGAATATCTTCTTTGCGGACCCCTGAGTGCTAAGTCCTTTCGTCCGTGTTTTTTAAAGCTGTGCTTTACTTTCTGAATATAATTATAAGGCGACAATTTAAGATTTTTTAAACCAGCACAAGTTGTTAAATAATTTGCTCGAAATCCGTTAAAGCGGTTAACAATGTCACAAGGTAAAAATGAAAAGGCTAGGACTTATTGCCTAAATGTTCATCGTCAATTATAACAACTGCTATTTGTAAGAGAAGAAATACAAAGTTTAAACATCAGAAGTGAAAATGCGTTTTAAATATAAACATTTATTATATTATCCATAAAAATATCAATATTAAGGTTCACGGGTACATATTTTAAGATACATTTACACACACTATCGCCTTATTACACTTTACACATTAAAATAAACAATGGCTTACGTGACCTTACAATACGATTCGGGCAGAGCTTCGTCCTCCTCAAACTCACAGATGCGAATGACCCCTCTAATAATTATACCCCGCTATTTAAAGGCAAACTTAATGCCCTTCATAACGCTCGGCCGTCCTACCCACACTTTGACAACGACTACGTCACGCCACACGCAGGTAACTGGAACCTGTTCCCCGTTTCCGACTTATAGCCGCCAGATGGCGCTACGGTTGCTAACACGGCCATCCTGCATCGTGCATGCCCTCAGGCACGACATTACCACACATCTAGTCACACAAGAAATATATTAGTATAGAAACACAAATTAGTTTGTTGCTCATAAACTGTCTCGATTATCATGACTTTCTATTAGGCTGGTGCTAGTTTCGTTCGCACGCGTAACCTTATTGTACCTTTAGTCTTAGGTTCCAATAAACGTACGAAAGAAAACAGCACCACCATGACCCTAGTCTATTCTTTATCTACATGGCCACGGTTCACCTTTATGCTTAGGCAAAACCAACCAAACTTTTAGCACCGTCCCTTTAGTCTTAGGTGACGTCTAGTAGTTTTTTTCTATTAGGCCAATAAGATAAAGAAAAATATAACATAAAATAAAGAAAAAGGTAACTTTAACATAATGTCACTTTGAACAATTCATTTGCCTATCTACTACACAATATTATTATACTTATTATTCATTCAATTATGACTTTACCCGAATAATATTACCTGAACACTATGGCAATAAATATCTTACTGCCTCTTAGATTTGATAATCGACAAGTCTTTCCCCAATTTATTTTAATATTATCTAAAACGTTTTCAGGTAGGCCCGAAGCCTATAATCATGAGTGTTGGCATTTAATTAAAAATCAAAAGTTTTAGTTGCCTCTCTTAAAAACACACTCAACTGGTCACACTAACTCTTTATTAGCAACATAACGTACCTCGTGACAGTGCCTTGCAAACTTTAGCTACCCAACACATCAGCGTTCCTATCGTCATCCTCAAATTACAAATCTGCAATATCTCAACTCCTAAACAAAATAATTTCACCCTCTATTCTGATCACTCGACTCGTTACCTCACTGCTTTTACACATATTCCTCTAATCACACTTAGATAAAAAGTGTTAATCCTTACTAAACCACTTTAAATCCTTACCACAATAAATTTAATTAAACTTTCATTTAAGGACATTTCCGTCACACTTGAACATACCAAAATAGTCTTTTATTCACCTGGTGATTATTATCATATTTTAAAGGACATTAGATCACTTTTAGAACATCACTTTCATTTAACGAAACTTCATCATACCGAACATAAATTCATCTGTACCTCGTCTAGTCATCACTTCCTTTTAAATAATCTGTCATCATACTGAACGTACCAAGTTAGTCTTAACTTCTTCTAGTGATCAATACCTTTTGAAGAACCTTTCATCACACGGAACGTACCAAGCTCGTCTTAACCTTGTCTAGTGATCAATTCCTTTTGAAGAACCTTTTATCATACTCAACGTACCAAATTAGTCTTCCATCATCTAGTAATCAATCCCATCTAAAGAAAATTTTCTCACACTAGAACATTCAACATACAAGATCTTCTCTTTTTATAAAATACGTAATTATTATACTATTAATTATTATGTAAAACATTTTATCTTGACCTAAAGAACACTTGCTATTAAAAGACATTTTGTACCATTTTAAATGTATCAAATTCCTCTTTCCATACGACAATTGTTCTACTTCCTCGTTTACTATCTCTTATACACTATGTCTTCGTATTATATTCTATCATATCCTCGGCTCATTTCACTATCCATGAATGTACCTTCAACACTGCTAAAAACTGCTCATCTTGTCCATTACTCGTTTGCCTCTTATCTAAATTAGCCACTTAATACCACATTTTACAAAGTAAGCTATACGAAATTAAGTTACCACATGGTTTTATTACTCCAGCAATACGCACGCAATAATATATCTACAATTATCCAGCCAAGTAAAATACGCGACTATCCACTTAAAAATCACAAATCACTTAATAACATTAAAAAAAAATTGAATCGCTTTCACACTTTGTGGCAACAGCTATATCAGACAAGATTAACATACCAGCTGTGTTTGATCCATTACTCAACCATTCACAAGACTACATTCGCACTGTATCGCATTGGGTCATCTCAACAATCTACTCTCTGCTTATGCTGTGTTCACGCTGTATATGGCTACTCCTAGCATCATACAGCATCCAAGCTATTATTTTAGTAACCACACTATAGCCACACAGTGTCGTGAGGATTTACCACCGTCTGTAAAAATAAACTAAAGCCTGGCGCGCTAATGTGCCTATTAAACAATTCACACTAACGTCAGTAAAATTGTGGGGCAATGAGTTCGCCATCCCACTTCTGATTTAAACATCAGAAGTGAAAATGCGTTTTAAATATAAACATTTATTATATTATCCATAAAAATATCAATATTAAGGTTCACGGGTACATATTTTAAGATACATTTACACACACTATCGCCTTATTACACTTTACACATTAAAATAAACAATGGCTTACAACTAAACGTGCAGTAATACAGGCGTAAATTGAGAAGCTAAAGCGAGTTAAACGGTTAGAAAGGGATCGGACTTTAAATCGCTGCGTAGCTCCGTACATGAATACAACAATATTGCTTATTTATTACGTGAGACGGTTTTGCTGTATTGAAAGAAAAAAAAAACAGGGCATGAAGTGTAAGAAATATCACCAAGTTTCAGAATAGGTAAGGTATAAAAGTGGCTTTGGTTCCTTGACAACGCTAAACATTCACTATTATATCGTTCGTTTGCCAGTTTTTCTAAACAAATTCCATAAAAAAAACAAAGGCCAACAAATAAAATCTTTTTTTTTTTTAATGGAAATAAAGAAAATTAACCAACTTTATAGCATGTAATTAGAGTTATGTTATGTTGACAAATGACGCAGTAGCGAGTATAAGGTGTATGATTAGTCATCACAAATACTTAATAAACTGAATCAACATAATTATGAACAAGTGGGCTTACGTACGACAAGGCTTACGTGACCTTACAATACGATTCGGGCAGAGCTTCGTCCTCCTCAAACTCACAGATGCGAATGACCCCTCTAATAATTATACCCCGCTATTTAAAGGCAAACTTAATGCCCTTCATAACGCTCGGCCGTCCTACCCACACTTTGACAACGACTACGTCACGCCACACGCAGGTAACTGGAACCTGTTCCCCGTTTCCGACTTATAGCCGCCAGATGGCGCTACGGTTGCTAACAAAAGAGTTAATGAAATTCTTCGTCTAATATCATGTTACTTCCGTAAGGCTCAGCGTGCGATGTGCGAGGCGCCTAATACATTAATATGTAAATCCGGCGTCACGCCATCAATCTGTCTTCAGTATAATAAACATTTTATGCCCGTGTGAAGGAACAATCAGCTCATATTCGGCAGGTTTACTAATCATTCAAATATAGCTAGGGATTTACAATGAATATCTCTTTTTTTAGTTTTTATAGCATAAAAGGGCAAACGAACAGTCAAAGACTTGCGACTATCGACGCTCATTAACATTCACATATTCAGAGGTTATGCAGATCCTATACCCAATGAGCCACCGGAAACTCGCAATCCGCACGAAACGCGAAAGCTTAGCTGTCACTCACTCTTAAGATGTTACATGCTGTATTTATAAAATATTATGTACTCATTGTGTTGACAAAAGAGCAACCTATAAGTTTTTTTCTCGTTTTTCTTAGGGCATTATGCATCTCAAACGATTTTTTTTTATTATTACTTCTTATTGACTACTTTTTTTTACTTATTTCATGTGTACAAATTGTACAGGCTACGTAATAAAGATATTTTTGATTTCGTTTTTCATACGGCGGCTGACAATATGTTTTATGTTTGTTAACCGAGTCCATAAATATTCAAACCATATTTCATGTATCGACAATATTATATTTAAAGATTTTTCAAGTAAAATATTATTATCATGCAGTTACATAATATTGCAATTATACTAGGTTATGATTTAATACATTAGATATGTGGGTCTTACAAGGGTCCATCCTAGGTCCATTTCTTTTTTTTACTTACAACAATTCGCCATACTTATTTATTTATTCTTCATTTGTACACAAATAAACAAAAACATAAAAGTACAAAAGGGCGGCCTTACTTAGTTGAAGATAACCTAGCAACAATAACTATTGATTTTTTGCTGGTAAAACCTCTTACATTGTACCATCACATAAGAACCGATGAAACCGGTGAATTTTATCGGTTCCTGTCAGTGGTCTCGCCACGACGTCACTTACACGCAACTAATGTAACAAAGTAACTTTGTCTGTTATCATTATAAGAATAAAACCTCCAAAAAATCGTATTTTTTAATTTTCCATGACATGAGTTTGTTAATACAAAATATTTCATCACATATAATATTATAATAATCATTATCAACAAAATATACCTACAATCATTAATCAAAAGCGGAAAAAATCTCAGACAATAGCTAGTTTTATAAAAAAGAAAAAGCCTTCTCATAAAAGAAATATATTTTAGTAGAAATATTTTAAAATTCTCCACTTTGCACTTTTCCGTTGCGGTGAAAGCTGGCTACACTGTCGTTTATCAAGTCGTCAAGTTGGTAATGAATAATTAGTTCGGTGTCGCGGCAACCTGTCGGCGAAATAGTTTGGTGCGAGCAAATTGATTCGAATAATCTCGAACGATATTGAGCAAGTTTCGGGTGTATTGGTAGACTGTCAATATCTCGTACATGCTTGATATTCAAAGACAATCTTAAGTTATAATGACGACGTCTTAAGCTTGATTGCTAACGCGTTGGCACTCAAGCCCTGAGGTAGCGGGTTCAAATTTCACCAGGAAACAAAAAGTTTCTGTGTCCCTGGATCATGGATATGTATTAAATATGCGTATTATATAATATAAATCTTAAATATATGCAGAAATATAAAAAGTATTAAATATAATATAATATTATATTTCCGTTGTCTGGTACCCGTAACACAAGTTCTTCGGAAACTTAACACGCGACCAGATTGACGTGGTGTAAAAGAATCCATATTATTATTATTAATGGAACAACTGTTACGGATGTTAAAGTGGCTTATAGAGATTTTACATGTCCGTAGACGGCAAAGTATCTAAAACGTCGAAAATGTAAAAATCTTAATAAGCCGCGATGAATTTGTAAAAGGTATTTCGAGTTAAGAAAAGAAAACGCTAATGTACTTCATTACTAACATTTTGAAATATTAATATCGAAAAAGCTTATAAGTTTGCTAATAGATGATGATGAATTCTGGGAAACGGAAAAACCAAAATAGGTAGTATAATGACTGATCTATGTCTCCGATCTGAAACACATAATAATAGGGATGATGACTTTTTTTTTTAATTGATTTTATTTGATAGATATACTATAGATAAACACGAAAAAAAGATTTTTGTAAAGAAATAAATTTATTATGTCTAATTTTAACAAAAAATTAAATAACGAAAAATATTTTTTAAAATTGCCGTTAAAACGCTCCAACCGTCATTACGTCACACACCGCGTACAGAGCTCGCGCTATGTTAGGTGAGTTTGTACTTAGCTCAATGTTCAGTGACGTCATCACCTTATTGGCGTTTACAGTCACGTGATAATGCATGATAAATAACAAATAAGTAGACTTTTTAAATGTTATTTTAGGTTTTCAAATACTGTATTTAATATGTAAAACATAACTTTACACGAATTTGTAACATATTGTGTCAACATCCCTATAATAGAGTTTCTTTACCAACATAACGGGATGTGAATAAGAGGCCAGTAAAAAGGTAAAAGATATATTTAAACGTAGAATTCTATTCAGCCGGGGCCTCATTGAGAAGTTGATGGAACTTTTAATATTAACTAAACGGCGTCCTGCGATGGGCACTATGTCCGTCCATTAAAACTCTTTATTCGATTCCAACTGTTCCTTTGAGCAGACATTCGCCTTAATTGAGAGTTCAGTGGTCTAATGAAGTTTTTTATATATTAGGGGTAATTGAAGCTTGCGAAATGAGAGAAAGACATTAATCCAGTGATGTAATAAGTATGTGCTCCTCTAACTTTTAGTTAGATAGGTAAATTGATGGACGGATTGACGGACAGAGTGACAGACAGACAGTCATTTCAGAACACAATCTAGTTAACTTGCGTCTAGCTTATATATTATAGTATAATACCGACCCATATATGTCCCACTGCTGGGCACGGATCTCCTCCTCGAAATCAAGCGACGAGGATAATGGGCCATAATTCACCAATGCGCTGGAACAATGTGAGTTGGTGAACTTCACATACCATCAAAGACTTTCAATCTCATCAGGCATGCAGGCTTCCTCACAATGTTTTCTTTCACCGTTGAGCGAGCGATAGTCTCGTGTTTAGGGTGCACTAGGAAATAAAAACCCATTTCAAGGTACACGGCGTGGGATTGAACCCGGAACCTCTCGCTCAAGAGGCCGAATCTATACTGGACCATCGTCTAGCTTAGGTAACCCATTTATAGGTTGCCTTTTTTTTTGATGACGCAGCGGAAATCCTTTTCGGACCATACCAGGGCCTTGGGTAGGCGCGCTGGCGTGTCTGGGGACTCGCATTGGGTGCACTACCCCACTAAAACCACTGCGTGAGCCTTCAGCCGCTATCTGTAGGGCCCGAATCTGCAGGCTAGCACGGGAAACCCTCAGCGACAGAATGGTCCCGGCAAGACCAGATTCTCCACAATAGGGGACTGCCCTGCTACGGCTTGGCAATTTATAGGTTGCCTATGATGACGTGAGTTGATAGGTCAGTAATTATTCTCTTACTGTTCTTTCTATTGCAAAGCTAGAGAAAGAAAAATATATTGAAATGAACCTCCCAAAATCTATCGGTCCGTTCTGTGTGAGGAAGCCTCTTTTATGTGTGTAATAATTTTATAAAGGGCTATACATAAAATCGGATCCGAGAAATTCAGGGGCAAGCGTCTCAAGTGTCTCCTGCATTTCTTGATAAGTTGGTCGTTTCAGATTTGATACGGTTCAAACCTATTGCCTTCCCCTTGTGAATATTAAACAAGATACCACTCCTTACCTACAGGCTGTACTAAAATGTTAATAATTTAATTTTAACTAAGTAAGGTTTAGTTTAATGAATAATTATTGGAAATAAAGCGAATAGTATTGTAAATTTGATTTTCAATTTACATTTAATTAAAGTGATTAAGTTTATGTAATCCGTATGTGAATTATTTGGTATTAATTTTTGTTTTTAATACATTTTAATGCTAATAAAAATTGTCTTTTAATCTATTGAGATTATTTTTATTATTCATCATGATCATCAGCTTCGACTTCTGTACATAGACCTCCCTCAATGAACGCTAAGACGACCCGATACCGATACTGATCATGTTTAATTATGTATTTTTACTAGGTGAGCCATCTGCTCACCTACCTACCGATTGAGCTTAAAGGCCATCAGGCCTAAAAGTCTAGACCTTTCGAAAAAAAAAAAAAAAAAAAAATATGTCAAGTTAATTAACTAAAAAATAAAGGATTTGCAAAGAGCACAAATTACATTCAACTGTGTATTTTCGGTATTTTAACTAAACACACGAATGAATGAGGATGATTTCCACACAAACTTAGAGCATTTATTTCTAAATAATGGATAGATGAATATAGAGCACCATATATAAGGTCACCCTTACTTCATCCTGCGGTTACTTTGTGTCGAAGATATCGCTACGTATGCGCTAGCTATTTAAGTGTGTCTATTTGTCGTTACAGCGGATGAGTTAAGAGGGTTGATTATTATGATAATGAAAGAAATATCTCGTGCGAGACCTACACTTTTGGAGTTTTTGAGTTCAGACTCCGGGCAGGTTGTAGGTTATAATGTGGGTGAAAAAGCCAAAACGAGATCTCTCACTAAGCAAGATAGCATGCTAGACCGATAATTTAATCACGGACTTTATTGTCCACGCCCATCAATTTGAAATATGTTGCTACTGATAATATTTACGTATTTATATAAATATTATAAATTTCTTAATATTATTATAATAAAGCATACTTATAATGTACCGAACATAATATTAAATTCTGTATTACTGCTAAATACTAAACGGTTATACTACTACTATTAAATAGTTCCGGAAAAACTACACCTCTCTGGCAACTTGTGTGAGTGGGCTTATTGCTTAACTTTGGACAGAGCGTTTGTATGATGTCATTCGTTCTATATTTTAATTATTGATTCAAAGATAACCACTTAACTATTTGTCTAGGCATCTACGCGACTAGAGACACCGGACAGGACCCCAACACGATTTCTATTTGATCAACGCACTTCCATAAAATATTACCAGAATTATGCATCTATAAAAATTCTAAATACATTAATTTATTATAATAAATCTGTATCAGAATACATTTATAATCGTATTAGTCTATACCGTTTTGTGCTAATAAATGATTTGTAAAGAGCACCATGTAGCTGCGGTTACTTTGTCAAAGATATCTCGGTACGTGCGGGCGAAGTCTGTGTCTAATCGGCCCGTGCTTTTCCACAAAACATCTGTACGCGGTCGGAATACATTGTGCTAATCGATTTGTATATAATTAAGTATACTATATACGAATTAGTTATATTTTATATAAAAAAGCTTGTAAATATAGGTTTAACAATTGACCTTCCCCAAGTTATGATGATTATTACAATAATAATTGAATACCAGCTGTAGTAATCTTAAATATTCTGGCCAGTAAGAGTTTGATTTTTAATAGTTTAAATATTTTTTATTTGATATAAGATTATAAATTCTATATTAGAAACTGTTTCTTAAACAAAAAAATTATGCATAGGCATATGTCGGCAAGTAGTAACATCATATTTTACAGATGTAAAAGTTTTTGAAGTGAAACTTCTTTAAAATCGTTGTGATTTCAAACCGAATGCAACGGAAAAAGCGACAGGTAAGAGACACAAATACAAAAGAGCGAGAGAGCAAATGTCGGTGTGTATGTATATTGCACGCTGTTTAATACTTGCTTGTATTTGAGCATTTAACGTGTGTTTCACTTCTATCGTGTGTGAATCACACACACACACACACACCTTTTTTAAATTTAGAAGTAGTTATTTAGTTGATTTTAGTACCTACGCCAAAAAAGTAATGTTTTTTGGTGTAGGTACTAAAATGTGTACGCTATTGTTTTATTAGTATTAGTTCTCTCTCAGAATCTCACTTAGATTTGTTCTTGTATTTAATATTATAAAACATACATTGGCAAAAAATAAAATTGAAAAATTTACTAATCAAAAAACATGTATAAAAAATATTTAGGTTTGATTTAAAAACGTACGAACCATCACACACAAGTATCTTGCTCTAACTTTGACAGTTGACACTAATATTTACGGCAGGAAATATAGATCTGCCCTAAAGTACCTGAGATTAGCCGCTCTCGGGGCGCTCCATTGTTGACTCCATAACTATGTAGATTAGATTCCTGAGTGTGATATGAGACAAAGACGGGCTCTGGGACTATGTATGTGATATTACTGTATAGAACAAATAATATGGACCAATAATTGACTTACATTTTGGAACTTCGAGATTGTTTCTGGTCTCCATGTGACAGATAATTTAGATTTGATTTCATCTATAACTAACCTTAATATAAATACACTTCACGCTACTAGCGATACACAGCTTTAAGATAATTACAACGATGTTTATTATATCATAACTGATACATAAAAGTCACCAGAGTATTTGATTCCTGCTTTACGCCTTTTTGTAACACGTAAGGACGGTAACATTGCTATAATAAAGGCTAGCAATAAAGGCTAGATCTATAGATCTAGCCCAGATGTTAGCGAGAAAGTCGACTTAACAATACATTTGCTCACTTAATTATACCTAGTTATATTGGCTATAGCTTGTAAATTTAAAAATTATGTTGACCACTTATAAATAGTCACCTTCCTTTCTGCACCTAATATGACAGTGTCTTCGAAAGCGTAAACAACTGCCGAAATAACGGACTTCAATAAATGAAAATATAAAACGTGGTAAATGTCACATTTTAACCGGCTTAAATAAATATTGTTATTTATCTATACTTATTTAATTCAAATTTTAAAAAGTTACAAACGGTAACCATGCTATTTGAATTAATAAACGTATTATTTTCAATTTAAAAACTCTCATCCTCTGTAATTATAAAGATAGACAGATTAGATATAGATTGTATTAAAGATATACTCCGAGAACTAATTACCGGCGCAGCCATATCTCAGCAATGAATTTATTTTTATTGAAGCGAAGGTGTAGTGAGTGTTGAAGTCCAACGCTTATTGGGTTTCAGGAATTAGCAATAAACCTCTAGCTCGTCCGACTGCGGTCCAAATCGAAAAGGGTTTTATTATACTTTAGGGATAGAGGGCCTATCCGGAACTATAAAGTTCCTTGTCTAGGCGTGGGCGTATGACGTTTGTGAAAATAATGTTAGGATATAGCTATAATATATATTATAGCATACGTATAAATATATAATATATATTATCATACGTTAAATATCTAACGCCTGTTTTCCGAAAGGCATCAACGTAAAAATTAACAAATCAACCGAACCGTCAAATCTATTGTTAAGTGTCAAATGAGTCGCCAGAAGCATGGTTAAATTATTTAATTTGATCAGCCTGCCAGTTGACACAGGTACTACAATAAAAACTGTCAAATTTGACTCCAGAATCGTATGTTCACCATTAAAGCCTTGTTAGTTGACATACATTTAGACCACCGTTTCAGAAACCGGGCGTATGAATTGTATAGCAAGAATTTTAAAAATGTAGTCAGTTATCCCTTATAGACGAAAAGACACGAATGAATTTTTCTGATCTGATAAAAATAAAAAGTAATATATGAAAGCATATACGTATTGTTGGGCACTTTCGTCCTTGTAAATATGCAAGGATAGGGCCATAGTTCACGGATGCTCTGATCCAACACTGGTTGATTAATCTCACACACCCCAAATACTTTCAGTGTCATAAGGCATGCAGATTTCCTCGCGATTTTTTCCTTCGTAGGCGATTAATGTTCTCGTATTCAGATTCACTTAAAAATACTAACTGTTATATCATAAAATATTATATAGTTTTGGCATACCCTCAGTCTTTCTAAATTTCTACTCTATTTAATAATTTCAGCTATCCGTTGTACTCTTCAAATTGACGTAGTATTTTTCGCTATTACAGCTGTATAAAACGGGACATTCTTATGCTTAGCACTTTGCTTGATATTTTGGCACTACCTAAACCCGCTAAATATTTTATTATCACTCTAATACTCGTGTTTGAAATTTTATAAACTCAATATTATTATTCCTTCTAGTCGATTCTCTATTAAATTCTTACTGTCGCACTTACGTAAGTTTAGCAAAAAAAATTAGCTCTTCTCCAAAGAAACCGCTACTGCTTATAACTCGGACCGAACCCTAAACATTTGAAGCGGAAACGCTCACGGCGGTTTCAATTAGTACCTCAGCCGTGTCTTAACGGCAAGTGCACTCTGAACATAATTTAAAATAAAACAATCTACCCATTACTCCCACTGACATTTGTAAGTCAACTTCCCTGTTAACTTCTGCCTATAATTAATTAGTTTTCTACTCTCCAATAAAACGATCTAATGCTCCTTATATTATGAAAATATTATTTTCCTATTTGTTTTTAAATTGCCGTTGTTGTTTTAACTTCAAAGATATCAAGAATTATTATTCTATCGCAACTAGTCGAGACTAGTCTGTAATAGTCGTCAAAGATGTCTCGTAGTAACAAACAACATCAATCAAAATTGATTTTAGTTTTGAGCTAATAAATTACAAGCAATTTTGACAAACTGAAGTTAGCGTTGAGTGACGTCGCAAAGTATTTATTATGCAAAACGCAATGCTAATGCCTACAAATCTGTACTAACTTTGATGTAGCCAAGTTACTTCTTGTAATGTACTGATATTATGTTATAATAGATAATTTATTTTTATTTTATTTATAATGTTTCTTAGTTTGAGTATATAAAGTATAGTCTTATGTATAGTAATATAAAAAGTTGAAGAGTTTATTTGTTGGAACGGGCTTTTCTCAGGAACTATTGATCGGATTCATATTATTATTTTAGTTTTAAAGCCCATTTATCAAGAGAGGCTATAAGCTATATATCATGCCGCTCAAATCCATTTGTATATCTTAGTTAATGCAAGCAAAGCTGTGGGCAACAGCTAGTAATAGGTAAAATAATAAAAATCACAAGAAGCCAACCTAGGTTTGTAGTAAACTCGCTCTCATGGAAAACTTTAAAACTATTCATCCAATTCAAAAACTCTCTCAGCAGCGGGTGGAACTGCGGGCAGCAACTAGTGCCACATATAATTTGATTATTATTGATATCTGCGATTATTAACTCGCTTGCTCAGCAATTATGTGGCACGCGAACGTGATCATTGCAAAATGTCAAACCGCAATATATCACTTTAGCGCAATGGACAACCTGTCAACATCAGACCATCATTTTTTTTCCTTGTCTGTGCAAGGGAGAAAACATGTCCTGTTGCTTAGTGGTCTGCTACTCCCATGAACAAGTTCCCCTGGAGTTCTGGAACTAGACAAGGTAAACTTTTTTTTTCTTAGAGTGGGGCGAGGTTCCCGTCCTCGCCCTCTTCTCATAAGAGTGGTACAAAGAGGCCCCTCGGATGAAGACATAGGATCTTCATCTTGAAATTTTACTAAAAGTTTACCCGCAGTGCAACTATAGACATCCTCACATTTCAAAATTCAACCCTCATCTGGTAGTTTGAAAGTCTACAATACTATTATCAAGACATATACCTCGTACTATAGCTAAGTTCCACCTTCAAGAAATCGGTTCGGCCTGGCCGAACATTGCACCTCGCTCGGTCGGAGATCTCCCTTTGGAGCCAACCAACATAATTCCCACATTGGTGAACCTCGACTGAACACGCCTCATGTACGACCTATCAGCACTACAAATCCTGAATCGCGCTATCGATATTCTACAGTACGATCGGTATATACACGACATCTGAAACGAAAGCTAGTGGGCTTCGGTCTGGCCGAGCATTGCACCACGCTCGGTCGGAGATCTCCCTTTGGGGCCTACCACCATCATTCCCAAAAAAGAAATGACAGCGTCATGTCATTTACCGTCACGGCGTTAGAATCGCTTTATCAAGGCTCCCGTAATGTTTGAAAATTTTACATTCGAGGTCATCAATAATCTCCAAAGTAATTGAACAACTTTAAACAATCTTTCATCAAAACGAGTCTTAAACGGTTCAAAATGGCGGCGGTATCGGTTAAGCCGAGACATTTTAATGCCGTCAATTATGAACGGGGTTCGTTAAATTGGTATCAACGGAATGGAAGCGGATTTTCGGTTTAAAAAAAATTCATTTCGATAACTATTATGCAGAGATTGGATTTACTTTTATGTATATTGGATCATTTATTTAATTAAGCTCTTCAACTAAATGTTAGTTCTTAAATTTAAATTCCTTGGGGGAATGCACTTTGTACGAACATAAAAATATTTTTGTCTTTAAGAAATGACAATTGTATTTTATATCAAGAAGAAAGGAGATTGACAATTTTTTGACCTTCCAAATGCCCTAATAAGCCTTTTCAGAATGCCTCCAGGAAGGACAAGATCTGAGATTTTTCTAGTTTAACTATTATCGCACCTGCAATGTTAATGTTCAATTAACATAAAGTTGTTAAACAACCAATGCATAACTCATTGAACAATCGCGTAAAAAAGTGTTTAACATCATTATTATCAGCCTTTATCCGTCCAAAGCTATAGGCCTCGGTCAATGATCGCCAAGACGGCCGATCCCTTGCCCCTCGCATCCAATACGGACCGGTCACGACACGAAAATCGTCTCTACCTCTTAGAAAAATAATAATTTATCTTATACCTCAAACGGGTAGTGATTTATCGCTTGTGATTAATGATAAATAAAAGACCGTTCGTTTTATATAGTTATAATTTTCATTGCCGGGAAACAATTGTTTTTAAAGAAAATAAAACGTTTCTGGCAAGTCTACCACGCCAAACACACTCAGACCCGAGAAATCCAATCACTCGCCACAGAAGTGGAGGCTTAATTCTAAAAGGATTTCAGATATTTCCACCTAATGGTTCGGAATATTTCATAAATGGTCTGCAGAGTCAGGTTTTATAATTATTTCGTTTATATTTTTATTAATAATGCCAAATGAGGCAAGTAACGTCAATAGTTTCTCTGGATATGCCCAAAATAAGATTTGGCGTTCATTGAGAAAGGTCTACGTTCAGCAGTGGAAGGATAAAGGCTGATGATGATGATGATGATGAAGATTTGAGATTAAAGTTATAAGTAAATATATTCGAGTGTGGCTTATATAGATATATTTCAATGTTTTTAGTTTTATCATACTTATGGAGGCCTCAAGTTTTTTGTGAATAATATAATATTATATAAGTAAATAATAATAAAATTTCATTGTGGTTATTTATTATTTTTGGTTTGGCTAAGATATAAATACTGTTCTGTTTATATGACTATAGTACTAGGAACGGAAATAAATTTAAGAAATTAATATAAAAAAATCAACACTTCCATGACGCGGTCCTTTAATATTCATCACACAAATTATCTGCACTTGACGGGATACGAACCCACGACATTAGCGTAGTGTCCATTAGCCTGTCACCTCGACCAGCCGCAGTCATTTATTGTTCTATTTAGTTCCAATTGAAAAAAATCGAGCGTTTCTACATTTTTTTTAAATATACAAAATTATTTCAAATAATGTAAGTATATATTAAATCCATCCACAACTTTATATGAATAAATATTCTTTAATTGTATTTGCAAGGCAATCTCTTGTTTAATCAATAATTAATTAATTCACCAACCATTTATTCGTCTTACAAGTCTCGTCTATAGAACAACAACTTTTATATACCGCCGATTTTGTTACCTGTAATGTAATAAAAAAAACCTGTTATCCTTATAAAGCTGTAAACCTCCCATTTTGCTGAAAAATTGCGTGACATAAAATTTTTAAATCACGCATAATGTTGAGACTTATGCGCATAAAATTTACGTGTAAAAAGTTTTTTTTTCTAACTCATCTCATTAATTTTTTTTCATGAATTTTCATGTCATTTTTCTCGTGAATATTTAAATATAAGGAGGAAGCCTACTGTCGTTGTAGTAAAGATGAAATAAATGGAATTTTTATTTACTAATGTACATTACATATTTGTTTGTAAAAATATATAAAAATGTAGGAGACATTAATAGAATATTAATACTAGTAATGAGAAAGTATCATTATTTTTTCAACATCTGCCACATTTTAAATCTTACTATCATTCAAATTTCAATAGAATTCTAGCAGAACATGGGCTAAACTCAGTAAAATAATACAGGCAGTGCTAATAATAAAACCCAATCCTATCGACTTGAGCGACGCTGCAAGTGACAGCTAGTACATTGCAAGCGTCTTTTTTGAATTACTGAAAGTTATGTCGATAAATTCCTTGAGTACATTCCGAAAGAACGACAGATAATAATAAAATAAGCAAACCTACTTTTTTAACATTGCTAAGGAAATATTATCAATAAATCGAAAAGCTCTTTGACATGTAGAAGGATAAAACCTATCCAGACACGCGTGGATAGGCCGCATGACAAACCCAGCCTAAGCCTGTGTGTATATTTAAAGAGTCGACGTGGAACAAAACCAGTTCTGAATTCAAAATCTTCCTGTCCTACATGCATAGAGCGTTAGGATTTTTTCTTTCCTTTCTGAGAATTTATTTCCTTTTTATAAAAGGTAAGTGCGATTAGAAAGTGTTTATTGCCACCAAAATCTTATTACAGGAAAGGCTAAGCAGGATTGTCAGGTTTAGTTCCGGGTGTACTGTTTTAGAATTTTGGTTGATCACTTGCCATTAAATGGGTCATTAGATAGTCTTTACATATCGAAGGAATATGCGAAAAAATAATTAGTAATTATGGTGTTAAGTCGTGGATAACAAGTGAGTGGTAGAACCAAAGACGAAAGCTCTACCTGAATCCTACATTATATAAAAAGCTTTTTTTCCAAAAAAAAAGCTTGTGATGTAAGGAATGCCTCTGATTTTTGCTTCATAGAATATTTTTTTGGATTTTCTCCTGAATGACAGAATATGCAATATGACATAATGGATACACAGGACAGAGCTGACTGACAATGACCCAAATGAATAAGAATAATAATGGCCAGGAAAATGATGGTGATCTATTATTCCTTGATCAATTAGATAAAAAGCTCTAGTAAAAAACACAAAAAAAAATGACGAGACCTATAGATAAATAAATGAACAGGCAATAAATACAAGTGAGTTTAAAGTGTTGCCATAAAAATCCTGTTATCGTTCGTCCATTTTCAATACAAAATTCTCAACACGATTTCAGAAAACTGGATAGAACATAATGCTAAGTTTATTTAACTATATATTTCATTATCAGAACCGACGCAAATGAAATTACAGTTAAATTAATATCATAGGCCGCTAATTAAAGGCTAACATTTGAACAAAAGCAGTTTATGCTCGAATTTATAGCAGTTCCTTTGTTTCAGGCAATTAGCTTTAAATTAAAATTTTATAGATGGAATTGAAAATCAAGTTCGAAAGTTATTGGATAAGAACATCACTCAGTAATTTAACTTAGACTGAGATTCATAGTCTTGACTTAACTTTGATTTAAGTTCGACTTTCAACTAAAAATTAGATTCCATCAAACGCTAACTTTGCTTTGAAAAACCACACTGCTGCTAAGTAAAGGCTAAATAGCCGATTTCGGTAACTTTAGAACTAAAGTAATGTTTGGTATGAGTATAAAAAATGTAATATCTCAAAACGAACGTGTATTTATACAATTGCGAATCAGTTGAGCCTTTCAAACTATTTAGCTTGATATGCTAGTTACAAAAAGTACATAAGTAGTCCTTTAGTTATTTTTGTTTCTTATAAATGTATGTCTATTTCAAAATAAAATCCTGGCTTCAATTTTGTTAAATTTTATAAGTTTGTTACGCTTTTACGTGAAAACTACTTATCCGATCATAATGAAACTTTGTACCCAAATATTCTTAAAGTTCCTAGAAGTAACATAGGATACGTAAAAGAGGGGTTTTTTTTGCAAATGTGGGCGAAGGCTAACTATCATTCATGATTTTCTAAGCAAAGTTCAAGCATTAACAATCAATTTCATTAGATCCAAAACTGCACTTTTGAATGTAAATCTTACTTTGCTAAAACTACTTTGACGCATAATAAAATCGCGACTATGAATCTCAGTTCTAGGAATTTTAATTATTTCCTTGCATTTTCGCTACTAATGTAACAAACTTATATATCTAATTTAAAAAAAATTACAATTTAATATACTTAATATAAAGAGCGCTAAGATAAAAATTATTTCGGTTGTGATACCAATAGTCGTATATAAAATGATTATAATATATCGAAAATAAAATGATTAGAATATTATATCGAAGAAGATCGTATCAAATGGTTATCACTGTCAGTACTGGCTGTACAGGATTTGCAGCGGTGGGAACGAATGGTAGTCCAAGCCCGATAAAAAAACTAAATTAAAAATAACTAACAATTATTACTATGACAGGAATGCGCATGCGACGCCCAAATCCCGCTTTCGTCCAACGATTCGGATGTCGCCTGACACACGCCTAATTATTTTGGTCATGTAGTAACATGATTAACTTCCATTATACATAATAGACGCGCCGCTTTTAGGTAGACGAAGTGTTGGTCGGCCATTAACCAGATGGGAAGACGATCTCCGTGCAGTGGCAGGTCCGCGTTGGATGCGAGTAGCAAGGGATCGGTCGTCTTGGCGTTCACTGAGGGAGGCCTATGTTCAGCAGTGGACAGATAAAGGCTGATTATGATGATGATGATGATGATACATAATTTAATATATTATGAATAAACAGCGAGCACATATTCGACGTAATCTGTATAAGTGTATTTGATTTTGGCCAAATGGGCTAGATCGTATCAAATACTCCGTTATTTATCAAATGAGCTTACGAAACCCAAAAGCTTAAACGTAAAATAAACGAGTAATAGAGGTAAAGCCATACAAAATGATTTGAATTCAAATTGGATCGTTACCCCGGTTTTTATCCGGGACGCTTCGATCATGAGTTCTAAAAAATCTAGAGTTACAAGTTATTCCCCATAGGCTAGCAACTTGGTCTAAGCGCCATCAAACGGTTATCTAAAGGCCATAACGGTTGCAGCATTTTCGCCTAAGTTTACAATGGTATGTTTGTGATTGATTGTGATGTATGTATTTGTCATCTGCCAGGTTGCGCCGACGGCAGCGGGATTAGCTCCGAGCTGCGCACCTCCGATCATCACTATCAAGTTGGCATCAAGTGACCGTCCGCGGTGCGCCCGCGCACGCCGTACGTCGCCGCGCGCTCCGCAGTCCGCCGCATTCCTCGCCCGACCGCCGCGCGAGAAGGACGTGCCGCGCCCCGTCGCGAACCTTACGAAACTGCAAGTGTAGCAATAATCACCTGCCGATCGCAACATTTACGTGTGTCCGACGGAATTTAAATTGGCACAGCGCGCTCTAAAACATAACGCAAGCGATCCGAAAATTGTATGTATGTATGCACCGAACGCATGAAAGGCTGCATTCCGAACCGGTGTCGTTCTTTAATGGACGAAGTGTACTACTGTGTGTGTTGTTAACTTGCGAGTAACTGGTTTTGTGTAGCGTTTCATTAAGACGAATTTCTCTTTAGTGATATTGTGTTTGATATTTTAACTCATGTTAGCGCAGAATGTAATATAACTTATAAGCAAGTGTGCACTTAAGGTAAAATGGCTCGCGGTACTCTCAGTGAGAACGAACGCCACTGCTTCGATGCAGGCGCCAAAAATCAGTCGGAGCCCCCGCAAGATGCGGAAAAAACATTCAACGAATGCAAGTCCAATGGACTGAGAGTTCGATTCCTGGACGAGGAGGGCAAAACCGAGAGGACAGTCAGTGCGGACGTCCTGGACTGCGCGGTCTCTCGCGTTAAAAAAATACACATACTGAAAAACTCTGGGTGTGGGTTCGACAAGTATTTTATGCGATATGGAGGCAAACGAGCAGTAGAAGAATTATAGTGACTACCAACGCCTATATTAAAATTCAGTCAATAGTTGCCAAATATACCAGGACGTTTGGTAGGCGCGCTGTCGTGTGTGGGAAATCGCATTGGGCGCACTACCGCACTAAAACCACTGCGTGAGTCTCAGCCAGTGTCTGAGGGACCCGGATCTGCAGGCGACGGGACACCCTCAATGACAGACTGGTCCTGGCAGGACCAGATTCTCCACAATAGAAGGACTGCCCGGCTACCACTTGGCAGTCCCCACGACGTGTCTCTAGCGGGGCCCGGGTTCCCATCCCGAGCCCGACACGAGCAAAGTTGCCAAAACCTATGCTATGCAGATGCATTGCCCTCTTTTCCCAATGAGCCACTGAAAGCTCATAAACCATACATCACTTCATCATAATCATCACCACCACTTATCCATCGACGACTGAACATCGGCAACAATGTAATATGAGATGTAAAAACTACAACACCATATTCTTAACCACCTATGTAACTCATGCATCTCGCCAATAGATGGCGCTTTAAACAAATTCAGTTGTGTATTAATCATAATATATCAATAAGGCATCGAGCTTTATCCTAAAATACAGAAATACAGCTCCATCCGTGAAATAATTGAGGCGTAAACAAATATTATGTATTCATAGGTAAATTAACATTTTGATTTGCGAAATAATTATGATTTTCCGTTGATTTTAAGCGTGTGATGTTATTGTAGATCGCGTGTTGCTGAAAAGATTCGTTCTCGCTTTAGTTTATCTTATCTTATACCTTTAAACGAGCAATTCTTGTATATATATATATATATATAGAATCGGGATCTCGGAAACAGCTCCAACGATTTTCATGAAATTTTGTATACTTACATGTGTTAAAAACGGCGATAAATCGATCTAGCTACATAGGATACATTTTTAGAAAACTTTTTTTTATCCGTGTTTTGAGGCATCGATAAAATATGACTAGAATACGAACGTAAATTTCGCTGTCAAATATTATGTCATGGTAGCTTAGATGGTGAAATTAGGCAGCTAAGTCCGAACGAGCCTGGTTCAAATCTCCAGTAAGAATTTTTTTCCATTTTTAAGATCATTTTTTTTGGAAGAAAAATTTTATCGTATTTTATCACTTAGGGTACCGAGCAAATGCTGGGTCAACCAGGTACTAAATTATAAGGCTTTGAAGTGGGAAGTGGGGGTTCGAGTCTGACTTGTGTATCTTTTTTTGAAGTGAAACTTCTTTAGAATCGTTGTGATTTCAAAACGGGTGCAACGGAAAAAACGACAGGTAAGAGACACAAATACAAAAGAGCGAGAGAGCAAATGTCGGTGTGCATGTATTTTGCACACTGGTTAATACTTGTTTGTATTTGACCATTTAACGCGTGTTTCACTTCTATCGTGTGTGAATCGCACACACACACCTTTTTTTTTAAGTGAAACTTCTTTAGAATCGTTGTGATTTTAAACTGGATGCAACGAAAAAAACGACAGAGACACAAATACAAAAGAGCGAGAGAGCAAATGTCGGCGTGTATGTATATTGCACACTGTTTAATACTTGCTTGTATTTGAGCATTTAACATGTGTTTCACTTCTATAGTGTGTGAATCGCACACACACCATTTTTTTTATCTACCCATAAAATTGTTTCTTTTTTCTTATATTTAATTCTTATTATGACGATCCGCTAGTTTGATATTTAAGTAAATGGATGCTGTGCGTAGGTTACACGTCATCCCGTCGAAAATCATGTCCCCATGTTTAGTTTACTGTTCTTATCTGCATACGACCCTAAATCTCAATGTAGACGAAGCCGCGTGCCACAGCTAGTTTTACAATGTGATAACTACTTTTATGAAGAAAAAATCTAATTTAAACAAAAGTAATAAAAACATTTTACTCAAGCGCTTACTTAGTAAGGGTCCATGTTCAATCGATTTGCTATAACTTTTATGAGTGAACTTTTTCTCATTACCCTCGAAAATAACGGCACTTCTCGAAAAGGTCTCAAGCCGCTTTAATCCTACATACTAATTGAATTTGTTACAAGTACTAAATTATCATTAATTTTAAGTGCCTGTTTCATTAGAGAATACTTAAAAATGTGGAGAAAAATATTTTTACTTATTTGTGTGAAGACGAAGATAATATTTTTTTAACCTTTTTTTTAACTTTATTGTAAATTTTGAAAGGGTAATATTTTTAAGTACCTTGGCTACATTATATTGTAACTTATTTTAATAAACTTTTTTTTCATTAAAACCTCATTTTATTAAAACTTCATTCTATGTATTGTGGTGATTCTGATATATTAAATTCCTAATACGTCACATACGATCAAAGGCCTTTTTAAACATTTTACTCGCGAAAAAATATACTTAGTTGCCATATAAGTTAGGCATTAATTAGAAACATATTTCGGTAATAAAGCCAGCATTAATAATAATATGGTAATGTGGAGGGCTGTACGTTAATAATTACGGTAAATACTTAATAGATTATAAATTGCTTAGATACGGTGTTTGTATTATAATAAGGTCAAGGAAGACAAATAGCTACGCGATTGTTACAAAAATGACCACATATAATTCAGACTGCTGGATAATCGAGGATATATTATACGGTTTATGATGATAAAATGAATGAATATAATGGTAACTAGAGCATTTGGAGCAAAAACGTCAGAACTAAATCTTACTATTATATCAAACGAGAAAGTCTGTAAGTATGGATGTTTTTACTCTTTCACGGGAATGGGAAATACGCGGGTGAAACCGCGGGGCACTGCTAGTTATTTATAATATGATTTCTCATTCACAGATGAGATAAAGAAGCTGTTTATACTACCCATTACTACTATAGTGAATTCTTAAAACAATTTATGAGATATACAGTATGTTCTAAAATACTTTATAAATATGTATGAGAGATCAAACGACCAGGCCATCTCATATGATAAGTCGTGACCGCCGCTCAATTTCTCTGGATCAAAAAGTTAAAAGCGCTCTTCCTCATTCCATGCTGACAATGAAAATCTTTCTGTCCTTTGCACAAATAATATAAAATACGTATAAAAAGCGACGATGGTTCAGTGATGGATGGAATCGGCCTCTTGTGCGAGAGGTTCCGGGTTCGATCCTGACCCCCGTGTGTGCCTTGAAATGGGTTTTTCTAACACCAGTGCACACTAAACACGAGACCATCACTCGCTCACCGGTGAAGGAAAACATCGTGAGGAAACCTGCATGGGTGATGAGATTGAAAGTCTTTGAAGGTATGTGAAGGTATGTGAAGTTCACCACCCCGCACTGGGCCAGCGTATCGCTGAACTATGGCCCATTACCCTCCTCGCCTGATCTCGAGGAGGAGACCCGTGTCCAGCAGCGGGGCATAATATAAGGGCTGATACTTTACTTTTACTTTACGTTTAAAAAGTGTGCTTCATTTTACAAAACATGGTACAAACCATAACCTTATTTTTGGAGTTTACTCCTTAAGAATCGATTTTCATATATAAGGCGCCCGGTTTGAGATAAATCCGAGGGGTAAAACCAACTGAACTAACGAAAAAGTGTCACGTTTTTGGTGCGCACCTTTAGTGCGCAACTTTCTAATTTAGCTGTGAGTGTATTGAGACGTACATAGGGTATGCTGTATAGGCGACTATACCTATATACTATATGTTATTGGGCTTGTTTGTTTCTATTAGTGTCGATGTATTTATATTGCTATTTTTTTTTTGTTATAAATATCAATAATTAACATTGTAATTGTGAAGTTATTTTTGCGTATGGTTAGATACTCGTACTTGAGGAGTAAACTCCAATCGTGCGTCGGAGCTGACACACACACATTTTTTTTTTATTAAACCCCCAACACAGGTTTCGGCATAAAACTCATTTTCATGTTGATAATAAGAAAATAATAGACAAATAATAAAAGCATATAATGTAGGATAATTTGTCGGTCTGTTTATCGATCAATATATTATTAGAAGGTCAGGGGGTAATCATGTTCGGGGCACGTGGTGATGGACATAATACGATTTATTGGATCAAATTGATTTGCGTTGCCAGTTCTGGGTTACGGCTATATACAGTATCATTTATGACTCATAACTTGACGTCATAACAGTGTTTTTTCTTTATCTATATCTACATCTACACTAATATTATAAAGAGGAAAGATTTGTACCTATGTATGTTTGTAATGAATAGGCTCAAAAAGTACTGGACCGATTTCAAAAATTCTTTCACCATTCGGAAGCTACATTATCCACGAGTAACATAGGCTTAATTTTATTCTGATAAAAATAGGGTTCCCTAAGATATTTTGGTTTTTCGGACACAAGGTGTAAAAAATGTTATTTCGCGTACTAAGATCCCGTTGTAAATCTTAGTTAACGCAGGCGAAGCTGCGGGCGATAGCTAGTCTTTATATAAAGTAACAAAGTATAACCCATAATCTAATATGTCGCACTACATGGGACTCCTCCTCGAAGTAATGCGAGGGTATTGGACTATGAAGGATACACTGGCCCAATGCAAAGTATGTTTATAGTATGTTTAAAGTGTGGATGTTTGTAACTCTTTCACGTAAAAACTACCGAATGGATTTTAATGAAACTTTACAATAATATAGCTTATACATCTGAATAACACATAGGCTATAATTTATCCACGTACTCCCACAGGAATGGGAAGTACGCGGGTGAACCCGCAGGGCGCTGATAGTAATTTATAAAGGCTTATTTCTACCTGAAATATGCAAGGTGGATAACACATAACGTAGATACACGTGCGTCCTCCATTAATACCATAACAAAGAGACAAATTGCTGACATCAACGTAAATTGCTGTACGTTTTGCATCAGGACAAGTGAAAAATTACCGGGGGAGCCTCAGATCAAAACCGACGCAATTATAATGCTTTGAAATTATAATGTGCATTGATGGTATAAATAATGTTTTGTAGCTTATATTTTGTAAAATTTATTAGCCTCCGCAATAAGATGTATGTTGTATGTCTGCTGTCTGTGACACTGCGTGTATGCGTGAATTGATTTGAATGTGATATTTTTGGACTATTAGTTCTTTGTCTAAGCCTTGAGGGTCTTTTAACACCAATTTTTAACCAACATCTATAAATACAATGAATACAAAACTTGTAAGAGTGCCATGCTGCTTTGCAGCCAAATTGGGCCGGCGCGACCGGGGAGAAATCTCTCGCTCACATAAAATCGTAAAATAACAGCTAAGCTGTCAAGTTTTGTGCGGTTTCTTAGTTTTCGGTGGCCCATTGGGGGGTATAGGGAACAGGAGAGCAACGCATCTGCGTAACCTCTGGTAATGTGGATGTTAATGGGCGTCGATAGTCGCAAGGCTTCGACTGTTCGTTTGCACTCTTATGATATTATATAAAAACAGAAAACATTCTACAAAAGAAGCATATATATTACGGTCGAATTGAGAAACACCTCCTTCCTTGAGGTCGTTTCAAAACTTCTGTATCCTAATTGACATAATTTTAAGAACATAAAGTTAACGAGTAAAACACTGGTCTTATTTTAAAATATTTGTAGCGAACATTGAAATATTTCACGAGAGATTTAGTCAATGACAATGCCCGGGGTGTTCATGTCGTGTGAGAACTTGCATGCGATAAAAATGTCTCTGACAACCTGTTCAGTTTACCCGAAGGAAATATTTTAAAAGTCTCTATTTACTTTTAAAATGTTATACACTAAAATAAACATAAAAAAGTAAAGTAAAGTATCAACCCTTCATGTCCCACTGCTGGGCACGGGTCTCCTCCTCGAAATCAGGCGAGGAGGGTAATGGGCCAATAGTTCACCGCGCTGGCCCAGTGCGGGTTGGTGAACTTCACATACCTTCAAAGACTTTCAATCTCATCAGGCATGCAGGTTTCCTCACGATGTTTTCCTTCACCGGTGAGCGAGCGATGGTCTCGTGTTTGGGGTGCACTTAGAAATTAGAAAAACCCATTTCAAGGCACACACGGGGGGTGGGATCGAACCCGGAACCTCTCGCATAAGAGGTTTTTTTTTTTTTTTTTTTTTTAAATAAACATATTTAAACGTAATCTACTTCTATACTATTAATAGATCAAGGAATCTCAAAAATATTGGCCCGATTCCCAAATTCTAATAGATAAAAATATTCTAAAATAAAACTATTAGAATGCTACAATAACACTGAGTATGGACTTAAACCCATTTAGGGCTGTAAATCTTAGTTTTAATCAGCGAACCTGTGAGTAAGACTTAATAGTTTAAGGGCCTGTTTCACAATCTCCAGATAAGTTCCCAATAGGCTATCGGCAACATATTTGACAGATATTTGACAGATACTCCATACTCTATCTGTCAAATATGTTGCCGATAGCCTATTGGAAACCTATCTAGAGATTGTGAAACAGGCTCTAATAAAAATACAATCGAAGATTGTTGTTTTTAAGATACCCGAAGTTCCAAGGATTTTGTTGTCTATTGGATGGGATGAACACGTCACGACCAGACGTCACTTCACGTCAAATACTAAGCAACACTATCGACGTAAGAACCCAACATCTGAGAGACAGACATTTTAATACTAAGGCCTCGTACGCACGAGCGTTTTTTTACCGATCGTTAAAATAGCGATTGAATGAGAAAAATGGATAACCACGTATCTGGAGGCTTAGGGCCTAGGCAAAATGCCATTAAGAAAGCGTTAGCGAAGTTCGAAATCATAAAATGTATAGGATGGACCACGTGATTAAGCGCGGCCTTATGTCAATCCCTTACATTAATTTAACATTATCGAACTTCGCTAACGCTTTCTTAATGGCATTTTGGCTAGGCCCCCTGTTCACACGAAACATCGGGTTTTACCGTGACGCTATTTATGCGCTCGCGCGAATGTGGGCTAAGGGTGCAAAATTGAATCACTTTTATTTACAAATACGAACTTTTAATGAAATATTCGTAAGGCCTAAAAGCAAAGCAAAAATCTTAAATTAAATAGTCTATATTAAGATCTATCTCAAATAATCTCAACTCATCATGAGATACCTCGATAACTATTATAATGCTCCAACAGTTTTGTTTAATAAACTAATCTTCGTGCGATATTGTTGGTAGTTGGTGAAAACTTGCGATATTGACAATTGGAATGTTCGATATTAATTGTATAATATTGAATGATACAACCAGTCACTACTATTAATGGGATGATTTCACACGTGAAATGTTTATCAGACACCAAAATCAGGTATCAGGTACCATAATTTTTTTCTTAACACCGGGAAATGCACCGACGCATCCCGCGGGGGAGTGGGTCTCCCCAGGCGACACAACTTTTCCTCCTTTTTTCTTTCTTTCTTTTTTCTTTCTTCTTCTTTTGTTCTGCTTCTGCTCCTGTTTTTTTATTGTGAAAACAATTTCAAATAATTTTAGACACAAGTTAAAAAAAAAATTATCACCGAAGTTGAAAAACTTCAGTGAAAACTACTTTTTTTATTATTTGCATTTAAACTTTTTAAGCGTGTTTTTCTATTAGAGAGTATCCATCACATAAGAACTGTTAAGACAAAAAGTGTAAAGTCTTTACTAGACCGAGCTGTAACATTAACCGAACATTTTCGCTTATAACTTTTTTATTTATAGTTCTACGACTAAAAGTTACTGAACCAAAGTTGTAGAGATTTTAATTTGGAACAAAAAATATCTACAATTTTTTTTAATCAGATAATTATTTGAAGAGATATATCGTAAAAACAATTTCAATTCAAGATGGCGGCCATGGGACAAGGTGGCAACCCCACAAACTTGGTTTTAGCTTTACACTGACCCCCCCCTACACATAAAAGAAATAAAAATGCGTCCTCTAAAAAACGCAAGGTCAGGCCTAAAAAATGTAACATTTCCATGGACTAATACTATACCGTTATCATGAGCCACGTATTCAAGACTTTATCTATAATCCCACATCGGCGACCCTCGACAAAACATGCCTCCTACTGGACATTCATCGTCATCATGGTTGGCTGGCGTCCTTCGTCGGGTACCTCGACCAACCAGCCGCGACACGGCCTGGTAGTATCCTCATCAGCTTCAACCTGCAATTCGAAAGAAAGAAATATACACAATTATACTACAGTAACCGGTCAGCTAGCAGTCACATCTCTCTGGCTAGCACCTATCATACCGAACGGCAGCTCTCCGAATTACTGTAGCCCGTGCAGCAACAGCACAATTGGACTCCTTGGCACTGGCGACTTTAAGCAAGGCCACTCAAGATTCTGATCTCCAGTCTTCGGAGTAATGTGGCGGACCAATTAGCACTACAGTCCTGAATGTCCAAATCTGGCAGTATGGTAGTGCTCATAAATTCATCTAATACGTCATAGTTATAGTCGATAGTTTACAGATTAGAGCAATCATAATATGAACATTAAAAAAGATCTTCTGGTTCTCGCAGGATTAATGATAATTAATTTTAATTAACCTAATTAAAGACGGGTGCATATCATTGCGCGGTTATAACAGTACCTTACTGTAAGCGCTGTTACTGACACGCCAAATTTGCATATTTACATTAATATGCAAATTTATTATATTTTCATTAATAATTTCTTATTTGTGAAGCAAATCTCATGTGTTATAATATGTTCTTAATATACCGCGTGGAAGTGATATACTGCGAGAAATGCGTTAAAGCCATTTGCGCCTTCTACTTTCTTAAAATATGTTCTGAATTAGACGCAAGTTCCTTCGCTAAACATTTTAAGCAGAAAATCAGTTGTGCCTATTAAAATTTATTTTCCATGTAAATGTACGCTATTGTACAGCTCCAAAATAAAAAATATTGATATTATTTACATATTAAATGGAGCGATGATATTAAGCTCGGCCTCTTGAGCGAGTAGGTCCAAGTTCTAACCTGACCCACTTAAAACGGGGTTTTCTTAATTTCTAAGTTCACCGGTGAAGTAAAACATCGTGGGAAACGTGGGAAGGTGTGTGAAGTTTCCCAATACGTATTAGGCCAGTGTATCGGTGAACTATGGCCCAATACTATCTAAGACTGATTACGAGAAGGAGATCCGTGCCCAGCATTGGGACAAATATGTCAGTAATTGTTAAAGTAAAAAAAAAGCAAGTTAATGACAAGAAAACAGATGTAACGGTGTACGTATTGAAGTTACAATATAATATATAATAGTACAGCTGATATACAATAACTTGCAGTCTAAAATTTATTCTAAAAGCCAACTCCGGAACAAAATACGATACCGGATGGCAATAAGGATATTAGTTATGACGAAATAAAAATGGACCCGCGTATTGCAACAGGAAACGGATTTCGAAATGGACTTGAATATTCTGTGTTATTTTAAGGAAAATCCTGCCTTTCACGTGATATACGATCGCTATTTCTGAAATGCACTCTTTGAGGTGTTTAAAAAATGCTTACCTCGATCTTTGCTTTTAGAGTTATCGTTGTAATATAGTTAAAGTTAAAGTTATTTATACTAACGTCCAGTTTCTGAAACGTTGATCAAAGTGTATATCAACTAACATGGCTGTTAATGTTAGTTTATATACGATTTTAGAGTCAAATTTAACAGCTTTTCTTTGTAGTTGTTATGTCAACTGACAGGCTGTTAAAAGCATGCAATTTAACCATGCGTCTAGATGGCTTCTAGCAACTTATTAGACACTTAACAAGAGACTTGACAGGTGTTAAATTTATCTTTGATCAGCCTTTCGGAAACCGGGCGTTAGCGTTAACACAATATTAGAAATCAGTATATTACAATCACACTACCTTAAGCGTGAATCACACACTTTAAAATTAAATATGAATGAATGAATGAAATATACTTTATTGTATACACAAAATGAACACAAACAATAAAACAAGACTAATACTAAACATGAAATATATGAATATAATATTATATACTTACCTTAATATATTAATAAAATATAAGGGCCTTTTTCACAATCTCCAGATAGGTTCCCAATAGGCTATCGGCAACATATTTGACAGATAGGGTATCTGTCTAATATCTGTCAAATATGTTGCCGATAGCCTATTGGGAACCTATCTGGAGATTGTGAAAAAGGCCCTAAATATAATATATGAAATTAATATATGACTGTAGACTAGTAATTCCTTTATTTTAATATTTACTTGTCTTTTTGAAACAAGGGTAGGACTCTTATCCTCCTGGATAGTCAAGCAATTAGAACTAATTTGTATTAAAAAAAGGCGGGGTCTCACACCGGGACTATCTTACGTCACAGGATAAAAAACACATGACCCAATTGTTCGGGCTAGTTTCTACTCCTTTCAAGCCATCCTAGCCCTTCTTATCCCCTTAGAAGACAAACGAGCAGTTGGACCCATAAGCTGACAACCATCCTCACTGCCAAATCATTGCCTTACTTTTCCCTATCAACGAATGGGTCACCCGAAACTGACAAACCATACTAAAGGCGACAGCATTGCTGTCACTTTACGCCCTCTTACGTATTCTACCATCAGATAAGTCTGCAGCTTACTGCTTGATTTACCTTACTTTACTAGCAACTAAATCTTTATTGCGCCCATTCAAAAAGCAAACCAAGATTATACTCAAAGTTATATCGCTCTAGAAAATTGTTTCTCATTTGGTCATTTACTTCATTTTTCTTTCAAATCTACAGAACTCATATAAACCACACTGGTACGTGCTTGGTTCGCATGTGAAACTTAGCAAAAGTCACCCAACACTGTTCTCGATAACGATGTTAAAATTTACCTTACCTTATGTAAGCTTTATCCACGCTCCATTACGCATAACCATGGAAATAGAGAAAAATGTCGAACGAATTTAACTCCTACCGCCTTCAATATAAAGAACCACATAATATTTTTTCCGTTCAAATTAAACAAGCGAAATTACATCTTATGTGTAAGGGTTAAGGAATTATTTTTGTTTGTTTTGCGTTTGTTTTTAATGTTGTTTTTATAATCTGTATCGATAGTGATGTTTTGCGTCATCTATTTTCCTCAGGGTTCTAATTTGTGCACAAACTGTAAGCTATAAATATTGTTGATGTATTTTCAGCAACAGATTTGAAATCGTATCAATACTAAAATTATTTATGCAATAATGCTAGTCGATAATAAATAGCTACAAAACACGTGATGGTCAAGACACATCTTCCACGGGATACCTTGTTTCACTCCTTTGATTCCTTGCTGTCAATTCTGGACTAATAATAGCAGTATAATACCCACTGCTCCCTATCCCAATTATTGATGTACTAGTACTACTACTAACTGATCATTCAGCGTCAGGCCCAGCTTGATCTGATTCGATGAAATTCGATTTATTCCTGGTAACTATCCAAACCAGGAAAGGGTTTGAATTTCAGTAACTTCTATGACCGAATATCTGGAACCACTATATTCAAAGGAAAGGACCTCTTTCAGTTTTTAAAACAAACGTCTTCATGAAAATATTCGGCTAGGGAGTACTCATCTGCAGTCTGGTTATGAATTTGCAGTCTTTACGCCCGGTTTTTGAAACGTAGGTCAAAGTGTATGTCAACTAACATGGCTGTTAATTGCGGTTAAATTCTAAAGTCAAGTTTGACAGCTATTTTGATCAATTTTAGTAATTGAACTATACTTCTAGCAACTCATTTGACACTTAACAAGAAATTTGACAGTTGATTTGTTATTTTTTGCGTTGATCAGTCTTTCGAAAACCAAGCATTATTGTGATAGAGTTAGGCACCAACTGTCGACGTCATCAGCCTTTATCCATCCACTGCTGAACATTGAGCACCCTCAATTATCAGGCCTCATTAATGATAACTTATACAACTAATACTAATTACTTTAAAAATAATTAGTTCTCGCTGTTATTAGGCAGCTATCACTGTGCTGCCTCTGCCGATTTCAGTTGTTATAACATTCAGTTTAACGTGAAACTAAGCATACATTTGCTCAGGGCACCCTTGTATAAAACACTAATAACATTTGGTAGGCTGAAACGTGTCTAGAATAAACGGTCGCGTAAAACCTGCAGACACTACCGATACAGTTATAGCCCATTAATGCTTTTACTGCTTTCATGTAATGTGCTCATGAGCGCAGCGTGTTAGGTTAGGTTAGGTTAGAGAACAAAATATATATAACGAGAAGAAAACAATATATTACAATATATAACGAGAAGAAAACAATATATAAAAACCTTTTACATATTTTGACGTGGTGTACTTACATTTACATTTTCGTCGATAACCATCGATCAAATATACCCAAGATAACGCACGAACGCTAAAAAAGTGTCTCGAATAAATTGTGCTTTAAGCACATTTGTGACTATGGTCTCTGGTAATACATTTTTACGACTTCCGCGATTCGCATTCTGTAATTCCATAAGAGTGAAACACCGGTATTGAAAATATAACGCTATTGTTAAGGAATAGGGACGCTAATAAAAGAAAAAGAATTTGTTTTTTACTTTTAGACTTGCAACTTAGCAATGGCGTAGCATGGGACACGTTTTAGATTTGGATTTGTAGGTAATAATGTATCTAAGATATATTTGATCAATGTCAATACTTTTCAGGATTTTTTCCCATTAGAAAACACCACAGAGGGTCAATATTGAACCTGGACCTCAAGAGGCCGATCCCATGCTCACTGGACCATCATCGCTCTTTAATGTCGCTATTATTATTTTACTTCTTTATGTTCACCTCTAGTTATTTCCCCTAAAACTTGACTCCATAGCTCTTTTTGTATTCCTTCTACATTTCTTTGGAGATGATATCTTTTGTGATTAAATCTTGCTTAAGATTACTTAAGTACTTATTCAAAATATTTTAACCTCTATTCAAGATAAATTAATGTTAGCAACGATGAATAAGATACTAGTTTACAAAGTCGCTCTTTATGAGTTTCAGGATTTTTATAATATTCAATATAAGATCCCACAAATCATAAAACATCTGTAAGAAACACTTTATTTTGTTTAAATTTACGATTTGGCTAGAATCTTATGACATTATTTTCTTACTTATGCATACTGGTATGATAATAATAATTATTTTTAGCAATCATTTCAAATGAATTCTACGAAATGAGGGACAAAGAATCAACTCATTTTCAGCTATAATTAGATGACAAAGTAAGTCAAACACATTAATTAACATAAAACTTTAAAAAAATCTTATAGAGCTTCGAGAAATAAGTTTAAAATTAGCTCTCTAATAAGAACCAGCGACACAAACCCAAAAATACTACTAATTTGTTTTTAATATTTTACAAAGAGAGAGAAGTTTATATTGAATAAACAGATTAATTTAATATGAACGTAATGTGATACTTTGTAGGTATTTGAAATTAAACATTTCCCGCTACCGCTCATGAATGTTGTATTGGTGTTATAAGAAGTGAATGTTATCAGGGCTACACTTAAGCCGGGTAACACGGGCCCGGTCGAGAGGCGAACCGCTCGCTCAGCGCATTGCTGACCCTACCCTGGAGATAGTACGCAATCGACAAACTACAGGTGTGTAGAGTTGGCAAAAAATATGTGTATGATTTCGATGGTTATGGTAATTTTGAGTTTACTTTATATGTTTTATCTTAAGGCGAATTGCACTCATTTTATTAATGAAAAATCTTTAACGGATTACACCACAGTTAAGTTTTTTATATGACCGATGCTTATACTATACTTTACACTTTACAGCAACCATTTTAATATTTTTATGTACCAATTTATATAGATTTCTGATAATGCCACTGTAACAGTGGTGGACAGATAATGACTGATGATAATTATAAATCAGAATTGACAAATTGCCTTCAGGTTCATACTAACTTCCTTTCAGAATATATGAACTAGAAAGTATAAAAGAAGAGTAATTAACACTAAAATAGCAGATTTTCCATTCAGAAAATTCACATAAAATATAATGTTGATATTATGCTCTACCAAAAATTATTCTTACAGACAAACATGCTCATTTGCTGGTATCATTACGGTCACAAATCTGTTTTCATCTAAACTCTGAAACAGTAAATCTCTTCGAAAGACAGAGCTCGGAGCGCCCGCATTACTGAAGCCAGTAATTATTTTGCTGACTGTAATAAAAACGTCCTGAATGTTTATTGAGATGGAATGTACAAATAATATTACTTTGAATGTCAAATATTTTGATTTTTATGAGAGACACCAGACCTGTAAGATACCGGCTATACTTGGTGATGAAATTGCGTTCTTTTGACTCGACTCCTTCGTTATTTCGATTCTACCTTTGATTAACGACGGTGATATTAAGCCTGCTTTTACAATAAAGTAGCAAAAGCAATAATTATGATTATTGATACCAAGAATGCGCATTTACAATCACACTATCATGACATATTAATCGATAGCTGTATTATGACCTCCAAATTACTTTTATGTGTATAAGATAACCTGTATGTGCTTAGAGGTTAGGATGTCCTTAGAGCTTAGGCTCCAAAGTTTTCTAAAAATATATAATATTTTCATCTGAATCGTTTGAATGATTTGGAAGATTAAGATAAAGGAATATCTTCGCAGTAGTCTCTTGCTCAAAATCAACGGAAAAGGATGATTATGGTTTACCTATGCTCTTATGCATGGGGTGGTGAGCTTAATACACCATCAGATAATTCTAATCTTATCTAGCTCCACGATATTTTCCGTTTCGGAGGTTAAGACCCACTTTGGGTGGCTGAGCCTCAGAAGCTATAGCGGATAGATACAATTTCACATTAGGTGACGTTATGAGATACGACATGGGTATAAATATCCGTTCAAGGAATACCTTGGTTAGGTTAAACCCAGACTTTTTCGTGCTATACAGTTAGACTTTCATTAATTTTGAACACATATTTTATAACTGAATGTCTGTCCTGTCCTAGTCTGTCCAGACAGGATCGCGAAAAACTAGTTTATTACAGATGTATGTACATCTGTGGTATTCAATTTATCTCGGATGCATCTCGCTGTCACGCCTGACTGACTGCACTTGATTAAAATGAGGAGAAATTTTAAAAAATATCTATAGCCTTATTTAAAACCCGTATACAAACTATTGTGGTTGTGCCAATGTCTAATTATATAAATATATACACAATATTATAAACAATCAATAATTTTAAATGCTGATCTATTTAATCCTGGTAAGACTATTTACTAAACTCTCGGGCTTATGACGACCCGTAACGACTGTCAAAGATCTACGAATGACAGTCAGAAACAATGGCTTAACGTGATTTCTGAAACACTGAGGAGTCTCGGTATGTAAAGATGGTCACCCATCGACGGAACAAACTCGTCAAGCGTTGCTTCGCCTGGTGAAACAATCCGCGCGGCTGTTACCACTGAGCCACGAACTCACTATGGTTAGGTGCATATACTAGGGGCGATCAAAAAGTAATGATAAACAGGTATTTTTAAAGAAGATAAAAATCCAAAAAAAATGTTTTTTACTTCCTCAGTCCCTCATGACTTCCCAGCTAAAAAATTGTATAAATAGGACGTCATTTGCATCAGCTACATTCATTTGAATACCAGCAGTCGGAGCGACAACACGAAAATGGAGAAACACGAAGTGAGATGCGACATCAAGTACCTCTGTTTGAAAAAAATGTCTACCAAAGAGATACACGCTGATTTGGTGGAGACATTAGGGGACTCTGCTCCTCCATATTCTACGGTGGCACGGTGGTGCAAAGAGTTTAAGCTGGGTAGAAGGACCACAGAAGATGAACATCGCGAGGGACGCCCAACCTCGTCCCTCACTGAGGAAAACGTGAAAAAAGTCGAAGAAATCGATTAGCAGACCGAAGAGTAACCGTCAGACATTTAGCTGAGGTCACAGGGATCTCATATGGCAGCATTCAAAGCATTTTGACCAGCAAAATGAATATGAAAAAGGTCTCCGCTCGTTGGGTACCGCGAATGTTAACGGACGAACAAAAGCAAAAGCGAGTTGACATTTCAAGAGCCAATCTTGCAAAGTTCCAGGCTAACAAAGAAAATTTTTTGTCTCGATTTGTGACCATGGACAAAACATGGATTCATCATTTTGATCCTGAGACCAAACAACAATCGATGACTTGGAAAAGGCCATCCTCACCGACGCCGAAGAAGTTCAGAGTTTCAAGCTCGGCGGGCAAGGTTATGGCGTCCGTTTTCTGGGATGCTGAGGGAATCATAATGGTTGATTACCTGGAAAAGGGAGCTACTATAACGGGCTCCTACTACGCTGATCAAATAAGACGACTACGAGAAGCCATAAAGGAAAAAAGACGCGGCAAACTCCGAGCGAAAGTCCTGTTTCATCAGGACAACGCTACTGCACACAAAGCCGAAGTTGCGATGGCTGCCATTCGAGAAGTGGGCTTCGAACTGGTCGAACACCCGCCCTATTCTCCAGATTTAGCCCCCAGCGACTTTCATTTGTTTCCTCGGCTCAAGGAACACCTCAGGGGCAAGAAATTTGACGATGATAGCGAGGTGATGGCTGCTGTAGAGGCATTTTGGGAGAGCTCTGATAAAGATTTTTTTTTAAAGGGTATTTTAGGTTTAGAGAAACGTTGGACTAAATGTATCGACTTGTTAGGAGACTACGTAGAAAAATAAATTAAATTTAAATTAGAATCGTTGTTTTATTATATTCATTATCATTACTTTTTGATCGCCCCTCGTAGTATACCATCTCAAAATTGGCAACGCATGAATGGCTGCTGGGCTTGCCTTTGGTGTCTTCGTGGTCATGAGTGACGGTGATCACTGACAATGTGGTCGCTCGTCTGGTCACCTATCCAACGAATGTAAAAGAACTTAAAAGATCTGATGATAATGTATATTCATAGTTTAAAAAGTTAAAGAATATACGTACGCATTTCACCGGGGTAAATAGGGCGGGCGGGAGTGACCTGATTCCGCCCTTCAGCAGAAAACTGTCGTGAAATAGCAAACTCTGTGTTACTCAATAAATCCCTTTTCTAAACGTTACGTATACGACTTACGCTTTTAGATGGTGACCTTCTTATTGGCCTTTTATTATCTAAGTGTTTGTAAGGTTTTGTTAACATCCCCAAATATTTATTTATGACTACGATAGGTAACGCCTGTTTATACTTCACTGGCCTGTAGATTTAGTCAAAGTCAAAGTGAATTTTTTTTATTCAAAATAGTACAATCAAAGTATCTTTTTGGAAGTCAATTAAGTCTACCACCGGTTCCAAAGCAAGCCCACTGAGAAGAACCGGCGAAACAAACTCAGTGGAACTAATCTTTTCAGATATTCTGTTACAAAAAATGAAATACATACTAACTAAGAAACTCTGTTGGGTTGCTCTTTTTAAAATACAGTTAAGAATTTTTATAAACATTCTACTACTACTTATTGCACACTAGCCTAAGATTAATAAGTAGGTAAATTTAGACCCCGCAATCACAATCCAAAACAAACCAGAGGATGTTAATAAGTGATAGTTAATAGTGGTTAATGACCCTGGCTCCTAAGGCAGAAGGTCGTGAGTTCGATACCCACCATATCCGATAAGCATGAACATTTATTTCATATCACCTTCATAAGAAATCGTTGCTGTGTTTCAGAAGAAGGACATGTAAGGCGATGTGCTGGGACCCGGGCTTAAGCCTCAGAATAGGCAATACACGAATTAGTTACCTGGATTAATCTAGGATAAATCTATCATACGGTAGCTCGTTAACATATAATATGCATATAGCCATATCGAAACTTATCGGCGAAAAATGAAAATACGAAGAAACCGAGATTTTTATAGCATGGGGGGGCAAACGAACATTCGAAGCTTTGGGTCTATTGACACCCAATAACATCCACATAATCAGAGGTTATGCAGATGCCTTCCTCTTCTCTATCCAATGGGCTACTCACAAACCACACGAAACGCGACAGAACATCTGTCACTTTACACCGGTTTCATGTGAGCGAGAGGAACCACCCCGGTCGTGCCTACCTCTTGTAAAATACAGGAAAGAATACAGGAAACCTGATAGATTATTTAGTTGTTTGTTTGCGATTGGCTCAGGCGATTGGGATACCCCCACCATGGTTCAGGCCTTGTCGTGGCGGTGGGGCTCAGTAACCCCGGGTGACCCAAACACCTTGGGCGAAACGAATTGAGCCGAGGGGGCTCTTTGTACCCCTCTTATAAGAAGAGGGGACAAAAGAGCAGGGGGCAAGGGGTGAGGATGGGAACCTCACCTCATCGTACTGTCCAGACGTTGGGAGTGGTTGTTCTGTGGTGCGGGACAACCGCTCTGTGGAGGTGGCGTCAGTCCCCTGAGGGACTGACTAGCCATCGAGGTGCCCTGTTGTTGTAGATCCGGGGCACCTCACCAAAGGCGGCATTGGTGGCACTCGCCGGGTTTTAGTGGGTAGAGCTGCGTCCACTTACCATCTTTCGGGCGCAGCGAGTCCCACATACCCGCCTGGGGAGACCCACTCCCCAGCGGTATGCGTCAGTGCATTTCCCGGCGTAAAAGAGAAAAAAAAAGGCGATTGGGATACGAAACGTCCATTCGTTTCGTTCGTTGGCGTCACGATCGTACAAAAGTCTTTTAACATCGACTTTCCAACGCTAGGAGTCGGTAAATACACGATATATAATTTTTGGAAACCTTTTCATCGGTAACATTATTTTTTCATGACTTTTTGACTAGGGCATTCAGAAAGTCTGTTTGTGTGTGTGCTTTTATGTATGAGTTGTCCGTGTATGTGTATGTTTGTCTGTGTGCGTGTTTGCTCGCATGTTTTGATTTGTGAGTTTGCTCGTAAATTTTGTTGTTATTGTGAGTAGTATTTAAACGCGTAAAAGTTGTTTCATTACGTTTTGTTTCTGTTGTTAAGTTTGAGTATCACTCATGTACATTAATTAATATGTTCAGAGTTTCAGACCATTTTCATGAAATTCGTTCAAAGGTATATTTATCACGAATAAAAGAGTTATTCTCGATCTTCTCTTGTTGATCAAAAATCGGATTTGTACAAAGAAAAAATGAAATTCGGTGTCTCTAGGAAAAGCACAAACAATTCACAGGTTCAATGAACCTTAACAGGAAAACAAGATTGAACGATGTGACTATACCCCTGCACTGGGATTATTCTTTTGTAAATCAAACCTATCACACGATAAGTACGTTTTATATTGAAACCTTATTCCCATTTCTCGGTATCCTCATATCAAAAGTAAAAAGTTTACATCATCATCATTGTTCAAGCGATTGTGCTTTCATTACATATATTTTTTATACTTATTTAAAAACCATTATATAAAACCTTTTTTAACATGTATAAAAAAGAAGAAAATTAAAATGTGACATTAATATAAGAATGACTAAAAATTAGAACAGATTTATTGTAAAATTGTATCTTATAATATAAGTGAATGGTTTAAGAGTTAAACTAAATATTTATATAATCATTGCGAGAGTAAACGTATCTAACGTCTTCTTCAAATGTTTTATTTTAACAAAATTAATGAAGGAAACAATCATCATCATCAACAACAGTAACTTAATAACAAGTTAACTCATTAAACGCTAGAAGCTATTTTAATGATACATAAAGAATTAAAGATACTTTCATAAAATAATACCATGTCCAAAGATTCCGTTACATATCGTCTGAAGCTAATAAAAGCGTATTAAAAAGTAATCATATTTTTTCCTAGTTCAAAATTATGTCCTACGATTATTGGAGCAAAGCTGCGGGAAACAAATAGTTATGCTTAAACTAAAATAACAAGACCATTCGAGGAAATCTTTATTCCCTCCCGTGTTTGTATGGTCAATAAAAACGTCAAAACAACCGGATTGACTTTCCTTTACTGGTCCATTACTAGTCGATAAACGTTTCTTGTGAGACTGACACGAGCATAAACAGACATAGCTAAGGAACTTTTGGAAGCAAATTGGTAACAGCGACTTAGTATCATGAAGTACTAAATGATTTTCATTAGGACATATTTTTCCATAAATAATTCTAGAATTACATATTTTAAATATGAAACATTTATAAATCATATCACGTACCGAAGCCGTAAATTGTATAAATTCTTTTGACATAACAGCAACTTTAAGATTTTTTTGTCTTTTTTCGAATACGGAAAATATTTCAACAACTTTTTGTTAACATATTTTTGTTTTTAAGTTGAACATATTTTTGACTGATTTTCTTAATTTGATCTGTTTTAAGTGTTATACGAAATAACATTAATTTAAAAAGCTTTGTAACATTAAGATGTCTGGCACATAAGTTCTCCCCTGACCATGCTAGCTATAAAGTAGGTATTCAAAGCGTCAGGAATTTAAAAAAAAACTAAATAAAGCACGATAAAATTTGTAAAAGTAATTTCATTCTAATAAAATAATTTAAATGATTATATAATATAATTAAAAAAAATGGAAAAAGAGGAAGAGGTTGACCGAGAAGGAGTGCAATAAATAAAGGAGAAGGTACAGGTTGTATCGTATCAGGAGGCAAAGGTGTTGGCGGAAAGGAGGAATGAGTGGCGAAAACTCCACCGACAATAGCAAAGCTAAAATAGAGAGAGAGAAAGATAATCAATGAACCTTTAAAACACTCAGAAGGAGTAAGGAGCATAAATGTGAAATTAGCTATGTTTAATACAATTTAACGCATAAATAAGATTTTTTGGTGAGAATGTAAATTATACGCAGGCAGGCTATCAAAGTAATCAATATTGTTCTTCATCCTTCAAAGTAATATTATAGCAATACTTAAAGCAAAATATGAAAATGGTTAAAAATATTCGTAACCGTATGAAAATAGTTGTTTTGAATGTGAGTTTTAGTGTTAGTTGTGAAACTTAGGTTCTATCGTCCGCTTTATAGTCGGTCGGTGAGATATTTTTCTTAAAACTTTCCGGCAGACAAGTAACTTACTGTGACCACGATATCTTTGAACTTCGGTAAATATGCTAAACTTGCGAACAATTTGTTTATTTTTAAACTTAAAAATATAAGTTTTCAAGCTCTCCATCAAAATTTAGTTTTATTGAACAAATATATTATATATTTTTCATTATTTTACGCTAGTAATAATATTTTTTAAATCTATGCACGCTTTTTACACCACGTCAATCTGGTTCTGTGATAAAAGTGATTACAGGTACCAAACAACGAAAATACATTTTTATAAGTATTTAAGATTTTAGAAACTTCACTTGAAGTACAATTTACATATAATATTTCTATTATTAATGTTACTAATATTAAATTATTATCACAATTTCATTTTTAAGGTAATTCTTAAGTAAATAATTTCTGCATGTATTTGATAAACGTAAATTATTAAGGTTAAGATTACATGTGTTTTTGCTGATTGATCACATTTAAATAAATGTTATAAATGCATGATGAAGGCCAAATAAACGACCGAAACGTCGCGAATTAACAATTAGTGTTTTGATTGACATCTTTCTGTCCACTTTCCTGCTAATTTGAATAATTTATAAACACAATGAACGCAACTATAAATTATATTGAAATATTATTATTACTATTAAGCGTATTGGTGCGCCATTTCTGGAAATGGCATAATTGGACCTTATTTTTTTGGTAGAGATGATACTGTAAACGCTGAACGATACCGCGCAATGTTGGACAACTTTTTTTATATCCGAGCTGCATCTTCATGTTAGTAGTATAATAGGCTCCATTTTCAGCAGGATAGGGCAACAGCACACACTGCTAGGAAGTCAATGAAAAAGTGAGAGAGCTTTTCCCCGGAAAATTAATAAGTCGTTTTGGCGACTTAACCTGGCCACCTAGATCACCAGATCTGAGTCCTTGCGACTATTTCCTATGGGGATATTTAAAGTATACAACAATTCGCCATCAATAATACAGGCCCTACAAGAAAATATCCCTCGTGAGATTGCAGCTATCAATCCAGAACTTTGTAAGCGAGTTTTCGCCAACATGAAGGTAAGGTTGCAAGAATGTTTACAGCTAGAAGGACGTCATTTAAGCGGAGTTATATAAAAAAATGAAATCCGCGCTATTCGTTTGTAAAATAATTAATAAATAATTATGATGGTTATCATGGTTTCATTTATTTTATCTTTTTAAGTATAAAATCTGCCGGCGGACACCAGTATGTATACTTACATAAAATGTATGACAACTAAAAAATTTCCCTGTCACAATGTTAGTTACCGTACTCCTCCGAAACGGCTTGACCGATCTTTATGAAATTTTATATGCATATTCAGTAGGTCTGAGAATCGGCCAACATCTATTTTTCATCCCCCTAAATGTTAGGGGTAGTCCACCTCTAAATTTTATTTTTTATTTTTTAGACAAAATTTTTAATTTCTATTTTTTTATGATACAACATACAGAAATACTTACAACCCTAATTTTTCACCCCTCTACGATCAACCCCTATTTTTTAACAGCGATTTTAGCAGAACGAAGTCTGACGCGACAGCTAGTATAATATAAACGTGAGATACATAGGTGTGCCTATCTCGATAAGAGCTATAATATAACCTCTACCAGCAAACCATAGAGTGCGTGAAGAGAGTCTAAAGCGGATATAGTACAAAAGAATGTGAAAAAAAAAAGAAAATTCAATAACAAAACATGAAAGTAACTTTATATCTTTATAACATATACTATACAGCGTATATATATTTACCTTATATAAGTCACAAATCAATAGTAATATTATGATAAAGGCAAATATGTAATTTCCGCTTCGGTTTCCGCCGCGACGTTGGTAACTAGCGACGCTCCCATTCAAATGTCAAGCAAACATTTACTTTGTATCAAACATATTTTCCTTTCTAATTTCATCAAAATATAAATACTATCAATCCTACTATTCGTACTATATAATATTATAGTCAAAGTCAAAGTCAAGTCAAAGTCAAAAATTTTATTCAAAATAGTACTATCCAAGTATCTTTTTGAAGGTCAATTGAGTCTACCACCGGTTCCAAAGTAAGTCCACTGAGAAGAACCGGCGAAACAAACTCAGTCATAAAAATGAAAGTTTGTAAGTATGGATGTTTGTTACGCTTTCACGTGAAAACTACCGAATGTATTTTAATGAACCTTTACAGTAATGTAGCTTATACATCAGAATAACACATAGGCTATAATTTATTATCGTACTCCCACGGGAATGGGAAGTACGCGGGTGAAACCGTGGGGCGCTCCTTGTCTACATCTACACTAATATTATAAAGAGGAAAACTTTGTTTGTTTGTTTGGTTGTAATGAATAGGCTCAAAAGTACTGGACCGATTTCAATCCACGAGTAACATAGGCTAAATTTTATTCTGAAAAAAAAAATAGGGTTCCGTAAGATATTTGGGTTTTTCGGACACAAGGTTTAAAAATCAACCAGAAAAGTTACTTATTTCGTGTACTAAGATCCCGTTGTAAGTCTTAGTTAACGCAGGCGAAGCTGCGGGCAACAGCTAGTACTAAATAAAACTATGTCTAGTACTAAAATATAATACTAGTGCCCCGGCCCCGTGGTCTTATCTACTCTCAAGGGAGTATAGGGATAAACAATAGACTATGTGTGATGTGCAATCTATATTATAAAATAGGTAAAGTTTCATCAAAATCTATTTAGTAGTTTTTGCGTGAAAGAATAACAAACATACATTCAGACATTCTTACAAACTTTGAAGATACTCTAACTAAAACTATTTATGGATTAAGCATTTCGGTCGATTAATAAAATATGAATTAACGCATTTCTTTCATGAATTTTAAAATTTTAAAACATGTTTTAGGATTTGATTTTTATACTATTTATTTTGAAAGAGATTTTGTAGCATGTACGATATATTCAGTCAGTTCGATTGGTCGTAAAACCACGGTTCTTATTATGTATGTAGTGGATGAAATGAGGCCAACGCTATATTTTATTTACCTCATCTATTTGCTATTCTTCTGTCTATATTTTATTTAGATATTTTACATCAGTGTATTCAAAGATGTCGAAATATCCGTGACATAAAATAAAATACTTTATTAATATCCTGTTTCAAATAGATTAACGATTAATAATGATTTTTCATTTTTTACAATTCAATTTATAATTTTATTTATTTGTTTAACAATTTATGTACACATAAAAAGAATTCGTACTAACTGTGAAAAATAAAATTTAGGGTAGTTAGGTAGTAGTACCAAAGGTACAGCTTATTCCATAGAGAGTCTCTATTAATTTTCTATTAATTTATTTATTTCTATTACGATTTTTAAGAATGCAATTCTATTCAGTGTAACATTTATTACAATATATTCTTTGCCTTTGGATTAACCGATGACCGACTGCATTTACATGTGCCGCACTCTCCTCTGCATGGCTCTGTTGTGATGGAATGGCGTATCCGTTTATTTCATCTGTGAAACAGCTATGCTGCATTTTAGAAAGAAAAACAGTATATAAACTGACTATTTAAACATAACAAATGTCTTACTGCAAAGGCAATGTATGAATGAGTGGCCTGAGCTTGAACGAATGAACGTTTTGTTCATAGGTGTCCTTGACTTATTATCATCAGGTCATTCACCTGCTAGATTTATTTTCGAATAAAACTTAAGCTCACACTCGACTATTAAATCAAATAACCAATGTTTAAGCTGCAGATTACAAACATTCTTAAGGTTATTTGTAACAATTAGTTGTAAGTTGTGCTTAAGAAGGAATTAATTACTGCGAGTGGACTTACAAAACAACTTTACTTAGTAACGGCTAAGTGGCGACACACGAGACGGAATTTCGCCGGCGGACGATGCTGAAACTGTGCCAACTGTTATCTGATCGTCGGAATTAAATTATTGCATTACTTTGTTTACTATACCAGTAAATTGAATACGTTAACACCGATGTTTCGGGGTATTTACAAGGAAATGTTTCTCATTTTCCTTGCGGAAAGATGTTTTTCGTGTAATTGTATTTTTATCGGCGTAGGGAACGATTTTTTTGTATGGAAATTGATGTAATATTGATTTAGCCTTATAGGTTTACATACAAGATGGGGAAGGCTAACATGCGCGCAGTATAAAAAAATTCATCATGTACTGTTTCGTAAGAGGTAGTGGTATGCTATTTTGCAAAGGAATTAAGCCGGCATGACCGGCGACCTCTCGCTCACATAATACCGATGTAAAGTGACAGCTATGCTGCTGCGGTTTTTGAGTTTTATGTGTTCGAAAGAATCTTCATAGCTTTTCGTTGATATTTATGGGCATCGGTGGTCAGTTGTGGTGGCTCCGACTGGTTAGTTGCTTCCTTATGGAATAAAAAATGCCCCAGTAACTGGTTGTTGAATAATATTTGCCTGGCAACTGTCTATAGAGAATAATTTTGATTATTTAAAAGTTAAAGTTCATAAGTGGCAATGGGCTGGTCACGTACTCAGAAGAACGGATGGCCGATGGGCTATTAAGGTTCAAGAGTGGAGGCTGCGTTTAGGTAGACGAAGTGTTGGTGGGCCCTTAACCAGGTGGGAAGACGATCTCCGCGCAGTGGCCGGTCCACGTTGGATGCGAGTAGCAAGGGATCGTCTTGGAGTTCAACAATACAGGCCTATATTCAGCAGTGGACGGATAAATGATGATGATGATCATGAATATTAAGAAGGATTGAAAATGAACTTTAATAATAACAGAATCACTAGAATTTCTAGGCAGATACAAAAAATACTTTCTTAACCATCGAGGATAAGGCGATAGGTTATTATTAATAAAAGTAATGTTTGCCATGAATAACCGCAATGTATCGCATCGTGTAATGTAAAAACGCTGAGCTTAAAACTATTATATAGTGTCGTGTTTTCTACACCATTCTTCACGTGTAGCTACGGCTTTCAGGTGTTTTATCTAATGATAAGAGATTAAATTAAGCGCGCTTTTAGAACCAACTTAATTATGTGCTCTATCTAGTTTATATTGAACCTTTTGGCTATATTTTAGGTTAAATTTTAATCACGCAATCGACTGAACTTGTGAAGCAGCATTAGCAATATTTTACCTGTTTAAAATATACTCTAATATTATGCATTTATAACATAGGTCTTAATTATTTTATCACTGAAAGTTTTGCGTTATAATTAGCACCAGCAGTATTTTACTATGCTTCAATAAGAAAAACAGATAGTTACGGCACCAAAATCTTTTTAGATACATAGAATGTAGGGTAGTTAAATAATGCAGGTTGAATGACATAAACGCATGGTATATTGGCTTATGGCACGGTAATGAGCTTCCAGTAACACCCCTGCGCTCGTGTCGGGCTCGGGATGGGTACCCGGTCTCCGCTAGACACGACGTCGTGGGGACTGCTTAATAGCGGCCGGGCAGTCCCCCCTATATCTGAAGAATCTGGCTTTGCCGGGGCCAGTCTGTTGCTGAGGTGATCCTATTGCCTGCGGAGCGACTGAAGGCGCTCGCAGTGGTTTTAGTGGGGTAGTACATACCAATGCGAGTCCCCACATACGTCAGTGGTGGTATGGTGCGAAAGCATTTCCACTGTGACATCAAAAAAAAAAAGGTAAATCATGCATGCCGCTGAGGTCCTGTTGCCTGCAGTTCCGGACCCTGTGAAAGCAGCTGAAGGCACTCGCAGATGAAATAATGGGGTAGTGCGAATATCCAAATTGGTCCAGATATACCTGCCCGAGGTCTTGAAAGCATCAACCTGCGTCAAAAGAGGTGAATAACACAGACTAGCATTAAACTTACAAATCGTAGATATAATATCTTAAGGCTGGCCATCTTCTCCTTAACAAACACAAGTCAATATATCAATCGAATATTCCCGTGTGAACTGGGAACTGGGGCGGCGCTAATGGACCGTGAAATGCTGGTACACCTCCGCCCCAGGACGTCTGACCCGCGTTGAACCTAAATAATATGTTCCTAGGTATAGTATAATAGGTATAGTATAAACTACAGCTAGAGTGATTTTTATGAATATTTAATAGTCTATAACATGTTTATCCAATAACTATCAGGGTTAAATGAAAAAAGGGGCGCTATGATGAAAATAAATTTCTGGCAGCGTTAGAGGCGATGGTACAGTGGTGGGTGGACTCGGCCTCTTATGCGAGAGGTTCCGGGTTCGATCCTAAATCCTCCGTGTGTGCCTTGAAATTGGTTTTTCTAAATTTCTAAGTGCACCCCAAACACGAGACCATCGTTCGCTCACCGGTGAAGGAAAACATCGTGAGGAAACCTGCATGCCTAATGAGATCGAAAGTCTTTGAAGGTTACCCAATCCGCACTGGGCCGGCTCGGTTGACCATTACCCTCCTCGCCTGATTTCAAAGAGGCGACCCGTGCCCAGCAGTGGGACATAAAAGGTTGTTACTTTACTTTTTTTTACTTTACAGAGTCAGTTTGCACCGATGCCGCCATATTATTGCTTATTTCCTTTAATATGTTATTTCCAAAAAGAATTTGTGGACCCACAATACAATATTTAACGCTACGATATGCCAGGATGATACCAATAAGGTTCAAGTGGGGAGGCAATGTTTAGGTAGACAAAGTGTTTGTCGGCCATTAACCGAATAGGAAGACGATCTCCGTGCAGTGACATATCCGTGTTGAATACGAGTGACAAGGGATCGGTCGTCTTGGCGTTCATTGAGGGAGGCCCATGTTTAGCAGTGGACGAATAAACGCTGATGACGATGATATGCCAGGATGAACAGCGCATTAATGAGGTGAGGTTGGCAGAGCTGAGCCGCGCTACCAGCATGGGTACCACTATATTACTTGTGTCTCCCGTAAAACAGCTTTGATGTTTCAAAGAGAATGGTAATACATACGGTGTAATTATAGCCCAGGATAGCCAACACACGAGTTTGTAGTAGTTCCAGGTAGACTCATACATGTTCATGGGCCAAGCTTACTTACCATCAGGTGGTACGTTTGTCGGTTTGTTTATCCAACTAACATAAAAATAATTCTAACCAGCTAAGCGTTACAATACTACACAGACTTATAATACCCCTCCTTTAGGGGGGGTTCTAAATAAACATGTATGTACAAGCCCAGTTGTGCAATCGACCCTTTCAGCATGAAATGCACTTGCATATGCGAATCCTCAGTAAAAGGCTTTGAATTTTATTCAGGCGTTCCACGCACGTGTGCCGGTCATTTGCATAACTTACCAAATTTCACGCCAAAAACTGACATGCGTTTAGGAATTTAAAGGAGCGGTCGTTTACATTACAATGATATTTAAATTAGGTTATTACAATACACACAGATTAATAAAAATGGAGTGCCTTTTGGTAGTATTATAATAACATTTTTTTTAACCATTTCCATCTGTCTGTTTGTTATGGTCTCTGAAATGGGTGGACCAATATTAACAGGACTTTTAGCGGCATATAGCTGATGTATCAAGGAGTGACTATAAAAACGATCGTCATTAGACCAGATACGTCCGTAAATCTACGTCAATCCGGGTGGGCTAATACTGAAAGAATCATTCAAATCCGATCAGTAGTTCCTGAGATTATTGCGTTCAAACAAACTCTTCAGCTGTACACACTGTTAGGAATAGGGCGTTCGTTCCAAGGCTAACACTATAATTCATCATCATCATCATCATCAGCCTTTATCCGTCCACTGCTGAACATAGGCCTCCTAACACTATAATTATCATAAATCAAAGTCAAAAAATTTGTTTCTGTTTGTTATTTTCTAAATATTTTATACTAATTTAGGTAACTATCTGTTTGGTAATCATTTAAATAATATAAGATAGTCAATACAATTGCTTACTTAATTCTCCTAAAAGGAAATATACTTATTTATATTTCATTACTAGACCAATCTACTATATTAAGTGGTTAATATTATTCCCATGTAAAAACGATCGGATACTTTATTATGTATGGAATTCATACATTCGCTATTTTATTGCTGCACGCAATATATTTTTGTGCCTAAAATACTAATATTAGAGGCAAAATAGATTATATATTACATTATGAAGATTCCTTCATGTCATGCCATAATAATATTATGTAATTTCAGGTAGGTAAAGTTATTTTTTGCATGTTTATACAAACGTGCTTAAAGGTATTTTAGGGGATAGTGCTAACTAATGTAAATAATTGATTATTATCATCAGCCTTTAAACATCAATGGCTGGACATAGGCCTCCCTCAATGAACACCAAGACGACAGATCGCACACCTAGATCTAAAGAGGTATTAACTCAAAAAAGCTTTTTTTTCAGAAATGACAAAAAACTAATTACTGTGTCCCTGCACATTGCAGAAGTGTTCTGAATAGAAATATGCTTTTACTATGCAGTTACAATAACTGTGATAGAGAGATATCCAACTTTTCTTATGTATGGGGGCTAAAAATTGGATTTTCGGAGTTATTTCCCTCTTGATACACTATGTATTGTATATTTATTTTGATATTTTGAGTTGAGCCTGTTTTGGTTAATCAAGTTGTGAGTTAGCTCTTTTTTGAAGAGAAAACTAAAATTTAAAATACAATAGTATTTTGTGTTATTAGTCCGAGTAATAGATTGCACTATGACCATTAGGGGGTTTTGTTGGATGATGAATATGCAAAAAACATTAGTTAGTAATAAAATTAATCAATTAAGTTAATTGATTAATTTAGTCTATTAATATTACTATAAACTACTATAATCACATACCGGCTCTTACTCTCTCGCCTATGATAAAAAAATATTTATTTTTTTCATAAAATATATTTAAAAAAAACAATATAAAAATATTGGAAATTTCTATTCAAAAAATAATTAATAAATGCACATAACATAATAGAATCCCAATTTTACAAAATATTACTCAAGACTGTCAAATTTCAGAGTCAATCAGAATTTTGGAGCCATACAATGAAAAAAAAATGGCGTGAGTGCGATTCACACACGATAGAAGTGAAACACATGATAAATGCTCAATACAAAAAGGCACCTCTTACCTGTGAAGGTTTTTGAAGTGAAACAAGTGTTATGATGTAATATTTTAAAGCAGTAAAATAGTTTTGTGTACTATATGGGTGAAACAATTATCTACTTAGGCGTTGATTTTTGAAGTGGAACTTCTTTAGAATCGTTATGATTTTAAACCGGATGCAACGGAAAAAACGACAGGTAAGAGACACAAATACAAAAGAGCGAGAGAGCAAATGTCGGTGTGTATATATATTGCACACTATTTAATACTTGCTTGTATTTGAGCATTTAACGTGTGTTTCACTTCTATCGTGTGTGAATAGCACACGAATCTTTTTTTTTAATGTGGTTGATATCGCTTGTTGCTGAAGATTAACAAAACTTCACATTACTAAAAATAAATGATCAACTTTAGACTCATAAATAGATGTGAACTTAAATACTTTGAGATCATCGTTATTGAAATTACGATTAATTATTAGTAATTCCTACTAAGTAATTGACAACTTTGGTAATATAAGAATTTGAATTTAACATAGATATTTTAGTAACAATAATGTAGCTAATCATTATTACCGCGGAGAAGGTCTTTATAGTAAATATGTAGGTCGTTATCTATGTATCGATAATCGTCAAATAAAAAAATAATTTACTACAGAACATTATATCCAAGTCATTCAGGGTTTTATTTTGTGTAGAAGTGATGGGAGGAATGGTGTTTTCCTTATCCCTTTTTCTACCATATTTACCAAAAACCGACCACGTCTCATTGTTTTCCTGAAAAAAGGCAATACCTATTGTACTTACATGTATTACAAAAGTTATTTAAGCAGCTATAAATTTAATTTTTTTATCCCATTAGCGATATTGTAAAGTAATATTTCGGCGTTACCATCTAAAGAGATTTAACTCAAAATTTTGCAATAAAAATTCCCACAAATTCATTAAATATGAAGACGAATATATGATTATACGAATTTAAAATATATCCTTCTTTTAAAACCAAAGGAGTTCAACTAAGGTTGGTTTTTAAACAAATTAAAGAGTTTAAAATATAACTCAACAAAACAGAGTCAATTACAGATTCGAAAATGTTTCACCAATATGGCGACAACTCAACATAAAAATAAATAATTTGCTTGCCTTGCCAGCAATTCGGGTTTAATTCTAAAAATTGTATCTATTTAATACTCAACAACCACCAAAAAAGAGTTAATTCAAAAAAATACTATTTAAAATTTCAGCAATATAAGTACAACTCAAAATATCTCCAGTTTATTTATAATGGGCATGTGCACTTCGCTCTTAATTCTGATTGCAACTAGCAATGTCCCTGTTTTGGTGGGGGGCTAGCGGGACGCGTTCGTTATTCTATAAGGATACTCAGCGTCATCTAGTATGAAATAGCAGACATATTTTTAAATCTGTTTTATTGGTCGATAGGCTTTTAGTTCGGGAATTGGATGGTGTGTATAACTCAAATTTGTCGATTTTTGAGTTGACTCCCTTTAGATCTAGATGTGCGAGATCACTATTATCTTGTTCTCCCCATACTTAAGTAGAAATAAAAAAATTAAAATAAATAAAAATACAAATACTTAAGTACTAATTCCGTAACATATTAATATTATAATATTAATGATTTGACAAGTGTAAGCATGGAATTTCTCATCGGTTCCTCTCTATAGAAACAATCAAGTTGAGCCGTGCAACTTTTTTGATGCTTTAATCCTATCCTATGTTAAATTAGAATATTTTGATTGGTTGATTAATATCATCTGCATGGAGATGATTTGCGACAGTCCTTACTGAAACGTTCAAAATCAGTGAATGAAGGCTTAAAAGGCAGATGTATTCAGATGCAATCTTCTCCACAAAGACAGATAATTGCAGTTCTCTTGTAGCGAAATTCAGTTTATTAATTTTTCAATAGCTCGTAACTCAATCCCCTAGTTTGCAGAGATGAAAGTTTTTCTTCTGATTTCTGTAGGGTTGTCACCTTTGGATTTTTTGGGAATTTTCATTAATTTTATTTAATAAGCTCAGCTCCATGTTAAATAAGCCGTCTCAGCGTTCATTGAGACATGCCCATATCCATATGTGATAAGTCCCGAATTTCGATCGTAACGATAATAAAAATGAGGGTTTTATTTGCTTGTTAAAGTATGAATTAATATATGAACAGTATTTAAATACTACCTACATTACCTTCGTATTTGTCGTAGTTTATCTTACCGTAAAGGAAAAGTTTACAAGGAGAAAAACATTCAAAGGAAAGTTGAGTAAGTTTGTAAAGAAAGACACTCCAAGCGCGAAGTTGTTCAAAGGGAAGTTCTCTATCTTGCATCGCAGTGCAGGCATATGACCTTAATACACTGAGTTGTACTACTCATAGTCCATGTTTCTTGAATTCAAGTTTTTGGAACTCTATTACTTCCTTTAACGGTAGAAAGGGAGATAAGGGAAAGTGTGCGGTTCTTTTTCCTTAAGCTTAGTAGGTAAGTATTTGACACTTTGTTTTCTTATGCTCGCGAATTTCACTCATTATTATGAAAATACTTTTACAATATCAAATAAAACTAAATAAACCGCGATAAAATCCGTAAAAGTAACATCTGACACTTTTTTAAAATATCCGCTTGTAAATCCGACCTTACCAAATACACCTTTAACTATTCAACATTCATCATCAACATTGCCTTAACATCCTTTATTATTAATGGTTTTATAAGTCATTTCACTGACGGAAATGAACGCGTCAACCCTAGCGCCGCCATTGTAAAGTTGCTAAAGTCGTATTTATGTAACAGTTATATTTCGCGTTTCGACAAAGGCGTCGTGATTCCTTGCAGTTAAATTTCGTGTTTGCTCTGCTACTGAGTTTGTAACTTGCTCATGCATTTCTTTGAAAAATTAAATTATGAAATTGTTATACACTTTATCGTTCTTTGATTGTAGCTGCATTTCACTGTTTAATGTAAATTAATATTACGACTGGAAATAAATCGCGTATACTTTGATTAATAAGGTATCTTTGTGTAGAAATAATGTAGCATTTCAGATAGAAAAACATTATAAGGCCACAAAAATTATTATGTAAGGTTTTTTCATGAAAACTGTATTATTATCTTAAACTATTGTTAGGTAGACATCATTCAGAATTTACTACCAATTTAGCCACATTTTATTTCAATACAGAATTTAACTAAAACTAATAAGAAAGAATAAAAATTGAGCCAACAAAAACTGCTAGTTTACATAACAATATCCCATCATCATCATCAGCCTTTATCCGTCCATTGCTGAAAATAGGCCTTTTTTGACGCCGGGAAATGCGCTTAGGCATCCCGTGGGGGAGTGGGTCTCCCCAGGCGGATATGTGGGACTCGCTGCGCCCGAAAGCTGGTAAGTGGACGCAGCTCTACCCACTAAAACCCGGCGAGTGCCACCAATGCCGCCTTTGTTAAGATGCCCCGGATCTGCTACAGGGCACAACAACAAAATAATAATAATAGTTTTCTTATGTTTACGCGAATTTCACTTATTATAAAAAAACTACTTTTACGGATTTTATCGCGGCTTATTAAGTTTTTTACAAGCCCGACGTTTCTTCGACGTCACGGGAGGACCATTGAGACCATGGTCACCATGGTTGCTGTAAAGTATCCAAAACTTCGGGCTTGTAAAAAACTAAATAAACCGCGATAGAATCCGTAAAAGTTGTTTCATTATAATAATAATAGTGTTATGATAATAATAATAGATATAACAATAGATTTGTGGTAATATTTTCAGGCCACAAATATAAAATTATCTAGATTTTATTAATATCCTTTTCTATTATTATTTTTAAGAGCAGACTATACGTGGTTTGATTAACTTGGGTGATTATAAGTCACCACTTATTTAAACTATCTATTAGGTATCTGGAACGAGCCACATTTTTTTCCTTTCCATAACGTAGACGTCAGAAATAAGAGATAAAATAAATTGAAGGAAAGCGGCGAGCGCGCGTTAAAATGCATCGGAGGAAATGCCGCGAGTAATGCATCGAGATAGGACAGTGAATTTATTTTATATTTTGACGTTTCTTTTAGAATTTGGCTCCGACATGTTTGAGTGTCTCGTATGGTCTTTCGATGTGAAAATATCTTCATCAATATTTTAAACACGTTTTAAGGAATACCTGGTTTACCGAGCATTTTTGGTTGATAAAATTTTCTTTCAAAAAAAATGAACTTGAAAAAAAAAACAAAAAATAATCAGGTTGGAGATATGAACCGGGCTCTTTTCGATTAATAACTGCCTAATTTCTCAACTAAGCTATCATGACATATTACTTGACAGCTTTTACGATCGTATTCTAATGATATTTTATCATTGCCTCAAAACACGGATTAAAAAGTTTTCTACAAATTTATCCTAGCTAGATCGATTTATCGCCGTTTTTGACCAATGTATACAAAATTTCATGAAAATCGCTATAGCCTATATATAATAAAGATAAAAAATTGAAGTGTATCTACCGTTTGTATTGTATATTAAGTGTGTATCTACCGTTTTGTATCAAAAACTTATGCAGCTCAAAAAGCGGCTGTAAGCGCTCCCAGGTGGTTTTGTATGGTAATCTTTCCTAAGTAAGGGACACCACATAGGTCCAGGTCCATGCTCATGATAAACCTGGATTATACGAAACTCGTTCATCAAAATGATTAGGATAGGAGGACAATATTGGCTAGTGTTAAATCTCATTTTTATGACATATAATGAGGTCAAACGAATAGTCGATGTCTTTTGGCAACTGTCGACACTAATCAACACCGATACAGCGAAAAGTGATGCATGCATGTGCTACCCTCCTTTCCCTATCCCCCAATGGGCCACCAGAAACAAATCGCACGAAATGCAACAGAATAGCTGTCACTTTTTGCCTTGCAGGCTGTAAAGCAGCGTAAAACTAGCTCACAGCTGTAACAAATCATTTTTATTAAAACTGGAATAAGTCTAAATTTAGTGTGATAACAACCATGGTAACATAACATCCAGTGGTTCCCCTTCTAGGTTTTCTGCCCGCTTAATATGAAAAACGTCGGGATATATAAAATCCTTTAAAAATATAAAGTCCTTGATAGAATAGTTTTATAGCATGAAATAATTCTACATTAAACATACAGTTTTTATGATTATTTAATTAATTAAATCACATTAACTCGTAAATGAAGAAAAATATCGTGTCCATTTGTCAAGAACCTACCTGTCGAAGGTAGAAGCTAAGTTACGTAAGAAATTGCCGGTCATTTGTAAGCTGAGTCTCGCAGGGGTAGTTTTTACCGAGAGAGTAGTTTATTGGTTGAAGGTTGAAGGTTTTGAACGTAGTTTGGATAGTTGAGGGAGGTAGCGGGTTCTCAAAAAAAAAAAAATTAGCGAGTCCATCGATATTTTTACAAGCTGAGCTGAGCTTTTGTTGTGGCGAATACCATACATCGGCATCACAAGCCTTGTTCTGAAGAAAAACGCCCAATTTGATATAAAAGAGTTGATGTTAAAGGGCTTAACCAATTTTCATAAAACCTGTGTACCTCCGTGTGAAACTTTCAAAAAAATGATCTGGATTTTGTATCTTCCGTTTGAGAATTAAGGTGCACATAGCGCTTAAGCTTATAACGCGCAAATTTTTGCAACGACGGTTTTTATATATATTTGAACGACATAAAATGAAAAAACCAAAATCAATGTCTACATGGAAACTTGTCTGTAATTTGAATATAACTTGCATTACCTAATATTAAAATGAAATGAAATCAAAATAAATATCTTAGCTACCTCGAACAAAGAATTAGTCTAGCTATTTAAAGGAGGAATGCTGCTAGCATCTTCAGAACTTTGCCTAAAGGGACTCATTTTAGTAATATGTTTTAGTTATTATAATATAATATTATATTATATTTTTTAAGGTTTTTAGTTCGTGATTAATTCTTGTATTATTAATAACAATGTATTAGAATAATTGTAATATGTCCCGCAATAAGAAACCCAACATTAAATGATATTGAAATATCTTTATTTTATTTCGTAGGTAACAACTTACGTTACATGTCTTTGTACATGTGTTACGTGTCTATAATTGTAATATTGTATCAAAAGTCAATAAAAGAAAAAAATGTAAAAATCTTTGTACCGAACGCTTTATTTCCGAGGTGTTCTCGATAAATACCTGACCTAAGGTGTAATAGATGTCGCTGATCGATCACCAGAAGTTCCACTTCTGTTTAAAACAAGTTTATCGCAAGCATGAAGCTTATTACTTCATTCTACGTGCCAAAGATAATCTATTATAAGCTACGCAAAGGATAGTTTATAATTCAATTTACTAGAATGTTCATTAACCCGTTCTTATTCTAATCAATTTTGTTTATAACGGTGAGCGGACTGCACTCTACATTTTTTATTAACTTACGGCTACACGAGGAAAATAATTGCTTTTGTATTTTCCCGAGCGCTTCTCACACAAGTGCTTTTATCATTCACACAATATTTTTTACAATTAACTTACAATACGTCATGTGTTTAGCGGTTTGATGTTATGTCTGTTGTGAGGTTTGAAAATGATGAACGCCTATATTAATATAACGAAAAATTAATTTCATAATATTTTTGGTGTAACGTTCCGTAACGACAATACTGAATCCTTATAAAATAACGTTTGATGTAAAAAAAAAGTAAAGTATCAACCCTTTTTATGTTCCACTGCTGGGCACGGGTCTCCTCCTCGAAATCAGGCGAGGAGGGTAATGGGCCAATAGTTCACCGCGCTGGCCCAGTGCGGGTTGGTGAACTTCACATACCTTCAAAGACTTTCAATATCATCAGGCATGCGGGTTTCCTCACGATGTTTTCCTTCACAGGTTAGTGAGCGTGGTCTCGTGTTCTTTTTAACAAAAGAAAAGCCCATAAGATATTTTTCTTGATTCTGCATCTCAAACGAGTTTTTTTTACGTCTAATAACTCGATATTGCGGGCAGCATGAACGAAAAAGATGACGTTATGTCACGTTCCGCCAGCAAGAGTGCGGCACAGACGAGAGAGATTTAACTTCGGTTCGTGCTACGTTGACACGTCCAACTACCTTCCGTAAAACGACTTTAGAGGCAACCAATTTTTTTTATTGACGTTACGCTTTTGGCGTTTTTTAAGTGTACAAGTTGTTACCTACGACAATAAGATATTTTGATATGATTTGCTGTTCACTTGTCTGTCTGTCTATTGATACTTTCTGCTGGCATCATATTATTAAGATGTATTGTACGCAATAAGCAGATATTTTAAGAAGTCTCAGCACGCGAATTATTTTCGCATTGTCTTTTATTATTATAGACATAATTTATCTTATTCTTCAGATCCCAAAAGGAATTACACTTCAATTTATGGTTCAAACTCTCTATTTCTAGGCTAATGATAACGAGCCTAGATTTAACGTGACATGGAAAAACACTCGTACTATTTCACCTAAAAGCTTTTTCTTATCCGTCTCACAAACGATCAAATGAATTTCCATCGACTTGGAATGACTCAACTGTGTCTGAATCTAGTTTAGACTTCACACAGGCTGAATGTTCAAAAATATTCCTTGATCATTCGTGTGGAAGAAAACACAATGCTAGAAAATCTGTTTATTTGACTAAGGATGCCAGTGCTCTGAGGTACAGTGACTTTCGAGGTAGTCGAGTCGGACAGGCAAACTGACAGAGATACCACCTGATGAAAAGTGGTCCGCGCTACACACGATTGAGTAGCAATTAATACCCAGTAGTACCCATGAATACTCTGTAGTACCCATTAATACCCAATAGTATTATTTCATATCTTGCCTCTGTTGAGCCATAAGATGGTAAGTTTCTGTACTAGTAATTACACTGCCTGTCTTACCCCTCTCTCAGAAATACAGAAATGCTGTTTCACAGAAGAAGAAATAGAATAGTAGTACCCGAGCAGACAATCTTTTCTTTTTCTTTTACGCCGGGAAATGCACTGACGCATACCGCTGGGGAGTGGGTCTCCCCAGGCAGGTATGTGAGACTCGCTGCGCCCGAAAGATGGTAAGTGGACGCAGCTCTACCCACTAAAACCCGGCGAGTGCCACCAATGCCGCCTTTGGTGAGGTGCCCCGGATCTACAAGCAACAAGGCACCTCGACGGCTAGTGAGTCCCTCAGGGGACTGACGCCATCTCCACAGAGCGGTTGCCCCGCACCACAGAACAACCACTTCCAACGTCTGGACAGTACGATGAGGTGAGGTTCCCATTCTCACCCCTTGCCCTCTGCTCTTACTAAACTATAAAACTACTTAGATATACTCGCTCGCGACTGGTTGCCGGATGCGCTTGCGATGTACTCGTCGTGGCTTCGCGTTAGTTAATGTTTTTTGTGTGTTTAAGTTAAATAAAGTATATTATACGACCTAAACGTATGTAAATGTTCATACCAACCACTTCTATACTCTCCTAGTTCACTCTTTAGACATTACTTTTATAATATTATGATGTCTACGGACTATAATAAAATCGTATTCAATAGTTTGCGTCAAAATTTAAAATTGCTAACTATTTTAAGGCTCTGTATTCAGTCTAGACTTTCATCGGTAATTGTAATGATATTTTTAAGATTCTGCCAAGGTAATACTAGTACAATCCAAGTAATATCATAGACAAAGTATGTACACTTCATTTCGAGAAAATCTCTCGAGGTTCGACAAGCTAGTAACTAAGTTTTAACAGGCGCGTGGGTCGATCAGCCTAACCTACGCTTTCCCGAATTGATCCGTGGAAGGGCCAACATATTTACATACCGAGACAACTCAATGCTTCAGTAAGCCAAAAGCACGTTGAGTCATCGATCCCAGCTATCTTTTCAGTCTTTCCACGGGATATCGTATTACCTGTACAATCCAGTTGTACACCGTCAGAGCGGCAGTCGCTTCATCTTAAATAACCAAAATATAGTTCTAAATAGGCTAGGCAGAAGAAGACTAAATTTCGTAAAAAAATTAAATGCGATAATGCAGTTTGATAACTTCGTTTTTATTTGTAGGTACGGCATAATAAAAAACTATAAATATTTTTACAAAAAAGTGTAAAAAAATCACAAAATTTGAATAATATGGGACTGCAATTTTAATAGTATTTAGATACTCATTTATTCCGATATTAGTTGTTTTTATGACCCTTTCGATCGCTCCCTCGCATCACTTTAATTAGTATAGAAGTATTAATCAAAATACACACAAAAGATTTTAAATTAATATTGTTATTTTCACTTTTAAATACTATTTAATATCGAGCTATTTATCTTGTTATAAAATATATCGGTGAAAGAATTGGCAGTTAAAAGAAAGGATTGGCTATAATTCAACCGACAAAAGGAAGGCTCACAAATAGATAGATATAAAAGATGATTTAATTTAGGCCTAATTGAGTTTTTGTGTTGTAGGCGTATTAAATTCGGCCAAGCGGAGCGTCCTATAACAACCACTTGTAATTAAGTACTGTATTATGAATTCATATGTTGAAAAACAAATCCGTTCCACGTTGATATACGATAGTTGCTAGATATTACGTTATTACTCGTATCAGCGATTACAATGCAATTACCTTCAGGATTTTATCACGATTTATTAAGTTTTTTATAAGCCCGACGTTTCGGATACTTTACAGCAACCATGGTGACGCGGATGGAAGGACTACCGTTTTACTCATATGATTTTAAATTTTATTGTGGTCTATTAATATTATCAAACTCTTTGGACTCTCTTATACAATGAAAGTACTTGTGTTAAACTAGGAATATCTTACTTCCATAGGTAATATTATAACTGTGAATTGTTTCTAAAATCTAAATCCTTACCTTATTATTAATACAATAAGGTTAAGGAATATGATTCTAATTCCTTTTAAAAAAGGGCAAGAATTAATGTAAGTGAAAAAGTATGATTTAATAGTATTTTCGTAACAGAAATCCGTAGCATTTGATGTATTTTAGACAAAACTTCTTACCACTTTACCAAAATACGTAATATGTTGGTTAAAAAAATACACCAGCTATTTTATTTTACCCCCGTAAAGTCATATTTTTGATGTGGTAACATTTCAAAGCTCTGCTTACGTCGCGTCGACAATGTTCTAAGAGATATTGAAATGTTAGGTGGCTTAAGATAAAAAATTATGACATATTTCTTAAATCTTACTATTTAATTCTAATATAGTACTATTTGTTTATTTTTTACTAATACATTGGTTTTTGAAGTCGTAAGGTTATTTTACAATAATAATTAAAAGGCTCAAGACCTAGACATCTAATTCTAGTGACTCTATATTATACAGTACGACTCTATTGCGCTTTTGTCCGCTGCTTCATCGATGCGTTGCTTATTAAGGTCATAAGGTCATAGCCCCCAGGGCGATTTATACTACTTAATATTAAAACTGTACTTTTTCCCAATACCTACAGAAAAGTCGTTTCACATAATTTTCACCTATTATCATCTATCTTATTTCGTCTACTTCACCACACACACTTTTCTTACAAATAAATTAAACAATATACAGAAAAAGTAAAAATATATAGCGTGATCGAAAATATTACTTATAATGAAACAAATTTTACGATTTAGTTTTCTTTATGTCCGACGTTTCGGATACTCTACATCAACCATGGTCATAGAGGGAGGAAAAATCAATGTGATTTTAAAAATTTGCAATAGTAACCTTGAATGCATTCCGATTTTTCGGATTTGACCGAAATTAATTAAGCGGTGTTAGTGAGTCTAGTTTTATTACGTCAGCGCTTCCCTGCTATGAGTTAAAGTTTTAATTAGGAATGCGGGCCTCCGCACAACATAAATATTAGTTGACCTTACTTTATTCTAATTTATGTTTCAAATTATTTCTATGTTTTATCGACATTTTGATTTATTAACTGACCGTAAAATCGGGAAAATTATATAAAACGGCCACAATCGAAAACAGAATGGAGGTTTTATAAAGGATTACTCCGAATGACTTCAATTTACTATTTAATTATTAAAATGTAAGAATTTAGAACACACAATAACGCCATGAGACGAGATTAAAACATAACTCTGTTTTTCATATAATATTTCCAGTACAAGAATATAAAATTTCCTGATAATGAATTTTCATAATCATCATCAGCCCTTATCAATCCACATCCGATCGTTTTCGTTCTTCGAGGGAGGCCTTCCTTCCGATACCTTGCAACTCGCATCCAACAAAGACCGGCTACTCCACGAAGATCGACTTCCCACGTTAGCCGACCAACACTTCGTCTATCTAAACGTGGCCTCCACTCTTGAACCTTATAGATCAGCCTTCCGTTCTCCTGGTGGCCAAACTCCCACGGGAATTTTATAAAAAGTGTATAAAAATAACTAAAAACAAAGAAGTTTTCTGCTGCGACTACGCTACGTGTTTTATAAAGATGCACACTCAATGTTAACTTGAGTTTAATCGCACGAATAAGTATGTACTGACTCAGCATATTACTCCCTTATAGCCAAACCAATGTGCTCATGAAACCATATTATCATGACCCCACATTATAATCACTTGCGCCCCTCTTGGACCTGTTAAAGTTTCAATTTGGCGGAGGGAGTGAGATCAGGCTACACTGGTCCCGTTTAGATTAGAAATTATGGGTACGCATTTGTCAAAGTCGTGGCCTGATCGTAACCAGCAAGCGTCTAGGGCATATCTACATAAATATCAACTATGTAAATATCAAAACTGTGATTTAGTCGAGTTTAGTTTAGATTAATTGTCGGTTGTAATTACATTTCATAAATTATATGATAATTTATGTTAGGCATTTATACGAGTCCAATATTGAATTTCATATAAATTATGGCCTTTAAACCTCCCGCTACGGACGACAACGCTACTTTGTTTCGAAATTTAACCAATCTGTCAATAACTTTTTCCTATTGAACTTATGGGCGGGAGTGATAAGGTTATGCCATGATCACCAGCATCCGTTAGAACGGCAACTATCCTACTCAGGTATTTCTTACGTGAAATAGCTTTTCCGTGTATGAAACTCACCTTCTCACGTTACAGATAAAAAAATTAGAGATAATACTGATAATAATCTCTCATAAGGTTTCAGATCTGCCAATTTCCTTAAATATAACATTAAAAAGAATCTTCAAAACGTCATGATTTTAGGGTCAGTTTATGATTTTAAAGATTAAATTTTGTTTCAAAACAAACGCATTTGTATAAGCTTTTCAAGCTCTAGGAAATTGAGCTATGTGCCAATAGTGCTCCAGTGACATATATTGGAATCTAAGTCCCTTCGGGCTATTTCTGAAACCTACAAAACCGGGTGAATATACACTTGGCGTAGACTTTAGTTTTGATGTAAGAGTTTTTTATAGTCGATAAGATCATTTTATAAGATGGATTTTGATGAATCGTTTAATAAGACTTGAACTTTGACAATAATAATAATTATTGTTGTTTTGATAAACTAATTTATTTTAAAAAATATCTGGAGAAGAGAAGAGAAGTAAGAGAGGAAAATAGGAGTGAATTCAATGTATATTTTATGTATGAGTATTTATTAAAGTCTTTATTGTCTTAAAAATAAAATACTTAGTCAACTATTTATTTTTGTATGGACCTGTTTAAATTTGAATAATATGTAAAAAAAACAGTAATTTTAAGATGATATAGATGATGTTGATGATGAAATAAAATAAAAATATAAAGCTAAGTATTGAATCTAAATGTATATTGATAAAAACAAATATCTCGCTATATTGATGGTTGCGAGTATCAGTCTATATTCGTATTTCGTGTAATTTGTTCTGGGGCACATTAAGCCCTGTAAACACATCCGTCAGGGCCCCAGCCCTTTCGAGGGTGTTACACGACACCAGGAAGACCTCCATTTGTCAATTACGCCGAGTGGATTTTTTGTGATTTTTCTACGAAATTCGTAAATATATTTTTCATATTATTATTATTTTACAGCAAACCCTCTTGACGAAGATGGTCCAGCGGTAATGGACTAGGACCTCCTGAGCTAGGGGGTCTGGGTTCAATTCTGACCCCCTGTGGACCCTTAAAATAATATTTTTTATTTAATTTCATAATGCACTCTAAGCAGGAGAGCATTGCTTGCTCAACGATGAAGGAAAACATTTTTTTTATAGCATATGAGGGCAAACGAACAGCCGAAGCCTTTTGGCGACTATCGACGCCCAGAAACGTCCACATAACCAGAGGTTATGCGGATGCGTTGCCCCAATGGGCCACCGGAAACTCAAAAACCGCACGAAGCGCGACAGCATAACTGCCACTTTACGCCGGTATTATGTGAGCGAGAGGTACCACCCCGGTCGTGCCAGCCCAATTCGGCTGCAAAGCAGCATGGCACTACCTCTTTCAAAAATATGCCTGAGGAGATCCAAATTCTTTAAAGATGTATGAAGTTCACAAACACGCATTGGGCCACCGCATTGGTGATTTATGGCCGAATTCCTAACCTTGTTTCGAGGTGGAGACCCGTGCCCAGCAGTCGGACATATAGTAGTAGGGGTACTTTATTTTACTTTATAGGCCTTCCTATAATACTATAAAGAAACCTGCAGTCAAAGCCAACAGTCTACTGTGAAACAGTCAAAACACACAAATGCAGACGCGTTGCTTTTCCTTATACCCCCATTGGACAACCGAAAAATCACAAAATGCACGTACACGTAAAGCATTTATAAATGTCTTTTTCCGCAGGTATTATTAAGTGAGAGATATCACTCCGATCTTACTGGCTTGGTTGAGCTGCAATGTAGCTTGGCACTACATCTTTCAAACTTGTTATAATACTTAAACATAACTTGTTAAATATTATGCATGTTTTGGTTTTATTTAAATTCATTTTATTAGCACTTATGATAACTTCTAAATTAAGTCTTCTTGCGTATATCATATAAAACTATATCAAATATTACATTAAATACAGTCAATAATTGAAACAACTTTTACGGATTTTATAGCGAAAAATATAGATTTTCGCCTGACGACAAAGGATCCTTCAATTACTTAATTTATGAATGTGCCGTCCTCACCGCAAGGACGACCGAACTACTGGAGTACGCTTAACCTTCTCGGCAACTATAGATTCTTTCAACTCTTCGTCCTCTCGACAGACCTTAATACCCTATGTATAGTAAAAATAGGGTTAAACAGTTTTTAGGTAAATTTATGCATAATATGATTTTATTTGTGGGTGGACTCGATACCAAAAAGCCATAAAGTAACCATTAAAATTCTAGCAATTTTATCCGTGTCTCGTTGAAATTAATAATAGTGATATAATATATTTATGATAATAAGCGAAACTGTTGTATTTATTTATCGATTGAAATAAAATACAGTAGAACCTCGATAAGTTAAAGTCCAAGGGAACCGCAAGATATTTTAAGTTATAGAGGTTTTAAGTTATTAAGGGTATGTTAAGGATAGGTTAATATAGAGATAGGTATGTACATATTATGTATGTAGTTACCCCTGTTCCTATTTTTAATCAGCATCAGAAGGATTGGTTCAATAAAATACAGACGTTTAAAAGATTTCAGCTTTTTTTTTATGATGATTGATAATGTACATGTACCCCAAACTTAGCTGCAACTTCTTTCCTTTTCAATCCATTTTTCACTGCTTCTACAGCTTTTAATTTATCAGCGTATGAAAGTGTTGTTTTGGGTTCTGATGGGAAGGGAAACTATTATTTTTTTAAGTTATAGAGGTTTTTAAGTTACCGAGGTTCAATTTATCGAGGTTCTATTGTAGTTGTAAGGATATATTTTTTTTTTTGAACGATGCGATCGCGGCGTGTATCTGCTTTCTTTCATTAGTACGTAGCAGTCATTTCCGATACTGGATTATCCCGCTATTCATTTGCTTCACTCCCTCAAATTGAAAAGTTACACAGCATCTTAAATAATGGAGTAAAGTATATTGACTATATAAGGCTGGATGTATTGAGCCAGTCGCAAAGTTCTCAATTCTTCTCTTCAAATAAGATATTTTCATTCATATGTCGTTTGATTTCACCAACTATTACATAACATTAAATATGATATAATATAGTTGATTCGTATACAGCTCAGCTTGTTGGTTGAGTTATTTTGAACAGTTCCGTCGAACGGTGGTGTTTTCATCTTTTCAATTTGCTGCACTGAAAACTGAGCGGTGATATTTCATTTATATCCCGATTTTCAGCTAAAGCGATGTTTTAGTATTAGTAAAGTAAAGTGGAGTAGTGAAGTAGCAACAGTCATCATCATTAGCAACGTGCCCACTACTTGATTTAAATTATTAATGTAACATATTTTTACGAGGATTATTATTATATTATGTTAATATTATGCTAATCATTAATATTAAAACTGTTGCCAAGTGAATATCTTACCGCTTCTAACAGCTAAGGATCACTACGAAAGTAGATTTATGGCTACTGTTAAATTAAAAATTTATATATATTAAAATAGATGACTACAGAATATTGAAACATGAACTTTGATGTATAATATGATTATTTTGATATCTGTCCGTATAATGCTGTGACGTGAACTATGCATTCCTAGGCCGAGATATAAACGAGTAGCTTATAAAAATAATAGTAAAAAACCAAGGTTATTATTATGCTTTAAACGAATGGCATGGGGTCGGACGTCTTGGCGTTCATGGAGGTAGGCTATTGTTTAAATATATAATAAAATAAAGGCTTTGATTTTAGTCCCTTCAGAAATCTATGCGTATTAGCTTTCAGTTTTATATTATTTTTTTAATTTTATTTGGCCTTCTTTTTTTGTGGGGGAAAGGATGTAAATAAGGTAATAATTAACACATCTGTCAGGTGGCATTTGACAGATATAAATCACCTGATAGATGTGACATGTGGATCGACATTTAATGGGAAGAACTAGAAGAGAATTCCATATCTATAAAATGCAGATAATGATTATGAAATAGTTTTAAGCACTTTAAATTTAAGATGCATCTATCACACTTTTAATTATCAGGAAGATGATCAATTCTAGGCCGTTTATAACAATTATATTAACCGAAAACCACAACTTATGGTTGAAATAGAAAGTCAAATTTCCATTTCAACCATACATATTCATATTTGTCATAACACAACAAAATGTAACAAAAGGGGCTTAACCCGAACCGTCCCATATAAAATGAATTCCCCTTAATTCCTCAAAAGGGGAACTTTTGTTATCATCAAAATATTCTTTCCCGGCGCCAGTGAAATTATTGAAGCTGACACAGGAAGGCTCGACTTCGTGAATACGTGGAAACGAAATCAAATGTTGGAACTATTTTATTGACTTGTGATTTGGACAAAACTTACTGTGTTCTGTGGGATTGTTCGCGGTAAATTTAATTTTTTCATTTATTACAGGGTATACTTTTGGTGCGACGATGGTCCAGTGGTGGATGGACTCGGTCTCATATGCGAGAGGTACGGGTTCGATCTTGACCCCCCGTGTGTGCCTTGAAATGGGTTTTTCTAATTTCTAAGTTCACCCCAAAAACGAGACCATCGCTCGCTCACCGGTGAAGGAAAACATTGTGAGGAAACCTGCATGCCTGATGAGATTGAAAGTCTTTGAAGGTATGTGAAGTTCACCAACTCGCACTGGGCCAGCGCGATGAACTATTGGCCCATTACTACACATCACCTGATTTTGAGGAGGAGACCTGTACCCAGCAGTGGGTCATAAAGGGCCGATACTTTACTTTACTTCTATACTTTTGGTAGGTATGGCATTGAAATGGTGGGCGAACACGCCATCCTGCTAGTTTCTCACGAGAAACGGTATTCACAAGAGATATTTCAATCTTAATTCAGATCTCCAATCCTGAGTTTTGAGGGTTACCCTTAAGTAAAGTCCAGTCCTCCAGCATACTAGATGTCCCCCTAACACCGCTGGGATTGTATGATAGAGTCATGTTTTTAACTTGCGAAACAATTTCTGCTGGATTTTCTGTATCTCCCTTCGTGGCCTCCTTCTGCGAAAATAACGAGTGAATGGCCTAGGCCAGCAAATCATTAATTGACACATCAGTTTAACCACGAATTATTTATTTGTTACAATTTTAAAGCAATGTTGTGCTGTATTCTATTTATTTATTCTGTCAGATATAGATAGATCTTTTGCCCATGTCTGGAAGAAAATGAGAAACCATATGTTCACGTTATCCCGAATTCTCAGGGGTCTCGTTTATTTGGTTAATTTAGGTAATCAAAGGAACATTCGACACAGCATACGTTTAGGAGGCAAATCCATCATTAAATCCTGACATTCGATGATGAAGGCATTGCATCCGTGCTAATGAACACCTCGAATTTTTGAAGGACTTTATTTAGAGGATTAAGGCCAATTTAACGAACGGGATTTCAGATGAGACGAGGAATTTAATCGATGATATTTTCTGAATTGGATTTCTATGAGAATTATAATGAAACAACTTTTACGGATTTTATCGCGGTTTATTTAGTTTTTTATGAGCCCGACGTTTCCGTCCTCCCGTGACCATGGTGGCTGTAAAGTATCCGAAACGTCGAGCATATAAAAAACTAAATAAACCGCGATAAAATCCGTAAAAGTTGCTTCATTATAATGAGTGAGATTCGCGTAAATATAAGAAAACTTCTATGAGAAGTTCTTCTATTCTCTGCATTATCAAACAAAATCGAATTGCTCATTTATACTTACATCCTTTTTACCATTATTTCTTATCATGTAGTATAAAAATTAATGACTTTACATGTTAGTGGGACTCAAATGTCAAGTATATTTTTAAGTTTTGTGTTTAAGTGGTAACCGTCGTCCATTAACATAAAAAGTACATCTTGGAACTGGCTAAGGTAATTCTTTCTTTTACTACCTATTTAGAGGTCATATAATAATAATAATAATAATAATAACTTTTTTATTTGCAAAACCAACAATATGGTAAGTGTATCTAAGTAATTGCTTGTCTTTCTTTCAGAAACGGAGATATTTCGCTGATCAAATAAATGGAATGGCTGATAGACGACCCATCAGATTTATCAACCAGATAATGATGCAAGCTACACAAGTAAGGCGACCTCTATGGCTCTATGGCGTGCGCCTCGCGCTCAAACCGAAGGTAGCGGGTCCGAATCCCGCCAGGGAATAAAAATGTTTCTGTGTTGTCGTGTGTCGTGGGACACCAGGTAGGAACGAAGTTCCTTCGGCTAAAAAGAAAGGTATTATACACTACTCGCTTGTGTATGCGACTGTCGCGCCTGCGCACGTCTCATTTAACGCTTTTTATTCCACGCACTTTTTCTTACGGTTTTACTATCACATTTTTTCAGTTCGGTCGCGCAGCAAAATCCCTATCCCCTCCAAGCCTGCCGTAAGGAACTTCGTTCCAAAAATCTTAAATATATTATGTGTTTCCGTTATCTCGTATCCGTAACTCAAGGACCAGATTGACGTGATGTAAGAGAGTCCATATATATTATTATTATTACGTATAAATCATACAATTTTAATAGAACATCATAACATTAAGTAACGAAATATTATTTTAAAGATTTTTTTATTTCGTTTTATTTGAAATGTTTTAAATGAAAAGCTAGACTTTGAATAAAGTCATCCCTGTTGCAATAGGAAAATTTCATAACACAAGCTCATAATAGTGATGTTAAACTAGGCAGGAATTAAAAAAAACTTTGTACGCACACAGCTGCAGGTAAAACTAGTTTATACGAATTTATATTGAAATAAATTTGCAGCACTCGATAGGACACGATTCGATGGAGCTGTTTAACGAACAGGTTGTCATTAAAACTAATGAGTAGTGCAGCACCGAGACGATTACGATGTATCGATATTCCAATCGATTTCGATTTAAACACGAATCGACCCGCTGATTGGTGGACTGTATGAATAATTAAATTGTGAACTTAATTATTCATTTTTCTCATCAAAAGCGACTTAATGACGAAAATGAATGAGCTATTTTAAAATTCAGTGATACACTTGCTGTAAAATACATCGTTCAAAAATTGTATGTTTTATTCCAATGAAAATAATCTTTTTACAATAAATTTCTTAATTGGAAAATTGTAAAATAAAAAAAATCGATAAACAAAATGTGTTTATCGAACCTGGTCGTTCCGTAACTATAATTTTATAAGTAATTGTTGTGTATAAAATTTGTTATAGACTATTTGAAAATATTAGTCTTACTAAGTTTGTTTCAAATCGGTTCTTATAGCCTTGGTACCGGCAGTAAAATCGATTTACGTGTACAAAAAGCTTCTTTCATGGCACCACTTCGAATCGATTTTTTCTATTAGTTAGCTTATAAGTAATATAGATATGACATATAAGTTCAGTATAAGTTACTTTTTTTGAATATAGAATACTGAGCGTTACTTCCGTTGGAAAAAAGTACATATTATGACCAATGCAAGTTACTACTCTCTAGTCGCCCAGAAGATTTACTTTCAAAATCAATTCTAATTTGCAGAGTATACGAAATTCATTCAAATTTAATAAAACTAAGATAAAATCCGTAACGTTTATATTTGATAAAAAATGTTAAAGTAAGCTTCACTAATAGTAATCTAGGGTAGAGCTTACGTTATTCTATAGCATAAGAGGGCAACGAACAGTCGAAACGTTTTGGGAGTATCGACGCCCATAAACATACACTCAGTCGGAGGTTATGCAGATGCGTTGCCCTCCTTTACCCTATCCTCCCCATTGGGCTACCAGAACCTCACAAACCACACGAAACGCGACAGCATAGCTCTCCCGGTCAGCTCAAAACGGCAGCAATCCATCATGGCACTGCCTTCTACAATATTAATAAAAGTTGATGAAAGCCCAAAAACAAAAGGCACGTTAAATGAAATTAAAACAGAAATATCACACGAAAAACCTTTTTAAATAAAACATTTTATGATGGCTTATCAAAAACGATATATCGTAGTTCGTGTATGAGAACTTTATTTATTCATTGCAAAAGTAACTTGGTTAGCAAATCCGCAAATATTGGTTCCACCGGAGTATTCAAAAAGCCGGGCTCGTACATTTTTAAGGCCTCCTGAAATAGCGGGGCCTATAGAGCCTTTGCCAACTGTCTGTATCTTTAAACGGCTGTATCTTTTGAAATGCAAACGTTGCATGTATGTTTTTCTACATTGATTTTTAAATGTATGTGTGAAATATGTTTTCTTCTCAAAAAAGAGCAACCGCCAAGGTTTTTCTCGTTGAAGTAAAAACTTCTTTTGGCGCACTTCTTTTTTTATACTGAGACTAAGGCTGATCCGTCGCAGTTTGAGGTGAAAGCTCGATCGGGTGAACTCGGGACCGCATAGAGTACTTACCTGATCGAGAAAGATAATAATAATAATGATAATATCTATGGACGCTTTTTACACCACGTCAATCTGGTTCTCTGGTGTAAGTTCTCAAAAAGACTTGTGTTACCGGTACCAGACAACGGAAATACATAATATAATATTTAATACTTTTTTTATTTAGTACTTTTTGTATTAATACTTAGAACCTGGTTGACCGAGCATTTGCTCGGTACCCTTAATGATTAAATAAGATACAATTTTTCTTCCAAAAAAATGATCTTAAAAAATGAAGAAAAAAATAATCCGACTGAAGATTCAACTGCCTAATTTTGCCACTAAGCTATCATGGCATACTAATTGACAGCGACGTTCGTATTCTAATCATATTTTATCTTTGTCTCAAAACACGGATAAAAGTTTTCTAAAAATTTATCCTAGCTAGATCGATTTGTCGCCGTTTTTAACCCATGTATACAAAATTTCATGAAAATCGTTGAAGCCGTTTCCGAGATTCAGATTCTATATATATATACAAGAATTGCTCGTTTAAAGGTATAAGATATTTAAGATTTTTATTATATAATACACATCTATGACCCAGAAACGCAGAAACTTTTTTGTTCCCTAGCGAGTTTCGAACCCGCTACCTCCGGCTTGAGCGCCAACGCGCTAACCATTGCGCCAAAGAGGTCGTCATAGATATAGTGACCACATATTATCGATTCAACTAACATAAAAATACATACAACTACAACATAATTACCTATATTAATAATTAAGTGGAGCTAAATAATTAAGCCGCCTTCATAATATGACCTAGATATTAAAAACTCATTTTAGTTAAGTCTAAAGACCCTTACATTACTTTATTATAAAACAAAAAATGCTTTATATTGTAGTCGAGTTTTTACTTAAAAACAAAAGAATTTCATACGCTTACTTTTAGCATATAAATACCTTGGAGCTGTTTGACGAGATAAAATTTCAAAAATTTCATCTTTTTGACGAGCTAAACAGACTTTATATAATAAGTTGCACCTGACAAAAGGGAAAGAAAATATTTTAAGCAGTTATACCACATATTTAGTCTAGTTATATTTTCAGACACTATTTTCTGTCTATCCACTTTAAACATTTTGTTGTAGTTGTTGTAATATTATGTTATGAATAAATAATGTTCCAGTTCGTCTAGACTTCCACTGCAGTGAAAATGTATATAATGTGGAAAATAAATCTTAGTATCAGTAATTGTAGTAGGGACCATGAGAGCCTTCTTTCATTTTGGAACATGCAAACAAACCTTATTCTAAAGTCCAGAGAAAAAAGAAAGGAGTATACGCCTATGTGCATAGTTTGAAAAGAGGTTGGTTGTTAGGTCTTTAGGCATTTGGCGTGAATAATATACATTACTCATATTCTCAGTATCTATAAAGAGATAAAGTTGTAGTTAATCTCTGGATTACCTTTATACTATAATCTGGACTGAAATGATTTTGAAACATCTTTTACCAATAGAAAGCGACGGAATGTGTAATTGTTTTTTTTTTAATGTCTATGGACGCTTTTTACACCACGTCAATCTGGTCTCGTGGTAAGTTCTCGAAAAGACTTGTTTTAGGGGTACCAGACAACGGAAATACATATTATATTTAATACTTTTTATTTTAATACATAATATTATATTTTTAAAGATTTTTATTATATAATACACATATGTAATACACATCCATGACCCAGGAACACAGAAACTTTTTTGTCCCCTGGCGAAATTCGAACCCGCTACCGGGCTTGAGCGCCAACGCGCTAACCATTCCACTGAGTTTGTTTCGCCGGTTCTTCTCAGTGGTCTACCAGTCTACCACCGGCTCCAAAGCAAGCCTTTGGAGCCGGTGGTAGACTCAATTGACGTTCAAAAAGATACTTTGATTACACTATTTTGAATAAAAAAATGACTTTGACTTTGATTCTGCCACAGAGGTCTTCGAAGTGACAGCTATAATATTATATCCCTGTACTCACACGGGAATGCTAAGTACGCGGGAGGTAGAAAACGCGGGGCAGTGCTGGTTTACTGTACTAAATATTTAATAATATGATTAGAGGAATAGTTGTAACATAATAGCAACCTTACTAGCACGAGTACGAAATTCAAATTATATAAATCGATTTCAGCAATTCGAGCCGTAATCGATTACGAAGTGGAACATCACTATTAATGAGGGCTTATGACTTATGAGTCGTATTACTCGTATTAAACGTTGGAACGAGCGACGACATTAAGCGATAATTCAACTAACACTTCACAATATTACTGCCTCATTTGTCGTTTAATTCATTTAATCGGCACACTTCTATCGAACACAAACCAAGAGTCTATTTATTATTATACTACAATGCAAGTTTCATATATACTTAGTGTCAGTAATCAGTTTACATATCGAAGATTTTCAACGTCTGTCCACAGAGAATGGTCATTACTCCGCCCTAGTTTTCAGTTTTGTTCGTAGAGAACGAGATATCGAGATATTTCGATATATGTAGTCATATATATTAGTGGCGTGAATCAGGCGTTCATAGACGATATCTAAATATTGAACTCCTCGAATAATATTAGAATCTGTTGCAAATATCCATTTTAATCAATTTATATAAATGAAAAATAATGTAGGCAAGAAATGTGAGTACGCACATAGCTTATGAATCGCTACACAAATTAGATAATTCTTTTAAACGTGACGTCTAATAAATCGATTAAAGCCGGCTGCACGCGCGAAAAAGTATGATTCATCAACATCACGCTTATTGTAACGTTACAAAAGAAGCGAGAGCGCTGCACGAGCGAGCGAAAGGCACGATCGGCTTGAGCATTCGGCTTTATAATATTACTAAGTACAGTAGTAAATTTTAGATTTCATTTCACTCCTTTTATCCATATAAAATAGTAATAATTTAATAATAATGATTCAATTTAATTCGTCAAAGTATGCAATCATTTTATCAATGTTCTGTACGATGTTGTCACGTTAAACTATCGTATGTCAACCGACTTTACAAGCTTTTTTTGTTGCGTTCGTTTTTGAACACGGATAAAAATTATGCTGACACTAAATATTTTTAGGTGAGGACAGGACAACGTTTGCTGAGTTCATCTTGTTATAGAATTTTAATAGTGAAAGAACCGTGGCCCAAAAATATAGCTAATATTAGATTCAACTGTTATTTTACTGCAAGCCATATGCATCTTCTGAATTACGTTACAACGCGGTTTATGTTTGAGCGTTGATAGTCTAGTGGGTTCGGTTCTTAAGTAACAGGTCCAGGTTCAATCCTGACCCACTATGGTGCCTTGAAATGAGTTTTTCTAAATTTATATGTGCATTCTAACTCGAGACCTCTCTCTTAACGGTGAAGGATAAAATTGCGAGGAAACATATAGGCATGCCTCATGAGATTAAAAGACTTTGAAGGTGTGTGAATTTTCCAGCCCCCTATTGAGAGACCCCGCAGCGCTTTGATGAGCCCAAAACACTCCTCGCCGAATTTCGAGGAGTCCCGTGCCCAGCTGTGGGACATATTATTATGGTCGATAGTTTACGTTGATTTCCATTGAACTGTGGTTACGGTGGAATTGTATTCGTGACTATTGTATTGACTGTCAAATTATCAGATTATCTTAATCAGCTCTATCATCATCATCATTATTTCCAGATCTCCAAGTCTCCAAATCTCAGTCTCCAATGAACGCCAATATTTGCTTCATATTTCTATTTCGTAAATTCCCTTTTATTGAATCGTTTAAAAATCTCCATGGGGGTGAAAGTTGACAATATTAATAAATTTTACAATTTCCGAGCGGATGTCGCCACTTCGCGCCTGTGACGTTTCCTCGCTACGTTACGTCACGAAGAATTCCATGTTTTATTACTAGACTTGCTACATCACTACATATTATAAAACAAAGTCGCTTTTTCTGTCCCTATATCCCTTTGTACGCTTAAATCTTTAAAATTACGCTACAGATTTTGATGCGGTTTTTTTTAACGGATAGCAATTCAAGAACAAACAATTCAAGGGGAAGGTTTATGTACATAATTTATTAAGTTTTTATATACATTGGCTAAGATATAACAATAATTGTTGGAGGAGTCGGAAAAAAATAGGCCGTCTGGGAGTTTTCAACGAAAACGCTGCCTAAACCCTTTGAGATATAACAAAATACTGTATGGTGGAATTGTGTATCTTAAATAGGTCTACAAAAAAGTCCGCGACGGCATATGTCTATCTGTTAAGGATATCATACTATATCCATTTAATACTTAAATAAAATGGGCAATTATAACGTGATAATTTGAAAGTTATTTACACAAATACGGTATGAATCCTTATCATTTTTAATCAGTTAATTAGCTTAAGCACTTCATGATGATTATTTTTCCCCTTTACATCATGCAAATTAAATGAATACTTTAGGAGATATGGCAAAATCAAAATAATACGCAAGAAAATAAATCGTGTTGCCGTGATTCGAACGGCAGATCTAAGTTCACGCGGGCGAAGCTGCGGGTAACAGCTAGTCTGCATATAATTTAATGTTAAGCATTTATTTGCGCGTTAATCAAATTTAGAAAGAGGTAGTCCCATGCTGCTTTGAAGCCGAATCGGGCGGCACGACGGGGTGATACTTCTCGCTAATATGATACCGGCATAAAGTGATAGCTGTGCTGTCGCGTTTCGTGCTGTTTGAGAGTTTCCGGTGGCCCGTTGGGGGGAGAGGAACAGGAGGGCAACGTATCTGCATAACCTTCAGTTGTGTGAATGGTTATAGACCTCGATAGTCGCCAAAATGCCTCGAGTATTCGTTTGCCATTTGCCATTAAAAAATCGATTTGAGGGCCGTGTCTTAAACAGCAAGGTGGCATTCGTTTATATACCAGTACCAGTAAAACTAGTACTGATAGTATTAGTACTAGAAAGGAGGTTATAGCAGCCGGACAATTCCACGTTACGAAGAGTAGCCTGACCTTTCACCGTTTGACTTGCTCCTCCTTCAGATCTGAGACCTTCAAAAAGTGACTAAAGGCGCTCGCAGTAGTTTTAGTTTGGGTAGAACCCCCATAGTCAGGAGGAGATCCTGAAGATTTTGGTTACATACATAAAGGTGAATTTACCGCTAGCTATGTACACTTTTATGAATATTAAATACCAAAAAATACCAGCAAGTTTATCTAAAAAAATAATTTCATACTCGTATTAAAAGCTGAGAAAACTTGAAGATTTTCCTAATGTTTTTCTTTACTTAAAACAAAGTGTAAAAATCCTTTAACCTACTTAAAGAATAATCTGGAGTATTATGGTCCAGGAAACAAAGAATTCTAGGAAAAATAGTAATAAGTGGGCCGTTATGATAGCGGGGATCTTTGTGGAGGCTGCGCCGTAATTACGCGCCATCGGCTATTTTGTGAAAAGGTTTTTTAGATCCCTCGTGGTTTTATATTTAACTTTATATTATTTTGATTTCGGGCAGATGTAAAGTGCGTTCAACAATATATTACTACTAGTGATGTGAAGTGTTTTGGTTGCGTCATTGACGATACAGTTTTTAAATTTATTCAAATTGAACTTCAACTCAATCTACTACCGGTACTTAAACTAGCTTAGTGAGAAGATCCAACGAAACATGCTAATCTTTTCTATGTTTTTGACGTGACAACGTCTAATAACTCGATATTGCGGCCAGCATGCACGAAAAAGATGACGTCATGTAGCGTTCCGGAAGCGAGAGCGCGGAACGAACGAGAGAGAGGCATGATCGGCTCAATTTGGTTCGTGCTGCATGTAATGTTTGACGTTGTCACGTCTTGTAATGTCATTTGTAATTAATTTTTTTATATTTATATTGTTTGAGTTAAAACTGAACTAATATAGACGTAAAAGTAAATTTTTATGTAATATAATATGCGTATACTAGCATGCAATATTTAAGATCCCATAACTCAATCAGCATTTGTTTTACGCCACAAGCATTTTCAAGACTTGCAATCTTACCAAGACTTTTCCAATAAGGAGCAGACCCGTACAAAGCAGTAGGACATAAGATTATAGTTTTTCGGGTTTTTATTAATGAAGTACCCTCAACAAGCAGCATCCTGCGGTTTCAACCGCGTACTTCCCATTCCCGTGGGACTACGGGGATAAATTATAGGATATACGTTATTCGGATGTGTAAGCTATATTATAGTAAAGTTTCGTAATAATCCATTTAGTAGTTTTACGTAAAAGAGTAACAACATCTACTTACAAACTTTCGCATTTATAATATTAGTAGGACGCAGGATTAGTAGGACTAGTAGGATAATATAGAGACTCACCGTCAAATCCCCATTTAAAATCGTGCGATCTTCAAAACATCGTCCATGATATGTTATTTATTCGCTACAGCATCACAAATGTGAGAGATTTGTCGAACGCGGGATCCCAACTCAACGGAGATAAGGGAAGATAAATGGTGTATGTGATGAGGGCCACATACATTACTCAAACCACATAGTGACATTCTAAAGTCAAAAGTTTAAAATTATAAGTTGGGTATGTTTTCTGTGAAGGGTGCAAATAATCATTACGAAAATTGTTCATAAGGATGTCATTTTACGCCCTCACGAATTTCTAGGTGAGCCATCTGCTCAAGACCTAAAAGTCTAGACCTTTCGAAAAAAACCCTCTCGATACAGGGTGAGGGTATCTGGCGCTGAGAGTGATATCAACAGAATTCTGGGCATGATATCCAGCACACTGGATTGCATATACATGAATGATTGCATTGCAAAGGGAATTTTGAAGCAGTGATTCGTGCGTATTGCAACATTTATAAAGAAAATTGTAATAAAAGTAACATAATACAGTAGTCTTTATGGAATATTGTTTACAAAACGTCACTGATTACTTAAATATAGATATTTTTAAAATTAACTTTTGAAAATATGATCAGTAAAATCATCAGGTAGTGATGGTGGTGATGATGGTGATGATGACAAGGGCGATGTGAAGGTCTAAGTGTAAGTTCAAGCAATTTCCTAATTATTTGCGTATATCGTATTCTTTTGTTTTTTACCCACAGAAAATTGTCTCGATATTGTAAGATTCTTTTTCCTTTTGTGTTATACAAGTAATAATTATAGACAAGATGGAAAGTATTTCCAGAAATAATTGTGCTACTCGAGACATATCATCTTAAATATAGTACAAAAGTTAATAATCCAGGATATTACCCAAGAGTTAATTAGGAGTTACGGGAACGTTAACGTTTAAAAGTTAATATTTATGGTTAATTAACTGTTTGTCATTTATTATAAACTTGAAATCTTTGTTTACAGTGGCGGGAGTAATTAATAAACTTTTTGTTTAAACAGAAAATCGATTAGGTAGATTAATTAAAAACGGTAATATGTATGACTAGCTGTTTTACCCGCGACTTCGCCCGCATTAACTAAAATTATCGGATGTAGTTATATTATTTTTCATAAAAGGTATCCAATATTAATATCTCCAAAAATATGTGTACAAAGTTTTAGCGTGATCGATTTCGAAGATTTCGCGTGAAAGCGTACAAACAAACGATATAAGAGTCTCGTGAACATGCCATTTGAAAAACGGTCAATATCGGATTTTAAATAGATTTACTAAAATAAAAAAAAATGGGATAAGAATAAATACAGAGGTTAATACTATGGTTTAGGTCGGCACTTGTTTTAAATTTTAAAAGGTAAAAAGTAGTTACAGTATCATAATCACAGTTAAGGGACATAATATTATTATTATGGTATCGTGTACCTTTACGGAGATATTAATGCGCTTTATATTACTATAGAATACCTATTCATTATTTAAACTATTTAAAACGGAATATTTACTATGATTTAAGTATTATTTTACGGAGCTCGATATTTCGACATTGTCTGCGAATGTCTCAGTCTCATGAACATGAATAAGCTCCGCGGAAGAATATTAAAAAACATGGTAAATATACGTTTTAAATAATAAGAACAACCCTGCCGTGGTTTAACTTAAATGCCGTTATCTACCAAATCATAGTTTTGAGTAAACGCGAAAAAACTATGATTTGTAATAGTACATAACGTATGCCGTTAACGGCAATCTTTTAATTTTTATTTTTAAAACTAATGAAGATATCAAAAAACTGAAAATACAGATCGATAGAATTTTTTTTCTCTATTCCTTAGTGTCAAAAAACGAAAATCGCCCAGATGTTGGATAACGGCATTTTAGTTATACCACGGCAGAACCATGTTAATTTAAAAATACCTATTTTATTCATTTTTACATTTTTTTTTTTCACTGTGACATAGGTTATATTTATAGCGCTTTGTAAAGGTGAAAGAATTTTTCAAATAAATCCAAAAGTGTTTGTGTGAAAACATTACAAACATACATACAAAACATATATGTGTTTAGTTTATAATATTAGTTTGGATAATAGAGATTGACATATTTAAAACAATATGCGAGGTGCGTTGTCATATAAACGTGATTATTTCAATATCTGAAATAGAATACAATTTTTTATAACATATTGTTTGCGTATTGCGATATTGCAGGCGAATGAATGACCAATTACGAAAACCATTTGGCCATTAACCAGGTGGAAAGACGATCGACGAAAGAGCCGGTCGGTGTTGGATGCGGGTAGCGAGGGATCGGTCGTCTTGGCGTTCATTGAGGGAGGACAATGTTCAGCAGTGGACGGATAATGGCTGATGATAATGATACATTATTATATAAGATAAAGTGAAAATGATCCGCTCAAGACATATTGTAAGCTCAGTTTTTCCAAGCGTCAGTATGTCAGTGGAGGCTGTGATTACGGATCATATTTCATGATGGTAACACGAGATTATTTTTGTCCTGACGTCTCAGGGCTCGTGTCTCAGCTGGCCAAGTGCGAGACGAATCTGTAGTCACATTTATGAGGATATTTCAAGTTAAGTTCATAATTAAGTTCGTACTTACGCTTGTTTTTTTTTGACAGACAGGTTCCGATTTGTGATTTTTGTACTGAATGCAAAAAACAACTGATCAAAGTTGAATCAATTATAGATGTGAAGAGTTCTACCCGAGAATTTCACAGTAGCCGAGACTCTATATTAGAGGCCGCCGAGTGCTGGAAGTACTACAGCCTGCCGCGCCCTTTCATCAATACTCCGATAAACTATATCGGCGGAAATCGCGAGTATAGATCATTCATCGTCACCTCAGATACATATTTAATTTTATAGGTGGTCCTGAAAATCGGTGTTAGGGTTTATTCCTAACTGAAGCCGAACCCATACCCACTGGACCAGCATTGCTCACCGGTGAAAAGTCCTTAAAGGTATGTAAAGTTCATTGGCCCAAGACCCTCCTCATCTGATCTCGAGGATGCGAGCCGTGCCCAGCAGTGTGAGATAAGGAACTCCTCAAAAAATTTTTTTATGCTTACGATTTGCGACAATCCGTTTATATGGGTTTATACTTTGCTTTTGACGTGACAACGTTTTATAATTCGATGGAGCCGACTGCACGCATAAAAAAACATGACTCATGCGGCGTTACCCCACTCTGAGGCGTTCCGTTTAAGGCTTGAAGTGTAAGCAAGAGCGCGGAACGAGCGACAAAGAGGCACAATCGACTCATCAGTATCTTCTTATAACGTTGTCACTTTCAACTATCGTCAGTAAACCGACTTTACAGACAATAGATTTTTTTTATTTTAATAAAACCTTTCGCCTGCCTATAATATACTAAAGTAATAAAGTAAATAGGCTTAAAACAATATTTCATCGTTATATGAGAATTTTTCGAAGAACAAGCCCGTAGGCTATAAATTGGTTTAGGCGAACAATAGCAGAAATCGAAGTTTAAATTTAATAGAGGAGGTGTCCAACTTTCCTCCGATATCTCGGCCTGCAACCCAACGATAGCTCCATTCAAACCAAGCCATTGTTTTCGTTTTTATAAATACGTGGTTTTACGGTGGAATAATGTATAGAGCGTTGCGGATATTCTTAAATATGGAACGTAATATTATATAGGCGACTTGAAATGGATGGCGAAGTGAAATGGATTTCAATGCCTAGAAAGAAAAAAAAATATTTTGATGGTCTTAGAGCCGTGGACTATCGTCCTTCACCGATCTGATAACCAAATGAGACGAATTTTTTATAAAATATTTTGTATAAACAAATATGCCTATAATAACTTGCCTATCCAAAGGTGCTCATTCATCAAATAAGGTTATTTTATGATATATTATTATTATTATTATTGTTTTTTTTTTATTTATTGTTCAATACGCAGAATAAATTACACATAATAATAGATTAAAAGCTTGCCGCGAAAACTCACAAGAGCTTATCTGGACAAGCCGCCGCGTCGCATACGATATTATTATCAAAACAAAATAGTGCCACACCGTATCTTATTATACAAGGAAAAAAGAATTTTAAACACTTAAAGATTTTAGTAAATGATCTTTAAGGGATTTTCTATATTTGCGTTTGTCCCGGTATAAAGTTCATTAACTATAGTAGGAATAATGAGTAGGTATAATGACGTGTAACATTCTAGCTCCATAAAAATTACTAACAATCGGTGTTATGAACTTCTTTGAATAGTTAATTTTCCTTAGTTTATTTGGTCTACATTTCTCGATTAGTAAGATTGGATTATTAACTTCATTTAGAATATTGAATTTAACCAAGGTATATACATCCATAACATTACAATATTGAAATATATCATTGACATTCATATTGTTTTGTTTTTAAATTTCATTCTTTTTTATGAAAGAGGGAGTTATCGAACTGTTTTACCTGATGGTAAGTGATTGCGATATCCACAGACATCTGATACTAAAAGATTAGGAGGTGCGTTGCCTGTTAAATATGAGTATGCTCTTTATTTGAATGCCCCTAAGGCGTATCGGTTCAAAATACCCTGGATGGCAGCTGATTCTATATACTGGCTATGTGAGGCAGGAAATGCCGTGAAAATTGAGTTGTAGTGGGTATCCTGAGATCGAGGTGGTGTGGATGAAATTCGGAATTTAGACGCGATATCCGGTGCTGGAATTCCGCTGAAATTTATTTTTCAATCCGACTTTATTCGTTCGAAAGACGGTCAGTCTTCCTGCAATTAGGCAATATACGGGACTACTACCTTCACTTCGTATTCACCTTGAATACGTGGAGATTGGCCGTCTTGGCGATTGAATTGGTCTACATCCATAAGAAGATGGAATAAGGATAATCATCATCATAATCAGTGGTTTTTAACAGTTTTTTGCATAGATTCTATCGCTATATAAAATTATCTTTATATATAATTATAATCATCACCTTTATCAATCCAAGACGAAGCATTAGGACTTGGGCCATAACGACCGTATAGTAGAGATAACATAATATCATTCACATGTGTAAAGTGACAGCTTTGCTGTCGCATATCGTGCGGTTTGTTAACTTTCATCTTCACAACATCATCAACAACAACTTCCAATCCAACTAACTTGGTCCATTGAATGAAAAGGGGAAAAAATTGGTTGTCTGTAAAGGTTAACGGTAGCTTGACGTGATAACGTCAAACATTATATGCAGCACGAATCGAACTGAGCCGATCGCTCGAGCCGATCATGCCTCTCTTGGTCGTGCCGCGCTCTCGCTGTCTGAACGCTACATGACGTCATCTTTTTCGTGCATGCTGTCCGTAATAGCGAGTCATTAGACGATGTCACGTCAAAAGAGGATAACTTATCTTCTCATATTCCTTTTATTGTGTAAATATCTTGAGCGTTGGTAGTCACCATAAGGCTCCGACTCTTTGGTTGCTGCCTTATGCCATAAAACACACGAAGTTTTTCTTGATGGCTAAAAAATCTTACATTCCCCGAAACATAACTCTCCTTCTGGTACAGTCGGGTAATAAGTACCCGATACAAAAGGGATTCCCCAAAAAATCTTCATAGGCTCACCGATTTGCGACAACCCGTATATAAATGTAAATCGCAACTCGTAAGCAAAACTCGTTTCGCGGAAATTGGTAGTTCGATGGGCCGCCCCTCCTCCAGGTGAGGGACATGTTTATTGGAGGGAATATTTACACCGTACTGTAACAGGAACTAGTGCGAGTATAAGGGATCTGTAGAGGTAATGTCAAAATGTGGTAACAGCTCACGCTAACTTATTTAAAGTAATATTTGGAGCAATGGTTATTATAATATAGCCTTTGTCATTCAGTGATAGAATGGATTAATATTAGTAAAAGTTCCTTATCGCGCGCTGTGAAAGGGTGCTAGACGGAAAAAATTAAGACCTAAATTTCTCTGTCTGTTTCTCTCTCTCTCTCTCTCTCATACAGTAATTTTCGTTTAAAAATATTATTATAACTTGAAAAAAAAAAAACAATTCCTTCACTAGTTATCCGAAAGGAACTTCGTTCCATCTGGGTGCCTCTTGACACCCCTCAAGTTTTTTTTTTATTTTTTTTTAGCATACTTATAAAAAATAAATAAATAAACTATTAAAGTCAATAGTAAGTTATTTTGGTTAGGCAAACGGACTACTAGATGGGGAGAGGATCTTCGTGCAGTGACCGGTCCGTGTTGGATGCGAGTAGCAAGAGATCGTTCGTATTGAGGTCTTTTGAGCAGTGGACGGATAGAGGCTGTTGATGATGATGATGAAACGGACTATGAAGTGAGCCTAGAAAACAATTTGAATGAACACAATAATTATTGATCACCCATTCATGTGTTTGTCTTACTTTGTATGTCTATCAAAATCACTATTGATTCTCATCATCATCATTAAAGTGGGAGCATAATTTACTTCAAATATTGTGGCTATTTTCTTAAAATATACAAAACATAGAATTAAGCATTAAATTAAATACACAAAACATAGAATCTAGCCTAGAAAACCTATTAAATTGAGTCAATAAACTATATTTGAAGTAGTTAAGATAGTTACAAAATCTTCGATTAATCGAAACATAATTATCGCTGAAAACTAATTAACTTAAATTTCCAAAACTCGTTAGCATAACTGATTAATTTCACATTCGATTATGATATATTTAACCGGGGAAGTACTCGATAAATTTGATACAGAATCCGCTTACATTTAATGTACAGTCAATCGGTACAAGGAATTATGTTAGGAAGGTTATTCATTAATTTTAATGGAGAAAATTTGCTCGTTATTATAAATTAACCAAATAAATTAATTGCATGTAAGTATATCAAAATTAAGAGCAACCTTTGTTCAAATAAGGAAATATGTTCCTCGTAGTAAAATACTATATAATATTCTATCATCATCATCATCATCTTAATCAGCCTTTATCCGTTCTCTGGTGAACATTGGCCTCCCTCAATGAACAACACGACGGACGATCCCTTGCAACTCTCATTTTTTATAATACCAATTGTTATAAATTCATAAAATAAACACATTATAATATTAATATACAAAATAGGGGTTGATCGTAGGAGGGTAAAAATTGAGGGTTGTACTTATGTATTTTTAATGCAAAAAATATAAAAAGACTAAAAATAAAAAAATGAGGTGAACAGCCCTTAACATTTAGGGGGGTGTAAAATAGACATTGACCGATTTGCAGATCTAACCAATGCACACAAAATTTCATGAGAATCGGTCGAGCCATTTCGGAGGAGTTTAATCACAAACACTGCGACACGAGAATTTTATATACATACTAGCAGTGCCCCGCGATTTCTCCCGCGTACTTCCCGTCATTGTAAAGTTTCATAAAATATCATTTTGTAGTTTTTACGTGAAAAAGCAAAAACTCATCCATCTATACAATATTTTTATAAACTAATATTATTTTTAACTTTATTATAATTTATAGGATAGTAGGATAAGAATGAGTTGGGCAATACATTTAAGAGTTACATTTTACATTAGTTTTATATCCCGTGATGTGTTGACAGAAACCTTACCGCATACATATAACCGACTTGTGATTTACTTAGGTAAACTTTATATATCCAAGCAAGCGGTCAGACGAGTTCATCAAAATAGTGTATAATTATCTTATGTGCATAAGGGTGGATTTTCCATCTCAGCATGACCACATACTACTACTTAATACAAGCACCTACTCTGGTGTCGAGAGACATCCTACCGCCTTGTATGCAGACATAAGAATACTGCAGATTATCTAACGCTGCGCCACTCGTAATTAGCATTTAAATCCAGTCACGCTGTCACACAATCACGCCGTTACTGTGTCACGCTGCCGGTGTGGCAGTGTCACGGCGCAGTGTCACGGTGTCACGTAGCGGGCTCATTTGAACCGTCACTGATAGCGGCGTGACAGAACCTCGCGTGTTAGTGCTACTGTATGTATTATCTCATAATAATTAGTCGTTCTTGAAGGAAGGAATAATAAAGACGTAATATACGTCTCTATTCCGTGATAATTTTTCTCTTTACTCTCATCATCATCATCAGGCTTTATTCGTCCACTGCTGAACATAGGCCTCTCTTGATTTTAATCTCTTTTTTTTCGAAACATATTTCATGTTGTATTGCTAAGGTACTTACTTAACATCACCATGGTTCAAGCCTTATCGTGGCTCTGGGGAATTGAGCCGAGGGGGCTCTTTGTAACCCTCTTATAAGAAGAGGGGGTAAAAAAGCAAGGAACGAGGACGGGAACCTAGCCTCATCGTTATGTCCTGACGTTGGGAGGGGTTGTTCTATGGTGCGGGACAACCCCTGTGTGGAGGTGGCGTCGGTCCCCTGGGGACTGACTAGCCGTCGAGGTGCCCTGCTACTTGAAGATCCGGGACACCTCACCAAAGGTGGCATTGGTGGCACTCACCGGATTTTAGTGGGTAGAGCTCAGCGCATTTCCCGGCATTAAAGAAAAAAAAGGTATTTACTTTCTATATGATAATTTCCTTACAGTTATAATTTTCTTAAACCTCGTTCCTTCGAGCGCTTAAAAAACGTCACCGTAAAACTCGACGTTGGCTCGAGTAGCGAGTTTGGCATGCTCAATTTAATTAAACGTCTAAAATTTAACGTCCAAAATCCAACATGGCTCGATAAAAAAGCGTTGCGCTTTAAATACGCTTTCATGTGAACAGATGCATCGGTAAACATTTATCTTTTTCCAACGCATTTTTTTAACGCATGCCAAAAAAAAAACAAGCGCTCGTATGAATAGGACCTTAGGGATGGCTACAATCTGAAATTTGGATGTATGTATGCGCTGTGCCACGCTCCCGGTTGCATGGGACCCAACATCTTGCTTGACTTTCCGTGGAAAATGAAAAGGCAAAACATAAACGACTTACCCGGTATTTTGGTAAACGCCAATCGGTTTTTTATTCAGAACAGGTCATAATTAAACCAGTCACAAAAAGGAGAGATCTTTCCTCCACCTTTTTTATTTTTTTGTGAAAATTGGAATCCCAGCAGATCATTTTATGGTATAGACTATAGACAATTCCGAAAAAAAAAGGAATCTACATATTCCTAAATAAAAGTTTCAATTAATGTAAAATCAATTTACGAAACCAAGAAAACAAAAAGTGGGGTCTAATTTCGAGAGCAATAGGGATGTTGACACATGTTACAAATTCATGTAAAGTTATGTTTTACATATTAAATACAGTATTTGAAAACCTAAAATAACATTTAAAAAGTCTACTTATTTGTCTTAAAATTTAAAAAATTAATTTAAAATGCGTTATTTATCATTCATTATCACGTGACTGTAAACGCCAATAAGGCGATGACGTCACTGAACATTGAGCTAAGTACAAACTCACCCAACATAGCGCGAGCTCTGTACGCAGTGTGTGACGTAATGACGCTTGGAGCATTTTAACGGCAATTTAAAAAAAATATTTTTCTTTATTTAATTTTTGTTAAAATTGGACATATTTCTTTACAAAAATCTTTTTTTCGTGTTTATCTATAGTATATCTATCAAATAAAATCAATTTAAAAAAAATAGTCAACATCCATATTGTAGCAAAGTTAAGGAACCACAAATAATAAAACCGACGGAACCTTAAATACAAGTCTCGGTGTGACTTGGCTTGTGTTCAGTTCATCCAGCACACGAGTCATTATAAATATTAGATTCACAATAAAAAATGAACACAAAGATGTTATGTGATATGGATATTGACAGAATTTTATTATACGTCGATGCCAGTTCTGACTCTAATTCAAGAAGTTAATTGTTAAATAGGATTATAATTATTAGTGCTAATTTACGTTTCTTAGATTTATTGGTGTGTTCATTTTAAACTAGATGGCGTTAGTAAAGAAAATGTTTATTGTTAAATCACGCTAGCGCTATGTTTATGTTACTTTGTATAAGCCTGAGATAAAATGAATTACAGCGTTGGAAACATACAGTGGTGTTTTATTCTATATAATACGCAAGTGAACATGGTGCCGAAACCAGGGAAAGGACAATAATAGTGAACGTGAAGATTGAAGAATCAAGAAAGTGAGGTGAACGTGAAGCAAAGTGAAGATTGAAGAAGTTATAAGAGTCAAAACGAGTGACCGAAGTTACCCATAACCTGTGGCAAAAGGAAGAATTTACAAGTGTTAAAAAAGACTGGAATATTTACTCTACACGACACTTGTAAAATATTGAAAAGGTGTACTTCATTCGACTTAGAAAAATTTGAATCGAAAACAACTTTTACTCTACTACAAGACATACAAAATGGAGAAGCTAGTTAGGAAGCAAGAAGATTTACTTGAAAATATAGAGAAGGCATTTAATAATTACAAAAAATCGCCCAAGAGTCGAATCAATCGCCCATACATAGAATCACGGTTAGAGAATCTAGAAAAAATGTGGAGAGACTTTGATAAAAAACATTCTAGTATAGTGGAAGAAGTTTCTAAAGAAGCAAAACAAACAATGGATTACTTTCAACATGATATCTATAACAAGTTTGAGGAGATATATACAGATTACAAGTCAAAGCTAAAAGAGGATATGCCTGTAACTACTTCTGCATCAAGCTCAATGTCCGCAACCAATCAGGCCGGATATAAAGTGAAATTGCCTCAAATACAACTTCCCACCTTTAAGGGTAGCTATGAAGAATGGCAGACGTTTCACGATATGTTTGTGTCGTTGATCCATACAAATTCCAGCTTAAACCCAGTGCAAAAGCTACACTATTTGAAGAGTTGTCTCGCTGGTGAACCTGAAAGGCTTTTGATGAATCTGGCCACTACAGAAAGTAATTATGACGAAGCATGGACTCAACTCACAAAACGTTACAACAACAAGAGACACAATGTTAATGAGGTTATGAAACGTTTGTTTGCACAAAAAGCTATCGTGGCAGAATCAGCTACACAGATAAAAAATTTGCTGGACAATACTACAGCTTGCTTAAAAGCCTTAAATAATCTGGGAATAAACACAAAATCATGGGATACAATAATAAGTTACCTGGTTTTGTCAAAAGTAGATCCTCAAACTAGAAAAGAGTGGGAAAGAGACTCAAATAAAGAATCGGAAAACCTACCATCGTGGGACGAGCTTGTTAGTTTTTTGGAGAATAGATTTCGAACACTAGAAATTTTAGAAGAGTGCAAGCCTACATCTATCAAACAAATAACGAAAAAGAATACATTCCATTGCAAAGTAGAGGAGAAGAAAAAGGATAACAAAATTGAAAATATTAATAAAGTAACTTGCGTATTCTGTACTAAAGAACACCTTCTTTTTCAGTGTGAGCAATTTCAAGAACAGCCTACAGACAAAAGAGTTGAGTTTATACAATCTAATAAGCTGTGCTTTAATTGCTTTGCTTCCAACCATAACGTAAAGAGCTGTCATCGAGCAACGTGCTGCCGCAAATGTGGAAGGCGACATCACACACTATTACACTTCGAAAGAACCGCATCATATCAAGGACCTTCAACCATAGAGAGTGCTACACTGAACAGTCCCGTTGCTGAAACATCTACAAGGAATGAGGGTGAGAGAAAAATTGTTTCACATTTTGCCAAAGAAAAACAAAGTGAAGTTCTGTTAGCTACTGCATTAATTAATATCAAATCATCACATGGTTTTAATAGAATAGTTAGAGCATTAATTGATCAGGGTTCTGAGGCTTCATTTGTAACGGAAAATACTGTTCAATCTTTAGGTCTTAAACGAATTCCTGTGAGTGGTCTTGTGTCTGGTGTAGGTGATGGAGAGATGAAAATAAAACATATGGTTATATTTAATATCGAGTCAATTCACAACCCTAAATTTACTGTGCCAGTTCAAGCTTACGTATTACATACACTGACGTCCTTTTTGCCTACGAGTAAAATTTCTATACTGGGATGGTCAGACATAGAAGAGAAGCCCCTAGCGGACCCAAAATACGGAGCACCTGGAAGAATTGATATCATCCTTGGAGTCGAGATATATAGTGAGATTATTCTTGAAGGCCTGATAAAACACCCAGAGAAGAGTGGACCAATTGCGCAAAATACGCATCTTGGTTGGATTTTGTCAGGTCCCATTGATAATAAGACGTTTTCATCTCGTCAAAGAATTATCAACTTACATATACGAGTGAAAGAAGATGAGCTTTTACAGCAATTTTGGGAAATAGAAAGAGAACCAGATGCAATAAAAAAGAAAATGACAAAAGAAGAAATAAAATGTGAAGAAATATATGAAAAAACGACTGTGAGAGAAGAAAATGGAAGATACAAAGTACGCTTACCATTTAAAGATTTTTATACTTTACCATGTTTGAATAATCAATCCGAGAAAATTGCACTACATAGATTTACCCTACTTGAAAGAAAACTACAGAAAAATGAAATACTAAGGGAAGAATATAAAAAGGTTATTGACGACTATATTAATCAAAATCACATGGAAGAAATCACCGAAAAAGAAGAGATAAAAAAGTACAATACTGTGTATCTTCCACATCATGCTGTTGTGAAACAAGATAGAGAAACAACTAAAGTGCGAATCGTCTATGATGCATCATGCAAAGGATCTAACAATAAATCATTAAATGATACTCTTTTGGTGGGACCAAAATTACAAGATGATTTAAGACATATTTTAATGAGATGGCGATATCATCCTTATTGCATAGTTGCTGACCTTGTTCAAATGTATAGACAGATTTTGGTGCATGAGAATGATGTTGATTTTCAACGAATACTTTGGAGAGATGATGTGAATCAACCCATTAAGCATTTTAGGTTGTTGAGATTAACTTTTGGAACAGCATGTGCACCTTATTTGGCAGTGAAATCTTTACAACAACTAGCTAAAGACGAAAGAGTTAAATATCCAGTTGCATCAGACATCACTTTGAGAGACTATTATATGGATGATTTATTAACAGGATGCGAGACAGATGAACAAGCTATACAAATTTTTGATGAAATGAATGAGTTGATGAATTCTGGAGGTTTTTCTTTACAAAAATGGTGTACAAATAGTGAAGCCTTAATAAACTACATAAAACAAGAAAATCAAAAGAATGATCAAAAGTTAGTTTTTAAATCGGATAATGTCATGAAAGTTCTGGGAATTTGCTGGAATAAAACTACTGATAATTTTGAATATAACTACAAATTTACGGAAATAAATGAGCCGACAACTAAAAGAAAAGTACTATCTGAAATAGCGAGACTCTACGATCCATTAGGTTGGATCTCACCGGTAATAATAGTTGCGAAGATATTTATGCAGAAATTGTGGAAATCCAATTTAAACTGGGATGACAACCTATCTCAAGATTTATTGCAAGAATGGCTTAATTTTAGAAATGACTTGAGTCAGGTGAAAAATATATTGATTCCGAGATGGCTTAGCACTAAAAAGGGAATTACCTGCGAACTACATGCATTTGCTGATGCGTCAAATATAGCATATGCTGCTGCCGTATACATGAAAGTTCGAGATGAGCAGCAAAATGTACAAGTTCATCTTATTTCATCTAAAACCAAAGTGGCACCGATTGATAAAATAATATCTATTCCAAGACTTGAGTTATGTGCTGCCTTGCTTGCATCCAAGTTATTGTATGAAGTCTCCGAAGTTATGAATATATCTAAAGACAAACTGTTTGCTTGGTCCGATTCAACAGTCGTTCTTGCATGGATCAGAGGAGAACCTAGTCGATGGACAACATTTGTAAGCAATAGAGTGTCTGAAATTCATACAATGCTGGATATTGATAACTGGAATTATGTCAGTACCCATTTAAATCCTGCAGATTGTGCGTCACGGGGTTTAACTGTCAGTGAGCTAATTAAACATGAACTATGGTGGCATGGCCCGGACTTTTTGCTTCAAAATAAGAACTACGAAACTAATCTAATTTTTACGACTACAGAAGAAGAGAAATTGATCAAGGTTTTAACTACTATCGTAAAACCAAAAGAAGAATTTATTTGGACGAGGTTTTCAAATCTACAACGGATGCTAAGAGTAATGGCATACTGTCGAAGATTCTTAAGTCTAAAATTACCTAAAGAACAAAGAGAAAAGAATACAAAGATAGTGACACAGGCTGAAATTAATGAAGTAACTAAAATATGTATTAGAGAAACACAAAATTTATATTTTGAAGAGGAAATTAAAATATTAAGAGCGAAGAAAGATATACCTAAAAGAAGTTTACTACAAGCTATGAACCCATATTTAGATGGGGTGAATATTTTGAGAGTAGGTGGTCGTCTAAACCAATCAGAAGAAGAAGAAGACAAAAAACATCCCATCATACTTCCGAATGAAAGCCATTTTACAAAGTTGATTGTATCAAATGCTCATATCAAAACACTACACGGAGGTCCACAAATAATGCTTAATTTCTTGAGATCTAAATATTGGATAATACGAGGAAGAGAATTGACGAAGAAATGTTATCGACAATGTGCAGTTTGCGTACGTTATGCTAGGCAAAATAATAACACGTTGATGGGACAGCTACCGAAATCAAGAATAACACCGTCGAGACCATTTAGAAGCGCAGGTGTAGATTTTACTGGACACATTAATATTAAATTTTCTCCTGGAAGAGGAGCTAAGTCCTATAAAGGATATATTTGTCTCTTTATCTGTATGGTCACTAAGGCTATTCATTTAGAAGCAGTATCGGATTTAACAACCAAAGGCTTTATAGCTGCTTTTCGAAGATTTGTTTCGAGGAGAGGACATTGTCAAGACTTGTACAGTGATAATGGCACGAATTTTGTAGGCGCCGATAAAGAATTGTGTCAAATGTTTAATCGAGCTGTCTCAAAGCTACCTAATGAGATTAAACAGCTGTTGATCAATGAAGGAACCACGTGGCATTTCATACCACCTCATGCTCCTAACTTTGGGGGTCTATGGGAAGCCGGAGTTCGATCTACGAAGAGTCATCTAAAGACGGTTATCGGAGATACGATACTGACTTTCGAGGAACTTTCAACCGTTCTTACGCAGATTGAGGCTTGTCTTAACTCCCGTCCCATATCCTATTTGAGTGATAATCCTAACGATCCATTACCCTTAACACCTGGACATTTTCTGGTTGGTGAACCTCTTATCGTTATACCCGACGAAGACTACTCACATGATAATAGTTCTTATGTAACTAGATGGAGATTGTGTCAAAAAATGTTAGATAGTTTTTGGAAAAAATGGTCTAAAGAATATCTTGTAACATAAAATAATAGATATAAATGGACAACTAAGAGAGACGAACCTAAAATAAATGATGTTGTTATAATTAAAGATGATAATTTACCACCAGCTAAATGGTTATTAGGGAAAATTGTAAATTTACATCCAGGTAAAGATAATATTACGAGAGTAGTAACTTTGCAAACAAAATCAGGTTTATGTAAAAGACCATGTAATAAATTGTGTTTCATACCAAAAAGTGATGAATGTTAAACTATAGTGAAACTGTAGAGTTGTGTTATGCTTTTAAGTTTTATTGAGTTTGTACATTTAATTTTAATTTGTTCTGTGTTGTGTAATAAGTACTTTAATTTTATTTTTGAGATATATTAAAGAACTGAGTTCTTGGTGGGCGAAATGTTAAATAGGATTATAATTATTAGTGCTAATTTACGTTTCTTAGATTTATTGGTGTGTTCATTTTAAACTAGATGGCGTTAGTAAAGAAAATGTTTATTGTTAAATCACGCTAGCGCTATGTTTATGTTACTTTGTATAAGCCTGAGATAAAATGAATTACAGCGTTGGAAACATACAGTGGTGTTTTATTCTATATAATACGCAAGTGAACATAATATTTACAGATAAACAAAATTGGAGTGTCTGTTTGTAAACCACTGTTTACTGAGTGAATATTGACGTACTCGGTATATACACTAAAATTACTTCTCTTACAATACTTGTCTTTCTGACTTTCTATCTGCTTGTTTTGGATAATCTCTGAAACGACTGGTCCATTTTCGATGGGACTTTCATCGGCAGAGAGCTGATGTAACAATGACGGCCGATCCCTTCTACTCCTAGTTGCCTTTTCAAAATTTACCTATATATAGCCCTTCACCCGTGCCGTATATAGATTATTTTGAAATATTATTATCAAATTACTGTTTTTCATAATCTTGAATATTTACATAATATTCCTATACTCGGCTCAAGCTACCGAACTAACACATAAGTATATCGGATCCAGACGCTTTACTTTACTTCGGTTGTATTATTATGCAATGGCAAACGCGCAGATTTAAGGGGCCAGCGTCGCCCATGGACTCAAACAAATTTATTTGTCCCGGGCAGATTTTTTTTTATAGAATAGAAGGGCAAACGAACAGTCGAAGCCTTGCGACTATCGACGCCCATTAACATCCACGTATCCAGAGGTTATGCAGATGCGTTGTCCTCGTTTTCCCTATCGCCCCAATGGGCCACCGGCACGCGACAGCTTAGCTGTCACCTAACGCCGATTTCTTGTGAGCGAGAGATTCCTTCCCGGACGTTGGGGCACAATTGGGTGCAAAGAAGCATAGCACTACCTCCTACATAAAGCTCCTTCACGCGTTGCGTATCCTTAATCATATTACGATAAGTCTCCGTCCCAGAAACCACTGCATCTGCTCCTGCCACAGAAATACAGAAAAGCTGTTTCAAGGGAGAGACAAGCAGGTTACCGATGCAGACAGAATCGCGGTCAAAGCGCATCTTCCAACAGCAGATGTAAAAATATATAACATAATCTAGTAATAAAATATCCACTGCCGCATAAAGCTTTAAATTGCTTTACGAGTACAATAATAGTAAAATATTCCCTCATATTTGTAAATACTATCTTTGTGCCGGTTAATGCTGGTGACTAATGGTTCAAATATTAACTCGGTTTTATTTTGGGAGTTATCACCGGTTTTTCGGTACAAATCCCTGTGTAAATGCGGTTTAAATGTTTAAATAAGTTGCGTTTGGTTGAACTTTTTTAAAAGAATAAAAATTTTAGGCACTGTATAATATTATGTTGTTGGTTTGTTTTATAAACGAAACGTCTTTTACAGAGTATTTGATAGCGTCGATATCTGTGCTGGGCTCTGTCGGGAGGCGGGGGAAGTCATCAAATGATGTTCTGGTTTACTTATTTAATTTCAGATTGAGGAGAGCGGTGGAACAAATTTAGAAGTTCATTCAAGGTTCAGATATAGCTTAGTACCTGTTCTCTACAAAATCAATCAGAATTGAAGCGAATCAATATTACCAGATTCATAAAAGAAGAAGAAAATAGTAAAAGCTCTCTTCCAATATCTATTTCTGACAACCACAAAAAAGACCTTTATCGAAAACGGAATGCTTAAGATTAATCATTTTTATATATTTTATAGATGTATAGAAGAAAAAATCTTAAACAAAACTAATAATAGAAATTTATGTTATATAATAATAACGAAACGCAGCACTCGCCGGCCAAGTACGCTTGTATTACCTAGAGTACGAACCAATTATAATAAAAAAGGATGTTTTGAAGGAGCACAACTTTATAATAAGCTACTATCTGACATAAAAATGTGAACTCATTGAATAAATTAATATACAAAATAAAACTTAGAATAAGCAAAAAATAGATCTCGACGAAATAAATAACTAAAAATAAGTAAAAAATATTATGTTGGCTTGAGTAGACTAGGTACCACTTTCCGTAGTACTTTACTCTATGCCAGGTACCTTTTGTCTGGTGATCATTTAAAATGTATTTATACCTTAGAACAACGCGAGACCTCCTTCCTCCTTACGGTATCGTAAGGAAGACCGTGATGATGCTGTAAGATTTATACCTATAATGTCAACAATAATATTCGTAAGACTATCTTTTTTTCAAATAAATTATTTACAGCAAAAAAAGACAAAGTCTGTCATAATTGAAATATTATTTTTTAATAATACTTCTTATTGACTATTTCTTTTGACATATTTCAAGTATACAAGTTGTTACCTACGAAAATAAAGATATCTTGATTTGATTTGTTCGATACTATTTTACTGCGAATTTCAGTCTTAATAATGTCTCTAAAATAATAATATGTTTATGACTATAGAAGGCAGACAGTGGACTTAATGTTGACAATTTGTGGCCATTCTATTGATGGCGGTTTATGGCCACAGAGTGATTTACGTTATCACCACGCTATTAGGAGACCACGAGACAAACGTATGTATGTACGGTGTAATATTCGTAACGTTATAAAATTTTTTTTGTGTGCAACTTGGATACCACAGAAGTGAAACTTCAGAGTAATAGATTTGTATAAACGTCCTTAAGTCCGATCGCTTGAAATAAAAAACAAGATAAATTTTAATATATTAATGTTTATACGTCGAACTAGTTTTAATGAATTTGAAGTAGTTACTTCAAATTCATTAGAATTCTGATAGAATTCTGCTGCCATCTACCGGATTACTTTTAACACCTCTATTGCCATATACCGCTCAGGAAGACGAAGAAACATTGTACACCCTGCTTATACTTCCTAACTCATGTTCAAATGATCATCTGCCTAGCCTTTTCCCAACTATATATTGGGGTCGTCTTTCAGTCTTATCGGATTCAGCTGAATACTAGTATTTTACATGGATCGACTGCTTCTCGGAAGCTGTGTTTGTCAGATTCTCAGGCTTCTGACGACCCGTAAGGACTGTCAAAGATCCACTAATGACTGCCGAGACTAACGGCTTAACGTGCTTTCCGAAGCACGGAGTCTCGGTATGTAAAGATGGTCACCCATCCACGGACCAACCTCGGCAAGCGTTGCTTAGGCGTTGGTGGATCTAACCGCGTGGCTGTTACCACTGCGCCACGAGCTCCACAACTCATGTTCAAATCTTGGAGTATAAAAGTAAGGAGCAACATCTCTGTGCATGATAAGTATCCGTCGAAAAGTATTAAATAAGAGTGGCGCCACAGTAGCAAGAGGGTAAACTTTTAAACGTGTGTGCGCCAAGAAATCACGCACACATGCATATTATATACCAACAGCATACCCTTTACTACACCAGCGCCCTTGCGGACAGTTTTTAAACTGTTATTCATAGCATATAGCTGGACACTTTTTCTACTTTTTCCCGTATGAGATGAACCTCCTTACCTCCGCCCTCCATAGTTCAAATATTATTTATGATGTCTTTTTGGCGTCGCTTTTTCCTTTTATCGAATTTTCAAATAAAGATACGAAAGAAGTTCCACTAAAATATTTTTTTCATCAGTATAATTTTATTATCACTGGGTGATATAGGATGTAAAATAATAATGATCAGTCCGAGAGTGACTGTCAATATAGTCTATATTCATAAAAAAAATATGTACGTCAGTTAGTTGTCTTAATTACAACCAAATCGGTGCAGTGAGAGTAGGAGTAGCAGGAGTCTGAGGAGAAGTAGGGTGACGAACTCACGTACACAAGAGTTTTATTAATAAAGATGTATCTATTACGCCCACTTCACTTGAGCCAATAAAGTCAAATAGACAGACAAAAAACTCAAGAGTCGATATGCTAACACAATAATTCACGCGATACAAAATATTCACTTTATATGATTCCGAATCTCCATGGCTCCCGCGTTCCTAATAAATCGGCTTATCCAATACCCGCTCAATATTTAAATGACGTATACAAGCTACACGGGAGAGATAATTTTGTTTTTGTATTTTTCAGAGCGTAGCAACACGTAGGTACTTAACAACATCATCATCATGGGGTGCCATCTTCATACTGAAGTTTGGAGGTCAGCATTTGGTACTCCGTCCTATCATGGTATAAACTTTTTATCTGGTAGTATGTTAGTTCAGTCCACTTCTTGATATTGTCAAATCATTTTTGACTTGATCTTCCTGGTGGCTTTCTACCCGGTATCTTGCCCTCTAGGATTGTCCGTAGGAATTCGAAGACGGAATCTTTGCAAGTGTCCAAAGAAAGCCACTTTCCTTTTGACGATGGTCGATATTAGCTCTCGTTTGCGGCTTGCTAGCTGTAGTACTCTGGCGTTCGGAGTAAAACTAGTCTACGATATCTAAAACATTCTCCGAGGGATCCACTTAACGACATGTATGTTAAATATTGCAGATTATTTTCAACTACACTTTGCCACTAGAATTTATTGTCGGCTGATCATGCGGCCGCGCTACGTCGCGAAGACGGTTTTCGAAACAAGAGAGTGCGGTTTTTTTTGAAGAATAAAGACTTCTGCAGCACTTACATAATATTATATGAGCGATGATGGTCCAGTGGTGGATGGACTCGGCCTCTTATGCGAGAGGTTCCGGGTTCGATCCTGACCGGTCCGTGTGTGCCTTGAAATGGGTTTTTCTGAATTTCTAAGTGCACTCCAAACACGAGACCATCGTTCGCTCACCGGTGAAGGAAAACATCGTGAGGAAACCTGCATGCCTGATGAGATTGAAAGTCTTTGAAGGTATGTGAAGTTCACCAACCCGCATTGGGCCAGCGCGGTGAACTATTAGCCCATAATCCCACTCGCCTGATTTAGAGGAGGAGACACGTGCCCAGCAGTGGGACATAAAGGGTTGATACTTTACTTTTTTTACATAATATTATATGAATCATCATCATCATTCTCAACTCCCACTTACTACGGGATGTGAATGGAAACGCGAATCAAACGCGCGAGCTAGTGGTTCTGAGAAATATGTTTTGAAACCATTAAGCGCTGTTTCCATGATAAACGCATAGCTTGCGTTGCATGCATGCCTTGGACAAAATGCATGTAGTAGTAAACGCATGCTATCAAAACGCGTGATAATGTAATATGAAAACGCTTGAACTTGTCATGGTAACAGGTTCTAATACCTTACTGATTTTTCCTGTATACTATGAGGCCTAGCTACTATTAAATTTCTTGAATTTTTCTCAATGAGAAGTACCTTAGTTTGATAGACCGATATACAGAGAGACAGGCGGACAATTAAGTGATTATACATCGGTACGTAATACGTAGGTTTTGGTTGATCATTACGGAACCCTAAAATAATAAAACGTCAAAGTCTAGTAACATTACTAGGCCTATCCTAAGCCCTATACAGGTGGACCAAGGTAATCCCCGCTAACATCAACTTCGATCCCAAATGGGACAGTTTTGCATAATGAGGTCCTGTGCGATTAGGTTGTAACGATGATGACTTCCAACATCATCCAAGGGAATATCAGCCGTCGTGCAACGAAACAAGGTAGCTTTCATGTTTGTGTGTTAGGTCGTTCCTCCTAATTGGTATTCTTCAAGCTTTCATAGGCGTCATGCTTTGTAGGCGAAATAATGTATCAGATTAAACAATATCATCCTCTGGGATAGAATCCATTACATTTATTCATTGCAAGTGAGTTTTTAATTTAGTTTCTAACAAAAAAGGTTATAGAGAAAAACAGTTATCCAATTTTATTGCATACTAGCTGTTGCCCGCAGCTTCGCCTGCGTTAACTAAGATTTAGACCATTATAATAAACAATTAATTTAAAATCCTTATAAATTACTACTAATACTACTATAAATTAAATTTACGTTTCAACATTACTTAACCTATCGGAGAAATTTAAACGAACAAAATATATAAATAATGGAATTTATAGTATTCGATAGAACCAATCATGAAAGGGGGTTTATGGCAACCCTTTAAGAAGGTGAAATACTAGGGCACCTTTAGGGATCAAAAAGTAGATTTGATATTTGTGCGATGCAAGTTTGTCTATAAAAATAGCCTTATCATATAATAATAGTTAGCCCAGTGGTTAGCGAGGCCTGAATTTACGTTAACTTAAATATATTTCAGTCATGGCATTGTAAATAGTTTATTTATTGGTAAGCTATATTAATGAAAAGTTTCATCAAAATCAATTTAGTAGTTTTTGCGTAAAAATGTAACAAATAGACATACTTTTCTTTCTTACTACTACTACTTTCATAAAAACTTTCACGTTTACAATATTAATACTACGAAATTGAAAACGTCTTCTTTAGTAATAAATGGCAATGCGAAATGGATTTTTACGAAGAATGAATCTATAGATTGTGTATCGTAGACAGTACCTACTCATGCTAAACGTTCTGCTCTGTGGACGCTCTATATTTTTCTATCGTTAAACTTATCTCAATGAACCATACATTTCAGATTTTTTTACTGAAGTTTCATCTTCAATCAACCTATATCCATCCACGGCTGAGCATAGGCCTACTTCAATGAACGCTAAAACTACCCAATCTCTTGCCTCTCGCTTCCAACACGGACCGGCCACTGCTCGGAGTTAATATTCCCACTTTGTTTTTGCCCATCAACACTTCGTTTACCTAAACACGGCCACCACTCTTGAAACTTATTGGCCCATCGGCCATCCGTTCTTCTGAGTGCCCAGCTATCTGCTACTTCAACGAGCTTATTCTTCAAGTGATATCGATAATTTTAGTTCTCTAGCCGATTCTTCGTTTTGAATCTGACAAAAGCACGTCGAGCTACGACAAGTTATGATATAACTGTTCGAAAGTTTAGCTTAAATAATTTTTGAAGTGAAACTTCGGTGCAACGAAAAAAACGACAGGTAAGAGACACAAATACAAAAGAGCGAGAGAGCAAATGTCGGTGTGTATGTATATTGCACACTTTAATACTTGCTTGCATTTAACATGTGTTTCACTTTAATCGTGTGTGAATCGCAGACAGACCATTTTTTTTATTAAAAACATTCTCACATTCATTATAATCGTCGTCCTAGTACAATGCACGAGCTTGCAAAGCTCATAAGCCCATAATTGCATTCCCATTAGGATCGACAGTTGAGAGCTGGGAGTAAACGCCTCATTCATAAGGTATCCAGTTGTCTCTCTAGGCAAATTACTAGTACTAGTGATACGATGTGTCTTACGACGCTCCTGACAAACATTCCGACATCCATTACCTTAATGATCAGCATAATGGCGGTAAATCAAATAAACGCCTTTTTTGGGACTAACCCAGACAATAACGTCAATTAAGGTAGTGCATCTCTGTAAGGGTGATAAAACTTCCTATCCCTCTTTTTCCAATACACAGCATTGCAGCTTTACAAAAGAAGCAGGAAGCCGTATCTTATATATAACTATCTGTTGCCCGCGGCTTTGCCCGCCTTAGCAAAAAACATTCTTTTTCAAATAAAAGGCATCATATGTTACTTCTTGTACCTCCCAGAATACGTGTACAAAGTTTCATGATGATTCGTCGAGTAGTTTTTGCGTTAAAGCATAACAAACATCCAAGCTTTCACATTTATAATATTTGTAATATACTTAAATAATAAACAACTGAAGAGTTTATTTGTTTGAACGCGGTAATCTTAGGGATAATTGGTTGTATTTGAAAGATTCTTTCAATGTTAGATAGCCCATTTATCAAGGAAGGCTCATAGGCTGCAGTTATGATATATATATATATCATCCCGCCAAAAATGCCGTTGTAAATCTTCTAGCTAACGCATGCAAAACTGCATGCAACAGCTACTGTACTAATAGCAAACGGACCCAATTAGTTATAGTTCCGATTAAAATGCTTTATATTTATGGGTGCTATCAGGGTCAACATCAGATGGCTTGTTTGTCTATCATAACTATCATAATATAATATGATGTACTAGCTGTAGTCTGTGGCTTCGTCCATGTCAGACTATATAAATGATTTTTTAATGGAGTCACTTTAAGAATACCTGCCTCTTACATGAAATAAAAATTTCTTCTATATTATATTGGTGTATATTTTCAAACAGTGATTTTAATCAGGTAATAACTGATTAATTGAAAACGTAAAAGAAATATTCCAAAAGTGTATGGATAATATAATGTGCCTACTAATTAGTATGTATTTAACAATTATTAAATGTAATTATAATTGCTTTCCTTAAGCAATTATCAAGACAAAATTATTAAAGATATTATGTAGAAATACATGAAAACATCGCCTTAATATTCACGCATAGATAAAGGTTGAATCGTATTCTGGTAAAGTATTAATATTAAATATAATTTCAAAACATGAGTTTCAAAATCGCTTTAATATTAACAAAGTTACAAAACGAGGCAAATGTATATCAGCTTTTATATGAAACAAAACTTTAGTAAAATCGTAAAATTGGATAACAAATCGGAGAGCAAGATGACAACAAGAGCTCGATTAATTGATGCTGCAAAAAATGCAAACTAACTAAACAAATTTGTAAGCCGGTCACAGAGAAAAATCGAGTCCTTCTTTTTGAAATCGATTAAAAGCTAGCCTGTCAATTGTCATTTCAACTATAAAATCAAAAAGCATCTCATTCGTCAAAATCGCATTAATAGTTAGTATAAAAATATCAACTCAAATACTATGTCCCACTGCTGGGCACTGGTTCTCTTGACGGTCCAATGCGGGTTGGTGAACTCCACACACCTTCAAAGACTTTCAACCTCACCCAGGCATGCAGGTTTCCTCTTAGTGTTTTCTTTCACCGCTGAGCGAGCAATGTTTTAATGTTTACGGTAAAAAGTAAAGTAAAGTATCAACCCTTATATGTCCCACTACTGGGCATGGGTCTCCTCCTCGAAATCAGGCGAGGAGGGTGATGGGCCATAGTTCACCGATACACTGGCCCAATGCGGGTTGGTGAACTCCACATACCTTCATAGACTTTCAATCTCACCCAGGCATGCAGGTTTCCTCTTAGTGTTTTCTTTCACCGCTCAGCGAGCAATGTTTTAATGTTTACGGTAAAAAGTAAAGTATCAACCCTTATATGTCCCACTACTGGGCACGGGTCTCCTCCTTAAAATCAGGCGAGGAGGGTAATGGGCCATAGTTCACCGATGCGCTGGCCCAATGCGGGTTGGTGAACTTTACATACCTTCAAAGATTCAATCTCATCAGGCATGCAGGTTTCCTCATGATCCTAAAGTTTTTTTTCACCGGTGAGCGAACGATGGTCTCATTTTTGGGGTGCACTTAGAAATTTAGAAAAATCCATTTCAAGGCACACACGAGGGGTCTGAAACCTCTCGCATAAGAGGCCGAGTCCACCCACCACTGGAGAATCGTCGCTCATTTTAATATTTAGAAAAACCTATTTCTAAACTCCATAGAGGTCAGGATCGAGCCTCATCCCTCTTGAGCCCATACTCACCAGACCATCGTCTCTCCAGTAATAGTAGTTGTGGAATATAGTAAATACGTAGAACCTTAATCCTCTCTTAGCTAAGCTAGCTACTGGCGTAGCATAAAAGTTTGCATTAAAACTGAAATCTTAATCTTATTTAAAAATAATAGTAGGTAGTATACGATTTTTCCTTAGATCATTAATATGTCTAGATGGAGTGTCGCCCTACATTCGAAACAAAAAGAACAGGCCAACATTTTCAAAGATGTATTCGTGAATAGTGATACCAGCTACTACAGTTCTCCCATAATCATCCTTTTTAATCTCGTTACACTTCAACACAAACCTTCATTATAAATAAAAACAATAATGCATAAAAAATCATGCGTATTCTATGACAGTGGGACGGATACTAAACACAGAGAAAGCATTTAGAGGCCAACAGTTGGTTGCTATTTTTTTGGACGTGTTTTCCGCGCGACACTCTATCAAGACATATTATTGATCTAAGGATTTTTCGTATATATTCGAAAAGTTTTCATATTTTAGTTTTCTTTGTATTTAATTTTGTTCTTATTATTATTATTTTTACTTTTTTGTGATGTGTATATTTTTTCGTGGCATCACTAAATGGCATCAACGGAAGACCAGTGCTGGAATTACCAAAAGGAAATACTGAGTTGAGGCCAATTTGTGAACCTTAATAAATATGTATTAATGTTCACCAATAAATCTTTCTTTCTTTCTTTCAAAATTATCGATAAATTTGCTGTAAATCTTTAAAAAAGTTAAATGAAAACGTTATTTCCATACAATTCTTTTTTTTTTTTTTTTTTTTTTCGGTTGCATCTATGCTAATGGTCCTAGTGACCGTTATGCGTCATCGGAAATGGGGTGATCCGGTTGGATCATCCTATGACGTTAAAAATTTGGGGGGTTGCCCCCCGCCATGTTCATGGCGTCGGGTTTGTACCTAACTTGGTCAGCTACGGTCGACTGGTTTGGAACGGGTGACGTTAGAAACCTATCGTGAGGGCCGGCCCTCCCCTCCCCCGGTAGCGGGGGAGGCGGGTCAAGCGCGGGACCCGAGCAAGCTGCCGATAGCAGAGTGCTATCGGTGATTACACGGTCTATATTGGTGTCGACTCGTAGCTGATCTGAGCCTATGCTGTCGCGGTTGATCCGGATCAACTGGTCAACGGAGTGTAGGGTTCGACGTCGCATACGACCCCGGGGCCCATGCGGTGTGAATGTGTGCCTAACACCGGCTGTGTTATGTCTGAGTGTGTGTTGTAGCTTACGTCGCGCTTCAGCGTCGCGCTTTAACAGTTCTGTGATTTTATCAACAGGATCGGTTATGACATTCTTAGGTAACCTAGACTTATTAGGTGCTAAGCTATCGGGGGTGTAGTTTGCCGCACTCACGACGAGTGGGTTCGGGTGGAGAAGTGCCTTTTCGAAGTGCCGTTCTGACATCGCTTTGAAATGGCCCCTAATCGAATCTAGTCTGAGGTCGCGGTGTAGGTCGATGTTTCTTACGTACCACGGGCAACCGGTTGCCACACGTAAGAATTTATTTTGGATCGTTTGGAGGCCTCTGAGTCTATGCTGAGGCACATGCGCGAATGCCACACAGGAGTATGACATGATGGGGCGGATACATGATTTATAGAGGGTGAGCTTGTGCCTGAGGGGCATTTTGCTCTTTTTGTTTATGAGGAAGTACAGTCTACTACTGACGAAACGGGCTTTTTTAGAAATCGCGGCGATGTGTGGTCTAAACGACATCGACCTGTCGAGGGTGACCCCCAGGTACTTGACCTGTCTAACTCTGGGAATAACGACGTTATTTAGTAAGATTGGTTTCATCGTGAACCATGTTTGTCTGCGTTTAGGTAAGCGTGTCTTTCTCTTACGAGAGAAATGAATCGACGCGCTTTTATCGGGGTTAATAGCTATTCTCCATTTTGCGAACCAGTTGCCTAGTTCGGTGACGGCACGTTGGAGAAATAGCGATGCTCTATTAGCATTAGGGTGGGTAACGTATAGAGCTGTATCGTCAGCGAAGAGAGCCAGTTTGACGTCCGGAGGTCTGGGGATATCTGATGTGTACAGATTGTATAGAGTTGGGGACAGCACGGAGCCCTGGGGGACTCCGGCCCTCAGAGGTCTCAGGGAAGAGAGGGTGCCTTCGACCCTATACCTAAATGACCGGTTTGACAGATAGTCGCGGATGATGATGACTAGCCTATCCGGTATTCCTAGCTTGTACAGTTTGTACACGAGGCCTTCGTGCCATATCCTATCGAAGGCCTTAGCTACATCGAAAAATACGGCGCACGTATCGCGGGAGTTCTTTTTATTGAAACCTCTGAGTATGTCTTCGGTCATACGGTGGACTTGCCTTGGACAGCAGTGGTTTTCGCGGAAGGCGAATTGCTCGTCTATGAACAGGTTCTTTTCGCCTATAACGGCTTTGAGCCGCTTAAGCAGAACCCGTTCGTAGATTTTGCCAATCGAGCTTAGTAGACTGATGGGCCGATAGCTAGACGGTTCCGTGCCCGGTTTGCCGGGCTTAGGTATGCCGATAACCGTAGCTTCTTTCCATTGGTCTGGGAACCTACAGCCCTTTAGGAGGGCGTTGAAAATGCTAACCAGGAGGTAAACAAGAGCGGGTGGGAGTATTTTAATGACTTTGTTGGAAATCCCGTCCGGCCCGGGGGCCTTCTTGGAGTGAAGTCGTTTGATAATGTCTTGGACTTCTTCTACATCCGTCGGAGGGATAGGATCCCCCTCCGGCGGCGCAGAAGTCTTCGACTCTACTACCCTAATTACCTCCTCTACGTGGGAGCCTATGGAGGGTGAGGGGGTAGTGATGTTTGGGGTACACTGGCTCTCTAGTGTATCGGCTAATAATTCCGCCTTGTCGGCGTCCTCTAGTGCAGGCGCGCGATTAGGTCTTTTTAATGGCGGCATAGATGCCTCCGTTTTCTTTCTAAATGAACGAGCGAGTGGCCAGTAGGCCACATGGGAGGGTGAGATTTCACTAAGGAGGCGATCCCACTTTTCGGCTTTGTGCTCTAAGATGCGTGTTTTAACGTCTCTTTCGAGGTTACGGAGGTCACGACGATACTCGTCCGCCGGGTAGCGAGCGTATCTGCGCCTTGCGGTGTTTTTGGCGCGTATGAGTGCTTTAATGTCATCCGGGAGCTCCCAGTGTCCATCGCTGGACGTTGAGATCTCCCTAGATGACTTTTCCATCGTCGCTACCAGATGGTCGGTAAGGTCGGAACTGGCCGCAATGGCCGCCTCGGGACTCTCTATAGTGTCCGGGATGTTGTCGAGTTGACTCGAGCGAAGTGAATTTAAATTTTCATTTAGTAATTTAAAGTCGATGATCTTTTTCTTTTGATTTTTAGTATTATTCTCGGGGTTACCTAATTGAATTAATACTGGTCTGTGGTCTGAGTTAAGCTCGTGTACTGTTTGAATAGAATGCACCAGAAGGGATACATTGCGTATTATACATATGTCTAATATGGATGGCCGCACATTACTCCTATCGCTGTTTGCGAAGTCGTAGCGTGTTGGCTCATCTGGGGCGACTACTGTACAGGCTAGATCATCGACGGCGCGGCAGAGAATTATACCATTTTTATTGTTTTCTCTGCAGCCCCATGCCTGATTTTTACTGTTTAGGTCGCCGGCTATAAAGACGGCGTTGCCTAGTTCTAATAGCGATTTGAGATCGCTGAAGAGTAATGTTTTATTGCACGATTGATATACCGAGGCGATGATGATCGACTGATGGCCGGTCATGCTCACCTGGCAGACGGACGCCTCCAGTGAAGCTAGAGGCGGTGTGTCTAATGGGATGCAATGGAGTGTTCTTTTGTAATAAATTAGTGTACCTCCGAGTCGGGATCGCAACCTATCATTCCTAACGATGTTATAATTAGGGATACGCGGATTGCTATTACATGGTTTTAGAAACGTTTCCTGCACAAGGAGGACGTCAACATCGTATTTTTTTACGAAAATGCGAATTTCCTCTAAATTCGCGCTAATGCCGTTCGCGTTGAACGACACTAGTCGGAGCGAACGCGGTTTTGTCCTAGCCGTGGTAGCCATTTAAGGGCTTTGAGAGGGGGGGGACCTAATCTTGGCGACCAGGGTGGCATGTTCACTATATGCCTGGCATGTCTGCTGTAGGGTGGTGGCGGCGCGTAGTTTGCGGGCCAGGACGGCTAGCTCTTCTGGATCTATATCGCAGAGAGCCTGAAAGACAAACGCTAGGTTTATCCCGAATTCGTCGGTGGGGGAAGCGGGACAGCTGGGGGCTGCTCGTACCTTCGTACTTGCAGGGGGGGCTTGCTGCCTGCTTACTGCCGCTGGGGGGCTTGGAGGGCCCGGAGCGGGTTTTGCGGGTGCAGACGGCTGGGAAGCCGCTCTGTCATGCCACGCGTTCGTCTTAGGGGGCGGAGCGGGGACATACTTCTCCTCCCTGGGTCGGGTGGTGAATCTGGGAGCAGGACCAGGTTTTTTCCCGGCTCTCCTCCCTTTCCTTACCACCGCGGGGGCTTTCGGGCAGCCGCGGTAGTTAGCCGGGTGCCCTTGGCCTCTGCAGATGACACAGCTAGGTGGTTCCGTAGCTGTGGCCCTATCGCGGGGACAGTCGGGGGTCCCGTGGTCGCCGAGACACTTAACGCACCTGGGGTGCGCCTGGCAATTTCTTGCCGAATGACCATATAATTGGCAACGATGACATTGCCCTATGATGCCCCTTTTACGGGGGGACTCTACCTTTAGCCCGGTCATGTTACACACGGCCCGGACATTAAATATTGCTTTCGCCGCCGGCGTTAGCGGCAGGATGACAAGTACCATCTTGTACTTGAATTTGTTGCGGGGGTGGTACATCCTATGTACCTCCTCCACAGGGTATCCCTGGAGGATCAAGTCCTCCTTGATTTCGGACGGGTCCATATCCCGGGGGACACCGCCGATGACAACACGCAGTACGCGCTCATCTTCGAGCGCGTACGTGTGGTATCCTATTTTGTTGGCGCTTAAGAAAGCGGTCAACCTACGGTGGTCATTAGAGTCCGCCACTTGGACTCTTATGCCGTCTGCGCACGAACGTGCAGATTTGTATAAAATCTGCTTCGCGTAAATAGCCTTCGAGACTATAGTCCAGCTTTTTGTGTCCTGGACGACTATCGGGGGGGTCCATACAATTCCTTACTGTAGTAAATACACGAAGCTCACACGAGCACATCAGCGACTCCCTCTGAGCGCCCTCGCTATTGTCCGCCATTTCTTTCCCGGCCGGTTCTGCTGCGTTAATTAAAACTGCACTCGCGCCCGCTGAAGTCGCAATTAGGAGCGACACAGGAACACAATTAAGGAGCGAGGAAAAGGCAGGTATTTGAGGCAATACTCACTTCCGCGTGGATTCAGGACAAAGGCTAGAGGCAACACAGTTATGATATTGAAAGGGTAATAAGGCTTTGATGTTATTGCAAGCGAGCCCGTTTCCACTCGTAATTCGATATTTTAGTATTTTTATGAAATATTATGTAAAATCGAAAAAAATATTTCAATAGGGGTCTAATTATTAGTATGACTATTTGAAAATTATATGTAATCATATATTATACTAATAATTTATATAGTCTGTCTAAGGTCTGGGCTCGGCTCTAAACTAATAATATGTCTAATAAAGACATAATAAAATTTCATTTTTTTATTAAAATTTTAAAGGTCACAATATCATATTTCTAAGTTATAAGTTGTTACTTTTATCGAAAGTGCCTATGACCAATCATTTTTTACAAAGATTTAATTACCAAACTAAACAGTTATGAATTTATAACTAATTGTACCAACAATACAATCGTTAAACCATCCCCAATTAGCTAAAGGTGCACAATACACCCGGTAACACGCCGGACGCCACTCGCCCGGATATCGGGCAACTCAATTATCCGGCTTTTGTTTATAGTATCATAGCTTTTTCAATGTTTGTTGGATAGGCAAACGAGCAAATCAATTTAATTGTAAATAGACAAAGCTGTCCGTGAAAAAAAAAATGATCAAGGGACTGGCCAAGAATTTTTTTTTTGCCTGAGTCCTGCGATGAATTGCTGCCACTACGAGGTCGTCTATCCTTCTCTTTGGGAATAAACAGAACATTGGTACTTATGTGAATGGGCGCGGAATTGTGAAACTAAGGTAAAAGTGAAACTTTTTTCACATTATAGACATTTAATTTTAAAAATCGGATAATATTCCATTAAGGATATAAACTTATCCCCACTCTGTGGCCGACCGTCACGCGACATGCAACACAGACGAAAATTTTTGAGACGATGTAATAAAAGTTTCACTTTAAAAGTATTTCTTTTATATAACAATATACTATTGTATTTTGAACGTGATGAAATATATTAAGCACTAGCTGTTTTTTTTTTGTAAAAGTTTTTATTTTAAAGAAAACAACTTTTATGTATTTTGGATATTCACAGAAACTATCTAGCTTAAATGCCATCTCAATACCATAGTTTTATTTAATAATTATAGCGTATATAATATTTCGTTAATAGTACACAGGCGTTTATGAAAATTGTCTTTATTTTATGACGCAAAATATAATACTGCGAATAGGTCATAATTATTTCATCCGAAGAAGGATTTAGAACATTGTTCGCTTGTATCAAGCATAAGTCCTTAAAGCGGGTACAAGTTCGCTCAACAGATGGCACGGATGTCCGGGAAACACCTTATTATGAGAACACATTTAAGCAGCTACCTTGAGCTCATTTACCTGAATTAATAAGTTGAAGAACACTAAATAAGTTGATAAATAATTATTTCAACTCTTGGCGTTCATTGAGGTTTTTTTCATTGTCTAGGCTATGGTCACAGATTGCTGACTTAGTATAGCGACGGTGTTTTAAGACAGCTATATGTTCGTTAACTCGCGTAAAAGAGTAAATAAACCGCGATAAAATCCGTAAAAGTTGTTTCATTATAATGAGTGAAATTCGCGTAAACCTAAGAAAACAATATAAATAATAGTAATAATAAAATTATATACAATTCAATTCTAAAATTATATTTTTTTATATACAGGTACCTTATACTACCGCTATTTATTTCTCTTTGGTAAAAACTGTTTACTTGCTATCTTTGAAAAACCTTAAAAAATAACTACCACCACCAATATCATCATCATCATCATCAGTATTTATCCATTCACTCCTGAACCTCCTTCAATGATCGCCAGGACGACCGACTTTAATGGCCGCCCAACCTAAGTGCGATCTCCACTCTTAAACCTTATTGGCCCATCGGCCATTCGTTCTCCTGAGTGCCTGCCACTTCGACGAGCTTATTCTTCAGGTGACATCCGTAACTTCAGCTCTCTGGCAGGTTCTCTAGTCATGGTAATAGTCGACCAACACTTCGACTACATAAACGTGGTTTCAAAAATTCATTCAGCCATTAGTCTTTCGTCTCTTTTGTTTGCGTACGGAAGAAAATTAAGCTATCTCATGTGAAATGGGTCGAGCGTGCGAATTATTTTCGGTTGTCTTGTCATAAGCGGGCTGGTGCTAAAGATTTTATGAATAACTCATTTATCATCATCATCATCAGCCTATATCCGTCCACTTCTGAACATAGGCCTCCCTCAATGAACGCCCGGACGACCGATCCCTTGCTACTCGAATCCAACGCGGACTTGCCACTGCACGGAGATCGTCTTCCCATCTGGTTAATGGCTGACCAACACTTCGTCTATCTAAACGCGGCCTCCACTCATTTATAATATTATGTCAAAACTAGCTAATCAGAGAAAACACAGGCACCTATGAAGATAAGTTTGCGAGATGGAAATTTAGATGAAGTTTATAATTATATGCTAATTGCTTTGGACTTGATTGTTGAAATTAGAAAAGTTTGGCGAAATGAGTGTGTTTCGTGTCCATTGTAATTACTGTTGAGGACGCTACAGTCGGTGAATATAAAGTAGTTTTAATAATTAAGCTTATTACTAAGTAGATTCATCATCATTATCAGTCAGTCAGTCTACCTGTCCCTGGCCTGTCTTATTCATGTTTTATCCTTGCCGATTAAGCTTTAAGGCCATCAGGCTTAAAAGTTAGACCTTTCAAAAAATAAAACATGTTTTATTCACCATCGCCTGTTTTGACTTTTGCCTTTTTCAATTAGATTACACAGTAATTCGTTTGACGTGATAAATAAGGTTGCCCGTCATGAGGCCACGTTTAGGTAGATGAAGTGTTGGTCATAAATCAGGTAAGAAGTCGATCTCTGTTTAGGTGCCGGTTCGTTTTAGAAGCAAGTGGCAAGGCATCGGTCGTCTTGGCGTTCATTGAAAGAGCCCTAAATTCAGCTGAGGACTGATAAACGATGGTGATGATAATAATGATAATAATGATGATGATGTTGATGATGTCCGCCAGATGTGAAAATATGTTAGTGTTATATTCATCGTATTGGACTTCCACACTGAAACACATCAGCTGTGTAAGAAAAACAAGCACGACCACAAATGGACGCGACACAAACTTAATATCAGACTCACTAGAAAATGCAATACCAATTTTAGGTCCCTAAAATACGGTGCATTCTGCACCCTGTCTTCCCGAAAGTTCCAGAACATTTGTAACAGTAATTACTGAATGGCAACATAGCGACTCAATCGAATGAATCGCTAGAGGAATTCTTAATCTATTTTTACTTCAACAGGACAATAAATGCTCATCGGAAATAGAAGTATAAATTAGATTTCTTTTACTGTTTGTTACACTGTGAAATAGGGAATAGTTCCAAGATTGAAATTACAACTGGTGTTCTATTACCCATTGAACTAATACCGACTATTTTGCGCCACAGTACACATCTTGTAATATATTATCTGACTAGCAGCGACCTACGGTTTCAACCGCGTACTTCTCATAGCCGTGCAATGCTATTCAAAGATACACTAAAATATTTGTATATAAAACATATTAACATTGGTTTACGTGCACAACTAAATAGACAAAAAGACAAAATGTCCAAGGACGCTGTGAATGGTTTCTGTTAGTTGCCTTTAAACATCTTTTTAATGAACAAAAACGATTTGTTAAAACACTGAAAGTTTTTTTAGAGGTGGTTAATTAATTCCTTAAGATTATACTCAATTGGATATGAGGAAGATCAGTAAGTTCAAAAAGTTTCACTTCACTGAATATTAGACCTAAGCTGAACTAGGAAGTCTCGAAGTATGATGGCTTTTGATGGATTTTATGATTACGTCATCAAGTCAGCATTTATCATGCTAAAGGTATAACAGACTCCTCCATAGGTTTATCATATTACTAGCTGTTGTCCTCAGTTGCGCCTGCGTTAACCAAGATGTACAATTTCTTAAGACTTATATAATTAAATTAACCTATATTAACCAGTTCAAATTGTGAAATCATATTTAATATCGAAAAAATTAAAGGCAATTCGTTACAAACATACATACAAACTGTTCCTCTTTATAACATTAGTGTATATGTTAATAGGTACTTTAGAATGAAAAAAATTTGATTAAGAAAAATTAACTTTTATTTTGACTGTAAATTCCTTCATGCTATTTATAAAATACAAGTCTTCACCGTAAAATACCTTTATTGAGTTTTAGAGAAATGACAAGACTTGCAATATCGCGACACAGAATATGCAATACACGATTCGTCTATCAAACTAACATAAAAGCCTTCGTTTTCATCAAAACCCATTAAACATTTTAACTTTAAACAGTGATTATTCATCTGTTATCTAAATAAGATATAATAAAAGTCAATTAGTCATTCTTTTTGCGCTGATAACATCTATTGATGGACAAAGGTATCTCGGGGCTGAGAAGGATCGAAGGGTAAGGGCGTAAGGGCTTTTGATGGCTGATTTATTATCACTGGGGAAGGAATATTACCAGATATCGGAGATGGAAAAACTTTCCTTCAATCGTGATTATATGTTCTACAATGATTTTGTTGGTTAATCTTATTCGAGTTCTTACTTTATTATTGGTTATGAATTTAGTTTCTCGTGACTGCTAGTCTTAGTAAACCATATTTAATTCGATAAAATATGTTCAATAAGTAATAATATTATAATAATATGTTGGGACAACTCATACGCGGCCATCTAATTCCAAATTAGGCAGGGCCTGTCTTTTCGCAACTAAACAACCAAAATATACATATCTATTTTTAAAGAAATACTAATTGTTGTATTTATTTAAAAATAGAATAGAATTGTCATCACAGTCATCGAACGAAACTCTTTTACGAACTTTATAACAACCAGTCCACCAGCGACCATTATTGCCGTAAAACATTCGACACATTAAGCATTTAAAAAACTTAATATGCCACGATAAAGACCGTGAAAAGTTGTTTTATTATAACTAATGAAATTTGCGTAAAAATTAAAATCAATAGGTCATCGAACGATTACTATATCAATTTAAAGCTATTAAAACGCTGCCATCTACCGGACTGATTTCAACATATTTAATACTATCTAAAATCAGGAAGACGAAGAATATTATGATATTATAACGAAACACAAACACCGTATCTCTCATTCTCAGTATAAAACTTATATTTTATTAATACGCTTTTCTTGTATCGCCTATTAATTTCGTTTTCATATCACTTTGGTACTAAAGCCCATTTAAAAACTAACGCAATAACATAAAACGTAATAATTTATAAACGGCTTGAGCGATTTCACTAAAACACGACCAAGCATCGCTTAAAAGCCTGCTTTCAAATAAAAGAACCGCATCTGAATTGGTCCACCTTTTTGAGTACTACACTCACTAGTACACTCCTATTTTGTTATCTGGCGTTAAAAACGTCGAAAATAACTGAAATACATACATGAAACTTTTCCTTCGTCTACTTTCTGTCTACTTCACATAGCCAACCCATATCCCGTTACAAGCCATAGCACCTGGAACACTGTCATCCAGAATCCCGCGTTTATCAGCCCTCGGTGACACAATATATATCCCCAGTAAAATATGCCCGGCCCGGGTCGCCATGAAATACTCATAAAAAATAATATATTGTTATTACATGTTATAAATCCGATTATCACATTCACACCGAATTATTTATTCGAATGGCACCTACTCGTAATCGATTTTCAAGTTGTGGTTATAGGACGTGGTAAGCAATAATTAGTTTTATGTAATAAAACTATGAATTCCCAATTAATTGTGGACTTCAAAAGTGTTACGGACGTAAAAAAAATATGTGCTTTATATGGCTGAAGTAAAAACTATTAAATAATTGATTTAATTAATAGTAACACAAATGCAGAGCAGTAGGGCTATTCTGTAAGGTCGTTTTCGAATCTCGAAAGCGGGATCCGCGTTGATATGACGAATTTGACGGATTTGTATTCTTTAAAACTCGACTCTCTACCTATATCAATAAAGATCATTTTCGAAGTGACGTAATGTGAGCTCTATCGCTCAGGTGAAATATTAAATGGTTTCTTACAGAATAGCCCTACAGCTGAGTGTGTCTTTGCTCGGATACACTCGTCGCTCCCGAGTTCACCCGATAGAGTCTTTCACTTGAGGGTGACGGATCAGCCTCGCTTACAGCCTATTAATACGTGTGCGATGCGCCAAAAGAAGTTTTCACTTCAAAATAATAAAAATACAAACCGTTACTTAACCCCGTGGTAATTACGTAAGGACGTATGTTTCGTGTACTATGAAATGGGACCAGACGTATATTTATTTCGGTGAATATTCTTCAGCCGGGATTCGAACTCGTAACCGCTACGTAAAGGGTCCAGTAGCCTGAGAACTTGACCCGCTGGTCGTAACACGTTACGTACTGTTCCAGCCCTCGATTGTGCTGACAGCCCTCAATATAATATGATGACTCTGTTGTTTCAAATATTAAGAAACACTTTGCATTTCTCACAGAGTCATCATTGAATTTTGATATAAATACTCATAATTTTCCCAGTTCAGTCAATCTATTTCCGAATTATTCGACAGCTATCCAACTACGGACCTGGTTTCTGCCTGCCGGTTGTCTTTCAGCCTAGACTATTAGGAAAGCACCATATTCGGTTCAGAATAAGCAATGTGTTTCCCTTGACAGTGATCTAAAGAGTTAAAAGCAGTGTAGTCTCTATAAAGTGTAAAAACATAATACAAATGTGTTTTTTAAGACACACAGACAAGCCGACAAAACAGTACGAACGACATAGTACGTATATAGGAACGAAATCCTTAAAAACCGAAGCATTCAAAGCAGATATTAAATATTCTTGCGTAGATAATAACCTTTTCGCTTATAAATGTTTACTCTTATCTCGGAGTTATTTGATAAGACAGCTGCGACCTGTCACTACAGTCGACGACCTTTTAACGTAACAAGTAAACGAAATTTCACTTGAATTTGGGAATAATTTCGCCTGAAGCTCTTTCAATATTCAATTGAACCAAAACTATATCATATATTCTTCAGAGACATGCACAAATAATATTATAACAGATTGTTTGATATTGAAAATTAAATATTTCGATGTATATGACATACTCAATTTACTCGAATTGAATGTACTCTTACTAAATAAAACTAAGTATATAGTAAAATAATAATGTAAATTTTGGTGAATGGTCAACCATAGACTTCTGATTCAAAACTAGGCAGAGACTGTAATGTGGTACCCAGACAACTGACTACATTTTTATATATTTCTAAATACATACATATTATAAATAAACTAGCTATAAACACCCGCTTTGCTAAGTCATTTTTAAAAGTACAATTATTTGTTGTTATTAGTATTTTTTGGGATGTTTAAAAAGTTACTAAAATACTTAACATAATATTTTCAGCTAATAAGAATGTTGATATACATTTCAAGCTTGCTCGGAGTTATTCTAGATCATTCTAGAATTTTCTTGAACATTCTCGACCGATCAGAACATTGGTATACACATATTAAAGCCTTCTAGAACGTTCCAGAAGTTTCCTGAACAATCCAGATCATTTTAGATCAATGATAGTCTCACATTTTCAAAGATAACACCTTTCAACCCCAGTATCTTTTACACCCTTATAATTATACGACTTACAACCACCATAGAGCACAATGAGAACCTTGTAGTACCTATTATTTGTATGTACAAACACTTTTCGTCTGCGATGCGTAGTTTTGGCTGCAAATCCCTATATTTCACACACCTCCAATTTTATATATATAAAGATTATGCCCAGACACAGAACAAAATGAGCCATGCTCATCATACAAACATTAATTGTCCTGGGTGGGAATCGAACCCACGACCTTCAGGTTTAGCAGTCAGGATCATTAGACCAACGGGCCAGTTAATTATTAATATCGCGTTAATAAATAATCGCTTGAACCGGCGACACTGTCTGGTGTCTGTTGGACGACCACTGTGGCTCCATGGTTAGCGCGTTGTTGCCGGAGTACGCGAGTTCGAATCTCGCCAGGAAACGTTTTTCAAAGAACATTAACGGAACATATTAATATATTTTATAATATTATGATAAAAATCTTAAACATATGTATAGTATAAAAGTATTAAGTATATTTCCGTTGTCTGGTACACGTAACACAAGTTCTTCGGAAACTTACTACGGGACCAGATCACGGTATAGAAGCGCCCATAGCTATTTTTATGCAGATTTAAAGCCACAAATGAAAACCGCATTACAATCTTAATTACTACATTCTTGCAATAAACATATTATAATTATTAAGTTTTTAATAAATGATCGTCGTTTACTACTCTCCATTGTAAATCTTTATATTATGTTCTAAAGAAGAAGTACGGTTAACCGAATGGCAAATAAAGTTCAATAATCTAGGTCGCGTTTATGTAGAAGAAGTGTTGGTCGGCCAACCAGATGGGAAGACGATCTCCGCACAACCGGTCCGTATTGGATGCGGGTGGCAAGGGAGCGGTCGTCGTGGCGTTCATTGAGGGAGGCCTATGTTCAGCAGTGGACGGATAAAGGCTGATGATGACGTATTTTACTCAATATTGCTATAAAACAGATACGTACAGAACGTGTTAACCAACACCTCATATTAACAAACCACTTATATGACATCCATATTATGTATGTATCTTATTCGTTATTCATACAAAACTTAACCCAAAGCGAATATTAACACGTCTTAACTTTAATTCTCGTAAACGTCTCTTAAGTTCAATTTGGAACATGCAACCGGCGAGAATTTTTAACTAGCTCGACTCAGAGTTGAAATTAAGTTAAAGCAGAGATTTTAAAGTTCAAATTTATTTGACAGTAAGGACCAGCGCATGCTAATGTCGAGTCCAGTATAAGCATTAAATAATCCGCGATAAATTTCGTAATGTTATTTGCTTCTGCTTCATTACAATAATTATTATTAATAATATTCGGGTAATTATTACAGAATAATATAATATTGTGAAATTATCAACGTATTTTATGTTGTATTAAATGAGATGGAGAACACAAAGATTGTACATTAATAATAAAAAAAGTAAGTTGATTATAAGTTGTAGGCACAAAAATTAACGAAACGCAATTATTTTGTTACTTATATATAAGTATATAATATAAGTATAGTTTTTTTTAGAGATAAGTCAACCGCGGAAGGTGTTACTTAATATTAATATTATCTATAACTTATTAAATGTGCTACAGCTTTGCCTTTGTTTTGTCTACTACAACACGCTAAATGGTATTTAATAAAAAAAGCTCTCAAAATAGTTTTAATAAAGGTGCTACTACGTTACTTACCGAACAAACCAAAGCTATTCTATTGAAGAGTGCAAAATAGCAACACCAAATGACGTACGCTGCAAAAAATCGTGGGTGGAGAATGTCTCAAGATTAATTAATTAATTTAGAAATATACTTAATGATAAACAACCACAAAAAATGTCGTCAGTGTTTGTTGGCCCTTAGCCAGAAAATTCGGTAAGAGAGATAAGGAAAGTTAAGTAATAACCATAATTCCTTGTATCGGAAATCGATGGATCGCAAATAATGACGTCACATTGTTATTGACAAAATGTTTCGCGTAGGCCCAGGTGTAGGCTATTAACGAAATTAGATGTTTTATTGCGACTAATAAAATGACACATGTATGAAATACGATGTGTTGAAATTTTACGTAAACGTTTATACAATTAAGGTTCACGATTTCTGTGTCAAATGTTTTATATTTGGATTAAGAAAGGACAAAAACAAGAAATTTTAAGGAATGGCTTATTTTGGAGTACAAACGACCATCTAAGATCAGCATAAGAGATTTTTATGTTACGATGGATGGAGAGCAATTGGTCTTCGATAAACAAGAAGCGGACGAGTCCTATTACTAGTCCAATGCTGCCTAAGTCTGGGTGTCTGGTATTACACTCCCTCCACTTATTAGAGCACAACCAAAGAAACCAACACAACTAAAACCGTATAAAATAATATTGAAAATTAATTCATCAACCGTTTGGTAACAAGGTCTCAGTGCAATGGCCGATCTATGTCGCAAGGGACCGGTCATCTTGGCGTTCAGTAACGGAGACCTATGTTCAGCAGTGGATGAATAAAGGCTGATGGTGGAAGAGAATGTAGGAGGTAGAAGATAATTTCAGAAACATATCATCCATAAAAACGTCCTACACCATACAGCCTCATCCAGTAACGAGGCAATAGCTCGGCTCAATAATCTCAAAAGGCTTACCTCTATGAGACACTGCAGTGTACATTTCCAATAAGATTAGAACCAATTCGTTAGCACTCCAAATGATCCTTATTAATTAAACCGACGCCGTTTAATTTGGTCACGCCATCTATCGGTGTTGGCGAACCTTTTGTGTCAAGTTAAGCCACTAATACATTTGGACACTGAGTAATCTTTGCTATTTAAATTAAGCATCATAAAAAACGTTAGTACTTTACGACCAAGTGGCTAAAGCTCTTACTTTTTATATTCGGCTATACATTAATGCTCGTGTTAGATTTACAGACTGATGTAGATTGAGATTATTATATAGTATACTAGCTATTGCGCGCTTCTTCGCTTGCGTCAGCAAAAAAAAACCTTTTTTTTAATGTATCCTAGGTTATTTCCTCCGAGAATGTGTGTACAAAGTTTCATGATGATCGGTCGGGTTGTTTCTGCGTGAAAGCGTAACAAACATCCCTACTTTCACATTCATAATATTAGTTAGGATTTCAAACTGCCGCGTTCAAGTCGAAAATTAAAAAGAAACTGAAAAAATAAAATAGAGATTGTCGATGAAAGTTGAAAAGTTTTGAGTTCAAAAATCCAATTTGCTGTAAACACGAAAAAATATCAGTACTATTGCTGAAACACCACTCTTACGTCTCTCGATAGGCAACCCATGGTAATGCCTATGCCACCTTACCAGCTTAACCGGCTTAGGTTTGCCCACTTTAGCCATTACCTAACATGTCTGTCAGTTTGCCCATCTATAGAAGTGAAACTACTTCACAGTGATAATCATGATAAAAGTTGTTTTGCTAACCATCCCAACAAGACTACACCTCTTGATCAACAGAGTGATTATTACGAGATTAAGAGATGGAAATATCAGCGGGCCTTATTAAAATAATCTTCTTTCACGTCTTATCTTCAGTCGTATTAAATTATGATATGAATCGGTTTTCGTTGAGTTATTTATGAGAAAAGCCCTTTGACTACCTTTAACCTTAATGTTTTGGCGTAAATATAGGCTAAGCGGATGAGACTGATAAGCCCTTTAATCGGAGGCTAATTTCTTTATATGATAATGATTCCAATTACATTTTCTGTAATTGCTTTTGAATTGTTTTGTTATTCCGATCATGGAAGAACTTCTGTATTTTCAAAAAGAAACTTATTTTTGTAAGTTAGATGAAGACGTTAAATATCTTACGACGAGGACAAGAATTTTCATTAGATTTTTGAAACACCTTTTAGGGTTTCAAAATAGTTTATATAAGTTTACAGCGTATTATCTCTAATTCCACGCTTAACTTATAGGACTGGACTATCGATCTGCCATTCCGTTGTAAAATATAGATTCTTGGAAACAATATTATTGAAGTTAAAATTATCTTAGCTCCGTGAATACAGCTGCAGGCTGCGCGGAAAACTAAATTTAATCTAAGTCCAACGCAGCCATTTCCTGTGTTCCTGCAGCCAATATATCTCGACCTTACTATACTTATATTTTTATAGCACGGTAAGGTAATCTATACAGATCAATAAAATTGAAGTATCTGTACATCTACATCTACACTAATATTATAAAGAGGAAAACTTTGTTTGTTTGTTTGGTTGTAATGAATAGGCTCAAAAAGTACTGGACCGATTTCAAAAATTCTTTCACCATTCGAAAGCTACATTATCCACAAGTAACATAGGCTAAATTTTATTCTTCTACACTAATATTATAAAGAGGAAATCTTTGTTTGTTTGTTTGTTTGGTTGTAATGAATAGGCTCAAATAGTACTAGACCGATTTCAAAAATTCTTTCACCATTCGAAAGCTACATTATCCACGAGTAGCATAGACTAAATTTTATTCTGATAAAAAATAGGGTTCCGTAAGATATTTTGGTTTTTCGGACACAAGGTGTAAAAAATGTTATTTCGCGTACTAAGATCCCGTTGTAAATCTTAGTTAACGCAGGCGAAGCTGCGGGCAACAGCTAGTTTAATAATAAAAAAATGACTTTTAATGCGACACCACCAAAATCACGTTTATTACCGTTTTGGTCCGTCGGTCTATTTGTTTGTTTAGACTCTGTGACGGCTGGACCGATTATGACAGGACTTAATTGGCAGATAGCCAATGCAACAAGGAATAACTTAGGCTATAAAAATAATCATTAGGAATTAAACATCCTTAAATCTAAGTTAAAGCAGGTACAAAATTTAAATAATGCTGGTTTTGTATTGGAAAATATATAGTACTTCAACAAAGCATGATTTCTCATGTCGCCTGAACATTTTTTAATAGCATAAGAGGGCAAACAAACAGTCGAAGCCTTGCGACTGTCGACGCCCATCAACATCCACATAACCAAAAGCTATGCAGAAGCGTTGCCCTCTTTTTCCTTATCCCCCCCCCAATGGGCCACCGGAAACTAACAAACCACACAAATCGCGACAGCTTAGTACTTTACGCCGATTTTATGTGAGCGAAAGGTTCCTCCCGGTTATGCCGGTCCAATTTGGCTGCAAAGTAGAATGGCACTACCTCTTACAATATGATATAACATAAAAATATGAACGACGTTAAAAATGATCGAGTCTGACCACCTTGCTTTGTCTGTTTGTAATCCGAGGTAACGCGTGATGCCGCTGGCTGTAGCTAGTACATTACTATTAATATTAACCCCAAACACCGGGGAAGCAGCTCACAATCCTCTTTAGCTGAGAAGCCTCGTAAACCGTATATAATATTAATAAGCCGTATTTACGTTAAATGTGTCCTCATCATCATCACTAACTCCCGTCTACTACTTGACATAGGTCTCTCTTATTTAACACCAAGACGGCCCTCGAACCATATCCAACCAGGACAAGTCATAGCTCATGAGAGAAGGTCTTTTTTTTTAAGTCAGGATGTATAATTGCCAGACGTTCTCCCATTCTAACTGATGATGATTATGCTGATAATCATCATCTCACAACCATGTTTGCTTTGCTTGCTCAGTGGGCTTGCTTTGGAACCGATGATGGACTCAATTGACGATCAAAAAGATACTTTGATGGTACTATATTGAATAAAGTTTTTGACTTTGACTGATGCCCCTAACCGAAAACTTCTATTATAATATACTACTATTATTATAAATGCGAAAGCTTGTGAAGGTGTTTGTTACTCTTTCACGCAAAAACTACTGAATGGATTTTGATGAAACTTCATAATAATATAGCTTATACATCAGATTAACACATAGGCTCATTCATCCCCGTATTCCCACTTGAACGCGGAATAATATAGACTGTATCATCCCGCTAAGATGTCGTTGTAAATCTCAGTTAACGCATGCGAAGCTGCGGGCAACAGCTAGTAAATAATAAATAAATAAATATTATTCAACAACTACACCTCGTTAACCCGGGCTGTGTGAGTTCGTAAGAGCTTATGTTGCAGGTACTAGAAACAAAACTTTAAGAAATTCATATAAATATATGCATATAATATGCACACGTCTATGACATCGCACAGTCACCTTATTCATCATACAATTTATCTGCATTTGAGTGGATTCGAACCGTAATAACTTTAGGTAACGGTAGCGCCGCTACCTAAAGTAAGCAGCCTCACCACTCGACACTTGACTTATTTCAAGTGTACAAATTGTTACCAACGAAATAAAGATATTTTAATTTTGATTTGATTTTGCAAGCAAATTTGAGACAATCTCAAACAGTAAGTATGCCTAATGACCTTCGTATTTAAGACAATTAATATCATCGATAAGTTTGATGGAGAAAAACGGAATTTTTCCGCTAAACGATTTTATATAAAAGAATTTCATCAACTTTAATATTTTGTTTGAATATAAGTTCAATAATTGAGTAATAATATTTTTGTAATGTTCTTTGTACCGTTTTTACCTGTTAATAAGAACAAAGTTCAAAAGAATATATGAATTTAAATAGATGTCTATTTATAGACAGCTGGCTCTTGACGTTGATCGTGACCTACTTTTTTTTCGAAAGACTTTTAGGCCTGATGGCCTTTAAGCTCAATAGGTATCTCCGAATAATCTCAGATCTTGTGTTCAGCTAGATAAAGGTTTATATATCTCTATATAATTCTTTTGTACGTGTGTACGTCACTAAATTCTTCCTAAATTGCTGAACCGATGAATGAAATGTTTCACGTGCGTTCAAGTGGATTTGAAAGAGGTTTAAATTCACAATTTTATCCTATAAAATATTAAGTACAGGGAGTCTGTCCGCTAGCGTATATAAAATAGACTAAATTAATCAATTTAGAATATAGACATACATACGCAGTTTTTTTGTATGAGATTTGGACATTTCCTTAATTTTATTCTACATATTGTGCTTATGTATTATATACATGTATTATTTGTATTTTATTATATTCTTTGTTCAAACACTTATGTGTAATTAGATTTTATGTTGATTTCAAACAGTATTTTTGAATTTTATAAGAAAAAAATATAGTTAGTTGTACTTTTGCAAGGATTTTTAATGTAGGATATCATTAAATGACCTCATTTTTTAGTTTCGTAAAGATAGAATGTGATGTCTGTCATTCGTCTTCTCATATTACTTGGACAGGCAAAAGCGATGGTCGGATATGGATATAACCTGTTTCACCTGGAACTAGTTTAGACAAAATTTTGTATTTATCTCCTGAGGCAGCACTGGCGCCTTATCTCAGGACTCTACCGGGAAAGCTTTACGGAAGAAAAGAAGAATTTATAAACAGTTTGAGGGTAAAAATTATAGCGCATCACAACACATTCCTCCCAGCGTAAAAAGCCTTACTAATATTATAAATGTGAAAGGGATGTTTGTTACGCTTTCACGCGAAAACTACTCAACCTATCATCATGAAACCTTATACACATATTCTCGGCGGTCATAATTTGGAAATAACAGATACATTAAAAACGCCTTATTTTGCTAACGCCGATGAAGCTGCGGGCAACAGCTAGTATTAGATAAACCACCATCATAAAACCATAAACAAATCAACTGTACACAACTTTGACATTCATCGGCCATGAATGTAATAAGGAAAATAAATGAACGTCAAATTATGAAAAAAATTACTTAAACGTCAAAACTCTCTCTGGAACAAACTTTGAATAATTCAATTTGTTCGATTAGGAGGGCTATTGGGGAGGGGGAGGGGGAGTATTAATACTAGGACTCGAAGCTGTGGATACACAGGCCGCTATTTTGACTGGCGGCGCGCGTCTGGAATACCTGATATACCTGATAATAATGAAAAGTTCTTTTGATTGTTTTGTGGGCGCCATTCTTGGGAATTATACACGATATTTTAAAAACATATTAATATTTTGATAACCCAGTTACTGAGAAATCATAATCATCAGCCTTTATCCGGCGACTGCTAAACAAAGGGCTTCCTAAATGAACGCCAAGACGACCGATCCCTTGCTACTCGCATCCAACACGGACCGGACACTGCACGGAGATCGTCTTCCCACCCGGTTAATGGTCTACCAACACTTCGTCTACCTAAACGCGGTATCCTCTCTTCAGCCTTAATATCCCATCGGCCATGGTAAAGGTACATAATATAACAATGGAGACGAGATCTGTTTTAAGGATAAATGTATTTTTTTTTTTCAAATTAAAGGCAAGTAAAGTCGAGAGTAATAGATTGTTTCACAAGAATAAGCCTAATTGTATAATTTTATATTAGTTTTGTAACATGATCCGGGGTCTACTTGTAAGATAGTTTTAAATCTGAATGTAGAATTCGTACTTTTAAAATGTAGGTCGTATGTTTTCAAATGGCAAGAAATTAACAAAAGTCAGCTTGTTAATTAGAAATACGCGTTGGTTAGGAGGTTTACGTTCTTACGATCGCATGTATGTTTGAATTTACTTGTGTATCCCTAGCCTAAACGGCTAAAAAAAAATATTTTTTTCGACAAAATGTTTTTTTTTAATTAATAAAAGGGAATTTTACTCGTTGATAACAAATTTGCCTTTTACTTCTATAGTTTAAAATATGTATAAAACTTATTGTTATCATGTCAAAGTTGTAATTTAAGATAAACATGCTAATCTAGAAAGAGTAGTACGGAGCTAACAAAGCGGTGCGTCAACGCACTTTAGAGCATCGCAGCAGCAAAGGCCGTTTTGTCTGCATGTATTAAGTCTAAGTCCTATTTAGGCTATATATTCAAGGACAAGTACAGATCGAAATTAAATTAGAGAAACAGATGAGAGCGCTAATTTTCGTGCTTGAGTATGAAAGCAGCTTATTCCAAAAAATATGCAAATTCTCAGGGGATCCGAAATAAAGTAAGATTGGGAAACCAAGATCTAATATTCCATATTCTAACACTGAAGATAGTCTCTATATTTATATCACAGGGTGAAGTCAACCGGCTCACCCCACTACTGACGAAGTATTAGGGCCATTAACATAGCTCCATCCGAAAAAAAGGTCTCTATATCTCTTTACGAGTATTCTTCTTTTAATAAAGACAGAACACCTTTACACTACATATTTTTAGCACGGGACCTACCTCTTACTATCAATTAGGTAATATCTTAATTTCGCAAGATTTTTCTTTGAAAATGCGAATGTTGCTGAGAAATACTCTCCGAGTAATTACCTGTCTAAACTAACCTTTGAACAGGTTAATTAGGAACGGAGCCCCCAGAACACTACTAATAGACTTGTTTTATTGCTTGATATTTATTATTCTTTAACTAGCAGCCCCCCGCGGGTTCACCCGCGTATCTCCCATTCCCGTGGGAGTACAGGAATAGATTATAGTCTATGTGTTATTCTGTTGTATAAGCTATATTATACTAAGGTTTCATTAAAATCCATACAATAGTTTTTACGTGAAAGAGTAACAAACATCCATACTCACAAACTTTCGTATTTATAATATTAATAGGACTAGAAGGATTGGTAAAATCCTTCATAATATAGGCGCTATATATAATATATTTATTTATGCAGTATATTTATATATATTTAAAGTAATGTTTGTATTCAATGTTTATTCCATTATAACATAGTACCTGGTTGACCAAGCATTTGCTCGGTTCTTTTTTGTTTCGTTTTATATACCCTTAGTAAGAAAAATACGAGATACAAACCACGCTCCTTTCGATTCGTAACTGCCTAATTTCACCACTAAGCTATCATGACATACTATTTGACATCGAAATTTACGTTCGTATTCTAATCACATTTTATCGTTGCCTCAAAACACGAATAAAAAAAAGTTTTCTAAATATGCATCCTAGCTAGATCGATTTATCGCCGTTTTTAACCCGTGTATACCAAATTTTATAAAAATCGTTGGGGCCGTTTTCGAGATTCAGATTCTATATATACAAGAATTGCTCGTTTAAATATATAAGATAATTTTTTTTTTCGACATAGTATATAATATAATTTATTGAAGTTTTACTTCCATTGCGCGTAAAGTTTTATTTTTTGCTTAAAACTTTTGAAATATATATTATGAGAAAGGGCTTCGTGCGGACCGGACCGGGCTTCGATTCCAGGTGCTTCCTGCAACTGAAATGTGTCGGATAAATCCTTTGTAGGCTTCTGTGGACGAAATTGTTTTCACGTACAGCAATTTGTTCGGAGAATGTTTTCGTCGTTTTGGATTCAGCATCAGCATCATCAGCTATTGTCCTCAATCTGCCTTGTCAAGATTGACGATTGACATTCTTAGCAATCGTTTGTACTCTACTTATAAGTAAACCACTCTAACCATAGCACTGTATGTACTTGTATTTCTTAGTGCGTGTGTACGTGACTAAACTACTCTTAAGCAGCTGGAGAGATTTAGATACTTTTGTGTGTTCAAGTAGTTTTAAAATTATAGACTGTATACGCCCAGTTTCTGAAACGTTGGTCAAAGTGTGAAAAAAGTGTTTGTCAAACTAACGTGAATATTAATGGCAGTTAACAAATAATTCTAGAGTAAAATTTGACAGTTTTTCATTGTAGTAGCTGTGTCAACTAACAGGCTGATCAAATTAAGTCATTTAACCATGTTCAAGCAGTTCATTTGGCACCTAATAAGAGACATATTTTGTTAGTTTTTACGTTGACCAGCCTTTTGGAAACCGGGCGTTAGACTTCAAATTTTTTTCGTAGAGGGTAATTAGGTCTTTTGGGTCCGTTGTCAGTAATTTTTCATTGTATAATATGTATGATACATAAAAAATACGTAAGAGAAGGAGAGAGACAGATAGAATTAGAGAGATTATCTGGTCATAATTAAACTTGGCATAAGTAAGTTGAAAATCAAGCAAATTAATGAATATCAACAAATCATTGATCACAGTCACTCTACTTTCTCTTCTCAACAGACTATGTAATTTGTTGATACCTCTGCAACAGATTTTGCAACGGAAATGGAGATATGATAAGGGATGAGGACCACGTCAAAGACAACTAAATATATCCCGAATCCCGATCGATTACCCGATCGGGGATATCGATCCGACGAAATATAAATTATATTGAAAAGCCAGGATGAATTAGTTCATCTTATTAACTCAACAGAATTTCTATAATAAAAAAACTACAATATGCAATGGTGAGAGAAATGAGCTGTGTCGCATCACTTTCTGCTTGAATACCACCATCTTGCACCTACTAGGAGCGAGACTTAACATCTTATGTCTTAGAATAGGCAACACATAACTGAGTCGCTTGGGATAGTTTCAGGTCAACCACCTTTCATGAGTGACGTTGTCCGTTTCCTAGTTTTCTTACTGAATTCTTCTTTCTTGTTGAATTCTTCTTTTCTTGCTGAATTCTTCTTATATTCTATACTAGTATAGTACTATGTATTGTTTTTATTATTATTTTTTATAATATTGTATTTGAAAAGACTAGTTCCACTGAGTGGACTTACTTTGGAACCGGTGGTAGACTCAATTGACCTTCAAAAAGATACTTGGATAGTACTATTTTGAATAAAATTTTTGACTTTGACTTTGACCTGGGTGCCTTTTTTGTTCATTTGCACGTAACGAAACTATCAAAATAAGGACAATAAACTTAGAACTCTGCGTCGATATTACAACAACTCGACTGATGGTGACAACAAGCGCCTTAATTGGAATTTATTATGACGAACATCAATTTGTGAATGAATAGAAATATCTAGAATCTGGATCACAAACTCATTTACGCTCCGCCCAGTTATAAAATTGGGAGAGCAAACCACAGCCGCCAAATGTTAGCCTCGTGTAGTGTTTGAAATTGTTAACAATTTCCCGTCTAAACTTATTTTGAATTGTACGTAACTATATGGTGTGATTGGCTAGTACATTTTAAACTTAAAAATAATGGAAGTGATTTATTTATAATATTATTATTATATTAATAGAACAGTACCTTTATATTATTTAGTACTAGCTGGTGTCCGCTTCGCCTGCATCAACTAAGATTTAAAAAACGGGTCCCTAACTTTTTTTAAAATTGAATATCTGCCTATGATCACCGGTGATAGTGTAGCTTTCCAACAGTGAAATAATTTTTCAAATCGGTCAAGTAGTTTCGGGGCCTATTCAATACAAACAAACAATCAAATCTTTCCTCTTTATAAGTATAGATAGATTGTGGAATTTAATGTCAAACAGACATCTATATTATACAAATTGACCATACAAATTATCTGCGCTTGGCGGCAATCACACCTTTGCAAAGTGTTCAATATCTTGACCACTCGAGCCGGCCGTGATTACTAAATATGTAGTATGTCAAAGAAATAATTGTGGAAAATACATTTTCATGACGTTCTCCAAATTCGAAATTTGTGAAAAAGTCATGGTATCACATATGTGCTACAAAAAGTTTTCACGCATTTAATTTATAGTAGGGTCAACAAAAAAAGTTGGTCCACAAATGCGGGGAACAATGTGGGAACAGCGATATTTGTGTAAAGTTTAGCGTTTAGCACTTGCCTCGGGGACACTAACAAGTTGACAATTGTTCAGGTGCTGAGCCCGGGTTTGCGGTGTGTTTTCGGTTGGGCCACGTAATTTTTAAGTTCTAAACGTATAGCTTTTATGTTTGTTGGGATAAGCTATATATTAGACTGGCAAGCGAGCGAGTTCATCTGTACGAGGTGACTTTTTAAATTCATCTGCAGTAGCACTATCAGTATAGGAACTAGGAAAACGAGTAAAATAAAAGCTAGAGATCTAATTTTTTTTCTTCTTTTTGCGGTATGTGGGTTACGCTGTGTCGCTCTCTCGTCTGTACGGAGCTGTCTTCGTGCCAATTTCTCCCACCAAGCAGTTTTGCTTTGTTTTAGGAAGAAGAGCAGGATCGGCAGGTATTACTTGGACCGAGACATGTGAAAGAACGTGTAAGGGTGGGTGTTCTAGAATCTAGACCATCGATCAAATATACTCTAGATACATTTTTACTTACAAATCCAAATCGAAAACGTATCCCATGCTAAGTTGCAAGTCATAAAGTAAAAGTCAAATTCTTTTTCTTTTATTTGCGTCACTATTCCTTAACAATAACGTTCTATTTTCAATACCGGGGTTTCGCACTTATGGAATTACAGAATGCTAATCACGGAAGTCGTAAAAAATTGTTGCCAGAGACCATACTTACAATTGTGCTTAGAGCACAATTGGATCGAGACACTTTTTTAACGTTCGTGGGGTATCTTGGGTGTATTAGATCAATGATCTATACAATAAATTCTATTTCTATTCTAATAGTCTTGTTTTTCATATTCCCGGTTCGTTAGCTATGTAAGCCAGTTTTATATGTCAGGGCCCTAATTTTAAACTCACTTTTAGCAGTACACAGACATAAATAATTTCCGAGACTTCGGATAATCCGAAACTGGCAACACGGCACAAACACTTACAGACCTGCTTAATTAAGGATTCTTATCCAGATGCAAGATCCCAACTCCGCTCCAGAGCTGGTCATTGAAATCTTCGCAAACTTTGAAACAAGGAATTAAACGAGCGAGACGCTGACTTGCCTTTGACATTTACACAAACTCCATTTTGTAATAATACACTGTATTTTACTTATTGTAAATTATATTGAAATTCGCGCTTTATTTATTTCATTCACAAATAAGATTTTTACATTTTCACAAACAACATAATAGCATAGGATACGGTATATAAAACTAACTTCACCGAGATGCTCATTTGATGAAACGTATTTTATATTTAATTTAATATGTTGAGTAAATAAACATGTTGCATATGGGTTGCCTAAAAAAATTTAGTCCAGGATATTATGATTAATAATTAATACTTAATTAAAAATGTTTTTTTTAAACATTTCTCCGGTTTGATTATTTGACAAATTCTATACCAATCAAAAGTATGAAGCCCATAGAATATGCTGACATTAGGTTGCCTATTATTTTCTGGTCACAACTCTCGGGTTGCTACGTGTAAACAGGTAAATCGATACTAGGTACTTAAATTATTTTGCACCGGTCTGATTATTGAATTGAAATTAAATTATATCAAAGATTATTAATTCATTATGAATACGGTTGTCTGCTAAAAATCTGTTTCGAATTCTGGTTGAGGAATTTTGAAAATCATATCCTGGACTGAATTTTTTTAGGTAGCCCATATGCAACATGTTTATTGACATATTAAATTGAATATAAAACAAGTTCCATCGAATAAGCATCTCGGTGAAGGTCGTTTTATAAACCGTGCCATGGAGTATCATCATTGATCGTCTTTGCGTCCATTGAGAGAGGCCTATATTCAGCAGTAGACGGATAAAGGCTGATAATGATTAAGAGACCAGATGTCACATATCCTATGTATATAGGGCGAAATCACGGGATTTAACTAGTATATACAAAAGGCTCAAGTTCCTCTCTCATTGTTATGGTTTCAAGTTATTTGTGAGATTCGGGGTAACGCGATATTTTTAATTAACTCAGTCATTTCAAAAGTCGATTTCGTTATTAATTCGTGTTCGAATTTTAAAATTAAAGACACGTGCTTTAATGAAAGACCATCGCGCTGTTTAACCTACGCCTGTATGAATAGTGAACTTTTACATTTATAACAAACTAGCTGTTGCCCGCAGCTTCGCCTTCGTTAACTAAGATTTACAACGGGATCTTAGTACGCAAAATGTCCGAAAAACCCAAATATCTTACGGAACCCTTTTTTTTTTAAGAATAAAATTTAGCCTATGTTACTCGTGGATAATGTAGCTTTGAAATGGTAAAAGAATTTTTGAAATCGATTACTTTTTGAGATCAACTTTTTGAGTACTTTTTGAGATTACTTTTTGAGAACAAACAAAGTTTTCCTCTTTATAATATTAGTGTAGATGTATAATGTAGATAGTGTAGACTAGATTTTTTGGGGTCTATTGCATTATAAGAAATTATATCAAATAGGTTTTACTAAAGAAGAACGCAGGAGACGTCTCTGAGTTATAATGTGTTATACGCTGGCCAAAGCTAATCGATATGCATATTCCTCGTAATATTTTCCTTTACCTATCTAATTAGATAAATGAAAAGATACGTATCTAATTGAATAGACAGGAAAATTTAATATCTAACTTTGAGAGTTATTACGATAATCCAATCACAGTATTCGGAATCAACCAGTTTTCTTAATCCAATCTATCCTGTCCTTGTTAGATGCGATTGGCCAGGGATCGTTAGTCCCACCACAATTCAGACCTTGTCTGAAGTATTATCCGGTCATTAATCAGGTGGGAAAATCTGAAGAAGACCATGGTTCAGGCTTTGTCGTGCAGTGGGGCTCAGTAGCCAAGGGTGAACCCAGCACCTTCGACGAAGCGAAATGAGCCGAAGCAGCTTTTTATACTCCTCTTATAAGAAGAGAGGGCTAAAAAGCAGGGGGCAAGGGGCGAGGACGGAAACCTCCCTTCATTGTACTGTCCCGACGTTGGGAGGGGTTGTTCTGTAGTGCGGGGCAACCCCCCAGTGGAGGTGACGTCGGTCTCCTGAGGGACTGCTGTCGAGTTAGCCTGTTGCTGACAGATCCGGGCCACCTTAATAAAGGCGGCATTGGTGACACTCGCTAAGTTTTAGTAGGTAGAGCTGCTTCCACTTACCAGCTTTCGAGCGCAGCGAGTCCTACATACCCGCATGTGGAGACCCACTCCCACCCGGGATGCCTAAGTGCATTTCCCGGCGTTAAAGAAAAAAAGGTATCGGTACTCTGGGTGTTCATTGAGAGGGGTCTATATTCTGCAATGAATGGACAACGAAAATCCTACCTAGTGTAATCATTTTTGTCCATGTACGAGAAAAAGAACATTATTTAGAATGTTCCATCGTTAATCTAAAATTACTTTTCCGGCGGTTAAATTTGTCAAGCACACTTAACTGCCGCTCTAAACGATAATGGCTAAACAAATTAATTGTGTTACTTTAATGCGAGCTATTGAATAATCTTCGCGTTCTTTTAAACGTCGAATGAAAAAAAACCTTAAAAGATCTATCTCATTAAGGAGATAATGTATATACTTAAGTATCTCTTTTCTGTTTTGCTTACCTGTTTTTAGAAAACTACCACCCATTCAAATGAATTGGTTTTTTTGAGATGCAAATAGATTTTTATTTAGTAATACAGGTATATTAATTATCTTTTCCTTCAATTAAAATTTATATACTTCTATTCAAAAGTAAACAGATTCTTACCCATAGAATCCAGAAACTACCCATTTTCCTCTGAAAATCCCAACAAAAATATATAACATACGTAATAGATACATCCAAAGTATATCAGTGTAGTTGGTTGAATACAATAATTTATTTATTTATTTCATTAGAATTACCAACAAAAGATACAATCCATGCATAACATTTAGTGTACTTAACATTTTCATTACCGACTGTACTTTTAATTACAGGTAATTACATCTTTCACATCAAATTATTAACAGATTCAATGCAATTAAATATTAAGAATTAATTAAGATGTCCTAATCATAATAACAATAATAATTCAGATACAAACAAAGACAGTAATTAATACTCAAAATACAATAATTATATGTTCGAAATAATGTCAATGGATAATAGATATTACATAATAATAAAATTTAAAAACTAAAAATAATAAAACTAAAAATTTATATTAAAATTAATTAAATGTCATGTGAGGTAGTTCGTCACCTTATTTCTAAATAATTTTTAGATTTGACACCGACGATCATTTTGTCGTTCATTGAGAGATGTCTATATCATACAAGCTACAGTCAACTTAATAAAAGTAAAGTAAAGTAGCATAGGTAATATTAATAATATATTCCACTGCTGAGCACGGGTCTCGTCCTAGCAATCAGGCGAGAAAAGGTATCGGGCCATAGTTCACCGAGGCGCTGGCCCAATGCGGGTTGGTCACACACTTTCAAAGACTTTTAATCTTACACGGCATACAGGTTTCCTTCGCCGATGAGCGAGCGATGGTCTCGTGTTTGGGGTGCACTTATAATTTAAAAAAAAACCATTTCAAGGCACCACAGGCGGGGGTCAGGATCAAACCTAGATTTCGCTCAAGAGTCCGAGCCCCTCACACTGGACCATCGACCAGCAGTAGCTACTTAATAATAGTATTTCTATATCAAAGTTCATTTATCGATACGATAAACAAACATAAATAGGTCAGACCCAGATACATCCAGAAGTTTCCATCCGCCATGTTTTAACGAATGGGACAATAGATTCGCCCGTCGCGAGATTTGTGAGCCTCAATATCGACTCGTTAGTGGAACTGGTATTTATTATATTTATTATCTGTTCCGCACTAGATTAACCACCATAAAATGCCGACAAAAACTTTCCACAGCAGATGGCGGTGATCTTTAAACTACTCATTCGCAAAACCATATTTTCCTACTAATATAAGAGTATACTATAATACTACTAATATACATAATATAAGAGTGAAAGTTTGTAAGGATTTTTGAATGTACGTTTGTTACACGCAAAAACTATTGAATGAATTTTGATAAAACTTTGCAATATTATAGCATTCACATGAGAATAACACATAGGCTGTCGCAGCACGCCTATGGCAATGGGAAAAACGGGTAAAACCGCAGGGATCTGCTAGTATTATTCAATTGGAATAGATAAAAAGACGCTCACGATTTAAATACTTTTCAACAATGTCAGCTTAAAACTTGTCTATCCTATATAAAATGTCTAATGTTTTAGTTTAGAAACAGAATACAGTTTATAAGGGTCAAATTTTGCCGTTTGAATCAGAAGTTGGATAACGCTTTACTTCAACTATCGTAGGACGTTAATAAAGTTATTTATAGGCATTATAAAAGTCCTAAAATCAGCAACATTTATATATAAATGAAATATAACTTAAACTACGGAGACATTAGGGCAGCGGGTCCGCCATAAAATATTCAAAGTAACGTGCCATAGATGTAAAATATTACACACTCATACACACAAATACAAAGTAATTTAATATATTATCATCAGAATTTCATCATCATCAGCCTTTATTGGTCTACTGCTGTACATAGGCCTTTAATTAACGCCAGGTTCTGATTTAGGCACGGAGATCGTCTCCCCACTTGGTTATCAGCCGACGAAATACTTCGTCTACCTAAATGCGCGAAAACTAAAATAATTATAAAAAGATTTCATTAATTAATATTGTACAGGTTTTGGATCATTTGTATTTTTTAACATTTAATACTTTAAAACTAAAAGAAACACCTATAAGAATGAAACCCCAAAAATTATATAAACGTGGGTTTTTCGAATTTTCTTGGTAACATTCGATAGTTTTCTGTAAGTAGTCTGAAAAAATTCTTGCAAATTACACAATTCTTTTCTACGAGGAAGTTTTACTATATATTTTTTTATTCCATGACATACAAGTGAAAAAGTCGAAATCAGGCGAGGATGGCAATAGGCCAATAGTTCACCGCGCTGGTCCAGTGTGGATTGGTGAACTTCATATAACTTCAAACACTTTCAATCTCATCAGGCATGCAGGTCTCACGATGTTTTCCTTCACCAGTGAGCGAGCAATGGTCTCGTGTTTGGGGTGCACTTAGAAATTTAGAAAATCCCATTTCAAGGCACATATGAGGGGGTCAGGATCGAACCCGGAGGTCTCGCATAAGAGGCCGAGTCCATCCACCACTGTACCATCGTCGCTCTCGTGACAACTGAAAATCATGTTAAAAACCACAACACCCACGTAATACAACATAAGTGTAAAAATGTAAATCTCGAACACCATTCAAGCACTCAATAATAACTTTGTCGAAACAACGCTAATTGGTGTTTGAAAACCATCGAAATGTGTGTTACAATCGCGTTTTGTTGCACACGTTTTGTTACAAAGCTATGTTAATTGGAGCCGGAATAATAAAAAGACAATTCAATATAGTGACATTTTGATAACTTTTTAGGGCTTTGGTCGGTTTTTTTTTTACAAATTGTACAAAAAGTTCAGTGTCGTGGATGTCATAATATAACCATGTATATTTTGAATTTGGTAGTTCCGTCGCATTAACTTAGATTAACAGTCACTATCGCATTGTTGATGAATGATGAATATATATTTGGTAGTTTGTTTGTTTGTTGTAGTGCAGTCGAAGTCAAATTTAAAAATTAATTTTAAACTAAATTTGATAAATCCTCCAACCCTCGAAATGGTTACTATTTTTAAAGCGTATATTGCCTTCAAATATCTCTTGTTCATATTACAGTATATTTTTATTAGAATACTTTATGTGCCTAGGCCCGTTATGTAATATTGAGCACAGTTCGATAAATTACTAGCAGTGATTTTAGTCTATATAGTTCTTACTTTTTAGTATTATAATATTTTATCAACGGCTAGTAAATTTGTTTCGTATTTCATATTTATAATTTTTATATCATCTTTGCAGTGAGGAGCAATTATTTATAGTCTAAATTAAACTGCGTTTAGGTTATATAACTATTACTATTACCTTATCTTTTCTTCTTTTTCTATCTTAGGCTAGGCTCTTCATTTTCCTTTGAGTAGTCTTTCGAATGTCAAAGTAGTAAATAATTCGAAAGTGTAAGTTTGGCAGCCAATAGTGAGATATGGCAGACTAGCTGAGTCCATAACTGAGTCCGAGCTGAGTCTGTTTTAGTATATTGTATCTAGTATTAATCTCAGGTCGATGTGGGGCAATAAAATGGCGGTGACATTCGGGCCCCGCACGGTCGGGCGCAGTTCGCGCGTGAGCGACTCGCACATATGCTACCTGGCCTTTGGGAGGCCCTTTGCCCCCAGTTTAGCCTGGATATTACATTTTATTGGCTAATCTTAGAAATTCATCGAATTTTCAAGAGTTTATTCTCTAATTATAATAAACAAACAGATATTTAACTTAAGATCTTAAGATATTATGATGTTACATGTTGTATTTATAATATATTATGTAAGTACTCATTTTATTGACAAAAGAGCATCCCCTAAGTTTTTTTTCTCGTTTTTCTTAGGGGATCCTGCATCTCAAACGAGTTTTTTTTTATTACTATTACTACTTATTGACTACTTATGTTTTGACTTATTTCAAGAATACAAGTTGTACCTACGTAATAAAGATATTTTTGATTTGTTTTGATTTGATTGTTTTCTTATGTTTTTTCACTCATTATAATGGAACAACTCTTACGGATTTTATTGCCGCTTATAAAATTTTACGTTTCGGATACTTTACAGCAACCATGGTCCATGTACACCAGTCCTCCCATGACCATGGTTTCTGTAAAGTATCTGAAACGTCGGGCATATAAAAACTTAAAAAATTTAGTAAAAAGCGATAAAATCCTTAATATTACAGATATTTTTTAATGGTTACAAAAATTATACGCGCTTGCTATAATGAAACATATTATAAGTATATATTATCGCGACGTGTATAAAATATTTCACGTTTATGTGTTACCTTTAGGAAATGTTATAGCGAGTTTGACCAGGGACTACGGTTTCACACATATTTATCAGAAAACCCTCGCGTTAGTTTTTAAATAATATTTGTTTTAAAATGAATAAATTATTGATCTTCTTCTAAACAATTAATTGGTTCGGACGTTCCTAATATATTATTATTATGTATTCAACAAAACAAATAAGAAAATATTGTGTTGGTCTAAGGATGAACCTAGGAAATTTGAACTATTCAATAATCATAATACACATATTAAATAGAACGTTACTATAAATATTAACAATTTAAACCTCTTTTGAGCTACCTAAGGCCAAACACACAAGACCATCGTCACTTCGTCTACATACTTCATCATCATCAGTTTTTATCCGTCCATTGCCGAACAAAGTCCAACCTCATTAAACGCCAAGACGTCCCTATGTACTTGTGTGAAATTATTTTTATGACTTAAAATTCAATGGAAAAAAATGTGTTTGTGCAGTGTTTAAGACGTGGAATTATTTGGGGTGTTATAATAATTGGTCTCGGGTGAACCTATTTTATAAGCAAAATACAGAGTATAAAACACTATACAACAGCCAGCAATCAACATCGGAATAGCCTTATGGAATATGAAACCAGTATTATATCACACACAAACAAATCAAAACTAGCGCGAAAGTTTTAATGAAGCATATTCAGGGCCGAGCGTGTAGCACACGCGCTATAATCCTGGCTGAGGCAGGCACATGATTGTGACCTTAGTGGCTAGTGCTTTTGTGATATGCCTACAATGTTGACCTTTGGAGTATTTTGGTAGTTTTAGGTAATTCCAACAAAGGGAGAAATGAAAAATTAATTTAGCTTGTCGGATTAAAGTATAGGCACAGATTTATAAATAAAGTAAAGTGGATCATGCCGAATACGCGAGTGACGCTACCAAAGCGAATACAAATTCAGTGCTTGACATAGGGTCGTACTCTAAAAGTCTATTAGACTGTGTTCGCTTTTGAATTTGTATTCGCTTTGGTGGCGTCACTCGCGTGTTCGGCATGCTCCATCTGTCTTTATTTGTAAATCTCTGAGTCTAGATATATAATATCAATTACTTTCATTACATTGCCAGACATTGCCCTCTTTGCTCTTTTCGAGGAGGAGATCCGTGTCCAGCAGTGGGATATATTATAGGGGTTGCTATTTTTATCTCAATCAGAAGTAGCACAAGAAGTCCGTATAGGCTTGGGAAATTTCAAGAGTGACTTTAACATGACAAGTTTTTGTAAGGAGTAATGTCATGTTTTGCAGACGGGATAGAGAGATATCTCTCGCTCAAATAATACCGATTTAAAGTGACGTCTATGCTGTTATGTTTTCTGCGCTTTGTGGCATTTCTGGTAGCAACTGCGTTACTTCTGATCATCCGTACCATAAGGCTCAGTTGCCTCCATAAGACAGTCAAAACTTGACCAACAATCTGGTGAGGAATGCGCGAAGCCGCTGAATCGGACGGAATCGATTAGTTTCACAATGTTGCACCTAAAGCTTAACATGATCGGAACGCCCGAAATAAAAGTAAAAAGATCGCGATCCATTGAATCATGTCCGACTAAAACCGACCACGGCAATAGACGTAAATTCAATCGTGACGTCACTCTTGATAACGATTCCTATGCGGTACACTTTGTACAGGCTTTCAGCTTGCAATATATATAGTAGCTTTGACTGGACAGAATACAAGTTGATAAGGAATTTTGAGATTTTTGTATAGAAAAATCACATTGTAAATCTCGCAGCTTACTTCCGACCAGTAAATTTTAAAATGTATGTCGTGGAAATTTTGCATGTGTATATTGATCCTTTTGTAAACCTTCGACGAGATGAAATTTTGTATTTGTGAATTCCGTGACAATTCAATGTTATAGTAAAGAGCTGATCTGATTATGAGAATTCTATGATAGAACAACTACAGGCTCTAAAGGATACGAAGTGAAAGCTTCTCTTAGCGCACCGCACATAATATATTTCTTGTAGACTCTGAATGAGGCTGATTCGTCACCCTCTGAAGTGAAAGGTGGGATCGGGTTAGCTCGGGAACGCCGGGGATATCATCGAGAAAGATATATATATACAGTCACCTGCTCTTCGCTGTGTCGCTGTGTTTAAAATATTCATTTAACAGTTTTTACTATATTATTAATAATAATTAATTATTAAACAATCATTTAGCTTACATTTTTGGTTTTCACGTCTGCCGTGCGGTCTTAAGAAGACCGTACCTAAGACTGTATCAGTTTTATACCCAAAAACAGATCAATAATCAGGACCTATTTATTAGCTTTTAATAATTCTACAGACTAATTTAACGAAGTAATGTAATAAAAAATAATAGATTTCCCATTTTCCAAGCTCACGGAGCTGAACGAGCAGTACTAGAAACATACAATTAGTATAACTGCGGTAAATTGTAGTCCTTTGTTAAATTACAGCGGAGTACCTGGTTCACGAATTGCGCTTTTCAATCATCAGCATCATCAGCGTCATCAACATCATCAGCATTATTAGCATCATCAGCAGCATTAGCATCATCTGCATCATTAGCATCATCAGCTAGTGATCGATTGTGAGTTGTGTCTACGAACTTCAAGTTTAATGTTTGATTTGCACACGTATATGTCTTTCAGTTTTTTTGTAAATACTGAATTCAAAATTTTTATAAAGTTTTTCACCATCGGATATAGTTTATACAAATTATCATTATCAATGTTATTTCGGCTGTAAGTCTGTGTTGATGCGGGCATAGCTGCATGCAATAGCTAGTAAATGAAAGCCTCTTGTAATTAACGGCCCCATAATAATAAGAGAGAACTACTTAAAGGCTTCTTTGTCTAAATAAAGTATCTATATATTTTGTATCCAAATAGTTGTATGCTAGTACAGATGTAAGATGTATTTGTTCCTTTTCACGCACAAACTATTGAAATGATTTTGAATTAAACATTAGAATAATACAGGTTATAATTTATCCCTCACGAGAATGGGAAGTACACGGGCGCAACCGCGAGGCGCTGCTAGTTATTTATATAATAATAAAATAATCATAGATGAAGACGATAGACATAATTTAGCTTTTTTTAGTATATAGATAATAGACATATTTTGATATAGACAAAGTGTTGGATCAGTGTGGCGAAATAGGCCATCTTGGCGTTCATCACAATGGATATATTATTGTAATGTGGTAATATGATAAGAACAGGCATCAGTTAAACAGCCAAGCCACACGCAACTTGAAAGTTTAATCGCGTTCATTCTTAGTTTTTAGCAATATGATGTTTGTAGCATAGTGAATTTCTTTAAGGCTATGCGCGCACGGGTTACTTTTGTCACCGTGACATTAAAGTTTTTGTCATTGTTACGTCACGTCTCCAAAGTGGTGCGCTCACGAAGGGTGACAGTGACAAAACTTTCTGATATCGAAGCGTCATTTGCCGATATGTCTGTCATAAAAACCTAATGGCGCGGTGACATTTTCGTCACGGGCGTGTTCGCCAGTCGGCCGGCGTACATAAATGTCACCCACTTGTCACGTCATAACATGCGCGCATCTCCATACATATTACATATCCATGGACTTGATAAGAGTGACGAAACAGTCACGGTGACAAAAGTAACCCGTGCGCGCCTAGCCCTAGATATCTTGCCGATTGACATTATTTTAATGATATTATTTTTAAATTATAGAACTTTAAATTTGCCGTAATAAAAAATACTTTTCGTTACTAACACTCTTTATATAACAGATAGAATAAATTCAATCCTATTATTCATTTATTCATTCAAACTTGTTCTCAGAAACTAAGTTATAATTGAAGACGTGAGTGGATGAAGGTGATATGTCGTATTTTCGGTTTTCTGTGTTTTTTTGTGTAGATGCATTTGATATGTATAATTGATTACTAAAAACCTTAAAAACCTTCGATATAAATCTTATTTTTGTAAATAAAATTTTAAAAAGGTGTTATGTTTAGTTAATTTTAAAAATTACAGATGATTAAAGAGGTATGTACACATATCACCTTCTTCCAAATAAACAAAGTAAAAACTTTATTTTTTGTGCGTGGAAGAAGGTGATATGTACGAACATAACACCTTCTTCACTGCGCTTACTATGTTCGAATAAAGCGCCCCTATTCTCCGTGAATAAAGGTGTTAAGCTGCACATGCATAGCACCTATACAATATCTTCATCTCGCGTTGGTTTTTTTCGGTGAACTTACATAGCTTCAATAGCAGCAAAATAATTTGACTTAATTGTTGTCCATTTGACTCCAGCATCGCAAGTAGCGCACGTGTCACTCTTTGGGTATCCAAAAGACAGGTTGAATTGTTTGACAAAAATTTGGTTATATGAAGTTTTCTTGACGCGGTAATATAAGTTAAGTCCATGCTTTTTTACGTAGAAATTGTGGGAAGCAAATTTATTTTTTCTAGGATTGCAGCCTCTATTCGCTACAGGCTTACTCTAATGAGTCTAAATGCTGCTGAATATGGCATTATTACTATTGATGTCCAGGGAATAATAACTGTTTAAAATAGACTGCCGAACTTCAATGTAAAAATTAACTGAGCATTTAAGCCTGCACTTCTCGTATCACAAAATTCCTTCGTTAATCTTTTTTTTCGAAACTATCTCTCTTTTGTAAGATATATATTCCTCTCCTTTTGGTATAGCTGTAGCTGCAGAATTTCCCTTCTAAGATTGTTCATTTATCGGCCTTTTTCTGGATTTATTTTCTTTTGGTGGAAAACCTTGTGCTTTTTGGCATATAATAATATACATTATGGCTACTGTTGAAGCAATGCAAGTTGACCGAAAAGAAAAACAACCTGAGATGGAGATATTGTGTACATTACGATAGATTTACAACAAACTATGCCAATTATCAAAACTAACAACTCCAAAAGCGTTCTACTTGCGTACAACTGTGGTTTTACAACGTGGGTATTCATGTTTGTGATGGAAGCAAAGAAAAAGCCGTATGCTGCCCCTGGACCGAAGATGTTGCGGATCGCGGAAGTGCCGAAGTCACGAGCGCACTTCTAAGATTTGTGGAAAAAGATCCAAGTTGTCAAAACAAAGATTACCTATTGATTTGGTCAGTGCCGCGAAACAAAAATTTCACCTTGATTACACATTGTCAATATCTTATCCTTAAAGGATATTTCAAAGTAATCGATCACAAGTTTTCTGAAGTTGGACATTCCTTTTTTTCCATTTCTATTCGGATTGTGATTTTGGTAGAATAGAAAAAGTTCTAATAAAGCATGACACAGTTTATATTCCTGATCAATACCGTGACATTCATTATTCGAAAAACTTCTCGTAATAATACAGTCATGGATATGACCGAATATTTCAGACAAATTGGTGAGCTGCAAGAGAATCTCAATTTGATAAATGGGAAAAAAGATTCCAGTTGAGGAGTATGGATCTTATACAAAGATCTTATACTATGAAATGACACGATTTCAAAAGGTGGACGTAATAAAAAAAAAGATTGAATATGTCCGCAAATTTCGAAATTCCACCAACTAAAGTATGTGAAGTCAGAATATCGCTATTTTTTTAAGTCAATTTTAATCCAAGAATAGTATTTTTATATGTAAGATGTTGCACACTTATAATTACTCCTAATAGTCTAAGTTTTTGAAGAAACTGGTTCTATTTATTAAAAAAAAAACATAATATGTCTAACAATATTCGTACTTATCACCTAATCGTATAGCCGCAAGAACAAATAAGTTTAACTTCGTTCATGGAAGAAGGAGTTATGTTAAGTTTTTTTTAAATAATAATATCTAATAATATTGTAAGAGTTTTATTACTAACATACCCTCAATATTTAATATCATTCACACAACTTTGCATTTAAATTTAAGGCCTAACTAATCATTTAAGCGACTTACAAGAGAAAATTTTAGTAAAACTTTAACTTCAATTTACTCAAAATCTAAAAAAATGTACTTATCACCTTCATCCACTCACTTCTTTAATTGTTAGCGACAGTTCAGATGAACTTTTAAATGAACAATATAAATAAGCAGTCGCTTGATAATCTCATTTTTTATTTAAATATTATGGATGCTGCGAAATTTCAGTTTGAAATATTTTTTTGCGAATTTTCTCTGCCAAAATTTTCATTTACTGCCACTTCGTCGTAAGCTTAGACTTGTGGCCTATGTAAGGACTGATGATGCTAATACTAGACCTATGTAGCTCGATAATACCAGTGATTTTTTTTTTTAATCTTTATTTAAAGGACTTGGTACACAGAAAGGAGCGAGCATGTCGTCCTGTAATGCTACATACTAAATGGCATACAGTATAAAATATAATATTTATACTATAATCTAATTTAATATTATATCTAATCAAATTACTAACATTATAGTCTAAATCTCTCCTCTAGCCTTTATGTCGAAATTAACTAATTTATACAAATCTATAGCGTCTTTGGAACAGTGAAATGCCAACACTATATTGCAGCCCCCTATTGTTCTAAACATATTCTTATTAACTATTGTATTTCTTACTGATTCGTTTCGACCACATTCCACTAGAATACATGCGTCTTCAGTAACGCCACACTCTAAACAGTTAGGCGATGTGAATTTTTTCATAATATATGCAAATTTGCTAGGAAATGCTTTTTAGGTATTCAGCCCAGCAATTGAATGTGCTCTCTCTTGACATGGGTATGATATCTGTATAGAACGGCGTCACTTTATTTGCTATTAAAATACTGTTACCTCTTATAATATGATTCATTGCGAAACCAGTGCCCAGAGACCAGTGTCTCCACCACGAAATGAGGCACGGTTTTAACTCATAGTTTACCGTGGCGCTGGCCCAATGCGGGTTGGTGACGTTCAAAGACGTTTAATTTCATCAGGTTTATTCACGACGTTTTCTTCACCGGTGCGAGAGCGATAGTCTCGTGCTCAAGTGTACATAGATACCCCCCTTAAAATGCACCACAAAAATTATTTTTAATATAACCAACCTCGAGCTTTTGATTAACTTCATCAATAACAATATTACGTTCATGGTCTGTACTACTTCAAATAAGAGATAAAAATATTTCAGATACTATTTGCAATTCACTTTATTATCAAAATTTTATAAGCTCTTATAAGTGCTTAAAAATTATTTGAACATTTTAGAGTGCCTACACATCGGGTGAGATATGAGATCTAACGTCGTTAATGAGCTGTGGAGGCTCCTTACCCCCCTCACCTCTCCCGTTCACCCCCACGCTAACTTTCTAACCTTGTCATCTAAATATCTGAAAATACTAAGCTCATAAATGAGCGCTTTCAGCGAAAATTGACTTAAAGTACTCATTAGTCTTTAAAATGTAAACTCACTTAGTGCATGTAATCCGTATTTTAAGTTCTGACCATTGACTAAATGGAGAGGTGATAGACTTGTGTAGAGACTAGCTTCAAATAGACGGGATAGTCTTTCAGACACCGAGGATGTGGCCATGAGGATGACTAGGGTGCGGAAAGATATGCTATTTTGCTTGCTTCTTTCATGTCTAACGCTGTGTTTCGAGAAGGGCAGTGTAGAGTGTGATTACTAGATTGATATTTACTATCCAACGTTACACGATAGCCTACGTATAATTGGGATAGTATGGAAGACCCCTCGATTCAGCTCACCCTCCAGGTATGCCAATATTTCATTCTCACTGCGATGCTCGGTGCTGACGTATCCTAGATGGCAATGGTCTTCTTCAGTGAGGCGCGCGGATGTTGAGAGATCAGAGGTGCATGGGACCCTCCATTTTATACACTCCCAGTAACTTCTTCTGTGTGTCTTGTGCTGGTTTCGGTATAGAATGGCGACCTATCATATGCTCTCTGTCCCTTTCGCCGGGAACAGCCTGTTACTTTAGATGCTCTTGCCCACAGATCCACTCTTGTTTTTAAGAAAGCGACTGATTGAACTCACAAGCACTTTAGTTCGCGATTTGTACACCAAATGCCGAATCCTAGATAGCTGATGTAGCCTACCCCGGGTAAACTAAAGGCGTTAATACATTCCCCCTGGGTGTCCATAAACATTAGGTAAGTTGGTATAATTTTAAAGCCGAAGCTTATCGTTTGCCATCTAATGGCATGCTACCAGCTTAAACAACAACTGTTACTGCTACTACAACACTATGGTGGATGGCTATAATAGCATAAGTATTTATTTAGGGATATAATTTCTACATGCTTGAAGATTTAATAAATTCATCTTCATCAGGCCTTATTCACCACCTATACCATGATATAACGATACAATAGTAACAAATCGACAAAACGAAAAACCAGAATTTGATGTAATGATCACAAGACTCCTCATCATCATATGCCTAGCCTTTTCCTAACCATATATTGGCGTCGGCTTCCAGTCTAACCGGATTCAGCTGAATACCAGTATTTTACATGGAGCGACTGCCGTCGGACCTCCACAACCCAGTAACTGAGTGATACGGTACCCCGCGGTAAGACTGATTGTCAGATTCTCGGGCTTCTGACGACCCGTAACGACTGTCAAAGATCCACGAATGACAGCCGGGACCAACGGCTTAACGTGCTTTCCGAGGCACGGAGGACTCTCGGTATGTAAAGATGGTCACCCATCCACGGACCAACCTCTGCAAGCATTGCTTAACCTGGTAGATCTATCTACGCGGCTGTTACCACTGCGGCACGAGCTCAAGATCATCACAAGACTCTATTAAAATTATATAATTTAACATACATGAGAAGTTTGAATTGACGGACACGGGGAAAAGGGACGTATTTACTATCTCTCTCTCTTTCCATCCCATCTAGACTTGACTTACAATGGTCAAAAGTAAACCGCAAATAAGAAACATTAGCCTCTTTCACAAAATTAATTAAAATCAAAAGCAAGAGAGCCTTTTTTGAGCGTCGCTACAAACACGCTTTAATTAAAGCTATTTAATATGACAATACGGAACAGTTTAAAACACGAATGAAACTTGTGTAGTTGCATTTAACGGAGGCGGCCAAGCATTGCGTGTTTAATGAGGACTCCTTCTGCGCGCGGCTCTGTAATGCAGCGATGTAACGTTAATTAAATCGCAGGAAAGAGCTGAGGAATTGATATTGTTTAGTACTTCTTGTCGCGACTAAGTTTGTGTGTCCCTAAGTTTGTTTCGCCGATTCTCCTCCATGGATTGCCTTGATATTTTGTACTTTTTAGTTTTAAGTATAGGGCCAGTAAAGCTAGTAAACTTTCTCAGATGGCATACACAAATTTGTCAAGGCTTAATGAAGAACAAACGAAGAAAGGATTTCAATTAAAACACAGCCAAAAGCAAATTGGAATTGTGTATGCAATACATAAAATTATCATCATCATCAGCCTTCTCCATTCACTGCTTACCATAGGCCTCCCTCAATGAACGCCAAGACGGGCGGTCTCTTGCCACTCACATCCAACACAGACCGGCCACTGCTCGGAGATCGTCTTCCCATCAGATTAATGGCCGAACAACATTCGGAAGACGATCTTCGTGCAGTGGGCGATCCGTGTGGGGCGCGAGTAGGAAGGGATCGGCCGTTTTGGCGTTCATTGAAGGAGGCCTATGTTCAGCAGTGGATGGAGAAAGGCTGATGATGGTGATAATATTATGTATTGCATACACGATTCCAATTTGCTTTAATTTAATTTAAATCGTTTTTTTAATTTAATTGGCTGTATTTTAATTTAAATCGTTTCTTCATTTGTTTTTCATTAAGCCTTGATAAATTTGTGTAAGCCATCTGAGAAAGTTTACTAGCTATACTGGCCCTATACTTAAAACTAAAAAGTACAAAATAAAGTTAATTTTAAATGAAAATTTTGGTGTATGTACCGTGTATACATCCTTTTGTATGTGTAAAAAATGTTTATTTTAATATGACAAAGAGAATATTATAAGTACTCCAATTTTTTTATCTTTACAGATTTGTAGATAAAATACACCTTTTGTGAACTTCGCATAACAAACAAAACAGGCTTTGATACATATTCGCCCGGGCTATTATGTCTATGAAGTAAGCGATCTCTGCACTTCACCGAATTCAGCCCGATCGTCAACTTTGTCGCTGAATATTAATGCGCCTCCTTCTGGAGTTTCACGCGGGCCCTCTCTACAGTTTTTTGAATAAAAACAGATTTAATACCTTTGTAAGAGTTTCTACGGTGGTAAAATATTGCGCACAATACATTGCAAGCCATAAAGGGCATCTCCTATCTAACTCTTAACAAAACCATCAATGGAACGCGCAATGGCTTAGCTTAAAAATATTTAAGTATTCAGCAAAAGATATCAATGACTCTAAATTTTTGTGCACTGTACACTGCGTATTCATTGCAGATACTTGGCAAATATTGAAAGTAAAATCAGCAATGTATCACTCAATGCTTATAAATTACATACTATAGAAAGTCGCAACGACAGGGTTTACATAATGAAGGTTCTGATATGCAAAAAGCAAGACAACAGAATGCTTGAATAAATTTTGAATCGTTTACTTTGTAAGGTAAAATATACTAATGTATGTTATATACATATTCGCTGAATCTTAACGTACTATGTTGGAGCGTTAAATTTGAATCCATAAGACATTAGATTGCTTGGTGAATTTGCTTTACCAAGATTTTTAGGTTTCTGTAAACCTAGTCTTGGCTAGAATTATTAAATTCAATAAGTCGGATTGTGTACGAAACTGGTTTTTGAAGTCACAATTTCTTTAGCCGCGTTGATCACTTTTTCACTATCATCATTATCATCAGCCTATCTATCTGTACATTGATGAACATAGTCCCCACTTAATGAACGTCAAGATGGCCGATCCATTGCCACATTCAACATGAACCGGCAATTGCACGGAAATCGTCTTCCCATCTGATCAATGGCCGACTAACACTTTTTGTTACAGTAAACTCTTATACGAGGGCGGTTTGATAAGTTCATGACTCTGGGAAGAATAAACACTCTTTTTACATATATATTTTTTTTTTCTACATAATCTCCTTGCAACTACGCACTTAGTCCAGCGATGATCCAACCTCTTCAAAACATAAGGCTCTATTTGTCCACTGCTGAACATAGGCCTTTCTCAATAAACACCAAGATGGCCGATCCCTGAAATAAATTAAAACATAGTATTGTAAAATAAAAAACTTCACTAAAAAGTCCAAACTATTGCTCTCATTAGCAGCGTTGAAATTTATTCTGGATCCAATTTGACGATATTCGATTTTAGTCCAAATCCGAGTTGGTCAAATAAAAATGCAGCGTACTGGCTTTCGGTATCGCTCTCTGGTGGGTTTCTAAATTGTCAACTGGCAATTTGCCAAAGCGAGGAATTTGCACATAGATGCCACTTTGAGCAGGTTTTATGTTGCTGGACAGGCAAACGAGCCACCTGATGGGAAGCGGTCAGCTACGTCCATAAAAGTTGATCAGAGACTGACCAGAGCAGCTCATTCATGTGTTTTCCTTCATGAAATGTGACATAGTGATGTGCCAGTTATTACTGATAGTTTTTTGAAAATGCTTTTTTCTAGATTTTTTTTCAAAACTAACCTAATTTTTAAAAAGAAGTAAGCAGGAAATCGTACAAGTAGGGGAGCCTAATAGATAGGCGTGATACAATCACATCACTATGGGGGATAAAATAATGGGATGACACTCTGCTCTCCAATGTTATCCTAAGCACAACATGTCATACTAGCAAACTCCGAGGTTTCACCCGCGTTCTTTCTATTCCTGTGGGATTCCAAGGATAAATTATTGTAACGTAAATATTATTCTGATGTATAAGCTCAATTTTTGTAGTTTCATCAAAATCCATTCAAAAGGTTTTGCGTGAAAGAGATACATACATCCATACATTCTTACAAACATACGCGTTTGTAATAATTGTAGGACTTCACTGAATCTGTAATCGCATAGGCAAGACAAATACTTCCAACTCTTCCCCTTTAAAATACGAGAAGGGCATTTAAGGTACTATGTGGTACTGTGGTGATACTTAACAAGCACAGTCATGTTGCGCATGCGTGTTGGTGGTCACTATTCATTAAATTTTTCGAAACATTAATGAAATCAAGTTCAGAAGAAAATTATCACGTGTGGGGACAAGTTTCATATTCTAAGGGCCTGTTTCACAATCTCCAGATAAGTGCCGAATAGGCTATCGGCAACATATTTGACAGATAGAGTATGGAGTATCTGTCAAATATGTTGTCGATAGCCTATTCGGCATTCCCTTAAACTTAATCGGTAGCTACTTAGTTGGGAAAAAGTCTGAATTTTATTACTAGGCTTCTCTTAAGGTCTCATGATTAGAGACCCTAACTGTATAATCAGGAGGTTGCGGGTTCGATAACCATCTAAGACAAATGTTTGTGTGATGAGCATGATCATTTATTCTGTGCTTGGGCGTAATTTATCTATAAAATGTATGTATTTAGATATTTATATTTATGTACATAGGACTCCCTCAATGAACGTCAAGACAACCAAGTTGTACCTATATATTATTATATTATACAAAAAAGCCAAATCCATTTATCAAAAATATATCTTTTAGGTGTTGAAGTTCACAAAGTCTGGCCACCAAGGCAATTAAGTGTAACAAATTTCGTAAAATTTTAAACTCACTACAATAAACCATTTTCATAGCAAACTTTCGTACTTTCATTAAATCACGTCGACATTTTTCTCGCATTTTAAATTTCAAACTTTGAACTCTGAGATAAGGGGCAAAACACACAATCCTCGGAGGTTCAGGAAAAAAGTGGTGGAAGTTGGCACAAACATTTGTCCAAGGCGTCAAGTGGCTGAAGAGCAACGGCAAATATTATTACTTTGTCTTCACGAACAAAGCACAGAAAAGGTTTTATAACGAACTTTTTTAAGAGCTCAGGTTTTAGATTTATATTTTTAGTGTAGCTCGAAAAACGACGGAATTGAAATCTTTTGTATTTGTTACGAATATCACAGACCCGTTTACAAGTAAACCTTTTCATGCATAATAATATGCTTACGTATAATAATGATACGGACTTTGACTTATAGCATCGTGGCTTATTAAGTTTTTATGTGTTCATTATATTCTAGGATTCCCATAACCACGGTTGCAGTAAAGTATCCGTAACGTCGGATATGTAAAAAACTTAATAAGCCGCGATTGAATCCTTCAAAGTTGTTTCTCTATAATAAGTGCAATTCTTATTTTCGATACACATGCAACGTCATTCAAAATCATGTAGAACATACAATTATATCCCTAGAGAAAGCCCTCCGACTAATAGGTGCCCGTGGAATATCTCGGGCGCCCCTCTTTCGAATTTTACTAGGTGAGCCATCTAAAGCGACTAAGCATAAAAGTTTAGACCTTTCGAAAAAAAAGTGCCGAACCTTTATGTCCCACTGCTGGGCACGGGTCCTCCTCGAAAGGCGAGGAGGGTAATAGGCCATAGTTCAACGAAGCGCTGGCCCAATGCGGGTTGGTGAACTTCACACACCTTCAAAGACTTTCAATCTCATCAGGCATGCAGGTTTCCTCACGATGTTTTCCTTCACCGGTGAGCGAACGATGGTCTCGTATTTGGGGTGCACTAAGAAATTTAGAAAAACCTATTTCAAGGCACACACGGACGGGTCGGGATCGAACCCGGAACCGCTCGCATAAGAGGCCGAGTTCGTCCACCACTGGACCATCGTCGCTCGGAACTGACTGCGAAAAAAAAACCAAGAGAAATTAAGAGAAGTATCCAAGAGTCTACTACGTGAGAGAGTCGGAATACGCCTGAAAACGTCTTGATGATTGTGTTAAAATCTTTTTGAGATGTTATTCTAGGATTCAAGAGACTTGATTCACGTCGTTAAGAACAATTCATATTCAAATCAACGGACAAACTGAGAACTTCACAGATGCGGCGTGTGCCTGGCCACTACTACTGCTTACTTATTCCGCTAAGCAGCTTCAATGCTTCAGTAAGGACAGAACAAGCAGTGTAATTACTGGCGAAACATCTTGCGTCTTAAGGTAGACAACATATAAGTGCTTGGGCCTGGTCAAATGAAGTAGATTTTCTGCTAATTTAACTACTTATATGAATAAAAATACAGTGTTATACAAATGAGAATCTATTCTTATATTACGAAGTGGAAAGTTTCGATTATTTGTTTGATTAGTTGAATAAACTCCGAACTACTTTATGGATATGGAAAATAAATTTCGCCTATACATAGAAACTCGATCAGCGAGTCAAGCCGGATCGGACCGCTAGTTAGATATTGTTATTGTAAATACATTTTAATCAATCTTTATCATCAACAAGCTGCCAGCAAACGTTATCTTACCTTAATCCAAGCCTCATAATTTTTTTATTCAAATTTGTCCGGACGATATACAACATTAAAAAAATATTTATATTTAATTTTATCCTGCGGCTCTAAAGTTTTAAACACACATTGCGACGATTCATTTTAATTTAAATAGATAAAGATAAAAATAAACTACTTTCATCGAAAGGTCAATCTTTTGGTAGCTGAAAAGTTCATCAAGATATTTTATATTTGAGATATGACCTTAAAACAACTGGATCTAAAAGCATAATCAAACATACAAACGAAGCAGGCGAGTCGAATAATCTCTGAAACTATAAAGAAGGACACATCTGGCTAAAGCTTCTTACTAACTCCGGGACTTCCATAATCCTTACTGAAATATGCTCTACAATACTGCCTTTATTAATTCCGTAATCCTGTGACACTTTGACATAAAACCTCGCACTAATATTATAAAAGCACGTTTTTGAATATTGGCATATTCTGTGGCACACGCAAAAACTAATCCGAGTTACATTAAAAAGTTTACAGTGTATATGAACTAGAGCAGAGTATATCTTGTAGCATAGGAAAAACTTCGTTTGATTCGCTTCCACACTTAAGCCGCTGATCAGATAATAATCTCAAAAACCAATCCAATTTAAAGAAAAAAAAAATAGCTATAAAATGATTTAATCTTTACTAGACTAGTTACAATAGAGATTTTGACACATGTTACATATTCATGTAAACTTATGTTTTATATAATATTAAGGGCATGTTTCACAATCTGCAGATAAGTGCCGAATAGGCTATCGGCAACATATTTGACAGATAGAGTATGGAGTATCTGTCAAATATCTGTCAAATATTCGGCACTTAACTGGAGATTGTGAAACAGGCCCTTAAGACAGTATTGTAAAAAAAATTAAAAATTAATTTGAAATTCGTTATTTACCTATTATGCATTATCACGTGACTGCAAATGCCAATATAGCGCGATGACGTATGACCAGTAAACAAAGTAAAAACTGTCATAACTCATAATATAAGTCAAGCTTTACTATATCTGTAATTGATTATATTATTACTAAAATTTAGTTACCGGGTGTATTTTTTAATTACTCATAAAATAAATTATGGCTTCTATTATACTGTTTCGTTACAATAATTAGCGAGTCGTAGTCGGCTTGTGACGTAATCACGGCTACATGACAGCATGGAGAGTTTAAGCGGCAGTTTTGAAAACTATTTTTATTCACTTATTTTCTTGTTAAAATTAGACTTCACAAAAGATCATAAATGTATTAACGAAAAACACATATTGAATTAATTCCGAAGATATATAAAGTTGACATCAAAACCTCCAGCAAAAAGCCAGCGTAGTCGGATTCCAATCGTAAGCCGCTTAAACGGGCGAATTTGATCAGAACTTGGTTCCTATTTCATGTTCCATCTCTTATCATATTTCAAATCCGCTACAACTATTTTATTACTTCTATTAACTATTTACGTCATAATCTAACGTTTCACGTTACAATAGACAGTGTTGGAAATTATTTAAATACTAGCTATTTCCCGCAGCTTCGCCTGCGTTAACTAAGATTTACAACGGCATCTTAGCGGGATAATATAGTTATATAATATGATGATTTGAATTATAGTAAAGTAAAAGTATCAACCCTTATATGTCCCACTGCTGGGCACGGGTCTCCTTCCTCGACATCAGGCGAGGAGGGTAATGGGCCAATAGTCCACCGCGCTGGCCCAGTACGGATTGGTGAGCTTCACATACCTTCAAAGATTTTCCAATCTCATCAGGCATGCAGGTTTCCTCACGATGTTTTCCTTCACCGGTGAGCGAACGATGGTCTCGTGTGCACTTAGAAATTTAGAAAAACCCATTTCAAGGCACACACGGACGGGTCAGGATCGAACTCGGAACCCCTCGCGTAAGAGGTCGAGTCCGTCCACCACTGGACCACCGTCGCTCTTTGAATTATAGCCTATGTGTTAATCTGATGTATAAGTTATTTATTATGAAGTTTCATTAAAATCTATTTAGTAGTTTTTGCGTGAAAAAGTAACAAACATTCTCACAAACTTTCGCATTTATAGTATGAGTAGGATGAAATTTGTCTTCGTATCTCTTAAAATATTTACATTCACATAAACGCAACTTCCGAAACGAAGACGTACCTACCGAAAATGGTAAAAGTATCTATGCCAGGGACGGTTCTGTCTATTCTACCTTTGTTATCGAACTTAGCAAAGCTGCTAAGTAACTAAGAAGGAAATTATTCCAAAACGCATATAATAAGTCACTATTCGTACCTAATAAGTAATAATTAAGTCAAAGTAAAAGTTGCGTTCTTGCTTAAAAAGTTATTTATACACACAGTACATAGTAAAACAGTTATTTATATAAACAGATAAATATCAGAATATTTGCATATTAGGAGTTACATGCATCTTATCGGGATAATATAGAGCCTTCCTAGTGAAAATGGCTATCTAAGAGTGAAAAAATCTTCCAAATCCGATTAATAGTTCCTGAAATTGGCGCGTTCAACCAAACAAACTCTTCAGCTTTATCTAACAACTAGTTGTTTTGTAGCTTTCGCGTAAAATCGCAACAAACATCCCTACTTTCACATTTACCTATAATAATAATAATAATTAAATAATTATACTCAGACCCTTGTTGTTCTCAGAAACATGTTTCTTTTATTAAACAGTAAGCACTTATACGCTACTGAACACAACTGAATAAAATGCCGTTTGATCGAACCCCCCTCCCCCCTAGGTGTTGGGGGTTAAGAGCCTCCTCTCGTTAACAGCTGGAAACTCCTACCCCGGAGCCGATCCCTCGGGACTGGTGATATATTGGACTGTTTTAATATTACCACTGCTGATAGAAAATTTAATTTTCCGCCGTATAAATGAGTTCGCATATTTTTATGAATATTTTGTTACGAACATTATCATCATCATCACCGCCGTCTTTACCGTCATTTTATTCATCGCCAGATTACATCATCAATCTTTAGTTACTCGTTCCAACACACAAAAAACTCTCCTTTTTTATTATAAATGAGCTGCTACCGAAAGTCTACCCCGCTTTAGCATGGCTTAACAGCCGGCTTGATCATAATTCTATGATGATTATTTTCATTGATACTGGTAAAATACTCATAATTACAATAATTATAATTATAATTCAATTGATTTCTCCGGCCGCTTGAATTTTTTTAATAATGTTAATTTAAATGCACTGCCTGTTCTGCCCTTTTTTCAAAACACAGCAAATTTATAATATTATAATTTGTAGCGGTAGTAGTTTTTTTTTTTTTTGAGCAGTCGGAGACTTGTGGTGACTACCGACGCCCATAGACATAAATAGCCCACAGACCCCCATTAGGTCACCAGAAACTTACAAAACACTACAGCATAGCTGTCACTATAATATAATCAACCTGATGATGATGATAATCCCAGTTAGCACACAATTTGCAAAGTGTATTTAGTAATATGGTAAAACTGTATAAGGCGCTTAGTATAAGTTGGCGAGTTGTAAGTTTGGGACAGAAACCACTATCGTTGGTAATTTGCACGGCATTGTTCCTTTGGTTGTATACTTTGGGAAACAAACAACAGAATCGTGAGCCGAAAGTACAAGATACATACCAACTTTACTATCTATGACCACACGGGAGATAGTCGCCAGTATTTAATATTATTGTTAAGAATATTTCAACAAATTTCACTACAATGCGATGGTCTTGTTTCAAAATTATGCATTTTTTTTCGTCAAAAAAGACTTGAAATAAAACGACATTTTAAATAGTTCACAGCCACCAATGGTTTTGCTTAAAATTCCTATTTTAACCAGGTGGGAAGACAATCTCCGTGCAGTGGTTCGTGGTGAATACGAGTGACAAGATATTGGTCGTCTTGGCGTTCATTGAGGGAGGTCTAGCCAATCCCGTGTGGGTATGGGGATAAAAGACAAAATTTTATTAAACTCCATTCAGAAGTTTTTTCGTCAAATAAGAATAAACACGAAAAAAAGAAGAACAGGAATAAGAATGAATAAACAAACTTTTGTATTTATAACATTAGTAGGATTTGAGCTTAAGCATACATAATAAAATGTAAATAGAGGTAACTTATAGGTAGTCATATATTATGTATACTATTTACCTACTGTATCATTTGGAATATTTCGCCTTTAATATGTAAATTTACAAAAATATGGCCATGAAATAAATACATCCTTTATAACGTCTGTGTATTCCCAAATAATCAAGATGAAACAAAAATAGACCGTAAATATTTTATTACCGAATTTCGTGAAATTGCCGCTCGAGAAATGTTAGCATATGAAATTCATAAAAAAACGGGTAATACGAAAATACGTAAAAACCAAAAGCATGTATATCTATTATTTCATTTGATATGGGTTCGTTAGTAAAAATAATTAAACGAAAATGTGTTGGGAGTTACCAAAAGCCACAAGGTCTTTGAGGAATTAGTATGTTATGAAACTAAGAAAATATATACATAATATTTACTGTACCTACGCTATAAAGTAAAAGTCATCATCATCTGCCTACCCTTTTCCCAACTATATATTGGGGTCGGCTTCCAGTCTAACCGGATTCAGCTGAATACCAGTATTTTACATGGAGCGACTGCTGTCGGACCTCCACAACCCAGTAACTGGGTGATACGGTACGCTATAAAGTAAAAGTATCAATCAATATATTATATTCCACTGCTGGGCACAACATCCTAGGGGCCACAATGCACCGATACGCTGGCTCCAAGGGGGGGTTTGGTAAGCTTTACACACCTCAAAATACTTTCGATCTCATTGGTCATGCAGGTTTCCTCACGATGTATTCTTTTAACGGTGAGTCATCTATGGTAACTTGTATTCAGGGTACACTTAGAAATTCAGGAAAACCCATTGCAATGCAACAGGAGTCGAACCTGGATCCTCTCGCTCGAGAGGCTGGACCTGTACCCACTAGACCATTGTCGATCGTATTGTACGCTCGTGACAAATAAGAGTGGAGGAAGCATCGTGGCATTACAGCGTCACGGCATTTACTGGCAACTTTACATCAAAAAGAATATAATAAATTTTCTAATTATTACCTAATTAAAAAAATTAGAAGAAAGAAAGAAGAAAAAAATTCTTTCTTTCTTTCTTCTTCTTTCTTTCTTTATAATATTAAATACCGAATAGGAGCAATGCTCTTGTGATATATTGTCTAAAGAAATAGTCTCAGATTTCAAGAGAATATTATTTTGTCTTAATTAAAGCTTTTACTTTTGTAAGAACAAGTGTTTGAAGCTTTTATTTTAATCTCCTCATATAAACATGACCTCTGTCTAAGGAGATTTAAACAAATCGACATTTGTATTTGTATCCCTTAGACAAGATTGCCGAGGTCGTGGACCGACTTTAAGCCATTTATTTCGCTAAATGTGTTTTAGATATTAATAATGTATTGTACTTTCTCCTTTTTGGAAGTGTATTTAGGCATCAGTGTGATTGGGGTCCTATTACGTCTTAGTGAAACCGAGCCGAGCCAAAAGCCGGCTCTTTTCGGCTTTGAATATAGGATCACGTGTTCCTGGTTCGCATCTATGACTCAGCTGACTCCAGCATAGATGAGCGCTGTTTTGTATCATTGTAATCAAGCCTTATCTTTACCCTGCATATCTTTTCAAATATATTCGTTTTTGCATATTTTTGAAAAGAAAGACTTTCACTTTGCGTTGTGAGTCCGACACAAACCGTTTTATGTACTGTCTGCCATTGTCATCATCATAAATATATTTCCACGCTCTGCTGTAGGGTTCACTGACCTGCCCAACAACGCTTCGACTTATACTGATCATAATTTTAGTTAGGTTAACTACGTATATGCCTCTAATTCGAATTTATGGATATGCTTTTGAAAGAATTCATTCTTCAAAGTCATTTCTAAGTACTTTCGTAAGGTAGAGCATGTTCGACATGACCGAATATATGGGAAAAACAATTTATTATACCTTAACAAGATGTACACAACACGGGTGAGAATTCCCTGTATCTGTTTGCTAACCTGGACTGCTGCCAACTCCTGGGTTCCCCACGGAACATAAATCAAGCTTTATCATTAATATTTTTCGATTTTAAGACATTCGAGTGTCAAGACTAAGCGAGTTTTTATGAAATGTTATGAAGGGCTTTGCAGAAGGCAGTCGAGCTTAAAAGTCCTAACCGCTTTCTTAGGCAGACTAGCTTAAGTAAAAGCTTGCTCCCAAAATGAAAACTGAGAGGTTGTAAAAGAGGTCCTCCATCAGATTTCATTACAATTGCTGAGAAACGACCACCGCGGGGTGACCTTGCCTGGGCAGGCTGGAAGTCCTTCAGGCTCTGGCTGAAAGATGCTAAGAGAACCGGTTAACGAGCGTGACTGTGGTTCTTTTTAATCGATAACTCATCTGTTATAATGTATTGACTGTCATATTCAAAGTCAAAGTCAAATTTTTTATTCAAAATAGTACAATCAAGGTATCTTTTTGAACGTCAATTGAGTCTACCACCGGTTCCAAAGCAATCACTGAGAAGAACCTATTAGTATTATAGTTGTATTATATCTTGTGCCATGGAGGATCTGTTTAAGGCGATACACGACGGTAAATTTGGCTTATTACTGGACTGTAAGTCAATTGTGAATAAGAAGTCGTCCATACCAACAAAAACCCAACCAAAATAAAATCTATTAATATAATATAATAATATAATATCTATGGACGCTTTTACACCACGTCAATCTGGTCCCGTGTTTCCGAAGAATTTGTGTTACGGGTACCAGACAACGGAAATACATATTATATTTAATACTTTTTTTTATATATATTAATACATATATTTAAGGTTTTTATTATATAAATTTATTACACATCCATGACCCAGGAACACGTAAGACTTTTTTGTTACCTGGCGAGATTCGAACCCGCCTTTAGCGCTAACGCGCTATCCACTGAGCCACAGAGGTCGTCAAAATTAATATAATAAATGTTATAAAAATTTAAAACAAACATTATATTATTATGATAGCTATTACAATCAATGACTGGTCAAGTCTCTTATCAACATTTAAATCAGAGTTCTAGTTCTTTACAATATGCGACATTGAATTGTCATAAATAAAATAAATTATGATTAGCAGTTACTAAGTTTTTATATAAATGTGAACAAATTGTTTTCTTATGTTTACGCGAATTTCACTCATTATAATGGAGATATAACACGGGAGTCCTCCCGTGACCATGGTTGCTGTAAAGTGTCCGTAACGTCGGGATTGTAAAAAACTAAATAAACCGCAATAAAATCCGTAAAAGTTGTTTCATTATAATGTGAACAAAGTTAACTTTTTTAACCAATTGCATAAAAAAATCCGGATAGAATGTATATTCGCTGCTGAATGTAAATCGAAAGTGTTATTTTTTATTTGAAAGAATTATTGCCATCAAGTCAAGAACTATTGATGGGTATATAAAAATATGGAGAGCAGCAATCATCATCAGCATCATCATTTGGTTATAATAATAATTAAATGTGCTACTTGCGCATATATTTGAAACCCAACGCAAAAAGAGGGGTGTTATAAGTTTGATCACTATATTTGTCTGTGCTACCGTACCTCATAAATGACTTAACTTTGAAAGCTGGGTTCGTGATGACTGATGGCTCTTATTTATGTTTTGTCCTAATCGTTTTAGTTGATTCAAAGTCTTTTGACTTTATTCTTCTACTAGCTGTAGCCCGCAGCTTCACCTGCGTTATCTAAGATTTATAACGGGAATAGTACGCAAAATAAGTAACTTTTCTGGTTGATTTTTTACACCTTGTGTCAGAAAAACCCAAATATCTTACGGAACCATATTTTTTTCCAGAATAAAATTTTGCCTATGTTACTCTTGGATAATGTAGCTTTCAAATGGTGAAAGAATTTTTTAAATCGGCCCAGTACTTTTTGAGCCTATTCATTACAACCAAACCAACAAACAAAGTTTTCCTCTTTATAATATTAGTGTAGATTACTTTAAGTTTCTTTCAGCTGTCACATATCGTATCGTTCGGTGTAAACGTAGCACGATTGCAAATAATTTTACTGCCTCATTAATAAATTGAACTAATTACTGGAGCGCACAATTGATTATGATGCTAAAGTGACATTGTATTTTGCTCGCTCTGGACTGTCGCTGAATATGCCTAATGAAATGTACCGTTTGATGTTGAAACACATGATTGATAAATCAGCATTGTAATATTACTCGTCAGCTTATGATACTACTCTTACAATGACATTAATATTGCCATCATCATCAGCATCATCGTCCTTAACATCATCATCATCATCCAAGTCTTCATCATCATCTTCACCATTACAAGTCCATCTTCTTATATCGTGGTTATGCCCCAATGTGTTTTAAGAGACGTACTAGTATTAGTTATGAGCTGGTACGTTACCACAAAAATTACCTACAATAAAACCTTTCGATGTCTGGGTACATAAGTGAGTAACTTTGTTCTTTCTATCCCATATAAGCATCGCATTATAACTACCACTAAGACTTTAGTAAAGTTGTACTGTTTACATGTATACAATAAATATATTATTGTATACATGCATACAATAAATATATTATTGTATACATAAATATCATCATCACCATCATCATCAGCCTTTATCCGTCCAATGCTGAACATAGGCCTCCCTCAATGAACGCCAAGACGACCTATCCCTTGCTACTTGCTTCCAACACGGACCTGCCACTTCACGGAGATCGTCTTCCCATCTGGTTAATGGCCGACCAGCACTTCGTCTACCAAAACGCGGCCACTCTTAAGCCATCTGTGACCAGCCCATTGCCACTTTAACGTGCTTATGAAATATACATATATAATAAATTATTAATATATATAAATATATAATATTATAATTGGGCTTGATAGTATTCAGAGTGTGTATATATTAGTAGTAGTAATACACAAACGTCCAACCATTATTATAAAATGGCATTACAATGAATGGGAATAAAGCTTCTTAGGCATTAGGAGTCGACTTTCTCAGTGGCGTATTTAAATGGATTCCATCCAACACCTCCCCGGTATTCAATACTCCATTCAAATTCATCTTGAGGGTCTGAGTCGATGAGATATTTTTTCGAGCTTCCCCCGAGAGGAAAGCTAATGAAACGGGTATTTCTTAGTGTTTTTACTAGCTCAGTTTTAATGTATGGCAGTAGTTCCTAACCTGGGGGTAATTACCCCCGCAGGAGTAAAACACAGATTTTAGAGGGGTAACACGGGATGACACGAAATAGTATATAGTTCAAATTTGTGTGGTTTTAATTATTTTAATTAGCTAGGGGTAAACTCTATTCCCATACTTGTTCACAGGTGTGGTCACATTAAAAAGGTTAGGAACCACTGATGTATGGTTATGTAGTTTCCTTAATTACCAAGATCATGTGAGAATTGAGATCAAGGTTAGGTTATCAACGAATCTAGGGCCTGTAGTCTGGACTAGTTCCGGATGCACTAATTTAGTTTATGGATGGCGTTAATCTCTCATTTTCGTGTGTTTCAATTTACCAATGAGCTAAACTACGAATTATAGTGTGAAAGAAACGTACTGCAAAAACATAAAACTTATGTAAGCGGGACGAATAAACAAATAATAATAAGTAAATAATAATATACACGATTAAAATGTTGATGTTGATGTTTGAAAGACCGCGCGCTCTCCGCCTTCTACCTCAAAAACGGTTCATCGTATAAAAAATGTTTTAAACAAAAGTTGTAGATAATTTTGTATCCTACAATATTGATAATAAATACACAAAGCGAAAAACCGATAGAAAATGAGATATTTACAAAAAAAGTGCAAAAAAACCGATTTTCGTGACTTTTGACCTTGAAAATTATTAGTTAAGTTAGAAAATTATAAGTAGGTTTTGAGACAACTTTTAGGATGTCAATATACAAGTATTTACAAATTTACAACTGGGTATCTCGAATTCCAAGATTCTTACCTAGTTTAAGCTTAAATGACGACTACTTAGCTATCATGACATATTACTTGACAACGAAATTAACGTCCATATTCTAATGATATTTTTTCATTGCCTCAAAACACGGACAAAACTATTTTTTTTAATATGTATCCTAGCTAGATCGATTTATCGCTGTTTTTAACCCGTGTATACATAATTTCATGAAAATCGTTGGACCCGTTTCCGAGATTCAGATTATATATAAATACCTCGAGCATTATTTATTATATTTGTATACATTTTATATAATTTCCGTTCCTTGGCCATAAGACAAGTAATGTGGTCCTCATTGCTGAAACTACAAATTGCTCTCAGTAGGAATATTTGTTACACAGTTTAAAAGTATTTTAAGTGTAAAAGTAATTATATAATGAAAAACAATTAATTCAACACGATTACTACACGTCCTCGTGTTCAGTCGCGCGACGAAGCGAAACGCTCGAGACACGAGACAAGTGAAAAATGAAATACCTTTAAAGCTTTGTTATATTTTATGTTTAGCTCGCCAACACTTGTTCCTTTGAAATGTATCATTCTACTATTAATACTAACATCAACAAGATTCTCAATTGTTACTAACAATTTTAAACTTCTGCGATTGGAATTTGGATTACAAAAACTATAAAGAAACGGAAAATTTATAATTACAACTAAGGATTTGATTTGAAATCATTTTGATTATTTAAGTCATCCCGACATTCTATCTATAATTATAAAATATATGTGAATACGCGATTGTTTATTCGTTTTGTGTTTTTGTGCCATAAGTAGGTACTAGGAGGCAAAAGAGACATCCTCAAAAGAAGTTATACGACGCCCTCGTTTTCCCTATCCCTTAAATATGAGCCACCAGAAACTCATAAACCGCTTGAAACACAACAGCATATCTGTCACTAAAATTATGTGAACAAGAGTTGAACCACCCCGGACTTGCCAGCCCAAAAGGCTACATTTTGGCTGCATAAAATCATGGGAATTGAATCTACGCGGGTGATATCTCGGGGCGTGGCTGCTCTAGTATTTTTACATTAAGTAACAGGCATCCATTCATCAGCCTTAAGAAGTCTACTGCTTGTTATATGCCTCTCCTAAGATCTAAACTAGGAACAAACTAGGTTTTTCACAATTCTTATGTAGTTTGTATCATTAAAATATATTAGAAATAGTTTTGTAAGACATTCGAAGATTATTTTATTGAAATTCTTAAATATCTTTCGATTATTTAAATATATAACATATAGTAATCATTGCCGAAATACTGTGTGACCACTATCCAAACTTAACGCGATTCGCATCCAAATGAATATAATATATTTAAATATGAGTAGTGATCGACTTTGTTCATAACAAAATGTATTTTAATTGATATTAAATATACGATATTAATAATCCCAGCGTAGCTTTTGAATTAATTGTATCTATATTTATCTTAGAACGTTCCACCTTCAAAACACCAGACTAGTTAAAACTATTGATTTATCTAACCAGATAAACGAGTAACTCGTAATAACAATGATATTAGGATCTGACACCTCAGTCCTCCGGCAACGACGCTCTAAAAGATTTGACATGACAGAAATGTAAAGGTCCGAATAAATCGCAATAAAATTTATCTTACCTTTGAAGTTTTACTATTCTGTTTCTCCTTTCTATCTAATGAAGATTCTTTATTTGACTAAAACTCGATTAGCACTCGATTCTTTATTATATTATGCTAAAACCAACTATTTGAAATAGATGACGTGTGAATAGATTTATAATCGTCCGGGTGACAAATCAATTCATGTTGAACCAACATAAAAAAAGCAGTAATGCGTTACGACTCTCTGAAAGGAAACAACTAAACTTTTATAATTAACAACTCCTTAACAACGTTTACTTGTAGAACACAACAAGACCACCATTGGGGTTTTTTTATATCAATTTGATACAATCAGTAGATTGACTGTATTACGCGCTTTATTATAGTTTTACTTACAATATAACAAATAGTACAATATCTATTAGTATTAGTATTATTAATCACTATATTTAGATTTATTAACGTTATACTTTAATTATCTTCATTGATAGCTTATTCGTTAGGTGCCACCACAGTCACATCCGGTTGGTGTCAGTGCTTTGTAACAAATAACTAATTTAAAAAATTGTTTCATTTATTTAACAAATACTTTTTCAAGTTTCCAAGTAGTTGTATAAAAACAAACGCTACATCCTCTCGATCGCACCTCAAAGACGTCACGTCTGCAAAGTGGCGAAGTTTGGACGGAGCTCACCGCAAAGTTCGGTTATTAGTTTTAGCGCAAACAGTTTTGTCTCTACCAGTGTTATGTATATTACTTGTACCTGAATTCGTTTAAATACCTTTTGTATGAACTTCCCCTGAAGATACACGAGAAAATTGCATAGTTCAAAGTTTCCTTTTCATGATGGCTTTGGAACTGACAATCACAGTCTCACAGCAACAGATCTGACAGTTTGACGTTCGTTAGGTTTTTTGGAAACGAAAGCATCAGAGAAGTGACGTTACTGACATCATATGAAGAATAAGCACGTTGAAATGTCAGTGGGCTGGTCACACACTCAGGAAAACAAGTGGCCGATGGACATTCGGTGTGAAGACGATCACAGGCGAGGCGTTCATTGAGGGAGGCCCATGTTCAGCATTATAAAGGATGTAAAGACTCCCTTCAAAGAACGCCAAGATGGCCTCATTTATACCACCGTAATTTTATTTACTATACATAAACTAAAAAATTTATTTGACAAGAGTGACAACGGAACCCTACCTTTATTCCCTTTTTGTCTTTTTTAGAATCATTTGATTATCAAGTTGAAAAAACTCTCTTCTGGAACACTTACCGTAGTCTAAATCTAAGTCGTAAGTCCAAATTTCATTATTTGTGAATGCAAAAGGCTGTCGAAAGAAAATAGATTGTGTAATGGCGATTGGATTGGAACAGGTGAGTTTTCCAAAAAATATGTATTATTTTTTATAGAAAAACAGTCTATTCTAGAAGTCCAAATCAGCGTGCTGATCTGGCGACGTGGGTTATTCGGTTCAGTTAAAAGTCTGGCGGCGGCTGCACGCAGACTGATGCAATTTAAGAGCAGATTGCTGCGAAATCAAACTACGTCGTGCAACAAATTGGATTTTTATTGAAATTGATTTTACATCAATATATTATTTATTTATATTGAAAACAGAGAGATTAACAGATAAATACAATAAGTCGGCTAAATATAAGTTTTACCTCGAGGAAGGAACTGCTACCAATTATACTAAGGGCCTGTTTGACAGATAGAGTATAGAGTATCTGTCAAATATGTTGCCGATAGCCTATTGGGAACTTAACTGGAGATTGTGAAACAGGCCCTAAAATAGAAATTAAAAAGACATTCCATTACAATTTTATTATGGAAGGGACACGGTTATTGCTAATTAATCAGGAAATGTAACAGATACATCGAATGCATATTATATTTTGACTATTTTCTTCCAAAAAATTTCCAATTCGAAGCAACAACTTTATAACACATAAAATTGTCAACGCATAAATCCGTATCTCCTATGTTAAGATATAAAATTCAGTGAGCAGAATTCTTGACGTCTCCATAACATCTCTCGCTCTGGAAGGAAAAGTATTTGTTTTATAGCTATATTTTAGTTTTATTTATTTTTGATAAGGCTTTGAATGGACGGATTGCTTTCCATCGTTTCGTAACCTTCGTTTGGTAGTTAAATAGACACCAGGCGACAACTACGAAAAAATAAAAAATGTAAATACTGTTTCGTTAGAATTAATCTTCATTTTTTTAGGTTTATTATTTGCAGCTTTCTTCGAATTTCACATTCTTCTTCAGGATTCACAAAAACACAATAATATTTTCTAAAAGTTTTTTTTTGAGACCTCGGTCCAGCATTATTTTCCAAATTTACAGTAGCCATATGCCCTGTAACATTATCACTGGGGTTCAAAATATAAATATAAAAAAATAATAGCAGGTTGAATATCCATTTTACTAAATGTTTTTGCATGCTTAAAAATATGAACGTTTAAAGTTCTAGTTTTTAAGAAAAAAAAAAGATGTTCGATATACATGTTTTATATTTTGCATGTTTGAACGATAGTATTATTATGGAAAATATTTAATTTAGTTTATTAAATATTTCACATAAATATTAACTTTCGCTGTAACTCGACCAAAAGTTCAGACTACTCTCCCAAGCGCAAAAGTATAAAAGAGACACACAAACATTCCTCACAAATAATTTGGTACCTCTACATATATAGTATATTCTATCCTCAATGAATAGTATATATTCAACGAGATATAATATTTATTATGAAACCGAAGTTTAACTTAGATTATTATTTCCGCACAAACTTACGCTGCCCGGTGTCCGTCAGTTGATTGAGTTGTGGGAAGTGTCCCTGAGAGATTTGCACGAGATCCAACTTTGCTATGATAATTTCACTCGCATCTTATTTACACTGAAATTTCAGAATATAACTTATTTTTTAATTTATATCATAGTTTGAAAAAAATGTATTTTTATATGATGGTTGTAAGAATATAAGATACTAGAGGTCCGTGAAAGAATTATTCCAATAAGCTCAGTAGTTTCGATGCCTATTCAATGTAAACGAATAAACTATCAAATCTTTCTTTTTGTAAATTTTAAGAAAGCAAAAGAAAAGATAGATAAGTTTAAAAAAAAATAAACAAAAAATTATTTGCTTGTAATATGAGCGTCGCTACGTCTCCGTAGCACTGCCAATAATCTCGTAGCAGTGCTACGCTGCCTAAACACATGTTTATTCATTTCAGGTTTTCATGAATGAAACCAAAGTAATTGTAATTTCATTAAACAAAAAATTTACACGAGGCATCATCATATCATATCATCATCATTATCGAAATGACAAAGCTATATTTTCTATTTTTAAACGACTTCAAAAAAAGAAGGAGGTTCTCAATTCGTGTCAATGTTTTTTTTGTGTAAAAGTGGAGAAGGGTCTCTTGCCGTCTTGGCGCTTAACACTAGAGCTCTCTTTACAATTAAAATGGCATTATTGTTTTATATAGTTTTCAAAATGTAATAATAAATAATTTAATCATTTCACTTTTATCCTTTTAATAATATAAGTTTGTGCTTCTTGCCTAAATTTGACGCGAGCTTAATCAATATAAGTTATGTTAAGCAGAGGTTTCTATTAAGGTTTCTATAAAGAAGATATTCGAGAAGAAATACCGTTAAAGAAACTTATGAATTATATATTGCTGTCTGAAAAGTTGACATACGAATCACAGATCACAAAAATACAATCTAATAACTAAAATCACAGTGTTATCAATTTGTCACATTAAGTAGCGGGAAAATGATACCCAAAGGGTCACTAAAGTGACATTCATGGGTATTTTTGTGACCTTATAGTTGGGGTCAATTATAGGTCGGTTAACGGTTCAATAATAACGGGGCGGAAGGAATTTCCACAATAACTGAAGGGTTCGTGGGGTGACCATAATTACCGTGTTTAGAAGGGGCAGTGGTATAATTTTAATTGGTAATTATATTTTAATTGGTGATTCAATTATATTTTAAATGGGTCCTTCAATATTATGGTTTTCAAAATGTAATTATAGCAGCTGACCGGTTTACTCTGGTCATATCACTGATCCTACAAACAGTGGTTGCTTGTTCGAATCCTACTGAGTAAAGTAGCAACCCATATATTATGTCCCACTGCTGAGTGAGAGTCTCTTTCTTAGATCAGACGAAGAAGGGTATCGGGCCAAAGTTCACCGAGGTGCTGGCTACAAATTTCTATCGTATAAATTTCAACAGCCTTCTGCTAATATAAAGCAAATATAATGATCCATTTTCCAATAACTTCTTAATTAACATTGGCTTTATAATTAAGCTATCAAACTATCATAATATAAGATGTATATTAACTATATCCATTAATGCTATTTTAAATATTATAGTTTTATAGTAACGCCTGAACTTCTGGAGCTTTACAGTCTGCAGTAGATTATAACCCTTAAGAAATTGTCACTTTGAGAAGTCACGAGAATAAATTATTACGCAAAATAAACTTTAGCAACTCAAAATTCTTTAAAAACAGAGGTACAATTTACAAATTTAAAATAAAAATACTGAAATTTACAAAACATTATGTTAATTCCGGTAAACCGTACAACTCAGTATGATCGCGCAATTTGAATCAAATCATCCAGCAAATGTTCACAGTGTAGACACCCTACCCTCAGTTATGTTTCTTGCTGAATATTTCGGACAAGGGTTCGAAAGGTTGTTATTACTGCCGAAACTTTGTGTAAAACCACACGGACCCGTGGCCATTGTATATATCGTATAAATATGCTAAACACTCGAATAAATTAAACTAATTGGGACTACATACTGGCAACACTGGCGAATGGTTGTAAAAAAACGACCTCTTAGCTAAATTAATTTATAATTATTGAAATAATGTGTTTAGTTTGATTTAAATTAATTCTTAATATTAAAATAAACGTATAAAGTGACACGTGCAATGTTTGTAACATATATAAAAAGTTAATTCGTATAATAAATACGAAATTCGACAAGTGTACCGGCTGTCAACGTTCGGACTGTGGATTTGAATTCTTCGAACCGGGGGAGTATTGTTTTGATTTTTTTTTGATTTATTTAATTTGTTTCTGTATATTTTACATACTATACATCATAGTAAACACTGTTCAGGGGTCTGAACGACATCCAATACTCACCGACTACGTTTATGTACCTTTTTACCTGACTTATTGTGGAAGGGAAATCGAGGAAGAATTCACTTGCCCAGACAAATCATTAAATACAAAATCTATTCAACATATATTAGAGAATATTTCATGAAATAGCTTTTCCTAAATTTCAGTTTTTCATTATACCTTCACTTTATTTTTCATAACCGTTACTATATAATTCTTCTGTTTTTTATTACTTTTTTATTAATAACTTTACTTTTCTTTAACTTTAACCTCTTATTTTCTTAACATTTCATCGAACATACCATTCTCTTAGCATACTCAGCTGTCTCTTGTCATATTTTAGGTGTCACCTAAGTTTTACCATGCAGACCCGCACTGCCTTGGCCCGCCAGACTGAGGAACAACTCAGACTGGCCCTCCAGGAGCTTAAGGTGGCAAAAGAGCAGTGTAAGCAGTTATTAAAAGAAAGAGATGACAGTGAAAGTGAAATGTTAACAATAATCAAAAGAAATGCAGAATTAAAATGTGAACTATCCTCCCTATCGACAAAGTATGAAGACACACTCGACCAAAACCGGCAACTGGAACAAATTGTTAATAGTTTTGACGAATGTAGGGAAGAATATGAAAACACACTAAAAAACACAGCTATACTAAATACAAAACTAACCGAGGCCCAGGAATATATATCACAACTAGAGTTAGAAATAGACAATTTCAAAGTTTCTCAATCTAAGCATCTCCTTCACAAACTTATTGGGAAGTCATCGAATCCTACCTTTAATAACATTTCTACTATAGACTTGACTGGTGATGATTCGATTACTTCTCATCACATGCCCAGTAAGAATAAATTAAAAAAATATAGAAATATAAAGAAACATATAAGAAAAACCCAACACCTCTTACTGAAAAATAAAACACTATACAGTAAGGTGACAAAATTAATAAAAAATAATAGTTCAGTTAAAAACAAGTATATATCATATAAGAGACAATATGAGAATGTTAAAGGCACATATGAGACCGAGACGCTTAAGCTGCAAACAGAGTTAACTACATTATATGAGTCACTGAGGTCCATTACTACAAAATATGAAATTGCACAAAAAGAAATAGCGGGACACATCTCGGCAATGGATGGTTTGATTGACTTGTGTAATTATAATGAAGAACGGGTGGAATCAATGCAAAACTATAAGTGTAACTGTCAGTGTTTATCCACAAACCAAACAAAGCTGAGTGTTAACCCTAATCAGGTGCCTGTAGACAATATTCCTGAAAGCCTTGTATCTAAAACCATGTATCCCTTGTCCACATTACCTGAGAAAAATCATATCAGTATTTACAGTGATGAAATAGGAAAAAATATGGGAGCCTTATTGTGCCGGTTATATCAGGGAGGGACACTAACTAATCACTGTATGACAGGTGCTTCTCTCAATCAAATCATAGAAGCAATTATTGGCACTACCCACTGTCCCAACACAACATTGATAATTATGACTGGCAGAAGGGGAAATGTGAACCGAAAAAAATTTGTCAAATTTATAGATTTACTCAATAACTTACAAAACATAGAAAGGGTAATTATGTTCACATTTCCCTATTTAAACACACTGCCTCAGGAAAATATAATAAGACATAATTTAAACTTATTATTATATACAATGTCAAGCAATAATAATAATATAATTTTAAATTCGAATAGTAGTAATCATAATAAATTAGAAATATTTGACATAAATAAAATAATTAATTATAAATTTAGTTTTAAGACTAAAGATAAGTTTAACTTATCATATTTTTTTAAAAGACAAATAGCATCATCGCTATCCTCTTTACTATACATAGACCCAGCCAAGGATTTGGCTACACAGACCACTGCTCCTATTGAGCAGTGTCTCTTATCAACACAACAAAGCTTGGAATTCGTTCCAAATAATTTAAACTAGGTTATATGACAAAAGAAATTGTATCTTGCTATACTATGGGGAAAATTAAAGAATGTAATAAAATTAAAACTAGAAAAATTACAGAAAAAAGTAAAATTAATTATTGTAATATCAACCTGGTGCATCAAAACATACAAGGTCTGGTCGGTAAAGAGTTAGAAATAGATTTATTTATTAAATGTTGTAGTATAGACATACTATGTATTACCGAACATTGGCTGAATAAGAACGAAGTTATGTTTAATCTTGGTGATCACCAGGTAGCAAGTTCATTTAATAGGGAAAATGCAATACGAGGTGGCTCCCTAATACTGACAAAAACTAATCTAAAATGTAAAGAAAGAAAAGATATTGTGAGCCTCTCTATTGAGCGCACTGTTGAAATAGCCTGTGTAGAGTTTGAGTGTCTTATTATTGTAAGCGTATACAGACCTCCTAGTGGGCCATATGATACTTTTGAAGAAATTATGGACAAAGTTCTTGTAAAGGTATGTGGATCTAAGAAATATATAATTATATGTGGTGATTTTAACATAAATTTATTAGAAAATAATTCCACCACTATCAGATTTATATCATTATTTAAATCATTCGGCCTCAATAACTTATTCTTAGAACCCACCAGAATAACTTGCACCACGGCTACTTGTATAGATAATATATTTAGTAATGTAACACCATATAGTCAATGTGTTATTAATAAACTTACTTCGGATCACTGTGGATTGCAAGCATCTTTCAAAAACATGAATAGGGAAAATAACTACAAAAAGAAAGTAATGTTTGTCCCTGTCAACGAAAATCGTATTGAGAAGCTTAGGTGCAATATAATGGAAAAACTCTCATATCTTGATTGTAACAAAAATGATCCGAATATTTTGTATGGTAAATTATTTCATTTAATTAAAAATGAGTTTGACGTTGTATTTGCACCTAAAATAAAAACAGTAAATGTAAAAAATCTTAAACCTTTTAATGAATGGGCGACTGTAGGAATTCATAGAAGTAGGCAAAGATTGTATGAACTCTATGATGAAAGGTCATACAACAGTAGTGAAGAATTTAAAAAATATGTAAAATCATACTCTAAAATATTTAAAAAGGTATGCATAACAGCCAAATCCTTACATATCAAAAATACCATATCGAAATCGGATAATAAAATTAAAACAACGTGGAATATAATCAATAAAGAAACTGGTAAAAATAAATATAATAACACTGAATATTCTTTATGTATTGATGGTAAACGAATAGATACTGACAAAGAGGTCGCAACTATCTTTAATAATTTTTTTGCTAATGTTCCATTGGCAACAACAAAAAATCTTATATCCTCTCCTACCGTTGCCGAGACATTACTTAAAAAAAGTGTCAATGAGAATAAACATGTATTTAAATTTCAATATATTTGCCCAAAAGATGTTACTAGTGCTTTTAAACTAATTAATATTAAGAATACTACAGATTTGTGGGGCATGTCTGTAAAAATTATGAGACATATTGTGCATATTATTGCACCGATTTTAGCAATCATATTTAATAAGTGCATTGATTGTGGTGAATTTCCTGATTTAATGAAACATAGTAAAGTATTACCACTTTTTAAATCAGGTAGCAGTACAGACCCTTCGAACTTTAGACCAATTTCCATACTTCCAACTCTCAGTAAAATATTCGAAAAAATTATTCTAAATCAACTTTTATTCTTTTTTAATAAGCATGAGTTACTTCATAGACAGCAATTTGGATTTACCAAAGGTAGATCCACAACTGACGCGGGAGTTGATCTTTTAAAATATATATTTACAGCTTGGGAGGAGTCACAGGATGCTCTAGGTGTATTCTGCGATCTGTCCAAAGCTTTTGACTGTGTTGAACATGCGACGTTAATCAGGAAATTGCACCACTATGGTATCAGGGGTACTGAACTTAAACTACTGGTATCCTATTTAAATAATAGAACACAAAAAGTAATCATAAATGGTAAAAGTTCCGCTGGTACCAAAATAAAAATGGGGGTACCTCAAGGATCCATTCTTGGTCCATTTCTCTTCCTTGTGTATATAAATGACTTGGCTTCACTTATGAAGGACAAACATGAAATTGTATTGTTTGCTGATGATACCTCAGTAATATTTAAAATTAAACGACAGCAAATGATCCTTGACGATGTAAACAATGCTCTTTCGAACATGGTGCATTGGTTTAGCGTAAATAATTTGTTACTTAATTCAAACAAAACTAAATTGATAAAATTTACACTGCCTAATGTCAAGCAGGTGCAAACTAATGTATCACTTAACGGAGAGGTGATGGACTTGGTGGATTCGACCGTATTTCTTGGAATAACCATAGATTGTAAGCTGCAATGGGCGCCACATATAGCCAAGTTGGCAAATAGACTCGGTACTGCGACTTTTGCGATTAAAAAAATAAGAAAAATGACAGATGTAAATACGGCGCGATTAGTATACCATGCTTACTTCCACAGTCTAATGTCTTACGGCATTCTACTGTGGGGGAATGCGGCGGATATTAATACGATTTTCTTGTTGCAGAAGCGAGCTATTCGAACTATATACTGTTTGGGCCCCCGGGTATCATTGAAAGAAAAATTCAAAGAAATTGCCATCTTAACTGTAGCTTCTCAGTACATACTTGCTAATGTGATGTACGTCCGCAAAAATATTAATGACTTTTTAAAAAAATGCGACCATCACAACATAAATACTAGGAACAAATATAAATTGAATGTTCCATTTTTTAGACTTAATAAAGTTAGTACTTCTTTTATGGGACAATGTATACGATTTTACAATAGGATCCCAGAAAACGTTCAAAATCTTTCCATTAATAAATTTAAGAAAATTGTTAAGGAACGTTTGTGTGGTAAAGCGTATTATGAAATAAAAGATTTTATTGAAGATACCACACCTTGGGAATAAGACACTCACTCATAAGGTTTTATACAATGTATAAATTATAAATTTCATAATTTGTTATTTAGACGAAGCGAAACCTTGGGATTAAATTGCTCTTCTATAAAGCTGTTTTATCTAGAATGTAGATAAATTTTGAGCCTGCAGTGTATTGAACTAAACTTGTGTAAAGGTGAAACGTATGACATGTCATGCTCGCTTACGCTACTGCAGTGGTGGCGTTGTGGGATGGGTCTTCCACTTCCCTCTAATATGCGGAAGAGGTTGACGCTGGCTCACGCGTCCAGGCCTATGTGGAGGTGCTGCTGTGGTGGCTGGTCGTGTTATGCGATTTCTACCTAGCTGAGTTTCTTTTTTTTTTTTTATTAACATCCACTGGTTTGTTTTGGATATTGCGGGGTCTAAATTTATCTACTTATTCACTTTTCTTAGGATAAAGATCTTAGGATAAGACTGTAATAAATGTGTTATAGTAATAAGTGTATGTAATTATGTATGTTTATAAAAAATTGTAAACTATATTTTGAAAGGAGCAACCCAACAGAGTTTCTTGCTGAATTCTTCTTATGTACTATACTAGTATAGTATTATGTATTGTTTGTATTACTATTTTTTGTAATATTGTATTTGAAAAGACTAGTTCCACTGAGTTTGTTTCGCCGGTTCTTCTCAGTGGACTTACTTTGGAACCGGTGGTAGACTCAATTGACCTTCAAAAAGATACTTGGATAGTACTATTTTGAATAAAATTTTTGACTTTGACTTTTGACTTAATGTAAATACATTCATTATGTATTCTAGATGGATGACTTAATATACAGAAATAGTTTACAGCAATTTCATAACTATTATGTTATGATATAATAATAGATACTGATATTGTAAATTTAATTTGAAATTGATTATTTCAAAATTATCATCTAATGACAAAACAACGGGTTGCACTCAGGGAGTGCCGGTAGAAGTGAAAACTTGAATATTAACGTTGTGCATTTTTGATATTTTGGAATGGTTAGTTAATAATATTGCATGAATTGCTCAAATCATCAGTTTAAAAGTACTTATTCATTGCGCGTTGGCGTTCATTGAGGGAGGCCTATGTTCAGCAGTGGACGGATAAAGGCTGATGATGATGACGATTCTTTGCGCTATCGTACACAAATATGACAATTTATATTACATTTATAAGAATCAAATGTTTATCTTTCAGAAAATTTCAGAATAGTTAAATTTTTTGTTTAGTTTGACGAAGTTCATGTCACGTATTCTGACCGCGAGTTTAACATTTTTACCCATCACAAAAAAGTGCACAACGTCGCTAAAGAAGTTTTCACTTCAAAAATATTTTGATGCGATGCTCATGAATAAATCTAATTCGGGAAGATATTTTTTTAGGAAGAGAAAGTTCTCTGCAGTTTCGAAAATTTCACTCATACACTATTTAATTATTTCCAGATTTTTTTGCGGTATACTGAGTTTTTTACATCCATGCGTTTACAGCAAGCATGGTCACCCTAGGAATTCACCCGAGGTTAGTTATTTCATTGTCAATTATAAATGTAAAAATACTCGTATATAATAAAAAATACGTAATCTGTGGCGAGTTTATAAGAAAGTACATGGATATATTGAACAAAAATTTTAGGAGCTGTTTATTGAAAAGTATTGATAAACATATGAAATCGAAGTAATGATCTTGCATTGAAAGGATTTTATTCAGAAATAATATGGCATTCTTCAGGCGCACTACAATATCGAGGAGTCTGAATTTATTGAACTATTAGAAAGCAGCGGCTTACCTATATCCACAAAAGCGCATTCGAAGTTAACCACAATCGTTTGCCCTCAGCTTATTACCAGTGAAGCAAATATCTTCTTGCATATATGAGGCTCCATAGAGTAAAACCCTTTGAACCCTTGATAGATCCTCGAATGAAAAGAACACGATTATCTTACAGCTCATTAAAAGAGGAATACATTGAGTATTACACAGAGGATAAAAGATTATATTGGTTACGATTAATTGATGATCTTGAAATGGAAATAACTTTTTGAAGTGAAACTTATTTAGAATCGTTGTGATTTCAAAATCGTTGCGAAAAAACGACAGATAAGAGACACAAATCCAAAAATATGTAGGATAAAGCCGGCAAAGAATGAGACAGAAATATACATACTATTTTATATTATCGGTCTCTCCTTTTTGTCCCATATAGGCGCCTGTAATTAGTCAGCCAGAGCGAGAGAGCAAATGTCGGTATATATGTAATATATTGCACACTGTTTAATACTTGCTTGTATTTGACCATTTAACGTGTGTTTCACTTCTATCGTGTGTGAATCGCACACACTTTTTTTTACCAAAGGATTAACATAGCCTATCAAAGGGTATCGTGCTAAAGAATTCCAATCTAATTCAAAAATCTTACTAATATTATAAAAACAAAAGTTTGTAAGAATATATGTTTGTTACTCTTTCACGTAAAAACTATCGAATGGATTTTCACGCAACTTTACAATCACCATACTCTCACAATGAGAAATACGCGGTTGAAACCGCGGGGCGCTGCTAGTACAAGTTAAAATTAACGTCACAATAACATATTCAGCTTGTCTGATTCGGTGTAAAATACTTTAAAATATGAACTAATTAAAATTTGTTTCTTCATGAAGTAGGACATCTGGAGTTTTTTTTTAATGCCGTATGGAGGAAAACAAGCATACCACTCCCTACCACTCGTGACAGCATATCTGTAACCTTACGTCGGTATTATGTGAGCAATAGATACCACCCCGGTCGTGCCGGCCCGATTTGGCTGCAAAATATCAATGGACCTTTTTCCTTTTGTACTCTATTTCTCGTCGCCTACATTCGGGAGTAGGGTAACCATTAGGTATTATATTTTTTAATGTTATTTTATTTTAAATTGTTGTAATAAATAATGTTTTAAGTTAAACTATTCGAGACGGTGTACATTATAACAGTAAATACATCCTCACGTAAAAAGGTTTTTGTCCCGTTAAATAATTGCTCGCCTTAAAAAAATAGTATAAACTGTACACTGCTAATTATTTATTGTCAACAATGTTGTATGTTATTCTATAAAGGCCAAATCATGCTTTCACGTATTCTGGTTAAAACTTTAAACGACTGGTAATAGTCAATAAAAACAAAGCAACGTCAGATATCACTAATAACTCACGCTCTAGTTGGTTATCTCATTCAATTTTACCATACATAATGGATGTTTGAATCTATAATTAGATGTTTAATGCTAATTAGATAAGGGCATTGGACCGTGTACTATTGTAGGAGTAGTACTAAGTAACTCATTATCTAGTCAACAATTAAGCCCTACTCTCGAAAACCGAATAGACTTTTAACTTCGCCTTTTATGATTTTGGTCTCATTCGATTCGAATTATCTAAAAAAACAATTAGAAAATAATGGCTTAATAAAAGTGTAAAAGTTATTAACAATTATTTTAAAATGGGATTTGATATTTCAATATTTCGAAAACTATTTGAAATATCAATTTTTAATTTCTCATTTAATAGAAAGATTCTTATAGAGGAAAAAAATTCCTAAAAAAATATTTTGCCTCTAGTTTCTTTTATGCCTCTGTTGGCCGGTTGACCTTTTAGGCTTCATTAGAAAAATAGATAAGCAAATGGTTCACCTAAACTTTTTTATCGATCGCACGGCCTTCTGACATCGGATCGGCCTGCCTTCAAGAACTGTATCGACAGTTTTTATAATTTTAATTTAACGGAGGAAATTGCACTCACCGCGGGCAGCGCATCCGACCGCGTGCACCAGCGTCGACCGATCCTAGAGCATTAGTATGATCAAAAGAAATTATAATTGAATGTAACTATTAAGGAATAAGAAACTTTGGCGCTTTTAAAAATCATGAATAAACAACAATCCACAACAAATTAGCTCAATTTTTAATAATCTATACGTTTCTGATAATTAGTTAATTTTGTCTTGTTGACAGCTTACGATTTTTTTACTATTATTTATTTCTATCTATTGGAAATTATGATTTTTATTTAGTGATGCTGTGCTTTCGGCTCTTTCATTTTCTAATACAATTAACATTGTAAGAAATTACTATAGTTAAACTGTAAACATAATATATTTAAAAAATATTATAATTCCAAAATAAAACAAAGAGCCCTATTTTTATGTTCTTTCTAGTTTTGGTGAAAATACCGCGAAATATTGTACCTACACAATAACATAGGTTCTTATAGATTCCTTGGAAAATCTTTGAACAGAAATTTGGCTACTCTAAATATAAAAAAAATTACTAAACTGTACATTGATAAAAATATAAAAATCTTCTACCAAAGCCTTGTAATATAATTACACCGATCACTTACAATATAGCTACACTATATAATTATAAAATTAGAATAATAATTCACGATAATTATACAGCGGTAATTACATTTATTAATTACATGTCAGCCAATTACAATGGCGTCCGAATTATCGATTCCAGGTACTTGTCTTAAATTACCTTAATTGATTGAGAATATTCCAAATTAATCAAAGATACTTTGTCACGGCAGTGGAGGTGGCTGCGTAAAAAAATTCAGCGGGTCGTTCGGAAAGAAGAAGGATCGGTACGGAGGAAGATCTTAGCTGAGTTTTTTTTTTTACTAACATCCTCTGGTTTGTTTTGGATTTGGGTTTAAATTTATAGTGTGTATAAGGCTATTAATAAATGTATGTAACTAAGTATGTTTATAAAAATTGTAAACTATATTTTGAAGAGTTTCTTGCTAGATTCTTCTCATGTACTATACTAATATAGTAATATGTATTTCATGTTTTTGTAATAGAATATTTGAAAATATTAGTTCCACTGAGTTTGTTTCGCCGCTTCTTCTCACTGGGCTTGCTTTGAAACCGGTGGTAGACTCAATTGATGTTTAAATAATACTTTGATGGTACTGTTTTGAATAAAAATTTTGTCTTTGACTTTGACTTATTTACCGGCCCGAACTAAACGTCGCACAATGTGCACACGAGTCATTTGTTGGTAAGACGGCAACGGCGCGAATGGCCTGGAGCTATAAGGAGCTCGCATAAGTTCACATGAAACTAGTGCAGCAAACTCACTCACGTGTTGCCAACCTGTCCTGCGCCTCTGCTCGAAATACACCATAGCTGTGTCACGGAATAAATAAGCAAGAAAGTGGTTTTAATGCAGACCAGACAGAGGCACTAGCATGCTAGTACTAGCGCTTCCAATGGGAGAGATCGGCGATAGCATTCTCTGAAACAAGCCTTGATTTAAAAAACACAGGGTTGATCATTATGATTATGACTGAGCGGAAAAGTTGATATTTTTACAATTTTTGTTTGTAAATTCGGTTTATGAATGATAAATTTACGTTTTCGCGTCACAGTACATCACAAGCCGAACGCTTAGGCGGTCAGGGGGCCTAGCCAAAATTCCAAAATGAAAAGGTTAGCGAAGTTCGAAAATAATCAAGTATGGGATTGACATAAGGTCGCGCTTAATCACGTGGTCCATCCTATACATTTTATCATTTCGAACTTCGCTAACGCTTTCTTAATGGCATTTTGGGCCCCTAGGGCCCCAGGGCTCTCTGTCGCATGTAGCGCGCTCTGTTGTATACTGCGCTCTGACGGAACGTGAGCATTAGTCAAGATTTTTCGTGCGTGCAGACGGCGCTCATCGTTTCATAAGACACCTATCACGAGAAAAACTTTAATAGGTAAAAATAATGAAGTGATCCGCTATTTTTTTTTTAATATTTAATATTAGACCACTTTAACAAATAGGCTATTGCATGAGACCCTAAGATATCATTAGCGTCGTCATCGACATAATACATGTGTTAACTGATCACTGATCTCCTTCTCAAAGTCAAGCGGGAGGGTATTGAAATTGAATACCACAATACGATGGCCCAATTCGGGATAGTTAACTTTGCTCACCTACTTAACCGTTTAATCTCAAACACACAAGTCTATTTCACCATCATTATCATCATCTGCTTTTATCCGTCCACTGCTGAACATAGGCCTCCCTCAATGAACGCCAAGATTATTTAATATATCAAAATTAAAACATAATAATACAAGAAGATAAAAAAACCTAAATCATATTATCTGAAGCAGACGTTTAGTTCATCATATAAACGTCCACCCGCGCGGCGTTGAAATACAAAGCCTTAAGGTGGTTCGTTTTTCATACAAAAATAAATCGGCATTCACACGCTAAATATTAGTAGATATGCCTCGATATTTGCGTAGGGAATTACTTTGGAATACTTATTTTCGCAAAATCAATAAAATTCCATATTTATAATCTCAGAGATATTATATCAGACGATGAAAAATCTTATAAATTACGCATGTGTGTGTAGTCTCTAATGTGTAACTATACACGAATTTGCGACGTTGCCGACTTGATCAAGAACTGCATGCAACGTTGCCGATCTTATGCTTGCGTATTCTCGCGATCAGAGACCTTATTTTTATACTTTGCAGTTTTGTCAAAAGTATTGCCAGATGAGGGTGTCTCCCTTAAAAATTGAGATTTTTCCAAAACTACTGAGTAAACTTTAGTAATATCGAAATCACATTATTTTTTCAATTATCATACATGATACTTTGGTAATCTGTAAAAAAAATTGTGTATCGAGTAAGAGTTTAATACGCTTTATAAATAATTTGATTTATATATATTTATATTAAATTTTATTTTTAACTTTGTAAAATAATATAAAACAACAGTAAAACAACTCTAATATTCATGGGTAATTATGAACGTGCTAAAAGATAATTCGATAATTTGTTTTCTTTATTCTATACCTTGTTGACGGCCTATGCTTGGCTGTCTTATTTATTCTAGTTATATTAAAAACAGATAAGAGCGGCATTAAATCTGTCTTTACCAAAAGCATAATTATTGTTTGCTGAATATTGTATTGTAGAGCAGTGGCGAAATTAGTGAAAAATGTACCCAGTAAAGTGGTATCACTGACACCTATGATTATTGCTGGTGGCTATCAAACAAATGTCAATCTAATTTGTCGAATGTCATTCACAGTTTTGTTTATTTACTTACATACGTAATTAATTGTGGTTTTGAAATTTAATATAAACAAAAACTTGTATTATTTGGGTTTTGACCTATTTTAGTTTCGAGTAGCTAGAGTTCGCGGAGAAAACTTATACAAAAGCTTGTGAAAATAGCGTGTACCAGCACCATGAATCCGACATCAATTGCGAATTACATAAAACATAAGGATTCAGGTCCAAGAAAAAGCAGAAAAAGAGATACGGCTCAACTAAAGCGCCATCACAGTGTTTCAATAATTATTGCCTCCCTCTGAGGCTCTGACCGAATTATGTTTGTATTACAAAAGTTGCATAATTTTCAGTCCTGAAGATGTATGGCGTAAAAAATCAAAGAAGAATGAAACATTTTAAAGTGATAATGCAAAAACTCCAAGGTTATATTATAATTTCCTTAGATAGATATATATATATATATATATATATATATATATATATATATATATATATATATATATATATATATATATATATATATATATTTTTTTTTTTTTTTTTTTGATGGCCCAGCGGAAATCATTTACGACCATACCAGGGCCTGGGTAGGCGCGCTGGCGTGTGTGGGGACTCGCATTTGGGTGCCCTACCCCACTAAAACCGCTACGTGAGCCTTCAGCCGCTATATTTGAGGGACCCGGATCTGTGCAGGCGACGGGATACCCTCAGCGACAGACTGATCCCGGCAAAGACCAGATTCTCCACAGTAGGGAACTGCCCGGCTACGACTTGGCAGTCCCCACGACGCCGTGTCTTAAGCTGGGCCCGGGTTTCCATCCCGAGCCCGACACGAGCACAGGGGCTTTATTGAAGGCGCATTAAATAGCGCCTCCAACGCACCCCCGTTCGTCGTCTACGGGTTCGTCCTCTCTCACCCGTTCGTCGGCCTCCTTCTGGGACATCACTGTCTCGCAGAAAGAGGCCATTGCCGTCCAGGACTCGTCAGAGCCAAGCATCACGGTGATGACGCTCGACAAAGACAAGTCCCCTCCGATGACAGACGTCACATTATAACGTAGCACCGCCCATCTCGGGCACACCTCGAGGGGGTGCTGGGCAGAGTCCACCGCCGCGCCACAATCATGACATTCAGTCGTCGGCTCCCTGTGGGCCGTCCGACACAAGAAATCAACGAAGCATCCGTGCCTGGTGAGAACCTGCGTCAGATGGAAGGTAAGGGGCTTGCGCTTACGGCGCATCCACCGCTCAAGGACCGGGCGTAGAGCAGCCGTTAGGCGTTGGCCATACGGCTGACTCACCAGGTCCTCCCCCCACCTCCGCATTAAGGCTTCCTGCCCTAGCCGGCGGACCCGAAGGAATCCGTCTAGCGAAGGGGTCAAGCCCAAACACCTCTACCCGAGATGTAGGAGTATGTCTCGGCCAGAACCTCCTCCACGAGTTCCCACGGGGGATTTTCCTTAGATACCTACCTAAAATAATCGTTATTCCTTTTACGTAAATATTTTAATCTTCTTATTATTTTTAAAATACAGCGTCAAAACTTATGAGAGACAAGTACCAATTTACCATAAAGAAGCTACTTTTGATGATAGCGAGGTGATGGCTGCTGTAGAGGCATTTTGGGAGAGCTCTGATAAATATTTTTTTTAAAGGGTATTTTAGGTTTAGAGAAACGTTGGACTAAACGTATCGACTTGTTAGGAGACTACGTAGAAAAATAAATTAAATTTAAATTAGAATCGTTGTTTTATTATACTCATTATCATTACTTTTTGATCGCCCCTCGTACATATGTTTAAGATTTCCTTTTTTTTAAGGATCTGCGCCTGTCGGTGGTCTTGCTTGAAGCTCAAGAAGGGTGATAAAATTGAATACCTATGTATTTAGTGAAAAAAAATAAAAATAAAAGACATGTGTAAAAATATTGTTTTATTCAAAAATACCACATATTTTATAAAGATAGAGCGACGGTAGTCCAGTGGTGGACGGACTCGGCCTCTTACGCGAGGGGTTCCGGGTTCGATCCTGACCCGTCCGCGTGTGCCTTGAAATGGGTTTTTCTAAATTTCTAAGTGCACACGAGACCATCGTTCGCTCACCGGTGAAGGAAAACATCGTGAGGAAACCTGCATGCCTGATGAGATCGAAAGTCTTTGAAGGTATTTGAAGTTCACCAACCCGCACTGGGCCAGCGCGGTGAAGTATTGGCACATTACCCTGCTCGCCTGATTTCGAGGAAGGAGACCCGCGCCCAGCAGTGGGACATATAAGGGTTGATACTTTGCTTTATTTTTTTTATAAAGATAGTAAAATGAGATATAAGATAGTAAATAGCTATACAATTATAAATAATATAAAATAATAAAAAAAATTATTATAAATAAAAAAACAAAAAGATAAACTTATCTGGAGGAGATTTGAACCACGTACCTAGTGATTGCAAGTTCGTGGCATTTACATGTTAGGCCATTACTTATGTTATTGTTTTGATGAAATTAGCGGTTAGAATAATCATAAGAATACAATATGTTAGTGTGAGTGTTTAGTTCAAAATATTATACATCAACTTTCAATCGACATTCTTGAATGATTTTCCTTTGATAAACTAAAATATTATATAAAATATATTAAGCCTAATTGATAAATAGTTCGCGAATATAAATTTTAAGCATCTAAATGCAAAGGTCTATTTGTAAAATAAATAAAACCCTTGTTTTGCATAAGTGGCGTCATCTAGCGAGAAAAGAGAGGTCGGTAACCGAGACGAACCACCTTAAGTACAGACCTTTATCCAGTTTTCAGAAAACATTAAAGTCAAACTGAGAGTGACAGCTTAATCATTGGCTACTTGACAACGAATAAAATGATCTTGTCTAAATTGATTTCTGTTATATTATTATGTACACTAGAATAGTGTTTATAATAGTATATAATAGTAACATAATATTATGATGTATACTATACTAGTGTATATAATAATATTATGTTACTAACTGACGTTTTATTTTTATGGTCGGGCGTAAGAAGTACCTAATCTTCGAATTAATTTACCTTATCGATTTTTAAAAATATTTATATTTTACTGCTCTATTATTACTACTCGATTATTAAATAATCATAAAAAAAATATATGATCTAGCAGTTGAAGGTGCAGACAATATCGGGTATCCTATAACTAAACTAAGAATAGTAATAATGTTCTTAAATATTTACTTTCTCTTACAATTGATCAGTACTTTTACTGTGAGAGTGACTTAAGTAGCTTTCTGATCTTCAACGAATAGGAAATATTATTAATGAGTGATTCTTTCATATTACAGCGATTTTACTTTGTACACTTTAATTTAATACTCGTCTCGTAGTAATACGAGACAAAAAGACGTATTTATTGTAAATATTTTTTTCATGAGTTTATCACGGCTTATTAACATTTTTACGTGCCCGACGTTTCAGATACTAGAAAGCAACCGTGTAACAAGAGAGGACCCGGATTATATTTATGTATTTTAGGTCGCTCTTCAAGAGATAAGGTCATTAGCGATTTCAATATTTACATTTATATATTTTTGAATATATTTATTTCGGTCATTTTCAAATAAATCATTTTTTCGTGTTATTGGGTAAGTTACATGATTATTATTATTATTCATCTCTGATATAGGCCTGACAATATTGTAGAATAATATGTTTTACAGTTAGATTCGTATTTTTATCCATAGGATTTTTTTTTTCATTATAATCAGTAAAATTCGCGTAAGCATAGGAATACAATATTTTTGTGAGTATGTGAATGTTATCTTCGCATCTACTAAACCAATTGCAGAAATCTTTATATAGTTAATCTCTTTATAAGTTATCATCAGTATAATACTACGTTTTTACTGAGAAATAATCATAGTATATAATAATGATCAACCCGAATACAGTTGCTGAAGAGCTAGTAGCTATTACATGAACCAAGTATAATAAAATAAAAACAAACTCGAATCGAATATAATAATTATTATGTAAATGATTGATAAGTTTAATAAAGACAAAGTTTTTTTTCCGGTTAGGTAAACATAGTGTTGGTAGGTCACTAACCGAGATCGATCGTCTTGGCGTTCATTGAAAGAGGACTATTTTCAGCAGTGGACGGATAAAAGTTGATTATGATGAATATTCTTAAGAAAAATTTCATTAATTTGAATAATCAACAACAATATTATGTTTACCAAAAGTATAGAAATTCTCTTTTCACGTTTTAACCTTGAAATAAATGAATTTTAAAAATACATTCTCAAAAGAACTTACAAGGAAAATTTGTTCTTTAACGAAATATTTTTCGATTTTTTTTTCACAATATCTCAGTGTGATATTATTTCGCCTTGGTGGGGAATATTTAATTGTCAACTAATACTATGGGTTATTTACCGGAATAGTACGAGGGGAACTGACAGTCGAGTCATCTGATAATAGGTTCACCCTTTACAATGCCTTCTCCATCGAATAACTTACTGGATTGTCTACCGTGGTGATTTAGAAGATTACTACTTCTAAACATAGAAACCACAACGACAACCCTTCATTTGGCCTTGGCCTTAGTATGCCTGTCCACGGCTCCGTAGCTCTGAAACGCGTAAACTGATGAAGATACGATTTTTGCAATTGAAATCAAGCTTTTGGCAATAGTTCTTACAATTGTTTCATCAAAATCGGTTCAGAGCTTTAAAGCCCTTGAGGCTAATAGCAAGGTAAGGTATTATTTTTGATATTTTTTAACATATTAATTGCTATTTTGTGTTGATGTTTATAATGCTTATTTTTATATTATATTTATTTGAAGACAATTATTTATTTAAGCTACACATAAGCATACATATCAGATCTTATCCTACTAATATGATAAAGGCGAAAGTTTGTCAGTATGGATGTTTTTTACTCTTTCACGTAAAAACTACTAAATGGATTTTAATTAAACTTTACAGTAATATAGCGTATACATCAGAATAACACATAGGCTATAATTTATCCCTGTACTCCCACAGGAATGGGAAGTACGCGGGTGAAACCGCAGGGCGCTTCTAGTATAAGATCGTTCCAGCCTCAACATAAAAATACGAGCTTTAGTTTAAAACAAAACAATTAGAGGCCAATGGCCCTCGAACCGAATTGGCCTCAACAGACAATCGCAAAGATTGAGAAGACATTTAATGGCCTCCATTAAGCAGGCCTGGTATTTTATTTTCCTTTCAAATGAGGGGTTTCAATGAGTTCCGCCTTAGGCATATACAGCCTTTAATTAAAACAGCTCTATTACGTCGATATGGAGTTACCGTTGAAATAGATTTCTGGTTTTAGTGTGTTATGGAATAAAAGATTTTGAATGTATATTTTTTCTTTTCTATTATCTTTTTAAACTTAAGAAGAAAGTATAGACTATAATATTTCGTTTAGATAAAAAAATTGTTACTTATTTTTCTGTTGGAAAATACATGATCTTTAATTAAATTTATTTTTTAGATAGATTATGTTTTGAAACAGTGTTGATTATATCTTGTATATTATTATAAGTATTGTAGCATCAACATAAAAACATCATTGCGAAGAAGAAAAGTCCCGCTCGACCTCCCAACTCCTAGACTTCGGACTAGATGAGACGATGAGGTGTCTGTCATCGGCCATCTCAGCGTTCATTGAGAGAGGCCAAAAAATATGGTAATGACATTGATACCTACATTAATGTATTATTGAAACTAAACCTGCCACTTAAAATGAGTGTATTCTCTAAAAACCTGTGATTCAAAGTGACGATAAAGAATTCCGTAAGGTAGGTATTTATAGAAGATATACAAACATAGAATACCGTTCATTCAATCAGACTCAGCCAACACCAAATCACGTTGCGTCACAATAACGTGTTTGTGTTTTTATTTCGAGCGTCACGTCGTCACGCTGTTTAACGTGACAATCGAAATTAACATACATTTGCAGGATGAATCAACATAATAAAGTAAATCTAATGTTTTGAGATCGAATCAGGTTAAATTAAACAATATGTCAGCAAACAGGGCGTTGCACGCGTTGCTTTCAAATTTATAATAGAGTTCTTGCACGTGACTTTGCTTGCGTAAATTACTGATGATGATATATATGATATAATATAAGAAATTCAATCGATTGTTATAAAACATTTTGTCACTACAATTCTATAAAAAGTACATTAGTATAAAAAAACTCCGCAGATATTTATATTTAGGAGTTTTCTATTCACAGCCCTTTAACCGCACAGGAATACATTTATCTCAAAAAAGTAGCATATAATAATCAAAACCATTCCAAAATACCACTTTCAAGATCCATAATACTTGCTATTTAATGAAAGAAATCTTTTGGAATGCAGATTCATCTTAAGAGTGTCGAGATGCAGTAGTTGAGTGAAGAGCCTGTGAGGATCTCTTTGACGGATGAATGTTCTCAAATGTGATCCTATTTTTGTATTTATGTCCATTGGTGTATGGATATAAGGTTGGCAGGCTTAATTTTATATTGTAAACACGCTAGACGTAGCTCAACGTGCTATGGAGCGTGCTATGCTGGGTGTTTTTTTGGCAGATAGGATTCGAAACTAAGACCTCTGACAGAGAACTAAAGTTAACAATATCACGCGAAGAATAAATTCGTTGAAGTGTAACTGGGCTATAAACACCCGCAGCCAGACAATGGCATAGCGACATTCACAAAAAGAACGTACTCATATTTGAAAGACCGGCAACGCACTTGCTAAGCAGATTATTATTAGACATAGCTTATGTCTGTAATCGCTGAAAATTTACCAATACGTAAATAGCCTGTGTGCACCCTTCTTCAAAAAATAATACTCGCTCTCACCCGTTGCGTGAACTGAAAACTATGAAAGAGATAATAGGTCCAATATATCCCAATACAGACCTCTCGGAAAAAAAACAAACAAACGTAATCTTTATCTTATCTGCTTAATACCCGGTACAGTCTAGACTCTAGAATCTAGACTCTAGACCGAGTACACTCGTCGAACTAAGCCACTAAATTATATATATATATATATATATATTGTTTTCAAATTTGCACTGCAAAACTTATTGACTTTTATTTGCGTGCTGCAATGCTATTCTGTAAGAAACGCAGCGTTGTCGCAACTAACACTAAAACACTACTTTTAATTTAGGTACATGTAGTATCTAAAGTAATAGTAGTGTTTTTAGTTTTTACTATTTTTCTCAGCCAGAAATCATGCAAGCGACGTGTAATAGCTATTGTAATAACCTCTAACCCTCTGCGCTATACGTCCTGAAGGGATACAAATAGCGGCTAACACGTCTAGACGTTGGGGTGCGATATTTTCATACAGGCAAACCTAGGGGTCGGGTGTCAGCAGCGTGGGTGGTGCGACTTAGTCGCGTGTGACGTCATGGCACTATCATCAGCAGCCTTTATCCGTCCACTACTAAACATAGGACTCCCTAAATGGCACATCGAAAATCGATCGGCAGTTTTAAAAGACCCTCAAGTTTTTGGTTAAATAAGGAAGTAAGAAATCCTTCAAAAATTGATGGTTTCGTAAACGCTGATACCATTTTCATTTCGCTAACCTGTCATTTTTTTTTTGAATAGACCGATGCTGTTGCCCTGGTGGCCTTTAAGCTTTATCGGAAGAATAGATGAGAAGATGGTTCATAAATAAATTTTAATGTGAGGGGGTCTCCTCCGCCTATCGTGAAGTCGCCGACCGCACGGCCTTCTGGCATCTCACTAAATCCAAAACAAACATTACACGTATTTTCAAAAGATTATAAGCTCGTAATATATTATGTACCGTACCTAAATAATTCGCAAACGAAAATCGAAGGGAACAATTATCGTAATTCAAGCGACAAAATCGCTCGCGGCGTGTGTACCGCCGCATACCGCCCTTCCATTAAATCCTATACAAATTAATTTTTCCCTCATTAGAAGGTGTTTTATCCGCGTAGTTAAATATCTCGTGTTTCTAAGATATGCAAATTTGCACACGTTTTGCTCCGCGTGATAAATTTTAAATTGAAAGCTTGTGATCTCAGTAAAATAACATTACTGTATCTATTTTGATTCAATTTGGAGTTACACAAGTGGAAAAATATTTTTTCGGAACATTGATTTATCAATATCTTTTAAGATTAAGCTGGTTGGTGAAGTAAACTGGAAGATATTTTCTAGAACTCCTGAATTATTCTGCTAGTTTTAACGTTTTTCTTGGCTCCTACGATCAATCGAAGGAATTTGACAACCTATGTAGCTCAATGGTTAGCGCGTCGGCGCTGTAGCTGGGAGGTAGCGGGCTCGAATCCCGTAGGGGAAATAATAATAATAATAATAACTTTTATTGACTAAACAGGTAAGTAACATTAATTGGAAAAAAAGGTTTCTGTCTTCTTGGGCCATAGATGTGTATTAAGTAGGTGCATTATATAATATATTTTTTTAAATATTTATATGTATTAATGCAAATAGTATTAATAATTGTACTATGTATTTCCGTTCTCTGGTACCCGTAAAACAAACTTCCACTAACAAATTAAATAAAAAATATTATTAATTATTATAAATTACTAGCTGTCCCGACAGACTTCGTTCTGCCAATATTAAAATTGCAATTACAAAATAGGGGTTGATCGTAGAGGGGTCAAAATTTAGGGTTGTACGTATTTTTGTATGCTGTATCATAAAAAAATAGAAATTAAAAATTTTGTCTAAAAAATGTAAAAAAAAATTTAGGGGTGGACTACCCTTAACATTTAGGGGGATGAAAAATAGATGTTGGCCGATTCTCAGACCTACTGAATATGCATATAAAATTTCATAAAGATCGGTCAAGCCGTTTCGGAGGAGTACGGTAACTAACATTGTGACAGGGAAATTTTATATATTAGATTATTATTAGCGTCCTGGCTATACAAAAGTAGCGGAGTGGTTGGCTTACCTCCTAAAATATGTTTTAGGCTACCTTTGTGCGTACACTTATCAGGTAAGTTAGAATTATTAGCATAGAATTTCATAGATAACAAAAACACAATAAAGTTTATTCAACACAAAGAAAGTTTATACAAGCAAATAGCGCGCGGAAAAGAAATGTTACAGCTGATGTCGGAGGTTTAAGTACAAGATTGTATTTTCTTCTACGTGTAACATATATATTATGTTACATAGATTTACTTACGAGTGTACTATTTATTCGTTTTTTAATTCTAAATTCATATTCCGCGCGCGAATTTATTCATTCGCCTACTCGATCACTATTGGCCAAGACATATTACGACGTCACGATATGTGAAGCGTCTTGGAATCGAGTCGTGCGTTTACGGACCGGTCGATCGTCTTTTTCTGCCTGAGAGTCCTGAGAAGCGCACACGCGCCGCGTTATATTTTAAGTGGGGTCCCAGGCATTGCCGTCGTGGTCGGTGCGGTGCTAATCCTGGGCGTGGCCGAGTAGCTGTGGACGGGGTCCAGTAGGAAGCAGACGACGGGAACCAGAGCAGCTGGGATCCCACTACCCACTTATTAATTTACCCACGGACCCCACGGAATCACTGATCCCATACTTCTCCTGACCTCTCTCTTCGGGGACCGCACACCACAGTGCTGGCTTCGGTCCTGCTCACCGCCACGCTGAATGAAATCCTTATAAAAATTACCCCCCAATATAGATATAGACGCACCAGTGTCTAAGAGACCCGACAACTTAATGTCGTCTATATGTATGACCGCATAAGGCCTATTCTCACTACAACTATCGTTACACAGAACCGAATCTAACTTATAAGTTTTAAAATATATAGAAATTGTTTTAAGCCAAAAATCCCAATCAGTTTTAGAAAAATTATTATTATTAATTATTGTATTGCCGACTCGATTCTGCCTTATTCGTTTTTTGAATTATTATTGTTACTATACTTATTTTTACATTTAATGCAATCCGGTCGTTTAACGTTAGGCTCACCGCAACCAAAACAAAACACAATATTCCTATCCTTATGACAATCGAAATAAGCGTGAGAAAATGTTTTACAACGTTGGCAGTAAACGCTTCGATCCGAAACCGGTTTACCGACTGAATGAATGTTGGGTTGATTTTTATTATTAAAATTACTATTTAATTTACTCGGCGCAGAGGGTTTGCGCTGAGATGGGAATGATGATGATGATGGATTAGACGAGTGCTGTGAATTACGTGGAGACGAGCATTGAGGCTCCTGATGGTAAGAGTGGTGACGCGAGAATTTATGAGATGAGGGAACAAAACGACTGGAATTAAAACGATTAAAATTATTTTTATTAAAACTGCCTTGATTATTAAAATTATTGGGAAAATTTTGTTTAACTACATTTTTAACGCCAGGATCGTAAGCAAGGTCAGGGGCAACTAGATTGTCAGTGACCTTCTGAGGCTCACGAAAAGATAATAGCCTGCTTTGGACATTCTCATAGTTACGGCACACATTCCTGAGCTGATCAATAGATTTTATATCCGTTGACGCTAACATCCCCGCATAACACGGTCTAATATTATGTAATAAAATTTCTAATTTAAATATTTCCTCAGGAGGAGTAGTTAACCTATTAAACATCTCATCCATAACAGCCAAATAAATAACAATAGACTCATTAGCCCCCTGCGTCCTATTTTGAATTTCCGTTAATAATTTATAATCAAAATTTGGTTTATCGAAATCCCTACGCAAATATTCCAATACCACACTCCATTCAGTAACACCGGCGCATACGCTCCGATACCACTTCAATGCGTCGCCTACAAACAGCTGTAACGCTAACGATAAAACTTTGTCGTCCGAAATACGATGAATAGAACAATGTTCCGTAATCCGCCGTATAAAAGTGCGCACACATGACTTACCATCATACTTAATTTTACTTAAATCACCCAAACTATTGTGATCACAATGAACCGTAATATTCATTGGGCTAGGGGATGATGATGATGATGATGTATGGAGTGGTGATTTGCACGACAACTTAAGTTTATTAACAACACCCAAATAATTATTAAACTGTTCTAAACACGTATCATAAATATCCTTACTTTCTCTCACCTCAACCTCATCTAATCTGCCTATTCGATGGTACAAATGAGCTAACAAATTCTCGGCCCTCATTAAACTATTAAGGTTCGGATTGGAATTTACAATACACTTAACTTTATTTAACGTCTCACTAATACCGCCTAAATCATGTAAAATATCCAGCGAACTGACCAGAATCTCCTCTGACGGTAATGTTTCTGATAACGGTACAATCTGCTTACGAAGAGCTAATACTGTCGAGGCTGGTTCCTCATTCCTAATAAATACCTCGTATTCTAACTCGGCCTTGGGCAACGATACAAATTTAATATTGTGAGTCATTGTAGTAACAGAACGAGAGAAAACATAAAAAAAAATAACAATAATAAATACTAATGCCTAAAATACACAATAGATTTATCAAGAAACACAAAAATATCCGATACGGAAGGTATTCGGAAAAAAACTCAACAAACAACCCAAGTACAAAGATTACGTAAGAATCGTAAGATTATCACTACGTAAGAGTTATAATTATTATGTAACTATCATTTAAGTTTTAACATTTAATATTTTAAATACTTACTATAAATTAACTATGAATTATTGTGACTTGGTTTGTTATGTATAGAGAGAACATAAACAAATTACACAGTACACAATTCACAACACATACATTAAATAGACGGGACCATTTCCACACAACCAGACAAACTTAATACCAGGAATATTTTAACCGGTTGGGCGCCAATGTTACGGTTATAAAAAATGAAATAAATGGAATAAAATTAAAATAAAAAAAATGTGAAACTGTTAAAGATATATTATGAAATAAAAATGTTGTACATTAAAAGTTAAGTTAAATTTGGAAAACAGGTTTGGGTCCGACTATTAAAAATATGAGAAAATTTATTTAAATTAGCTAATTAAGGTTGTAAGAGAGCGTGGATTCGATTATTCCTGATATCAAGTTGGGAGCTAATTTAAAAGAGAACTTAACATAGACTGCGTCCGGTCACGTGCCACGTGGTCCGTGCTTCGTCCAGCGCGCCGTCCCGTCGCTCAGCGTGGCGGTGAGCAGGACCGAAGCCAGCACTGTGGTGTGCGGTCCCCGAAGAGAGAGGTCAGGAGAAGTATGGGATCAGTGATTCCGTGGGGTCCGTGGGTAAATTAATAAGTGGGTAGTGGGATCCCAGCTGCTCTGGTTCCCGTCGTCTGCTTCCTACTGGACCCCGTCCACAGCTACTCGGCCACGCCCAGGATTAGCACCGCACCGACCACGACGGCAATGCCTGGGACCCCACTTAAAATATAACGCGGCGCGTGTGCGCTTCTCAGGACTCTCAGGCAGAAAAAGACGATCGACCGGTCCGTTTAAAATCTGTCCGAAATATATTAATTCTGTAAGTTTTGGGTCGGAGCCTATCTCTTATTGTGGGTCGGACTCTGTCATAACGGGTTATGAACATTTAAATATTGACCAGCGATCGATAGCTGATAGTATCATCAATCAGTTTCACTCTGTTTCGTTCGAGCGTAAGGGGTTAGGATTGACTACCTTGGTCACTCATAAAATCGATACTGGTGATGCACGTCCCATTCGACAGCGGTATTATCGGATGTCTCCGGAGAAGCAGCGAATTCTCTCCGAAGAAGTAGATAAGATGCTTGAGATGGACGTTATCGAACCATGCCAAAGCGAATGGAGTTCTCCAGTCCTTCTGGTACCCAAGGGCAAGGACTCGGGTAGTTATCGCCTATGCTTGGACAGTCGTAAACTAAATGCGGTAACTAAAAAGGATGCGTATAGTTTACCATATATATCCGAAATTTTAGATAATCTTAGGGATGCACATTATTTATCGACTATCGATTTTTGTAGTGCCTTTTTTCAAACCCAGATACAGGAGTCTGATCGGGATAAGACAGCTTTTTTTATTCCTTCACGCGGTACGTTTCGGTTTAAACGTATGGCTTTTGGACTAACCAACGCACCTGCCACACAGCAGAGGTTAGTCGATATGTTATTTGGCAACCGTTTCGGCGTAAAGGTGTGTTGTTTTGTCGACGATTTAGTAATCGCAACAGCGGATTTTAATGAGCATGTCTCGATATTGTTACAAATATTAGAAATATTAAAAGAATCTAACCTTACCATTAACTTTGATAAATGTCGTTTTTTTAGAGACCAATTAAAGTATTTAGGTTACGTGATCGATAAACATGGGTTGCGTACAGATCCGGATAAGGTTTCGGCTATTGTTAATTTTCCTACTCCATCTAATGTTAAAAGTTTAAAACGATTTTTAGGGACAGCGTCATGGTACCGTCGTTTTGTTAAAAATTTTAGTACTTTGGCGGCACCGTTAAATAAATTAACTTCTTCACGTAAGGGTGCACCTCCGTTTAAGTGGACTGAAGAGGCGGATAGTTCGTTTAGGAAACTTAAGGAGTGTTTAGTTTCGGCTCCTGTGCTCAGGTGTCCTAATTATGATGAGCCATTTGAGGTTCACACTGACGCGAGCAGTTACGGAATCGGAGCTATGCTTACTCAAAACTTTGACGGCAAAGAACACCCAGTCGCTTACATGAGTAGGTCTCTTACCAAGCAGGAACGGAACTATGGTATTACTGAGCGTGAGACATTAGCGGTTTTGGTAGCGGTAGAACATTGGCGATGTTACCTTGACAATGGCAAGAAGTTCACGGTCTACACAGACCATAGTGCTCTTAAGTGGTTCTTATCATTATCCAACCCGTCGGGTCGTTTGGCTCGATGGAGTACTAGGTTGTCGGAGTTTAACTTCGAAATTAAACATCGTAAGGGAGCCGATAATGTAATACCTGACGCTCTGAGTCGTTCAGTTCCTGTGAGTAGCATATTTTCTATTTCAAATTATAAGGGTAATGATAAATGGTTTCTTAATATTTTTAATGGATGCGCTAATAAGCCATCATCTTTTCAAAATTATTGTGTTAAAAATGATAAATTATTTAGGTTGTCCAAAAACAAATATTATTTAACATCTGAGTTTGATTGGAAGGAGGTGATTCCTAAGGAACACCGTCTTGAAATTATTTCAAATAATCATGATCTACCTACTGCCGGTCATTTAGGTATATTTAAAACTCTTAAAAGATTAAATTTGAAATATTTTTGGCCTAATATGTATAAGGATGTATTAAATTATGTTAAAAATTGTCCCAAATGCCTAGAATATAAAGCTCAAAATCATTTAACATTAGGTGACATGGGTCGCCCTAAGAACTGTGTCAGACCATGGCAAGTGATTTCAATCGACATCATGGGTCCTTTACCCACTAGTAGGAAACAAAATAATTTTATATTAGTTGTAACGTGTTGTTTTTCTAAATTTTGTTTAATATTTCCTATGAGACGCGCGGTTTCCAATGTAATAATTAAATTAATTGAGGACAATGTTTTCTTGGTTCATGGTATTCCGCAGACAGTAATTTTGGATAATGGTCCACAATTTATTAGTAATGAGTGTTTAAATTTTTTCAAAAAATATAATATCCCTAATGTTCATTTTACTCCGCGTTATACTCCACAGGTTAATCCGGTTGAGAGGTATAATCGCACTATTTTAACTTGTATTGCATCATTTGTAGATGAAGACCATAGATCATGGGATATTTTTTTACCTCAAATTCAGTTTGCGATTAACAGCGCGGTGAATGAAACCACTGGTTTCACGCCGTCATTTTTAGTTTATGGCAGGGAATTGGTATCGTGTGGTTCACATTATACGGACTCCGATAATGTTGATAACATAGTTTTTATTCCGCGTGATAGTTACGCAGAAAACTTAGGGCGATTAGCGGATATATTTGATAAAGTTCAATTTCGCTTATATTCGGCACATTTAAAAAATACTTCTCGATATAATTTGCGCCGTAAGCCGACGGAATTTAATATTGGGGATATTGTTTATAAGAAAACTTATTTTTTGAGTGACAAAGATAAATATTTTACTAAGAAGTTAGCTCCAAAATTCATTAAATGTAAAATTGTAGGTAAAAAGTCTCCTCTAGTGTATGTATTGCAGGATTTTAATGGTAGGGATTTAGGTGTTTGGCATATTAAAGATATGAAGTTAGCAGGTAATTTTAGTAGGCAGTTATAATATAAAATAAATGTTAGTTTTTTTTTCAAAATTTACACTATTTATTCCAATTTTTGAGACGGGTGATGATCTCTAAAGCGTGCATATACAATAGGTACATGACATGGATTGTTGTGTGTTATGGTACATATCTTATGTACTGATTATGTATTTAGGGTACAAGTCGTTCCACTGAGCAAGGACTTTTGTGCCAGTTATGTATTTTGGTAATATATTTGAGTTATTCCACTGAGCAATAACTCGAGTACATCTCTTAATTGTACTTTTATATTATTTTAAGCCTACGCCATAAGTTAATAACTTTAATATAGCTTATCTAATTCCGGGACGGGTGGCGATTCCACATATTTATATTGTTATAGTATATGCACACATGCTAAAAGCCTTCATCGGGAATACTTTTTTGGCATATTAAACTTAATATAATTTTTCGGTTTATAGTAGCTGGTGAGTATGTGTCCATAGTAGACCATATCTCTTTGTGTCAGGGCGTTGTTTGTGTAGTACAGATAACGCACGCTGCTTGTGAGAATTTGGATGATGATGAATGTGAGTGACGTATGATCGGATACGCTGTCTACATCTCGTAGCGCAGCGTAGCAGTGAAGCTAAATTTTTTTTTTTTTTTTAATGTAGCGTAGCACTTTTGTGATCGGCTACGGATGAGTTAACAATTCTTATCTTGTTATTGAGAAGTAGAATCAGTAGCGTTGATTTTTTTTTTCTCTTTCTCTCGAGCGCTGTGCCAGAGTTTCTTCTCGCGTTACCTTCTTCAGAATTTTGCCAGAGAAGCAAAATTCTTCTCTGACGGGGGGGGTATTGTAACATATATATTATGTTACATAGATTTACTTACGAGTGTACTATTTATTCGTTTTTTAATTCTAAATTCATATTCCGCGCGCGAATTTATTCATTCGCCTACTCGATCACTATTGGCCAAGACATATTACGACGTCACGATATGTGAAGCGTCTTGGAATCGAGTCGTGCGTTTACGGACCGGTCGATCGTCTTTTTCTGCCTGAGAGTCCTGAGAAGCGCACACGCGCCGCGTTATATTTTAAGTGGGGTCCCAGGCATTGCCGTCGTGGTCGGTGCGGTGCTAATCCTGGGCGTGGCCGAGTAGCTGTGGACGGGGTCCAGTAGGAAGCAGACGACGGGAACCAGAGCAGCTGGGATCCCACTACCCACTTATTAATTTACCCACGGACCCCACGGAATCACTGATCCCATACTTCTCCTGACCTCTCTCTTCGGGGACCGCACACCACAGTGCTGGCTTCGGTCCTGCTCACCGCCACGCTGAGCGACGGGACGGCGCGCTGGACGAAGCACGGACCACGTGGCACGTGACCGGACGCAGTCTATGTTAAGTTCTCTTTTAAATTAGCTCCCAACTTGATATCAGGAATAATCGAATCCACGCTCTCTTACAACCTTAATTAGCTAATTTAAATAAATTTTCTCATATTTTTAATAGTCGGACCCAAACCTGTTTTCCAAATTTAACTTAACTTTTAATGTACAACATTTTTATTTCATAATATATCTTTAACAGTTTCACATTTTTTTTATTTTAATTTTATTCCATTTATTTCATTTTTTATAACCGTAACATACGTCGGTCACTTGATCCGATATAAGTTGGATAACTCTTCTTTCAGAAATTAAAAAATCTAATACTAGAAAGAAAATAGACTTGATGTGTCCATGAATAACTTCACTAACTTAATAACTTTATGATTAAGACAAGCCATCCGAAATAATGTTCATTCATTATCATCTTCACCTAATTCAAATAATAATGACATAATATGAATTTACTTTAGTTCGTCAACAAAGGAGACAAAATATTATGAAATAGAAAAGCGTATGCTGGTCAATCTGGTCCTAAGGTTCTCCTAGTACTCATGTTACGGGTACCAGACAACGGAAATGTACCTTTATATTTTACATATATTTAAGATTTTTATTATATAATACAACAAATAAAGTAGAAGGTACAGGTTATGTCGTATCAGGAGGTGAAGGTGTTGGCGGAAAGAGGAACGAGTGGCGAATACTCCACCGACAAGAGCAAAGCTCTTAAATAGAGAGAGAGAGAGAGAGAGAGAGAGAGATATTATATAATACACAATATATTTAATACACATCCATGACCAGGAACCCAGATTTTTTTTAATGCGTTGGCGGGATTCGAACCTGGTGCCTCTGGGTTAAGCGCTAACGAGCTAATTGAGGCACAGAGTTTGTCAAAATTCAATGCTAAATGGTGGTATGTACTGGTATATAGAAGTGATACCTAAATGCCTTATCTATTTTCGTTCCTAGGGTACATAAGATAAGGGTACGAATTTTTAATTATAGGGGGGTCTTTTGGGATACAATAGGAGTGACGTAATGATGGATGGAAGGCTATTGATGGGGAACCATTTCCTCCAGCCTTCGTCACTATCAGTAACTCACACTAAAACATATATTTCTATAGAATTGGCTCCAATATAGCACTATTATTTTCATGATACTTTTTAATATGCAAAATATATAATAACTTACTACTAAATAGAGTAGAATAATATTATATTTGATGAACTTACATTTTCCAGGCCTATGTCATATATTTTATTAAAATTCGTTCGGTAGTCGTTGCATAAAATAACGACAGTCATAATTAAAACACAGTCTTTCTTTGTTTAGAATTTGTTAATAGTCGTTGATTGTGCTGGCTTTAAATGTATCTAAGTGATATTACTTTTCTAGAATTTCCAATTGCTTAATATAATTTATGTAATACTAGCTGTTTCCCGCGGCTTCGCTCGCGTTAAATTCGGATTAGCGCAGTTCCGTACGTACGTATAGTAAACACAGACAGATTTTTTTTTAAATACCCTGCGAACTTTCATCTCCTATGTCATGCCCATATAGGTAAAAAATTAAAAAACGGTGGAACAATTATTATTAATTGTTATTTGATTCTTATCAAGTGCCTAAATGCAAAGTTTCACGGCGTCATCTTCTATGTATAATAACGAACTTCCATACAAACTTTCATCCCCTATTTAAGCCCCCTAAGCTTTTTTTTGCAACAAAAAGTAGCGTATGTCCTTTTCCACGGTCTAATCTATTTCTGTTCCAAATTTCATCAAAATCGGTGCTATGGTTTAGGCGTGAAAGCGTAACAGACAGACAGACAGAGCTACTTTCGCATTTATAATATTATTAGTAAGGATAGTAGTGATAATATTTTAGATTATAGGAAGTGTCGATCGATTACCAACCGGAACGATCTTCATGTAAGTCCTAGGATGCAAGTATCAATCGGTATGACGTCCATCAAATGCTCCATCCACGAGTGGGCTGAAAAGACAATAAATTGGGAATAAGGCGTTCGCTACAAGACTTATTAAAATATTATATTATACTAGATGTAACAGCGTGTGTTTGCAGATTTACAACAAGAATTAAACGATATAATATGTAGCATAAAGCCTTACCCGATACGTAGGCTAAATATTTTTTCAAATTGGACAGTTTCAGGCCTGCAATTTCTTCTGATTATTGAGAGATGAATTGATTTATCATGATGTTTTTGAGAAATAGAGTAACGAACGTACATCTAAACATTATTATGTAACCACTTTTACGGATTTTATGACGGTTTATTAAGTTGTCTACTAGCCCGACGTTTCGGATACTGTACAGCAACCATGGTCACGGGAGGGTTCCTCCTCGATAAAACTCGTAAAAGTTGTTTCATTTTTATGAGTGAAATTCGTGAAACATAAGAAAATAATATACAGCCAAACATTCAAACTGTCGCATTAAAAAAAAGTGCAATATACACACCGACATTTGCTCTCTCGCTCTTTTGTATTTGTGTCTCTTGCCTGTCGTTTTTTCCGTTGCATCCGGTTTGAAATTACAACGATTCTAAAGAAGTTTCACTTCAATATCGAAACATCGAATGCTACGAAATAAAAGTAAAAAACATTGTCACACATCAATTTACAATACATAAAAATACCTTTTCCCTGGTCCTTCACAACACACTTATATTTATGAATCTGTTCAACACTTCACAGCGTGTTACAAAGCTAACATTCAATACAAAAGGATAATAAATCCCGAAATGAACATCAAATGTCACGCTCTCAAATAATCCGTCTGTACATTCGCGCGGGAACGTAATAGACGATAAATAAAACATGGCGGACTGACATTGACAGATGGACCTCCGTGCGCCAATAGACCTCCATGGAGGGAATTATATTTTTTTGTTACAGGAATGAGCAAACTTGCAGTCGTACCGCCTTATTATAAGTCAGAGTCGCCCATAATCGTAAGCGAGTAAGCAAACTCAGCCACCTAATGCGTTGCTCACTTGACTTGTCTTATTTGAGACGTAGTTTCGGCGCCAGTAGTCAACCGTGTCGCCCTTCTACACGGAGCCCAGAAAGGCTGATGCAAGAAAATATAAGCCGCATTTGTTAATTTAGATGTGTACCAAAATTGATCCAAATGCGAAACTTTCGAATTCGTATTTTCATCACTTCACCCATGTTATCGCAAGTTTCAGGACGCATCTGGGCTGATGATGATTGTTTATCTGTTTTTTATAGATCTCTTAAATCTCATCATATTATCCGTCTGTAATATTTTTCGTTATATCGCTAAAGGGAATAAGGCAGCATTTTCAATGTTATCTCCGTAGCAACTTCAGAAAATTCAAGTGAATTAATAAATTATAACACATTTAGGGTATGCTACCGCTAATGTATAGACTTAATTTGCCATCGTAGACTATTCTAATGGCACAAAATATTAGGTAAACAATTGTACAATTGTTGTGTACCATACGTTTTGTTCTTTTTTTATAGCATATATTTGCCTATTCCCCCAATGGGCCACCGGAAACTCACAAACCGCACGATACGCGATAGCATAGCAGTCACTTAACGCCGATTTCATGTGAGCGAAAGGTTCCTCCCCGGTCGTGCCGGCCCAATTTGGCTACAGCATGGCACTTGGTAAAATCTCAAAGGGTTTAGGCAGCGTTTTCATTAAAAGCTCAAAGACGGCACCTGCAACAAATATCACAAATGCACATTATACTGGATAGTGCTAATGCAGCTTTCAAAGTCAAAGTCAAAAATTTTATTCAAAATACAAGTACCATACAAGTATATTTTTGTTAGTGAAATATATTTTTTAACGCTTTCTTAGTGGTTTTTTTGGCTAGGTCCCCGGATCGTGCTTACTAGTTGCGACTTGCGAAGATTATAATATTATTATAGATTTTTCAGATTAATTAGACGTTGTTTTAGCCACTAGCATTTATTTTGTAGAACCAACTTACCTTCTATTGTGTACGAGAACATGAAACAAAAAATACATAAAGAACCGTTGAAGCGTTGCATGGAAAGTGCAATAAAAGAAGTCATGTTCTTTATTCTAAGGTTAGCTGGGATTAACATCAAGTTTAATATTCCATGCAATATATTATAAGATAATTAATTATTTTTAACATTAACCATCACGTTTTTATACTACAATGTTTTTCGTTTCTTCCATGAAGTTTTCTCTCTGATCTTCAGCTGAGGAGTCCTAACTGTGATAAATCGTGATTGCCCTTATCATCATCTGCACGACAATGGTTTCCTCAATCGTTGAGCCGTAGTTCACCTATGCGCTGGACCGATGTAGTGAAGCTAACATGCTTTATAGACACCGAATGATTCGAAACGAAGACCTCCGCTAGGAAACTAAAGTTAACGATATCACGCAAAGAATAAACTCGTTAAAGTGGCAGTAGGCTGGTCACGCACTCACAAAAATGGATGGATGATGGGCCAATGAGGTTCAAGAGTGGAGTCAGCGCTTAAGTAGATCAAGTGTTGGTCGGCCATTAACCAGGTGGGAAGATGATCTCCGTGCAGAGGCCGGTCCGTTTTGGATGCGAGTGGCAAGGGTGCGGTCGTCTTGGCGTTTATTGAGGGAGGCCTATGTTCAGCAGTGGACGGATCAAGGTTGATGATGATGAAGAAGCAATAATTCCGCAAGCTACGCAGTCTTTACAGGAAATATGAGCGCAGTAGATTTTTTTACGTGTTTATCTTAAAGAACTGTATGGTTACATTTCAATATTAGATAAAATCATACATAGTTTCTCTAAAAGGGGGATATTTTCACAAGAAGTATCTAACACTTAGTTCTCCAACTGGTAAGTGAATCAACACATACAGACGCCTACGACACCCGAGGACCAGCACGGCCTTCCAAGTACGTGACCTTAAAGTATGCCACATCGTTATAATGAAACTTTACGGATTTTATCGCGCGCTAGTGCTAGTGGTAACTGAGTCTGTCACATGTTACGCACTTTGTGCGTAGATAGGACTAAATAAAATATTGTTGTACCATAGGGTAGTTTCGAATAACTTTGTAACAGTAGAACGCGAAAGTTTTACGTGACAACGACTTTGAGTGGTAAAATAATTTTAATGTGAATATTCATTCACTTTTTATGTCTGTCTCTCTCGCTCTTAGGCGGGCTAACCACGCCCGAGTGGAAGGGACGCGTGCCTCTCACTCGCTCTCATTGTGAGCGCATAACGTGAGCGGAGCGTAACGCAGTTTCTTGAAGTGTCACCCGGCAAACCAATTTATAAGACGTTGTCGCGTCAAAACTTAATAAACCGCGATAAAATCCGTAAATTAGTTTCATTATAATGACAGAAATTCGCGTAAACATAAGAAAACAATATATGCCATATCCGTTTAAAAAAACCGTTGAATACTAAAGAAACGCCATTCCTAGAGAGAGACATATCACAAGAAAACTTCAGCTTGACTATCTTCACCTGAACATTCACGAAATGATCACCATAGAATTGTCCGCTACAATAAATTCAAGTCGTTATAAATTAACTAGCACAAAGTACGTCAAACGCAACAATAATTCACGTATAAAAACGTTTTGGAACGTAACAAAGGAGAAATTCCTCCCGCCGAGAACAAAAGGAAATAAAGATTTAAGTGTCTGCTATACTAGACGCCTGTTATACATTGTAGTGACAACTTATATTATGAATTAAATGGAAATTACTCCAAATTACTCGAGGAAATGTCCGCTGTTGTATATTCTGCTTATTTCTTCCATTTTTTGTTATTTATTGTTATCATTTTTATATAATTATTTTAAAACTACAATAAAATTGTTTTATTGTGTACATGAATTGTTAAATAAATAAATAAATAAAAGGCCGCGTTCCAATATTTTTATTTTTTATTCTAAAGGTTTAAAATACACTGCTTGTTAGTTGACATTTTCCGTTGTGTTTCGGTCTGACTTAACGTCTGATGTGTCAGGAGTGGTAAAATATAAGTAGATAGTTTCTTAAGTATTCTGGACTTGTCTTAAGTGAGGTAACTTATTTTTGACGCTGTCCATAGGTTTGATGATAGCATTAAACTCTCTCTTTTTTTATTTACACTCTTGAGTTGATTTTCTTAAAATATTTTGACCGGTTTAAACAAAGTTAAAACTTTGTTATAACTTTGAAATACGATATAATAAGAAAATACAGCTTAATTTATAGCACATTGTTTTAACATTGTGCTATAAATTAAGCTGTATATCCATTTATTATTTAACCGTTACTTATTTATTACAAAACCTATTTTATAATCGACATCTAGAAAATGTGTCCGAGCGCCCTCAATGTCTAAGCCCCAATGAGTCTGCAGTGCTTCGATGTAGGTAACACACATTTTTGCCGTATGAATAGGAGATCCCTTTTCATTAGACTTCACGTGACCCAATGCCTTATTTTCACCACTGTGTGTACAATATGTAACAGATGACTTTTAAATACACGCTTACACTTACGTAAGTAGCGATTCTCTGAGTAAAATGCGGTTAAGACGACTAGAAAGGAAATGTATTATATAGATTCAAATTATAAATTAAAAAAGTATTTCCTTATCTTAGTTAAAATTCATTATTTTAATCAAGTCAAAAATCCAGACGATTTCTGTCAAGCTAAAATCGACCAAGCTGTATAAAATGCGTTGTGTCCTTATAAAATGGTACCACTATTCTGCTATTTTCTCTAGTGAAATATCTTTGGTATGTTTCCAAAATTAGGGCAGCATAGTCCTTGTAAACTAGCACCAAGGTTTACTTATACACTCTCACTCTGACGCAGTGAATGCATTTCACATGACTCCTGCGTGGGATTCACACTTGGGTACTACCCTAATGAAACAACTGTGAGCCCCTTCCCGGATATACAGGCAACAGGAGTATCTTAGTGACAGGCAGGCCCAGGCGAAATGCCGGACTATTCTTCATAAAGGGGGACTACCCAGCCCCGACTAAGCACTATCCTCGACGTCATGCTATACTAAGTCCAGGTTCCAAGCCTGAACAAGACAGGAGTAACGCCTCCTACGCACCCCCCCGTTTGACTCCAGTGGTTTGAGGCCTTGACGGTCACCTCCTCCTTTACCCACACATCGGCTTCCTTCTGAGACATAAATGCCTCGTACAAGGAGACCATCGACGTCCAGGACTCGTCGTCACCGAGCATTGCGGTGATGATGCTCGGCAAAGACAAGTCCCCCCGGATGACGGACACGCCTCAAGGGTATGCTGGGCTACCGCTCTAAAATGTTGACATTCTGTGATCAGGCAACCAAGCCCGGTGAGCATCTGTATGAGAAAGAAAGTAAGGGGTTAGCCGCTCGAGGACCGGACGCAAAGCAGTCATTAGCCTCTTGCCATATGGCTGCCGCACCAGGTCCTTCCCCTCCTCCGCATTAGCGACCTCGCCTTTTCGTCGAGCCCACAGGATCCCCTTCAGCTTGTGACTCTCGGCGAAAGACTTTTCCGAGATATAAGAACATTCACCACGAGTTCCCGCGTAAGATTGAATGAGTTTCAGGTAGACTTAAGGTCATAGGGGATGCTGACAACTGACCTTCAAGTGGCACATCTGCCAGTTTTTCTATTCAACTAACATGAGAGCAAATCTAAAACAAGCTCTAGCAAATCTTTGGCAAGCCTATTATTTTCTTATGTTTACGAGAGTTTCACTCATTATAATGAAAATAACTTTAACGGAATTTAGCAACCATAGTTGCTGTAAAGTATCCGAAGCGTGGGGCATGTAAACTTAATAAACCCCGATAAAGTCCATAAAAGTTTTTTCATCTCAATCTTTGGTAAGAATATATTAAATGCAATTGATATAATGACCTTAACGCCTAGGGCCAAATCTGATTATTTTTCGAAATAATTTGTGATACTCAAAAAAACACATTAGAGATAATTTATTTAACGTCATTCACAAAATGGAGTATAATAAAGCGATAATATGCAAATTTTAATGGACTATTAATACCCGTACTGACCTTTAAATTTTCGCTTTTATTTTCGAAAACGACCCACAAAATTACCGAATTACCATTTCGTTTCATGTTCATGATTGGGTCCCGTTTGTAATGAGTGCGATTTTCAAAATTATGGCATGTTAAGAAATGTTCATTTTTTTATTATATCTTAAGATACTTTTCTTTTTTTCCTTTTTAGGACCCTTTAGAATCCTACAGGATTCCTAGGTTGCACCCTCTGTCTGTTTGTCGGTCTAGCATCTACATGGAACTTCTTATCCACATACAATAATGAAACTAAGACAACATGAGTAAAGGAATAAAAATCTGTCACCGTTAATTTGTCGTTTGATTTCATAAAATTCAAAAGTCTTCTCAAAAAAGGATATTAAGAGACACCCTTTCTACGTAATGTATCATCATGATAAGGTCTGTCTAATATGCGGCACATTTTAAGTTAAGATGCGTTTTTTAGTTTATTTTCTTAGAATAAGTATGTCGTTTTCTGTAACGTTGGACTTTATCACACAAAATTGGATACATATAAAACGTTGATTATTATGTTTTGTGAAGGAATAAAATTATAGACGTGCGATACAATAAATTTCAATACTATAATATAAAAATATCAACATATCGTCGAAGATACGAAAAGCAATCTCCAAATAAGATTTCCTGGAACATCAAATTTAATGTTTGGGCGTAGGCAATTTTACGAGGTATAAAGTTTGCGGTTCCATCTTATGACACTTTCATTCTGGTAAGAAACGATAGACAAAGACAAAAGAATCGGACTCACAAACATTAAATAGGTTTAAGACGATTTTGTTACCAATTTTATCGCACTATTTTATTTGACCCAAGAATTAAGTTACCACATTCTTGATATTGTGAAAAAAATACCTATATTAGACAAGAGAAAATAGAACATAATATAAGCAAATCTGTTACAGAGGCACTACAAGTAACATAAAACTATCTAACATTATAAAAACAAAAAATATAATTAATTTTGTACAAAAGTATTACAAATTAATATGGGTCCCAGATCCCTGTCTCTGAACGTTCCCAAAACGCTGGCCGCATTGCCACGTTGAATTCCATAAGTGTCATAAAATGGAGTACAAAGGGAGGATTGCGAGCGTCTCTTAGAAGAAGTTGACCTTTCGCCGGGGCTAGCTTGTCCCAGATTCAGGACCTTCAAAATGCAACTGAAGTCGAACGCAGTGTTTTAGTTTAGCTAGGGTACTCCCGGGCTCCAGTCCCATACCTGATCAGGATCTATCCGAAGATGTTGTCTACATCCATAAAGAAATTCCCGGCGCTACTAAAAAAAAAGCTAATGATTTTGATGTCACTAATGAATATTCAATCGCAACGACCTTTATAATTCATGTGAAATACATCTACAAAAAGTAAAAAAAAGAAACACTTAAAAGAAACACCCATTAACGTATAAAATATTTCACAACAGCATAGTTCCATGTAAAACAAATCATTATGCCAACACATTTATAATAGACGAGCAAATGAGAAACCCCGCCGTAAAAATGGGAAAGTCTAGCGTAAAAATGAAAAAAACCTCGGAGTAAAAATAATTAAGAGCGACCCGGTTTGATTGTAGTGATTTTAATGGGTTCGTGTATCGTTGTTTAAGTGGTAAGTGGTGGTAGGTCGAGTGTAGTGTAATAAATTAACAGCATACCTTTATATAGTTCTCATATCACAAGGACACTTAACTTTTTGTATTGAGGCTAACAGGGATGCTATAATATTTGGTCACGCGTGTGTGGATTGTTTGCAAAATGTGACTGAGAGTCGAACATACAGGCTATATGGAGGTATGAATATTAGAACCAATGAGATGGTAGCATTTCTGGCACGCGCCCGTCTGCATTGCTTTGCTTTACTTTGGAGAGAATAGCAGTAGACTGAGCCACCTTGCGTATCTGGACAGAAAAGAATGGTTTATAAATGGGTTGCCCTAGCCTCTCTCTTTCTGCAAGGTAGTGATGTCCCGCAGGAGGCTGACGAGTGAGTGAGATAGGAGGTCGCTGACAAAGGCTCCCTCCGCAGGCGACGGTTGGAGTTGCATAGGAGGCGCTACGTAGGTGTCGTGTTCCAGTGCATTATCCAAAAAAGACAGTCTTGGGGGAACATGCTTGTTTATTCATCTATTTATTGTTAATCGTTAAAACCATATGAGATAGATCTGTCAGCTTACCTAGCAATAAACAAAATTTAACGCAGCTCGAGAGAAAGAAAGAGATTTATTTATCAACAAACATGAAAATTAAACATTCGACCTCTAAGGACTTATAATTATTTGTTTTAATTACTTACTTAAAATTAATTGTATTTGATTGTGAAGTTGCCTGAAAACATAAATTCATTACGGATTAAAAGCTAAATAATTATTTAAAGTTGTTTAAATTTCGATGTTAACAGAATTTATCGCATTGCTGAAAAAATTGTTGTAGTATACAAGCTCCTCAAAATCCTCTACACAAACTAAAATAATAAAAAGAAATGTGGTGTCGTGGGACACCAGGTAGGAACGAAGTTCCTTCGGCTAAAAAGAAAGGTATTATACACTACTCGCTTATGTATGCGACTGTCGCGCCTGCGCACGTCTCATTTAACGCTTTTTATTCCACGCACTTTTTCTTACGGTTTTACTATCACATTTTTTTCAGTTCGGTCGCGCAGCAAAATCCCTATCCCCTCAAAGCCTGCCGTAAGGAACTTCGTTCCAAAAAAACTGGTAAAAATGATATTGGGTTAAAGATTAATTCAGTCATCATCATTCTTCTTAAATTACCATCACAAACTGATTCAATACAAAGGAAATATATTCTACCGACGAAAAGCTCATACGAATTGCCGTTACCGGAGATGTATTCAGAAAACTTTATCGGCCCAGACTCCGGTTCACTTAAGATAGTTTCACGTATTGTACATAAAATATATTTATTCCTGATGAAAAAATAAAGCTATATAGTATAAATAAGGCTACTGACACATTCTGGCTAACGGCATAGTAGCCATTCTATCCATTCTTACCTCTCCATCTTAAAACCAATACGTTCTTCTTGTGATAACCAGGATTAAGACATAGTCTCTACAGCAGTGTTGATTAAAAGAAATCTCGTAAGCAGCGTACAGAATGTCTGTTTGCTTCGATATTTTTGACTCGCAAGATTCCTTGAGGAAAGGCTTGAAGGAATGTTTGACAGAGGACGGATAAAGGCTGATGATGATGATGATATTCACCAGAGAGGGTTCTGTGGAGAAGACCACTGCACGGGAAGGTTTAGCAGGAGGATTAGTCGGGAAGGCTTGATCAAGGTTTTCATCGACCTTCAAGAGTATATTATATTGATCTTTGAATATCAGCTGGTCTAAGCTTCTTAGCGCCTTGAAATCTTGACTTTTTCAAAGCAGCTTTTACTAACGTAAGTTTACAGCCATATTCGGACTGATTATTTTGATACACTCTATTTTTTAAATTAAATCAAATCCGATCAGTAGTTTTGGCGTGACAAACAAACAAACTTACTTTCTTTTTATCTCCGATTCTTGATAAATACTATCAAGAATCAGAGATTCGTGTAACTAACGAACTTCACAACTATCGACTAACAAACAAGTGGATTTCTAGTACCTATCCAAAAAGTTTTCATATCGATAAAAAGTATCGATAACAACACTCGAATAAACTTGAATCATGAAGTCGAACTAATATCATAATCGACTCGAATAAAACCTTGACTTACACGAACTTCGCCAAGAATCCCATCGCATTTTATTACTTTTGGATTATAGTGTTGTTCGCAGATCACGTCTTCCTACTATTAGGAGCGAATAAAAGATGTGACGAGAATTGTGGGGAATACCGAATATGTTCGCAATTTGGTAATAATAGGCATAATTTCTAGTCAGAGAGTTTGTGCTAGATTTATTACTGATTGATTGTAATTTTATTACTTGATTTCCCTCTTATTATATGAACTATAAATGGCCTAATGGAAAAGTGGATGATATTATACAATAGCCTCAGCATACCAAATAACCGTCGCCTATCCTAGTATAAGACGCTAGAAAACTGACCTTTCTTGTGCTAGGAAAGACGAATATAGAAGAATTATGGGAAATGAAATTCGCCCAGAAATCGAGTTTTGCTATTTGAAAACTATTTTCAGTAGGGCAGTCAAATATAGGCCAATCAAACATGGTGCTAGGTTAGCTTAAGTGTGCGCTATCCCCACCAGGGTTCAAGCTTTATCGTGGTGGTGGGGCTCGGTAGCCTAGGGTGATCCAGCACCTTGGGCGAAGCGAATGTGCTATTTTAAGAAGAGGGGACAAAAGAGCAGGTGGCAAGGGTTGAGGACGGGAACCTCACCTCATTGTATTATCCCAACGCTGGAAGTGGTTGCCCTGTGGATGTGGCGTCGGTTCCCTGAGGAACTGACTAGCCGTCGAGGTAGATCAGAGGCACCTCACCAAAGGCGGCAGTGGTGGCACTCGCCAGATTTTAGTGGGTAGAACTGCGTCCACCTACCATCTTTCGCGTGCAGCGGTCTTCCTAGCGGGTTGCCTTAGTGCATATCTTGGCTGTGACTTGTGATCTGTGGCTTGGCTTAGTGCATATCAAAAAAGTGTGCGCTGAACTAAACAGATGAGTTCCTGTGGTCTTCAAACTCTGTCCAGACTGGACATGCCATTACCATAATTCAATACTTTCTCTGTGAAGACTCTCAGAATGTTAATGCATCATAAAACCTCTCATTAACCCTGCCAGAGCGGAGGGATAATCATTTAAAAATTAAAATGGATGGCCAAATTACTGGAATCCTCTTTAAGCCTAAATACGTAAAAAGGTAAATTTGTTTGTGTAGCAATATTTAGGGCTTAGGGAAAATGAATAATTACGAATTATGAAATACAACATTAAATGATTACTAGGTTATACGGGGATACAAAATGGCGTTTACTAGATGAGGCTTTACAGTTGTGGTCATCGATGGGTAAGATGCATTTCTGCCGCGTCTTGGCACAAATATTTTGCTTATTCTTATTCTATTATTATTATATTATTAATAGTGTAATAATTACTGGCACTTACCAACTTAACATATGGCCTGGGTGCCAAAGTGTACTACTTCAATTGTAGAAGCGACGGTCCGTACTTACCATTAGATGCCACTCCTTCGTAGTACCACCTACCATCTCACATCTGAGAGTAGATAGCCCACGGATAGCACGTGTAGGACTTGTCCTGAATAAGCGACTTTGACCATTTACAAAAGCTAAGAAAATCTACATCATAAGAGCGAAACAAAAAAGAAAATCTATGGCTTTTTACCGAGTTGACCTCGAAGGATTTATTCTTTCAAGTTACCTCAAAACTCTTTTCTAAGCCGATTTCAATGACTGTTTTTGACTTCACAAGTAACAATATATTCAAGGTGAACGCGTATAATGTCATACTTTAGTAGAAAAGTAAGTTGATTATAAGGTAAGCCACAAGAATACGTGTTTTATTTTTAGTTGTCGGTTTAATTAACCATTTAATTAACCCTAACACTCTTCAAAAAGAGCCACGAAGTTAATTTATAAGTATTCCTATTCATTTAGAACCATACACGAGTGATCCGACTACTGCAGACTTTGCGGTCGCGGGTTCGCGAAGTGAAGATAATTTGTACGATGAATATATATGTCTGCATCGATTCATGGACGGTTAACGTGATGATGTTAAATATTTATTCATTTATTTTAATATTTCATCATAAAAGATCTAACAAAAGCTGAGCTAAAAAAAACTCCGGTTATGTGGATGTTAATGGGACGTCGATCATCGACCACACAACCTATAGACTCCTAATGTTTGATTTTTCGTATTAAATGCATTCTGGCAACTAGCTGAGGTGAGACGAGAGGGTTACAATGCTGTAATTAGCTAATTCAATGTCATACATTACCAATCACGGAACGTTAAAAAGAAATGGATATATTTCGCGACGCGAAAGAATGAGACGACATGATAGTTTGAGTACATTGTTTACGGCTTACATCGGAACTATAAGTCAGATGCGTCGCCAGAACCCATTCCCTTGTTATTAGGAGTCAATGGGTTATGTTGTCGGTGGCGTCGATAGCCGCAAGACCTGGACAGTTCGTTTGCCCGTCTATGCTATTAAAAAAAAAATCAAAGTTAACGTCATCATTGAGTTTCTTTTCATTCCCAATGGATATACCATACTAATATTATAAATGGGAAAATTTGTGTTTTTGTTGTGATAGTTAAAGGGATGCAGAGTGACATAGGCTAGTTTTTGTCTCTTTCGACCCCTCGCTTCACTAAAATGGAGGTGGAAGTTTGTGTAGCGCATTTTGCTTTGCCGCCTACCAAGTTTTCTTCCTTAAGGAAGAAAACTTGGTAGGCGGACTATTTGTGACTAACAAAAAATCGTGAAACTTTTTTTTTGGGAATCTTAAAGAGAAGGTGAATTTTTATATGGAACTTTTCGCAGTTTTCAAGGTAGGAAGCTAAAAATCGATACACATACTCTTTGTCACCAACGAAAAATAGGTCTGTCTTATTTTTTTTTTGTAAATCTTCCTAAAATAGTGTATGGAAATTTGAGTGAGACTCACCATAAAATTAGAACAGTTTCTATGATACAAACGAATAATAAAATAATTAAAAAAAAAAATATTTCCACGCCCTAAAGGCAGAAATTGTGATCCAACTCAAATTCCATCCTTAAATGTTACCAATTTCTCGGAAATAAATGATTCTATTCTATTCTATTCTATTCTATTAATTAAAGGCTATTTTACGTTACCCTGAATTAATGCGGGCGAAGCTGCGGGCAAAAGCTAGTACATATTCCAATATTTACCAGTGACAAAGAAATTATGTAATTGACATTGACAAATCTTGTTCCCTGTCAATTATATATATTTTTCCTTACATCCCATTTCCCATACATAATTTATGTTCGGAATATAATATATTTACTTAACATGATGTACGAGTGAAGTAAAGACAGGAAGATTTTCTTAGTTGGTTAATAGTATTTTAAAATACATGAATCCCTATAAAATATTCATACCATTCAAATATCTCCAGTGATTTCAGACTCGACTTTAGACGAGTGCTACGAGTTCTAACTGTTCCTGGTTTATGTTTTTCTTATATATATATTTCTTCATAATAAAAAAAATTACGAATTCTTCTTAAGTCCGACGTTTCGGATACTCTACAGCAGTGCTTCCCAAAGTGGTCCAGGTGGACCCCAGGGGTCCACGGAAGACTGGAAGGGGGTTCCACGATGAGCGTGTCAAAAAATGGTATCGTAATCGTTCATGAAAATTAATAAAATTAATTTGGTTTCCATAGCGAAGAACCAATGAGCCATTCAACCAAGAAGAATTTAAAAAAAAAAAGATCAGCAAGGGGTCCAATATTGGGGGGGAAATACTGCTCTACAGAAACCATGGTCAGTTGAGGACTTACTTGTCTCCATAGCAATATAAACAAATCTAACCAAACTTCATAAGATAGTAGTGAATAAACAACTTTAAAATGTATTTGAGGGTGTGAAGCAAATTAAGTGCGGGCTTTTGTAAGTCGCAGTCCCGTTAAGTAAAAACGAAACAGAAGGAAAGTACCATTATATTATTTATATTTTGTACAAATTAAATCAATTCATAATTTAATTTAATTTATATCAATCGATAAATAAAAACAACAGTTCCCCTTATTATCATTTAATACATCACTACTATTAATTTTATCTAGATTTCTTGACAAATTATACCGATAAAATAGCTGGAATGTAAATATAAATGGTTGTTTTATAATTTTTTGTTTTTCCATTCATAAATACGATCAAGATTAACATATTATAAGTTTTTTATGTTCTCAAATATATACATTTCCAAAAAAAAACTGTTTAATTAAACCTATTTTGACTATTTACAGCGCCTTAAATTATCCAATTTCTTAGATATTAATGACAAAAACAATATTGATATACAATTAATTATGTAATGTAAGAGAATACGATTGTCTTTCGGTAATAAAACGTCGAAATATAATAAAAATGTTATGTCTGGACGAGATTGCGTTACATTATTCAACAACTAGTGTATACAGTATGTTTACGTGTATCTTTGTGTTATTTGTATTTATGACGTACCTTGTCGCCCACGCTCTTGTCTATGGCGGACAAATTAGCGCCATAATCCAGGGGGCTTAGCCAAAATGCCATTACGAAAACGACAGCGACGATCGTTCGTCCGTTCGAAGTTGTGATTGGCTAAATTACGTCGTCGATCGCTCGATCGTTCAATCGACGACGTGATTTAGCCAATCACAACTTCGAACGGACAAACGATCGTCGCTGTCGTTTTCGTAATGGCATTTTGGCTAGGCCCCCTGAATCGCGCTATCGGAGTTACTGTTCGCTATAATATATACAACAGCTTATATCAAATCAATTCACTCAACCACCGAGTATAGCACGCTCTATTGCACGTTAAGCTACGTTCTCTATTACGTATTACGGCGTTCTTTTTCCTTTTGAATTTTCCCCCTGGCGACCATCACGGGGGAACGCAAATATATACTTATATCAAAAAAAGAAATGTCGTGTCGTGGGACACCAGGTAGGAACGAAGTTTCTTCGGCTAAAAAGAAAGGTATTATACACTACTCGCTTGTGTATGCGACTGTTGCGCCTGCGCACGTCTCATTTAACGCTTTTATTCCACGCACTTTTTCTTACGGTTTTACTATCACATTTTTTTCAGTTCGGTCGCACAGCAAAATCCCTATCCCCTCCAAGCCTGCCGTAAGGAACTTCGTTCCAAAAAAAACTTTTAAATCTAAGATTATACAATAACAGTTTGTGACTTTTATTCGCATTCTGAATTAGAATATAAAGTCGAGCAGCTAACAAGTCGCAGTTACCAACTAAATTGGCCGTGACTACCAAAAGGGAATACCCACAAAAATTAGCACCACAATTGCTAATTCACAACAAAGAAACGCCCAAGAATATACGAGACTAATGGCAAAAGGAAATATAAATCTGACCTGGGCACAAAAAACAGGCTCTGGGGCCCTTCGCCAATAAAGACCTCATTTCCGCGCCCGCAATAAAACGCCAGCGTAATTATATGGCGCGTGATCATTACGATTATGTTTGAATTATTCAGTTTTTATTCGAATAAAAAAAGATATGATGTACGTAAAGATCTTTTCTATTTTAATATTAGTTAGATTAGGAAAACAGGACTTGTCACGTTATTGTAAGTGCATCACATACCACTGTGAATGTAAGCTATTTCACATGTGATTAACCTAGGCGAAAAAAGTCGTTACCTGTCTTGAGTTGCTTATATGAGGAAAAATATATAGGGTATAGCTCCTAATCCTTAGATAAACTTCGTTATACATGAAACAACCGTGAAATAGCTGTGCATTAATTAATGTCCCTGTGCTTATGTGAGGTGCACATGACTAGGTAGGTACTTATACGCTAGAATTTGGTATTGTATTTCATGGCTCAAAGGCTTAAGAAAAAATAAAAATTTGAAGTTTTTTATCTGGAATAACATACTACAATTACTTTTGGAAAAGAAAACTTCTTTTGGCGCACCGCACACACACTTATTTGTAGGCTGTGACTGAGGCTAATCTGTCACACTCTGAGATGAAAGATTCGATCGGCGAACTCGGTACCGCTGAGTCTACCCGAGCGAATATACCGCCGCTTTGGCCGCTCTTCACTGCTGCGTCGCTGTTTGCTATATTCAATTTTTATTTAATAATTTTCACTATAGCCGTATTCTGTAAATGTGCATAGTTACTCAGGCAATAATCATTGACTAAAGCCAAGTAACTTGAGATTTTGACTTGACAGCGTCTTATAATTCGATGGAGCCGGCTGCACGCTCGAAAAAACATGACTCATGCGGCGTTACCTCGCTCTGAGGCGTTCCATTTAAGGCTTGAAGTGCAAGCGAAAGCGCGTAACGAGCGACAAAAGGCACAGTCGGCCCATCAGTATTTTCTTATGACGTTGTCACGTTCAACTATCGTCAGTAAACCGACTTTACAGACAAACGATTTTTAATACCTACTTTAAAATAAATACAAGCCACGGTTGTCACTTCAAACGTCCCTCTTAATACAATATATCACTGCAGCACAGCACAGCGTGCGGGCTCCGTCCGATCCCCAGCGACTCGTGTGGTTACTGTAAAGGTATAAATTTTAACTAAAATTTAAATAGTACTACGTTGCAATACCTAGGCTTTGAGTTAAACATGATTGACTGCTTGTTATTATTATAATTTATACATAATAATCAAAATTAAAAAAGAAAACTATAATAAATAAAAAAGATTGTAAAACGAGAATCTTACTGGAATAAAATTTAGCTTTGTTGTATTCTGATATATATTTAAGTCTACTTATTTGCCATTTCCCAGTATGTTAGGGCTTCGTGTCCTGTCATAATGTAAAGCATCGCACTACATAAAGAATATAGCAATAGACCTGTAAAATAATTACTTGCCTTAATTAAACAGTTGTAAAGATTACCTCCTACATACAAATTGATAAAAATTATCTCTATAAATATATTAACACGAGGAAACAGATTGTCATGAAGAAAACAAGCTACCAAGATTAATAGCCTATTCTGTAAATATTAGTACGACATATCGTGTCGTATCCGTCTGTTGTAAATATCCTCGGTAACAATTACTCTCACTTCTGACCTCTGGGATCAATTATTGTCAATAAAATCGAATGGTAATATGATAGAGATAGTTCTTTTCATTAGTTTATCATCATCATCTCTCGTACAACTATTAAAATAAGTGACATAGAAAATAGAAATATTAAGACCAAATCTTTGATAAGATGAGTATTTATAGAATAGTATTGGATTGGTGCTAGACATCTAATAAGCTTTGTAATTAATATATAGATTATATTATATTATTATACTATTTAGATTATTTTCAAATTAATTTCGAAATATTCGGGCTATGTGCCTCAAAATACTCTTAAAGGTATCCGACACAATATATTATTATCTTGACAAATCTAAGAATCTTCAGCTTCTCTCCGGCTTAATATAGAGCACGCTCTGATTTAAAAATCTAATTTAAACCGAAAGCTAAATGTAATAAATCCTTAAACCTAGTTTTCACACAGAGTTGGTCATCTTTCAAAAAAATATTTTTTTCTCGTTCCTTCCACGAAATCTCACAATAAGTTTCCAGACTACTTAATAATATGATACCATATATTTATTACATTAATATTAATATTATTAATACACAATCTGATGCGATCTAGAAATATTCTAAATCGGTTTTTGAAATCGATTTAAATATAGACTAAATGAAATCAAAATATCTTTATTTTGCATTTATTAAAATTGTAGACCTAAAACAAAATAAGTTTAAGTAGATTGCAGGTGAAATTTTAATTAAAAGAATTATAGGATAAACTTAGACATTCCAGTTTTAAAAATACCTATAGTTTTTGCAAAATTATACAAAAATTGTTGAGTGCTAATGTCTCACTTGATAGTAAAGACGAAAGACAGAGCGCTCTTTTATTACATAATAAATACCATGAAGGGTTTATTTAGTGTATGCATTGGCACATAACAAAATATAAAAGTTTGAAACGCTGCCAAGCGAAAGCATTGTTCTTAATAACATCTTGTGTGGTGAAGGCTTACCTCTCAAGAATTCATTTTACCGACGAAATAAAATTATTTAACGCGAAATTTCCCTGCAAGTCGAGTTGCAAGAACATTTCCCCGGAGACAAGTTTTTGTTGCTTTTGGAAGCGAAGTGAATATGTTAGAATTCGTAATAAAATTTTTTCGTCAAAGTTAATTTTGTTGTTGGTTATTTATTAATAAGTCAGAATTGCATTTTTTCCATATTGGAACGAAGTTCCTTACGGCAGGCTTGGAGGGGATAGGGATTTTGCTGCGCGACTTTTTTTTGGACTACATTTAAACGAGTTTATTTTACTCATGCTTTTAATCCTTAAGATATGAAGCTAAAGAGTTTGTTTATTAGAACGCGCTAATCTCAGGAACTATCGGTCGGATTTTAATTAAACATTTCAGTGTTCGATAGCCCATTTATCGGTAAAGATATATCATCCCGCTAAGATGCCGTTGTAAATCTTAGTTCTGTAATAAAATAAAATAAAATAAAGCATAATGATTGGCGTCACACTACATCGCACTGGTTAAAATTCACTAAAATCTATTTCCATTTTTATCATTGCTGTCTTTCAGCAAAATGTAAACAACCATTATACAAATTTTTTTTTGGTCTAATATTTGCCTATTGTTAAGACCAAATAGATTTACTTACGATTTTGTGATAAAGTTACAATGATTTAGTATGTATAATATGCTGTATGACCATTGCTATATTACAATACCCTTTTCAAAATGTTTGCTGACGTCATTCTACAACAGCAAGTTGTTGGGATCAAACCGGACAAAAGCGACCCAAACCATAAAGAAGACAGTAACTTGTTAAGTTTTGGCACTTCATTTCGTTATTATGAAGCTTCTGAAAATCTGTTACTGAGACCCCGCTAATCTTGTCTTAAATTATATTATAATCTCTCCAGGATGATGCCTTAATAGTACTTAAGAAAAGCCTAAGTCGAAAGATCAAGACTTTACACTTTTATTATTATCTTGCTATTTTCAAACCAATATAAACAGCATTTATCATTACTTTAAGAAAAAGTTTGAAAAATGCAATTATGTGAAGTGTACTCTTATATAAAAATTAATTATAATATTATTATAATATAAAAATGCAAGAGGCAAGTGATCGGTCGTCTTCGCGTTCACTGAGGAAGGCCTATCATCAGCAGTGGATGGATAAAGGCTGATGATGATGGTATAAACTTTTTTCTAGAACCTTTAGTTTCTAATGCTGTAACAGCAAGCGTTACATCATCTTAAAATATGAGTTTGTTGTGATATATTTGGATATTAAATAATACATCTTTTTGGCACTCGTATATTTAACAGGCTAAGCTAAAACGAACGTTATACAAAAGGTGAAGAATCTACCCTCACAATACAAATATCAACGACATAGATAATATATATTACACCTCCACCATAATCTTACATGATATTCTTATAACTAAGTACATATACAACTTATTAACTAAGGATATATGTAGTAATTGTTTCACAAATAAACATTCTTTCTTTCTTCCTATATGTATTATAATCACAATATTCGAGTTATTCAAATATACATTTGCTTATTGCCAACAATCAATCTAATCCAAACCGGACAGCGGGTTTGCGGTTTCGCCGGGGTCGATTAACTGGCGATTCTGCTACACCTGGAGGTGGTTCCAGAGGTAACGGACTAGAGGAATTTTCAACCTGCTGATCAAGTGCACCGACTTTGTCAGAGGGGTTCTCAGTGTCATCTTCGCATGCCATATTAGACATACCATTTCCTTTAGTAAATATGCTAGCCTCACCTATCGGCGCGTCGGTCTTATCCGGTTCTTTTTCCCTGTCTCCCAATGGGGCACCGGAAACACACATCGCGCGAAACGTGACAGTATAACTGTAACTTTACGCCGGTATGTAAAGTAAAGTATCAACCCTAATATGTCCCACTGCTGGGCACGAGTATCCTCCTCGAAATCAGGCGAGGGGGTTAATGGGCCATAGTTCACCGATGCGCTGGCCCAGTGCGGGTTGGTGAACTTCACATAGCTTCAAAGACTTTCAATCTCATCAGGCATGCAGGTTTCCTCACGATGTTTTCCTTCACCGATGAGCGAACGATGGTCTCGTGTGCACTTAGAAATTTAGAAAAACCCATTTCAAGGCACACACCGAGGCCGAGTCCGTCCACCACTGGACCATCGTCGCTCACCGGTATATACTCACATAATATTAACATATTATATAATCAAATCACACAATCTCAAAGTAATGGCGGAAAGTACCTGAGTGTACAAATGTCGCGTATTCCGGGGCACGTGAACATCTCTGTAAACAGAACTGAAATGAGAGATGACGTCGTTTCGACCTCAAATTATAACCCGCGTCTTTTTTGCTGGCCTCATTTCTGCGCCGCTCCCGGATTTTTAAGAGAGCACATATTACCGGTGTGTGTTTACACATGCGCGAAATACTGCTTCAATGCTACCTCTAATAACCCCGCGCCCACAATATAGTTAAATCAAAAATTGTACCTGTAGTATACGCACACAGATATGGAGCTAGGATTAGCGGTGTTGACAGTAGTAGGGGCTATGATGACATTTTCAGTCACGTCATTCGAGTCATTTTTAGAACCGCGATGGCGATAGATATTTCACTAGCATAGCCCCTACCCATAATGTGTAATTAATGGTAGGTGGTCAAATCAGAAAAATCTATTTTTCATCTACGTTTTAGCCGACTAGCCGATTTTTATATTTGATAGCATATTTTCTAGCGGCATATTTTAGATATGGTATCGACTCAAGCCTGGCGGTCATTAATTTTATGGATATCTTTTTGCGTTAAGTTCTTTTATATTATAGACTTGTATTTTACAATTTGTAACCAATCCACTTTATCATCGAGTCTTTGTCGACTATTTTTGGCCTCTTTGAACGAACATAGAAAATATAGACTTCCTCTCTTCGCATCTAATCTGCACTCGTTATCTAGTTGCAGGTCTACCGACCTTCTGAGCGTAGTTCGGCGTATGCTGTGAACTGCTTCGTGCTTATCTTTCGTCATAACTCAGCCAAAGTAACACCCGCTTTCTCCCGTCACACATTGCCGTCGTGTGAAAGCCATGTTCACATAGTGTGTCATTTGGGCACAAAAACGCCAACAACACAATTACAATGTACAAAGCCGGAGAAGCATTATGTCCTCTGTAGCACAGTTGTTAATTAGCAGCATAGAATGTTTAAAAAGTTTTAGGGTAAGCTCTGATGAATACATGTAGATATTACCTTACGTAGCTACGATAGGTGACCTTGTTTTGGAGCTCATCCTCAGATGCCTTCGAAGCTCCCTCGCTTGTTAGCCCTATCTGTTGGAAAATGACACTGAATGATGAAATGGAGGGGCCATTTGCTTCCCTAGGTATATGGTACGCTGATACGTTTGCAAAAGCTCCATGGGCTGACTTTACAAGCTTTCAATGAACTTACTTTTCTACTTTTCATTAGTCTATATAAGTTTTGAAAAAACTTTTTTATCTAAACACATACTCATATATATGTACTTTGTTTACTTTCTTCTTATTCACGGTCACTTAAAAAGGCTTTATGTACTGTAGATTACAGTAAATTGCCGATCCTTACATGATTTAGTTTCCGTACTTGTACTTAATTATGTATAAATATATCTTCAATTATTTTGTTGTATTATTTTTATTATTCGAAATTTAAAGAAAATATACAATATATTTTCCAAACATAATATATCCGTGTGTAATTTTAAATGGCGTTTTCCAATGGCCGGTAAATCGAGCGACGGGCTGAGATTGCACGTCACGGGCAGCCCTGGTCACCGTCTTACAATTACTGCGACAAATTAACGGCAACTCCGATTGGACTTTCCAGAATATTCCGATGGCTATTGACGGGCTAGCGCGGACTTCCAGCTTATGGAGCTACTTTCCAGACATCATTATAATCAGCAGTCTTCCGTCCTACGTCCCGCGTAAGCCTACTTCAATGAACGCCAATATTATTGATCTCCCGCCATTCGAATCCTATAAGGACCGGTCGGAAGATTATCCTATCCTCTGTCTTTCCAGACATTTCTTCTAAAATGCTTTCGATCCAGATATACAAGCAAGACTGGTGAATACTTTTAGCAGCCGAGACTCCCTTTTGGTTTAGAGAATTACAAAGACATATCTCTAAAGAAAGTACAACACTAGTTAGTTCCATTCTCGTTTCAATCATCAACTGAACTGCTTAAAGCATATTTTTTGAAAAATAAATTTGTAATATATTGTAGTTATGCATAACATATATTTCATTCGGTGTAAAAAGGACCTTTGAACGACAAATTCTATAATCTTTTTACAAATCACAATTTAAGAATAATACGAATTATCTTAACTTTAATGTGCAAATATTATCTTCATTGTCAAATTCGAAAGATTAAAAAAAATCTTTCTTTAAGAAACATAACTTGTTGATTTTCAATTTAATTGTCTAATACGTCTAATCTCGATTCCTTACCAAAGTTTGATAGTCAGCAAGTTAATAGTAAAAGTAGGAAGCGGCAGACTGCGCTCAGACCTCGTTACAGTAACTAGAATCGAATTCAAATAATGAATATTAAATCTTGTTCAAAACTTTTATAATTTGCAATAGATGCCTATATTTTGTAAAATTATCTACGTATTTCAAATTATGCTAAATTTTTTGTGTATTTCCGAACAGATATGACATAGGGACCTCCAATTTTTTGAACAACAAACACACAAGTGTCCCAATAATATATTATGATAAGTATAATTTGGCCAGACAGCAATAAAGCTTAGCGTAGCTCGGCTAATGCCACTTCACCCCACAAGTACTTTCAAGTGATGGGCTACTGTTACTTATATCTTGGGGTATTGTGTTATCGATATTTTTATCATACTGCATTCGTATATAGATATGCGATAAGACAAGTTATTGTGTCGTTTTTATCGAGATCTTAAAATCTTAAAATAAAAAATTGTAAACTATATTTTGAAAGGAGCAACCCAACAGAGTTTTTTGCTGAATTCTTCTTATATACTATACTACTATAGTATGTTATTGTATATTATATATGTATTGTTTGTATAGGTATTTTTTTGTAATAGTGTATTTGAAAAGAGTAGTTCCACTGAGTCAGTTTCACCGGTTCTTCTCAGTGGACTTGCTTTGGAACCGGTGGTAGACTCAATTAACGTTCAAAAAGATACTTTGGCGGTACTATTATTAATAAAATTTTTGACTTTGACTTTGACTTAGACTCGTAAGCCATCACCATGTTATAGTAAAATTGGCATAATCCCCGACTTTGTAGCTTAATGAAGAGCGATCTTTTTTGAATTTTCCCCTTCAATAATTTGTTCATGATACCATCATCACCACCGTCTTTTATGTGTCCCGCAACTGACCAATGCGGGATGACGAAATACACCTACAAGTACTTTTATTCTTATCAAGTATGCAGGTATCGGTGAAGAATACCAGCGATATGTTTAAATGAAATTTTGGAAAACTCAATGTTAGTGCAGCGGCTGGATCGAGCCCAGAGGGCTTAGACAAAATAACATCGTTTTTAAGCAGAATCTATGTTATCAATGACAATTTCCTAGCCAAGATATTGAAAATATGAAAATAGCGATCGATAATCAATAGACAGTTTGTGATTTTGTTACGATAACGATTGACCACGTGATTTAGCGCGACTTATGCCAATCCCATACGTTTTAATCCTTTCGAACTTCGTTATCGTTTTTTTATGATGCTTTGTCTAACCCCCGAAACTTTATTTACAATACGCAGGATATGGTTGACGACGTACGTGGCGCGTGCTTAAAAGGCTCCAATATAACCCAGCAAGTATTCAGCAACTTTAATAACTAAAGTATCAGTTTAAAACTTAGCGAACTTATTCAATTTGATTGGCTGATTGGAGTTAGGCAGTTGTGAGAATTCCCCGACTATCAGCGGTTTGAATTAACCGTTTAAATGTTTTTGAAGGAAGGCTTGTACATCATTTGATCTTTATTTCTATATCTATATATTATCATGTGAGCGACGATGGTCCAGTGGGTTTGAGTTCGGTGGCTTAAGGGTGAAGTACAGGTTCGATCCAGACCACAACGGGGTCTTGAGATAGACTTTTTCTAAATTTCTAAGTGCACCCTAAATACGAGACCATCTCTCACCGCTTAAGGAAAACATCTATAGGAAATACCTCCATGACTGATGTGAATAAAAGTCTTTGAAATTGTGAGAAGTTCACCAACTCGCAATGTGACAGAGAAAATTAAGGTTTTAGGAGCGTTTTTAACCGACTTCAAAAAAAGAAGGAGGTTATCAATTCGTCTGTATGTTTTTTTTACAACTTTTGTTGGATACTTTTTAATATTTACTCCAATAAAACTTTTAATTCGTAATCTTATTATATTCTTCTTCTTGTATCTGGTCACATAATACTAAAGTGTTATCACGATAGTCTTTAACGAATGCAAATCTTATACATCGGATCCAATTTACATTTATGTATGAGTTCCCTAACTAGCGAACAACTAGAACTGTTTAATAACTTTAATATTACCTCCCGTATAGTGGAACCTAACCTAACTCGTAAATAATATCTTTCAAATACTAGTACAAAAATTCATTAAGTACTTGCATAATATTGATAAGTTATTTAGAGTGTTTTTCTTCTTACCTTTATTTTTCAGGAGGCAGACCATTTTACCAATCAGGACTGGACACGCAAGTCTCAGCTGGTCTTAGTATACTCGCATACTAAGGCCACCTACCATTAGATGACACTGCCAGTTTGCTTATATAAGTATAAAAAACACTTAGGGTCTGTTTCACAATATACTAGTAAAGTACCCTATAGCTATATGACACATAAATTAACTGACACATAAATCTTCTAGTTAGTCTTGATTGGGTTTCACCATCATCTTCCCTGTAAATTTATTTGGCAGATCCCTATTTGGCACTTACTGGTTAGTAGGCTTGGCAACCTCGCATTTCATCGTTCCATTTTACGATAAATATGTTTTAGAAAAAAAATCCATGTTGTAAATATACATGAAAATATGTTTTTATAATTTAATTGTATGTATCATACCATCTTTATACCTTTTATTTACATAGACCTTGTATATAATGTTATCCCTTAATTATTAAACGATCAAAACACAATTTAAATTATTTTGTATATTACTGTTACCGGAACGTCAAATTGTCAAATGTCGTGAAGCTGTCAACCGCGTATATATCTGTCAACTAATTTATGTGGCAGATAAATTTGCTAATGGCCAGTTGATACGACCTATAGTTTACAGGGAATTTTATTAGCCAAATATTGCTATATGTCAATTGTGAAACAAAAACGTTGTAGTTATGTGGTAAATATGTTGCAAATAGCTTAAATGGAACTTTATTAGGATATTGTGAAACAAACCCTTAAGAAAGTAGGTAAAACAAATACCTGGCAATATCCTATCTTCAAGGCTTCTTGTACACTATCAGAATAATATGGCTTACTATCAAGTGATTCCCTTCAGGCTTGTCTCTTCCATTGGGCACGCTGGGCAACCGTGCAGGGCCCCGCAATCCATGGGGCGCCGTTATTTATATCAAAATATATTGATCTAATCATAATTTTAGGAACTTAAGCAATGTATTCTGTTTAGAATACTGATTGACCTAATTACTATAATTACTCTTTCTAGTCCAAAATTGAAGCCCACAGATGTATAAATTATTATCAGTCGGGGCACCATTGTAGTGTGTAAGCTCCTCTATATATAAGATATATCTGTATGTTCCTTTATATTAATAATATCATATTATAATGTCATAGAATAATGTAGAGTAAGCAATATTGTAGTTTTAACATTAAGTACATTTTTATGTTCAGTCGGTAATAGATATTAATAAAGTATGCACACCACAAGACTTTTCAATTGACCATCCCGACCGTCACCACATGGCGACCCTGCCAAAGAACACCACACCATTACCTCAGTACCCAGGGCCCCGATAGGTTAAAGATGGCCTAGATTATATTAATACATAAAGTCCCCTAGATAGCCTAAAAATAAATTAATTATGCTCGTTATAGAATATAAAAGCAGATTTTTAATTAAGAAACAAGTGCATATAGCAAGCTAGCCAATCCCCTATTACCATCGACCACGTCGGACGGTAAAGTCGCCACCCCATAATAAATCACAGCCAGAATCCTAACTGAGATTACGAAGACAAATGTACCAAGCCCCAATACCTGCTTACATCAAAAGGGAGGTTTAAATCAATAGTTAATTTGCACAGTTAAATCACTCTAACTTTGGTTTCATTTCCTTGTTAGCGCAGTAATAAGGGGGGCAAACAAGATATTTCTTGATTACCATAAATTGATGATCCTAAACTTTCATCAAAATATGATTATGAATATTCTCTTATAGTTTCTTGAGTTTATGTCTTGAAGCAAAAAGATAACTAACGAGTATACATGTATACAGAGATGCTAGAGTATACATTTATATAGAGTATATATTTAGAGTATACATTAGACATGGTAGAGTATACATGTATACAGAGATGCTAGCTAGCTAACTCCCTCGAGTTGGACTAATCTGCACAAATTTCGTTAAAATTGATTAAACCGTAGGTAAACAAAATTACCTACATAATCATGAGCACTTCTCTGTCAATAGCTGCTGAACATAGCCCTCCCATAATCAACCCCAAGCCGACCGATTTACTGACATGCTTACTAAAATTAACTAACTAGATAGAAAGACGATCTACGTGCCGTGGCAGGTCCGTGTTGGACACAAGTAGCAAGGGATCGGTCGTCTTGGCGTTCATTGAGGGAGATCTATGTTCAGCAGTGGACGGATAAAAGCTGATGATAATGATCATGATGATTACTAAAATTACTCATCTAACCATGCCCTGATATCCTCTCATGCGTATCCTCTCAGTCAGGATTCAAACAGACTATAGAGCTATGCACGATGCTAGTGCATAATAAATAAGCACCCTTAATTAATAATGAATATGAAATGTTAGGCATTATTAACGAGCGAGTATTATTTATTACCGGTATAATCCGGGCGCGCAAACATGTATTGTTTGTTCACAAACGGAACAACAAGTGCTGGCTATTAGTATTTTGGGTATTACTTTAAGTAAACAGCGTTTAAATTGTAATTGGCGAGAACACGTTCGCTACTCGCTAGTTGAGAATATTTTGAGGTCACGGGATTGTTCTAATAATTCACATCATCATCATTGTCATTATTATGAACTTTCCGTCCACTGTCAGAAATATAATTAGGGCCTGTTTCACAATCTCCAGTTAAGTGCCCAATAGGCTATCGGCAACATATTTGACAGATACTTGACAGATACTTCATACTCTATCTGTCTATGTTGCCGATAGCCTATTGGGCACTTAGCTGGAGATTGTGAAACAGGCCCTTAGTCAAATATTAAAACATTCATAGATATTATAATAACAGTTAATATAAAATAAAATTAAAATAAACAATAATATCTTCTAAATAAATGTGTATTGTCTTCATAAATATCTTCAATATAGTTTCGTCAAAGTGATCAAATGAACACAATACAGCTTTATTTTGCACAGCGAAGACCTCTGTGAGAGAACTGAAGCTAGCGATATCAGGCGAAGAATTAGTCGAAGTAGCAGCAGACTCAGAAGAACGGATGGCTGATGGGCCAATAAGATTCAAGGGTAGAGGACGCGTTTAGGTGAACAAAGTGACCGGGCGGTGTTGGATGCGAGTGGCAAGGGATCGCTCGTCTTGGCGTTCATTGAGGAGGTATGTTCAGCAGTGGACGGATAAAGGCTGATGATGATGATAATTTTGTACATATTATTTAAGCGGCTCAGGTTCTTTTGTGTAGTAATATCTTCCCACCAAATACATGTATTGTGAGTTCAAGTGAAAATATAACGATAACATATAGAGTTATTTTCGATAAAAATGTCAATTCAGATGAAGTTTCTCCTTCATGTTTATCAATATGGTCTATAAATGCTTCGTAATTTTTGCTTCGTTATGATGAAAAACTTTTTTTGAAGTTTATCCCAAATTTTATATTCAGACATTTTAAATACTTTACAGGAACCAAGGTCATTGGAGAACCATGCTTGTCATTAGAGATTTATAAGGTATTCATTGAGTCAGTTAATAAGATAGTCTATTATAATGTAATATGAATTATAATATTAACTTTCTCAACAATCACGCCACGTTAAGCTAGTCCCGTGGTATGTCATAAGAAGCCAGTCCTAGTGTATATGACCCGCTCCAATCAGAACACGCGACCGCAGGATCATGCTCCAATATCTGGACAACTCGACTTGTTTAGTTGTAAATTACTTAAATAATTTCAACGATTAATTATGTACATGTGTATTATTGAACTAGCTGGTACACGCAGCTTTGCCGCGTCAACTAAGATTATAACGGCTACCTTTCTTTTTGAAAATATAGCCTATGTTCACCGGGGATAGTGTAGCTTTCCAACAGTGAAATAATTTTTCAAATCGGTCAAGTAGTTTCGGAGCCTATTTAATACAAACAATGAAATCTTGTCTCTTTATAATATACTAGCTGTTGCCCGCAGCTTCGCCTGCGTTAACTAAGATTTACAACGGGATCTTAGTAGGTACGCAAAATAAGTAACTTTTCTGGATGATTTTTTAGACCTTGTGTCCAAAAAACCCAAATATCTTACGGAAACCTATTTTTTCCAAAATAAAATTTAGCCTATGTTACTCGTGTATAATGTAGCTTTCGAATGGTGAAAGAATTTTTGAAATCGGTCCAGTACTTTTTGAGCCCATTCATTACAATCAAACAAACAAACAAAGTTTTCCTCTTTATAATATTAGTGTAGATACTATAGATTAATTTTACAATTAAATACTATTTTTAAATTTATGTGAACATTAAAAAACAACGTATGATGATAGTGTTAACTGTTAGATACAATCTCAGTGTAATTTAGTCTTTAAACAATATCATCTGAATTCTATTTGAACGACAGAAACGGATAGTTAAAGTCAATTACACGACCGGCGATGTCGACAAAGGCGACACAGCAGACTTTACCTCATCGATGGGAAACCAAGTTTCCTTAATTGATCCAGGTTCTATCAAAAGACCTGGAAATAGCCCTTATGCTAAGGACTTAACAACTAGGTATCTCGGGGGTAATGCAATCAAAGTGATCCCTGTGTCTATTGTCTTAAGAGTCGAGAAGCAATTTGCAATTGTTCGCGTTGCAAATATTTATTCAGTGCTATGATAAGTTTCCAGGGTATTGTTTGTATTTAATATTAAGAATAAGATTTTTAATAAAAGTGAATCTTTCGCAATCGATATTGGCATAACCATGTTATCTTGCAGTGAAATAGGGCTGGCACGATCAGGGTACCTCTTGGTCAAGGTACCCTGTCAAATGACACTGGCGTAAAATGACAGCTATCTTGAGTTTCGTACGGTCTGTGAGTCTCCGTTGACCTATTGGGGGATAGGTGGTCGATGGTCAAGTGGTGGGTAGACCTGGTCTTATGCGAGAGCTTCCAGGTTCGATCCTGACATTTAATTTCATCGGGCATGCAGATTTTCTCGATTGATGAGCGACGATGGTCCAGTGGTGGATGGACTCGGCCTCTTATGCGAGAGGTCCGGGTTCGATCCTGACCCCCCCGTGTGTGAAATGGGTTTTTCTAATTTCTAAGACCTGTAAACATGAGGCCATCGCTCGCTCACCGGTTAAACGAAACATCGTGAGAAAACCTGCATGCCTGATGAGATGGGGACGGGCCAGCGCTTCGGTGAACTGGCCGACTACCCTCCTCGAGACCCATGCCCAGCAGTGAGACTTATAAGGGTTAATACTTTACTTTTTTACTTCTTCTGAGCTATGTTAGTATCTGAGCCATTTTTTTAATTTCTCAACTCACACTATTGGTATGACTCGACGAATAGTTATTTTGTACTTCAAATCGTAATACAGCATACATTAACGAGATTCTTTTTATCTTAATCGTATATAATATCTGCATCGCGTAACAAAATAACTCGTTTATAGCTAACGGAAAGATGTTTGAGAAGCCGATCACAACGTTATACGAATTATATTATTAGATCGCTTGACGTTATCTGAAGTATCCTGGAGAGATAAGCTAACTGGCTCTGACATAAAAATCTAACAATAGATCGAATCTTAGAAATTCCGACAATACCTAAATTTAGGACAGAAAACATAAAATCGAAATGTTAATAGTGAGAGACAATTAAAGTAGTTGTCAGTATTTTAGACTAAGAATCGGCTGTCTTGGCGTCCATTGAGAGAGCCCTTCAGCAGCTCGATAGTAATGATAATGATGATGATAATGATGATGATGATGGTGATGACGATGATGATGATGATCTTGAATTCATGAAAGCTTAAACGTGAACACTAGGAAACTATATAATGTTCTTTTGTTTATCTTTTTAGAGTACGACATTAATTCTGCGATTTGCAGAAAATATTTAAGATGAGGGTGCAAGTGTGAAGTAATTATCAAGTACGAGTTAATGACAGGTTTGACAAAAGTTAGACAAACATAAACGATCCCACCGGGTCCGGGTAACCGGTTGAATAACCGGGTCAAGTTAATCGGCCGGAGAAATCAGGTCAAGGAAAATATTACTAGCATTTTTAAACTATTCGACCCTGGAATACGCATAGTCGTTTCTCCCCCGCATCGGCCGCGCTTTGTCATGTCTGAAAACCGTAATAAAATTATTAAAATCGGTGCTTATCGTTCCGAGAACATTTTTGTTAACAAGTAAAACTCCGCGAAAGACTACGAAACAAACTATAATAATATCGAATACTGAGTAAGGTTCAGCAGTGGACGGATGAAGGCTGATGATGATTATGTTCGTTCTTAGAAATACTAAGAAATGATGGCAATAAAGCAAGCATTACATTTTTATTATTGTGTAATATATATATATATATAATATAATAATATAATAATATTATCACCAACGCAACTTCAAGTAAGTGAGAGGCGTCGCATAGCGTAAAGAGAAAAAGCTATTTTAGGAATGCGTTCACTTGGCTTATAGTTGCGTTCTAATCCTAACAAAAATATATTATCTAACTCGACTACTATATAAGTAACAAAATATTTCGTATATATAGTACCAAATACTCCATATTATAGTTTTCATCGGTATTAGTGAGAAAAATATAACTAATTCTCACATAGCATACGAATAAAAAACTACAAAATCGCTCCCATATTTTTAAATTGTGGATTCCGTTTAGATGTTTTTGTGGACTTTGTCGTAGAACAAAGAGCAGTTATATTAAAATATGAAAAACTTTCCTGGTGTTACTTTGATTCAGTTTTTCAGAAGAATAACTAGTTAATATAACACGCGGTAACGATTTTGTTTAAACAAGTCATAACTGAATTCTGAAGTTTTTTTTTGACAATTTCGTTGGCAAACCAGCGTTGGACTCGTTGCGTCTCTTATGACTGAGATACATTGAGTTTTGAATTGATACGGCATGCTGATGATGAATTTCAGTATCCTAAAACATCTACAAATCGCAATCAAATGATTTCAATACCGAAAACAATTAATCATTACCAGTTGTACAATGAAATTACCACCGTAATCCGTTTAATTCCAAGCCTGCTATTATCGTGGCTCCAAGGTTGGTCAGGGCCTGAATACGTAATGCCCTGGCCTCTATCGGGCCTTTTTTCACCCTCATAACGTCTGAAATATGTACACCATTTACGTTTAACGTGCGAGCAGCGTTTTATAAATGCTTAGCGTTTGGTGGACAAGGGAAATTATTATCCACCACCACCACATACTTTAGCTGTAATATGTTAGTTTTTTCATCCGCTAATGACTTGTCGACCGTATTGGATTTGACTACCCAAACACCTACTCTCCAGAGTAGCGCGCGCGATACCTACCGATTGAGCTTAAAGGCCATGAGGCCTTTAAGCTCAATCGGAATTTCTAGACCTTTCGAAAAAAAAATATGTCACTACTATAGCTAAACTGGACGTGCGGCCTGATGTTAAGTGGTTAACGCTCCTATGAACAAGTAGTAGGAACCCGGAACTAGCCCAGGCATCTCGTTGTGTTGCTTAACCTAGGACATAAATCATGCATAAGTGTCGATGCCGGTAATTACACTGCTAATCCTACCCTTCTCACCTTTACACCTTACACCTTTGCTGTGTTTCGAAAAACGCAGCAAAAGTGGTGATACTCATGAAGCGGCAGCGCACATTTCTCTTTATTTTTATTACAACTCTATCTTTTTTTTAGCATTATATTTTATATATACATGACAATCAGTTTATACTGGCTATATTTGTATTCCTCCATTGACAATTATCGGTTTATATTATTACAGATTTACGAGAACTAAATTGGACGGAACAGATTGATAGCAAATAATATTTGCTCTTACTACACATTAAGTATTAATTATGAATTTCTATTTTAATCAAATATTCCATTGTCTCGGCTACAGCAGTGATATTATGAATCATAATAATGAAAAACTATGAAAAACCTTATAAAGTTTTCTCACGTAGTTGCCGGGTTCCGCGCAAAAAGTACACCCTTTTTTGTGAACTGCATCGTGAAACAAAGGGGAAGGAGCCACGTGGAGGGCAAGCCACAAAACGAGCACTAGCTTGCGACAATTTATGTGCGCTTTGTTCGAGAATGTTCTAATTATAAAGATATTTCAGAGGACTTATAAGAAGTCTCGTGTGAACCTGAATAAAATAAAAGAAATGTGGTGTCGTGGGACACCAGGTAGGAACGAAGTTCCTTCGGCTAAAAAGAAAGGTATTATACACTACTCGCTTGTGTATGCGACTGTCGCGCCTGCGCACGTCTCATTTAACGCTTTTTACCCCACGCACTTTTCTTAAGGTTTTACTATCACATTCTTTTCAAGTGTACAATACCTTTCTCTTTCTCCCTCTTTCTTTTCGTTCTCTCATCCCCTCTCTATTACCACTCCACCCCGCCAATGCATAGTACATATTATATACTCATGAATTCATGGAAAAGCACGTGGCGAATACTCACATTATAGATACAATTTACTCGTGAGTAAAATTTCGATTCTTTTTGCAATTTGTGTCGATTCTACACTAGCCGAAGGAATTTCGTTCCTACCTGGTGTCCCACGACACCACATCAGCTTTTTTTTATAGCATAGGAGGGCAAACGAACAGCCGAAGCCTTACGACTATCGACGCCCACTAACATCCACACAACCAAGGGTTATGCAGATGCGTTGCCCTCCTTTTCCCTCTCCCCCAATGGGCCACCCGAAACTCACAAACCGCACGAAACGCGACAGCATAACTGTCACTTTATGCCGGTATTATGTGAGCGAGAGGTTTAACAGTGCCACGTTATGAGTTGCATAGGCTTTAAAATAATCATCATATATATGACTCTAAGTCAGTCGCCAGTCGCCAGAAACCGCTTAATAATATTCATCTCTACAAACGAATGGTATGAGAGCAGTGGGTCAGTAGAACAGAGATAACATTATTTTATTATAATATAAAATGTATTTTCGTATAATAATACAATATATTTTTTTATAGTAAATACTAGGTTTAATTAAAGTGGCAAGCCTTCGATATTATTAATTATTTCTAGTATTCTTCTCGAAGTACATCATTAAAAACTTTTATTAATTAAAAAATTGTTCAATATTATTCGTGTTATAACATTACACATTTTGTGTATCGGTGAGATTGGTCTTAGTATTCATTGAATGAGACCTAGAACAATGGATGGAAAGGCTAATCATGATGGGTGATTGTGTAGGAGCCCTTGACCTAAACCCTATAATATAGCTTTATGCACCTCAACATTGTTATAAGTACACTAGTATCAAGGACGGGAGACCTTAACAGCTCGATTACCCAGGCAAGAGGCAGGAGTATTGGAATCGTCTGCGTCTAGGATATTTCCAAACCTACACGACTTCCATAAGCCTTTTTTAAGGAAACTACGTAATCATGCATGAAAGGCAACGCAAGCCCTCCAGAGTAGTAGCTGTCTAAGGGCGATACCACATAGCTCACAGCGAACTGCTGAATAGAACTGTCCGTTTCTCTGCTTTTCAATATAAAAAATATTGTATGAAAAAAATTGTGTCAAAGATTAGTGTTGAAGCACTAGACAGTCTACGGTTATCAGTTTCATTTTTATATATTTTTGCCTGAGGTAAAAAGCTGATGACTTTTATAATAAACTAGGAGCACCCCGCGGTTTCACACGCGTAATTCCCGTTCCCATAGAAGTACGGGGATAAATTATAGCATATGTGTTATTCTGATTTATAAGCTATATTATTGTGAAGTTTCATCAAAATCCATTCAGTAGTTTTTTCGTGAAAGAGTAACAAACATCCTCACAAACTTTCTCATTTATAATATTATAATATACTAACATTGTCTATATTATTATGTGTTTTCGTAAAGAATATAATTTAACTTGTTTGTATTTCACTGAACTCCTTGTCTAGACCAATTTTGATGAAATTGTTGGCTTTCATTGAAGTATTTTCGACAGTGATTAAGATTTACATCTCGGTCCACTACAAATGCTTAATACAGGCTAACGCTAAGGTCCGCTAGTCCATTATATACGTATATCTAGGCACAGCCAAATTCTAAGCCACTGTTATCGAAAACACCTGCTCCAAAACTACATAGAATTAAACATAAAATACAAGGCAGACGTACCATTGTTCGGACTCTACAAGAACCGTAATCCCTAATCAAAGTTGTAACAATGAGTCCCGTTCGCTCCCGAATTATTCCCGATTCACACCGAACACATACAAGTCCCTTTTGTGCGCGTTAATTACTGGCGCTATAATGAGATTATATTTCAATAAGTTATAATTTACTGCGTGAATTGAGTTACGGAGTTTATTGAGTCTTTGAGGCTTTGTAAGATTGATGAACGGTGGGAAGGAATAGATTATAACATGGTTTTTATATGGTTTGATTCAAAGATTTCTTATCATACCATAACCAGGCCTTTATGCCAGAACTCCTTCAAAAAGCAATGAGTAAAAATAAAATTGATTCGACTACCAAAACTGTTTTCCTTCTCTGTAGTTAATTCATAAAGATTATGTCACCGGCTATTTAGACGAATTATACCTATGAAAAAAAAGATAACGAAGTTAAAACTAAAATGTATGGAACTGACATGTTATCGCAAGTTCCTAAACTGTTTATTGCTTATCGATCGTTATTGTCTATATCTCATTGGCTGGGTAACTATTTTCGATAAACCGAAGACGTTGGCGAATATCTATTTATTTATGTAGTATATTATTATTTTTCTTAAATATAAATGTATTTTCGCTACGGAGCAATGTTACTTTGTCTATGCCCTCTGTAATAATTCGATTGACATAACATGGTGAGGAACATAAAATACATATATACATAGCTGTTTAAATTATGTCACACATCCAACTAGAATGTTTTTTTGATTAGACTCAAACAACATAATTAAGTCTCAGTAAGTCAAGGTGAAGTTGATTGGGGATTAGTTTAAATGTAATAAGAAAAAATTACATATTCTGTTAGTACAATGTTGCAGTCTTACCAAATTAGACCACTGTTGCAAATTTCAGAGTGATACCACCGTTTACTTTTCCTAAATACTAAGTTTCACAATCTCCAGATAAGTTCCATATAGGCTATCGGCAACATATTTGACAGATACTTCATACTCTATCCGTCAGATGTCTGTCAAATATGTTGCCGATAGCCTATTCAGAACTTATCTGGAGATTGTGAAACAGGCCCTAATAAAAATATCGAGTTACGAGTGGAAACGGGCTCGCTTGCAATTACATCAAAGCCTTATTACCCTTTCAATATCATAACTGTGTTGCCTCTAGCCTTTGTCCTGAATCCACGCGGAAGTGAGTATTGCCTCAAATACCTGCCTTTTCCTCGCTCCTTAATTGTGTTCCTGTGTCGCTCCTAATTGCGACTTCAGCGGGCGCGAGTGCAGTTTTAATTAACGCAGCAGAACCGGCCGGGAAAGAAATGGCGGACAATAGCGAGGGCGTTTAGAGGGAGTCGCTGATGTGCTCGTGTGAGTGAACTGCGTGTGTTTACTACAGTAGGAAACTGTTTGGAATTTTTTTTTTTTTATGTATGTTTTCAATGTACGTTTTCTTTAAACTTTTTTTTTTAATGTATAGCTAATCGATAGCATTAAATAAAATTTTGAAAAATTGGGATTTAACAGAATACAATGAAATCAAAAAGTTATGATTGGGAACAGTCGGTTTAATAATGTATGGTCCATCGTAGCACCTAAGTCCGATTTTGATGAGGTGCGAATCGATTCGATATTTTAATTCAACTTCAAAAATACGACGTAAAGTTTACGTAGATGATATACGATTCTTAAACTATTGACAATACCTTGCTTTTCAGTAATACTGACTTTTAAGCTAATACAAAGGTTTATGTCACTGCATATTGGCGACGTCTCATAATATCTTACGCAAAATAATAATAATAATACAAAAATTTAATACACATCCATGACCCAGGAACATAGAAAACTATTTTGTTCCCTGGCGAGATTCGAATCCGCTACCTCCGGCTTAAGCGCCAACGCGCTAACCTCTGAGCGACAGAAGTCGTCAAAAACTACCAGGTGTGCTAAAAATATAAATATAAATAAAAGTAAATGTTAAACGTCCGTAGTAGTTTTTTATTATACTGAATCGAGGTCTCACTTATTCTAGATATCACGTGTCTAGATCTAATCACCTGACAGGGATGAGTTCGGAGGGTCGTTGAGCCTGTCTCAGGGCTTCATCTGGATCCAGGCTTACACCCGCCCAGCCTCAGCTGAATTGTCACCCATTTATATCAGCTTACGGGCTTAGCCTAGATATGTGGAACATCTATGACATAGTTACTAAGTCAATTAATATTTACACGTTGTAAGTTTTTTAAGTGAAACTTATATATAGAAGGGGATTTTTTTTGTCACGAAAAATCTTCATGCCTGCTTGTAGGAGGTAGATAATTTAACGCGGGGTGCAAATCAATAGCGGCGCAGAGAGGTCAAATAATAGTATTATGAGTCTAATAATTATAATATTATAAGTATATTATTATAATTACGGGGTTGTGGAGGTCCGATAAGCAGTCGCTCCACGTAAAATACTGCTGAATCCGGTTAGACTGGAAGCCGACCCCAATATATAGTTAGGAAAAGGCTAGGCAGATGATGATAATGAGTTAATTAATATTAGAATTCATTTTTAATAAACATGTCATACAATCATTGTCACACTCATGTAGACGTCCACAGTACTGGTATAGGTTGAGTAACATAAAAATGGCCAATGAATCCACTTTGATAAGTACGTATTCCATAATTGGAAAGTCAAGGTTTTACATGTAGACTTTATTAAACATGTTTTTGACGTGATAACGTGGCGTTGGTAACTCAATATTACGTGCAGTATGCACGAAAAAGATGACGTCAGCGGCATGAACGAGAGAGAGGCATGATTGGCTTGAGCGATTGGCTCAGTTCGGTTCGCGATGTAACTTTTGGCGTTGTCATGTTAAACTACCGTCCGTAAACCGACTTTACAGATAACCATTTTTTTAATGCCACAAACATAATATGCACAAAATAATAGACTGTCATACTTTTGTTACTCGTCTTTTTTTTAAATAATGAAGATTATGTATGCATGTATGTATGTATGTTTGTATGTGTTTGTTGTATTTATCCAGCCTTTGCTCGCCGGAAAAGACGACTTATCGGGCCATTCTCGCCGGATATAGTATTAAATGTTTTGCCACTTTTATACCTCGCTGATAAGAAGTTACGGCTTTGTTTTGTATGGGGGTGTGTTATCTTGTTATATTGTGTGCAGTTTCGTGTTATGGGCAAGATACACACGGTGTGTGTGTATGTGTGTGTTATTTAATAAGATTTTAAACTAACGTGGCTGAGAGATGCCTTATTCTCATAAACAAGGCAATTCTGAAATGTCTCCGTAAAATGAAATTGAGTATGGTTATACCGTCTTATATAGTCATTGACTTTCGTCTTTTTTATTTGCGCTCAAGTAAAAAAGCTATCTCATCCAAATTGTCTAAAATGCGCGTCGTCTTGACGTTCATTGAGGGAGGCCTATGATCTGCAGCGGACGGATAAAGACTGATGATGATGAGCATGTTTATTATTTTTGTTGTTATCCTGTTATTTACTGTAAGTATGATGTTGTTGTTCATTGTTATTCTGGTTTAAATAATATCTTCAGTGGACTTATTAATAACTTCATAATATTAATTATTTATAAATGACTGATATTACGACGCCCGAATAACCAAGTCAACATAATAATTATACGGTCGCAGATTTAGTTAAAAATGAGCCTTAAGATTTTCTCTTAAAGGTCTTGGTGTTCATTAGAGTATGTAAGGATAGAGGGATGATACGATTGTAACGCAAGCGAAGCCGTGGGGCAAAGCTAATTAGTTAATACAAGTCCAGCCCCAGTCAGACTCAGGGTTGAATTTCATTTAGGGGCCTGCAAAATGAAATTTTAAACAAAATAGACGTTTTGTATTCCCACCGACGATTGGCTTGGAAGGCCGCCAAGATTAAACTTTCAATTAATTATATAAAAACATTTCTATTAGCATGGAAGCATCGAGAAACTTATGGTAACGTAAATAGCATTGACTATCAACAGACGCCTAGCAGTGGTTAAATATTTACATTAATGTTTTAGTTCATCATTTATAAAAAATATATAATGATATTTGCTGTCGCGGCATGCAAGTCAATTTCCTTTTCCTCTAGTGCCTCGAAAACAGGCGAGGAGTATCGGGCCATAGTTCACCGAGGCGCCGCGATGGCCCAATGCGGGTTGGTGAACACAAACCTTGAAAGAATTTTAATCTCATCAAGTATGCAGGTATCAGTGGCGTAACTATACCGTTCGGGGCCCGTGGCAAATTCATCGTTCATGCTAGGAAAGACTTTTTTTTTACTAAATGTGTAATAATAAATGTTGGGAGTTGGAATTCTCCTCCGACCGGGGGCCCTTTTCAGCTGGGGGCCCGTGGCATTTTGCCGACTTGCCACCCTGTAGTAACGCCACTAGCAGGTATCCTCACGATGATTTCGTTTCATATTTAGAGGGCACTTAGAAATTTAGATAAACCCATTTCATGCCACTACAAGGGTATCTGGATTGAACCCGGAACCTTTCGCTCTAGATGCCGAGCCCACTGAACCATTGACGCTCGATTACAATAATTTATGATATCTTTCAAATGTCATCGAAGTAATTTGTATAGTTCACAAATAAAACTCGATGCGATACTCCAGTATCGTGCGGTTTTACGGGGCCACTAATGTAACATATAAATCTAATGACAATAGAGAGGGCAAAACACATTATTTACTTTTATAGCATGTCGGTATTTAATGGCTAATTCGGGACATGAAGAGGCTATTACTTTGGCATACTTTTATGCTAGATTAATTTAGGTATTAGTCTTAGTTTTGACTAAGCGATCTCCGCTAAGTTTTTTCGCGGGTTCTGACTTCTGATGAATAAAATACATATTTTTTTGAACATTAATAAACAGGACCAGAGATCACACGTGAACTGAACGCGTTTATTTTTACAGTAGCAAGTTTCCCAGCAGTTAGGTTACGCTAACCTTAGGTTGTGCCAATGAATGTCCTCTCAAAAACTTTTGACAGAACAAAGCCTGCCTCGACAGCCGGAAAAAACCGGCAGCGTCATACTGTTTATCGTCACAACATTTTTTCAAATTAAATTTTTTGATTAAAAAATTAATCGATTTTTCTGTCAAGGCGCGACAAAAAATTCCCTTTTGTAATAACCTGAAAAGGGTTATGAGGCTTTAAAATGAACCCTTAAAAATGTAGACCAGCATCACGTTTGTAAATTGCTTTCATAATTACTGTTAGTGTGTTACGTACAAGCGGGCCGGGCCTTACCCTGCCTCGTTAATAACTTATTGTACGTAAACCCCACATCTGGACATCATAGGCGCTGGACATTTTAGAACCAGGTATAGTAAATACATCATCATCATTATCATCATCAGCCTTTATCCGTCCACTGCATAGGCTTCCCTCAATGAACGCCAAGACGACCGCACCCTTACCACTCGCATCCAAAACGGACTGGCCTCTGCACGTAGATCGTCTTTCCACCTGGTTAACCTTAATGGCCAACTGATGACTGAAAATGACCAACACCTTAATGGCCCATCGGCCTTGGTAGTTTGACGTAACAACGTCAAACATTACATGCAGCACGATCCGATCTGAGCCCGGAGCCGTTCCTGTCTCTCTCTCGTTCGTGCCGCGCTCTTGCTTGCGGAACGCTACATTACGTCATCTTTTTCGTGCATGCAGCCTATAGTATCGAGCTTTTAGATGTTGTCACGTCAAAACAACCAAGTGCGTCTCTTGCGTACTATCCTACCTAACTCGCTTGACAAGACAATAATATATCTACTATCGAATATCAAGTAGAAATATATTATGTAATTACGTGTTGTCAGTGATGTCGCGCTGAGCGAGTGATCACGAGGTGATACTGAAAATCAGCGTCTCACTATTGCTGTATTGGTGTGACAAATGCTGAGTGGCTGCCTCTATAGTTCACATTATAAAGACTGTAAGTGTAATATTATTATTATGTTGTTGTGTATAATAAAAATATTTTTCTTTCTTTCTTTCATCTGCAGTCTCTAAGTTATATTTAAAAAGTATGCAAATAGTACTAGGTAAGGAAACACCTAAGACAAAAGCATCTCTTACCTTTTAGATGCAGAGCAGCCTGTCTGGTCCAGTAATGAATGTTACATGAACTCACAGTGAACGTAAAGAAAATTAAAGCTGACTCACTAGATATGCACTAAAACAGGTAACAAATAGTTTAATAGTTCTAATGTCTTACTAAATTTAATATATTTTTTTTTATTCTTCTCTATGTTTGTGTATTGTCAACAGAATAAATAGGCTTTTTCTTAAATCTTTCTTATTCTTCTCTATAATCTTTCTTATTTTCCACAAGTTTTATTTTGAAAAAAATCGATTACATAATATTAATAATTTACCTAATTATGGAATTATTTTATTAATAAGTATGCTTTTTACTTCATATCTTACGAAGAGTGTTCTGTATGTTATTAATGTTTAGACAAATTTTAGCCAGTAATCTTCATATAGATTCTCGAGTATACTAAAACCCTATAACAATGCAATATTGTGCGTAGCCTACATCGGTAACTAATGAGATTCCTGGCTAGTATTGGCCCGTATTCTAGCGACCTTTGAGTTAGCTCATAGTTTGAAAAACATTAAAGTTATTTTAAGCTTATTAGATTTGCATCACTCTATTAAATCGTGCATTCAAATAAGTTTTAATTAATTACCTCCTGTTTAAATCTCCACTCGCAATTGCTCTGGAAAATTAAAATTTATGTTAAAAATAGCATGCTAAAATGGTGTTTTAGGTAATGGTTTTAAAAGATCCAAAATCTGTTGGACTTTCTGGTTTTGTCTCGGTCACAAGTAAATATTATATAATATGTAAAACATAAATAAAATTCACATTGGAAATCTAAATACAAATACTTACTTATTATTGGTCCACTGCTGAGTAATGGCCGATAATGATGATGATTACGAATATTATTATAAAAAAGTAGTTTTATGGTCCGATGCCAACACAGATGTGGATGGCAAGGAATCGGTCGTCTTGGCGTTTATTAAGGAAGGGTTATGTTTTGCCGAGGGGGCTATTTGTGCCCCTCTTATAAGAAGAGGGGGCTAAAGAGCACCAGGCAAGGGGCGAGGATGGAAACCTCGCCTCATTGTTCTGTCCCGACGGCTGGAACGGTTGTTCCGTCGGTCCCCTGAGGGACTGAGTAGCCGTCAAGGTGTTGCTTGTAGATCTGGGACACCTCACCAAAGGCGGCAGTGGTGGCACTCGCCGGGTTTTAGTGGGTAGAGCTGCATCCACTTACCAGCTTTCGGGTGCAGCGAGTCCCACATACCCGCCTGGGGAATCCCACTTCCCCGCGGGAGGCCTAAATAAAAAAAAGGCTTAGCAGTGGATGGGTAAAGGGTGATGATGATGATGACGTCAATTGAGTCTATCACCGGTTACACGGCGAGGCCATTAAGAAGAACAGTCGAAACAGTGGTTCTTAGCTTTGGAATATTTACAAATTTAACATTTTATACCAATTTAAAGGCACCAGTGCACTATTAGGTCAATAATCCATCTGATAACCATCCTAAACTGTAAATTAGGGTTTTATTAGATTTTTTGCCCTCTATTGTCCAGCTCCTAACCTCATAAACGATCGGGACCGAGCCAAATTGCCGTGCTTCGATACAATTGGACATGCGATTCGAGACCTAAGAAGTATGTGGTTACGGCTGCAGTTCCCGTGTTGCCGTGTACAGTCGCGACGATAAACGACTTCGCTTCCGGCGATTATATGTTCAGAGTTTATTTTGTCAACTCGATTGTTCATTTGTTTGTTTTTATGACTATATTGGACAATTCTAATATTTTTTTCTAAGCTTAGCTTTTTGTACAAAGTATGTATTCGGACGATGTAAGTGGGAAACATTTCCTATGTGGATAAACGTGTTTGCTCGGATCTATCCCGGGCATTTATGGGTTCCCAATCCTGAGAGTTGAGACGTAAGATAAAGAAGTTGTGTGTGCGATTCACACACGATAGAATTGAAACACATGTTGAATGCTCAAATACAAGCAAGTATTAAACAGTCTGCAATATACATACCCATCGACATTTGCTCTCTCGCTCTTTTGTATTTGTGTCTCTTACCTGTCGTTTTTTCCGTTGCATCCGGTTTGAAATCACAACGATTCTAAAGAAGTTTCACTTCAATAACTAAATCCAGGTAACTTGGTTCGCATGTTAAAGCATATTACAAGTTGTAATTTTTACCACTGCAAGTGGGCGCTCTGCCTAAGAACATCCCTACCTGAAGTAAATGATATGAATAATAATATTATGATAGTAATTATCTGGGGGCACGGCAGTGCCCCCGCCAAGTCGAGCGCGAAGCAAACACTGCCGTACCATCCTTTACAGGAATCATTTCGCCGCATTTTCAGGCCCCTATTTGAGAACCTCTGGATAAGACCAGAACGCTGAAATTTTCGTCATCTAGTAAGCTATAATCATATACTTAAAATCCAAAATTTCAAGTCTATAGATCATTTAGTTCCGAAGCTAAGCGAAAGCAAAGTTTCGCATTTATGAAACTCACTCACTCACTCATGATCATCATAATTAAACTAGTACTTCCCATAAACTCAGAGAGCTGAAATTTGATACAGAGTTAGGGTTTAATAGCTACATAATGTGAAAACTATAAAAACTAGGATAATCGAAGAATAATTTTCTGATTAGTGTTACCACTAGTGCCATCTAGCGGCATCCCGTCGAACCACTACAAATCTAACGTTTATTTGCATAATTTTCGCGTGAGGCTTGCTTAGGTTAATAAGCAGGTTGTTATTAAAACAATTCGACGATTTGAATACGTTAGGAATTTTATGATGAGTGACGCATAACTGATTATTACTTAATTATTAGATTTAAAGAAGTTGTAATTGAAAACTTTATTTAATTGTTAGTTATTTAGAACTAAGTTTTCTAGGTTTAATTTACAGTTAGGCAGTACCTACTTCGATAATAGATAAATAGCTTTATCAAGCCTACAATTGACTGGTTATTAAATCAACGTTTTCCAAGTGACAATTTTCAAGAAAAAATAAATCAATATACCCACGTTTTGTAAGTCTCTACAAAAAAAAGTGAAATCCACCCAAAACATTCTGTAAAAAAACTAGCCAAGTCTCGATGGAGCTGCTTATTTATCTCTAAAAAGTAATGAAATCTGGACATAGTCGTGCCAAGTTTAAGGTTCCTTACTGCGATTTCTTTATTATTATAGTTAATGTTGTGTGACTTTGAGCGCATTATTTGCAAAGTTTTGTTTCATTACTTAGCCAAGTACGCTTCTTGAATACGGGTTTTAGTCTCTATAACAAATATATACGTTTCCATTCAAGAATATAAGACATTAAACAAACAAGACATTCGTAAATAATGTCATCGAAACATCGAGTTCCGAGAATCGAAAGTGAAAAACATCGTTTATATATCGATATAAACAGTTTTGATAATAAAAACAAAAATATGTTGACTTAAAATCCCGTCACAATCTAAAAAATCATTGACTTATGTCATCATCTCCGAATCTCGTAAGCTTTTGTACATGTTAGAAGATTCATCATCATCATCATCATCAGCCTTTATCCGTCCACTGCTGAACATAGGCCTCCCTCAATGAACGCCAAGACGACCGATCCCTTGCTGCTCGCATCCAACATGGACCTGCCACTGCACGGAGATCGTCTTCCCATCTGTCGTTAGAAGATTAGTAAACAAAATATATTAATTCAAATTTTCTTGTGCTTTTTTTGATGTGTATGATTTTTTTATTATAAACAAATTAGGTTTTGCTGTGCAATGAAAAAAATCAACAACACGTGTTTTGATCCATATATTTATAAAGCAATTACAAAATATGTTTTTTTTTTCCTACAAATGTCAAACATCTATGGTAAGGTAAGGTAAGGAAGATAGACTCATATGGGGGCCAAACTGAAAAGTGTCTAGCTGAAGGATCAAATAATAGTTCAAAAAGTTAGTGAAATGGCGCTAGTATAGATTTAGGGTCGAGAATTTAGCGGCTGTAGACAAAGTGAAGTGAGCTGAATAGAAATATAAAGTATCTCGGGCAACTATTGTAGTTGATGACACCCCCGTAATTATAACATAAGCTGCTCACGTAGTCTAAAAGAATTTATTAAATATAACCTAAAATTTTTGGTATACAAAACTGATACTAATTCTACAATCGACCTTTATATGCTCCTGTTTTGCGGACGTTTTTTAACACACAGAATCGGCCCTCCTTACATAATATTATACCCTTCATAATTAAAATCCATAATAATTGTTAACGATGGAATAAAACTCAAAAGACAACCCGATTGTATACACGTTTCCCGTCACGACCATAGACATATTAAGAAAGAACAGAACAGAACAAATATCACTTCACGACTTTCAAAGCGATTTCACTATCAAGACGCACCAATGCGTCACCTCAAACTCTTTAAGGTTTAATCCTTTATAGTGTAGATACTCACACCTAATCAATCTCAGCTTCACCATCTCAATGGATACCCAGCCGGGTGACTGCACTTGATTATGTCACACCAAAGACAGGTTTTGAAGTGGCTTACAAGAGCGTTAACTACGCATTGACTCTGATTTGTTAAAATCTTACCTGATATACTCGTATACTTATCGACTTATACCTGTATTCAAGAGCGGTACTTGTCTAAGTAATGAAACAACACCATACAAAGAACGCTATGCGCTCCTTGTGTCAATAGTCGGGCTTTACAGACGCAATTGCGGATTTAATTTAAGCGTTGTTTATGAATTGGTTTGGAAGATCCTATGCGTTCAGGAGAACTGTGACACCGCATAGTATTATTTGTGAATACAGGTGTTAAACGCATTAGTCATATCACGCATTTCTTGCAACTATATTAATAAAACTTTGCACCAAGTAATTCAAATGATTCTGACGTGTCAACTCGCAAAATCACCTAAATGGAAGCGCGTAATCCAATGATACCCTGGAAATTGCCTCTTTAGTACAAATGGCTTCAATTTTCAATAATATTTGCGTTTGAAATGGCTATTAATAAAGTACAAGGTCGACATCTATAAGTTTCGGGAAATTATTTAATCTCTGAATATTTTTAACACTGACAATCGTTATGTTTTTCTTTTTTGCACAGAAAAATGAATTTACGCATATACCTAAGATTGGATGGAGCCTGGAGATTCTCTGGAACTCATTAAAAAAATATGCCAATTGACGTATAATGGTAACGTTGTTTAATGTTTTTTACATACCCATTTCAAGTGGCGTTAGGATTAATAACTTCGTAACGTTAGGAGGTCTTGCACCTCAATCCTGTCATGACTATCACGTAAATCCCCAAAACTCTCGATCAACAGCTCTATATCGATACAAAAACAAAGATTAGCTACGATATAGACGCGGCACTCATTTCACGCTCGGCTCGCGACTAATTTGGTGAACCGTTTAAAACTGCACTCGAATGCCTCTCATTTTCCGCGCCGCGGGCTCCAATCACGCGCCCTGCCTCATCACGTTACGGTTATGACTCGTTGCCTCACGTTTTTATTACCAATTGACTCGTGAACAAAATAGCATAAATTAATATTATTTACTTACACTAAACATTAAATACCATATTGTTAAAAAGTACAGCAGATATAAAATATCAATTTTCAGATTTATTCCCACACTTATGCTTTAAGATCTTGCTCACTTCGTGATTCTATTTCAATGGAAAGAAAATAGTTAATAGAATAAGCTTAGTTTTGACATGCTGAAATACATATTATATATTATTGTAAAGAAATCCTTTTGTCATTTTGAGGAACCGAACCCTAAGAAATGAACTAAATCTTTACTAATAAAAACTGTTTAATCCTTTACTGTGCTAACTGTCTACTCTATTTTGTTTACTATTAAAAAATATAAGCAATACTAGAAAAAAAAACTGTTGGCGTTATTAAAATATAAAATTTGAGGCGTGTCTAAAACTTTATAGGTCTCTTTCATGGAATGTTACAGGAAGGATGGAAAGGGACTATGTAATTAGGTAACCCTAGGCTTGTGTATTTTAGAGTTCCGTAACTTAATGAGGAGAGACGTGCGCCATCTGTTCGCCCATTCCTTTTATATATTATTGTACAGTAAATATTTTATAAGTAATAGAAATAAAAAAGTGCCATAGGAACTTTTGTATTGTCTATACTAAAAAACAAAAGCTTGTGTGTATGATGCGATTCCTTCTAAAACCTTTTTCGTGGATTTCTGATCTCCAACCACCTCTTCTATCTGAGTAGTCCCTACTGTTGTAGTTGTCATCACTGCTAAGTAAACTGTTTCACAGGTTAAGTGAGGGTAAAATAATCCTTATCCTTCTGTTACCTCTTCTCTTTTTTATCTTTCCTATCTGATTACCTCGTTTTTCCTATTATATACTTGGCTTACCGGGATAAGTCGTGAGCGATATCCGCGGATACGTTAATTACCAGGACGCCCGCATAACCCGAACTTTCTGGAATTTCATTAGGAACAACTTTTGATTAATTTTGTTTGGGAATTATTTCAAAACCGAAAATATAACATATTTGCATTTGTGGTGTTTAAGGTTTTCCAAGGTCACTGAACTCAGAAAATATGACGTAAAAAAATTTTAATTCTTAAGTTTTATTCCTCTTAACGAGGCAAAATATTTCGAGGCTTAAGAGTCGAGTTGAAGTGGCTTATTAGATCGAGAAACGTCAGGAATGGTTAAGTCCGGGATTGATTGGTGTAGGTGTTATTCCTTTTCCCACCACGGTTCAGGTCTTGTTGTGGCGGTGGGGCTTAGTAGCTCAGGGTGACCACAACACCTTAGGTGAAGCGAATTGAGCCGGGGGGCTCTTTGTACCAGTACGAGTACCGTAAGAGTCCCACATACCCGCCTAAGGAGACCCACTCCCCCGCGGGATGCCGGAGCATATTTCCGGCGTTAAAGAAATAAAAAGGTGTCATTCCTATAGATGGTTAACGGATTTTTAGATAACTTCAAAAATCAGATCAGGATTTTGTAAAACTTAAACAACAAGACTTTTATGGTTTGCTGGTAGAGATCTCTTATAGAAATAAGCACACCTATGTATCACACCCATAATATATAATGTTAGTTGTAATAAATTGTATGTACTTACATAAAGAATAAATTAAAAAAATGTGTGTGTGTCAGCTCCGACGCACGACTGGAGTTTACTCCTCAAGTACGAGTATCTAACCATACGCAAAAATAACTTCACAATTACAATGTTAATTATTGATATTTATAACAAAAAAAAAAATAGCAATATAAATACATCGACACTAATAGAAACAAACAAGCCCAATAACATATAGTATATAGGTATAGTCGCCTATACAGCATACCCTATGTACGTCTCAATACACTCAAAGCTAAATTAGAAAGTTGCGCACTAAAGGTGCGCACCAAAAACGTGACACTTTCGTTAGTTCAGTTGGTTTTACCCCTCGGATTTTTCTCATACCGGGCGCCTTATATATGAAAATCGATTCTTAAGGAGTAAACTCCAAAAATTAAATTATATACTTACGAATTTTTGGATGACAGAAAAAAAACAAAGAGAGTTCTTAAGTGAATTTAAATATCTTATTATCATCATCTTTTATCGTCCACTGGGACATAGGTCTTCGTTTTGTAGCCTATCTTAGAAACACCCAGCACGCTCCATACCACGTTGAGCTAAGGCATTAACATAATGATTACAAACTGACGGCATGGCGATTTTACGAAGGCTTTGGTTTGTATTGGTCGCTAACCAACATTTTAATGTTATTCCAGATAACGAACCGTTACTTCACAACCCGAATCTCCCCATAAGATAAAATAATGGATATTTACATGGTTCTCATTATATTATTTAATAAGCGTACGTGACAATCTCCCGCTCCTGAGACAAATGTGACAAACACATATACTCGCCCGCGGCTTCTTTTGATTGTGCCTTAATTGGAGCAAAACGAAAAACAATTTTTAAAATAAATGTCCACGACAACAAGTCGAGTTCCGGATGCCATTTAAGTCTAGCTCTATTCTAGTTATATAGATGACTGAAAGCTTACAAAATGTAGTCAATAATAATATTATAATCATAAAGATCATAATAATATTATAATCACACCACGGCGATACCGTACGGTTTCGTGGGCTGCAGCATCCGCTCTATCCAGCGACCCCCCGTGGGAACTTGTGGCGGAGATTCTGGCCGAGACACACTCCTACATCTCGGATAGGAGGTCTCTGGGCTGGAGCCTTTCGGCTGACGGGGTCCTACGGGTCCGCCGACTAGGGATGGAGGCATTAATGTGGAGGTGGGGAGAGGACCTGGCGCGTCAGCCGTGTGGCAATTCTCACCGGGCACGGATGCTTTGGTGATTACTTGTGTCGGACGGCGCAAAGGAAGCCGACGACATCCTGTCGTCGGCTTCCTTTGCGCCGTCACGATTGTGGTGCGGCGGTGGACTCTGCCCAGCACACCCTCGAAGTGTGCCCGAGATGGGTGGCGCTGCGTCATGATTTGACGTCTGTCATCGGAGGGAACTTGTCTTTGTCGAGCGTCATCACCGCGATGCTTGGCTCTGACGAGTCCTGGACGGCAATGGCCTCTTTCTGCGAGACAGTGATATCCCAGAAGGAGGCCGACGAACGGGTGAGAGAGGAGGCCGCTGACGTAGCCTCCGTAGACGACGAACGGGGGTGCGTCGGAGGCGCTATTTAATGCGCCTTCAATAAAGCCCCTGTGCTCGTGTCGGGCTCGGGATGGGAACCCGGGCCCAGTTTAAGACACGACGTCGTGGGGACTGCCAAGTCGTAGCCGGACAGTCCCCTATTGTGGAGAATCTGGTCTTGCCAGGACCAGTATGTCGCTGAGGGTATCCCGTCGTCTGCACAGATCCGGGTCCCTAAAATATAGCGGCTGAAGGCTCACGCAGCGGTTTTAGTGGGGTAGGGCACCCAAATGCGAGTCCCCACGTACACACGCCAGCGCGCCTATGCCAGGGTGTAGTCTGCAGTGTCCTCACTCCTGCTACAGTGAAGACACCCTGACGAGTACTGAGGAATATACCTACTTTTAAAAATCGGCTGTCTGTAAAGTCGGTTTACTGACGATAGTTGAACGTGATAACGTCATAAGAAAATACTGATGATCCGATTGTGCCTCTTTGTCACTCGGTCCACGCTCTCGCTTGCACTTCACGTCTTAAATGGAACGCCTCCGAGCGAGGTAACGCTGCATGAGTCATGTTTTTTTTGTGCGAGCAGCCAGCTCCATCGAATTATAAGACGTTGTCACGTCAAAACTATGTTCGTTTGAATCAATATGCTTTATAACTTACATCTAACTTCATGCTAAAAACTCTCTTCATCCCTCAACGTATTTAAAACAGCAAAAGTTCAAAATATACTGGCTGTTATAACGCACCCCTTTATTTCCATGACAGATTGACTGCTGTCCAGTGCGGTTGAGCCCGCCCTTCATTTGTCGTGATGACGAACGAGCGGTTGTTAACTTTGCTTTGAATTTAACTACTTGATTAAACTAAAGTAATATTGCATTAGGTAGAGGGAGATGTAACACGTGCGAGAGAGATGAAGCGAGAAAGATATGTACACAGTTGTTGTAGTTATATGCTTTGTTTGTGAGTATTACGCGCGCCTTGCTGTTTGTAATGGCAACACACTGAACGTCGCAAGTGGTCTTGCAGCGTTAGGCACTTGCGTTGAATCCCTTGCTTGTTAACTGTGTATTTACGTATAGTGTTAAATAAGATTCAAATCCAGAATACACTATCCTCACTACTGAATAACTTTCAGCTGGTAGTTAAAATAAAGTTACAGATTACGACGTTTACGCGAACATCACAATTTATTATTATGCTAAAACTACTTTTACCTAATAAAATATGTTTTATAATATTATATTAGGATACCTTTTATATTTCAGATAATACATAGCAACCATGGACACGGGACAGTCGAGGAGATGAACGAGCAAATTTACCAAAGTAATTCTTAAATCTCAGAGATACAATTCAAATTGTATTGCTGGATCTTCGCAGGACTTCAATATAGAATAATATAGTTACGGTCTGGATCACCTGGATCTTAAAACGATGCAAGAATAAACATTATTTTAACCGACTTAAAAGGGAGTCAATTCTCAATTCGGTTTGTAAATTTTTGGGCAGAGAAAACACCAAAGAATTAGCTTAAACACCTCACATAAATGGTGTTCTATGATCATCACTGTTTTTCTGTCAAATCGTAATTGTTTTATTCAGGCATTTCACAAATTACCACCTTGCACCGTACCTATTTATAAACCTTTGTCCGTCCGTCGACGCGGAACAAACGAGTTCGCGATTTTATCAATATTTAGCGTGGAACAATACCTCGACGATAGGTTTATCAGATGAGATAGTGTTTGCTCAGTCTAAACGTGTTCATTCACTTATCCTATCTGTCCTATCTAGTCTAGATTTAGTCTTTTGTCCTTGTTCACTAATATGCAACACATCATTCGTTATACCTACCTGCATACTATTACAACATTGAACCTATAACCCTGAGTATTTATTTATTTTGCGGTGACAGACTTTGGCATTAAGCAGAAGCTGAAGCATTTGTATACCCAGCTGACCCATCAAACGTTATTTTACATTATTAAATCCTATACATAAAGTTAAATAGTTTGTTTGTTTGAACTCACCAATCTCAGAAACTACTACTTGGTAAACTACTATGAAATAATTTATTAAATAATTTAAAGCTGTATCTATAATAAGCTCGTTAGAGCTTGTGTTGCGGGTACCAGAAATGGAATCAAGTTTAAGAAATATTATTCACAATATAATATTCACGTCTATGAAGCAAACCTCTACATTCAACACACAAATTATCTGCACTTGGCGGGATTCGAATCAACGCCCCTGCGTGAAGTATCCAGTAGAATTACTTGTCGACCGTTAGAATCATCTGAAATGTATTCTATTTCATTATGTATAAGAGTCATTGTAGATTGCAATTCATTTAACTTATCCAATTCGTAAGATACAATAGGGATGTTGCACATGTTACAAACTCATGTAACGTTATGATTTGAAAACCCAAAATAACATTTTAAAAGTCTACTTATTTCTCTTAAAATTTAGAAAATTAATTAAATATGCGTTATTTATCATGTATTATCACGTGACTGCAAACCCGTATAAGGCGATGACGTCACTGAACATTGAGTTACGTACAAACTGTCATAACTCACCTAACATAGCGCGAGCTGTGAATGCGGTGTGTGACGTAATGACGCTTGGAGCGTTTTAACGGCAATTTTAAAAACTATTTTTCTTTATTTAATTTTTTGTTAAAATTGGACATATTTCTTTACAAAAGTCTTTTTTTCGTGTTCGTCTATAGTATATCTATCAAATAAAGTCAATTTAAAAAATTAGTCAACATCTCTATTATTCATCTAATCTCTCCTACAAATTTCACTAATGCCTGAACCACTATTGCCAGATTTAACGAAAATGATCTTTCAAGACTTCGTGAGTTCATCTGTCTGGTTTTTTTTATCTTATTAAAAGACGTCATTACAGCTAAATGGAAAATGTTTTGGTTAAATAAAATGTGTTTTATTTAAACAAAGTAAAATTCAAGTCTAATTCATGCAAAGCTCAGTAGTCAGTACCAATTTGTATTGTAAAGAACAAACTTAATTTGTAAATGCAGAAATGTTATTTCATGGAACATTACAATATGATACGCTTGATTCTCTAACGTGTATTATTATTTTTAACCAACTTCAAAAAAAGAAGGAGGTTATTAATTCGTCTGTATGTTTTGTTTATTGAAATACTTCGAAGTGAAGTAGAAGACGTCTATTTAAAATCGGGTATTTTTGGAGTCGGTACCAGCCAAAACATGTCTGCCCTTCACAGGCATATTCTCAATACTCGTTGTATGTGATTGATCATTAAAATATCCTCTTTGGCTGGCACCGACTCCAAAAATACCCGATTTTAAATAGTATACGTCTTCTACTTCACTTCGAAGTATTACAATATTATTTTTAAATTTTTAGTTGTACATTAATTAAGGTATGGTTTTGAAGTCGGTTTTTGGTTTTTTATTTAAAATTAATTTTTCGGCCTCCCACTTCCATTATTATGTACACATACGAAAGTGCACTGATCATCATCATCATTATCATCATCGGCCCATCGGCCATCCGTTCTCTTAAGACAGGCTAAGGAGAATAGATGGCTGCAATCAGGTAGACGAAGTGTAGGTCGGCCTACTACAGAGGACGGTCTCCGTGCAGTGGTGTTTTTGATGCGGGTGGCAATGAATCTATCATCTTGGCCTTCATTCGCCTATGTTATTGCTGATGATGAATCGAAATCCATATAATGTCCCTTCAAAAAATTATAATTTAAAGCCAAAACACGGCCAACAAACCGTATTATCCAACGAAACTGGCAAGTCATCAAAGTACCCTAAAGCTGTACTTTACAAGTTTCCGAAGCGATCCAAGTTTTGCAAAACTTTTTCGCGGTAAACTAGTAAGGGCTCCAGCGCAAATGTGCGAAACTATCAAACTCTGTCCCTACTCCATTAAGGAAGAGATCAACAGCGGAAATGGAGGAACTGTCCCTCGGAACGTCGAGGGATATCTATTGAATATGTTGTGAATTGAATTTGAGGTTGAAAAGATTGCGCTAAGTTATCTTTAAGTACTTCCACATTGCTTGAATAACTTGACGGTCATCAATAAAGTATATAATATAATATATATGTTGGGACAACTCACACACGGCCATCTGATCCCAAACCAGGCAAAGCCTGTTCTTGTGGTAACCAGACAACTGATACATTACTTATATATTTCTAAATGTATACATATTATAGATAATATTCGCCCAGTGTATCGTCATTGTCTTAGTTGAAGACCTAAGACCTTCAAGAAAGAAGCATACTTATTTTGAAAGGCCTGTAACGCACCTTCTCTACTGTGGCAGGTGTCTATGGATGTCAATATCACTTAACATTAGGTAAACCGACTGTCCGTTTGTCTTCTCTTCTATATAAAAAAATGGTTGTCTGTAAAGTCGGCTTACGGATGGTAGTTTGACGTGACAACGTCAAACATTACATGCAGCACGAACCGAAGTGAGCCGTTCGCTCGAGACGATCATGCCTCTCTCTCGTTCGTGCCGCGCTCTCGCTTTCGGAACGCTACATGACGTCATCTTTTTCGTGCATGCTGCCCGTAATATCGAGTTATTAGACGTTGTCATTTAGAAAAGATAACGAAATTTCGAAAAAGGTAACTCTAGAATTCATAACATATCTAATGATAGCATCTGCCATCTAGGCGCGCGGGAGCGCGCAAGCCAAGTTCAGCTGGCGAGCGAGCGTACGTAAAGTAATATTACACGAACCATTTGGCGCTACTTTTTACCCCCTCATAACTCAAAAACTATTAAACATAAACGTATGAAATTTGGCACATATATTGAGACCTGCGAGATTAACACGTGCTATAAATTTCAAAAATATATCTCAAACGGTTATTTAGATATTAATGTCCAAAAATCGTGATTTTTATCACTGACATATAGATCAAAACTAAGTCCCAGTTCCAGATGACCTAGAACGTTCAAATTTGGCATGCAGATGGGTAATAAGGTGCATACAAAGGAAAAAATCGGAAAATGGTAAATTTGTATCATTTTATTATAGTTTTTCACTTAATTGATTTCACCTATACATCAATATGAACACCCAGTTCCAGATGACCTAGAAAGTTCAAATTTGGCATGCAGATAGGTAATAAGGTGCATACAAAGGAAAAAAATCTGAAACTGGTAAATTTGTATCGTTTTATTATAGTTTTTCACTTAATTAATTCTATTTGGGATACGACTTACGCACTTTAATATTAGCGCTTATGACACTACAATAGGGTTGAATATGGTTGAGCAAGTGGCAACTGACCGTGGCGCTCGTAACTCATGAAAATGTTCTTAGAAATGCATTACATTAATTGTGGTTATTACTATTAATTTTATTATAATAAGATTCTTTTAGTAAGTACGTTTGGTATAAGGAATATTTTAAATAAAATAAAATAAAAATTAGTACAGTTATAATAATATAGTTATAAGTAGATAATAATATTATGTATCAACGACCTCTGTGGCTCAATGCATAGCGTGTTGTGTAAAGCCGAAGGTAGCGGGTTCCAATCCCGACAACGACCAAAAAAAATTTTCTGAGTTCCTGTGTCATGGATGAGTATTAAATATGTGTGTTATATAATAAAAATCTTAAATATAAATATATTAATATAAAAGTATTAAATAAATAAATGTATTTCCCTTGTCTGATATCAGTAACACAAGTTCTTTGGAAAGTGACTACGGGACCAGATTGATGTGGTGTAAAAAGCGTCCATAGATAATATAATATTACTATTATTATACTTAGCTCTGGTTAAGTTTTAAAGAGTTATAACTCATTGATAACAATGAGTGAGTAATGTACAAATGAGTCGTACCATATAAAATAACACAAAAAAGACAATTATACCCCGTAAAGATAGGAAAATACGGTGTTAAAAAAATATTTGGTATTATTTTTTTTATAAATTAAATAAGTACTTAATACCTAGTACCTACCTGCCTAATTACTAATAATTTAAGTAAGTACAAAAAGTAATGATATCCCATCAAAAACATAAATGTGAAATGAGAGCCAAGTTCATTATTAAGATATTATATGCCTTGTTGTTGAGTCCAACGACAAAAGAAGTGAGATCTAAATGGGTGCCAAATTCAATGGTCAGTCCTGAAATTTATTTATAACAAAATAAAGTATCATTTCTTCTTATAGCTTAGGATAATATATTGCAGCCTAAGGTCTGACTTGGCTAGTTTTCCTATACGAATTATATTGTAGCTTTCGTAAGTTCTATGCCAGTTACTTGTCGGTTCTTATTTTATTATTCCGAAAATTTGGCTTGTTGGCAGAAACTAGCCATCGAACATAATAATTCGTATGGGTATGAGAACTAGCCAAGTCAAACCTAAGGCTACAATACATTATCCTAAGCTATAAGAAGAAATGATACTTTATTTTGTTATAAATAAATTTCAGGACTGACCATTGAATTTGGCACACATTTAGATCTTACTTCTTTTGTCGTTGGACTCAACAACAAGGCATATAATATCTTAATAATGAACTTGGCTCTCATTTCACATTTATGTTTTTGATGGGATAGAACTATACTTGCCACATAACGCTGAGACAGCAGATACAAATTATTAGGCCCTTTTGGCACGAGCGCTTTTCAACCGAGCGTTAAAAAACGTTTATATGAGACAAATTATGGACCATATTGTATGTTCACACGAAAGCGGTTTTAAAGCACAACGCTTTTTAGCGAGTACTATTGGATGTTTAACGTTAAATCGGAATGAGCATGCAAAACTTGAGACAACTCGAGACAACGTCGGGTTTTACATCGACGCTTTTTAAGCACTTACATGTTATGTATAATAAAGACATCAGAATAGGCGATTTTTTCTGCAATTCCTAGATTTGATTCATATATTTAAAATTGATGAACTACTATTGTATAAACGTATAGAATCTTGTAGTATCAATATATAAAGCAAGTTCTTTATCAGAACTTTCCAAAGTCTTGTTATAATAGCCGAGTTTAATCCCATGCGGTTTTTAGTTAACTGTATATGGCATGTTGTTTAAAGTTGGGCTAAGAACATGTCAGAGTAAATAACGTACAAGCATTAGACCGGCAGGGTTTTAGTTTTTGCTCGTCTTGAGTTTTATGTTAGCTTTGAGGCTTCGTTTTGTTCCTTCTGGATAATGTAGCTGCAATATTAGGAAGGAACTTTATAAGGAGCTTGATTTTGATGTTCTGCTTTGGATTCAAGGAATCTCTTAGGGATTTTTAAAAAAATATTGATATATTAACATTAACATCACAATATATCTTCACAAATTTAATTTATACCAAAAACAACCTTCATCTATTTAAACAAAAAAGTGATATTCATAGTGTAAATACTAGAAATAGAAATAAGCTAGTGCCCCATAGTAGTCGACTTAACAAAGTAAGTAAGTCTTTTGTGGGTCAATGTATACGCTTTTACAACATACATACCCTTCTAATATACAGGAATTATGTCCCAAGAAATTCATCATAACATGATTGAGGAAATTATGTTATGAAAAAAGTTTTTTTTTATAAAACTTTTTTAGACCTAGAAGACCTAGAGGACGTCTCTCATATCCGACTCTCAAAAATCCCATTAAAAACGAATTCTATCTACATAATATAATGTTTTAAACTAATACGATCAATATTTATATACATATTAGTTCGAGTGCTTACCGCGCGTATAGTTTTATTGAGGTCCTATATATTTCGGTAAATTGGCGGTTCGCATATGACAGTTGAAATATTGCCGAAATATTGGGATCTCAGTAAAACAAAAAACGCAGTAAGCGGCCGAACTAATCCCATCTACATGGGTATTTTTGGTGCATTCAAAATTATTATTTTATGTTTATTGCATTATAACATTGTACAAACTAAAAACTTAGTTATAAGTTGCTCAAACCGTTTTCCAACGCCATAATGACACTTTACGTCTGGAATTCTGAAACCATAAATGCAAACTAAATATCAGTTTCAGGGGTGGCACATTTAAAAAATTCCGCCACGCAGCGAGTACGTGATGTAGTCAAATTGAACTTATCGGCGCCCGTCGGCGTCAGCCCTGGGCGGATTATGAAATCCTATTTCCTATACATAACCTGAAGCCTTACTTTTACTGGCTTGATTAAAATTGTATATCAGGAAAGGAATCGGTGGTGTAAGTGCTAACGGGTCTAATAGTTATATTTAATAAAGCTGAAAAGTTTTTTCTCTCTAAAACCAGCCCGGACTCCGGAGTCAAAAAAAAAGTATTGTGCATTTTATAGCTCCATAGTTAAGGATCTTAGCCTAGTTATGCTTTTTACTTTAGGGTGGGTAAAACTGCGGACTACACCAAACAAGCCAAACCAAAATTCCATAAAAAAGGTCAAGGTTACAGTGTCATACCGGTACAGATACCTTAAGTCCCAAGATAAGAATAAATTATATTGTAGCGGACCAATCAGCATACAAATCCTATATCGCGCTATCGGAAGTCTACGGCCCGACTGCAATATTATATACGACACCGGACACGATAGCAAGTGGGCTTTGGCCTGGCCGAGCATTGTACCTCGCTCGGTCAGAGATCTCCCTTTGGGGCCCGTCACCATATTCCCACAATATTAAACCATGGGATTAAACTTGGTCGTCTTGAAAACTATCGGATATTCACGGAAAATGATGCGCTTATTTTCGTCAAGAAGGTAGGTCCTAGAAAAATAATAAACCTAAACCTAACCCACAAAAAAGGTGCGGCGGCGTGCCTGATGACGGAAAGCCGGCTGGCCAAAAGCTGCCGCATCAAAATGTCTAACAGTATGCGTGGTACATCCTCCGATCTCCAGAATTTATCTGTTAGAAAATTCTTATAGCACGGCCGCATCGGAGAAATAGATTCCAGGCATCAGCCTTTTCACCACCTTAAAATGCTGACATTTGTACTATGCATCTCCTCACTTTTACTACCTTCCGTCCTCAGAAAACAGCCACCTTTAACGACGAAACTTCAGTATAAACAAACAATGTTTTCTGACGTTTGCACTCATTAAAATGAAAAAAACACCATGACGACATCTTTAAAATTAGATCCTAAATATAAAGAAAATAAATTGAAAAGAAAAAGTAAGCATTTAACACTTACTCTTACTAGTGCTGTAGGTAAGCGACAAAATAAAAATGATGTCAATAAATTCAACACAGGAATACGTTAGCACAAAATTCATCAAGGCTACCCACGTAGCTATTTAACCACGCCATTTCAGGTTGAAACTGTTCTTAAGTAATTATGTTGTTCCCTCAGGAGCTCGGGAATTAGTTTTAAGTTCCGTTCTGAGATTGCGACCGCGGCCGGCCGGGTATTAATAATTCCCCAAAAAACCCACTTTAATATTTACATTCGCCCATCCATTTATAAAGTGGGAAATTTAAGAGTTTTGGGGAATTTCAAAAGGGAGATTCTACACCAGCATAGAATAATAATCCAAGCAAAATAACGTTAATATTATATTATTCTGTAATGTCTTTAAACTAATTAACTATTTAACTAATTAAAGTAAAAATAAAGTATCAATCCTTTATGTCCCACATCTGGGCCTCCTCCTCCTCGAAATCAGGCGAGGAGGGTAATGGGCCATAGTTCACCGATGCGCTGGCCCAGTGCGGGTTGGTGAACTTCACGTACCTTCAAAGACTTATCAGTTATCTTACTCTTATCAGGCATGCAGGTTTCCTCACGATGTTTTCCTTTACCGGTGAGCGAACGATAGTCTCGTGTTTGTGCATTTAGAAATTTTGAAAAACCCATTTCAAGGCACACTGAGGGGTCAGAATCGAACTCGGAACCCCTCGCATAAAAGGCCGAGTCCATCCACCACTTGCTATCGGTCGATTGCACGGGTACCGCGCACGACCCACCTCCCCCGTCAGAGGGGGAGGAGAGGGCCGGCCCTCCGACTAGTAGTTTAACTTCATCCGCTAATGACTCGTCGACCGTATTGGATTTGACTAGCCAAACACCTACTCTCCAGAGTAGCGCGCGCGATATACCGCGCCCCCTGCGGGGCACGGAGGGGGGCGCCCCCCTTTCGAATTTTACTAGGTGAGCCATCTGCTCACCTACCTACCGATTGAGCTTAAAGGCCATCTGGCCTAAAAGTCTAGACCTTTCGAAAAAAAAAAAAAAAAAAAAAAAAAAAAAAAAACCATCCACCACTGGACCATCGTCGCTAAACTCATTAAACATGATCAATTGCCCATCCAGTTATTTTTAGATGTTTTGGAATATTGGATTGTGAAATTTTTACTTAAAAGACTATTAAGTAAATATCTCACTATTAGTAATAGTGTTGTTGAATAACCTTAGTGAGAAAAGTTATTTAATACGTCTTCAATTGTTAGAGCTACTTGGACTTGAACACAATAAAAGTGAATTTCAAAGTCGAGTTTTGTACGAAAGGCTTTCAGATCAATAATTACATTTTGTTTAAAAGCTACATTATTTAAACTTACACATAGGCATCATTTATTTGAAATATAATATTACTAGCTGTTGCCCGCAGCTTCCCCTGCGTTAACTAAGATTTACAACGGGATCTTAGTACGCGAAATAACATTTTTTACACCTTGTGTCCGAAAAACCAAAATATCTTACGGAACCCTATTTTTATCAGAATAAAATTTAGCCTTTGTTACTCGTTGATAATGTAGCTTCCGCATGGTGAAAGAATTTTTGAAATCGGTCCAGAACTTTTTGAGCCTATTCATTACAAACATACAAACATACAAAAATAGGTACAAATCTTTCCTCTTTATAATATTAGTATAGATATAGATATATCTAAGAATTTAGAATCGTTATTTGTAGAATACAATTATTATGTAATAAGTATAAGTACTTAAAATATGTAGATTAAAATTGATAATGTAAATTTCCAAGAAATATATATACTACTTATTCCACTACATTTCCAAAATAATTCTGGAAGTAGTCCCTATATGTTAAAGGCGACGACTATAACACTATTTTTAATAGCATGCGATGTAATTTAGATAATGTAATTTTAGTATCGATAAATCACGTTTGTTACAATTTTGGATTTAATAACAAAAATGCGTTATTTCGGCAAACAAAGCGATTTCATTTTAGGCCGCCATGATGGATGGTCACGGTTGACAGGTGAAGCGCGGTTTGCGCCGCCATTTTGTTTTACAATTTCGCGCCAGAAAAAACGCGTCCACTTTAGCAATGGTGTTTCGTTTGGTCACATTCATCATCTCTCTTCATCATCTTCCAACTCTTCTCGTTTTCAATTTCGATCTTTTCTTTCCATAACACCTCACTATAAAAAACGAAATTAATTAATATAAGTACTAAAAAAACTAAATAAAATTTTAAACACAATATTTTGCTATAGATATACACACACATACATAGTAGAGCATCACGCAGTTTGGAGTCACGGCATTCGATGCAATTTTACTTTAAGGATCGCCAATAAATGTTATGTAGCATCTTACTTACCTTTTCGTAGATGCTTGCATATTTGCTATCTTTATTGATAGTACATGGTTGACCGTACATTTCCTCGGTACCCTTAGTGATAAAATACGATAAAACATTTTCTTCCAAAAAAAAAATATCTTAAAAAATGGAAAAAAAAAACTCGGACTGGAGATTCGAACCAGGCACGTTCAGATTCTAAAAATGTATCCTAGCTAGATCGATTTATCGCCGTTTTTAACACATGTATACAAAATTTCGTGAAAATCGTTGGAGCCGTTTCCGAGATTCCGTTTTGCTCGTTTAAATATATAAGATATAAATTAAAATTTAAGGAATATTTTTTAAATATAGGGTAATATTAGACATTTTTTATTCAGTACTAGGACAATTTTTATAAGTTGATTAGTTGTTGAGTGGAGCTTCGTACGTGCTTATTTACAGCCGTAAATTTCAAGTTGACGATGAATATTTGTGCGTTCTAAGTTACTCTTTAGTATCAGCTATCTGCCAGCGAAATTCCAATGCAAATCAGTCCAGCTGTATGAAAGTCGGAACAAACAGGCAGACTGACATACAAATAATATCTATGATCGGAAATAATATATTTAATACTTTTATACTATTTACATTACTACTACATTTACATACACATCCATGACCTAGGAACAGAAAACTTTTTGCTTCCAGTTGGAATTCGAACCCACTACCTCCTGTTTGAGCGACAACATACTAACCATTCCATTCGGCCACACAGGTCGTCAAATATATAAAAAAATATATTTTTTTGGTGTAAATAGGTACCGTAATTATACTTTCATAGTATGAATTTAGTGCAAAGCTGCTAATTTGAAATAAAAAACATACACTATAATTTATAAATTTATATACCTAGATATAAGCAATTGGTAAATTTACTCGTATTACAATTTTAAACGCCATTTTAAGGCTTTATGATTTTATAAAAATTTAAGCATGGTAAAATAGAATGTATTAGCAACAAGGTTAAAATATGTACGGAGAGTAAAGTAAACATTCCTCCCATACTAAAATAAACCTTACACTTGGAGGTGCCGTACATATATTGAGCCGGGCCAACAAAAAACCTTGAATCGGACTCGCCGATACTATCCCAAGCATATATAAAAAATGTATAAGGAAAATTCTTACATACGGGAAAGTAAACGCTTAAAAAAAACTAGAGGACCGGTAGTCGAGGAGCCGTTTAGTTGCAGTAAGTATAGATAAATAACCTAGATACCGACTGCAGCGCCATCTGCCGGGCTGATTTGCAAACTTAAACCATTCTCGAATCCACATGAAGGTACACAGAAAATTGCATTAAAATCGATCCAGCTGTTTAGGAGGAGTGACGTGACAAACACACGCACATAAGAAATATATATTTAAAAGTGAAGTTCAAGTTGACACGATTATATTATACTAGCGTTTACCCGCAGCTTCGCCCGCGTGAACTTAGATTTACAGATTTATCATGTCTGAAGATGATCATTTTCTATTTTAATAATTACTAAGTTTTTGTATAAAAATTGATATATTTGTTATCTTGAACATAAAGACATATCCCTTCGCAGACTTTCTGTAGGCATATTTAGGATACCGCCCGTTCGATACACGGGAACACGATTTATTTTCTTGCCTATCATTTTGATTTTGCCATATCTCCTAAAGTATTCATTTAATTTGCATGATGTAAAAGGGAAAAATAATCTTTATGAAGTGCTCAAGCTAATTAACTAATTTAAAATGATAAGGATTCATACCGTATTTGTGTAAATAACTTTCAAATTATCGCGTTATAATTGCACATTTTTTAAAGTTTTAAATGGATATAGTATGATATCCATAAGAGATAAACATATGCCATCGCGGACTTTATTGTAGACCTATTCAAGATACACAATTCCACCATACATTATTTTGTTATATCTCAAAGGGTTTAGGCAGCGTTTTCGTTGAAAACTCCCAGACGGCCTATTTTTTTCCGACCTCTCCAACAATTATTGTTATATCTTAGGTAATGTTTATAAAAACCTAATAAATTATTTACATAAACCTTCCTCTTGAATTGAACTATCCATTAAAGAAAACCGCATCAAAATCCGTTGAGTAGTTTTAAAAATTTAAGCGTACAAAGGGATATAGGGACAGAAAAAGCGACTTTGTTTTATAATATGTAGTGATTTAAAACAATTAAACGTAAAATAATCTTATAAACAGATTTTAGAATTCCCGTGCGGATTTTTTACGGTTATCACATGTAGCTTAAGCTTTGTTCAGCGGCATTCAAGCATTTGGAAACGGATAACAGCTGAAAAGTTAAGTTAAGTTAAGTTAACACTCTTACTGAAAACGACAAAGAATCGGATAACAAATTAAATCATACATCATTAACCTTTAACGGTGGAAGAGACGCGCTGCGCTGTCACCTCTTTATGTCTTAGGATTATAGGCTCTGCACGTTGGCCTATTCAAGTATAATAAAATTTACCCCTATTATAATTGTGTCCCACAGTTGGACCCCGCTCTTGTCCTCGAAATCGAACGAGGAGGGAGTAAAATTGTTCACCTTTTCGCTGATGATAAACTTCACACACCTTCCAATATTTAAATGCCATAAGAGTTAGCGGGATCATATCCTCATGTTTTATTCGAAAAAAATGGAGGAAAATTTTAGTAAGCTTTTCCTTTTATTACTTATCAGCCAATTTTCTTTATCTAATGATTAATTTACCCAAATGAATCATTGGTTAAGACCCGCACTGAGGTATTTATTAAAACAATCTGAAGCGTCGGCTCCGTATAATATAAGGAAAAGCGCTGCCTCTCGCTACAAATGGATTTCTCTTGTTGGCAGTCAATAAGAACTACTTTGTGGCGGTTTTGAGCGACTGATATTGGAGTTTAACGCTTTTCGTGAGGCACTTGTTTACATAAACACGGAATTTGTATCATAGACAAACACTGTTGCCATACACAAGCGACTTTGTCTATGGTGACATTGACAGCTTTTCCTTTTCCTATGAATGATGATGAAATACAGGAGGTAATTGTCAACTTAACAGAAACTTGTCAATTATTATACAATTTCAATAGTATATTTCGTTACAAGTGCGGAAAGCCTGTCATTGCAACGAGTTCCGACAAATGTCGACCCTCACCTTCGGCTGCGCCTCGGCTCGGGTCGACACAACTATATTAAAAAAATATTTTTTAATACAGTTGCTCAAAAAGTAGCATTGTAGGGACGTATAGCGTTCGGAAAGTGGACTATTACACACTCGTGCTTTTTCTTTACCTTTTCCGAACTCGTGCGTTCTCTTTCCCAACTGTCAAAATAATGTATATTAAAAAGAAAAAAAACTAACCACGAAGTTTTTACTAAAAGGAAATCATTGATATTTTTTAATGATTCACGCAAATATTTTTAAAAAGAAGCTACTAATTTGTTTTAATATCAGATTTAATGATTTAATTCAATGTGTTCGGCTAGGTTTTATTTTATTTTATCTTATTAAGGACGCGTTTACGAATCAGACGAAATTATGCTGTTTTTCTGTACCGTTTGTAACAAAAGTACACAAAATCATATATAAAAATTATTTATTTCATATAGAATGGTTCTTTATCTACAAGGGTAACGCATATTTTTTTGATAAATGTTGCTTTTTTATATAGTAATCAACGTTCTTCCATTACCATTTTCCATGAAACGAACGAAATCGATTAGAATTACGGTACCCCTTTGGTCTAATATCCACATTTATTAAGGTTTTTAAAAAATAGTAGGAGCAGGGAAATATGTTCAATTTTAAATAAAGGACAAGAAAATAACCCAAAAATGCTAAAAATAGTCTTAAAAAAAATAAAGAAGATAACTAATTTTTTTACCAATTTTGCTACTAAAGATGAATGTTATTCCATTGCATTAAGGTTTATTTTATCGTTGTCTCTGTCTTGATTTCTTTTACATTTTTGAAATGAGAACTCAGTCCGCGCTCGGCCGCGGTTCTGGGTGGACACTGCGTCGCCTGTCAGCAGCAATTCGACTCAAAAAACATCGCGATTTATTTTTGATATTGGATACTTTGGATTGGATTTGATACTTTACAATATTTTTTTTTACCACAATATTTTTTTATGGAATTGGTTTATTTCATATACATAGGTAGACGAAATGTTGGTTGGTCATTATAACCAGGTGGGAAGACGTTCTCTCTCGACGTTTGCTCACTTATCATCATCATCATCATCATCATAATCATCATTATCATCATCATCATCGTCAGCCTAAATCAGTCCACTGCCGAACATAGGCCTCCCTCAAAGAACGCCAAGATGAATGATCCCGTGCTATGCTAAGGCAGCAGTGCTGCCGATGCGACTTCATCATCATCAGCCTAAATCCGTCCACTGCCGAACATAGGCCTCCCTCAATGAACGTCAAGACGACCGATCCCGTGCTACTCTAATGAGGCAGCAGTGCTGCCGATGCGACTTCATCATCATCAGCCTAAATCCGTCCATTGCCGAACATAGGCCTCCCTCAATGAACGTCAAGACGACCGATCCCGTGATACTCTAATGAGGCAGCAGTGCTGCCGATGCGACTTCATCATCATCAGCCTAAATCCGTCCACTGCCGAACATAGGCCTCCCTCAATGATCGCCAAGACGACCGATCCCGTGATACTCTAATAAGGCAGCAGTGCTGCCGATGCGACTTCATCAGCCTAAATCCGTCCACTACCGAACATAGGCCTCCCACAATGAACGTCAAGACGACCAATCCCTTGTCACTCGCAAACAAATAGATATCATCATCATCATCATCAAACTTCATCCATCCACTGTTGAATAAAGGCCTCTCTCAATGAACACCAAGACGACCGATCCCTTGCCACTCGCAAACAAATAGAGATCATCATCGTCATCATCAAACATCATCCATCCACTGCTGAATATAGGCCTCCCTCAATGAGAACACCAAGACGACCGATCCCTTGCCACTCGCAAAAAAATAGATATCATAATCATCATCATCATCATCAAACTTCATCCATCCACTGCTGAATATAGGCCTCCCTCAATGAGCACCAAGACGAACGATCCCTTGTCACTCGCAAACAAATAGATATCATCATCATCATCAAACTTCATCCATCCACTGCTGAATATAGGCCTCCCTCAATGAACGTCAAGACGACCGATCCCGTGCTACTCTAATGAGGCAGCAGTGCTGCCGTTGCGACTTCATCATCATCAGCCTAAATCCGTCCACTGCCGAAAATGGGCCTCCCTCAATGAACAACTAGACGACCGATCATTTGCCACTCGCAAACAAATAGATGTCACCATCATTAAACTTCATCCATCCACTGCTGAAAATAGGTATATAGGCCTCCCTCAATGAACACCAAGACGACCGATCCCTTGTCACTCGCAAACAAATAGATATCATCATCATCATCAAACTTCGTCCGTTCACTGCTGAATATAGGCCTCCCTCAATGAACACCAAGACGACCGATCCCTTGTCACTCGCAAGCAAATAGATATCATCATCATCATCAAACTTCGTCCGTTCACTGCTGAATATAGGCCTCCCTCAATGAACACCAAGACGACCGATCATTTGCCACTCGCAAACAAATAGATATCATCATCATCATCATCAAACTTCATCCAACCACTGCTGAATATAGGCCTCCCTCAATGAGAACACCAAGTCGACCGATCCCTTGCCACTCGCAAACAAATAGATATCATCATCGCCATCATCATCAAACTTCATCCATCCACTGCTGGATATAGGCCTCCCTCAATGAACACCAAGACGACCGATCCCTTGCCACTCGCAAATAAATAGATATCATCATCGTCATCATCATCAAATTTCATCCATCCACTGCCGAACATAGACCCCCCTCAATAAACGTCAAGACGATCGATCCCGTGCCACTCGGATCAGGCAGCAGTGCTGCCGATGTGACTTCATCATCATCTGCGATCGCCAATGCGCCTGCTCAGCGTGGCAATTATGAGCCCCCCCCCCCCCCCCTCAAGATGAATTACAGATATCAGTTTACTTACATATTATAATATATAATTATTTATTATATATATAATATATTTAATATACTAATTCTAAGTAAAAAGATAAATAGTAAAAACAAACAGAAATGAAATATAATTTTGTGTTATAAATAATAAAAATAACAAATATTGGTAAAGTATCAAATCCGTTTACTTGACTACTATTCCCGCACGCAAGCGTGCGTATTGCGCGGGTGCGCGTGTGTGCGTGACTTTTTCAATGTAGTTGTTCGATTCTGTACCTATCAAGTTTGTAAACGCGTCCTTAAATTTTATTTTTTTCTTATCAATAAAACAATTCCACTGAAGACTTGGCTGTATGGGCATAGTTCCCTTTGCCTACCCAGAATGGGTGAAGAAAAAAAAATCTGTTTATATTCTTTTACGTTCGGCGCCATTTTGTGTTTTTATTATTTTATTAAATTGCTTCATTTTTTCGCAACTGTATTAAAAATAGTCGTTCATTACACGTGCGGAACCGTCCTTGCAACTTGTTCCGACTGTCAAACCTCGCCTTCGGTTGCGCCTCGGTTCGGGTCGACATTCGTCGGAACTCGTTGCAATGACAGGCTTTCTGCACTTGTAACGAAATATACTATTTTGATATAATAGAGCCGAAAATAACTATTTTAATATGTAATTAGTTTTATGATAGTTTTGGATGGAGGTTTAGACTTTATACCGATGGGTCATGGATTAAAGGTCAAATTTATTATATATATTATATATTTAATTATTTATTATATACAAATTTATTATATAAATTTATTAAGTATATATTATTAATAGGTCAAATTATTTCGTAGGTCGTTAGTTCAATAATTATATTTAGGTCATCGCAGATTGTAAACTTATATAACCATTGTCACATGCAGACTCATGCAGAGTATAAGACAGTAATAATATGTATTGGTTAGTTGGTTTAACGGCAGTCATTCTAACCAAGTGCTGTTTTAAAAACTTTATTACTGGTCTTCTTTTTCTTTTTAACAAAAATTCTGCCAGATTTGAGTTGAAAGTTGAAATTCAATTTCAATTTATGTTGATTTTTTTTCCGTTTCTAACAACCTAATATTTCAAAGGACACATAAGTTGCATGCTATATGTTTTTTTGCGTTTATAAGAGCTAAAACGTGACAACCAAACAGTCAAACAGCTACTTTAACGAAACCCAAAAAAATCGTTCAATTATTAATTTCTTTGCGTCCTTTATTCACCGTTTATAAAAAATAAAAGAATCGCGGACCATCGGGAATTATTTATCAGTAATAGATGGTTTCTGTGTAGCGGATTGGTTCGGGGTACAAAGGATAATAAAGTGAGCATTGATTTTTTTCCAACGCTAATTTCGGGACAAAGGCACTTCACGACAAAGACTCAAATATACATTAGTTTTTTCCCTCTCTTTTGAACTAAACTGGGAGCTGCAATAAGAGCTACTGTTAGAAAAGAGCATTTGAGTTTAAAGGAGAAAGCAAAGTTTAATAACCTCGAGTGACCCACTAGATGGGAATGCATTGCCATGGATTTACAAGTTTATGAAATATAAATTATCTAAAATATTTAGGGGTTTGTCATAAAACATTTTTCAATTCACGCGATTTATTAACGAGCAGATTAGCTTAGTCATGGACGTGGAAAATATATGCAAATAAAACTATATGATAGTATTTATTTTACATTCAAGACATTCGTAGATAATGTCGAATTATCAATTCGTGAAACACAAGCCAAATATTCCCGTAAAATAGTTTTGGAAGTCAAAATAAACATACTGGTTTTATTCTCATACAAATATTTGATATGCAAACATTATTTTATGCAGATTTGAGCCTTGGCGATTGCCTAATAGATTGAAAAGTTTTCTATTAATACGGGGCATGTTTGGATTCCGTGTGAGCAGTTCTTTATGGGCAAAGTGAACAAAGTTGGCGCCGTCACTTCGCCTTGTTTGACTCCACAAGTAACGGGAAAAATCGGTTGCCTGTAAAGTCGTTTTACTGACAATAGTTTAACGTGACAACGTCATAAGAAAATATTGATGCCTCTTTGTCACTCGTTCCGCGCCCTCGCTTGCACTTTAAACCTTAAATGCAACGCCTCAGAGCGAGGTAACACCACATGAGTCATGTTTTTTCGTGCGTGCAGCCGGCGCCATTGAATTATAAGATTTTGTCACGTCAAAATATTCAGACTGAGCGATAATGGCCTGGTGGGCACATGCTGGGCCCCTGGGCCCCTGAGGGCAACGCATCTACATAACCTCTGCTTTTCCCTGTCCCCCCAATGGGCCACCTGAAACTCATAAACTGCACGAAGCGCGACAGCATAACTGCCACTTTACGCCGGTATTATGTGAGCGAGAGGTCACCCCACCCCGATTGTGCCGGCCCAATTCGGCTGCAAAGCATGGCACTACCTCAAGTACAATAATGTATTAAATATTTATCTGTAACAAAAAATGTGCTAGTCAATACACTGACACAACGAATTTAACAGCGAGTATAACCGGAGGAAAAGCTAGCATCGCCCGTATCAGGATATATATCTAATGGAAATCTAATTTCTTCTTACCCTATTTAAACTCTGGGTAGGATATTTATAGATACCCGTATACACTGCCCTAAATCCCCCTAGTTTTGTTCACTTCAATTCAAAACGCCTTTTGTTAGGCCTTTGATGTTACGCTAAGTCCAAAGATAATCCCAATGAGATAGTTTCACAAGATAAGAAGTAATTAATGTTTTATTGCAATAATTATTTGGTCCATAATTTATTCCCATCTGACCTTTTAATCTGATTATTAATTTGTCATTATATTTTTTGGTCATGGTGATCAATCTTAGCCCTTAAATTGGGTGTAAAGTGGGAGCAGTTTTTACAAGCAAATGTTCCATGCTCGACACAAATCAGAAAATCATTTTTGTTTTGACAAAATCTACATCTGATTTTTCTTTGTATTTCTTTATTTTATTCCATATTTCGTTACTAGTTCTTTTTTATTAATGATATTTGAATCATTAACTAAGTCTAACCTATGTTAATTTGCTTAGGTTTGTATCGAACAAACAAACATCTTTTCTCTTGGGTATCCCAATATTATGGCAAATATTTCAAACCAACTTCAAAAGGAGGAGGTTATTAATTCATTTTTTTTATTGAATCATAGGGGCTAGGTAAGCTATGGCTGCTTTTTGATCTGCTGCTGTTCTATCATATCATTAATAAATGTTTTTTGTTGTCAAATTTCAAGTACACTTATCAAATACATCCAGCATCTAAATTTGATATCGACGTCTTAAAATATAAAAACACCCTCCAGTAAAACGTTAGAACAAAGAGCTGTCAATAAAAGCTCAAGGTCCGAAATCAGTCCGTCTCTCAAATTAGTTATAAGCACCGACAATAAGGCTCTCGTTATCTTTGAAGTCTTTTGGCGAATAAAAAGTTGAATATTCACTAGTGTTGCGCTATCTAAGGTTAGCGATATAGAATATTCTCTAGTGATGTACCTAGCTTTTACACGACATCGATAATAATCTATAATAATCGTATCGGGGATAAATGTTAAGCCTACAAACACAATATAAAAAAGATTGTGTTTTTTATTTAATGATCCAAATATTAATGATAATATACTACGATAGATATTTAATTAGCCGAATAGCGTTCGTTAATTAGGCGTAATGAGATATGTAATTGGAACACGTTGATAACATTCCATTTCTTAATTAAAAAGCATTTTTGATCCATCTTATGTTTTTATTGAAGTACCAATTGCTTTGAACTTAATGAAACAACTTTAGAATTTTTAATTGAAAATTTATTTTAATTGTTTCTTTTAACAAAGTGACCTACTTTTAATTCTCATCACTTTTATCATCATGAAAATATGTTTTTAAATATTCGTTCTTACGTACTTACACCTGTTATTAATGCTAATTAATTTTCGTATTTAATCTAAACTATCTCCTGATATTAATAGAGTTACTGCTTAGTTAAATTCGTTAATTGATTCCTGCAATACATCAGGACAGATAGAATATAAGTCTTATTATTATTATTTTTAATAAAGTAACGTGAACTTATCAAAAAGTAAAGTACTAACCCTATACCCCAATACCCTTGTATTTCCCACAGTTGGGCACGGCTCTCCTCCTCGAAATCAGGCGAGGGTCACAAAGTTTTACTTCAATTGTGAGCGAGCGATGGTCACGTTTTTTGATATAAGTACATAGAATTTTAGAAAAATCCATTTCAAGGCACTACAAGGGGTCAGGATCGTTTTTTTTTTTTTTTTTTTTTTCGGTTGGATCTATGCTAATGGTCCTAGTGACCGTTATGCGTCATCGGAAATGGGATGATCCGGTTGGATCATCCTATGACGTTAAGGTCAGGATCGTATTCGGATCTCTCACTCAGGACGTTGATCCCATAACCCCTGGACCATCGCCGCTCTAGTAGCAGAGTATGGGCTTATACTTTAGACAAAGTAAATCTTGAGTATTGATGATGGTAACTTTTATACTCTCCTTCTTCTACTAACAACAAAAGTAAATGGCTAAATTATATACATAGTAGTTACTTAAATTATCATGTCATAAAGTTTCAAAGAATACGTTTAGAGTACCTAGATGTGTCTTCCGAGCTAGTCATGCTAGCTAGTACAGCGAGATTGACAAGATAGAGATAATAATATCTACATCGAGTATTATTTTTATGACATTAATATGCGCACTACGAGAGAAAATTAAAATCTTCTATTGGTGTGACTATAAAATTGTCTGCACGACTATTAGCTACACTGTAGACATAGAAAGAGATAACACGAGAAAAGGGGTAGACAAAATTTTGTCGCGGCGAGCATTCGAGGCTGGCTGATGCTATTTTCCCTCTACATCAGCAATTTGTATCTAAATTCGAAAACCTCCCGTTTAACAACAGGACATTCTAAAGTTAAATCGGCTTACACGAGATGTTGCTCCGAGCACAACACCGATTTGAACACCATTTGTAACTTATACCTACAATATAAACTCTGGGAGATTCGTCATTGATAGCTTTATTTAACTTGTATGTATGGTCGTAGATACTGCATATAGAAGAGGGTACAAACGGACAGACGGTTCGCCTGATGGTAAGTGACAGCGATATCCTCAGACACCAACCACCAGAGGATTAGCAGGTGCGTTGCCTTTCAAATATGAGTTTGCTCTCTTCTTGAAGGTTCCGCAAGTCGTATCGGGTTTGGAAGTACCGTGGGTGGCAGTAAATAAATATATAAATAATCAATAAAAGAAGACCTCCACCAGGTAACTAAAGTTACCGATGTCACGATAAGAATAAGCCCGTTGAAGTGGCAGTGCGCTGGTCACACAGGAGAAAGTATGATCGATGGGCCAATAAGGTTTAAGAAAGAAAGAAAGAAAGAAAGAAAGAAAGAAAGAAAGATTTAAGAGTGGAGGCCGCGTCTAGGTAAGTGTTGGTCGGCCTTTAACCAGGTGGGAAGACGATCTCCATGCAGAGGCCGGTCCGTTTTGAATGCGTATGTCAAGGGATCGGTCGTCTTGGCTTTCATTGAGGCAGGCCTATGTTCAGCAGTGGGTGGATAAAGGCTGATAAAGATTATGATGACGATGATGATTTATGCTCATCTAATATCTTAAGAATTAATTTTAATGCATTTATCTTCAACAACTTGCTTAATCGAGTGACGTCGTTTTAAATACAATATGGCGGACGAGGAGTATTGGTTATTTTATGCTTCCTGTAGAATATGAGTATCAAATGAAAGAAAAGATTGAAACAACAATATTTATATCGTAACTGAGTTATGATTTAAACAATAAATACGTTATGAGAGGAAGATGGAATAAGTTGTGTTACATGTCCGCACAGCAACCATGCTTACTAAAGGACTACGATTTTTATATCAATTCCGAATTAGTTCCCAGGCAGCGGCTCTTATGCTTAGCTAGTAAGTGGATTTTCTTGGTTAACTTTTACAAAACTTGACCAAAATGTGAATTCAATAACATTTTTTAAAGATAATATGATAAGGTAGAATAGCAGTAGAAATTAAGACCAAAAGGACCCCTTCCATTATTATGTAAATACTAATAAGAGAAAGAGGACCAATTGGCCCCACCTGAATACATTACTAACCCCAATTATATTACACACGTAACTTCAAGTTCTAAATTATTTGCATTAATTTGAATGTACTGATTAATTTCAATTCGCGTTACAACCTGGAGCCCAAGTTTACGGGCAGTTGTGCATTTGTGCCAGGGGTTTTGATCATTAAACCGTAGACTTAGAGCATATAATGGCTTGTGTATGAGGCTGCATATAATATTGCATCCATTGATACAGGTGGGGAGGGTGTCCAAAGGCTCGGACCGTGTTCAGACAGGATTATACACCGCTTGTTAACTAAGATTATCAAGCGTGTACACTAATTTGCTTCTTGGTTATTTTAATATTGTACCAGTTATTACTAAACCTTTTATGTTTATTGGATACAATCAACGAGACGTCCATCTTATGTCACGACTTATAGGATACGAAAAAGGTGAATGCCCAGAAAGAGCTAGAATTCTTTGTTCGTGGATTTCGTTGATCACTTCAAGAATGTATGTTAGTTTGGGGCACAAGTTTTCCAATTGGCAAAAATTTGCTATTTATATACCTCTGTGGCTCAGTGGTTAGCGCGTTAGCGCACAAGCCGGAGGTAGCGGGTTCAAATCTCGCCAGGGAATACAAAAAAGTTTCTGTGTTCCTGGGTCATGGATGTGTATTAAATATGTGTATTATATTATAATAAAAATCTTAAATATAAATATTAATATAAAAAGTATTAAATATAGGTATGTATTTCCGTTGTCTGGTACCCGTAACACAAGTCTCTTCGAGAACTTAGCACGGGACCAGATTCACGTTGTGTGAGAAGCGTCACTTGATAATATTATATACCGAAATGACGGCCAAGCTTTGTAAGTAGAGAGGCACTGGAAGAAGACCAGGATTATGGAAGATTTTTTTAGATTTTAGTTGGATAGACAGGCAGACAATGTGGAACTGTGATTTTATCAGGCCTATATTTTGTTATATTGATAAACGGTTTGAAAACACCTTTAGAATAGTCTTATGTCCATCAGGGGGATAGGGAAAAGAATCCAAAAACTAAACTGTTTCACAACGGTATATTTTAAAACATTTACAAGTTGCATGTCCTTAAAATATTTTCTACCGATTCCTTAACCTTTGCCTCGGCTTCCAAATACGCTTTTCCACCTTCATCATCATCTTCGTCTTGGCCTTCTTCCGGATCCAATGACTCTTCCTTCAGAGATTATAGTATCTTTTTCCCCGAGTCCATGGTACACGCTGAGAGTACACTTTCATTTTGATTCACAAGTCTGTATACCACTCAGTTTACACGGACATCTTATATTGGCCAAAAAAAATAGAATAGAATAGAATAATCATTTATTTGCCAGAATATGGTGTACATGGTTCTTTGTATTTGTTTTTTTTTTTTTTTTTTTTTTTTTTCGGTTGGATCTATGCTAATGGTCCTAGTGACCGTTATGCGTCATCGGAAATGGGGTGATCCGGTTGGATCATCCTATGACGTTAAAAATTTGGGGGGTTGCCCCCCGCCATGTTCATGGCGTCGGGTTTGTACCTAACTTGGTAAGCTACGGTCGACTGGTTTGGAACGGGTGACGTTAGAAACCTATCGTGAGGGCCGGCCCTCCCCTCCCCCGGTAGCGGGGGAGAGGTCTTTGTATTTGACTGGTTCACATATTCTACATGTCAGTGTGCAAACAATATTTAATAATTCAAATAATAGATATATAATAAGTAATTTAAATTCATATTTAGTTACAATTATAATGTCAAAATCAAAATTATAAAGTCAAAATTACAATTGTTATAATGTCATGCAATGTCAACATTTCATCAGCAACATCAACAGCAAAGAACACAAAGTTTATTATCATGTCATCATACAATTTTAAAATTACAGTTACTGAGGAAGATATTTTGTTAATGTGTCTTTAGTTTTTAAATGACATACATAGCTCATTATCAAGTAGATATTCATTTATCGAATAATACATAGTAGAAATATAAGTATAATAGAAATCTTATATGAGCATATAGCGTTACTTATAGGGGTAAATAATAGTGTCTATTAACGTTTTGTCTAATAACCACCTATCTCTTATTAGCGCTGCCGAAATGACCTAAATATTCTCGGGTACAATTTTCATTACAACAAAATAAACACTTGTCTTAGAAGTTGTAAGCTCGCTCTAGACTGAAAGTTGAAGCTCGTTGAAAAAACTACTCGGAAAGCTCCCGTTTTATTAGACGAACTTTTAATAAAACTCCGCCGTCTTAATTGATCCTAAACACCTTTAACTATGTAACTTTCGTCTTATTACCTCGATAAGTTGTTAGTTGAGATCTTATGGATCACAGTAGTAGTGGTTCGATATTTTGGACTTCCTAAAGGATGAAATTTTTGTCTTGAATTCGAATCTTCAATCGAGTACGATTTTGACAACCACTTCATCGTTTCCTTTTTTAGAAACCATATAGCGGAAGGACACAAGTCCAGTGATCGCTGAGGTGATATTTTTGCCTACACATCCAGGACGCCCAAAAAGTGGCTAAAGACTCGCAGTTGTTTTAGTGTGGGTACATAGCCCTAGTGTGAGTCCCATATAGTATCAGGACTCACCCTGGTTTTAGGCAGTTATGGTCTTTGCAGCGTCAAAAAAAGGCATAAGCTAGCCATTGTCGAGTACCCTTCGCCTAGTTGTGAAGAGAAAGCCAGACCAGCAATTGAAAGTACTCATCGCCTGGTTATATTTCGGAGCAATTAGGGCCACAATCCTGAATCGCGTTATCAAAGCCTTACAATGCGGCCACTATATTATATACAACAGCTGCTGTAACCTGGAGGAGGCTTTGACCTGGCCGAGTATACCATCTCGGTCGGACATCTCGTCATCACAGCACCCGATCAACTCGAGCCCATGAGAAGAAAAGTTCCAAAGTTCTTATCTACTAATGATATGCTCGTTGAAGTGGCGGTGAGCTGGTCACACGCTCAGAGGAACGGATGGTTGATGTGCTAATAAGGTTCAAGAGTATAGGCAGCGTTTCGGTAGACGAAGTGTTGGTCGGCCATTAACCAGGTGGGAAGACGATCTCCGTGCAGTGGCCGGTCCGTGTTGGATGCGAGTGGAAAGAGATCGGTGATCTTGGCGTTCATTGATGGAGGCCTATGTTTTAAAATGGACGGATAAAAGCTGATGATGATAATGATGATGAATGATATGCAGGGGCCCCTTACGTAGCGTAAAAGTAACCTATTTTAATAAAGTATCGCTGATTTCTTGTATAAACAGGCTTGCATTGTTCGCTTTGTTCTTTAAAACAAAAACGTATCTATCATCCCCCCACAACCCGCACCGCTCACCCCCCTCGGCTCAATTATAGCATCGAAACGAGAGCTCTTATTGTATGCCGGGACTTGTTTCCGTTCGTTATTGTTTTATTTTTATGAAAATCCGATTTTAGGGAACACGACGCCTCTTTTGATGATCGAACTCTTTTGTTGATCGCCCATCGATTTTCGGTAATGGGCTTGACACCAGTTAGTAAGGCTGTCGTTATAGTTCCGCGTGGGATCAGTGGTAAAAATGATTAATATTAAGGTCGCAGGTTCTAAATCCTTAAAGACACAGCAATACTGTTTCACGGGTGAAATAAGGGGAAATAATCGCCTATTCTAAGACTCAACTCAACCTCAACTCAGGTTTCGTTACCAGAAAACTAACTTTACCTTTAACCTACCGATTGAGCTTAAAGGCCATCAAGCCTAAAAGTCTAGATCCTGCGAAAAAAAAGCCTTAACTTAACCAAAACAACATAGCTTGCGCTGAAGTGGCAATAATCGATAAAACTTGATTTGTTATTAGAGTTGATGTTATTTGTAGATAAAAGAAAGCCACGACTTCATCTTCCAATACAACATACATCGTACAAATGTAGGGTCTTCAGATTTTGTACTTTTCTCAATAATATCGTTATATTATAATATATAGATAGATTTACTGTAACAGATACGGAAGTCCATGCTAAATCACAAAATGGTATATGTTACAAGAAATACAAACGCATCTGTTAGTTCAATTATTAAAAATAAAAATGCATAAAATATCCAATTATAATTTCTGAGTATCCACACAATGATGATGACGATGCTTATGATCCACAATATTAACTATTAATAATTATTATTTTAGTGCTTAAAGCCTATTTATTAATGGGTAAATTGTGAAGATTGAAATTTTTGGCGCTTTAGTCGAGTGTAGCCAAATATTCGATATTTGGCTAAATCACTATTTGTGGTATGTCTAGTTATAAATTGATCGCTATGTATCTGTTGGTGAACCAATTTGGTCGCAGTTATATTTATTTAAAAAAAAACGCTTTCCCAGCGATAATTGTCTCCAGACATAAAAAGCATTCAACAATTTTAAAATTATCGGCTCTTATCGGCTGAAGCCTTTTTGAGTACTTTCAAATTTTTATTTAAAGGTGTGCCAACCCTGTCTCTGTAAGTTAGATGGAGTTCAAATCGCTGATGTGATCTCAACATACGCGCAGCTTCATTTAAAACTTCGAGATGCTCGGCTTGTCAGACCTCTGCAATAGGAGTAGAGATAATATAATAATATTATATATCAGATCACCGCAAATACAGTATATTATACTGGTAGAAAATTACGCTTATACGTTCGTCCGCCTAGATACTATAATACCTAGTTATGTTTGATTATATTATATTTGATGGGCATAGGGACAGACGATCTCCGTGCAGTGGCAGGTCCGTGTTGGATGCGAGTGGCAATGTATCGGTCGTCTTGGCGTTCATTGCGAGAGGCCTATGTTCAGCAGTGAACGGATAAAGGCTGATGATGATGATGATAATGATAATAGGGGCAGATGACAGAAAATGGTCAATCAACCTTAAACATTAACCTGCAATGGCTTCCCGGCAAGGCGCTGATCTGGCTTTAAGTGGAGTACGTCTTTCTCTGTCACCTCTGCCTAGAGCGTCCCAATATCAGCTCCATTTGACCGCGTCCTATACCAGTCAACTTGGATCGTCGATGAGTTCTCTGCGATCGGCTTGATTCTTTTGCACTGCGTAGAAATGTCGGATCACTCTGCATCTTATACTGCATCTACCGCGGAAAGTGCTCTGGGAATTTGTTCCGACTAACACCTGACATCGCGTCCCAACGACTCGACTTTTACAGACTTTTCTGCCTCGCACCACTAATATACGCATTCAGCTGTATTTCCTGTACTAGCTGTAAAAAGTAAAGTATCAACCCTAATACGTCCCAATGCTGGGCACCAGTTTCCTCCTCGAAATCAGGCGAGGAGAGTAATGGGTCATAGTTCACAGATGCGCTGGCCCAATGCGGGTTGGTGAACTTCCTTTTCCTTTAGGTTTCCTCACGATGTTGGTGGCTCCCTGGTGAGCGAGCGATGGTTCCGTGTTTAGGGTGCACTTAGAATTTAAAAAAAACCATTTCTAGGCGCCACAGGGGGGTCAGCATCGAACCCGGAACCTCTCACTCAAAAGGACGTGCCAGCACCCACCGGACCATCGTCGCTCACTTCCTTCAGACAACACATAGACTCCCTTCTATCCTATATCTCATATTGGTATAATATTACTTCATTTGAAAATAAAAATATTATAGAAAGAATAAAAGACAGAAACATAAAAAATATATTAAATAACACAGGAAGTTCATAAGTCGCCATCTTTAAGAGTATTTATTTGAGACTTCCGTTAGCCGGTTGTTTGTTTTAAAGGAAATAAAATCTTTTAATGAAATGGAAGATTATAGGAGAAGATTGCAAGAAAAATATCTATTTACTGACATAAGATGAATTTGCTCATAAATTTTAATAACATTGTACAGCTAATACTCAATTTGAATTAAGCAAAATACAGGAGGTCTGCTGGTTGATAATCGATACTCTATTCTAAGGACCGCGACTCTGATCCACAATTAGCGATCGTCATCATCATCATCCTTTATCCGTCCACTGCTGAACATAGCAACGCATCCAACACGTATCAGTTACTGCACGTAGATCGTCTTCGCTTCTGATTAATGGCCGACCAACACGTATACCTAAACGCGGCCTCCTTTCTTGAACCTTATTAGCCCATCGGCTCATGGGCGGATGGCGAACGGATGGCCAGCCCACTGCCACTTCAACGAGCTTATTATTTTCGTGATATCGGTAACTTTAGTTCTCTGGCGGAGGTCTTCGTTTCGAATCTTATCTGCCAAAGAAACTCCCAGCGTAGCACGCTCCATGGCACCTTGAGCTACAACAAACAGAGAAAACGCATTGGCTGGACTTCCGTTTTTTAACTCTGCGGTATAGACGACTTGAGACTTAATATGGCTAAGCTTCCTAAATGCTGCCCATCCTAATTGAATCCTCCTATCGGCTTCCCTCTCGAAGTTACGTCGAGCTAGCTGCAAAGTATGGCCAAGGTAGCTTCTTGCACGCCATCGACGTTAACGGGCCTAGGGAGAACGTGTTCGTTGAACATGACTTTTGTCTTGTCCAAGTTCACCCTAAGGCTCACACGTCGGCAGGATTCTTTTAGACTGTGCAGCATATCCTACAAGCGCTGTTAATTTCTACCTAATACTATAAACCAATAGGTCGGCTCGGTCTGCACGGTTTTGAGAACTGACTTTGCCCACTCCCACACTGGGAGGGGTGGTGGGCCGCTCCCAGGTGAATCCGTTTAAGGTTATAAGTAGCGCTGACCACTTGCCTACTTGTAACTCGTCTGTTAGGTTGCCTGTCTATCTAATGCAGAAAACAAACTCTATATAAAAAAGTATGATCAGCCAAATCTAATATAGATTTTGTATTTATTCACTTCTATAATAAGTTTATAATATCGTTTGATATCCGTGCTAACGCAAAAAGAGATTTTATTTACTAAAACATTATTGACATAAAGTATGCCCTAATTAGGTCCTTTCTATTAAAAATACTTAATTAAAGCTAAGAATCTAGGACATCCTTAGTTTTCATAATTTTCCAGTAAAGTGTTATAATTATTCATAACTAATTAGCCATCTTGACGTCATCGTGGAATTTTGAATACGAAATGTGGAGCTCTTTGAAATATCTCTTAAAAATAACCTCGGGAAAAGTTTAATTCATGCGGACAAAGGAAGACTTAGGTTCAAGTCTGTCTCGTGCGGATAATTAGACCTTAATATAAAACTAGAAGTCGGAACTCTTCTTAGCGTGGCTTTGAAAATTTAGTCCGTCCAAAACTCATCTACCAGTAGGGCTATTCTGTAAGGTCGTTTTCGAATCTCGAAAGCGGAATCCGCGGTGATATGAAGAATTTCACGATTTATATTATGATATTCTTCAAAACTCTACTATCTGTCTATATCAATAAAGTTCGCTTTCGTAGTGAGCGTAAAGTGAGCTCTATCGCAGGTGAAGCTCGATATCGAAATGGTTTTTACAGAATAGCCCTACAGTATTGCGTTATCAGTCGCATCCTTTAAGTCTTGCAGCGTGAATATGAACAGGCACGCAGGATACGCCATGAGGTGGTCAATTATTCTTGGAACCGGACCGTATTGGCACTCTGCTTTTGGGTGATCTCTGAATTCCCACTAGACAGTCGTCCTTACTCCGGCCGACCTATATTCAAACTCTATTCAAGTACTTCCAAGTTTCCCTGTTTTATGAGAAAATTAAATAGAATCGTAGGAAGATCTATATCTGAGTGTGATCATTCTAATTATATCGCGGTTAGATTTTAGTAGATAGTTTAAGAGCTATTTATTAAGCTGTTTACGTACCCGAGCTTTCGGATAGGTAGAACTCTAAAGCAACCATCGTCAGGGAATGTGAAGTTTTATTACAAGGGGTGAAATGAGCATATAAACATATGAGCATATAAACATATGCTCATTTATGTAATATGTATTACCATTGCAATTATGTATTATCAGCAGAATTGCCGCCATCTTGTCGAACTTTAGTACGATGTCAAAGAATTCAGACGTACATATAAGGACAGTTCTTATGAGCGCTTTGAGGACAAACTCTGCGATGTAAACGTCCGCTTGGCGGCGTGACGAGAGGGACACCGCGACGTCCCCAGCATATATAAACATACGAGAGCGAGCGAGTGCGAACTGGGGACTAGTCCCCAATAAAGTCAGCACAAAAAATCCTTAAGAACTCTCCTTCTATGTACGTCTGTATTCATTGAAGATGTTCAAGGTCATATAATTGTACACTATTATCTCAAGCTCCACATAACGGGAGGTCACATTTACGTCGCAGCCTGAACCCGACGGTATTACCGCTTACCTTCATAGTCACTGTCGCTGGGCTGCCATTATGAGGAAATCTAAATAAACGCGTCGTCACTAGTGAAGGGTTAGTGTCGATGTTTTTATAACATTTGAAGACGTGGCATTGGAACTTTTTTTGCTAATTATTCCGGAAACAGTATTATATCAGTACCTATATACTTCGAAATTTTAAGAAACAATAGTAATGGTACCTCTTATTTAGCGAATTAAGAAGTATGTATTTACTTGTGTAGTTTATTTTGTCTTATTTATTTGTCTTAAAGTTTCTTTTTTTTGTGCAATCTTTGTGCATCTCATCATAACTATGTGGGATAGGAAGCAAGGCAAGCGATATTTCGATCATCGATAATGGTTAAAATACACAATTTGGTTGTCTGTCGCGTCCATTAATAATTATGTAAATGATATTTTCATTCAATCTAAATCATACAGCCGCCTAAATGGCTATATTTTAAAGAAGCATAACCTAATACCTAATATAAGCTTCTTTAAACTCCTTCTTAAAGCTTTTCTTTTTATTTGTTAAAGATTTTTTAAGTACCATCATCTTCCCCTTACGCCACACCTACACGACAAATAAAGGTCAACAAACTATCGATACAAAGCAGTCCCATCACTATTATCTTGACCCTATTACAGGGGTAGGTACACAAAACAATCGGATATAGTTGGGGAAATCAAGTTGTATTAATTGCGTTAGGCCCAAAGCAAGCGCTGATCCAATAACCAACTTTCACCGTACCGCAATAATAAATATTATATTTTGCTCAGATCTCGCCATGGCTGTTGCTAGTTGGATTATGAAAATATTTGCGTCTGTTTTATGTTTCGTTGTAGATGAAACATCATCATTATCAGCCTTTTCTCTTCTAACGAACGGCAAGATAGCCGAATCCCCAATTCAACTGGGTCCGGCTGCAATCTTGATCGAGTTATCAAGGTCGAGGTCGAGGTCAATTTCAACAAGTTGGTTGGATCTCTGCGTCTTCTTGAAAGTGGCCTATTCCGAAATATTTCACGTTATCAGTTTTTGGACAGAGCAGGCTCACTACCACTTAAATGAACTTATTCTACGCGTGACGTCAGCAGCTTTTATCCTATTTATCAGATTTTCTATTATTGTTATTAGGGCCTGTTTCACAATCTCCAGATAAGTTCCGGATAGGCTATTCACAACATATTTGACAGATAGAGTATGGAGTATCTGTCAAATATGTTCTGGATAGCCTATCCGGAACTTATCTGGAGATTGTGAAACAGGCTCCCAAAAATTTTAATATATACATAGGATATTGTTCCATGTCTGACTAAAGCTTGACTGCGTAATTTGTCCTAAAAATTTTACCTGCAACACCAAAAAGATAATTTTCCATCTTACAAATTGAAATACGATAAAATTTCATAAAAAAAATAAATGAGCAACCAGGGTGTGAGTGTAAATTGAAAATAACGACCTAAGTCATCAGAGCGTCAAATTTAATAAGGCGTCTCACCTTCCCCGCAGCCGCCCCGGGCGATCGGGATGCGTTGATGGATCCAACATGCCCCATTAAACTGTGTATCGCGTGAGATGTGTCGTTAGCGATCACTAGCAATGTATTGGTTTTTGCCTGATTAGGTGCTGCTAGTTTTTGCCTGAACGATTTCTATCATGACATACAATATTATTAACTGGTAGGTTGAATTAACCTTACATATTAAAACCTCAATTAACACGCAAGAAGAAATTTCAAAAGATCCGATTTTGGAAATTTTAATTTTCGTGATAGACATAATATTGTCTAGATCATTATGTTGTAATATTTCGAGATACCGAACCAAACCACACACCTAACCCTCCTCACGAGCCTCACGTGATTCATGGACGACCCCTAATTGGAATAGCACTATAGTAAATACACAACCATAGAAAGATTAATAAACATCACAAGTCTTTAACTTTTACAGTTGACTTACTTGGTAAATTTCGATCCCACACTGCCTACCACTAAACCGCTACACTAGCCTAACCTGTAATACAGGGTTTGACCAACCTATGACCGTATAAACAAACTGACGAGCAGTTCTATATATTTCATGAAAACAAAAGCTCCGCGGTTTCGCTAAATTACTCCATCCGTTCTCCCGGAGGCTATTGTAAGGTTTTCTGTGCGCTACACAAATTCCCAGTGAACCTAGAAAATTAACTTTTTAGTTACTCTTTCAACTTTGCACGAGAATGTTAAAACATTCGGATGATATGTAAAAGGAGAGGATAAAGAAATCAGGCTTCATACAACTAGTTTTAACGTTAATTGTACGTTTGTTTTTGACTCGTAGTCTACTATTTCTAGTAGTGACTAGTCAATAAGACTTTTGTAGACTAGTCTAGTAGTCAATGAATTTCCGATCCTATGCCAGAAGGCCATGTGGACATGTGTAGTCGGAAATCACGGGGAGAGCCCCACCCCAAAAACACTTAGATGAGCCATCTGCCCATCTTCTCCTCCGATTAAGCGTAAAGGCCCAAGGGTCAACAGCATAGGTCATTAAAAAAATGTGGTGTCGTGGGACACCAGGTAGGAACGAAGTTCCTTCGGCTAAAAAGAAAGGTATTATACACTACTCGCTTGTGTATGCGACTGTCGCGCCTGCGCACGTCTAATTTAACGCTTTTTAATTCCACGCACTTTTTTCCACGGATTTTTTCTTACGGTTTTACTATCACATTTTTTTCAGTTCAGTCGCGCAGCAAAATCCCTATCCCCCCTGTCCCTAAGGAACTTCGTTCCAAAAAGTCACCTCCTCTTTGTAGCTTGAAAAAAGCTTCTAGTCATGGTAATAGAAGTGCTAAGTGCGCGTGAACTTGTTGCCATCACAGGTGAAGCAAAAGGTACCAATTTTTGAATCATACGTGATACATTGCTTCTTATGTTCAATGCTAATAGAAGAGCATCGTATCACAAAAAGAAATGTATTACGCAATGAATAATAATTAATTCCTTGGTATAGCCCTACCTACTGGCGATATGCGTTTCGATAGATCACCGCGCTACATACTATTTCTGTGTCTTCAACGACACCCTAGGGCTTCAATTAAACCCAAAAGATTCTTCATACATTGCTTTATTATTATTTTTACAATTATTTTGATGCGAGCTAATGTTATCTGAATACAAGTTATAGTACGAGAGAGATGGTGTGGATATCTTAACAACGACATTTTACGGTATGCGAAATAATAGAACGCCTGATGAAAGTTAATAGCCACGAATTGCTAGCTGTCGCTGTAATTCGGAACAACTTTAATTATTTAGATTCCTATGATTAAAACCATGTACTGTCTGTAGAATTGCAAAACTAAATGTATTTTAAGGGGCTATTTCCTTTATTATATCAAAAGTAGTAAATACAAAAGATCGCCAATTAAACTAGTAAGATTTTTATTATTTGGTCTGAGGTTGTAAGAAAAATGAATTTTCTTAATTACGCCATGATAGATTAGTGGTAAAGTTTGCACATCGCTCCTCGAACTGTCAACCACGTGTCAGCGGGGAATATGAATTGGAAACCGTCGGGTCAGAGACGAGATGATGGATTCAGTCTTTGTTACCGCATAATACAAACATTACATTACCAATTTCTGTTTAACTAACTTGTAAACAAACATACAATCTTAGGGAATTAAAACTATAAACGTACTATTTTTTTGTCGTGGTGGAAATCCCTTTCGGACTTACCAGGTCCTCGGGTAGGCACTCGGGTTTGGACTCGCATTGGGGGCGCGCTACCCCGCTTTCTGTGGGACCCGGGGCCGCAGGCAACAGGAACCTTCAAAGACAGACTGGCCCCGGCAAGGCCAGATTCTTCAGATATAGGAGGGACTGCTTGGCGCTACTAAGCAGTCCCCAACTAAAACATTAAACACCTTAGTTAATCTAAATAATTAGAAAAATCAAGTTAATAGTTCCATTTTTTTTTTTTAAGAAAAACTTTATCTTTCTCTTAGTTTGTGAGAAATGTGGACCGACAGAAAAATACGTATAGATCATCCGTAAGTTTTTCTCCTTTTGTTAAACAAGGGGGCACACTAATAGTTGGTTCATGGTGGTAAGTGACATCAATAGACAACCGCTACAGCATACGGCAGATGATAGCTGGCTGACTCGCTGGCTAGCTGGCTGGCTGGCATGTTGCCTGGCTGGCTGGCTGAATAATTGTGAAAAACCGATTGCCAAACATTATCTATAACACTAGTCATGATATTGTTGAAATATCTAATTAAATCCTTGTACAAAATGATCTCAATCCTTAAGCACAAAGGTTTGTTGTGTCGATCAATTCGACTAACAAGATATGAAGTACAATCGGCATGGAAAAATATAATATAATATTGGAAATTGCTAGGATTCATCCACGATAAACTATATAACATTACAGTTTCAATATTTAAGACTCAGTTCGCGCGGTTAACGCATTTATACAAGTTAATATTATAATATATTATTATTCATTTGGTATAAAATATATGAATTATAAGTTAACGAGTTAACGGTGTAAAAAAGTCAATAATATTATAGTGTGTAAAGTACTCGAGATGTCGGGCATATAAAAACAATAAGCCGCGATAAAATCCGTAAAGTTGTTCCATTAGAAAGTCAAATTCGCGTAAACATACGAAAACAATATACCTTAAATTTTAGAATTCTATTATATTTTTATAGCCTAGGAGGGCAAACGAACAATTAAAGCCATGCAACTATCGACGCCCATTAACATCCACATTCCACATTACCAGAGGTTATGCAGATGTATTGCCCTCCTTTTTCCTATCCCCCCAATGGCTCACAAACCGCACGAAACGCGACAGCTTAGCTGTCACTTTACGCCGATTTTATGTGAGCGAGAGGTTCCTCCCCGGTCGTGCCGGCCCAATTCGGCTGCAAAGCAGCATGGCAATAGTAAGAAGAAAAGAGGTACTCTTACTATTATTACTTATTCGATTGGTTGGTTAGGTTAGGTTAGGTTAGGTTAGTTGTTCCATTAGAAAGTCAAATTCGAGTAAACATACGAAAACAATATACCTTAAATTTTAGAATTCTATTATATTTTTATAGCCTAGGAGGGCAAACGAACAATTAAAGCCATGCAACTATCGACGCCCATTAACATCCACATTCCACATTACCAGAGGTTATGCAGATGTATTGCCCTCCTTTTTCCTATCCCCCCAATGGCTCACAAACCGCACGAAACGCGACAGCTTAGCTGTCACTTTACGCCGATTTTATGTGAGCGAGAGGTTCCTCCCCGGTCGTGCCGGCCCAATTCGGCTGCAAAGCAGCATGGCAATAGTAAGAAGAAAAGAGGTACTCTTACTATTATTACTTATTCGATTGGTTGGTTACGGAATTGGATTTTTTTTTAAAGACAAAAGAAAAAACTATAATAGGTCAAGAACAAACTCCTAAAATATGATCTGCATCATCTAAAAAGGCAAGATTGATCTTAAAGCAACTCGCTCGCGATATCATCTTTTTTCAGAGACGTATTAATTTACAAATTATCATATTATTTATTCTGGACTGACTGGAGCAGCTAGAATTCTGATTATTTCTTCGTGGGATTCGTCAGACTGTGGATATTAATTGAACCAATGCACTCACAAGATGGCGCTTATTGGCGCTTGCCTTATAAAGTAATTGTAAAATTTGACCGAGTGTACACGATCGGTAATACCCAATACATACAGATGCGGGATGCATCGGAGCTTGTAAACAGGAACGGGCAATTATGTCCAATCGATACGTCTTGTGTACTGGCTGTGTATTAATATCATCGCTCCCAAATCCCAATAGGCTGCTATGAAAATTTACCAAAATTACTTAAATTTATTTCGGATACTTGTCTTTTCGTAACCCTTACAGAAGTTACGAACTTAGTAAGGGTAAAATTAACTTACTAAGATTAATGTTGTGTAATTTTTGGTAAATTTTAGTTATTTATTTATTTAAATGCGAATGTTTGTAAGTTTGGATGTTTGTCGATCTCTCACAGCTGAATCGATTTAACTGAAAGTTGAAATGGTGTGTTGAATGGAGCCTATGCCTTGGATTGGAACAAAGGCTGTCAACATAATATTGTCATCCTAAAAAATTCAAAGTATCATAAGGGAATCATATTTGCCTCATCATTAGTAGTAATTCATAGGTTTCATAAGTTCGTCGTAATATTATTATTGTACTATTCATTTTTATATATTATTAATTATTATTATAAGATTTATTGATATCAAGCGGATTTTTTCGGAACTTCTAACTAGCTTAGCGTCATTAGTAAAGCGCCATCTAGAATATATAAATGAACTTCTTTTGCAGGTTTGACTCATGGCGGAACCATCATTCTTATCGTAGATGTCGCTGTATGTGCAAAATATTTTCATGCACTTATTGAAATATCCACACTTTTTTACGACAGAAAAGTCCTGCAACTTTATTATATTTTTAAACGTTTCCATATTTTATTGGTATACCCTGCATTCGTTTTAAAACTTGCTTTCAGATAGAGGCACATCATGTCGTTTCTGACTTAGTCGTCCAGTTGTCCAGAATCTCTATTCGATATATTCTAAAAATGTACTCGTTAATGTAACTAACATAGATTAGTAAAAGCCTAGTTAAAAGAGCTTTTCTACTCCATGGTCACTAACAAGATTTTTAGCACTCATGCACGCAGTATAGTAGTTACAAGGAGTCCGAACTTAATATTTAACGAATTGTCTTAATTTAGGGGTCAGAATTTTTGCCGGTAGAGCGCGTCATTTTTCAAGAGGTGCTCGTTTAAATCCCACGAAGCTTACAACACCTTCCTATTTCTTTTTGTAACAAGAAATTTTTAAAGAAATAATTAATATTTTATACATACTTGCTTAAATTAATTAAACTCAAAATTCGAGTGTATTTAATAGAAAATGTGTCATCATAATACAGGTCCGTATTGAAAATTACAAATCATAATATTTAAAATATACTCTTTGAACAAATCTGCATAATTGTCATATTGTGTCAATGTCAAAATCCAATTGTCATTTTGCGCTCTCTCATCGGTGTGTGCGGTTGTTTTCTCCGATCTTAGCAGCTTATTACCAGATTCATTGTAAGTACAAAGTATTTATTGTTTTTATGACCACATTTATACTACTAGGTACACTTATTACATACGTACATTAGATAAACACAAATATGAAGGCAATTTGAAAAAAAAAACCGTTATGATCTTCTCATTGTGCAACATCTAAGATTCATCTAGAAAACGTTATTAACGATAATATTTAGGTTCTCGTGGCGGAGTAACAATATGTTGACTAGATTCGTTATTTAATATTACACCGAATATTAAATTACACACAACGCTCGTCTGAGGGTATTAAGAATATAAATTAAAACGTGCAAATATTTTGTCTCAACACTTTAATAATTTCTTTGCGCGGTGTAACTGAAGATGCTTGTAATTTTTAATAGAATTAGAAGAAAATTTGAATATGGAGAACCATTGTAGGAAACGGGAGCGCAGTCTTTCGGATTCGGTGAATGGAAACCTTCCTAAAAAAATATTATTGGACAGGTTAGTTCATTGCTAGGATACCGCATGTAAGTTTGTTGGTGACGGGTAGCGGGATATTTATTTGTTCAAATATACATAAAACTATATTTCAAGCTATATTGATATGACATATTCTAAAGTTGGAAAAATTAAACATGAAAAAGCATGAATTTAATTTCATATTTTCGTATTTTCTCAGAAATAAAACCGTTTATATCTTTGATATTATATCTTATTTATGTATACTTGCTTTGAACTATGCAACGCAGGAAACATGACAAGAGTTTCTTGACTATAAATTTAATAAATTACATAAAATCTTGTGATGTATGTATTATGATTTTTACAAAAAACTCCACACTTATAATTGGTCCCAATTGTGTTCAATATATAAAATATATCAGGCTAGTTTTGTAAAAGATAAAATAAATAATAAGAAATAAATCTAGACAAGTTAATTAAAATATTACTTCAAACATAAGAATCAAAATTATATTATACACTTAATTGTATTATACTTGGAACATTCTAGACCTATTAAATATAAATGTTGTGTTTGGTAAAAACATGATAAATTTTGAGCAAGCAAAAAATATCTATCATATTATGTATTTTCTGACATAACATAATATCTTCTAAAAAATTTCAATGATTTTTTTGGATGATGGTGCTTAGTTATAATCAGCAGGATCATATAAAACAATTGACATATTTTAAAGTTTGAAATAATTTTGTGAACCTTAAACTTGTCTAAGGCTTTTTGTTTAATATAAAACTTGTTTTTAATTCTGTTTGCCTGTTTTATGGGATCAGTAAGTAAAGTTAAGGATGTCCGAAAGTGACACATGAGGAGATGTAATATAGAGCCCTCTTGTTGGGAATATTTGGCAGCACAACTGTGAATGGCGCAGGTTTGTTGACAGCAAAGTCCGGGAGTTAGTTTCAAGTAAAGCTGACCTTGATACCAAATGTAACCATTTGAAGGCTTGTCTGCCTGCTGCCATACAGCTTTATTAACCGGATACTCACATGCCCTCAGCGTGCTCATAGTTTTGCTGCAAAAATAACCTACATTAGCCACAGAAAGCCAGAACTGCTAATATACAATTCTTTAAAAAAGTTTTAATTTGTAATTGAAAACTTTCATTTTAATATTTATTTATTTATTTCGGCATATCAACAATATATCAATTAATATATCTTTAGTAAAAAATCGGTAATTGAATTTCAATCAATTTTCGGCAGCTGAATAAATTAACAAGTACAAGATGTCTGCAGACCCTAATTGTAGAGGTGATGAGGTCAACTCGGATCTCCACCAAATGGACTACCTCTCTCCAATGATCAGACCGTTTTCTATGAGGTTATTTTTTATAATACTTTGTATCAACCATCCAACCATTGTAAATTTGATTATACTAGGGTGATATTAGTTTTAATTTGAATAGTCTTATAAAAGATATATGTATTTATTAAATGTAGATCATATTCTCATGTATACTCGTGGTTATTCTATTATCAGAGTTGAACTTTGAACATTCATTTATATAACTGGCAGTAGTTTGTGGTATAATTTTTTTAGTGTTAGTAGATATTATATTGAAATAGTTTCTTATTTACAATTTTTAGAGAACAATTTAACAGTTAAAATGCTCCTCTAGTTGTTGATCATGGGTCCTTTTTAAGGCTGTTAAATAAAACATAGACTTTATGGTAACACAAAAATGCAAAATTATAAAATAGAATAAACTAACTGAAACAAAAATGTGTGCTTATTATACATACATTGCAATTATAACAAATTAGCAATAAACACTTGTTAAACATATTGTAGGAAATATTTGACTTTACAAGTCATTGAATGATTCATACATACATAACATTGTGTAATATATACTCAACATATTGTATTCATTAGCAATTTGTTAAATTGTCTCATTTTCAATGTACCTATGTTGTTTAGGTAAATGACCATATAGTGTTTAGGGTTTCATTCCTGAAAGTGATAAAACTAACCGGTGTAGGATTTTTGTCCCTTTTGTGCCTAAGTACACTCAAAATGTTCCCATTATCAACATAAGCAGAGAGAGAAGTCTGAAAGCCCTAATTTGTTGTTATCTTCAACTTATCGTTTCTTTTAAATACAACTAGCAACTGAAGAGAATAAAGGTCAAAATGGCCATGACATGGCCCATCTCTTCAGGCTTTACTTGACTACCGTGATATGAATGTTTGTCACGTCTGATTTACTGTAAAAAAATGATTAAAGAATTTCTTCATATGAGTCACGAATACGTAGCTGAAATCCATACCTATATGTTATTTCCTGCCATGCATTATATATACATATTATGGTTTCGAACATTTATTTAATATTAAATTGAAAAAAGATCGCCTTTTAATTTATCTTCTTATTGTAAAACAGGTTAGATTACTCACTCTATAAACATGTTACATATATACATTCCAATAACTTATTTGTGATAGATATTATAGGAAGTTTTAACATACATTTATTAGACGTTAGGCCGAGTTTAGGTAGACAGTGTTGTTCGGCCATTAACCAGGTGGGAAGACGATCATAGAGCAGTATGGCTATTCTGTAAAAACCATTTCGATATCGAGCTGCACCTCAGTGATAGAGCTCACTTTACGTCACTTCGAAAGCGAACTTTATTGATATGGACAAATATTCGAGTTTTAAAGAATACAAATTTGTCTAATTCGTCATATTACCGCGGATTCCGCTTTCGAGATTTGAAAACGACCTTACAGAATAGCCCTACAGTAGTCCGTGTTGGACGCGAGTGGCAAGGGATCGGCAGTAATGGTGTTCATTGAAGTAGAGGTCATAAAAAATTCACGTTACGTAACAATTTATATTTACAAAGGAATTTTATAATTTGTCGAAGGTACTTTATGACTTCTCTTTTTCGAGCCTCAGCGATGCTCGGCTGTGTCGAGTCCTGGACGGCCTCTTTCTGCCGTAGGCAGTAATGTCCCAGAAGGAGGCCGACGAACGAGTGAGAGAGGAGGCCGCGAATGAGGCCTCCCCCCGTAGACGACGAACGGGTGCGTCGGAAGCGCTACCTAATGCGCTTCCAGTAATACTCCTGTGCTCGTGTCGGACTCGGGAGGGGAACCCCGGCCCCGTTAAAAACACGAGGTCGTGGGGACTGTCAAGTGGTAACCGGGCAGTCCCACTATTGTAGAGAATCTGTTCTTGCCGGGACCAGTCTGTCGCTAAGGGTTTTCTCGTCGGTTGCAGATCCGGGTCCCTCACATAGGATCTGAAGGCTCACGCAGCGGTTTTAGTGGGGTAGCGCACCCAATGCGAGTGTGGGGACATACGTCAGTGTGCCTACGTGAGGTCCTGATATGCTGCTAAAGCTTTTCCACTGCGACATTAAAAAAAAGACCTATGTTCTGCAGAGTGCATGATGATAATAATTGCTGATGTCTTATAATCTAAGTAATAACCTATATTCGTTATCTGTGATCAACACATGGCCTTGTGATTGGTGACGTGTAGATTTGTTCGAATACAATACCACAATAAATAGAATAATCATTTGTTACTGTTTTAAAACGGTCAATAAAATATAATCTATATTCAACAGTTCTATAGATAATAGAAGACTAGGATTAGAATGTCTCATTATAATGATGGTTATGCGGAAACGATATCTTTCGGCGCCTGACGGGGAACACCCCGCGTGATGAAGAGAGATCTTTATTTAACGATGGACGGAAATTGTTGATGATGATGAATGATTCAATCAAAACTAAAGTTCTCGGGCTTCAAATTAAGTATTTACATGTCGGACCATATCTATACTTCCATACTAATATTATAAAGAGGTAATATTTGATTGTTGTTTGTATTGAATAGGATCCGAAACTACTTGAGCGATTTGAAAAATTCTTTCACTGTTGGGAAGCTACACTATCCCCGGAGAACGTAGGCTATATTAAATTTTCGAAAATATAAGGATCCGTTTTAAATCTTAGTTGACGCAGGCGAAGCTGCGTGCAACAGCTAGTTTTTAATAAATATATATTGCACACATGATATACAAAGACATGTCGTAGATCTTGATCTCGTCTGGATTTTAGTAATATCTAAATTTAAGGCGCGGTCTTAGTACGATTTGAAATTGCGATTTCACTCACACAACCGCATATCTACGCGCGATACGGTAACACACACACACGCGCCATCAACCATTTTTGCTCACAGAAAGATGCATGGTTATACGCAACGAGCAGAGTAAACATGGGTGTTATATTAAAAATAAAAAAGCGTAACCACCAGCATAAATGCATACACTTTTATGTTTATAATAGATAGTTACAATCATTAGTTAAATAAAACAAAAAATAAAATTATTTTTTTTTACAAAGTAATCAGACATTTCCTACTCATATCACTACATATTATTAAAAAAACCGCTTAAATCTTTAAAACTACGCAACGGATTTTGAAGCGGTTTTTTTTCATGGATAGGACAATTCAAGAGGAAGGTTTATGTACATAATTTATTAAGTTTTTATATATGTCGCAGTCATCTGGTTGAATCAGTCATTTGATTGTATCACTAACGCGTTAATCAAATGACGACATTTAATTGAATGACTAAAGGACAACTCGTCAAGTTGTTGAATGTGACGTTTAACGCCTTGACTGAACGTCATTTAGCATTGTCGTTGAATGGGATATAGCCGACTTTGTAATGTTTTAAGAGTGACCATAAGTTCGCAACTCAAAAGGTAGCTTCCTTTACATAACAAAAATGAGCAATGAACATTATGATTTTATATTGTATTTTAAGTCTTATCATAGGCTAAAAATATATGATATTTTTTTAAAAGTAATGTATTAATAAAATATGGAAGTCTCTATGACTCCAGAAAGTTTTTAATTTAAGTCTTTGTCACCTTGTGAAATGAAAGTTTAGGTAAAAAAAAAACAAAAAATTTATAATCATAGGATCAGTTTCTAGCTGTTTTACGCCAAGTTTGTTTTAGTGACTACTAACGCCGCGGTGGGAAAAAAATGAACTAAATTACAATCACCTGACTGATTTTACGTCCGCTCTGTTCAAAAGGCTATGTTACAATCCGCTATCTAGTTGGACGATGAGCGACGCTTGTTCAATAAACGTTCGGCCTAGTCATTCAATTAAATGTCGTCATTTCAATAACGCGCTAGTGATACAATCAAATGACTGATTCAACCAGATGACTGCGACATATACATTATCTAAGTTACAACTATAATTGTTGGAGGTGTCGGAAAAAATAGGCCGTCTGGGAGTTTTCAACGAAAACGCTGCCTAAATTGCCCTTTGAGATATAACAAAATAATGTATGGTGGAATTGTATATCTTAAATAGGCCTACAAAAAAGTCCGGGATGACATATGTCTATCTCTTAGGAATATTATACTATATCCATTTAATACTTTAAAAAAGTTAATTTTAAATGAAAAACCAAAACCGACTTCAAAACTATACCTTCAAATTATGTACAACTAAAAAATTTTAAATAATATTTAAATACTTCGAGTACTACTTTTTAAAATTAGTCATTTTGGGAGTCGGTGCCAGCCAATAAGGACAGTCTAATCACAATTCACAGCATTTGAATACATAATATTATACTCTCACATCTATTATAAATTCCTTTGCAATTATTGATTTTGTACTCATACGAGTACACCCAGTATTGAATAGATGTCTGTTAAGGTTATCTTTGCTTTGGCTGGTACCGACTCCAAAAATAACTAATTTTAAAAAGTAGTACTCGAAGTATTTAAATATTATTTAAATTTTTTTAGTTGTACATAATTTGAGGGTATAGTTTTGAAGTCGGTTTTGGTTTTTCATTTAAAATTAACTTTATTTTGTACTTTTTAGTTTTAAGTATAGGGCCAGTAAGGCTAGTAAACTTTCTTAGAGGGCTTACCCAAATTTATCAAGGCTTAATGAAAAACGAACAAAGAAAGGATTTAAATTAACACACAGCCAAAAGAGATTTGGAAAGTTGTATGCAATACATATATTATCATCGACATCAGCCTTTCTCCATCCACTGTTGAACATAGGCCTCCCTCAATGACCGATCAGAGAATGACAATGAGATGATGATGATAATTTTATGTTTTGCATACTTACACAATTTTACAGAGTGCATACACAAATTAGTTAGAATTTCTGCCACAGACCGCATCCTTACAGGAAGCCGTTGAGGAATTGATCATCATGTTTGGCTACGACAGTTACTTGACCACTGGACCATAAAGACGTTACGTAAGCCAAATATCCTGATGGCCTATAAAAAATTCAGCCGAGTATCGTTAATTTGCTCCTAAGAATTGAAGAGTTCCGTCACTTTATTATGGATCCCATGATCAGAACCTAACCAAGTTTTCACCAAACTATCCTTGAACTATATTCTTTCATATAAACTAATAATCATCGAAATCGGTTGGCGTGATATTCAGTTATTCATCTATTTGTCGCGTACATGCCTAATGCAAATTTATGACTTTTATGGTTTTCTCATGGATACCATCATCAGAACTGGACTAGATTAAAATGGGACCACATGGGGAGCATAAGCTTTCTAATACAAAAAGAATCATCAAAATCGGTTCACCCAGTCAAAAGTTATGAGGTAACACTTATAAAAAAAAAACACAGTCGAATTGATAACCTCCTCCTTTTTTTGAAGTCGGTTAAAAATGGGCAACTATAACGTAATAGTTTGAAAGTTATTTACACGAATACGGTATGAATCCCATTGTAAATGAGTAAATTGGCATCTGCACTTCATGAAGATTATTTTTGCCCTTTACATCATGCAAATTAAATGAATACTTTAGGAGATATGGCAAAATCAAATTAATGCACAAGAAAAGAAATCGTGTTGCCATGATTCGAACTGGCGGTTGTCTGGTGCATGGGCGTAGCCACACTGAGGCAAGCTGGGGCGCTTGCCCCACCCTGGCACCTATAGGCTGCCTAATTAAACATAAAATATTTTTTCTAATATTAACAACTATCATAATTTTTGTTTTGTTATTATGTCAAATCAATCAATTAATCAAAACAAAAAGCGGGTCCGAAAACCCTCAAAATTTATACATTAACAAATTGGCATAGATGCAGCCCAAACGGCTTAATTAAAAAAACCCCTTTATTGCCCCACGTTGAGCCCAAAGCTGGCTACGCCCATGGTCTGATGTCTAAGGCCATGGTGTATCAACTCTGATAGGTGTAATAATATTATTAAAGTATGGTGGAATATATAATAATAGTATCCTAAATAAGCCGATAGGACGATTCAATTAGGATGGGCAGCATTTAGATAGCTTCGCCATATTCTCACGTCGTCTATACCGCAGAGTTTGAAGACGAAAGTTCAACCGATGATGATTATCCGTCCACTGCTGAACATAGGCCTCCCTCAACGAATGCCAAGACGACCGATCCCTTGCTACTCGCATCCAACGTGGACCTGCCACTGCACGGAGATCGTCTTCCCATCTGGTTAATGGCCGACCAACACTTCGTCTACCTAAGTGCGGCCTCCACTCTTGAACCTAAATGGCCCATCGGCCATCCGTTCTTCTGAGTGCGTGACCAGCCCATTGCCACTCCAACGTGCTTATTCTTCGCGTGATATCGGTAACTTTAATTCTCTGGCGAAGGTCTTCGTTTCGAATCCTATCTGCCAAAGAAACACCCAGCATAGCACGCTCCACAGCACGTTGAGCTACGGCAAACTTGCGGACCAGTCGTAAATTAAGAGGCCACGTTTCGGCCCCGTAGGTCATCACGGGGAGAACGCATCGGTTGAAGACTTTCGTCTTCAAACTCTGCGGTATAGACGACGTGAGAATATGGCGAAGCTTCCTAAATGCTGCCCATCCTAATTGAATCCTCCATCGGCAGTCGCAGTCGCAGATGATGACAAAGTCGCATCGATGGCACTGCTGCCTGATCAGAGTAGCACGGGATCGGCCGTCTTGGCGTTCATTAGAAGAGGTCTAAGTTCGGCAGTGGACGGATAAAGGCTGATGATGATAGGTCATCACGGGGAGAACGCATCGGTTGAAGACTTTCGTCTTCAAACTCTGCGGTATAGACGACGTGAGAATATGGCGAAGCTTTCTAAATGCTGCCCATCCTAATTGAATCCTCCATCAGCAGTCGCAGTCGCAGATGATGACAAAGTCGCATCGATGGCACTGCTGCCTGATCAGAGTAGCACGGGATCGGCCGTCTTGGCGTTCATTAGGAGAGGTCTAAGTTCAGCAGTGGGCGGATAAAGGCTGATGATGATGATGGTATATTGTTCTTGTTGTATTCGAGTGACAAGAGATCGGTAGATCGGTCGTCTTGGCAATCATTAGAAGGGGCCTATGTTCAGCAGTGGACGGATTTAAGCTGATGATGATGATGATGATGAGTGAGCAAACACTTCACTACTAAAGATGTATAATTTTTACTTACAATAATTTTATGTAAGTAAACTGATATCTGTAATTCGCCTTTGCTCATAGCTGCCACGCTGAGCAGGCGGATTGACAATCGCAGATGATGATGAAGTCGCATCGATGGCACTGCTGCCTGATCAGAGTAGCACGGGATCGGCCGTCTTGGCGTTCATTAGGAAAGGTCTTAGTTCAGCAGTGGACGGATAAAGGCTAATGATGATGATGGTATATTGTTCTTGTTGTATTCGAGTGGCAAGAGATCAGTAGATCGGCCGTCTTGGCAATCATTAGAAGGGGCCTATGTTCAGCAGTGGACGGATTTAAGCTGATGATGATGATGATGAGTTAGCAAACACTTCACTACTAAAGATGTATAATTTTTACTTACAATAATTATATGTAAGTAAGCTGTTATCTGTAATTCGCCTTTGCTCATAACTGCCACGCTGAGCAGGCGGATTGACAATCGCAGATGATGATGAAGTCGCATCGACGGCACTTCTGCCTGATCAGAGTAGCACGGGATCGGCCGTCTTGGCGTTCATTGAGGGAGGCCTATGTTCGGCAGTGGACGGATTTAGGCTGATGATGATGATGATAAGTGAGCAAACGTTGAGAGAGAACGTCTTCCCACCTGGTTAAAATGACCAACCAACATTTCGTCTACCTATGTACTTATGTGAAATAAACCAATTCCATAAAAATTTATTGTGGTAAAAAATGATTGCAAAGTATCAAATTTGGTTTATTGAATATTTTGTATTTTGTCAGCTGTGGACGGATAAAGGATGATAATGATGATGGTGTATTGTTCTTGTTGTATTCGAGTGGCAAGAGATCGGTAGATCGGTCGTCTTGGCGTTCATTAGGAGAGGTCTAAGTTCAGCAGTGGACGGATAAAGGCTGATGATGATGATGGTATATTGTTCTTGTTGTATTCGAGTGGCAAGAGATCGGTAGATCGGTCGTCTTGGCGTTCATTAGGAGAGGTCTAAGTTCAGCAGTGGACGGATAAAGGCTGATGATGATGATGGTATATTGTTCTTGTTGTATTCGAGTGGCAAGAGATCGGTAGATCGGTCGTCTTGGCAATCATTAGAAGGGGCCTATGTTCAGCAGTGGACGGATAAAGGATGATGATGATTCGTTTTGTTGATCTTAAAAAGAAAACATGATATTATTTCGTTTATGTTACGTTTACTATGCAAGCCATGACCGATATGGTCGATCGACGTAGCAGACAAACCACGCTTGCACCTGGCGCATTCAAATATGTATTCTATGCGCATATAAATAGAATGCCACAATATGTTTTTGGATTTAGAATGTTATGTTTGTGCAATTACTCAAATAACACAATATCGTATATTTCAACAAAAAAACATTATAGCCTTATTATCCATCCTATACTTTCCCAAATATTCCAATAATTTTTTACAATTTACGCATAAATCACAAAGTTTTATGTCACAAGACGAGCGTCCGTAACAGAACCTTCCAGCTCGGGGGTCGCCCGAGATCTGAACATGACCGCGTAATCTAATGCTACATTTACCACACATTGAATAAGGTTAAAAATTGCAAAGCAGAAGTGTAACCCTGTTGCAAATAAACATTTAATTTGCGGGTTTTTCTTTAATAACTCAGAATATACGCATGAAATTCAATATCTGTTGGGCCAAATAATTAATAAAACCATATTCTAATTATATTCTTATAAAAAAATATGTTGTTACCGCTGAAAATACAGAGAACTCCAACGTCTAAGTCTATTTTTGAGAAGGAAATTACGATTTTTTTATTGGATATATTAAACAAATATTTAATATTATATGACCGTACACATTTTCTTTAGACCCTTTTCTATGGTCTGTATTTTTTGCATTAGTTATATTCATTGGGTTTCCTCGTACCGGACCGTCAAAAAAACCCAGTTTTGTGAGTTTTGAGCTAAGACCGCGCCTTAATGAAAGAAATTTCCAAAATTTATAACCCACATTGAAATTTATTCTTGCGAAACTTTCTTTGAAAAATTAACAACATTGTGTATTGTTTAAAGAAAATACCGCTAGTCTGCATAATCACTACATATTATAAAAAAAAATAAATAATAGTTAAAAAAAACTAAAAACACGCTTTTTATAGAAACCCAAACTAAAAAATAGAAAATAAATTTTAATAAATTTAAATTAAGAATAGTGTTAAAAATTTCAATAACTATAAATTAATAATAGTGTAAATAAAAAAAAATATTTTATTTAAAAAAAAGCGTGGGGTGCTTTTTAAGATATCAAAATGATAATCACTCTACTCATATCTGTCAATAAAATATTTATAACTATATTGACACCATGCACCCCACGCTTTTTTTTAAATAAAATATTTTTTTTTATTTACACTATTATTAATTTATAGTTATTGAAATTTTTAACACTATTCTTAATTTAAATTTATTAAAATTTATTTTCTATTTTTTAGTTTGGGTTTCTATAAAAAGCGTGTTTTTAGTTTTTTTTAACTATTATTTATTTTTTACTTTTTAGTAATTATTTATAAATATTATAAATACGGGGAATCAGAGTTCGATTTCGGAGAAGGAGCCTGAGAAACGGCTACCGGAACCAAGGAAGGCCGCAGGCGCGCAGATTACCCACGGAGAGTTACATACTGACATACTGACATACTGACAAACTGACAAACTGACAAACTGACATACAAGTGAAGCTAATAAAAAGCGTGTAACAAAGTCGCTTTTTCTGTCCCTATATCCCTTTGTACGCTTAAATCTTTAAAACTACGCAACGGATTTTGATGCAGTTTTTTTTAATAGATAGAGCAATTCAAGAGGAAGGTTTATGTATATAATTTACTAGGTTTTTATATACATTAGCTAAGATATAACAATAATTGTTGGAGGAGTCGGAAAAAAATAGGAGTTTTCAACGAAAACGCTGCCTAAACCCTTTGAGATATAACAAAATAATGTATGGTGGAATTGTGTATCTTAAATAGGTCTACAAAAAAGTCCGCGATGGCATATGTCTATCTCTTAGGGATATCATACTATATCCATTTAATACTTAAAAAAAATTAACAATTATAACGCGATAATTTGAAAGTTATTTACACAATTACGGTATGAATCCTTATCATTTTAAATCAGTTAATTAGCTTGAGCACTTCATGAAGATTATTTTTCCCTTTTACATCATGCAAATTAAATGAATACTTTAGGAGATATGGCAAAATCAAAATAATACGCGAGAAAATAAATCGTGTTGCGGTGTATCCAACGGGCGCGGCGGTTGTCTGGTGTCCAAGGCCGTAGTGTATCAACTATGTATGGTGGAATATAATATCAGACATGATAAATCTGTAAATCTTAAGTTCACGCGGGCGAAGCTGCGGGTAACAGCTAGTATTTATAATAATGTAAAACTTTGTTCTGTGAAATGTATGAACTCAATAACCTTGCGTTCACAGGTATTGCGGTTACACTCATAAGAGATCTCATCTCAATGAATGCACAGAATAAAGCAACTAGCAAATATCTGATAGCTGGTTTCCGCGGGTCTACTTTAGTGTTTATGAAAACCAGAGACGAAGAATAGTGATATATATTCTTGCTAACCAACAAACTCCCATTATGCTTTTAATAATTGTCTATGGGCAAAAAAAAGCAAAAAGAATTAAAAAAGTATTTAGTTTAATTGATGTTAATCGCAAGTAGGTTGTGACAAAAAATTACTGAGTGTACAGATTTATAAAGAGATAAATAATATCAAAATAGTGCCTTCTTCTTATTAAGGGCTTCGTTGATTTATATTCATTTGTTCACGTCACGGAATTTAATCGATAATATATAATGACTAAATGACCTTGTCATTTTCTTGGTAATCAATACGCGGAACCAGATACCTACAACGCAGAATTATTAAAAAGTAATTTTGTGTGTTAAGATTTTTGTCTCTACACAACCAAAATCATAATGATTACCGTGACCCTAATATTATTTTACCATTTTGAGGGTTCTATTCTTCAAAATGATAAACGGAACTTTATGAGTACCAAACTCCCTTATTCGTCGGCCTGTCGAACCAAAGCGGTATAGGTTATACTTTACTTTCTATTGACAGGAAGAATCATTTGACAGGAACCTAATTCACACAGCGTGAGTGAAGGAAAGAAAAACGTTTGTCTGTAAAGTCGGTTTACTGACGATAGTTGATAGATACTGATGGGCCGATTGTGCCTCTTTGTCGCTCGTTCCGCGCTCTCGCTTGCACTTTAAGCCTTAAATGGAACGCCTCAGAGCGAGGTAACGCCGCATCAGTCATGTTTTTTCGTGCGTGCAGCCGGCTCCATCGAATTAAAAGACCGGGCTCGGGACGGGAGTCGTCACTACTACACCCATAACCTCCCAAAGCATTCCATTAAATTTACGTCAGCGTTGGGTTAACGAGGTGTGACTGTTCGTTCGTTCATCCCGTTGGGTATCCTGCACGCGAATAAAGTCAAGCGCAAGCGCAAAGGCGTTTTCCGGAGCAAATCTGAAAGAAATTATTTAGTGGCTTACTTCGACAAGTGTACTCGGTCTATAGTCTAGACTGTACTGAGTATTAAGCAGATAAGATAAAGATTACGTTAGCAATTAAACGTAACTTGATAAGTGATTGCTAAGATGTTATCACACGTGCGTATCCGCATCATTATCAGCCCGCGTGCGTGCTGGATATTACTCGCTTTCAATGTACACCAAGACTTGCACATTCCACAAAATTAACACGCGAAGCAGATTTTATACAAATCTGCACGTTCGTGCGCAGACGGCATAAGAGTCCAAGTGGCGGACTCTAATGACCACCGTAGGTTGACCGCTTTCTTAAGCGCCAACAAAATAGGATACCACACGTACGCGCTCGAAGATGAGCGCGTACTGCGTGTTGTCATCGGCGGTGTCCCCCGGGATATAGACCCGTCCGAAATCAAGGAGGACTTGATCCTCCAGGGATACCCTGTGGAGGAGGTACATAGAATGTACCACCCCCGCAATAAATACAAGTACAAGATGGTACTTGTTATCCTGCCGCTAACGCCGGCGGCGAAAGCCATATTTAATGTCCGGGCCGTGTGTAACATGACCGGGCTAAAGGTAGAGTCCCCCCGTAAAAGGGGCATCATAGGGCAATGTCATCGTTGCCAATTATATGGTCATTCGGCAAGAAATTGCCAGGCGCACCCCAGGTGCGTTAAGTGTCTCGGCGACCACGGGACCCCCGACTGTCCCCGCGATAGGGCCACAGCTACGGAACCACCTAGCTGTGTTATCTGCAGAGGCCAAGGGCACCCGGCTAACTACCGCGGCTGCCCGAAAGCCCCCGCGGTGGTAAGGAAAGGGAGGAGAGCCGGGAAAAAACCTGGTCCTGCTCCCAGATCCACCACCCGACCCAGGGAGGAGAAGTTTATCCCCGCTCCGCCCCCTAAGACGAACGCGTGGCATGACAGAGCCAGCCGTCTGCACCCGCAAAACCCGCTCCGGGCCCTCCAAGCCCCCCAGCGGCAGTAAGCAGGCAGCAAGCCCCCCCTGCAAGTACGAAGGTACGAGCAGCCCCCAGCTGTCCCGCTTCCCCCACTGATGAATTCGGGATAAACCTAGCGTTTGTCTTTCAGGCTCTCTGCGATATAGATCCAGAAGAGCTAGCCGTCCTGGCCCGCAAACTACGCGTCGCCACCACCCTACAGCAGACATGCCAGGCATATAGTGAACATGCCACCCTGGTCGCCAAGATTAGGTCCCCCCCCTCTCAAAGCCCTTAAATGGCTACCACGGCTAGGACAAAACCGCGTTCTCTCCGACTAGTGTCGTTCAACGCGAACGGCATTAGCGCGAATTTAGAGGAAATTCGCATTTTCGTAAAAAAATACGATGTTGACGTCCTCCTTGTGCAGGAAACGTTTCTAAAACCATGTAATAGCAATCCGCGTATCCCTAATTATAACATCGTTAGGAATGATAGGTTGCGATCCCGACTCGGAGGTACACTAATTTATTACAAAAGAACACTCCATTGTATCCCATTAGACACACCGCCTCTAGCTTCACTGGAGGCGTCCGTCTGCCAGGTGAGCATGACTGGCCATCAGTCGATCATCATCGCCTCGGTATATCAATCGTGTAATAAAACATTACTCTTCAGCGATCTCAAATCGCTATTAGAACTAGGCAACGCCGTCTTTATAGCCGGCGACCTAAACAGTAAAAATCAGGCATGGGGCTGCAGAGAAAACAATAAAAATGGTAAAATTCTCTGCCGCGCCGTTGATGATCTAGCCTGTACAGTAGTCGCCCCAGATGAGCCAACACGCTACGACTTCGCAAACAGCGATAGGAGTAATGTGCGGCCATCCATATTAGACATATGTATAATACGCAATGTATCCCTTCTGGTGCATTCTATTCAAACAGTACACGAGCTTAACTCAGACCACAGACCAGTATTAATTCAATTAGGTAACCCCGAGAATAATACTAAAAATCTAAAGAAAAAGATCATCGACTTTAAATTACTAAATGAAAACTTAAATTCACTTCGCTCGAGTCAACTCGACAACATCCTGGACACTATAGAGAGTCCCGAGGCGGCCATTGCGGCCAGTTCCGACCTTACCGACCATCTGGTAGCGACGATGGAAAAGTCATCTAGGGAGATCTCAACGTCCAGCGATGGACACTGGGAGCTCCCGGATGACATTAAAGCACTCATACGCGCCAAAAACACCGCAAGGCGCAGATACGCTCGCTACCCGGCGGACGAGTATCGTCGTGACCTCCGTAACCTCGAAAGAGACGTTAAAACACGCATCTTAGAGCACAAAGCCGAAAAGTGGGATCGTCTCCTTAGTGAAATCTCACCCTCCCATGTGGCCTACTGGCCACTCGCTCGTTCTTTTAAAAAGAAAACGGAGGCATCTATGCCGCCATTAAAAAGACCAAATCGCGCGCCTGCACTAGAGGACGCCGACAAGGCGGAACTATTAGCCGACACACTAGAGAGCCAGTGTACCCCCAACATCACTACCCCCTCACCCTCCATAGGCTCCCACGTAGAGGAGGTAATTAGGGTAGTAGAGTCGAAGATTTCTGCGCCGCCGGAGGGGGATCCTATCCCTCCGACGGATGTAGAAGAAGTCCAAGACATTATCAAACGACTTCACTCCAAGAAGGCCCCCGGGCCGGACGGGATTTCCAACAAAGTCATTAAAATACTCCCACCCGCTCTTGTACACCCTCCTAAAAGGCTGTAGGTTCCCAGACCAATGGAAAGAAGCTACGGTTATCGGCATACCTAAGCCCGGCAAACCGGGCACGGAACCGTCTAGCTATCGGCCCATCAGTCTACTAAGCTCGATTGGCAAAATCTACGAACGGGTTCTGCTTAAGCGGCTCAAAGCCGTTATAGGCGAAAAGAACCTGTTCATAGACGAGCAATTCGCCTTCCGCGAAAACCACTGCTGTCCAAGGCAAGTCCACCGTATGACCGAAGACATACTCAGAGGTTTCAATAAAAAGAACTCCCGCGATACGTGCGCCGTATTTTTCGATGTAGCTAAGGCCTTCGATAGGATATGGCACGAAGGCCTCGTGTACAAACTGTACAAGCTAGGAATACCGGATAGGCTAGTCATCATCATCCGCGACTATCTGTCAAACCGGTCATTTAGGTATAGGGTCGAAGGCACCCTCTCTTCCCTGAGACCTCTGAGGGCCGGAGTCCCCCAGGGCTCCGTGCTGTCCCCAACTCTATACAATCTGTACACATCAGATATCCCCAGACCTCCGGACGTCAAACTGGCTCTCTTCGCTGACGATACAGCTCTATACGTTACCCACCCTAATGCTAATAGAGCATCGCTATTTCTCCAACGTGCCGTCACCGAACTAGGCAACTGGTTCGCAAAATGGAGAATAGCTATTAACCCCGATAAAAGCGCGTCGATTCATTTCTCTCGTAAGAGAAAGACACGCTTACCTAAACGCAGACAAACATGGTTCACGATGAAACCAATCTTACTAAATAACGTCGTTATTCCCAGAGTTAGACAGGTCAAGTACCTGGGGGTCACCCTTGACAGGTCGATGTCGTTTAGACCACACATCGCCGCGATTTCTAAAAAAGCCCGTTTCGTCAGTAGTAGACTGTACTTCCTCATAAACAAAAAGAGCAAAATGCCCCTCAGGCACAAGCTCACCCTCTATAAATCATGTATCCGCCCCATCATGTCATACTCCTGTGTGGCATTCGCGCATGTGCCTCAGCATAGACTCAGAGGCCTCCAAACGATCCAAAATAAATTCTTACGTGTGGCAACCGGTTGCCCGTGGTACGTAAGAAACATCGACCTACACCGCGACCTCAGACTAGATTCGATTAGGGGCCATTTCAAAGCGATGTCAGAACGTCACTTCGAAAAGGCACTTCTCCACCCGAACCCACTCGTCGTGAGTGCGGCAAACTACACCCCCGATAGCTTAGCACCTAATAAGTCTAGGTTACCTAAGAATGTCATAACCGATCCTGTTGATAAAATCACAGAACTGTTAAAGCGCGACGCTGAAGCGCGACGTAAGCTACAACACACACTCAGACATAACACAGCCGGTGTTAGGCACACATTCACACCGCATGGGCCCCGGGGTCGTATGCGACGTCGAACCCTACACTCCGTTGACCAGTTGATCCGGATCAACCGCGACAGCATAGGCTCAGATCAGCTACGAGTCGACACCAATATAATAATAATAATAATAATAATAATAATAACTTTATTTGGTAAACACACTGATTCTAACACATATACATATTAAACATCTCGAGTCTAGTGCTAAGTTGATTACTTTAATGTATAAAAATCATTTGAGGAAAGAAAAAAAGAAAAAATAATAATAATAAAAAAAAAGGTAAGGTAACGATAATAGTAGTGTTGGCAACAGTGTGCTTCGCAAAAAGGTGGGACCTCAGCTATAGTCAGGGCTAATTGCCCTAACACTGGTTTTCAGGACCACCGTTAACTTTTCCCATTTTGGCGGTAATAGTAACAATAATAATAAATAGTACGAAGAGAGATATTATATAATATGTGTCTATTATAGTCATAAACTTGATATATAAACTAGATAACGTTATACACAGATGAACGTAATATTAATTACCCATTTACCCAAACTGTAGTAGCCCTCATTATATACATATATCTACATATACATTAATATACAATACTATATCATATTATACTACTGTAAAAAACCTATATATAGAAGAAATACGGATAATAGGAATAGAATAATTGATAATATGTGAGGATTTATTATAGATATATTTAACAATGACGATATAATGCACCCAAGAACAGCAAAGTATTAAGGAAATACACACTCAGTGACACTCAGTGAGAGAACACAGACGAGATAACCAAGGAATACTGCTAAGTAGGTAATGAATATGAGAATATAATATTATTATATACATATGAATTTTAAATATTTTGTTGACTTAATAGTAGAGTTCTTTTATATTGTCTCTTAAAATTCGATTTATTAATTAAATTACGTAGTGGCGGTGGCAAGTTATTCCAACACTTCGTTGCAGCATATTTAAAGCTACCGCGAAATGCGGCTGTGCGGTGGATGGGCAAGTTTAGGGCGTACTGTGAGGACCTTGTGCAGTGTGTGGTGTTAACATTTCGTGTCCATTCCAATTTCTCGGCCAGATACGTAGGTACCCCATGTTTTATGACTCCAAATATCATTGTGGCTAAGTGTAATCGCCTACGGTTCTCCATCTTTAGTATAGACGCCTGATTCAGGTAAGAAGTGACGTGATCTCGCCGCGATATATGGAAGCAGTAGCGTGCACAGGCGTTTTGCACCCTTTGTATAGACTTTTTTGTTCTCTCTAGTAGTCTTGGCCCTATAACGACATCTATGTAGTTAAACTTAGAGAGTACAAGCGTCTCACATAGCACTATGCGCAGCTTTTCATTGAGAGAATCCCTTATGCGATATAAAACTTTAAGTCTATAAAAACAAGTTCTTACTATATGAGACACGTGCGATTCGAATCGCATATTCTCGTCCAATAATAGTCCAAGGTTCCGTATTTCACTTACACCTTCAATCCTGCTACCATTTATTACGAGAGGAGGGGTTTTGCTCTTAACTAACTGCACTTGGTGAGGGCTACCAAGAACTATATATTTGGTTTTATTCGGGTTTAAAACCAGTGCATTAGATATCGCCCAGTTAGAAATGCGGTCTAAGTCACTGTTAATTAATTGCAGGGATTTTTCCAACTCGTGAGGCTTAAAAGAGAGGTAAATTTGTATATCATCGGCATAAATGTGATACCTACAGTTTCGTATAGATTCAATTACGTCTGCCGAGTATATACTGAATAGTATAGGCCCTAATATGGAACCTTGAGGAACTCCTCTATTAAGGGGGCTGCGCCGCGACGAAATCACATTTTCCTTCTCATTTCTAATTTCTACGATTTGGTGTCTATTATTTAAATAGCTTGCAAACCACAAGACAGCGGCCTCCTCCAATCCATAAAATCGTAGTTTTGCTATGAGTAAGTCAATGTTAATGCAATCAAAGGCTCGGGAAAAATCGAGTAATACCAATATGGTTACATTTCCATTATCTTGGGCATTGAGTACATCATCCAGCACATTCACCAGAGCGGTAGTGGTACTGTGGTGCTTCCTGAATCCCGATTGCAATGAGGGCAATATATAGTTGCGTTCTAGATATTCTACTAATTGCCTGCAGATAACCTTTTCTAGTATCTTAGAAGTGCACGGCAAAATACTTATGGGCCTTAAATCTTTAAATTCTGAGGGGCAGGTTGTTTTTGGGATAGGTCGAACCACAGCATCACGCCAAATTCCCGGAAAGGTGGAAGATGTTATGCTCTTGTTTATGAGTGTTGTTAGTATACCCGATATATGATGGAACGATAAAATCAACATATCTAGCGAGATGTCGTCAATACCAGTGGCATTGGATCTTAGTTCTCGTATGGCTTGAGCTACATCTCTTTCGGTAACAATTTGAAATCTAAATGTTGTTGAACCGAATTTATTTTTATTATAAAAATCTAAAAGCGATTCTGCTACAAAATTATTCCCTGGTACATTAAGAAAGTGCCTATTCATTCCATCTGGATCACACAAGCTACTGGGAAGCGTATCATTGGTTCGCTTGAAATTAATATTTTCCTTAATGTGTTTCCACATAAATCTGGGGTTCCGTTCATTTGAACTAACATATGTTTTAAAATACGTGTCTTTTTCAATTTGGATAGCCCGACCAACAATCGACTTCAGTTCTTTGTAGTAGGCCATCTTGGCGGGATGTTTGGTTGATCGGGCTTTGCGATAGGCTTCGTCACGACGTTTTATCATTAGACGAATATTATGTGTAATCCATGGGTAACTTTTACGTTTTACAAAGACAATTTTTTTTGGAGCGAGGTAATTAAAAACTTCTAATAAGTTAAAAGTCAGGTTATTTGCTATTTCATTGACGTCACCCATGTTCAAAGCATTCCAATCGACAGATGCCATAACAGCATTAAACTGGACTAGATCCATGTCTTTGATCGGTCTAAGATATACAGATTTAGATCGACTTTTAAGTTTTGGTATATTTAGTTCACATGCAACCAGCGCATGATCGCTTAGTGTTGGTATGTGATCAACCCAGACTCGGACCACATTTGCGTCGGTACAAATGAGATCGAGCAAGGTGTCACTGGATGAAGTAAAATGTGTTGGCTCAACAACGAGCTGGCGAAGATTAAAGCTAGACAAAAAATCTTTAAGCATTAAAAAACTATTATCAACAGAGTTAGTGAAATTAATATTAAAATCACCCAATAGGATGATGTGATCGTACCACGAGAGCGAGCAAATTGTATCACTCAACGCATTTAGAAAAATCTGGACACTAAGCCAGACCGACCGTAATATAGACCGTGTAATCACCGATAGCACTCTGCTATCGGCAGCTTGCTCGGGTCCCGCGCTTGACCCGCCTCCCCCGCTACCGGGGGAGGGGAGGGCCGGCCCTCACGATAGGTTTCTAACGTCACCCGTTCCAAACCAGTCGACCGTAGCTGACCAAGTTAGGTACAAACCCGACGCCATGAACATGGCGGGGGGCAACCCCCCAAATTTTTAACGTCATAGGATGATCCAACCGGAGCACCCCATTTCCGATGACGCATAACGGTCACTAGGACCATTAGCATAGATCCAACCGAAAAAAAAAAAAGACGTGTGGCACTCGGGGACTGCCGCGGTAATGCTATTGCATAGCATTTTGTATCAACTTATGCAATTATAATTATTTATTTATTTTAATTATTAATGCAGTATTTCTTTTTCTTTGATATTAATTCAAGTTACACTTTTTGAGCGTGGTGACCGATAAGAAAACATTTTTTTTCCTTTATTAAATAAATAAAAAAATATAAATATTTTAAACAATATTAACTAATATTGTTTAAAATATTTTTATTATTTTACAATACATGTGTTATATTTTATTGTTATTCGTGCGAGCTTCGTAGTGTCGTACAATACGTCTAGTTGCAAGCACACAAACACCGTGTCGAAGACTGCCGAAAAGAAACGACGTTAGACGATGCATGGCCTTCAAGCCACACCTTCGTGCCCGTCGGAGTGGGGAGCGTTATGATTTATTTTCGTTACGGAATTTCTGTACTCGGTCCCCGCGCTCAAGGCCCGCGATAGAAGCTATGCAATAGCTTAAAAAAAACAAAATTAACCTTCTTATTAATCATCAATATACGGTTACAATATCTATTCACAGATAATATTATACCGTGGAATCTGCTGTCCTTGGAATGTTATTTTAGCAACTACTAAGATCATTCGTATCGGTTTTTTAAACCTTACAAAGGCGTTGAACGTTTTTAACGAGATTGTGTTCTGGTAATTCAAATACGCGATCTTTAATTGAAAGTCACATCTTTAGAGTCGCAAGCTACAAGCCATGACAGTGCAAGGATTATAGTAATTAACTGACTACAATGAGAATATTCACTTGGTCATCATTTGATGTGTATACTGGTCAAGGTCATCGCATCAACAGTTTACGTTCACTGACAGAAGCCTCTTTCAATGGAAGTTACCAGCGGACCCGACAAACGTCCACTTCATCATCATCATCAGTCTCTACTCGTCCAAAATTGGACATTACTTAAGTAAACGCCAAGATCACCGATCCCTTGCCACTCGCATGAGTCGCATCCAACACGGACCGGCCACTGCGCGTAGATCGCCTTCCCATCTGGTTAATAGCCGACCAACACTTCGTCTACCTAAAAGCGGTCTCCACTCTTGTTCTATCCTCATCCGTTCTTCCGTTCAAATCCACTGGAGCACACAGATATCATCACAACTGATAATGCGCTGAAAGTACTGCTTGACTGAAAGAACTGCTTGACTGAAAGTACTGCTAAACTGAATGTATAGCTTGTATTCGTAATCTCATGATTTGGTGACTCTGTTGAGACATTCTACCGTGATTGTTTCAGGTCGCTATTATTATTGTCAGTCTGGTTAAATTAAAAGTAGGTGGATATGAATATTGGTTTAAGGGAGACAGAAACCCACTGCTTTGTTCAAAGCCTCTGAGAATAAGGAGTTTGATAGTTTTTTTTTCTTTTGATTTGCAAAAGTGGTTTTCTTTTTTTTGAAGTGTTTTTAAGTGTTAAGTTTTCTACAAAATGAAATATTTTACATTTGGATTTGTAGACGGTTTTATATTATTTGCAACGAAACAGCTTATGTCGTGTCTCATGTCTGTAATATAGATACACTGTTTTAACCAAAACTCGTTATGTAATGTTGATTACTATGCACATAGATAGTCTATAAACATTATTTAAATAGAAGTACGGTAACACGAATGCGACTTTTTAAACCATTGTCATAAAAACCACCGATGTCACTGACCCTTAACGGTTTTAACTTATAATATATTTATCTATTGCTCATTACCAAAGCGGCCGGTTGATTCCAGGGTCAACAACCTTGAGGTGATAATAAAGAACATGCTTACCTGCGGTATACTAGACGAGATGTATGTCGGCGAAGGGAACATTTTGTCTAAACTCTGGAATATGACGGATAATATTCGACATAATGTACACGAAATACGACCTTATTTCAACCCAAGACGACGTGATAGGTTAGTTGTAGACGAAACGTAGTAGTATGTTTTTTTTAAATGGAGAAGCAATCTTGCTATTTCTAACAATGGCGGGTATAGTAGAAAAATTACAGGCGCTTACACTACGCCCAAGTATAATCGCAGTATACTTTTGAACTTTTTTACTAATACTATAAACATACAAGTTTGTGAGCATAGATGTTTGTTACTCTTTCACGGGAAATGACTGAATGGATTTTAATGGCTATAATTTATCACCGTACTTCACGGGAATAGGTAATACGCGGGTGAAACTGCGGGGCGCTGCTAGTTTGTTATGTATGAGAACTATCCCATACAGTCGTGTATGTTATCTTTGTTAGTTGTGTTTCGGGTTTGATCCCGCGACCTTCTCGTAACCAATTAACTGGTTACCAACAAACTACATTATTCTCGAATGATCGAGCATTTCCACCGGTAAGCGATAACCATACAAGATAAGGCTTTTTCATGATTATTAAATAAAAATATTTGCACTCGATTATGTATTAATATATTATCTTCTTATCTATTCTATATAGTATAAATAAAAATGAATCGTCGAAATGTATGCACGCACGTAACTCCGGAACTACTGCACATAATTAAAATTATTATTTTCTGTTGTGGCGGTTGATATTATTTATATTATTTAAAGTCAGGTCGTTTGTTGTTATGTAATAAACAACAGCCGAATAATAATTATGCGGTCATGCTAAATGTGGTGTATTTAGCAAATAATCTGACATTTGTGGTGTTGAGACATGGAGCGTAAGGTTTATGGTTCGTTTGTATGAGCCAACCGGCTCCCACACCATGGTTCAAGCCTTGTGGTGGTGGGGCTCAGTAGCCTAGGGTGAACCCAGCACCTTGGGTGAAGCGAATACAGCCGAGGGGGCTCTTTATACCCCTATTATAAGAAAATGGAGCAAACGGGCAAGGGGCAGAAACCTCGCCTCATTGTACCTACTGGCCCAGCGTTGGGAGAGGTTGTTCTGTGGTGGGGGGCAACCCCTTTGTGGAGGTGGCCCCTGAGGGACTGACTAGCCGTCGAGGTGCCCTGTTGCTTGTAGATCCGGGGCACCTCACCAAAGGCGGCATTGGTGGCACTCGACGGGTTTTAGTGGGTAGAGCTGCGTCCACTTACCAGCTTTTAGGCGCAGCGAGTCCCACATACCGGACTGGGACGACCCACTCCCGCGCGGGATGCCTAAGCGCATTTCCCGACGTTAAAGAAAAGAAAAAGAGGAGGGCCATAAGCATAGCTCCTTCCGAAAAGAAGAAAAAAAACGTGTTCTTTGTCGGTGGGGTAGATGTCGATGGCGATAATTATGACAGACGCGATAATGTGATGACGCAGTCCCGTGAACAAGACCTTCGTAGACAAGGTCGGAATAACCAAGTTAAAACCGAAACTCAATAATTTCAGTAATAAATAAGCAATTTGTAATCTTATTATTGTATGTTTTTGAATGATATTCTGTAATGTTTTTTTGTAAAGTCTTTTTCTGCCATCCGGAAGACGTCACATCTTTCAAAACATTAATCATAATCAACCTTTTCCGTTCGTCCACGGCTGAATATATGCCTCTATCAATGAACGCCAAGATCACGCGACTCGCATCCAACTAGGACCGACCGAACTTCAAAAACATCAGGTTTTGATATTTTTTAGTTATCCTACTAATATTATAAACAAATTTTGAAAGTTTGTAAGTATGACTTTGGCGTAAAAACTACGGAATGGGTTTTCATGGAACTTTACAACTAGCTATATAGCTTACACATCAGAATCTCTCCCACGGGAATGGGAAGTGCGCGGGTGAAACCGCGGGGCGCTGCTAGTAAATATTAATAATCTTAATAATTTTCGTCAATTGGCCGCTATAAAATAGCGTACTATAAACAATAGCGATAAACATTATTATTTAACTGAAAACAACTTATCAATCGTCACAACTTTATATTTTTATCAATACCATAAACCTAATCATGAGTTCATCATCATCGGCCTTTATCCGTCCACTACTGAACATAGGATTCAACGAACGCCAAGACGACAGATCCCTTGCCACTCGCATCAAACACACAAGATAAGTGCAAATAAATATTAGGTCAATATAGGACGGGTCTTGAAAAATAATTTAAATTAAATATGGCTGTCCACTGTTCTCTTCTTTCCCGCCGTCTGGACTCTGGGTGTTGGAGAATATTCATAATGTTATTACCAACTTAGCCGAGTGACACTTCATTTCAGTTGCTCACATAACCGTTGAAATTGTTCGTGGTCGTAGTTGTTTCTACGTTCAGTATTACTTAGATTTAGTTAAAACCAATTAAAGTGTTTTTTTTTTATCGTATGTATATTGTTTTCTAATGTTTACGATGAATTCACTCATAATGAAACAACTTTTATGGATTTTATTGCGGTTTATAGGACTGATAATTTACAGCAACCATGGTCAGGAGTGACCCATGAGTCCCGTGACCATAGTTGCTGTAGATTATCCGCAACGTCGGGTATGTAAAAAACATAATAAACCGCGATAAAATCCGTAAAAGTTGTTTAATTATAATTTATTGTTTGTTTTTTTACAGTAAAAATACAAATAGCTAGTCGATCTCTTTTGTTCTGTTACAAAATAATAATGAAAATGAATTTTTCTTTGTTAATTAAGTAATGTACTATTATTAAAATTTATACTTACATATTTATTAGTCAAGCGAAAAATTGAAAAATTCTATTCAAAATGGCCACCTTTAGCTTTTATAGGCCTTTAATCTGTTTGGCCACGCATCTATCGATTTGCGCACTGTTTCCAAGGGAACTTTCGCCACTGCTTACTCCCAAAGATTTTTTAAGAGACTCAATGATGATATTTGTTTATTCGCTATTTCTATAAATGGTATGATAATATTATGTTTGTAACGTATATATTTAACGTTTCAGTTTCAACAAGATGCCACTCCAGCTGACCAAACCCGCTCCCCAGTTCAAGACCACCGCAGTAGTTAACGGCGAGTTCAAGGATGTGGCACTCTCCGACTACAAGGGCAAATACGTAGTGCTGTTCTTCTACCCGCTAGACTTGTGAGTAAAGTATCAACCCTTATATGTCCCACTGCTGGGCACGGGTCTCCTTCCTCGAAATCAGGCGAGGAGGGTAATGGGCCAATAGTCCACCGCGCTGGCCCAGTGCGGATTGGTGAACTTCACATACCTTCAAAGACTTTCAATCTCATCAGGTATGCAGGTTTCCTCACGATGTTTTCCTTCACCGGTGAGCGAACGATGGTCTCGTGTGCACTTAGAAATTTAGAAAAACCCATTTCAAGGCACACACGGACGGGTCAAGATCGAACCCGGAACCCCTCGCGTAAGAGGCCGAGTCCGTCCACCACTGGACCACCGTCGCTCACTAAGACTTGTGAGTAGCTCACAGTAATCCTAGAATTACCGATTTAGAGTAGCTTGAGACTGATGCAGGACCAAAGAATACAGACGTATATAGAAGAACAGTCCTTATGGCCGCTTTGTAGACAACTTTGGCGCCGTGACGAGAAGGACACCGCGATGTCCCCAGCATATGAGCCTACGAGAGCGAGCGAGTGCGAACTAAGCCCGTTGGGGACCTGTTCCCCCGTGTCCCCAGGATCTGTTCTTCTATATACGACTGAATTCTTTGGCAGGACATGAGTATGCCCTTTGAACGATACGCCTACACCCAGCGCATTCTATACGCAACAATCATTGTCTCACAATTCACAAGGTCATCTTAAGAGGCGAATTTCTTTGCGATTTTTCTTTACCGAAAAGATTGTATCTCTCTCAAGTTCATGGTGAAATGCATGATAGTAAGAATTTTTTTTTTTATAATCACAAGTCAGCATCGAAATCTGATTTATTTGGAGGCCATTCAGAGCTGAGACCATCGTCCTTTATAAATGCAGTTATACAGATTAACTTCTTTAATTATAATTGTATATTGTACAGAATATAGATACTTAAACTATAATAATATTGACAAACCGTCAGTGGCTTAGGTAGAAGCCGAAGAAGAGTTTTTAATCCGTCATTTATTACTGATATAGAATTTACCAATGAAATGATCGCCTTAGAGATATGACTGGCATGACACGGCCTGCTATGCCTCTTTGGAATAAAAATTTAGATTACACGTTTAAAAGATTCCAGTGAATTGTAGACGTGACGTCATCTCAACGACTATGGTCGCTATGTGACTGACGTCAAAATATTTTTCCATATAGGATATATTAGGACGCATAGTCAATCGAATGTCCAAGTGAGTCGAACCGGTTACCGGTCCCACATCCTCGTGCCAGTTCAAGGCCGCTGGGGCGATCGAACTCGAATGTGGCACACTACACTTGGACATAACTTAGCATTTATTACATTTACGCAATAGATATCGAAGTACTTCCCTGATGGTTCTGTACCATTTTAGTAAATTTAGTTATTTTTTTTTATTTGTATCTACTTACCTTTTGTATATTATGTGTATCATTGTTGGGCGTATCCTTAACCCGTCCCCTCAGCCCTCGAAATCATACGAAGACCATCATCTGGATCGGGACGGCAAACTTCACCCGTAAATTCTCCCTCGCCTGGCAATAGGTTTTATATCTTTGGTCTATTGTTTCGCACTATTCACTAATATAATTCTACTCCTGTATTCTGATTAATTTCGTTGCGGGTCTCGAGGCAGTGTTTAACGTATCCCCCGGGCTCCCGGAGATCGTATCAAAGGGTCATTTGGTGGTTGCCGCTGTCGGTCCTGGCTGTACAGGGGAAACTGTGGTGGGAGCGAGTGGTGGGCTAAGCCCGATAAAAAAAAATAGAATATATTCCAATAAGAATCTAAGATTAGCAGATCACTCATATTCTTTGGGATCACCTTAAAATCTTTTATGAATAATTCCGAGCTACGCGAATAAAAAATTCATACATTATTCAAGCACAATTTAAAATAAAAATAAAATTTTATTCATAATATATACCTGTTATATAATTCATTTTTATTGTTATTTTTATCTACGTCGTGATAATTGTTGTTTTCGTGTTAATGATATTATATTCAAGTTCAAAGGCTATCTGTTGGTTACTGAGCTGTTGTGTACAGAGTATGCAAACATACAAGGGCCTCTATGGCGGGTATAAATAGCACCAGATTCATCATCATCATCTTATTTCACCAAGGTCTTGATCGGCGACTACTTTCTGTTTACCACTCGCTCTTTCCAGTTACGTGTGTAATATCTCTCTCTCTCGGCTATCGTCACCGATACCACAGTTACACAGGCTCGACAACACACGATATTAATTGTTGGTCGCAGTCGCACGTCCGCTCTCGTCCATGGCTCTCGCTGTAGTGACGTGCGCCCCACCCGTACCGTGAGCACGAGATCGTGTTTACAACTATTTAATATAGTTATACACTATAACTACAAATATTTATGAGTGTCCTTAAGTTTCGAAGGTTACTTCCTACATCGAAACAAACATTCTTTTTTTAAATTACCATCTGGAAATCTGCAGTCTTGATATTCTTTAAGATGGTCATCGTATGGTGTGACCGTGAGAGTGTAATGATGCCGTTTATTTCGCAGCACGTTCGTGTGCCCCACCGAGATCATCGCGTTCTCGGAGCGAGCTGATGACTTCCGCAAGGTGGGCTGCGAGATCATCGCCGCCTCCACCGACTCGCACTTCACCCACCTCGCCTGGATCAACACGCCCAGGAAACAAGGTAATGCGTTGTGGAATATTACATTTAGTCGAAACTATTCACAGCGACAAAACAATATAAGGAATAATAATAATATCTATGGACGCTATTACACCACGTCAATCTGGTCCCGTGCTAAGTTCTCTAAGAGACTTGTGTTACGGGTACCAGACAACGGAAATACATATATTTAATACTTTTAATATTAATACTTATATTTAAGATTTTTATTATATCATACACAAATTTAATACACATCCATGACCCAGGAACACAGAAACTTTTTTTTGTGTTCCCTGGCGAGATTCGAACCCGCTACCTCCGGCTTGTGTGCCATCGCGCTTACCACTGAGCCACAGAGGTCGTCTATCGGGAAATCGGGTCGATTTAAATATTTTTTTTTCTTTCGTTATTTGAAGATGTATTATGTAGATATATGTATAGGTGGGGAAATAAAAATTCAAGTAATAAAATATAATCTTATCTATAACGCACGACTCTATAGTGACAGTCGAGTGTGACTCGCACGCGCAAGTGCCGGATGCGACGCATGATTCCAATAATTTGTACGGACGACACCACAAAATAATATATTATTTTAAAACTTGCTACAATAATGCTGACGGTATTTTAGCTAAGCTGCTGAAGCGGGAACCGCTTGCAATACTACTTCATACGATTTTAAGTTAACATGGTTATTTTCGATCTAAAGGGCCTGTTTCACAATCTCCAGATAAGTTCCGAATAGGCTATTCACAACATATTTGACACATATTTGACAGATAGAGTATGGAGTATCTGTCAAATATGTTGCCGGCATCCTATTCGGAACTTATCTGGAGATTGTGAAACAGGCCCTAAAACTATTTAAAACGGGATCATAATATTATAACGAGATGACGCATATTCACGGTCACTTGTTCGCAAGAACAAGACATTCATAGATAATGTTAAAATATAGAGCTCCGCAAAGTATACGTGAATAAAGTTAATTTTAAATAAAAAACCAAAACCGACTTCAAAATTATAAGTACCTTAAAATTATGTACAACTAAAAATTTTTAAATAATATTTAAATACTTCGAGGTGAAGTTAATTAACAAAAATAATTAATCAATGAATATAATGAAACTTATATGGCTTACTTATACTTTTTACAATTAGTTATTTTGGGAGTCGGTGCCAGCCAATAAGGACAGTCTAATCACAATTCACAGCATTTGAATACATAATATTATACTCTCACATCTATTATAAATTTCTTTGCAATTATTGATTTTGTACTCATACAAGTACACAAAGTATTGAATAGATGTCTGTTAAGGTTATCTTTGCTTTGGCTGGTACCGACTCCAAAAATAACTAATTTTAAAAAGTATAAGTAAGCCATATAAATTTCATTATATTCATTGATTAACTATTTTTGTTAATTAACTTCACCTCGAAGTATTTAGATATTATTAAAAAATTTTTAGTTGTACATAATTTTAAGGTATAGTTTTGAAGTCGGTTTTGGTTTTTTATTTAAAATTAACTTTATTTTGTACTTTTTAGTTTTAAGTATAGGGCCAGTAAGGTTAGTAAACTTTCTCAGAGGGCTTACACAAATTTATCAAGGCTTAATGAAAAACAAACGAAGAAAGGATTTAAATTAACACAGCCAAAAGCAAACTGCGTGCGTGCGTGCGTGCGTGTGTGTGTTGTGATAATAATATTAACTTGTATGTTACAGGCGGTCTCGGCCCCATGAACATCCCGATCATCAGCGACAAGTCGCACGCCATCTCCCGCAGCTACGGCGTGCTCAACGAGGAGACCGGCATCCCCTTCCGCGGGCTCTTCATCATCGACGACAAACAGAACCTGCGACAGATCACCATCAACGATCTGCCCGTGGGACGGTGAGTGTTGCTACCCTCTTGACGTGACGACGTTTAATAACTCGATATTACGGGCAGCATGCACGAAAAAGATGACGTCATGTAGCGTTCCGCCAGCGAGAGCGTGGAAATAACGAGAGAGTCATGATCGGCTCAGTTCGGTTCGTGCTGCATGTAATGTTTGACGTTGTCACGTCAAACTACCGTTCGTAAACCGACTTTACAGACAGCCAATTTTTTTAAATAGAGTGTATGCATCATATTGGCTCCTTATAATAAAACCTTAGCATACTAGCCGTGTGACTCAAATTTACAACGGCATCTTAGCGGTATGATATATAGCCTATAGCCTTCCTCGATAAATTGCTATCTAACACTGAAAGTATCTTTGAAATCCGACCAATAGTTCCTGATATAGAAGAAACAAACTATTCAGCTTTGTATATTAGCATAAGATTAATTTAAATGCTTACCTAAAGTTGAAGAATTGAGTACAGGGTTTTAACATTCTTCAACAGAAGATGAATTAATAAAGACAATTTAGTTAAAGATGTCAATAAGTAAGACTAGTATGTGGTTAAATGGAAATCAGTGGTTATGATAGTAAATAACCTTTATTGGATTGTTAAAGAATACTGCTTGAAATAAATATAATTTTCATTTTAAGTAAATCGACGTAAGATATCATTAGCGCCATTTACGAGACAGCGCCATCTATGTTGCACTCCGTAAACTAATAATTTACATGTTTATTATTATAAATTTTGTAAAATTTGTTATTTGAAATCATAGGAATACATGAGCATTCATCAGACACATACTAATAGTTGACGATTTCAGGCGAATAACACGAGCTGGCAAGCCTAGCTGGCCGTCGAGGTTTTGTAAAAGTTTATTGTGTATGGAACAAGAAGTTGAGGCTTCTATAATGATATTGTCGTCGAGGTAACTCTACCTCATTTACTAGTGGGCGAATGTATGAGCGTCGTGGTCCGTCCCATCTGCTTTGTTGTAAAATTTTCAAAATTAAACCTCTTCCTTGTGTTTTGAAATGTCGGTTTTCTTGTTTGTTGTCATTTTGTTTTTCAAAGTTATCGACTTTACAAACAGTCCTTATTGTCTCATATATGATACAACTCATACTTTCTACTTCATGTACATAGAAATTGAAAATATTATTTTAATCTAATGTGTATTTTTATCAACTTTGAATGTGTTAAGCGTAAAACCTAAAATGTATCCTTCAGGTACTCTTTGGATTTTGTACTATGCAGGATTTCTTCATGTCTTGTCAATGTTTATAGTTAAGCTTTTATCCGTTGTTAGCAACCAAGAAAAGTATTTTTAAGGCATACTTTTGGCTACGTACAAGCATACTAAGGCATACTTTACAATACTAAGTGTAAAGCACTCTACAAGTTGTCTTTAAATAGATTTATGGGCATTTTATTAAAAGATAACTTCCAATCTTTGATATTCTTCTTTCTCTTTGATTTTCTTTTTGAATTTTTTGGTAAATTTCTTTAAAACAAAGGGTATAACTTGTAACAAAATTAAAATAATGAGTCATAGTAATGACACGGGTATTAGGATTTCCAAACTTGTATCAAGATACCCAGAAATATGGAATTTCCTAAAACCAAAATATTTTACCATAAAACTCGTTTAATACTAACAATTGCAAATATTTATTTGTACAGTTCAGTGGAAGAGACCCTCCGGCTGGTGCAAGCGTTCCAGTTCACTGACAAGCACGGTGAGGTCTGCCCTGCCAACTGGAAACCCGGCTCCAAGACCATCAAGCCCGACACCAAGGCTGCCAAGGAGTACTTCGACAATGCCAACGGAGAATAAATTAGATTCTAAAATATACCTTTACTTTAATATACCTATTATGACAATAATTTCATATGGGTGTATGCAATTAGTACCTCAACATGATTTTTATAATGATATTTAAATTACAATAAATTAATATTCTAGTTTACTAGAAGATGTTGCAATAGACTTCTGGAAGATTTTAATTTGTTTTTAATATTTAATATGGGTCATATCCAATTTAAGTTGTTCCTGTGATAAGTCGCTGTTGGTATGCGAATCTCGGACGTGTGTACTGGATGCATATCGCCACTGTCAGTATTTCTAGCTGTTTGATAACGAGGCTGTAATAAAGTTACTACAACCAAATTGCTCTTATTATTTATAACTAGTAACCTATACTATTTCCATTTTTTATTTTCTCGATGACAGATTCTGTAAAAACTTGAACGAACGTCTTTTTTACATTATGTATGCATTATTTTATAAAAATATGACGTTTTCACAAGTATAAGGTTATTTATTCCAGAGTCGGAGAAACTTATAGGGATAGAGCTATATCGATAAACGTAACACGAAAACAAACCCGATAATTATTTTTACACGATGTAAAAAACTAAACTACTGCCGGATACTTTTGTACAAATTTATTAACTAATATTATATTACATTACATGATGTTACGTATTAATTCTTGACTGATAATGCCAATTTCTTTAAAATTTTCGAAGCTCTTGTAAAACTGTGACTCTCGACACTCGACACTCTCCGATGAAAGGAAATAAACGAAGCGAAAAAATATATTTGAATGTTTTTGTTGTATTTGTCTTTGTTTAGAATATAATAAATTTATGCTTTCGATATCATTAAGGATCGGTCGTCTTGGCGTTCATTAAGGGAGGCCTATGTTCAGCAGTAAACGGATAAAGGCTGATGATGGTGATATCGTTACTATTTTGGTCACAACACTACAACTACCAAATTAGAACTGTCATCGAGAAAATAAAGAAATGGAAATAGTATAATATCAAGCAAGTTTTCCGTAGCTTAACGTGCTATAGTACTTTTTTTGGCAGATAAGATTCGAAACGAAGACCTCCGCCCATAGAGTATAATATATTATATAGTTACCTCCGCCAGCGAACCTAAGTCATCGATATCACGCGAAGAATAAGCACGTTGAAGTGGCAATGAGCTGGTCACACACTCTGAAGAACGGATGGCCGATAGGCCAATAAGGTTCAAGAGTGGAGGCCGCGTTTAGGTAGACGAAGTGTTGGTCAGTCGCTTTGGCGTTCATTGAGGGGTGGACGAGCAGTGGACGGATAAAAGCTGATGATGATGATGATCCTAATATCCTTGCGACGGTTCTGGTTCGATACTGACCCGATAAAGAATAAATAATCAAAAGCATATCGAAAAAGTTATAAATAAATGAGACCTATCGACTAACACAGTAAATAGTTTTTCGTGATTTTTATTGATATCGTTACAGCCACATTACGAATTCCTGTATTCGATTACAAATATAAGAAGACAATCAAGCAACGTTACAAAGTAATTAAGTAATAACGGACTTGCATTTCTTCAGTGTGGGGACTGATGAAATTTTGAATTGGCATAATGATGACATGCAGTCTCACAGCCCACGGGTAGGTATATCGCTATACTTACCATCAGGTGAATAGACTGCATTTGCCTCCAGGGCCGTATTTAAACTAATCGTCGCCCCTGCTCCTGCCCCTGGGCACCGGAAAAAAAATGCCGCCCCATTTTTGTAGTTGTGTGGGACTGCGAAAGGAAGGTACGATAGACAAAATTTTGCCATCCTGGGCACCCCGACTGCTCCTATTGTAAATCCATCGCGGTTTGCTCCCAAAAAACTCGATCTATTAGGCACCCTTACGTGCTCAACATAAAGCGGAGGAGAGGACGCCATCCCCCAACCTCCAGAACTCCGTGGGCGTACACAGACGCTGCGCCGGTCAGACGAAGTTCCAGGGCACTCTTTTATATATTTTATGGACGACGGTTTTGATAGATCAAAGGCCAAGGAATATGAAAAAATATTTTATAGGAAAGGTTTTTTCAGACTTTTTAAAACGGACTGACCGCTGAGGTGGGTTTATCCATGACTATAAATAATACTATAGTATTATATCATCATCATCAGCCTTTCTCCGTTCACTGCTGAACATAAGTCTCCCTCAATGAACGCCAAGACGACCGATCCCTTGCCACTCGCATCTAACACGGTATTATTATTTAGCATCGACTGTTTATTTATTGAACACGCGCTGTATTGTAAACAATCTTAAGATCTTCAAAAACACAGTATCAGATTTCAAGATACCTACATATTTTAATATGCTGAGTATGTAGGTACTTATTAACTGTAATAGGCAAAACAAATATCGTTGCGGTATTATTAGAGATGAAATAAAGGTTTATATTATGAAGTGGGCCCGATGTATTTACTATTTGGTGGCTTTAAAATGCAGTACTTTTCATTTTCAAGTTTGCTTCACGTACATCTCGGAGAACCCAGCTCCGCGCTGTAGGAAGCTGGCAGCTATACTCCGGAGTCTGCTGCTATGGAATTATCAATCATACATAGTGTACCTATTAGGGCAGGTCACCTTACCGGGAGCAATGAGGCCCCCGAGCTGAACCTTCGCAGGGCTACTTAGTGGCGGCATGTAATATTCTACCTTGGACAGTGGGCGGTATAATATTACCCTCAATAATCTAGCGGATCCGACAGACTTTGTCCTGTATTGGTAATTGACAAAATATTCAATCAAAACCATTCTCAATTTGAAATGTTGTATGATAAATTTCATCAAAATCGGTCCAGCCGCTTTGGAGGAGTTCAACTACCTTCACACGAACAGCAGGATAATATATATAAAGATAGTAATAGATTCTCAATACAAAATATTGTACGACAATCAAAACGTGCAACAAAATATGTAATACGCAAATCGGTATTCGGTAGGCATAATAAGGATATGCACAAAGTACAAACAGGTTTTTATGATAATGAAAAAAAATATAAGTAAAGACTAAAGGCTATTTATTGATTGTAAAATTAAGTTTAAGTTAGTAGGTATCGAAAGATTTGCATTGATAGAAGCTAGTATAGTAAATATTTATTAATCAGGTTTTTTTTTTAATAGCATAGAAGGGCAAACGAACAGTCAAAACTTTGCGACTATCGACGCCCATTAACATCCACATAACCAGAGGTTATGCAGATGCGTTGCCCTCCCTTTCCCTATGCCCCAATGGGCCACCGGAAACTCAAAAAGCGTACGAAACGCGACAGCTTAGCTGTCACTACGCCGATTTCATGTGAGTGAGAGATTCCTCCCCGTCGTGCTGGCTCAATTTGGCTGCAACGCAGCATAGCACCTCTTACTGGTCCCCACCATGGTTCAGGCCTTGTCGCGGCGGTGGGGCTCGGTAGCCCAGGGTGACCTCAACACCTTGGGCGAAGTGAATTGAGCCGAGGGGGCTCTTTGTACCCCTTTTATAAGAAGAGGGGACAGCAGAGCAGGGGGCAAGGGGTGAGGATGGGAACCTCACCTCATTCTACTGTCCAGACGCAGGGAGTGGTTGTTCTGTGGTGCGGCGCAACCGCTCTGTGGAGGTGGCTCCGGTCCCTTGATAGACTGACTAGTCGTCGCGGTGCTCTGTTGCTTGTAGTTCCGGGGCGCCTCACTAAAGGTGGCAGTGGTGGTATTCGCCGGGTTTTAGTGGGTAAAGCTGCGAGTCCCACGTACCCGCCTCGGGAGACCCACTCCCCAGTGGGATGCGTTAGTGCATTTCCCGACGTAAAACAAAAAAAAAGGCACCTCTTACTGGTATTGCAGGTCTCACGATGTTTTCTTTCACCGGTGCCACTCGAACCCAGGGCCAGGTCGAAACTAAGTGGGAGACTTCGGGGATGAGCTATTTATAGACCATTATCGCTTACACTGCCATGGTTCACTTATCAAAAACTTAATCAATAGTTAGTTGAATAGTTAAAATGATGATAAGTCTGAAATCAGGCCGATAGTAGGTACATATAAGAGCAAAATGTACAAGGTAATATTACAATTAGGTAAAATATGTATTTAAATTGAAATATTTAACATCGCCCTAAATTGTGTAAATCAGTTTACATTTACGTTTAAATTTTAAAGATAACGTCGCAAACATCTATTTCTACTATTATAGTTACTACTCGTTAGCTGATACTATAGGCGTTTAATAAATTTAAACAACATGCGCTCAGCCTTATGACGCGAACCGCCATTATGTTCTTCTTTTAAATTAACCAATCAGGGGCCTTTTATTTGTTTAAAATTGTTGAATGCTCCATGCGTTTGCGCAGTACTTAATACTTGTTTTATGTTTAAGTTTTTGTCATTTGTGAACACTGAACAATGACGTTCTGGTTTTCGGGGTGAAGTCACGCGAAATAAAATTAATACTAATAATAATATCAAATATTTATTAAGTAATTCAATATGGGCTTAAATAAATTCAGTGATTATGGAAGCGGTTCTTCGTCTGAATCGGTAAGTTTTTGTGATACAAATTTTGACTTTTTTAAAGGTTCAAAATAATGCCAACATAACAAATTTTACACTGGTAAAAATATTTGTTCAATATAGATACTAAATTAACTGCACTTTTTTGCTTACTTTAATTATTATTATACCTACTTACTATTATATAAAGAGAACAATTATTATACATATTACATACCCTATATTGGATAAAACTTTTTTTAGGTACTCGTAGGTACCTACTTACCTTAAAACATGCGGGTAGACTTTATTTAAATTAAATTGTTAGAAAATTAATTATAGCATTTCTGAGCGTTCCTACGGCTATCGGCTATATTTTCTACCTTCGTCTTTCGAATAATGCATATTATATATTAAATTTTTGGGTGAAGGGTTTTAATTATGATTACTGTATATTATGGATAATCATCAGGATCAAGATTAATGACTGGTTGTAAGTGGAGGGAGTTTATGGTTAGCATCGCCTATGAACCACAATTTAGAAAACAGATCTGTATTTTAAAGATCTTCATTATCATTCTTAATCATTCGTAATCATCATCATCATCATTATCCTTTATCCGTCCACCGCTGAACATATTATATCTCACTCAATGAACGCCAAGACGACCAATCCCTACTTCGCATAAATAATTATCTGGTTTGTCTGTTAAATAATTATATGGTCGTTTAGGTCAAAGGTTTAGACCATTATTCAAATTGTTTAATTCAGATGAAATCAATTTTGGATATTGGGTTTGTTTAAGATTGTTAAGAGCTAGGTTAGGAATAGGTATAATGTAAGCTCGTCAAAGTAACATCGTCTTACGGATGAGGTATGGTGCCATACTGCTTTGCAGTAAACGAGTTGGGCCACACGACCGGCAGTGGATTTCGCTTACTTTATACTGCCGTGAAGTGACAGCTATGCTGTCGCTTTTCGTGCGGTTTGTGTATCCGGTGGCCAAGGATAAAGAAAAGAGGACAACGCATTTGCATAAGCTTAGGTTTTGTGAATGTATGGACATCGATAGTCGTTAAAAGACTTCGACTGATTTTTGCTTTTTTATGCTTTAAAAAAACACTAAAAAGACATTCTTACAAACTTTCGCGTTAATGTTATAAGACGGATAATTTCTTAAACATTTGAAAACATCATCTGTTACATCGAAGCGGATCGATCGCGAAAGCTTAGGTTCGATTCCGATACGAGTTGACACCAATCCACCCGCGAAAACACTGAGTTCCTAAAATAATATTCGGAGACGTAAAGTAAACCAATCATTAAACAGTTTTAACAATATTAGATTCCCTGTGTGAATGGAGATCGGCAGAATCCCTCAGTATGATTAGGTTCGGCTCTTCCTATTAAAGCGACCGATCATAAGATTTTTATCCATTACTAGCTGTTGCACGCAGCTTCGTCAACTTAGATTTTAAACGCTTTCCTAACTTTTTAAAAATTTAATAATATAGCCTATGTTCACCGGGGATAGTGTAGCTTCCTAACAGTGAAAGAATTTTTCAAATCGGTCAAGTAGTTTCGGAGCGTATTTAATACAAACAAACAATCAAATCTTTCCCCTTTATAATATTATAGTATATTGTTTATAATATAATAATAAAATTATAGTATCATACTACCATCATCACCATCATCATCATTATAGTACCATCGTACCTATCATCAATAAAGATTTTTAACTCAGCAAACTTACCACCAGCACGTCTGCCAGCTTTCCTGGTCCACTAATATTAAAGTTAGTTTCGTAGACTACCTCGTTACATCCAAACTTACAAACATTACACGTTTATTATTTGTTATCTTGTTTTCATCTGTCAGTGCTCCCCGTGGGACCTGCAGGAAACGTGGGAGGACTTCCACTCCCGTCTCCAGGAGGAAACAGGCGTCGGTGTACCCAGATCGTCAAGCTTAGCTGACGGTATGTAAAGCGAAGCTTAATTTAAATTTCGAATTGCACCCTTCAGGGTGAGTAAGAGACCATCGCTCGCTCACGAATGAAGGAAAACATCGCGAGGAGCCTGCACGCCTGATAAGATTCAAAGTCTTAGAAGTGTGTGAAGTTCACCAACCCGCATTGAGCAAGCGCATCGGTGAGCTTTGGCCCAATACCCTCCGAATATTACTAGGAGGAGGCCCATGCCCAACAGTGAGACATATAAGGGTTGATACTTTACTTTTTTTAACTCTACTATACCCATGGATATCGTAAGAGGAGATTAAGGGAGTGTGAGTAGTCATTAGTACTCGCCATAACCGAAACAGGTCGACATATTATGTACGTTATATTACAGTTGCAGCTAAAAGCAAGTTGGAAGCGAACATGCAGGAGTTCCGGATGAACGGCTTCGACTCTCCGTACGACCCTGATGATGAGAGGCATCCCCGAGACACACGTAAGCATCCAAACATGTTCAGTGGCTTTATTAAGGTATCGTTTTCTTAGGTTTACGCGAATGGCACTCATTATAATGAAACAACTTTTACGGATTTTATCGCGGTTTACTAATACGTCTATAGCAGTAAATGAGTCCTCGCGTGACCATTACTCCGAAGTTCTTTATGTGGAACTTACATTGGCGCTTTGACAGGAATTTCAACTCGAATGTCGCGACAGCAACGGTATGAACGTCAGACATTTTAATCATCAGACTCATACTTTTATTTTGAGCGTGGATCTCATCACCTCGTAAATATTTTATGACATAGTTTTATTGCGAATTATTACTAAATTTCACTTATTTCTTTTGCTGTTTTCTTTTCAAAGCATTTGTTGGGCTGGGCCCGGCCTGCGCCTACCTCCGTCAGAAGTCGTGGCCCGCACCCGAGGTAACTCCCACCATGGCGCTCCCACGTGCTGACTGGTCGCCTCGGCCGGCACGAGAAGTCTACCAAAAGCCTCTTGAAGGTACATTCTCAACTTTCTACTCCATCTTGATAACCCCGTCAAAAACAAATTTGTCGAAATGAACAAGAGCGTGTTTGCTATTTAATTGAATCAGGCGTCGCTACATTAATATGGCAGTTAATAGATCAAAGCCAGCTTTTAAGTTTTGTTTGATAATAAAATATTGTGTATACTCTTCAGATATAGATATCCCAGACCCCATCCTACAACCGCTCGATTCGTGGAACACAATAACAGATGAGCAGATGCTGGTACTGAAGTCGTTACCCAACAGCATCCTCTACTCTCTGCTGCGGCAACTCGAACAGAATAGAGAACAGGAATATACAAACTTAAAGAAACAGGATCAGGTAGGTCAACTGTGCTATTAACAAAGAGGCAAGAGCCCCGGGCTAAATACTCCAAAATGTAAGAATAAAATGTATTTTTAAGAGATGGAAGATACTCTCCGCTGATGTAGGTTCTTGCAATTGTACTTTTTTTTTTAAATATTACCAGGAGTTCTTAAACATTAATATTAACTTTGAATTTCCACTCTCATCGTATTATTGTCGTATACAATTACTAGAAATGAAAAATAATTTACTACAAATGATAAGTAAAAAAATGCCGGACTCTTTAAATATGGGGGACTGTCCGACCGCTACTAAGCAGTTCGCACGACCTTCCTGTCTAGCGAGGCCTGCGTACTCCCCCGTTCGTCGTCCACGGAGCTACGTCGGCGGCCTTCTCTCCCACCCAGGAGGTCTAAGGCTGTAAATATAATAGTTTCGATTACATTTATATGATTTATGTGCTTGGTGTACTGTTCAGACGGAGTGCCGCTTCTGCAAGAATAACGGCGAGCGTGCGTCGTTCTACCGCTCGCACGCGCTGCGGCACCGCGGCCGCGTGTCGTGCCCCGTGCTGCGCGCCTTCGTGTGTCGTCGCTGCGGCGCCAGCGGGGACCGCGCGCACACTCTCAAGTACTGCCCCCTCGCCACCGCCGACGGTCAGTATCAATGGGTTTGGGCGCTTAATGCCAACTGCCAAGGGTAGTCAGCGCCACCACCACTAGCTGATGGATATTAAACCTACAAGCTAATGTTCATGCATGGTATGAACCACGACGAAGTATTGGTTGTTGGAGTAAGTATACAACATGCATACTAGCACGGTGATGGTCCACGACCACCTGGTGCTAATACTGGTAACTCCAGGGAGGTAGTAAAGTCTCACTGCTTACTCCTTGGTGTCTCTGAGATGTCACTCCATTTGTGTTTGTAAGCCCAGCAAAGGCCAAGCCCTTGTGATGTACTCGCTTAAATCTTTCTTTCTTTTTTTTTTTAAGTTAACAGGTAGACAGTAAAAATGATTTGATTACGTATAAATATCGCTGACTTTATCCCATTAGTTGTAAATATATAGTTTTAATTTCAAAGAGAATAGGGAGGAATCGGAAATTAGTGGTCACCTTAGGATAAGGCGCTCTAATCCATACCTTAACTAAATGTTTGGTATCTGTTCCAGAGCGCAGACAGTCCACGGCTATAATGCAGAGCGTGCGAATGGCTTCGGGCAAGCGCCGTCACTTGCCTGCAGTGGAGCTGATCGACGATTACATGGTGCTTTCGCCCCATTCGCCCCACTCGACCCACTCGCCCCCCTCGATCCGCGAGTGCGCCCCCCTTGACCCCATCTGGGAAGCACTCGAGAGGAAGCTGATGCTATAAAATAGATCCTGATTAATTTATGTGCCATGTTGATTCTAGCGACCGATAGGTGGCGCTAGCGGTAGAATGTTTTTATCTAATGATTCTTAGCTCTATTATACCAGAGACGTTACTTTGACTTTTGAGTATTGACTATTTATTTAATTATGTTCTTTACTATCAGATATTATTGGAAATATTTCTAGCTTTTGCGTAAAAGTTTACTAAGAGTATTCAGCTTATTTATATGGATATAAATTTTAAAAAGACGACTGTTGTAAATCTTGAAATCGAATCGTCAGTTTTTTTACAATCAAATAGATTTGCCATTTAAAGGGACAATAATTATATTGTCGTTTTAAATGAAGTTTAAATAAAGTGATAAATTCAGACAGTTTTTTAAAATAAAATATTTACCAACAGATCAATAATTTATATTATATTTAAAACCAAAATACAATAGTGATTATTGCATTCTTTGTTTTAGTTTATAATATATAAAATTATTTCACATTTACATATAATAAAGCTAGATGGCGGTATATAATAAAGCTATATTGGCGGTTTATAAAAAAGCTAGATTGCGGCTTTTATTTTACAATATATTGTTTTAATACATTATGATATTCTAATATTGACTATTAGAAACTTTTATTGATTTAACGAAGATGTTTCGTTTTTTTTTTTCGTTTTTTTTTCTCAAATGATTATTAAGTTTGACATTTCATACGGTGTTGGTGTCTTTTGGGATCAATAAATAATTTACAACAGCACTATTTTTTATTTAATTTCCCTACTAATACAAGTACAGAACATATTATGGCACATATCTTGCTGTGCTATCAAATTAACCATTCCCCTGGAAATCACTCTACATTTTAGTAATCTCATTTCATAAAAATATTTAAAATTAGAAAACGCCGACGAAAACTAAGTATTTTCAAAACTAATTCGTGTCTATATCATGGACTCTGAAATATAATATTTCGCTTGATAGGTAGTTACTTATATCGAAGTATGAAAACATAGTCCCAATAATTAGTAAAAATTGTTTGTCTGTAAAGTCGGTTTACGGAAGTAAGGAATATATTAGTTGGCAATTTTAGTATTATTTATTATATCAACGGCTACACGTTTATAATAAATGGCGTCGATTATTGATCATTATCTCGTCAGCTGATCCACTGCGGAATCCGTCAAGATATTAGGCCACTATCCAGGACAACGCATGGTCAATGGGCCAATAAGGTTCAAAAGTGGAGGCCGCGTTTACGTAGGTCGTAAACGAAGTGTTGGTCGGTCATTAACCAGATGGATTAAAATGAGTTCCCTGCGTGTGGTCGTCTTGACGTTCATTGACGGAGGCCTATATTCAGCAGTGGACGGATAAATGCTGATGATAAGGATGAATGATATTATGAAAGAAAATTACAATGTACTTTTTTGTTAAAAACAACAATCTTACCTCCTTGTATTAAGACACATTATGCGGTAGCAAAAAAATCATTCATTTTTCCGCCTATTTGCATACCACTAAACATCTCTCAATGGACTTTCAACTTTCTTTCGTGTACGTAGAGTTTATACTTATTTGATCGATGGTTTTACTATTAAGTTTTATACTCAAGTTGAGTGGTTTTAGCATCTAGGTTACAATCCGGTTGATTTTGGTATGTGTGCCATGGAAGGGGGGCAAAGGGGCTACCACGGAGGGAGGGGTATGCAGATGACTATTCTGCTTGGCTTCCTAAATACTGCCAAAACTGTATTTCGTAGAGCCATGGTGTGTTAGTGTCATAATTTTAATTCTGAATCGTCAATCAAATTTCTCAGTAGGTACACTTATATTTTACTTGTTTAATATTACTGTTATTTTGTTATGTTAGTCAATCTAATTCGTTTTTCAAAAGTAGGTATTAACATTTGACAGGCTTGTTTAACCAACTATCTATTTTAACGTACGCTGAGAAATATGTCTTCTGCTATAGAATTGCTAACATAATAGTTTTTCCAACTATGTTCTCACTACTATCAGCGCCCCGTGGTTTCACCCGCGCAATACCCATTTCCGTGAGAGTACAGGGATAAATTATAGTCTATGTGTTATTCTGATATATAAGCTATATTATTGTAAAGTTTCATTAAAATCTATTCAGTAGTTTTTACGTGAAAGAGTAACAAATATCCATACTTACAAACTTATACGTGTCGTTTATAATATGTATTAGTAAGATATTAGATACGGGAACGCAGTGCTATCTATGTTTTGACCGGACGAGAAGACAATTTTCAATATACTAAAACAAGAATATTATGAGTTAAAATTAATTATTTAAAGACCTCAGTGTTGTGGATAATGTTTAAGTTAACAGGGTGGTTATTAATGAAACAAAAGAGGAATTCCTGCAGCTATGTCTTTGAAAGAAAACACACGGTAGATAAAACGATGTCTTAAATTAATATACATGAATATGGCTAGGGTCATTTAATCTTTCGCGCATTACGAAGAAAGGACCTCCGCAGTAATTTCCAGGTCAAAAGCTAATAGCCCACCCACCGATCACTCACACGTAGGCTACATCGAGCTTGTGCAACCATTGTCTCCGCTAATAGAACTAGAATGCTATTGTCTCTGAGGTCGCCGGTTTGAATCCCGACAGGGACATGTCATTTGCTACCACGTGCATTTACACACAACATTAGCATACATTAACTATCACATAGTATTTAGATTATTTATTTATGATTTTTTTTTGGGGGCCCGATGATCGCTGTTGATAACGGCGATATTATTATTTTTTCCTTAACACTGGGAAATGCGCTTACGGATCTTCCGGGGAAGTGGTCTCCCCAGGCGGGTATGTGGGACTCGCTGCGCCCGAAAGATGGTAAGTGAACGCAGCTCTACCCACTAAAACCCGGCGAGTGCCCCCAATGCCACCTTTGGTGAGGCGGCCCGGATCTAGAAGCAAAAGGGCACCTCGTCGACTAGTCAGTCCCTCAGGGGTCCGAGGCCACCTCCACAGAGCAGTTGTCCCGCACCACAGAACAACGTCGGGACAGTACAATGAGGCGAGGTTCCCATCCTCGCCCCTTGCCCCCTCTTGAAAATACGGAAATGTCCGTATTTTCAACAGTCTGCAGGGCCCAAACAAGGCTATACCAAATAGTTTGTCGAAACGAAATATGTAATTAGAAAATTGTTGGGCGAGGAAGATCCTTATGCCTTATTCATCTTCCCAAAAAAACAGGAAAGACCAGCGGGCAGGCCAGCTTAAATAAACAAATAACATCTCAACATCAACATAGGATGGGAGCAACTCCTTATTTTTTAATTACAGTCCAGTCACTGATTGCTATCTTATGTTCAATGTCTATACGTCTTACTAAAGTCATGCATGACCTACAACTTTATCTGTCTAGACACTAGTACCACGAGGTCCATGCGAGTTCCTAATAACGATTATCCAAGTTCAGCCGCGTCTAAATCTGCCCCTCTTCCCCCACCGTGCGCGTGCGCAGGAGAAATGGCGCGACCTTGTTTGTTGACCCACTGCCGACGTCGCGGCCGAGCACCGACGTGCACACACAGAAAGCCCAACACACACAAACGCACACATACAGCACACACGCATTACCCTACACACACAGACACATGAGCTGTCTATCAATAATAAATTTATTCGGAACTAAATTTAAAGCATTTTTCATTAATTATATTTTAATTAAGAGTGTCGGGTTGATGGACAAACTTTGATGATGCCGGAAAATTGATTAATAGTTATATTAAGGTTTCGTACGCATGCTTACCTTTTCTGGTAAGTACTTAAAAACGAATTAATTTATCTTTTGCCTTTAATGTGTCAAACTTAGGCTTTACGACCTAATTACGTTAGAGAGAAGTGCCATGCAGCCGACTTAGGCTGGTACCACCAGGGTATATTTCGCTCACATAATACCGGCGCGGCGTAAAGTGTCCGCTAATAATTTGTCGCATTTCGCGTGGTTTGGGAGGGAATGGAAAGCAACACATCTGCATAACATTTGATGTATGTGGATGGCTACGGGCTGTGGTAGTCACCACAAGGCTCCGACTTCTCGGCTGCCTCCTTATGACATAAAAAAAACCAGACGAAGAAGTGCTTTCTGTGTGCTGGGATTCGGGGCTTTCTGGTTTTATGTTCAAAATAAAAATATAAAATAAAATAAAAATATTTCAATTCAATGTTGTACATTGAAGTAGGCATGTTATTAAACGTTAAATAGACTCTATTATTGGTTCCATACTAGTTCCCTGAAAAGAATCGGCTGGACAAACTCAACGAAACTATTTTTTTATACAGTACATATAACATATACACAGAAGCCTCGTAGCGAGCACCCAATTTTCCAAAACGATCTGAAAGAAAACTGAAAGCCGGAGCCCATCACGTTTTGGCTAAGCATAAATTACATTTACACAAGTCTAGCACATGATTAAAATTCATAGCTTTTAAAAAAAGTTGAAATAGAGGACTTTCAGATAAGGCTAGTGATTTTTCATAAAAAGGCCTTCCTCGTAAAGGGCTTTTTGATATTCAAAAGTGACGTTGCCTATTCAGTATTTACCATAAGCTTCAATAAAAATATGGTTATCATAGAATATAATTGGATGTCTTCTATTTTAATTACTTTAATAAATGTATAAATATTGAGCATCTGTCAAACATAATTTCAATATGCAAAGGCAAAGATGATAAACTTATACAGCCAGCGAAAGCAGAACGATTCAAATATAAATTAAAAAAATGCTGTGTAAAGGTTAACTCAAGTTAAAAATCAATAATAACACGTATTTTGGTTTATCGAATGTCCTTCAGTGCTCTGTATATATGTTTGGGCGGGAAACTTGTCATTATGACAGATCAATTCCCGCCATTTGCAGTGAGTTCCATGAGTTACGTGAAAATATTACGATGTGCATTTTTAAAAAAATATTAAGAGCTGGATACAAACCCTTTGCCCATATGTAGATTATATTATATAACATTGTGGCAAATATAAAAAATTAATGTGCCTTTATTCTTTTTATTTTTTATTTTTTACCAGTTACCAGTGCCCCGCTGTTTGATCCACGTAGTTCCTGTTCCCGTGAGAGTATAGAGATAAACTACCTTAAGTTACTAGGTAAAAATGTAAATTTCTAACGCTAAAATAATCTATGAATTTTATCAAGTAGTTTTCGAGTAAAATCGCAACAAACAAAAAAATATGCTTTCTTTATTTATGAAAACACTAGCGGTTTTGCCTTGTTAAATTTACGGACTTAATTTTTTTTTTTATGATAAGTATCGTTACTTTAAATACGTCAAAAAATAGGTGCAAAAAGTTTCATGATGATCGGATGAAAATATTATATAAAACTACTAAATAGTTTTATATATTTTAGTTTTACAATACATACATTGAAAACATTAATAAGGATTAATTTACATCACTCCAATGGAAACAATTAAAGCCTACGAGTTTACCTGAAACTAGCCCAAGTAATTTAAGAGAACGAAACATACAATTTTAAGTTAAGTTATGCTGTCCCTGTTCCGAAACGCAGCAAAGCTGTTTGATCTACGACATAAATAAAAAATAGAGATACTTAACATTATATCTTCAAAGAAGAGACAATATTCTTAAGCATTACATTCAACTCTATTATTTATTTGTTTATGATAAAAAGTTTCACTACAAGTTCGATTTTAAGGTGCGGTTTACTGAATGTCAAAATAAATTGTGGTCCAAATCAAAAGCCACTTCACCAATAGCTTGCCCTATTCTCCATAATAATTAACCCATACATCTCCATTTGCGTCAGATTCCTATGGTCTTTCCATTCGTCTGATTAAATTCTAATCAAACTGGCTCATTTTCCATCGAGCCATAAATAACGGTGGGTTTAAATTAATGCCAAAAATATCGTAGTCAATACGATATGTTTATGTTCAGTCGCTCGGGTCAGCTTTCTTACTGATTGATAACCCCAATATATTTGATGATTAGGAAAGTGACAAATTACATTTCGCTTGCGACTTGTCCGCGGAACCGGATTTATAAACGCGATTATGGTAATATAATAATAATAATAATAATATGTTAGGACAACTCACACACGGCCATCTGATCCCAAACTAGGCAAAGCCTGCTCTTATGGTAACCAGACAACTGATACATTACTTATATATTAACTGTTGGTAATCCATAAATAAATAAATAAATAAATAAATAAAAATAAATAAAATATTTCTATGTATTATATTATAGATAAATTACGTCTAGACACAGAACAGATGATCATGCTCATCACACAAACATTTTTCCTGGGTGGGAAACGAACCCACGACCTTCTGGTTTAGCAGTCAGGGTCGCTAACCACTAGACCAACAGGCCAGTCAATATCGTCTTCTAGTTCATGTTAAAACACCATCACCTATCGTATCGTTGTAAAGAGCTTGCAACACTTGAAATACTCAAATAATACTCAAAGTATATGTTTAGGTAGACGAAATGTTGCTCGGTCATTAACTCTACTGTGGCCGATTTGTGTTTGATGCGAGTAGTTAGGGGTTGCCTTTCTTGGCGTTCGTTGAAAGAGGCCTATGTTTAGCAGTGGACTGACAAAGAATGGCGATGATGATGTAACATATAAAATGTACAATGTCATCAAATTCGTTAAATATCGAAACGTCGGGCGTGTAAAAAACTTAATAAGCCGCGATGAAACTCATAAAAGTCTCAGTATAATCAGCTATTCTGGATTCTGATAATACCAACTTGAATAAAAATCAGTTGATCTGAAACTCTTAGGAGATATTTATATCAGGTTCAGACAACATATCCAAGCGTAAGCCATCCCATAAACTGATATACAAGATATTAGTCCCCGAAATTACATTGCTAGTCCTGATTTTTTATCTTAAACACAGCAAAGCTGCTTCGAAGACATTCGCGTAGTACATCTCTCCCCCAATTATATCTACCGTTTATTAATGAGTTATTTACTATTGTGCCTATAATCGCCTCATTGAGGTAGAGGTACAGAGGTACAGTAGAATCTTGATACGTTAAAGTCCAAGGGAAACGCAAATTATTTTAAGTTATAGAGGTTTTAAGTTATCAAGGGTCATATTAGTGATAGGCTAAGGGAAGGGAACATATTATTTTAAGTTATCGAGGTTTGAGTTATCGAGGTTCTACTGTAATAAGGTTACAAAGGTTAGGTGGTTTTGAATAATAATGATTATAAATAGCATATCTCATTACGATATACGCGATAATGTTTTGAAACGTCTAGCCATAGACATTACATTATATTAAAAAAACCAATGACAGCTAAGAGACAGTTCATATTAATTATTAAAACCTTTAAAAGTTTGCTTCAAAGACAGCTGTATCAAAACCGACTATTGATCAAAATACAATGGAAAGGTTAAACAGGGGTTTTAAATAATATATTTGCGTCCATTATATAGGCTATCTGGTCTAGAATCTAGACTTGCACATGTCGACGAAAGTCGTTTATGACTATATTTAAGCTTCCATTTTAATTGAATGAAAACACTGTTGAGAATTTTAATACTCAACGCATATTATATCTTTATCTGATAGATTTCACTAACGCTGTCATTATTACAATGATTATATTGTACTAAGGATGGCTCAGGTAACTAATTTAATGGTGTTTACATGACGAAATTAAAGTACTTTTTTTAAATTGAATTTTACAATTAATTTCTAGAAAACAAATTAATGTTAGTCTTTCATCAATTATTAACAATTAATTATAATATCTCTAGGTTTCGGCTTCGCCCGCGTAGAATAAAAAAAGAGTAGCTTACTTATTTTCTGGCTAGAAAGATATAAAAAATAAGTTATGTCTATCCTTACTGTATTATAAAATGCATACATGTTAACGCAATATTGTATTTTCTTGAAAGACTAATGCGTTCGGACCGCTTATATACGTTTTGGGCGTTCGTCGTAATTATGAATTACTACATAATAACCAGTTGGAACTTCGAATTAATCAGGAAAACATGTCGATGTTTTAATTTAAGATCCGCCATTTCCACTTTCAGTCATATCGGCTCAGCCGCTTTGCCGTGAAATACTAACAAACATCCATACTCACAAACTTTCGAATTTATTATATCAGTCCCCCTAGAGAAGTGGCACAAACGTTAAATGAATAGAGTAGAATACTTATTGTATGGGAATAACACTAGCTGTCAAATTATATGTCGTAAACTAGTGTCATTCCCATATAATAGTATTCTATTCTATTCTATTCATTTAGCGTTTGTGCCACTTGTCTAGGGGGGCAGTAGGGTAGTGAGATATCAGAATGTTTTTCTGTTACTTAACACGTTGGCTACAGACTGGTAGACAAGCAACCAGATGGTAACTGGTCAGTGGTCACTCAGGGCATCTAAGCAATGACGACCTCGGTTAGTGCTACGAGCTTGGATGGATAAGGATGGGCCTAGACAACTCCTGTGTGCATGTTTGATGCCGCTGTGATGGTAAATCTCGGTGATAATAATACCGCCTCTCCTGGCACCTGAGTCCTGACTCACTTTAAAAAACAGCCAAGCTGATTCTAGTGGCTGACCCTGCCAACGGCCGATATTCTTAACATTAAACCTCTATCGTCTGTGACACATGATTCAGATAGAATTTTAGAGCTTTCTAATAATTATCGACTGTTATTCTCCTTATTATGATTGCACGGATATGGTAGAAGACATCCAAGAAGTTAGCACCCACGCCGGCGCGTTCCTACCAGTTCAGGATTAACATTTTTTAATTGTTAAAAAAAAAATACGTTAAAAAACACGTCATTAAAGCATATAACGGTACATGCTATTGTGTAATCCTACAGAACGGTAAATGTTTTATGACCCTTGTGTACGGGTGTGGCGCGTCTGTGAGGCGGTCTTCTTTGATGATTCTGTACTTTTTGTCTAAGCTTTATTGTTTATTGCTTAATGTTTTAAGCAGTATTATGAACATATTCATATTTTATTTTATAAGTTTGAGATTTTTTAAAGGCCGTTAATAAAGTTTTTTTGTTGTCCCTGGGGAAATTATAATGAGACCTCGGACCAGGGGCGGCCCGGAGGTTGCGCGTCTCTCATCCTAACTATAACCTCCGCGTTCTCCTCGTCTGGGCGGCCCAGCTCAGGTACACTAACATCCGCAGTGGGAGATCCCTTTTTTTTTCGGATGGTGCTATGCTAATGGCCCTAATGCTTCATCGGTAGCGAGGTGAGCCGGTTGGCTTCATCCTGTGATATAGTGAGTGCCCCCCCCCCCCCCCCCCCACCAGCTGTGGAGTGTGACTTCCACGGCTTTATGGCGTCAAGTTTGTTCCTATGTAGGAGATCTCACGATCCCACGAGGCTATAACTTATAAGGCTATAAGTGCCAGTGCCCTCTCCCGCTCCTCATCCCCCCTCTGCAATATCACGTCCGCAGAAGGAGGAGATCGCCTGCCATGAGCTTACACTGTCGGTCATCGCTCGGATGGATTGTCAGCATTTACCTTAGCTATGAGGTCTGCCCTCTCAGAGGCCCACACAGTGCACTCTGTGTGGTTACTGTTGTTGAAACTATCAACATCACTATATTCTACAAACATTGATAGTGCTTGCAATTGAAAAAATAATAAATGTTATATTTGAAAAAAAAAATGGACTTCTTGATTTGTGTTTTTAAACCTGATTTTAAACTATATTTTCATATATAAAAGTAATGCAGTAGTGACTGATTGTTTCATCAAATAAACAAACCCTCCTCGCCTGATTTCGAGGGGACTCATACCATGTGTATAAAGGTCTGTTATGGTAACACCGCTGAAGCTAACAGGTAGCATTGACCAAATTTTTAAGCAGCGTATTGCACGGCGGCGCTACCGTTGTTTGTGCCACTTCGCTAAGATAACAGTTGCAAAATTTGTACATAATGATTGGTAAGTGTGCCAGCGAGAGTGATGCGGGAACAGTTATTCCCGCGAACAGACTTTTACTTTTCCTATCCGCTTCGCCCCTCCCCCTTACCACCACCGGCGCGGCGTGCAAGTGATCCGACACATAAAATCTAACATACAAACATCTATATAACAGATTGACTTATCAGTCTTAATATAGAAAATACAATTTGATAATATAAAACCTCATTTCAATTGATGATACTGGTTAGTTAAATGTGATAAATGGTTGTTTAGTATTAGTACATGCTCAACTCTAGATTGGAAAGAGTATGGCTACCATAAAAGCTATAGATATTCGGGTGACAAGAGCTTTTAGTGAGAATGACGTCTTATATATTTATGTATGGTAAGTTTGTGCACACAACACTATTATACCAACAGTAATTAAAAATGTAATAAATTGCCTTGTCAAAAATTAAAATGAAATTACTACGAGTGTTGTCATCTAATATTATAAATATTAACTAAAATTGTGACGATGGTCCAATGGTGGGTGGACTCGGCATCTTATGCGAGAGGTTCCGGATTCGAACCCAGTGTGTGCCTTGAAATGGGTTTTTCTAAATTTCTAAGTGCCCAAACACGAGACCATCGCTCGCTCACCGGTGAAGGAAAACATCGCGAGGAAACCTGCAGCATAAGATTGAAAATCTTTGAAGGTATGTGAAGTTCATCAACCCGCATTGGGCCAGCCAACTATGGCCCATTACCCTCCTCACCTGATTTCGAGGAGGAGACCCGTGCCCAGCAGTGGGATATGATAATATGTATAAGGGTTGATACTTTACTTTTTTTAACTAAAATTGCGCAACGTTAACCAAAACCTGAAAAGCTACGTGCTTTTATTGTTAGTGCTGAGGTTAAAAACCATTCTGGATTCCCTCTTTTTTATTTCTTCTCGTGTAAAAGGTAAACTATACTAGCGAAATCTCAACAATCGTCGCAACTTAGACTTCTACTAAGGGAGAATATTAAAATATGTAAATATATTTTGTGGTAGTTGAGAATATATTCAACAACACGTGTTCGCGTATTAATTACAGTATCTTGCAGATTTATTATATTCGTAGTTGTTGTCATATTATGTTGTATAGTAAATAAGAACGGTTTAATAAATATAAGATTAACTATCCAATTTAACTCTGGCTTTATTTATACAAATATTACATTTCTTTATCAAGTTATATCCAGCTTCTTTTTATAATGATATAAGGCTGATCATATTGTAACTATTGAAATATGTGGTGTCGATGCATCGTACGACGGACAGGACAGAAATTTGACTTGACTACTTGATTCGTCTAGGAGTTCATTGAGAGAGCCCGTCTTGACAATTTATGACGTTATATCATATTATGACAATTTATTGTGTCGTATATCTTTTTTCTACGATAATAATATAATTTGGAGCCTTATTTTATGCTTGTGCAGATTACAGGATATCGGCAGATAATATTTAGTGTATGTAGCATAATTCACTTATTTTTTTTAAATCATAATAAACATTATTATTTTCGAAAAGTTTAGACTTTTAGGCCTGATGGCCTTTAAGCTCTATTGTAGAAACACAATAAGCAGTATTTTCCACTGCTATAAATTCTTTCAATAAACGTTTATAAGAACTTGTTAGTACTTAATTAATTTTTTTTTAATTGAGCACGTATTATCTCTGGTAAGCTGTAAGGGCCACCGCCCTTACGCCAGCAGTAGCCACTAGCCACTTCTTTGGATGAGCAGTTATTGATAATAATGGTGATGATGATGATGAGGATATTTAGGAAAAATTCAGACACGAATGTCATATCTGTATTATATTGTGACGCAGGTTGGCACCTGAGTCACCACAGAAAAAGCTAACTTATGATGTTCTTACCGACATCCCAGGACTACCAAGCGCTAAGTTGTAAAACCAAGAAGGTTTTAGTGGGTTATGACCGTCATATTATATCCAGATTCATTGCTCTAGTGAAATTGAAAAAATAATATCGACAATCGTTTCCAAGATTTTCCCCTTCAAAAAAAGGGCGTTGACGTTGACCACTTAATATCATAGTTTCGGAATGTTCCGACATGGGAAGGTATTACCCATGGAGTAGAGGCTTTTAATACTCAATAGTCTTAATCGACGGACAAATCCTATATCTCATCTTAACTTTACAAACAAGCGTGATTCACAAAAGATATTGTCTAGGTCACGGTCGGAAAACTTTTGAAAATTTTCCACTGGTCCACATGTCAAGCCAGCGACCCCTCGAAGCCAGACTATACTTCAGAATCTCATAGTAAACGACTTTAATCTCACTTAACACAGGATATACATGAAACAAAAATCGCACGATTGTCGATAATAACATTCTCGTAACAACAATTCCGTGCATGAGCATGCAAAGCATTCCCCGTGCGATGTTTGCGGATGTAGAACGCCCGTGCCACTGGCACACTTTCCACTAGCTCCGTCCCGCTCGCACGCCACACGCTGTCCCGCTCGCCGCCTCTTCGCTCCGTCCCGCTGTCACGCCGTCTCGCTCGCACGCCGTCTGCGCGCAAGCTTTCGTCTCGGTCAAGGTTATGTGTGAGATTTGGATGCACATGTGTTTGGACGTGAAAATCAAGGTCAGATATATTAGTGTATGCTTAAACGGATGAGATGCTAGTTTCCAACCTGTCTGGACTCTGGTACTAGACCTTGTAGGTATCTAGGTAAGGAAAAATAGAGCTAACTCTTCTTATCATAACTTAAGAAATAATTTGGTGGAAGTGAATTTAAATCTGGGATTCTCTTGTACCGGGCCTAAAAACATATCTATACGTTACTTTAAACGAGAGTCTCCGACAATCGCTAGTACCCGCCAGGTTGGTTGCTAAGAGGCGATTGTACAGGCCATCATCGAAAGAAGTATTTAACAGTGGCCGGACATAATGATGATGACGACTTGGAGTCCGACACTGTCATTTGGCGGAAATAAGATTAGATTTAGTTTAATATATTAGATATATAATTAAAACATTAATGTTTCAAACAGGTTATAAAGCAACCATAGCTAAAGTGTGTCAAACAGCTTGGCAACCCTGCACTTAAAACTTTCTCATTCCCATCATGAGTATGGACATGAGATACGCAGACCCATCATTGTAATACCCAGCCTTATCTTCATCAATGTAAGGGCTATAGCTCCTTGGCAACCCCAAATGTCACCTTACCACGGGTTGCAAGTTCAAGCTCGAAGGGCGCGGCGCATTTCTCTCAAGTAAAGGTCATGGTGACCTTTTATTGGTCTTCCAGGAGATGTGGGCTGATGGCACCAATGCATGGAATTAAGGAGCCACAAAGATGGTTATGGGGATAATGGATGACAATGGCGTTTGTGTGAGCCGACTAGATGTCTGATAGGCTGGTTCTGTCTGGGGGATAGTTTCCATGTGGCAGCAATGAACATGTATCAGCATCGTGTGTCTTTGACCAGATGGCTATATTATACAAGCTACACTTATGTTACGCTATATAACGCGCTGATTTCAGGAACTATTGGTCGGATTGTAAAGATTATTTCAGCGTTATATAGCCCATTTATCCAGGAAGGCTACAGGCTATATTATCCCGCTAAGATGCCATTGTTAATCTTTATTACCCTAGGCCAAGCTGCGGGCAACAGCTAGTGTCTAATAGCTTGACCAGAAATATATAAACCCTCGCCATATTGCGGGAAATTTCGGAACTATTTCCTGTACGGACTATACTGTAAAGATATAGCGCCGACACAAATGCAGGGTTTTTATATTTCTGGTCTAGCTAGACAGGAACTGATGATGTTTTGTGAATGTGGTATCGTGGAATGAGTCATGGAGCAGCGACAATCATCAACTATTTAGCGATCACTTTACAAGGATACTAGAAGTAGGGGCAAATGATCACTCAGCTCACCTAGTTGTAAGTGATCACACGATGGGTGTCGTGCCTGCCTGCCAGCCGGCGGGCCTATAGATTGAGCCTTTCGAGTCCTTAAAATCTGAAATACTGTAGACATGGTTTTCGCAGCGATCTTGTCTAGGTTTTTGAAGGCAGGGCCTGGTTTGCAAATGTAGTAGATCTCCAATTTATTATGCTTTAGAAGATTAACCACTTACTGTCTAATAACGTGGTAAAATACCAGTATTTTCTTCTCTGCTACTCATAGCTCATAGCTGTTAAACTGCTACTAAAATTTTTATTGTGTGGTATTTGGATGATTTATCGATTGATTTTCACCTAAGACTATCCTACTTACCCCGAAATACCTTGGTGTTTTGGATAGAAAATTAGGACAGGCTATATAATTATTGGCACTGACTTTTAGGTCGTAGGATATGCATGCATATGCTAGTCTTATCCTAGGCAACTCTGTCAATGTTCATGGGTAAACTTGATCAATCAAATTGAACATCTTAAAGTCCAGCACACTTGCTTATCTTCTGATTCCATAAATACCACTTATTATCAGGTGAATCTGCAATCGATTTGCCTCTTAAAAAAAATCTGACAGTTTTGGATAAGTTCCAAAAAAAATTCATCTTAACTATTTTGCAAATGGCCTGTCTAAATCAATTGTCATTTACAAGTCTATCATATAGTTTTATACCGCGGCTTTATGTGTGGTAGTGAGTGTGTCCACGCGCACGTATTATGTGTACCAGTTGATATACACACGTGTGTTCGCTCAACGACAAGGTGAAATCAGACGGTTCTATGTAAGTGGGTTGTAGAAAGAATCTCAAGTCTCAACGCGTCGGATACCGTCAGCAACGAAACAATAATACATCTTATAGATACTTTTGATTGATATGAATATGATTTTTTAAGTATATTAAATGATTGCTATTTACCTATATAAGTAGGTTGAGGTTTTTTCTAAATTATTATTTAACCCTATTATATATTTATTTATATGTCTAGTACTCATTTGAGACACAAAACGCATATACATTAATATTTATATATATTATAATCAGGCAATAGTAGCTGCTCATTAATTTTGAGTAATACTTACTCATTTCACTTGTACCCATCAGTCATTAGTAAAAATATGTTTGTGAGCCACGTGACTCGCTTAAAGTGTATGTCACTTAGGTAAATATTAATACAACGTTTTTTTTATGTACTTTTACTAAACTAGTACGAAAGTATATTGACTATGTGGCGTTTATAAGGACTGTTTTATATAATAATATCTTTTGTAAATCAAAACTATAACATGTATTACACATTTCAAATGATTGTCAATTTATCGGTCAATTAATGGTTTACATAAACTTGGTGCATACCGTGACGAAAGGTTTCTTACAATGGCTGTTGTGCAATTTTGTCTAGCTCAAAATTAGCACTCTAACTATTTAGCTTAGTAATTCTTTTTTACGCATGCGAATCGATTATTTTTAATTAGAAATAATCATAGGCAAATAATATCAAAGAGTTACTCTAAAAGTTGTTATGTTGATGTTATAGAAAATATTGCATTTGACATCAATTATTTAATTTTAATAATAAGTTAAAAATTTACTAACTATTTATTTAAAAGCCAGTTTTATTTTGATGATACGAAAATGTATCATGCGACTTTTTTGTGGACCATACTTTGTGTGTGTGTGTTTTTTTTTCTCTCACAGTGCCGCCCTGCGAGGCACCTGCAAAAAATATAATTTGCTGTGGCACACCGTACACAGCGTACTCTATGACGATTTTCACATCCGACTTTCTTCCGAGTTGAGCTTGTGAATCTTTCTCTCGTTCACACCTTTGTTTGATCTCGTGTCTAATGTGGCCCACTTATATTTTAGATGTCGTTTGTTCTCACACAAATAAATAATACTAAATGAAATTATTAACTTATCTTTTATACTTAAAAAAAGGAACGTAGATCTGAGAATAAGCTAGTTACGTTCATATTTACAATTTCGCATCACAAAGATTTTTTTTCTGTTCAGAGAGATATTATTTGAAAAATTAATTCGATATACATATCTAAATATAAGGATGGTATAAAAATAAAAGGCATATTAACAAAAAAAATCTCAGTTTATTTTACATTAATTTACACTTACTGGATAATGGAAAACCTCTTGAAAATATAACATTTCATACAAAAAACGACAAATCACCCTCCGGGGATCACCGTCAGTAAATTTAATACATACCAAGATCGGTAATAGATTGATTACTCAAGGATTTACAAGATAATTACAAAATTACAATTACAAAATAAATACTTACACCTACTGGGCTTACAACTATAAAGGTACTTAAGTTACTGTCTGTGGGGAACGCCTAGTGTGAAACACTTAATATTTATGATATTTATGAAATTTATATAATTTATGAGCTTTATTTTTATTTATGTGGATTTATGGAGCGTTTCACAATCGCGCTTCGAACCCACAGTCGCCATATGACGCACCAATGTTCACGAATCCAAAGTAATAATACTAAATTAAATGTTTTAATGGAATGTTTTTTATCGATTAAAGTTAATGTAATGGTGGTTAGTTAAATGCATATAATTTATTAGATGTTTGTTCGTCTGACACACATTGAGAATTTCAAGCGAGCTGTTATATTGTTGATAGCTGTTCTACGTAAAACAATCTAAGTAACTCCATTTGAATTTTTTATTGAAGTATTATTACCAGTAGATTTTTAACTACACATATAGTTAAGAATCTAAGCATAACTGTTTTGTATAAGTACTAAATAAGTTATAATACTTTTTGAGGGTTTTCAGTTAATGCACGTCCTAAATAGGGTTGCGTAATAGCGGATCGCTGTTATTAGAACATTTGATTTTAAAGTTTTTCATCGTCCGTTTCCCGGACGCGTCTGTTCCGCTCGCATGCGCCCGCGCAGCCGTAAGGATTACTCGCATTTTTCCACGAACCAAAGGGCGTATGATGCCTAGATAAAAACTATATCTACATATTGTGTTTTATTATAAACAAAAGGCAAAAAACTGTCAATTTTCATCTACTCGTGAGAGCAATTTTTTTAATGATTGAAAAATGAGTTGTATATTACAACTGAAAATATTAGTTCAAAATTTTTATTTCTGGCCTGAAACTGAAAAATCTAAGCCAATGGACCACCATTAAAAGATATAACCATTTGATCAAATGGTTATATCTTTTAATGGTGGTCCTTGTGATCTTGTGTATTGTATTTTACAGGTTACCTACGTCAAAATAAACTTTACACAATGATGGAAATATTAAATATACATAGAAATAAATATAAGGCAGTATTTTTTTCCAAGCCTATCTTATTCTATGAAGACTTTTTTAAGAATTGTGTAATTTAAATGATACCAATACATAAAATGAATTATGTTTATGTACACAATATTGATATTGCAAATATTAGTTAGAAACACAAGGCCAAAGGCCAAATATTTCTAAGTTTATCTAATATTAAATGAAATGACAAAACAAGCCTTTTTCTCAGGTCAGGTTTGTGATGATACCTAGACAAAAATAAATTAAACTTTTAGTAACATAAAAAGATTGGAAAATTCATTAGAAACAGAAGGCCAAAAAAGTAAAATGTTTTTAACTTATCTAAAATTCTATTAAGATAACATATTATGTATGGATTCTTTTTATTGTTTGTTACCTGTAACGATACCTAGATAATAATAAATTATGATTTACATTGAAAGTATCAAACATATATTAGAGATACAAGGTCAAAAACGCAATTTTTGCTAAGCTTGTCCTATTGAATCTAGATAGACTTTCGTTTATAGGTTTGTGACTTTATTATAAACATTCGGTTATTTATAATTTAAGATAAAAATATGTAATAATATTTACTAGCCTCATTTGCTTTGTCTCGATATAGCGCTAGACTATCCTATCAATATACATTATAAAGCTAATTAACGATTTAACCGACTATGAATATGTAAACGAAGTATGAAATTCCAATGATAATGTGATGAAAAACTTATGCGGTCTATAGATGGATGATGAGCTTCTGAGGAAATGTGACGAGGATCATGGTACATATGAAATGACAACGAGCGTAAACTAATTTGGTTTACAATAAATAATTGAACACACCTACAGACATCTCCCACGCTACCATACACTAAATTTGCTATTATACTTTAGACAAACGAAAACTTAAAAAAAAACTCTACGCAACAAATTATATAAAAAATATTATCTACAAGAAACAATATCGTTCGCTTAAAACTAGTTAACATTGCACTTTTCCTGTGTTATTACAAGGTTACTGAATAATACGTTAATATACTTAGGCTAGATTAGTAATATACATATACATGAAAGTCATATTGAGATTCTTTGCGGTGCGAGCCCGCGCCTGTCCATACACGACATTCACTCACACTTACAAACTACTGAAATGCTGACGCCGACCGGAGCTAATCTCGACCAATCCTTTTGTGGATCTGCTGGTGTTTGATCAAATGGGCCTTCTGTCTGAAAGCCTTTGCGCACACGTCGCATCTGAACGGCTTCTCCCCCGTGTGGGTGCGAAGGTGGACTTTGATATTGGATTTGTTCAGGAATCCCCTATTGCAGATGCCGCAGCGATGCACCGGTTTCTCTTTCCCGAGAAGGCCAGACAGTTCCGCGGAGGTTGCCGAGGTGAAGGCGATGGAGTTGCTGTGTATGCTGCCGTTGTTCGACTGCTTTGCCTTGGCTCGACTCCGTTTGCTCTTGTTAATTGGTGTCACCGTAGTCGTGTGCGCATGAGGATATCCCAAGAGCCTGTCCGGACTGCAGAGACCATCGGGTTTCAGGCTCAGAGCATAATGAGTTGCGTACCGACCATTGAGCAGACCGCTTACTCCATCAGTAGTGGAGACGGCATTTCCGGGAGGTGATGACGTGGATATCACGTCCATTCCGTAGCTGGTGGAGCTCGGCGCTTCTTGCTTCACTGGGGGCCCATTCTGTAGTCGGTTTTGCAGCATAGGCATATATGTTTGAGATAATATATGCTGGAGCGTGGATCCCGCCTGACCTAGATTTTTTTGCAAAAATTCTTGACTTTTCGTGAATTCTTGACTGGATTTACACGAAAACTCTAGTCCCGACTGATGACTCGGAGGCGGAGAGTTTGGGACACCGAATTCTGACAAGTCTTGAGGAACTATTTTGTCTCCTCCCTGGTTGCAGGCTCCGCTTATCCACGCGTCTATGTCCATCCAGCTGTCCCTAGAATCGTTTCGTTCAGGATCCTCAGGCTGCGATGGAACTGTGGTGTCCGCTATCGCAGAACCGATGATTGCTGCGATGTCTTCTATAGAGCTTATATCATACATGTCTTGTTTTTGATTGTCATCGAACATCTTCGTCGGTGGCGAACAAGACGCCGCGCAGGAATCGGCCGCACCAGAGGCAGTAGATTCCGCGAAAGGCTTAGTATCAGGTGCGTCTAGAGGAAACGGCTTTATATCTTCGAGATCTGGAGGTTCTGATTCGGCGGCGCACGTCGAGGAGGAGACAACATCGTGGTCCGCCCCGTAGCCGCTCTGAGTTGGGAAATTGTTATTCTCCTCTGGCAGTCTTTGTGCGATGGCGTGAAAATGGTGTCCCGAAATGCCGTTAATTGATAGGTGGCCCGTGTAACCGGTGAACGGTGGGAGGGGTTTCAGCTCAGCGAGAGGGGGAGGGGCCAGAAGGGAGTCGAAGAGTTCGTGGCAAGGGGGTGATGAGGGGTCCAGCTTGGGGTCGAGCCAGCAGGCGCCCAGCAGCAGCTCGTCCCCGGGCCCGCCGCCCGCGCACTTCATGCCGCGCCTCACCGCCACGCCCGAGCCAAGAGACACCCCGCCACCGCCATACTTGGAGGCCGCCACCCTGCCGCTCGGTCTGACAACAAAAAAATACACATTATTATTTGTCTCACCATTTAGTACAAAGTGCAAACGATGAGAGAGAGAGAGCAATGGCGTATTCAATTTCATGTCAACACTTTTTATAAGATCGGTTCATGTTGGATGCGAAGGGCTTGTTTGATGGGTCGTCTTGGCGTTTATTGAGGGGGACTATATACAGCAGCGGACTGAGAAGGCTGATGAGGATGAAATATAAATATCGAAAGGGAAATAAAAAGGGGGAAAAAGGTATATTATAGGTTTGTTGAACTAGTTAGTAGAACCAGCGCGTGGCAATACCAAATATTCTATAACTTTTGAAACATATTACTAAATAAAAATAACTTTTAGAAATATATCGTTTTAGCAACTAAAATTTGTTAAAAGTAGGTACTATAATAGTCTTTATAAAAGCGGTTATATGTAATTTAAAGTCAACATTTATCTTTGATTCTCCATTCTGGATATAGCACTGAGATTGTAATATTAATAGTAGAGTATAAAGCCATTGGCCGACTACAGTCCTAACTAGACTTCAATTGGACCATTCTTTGCACCATAAAACGTACGGTTGTGTAAAGTATGTCGACACCAATAAACCATTCTAATAGAGTATTTAATATAAAAACGATATTATTGTTTAATTTTGTAACTTTGATGTAGGTTGAGTGTGAAATCATGTCTGCTAAATAATTTCGTTTCCATTCCGCGCGCTCCGCTTCACTACACAACGGTGTTGCTATTGCAGCAGTGATCGCGACTATTTTTAATTTAGCTATATTCAAATAATGTTTCCTTATATTATACATCTTCTTAAATATAAAATTAAATAGTTCGTTCGTTCGGGCGTTAGTCCCGCTAAAACTCGAGTACGGCTTAGCCTATTTGGCTTATTTTAGTCTAGATATATTTGTTTAATAATATTAGAAATTTAAAAAAGTGAAGCATCAACTCATATTTTGTCCCACAGGGCACAGATCTCCTCAAAATCAGGTGAGGAGAGTAATGGGCATATTGCACCGATGCGCTGGTCCAATGCGGTTTGGTGAACTTTACACACCATCAAGGACTTTTTATCTCAGGCATACAGATTTCTTCACGATGTTTTCCTTTACCGTTGAACGAGCGATAGTCTCGTGTTTAGTGTGCACTTTGAAATTTAGAAAAACCCATTTCAGAATCGAACCCGGACGTTTAAGGGCCTGAGTAAATTACCGACTTGACTATTATGAAATATAAATTAGAAATGCTAACTCTAAAATATAAGGACATATATAACAATACTAAAGTTAATGGATGCGTTGTACGCGCTCCTGGCTGCACGGGTGCAGTGCCTTATCTCTTGTGATACAGCTTTGCTGTGTTTCGGGGAGAAAGGCAAGGATTGGTACAAGCAACACATAAATAAGTTGTCTAGTTCGTTCATACGTAGTTGTTTAGTTCAAGGGCTAGTTCGATCAGTTTGCTAACATACGAAAAAAACTTGTAAATCATTTAGCATGTACGAAGGTGGACTTGCGGCAAATATTTAGTTACTTGCACTTTCCTTAATACATATCATTATATATTTTACTAACTGTTACCTTTACCTGTATTAGGCATATAAACCTTTCGCTTGAATTGTTCTATCTATTGACCAAAACCGCATCAAAACCCGTTGCGTACTTTTAAAGATCAAAATCTGTTGCGTACTTTTAAAGATTTAGGCATATATAAAGGAAGCAACTTTTTTAATACTATGTAAAGATAATGTTGAAAATTGGAAGTATTAAATTGAAGAAAATAAATAAATGAAATTAAGAGAAGCCTCCGTGTTTAGTAAATTTTAAAAGTTTTTTTATGTTAGTCACAGAACTGGCAGGCAATACACCCGATGGTAAGTTGTTGAACTAGCCCAGGCGACTTGTATGTGTATTATTTATGCTGAGATCTGAGATGTGAAGTCTCAGTGTCAGCAACTACAACTGCCTGTCCTGCCCTTCTCTGCGAAACACGGCAAAGCTGTTACACGGGAGTGTGACAGCTGCTGTACTTATTATTTTTGTTAGTACAGTAGAACCCCAATAAGTTAAAGTCCAAAGGAAAGACAAAATATTTTAAGTTATAGAGGTTTTAATGTTATCAAGGGTCATATTAGTGATAGGTTAAGGGAAGGGAACATATTATTTTTTGAAGTTATAAATGTTTTTAAGTTATCGAGGTTTTACTTTACTTATTATTTTTGTTAGTACTTCTAATCTCCAATATTCAATAACATATGTATAATGCAGTATTTTAATATAATAATATTTCCCTATACAACAATAGTTAAAATATTTATAGGTATTTTTAGAATTAGAGTTTTATTAATTTTTTTACTCAATTTTGCAAAAAAAAAATGTTTAATTTATGCTTGGTATAAATAGAATTCTAAATAAATAATGCAATATAACAGTATATTAATTAAAATGTGTGTTATTGTAGAGAAGGTAACAGTAAAAAAAGTTTCAGTAGGCCAATAGACATGGAAACATAATTTCAAAATTGTAACTACTTTCTAGTGTTAAGATAAAATATATTTGTTGGTGTTGTTTTTCTAAATTAATATATAAATATATACATAAAGAAAGTTAAACGTCTTATACGCTGGCTGTATCGCGCAGCTTCGCCCGCATTAGATTTACTGTCGTATCGAAAGTGATGATGTTTTTTTGTAGCCTTAAGATACTCTTTACAATTTCAGCTGTCTTTCAGTAAAGTCTCGTCAAAATCGGTACAGCCAGACAAGTAGCTAATATATTGTTTTCTTATGTTTACGCGAATTTCACTCATTATAATGAAACAACTTTTACGGATTTTATCGCGGTTTATTTAGTTTTTTATGAGCCCGACGTCACCGTTCGCCCTCCCATGACCATGGTTGCTGTAAAGTATCCGAAACGTCGGGCTCATAAAAATCTAAATAAACTGCCATAAAATCAGTAAAAGTTGATTCATTATAAGTAACTAATTCAATCTCAATTTTATCTATTTGTATAGATTTAATGCAAGATATTTAAATGGATTTTATGAGTGTGTTTGAACGCGTTATTTTATCAACAGCCGCTGACAGCAACGTAAAAAAACGGTAACGAAGTTCGAAAAGAATAAAATCTATGGGATTGACATAAGTCGCGCTAAATCACGTGGTCAATCGCTATCGTAAATCACAAACTGTATATTAGTTATCGATTGTTATTTTCAATATCTTATTGGCTAGAAAATTATTATTGATAACTCAGAGACGATGACGAATTTCGTTATATTTCCGCTACAAAATGATGGGACTTTATATTATCCACGCAGGCAATAAATAAATATTTGTTAGATCGTAGGGCTCAATCATCTTAGGGTTCATTTACCACTGATAATATAGGCCTCTTATGTTCTCTCACGAGGACTGAGGGGGACTGACTAGCCATCGAGGTGCGCTGTTGCTAGCAGATCCGGGGTACCTCACCAAAGGCGGCATTGGTGGCACTCGCCGGATTTTAGTGGGAGCTGCGTCCACTTATCATCTTTCGGGCGCAGCGAGTCCCACATACCCGCCTGGGGAAACTACCCTGCGGGATGCGTCAGTGCATTTCCCGGCGTAATAGAAAAAAAGGCCTATGATCAGCAGTGGACGGATAAAGACCGACAATGATGATCGTGAAATAAATATCGTTCAACAACTCACTTCACTTTTACATATAAAAACGTCCATGACGTCATTGTCTGCACTTGGCGGGATTCAAACCAGCGACCGCAGCGTGAAGTGTCTCGGTTTATATCACTTCTACTAATGAGTTTAGTCCACGCTCGTACGCTATAATACTAACAGTTATAAGCATTTCACTAATAATATTCGTGTTTGGTATTTGTGTATTTGTGTGTATCGCGAACAACACGGTCAGCAAGCCGGTATAATGGTGCCGAAGTGGGCCGCGTTGTCTGTACGTCATTTGAATATTACTAATGAACACGATAAACCAACATTCATAACAATTTTCATGTTCATATAACCATATAAATCCCTCCAATCCAATCTAACACGGACCAATTGCTGCACGTTGTCTTGGCGTTCGTCGAAGGAGACCTATTGATAGCGGTGTACGGGACTTATGATGATATAAATCGATTCTACACGAAAAGAAAATCTTACAAAATTTTCCAATGACCATTGGAACAAATTGTAGTCAATCAGCCAGAGGGCCTAGCCAAAATGCCATTAAGAAAGCGTTAGCGAAGTTCGAAAATGATAAAATGCATGGGATTGACATAAGGCCGCGCTTAATCACGTGGTCCATCCTATACATTTTATCATTTCGAACTTCGCTAACGCTTTCCTAATGGCATTTTGGCTAGGCCCCCAGCCTAGCTTGTGAAACTTAAAAACGGTTCACTCGATCTGTATGAAATTTTGTGTATGATAAACATATTATAGATAGAAGAGGTTGTAAAAGAGAGGCTACTGTGCAGGTGTCGGATGATAATGAACATGTCAGTAAGTCTATGTTAACGTCAATAACTAGCTAAGATTGCCTAAAGCATTTCAGCTTCCAGTACAGGAAAGTAAGCTCGGGACTTGTGAAGCCCAATTGCAATTTTTGATTAGACCATTGCACGCACCGTCTTGGTCAACAGCGGCACGCAAGAATTCGCAACAATAGACGAAAAAACGACCATTACAAAGATTTGTCTCGCTGCCAAGAGCATAGCCTTGGTGGTTTTCGCAAACTTACAGGATTGCGGGTCGACGGCCCGAGGTGGCGAAATTCTGGTAAAAAATGGTACCAGTCTCGCAAGACGTGGTCGAACCTTAAGTGTTGCCATGTGGGGTTTGTGGCTTACGCTATTTAAGCTGAAGCCGCTGAAAGTCATGAGTACCGTTTAATTCAGCATGGCCGTATTCTTCAAATAGGCAATAAAATTCACTGAAATTCTCACGCTTTAGTTTGTAAAAAAAATAAATAGCTTCATTAGTATGATAAAATCTCCTGCAATGAATTATGTTCTTAAGTGACGTTTACCACCAATAAGGACATCCGTGAGTTTAAAGGTTTTGTATTAAAATGAAACAATTTTTACGGATTTTATCGTGGTTCATAGGACTGAAGAGCCTCCCGTGACCACGCTTGTTGTGATGTATCTGAAGCGTCGGGCTTGTAAAAGTCCGTAAACGTTTCCTTATCAAAGTTTTCGCAAAAGTATCCATAAAAAATCATTATAATGAGTGATATTCCCGCAAACATAAGAAAACAATTATCAAGGCCTAAAACTTTAATATCTTGTTAGGAATAGTACTATAATATTGGTTATTTCCTTTAATTTTTTTATCTCTAATATAAGTAATGTTGATATGTATTTAACAAAATCTTTACAATGAGAAAGTGTGTTTATTTAAGAAAAGTCCAAGTAAAAGCTTAAACAAAAGGTACGGTCAGCAAAGAGGTGTCTAACAGTTTTGACAAAATCTAGCAAATGAACAGAATAAGATTTATATTTTATAATTCAAATGACTTTTGAGTGTGCTTTCATTCAGTATTCTTATATAACAACGAGTTCTTCAAGCGTCGGATTCAGATAGCAAATAGCCGTAGAGAGAGTATTTAATGTAGTGATATCTATTAGAGACCCACCATGGTTCAGGCCTTGTCGTGGCGGTGAGGCTCAGTAGCCCAGGGTGACCGCAACTTGGGATTAGCGAATTAAGCCGAAGAGGCTCTTTGTACCCCTCTTATGAGAAGATGGGGCAAAAGAGCATGGGGCAAGGGGCGACTCGCCTTATTGTAGAGAGGTTGTTCTGTGGTGCGGAACAACCACTCTGTGGAGGTGGCGTCGGAACTGACTAGCGGTCGAGGTGTCCTGTTGCTTATAGATCCGGGGCACCTCACCAAAGCCGGCATTGGTGGCACTCGCCGGGTTTTAGTGGGTAGAGCTGCGTTTACTTGGAGAGACTCACTCCCCGCGAAATACCTAAGCGCATTTCACGGGGTTAAAGAGGAAAAAAAGTTATATCTTTTAGTGAGACAATAATAAATACACAATTACAGGCGTTTCTCACCCGGGGACAGATTCTATAGAAAAGCAATAAGTATTTAATCACATGGCTATCTGATGCCATACTAGGCATAGCACGTATTACGATAGGAAGACAATTAATAAATGCTTTTGAATGTGTCTATATATTTACATAGTCTAGGTAAATTACACCCGCTACGCTCATGACGCAAACATTAGGCCTGGGTGGAAATCGAACCCACGACCTTCTGGTTCAGCAGTTGGGGTCACTAACCACTAGACCAACAGACAAGACATATATTATATAAATAAATTAGCATTTAATTGAAAACAACATTGTTTGGGATATGTATATTATAAATTATTATATCACACATAATATTTAGCGATTGAAATATTGAGGAAATATCTGAATCTGAAAAAGACGGTAAGCGCGGTAAGAACAAAAACAAATCTTAATATATATAAATCTCGTGTCACAATGTTTGTCCTCAATGGACTCCTAAACCACTTAACCGATTTTAATGTTTTTTCTTTTAAAATGTGTGCTTTTCTCCAACTTAAAAGATAGGATAGTTTATTTCTCAAATTTGAGACTTTTATTTATTGCAAATTAATTGTTTTGACAGAACGAAGTCTGTTGAGTCCGCTAGTATACTATATGTATATTATAAAGACTAGCCGCCCCTGATATTTCAATTTTTCGCCAAAAGTTTGGCCGTTAATTGCAAAACGGTGAAAATTTGAAGTTGTAGATATTTTTGAATGCTTTATTATAAAAAAAAATTAAAACCAAAAAATCTACCTACCGATATGCACACAGAATTTTACGAGAATCGGTCAAGCCGTTTCGGAGGAGTTTGCTACAAACACACGCAAATTTTATTGGAACGAAGTTCCTTACGGCAGGCTTGGAGGGGATAGGGATTTTGTTGCGCGACCGAACTGAAAAAAATGTGATAGTAAAACCGTAAGAAAAAGTGCGTGGAATAAAAAGCGTTAAATGAGACGTGCGCAGGCGCGGCAGTCGCATACACAAGCGAGTAGTGTATAATATCTTTCTTTTTAGCCGAAGGAACTTTGTTCCTACCTGGTGTCCCACGACACCACATTTCTTTTTTTATACGATATGACTAGTAATCGCATTACCATTTACTGTGTTCACAAGACGGTTTTAAGTTAGTCTTTCTTTATTAACTTCATATTGGAAAAACTTAGCGCTATATCATCTTGACCTTGATTGAAGGCTCCGTAAAACCTTAGATCCGACCTCCTAACTCCTGATCTTCCAAATTTCCGTGAAAGTCCGATTATTCGCTCCGGTGACTGTGCGGAGAAAGCCGCGCGACAATGTTAGCTTTGCGCATTAACTTGTGTTTACACAGTACTTGGCATATATTTTATTACTAATGGTATAAGTGGTGGGTAAATATTGTTAAAAATTACGTATTCGTTTTTACTATTTTTGCTTTTTTTCTGAATGAAGTGTGAATAAATTTAAGTTTATATAATTATGTCTATGACTTATAGCAGATAATATATTATTATAATATCAAATGACCAACACCCGCCAATCAGCAATATACGACAGTATCAATACCAACAAATCTCAACTTTATAATAGTAATTATAAAGTTGAGATTTGTACCTCTGCTGACCGTTAATCAATCACGGTAAGTGTTGGACTGGTGGTTGAGTCAAGACACACGCGTGTCAGGCTTTTGTTTTTTTATTATTTTTCTTTGAATTTCTTTTAATATATTGTATTTATTTTAGGAATTCATTGTACACTAACATAGTAGCAACCCACATATTGCCATTGCTGGGCACGGGTCTCGAAATCAGAATCAGAAAACAGATGAGGAGGGTATCGGGCCATAGTTCACCGCGCTGGCCCAGTGCGGGTTGGTGAACTTCACATACCTTCAAAGACTTTCGATGTTTTTCGACGTTTTAATATTATTATTTTTTGGGAGAGGCAAATAAATAAGGGTCTGTCGGACTGCCAGCATAAATTCACGCGAGAGTCAAAGTCAGAGTCAAAAATTTTATTCAAAATAGTACCATCAAAGTATCTTTTGAAACGTCAATTGAGTCTACTACGAGGTTGTCGACGGTCTTCGAGCTGAGGAGTAGGTATCGAGCATCGAGCGGGTATATTACCTATGTGGGAGTGCTTTCGCATGGACATGGCTTTAGAATTTAGATTGTTTAAAAAATATGTGTAAAAATGATTTAATTTTATCCTCCTGTAACAACATTACTTTACTTATTAGGCTACAATTTTATGCGTTATATAGATGCTTAGCTTCTGTTCCGTTTATCTACTAATGTCGCGTTGCGATTGCGAATGGTTGTGTATTGTTTCAGATGCCCAATGCAAATTACAAATTAGTAAATTATTGTTTAAAATGCCGTCCTAATTCCTGCAAATGTTTATTAAAAGAACATTTATTAACTTTATTTTTTAGTTTTCTTTATTTATAAAACAAATTTCCATAAAATATTTAAAAATAAAGTAAAATATAATATACTCTTGCAAATAGTACGAGTATTAAATGCATACATGCATATCAACGCTTTAAGTTATCGGGAACAAGTCGTAGTCATTATACTGGGTGGGCGTTACGGGAACAGCTAAAGGGGACACGCCTTCCACTTGGAACAATCTTCTAGAACAAAATATTAAAATCATACAAAAGCAACAAATACAATAATGAACGACATAGGTTGTCGCCATAATTCGTTTACGTAAATATATTTATTTCATATATAATTAATTACGGCTTTTAAAAAAGTTTTTATAGCAACTTTGAAAATATTGAAGAATATTTTTGCCATATTAAAGCTTTTTCAAATAAAAAAAAAGAAAAGTACTAATAACAATTTATGCTAAATAGTTCGGCCTTGCGCCGATAGATGGCGTTGCTTTTACAATTTTAATAGGCTAAATAAAAAAACATAATTATTTGAAAACCTTAGCCCATTTATATTTGGCAATTGATAATGAATAAAATAAAAAATTATATTAATATTATTAATGTAAAAGTTAATGGTATTTCAATTCTAGATTGTTCGTCTTATATTATTTATAAAGCTTTTACTTTATAATTGGAAATCGTTCAGTTTGATCGGAGCTGATGACGATTGTAATGAAAACATTCTTAAGATAGACGGCAGATACGCGTTGAAGTCTTATTCAGTACTTAAGATAAGGCGGATCTTTATGCTACAGTGGCTGGAGCGTCATGAGACATACAGGAGTTGTTAATTTAAATATAAATAAAATATTTTACAATTCTTTATTTTATCTATAATTAGCAACACAAGAGAATCTAAAGTATTAAATTTAAAATTAGCAATGACAGAGATGAAAGATAGCGTGCGATTTTGTATTCTCAAGATATAGGAAGGACCGTATCTCTAAACACTAGACGAACTAGAACGCATTCTATCTTCTGCAGTCTACTACTTCAGGTTAGATTTGACCAGGCATAGACTAGTCATTCAGGCAAGTCTAGAAAGACAATGAAAATATTAAACCTTGATATGAAATGTCGTACGTGTGAGTGAAAAGTAATTAAAAAGTAGCAGCAGAAAATGGTAAATCCTACTAAATTACGCTTCTCCATAATCCGTCTGAATCACAATGAACTAGCCTTGAGGTAGGTTAGCTGAAGGCTCTAACTAGACAGCCTTTAGTGATTCAGCACCGTGAAAATCGAAAACTTGCCCGTACAGACAAAACTCTACCATATAACAAGGTATTAAGGTAGGTCTAAACTCGGGACATACGACCCACTGCTCCGAGCGCTGGTTTACGCCACTGACACACTTCCGCGAGCACCGTTATTCGGCCCTGTTCGCGTCTCCCCTCTCCCTCACTCTCTATTTCGAATTGTATCGCCGTCTCGCTTCGCAGCGACAAATTTTGATGCGGGCGGTGTGTGGGTTGGCCCCAAAATTGTGATCGTGATAGGAGTTTTTTTAAGATTCCGTTTCTGCGGTTGTCATGTTGGTCAATGGGTCGACGGCTTTTTGGCTTTTATTTTTGGTCATCAAAGACCAAGTCTACTTATACTTCGACTTCTGGATACTTGGAACAGCATAACGGCGTTGATTTACAATTTATTGCTTTCATCATCAAAAGCCAGCCTTTTATATACTTAGACCAGTGAAACGGAATGGATTAACATTTGACAGCGTATATCTGTTAGTATTTACTTTGTATCTATCTAATATTAGATTCAATTTTAACTAATTTTTTTTTCTTCCCAACAAAACTTTCTTTTAAGTGAATTTTAAATATACAAATTCTACACTACGTAGGCCGATTTTAAAACGATGATTGTACATTATCACCATGCTTTATTTGACCAGCAGAACGCAGGCCTCCTACAATGAACGTCAAGACCGATCGTCATCCCACATGGTTAATGACCGACCAGCACTTCGTCTACAACCACGGCCTCCAGTCTTGAACCTTATTGACCCATGGGCCAGCCGTTCTTCTGAGTATGTGACCAGCCCATTGCCACTTCTAGAAGGTTATTCTTGGTAGTAAATTCTCTGTTACTGTATCTCTATTATTCTGTACCAGCTCTATTATTGCAATTTTCGGCGCTATTTGTCTTTTAGGTAGTAAAAGTATAATATGATAAACTATATTGTATTTATGACTGTTTTATGCCATAAATAAATAAATCTCTATATTAAATTCTTTTATACGACATTAACGATTAGTTTTTGATATTTGAAAAAAAAAATGCAAATTCGCATATCAGATAGAATCAAAGCAATGTATCATATGATTTTAGACTACTTATTAAGGAATAATAAATAAATTAAAAAATACTCTTTATATTCTTTCTATACTCTATATTATCTCATATTTTTGTGATATACAATATATTATTATATTTTCAAACAATATTTAACCAAATATTAAACAATAATTATCGCACTGCGTTAAACTGATCCCCTGGTAAGTTTGTAAGTTACAGTTATTTGAAACGGAAGTTATTTTAAACTAAATCTTACAATTAAAAAATATTTTTATTCAGGAACTAAATAAAAATATTTTTTACTTGTTTTAATTTAAATATCTAAATGTACACATAGTTCCTTATTTTTCTTAGTTCACTTAGAAAGTAAAACGGCAGTTACTACAAAATATATTTATTAATAATATGATTAAAAATAACTAATTTTAGAAATCTTTATAACTTATTAAAATTATAAAATCGAATATCAATTTAAAAATTACAGGTATTTTTCAGTAGTATGACCATATTATGATATTTTATTCAAATGGTCTTTTCTACAAAGCCGCAAACGGCCTCGTCATCCGTACAAAAATATCATATTTTTTTCTTTTTTCATACATCTATATTATATTATATGTATTATGTTATCGAATATAGAAAAAAAATATTAAAACCTCCTTTTTTAGTTTTCATACTAATATATTTTAAATAAACACAGTTAATTAACTCAAAAAAATAAAAATAATATCGAGCTTCGCAAAAACAAAAAAGAAAAAAAAATTACATTACAAACTATGAATGATAATTATCAAATATTCATATAAAATAATAAATACAAATGATTTAACTACACCTGGAACGCAAGCCAAGTAGTTTCATAAATCCAAGTCACCAACCTCATGTACGCGCCAGAATCAGCTAACATCTTCCGACCATCACACACAACATCACCACACCGCACTACTCACAGTAATGGCTCCAAAAACCACCCCGGACCCTGGACCATAAACGGGCCCTTGAAATTGGAGACAATAGCATGTCCAAATGTTTGTTAAAATGTTTTATTTATTGGTTTATGGCCGGGCCTCTAGGCTCTACTACTATTGTTCAGTAGATAGGTAGAACCAGAGAGGTCGCAGTTCGATTCTGATCCACGACTCTAGTATTTATGTCCTCTATCCTCCCTTTTTCTGTCATTGGAAAGAGGGACAGCATAGGCAATATAAAAGGAACCGATATACCACTTTCGTCTGGATAGGGACTTAAATTTACTAAATTAGTCCTACGGGAACACGGGAGTATACATATGGGATGTGGACCATACAAAGTGGCTCTTACAGCAGTAATATGTTGAAACTAGAAGTACCCCGCGGTTCCACTCGCATTCCTCCTATTCCCGTGGGAGTACGGGGATAAATAAAACCTAGTAAATTCCGGTACGGGGGTAAATTATTATACTTATGTTATAATTACTCTGATGTGTATGCTATATGGCATATGCTATATTATTGGAGTTTCATTTAAATCCATTCTGTAAGTTTTTGCGTTAATGAGTAACAAAGATACTACACATTTTCACGTTTATAATAATTATAGTAGGACTAGTAGGATGTTTTCTTTGTTGATTGCTTTTTTACCTTGTAATATAAAGCAGAATAACATACAGGTATAACTTATAAAATATACATATTATATACAATTGTCAAAAATCTCATGCACAGGTGAAGATGCGGGCACCAGCTAGTATTACACTAAATATGAACTAAATCATCTAAGTCTGGAAACACCTAGCATAGAACGGGTCTTCGTGAAATAAATCAAATTTATGTGTTTACATATTTTCACGCGATATTTTTAACCGCTACCAAATGAGAACCCAAAAAAATATATACTATCTGCATTTATTAGCCTGTCATTGGCAAGAAATATTACAATAGAGTCACGATATTTAATAAATGTGTTTATCTATACTAATATTATAAAGAGGAAAGATTTGATTGTTTGTTTATATTGAATAGGCTCCGAAACTACTTGACCGATTTGAAAAATTCTTTCACTGTCTTAAAGCTACATTATCCCCGGTGAACATAGGTTATATTTAATTCTCAAAAAGTTAGGTACCCGTTTTAAATCTTAGGCGAAGCTGCGTGCAACAGCTAGTTACATATAAAATTATACGTAAGTTTATTTATGCGCTGACGTAAGGGGTAATCTTAGGCACTTCTCGTCTGATTTTTAAATATCACCTGTACAATGATAAGTTACTGTTTTCAGCGATATCGCTTAGATCATCTTATCATCACCAATCCACATGGATATGTGTATTGTATTGAAGTATACATAAACCATATACAGCAGCTTAGAATAAAAAATAGAAAATAAAACCAAGCCTACAAATCAGTCAGTGCAGTCATTTGATAGTTCCATCGATAGAAGTATTTCTATTATTATATAGATATAGGGTTGCCAGGTCGCTAAACCTAATAGACGGACAGACCAGCCAGATTGGCCGGTCATTCGGGTAGAAGGACACCCAACATTATTGATTTTGTATATAGGTAACGACAGAAAAATTGTATGTAAAATCAAGCTTTTTTATGAGTATCATACATTTTGTTCAATTCTAATGAACTTATTATAAAATCAATTTCCAAATCAGTCTATGTATAAGATTGATTTAGTATCGCTCTTTGCGGAATGTAAAAAGTTTAACAAAAGCCGGACAGCCAGATACCATTTATTTTGGCCGGACACGCAATCAAAAAGCTTACCTATGTCCGGCTTTAACCGGACGCCTGGCAATATAGCAGATATGTTTTACGTCTTTTAAATACCAGAAGGTATATAGAATTTAGTCGTTTTTTTGTCGGTTTTTACAACACGTTCATCGCTACCACCTTTATAGGGTTGTCCATAAAAGTACAGTTAACAGGAATTTAGGTAAAGTAACAAAATGTGGATTGTTCTATTTCATTTAGCATATTTCGTCGGCTCCTTTACACTAATTGCCTAATATAAACACTTTTGTCCGTCAGTACCGTTACGGTCGCAACGGGTTTTTTTCGGCCGTAATTGTAGGCTTGTCTTAAATGTTAACGACGCCCTCCTAGTTAGCTACCTAGCTGTAGCTCATGTCTTTTGCTGTGGTTTTAGAATCGGATATAATGAATGAAAAATGTGTAAAGTATATAGTATTATTCTAAATAATATACGGAGACTATTAGAATCATATAAACTATAAAGCTATTATATTATGGAAGATTATAATAATATTATGTTTAGACAACTCACACACGGCCATCTAATTGCAAACTAGGCAGAGCCCAAACAACTGATACATTATCATAGATAAATTACGCTCAGACACATAACAAATGACTATGCTCATCACACAAGCATTTGTCCTGGGTGGGAATCGAACCCACGACCTTCTGGTTTAGCAGTCAACGTCACTAACCGCTCCAGTGCTTGTCATTGTTAATAACTTTAAATTCCATGTTAAATAATGAAAAATCTGCAGTGACCATGTGTACTGTAAAATATCCAAAACATTGGGAATATTAATAAACAACGGTAAAGTAAGGTAATAAAATATTTTCGGTGATAAAAAATATTACCTTTAAAATATGTATTCTCTATTAAGATAGTTCTAGATTTTCTTTATTAATTGGAAATTTTCGAAGATATAAAGAACATTTTTGGATTTTTCGGTGGGCCATAGAGGTCTTATGAGCACGGAGGTTTTATTCCCTCATAGGTCAAATTACCATATAGGTCCTAAGACCATAGAGTTCTTATGACGACAGAGGTGGCATGAAATACTCGAGAATATCATGGGACCCTTTTGTATGCATACTGCACGTGCATGTGTTATGTAAATGCATTTTATTGGTTCCAGCTGCGACCTTGGCCCATTTGCATATACTGGACGTATTGTCGGGTCCCCGAAGATTTATTGCGACAAGAAAGGGTTATGTTTAGTCTTAAATTCGACCAGATATTATTGTTCTTTTGACGAAAGATGGAAGTGTTGTGTTTCGGATGGAAATTTTTCTGACAAATGTTTTTTATCTACTTTTTTTTACTGCAAGCCACGTTCGGTAGCGATAGTTGAATGAACCTTAGGTGCAATCTAAGAGCCTGATACGTTAAAATTGCCATGGAATTTAATCAGAAGGATTCAGAAGGAAGTATTCTATAGTGTCAAATTGAGTCTCTCATTCACTTCATATTTATGGATTTACAGTATTTGTTAACTATTTTAATGGCAAAAAAGGACAAAGGTAAGTGACACCAATACACGATAAATATAAATCTAGAAATATCTAGAATATTGCCTAAAAGTTCTTGGCCAGGTCTAGAGGACCAGGAATGTAGACCAGACGAGATAGCTCCGGTAGCGTCCTCGATTTGGTGTCGTGATGAACGTCAGTCAACTTGTTTTTAATTCTGTTAGAAATTGGGTGTGGCCTGATGATGATGATTATGTCTATTTCCCGTCTTTATTCCATTATACGTTATGTGTTTATTTATACATTAATAAAGTTACGCACTCGTTATCAGATGTATAATATTAGATGTTATCGGAATTATTTTACACAACTTTTACTGTAATTAATTAAATTTATTAATTTAATTTACTATTTATATATTCTGCTGACCTTTACATAGGGTATGTAATGAAAAAATTACTATAATTATATTAATTTACAATATTATCTTTGTAAAAAGTTATAATTAACATTTAACAAAAAAAAGCACAATTAAATAAAAAGTTATAACTATATTAACTTTAAATAAAATATGTAATGATGTCGTGTAGACTGTACAGCTTTTATTGAATGTAATTATAACATCTTCAGTGAACTCGACGAGATAATATCAAAATGTCACAGCATGTTGGTGACGCGAATCTATAAGATTTTTCAATATCAAAATGTGCTCAGCGCGGCTAAATAAGATGACACTTCTAAAAAAACTTTTTTTGTTATACAATTTAGACCATTCAAATAATATCTATAATACAATAATCATGGAGGGCAACAACCTAAACACCGAAAAAACTCAAAGGCGCGGTCATTGTCCTTTTTTACGGGATAGCCCGGGAATCGGGTAACGGGATGCGGGTCGTTGACCCTGTGACGTCGCGTCCTTGAGGAGCGCATCACAAATACAAATGAACCATAATAGACTTGGGATCCTAAATTTATATATTTTATGCTGCATTTGATTCCTTTATCAGATGTATTGTTTTCTAGTTTTGGTAAAGTAATTTTGTAGAGTCTTCGAAACGAAATCCTAGAGAACCGCCAAAAATATCTTACGGGTTTTGGAGTCAACGTAATATGCAGTAATATTGACGATGAATAATATACAGTATACAAAAAAGACAAAAGCCATTAAAAATAAATGCAGACGTTTTTTATACATATTTTCTTTCCTAAGACTATTTTTTTATTTAATAAAAACCTGTACAGATTTTAATTTATAAAAACGTGCATAGCGTCTTGACATTCGTTTAAAAAGGATGATGATGAAAAAAACTACATTTCATTTAGTTCATTCATACTTCATTAAGCTTTTACTTATAGCTATATTGCTGAGACTAAACTAAATAAAAATCTTGTCAACAAGACATTCGTATAAAATGTCGAAATATCGAGACTAGCGAAATAAGAACACGATAAATATACACTTAAATAATTGTAGAAATAACCACGTTAAAATAAAATGAAGATCAAAATTGTTCAAAGTCGCTCTACAAAATGAGGTTGTGTTTAATAATTTCATTCGTGATTATGTACGGAACCTTGGTTGCCCTCACCCGTTTTTATGGACAATTAGCTCTTGTATATAGCTCTATATACCCTTAATGACTGCAGGTGGATAAGTTTCCATTGACTGTAGTCGATCGCAATGGGTCATCTTGCACATTTATTCATGAATGTGTTCATGGAATGGGTAGAGCGTTTGCTTTCTTTCTTTCGTTTTTACTATCAAACAATTGTTCTTCTTCTGCTTTTTCTTCTCCTCCACTAATGAAGGTTGGCTGTGGTCACGATATTTCGCAAATCGGAAAAGTTGTTCAACGTTGGCTATTCCTGCCAATTCCCGGATGTTTTTGAGCCATGACTTTTTCCTTCTACCAGCGCTCGGAAAAAAATTAGGGAAAAAACCCTAATTTTTTTCCATCACTATAATTCGTAGAAGGCAGTAGCGTTCATTGAGCAATCATTATATTATCTAATGGGCAACTAATACTCCGTCAACCTAAACGCGGTCTCCACTTCTGAACTCTAATGGGCCATCGTCTATTCGCTCTCCTGAGCCAACCAGCAGAGTAACCAACTTACTGTCACAAATAATACAATATGGTAATTACATACAACAAAATAGTACCAAATCCTATTTAACATGTTCTATACAAATGAAGATCGAATCGAAACCATCAAATGACGATTCTATCACTCATCCGTAACACACCAATTTCGCAGAGCCCAATACAATTACATATTCAAATATAGCACTTTTACTTGGCAAATAGAAACCGTCGTCCATGCGCCGCGGGTACAAGGTTCAAATCTGCGGTACTCTGGTTCAAATCCGCTCTTACCTTTCGCGCTACCTCGCTAATACGATTTTCACAAGTTCACGAGTCGCGTGTTGATATTATCAACCGCCATGACTTTGTGTTTGTATTGCTTATAATAAAATTTCTCGTGCACATGATTTTTAGTTACAATGTTCGTTCTGGAGATATTTTTGACATTGTAATCTTGCTATTTTATTAAACCTTTTAATATTATGTAAAAAAGACAGACAGTGACCGAAAAAGTGTTAAAAGATTTAAATATTATGTCTATACATTTTTTGAATTATGTTTTATGTAAAAAATGGTATTCGATACAAAAAAGTCTCACAATAAATCTATATCCTTGTGTTAATATTTAAGCATTGCATTAATAATATTGTCTACGATACGATTTTTCAAATAAAAATAAAGGAAAGCGTCTACAAGGCGATCGCTCAAATCTTCGGAGCAAAAGACATCAACGCGATACGACGTAGAGTTCTTTATAACTTAATCTGTTAAAAGTGTGATTATAATATGGACAGAAAGGGGCTTATAAAGATTTTTACATGACCCACTTTTTGGATACCTTAGAGCAACCGTGGTCACGGGAGGACTGCAATAAGTTGCTTCGTTATAATCGAAATTCACGTAAGTATTAGAAAACAATATATTATGCATAAACAATGTTTGCGGTATTACGTGTATACAGGTGATGCACCTGCCAAATTTAGAAAACATTTAAGGCAACAATTCATTAGTGAAATACGAGCCTGTACTAGACCATCGCTCACAAATATGTAGCTAGTTTACTAGCTACTCTACATATTTGCGATACAGTACTCTGTAGCGTTTACTTCTCTATCTTGTTATGATCTGACCGCCGGAGTGTGTCCGATCAGTAACGTTCCAAGCTATAAAGATGGCGATACCCGCGATAAAGAGGCCGATACTTCCACTCCGCGCGTATATTGGTCAAGATATAAGGTTGAGGATATGTGCAAACATTTAGCGTTTACGTCGCGTTTTGAAGACTCGGTTTGCCTGGCTTGTTAAGGCAAATCCATGGCATTAAATATGGAAGTTAATTAGCCTCCGATCAAGAGTCTATTTATTTATTTCTAATTTTCATCGACTAATGTAAATATAAATATTTCAAATTTACAGGTCCTTTAGAATTATTCAGAAGTATAAATAATAATAATAATAAATAAAAAATATTAATAAATAAACTACATTTTACCGTTGGAATGATAAAAAAATGACTATGGAAGACGATATTTGTTGTAAAGTATCAGAAACGTAAAATCTCAATAAATCGCGATAAAATCGCCAAAGTTGCATCATTATAATAATATAGTGTTACATTCATTTCATGAAATATATTTTCAATCAAAATGGCGCATGCAGTATATCGGCACGTACCCTAAGCTAGCTGTAATCGTTGAGCTTATTGTAAGCTCGGGCTACAATTAAAGCTCTCGTGTTGTGAGCTTATTTTATGTGATGAGTTATGGGCAGAAACACTAACGGCCAGTAAACAGATGCTTAGCAACAATCACTACCCACTCAGGGTATAACGGGAAGGTAAAATGAAGTGGGGGTCAACCGTCTTGGCGTTTAGACCAATATGGCGTTACGTTGATGATGTTTTGTTGGTTTCATTTTCATCAACTGTTAATAAGTTTCCTTTATGATCATAGCGTGTTTATTTTTGTTTCTTTATTTGTAATTAATATCTCTTAAATTAGAAAAAAACATTATAATAATTTTATAATGTAATGTAGATTACTCACATAATATTCAAAAGGTCAATATTAATTTTCATAAATTGTTTCTTAAGTTCATTTTAATTAAAGAAATCCTTGGTTTAATTTCTTACAAATTTATAAACGTACGTTTTAATAGCATTTAAAAATATGTATATAGTATTTAAAGCACATGTTACAGATAATATTTAGTCATTTAAATTTAAAAATTAATATAGAGAATATTAATCATTATCAACTTCTATCCGTCCACTGCTAAACATAGGCTGCCCTCAGTGAAGGCTAAAACGACCAATCCCTTGCCATTCGCATCCAACACAGACCGGCCACTGCACGGAGTTCGTCTTGATCGAATTTCAAATTCGATCGAAAGATTCAAATCCATTATTATCATCTGTGACTGCCAATCCGCCTGCTAAGTATTTATAAGCATATTCAATTAATCGATTAGGGGTACATCGCATATTTATATGTAACAAATTTTACCTTACTTAAATGACCAACTTACTTACAAACTTACGCTATATTCTCTTCTTCCATAGAATAATACTTATACAGATAAACACTATAATATATAGATAAGAACGATAAAAAAGACACTACTATTTTCTTAATCATTTAAATTTAATCACGGTTGTAGTTATTACTAGAACCTACTCCTTTTTTTCAATGAACGCAAAATTGGTTGATAATCGTTTTGGCGTTCTACGTTAGTGCATGCATTTGTACAATCGTTTGCGGTATTCGATTGTGGTCTGTCCTCGTTAGTCTCGCTAAGTGCCTGTCGGACCTAGAATTCTGGGACAAAGTGCGTCTAGGATTAGCTAAAAGCTTCCTAAGTTACGGCGGAGAAAGGCCATAACTTACGATACTATATTGATCTGTCTTTACTTACATTTGAATGTTCAACAAATAGAGTAATTGCTTTTGATATTTCAATTTTTTTTAAATGGACAAACAACATTGATTTTTATTCTTAATAATAAGTATATTTAGTATTTACTGGTTACACTTTACTTTTTCTACTACTACTACTGTGTTTGAGCAATAATTCGCTATTTTTGCTGCGAGTATAACTTAATTTTATGTTGTGACGATATTTAGTTTCAAGAGTTTTTACACGTGTATAAGTTGCTGGAAAGGGGCTAATTTATCCAGAATGTTCATTTCTTATGATTTCTATATAAAAATATAGTAACTACGTCTAAAAACACAAAGGAATTTCATCTTATAATCGAAGTTACTATTCAAATTTTGAAATACAAGTGTTTTTCTTGGAAATGCGATTATGGTACCCATTCAAATATACACAAAATTCCATCCAGACCAAGTCACTTGATCGGAACTAGGTGACAAACGCAAACCGAAAGAAATTATATAAAATAAACGATTCAAAATTCAAATGTAGTCCAATCACACGGTAACAGACGAGCGTGTAACACCTGTTGGAAGTAACAATGATGATAAACAATTACTGGACAAAGTAACGGTACTCCCGCGAAACGATGGCTCATTATGCCGCTATCACCCGCCGATGCTGCGTCCCTGGTACATTTGATACTATTTTGTTATTTAATATGGTCTATTTGTAGCAGCTATTTTAATGACACATATTTTAGGCCATGCCGTATGGGTGGTAGTTTATTTTAGTGGTATAAAATTGGAGTTGTATGTACTATGTAAAATCATCTATTACCATAGTAGTATTGGAAATACTATTAGAAAATTGGCCATGTAGAATTGTAGACTAAACATAGAGTATGTTATTTTTGTGGCAATAGAGGCAATGTATAGAGACAATAAATCGTCCGATGCTTATTTAAGTAGCAGAAAATTGACGATCGGATGGTATGTAGACTAAATCAATCTACCAGGAAAATGCTATTTGGGCTGATTTATAGTTATTTATAAAAAGTGTATTTGTAGTAGATAGGATTTCGAATTGCCACCTAGCAACTTCTGTAGTAACTAGATTGTTACCAAAAAACTGTACTTATTTAGGACTTAGCCGCTTAACTATAAGATGTAGGCATGATAGACTTTGCAAGATATGTAAGAATTTCAATCAGTTTAATTTAATTTTTTGTTGATAATATTATATTTAATAAAAAGGAGACATTAATTATAATGAAACAACTTTTACGGATTTTATCGCGGTTTATTTAGTTTTTTACAAGCCCAACGTTTCGGATACTTTACAGCAACCATGGTCAAGGGAGGACTATCTGAAACGTTGGGCTCATAAAAAACTAAATAAACCGCGATAAAATCCGTAAAAGTTGTTTTATTATAATGAGTGAAATTCACGTAAACATAAGAAAACAATAGAAGACATTAACTTATAAAGTAAGGAGCATTTAGAAAGAATCATCTTTATTAAATAATTAAATAGTAAAATATTATAGATTGTATACATTTATGAACCTCTTGATTTCCCTTTGATTGACTAATTTAATTATAGCACAGTTATTCAATTCACCCTATATTTGAGGACTATTACAATAAGCGGTACAACATTATTAATACCAAGACCAATCTATTTATTACAGTAAACTAATTAATTCCCCCTTATCGAAATAACCGTTATACAAGTTACTGTTATTAGCTAACTATTATCTTCGGTACGAGTTATGTTATAAAGATAGTTTAAGGAAACAATATCTTAGAAATTATAACTGGAATAACCCTAATAGAAAAGTTATAAGACCTATTACTGAAATGTTCTGAAAAATATAGTGTATTAATAGTAAGCTTAAATAACCAAACAAGCGACTGAATCATGATCCAAATTGTAAATATACTTTATAAGCATTTATGTATTATTATGTCTATTTCTAATAATTAAGGACCTAATTGAACTTGAGTTTCTTTCATCGTCATCATGATCAGCCTCCTCCAATCCACGGCTGATGTGTCGCTATAAAACGCCAAGACACTAAAGTTTTGATAAGTGAAAGAAAATTCGACCTTTTTATACCTTCTGAAATATTGAAACTATCATCAGTCCGCGCGTATTTATTAACGGTGTCAAACCAAAATTTGTCTTGTCTTGTAATACCCAGCTGTTATGGCGAGGTAAATCAGCTTGCGACCCGGCAGGTGCGCATCGCCAAAATGTCAAACTTCCTTTGTTTATACTGTTATTGGAAGAATAAGTCTAGCCGCTGTTCATCGGCGATGTTCGTGAGGAAGGGAGACGACGTGACACTCTGTCTTGCTCTAGGATGAGGTGTAATATAACAAAAAGGAACATTAGCTTAAGCATCGTAGATAATATCTGCGTAGGACAAGGCGTAGTATCTGCATAAGATTAAGTCTTTATAAACGAGATAAAATGGACTTTGAGCTATTAGGACAAGAATTTTTGGAGGTTACTCCTTAAGAATCGATTTTTAATACATAAGGCTGGCGCATGAAAATATATGCGAGGGAAAATATATGTAACTTTATTTTAAGGATTTTCATGCCCTTTAAATTCTTTATAGATATAATCAGATGAACTTTTGAATGAGCTGATATTGATACTCTAAACCTTAATATCTCTCAAGATTGAACCCACGGCCTATCACCAGGCAGGTGCAGGCGAGGACGCCGAATACGCCCAACATATTAATTTGGACAACATTGACACCATATTTATTAATATGCTAATATAATCGCGCGAAACAATTAAAATGCATATTCAATAAATGTAACGAAACATACAAGCCATTTAAATTGTCCTGTAATTAATGCTGTTCAGTAAAAACTTTTATTTCAAATAAAATGCTTATAACATTTTTAAATAAATAAGCTACCAAACGTAAAAATAAATTTTAAAATCCGTATGCTAGTTATAGAGATTAGCGCGTTCAAACAAAGAGATGCCAGTGTCCTATATAAGGTAGTAAGACGATTTGAAACGAATAGAAGTAGAAATAAATATAAGAGATTTTCTAAATTTAACATAGTCAAAGTATTATCAGTGAGAAAATTAATCTAGGAAAACCTATATGACAAGCAACCGAAAAACGATAACCACAGAAATATTGGCCTTATTAAGAAAATTCTACTTTATCAAGACTTAATTGAAATTAATTATTATTTTTACTTTAACACTAAATCATCAGGCTTCGGACCCGTACCAATTATACGTTATAATTCAATTATTTGGAACAACCAGACACAGCCGACACACGAATATGATTCTTATCCCTCCTGTCATCAGAGTCAATTTATTTTAAGTAATACAATCATTAACCCAAGATTCATGACAGAACCGAAATGATTTTGACAAGATATATTTATCAGCTTAAATTTATTACGTTGTAACAAGATTGTATATATTTGACCTGGTTGAATTTTTTATTTTGATGTTATAATGATAGATGTATATTGTAGGTATAATAAATAATATTTGAACCTAGATTGACCTTTATTTTAGCGAATAATCTGTCATGATCAGTTTCTGTCTTGCGGCGATTAGAGCCGGAGATGCTCGGGACCCCAACGTCTACTCTCTAAACGACTCTACGACGCACCTATATGGCTTCGATGGGAGAGAACATGGCTCTCATGCAATGTCTGCAGAGAGCCATGGCCGTCCGCCTGTATCGCACTACCTCATATGAAACTGTGTCCGTAATGGCGGGCTCTGTGCCATGGTCTCTGGGCTCTGCGCACTGACACTACTTTCCAAAGAAGAGCGCGGTGACAACAGGGATAGCGACGGGAAGTTCTAGTTAGTGAGGGAACATATCTCCAGTAAAGTGGGCGATACACTGCGCGCGCGTAAGTTCCAGGCTATCAAACACCCTCGTGTGTTCAGATTGCCTTGTGTGGAAGGAGGAAAGAAAACCTCCCCTTCCAGAGTAAAGCCCTGGCAGACAGGCCGTTGAGGCGCAGCAATACTGACGTTGCTGTTTTATTACTGTACTCTTGCTAGGCCGGTCAAATGACGTGATTCTCTAAGTTCACTTCTGCGAGTCTGCGGGTGATACTTCCACATTACGACCACGCTTCCCCGTGCCCAGGATTTAGGCCTCCCTAAATGAACACTCAGACGGCCGAAATAAATTATACTAATATAAAAATCTTAAGGGTAATCGCGCTAATTCTCGCGACTACAATCGTATTTAAAATAAAAGAAAATTGTATACGACAAGCAATTGACTTATTTTCTAATCGCGGTTAAATCTAACCATCAACGTGCAGTCCTAATTCTATGTCCATTACATTACACCTTTTCTGTTGTTTTAGTATATTAATAGAAATATCATTGTTCTACAATCCGTGATAATTTCCTCGACTTCGAATGACTCGATTAGAATTTTTGGTACAACGAATGTGCCCCCCTAGACAAGTGGAATAAACGCTAAACGAATAGAAATATAATAGAATACTTATTATGTCGGAATTATACTAGTTTACGATATGTAATTTGAGCAGCTATTGTTATTCTCATACAATAAGTATTCTATTCTATTTCTATTCGTTTAGCGTTTGCCACTTGTCTAGAGGGGCAGATTTGTGTGATCGTCGACATGTTTTTGATAAAGCTGTTATTGAGGAACGCTTAGTTAATGTCCCACAATCATAGAGATATAATAATGAGAAACAATATTGCTATAATTATAGCTGATATTATTTCGCTAAGTATCTTCCTTCACTGCTAACTTCAGGTAACAATTGGCTAACTAGCGAGGTATCAGAATTGTTAAGCTGGTCTCTAATGATGACCGACGGGCCTGCGAGATAGCGGTAAAACATTCAAATATATTGTGTGTTTTGATAAAATGGCGTTTAACAGGTTCGTGAATGGACCTTGATTGTATCATTCATGACGATTGTGATGTGTTGGGTCGATGGGGAGATAGTGTGTTCGAATCTAAGCACCGTTTAATGTTGAAGTTACTGTGGCTGACAAATCTAGCTCCCTCACTGCCTTCACCGCCTGTGCTACCTGCACTTACGCCTACCTTTTCTACTCCACCTGCACCACATTATACCACCCGGTCTGACCGTAGAGTCCATTTCTCCAAGCCTTTTGATATGTGAGTTTTTTTTTTGTACGGATTCTCCTCTCCGTAGGGAGGTGGTGGACAAATTTGATAGCGCACCTACTTTCATAGAAAGGATGAATAAAATTAAAAATAGGATAATATAAATTTGACAACGCCAATAAATGGAAGGTCTTATTAAGGGGCTCACCCGTCTCAATGACCTTGCGCGTTTTGTTTTCTTCAGCTCCCGACCACCCGCGAACCCCTCATATATAATACGTACAGTTCAATAACCTAAACACCGCCGTCTAGCGGCTAATAGCTTGTACTACTAGAACAAGTACACGGACAAAAAGTAATGTTACCATTCCGTAAAATAAAGATAAAAATATTAACTTTAATATTTATAATAAGTTTATTTACTTTATAAACACAAAATACACATGAATATTATACAATATAAAAAACAATTAAAAAAAGACCGAATAATAAACTTTTCGATAATTGCTACACTGAATGATCCTCAAGTAAATATGAACCAATATTTATTATTATAATTTCACTATCCCAGGCCTGAATCGCGCTATCGAAATTTTTTCTTGCTGCTAGTATATATACAAACTGTTCTTACGAAATATTTAATAAGTTAGATACCTTCCGACTGCAAGCTAATTTTACAAAATCATAGATGAACAGTTCTTTATAAATATAAAATAAAATATAAAATAAAATGCAAATGAATGTTTTAAAACATAAAAAAACAATTTACAAAAAGACTTGTGTTTTATAAATTTTTAGATAATTATTGATACACTGAACAATCTTCAAGTAGCATGAACCAATTTTATAGTTAGTAATAATATAGTTTTATCATCGAAGTTCTGAATCGCGCTATCGAAATTTTTCTTGCTGCTAGTATATATATAGCAACTGTTCCCATAAAATTATTAATAGGTCGGCTGTCTTCCAAATTCCAGATATTGATTGAGAAATGTTATCGAAGAGTAGTTTTTTGTTATTATATTGAGAAAATGAGTGAGAGACGAGTATATCAACAAAAGTACCTCTAACATAAATAATATAATTTATGTACAGTATTGCGGGATGAGAAGAAATATAAATGATTTTATCTATTTTTTTTTTTGGTTATTACAAACGTTTTTAGATATAAAAAAACTTATTGCGGAAATGTATAATTTTCGAAAAAATGCAAAATAAGTTTACAATTTGGTTAGACTATCGTTGGAAGTTGGAACATGTATTGTAAACCTATTTATTGACCTACTATCTATCTCTGTTCCAAGTTTTATCAAAATCGGTTCAGTGGTTTAGGCGTGGAAGCGTAACAGACAGACAGACAGACAGAGTTACTTTCGCATTTATAATATTAGTAAGGATTATTGTTATTGAAGAAATAACTACAGTATTCAGTTTGATCCAACTTGAAAGATAAAATAGTTTATATTATCTCAATATGTTTTTATTGCAAATTATTTGTCACTAGACGTGGTGTCCCGCGGTTTCAGCCGCGTACTTGACATACCCTAGGGAGTATGAGGATAAATTATTATAAGCTATGTGTGGTTCTATTATATGTATAAGGTAGCTAGTTAAACGTTATAATGTTATTATAAAGTTTCGTCAAAATCTATTCAGTAGTTTTAGAAACAAACAAACATCCATACGTATAATATGAACATCATAATTTATTACATCCATATTATTATGTTACGGATATTTATTACTTATTTCATTGTAATGATGTACGGTGTGCTATACTAATTATTTCTATCAATTTTTAAATGTAAATAGTTTCTATTCTGACATAACGTTTTTTGTAGTCATTGATACATGCTATCACAGATTTATAAATAAAGACAGACGGAGGAGACGCTTCAAAGCGAATACAAAAGCGCTCTCAAGTGCTTGACATAGCGTCGTACTCTAAACGTCTATTAGATTGTGTTCGCTTTTGAATTTGTGTACGCTTTGAAAGAATTTTTTGATAGCGGACACAGTAGTTTTCGAGTTTTTTTTTCATTAGAAACATTTATAAACAACACACACACACACACAAATACAAAATACAAATCTGTTCTCTTTATATTTTATAATAATATTAGTGTAAATAAATATAATGATCAAAAGCTTCTATCTATTATCTGATAGATGGCAGTATATGACGTGTCAGAAAACTATTGCTAGATGGCGCTGTTTTTGTTAAAACCTTTCTGTTCTCATATTTATAATATTTAATAATATTTTCAATATAAAAACCCTACAGTTATCATACTCCAAAAATTCCACATTCGTCTTTCATATTTAACTTTACATTTATTAAGGTTTTATTTGTATCACGAGTGAACTGCACTGTCTTTCATTACACACCATATTGGTTTTTAAACAAAAACAACATAATTTAAAATACTCCCATTTGATATATTATAATAAATAATGATCACTAAAAATGTAATAATGAATAAAAGCAGTAAATAAATTAGCGATTTAGGGCAACAACGGACATGACTTCCTCGTTCGGAGGCCTCTGGCCGTCTGTCGGCTGTCACCCGTGCTTGAATTCGAAGCAAAAATTAGATTTTTACGATTTTCTGATTAAAAACTGCACATTTAAAAAAACGACTTTTCAAATATTGTTAAGTATATAATTCCTCACTAACAAAAAAATATTTCACTACTGTGAGTTGTATAATTAGAAATCCTATTCGATTTTTGTATGCGAAAAGAGGTTCAGGTAAATAATTATTACTCTTTATTTTGAAAGTTTTATGAAATTATCTAATAGTAACATTAATAAACTAAAACCAAGTTACAACATATATTTATTTGGTATTTTTAACGTAACATTAATGTATACTTTTAAGAATATGAAAACGATCGAATTTGTCTGGGAGCCCCTTAAGATAGTTTATTAAGAAGACTAATTTTAGTTATATTTAATGTTAGATTTGTTGTTTGCAATACAAATCTATATTATGATAATGCGTGTTTCAATGAGGAAAACATCAAAGTAACCCACATTACGTTGCTTGTGAATTTTAAGCTAAAATCTGGGAGGGATAATTGCTTGTCTATTGCCTGTCGACACGTAGATGGTAATTAGAAATAAGCATTATGGAGACACGTGCTAACGCACCGTCACTGATCCAATATCATCGCCATCATCATAATCATGAGCCTTTATTCATCCAGTGGTGAACGTCAAGACAAGCGATCCCTTGTCACTCGGATCCATCACGGACCGGCCACTGCGCAGAGATCGTCTTTAAACCTGGTCAATGACCGATCAGCGTTAATTCGTCTCCATAAACGCAGCTTCCTCTTGAACCATAAATCTCATCTATACTTGCATATAATCTAGCGAGCGTTACTACTACAATATACAGCGCACAGTATTTATTTTTACAGGCCCGAAAATTCTACAACAAGTATTATAATGAAACAAATATACGAATTTTCTCGAGGTTTATTAAATTTTTTACAAACCCGACGTTTCGGATACTTTACAGTAACCATGGTGGAGGACTTTTCAAAGGAATTCGCGTAATAACATAAGAAAACCATCCGTAGCAAGCATTTAAGAATTTTTCTATTAGTTTAAATATTGTAAGTCTTAATTAATGTGCTTTAAGAAGCACATTAATTAAGACTTACAATATTTTGTAGTGTTATATGACCATTTTGAAATGAAACCTCTAAATAAAAACTTGGTCTAGTTAACATCACTGTAATTGGTCTAGTCCAATGTGAAATACCTAAAGTATCACGGGTTCAAATTTCGCCAAAGGCTATAATATGAATAATATGCCTTTGGTCATGGCTATTTATTTATATGAATTTCCGTTATCGAGTACCGGTAACACAATTACGATCCTACCACGCTTAACGAAGTGTTATTGTTCACTAAATATTTATTCATAAATAACTATACCCGGCCACACAGTCAGTCAAATAATTTTTTTTTATAAGTATAAAACACATAAAAACGTCGCCAGTCACAAAAAAGCCTTATGTCCATGGAGCCAAAGGGTTGACAATTTTACTTTTATCATTATCAAGAAATAAATATAGGAGACATTCATTGACATTATTCTTTATTTATTATTATTATTATTATCGATTATTTATCTTTAATTCTTTTATTTACATTAACATAAAGGAATATAACAAAAAATATGCGATGCAATTTATGACACGCTGTTTTCTAATGTTTACGCGAATTGAGACTAAAACAATGTTTTAAGGATTTTGTCGCGGCTTAATAAGATTATATCTTCCATTTCGGATGCTGTACAGCAGTCGCGGGAGAGCCTCTCAGATGGAATCCGTAAAAACCTGTTTTAACAATGATAACGTTGTATAAATTTAACGTGAATCTGTGGAAGCTACGAAAACTGAATTCACAAGCTATCATTTAACTTGCAATATTTGTATGTTTGGGTTATATGTGGCGAGTGAATTTTGAGCCATAATATCTTTATGTATTTTCTTATTGTGCAATCATCGTTATTTTACAACTAGAGAGATACAGGAATAAATATAAAATATAATATAATCCCAGCGTAACAAGATCTAGTATAAAACATTAACGAGCGGCTCTATCGAGGGCCGGTGTCCTGCCGAATCATGAACAGGTTTGACTCCCGGAGTAACGGGACTGATTGACCTCAAAACTTTTTTGAACCACATGGACCGCCATCACAATCATTCTCGATCTTTGGTTATTTATTCTCTAATTATTTATTATATAGCCGATTGGGATAGTTAGGCTAAAAATAATTGTAATGGTTCTTTTTAATGGAAAAAATGTTTTCGAATATTGGACGAAATACGTATTCAATCTAAATCCAATAAATATTATAAATACAAAATTTTTAGTTTTTTAAGTTGAGTTTTTAAAATTTTAAGTTGAGATAATTCGGTGCTTGTAGCATTTGTTGTTTTTGAAACTTCTGAATAGATTTTGATGAAACATTACAATAATAACATTTACACATTGGGATAAAACATAGGCTGTAATTTATCCCCGTACGGGAATATCAATGAGTGAAACTGCAGGACGCTGTTGGTGGATTAAATAAAAAACAATTTCAATAGCCAAAACAATTATCTTATAATGAATTAAACGAGTTAGTCTTACAACCGAAAAACGTTTATTGTTTTTCTTAGCAATCACGCTACAAATACAAATATTTTTTTAGAATTTTTAAAGCTCTACTTGCGATTTGCGCAGCACCGATTTTGGCGGAACTTCACGCACTGTCAGATAGCTAATATAAGGAGGAGTAACTGAGGCTTTTTTGGATATTGTGGGGTCTAAATTTATCTACTTATTTATCTTAAGATAGTGTGTATAAGACTGTAATAAATGTGTTATAGTAATAAATGTATGTAATTAAGTATGTTTATTAAAATTGTAAACTATATTTTGAAAGGAGCAACCCAACAGAGTTTCTTGCTGAATTCTTCTTTTAAACTATACTACCATAGTAGTATGTATTGTTTGTATTTTTTTTGTAATAGAATATTCGAAAATACTAGTTCCACAGAGTTTGTTTCACTGGTTCTTCTCAGTGGACTTTCTTTGGTAGATTCAATTGACGTTCAAAAAGATTATAGTACTCTTTTGAATAAAATTTTTGACTTTGACTTTTAAAATAATCACCATCAATCCGGCGAAGCCGCGAACATCAACTAGTTATTATTAAATGTCGCGTACACACATAAATCAATTATTTTCAAGCATCCTTACTTATGCAACATAAAGTTGACTGTAAAAAGCTATTATAAATGTGTAAATTTAGAATAACCCTTTTTTAATAAATTCAAACTCGAATACTCTAGAGAAAACCCTTAAAATGAAAGTATATAAAGTCATAAAAGAAATATTTTACATAATCTATATTTCTACCTATACAGCGAACCAGGGAAATGGATTAAAGGAAGTTTGGGATTTTAAAAAGAAAGATATATTAATAAGTAATTACCAATCTCCATGCAAGTCCGTAACTTAACGAGCCCCAAAATTCTTTCAGGGCTGAAGTCTTCAAACGCTTCGTTAATTACCTGGAAATGAGGAAAAAAAATGTTAAAAATACAAATGCTACACTTATTCTACTTCATCATCATCAACAATATTTAATTCACTGCTTTTGCAGGGTATGTTATTATAGACCTCTATTGAAGAAAGCAAAGACCACCGTACGTAACGCGCACATGGTAATATCCGTCCTGTCTAGTTTAATCGACTACCTAATAATATTATTGATATTGTTTTCTAATTGGAGTTAACAAAGGTGCATAGTATGCTTTATTAACTGAACGTCAAAACGGCATTTCACGTTAATCTCTCTCTTTCTAGTTAGAAGTCAAAGGAATCAGTGTCTACCGGACACTAACAAAGGTCACTAAAGGTAAAACTACTAGTTTACTAGGTTTTGGTAAGAGTAAAAATAAGAGAAGACGTAAAAATAGTTTCGACTCCGATGGACTTGTATAGGGTTTCTCGTGGAATGTTATATTTGGGTCAATCTCGATGACATCCTGGTCGCAGCATGCGCAGCCGAGTGACGTCACCACTTTCATCATATTCTCAAAATTTACTCATTTTTATGTAATACGGAAAAGAGTTTGATGATTCATCGGTCTAATTATTGATTTTGTTCTTTCTTTGAATAACATAAAATAAGTATATCATTTACTGGAGAAGTGAAAATGCTTCTTGTAATTCGCAGCTTATAGAAAATAAAAATCTTAGGGTTCCTATTTGTAATAAAATGGTGGGTAAAGATACTTCAAGTGGCCGGTCCATATTGAATGCGAGTGGCAAGGAATGTGTTGTTTTTACGTTCATGAAAGGCCTATATTCAGCACTGGACAGATATAATCTAAGGCTGATGATGTTGATGAACTGAAGTAGGCTACAAAGTATTCTTTTTAATAAATAGTCAATATAAATTGACATTTTTCGAAGCTCATTTTTGCAAATATCACATTCTTTGTACTTTACATTATGTACACAAAGTAACGTCAGATTTAAGATGAGTTCGTCAAATACTCTCGTGTGCCAACATATTTATCCGTATTTGCTCAAACATCAAAAGTTGGCGAATGGCTTTTTGTGTTAAAGGCGGTCTACGTTACTTTCACTCGCCACAAATATAAAACAATGTTACTTTTTACGCTCGTGACACACTGACACACATACAGATTATTGGGCACAATCGTGTTAGATAAAAATATCAATTATATATGTTAAGTTATAGATCGATGCTGTAAAAACATCTATTAGATACAAGAAATCCTTTAGACAGAGGTACCTACGTTTTTTGGAGCCTTTTCATTAAATGTATTTTTTTATCGAAATATTGTAAAGTAACGAAAATTTTTCGTTAACAAGCTTAAATGAGATTTACAAAAAACTAGAAATTACATAGGAATTTTTATAAAAAGAATATAGAAACCAAGACAAAATCAATTATTTGCTATTTATTGTCTTCATACTACATCTTTGATGAAGAATGTATTTAAATGACGTAAGAAACACCAGTGATTTTTAAAAAATTGCAGATTACATTATATATTCGTATCAGGTTCAGATATTATATTTAACGAACAGAGGTTTGTTAAATAACCCTTTTATACCTTCATTTACATATTGTCATATATTTAATGTATCTACATCAAATACAATTATATTAAAACATACAAACAACATACACAACATTCAAATATATCATATTAAAACCAATAAATCATACTTTTTTTATTGTAAAACGGCCGTATTTTATAATCGAAACAACACATACAAAAAAATATATATATTTTTTCCAAATTGCATATTTCGTTACTTTCCTCAATAACATTAATTTGAAAGCGTTGAGAATGTCCGCGCTCAGCGTGCCATTACTTGGCAGCCTTAATCATCGCGTAGGTTGTTCTTGACTTTGAAAGGAGGTTTCGCGGCCACTCGGCCAAAGTGGGGGTGAGACTCAAAAGTGAAATGTCTCTAAGAACTGCGACGGTTCCACGTCGCTCGCTTAATTGTGGGTTCTCTAACTGGGTGAGCGTTGTAACTCGACTGGTTCACAGTTGGCGTACATTTTAATGTCTTTGTATTTAATTTATTATTATTTATTTGAAGTAATTTTATTTTCACATTAGAAATCAACTTTTTTTTGATTATTATAGAAATGTCATTCATTTTTATATTAATAAAAATTCTGAGTGGAAAATTAGCTTTCCTTCATATATATAATTTAAATTTTAAGTTACAATAAATATGATGTTGAAAGCGTTAAGCCTGTATCAACATGCGCTTGCATAAGCCATAAAATCTTCTATCTACATCAAGTAAACTAAATCTGAAAACTAAAAAACCGAATGTAACCTTAAAACACTTTGACATGAAAAACAAAATGGCCGCCAGGTAAATCGGACTGTAAGCTGGTGAAAGCGACAGCGCCGCCGACATTGACATAAAGTCGAGCTCAGAGCATTAGCTGTGCTTCCTGCAATTTCGACTTATTACGGCTCAATCATCATTGCTCAATAACCGGCATTAACAATAATCAATACCTAATTATGTTATACACGTTCTTAACCCTAAATTAATGCATAAGTAATGCACGCGACTGCACTCGCTAACTTCAATTTTATAATTCTTTCCAAGGTAGCCTTCATTTAATTGAATGTTTGTCTTCACAGATCGATTCAGACTCTGCTTGTGGGTTTTGAATACAATTCAAGATTTTTTTTGTTTACATAAATTAACTATACTTTAGTTTATTCTTTTTATATTTTTAAGAAGGGCAAACGAACAGTCGAACAGAGATAATATAGGTTTAAACAAACAACTGTTGTTTTAAGATCATGCACTAACATTTACTAATACAATACAATATGAACCAATTTATAACTTAAAAGTATTCCTTGACAATACTAACTTAAGTTTAACCTTTATAATTTTAATTATTATTAGATTAAGCCGTAGAACATCTCAACTACAGGCGTCTAAACAGAGACAGTTTAGGAACTAGATTCAGAATTAAATGTGGGTCACAATTTTGGTCACAGTAGGCTTGGATACATCTTGCAGTGGACGGTAGAAGTTTGATAATGATGATGGTAAGAGTTAAGACTTAATCCGGACACGTAATAGATATAAAGTCGAAGTAACGTTTTTCTCATTATCGCAGTTCATTCGTGTAAAGCGGCAAAAAGCTGGCAATTTAATAAACACAAAAATTAGCTGTACTTTACTGTTAGTTTTCTTGTGTTTTTAATTAGATTGAACGTATTATCTTTTTTTGATATTGTAATATTCTACGTTTTTGTTTTTAGTTTTTTTATGACTCGTTCAGTTGATACATACATAACCTTGGTCAATTTCGTATCCTGAAATATACTATAGTTTTCAATATAATAACAATAGTATAATATTTTTTTTCAACATTGGATTTCTAAAAATTTTGTGTAAGTCCATTTTCATAAATTTCAAATTAATATATTCCTCCACATATTGCTATATTATATATTTATATAATAATTATTATATAAATATATAATAATTATTGGCAAAAAAGTAATCACGAAACTTATTAAAGATGCCTACACTTTCATTAGAATGACAGCTGTCAAACAAATGTCATTACTGTCACATGTACTCAATACATTAAAATATCGTTGTATCTTGACAGCTTTTTGAGGTCTCTATGTTTTATAAGAATATATTTGAAATAAGAACCAATGTTTTACTATCAAAATTAAAAATAATATTTTGAATTATTATAAATAAATAAAAAGTGTCTCAGCTCCGATGTACGCCACGAGTTTTCTCCTTATTCCCTTCAAATACCTTTAGATTAGAAAAAATAATTTTTGAAACTTAATTTTTTAATAATTTATAAGTTACAAAAAAAGAATATTTAAAAACCAATAATTCAAATGAACTTTAAATTAATAAAAAAAATCGTAAATTCTAAATTAAAACGGTCTAAATATCCACGTCGAACGTCTTATGTCCAACGCCGAAAATGCCTGATGTTAACCTGATGATGATGATGATGGTACATTACAATAGTGTAGCGGTAAACGTCGTCCGTCGGTCCGACCACGTGTACAGTTAGGTGACGTAGCGCACGCCTCGTCGCGTAGCAAGGTCGTCCGCGCCCCCGACACGTGCTCCGCCATATACAGACTTATCTCGTTGCTAAACTTATTTAACGCTAATTTAGCGGACTTGCAATGCACCGTTGTGGTATACCTAGATGTGAATCATTCATTTACATATTAAAATGTATCGTTAGTAAAAAGTTAAAGAAAGAAGACGAAAGAAAAAAATCCATTCTAGTGTCAAAAGCGCCATTAAATGTCTACATCTTTTAAGGTTCAGTTCTAAAGAATGACAAAATGGAAAATTGATGAAATCACTCAATTATCGCTCTATCTGACCTAAAACTTAGGATACTTCTTATTCACATAGTCGTAAAAGGCAAAGCTAGGTTTCATAGTGTAATTGAAGAAAAAAAAGATACGTTAGTTATTTAAGGTGCCCGAATGCACGTGTCAAATGCCCCTTTGTTTTATGTACTACGGTGTTTCAGTTCTTATTTGATGTTGAACTGTAAGTTCAACATCAAATAAGAATGAATGAAAGATGCTACTAGATTACTTAAAAAATAATCTACCACCGGTTCCAAAGTCACGGAGACAAACCAGTGAAACGAAACCTGTGGTTATGATATTTGGAGAAATTCAACAGCCACGACGTACATATGGGGGGAATATAGGAAACAAATTCATCCAGGGAACTCGGTTGAGCTTGAGTCTTCTACTGTCTACTCCTGTGAACAGATGTTAGTTTTTTTTGTAGGTAGTACTTTGAACATTTCGAGATCAAAACGGAATACATTACAGCAATGAGTATTGCTGCCAGGCGCTCTGAGATTGATGTTTTTAAATAAAGAATAGGATTAATACTTTATGACATACTAGCTGTTGCCCGCAGCTTTGCCTGCGTTAACTAAGATTTACAACGGGAGCTTAGTACGCAAAATAAGTAACTTTTCTGGTTGATTTTTTACACCTTGTGTCCGAATAACCCAAATATCTTACGGAACCCTATTTTTTTTTCAGAATAAAATGTAGCCTATGTTACTCGTCGATAATGTAGCTTTCGAATGGTGAATGAGTTTTTGAAATCGGTCCAGTACTTTTTGAGCCTATTCATTACAAACAAACAAAGTTTTCCTCTTTATAATATTAGTGTAGACAATACGCGAAATACTAGAATAATAATTTAAACTATTATTTTATTGAATTCAATGTTATAATAAACTATTTCGATAAAGTCAATGGTCAACAGAGTAAGACATGTTAAATACTAATTATCATCTATAGGAATATTGTTAATAGTAAGTACGATAAAGAAAAAGACGAATTTTACCATAACAATTAGATTATTAACTAATAGTATCAATTTAAGTGATTGTAATATTTGTTATAAAGTAATGAACTGTATCATAGTAAACTCTTTTTATCTGGAGTTTAGTCAGCAATTAATTATTTAATTTTCAAGAATGCCGATTTGTAAGAAAATAAAATGCTAAATATTACGACTGCTAGTATAAAATTAATGTTGAATATTGTGGGTAAGGTAGTCCAGTATACAAAAATACAGTAACACAAAAATTTGTAGAATCTGATTTCTCCGGCGATTTATGGTGAATTAATAAAAATTAAATACAATCAAAACTGGTTGATAATAGCTGATGCTAGTATTTCTGGAATATATAAAACAGATGGCATCTAAAAATTTAATAAACCAAAACTGGCAGTAATTGCCATGTCTAACTGTAGAACGCCTATGCAAGCTAGATTTTGGAGCGCTTATTGCGGTTATTGGTTTATTAACTTTGACTATTTATATGTAAAATATTAGCTTATTCAGTAAAATCACGGGTTGAATGACCTCGGTATATATTTTTGTGCTGTAAATAAAAATTTAAGAGGTGAGAAGATTATTTTGAGATTTTAAGGCTTGCTTCTATTTTTTTATAATATTATTAAATTATCGATGCGAAAGTTTGTTTCTTTATTAACTTTTTTGATGTAATAGAAAAAAGATTAAAGGAAAATGTTTTTTATGTATAAGTTATAGATGAAAAGCAAATTATGTATTAGGGTAATAGCTTATTTTCAATAGAGTTTTCGAAATACATTTTCTTTTTTTAATAGGACTGAAACTTTTTCTCTACTTATTAGTAGGAAGTGCGTGCTAACTTAAAATAATAGCTTTTATTTTGTCTTACCATAATATACAGCCTCTACTCGTCCACTGTTGAACACAGGCCCCCTTCAATGAACACTAAGACGACCGATCCCTTGCCTATATTATATGAGGGATACGCGCGATCGTATTGACAACTACAGTTTTCACCATAAAAAGATAAATTAATTAAAGCCCTTGGAAATCCTGGAACCATTAACATTTTAAGATTTAATAGAGGTGTTAAACCCAAACATACACACAAATATAATATGGATTATAGCCTGCAGCGTCTAAAACCCTATCACTACTCAATCTTACCGCCCAGGTTGTAACAGAAACATTCAGAGTGGACGGATATTAACATTTGACACAGCTTATGTATATCGATCCTTCTTTCTTCTTTGTTTTAATCATCATTATCATGTCTAAATTTATGTAAATATTTTTCTGACTTTCTTTTACTGGCTTACACATAACTGGAGTGTATCGTCTTGTCAAACAAATACTACGTAATAAGGACCTCTAGACAAACCCTAGTTTAATATAAATATGCGCACGCGCATACGTACAACGTGTGTACTCAGGAACGCCGCAGACAGTTATTATTATACTGTGACGTCAGACGGGTGCCGTGGTCACGTGAGCGACGTGGTCACGTGGTCGACGTGGTCAGGTCGACGACGTGGTCAGGTGAACAGCCCTATAGTACCGTTAATGACATGGGCAAGGACCGTGAAGGAGGATTGCAGCACAAAGACAGGACATATTTTGATTATGTCAAAAAAATAATATACCAATATAATGAAGATAAAAAGTATCTGTGTCCCCAACTCTAATTAATTTATTAATAATAAGTATTTCTTATTTATTTTAATTTAGTGGCAACTTATTATAGTAAGACTAAACAAATATTTTAAGCCCATTTTGATGTATTGTAGTGACAAACTACTAAAATAACTCGAGAATGACGGTGACAGCCTGACAGACGGTCAGACAGGACGATAATAGCTCCATAGTCATTCTTAGGTCATAGAAGCCTTGACTAAGACCTATTAAACCTATGCCTCGAATGTCTGTACACTACATATGCCATAAACAAAAACTCCGAGTTCGAAGCACTGTGCAGGTGAGAACAAATCCTTGACCCTGCGCGTGCGCCGCCCGTGCGAGCGAGACCGCACGTGTGAGCGGGACGGGGCGCGGCCAACGTCCTGGTTTGTCAATAAACTTGACACACATTTCATTGAAGAACCCTTGGAGGCTGCGTCTTAGAAACACTTTGAACGCTGAGGCGAGGTATTTTTGTACTTTTATATATAAAGTTCTGGTAAGGTATAATATATGCTTATAGTAAGGATAAAACGGTGACAAAATTGTCCGTGACATAAACTTTTAATATTAAAGAAACTGATTAAGTTGGTTAGTTTGGGCACTAAGCGTAGACAATAAGAGAAATAAGTAACTTTAACTTAAAAGTTATTATTTGAGGTTGACATGTTCTATCTGTGAAAAAATCCTCATTAACAAATAAAAACGAAAAAATAAATAAAAAAAGAAACTGTAATTTTTAAAATTGTCACTAACGCAACTGTAACCTGTGATTAATATTCGACTTATTTTTTCTCAGGATAAATATTATATCTGTCTTTTTATTGAATCAAAAACTTAACAGTCATGCCCCCTGCCAACCAGAGAGATTATCTTTGCATTAGTTACGTCGCCAGAACTTCAAATTTTCTTAGGGGGGGCAAAAATTTTAAAATGCCGCCCCCTCAGACTTATAGTTATTTTTACTTTTATCTGTGGAGGCTGCGAAAGTGTGATTTTGCCGCCCCACGAACTTGCCGCCTGGGGCATGGGCCCCGGCTTCCCCCCCCCCCCCCCCCAGATCCGGCCCTGCCAGAACCATACGGATACTTATGAACATGTAAATTAAAATCCATACCCTATATTCCACTTTTTAGTAATTCCAGGAATACTAGCTCTGATATTATTTTGCAGAGCTTATACTACCGTTAACCGGCATTGTCGTTTGGCAGTTTTGAAGAACTTACTGGCACCGAGACTGGACAAGTGAAAACTTATATTTTGAAAGAAAGATAGAAGAAAGAAAAATATTTTTATTGTTCACAACATAATATAATAACAAAACAGAAATACTAAATTAATGTCTGTTACATTGAAGCCATATATAGTTTACAGTATTGATATTGTTAACAATAGAAGCAGCCACTCAACATTTGTTACACCATTACAGCAATGGTGAGACGCTGGTTTACAGTGACTCCTCGTGATCAAGGCGACATCACTGACAGCACGTAATTACACAAAACATATCTAAATATAAACACTACTAAGAAATACATTATCTTACTAATGTTATAAAACGCGAAAGTTTATAAATATGGATGTTTGTTACTCTTTTACGTAAAAACTACTCAATGGATTTTGATGAAACTTTACAATAATATAGCTTGTACGTCAGAATAACACATAGGCTATAATTTATCCCCGTACTCCCACGGGAATGGAAATTACGCGGATGAAAACGCGGGGCGCTCCTTGTTTTAGTTATTTGGAATTATGATATTGTAAAATTTTAAATTACGAATTTTATTTAAAAATGTCAGTTAAGTCATCCTATAAGGTAATGAACTACCGAAAAGTGCTCAACGCTAAAAAAAAACCAATCACGTCATGTAGAGGCAATTTTATACATCGAGGTAATACTCATCAAGTCAAACATCCCTAAGTAATAGTTCCGAAAGGCCGTTCCGCCCCGTCGTTAGGATGTAATGGGATAAACAACCCTTTATCCGGTCGATCGGGACGGAAATCGCTCCGATGGGATAGAACACGTGTTCAGGTGCTCACCTTACTGGGTCAATAGGGTGAGCTAGCACCCGCATCCGTGGATAACAATAGCACAAAGATAACCTAGTCTTATGGTTAACTCGTGAGAACTTATGTTATCTGTTGACGCTTTAGAGATATTTATTTTCATATGACTGATCTAGTGGTGAGTGACCACTTCTTAACAGGAAGGACGTGGGTTCGATTCCATGTACAAATGTTGCTAATGATCATTATCATTTCTTCTGTGCACGATCTCAATGCTTATTTTACTTTTCAAAAATATTTTTTAAAATATTTTTTCTAATATTCACGCGAATTTCACTCATTATAATGAAATAACTTTTATGGGTAGGTTTTTACATACCCGACGTTTTAGATACTTTACAGCAACTATGATCGCGAGAAGATATGGACAGCATATTTTAATCGGATATATTGAACTAAATCGGCTTTAAATTATTGCTAATATAAAATTATTATATGTTATATTGAAAAAGAGGTCGTGGCTAAGCAATAACTGCGATCAATCCATCAGGATAAGCAACGCTGGCCGGGGTTGGTTGGTGGATTGGTGATCATCTTTTCATACCGAGACTCCTCCGTGCCTCGGAAAGCACGTTAAGCCGTTGGTCCCGGCTGTCATTCGTGGATCTTTGACAGTCGTGACGGGTCGTCAGAAGCCCGAGAGTCTGACAACCAGTCTTACCACGGAGTACCGTGTTACCCCGCTAGTGGAGGTCAAATAGGCAGTCGTACCATTCAATTAACCTCCTCCTTTTTGAAGTCGGTTAAATACAGTACATTCAAAACACATGATTTTCTGCTGCATCCGCTTAGACTGAAAGCCGATCCCAAATATAGTTGGTAAAAAGGCTAAGCAAAATATCATATTATTTTTTAGTTAAAAAATCTAAGATTTTTTTAGTAAGTTCTAGTAGAAGATAAGATTTTGTACCGTCTCAAAAAATTATAAAACTATACGCGTTATATTTCTCACCAGATGTTCGTCTGTTCGTCAAATACTCATTAATCTTGTTCGATCAACAGATGCGATCATTATGACGAGAGAACTATTGTTACTGTTGTGACTAGTATAAGCTGTTTTGACACCAAAATTACTTACAATTATATATTTCAAGAAAAATAAATTAACATAAACGCGTTTAATAATCAAAATACTAAACTTTCAGCTGTTAATGTACAGATTAATCGTTTGCATGAGGTTGCGATTGTCTAATCCAGGAAGAACTTGGCAATCGCGATAAGTTGAAATGGTGGTAATGCTCATCAGGCATTTGTCTGATTACTAAAAAATTTCCTTATCACCATCATCATCACCATCAGCAGGAGCTGAGGAAGTGAACGGATAAGGATCCGTCTACTGCTTAACATAGGTCTCCGTCAATGAACGCCAAGACGAAAGGTCGTCCTTATCATATTAGATCCAAAATATTTCATTTTTAATTTTGCAAAAAAATTATAACAAAAATACATCTTTTTGGAGTTCATTATTGAACGTCAAAATAATTGCACTACCGCTTCTAAAGCTAGTCTATTCAGACTTCAGACTGATTGAGAAAATATTATTAATTTCTAGTAGAATAGGAATTTGATATTAACTTTATGAACTCTGCGCTCTACAAAGATACACGTTAATGAAGCGAAATTCATTAAGAAAGGCAAAAATGTTCAATTCATATAATTGCGTTATACAAAAAAAAAATATTCCCACAGCGTGCATATGTTATTTTTTACCTGGTTCCAAATTTGAATTCAAATATTGACTGATTGAAGGGTTCGCGGGACATCTGTCTCTTCATCCCTTTATCCTGGTGAAAGCCACACGCAATGGGAAAGCCTTATTTCTGGTAACATGTGGAATCTCATTGTTGGCTGTGCATGTGTTCTTTACAAAAAAACCTATACGTCGAACAAAAAAAAGACGTCTTACATAAACGACACGTTAAAAAAAATACGTGTTACGAGTAAAATATACGCCGTACGAAATAGTATGTTATCGGACCGCCTTGTATTAGATCTCAACGTGTTATCACCAAGATGTTAAGATAAAGATTTTTATAGCAAGTTCCTTACCATTTCACTATTGTGATTTTTAATTAATTTATTTTTATTTATTAATCCATCCGAACATTGTCTATCACGATTATGAAATTTACCCAATTTGTGATTATGTAATATTTTGTTGATTTTGATAAGCATCCATTCCCATTATAAGCTGAATAGTACCTACATTTGACAATTAATAAACAATAGTAGACGTTCACACCACGTTAATCCAGCCCCGCGATAAATACGCTAGAACTTGCATTACGGGTACTGGGATAGGAAATAAATTTAAGAAATTTACATAAATACTAGCTGCCCAGAAGACTTCGTTCTGCCAAAATTAAAAGTGCAATTAAAAATTAGGGGTTGATCGTAGGGGGGTAAAAAATTAAGGTTGTATGTATGCTGTATCATAGAAAAATAAAAACAAAAAGTAGTCGTAAAATTAAATATTTTGGGGTGGGTCACCCTTATCATGTAGGGGGATGAAAAATAGATGTTGGCCGATTCTGAGACCTATTAAATATGCATATAAAACTTCATAAAAATTGGTCGAGCCGTTTCGGAGTAGTTCAATTACGCACCCTGTCACACGAGAGTTTTATTATATTAGACATAAGCGTACATAACCCGGCGCAGACATCTATTCCTCTTATTATCTCTTGGGATCACTGACTGACTGACAGGATTCGAACTCACAGCCACTGGGTGTGTCTAGTAGCCTGACTGCTCGACCAGCCAGTCTTATACTGCCTTATACTATGGTCAGAAAAATACGTTTATTGCGAGTATAAACCACAGAGATCATTACCAGCAGGTGCAAGCTGCTTTCTCTCGTGACGTAGTCGTGACGTCACCGCAGTACCTGACGAGTATACTGTATAGTGATCAATACATGGTGCATGTTTATTGTTTTACTATGTTTACGAGAATTTCACTTGTCACTAGCTCCTCCCTGCGGTTTTGTCTGTCTTATTTATTAGACTTTTCTCTTAAGTAAGTAACCTATAAACTTTTAGAGCTATCAAATGCAAAATATTTTTTCAAATCCAAGCGGTAGTTCAGGAGAGGGCGCTCATACATACACTTTATTTATATTAGTTTAGATAAGAAAACATTTAAATCATTTCACGGTAATTTTTCGAGTTTCGCTGAAATGTAATTGCTAATAATGTCACAAAGTTAGTTATTGCTAGTTAGCTCAATAAGATTACAGTATCTTAATATACCCAAGACTGCATTATATACTCTACATAGAATTTTAAAAAAACCTTTGATGTTATATAAGAATATAAAAATGATTGATAATAATAACACTTAGATACTGATACAGTTATGTTATATTGCTAATATAATGATGGCTTGTGTGTGATGTTATGGGTAGGATTGGCAGATGTGTTATCTGTATCAAATATCATTTTCTCTCTCTCTGTTAAAGAGCTTTGCTCTTACTGGTGGAGAATTCGCCACTCATTCCTCCTCTCCGCCAACACCTTCACCTCCTGATACGACATAACCTGTACCTGAATATCATTAAGCATCTCTTTTTCTACTTTCAAGAACTCTACATCCTTAACAATTGCTCAAAAAGACGCTACTTTTATATTTAGTACTACCATATTTAAAATCAACTGATTTTATCACCGATTCCATAGCGAGAACTGAGAAAAAACTAAACCAACTCAGTGGCTATACTTTGAATGATTGATATTTTTTAAGCACCTGTAACTAAGTGTAAATGTAACCTAGTGCTGGACCTAAGTAAAAAAATAAAAGAACCAAGTTATACCATCATAGCTCACAGGTATAGAGTAACCGAGTACAAACATACAAATATACAAGGAAAGGTCGTCAGCTGACGCTTTCTCCTGTCGTTAGTATGCGGGCGGCGGCGCGGCGCGCTGAGACGGACCGCCGAATACTAGGCTATTGACCAAAACACTAGCTTTCTTTACATATATTAATGCGTAAATGTGCGATTATTCGACCGGATGAAAAGGAAACGGAATATATTGAAGGAACTCACAAAATAGCAATGTAGAGCTTCTGTGGGAATTCAAATTTGGCCTTTTTTATCATTTTCCATATTCTTTTGTGTATTGTAAAATTGTTAAATATGAACTAACTAAAATAAATAAATGTAAAATATGTATTCCTGTTGCCCACAGTTCATTCGCGATAATTTAGATAGATTTACAGCCGCACCCAGAGTGATCATGATTATTTTTTTGCTAATAAAAGTCCCGTCAATTTGCTAATAAAAATCCCGTCAAAAAATAACATAAATACCTTTTTTATACAAGCATTGTACATACTGTTACATGCAAGAAAATAAAAGCTGTTACTGTAAAATATAAACGGACACTTTATTTCTTTATTTGCGTAGATTTTGTGTGTTACGTATGGTTGTTTTTAGCACTTTTACCATATTCTCTATCTATGTTAAATCTGTTGTGTCAGCAACGAAAGACAAATTACTAGAGCTGTGATGGACAGCTAAGTGTTAACTATGATGAAAGCTAACCTTATCACGCGGATATGCTTATTGCAATATATGAGTCATAGTTGGACCAACACAAGTTAGTAGTTACACATATTTCAGTGTGATCGGAAAAACCGTTAGATTTCCAACGAAATATGATGCAAAGGTCGAAATTGTTTGTTTTAATAATTCTCAGCTTAGAGCTTATGAAACGTATAATCTGTCAGAATGAAAAAAAATTGATAAACTTCTTTTCTCAGATTCTAATTCTATACAATAATTGCTCATTTAGTGGTATGAGATACGACAAGGCAAGGTAACAAAATGAATGAAAATTGCTCATTTAGTGGTATTCACAAATCTCAAAATTTCTCTTTCTACCCTTTTTAAGACAAAGTCAAAGTTACTCCCAGCCCACGTGAGTGTAGAGCAATAGGCTTTTATTAACTATATGGAGTAGACACAATGTAATCAGTCAATGAAAATCGCTGATGATCTGAGGTGAAAATTCTGCGCACACGCACTTGACATTACCGCCCGCTTGGTCATTGCCGCCGCATCTCTGGCGCGAGTGAAAGTTGTGCACACACACACACTCGCACACATACACACGGACACATACATACGTTATATGTGTCACTTGGAGCTACACATTAGGTCTCTCTTTTCTATAGCACTAGGTCTCTGGCGGTGCGGTATTTGTTACGCGTATTCACTGTTTAGCGAATTACTTATAATAGCCTAAGTTGATGATTTTTATGACATATTTATTTATACTATATAGATCAGAAACTTTATACAGAAGTTAGAAATAAGTATTTTTCAATAGGTTTTTAGTGTACAATTATTACTATTATTTAGATATTGTAAATGAACTTTAGATGGACCTAATTAAAATTAAAATTGTACCTAATAAGTTTTCTTTAGGGGTACAGGAAGCATTAAGCTTATTGCAAAGTTGCAGAACTGGTCACACATTCAGGAGAGCAGATGATCGACGGGCTAACAGAGATCTAAGAGCGATGGTCGAGTTTCGATAGACGGAGTGTTTGTCGGTCATTAACCAGATGACGATGATGATAATAAAACCAAGCATTTGTTAGAAAATTGATTCAGATCCTGTTCCTTTCATACTTTATCTACGTATAGCGCATACTATAGGTAAGTAGATCCCTGTCAGGTATGTAGAAGTTAAGATAGCATTTAACTTTATGAAGCTAGAAATAAAATTAACCAAAACATAAAGCTGAGACTATTAAAATTTATATTTTAACAAATTACAACTATTATTGAAATGGGCAATATGTTGTTATTAAAAATTTGATCAACTTTAGGATTTCTGCAAAGCTTTTGAAATTGAAATATAACTTTCTCATGGAATCCCCGTGTTCTTGAGGAACGGATACAAGGTGGCGATGATGATGATGACTAAATAACAGTGCCTCATTACAATCACACCTCCGCCTACCAACGGTTGCCCAACACGCGGCTGTTCGGTGATTCACTTGTACCCGATGTAGTCTCGCGAAGGTCTGCCGTGACCCCTTACATCTGCCTCAGAATTCCGTTAACACACTAGCATTCCAACTATTATTACACTTATTTAATTGAAAATACTTATTTCGACGATAATTTAACAATTAATGGCCTGTCGATATGATTAATTATATTTTACTTATTAGAATAAAAAATAATTCATAACGGCAAAGCTTAAAGTACCTACGGATGGCTTCAGTAGTCCACTAATATATTTATTACGATAAGTTTCATTGTTTCATCATCATCAGCCTTTATTCGACCACTGCTCAACAACATCCATGAACGACAAGACGACTGATCCCTTGCTACTTGCATCCAACACGGACTGGCCACTGCACAGCGTCTTCCCACCTGGTCAATGGCCGACCAACAATTCATTTACCCAAACGTTTACTTTCTTAAGTTTCATTGTTTATATGAATAGGATCTCTACGATAGAGTATATAATAGAGTTTAGTTAAATGTGTTTTTAACTATGCCGTCTATAATAAGCTGGATCACTGGACCTCTTACTGCATGGGACAATCTCTAGGGCTGGTTCCAGGTCGATGTGGGAGATCAGCCATCTTCAGGCCTTCGTCCAGAATTAATGAAAAAAGCTTATTGTGATATTATGAATTTTCTATTCTAATTAAGTATTTTAATGATAACAAGATCACTGTACTAAATACATAATATACTCTCTCTGTTGAAGAAAAAAAAAGCTTAATTGAAAAGTGCTTATCACTGTCCACTCTCTCTAATCGTGCTCTATTGGTTAAGCCGTGTAGTTATAATTAATGACTATCAAATACACATGTTAACCTCGACGGATGAGTCTTGTTTATGATAATCAGCTTCGAAATCTTAGCCTTTTATGCTCTTACCGTTCAGTCTGCGCCCGAGTGGCCTAAATTTAGACCTGACTGCTGATTCATAGAGGTATTAATGAGTCTACAAAAATTATAACTTAGATATGTGCTTTTGACTTGGTATTACTTAGATGACTGATATGCCATGAAAATATATTTAAGCAATATTAGTCTATTTCAGAAAAAATATTTATTTATACATTCGATAAATATTATTTCCATTTTTATAGTGTTGCAGTAAAAAAAAAATTCGTACTCTTTCAACTACTATAACTTTTATGACTCTTAAAAGCATATTACCACTTATCAGTGTATCATTTTAGTTTTATTTTAGATGCAAGGTAGATATTTTTTTACAGTTGTATCGTGAAAACCATCAAAGGAATACATCGTGAAGAAACCTGTATTCCTGATGAGATTAAAAGTATTTGCTAGTGTGTAAAGCTCAGACAACATTGGGCCCACGCATCGGTGAACTCAGACCCAACACCTGATTTTGAGGAGACCCGTGTCCAGCAGTGGGACGTATAAAAGTACTTTCCTTTTTATCGTGCAAAAAACTATGATAATATTCTCTTAAACGCGCGGTGATAATATAATCAGATGTAGAAGATATAGTTTTTAGTACAAAGCGGCTATCTACCAATTCTGTGAATAAAAATAAATTGAAGTGTCTGATTATAATTTCCAATTCACACCTTTACCCTTAAATTATAAATGTTTATACGGTACTTGCATAAAAAATCATTTCATCATCATCAGCCTTCATCTGTCCACTGCTGAACACAGGCATCCATCAATGACCGCCAAGACAAATCCTTATCATAATCATTTAGGCAAGGCGAATCCCTATAACTCCTGGATCGATTTTGACGGGTCTTTTACTGGCAGTTCGCGAATATTATAAGCCATTTGCAAGTATCCAATGATCATTATTAATAAGAACATGGCTATGAATTTTAGTTATTAAGTAAGCCGCGGGCAGCGCTCATAATAATAAAAAAAAATTGATTTGATTGATGATTTTAAGGTATATTGTTTGTTACAAAAAACGGTTGTCATCTCATCTCTCATCAAAATATTGGTTTCTAGTCTGTAGAGCACAATAATTTACTTCAACAAATTTTAATGTATTTTGTGTGACGCTTCATGAAGCTATAATATATATAGCTATAATAATGGCCATAATATTATAAGAGTGATTATAATAAAGTACCTAAAAATCAGTAAGTTAAGTATAATTTGTCGGTATTCCGGTTTTCATCAGCGCCAAAGTCTTAGCACATCCAAATAAATGTTCTTACAAAAAAAATCTATCATGTAAAAAAAAACAGGTTATCATTAAAAAAAAACACGGAATCCACGAAGTGATCTTTTGCGTTTTTCGTTTTACGCTAGGTGAGTGACCTGTTGATACAATAAATGTGCGTAAGGCCACTAACCGTATCGCGAACCGTATTGGAACACACGTTACCGGGCTAATTCACACATTAACTTACTTTATAAAACTTTATATATTATGAATGCATTAAAAAAAATGTTTTGTACCGCGATTCTCTAAGTGTCAATAATAACTTATATAATTTAAATTATAATAATGTTCTACTATAACATAAAACAGGATATAACTAGACCAAACGATACTACACTAAAATAATAATTACAATGTTTTTTTTATTTCATCCATATAAACATTTCGAAGAAAAATTTAAATGGCTACAGCGTGAACAACGATTATGACTTACTATAAGAACCAATACAGTTGGTATTGACCAATATTTAAACTAAAATATATTTCACAGTAATACACCGAACAAAAAAATCGCATATTTTTTGTATGAGTTAACACCAAAGAAGAAATGGTGTCAAATGGAAAATTCCTTGAATTGGGACTTTTATATCTGTAAATCATTATTTTAATTATAAATATTTATTTATTAATACATACTGTAATTATTTTAGCACTTGAATTGACACATACGTCCTTTACTCGCTTATTAGACCGCACTGTATTTTTTTCTCTACGGTATTCAATGAAGATAAGCTATCTATCAACAATATTATAGTATAACTTGAGAAAAATACTCGAACGCAACTTAAAAATCCTTTTCTTATTGTTTATTTCTATCTTCCTTTTCTTATTTCTATACAACTACAAAATTACTCCGTGAAACGAAAGAACGAATAGAGCTAAAGAAGACGTCCTCTCAAAGATTTCCCGTTGGTCATCAAACGAGTGAGACTTACCTGATATTATTGAGCAAGATGGTGAGCTGCGGTTTGTTCGTCAAATCCAAATTAACATATTTCACTGTGTCCACCGCCGCGCGCTGACACTAGCACTGTCCCGCGACCTGATCTCACCGGGTAAGCCGTAAGGTACCAGGGCCGATAGAAGGGTTGGGAGCGAAACTAGAAAAGAGAGATTCACTATTGTAATACCGTGTAGAGCTCTACCAATTACTACAGAGTACAGACAGACGAACAATCGGTGTCACTACAAGCGTTAAAACTGTAAAAAACCAGTCGAACGACCTTCCGGTTATCAACCGAAATAGTGTTAAAATTACTATAAAATGCTAAAACGGTACTTGCGAATTCACTAGCATGCTGTTAGTAAAGATAGGTGTGTTACAGAAATGGGTATGCAATTGGCAAAAATAAATTATACTCTTAAAAAAAAAGGATAGAGAAAAAAAAAATAGAATCGTCCAGGGGTATCACAATCCGAGGCACAACACTTTATTTATGCCAATAACATTAGATCCGAGTTTTCACAAAAGAACATGCCTTTTTTTAAATGGGTCGGCGATTTTTTTTTTGTCTGTGCGTCGTCACTATTTTTTTTTCGAAGTCACTGATCTCGTATGCCGCACTACACTCCGAGGCGGGCTCGAGCCGCGCGCGTCCACGACTGACTGCTGCGCGGGCGCACCCCACTCATTTCCCACCAAAAATTCTACCACCACGGCATGGGGCGCGCAAGCCGAGGCCCGCTAGTTTAGTAGGCCATGTGCGGAAATATAGATTATAATTAGCAACATATAACAGTTTTCGTCTAACAGGTTGCTAGATGAAAAGTTGTAATTGGATTTAAACTAGCGGTCTATTACAACGATCTAGATAAAAAAGTGTTAATTACGATTTTTTGGTGAGAAATATTATTAATTATCTATACTTATATCCCTTTTTTATAATATGAATTGCCAGTATTGCACTTCTCATTTATCTCATGAGACTTTTTAAGCTTTTTATATTGGTTTTAAATTCTTAGTATCTTCCAAAAAAACAAAGAAATATAAATAGGCAAAATATGCTTTCATGGAGGTCAATAAATTGCATTTTTTATTCGCTATGAACCTTCCTGCTACGTATTTCTTACAAATTGTTAAAAAAATCAAATAGGTATTGGAGGATCAAAATTATTAAAATTCATTTATCTAAGGACAAATACAAAACAGGAAGTTGTTTTGGTTTGACAAATACTTTAAGCATACTTAATATTTTATCAAAAATTTCGAAGAAATTTTACGATTTACGAGCTTTTATTAATAAAATCGACTCTATAAACAGTTTACACGTTAAAATGCATGTACATAATATACTTTATTTATCATAGTTTATCTAATAAATACAAAGCGACGCATTTCACTTTAAGTTGACCAGACCTGACATACTATCTCCGATGCGTACACCGGCCGCACACCAGGCCTACAGACCTACAAACACTTGCGCGGGCCGCAGCCTTATCGCCCAGGCCACAAAGCCTAAACTGCAATGGCCCAGTTTCAGGCCACTTGGCGCGCCGGTTGGTAAGTGGGCCACCGATGATTTTCCTCGCGGGGCCCTCGCAAGGTCCTCTTTGATGAACTTGCGATTAATTGACGTAGTAGAATTCCATATGGAATTATTGCGATGGAATTTTTGAAAATGGAATTGCGTTGCCGTTATGAAAATGGACTTTATTAGTTCAATGCTATCCTGGGAGAGCTGATTTAAAAATGATTAGCGTTTTAAAAATAATCATAAGTGGGTTGTCGTTTGTTTGACTTCTATATAATCTAAAAGATTATTATAATCAACACTATTATATTTTCACTATTAGAAAAAATTACAGGCAAGCTACACGTGGCCGTGGCGTTTATAGATAATGCTAAAATTTCCAGCTTCGATAAATACTAATAAAAAACGTGTCTGATGCGTGTTAAATACTCTTATGTTTCGCGGCTAGCCAAAATAAGCTTATAATTAATTTAAGTGCGATAGTTTCAACATTCCAATCAGCCATTTTATTTATATTGATAAGTGGGAGTCTTGTCTTTTCAAATAGTTTGGGAGTAATTTTAGTGCCTTCTAATTAGGCTCGCGTGACCCATCTGTGGATAAATTCACTCATGACAGACTCATTACAGACGCGAAGTTCATTCACATTATTTTTTTTAATGCTATAAAGATACAGGTAATTTGATATTGCCTAATTTAATATTAAATTCGCAAAAACGTGGTTTTATTAAATGTCAGATGTCGGATAAGAAATTGTGAAAAATATTTTTATTATAATGGAAAAACTTTTACACTTCTGTAAAAGTTGTTTCATTATAATGAGTGCAATTCGCGTATTAAGATAACAATATTTTTATTGTTTGTCGCTGATGATGATGACGTCTCTATGAGAAACATTGTGAGAATAGCTAATTATATAGTCCTAAATATTACTAGCTATTGCCCGTAACTTCGCCTGTCTTGGAACTGAGATTAATAACAGCATAGATATAATAATATAGCCCATAGATTTTCTTGATAAACGCGCTATCGAACCCTGAAAGATTCATTCAAATCCGGCCAGTATTTCTTGAGATTAGCGCGTACAAACGAAAAAAAACATTTTGCTACGCGCTTTGTCATCAACATTGAGCAACTGTCCACTTGTGTTCATTATTATTACCGTGACATAATACGTATCATATACAGCTATGCTTATATATGACAAATTACCTCATGATTTTTATGGGGACATTACGTCCCCTATAGCGCCTGCGACTCGAAAACACCGTATAATGGTACACCACAGCTGAAAAGGTCTAACGTGTTCCTCCTCACGTAACGAAACTCAACGTACGCGTGTCGTTACAAGTAGAACGCTATTGAGGTCAGTTGGACACGGATCGGCTTGATTGCTACCTACCTACGGATTGAGCTTAAAGGCCATCAGGCCTAAAAGCCTTTCCACAAAAAAAGGGATCGGCTCCGGGCTTGAAAGCCTTCTCAAAATTACAGGAATCTTCCAGATCCTGATTCTCTTACATAATCAGGGTTTCGGCCTTACTCCTATGCGTACATTAATTATAATATTCCCGCAGAGAGTTTTCCTCCTTGTAAATACCTAAATTGCCGGGACGGGATATTTTCCATGTTTTGTGTTATTATTTCGCAGAGCTCGATATTTCGACGTTCTACTAATGTCTAAATCACGAACAAGTCCAGTCTCGTGAACAAGGCATTCGTAGACAATGTCTAAATATAGAGCTCTGCGAAATAAAAATAAAAAGAACACCGTTATAATTATACAATTTTAGTAATGAAAATAACCATGTTAATATTAAAATCCAACAACAAGTAGTTTTATTAAGGTATATTCGCGCCAGCATCTTGGCGTTTCTTAAGTAAATCTCTTCATCTGCTTTACTTTCTAATTGTCTTTGTTACGTTTATTAAAGTCGCTTTACTATTATAGTTAGAACTAAATACTAGTGAAGACTTAAATCGCTCTTAGATGTCTATTTATAAGCTAGTTGTACTTTTTTAAGCTAGCTGTAAGTCTTATGAAAAAAATCAAGTTTGGATATAGAGTAGTGTACAGAATCAAATTGGACGGGACGTGTAGAAGTAGACGTGGTGTAGCTTTACAAACGTTAGTTTTAACTTGAAGTCATTTGATTCGCGCGGTTATATAGCTTTGTTAATCTTCAAGCAACCTACAAAATCCTTAGTAACATAAACGTAACATACTTTTGAAACTAGTTTTATTTAAAATAATTATTGTTTAATAAGTACGGGGACGGGTTTTTGTCGGAATTGTGTGTTATTATTATAATATCCATGTTTTGGATTATTGTATGTCTGTGTGTCGTTGAACCTGTGTTTATTGGTGCTTTTATTTATAGAGATCTTCACAGAAATGCCTCTAGTGTTTTGTGGGTGAATTTATATGTTAATAAAGCTAAATTTATACACTTAATAATATTATTGAGCTATGATTTCTTGATTTGCCTGTTTGCGCTTATCTGCAAAACAAAGTGGTAGAATTTATTTTCATCCACACATTATTGAAGTGCTAACTTTGGGCTACAGAAAATTATTACTTTTATTTTTTATAGACTGGCAAACGATCAATCGAAGCCTTTTGGTGACTATCGACTATAGAGGTTATGCAAATGCGTAGCCCTCCTTTTGGGGGATAGGCCCCTACGTAGGGCCACCGGAAACTCACAAACCACACAAAACGCGACAGCATAACTGCCACTTTACGTCGATACTATGTGAGCGACCACCCCGTTCGTGCCAGCCCAATTCGGCAGCAAAGCAGCATGGCACTGCCTCTTTCTATTTATAAGACTTTTAAATATATTTTCAGGAGCGATTACTTACCATAATGTGGTAAGACTGCCAGATAGACTACCGAACTAACATATTATGTATAAAAAAAAAATGGAAACAATAGAAAATCTTTTGTTTATTATAGGATGTTTCCCTTCTTTCGGGTGTCCCATGTCGGCGACTATTTTTATCTGTTTGCTAATAAAATGTATTTGTTCACGTTAAGGCTCAAACAGTACTCCTGTTCACTGATAAGCAAAACCTATTACAAGTGTTTATCTAAGGACTGCTGCACCCGAATGTATGTGTGTATATGTGTATGTGTATGTTGTGTGAGTATTTTAACACACACTAAATTGTATAATAATAATAATAAACTTTATTGCACACAGTCATACATAATTTATACTCTAAATAATATATTATAAAGTAAATAAGTACAATTGGCGGCCTTATCGCTTTAGAGCGATTTCTTCCAGGCAACCAGCGTTGTATATTTAAAAACGAAATTTAATTGTGTAAAAATATACGGGTCTCCTCCTCGAAATCAAGTGAGGAGGATGTTGAACAATAGTTCTACGATGTGCTAGCCTAATGTGGATTGGTGAATTTCACAGACCTTCAAATATTTTATTATCAGGCAAGCAGGTTTTAGTAGTGGTTCTGTAGATGAAGCCATTAAATCCGGGAAAAATTAAAAATTCAGTAAATACCGCCCTTTATGTATAGGAGACGAACACCGGCTGAAAATCACGAAGGTATTAATACTTATATAATATTCAGCGGTTGTATACAGAAGTATATGTTACCTGTATGTATTTAATAATCGTGTTTTCTATTATCATAATGTTGGTAAGCGTGGCGTTGTGTGACGTAGCACGGCGCGGGCGGCGAGCACGAGACGTGTGACGTCACACGGTACCGTAACGTTATGGTGACGTGCCATCATCATCATCAGCAGCAGTTGGTGAATAGTGTTGGAACCTTTAAAAAGGTTGCTTCTGCCCAGGTTGACAGTAGGATTTCTAATTTTAATACGATGGGATTCTAAGTTACGGTTCAAGTGTGGAGGCGGCGTTTGGGACAGCCATTTAGCAGATGGGAAGACGGTCTCCGTGCAGTAGCCGGTCCGTGTTGGATGCAATGATATCGGTTGCCTTGGCGTTCATTGAGGGAAGCCTATGTTTCCTACCATGGTTCGGTCCTTGTCATGGCGGTGGGGCTCAGTAGCCAAGCGTTAACTCAGCAATCAAGCCTAGTTACGATGAGTAGGAAATTAAAATAAATTTCAGTTTTTCGTACACACAGTTGACGGTGTACTAGACTTACTGATTTTTTTAGGCACTCTTTATGAAGATTTAATGAGTAAGTGCCGACTGAACCGAACGATACTAATATTCTCAAATATTATGTCTGTCTGTTATGTCTGTCTCAATTTTTCTCAAATATGACTTCTTATCAATCAATCTCACCCACTGTCAGGACAGTACAATGTTAACATGTACAGGTTCCCATCCTCGCCCCTTCCCCCTGCTCTTCTGCTCCCTTTTCTTATAAGAGGGCTACAAAGAGCCCCCTTGGCTCAATTTGCTTCGCCCAAGGTGTTGGGCTTACTCTAGGCTACTGAGTCTCACCGCCACGACAAGGCCTGAACCATGGGGGGGTGCATTGATGACCTAAGTCAGCCAGCAACTTAGACAATCCGACAGGCGGTCAGTTGTTTCCAGTAATTCTACCTATACATACATTAAAACCGTAAAACAAAGCTTTTTCTTGATAATTATTCAAAAGCACTTCTTCTGACCTCCCATGGCGGTAAAATCATTTACACTGAAATGACTGGATTCCCGTTACGCCAATTATGGTGTTCCATGCCAAGTCCCACTGTCCCACTTGTGGGCGAAATCAATAAATTATGCCTATAAGCGGGCTACAGTAATTTAGGTGTCATCCAAATTCTTTTAGGACTAAAACGCTTATTCTAAAACAGAACCATCAATGCAGCGATGCTAGATATTTATGCGCTCAATGTTTTGATGACCTTAATCTTAAATTGTAATGTAGTTTTGTATTAGATCTGCTCATCTACTTTTCCGATGTAGCTTTAAGGCCTTAAGACCAACAGCCATAGGTCCTTTCGAAAAAATTTAGTTTTGAATAGAAGAAATTCCTTATACGTATCTAGATTTCTGCGTCTTTTTTGTATTTTTGAAGTGAAACTTCTTTAGAATCGTTGTGATTTCAAACCGGATGCAACGGAAAAAACGACAGGTAAGAGACACAAATACAAAAGAGCGAGAAAGCAAATGTCGTCGTATATTGCACACTGTTTAATACTTGCTTGAGCATGCGTGTTTCACTTCTATCGTGTGTGAATCGCACACACACCTTTTTTTTGCGCGTCTATGCTTATGTTAATAGTTTTATTTAAAATAGAATTAATATATTTCTTAAAATAGAACAATTATTTAGGTACTTTATTGCGATTTATTTGGATTATAACATATGACTCGTCGAATAAGAGATAAAATGAAATACAAAGGTTGGGTTTGAACGGCCATACGACGATTGAATGACGTCAACAACCACTGAGCTACCGTTTCTCTTACAGCTACCAATACCTATGGATACCATTTTAACACTAATTCTGTTCATCATAAAGATGTATTCCCCGTGAAGTATCATTGGTGATGTACAAATTGTTGTAATTACGGGGAGGGCGTACAAAGTCTGTCATTACCCAGATGGATTGCCCAGTACGAATGTGGAAGGCTGTAATTCAATGTTACTGTTTTAATTGTGCTGTTTTATTATGGGTTTATTACTATATCAATGGCTTATACTGCTAGTACATATAGCAGTACCCCGCGGATTCGTCCGCGTACTTGACATTCCCGTAACACGAGAATAAATAGCCTTTGAGTTATTCTTATGTGTTCTATAAAAATGTTGTTTCATTTAAATCCATTCAGTAGTTACTGCGTAAAAAAGTAACGAATATACATACATATTTTGTGTAAGACGGATGCTTCATGTTCTTTCTGTCTGTCTTGTTCACCTTTATCATCATCATCATCATCAGCGGTACTACCTTTTTATAACAGGATATTTTTGCTCAACATGTACCGAACAATTACAATAGACCAGCCCTCGTTAACTTAAATAAATACTTAAGTTAATGTTAATAAAGAGTATTTTTAGTAAAATACACTACGACTTGGTTACGCTTGCGAACTTTGGTTGATTTAAATATATTTTTACATATTCAATACAAAGCTTTGAGAATAAGGACAAAGAAATTAACAATTTAAATTTAATTATAATTTATTTTTAAAAATGAATTAACATTTATTTTAATAAAATGTATTTATTTGGCGACTCCAATATCAAGTGATTCGCTGGCCCAGTGACATCGTTCCCTACCTTTTGATCCGTATCTGTGTCCAGAATTAATCTATCTTATCTATACATAAAAAGATTATTCATGAGAAAGTATATCTATCTCTTTTCCTGTCTTTTTCTGTCTTAATAATTGCTACTTTATTATACAACCGCTGTCCATTTTGGATAAAATTTTACCATAAGACAGATTTAGAGGGTATTTTTATAATATGTAAATAATATATCATATTATAGAAAGGAAGGCTTCCTCGACGAATGGGCTATCTAAAACTAAAAGAATCTAAAAACCCGACTATTAGTTTATGAATGCGTTCAAACAAACAAACTCTTCAGCTTTACATCTTAGTATATAGTAATAGTTACTTAATATTGGAACCTTAAAAGTCAATTTATGAACTGGTGAGCATAATTTGTGTGATAGTTCATCGCCATCATCATCATCATCACCATCACCGTCATCATCTATACTGATCTCTGGTTCCAGTAACCGGTTACTCAACGGTGTCATCTTATACTCTTCAAATCATCTTCATTAGGCTGTACCAAATTATTTTATGTATTTCCAGCGATATAAGAATATCTGATAACATAACTTTATGACAAGTTTCAGATTTTAACATTAACCTTAATAAGTAACCGAAGTACTTATTGGAATTTCGAAATCTCCCGTGTACATTTTGCCAAGATATTAAAATAAATTAGACAGCTTTTTAATTTACCCTAAGAATATATTTCGAAAAGGCTGCCATTAATTATTCAATAAAAATCTTCATCATCATTATCATCATGTCAGACAATCGACGCCCACTGGGTATAAGCCTCCCCCAAGGATCTCCACGCCGATCGATCCTGCTCTGTCCGCATCCAGCAGCTTCCCGCGACCTTTACCAGATCGTCGGTCCACCTTGTAGAGCTTAAGCTTTCTTTTATAGCAAAGGAGGGCAAACGAACAGTAAAAGCCTTGCGACTATCGACGCCCATTAACATCCACATAACCAAAGGATATGCAGATGCGTTGTCCTCCTTTTCCCTATGGGCCTTCGGAAATTCACAGACCGCACGAAACGCGACAGCTTATCTTACTGTAATTATAATAATATTATTATGACATACGAATGGTCTTATCGTTCATAGAAAGAGTCCCATTGTTGCCTGAAACACAGGATGTCCTAGTTCAGGCACTACTGTTAACATTATAGAATAAGTGTATATTATTGTACTTTATGTTAGCTGTAATTTTCCATGCATGTACATTTGAATATAATTATTATTATTATACAAAATATTATAATAAGTGTGTGGTGTGTCTTCCGCGCTTCCATTGGTGCCACCACTGCTTATTTCATCCGTCAGACAGCTTTGCTGTGTTTTACAGAGAAGGCACGGTATAAAATTACTAGCAGACAAGACTTACTATTACTCATTTTTCTTTACGATGAACAAAAAATTATAATTTTGAAATGGAGATATTAATACGAATTCTTAAAAATGAAATAGACGATATCACCCACAAAATATCACCCTAAAAGATACGACCATGACTAAGAGGAAACCTTTTATTAAAGTAGTTTGTCCGTTTGGCGAATTTTTGACCTACTTACCACTAATCACCTTACCGTTAGATGGTTGGTTGCACCATCTGATGTTATAACATCTTTTGTTACCTTTGATTGTCTGTCAGTGGTCACTTGATGTTTGTCTATATAAGATATTTTAGATGTTTTGGCTATGATATGGCTGCAATGTTAAGATTATATACATTCAGGTTTATTAATTATATTATGTACATTTCTATTAAATTAGTAGGTGGGTACGTCAAGTGGGTATAGGCACAGACTCCTCAGCGATAAGATCCAAGCTTTATACAGGTTGTGGTATCTTGACATGTTTTTTCTAAATTTCTAAGTACGCCTAAACATGAGACCATTTCATTTACATTTACTTTGGAATGCGTGAAGTTCACCCACACAACATGCATCCATACAGCCCCCCTAGACAAGTCGCACAAACGCTAAACGAATACCCACCCCCGATAGCTTAGCACCTAATAAGTCTAGGTTACCTAAGAATGTCATAACCGATCCTGTTGATAAAATCACAGAACTGTTAAAGCGCGACGCTGAAGCGCGACGTAAGCTACAACACACACTCAGACATAACACAGCCGGTGTTAGGCACACATTCACACCGCATGGGCCCCGGGGTCGTATGCGACGTCGAACCCTACACTCCGTTGACCAGTTGATCCGGATCAACCGCGACAGCATAGGCTCAGATCAGCTACGAGTCGACACCAATATAGACCGTGTAATCACCGATAGCACTCTGCTATCGGCAGCTTGCTCGGGTCCCGCGCTTGACCCGCCTCCCCCGCTACCGGGGGAGGGGAGGGCCGGCCCTCACGATAGGTTTCTAACGTCACCCGTTCCAAACCAGTCGACCGTAGCTGACCAAGTTAGGTACAAACCCGACGCCATGAACATGGCGGGGGGCAACCCCCCAAATTTTTAACGTCATAGGATGATCCAACCGGATCACCCCATTTCCGATGACGCATAACGGTCACTAGGACCATTAGCATAGATCCAACCGAAAAAAAAAAAAAAAAAAAAAGCTAAACGAATAGAAATGGAATAGAATACTTATTGTATGTGAAAGTCACTAGTTTACGACAAGTAATTTGACAGCTATTGTAATTCCTATACAATAAGTATTCTATTCTTTTTTTTTTCGTTTAGCGTTTCGGCTGATAAGTTTACCTGTGACTTGATATCAAATACTACCTACAGTCCGCGACTCGGTCCCCCTGGTTTTGGACAATTAACACAATATCTTTTGCTTACAATATTATCAGAATGTTGTCTAGCAGCGAATATGATTTGCTAGAGCGGTTTCTCATTATTAATATGGGTTAACTGTATAACAAATTTCTAGCTACTTTTTTATTGCCTCCAGCTATTTCATTTGAATTTGTCAATCCGTCACTTGAGTTATAGTTCCTAGCAAGAAATGAGTTCGTTTATAAATTATTATCCCATAAACATAGATTGATTTTTAACCGACATCAAAAAGAAGTAGTGTCTCAATTCGATTGGTATTTCTTTAACTTGCCGACGAATAATAACTATCATCATCACCATCCAATTAACTGTAGATGACAGATTTGGAGCAGTTAATTTAGCCTTAATAACAATGACAACGTATCTAGCTGTCGATTTATAAATTTGATTTGAGGTAAACATAATAATAAGAATAATATTTTTAGGAAGCTGGCCCGTGCAAATGCTCACGTCTTGCAAATGCTCATGTCTTTAAGAAAAAACATTGAAATAGTGTCCGCAGACTCTTTCAACTTTTTTTGTTTCTATAATAATATATTATATTTTTTTTTCTTTTTTTTTGTTATTTTTGAGTATTATTTAATAAGTGTATTATAAAAGTGCTAGTGAATTTTTAATTATTATTACTAAAAAAAAAATTAGTAATGTTTATAGTCCTATTTTATGTGTCTGTGTTCCTTTAAAATAAACTAACAAGGTTGTTAGATTATTCCAGTATTCGGTTAGCGGTAGCAAATTAGGCCATGTTTATATCCTAGATAAATCTAAACCTAGGTCTACATATACCCTAGAATATTACTATGAGCGTAAAACCGTATTCACCGAACACCGAAATCGTATTTTATCATAGGAATGTATTTAAACGAATCCGACTTATTGAAATATATGAGCAGGGTCTGGTTGACCTCCTTATACGAGTGGTAACGGTACACCAACGTTTTTGCGAACCAAAATCATCAGAATAGACCAAACAATTCCGACGAGAATTCTTTGTTTTTGAATATTTATATAACGACCTGTTTAATCAGTCTTTTTGTTGACTTTTAATGGACTTTTTAAAAGTATAATAATAATAGTAATATCTTAGGACAAATCACATGTGGTCATCTATTCTGATCAAAAACTAGGCAGAGCCTTTATTTTGGCATCCAGACAACTGATACATACTTAAAAATTCGTATTTCTAAATACATACACAATATTATAGATAAATTACGTCCAGTAGAGAACAATTAATGATCATGCTCATCACACAAACATTGGTCCTGGGTGGGAATCAAACCCACTACCTTACAGTTTAGCAGTCAGGGTCACTAGACCAACAGGCCTGTCGATTTTAAGGTAATTGTGGCGTGAGGATTTGAGGAAGATCTATATACATAACCACATCTATTCTTTATTAATATTATAATGTGGAAAGTTTTGTTTTTATTTTTTATTTAACTCAAAAAATGTTCGAGCCATAACTAATTTTCTGCAATATAACTAGCTGGCGTGTACAAAGAAATAGACGATTTGTTTAATCAACATAACCATTCTTCTATCTGTCTACTACTGAACGAAGGCCTCCCTTGATTAACGCCAAGACGACTGATCCTTGCTACTCGTATAAAACACGGAGGGGCCACTGCACGGAGATCGTCTTCCCACCTGGTAAATGGCCGACAACAACAGCAGCCCCTTGACAAACTTGATCTCTTTAACTAAATCATATGACCTAGTGCAAATAATATTAGTTTAATAAGTAATGCATGGTCTTTAAATATAACTTAAGATATTTCCTGTTATTCTATTTGTACCACAGACCACATTAAAATATGACCTACTCAGGAACAACTGAGACACACCGCGTGGGCGACGCCGCGTGTGAAGCTTGTTAATATGAATGATGAGATGAGCTTGACACACAGACTCCCTGGCGCGGATTCTGATAAGAGCAACATATTATAACAATAGGTGACAAGTGAAAGTGATTATAAAATATACTCAGATCGCTTTATATTGTTATATTGGTAAAATAAATTATAAGTACCTGGTTGACCGAGCATTTGCTCGGTACCCTAAGTGATAAAATACGATACATTTTTCTTCAAAAAAAAAAGATCTTAAAAAAAGGAAAAAAATGCGGACTAGAGATTCGAACCAGGCTCGTTCGGACTTAACTGCCTAATTTCACCACTAAGGTACCATGACATACTATTTGACTAACTGACTTTAAATATAAGAGCGAAATATTCTAACTCAGATCTCTATGCAAGGAGATCCCAATTATAAAATAGTCTTTATTTTTAAAAAAGATGATTAGATCAATAACACATTTTTATTGGTGGAAATGTGTGCTAACGTCGAATGGGTAGCACCATCTTACTTGTTTCTCCTGTGAAACAGCTTTGCTGTATTTCGGAGAGGAAGGCAAGACAGGTGGTGTAAATACTACCCAGACTTGACATCTCATGTGTATAGCCAACCATGATGAGTCGTCAGCCTAGACTGGACTATGTCATCTATTATAATAATTACAGTATTTACTAGCTGTTGCCCGCAGCTTCGCCTGCGTTAACTAAGATTTACAACGGCATCTTAGCGGGATGATATATTGTATAGCTTTATTAAATGATAATCTAACACTGAAAAAAACATTCAAATCTAAGAACAGTTCCTGAGATTAGTTTTTAGTTTATTCACATAAACAAACTCTTGAGTTTTATGTCTTAATGTTATAGTAATAATAATATTATATAAAGCTGAAGAGTTTGTGGTTTGAGTAGAACCCCTATCCTGGACTCCGGCCCAGGCGCTTCGCAATAACTTTCGAATAGAATGTCGGATTTTAATAAACTAAAAAGTTATTTACAGGTATTTAAACAGCCTTACACGAGAAATCATTTATTTATATAAGGATTAAGGCAAAGGCATAAATAACTTTGTCTGTTTTTGTTCGGAATTTCTATTAAATTTTAAAATGTTAAAAAATAGTTATAGTGACATAACTACAATAGTTAGATACATGCTGCTGCGACATTTTTTGTACATATTGATATGTTTTTTAAAATTGTGAACATTTTTTGTTCTATCGTCAATAGTTTTCGCAGCGCAGGTGATGAAAGATATTTATAAGAATCTTTTTTACACCTTAAATACATTATTGTAGTTTTAATGGGGATCCTTATTTATGAAAAAAATAAAGTAGCCTATATTAATCAGTGATAATGTAGTATTCAAATCGTGAAAGAATTTTTGAAATCGGTCCAGTACTTTTTGAGCCCATTTGTCACAAATGTACATACACACCTTTCCTCTTTATCATATTAGTATAGATATATATTTAAGGGCCTGTTTCACCACTTCCTAATAAGTGCCGAATAGGCTATCCACCAGGTATCCAACAGATAGAGTATGGAGTATCTGTCAAATATGTTCTGGTAATAAGAGGTGAAACAGGCTCTAAAAATTATGTTAAATATAAGCACTTTATTAATACGAGCCTACGAAAAGCTACGATGTGACGTAGACGCTTGAAAGATTTCAACGGGCTAGGATGTCCGCACGGTCCAAACTTGATAATCATTATTAATTTTATAAGTTACCTACCGAATGAGCTTAGAGGCCACCAGGCCTATTAGCAAGCGAGCAGTGGGAGGCCTTCGGTGACTACCAACGCTCATTCCATAGACAATCGCAAAAGGTGAACAGACAATAATAACAATAAACATAGACAATGAAAAAAATGAGGCTTCTTTTAGCATGTTTTATTCGTTATATAGAATATTTTAGGTTAATAATAAGGATTCCAAGGCATTCTCTTTATTAAAAGCGTAACTCGTTTTACAATCACTTATCTCAAAATCATCTCAAATAAATCAATATAACAGATAGACTGCAGTTATTAACAAAAAAATATATATTTAATTTTTGTAATCATCATTTTAATCCGTTAGCATAAAATCTTCCCAAAGATTCTTATTAAACGTCAAAACCCATTTCGAGCTTAGAAGAATAGATAAACAAACTTTGTGAAGTATTCTCAACTATAATTAAACCATTTGTCTCGTATTATATCGGGTATATTAATCTTTATTTTAAATATGTGTAAAAAAATGTTTCATTGCTTTCATTTTAACGAGATAAATAAAGACGCTTATGGAAAGAGTAAAAAACATATCAGAAAACTACGATTAAAATACTCCTGGTCACCCGTTATCAATTACAAACCTGTGCCTTTCCCGATAGTAAGAAAAATGCATCAAATCTTTATGTTCCAATCGATAACACTTCAAATACGATAATTAAACACGCTACATATAGCGCTGACAGAGCTATTACACAGATAACGTCTAACTGTATAATGTGGGGTTAGCGAGTTAAAGCGCCGCGCTGTTTTTGTCAAGCGCCATTCCGCGGAACACTTGAAGCGCATCGCACGATAGATCTTAGATTGGTATTTAACATCATCATCATCATCAGCTTTGATGATCGAGTGGTCAGTTCATTTAACCTCGCTATAGTAGATGATGTGTATCATGAAAACAGTCCGATCCCTCGTCAGATTTTTGTCTACGGAGCTGTCCAATAATCTCCTGATGTTTATTTGAAATTTTTTAACCTTTTCTTTTTCTTTACCGTCACTACGGATAGTGGGTCTCCCCAGGCGGGTAAGCGGACGCAGCTCTACCCACTTAAACCCGGCAATTGCCACAAATGCTGCCTTTGGTGAGGCGCCCCGGATATGTCAGCAACAAGTTACCTCGACGGCTACTCAGTCCCTTAGGGGGACCGACGCCACCTCCACAGAGGGGTGGCCCCGCACCACAGAAAAAACCCTCCCAACGTCAGGACAGTACAATAAGGTGAGGTTCCCGTCCTCGCCCCTTGCCTCCTGCTCTTTTGCCCTTCTTTGGAATTTTTTTCTACCTACTCTTACCAGCGAAATAATCATGTAAGTATATAATATTTTAGCACAAAGTATATTAATAATTTCAAAATATTAATAATTAGAACATTTTATGTTTCTATCTTTGATAGTTTAGGCAGCGTACGCAAAATAAATAACTTTTCTGGTTGATTTTTTACACCTCGTGTCTGAAAAACCCAAATATCTTACGGAACCCTATTTTTTCTTCCAGAATAAAATTTATTCTATGTCACTCGTAGATAATGTAGCTTTAAAACGGTGAAAGAATTTTTGGAATCGGTCCAGTGCTTTTTGAGCCTATTCATTACAACCAAACAAACAAACAAAGTTTTCCTCTTTATAATATTAGTGTAGATGTAGATAGGTCACATGTGATACAATTTTGGAAAATTTCGCTTCGTGATAAAAACGTCTAGACTCTAGACAGACACAATTAAGTTGAGTTGAATTATATTCAGAGCCTCACTTGATTAATGGACGACACCTAACATTACTGTTTTGTTAGCTTGCTATTTATTGAAGTTACATCTAAACTAGAAGATATCTGTAATACAGGGCGTATTACAGATATCTTCCGTTCGGTTACTTCTTGCACTTATGTACAAGTTTGTGTACGCAATCAAACACTGTGTTAAATTTAAAATTGTTTAAAAAGGGACATTTACCATGTTTTTCAACTTTATTTCGCGGAGTCAGTCACGTGGAAAAGACACCGTTTTAATGCCATGATAATTTAAAATCCTATAATATGTACTATATTATTACAGTAAAGCGACTACTTTGAATATCTAATAATTATATTATTCATTTCAAGCGAGATAAATGATTTGAAAATAAATTCATTGCTGAATCTCTCTTCGCAGATTTTCTAATATCTCTCACGATTTATGATAAACTATTAGACTATATTAATATTTGATTTATAAGTGCTAATAAATATCTAAAACCATTAGACACTATGTTAGCAGCAAAAGTTTTTTTTAAGTAAAACTTGTGCTAACATATACGTGTATAACTTGTGCTAACATATACGTGTAAAACTTGTGCTAACATATACGTGTATAACTTGTGCTAACATATACGTGTAAAACTTGTGCTAACATATACGTGTATAACTTGTGCTAACATATACGTGTATATCTTGTGCTAACATATACGTGTATAACTTGTGCTAACTATACGTGTACAACTTGTGCTAACTATACGTGTGTCTACTGTCTAGTGGACAGATGCAGACTGACGATCGTTATCATTCTCGACAGATATATATTAAAACTAGCAGCGCCCTGCGGTTTCACCCGCGTACTTTCCACGTGGAAGTACGTTAATAAATTATAGTCTATGTGTTATTCTGATGTATAAGCTATATTATTGTAAAGTTTCATGAAAATCCATTAAGTAGTTTTTGCGTGAAAGAGTAACAAACATCCTCACAAACTTTGGTATTTATAATATTAGTTCCTACTATAATATTTCGTTATGTTAGCTTGTTATCAATTTTTCATAATAAAGTGTACCTGCGATTTTCGCACCCAAAAACCTCATTTAACTATAATCGTACGCCACGGTTGAACGGTGGCGGCACTTTAATAACTTCTTACATATCCATACAGCCTTATTCCTTCATAATAGAGTCCACATTCCCAGCACCAGTGCGTCTGTGTGTTTGTTTATAACATCATTAACGGTACGATTGATGTACCTATAATTGTAGTTTGAATAAATAATAAAAAACATCTTTTGTATGTAAACCGTATTTGATGTTTCTATTGAGAAATCAATCAGTCTCAATATATTTTTTGGTGTAAGTATATCTTTAACGGCTGTCTTGGAGTTCATTGATAAAAATTGTCAGGTTCATAGTCTGAGAATGATGATTAAGCTGGGTATCTTATTATAATGACTTTTTACGTAGTTTCTTAGTATGCCTGATATTTCAGGGACCTTACGGAAGTGATCAGTACTGAATTATGGTTGTTTCAATACGATGACTGCAACTCTAGTAAATATTACAAGGATAAGAATCCTATCTTATTTTTAGTACCTGCACTATACATTTATGATATATTTTGTTTTCTTATGTTAACGCGAAATTCACTCATTATAATGAAAAAAATTTACAGATGTTATCGCGGCTTATTAACTATTTTACATTCCCCGCGTTTCGGCTAGTTTACAGCAATTACGGGAATTTACCTAAAACGCCCTTTAAACCTTAAAAAAATTAAAAACACTTGTAATCATTTCGTAGAAGAAAATAAACTAAACAATAAAAAAAAGACATATTTTGTTTGTTTAACTGATGCGTAATGACCATGGCAATGGTCTACTAATACAATAGTTGGTTAAATATAAGGCCGGGCATACACATCTTACAAACTGAAAGCGATAAGAGGCTGATAGGGCCGTCTTGGAGTTCACTGTGAGAGGTTTGAGTGGCTATTCATAATGACGATGATCTAAAATTGAGTAATTTGTAAAGTATACATTGAGATATTAGATCGTTCTTGACGCTAAAGCTTAGCGTCTATGTTTAGCAGTAGACGGATAAAGGCTGATAATGATGAAGATTCATTGGAATGGATAGGTGGTGGAGTAAGCTGTATTTCGTCTTCTAGGGTAAATGCATCCTACGATTAAAATAACATTTTAAATTTAGGGTACCTATGTAACGTGTTTTTAGTACGAATAAGTACCTATAGTTGTTTAAAAATGTCTACCCCTTAACTTATAAAAAATCGGTAGCTCAGAAATAAATATATTATAAATATTCGTAATAAATAAATAAATATTCGTATTATACAAACTACTATTGTACAAAAATTAAAGTTTATATTTTGCCTTATTTGTTTAACATTATCTAAGGACTTGCGTTTAAAAAACATGTGCACTTTTCACTTGACAATAAAAGAACTATCTTTAGTAATTATCACCCCGTCATTATTTAGCCAAATGTTTTACCAGCTCGGGCGGATAACGAAAACATGTGTTTGGTTTGTTTAAAAAACTCAATGACACGCTTAATCATGAAGTCATAGTTTATATTCAACGACCAATATCCTAATAGACAATAAAATGTTTACACAAAAGAGGTTAATTTTGTTTGTTGAAGTCAAATAAAATTTTTACTAAGTAGAATTAACCGTCATACTGATATCAATAAAATTAAGTGACAATATCATAATCACCATCAGCATTTATCCGTCCACTGCTGAACATTGTCCTCACTCAATGAACGCCAAGACGACCGATCCTTGCCGCTTACATTTAGCATGGACCGGCCACTGCACGGAGATCGTCTTCCCAAGTGACTATATTAAGTGTGAAATCTGCAAGAGCAGCAACGTGACATTAGGAGCGCTTAGATAGAAGCTATCTTTGCATAGTATTATTTCATTACTTAGCCAAGTACGCTTCTTAAATACAGATATTAGTGCTAAGCAGACTCAAGTGTTTCCCACAATATTTGGTAGTTTACAAAATAATATAATATCATTTGGTAATTTACTAGGTGGAAAGGTTTAAATATATAGTATGCCATGTACATGATGCGATGCAAATGAAAAACATATGCGAGTCAGCCAGTAAGCTTCTTATAGTGTCTGTATTGTGAGTGATTAGAATTCCACCTACCTACCGATTGAGCTTTATTGGGTTTAGATAAATAAAAGACGTCTATATTGTAGCTTCTCTATTCTGTATAAAGATTAAAGACTAACAAAAGCAGATGCGCACTGTGCAGCAATTAGTCGACATAGATGACAAGTGAATAAATCAGTGATGCCAGATACAAATAAAGTTAGAGTGGATGAGCACAGATAAACAATGTTTTTATTGTTCTATATCTAACAAGCTTAAAGGCCATTAGGCCTAAAAGTCTAGACCTTTCGAAAAAAAAGATTAGAATTTATTTATTGAAGTGATAGTGTTATAAGTGATCGTAAGTGATAAACGAGCTTATTTCGAGTTTAGCGATTATAGCTAGCCTACGTTATAGCTTGCTTCTAAATTCTAGGTTCTTAAACCGACATCGATTCTAAGGTTTTCTAGCTTAGGTTCTAGATCTTTACTTCTTTTTTCGAAATATCTGGTGAGATTAACTGGATAACACACTAAAGTAAAATATTTTCGGCTTGGTTGAATAAAATGAAAATACACAACCAAAAACCGGTTTTTATCCAAAACAACCGGTATTTTCCTTCCCGGTATTCATCATCATCGTGTCGGTGAGTGTCAGGCGTCAGTGTACGAGCATCTGGTCCGAGCGGCGCCGGTAACCCCAAATGCAAATAGAGCGCACCGACTAGATACTAGGCGACGGTTACGTTCGCTTCGTTATTTTATCATTTGAAACGAGTAACCATGGAGTTTTTTGCTGGTTCTTCTCCATAAAAATCGACTCTCTTTCGACGTTTCATAATTTAGCTGCTGTGGTGGCTAGTCGTGTTATACGGTTTCTACCTAGTTGAGTTCCTTTTTTTTAATTATTAACATCCTTTGGTTTGTTTTGGATATTGCGGGATCTAAATTTATTTTCTTATTTATCTTAGGCTAGTAATAAATGTATGTTACTAAGTATGTTTATAAAAATTGTAATCTATATTTTGAAAAGAGCAACCCAACACAGTTTCTTGCTAGATTCTTCTCATATACTATACTAGTATAGTATTGTATGTATTTCAATTTTTTTTAAATAGAATATATGAAAATATTAGTTCCACTGAGTTTGTTTCACCGGTTCTTCTCAGTGGGCTTGCTTTGGAACTGGTGGTAGACTCAATTAACATTCAAAAAAATACTTTGCTGGTACTATTTTGAATAAAATTTTAGACTTTGACTTTGTTTTTGGTAGGCCCAAAATAAAAATGTTTTGAGTTTGTTATTTTTAATGCTTGGTTTTTTACCTATTTTCGCTAGGACTTAGGAGTCTAAATTCAGTCGCGATATTTCCTCTGTGGAAGAAATACTTGAAGAGATAACAAGATGGTTTGACGGCCGGCTATTCGAGTGGTCAGGCTACTTGCATATTGTATGATGTTTAGAGATGTCTACACTGGGTAATTTTTTTCGGAATGACGGATGCTGTTGTCCTTGGGTCTTTACTCTTTAATAAGAATTCGGAGAAGTATCGAGTAGATAAGCAGATGGCTCATCTCAGAGTTTTTAGGGTGGGGGTCTCCCCGTCAGCCGTGAACGCACGGCCTTCTGGAAGATTACAATATGATGTTTGATCCGGTATATATGTGACATATGACAACACAACAATAGCGTGATTCATAGTCATTATTTTACTAGCGACATCTAGTTTTAATTTTAGAAAACTTAAATTCTTTCAGGCCACTGACATACCAACCTATGGTCTGTGCTTGAGGCTGACCACTTACCATTCGGCACGTCTATCGGTTAGCCTACCCAACTAATATAAAAAGCATTTGTATTATCTATTACATCAGCTATTCGTCAATATTTTTTATTTTGTAGTGTTTTCGATTTCGATGACGTTACAATGGTGTTTTTTGCATTGTGCAATATACATTGTAAAGTACATGCGTATTAGATCATAATAGACTATAGCTACTGGTACCTGTGTGAGGCCATAAACATGTCACCCCGCGGGGGTGCCGGTGCGGAAGCGGGGTGACAATTCATATCACACTTTATCTCTTTGGGCACCCGGCGTGAAGAATTTGTATTTTGTTTCATTTCATATTCCTGCAGGATGGTAATATGTTAATATATATTAATAGACATACATAGGCTGATAACCGGCAATTTGTGAGATGTAGGGCCGAGGGCTTTACAGCCGAATTGGGCACGACCAGGGTGGTATATCTCGCTCATATAACACCGACCACAAGTGACAGCATAGCTGTGACCACAAGTGACAGTATAGCTTACGATGGCCTATTGTGGGGATCGGAAAAAGAAGAGCATCGCTTTTCATAGCCTCTGGTTGTGTGGGCGCTTAGGGGGGGTTGATAATTTCCAATAGGTAAAACTGTTCGTTTAACCTCCGCCCCTTTTATCATGGAAGATATTGCCTTATTGGCTGCCTTCTTCATAAAAACTGGTATAAGTAGGGGTAATATTTCAAGATAATAGTTAAAAGGATAACAATAGTGCGTACTATCTCCAAATTATCATTGATATAATCTAAATCAGATTGTCTAAGCCTGAAATGAAATCCAGGCAGAGATAGCCTCTATTCTAAGCATCAATAAAATGTATCAATGTTGTACACACTACTTCATTTCAATAATTATTATTTGGTTGGCCTTTGGCACTCGGTGATGACGCGGGAATCTACTGTTGATTGTAATCAGATGATTAGTTTCGAAGATTACCTCTAACATTATTTATTATATTGATTATGTATGTTCATGTAATAGTAAAAAGTTAAATAAAATATTCAAAATGGCGCATAAGAGTATTTTATTGACTGTAAATAATATAGTCTATACTTCCGGTTTCATAACTGGGGCCCTGGATATGAACCGGCGATACAGACTAAGCAGAAAAATTCACAAAGTCTTAATATAATATTATTTAATTATAGCATCGATTCCACACACACATTATTTTTCCTTCTGTGCAATTTAAAATTTTGAATTATTTATAACCATCTTGGTGAATGTTGTTTTTTTCTTTATAATAATAGAATATCTATGCAATTATTTCAGTAAGCCGGTCGGCTACTGTATTTTTTGACTTCGTTACGGACCTCAAACAGAGCGCATAGCACGTTCTAGTACACGCTGGGTCTAACAAAATACCCAACAATATTCATTTTTTTATTTGTTGGAATTCACAAAGCAATTCGCCCTTTCAAATTCAAGACGGTAGCCGATACCTGTCCAGTTGTAAAAAAATAAAAAAAACTCGTACAAAAGTCAAACAGTTTTTGTAATAGCACAATCGCTGACCAAAATATTTACCTTTATGACTGCTCCTATGTTTTACAACCTGTCTTACCCAGAACTGTAGGTGACTTATTTCACGTTTTTTTTTTGTTTTTGTCGCCAGAAAAAAAGTTTTTTTGATGTCTAATTTACCTTAGGGTTTGTCAAATTCATTTGAGCTCGTTCTTAGTGATAGAGACAATAGATGTATGATATACGTTCAGAGAGGGTTGTTTAAAAAGATTGTCAGGATCTTTAGCTTTAACTCGACTTGTAGGTATACGATTTACGTATCGCCGGTTCTAGGCCGCTACTAGTTGCCCGTGGCATAAAGTTCTATACGAGCAGGGCCGGATCTACCTAAGGGCTACTTGGGCTGCAGCCCAGGGCCCCGAGGTTACAAGGGGCCCCCAGACCCCAGGCTAGAACAATTGGCGATAATTTGAATTTAAAAATAGTTGTCTGTAAAGTCAGTTTACGGATGATATTTTTACGTGATAACGTCGTAAGAAAACATTGATGAAAAATTACATACTTCTATGAATTGAGTTAAGGGAAGAAATACGTGTAAAAGGATATTCTCATTAATTAAATAGTCTCGAGGTTAGCGCGAGTACATAGTGTGTATGCATACATCGCGGGCTTGTAAAATACATAAGTCTTAAAATTTTCTTAATAAAACGTTTCTGAGATAAATGGTACATTTTCATTATCGTCATCATTATCATCAGCCTTCATCCGTCCACTGCTGAACATAGGCCTCCCTCAAAGAACGCCAAGATGACCGATCCCTTGCTACTCGCATCCAACGCGGACCTGCCACTGCACGTAGAACGTCTTCCCACCTGGTTGATGGCCGACCAACACTTCGTCTAACTAAACGCGGCCTCCACTCTTATTTCGTATTCATTAAGACTGTGCAACATCTCCTGCAAACCCTCCAGCGACTCGGCCAATATAACGATACCGACGGCGAAACGAAGGTGTGAGAGATACTCGCCGTTAATGTTTAAATTCAGTCAGTCAGTCAGTTTAAGGTCTTGAAGACGTCTTCCAAAGCATTTGTGAACAGTTTCGGGACAAGAACATCCCCCTGTCGTACTCCTCGACGCAGTTGGATCGGTCTTGTTTGACCTCCCGGAATCAGAACAGACATAAAGGCAGCTTCGTATAATCCTCTCATCACTTCGACATAACGCCAATTGACCTGACATCGCTGCAGAGCTTCCAGAATAGCCCAGGTTTCAACAGAGTCAAGTCCCACAAAGTCACGATCCGCCCCTGTATACGAGTGACTTGGCGTAGAGCGTTTATCAATACACATACACAGCAGCTTACGGAAAATGCTTGATGATGATGCTCAGCAGCAAGCACTGAATACAATATTATATAGTTATTTATCAATGGAAAAGATTTGGTATAACAAATTTGAGTATTTTTTAAGTAAAAGCAATAATAATAAGGATAGGTGTTTGTTTATTGGTAACACTACTCTTTTTTTTTAGTTTTGTTTTATACTTCTTAGGAAACCTTACAGCTACTTTACAAAAATATTAGAAAGAATAAAAATATAAAGGTCAATAACAATATAATCATAATTTATTTACTTAAATATCAACTTTTGCTATAAAATAGTTACTCCTCATAACTCACATACTGAATAAATCTTTGTCGTCTAAACAATTACACAAAAAGCTATTTATTCCTAACATTCCTAAGAAAATAAAAATATAGACTCACCTCTTTATTTTTTATTTTTTTATTTAACACAAACAATTATTCTCACATTTGGATTGCACAATAATGTATTTATACCTGTACTTCTAAAGTTGTGGTTACCTAAATAAGTTTAAAAAGGCTTACTTGATTTAGAGTTTTTGCTACTCTAATATTTGCAGGCGCCAGCCAACTAATTTAACTTCAAAAGCAGAGCTGTTCTAAGTAGTAAATCTTAACAATTTTTAACGTATTAAAAGACTGAGTGGGTTTTTGTAATATCAAAATATAGCATTCCATTTGTTTGAAATGTCGCAAAAGTAAGCTTATACATCATTTTGTGCCGATATCCGTTCCACGGCTTTCTCACTGAACGCCTAGACGACCGATCCCTTGCCTCTCGCATCAAACACGGCCACGGCACGGTGATCGTTTTCTCACTTGGTTTATGGCCGATCAACACTTAGGCTACCTAAACGATCTAAATTCTAAACCAATCTTGAACCTTATTGGCCCTCCGGTCATCTTTTCTCCTGAGTGTGACCAGCACTTCAACGAGCTTGATTATGAACGGTGTAAGAATATGACTATCATATATATTTAGCTTAATTAGATCAAACTATATTATTAGTTTTCTTTGTCTGCATAGTATATTATATGTATTTGAAAACCAAGTAACAGATAAATTAAATAATGTGTAGGCTACGCGCCATCTACCATGCGCCATACAAACTACTAAGAGATCACAAGATTACCTTCGTTATTAGTTACTTTATTTTTTCTATAGATGTCGCTTTAGCACGTAATAGATAATATTTTTATTGCTTTTATTTTACCTTGACTTTCAGCATCAAATACTTGTTTGAATAACTTTATTAGCGAACATTAATTATTAAAATGGTTTACCCGACGCCGCCAAAACATGATAATATCTGTATTTTATTGGCTCATACAATAGTATATTGATGTATCATGTAAGTCACTGATAGAGCGTAATAATATTGTATCTTATAAATCGCATTTAATTTACTTTATGAATGTTTTTTAACTTGAGTTTGACTTTTAAGAATACAATAGGTAGATCATCATCATCATCATCATTATCATCAGTCTTTGTCCGTCCACTGCTGAACATAGGCCTTCTTTAATGTGTATAATCATTATTGTTGCTTCGAGTTCGATTCTTACCTGAAAATGGTTTACGTTGACATCTACACAGTCAATGTCTTATTGTGAGATAACTGATTTGTGAGTTGCCTGTGTACATGATGTTCATACAATGATGATTCACAATGATCAGATAAGATAAAAGTCTAGATAAATTCAACTATAGCTTTCTCTCTTGACTTCGAGAAGGGCGCTTGCGCTCACAGTTAAAACAGTCGTAGTTAGTATAAGCTTTAAAAAACTAATTTATCAATGTAATTTCATCAGAGGAAGTCGGAAGCCGGCTCCGTGGGGCTATGCCTATTAATCAGAAGCTGAGCAATTTCCCCTTGTTGTTCAATTATTCATAATTTCCATTAAGAAAGATTCATAATATAAGGAAGTCGAATATTCAATAAAAATTATAAAGCCTTTTTATTTCCTATAAGACTTAAAAGAAGTTACAATATTAAAGAGTTAGTAAAGAGCGTTTGTAACTGGTCAAGGATATTACGAAGTTAAACTATACCATAGCAATCCCTTGGTAGGGACTAGGGTATATACCTCCTCCAAGTTCTTTCACTTTTTTTCTGTCCTGTATTTTAATACAGTATTCCCCGCCACCTATATTGTGTCATCCACCCATCGTTTGTGGTTTGTCCACGTTTCTTTTTCCTTGGGCGCCGGTCCATACCAGTGGCGTAACTACAGTGTGGCAATTCGGCAAAATGCCACGGGCCCCCCGCTGAAAGGGGCCCCCGGTCGGAGGAGAATTCTAACTCCTAACATATATTATTACACATTTAGTAAAAAAAAAATGTGTATTTCCTAGCATCCGATGAATTTGCCACGGGCCCCGAACGGTATAGTTACGCCACTGGTCCATACCGTACTCTTGAGAGTCCATCGCTGGTCTATGCTTGCTAGATGGCCAGTGCGGCTCCATTTTAGCTTTATGCCTCATCTATCTCCTTCAATACTTGTCTTAACGATAAAATTCGATGAGACACTCAAGAATAACCATTAATTCGTTTGTTAAACAACGCTGTAACGATAATACACGTCAAGAGTAAGACAGACTCCTTATAGTATAAAGGCAGGTAAAGTTATTTGGATGGGTGACGTTTTCTGCGTTACCTTATTGACTCGTTTGTTTGTTAATATAGTTTTCCGTATATAAGTGGAACGCGGTAGGTTATTACTTCAAAAATAGATTCAAGGGTAAAAAATTGTAGGTCAAATCCATTGTTGTATAATCCATTAATAAATTACCTGTCGAATTGGGTCACCGGTCAATAAGCTACCTTCGCCGGGAGTCGAACCAGGTCGTCTCCGCGGTAACGCACATCACAACATTATTGCTTTTGCATCACGACGGTAATACGTTGGCATTGATGATTTTAATATGAATATAGTCAGAGCACGCTATGGCTTATGGATGATGAGGTATATTAATTTTTTTATTAATTTGGTTTATTGGCAAATGCAGAACCAGGAGCCTAAGAGTAATACACTGATAATAGACGGATGACTCTCAAACACTTTTTTGTTTACTCAAACGGTGTTCTGCAAGTAGACGCTAATCCCCACTATACTGAAGTTCCAGTTGTAGAAGAAATTATAATCATGTACAAAATAGTAAATCTTAGTACAGTATATTAGGTTAATCTAAAAAAATCTTCAGCGTTGATGGCAAACGAAAAAAGTATTAGAAAAGCGAAACTTCTTTCACACAAATTCACAACTAATATTGAGTTATTCTCAATTCTTATCACCTATCTCAATCAATCAATTAAACAAATAAATAAAATCATTTAACAAATCAATACTAAATAGTCAAATAAAGTCGCTCGTGTGCACCACCTACTTGGATAAAAAATACTCATACGTTGAGCAGCGCCATCTAGTATTCGATAGGTGACATTTTGTAATTAAAATCTCTCAAAGCGCTTTTAGGCTCATATCAAGTAAAAGGAGACTCCGTTTGCCCTTCCATTAACGAAATCCCTGCTCAATCATGCGAGAAAACATGCGTGTGGACCCATGATCCCCAAATACATTTTATTATAGCATAAATTATTCTTATTAGTAGGTATACGGGCTTGGTTTTCTCGCTGATATTGGTTTACGAGAGAAATGAGCTGTAATATGCGAAATGTAGTATGATTTTACAGCAACTTATTAAGATCTTTAACTACGGAGAATTTTTTAAAACATTACAACAAATAGCAAAAAATCTGTTGTCTGTAAAGTCGGTTTACAGACGATCGTTGAACGTGACAACGTCAGAAGAAAATACAGATGAGCCGATTGTGCCTCTTTGTCGCTCTGCGCTCTCACTTGCACTGCAAGCCTTAAATAGAACGCCTCTGAGCGAGGTAACCCACATGAGTCATGTTTTTTCATGCGTGCAGCCAGCTCCATCGAATTGACGTTGTCACGTCAAAAGTTCAATGCCAAACGTGACAGGCCTCAGGGTATGGCTGGTGATCAGACTGAATTTCAATTTATTGTTTATATACTAAATTTTTACAAGCTAATTACATTATGTATGTTAAACAGGCTTAAAGCGTAAACAAGACGTAATATTATTAAAGAAGGTAATTTTTACATATTTTTGGAGTTTACTCCTTAAGAATCGATTTTCATATATAAGGCGCCCGGTATGAGAAAAATCCGAGGGGTAAAACCAACTGAACTAACGAAAAAGTGTCACGTTTTTGGTGCGCACCTTTAGTGCGCAACTTTCTAATTTAGCTGTGAGTGTATTGAGACGTACATAGGGTATGCTGTATAGGCGACTATACCTATATACTATATGTTATTGGGCTTGTTTGTTTCTATTAGTGTCGATGTATTTATATTGCTATTTTTTTTTGTTATAAATATCAATAATTAACATTGTAATTGTGAAGTTATTTTTGCGTATGGTTAGATACTCGTACTTGAGGAGTAAACTCCAGTCGTGCGTCGGAGCTGACACACACACATTTTTTTTTTTACATTGTTTTGAGTTGTTTCTGTGGAATGGATTTACCACAAAAATATTTTTTTGCAACAAGAACATAAGTTCCCGTATTCGTTACTTATTAACGATAATATATAATATGTTTTCCTGAAATGATTATCTCTCAGAGGTTAGGGTTACTTGTAATGTACTGTTGATGTAGCATGGTGTGTGATAAGGATAATTTCGTCCCTCGGGTTAAACAAAAACGTGTCATAATTTATGAATCAATCCTTCAATAATGGTTGAATATTATTACGATAGTTAGATTAATTTATTATTAATAAAAATCTGTCACCGTACGGCTAAGAACCGCGGCAAATCGTCCAAAACTAATAAAAACAAAAACGGAAAAACAACTTCGTAAATACTGAACAAAGAAAGCAGAATAAATTAAGAGGCGCCAAATCTTTTAACGAACGAGGGTCGAAAGGGTGAACGACCTCCGAGGTCAACTCTTCATTTAATAAAACAATTAATGCATATCGCAAATCAGTAATTATAGTTTAAACGAATTAATCATTCCAACCTTGAGGTAATCATCGGATGGCAAGTAAAGTAGGCTATGAATAAACAACTGACTCAATTTAAAATACCTAAGGTAATCGTTTGTCTATTTGCGGCCATTATTTTGTATAATAGGCTCATACATTCTTTATCAGTTGATTGATTATCGCGGTCGATTTTATGTGGACTTATAGTTTTGTCTATCTCATACTAGATGGCAGTGTTTGTGATACCGTGCTATATCCGCTTGTGTATACCTGGGAAGTGGGAATTATTATAGTATGATAGGTTCTATTTACTGTATCATGTCCGAAAATACATTTATATAATCTGTAAAAAAGTGATATCCGTAGTAGGGATACGGAATAGACACATTCTACCTATATCAGGGTTTCTTAAAGTGTGGTCCACGGACCCCCTGGGGGACCGTAGCATGTGTATCAGGGGTCCGCAGTACCTAGGTCAATCTCTTAACGTATTTATTAGGGAATTGTGTAGTAAATTCAACGAAACCAAGTGACGAATGAAATATTCAGTACCGCATTGTGTAATTGTAATAAAAGTATTTTTTATTAATATAAATAAGGCAATTTTTTTCAGTTACGAAAATAATTTTTGAGAGGGGTCCGTGGAATTGTTGCAATTGTGAAAGGGGTCCGTGACTTCAAAAAGTTTAAGAAACCCTGACCTATATGCACAAGTATTTGACTGATAAAAGTAACCATTTTTTAAAGCAACTTACGCTTTTACGATAGGACCCCAGAAAATGTTGAAAACATCTCAAATATAAATAGAGTTGGTGTGGTAAATGATTGTGGAAGATGTCGCACCTTGGGCATAGGGTAGGGCGTTCCTCCCAGGATAACAACATGTAAATTTTTTTAATTTAATTTTTCTTTCACTGAGTTTGTTCCAGCAAAATGTTTCATTTCGTTTTGTTTGTGTTTTAGACAAAAATGTACGCTTCGAGATTTATATGAAAATTTAGGTTTAATCTGTCAAACACAAGGTGGCGCCACCGTACCAGTTCCGAGACCAAAGCTAAGTCGTCATTTGTTTACTATACTAGAATGAAACGCACTAGGGGTCCGAGAGAGCGCTCTTGTAAACAGGAAGGCATCTATTGGCGCATATGATCTTAACTCGGTAATGAGGCGAGCCTCCGCGTCATAACCGATGACAGCTGTGCAGAAAGCGGGCTCTCAATATCTTTATTATTTGCTTACTATGACTAGTCCATAGACATTTGCTGGTATATTTATTTAAAGTACTCTTTACAACGGTGAGTGCTTATGGCTCATGCGCTCCTGTCTCCACGGGTACAGCTTTGCTGTGTTTCGGAGAAAAGTGCTGGACAAGACGTGTCATTCCAGGTTCTGAGACTTACAATCTTATATCTTAGAATAACACGTCCGGGGGTGCGTAGGAGGTTCTACTTCAAATGCCCTCAGTAACGCCCCTGCGCTCGTATGGGTATAAGTTAGTAACCTGGGCAGTTAGGCACGACGTCGTAGCGTCTGCTGAGTGATGGTCAGGCAGTTACCCCTTACGAGGCCTGTGACAGTTTTGAAAATCTAATCTTGTTTTGGGAAATCGGGAAGTGTTAGAAGAAAAACCTTCAAACAAAAGTTGTAGAGCGTAAAATTTTATAAAAAATGTTCTTTCTCCTAACATTTACCGTTTCTCTAAAATTAAAAAAAAAACGAAAGAAAATAGAAATTTAGATTTAGGGACCTATTTTCTTGGACTATTAATAAAACTAAATAAAGGGGCCAGCCTAGCTGAACGACGCAAAGAGACTTCCTCTGTGGATTTATGGATGTGTGTTCACTTGCCACTGAGAGTGGGTTTGAACCTTCTACATTATAAAACACGACGAATACACATAAGTCGTTAATTAGATTTCTTTAAATTTTGATGTTCTCGCTCCACGTCCTGACCGCAGCCAGCGAGGCGTGACCACAGGATGTCTCCCGGTTGGCTCCCCAACACACGTCACGGATCAAAGACTTGGTCTCAATACCAGGTATAAGGGAGCTGTTATGTCAGCTGAAAATATTGACTACATGTATCGTTGTAGTATTTTGGACCCCTGACGAAGTAAAAGTATTATGTAATAATAGTATTAAATAATAATGGTATTTATTAGTTTGACCGATATGCCCGTTTGTAGCACAGTGAAGCTTAAATGGATCAACTGAATTGGATGCAGTTTAGAGATTTTAGCGACGGTTATTTTAACAAAAGCAATTCAAGCATTTCTACCTAGCCAGCTCCTACTTTATAGTAAATCTTTAAAGTTAGCCTTTTTTATTTAATACTAGCTGTTACCCGCAGCTTCGCCCGCGTGAACTTAGGTTTACGGATTTATCATGTCTTGTGATGATCATTTTCTATTTTAATAATTACTAAGTTTTTGTATTAAAATGGATATAATATGGTATCTTGAATATAAAGACATATTATATTCCTTCGCAGACTTTCTGCATGCATCATCACTACATATTATAAAACAAAGTCGCTTTTTCTGTCCCTATATCCCTTTGTACGCTTAAATCTTTAAAATTACGCTACAGATTTTGATGCGGTTTTTTTTAATGGATAGGACAATTCAAGAGGAAGGTTTATGTACATAATCTATTAAGTTTTTAAATACATTGGCTAAGATATAACAATAATTGTTGGAGGAGTCGGAAAAAAATAGGCCGTCTGGGAGTTTTCAACGAAAACGCTGCCTAAGCCCTTTGAGATATAACAAAATACTGTATGGTGGAATTGTGTATCTTAAATAGGTCTACAAAAAAGTCCGCGATGGCATATGTCTATCTGTTAAGGATATCATACTATATCCATTTAATACTTTAAAAAAATGGGCAATTATAACGTGATAATTTGAAAGTTATTTACACAAATACGGTATGAATCCTTATCATTTTTAATCAGTTAATTAGCTTAAGCACTTCATGATGATTATTTTTCCCCTTTACATCATGCAAATTAAATGAATACTTTAGGAGATATGGCAAAATCAAAATAATACGCAAGAAAATAAATCGTGTTGCCGTGATGGCAGATCTAAGTTCACGCGGGCGAAGCTGCGGGTAACAGCTAGTATTTACTATTTAGGATACTATTACATATTACACTGCCCTCTCAAATCACGGCAACACGGTTTATTTTCTTGCGTATTATTTTGATATTGCCATATCTTCTCAAGTATTCATTTAATTTGCATGATGTAAAGGGTAAAAATAATCTTCATTAAGTGCTCCAGATAATTAACTAATTTAAAATGATAAGGATTCATACCGTATTTGTGTAAATAGCTTTCAAATTATCGCGTTATAATTGCCCATTTATTTGAAGTATTTAATAATGGATATAGTATGATATCCCTAAGAGATAGATATATGCCATCGCGGACTTTTTTGTAGACCTATTTAAGACACACAATTCCACCATACATTATTTTGATATATCTCAAAGGGTTTAGGCAGCGTTTTCGTTGGAAACTCCCAGACGGCCAATTTTTTTCCGACACCTCCAACAATTATTGTTATATCTTAGCCAATGTATATAAAAACTTAATAAATTATGTACATAAACCTTCCTCTTGAATTGTTCTACCCATTAAAAAAAACCGCATCAAAATCCGTTGCGTAGTTTTAAAGATTTAAGCGTACAAAGGGATATAGGGACAGAAAAAGCGACTTTGTTTTATAATATGTAGTGATAATTCAAGTCTATTAATCATTTGTTTGTTAGTAAAAAGGGAAGGGATGATGATGATGACTAGCCATAGTTCATTTAATATATTATATAAAATAAACCTACTAATAACATTACACGTGTAAAACAGTAAGCCGTAAATCACAAAACTACACCCCTTTGTCGGTAGCGTCATATTAAATATACTCTTTATGAGGTTTATATATTGCCTCATTTATACAAAACGTTAAAATGTCGATAAATCTGTTGATGAATCTTATAATATTGTATTTGAATTATCAGATCAGGATAGAAACCTGGGTTCACTTGTGGCACGATGCGGGTACTGCTTAACGACGTCCAGGCAGTCTCTTACGAGGAGTACTCTGCTCTTTCCTCGGGGCCAGACTATCGCTGTGTGATCCTGTTGCCTGCAGATCTGTATCAAATAGTGGCTGAAGACACTAGTAGTAATTTAAGTTTGGATATACACAGACTGTGTGTGTCAGGTCCAATATATGCATAAAGCATTTCTGCGTCTAAAAAAAGAAATACAGTAGAACCTCGATAAGTTAAAGTCTAAGGGAAACACAAAATATTTTAAGTTATAGAGGTTTTTAGTTATCAAGGGTCATGTTAGGGATAGGTTAAGGGAAGGGAACATAATATTTTTTTTTTTAAGTTATAGAGGTTTTCAAGTTACTGAGGTTTGAGTTCTTCTGTATATTTAGGTGTGAGGGATGGGTCCCTCTCCAAGTCCCGCTCCCGTGTGCATATGTCCTCCTCCTAGTCACCATCCTGCTTGTTCCTCCCGTGAAACAGCTTTGCTGTGTTTCGGTGAGACAGGCAGCGTGATTACTGGCAACGAGGTTTACTATCTTATGTCACTGTCAACACATGAATGAGTTCCCAAGGCTAGTTCCAGGTAAGCTCATTTATTTTCATAGGCCACGTCGACCACTTGCCATCAGGTGGCGGGACGATGAAGTCATTTTTACCTTTAAAGCTTTTGTTTTTCAGTTTAGATTAATAAATGTTTATTGTGAATCGATAGAAAACCAATGCCTTCACATATGTACACGAGTTTCACACGTAATAAATATACTTTATTGTGTTTTCGTGACAATCGTTACTCACCATAGTCAAAGTCAAAGTCATTTTTGAAGTGAAACTTCTTTAGAATCGTTGTGATTTCAAACCGAATGCAACGAAAAAAACGACAGGTGAGAGACACAAATACAAAAGAGCGAGAGAGCAAATGTCGGTGTGTATGTATATTGCACACTGTTTAATACTTGCTTGTATTGAAGCATTTAAAATGTGTTTCACTTCTATCGTGTGTGAATCGCACACACACTTTTTTTTCAATATAGTACAATCAAAGTATTTTTTTGAACGTCAATTGAGGCTACCACTGGTTACAAAGCAAGCCCACTTAGAAGAACAGGCGAAACAAACTCAGTAACCATGATACATCTGCCAGTTTCTCTACAACTAACATAAAAAAGGTATATTTGGATGCATCTGGAAGGAAATCAGCCATTTTGGAAGGGAAGATATCATACGGGCCAATATTACTGATGTGAGTTTTTGTTTTTTTTTCAATCTATGATGGGCTAAAGATATTTGAAATTTCATGAAATTATGAACGTCGATAAACCTTGCCGCCTTATTCTGTATGGAATTCTTAGACTTTTGGCTGTGGTTGCTTTCTTGTTGGATAAACTATAGTAACCAAAGTTCACTTTGTGTCTGCACTAACTTTGTAAATTTTAAATTCATTATCTTGTATTTCTAAATTTGTGTGTATACAATAAAGTACAAAAAATTCATTCATTCATTCATTCAGTTGTGACTTGTTCTTTCGTCAAAAGTCGCAACGACCACGTTTCATCATCATCAAACTGCTTCTTCTACAGCCATATAAACATATTATAACTAATATTCAGCGACTATAAGTTCCTGTAATAAGACGAAGTTTTTCGATTCGAAACGTTCGGTTTATAGAAATCACACAAGAAGCAAGAAGACAACAACCTCAAATAACATTAGTTTTACCTCAAAGTTTTTGCTTTTATTTTAGCATAACTCGTTTCCCAGGTAACACGTTTCAACTGAACACATTACGACGGACAAAGGCTAAAGTTCATTATAATCATTATCATCAGCTCGTTTCCGTCCACTGCAGAGGCTTCTTTAATAAACACTAACCTAACCTCCACTCGCATCCAAACAACACCAACCTCATAGACGGCGGTTGGTGGAAATCGGCCCATGGTCTTCCCGAACGAGTCCTCCGCTCCAGAACCTTTTAGGCCTATCGTCCACTAGTTTTTCAGCACTTGAGGTCGACTCTTTATCCTATCGGGATGCCCGTCTTCCACGTGATGTCAGTTACTGTTCTCTATCGGATTATATAGGTATATCTAATCTCTCTCTGTCTCTTTCTGCTCTGCTCTGCTCTATCGGTATAAAGGGATTTAAAATAGAAAATACATCATTCTTAGAAATGACTCAATAACTGGTTTTTAGAATACTGTTTTTTTTTTAAATCACCACCAAGAATTTATTGAAGCTGTTGTGTTGACATTTAGAACAGTTTATTTTATTAAGTGAATCATTTTCAATCGTCTACTACGACGCATAAGCCTCTATCAACAAAATCCAAAACTACTGACTTAACTAGATATCAATTTCGTGTCATGTTTGTCAGCGATGCACTTCTAAGCTGATTATAATTAAATTCAAACTGTTCCGTTCAGACAGACATACAGATAGTCAACTACATAATTAAACTAAACTAAATAATTTAAGCTAACACAGTTGACGGGACATGTGTGCCCCGGCCTCTTGTAATGTTATTTTGATATGTATATGTAAATCAGTAAGTACATGTATCAGTCTGGAAATCGATCATCCGTCTTGGAGTTCATTGAAAGAGGCCTATGTTCAGCAATGGATGGATATATGATGATGATGATGATAATATAGGTGGAGTAGCAGTCGCGAGTGGCGCGAAATCGGCCGTTTTGACCGATGATGTTTATGATCATGAACTACAAGGTAAAGGGTTGAACCATTCCAAATATTGTGTTAAATCTAATTAAGATATGATCTAAGAGCAGAGAGAGTCATAAATCGTATTAATTGAATAACTACATTTAACTCAGCAGTTAGTTAGTTAGTGGTGTTTAATATATTTTTAGGAAATCTGCTCAATTTTTAAAGTAAAGTATTGTTATTCATACATCTTTAGTAAATTCTACTCTTCTCAGAAGTTAAATATTGCAGGTGATCACTTTTCAGTAACATAAGAGGATTTTTAAAATGATTGATATTATTATTATTATTTATACGTAGTGTGTATCAACGATTTTGTTATCAAAGGCTTTAAGATCGTTGTCTTTAATTAACGTAAAGCGATTCACCAGAGCTTTAATATTAGCTGTTCATTCCTGAATCTAATTTATAACTATTCCATATTTCTTCATCTACTTCATAAATTATTGTTCCATAATTTGTGAGATTGATTTCACAAAGGCGTTCAAAAGTTTTACCATTGGGAACAGCCAAACAATTAGTATTTTTCAGGTAAAAAGGGAACCTTTGTTTTTTCTATTAAAAGTCTACCGTCGTAGTCTTTAGTATCTTAGATAGGAACTAACGAACTTGGTGTAAGAAAAATCAGCTTTTTAATAATTTTGCAGTATTCATTCCTGACCTAATTAATATAAACTTATTATAAGGGGTTTGAATTTGAGTCTTTAAATACCATGAAACTGATAATTGTTGGCTAGCTTTCACCCAGTCTTATCGTCGTAGATTAGCCATAATATTCCTTATTTATTTGCAGAAATGTAACGGATATAATTTACAATAAAACAAGAAAGTATAGTATTTTACGGCGTGTATTTCTTTAAAATATTTCTTCTCTACAGATCATATGAATGACTTTAACAGTGATTAGGAAGAGGAATGTGTAAGTACCTACAAACCAATTACTACTATGTCGCTTAACGTATATCTACACTTCACAGGAAACAATAAATATTCTCTCTAATATAATGTATATTCGAAAATAATAAAACTTGCGTATAATCTAACGATTAAGACATAAATTTTACATTTTATATTACAATATCTACAAAATCTAAAATATCAACTGGATAAAGTACCATATGTACCCTGTCATTAACAATTACAACTAGTGCTATCGTGCATTGCGTATTCCCTTGGTGATGATGTCATCTAATTGGTTTTAAACCATGATTGTATTGCCGATTATACTTTCTTTGCCGTCCAGTAGTTCGGAATAACCAGATTCGTCACTACAGGCGCTGTCAGTGTCTCCCGTGTTCTTGAAAGCCTCATGATCCATGGTGCAGTTGAGGCTATCCAAATCAGTCAGGTTATCAATGAGGCTTTCAAATTTACCCTCAATGTTCAATAGGATATTAGAGTCAGATCCCGGTGGTGGGTAAGTAGAACGACGACGAAAGGTTTTCTCTCCGATTGGTATTTGAATAACTTCTTCCGTGGTAATTTTGGTCATAGAATCGTTATTGTCATATAAAGTTTGAATGGAATTTGCAAATGCAGATTCCGCTATTGATGATAGCTCAAACTTAGCTACGCTTTCAAATACCGAATCATTGCCGCTCGCATGTTTAGGGATTTCGTCCTGTGAGAATTGTGATGGAAGTGAAGTCGGCTCAGCGTCTGAGGATGTTACCGTGCTTGCTGTCTCACACCCCGAAGAAACGGAGCCATCGTCACTATCCGTGACGAGGTAGTTGCTTTGGGAGATAAGACTCTTTCTATTGTCGCATATTTTTTCGTTTAGTTCGATTGATTCCGATATCGCTTCCAGTGTCTGTAACCTTGATTCTATTTCAGTATGACTAGTACTATTTTTGCCATCCGCATCCATTTTCATATTGCTTTCATGAACAAGTTGGTCAATAATTGCATCTTTATCATCTTCGTTATTTGCTTCGTAGTTTAATTGTAGTCTATGCATTACACCTTCGGGGCATGATAACTTGCGCGGGGATCTCATTTCTGATCGCCGCCTGTCGAGGGTTTGTGCTGTATATAAATTCATTTCCAAGTCATCGCCTTGTTTCTTTGCGTTCAATTCAGCTTCCTCTTCATCTTCTTCTGACCATAGCTCTTCAATGGCTCCTAGTTTAGGCGCCGATTTTGATCTCTCTAGTGGGGGTCTATAATTCATAGCACCAACACTGAGTAGTATCTTCCTGCGTGGCATGCTTGGATTCTCGTATACACTGTTTGCTAGACTCAACCTTGCATTTTGTTTGGAAATTCTGTCCTTCTTGAATTCAACTAATGCCTGTTTTAATTTGATCTGTAATTCCTCGGTGATTTTCTTTGATACGATTTCTTTGGTGCAAAGTACAGCGTGGCATCGAAGTTCGTGTTTCAGCTTCTTTCCCTCGTGGCGGTAAACCCAGCAGAACAGCTTTGGATAGTGCGGCGGGCTGGCGCAGAAAGTGATGCGGTGGGACCAGTATTCAGTGAGGCCGTGTTCTTTGGTGAATCCCTTAAGACCGGAATTGGTGACGGAGAGTTTCATCACCACATCGGGTTTCGTAGACTGCTGGTAGTTCCGCCATAGAGTCGCTAGTGGTTTTTCTATGCAGCCTTCACCTGTAATGAGAAAAAAAATTGTTAATACACGAGAAAAAAATACGTTGATTAAATAACATGTTTTTGTGTGTGACATAGTTTTCATAATCTGACATCATCGATATGATTTCCAAATATATGAAACGATAAATTATATAATATTTGAATGTAAAATAAACTATAAGTATTCTGATTTTATGTTTTCATTCAATTATAACCAAAAATACCTGTTTATAATATATATGTTAATATATTTGTGTCATGACTAAGATTCTTTGTAAATGTTTGCACATTTTCAAACATGCGACTGTCTGATGCTAATATTTAAGATAATTACTTATTATTTTGTCCAACTTGCAATCGTCATAAATTGTTAAATTGTAGTGTAGCTATGAACATATATAATTATGTTAGATAGGCAAACTAGACAAACAACCTGACTATAAGACGGAGGTTACCGTCGCCCATAACAAGAAACAAGTTCAATGATACCAGACCGGACCGGAGATAGTAGAGAGAAAGAAAATAGTAGTAAGACGATCCCGGTTCTAGTAATTACATTGTCTGCCCTACTCTGCTCTCCGAAACAGAGATCGACACGGGAGAAACGAACAGAATGGCGATCCTTGGAGATAAGACCGCATCACCCATGTCACATGTTATATATATTATACAATTAGTTATCAAAACGGTAACAATTTGAATCTATTGACGTCACAAGCTAGTGCTGACCATAATGACCATTTCTTAAAAAATTTAATGGCTGGACCCTAAGTTTTGGAGTTTTCTAAGTGTTGCCCTAAAGACAAGTAGATATGACTAAATAGAAACAATATACCCAATGCTGCCATACACAAAATTCCCATTATCTTCTTTCGTAAAAGATTAATGTAAATGAAAATCACCTAGCTTATTGCGTTTTTATAATACTTTTATAAATAAAGATGTTGTTTAGAATATGGTAGAAAATAACAAACAAAAGACTATGAAAAATAGTTAACCTTTCCCATTTGTAAAGTGATTCGATTATGATTTTAAGGTCCGAACTGCTACATATTGAGGTCGCTTTGCGTAGGATGGCCCAGCGACGTCGGCGTCGAGGCCGACTGCTCATGATACTGATCGGCTGCGAATTGGGCCACCACAAAAGAATGTGGCCTTGATGATTGTGATCACGTGCTATCATCACATCATCACGTTTTGGAGTGATGAATCCATCACAAAGACAAAGTACACACTGTGTTATAAATCTGTTTGATAGTTGGTTTTTCGGCTTTGCGATTTATTGAGATACGCCAACTGATAGTAAATATTAGAAGACAATGCGCGACTTCGAACTGACATTTTATCTATCAAAACCATTTTAAAATGAAATATTTATTATTTATGGGTATTGTCTGAGTGCGAACGCTTTGTTCAGGAGACTACTTGAAGTCTCAAGTCTCAACCTAAATAATTTCTATCCCAAAAATAATTTATATCTAGCCCATTTCACACAGTTATAATGAGATAGCTTAATTTACATACAGCGCAAAAAAGACGAAAGATAGTGGCGCTGCTTATAAACATAAAGGCGTATCTTACACAAGTCCCGAAAGTATAAAATAAATCAAATAAAATAAACAACATGTTTTTTCCCAATTCGTTAGCTAGGTAGCATTATAATCGTTTATTAAAATATCGAAGTATGAATACATACAGATCCGGAATAATGAGCAAAAAAATGGACACGTTGGAATGTAAATTTATCGGGAAAATGTTCGCTAGGTAATCGTGTTTTACTATCCCAGTTCATAATAATACATTATAACGAAATATAACACCCTAAAATTAAATTGACGTAATTATCTTACTAAGCTTTGAAAGGTTACACTGCCGTATCGATTGCCGACCAATATTTAGCTGTCACGTCTATCAGTTTACCTATCTAAATAACTGAAATAACATAAAAAACCTTAAATAACCGCACAGCCTCACATCTATCATTACTTTAAAAGCTTTTTTTATTTTAATCTTTAGTATATTACTGTCTACTAAAATTGATATCAATAAGTATTTCCACCAAGCTAACCCAATAAAAAAAATTGGTTGTCTGTAAAGTCACTGACGATAGTTAAACGTGACAACGTCATAAGAAAATACTAATGGGCCGATTATGCCTCTTTGTCGCTCGTTCCGCGCTCCTGCTTGCACTTCAAGCCTTAAATGGAACTCTTCAGAGCGAGGTAACGCCGCATGAGTCATGTTTTTTCGTGCGTGCAGCCGGCTCCATCAAATATAAGACGTTGTCACGTCAAAACCATGAATAAACTTTAAGGCAATGTTTGGGTTTTAGGACGTTTGTTAATTACACTTATATTTCATGATTGATGATATCTCTAAATGATTATTAACAAAGTAGAATAGTTTGAATGACAACAGTACACTGTCAAGGTCAAATTTTATTGGCAGTAAAACGAAATTTTACGACATACAGTAAAACAGTTATTACAACTTTGTATGAAATATACCATCACTACTACATAGAAACAATATACCCAATACAAAGCTAATAATTTTTCTAGCCATAAAAAATGTAGATTCGTAGATCGGTTTTTAGGCTATAATAAATTAGTTATTATCACAAAAAATGTGTACATTATTCACGTACAGTATAAAATATATACATTATACACAATATCTCCGCTTAAGTTTATTTCAATAAGGGCCTGTTTCACAATCTCCAGATAAGTGCCGAAAAGGATATCGGCAGCATATTTGACAGATAGAGTATGGAGTATCTGTCAAATATATTGCCGATATCCTATTCGGCACTTATCTGGAGATTGTGAAACAGGCCCTGAGAAATCAAAATTACTTTTCACTTTGAAACTCCGCGGGATAAGCATCAGTGCTGTAAGGATTTCAATCTGTCACCTTGACGAATATCACCGATAAGTAGAGCTATTCTATAAAAACCATTTCGATATCGAGCTTCATCTGAGTGATAAAGCTCACTTTACGCTCACTTCGAAAGCGAACTTTAATGATTCAGATAGAGAGTCGAGTTTTAAAGAATACAAATTCGTCATATCATCGCGGATTCCGCTTTTGAGATTCGAAAACGACCTTACAGAATAGATGCGGAACGATAACATCGTACCATGTGCGGTTGCAGGTTGACTACCACAATAAAATTATTAAAAGAAATTGTGAAGTTGGCCAATCCCATTTGGATTAGTGCATCGGTCATCATCATCATCATCATCAGCCTTTATCTGCCCACGGCTGAACATAGGCCCTCAATGAACGCCAAGACGACCAATCCCTTGCATCTTCAACTATGTACCAATACCCTCTTCGCCCGATTTTAAGGAGAGCCTTGCCTGGCAGTGGTGAATGTAAGGGTTGATCCACCATGGTTCAGGCCTTGTCGTGGCGGTGGGGCACAGTAGCCCAGGGTGATCCAAACATCTTGGGTGAAGCGAATTGAGCCAAGGGGGCTCTTTGTACCCCTCTTATAAGAAGAGGGGACAAAAGAGCAGGGGGCAAGGGGTGAGGATGGGAACCTCACCTCATTGTACAGTCCAGACGTTGAGAGTGATTGTTCTGTGGTGCGGGGCAACCACTCTGTGGAGGTGGCGTTAGTCCCCTGAGGGACTGACTAGCCGTCGAGGTGCCCTGTTGCTTGTAGATCCGGGGCACCTCACCAAAGGCGGCATTGGTGGCACTCGCCGGGTTTTAGTGGGTAGAGCTGCGTCCATTTACCAGCTTTCGGGCGCAGCGAGTCCCACATACCCGCCTGAGGAGACCCACTCCCCAGCGGTATGCGTCAGTGCATTTCCCGGCGTAAAAGAAAAAAAAAAGAAAAAAAAAAGGGTTGATACTTTTAAAACCATATACGTTCCTGTATATAAGTGAATATGAAATTAATATGTTGTTAACCTTGTTCATTAGAACTCTTAACAACAGAATCGAATTTGAAAATTATATACCGATACCTCGGCTGATTTCGAGGAGAGCGATTTCTAGTTTTATAAGGGTCAAACTGCACATCGACATTTCGTTAATTAGATACACTTAAAATCTTACCACTAACCGGATAAAAACCGGTACAGAGATTACTCTTAAAGCTCATTATTTTAATTGCTTTTCGTTTTTTTTCCTCTTTTTGAGATACTTTGGCAATCAAGTCGAACTAAATGATGATAATTAGTGTCATAAGGAGCCATCCAAGGTTATTCTAAGGCTAATTTAGTTGTAGTTTTCGTTTGCTGAAACTAAAACCAAAATCCACCAAGATGTTTATTTGAAGTAAGGCGCGGTCCCACCGCGGCGCACGAAGTGGCTACGTGTCAAGCTTTAAGTTTCCACTGAGTTTGTTTCGCCGGTTATTCTCAGTGGGCTTGCTTTGGAACCGGTGGTAGACACAATTGACGTTCAAAAAAATACTTTGATTGTTCTTTTTTGAAAAAAAAAATTGACTTTGACTTTGACTTTTGACTTTGAAAGAAAATGTCAATGAGAAATGACGATTATGAGACAATTTGTTTTGGCTACAAGCTATATTGTTGAATGATGATGTTGATGATTTTGTTTGATGACGATACAGTATGGATGCGATTTCGTATGAGCTAACAGCGATAGTTCAGTTGTTCCGATAAATTTCCCAGAAGATATTTTATAGCACCCGAATGAATGCAACTCCGAGTGTATCTTTATAGCAGTCATCATCATCACTCCCACCACGTAACACTCCAACTTCGTAAGATGTTATAAGTGAATCATTTACTCCGATAACGGGAAGAAAACGTCGTGAGGGGACAACGCAGGTTCCTGATGCGCTAAAAGATTTTTAAGGTGTGTAAATTTTACAACCCGCATTAGCCAACGCATCTGTGAACAACAATCCTCGACTGATTTCGAGGAGATCCGTCCCTGGCATTAGAGAACATAAGGGTTGATACTTAAAAATTACACGTCCATAACCCGGTGTGGACAATCGCCTACTAATCATTCAAGGATTCGAACCCGGAGCCGTTGAGTCGTCACCTGACGAGAACTTTACCAAAAGAAGACAAAAACCAGTTATATATTATGATTTAAAATGATTTTCTTACATGAGGCATATGCAAATTATTACCGTGTACTAGTATTTAGGCTAACTAGTGAATACATAATACATTACCCGTCTTGTTCCGCTCTGATTCACGCTCATCATCATCACGAACACCCCTATACTGGCAGTGTCCTACTGGCTATAATACACCTTCAGATTACTATAGGAGAGCCATCATCATCATCAGCCTTTACCTGTCAACAGGTGGACATAGGCCCCCGATCTCCAAGGACCGGCCACTATATGGAGACCGTCATCCTGTCTAGGTGGGGGTGGATCGACCCGACTTCCCTCCACAAGCCTACTGACATCGCTGACCTCCGACCTCGACCTCCCTCTGCCGCTACTCCTTCAGCGTGCTAACTCTCATGATAATAACGAAAATAATAATAAATAAAAAAGTAAGCCCAATTTCATCTCTGTTGTATATAGATACAAATAGAATAATAGTAATATGTTATTTAATATATAAGATAAGTATCTTACCATAAAGTGTATTATTATTATTATTATCAATGAGAAAAAATATTTTAATCAAAATCTTGTTAAATATGTATTTCAGCTTTACCTGATGCATATCTTTTAAATAATTAGCAAATAATTTAATTCTAAAATATGTTCTCATTTTGAAGGCATATTTAAATTATAATATAATGTATTTTTTATAATTGTTTTGGGCTAATCAAAACGGTAAATGGAAATTCATTTTCAATTTTTATCTTTTATTCTTTATGAATGCATTCATAACTGGTTCAATATTAAAAAAAGAGGTGTTTAGTAGCAGGTTCTTTCAAAAAGTCACTTACACAAAAAATCATTTATTTAGTCACTTGAATTGTAAAAAAGCCATCTGGTATTCAGGCTGGTATAACAGCATTGCTGGTTATGACTGTCACAACCGACTTGATGACAAATATCGAATTTACATCTGTCCGAAGTCTGAAGAGTTAAGCCATTAAATTAAATAGTTCGTTTGTTTGATCGCGATCATCTCCGAAACTTTCAAATCACTTCGCATTTGATAGTTCAATTATTGAGGAAGGTTATTATACTTCAGGGCAGGGCAAGAGAAATCGTGGGGTACGCTAACACAGGCTTAACACGAAGGGCACTTGATTTCCATATATGCCTACCTCGGTATTCTCACGGATGAGCGAATTATAAATGCAGTTAAGATGAAAATTATATTTAACTTTCATAATTAAAATGAAGTCAATTTAAATAAAACGGTAGCCATGTAACGGACATCATCTGTTGTGTTCTTAGTTTATGTAGTCATAAGAAGACAAGTAAATTTATCTTTAATTTTGTGTAATTAGCGCCATACTCATTATTATTAATAATAATAATATGGAATGTTCATTACACCGTCGATCTGGTCCCGTATTAACTTATGTTACGTATATAAGTAATACTTTTTTACAATACACATATATACACAGAAAACTTTGTTCCCTAGCGGGATTCGAACCCGCTTCTCTCGGCTTTAACGCGAATGCGCTAATCAAGGAGCCACACAGGTTGTAATGAAATTTTGTTTACTATTTTCTGTAATCTTATTAGCTTTTTTAAATTATTGCTGAATCAGGCTATGCTCGTGAAAATGACAAACAATTCCAAACTATAAAAAATTATAAAACTTATTGCATATTTTCATACTAAAGGAAAAAGTTCCGTCTATTTAGAGTATAATATGGTTTTCGCAGTTTGGATATCATTAGAATTCTCAAACTTGTTTAGTTCTCAGATACAAATTTGACCAAAGACGATGAACTTTGGACATTTTTCGAGGAGGTTTTTTACTCAAAACCGGATACTGAATATTATTATCTAAAAACTATATTAAATTGCATGTATTTGAAGGTTATGTATATTATGTGCAATAAAAACAAACCAGTTAGGAAGCAAGCCCCATTAGAGACATATTAATTTTATACTCCTTGAATGCATTTTAATGATTCTGTAATGTAAATCAAATATTAAGAATTCATCATACGCTATTTCCAGAATTAAGACTATCCTCGGAGGTAAGGGATCTTCACAATAATCAATTCGACCTGCAGATCATGTGATCAGGCCAGATGGAGTCAGAAAAATCATTAAGCAATGGCCATCAATCGGCCAATCAGAGAGCAGAACTTGCAGCGTCGCAGCACAAATTTGGCGAATTGTTTTCGTGAAAAGCACATTGCATTACCGCTGTATTCCAGTTATATACTCGATGTAGTTATGAGAATAAAAAAAATATATTCTTACATTCTCTGACGATTATAGCTTATAGTATTGAAATTCTAGTAGACCAGTAAGGTTATTCTGTAAAAACCATTTCGATATCGAGCTTCACCTGAGATAGAGCTCACTTTACGCTCACTTCGAAAGCGAAGTTTATTGAAATAGTCGAGTTTTAAAGAATACAAATTCGTCATATCACCGCGGATTCCGCTTTTGAGATTCGAAAACGACCTTACAGAATAAGCCTAAAGTAGAGCGGGCTTCTAGACGAGATCTTTTAATTCTATTTATTGACGATTATATTATATAGACTAACGACTATATAAGGCAGCGTGGCAAGTTCTGTTTAAAAAATTTCCTGTGTATTTCGTTATTTACCCTTGCTTTCTCTTCTCTAAGAGGAAAGTGGAAAGAAACACATCATGTTATACACTGCTTTGTAATAATGTATCGTTAATGTCAGATGTACTATTATAAAAATGAAACAAGTTAGCAAAGAGTTATTTCTAGGTCGCTAGATAGTTGTGTTACATAATAATATGAGCGGTAGCCATCTCCGAGGGGTTTGTATAACGGTATAGAGTAAAGGGGGTTTAATTTTAACAGTCAATGTATATTTTATATTTTTATTAGTTTTTATATAGACTAGATAGAGTGAAATAGTATACTACACTTAACCGACATAGACCGACAAATAAAGGCATCATTGTTTGTGGAGACTTTAATATAGATCTTTTAGTTACATCAACATTATCAAAAAAGATTTTAACATTCTTCAAATGTTACAATTTGATTAATCTATTTCTAGAACCTACTAGAACTACAGCTAATACTAAGTCCTTCATTATTACGGTGTGAGAGACAGTGCACTGAGCCTTTTAAAGTCTTACTTACATGGACGCGTACAGAGGGTTGATGTAAACGGAAAAGTGTCGGGTGGGACCGCGGTTACCATGGGTGTCCCGCAGGGCTCAATTCTTGGTCCGTTTCTCTTTCTAATTTATATAAATGATCTACCGAGTCTTGTAAATAACTGTCATGATATAGTGTTGTTTGCGGATGATACTTCTTTACTTTTTAAAGTTAGACGACAACAGGATAAATATGACGACGTAAACAATGCCATTAATAAAGTTGTTGAGTGGTTTACTGCAAATAATCTTGTGCTCAATGAAAAGAAAACAAAATGTGTTAAATTTACTCTGCCCAACGTAGGACAAGTTAATACGGATATAGAGATAAAAGGAGAAAAATTGTACCTTGTGGAAACAACCTTGTTCTTAGGTATTACTTTAGATTCTAGATTGCAATGGGGCCCTCATATTGACAAGTTAGCGGATAAGCTCAGTTCTGCAGCTTACGCGGTTAAAAAGATAAGGAACCTGACGGATATTCAAACCGCCAGGTTAGTTTACTTTAGTTATTTCCATAGTCTTATGGCCTATGGCATTTTGCTGTGGGGTCATGCCGCTGATACCGAGCGCATATTTATTCTGCAAAAGCGAGCTATTCGAGCTATTTATAAATTGGGTCCCAGGGAATCTCTTAGGGATTTTTTTAAAAATATTGATATATTAACATTAACATCACAATATATCTTCACAAATTTAATGTATACCAAAAATAACCTTCATCTATTTAAACAAAAAAGTGATATTCATAATGTAAATACTAGAAATAGAAATAAGCTAGTGCCCTATAGTAGTCGACTTAACAAAGTAAATAAGTCTTTTGTGGGTCAATGTATACGCTTTTACAACAGGGTCCCTTCTAATATACAGGAATTATGCCCCAAGAAATTTAAGATTGTCATCAAACAAAAACTAAGTAAAAAAGGATATTATAAGATTAATGAATATTTCGATGACGCAAATCCTTGGGATTGAACTGCTCTTCTATCAAGCTGTATTTATTTAGAATGTATATAAATTTTGAGCCTGCAGTATGATAAATTAAACTTGTATTAAGGTGAAACGTATGACACGTCATGCTCGCTTATGCCATTGCAGTGGTGGCGTTGTGTGATGGGTCCTCCACTTCCCTCTAATATGTGGAAGAGGTTGACGCTGGCACACGCGTCCTGGCCTATGTGAAGGTGCCGCTGTGGTGGCTGGTCGTGTTATGCAGTTTCTACCTCGCTTGGTTTTTTTGTTTTCTTTTTATTAACATCCTCTTGTTTGTTTTGATATTGCGGGGTCCAAATTTATTTACTTATTTATTTTAGGCAAATGTGAATTAATTTATGTAACTAGCATGTTGTTATTATTTATATGTATATTAGTATGTTGTTATTTTGATGTATTTACAAAAATTGTAAAACTATATTTTAAAAAGAGCAATCCTACAGAGTTTCTTGCTAGATTCTTCTCTGAGGAAAACTGCTACTTTGCGAATCTAGCATTAGCTTATAAAAAAAATTGACATGTTTCAAGTGCTATGTAATTTGCCTACGAAATAAATATTATTTGATTTGATTTGATTCGACTACCAAAAGAAGGGGTTAATGGATTCTGCAGACGAGTCCCTTTTTTAACTATTTGTTTTTACTAAGTAGTTTGGTTTAGTTACGGTTAAAAAGTGTTAATAAATATAAAGTAAGAAGCCTAGTTGTTACGTAAATCTTAGTAAATACAAACATTTTATGTCCAAACTTTAGACATCGAATAAAATCTCTTCCCAGGTCAGGGTCACATGTATAGGAGATAACATACGAAGCGCTAGGGGTCAGTGACCCCATGTTACATGATCCCCAAAATTAAGCCAATCGCCATGACTTTTATTGCTCCACTTGGTAGAAACCATTGGCGGGTTACATAACACCACTTTCACTACATCAGTGGTTCAATGAACGAAAGCGATCACTCTGGTATCAAATGACTCCCGGTGCGGAGATGCTGTTGCCTGGCTTGTCATGTGATGGTCTAGTAATATAATATAGTACAGTCTGTTTGTTCGAAGGCGCTAATTTCCGGAACTGATGGGCGTATTTTGAATTACATCTGAATTTGTTTACCGACTCTTTATAGTGGACCAACTATGAAACAGGTGTGAGATTTTTGACATAAAAAAAAGATAATTAGGTAAATTTAAAAAATCGAATATATTTGTGGAATTCTTAAAAAAATAAACATATTTACTTGATGAAAACCTTGTCGCGGGAGGACTGAAGTGAACCAGTACCTATTCATTGGCGAATTCAGACAACCAGAGGTTATGCAGATGTATTGGCCCTGATTTCCATATCCCCCTCTATCCGATACCGAAGACTTACCAACCTCATGAAACGCGACAGTGCAGCTGTCAGTTGACTTAAGTATTGTGTGATTCGGGTCCAAAACATCATGGCACTATATATATATATATATATATATATATATATATATATTATAAAATATAATGATAAAAGGTTCAAACCAACTAGGAGTCCCAGATGTGGGCTAGATGATTAGATACTGTGAATGTTAATATGATCTAAAAACCACACACAGTCTCAAAATCAACGCAAAAAACGTTCCCAAAATGTTATCGCTGTTACAACTTCCAGACAACCTTGGGACAGGAAATCCAATTAGCAAGCGAGCTGTGCAAATATACATTCCGTAATCAAATTAAATTGGGGATAATATAATAGTCCTATTTGTTAGGGAAGATGATTTTATATATTACAAAATTACAAAAACACACAGACAAACATTCACTCTGTCGCACTAGTGTATACGGTTGGCTAGCAGTGACTAGTGACCATAAACAGGTATTATTAAGGTCTATATTTGCCAAGAATATTTAATGAAATAAATAAAGGCGTCAGGACTTTTATGTTACGCTTTATTTCTATGTTAGAATTAATAAGAAACCAAATTACATCGCGTGCTTAAAGCTCAAGTCGATTTCACTGACAGGACGTGCCAATTTATTTTATATAAAAGTTTGTATCAATACACAAGACTCCAGTAGTAATTTTGTGTTAGGATGCCTTTGCTTAGAATTACACAGAGATGAGCAGGATTGAAAGGACATTTCATAACTTAGTCCGTGAAAATGGCGCCGTAATGTGAGGCCGGCTCTGACTTGAGAGCTTTCTCCGGCGAGGCCGGGAAAAGGCCTTCAGGGGTCATTGCACTCGCGACTGGTCAGTAATCCGTTTATCTCAATTGTTCAATATCCATATATGTATTTTAATAAACGTTTACCATATTCGTGGTACAAATTAAGTTCCAATTACAATCTACATTTTGGACTTGCTAGGTACAAATTATGTAGTCCACTTTCCACTAGTATCAATACTACTTCATCTACTGTTGAGATTTTAAAAGTTATTTTAATCATTATATCATTATCATCATCAGCCTTTATCCGTCCACTGCTGCACATGGACTTCCGTCAATGAACGCCAAGACGACCGATCCCTTGCCACTCGGATCCAATCCGGTCACTGCGCGGAGATCAGTATAGAGTCAATATGTATAAAGTAATGAATGTATTCCTACTAATGCTACTTTTTCTATTATTAAAATGTTTCTTTTGGCCATTCAATCACGCCAAAACTATTAAAAATTTAATTCTATCTTAGACAAGAATGGATTGTCTAAATAATCTTTATATCCGTCTATACACTAAATTATAATAAGCACTGGCTAGAGCTAGATACAAATAATAAAAAAAGTTAATAAAAACCTTCATTAACCATAAAAATACCCATATTAACCAATCCGTATCACAAACAAAAACATAACATACAGTTAAACCTATAAAAGGATAATCTTACGTACTCGTTAAACAAGCTATTTGATATGTCCATAAAATTTTAATCGTTTCCCTCTGCCTTCGTTAAATCCTTAATTAAAACATAGTCACAGTACAAAGGCGTGATTAATTAATTAATTTCCTATACGAGGAACGGAATGAATGTGAGAGGAAAAGTTTATTAATAAAAAAACGTGATACGATGTTATGAACGTATTAAAGCGAAATGAGCTAACTTGGATATGGAGATTTAAACTTATTACTTATTATTAAAGGTTCAAGAGTGGTGGCCTGGTTTATGTAAACGAAGTGTTGGTGAGCCGTTAACCAGGTGGGAAGACAATCTCCGAGCAGTGGCCGGTCTGTGTTGGATGCGAGTGACAAGGGATCGGTCGTCTTGGCGTTCAGTGAGGAAGGCCTATGTTCGGCAGTGGACGGATAAAGGCTGATCAAATCAAATCAAATCAAAAATATCTTTATTACGTAGGTACAACTTGTACACTTGAAATAAGTCAAAACATAAGTAGTCAATAAGTAGTAAAAGTAATAAAAAAAATGATGATTATGATATCGAAAAAAATACTATATTCATATCACCTAAAAGTAAAATATCAGTAAAATTACGGTCTTATGATGACTAAAATCAAAGTGAAATGCACGGACAGTTAAATTTGATGGGTCCACTCACTGGTGTAATTAAATTATTTCGATACATGAATCGATCGTCACGTCAGATATATTATACAGTAACCGTACGGAGGGAATGTTACAGGATGTAATAAATTATCAAATGAATATGTACTATAAAATACCTTCTAATGTATGTCGTGTCTGTAACTACTAAGACGGCGTAGTTATCTCGAAACAACATTACAATAATAAAAATACCTTCATAATTCTATAAAAAGTTAGTATTTCATCATCATCAAACCTAGTCCATCGGCTGGACTCAGCCATATGACTTGGATAGGCAATACATATTGCATTTAAACGACGCGACGTAGAGTATGAAAACCATTATTTGACTGAAGACTCACTCACTAGAATACCTTTATCAACGTTAGAACCACCACCCCATCCACGGGCCACCAGAACCTGTGTGAGCGTGTTATGCGCGTACAGGGTTACCAACCCGGTGCTGTAGCTTAGTTCAACTGCACGGCACTTTTTTTTTTGCTTTTACGACGTGAAATGCACTGACGCATACCGCGGGGGAGTGGGTCTCCCCAAACAGGTATGTGGGACTCGCTGCGCCCGAAAGATGGTAAGTGGACGCAGCTCTACCCACTAAAACCCGGCGAGTGCCACCACTGCCGCCTTTGGTGAGGTGCCCCGAATCTACAAGCAACAGGGCACCTCGACGGCTAGTCAGTCCCTCTGGGGACCGACGCCACCTCCACAGAGCGGTTGTTCCCCACCACAGAATAACCACTCCCAACGTCGGGACAGTACGATGAGGTGAGGTTCCTATCCTCACCCCTTGCCCCCTGCTCTTCTTATAAGAGGGATACAAAGAGCCCCCTCGGCTCAATTCGCTTCGCCCAAGGTGTTGGGGTCACCCTGGAGTCTGGACTACTGAGCCCCACCGCCACGACAAGGCCTGACCCATGGTGCGGGACTGCACGGCACTACCTCAACTAATATCTATACTATTTTTTAAATAAATCACATAATCAAATTCTAACTGCCATTGCTAAAAACCGACCTTAATCTTAAGATGTTTGTATGAATTGTTATTTATGTTGGGATCTTCAAATATAAATCGAATGCGATTTCCATAATGAATGTTACGAAAGTAGGCTTAGGGTGGAAGGCTTTGTGCTGTCTGCCTGGTTATCACCATACACGTATACGTAGAAGAGTATTGCTGTATTTCGTAAAGGATTGAGATCACGATCATTAAAGAGTTTTGTTTTGACTTGTCTGCCAGTAAGCCGGTTGCCAGCCTAACAACATCACTGTACTGTCATTTTATGAACACCATATCTAGGTCACACGACAAAGCACTAGATTCTAGAATACGCCCCGTTACCGGTCGCATTGTTCGTTTGATCAAAGCTGAATTTATTTATTATGTCTTTTGTTCAATGATTCCAAGAGTTTTCATGTAAAACTATGAGATTTTTCTATTGTAACAACGTTTACACCAATTCGCAACGCAAAAACGTGCTCTCTAAACAACGACGCAATCTACAAAATTGCTGCCGCTCTAACAGTATACAATATTAAAATAACAACTCTCGCAAAAAATAAATATCAAATAAATTTGCTAATCGTTTTATGCAATACATGCATAATGAAGTTACGAAGTGTAGTAATTGTTAAAGAATTTTTTAAAGTGTTTATTTAAATTGGCTAATTTACTTCATTATTTGAATGCTTTTTAGGTTTTTGTTATTCCTAAAATAAGGCAAGGGCATGATGCACTTCAATAAAATTTTTCTTTCTAAAGAATTTGCGGGGAAAACCCGTTACAAATTAGCCAGTAATAAACCCATTAAACTATGGTTATTAATTAGATCAATTTTACTCTTACCTAATAAAATTAGTACACTAGCTCTTAACCGCAGCTTCGCCTCCGTCAACTAAGATTTAGAACGGGATCTGAGCGGGATAAAATATTGTGCACGTATTATGCATTTAAACCTCTTTCTTGAATTGTTCTATCGATCAAAAAAACCGCATCAAAATCCGTTGCCTACTTTCAAAGATTTAAGCAGACATACAAAGGAAGTGACTTTGTTTTATACTATGTAAAGAAGTATTCGCGCTAAATGTACACAATAGCTTATACTCATACTATGAGTATTAACCGTAACGTACGTAAGGTAATGGACATGTAGTGGAAGGATATAGAGGAAGGGAAGACCGAATAAGAGATGGCTGGACGGGAGAAAGAGAAGTATGGAAGAGTGTGGAGTGACGCGGGAACTAACGAGTATGAGGCCAGAGTGGAGGCACCAGACATATAAAGCCGACCCCTAAATGAATAGGAATAATAATGGCTAGGAAGATGATGATGAAGTATTAATCGTGACAGTGTTTAATCAAACTAGAAAGTTTACCATCAAAATGCGGAGATTGTCATCATATCAAGAGTCGGTAAAAGGTCACTTGACATTTCTGATGACAACGCTGACCCGGGGCATGCGGAAGGTGTGTCACGTGATTATCGATGGTGCCGGCATGATCGTGTAATCACTTCCTCACCTGCCCCGACCATTGTTAATGATTAAAAGAGAAACGCCGCGGGGATTTTTATACGTTTTTTTGCGAGCAGTTTTTAAATGTTACAAATCTCAAAATGGTGCATTTACTCCATTATTTTTGAAACGAAATATTTTCAGGCAAAGTTGCAGTCCGTTTAGAAATGAGTGAGCGAATCTGTCCACAGGTGGGATAGTAGGAGTATTTAGTAGTTACGTGTAAAGAATAGCTTTCTAATATTGATTCTGATGTATGTAAGTAAAGTCAGAAATATTGAAGAATACAAATCTATTTACTGGAGACAAAGTTGTCCGCCATAATTTGACGTGTTCCATAAAAAAGGCCAGACAGTTAGTGGCCATATTGACAGCCACGGAATATGCAAAAGCCATGTCATCGTTATAGGGACTTGACATACGGCGCGTTAATCACTTGCTATCAAGTGATGTGCTGCAATATGAGTGCTAGAGAGATTTCATCTGTGACATTAAAGGGCTGATGATGATGATGCATGAGGCATGTCATGTTACGTTGGGATTATGTCTGTGACTGTCATCTGTGCTGTGTTCTTTCGATCTTGTGTAATGAGGCATTACGCGTCATATCACTTTCATCGTTGGGTAACCAATATTATCTGATCATTTCCCGGTTGTGTTTATTTACAGGACCAGATCTTAGTTCAATCTAGTTTAACACCAAAACAACTGATGAAGTAGGTGGTGAAGTAGGCAAGGTGCCGGTGGAGAAAAACATTGGGCCAGCGTATCGACGAACTATGGCCCAATACGGTGCTAGCCTGATTTCGGAATGACCCGTGCCCAGCATTGGGATATATTATATGGGTTGATACTTTTAGGTAAGGTACATAGCACATGGGTATAATTCTTGAAAATGTTATTCCATTAATTGCTTCCATTAATCGATGATGTAGCCTTAACTGAGAGTTGAGAGGTGAGACGTTTCTTGTTCATTGTTTGTTGTTTTGACGTGACAACGTCTTATAAATTGGTTTGCCGGGTGACACTTCAAGAAACTGCGTTACGCTCCGCTCACGTTATGCGCTCACAATGAGAGCGAGTGAGAGGCACGCGTCCCTTCCACTCGGTCATGGTTAGCCCGCCTAAGAGCGAGAGAGACAGACATAAAAAAATTTGTTAATATGAAATTCAGTGCGAGATTCTTTGTATAAATTAATGTTTTAAATATAATTCTTTGTATAAATAAATGTTTTAAATTGTTACTATTATTTCATCCTTCTTCCTACTATACGAATGAATATTCACATTAAACTTATTTTACCACTCAAAGTCGTTGTCACGTAAAACTTTCGCCCGTATACCGACTTTTTTTTGTTTTATGTATTATAATATGGTAGAATTTAATTACTTGATAAAAGTATTAAGGGCTTAGGATACACGTTACACATAATTGTTATACCGCTGGTGCCTGGAAACCATGAATACTCAGACAAAATACCATTTAAATTCCCTTGTTGTTGAGTTCAAATACAAATAAGCAAAACATGGTAAGTGGCCTATTTTAAATAAATTTAATAGTGAAATATATTAAATTATTGACTTGTTAAAAATGTGTGACTGATCCAAAATTTCTTTGCGAAGCGAGCGATGGTCTCGTGTTTAGGGAGCACTTAAAAAATTTTAAAACCCATTTCAATCCTGACCGGCAGGTCAGGATCGAACCCGGACTCTCTCGCTCTAGCCTAACTAAGGTTTATAAGGATTTTCCCGGCATTTCAGATACCTAATAGCAACCATGGGCACGGCAGGACCGGGGTCTCAAAACGTCCTCGGCTATAACGTTACAAACATATTACAATAATACCTTATGACAGATCGTTCAACTTGCCCATCAGAAACCAATATATTCCCCTATTCAATACAAAGTGTATGATTACAAAAGTTTCCACAAGAAAATTGAAAAATGAAACAAACATGTTTACAAACAAACCTGACGCTTGTCTCGCCCGTCGTGAGCTCGGGTCACCGGCGCCCATCCGCAGACAAGGCGTGTGTCATCGCTATAAAAGCCTTTCCAATACAAGCAATCAACAAATGTGATACCATAATATTATGGTTTTACAATATTTTTTTCGAGCTACAAGACACATTAAAGATATTCAATATACAAGGAAAATACAAAATAATAATTATCTTTTGTTGTAACGTTTTTATAACGTAGAAATGTTTGTTTGTATTGACATCTTCAGAAAAACTTATTGACCCTAACTTTAAATAAAGACAAGGAGTAGTATCCTATCATGGCGGCGCATCAGCAGTCTCGGCGTTCATTGAATGAGCCTTCAATATTAAACTAAAGAGGTTGATTACAACGATTGTATCCAACCTCTGAGTTTGTAATTGTACTAGACGCGCCCCGCGGTTTCGCCCGCGTACTTCCCGTTCCCGATGGATTACGGGGATAAATTATAGCCTGTGTTATCCATGCATACATTCTTACAATCGCGTTAATAATATTAGTAGGATCCAGGGTAACAAGTGACTTCACAGACCACACCCAGGCGAGGTTTTATGTATTAATTAATAATGTTCATAATATACTATTCATTACATTATCTTAATCTGGGGCTTGGGTTTTGACCTTCACAACAATTAGTAGTAAGTATTATGATTGCATTTTGTATTTAAATATGATTTGACTATTGTACATTGTTACATATTATTCGATCAAAATGTTCTATTAATTTACTGCATTCAAAAAGATCATATATTTTATATCCTCCTAATATTATAAACGAGAAAGTTTGTAAGTATGGATGTTTGCTACTCTTTCACGTTAAAACTACGTAATGAATTTTTACGAAACTTTACAATAATATAGCTTATACATCTGAATAACACATAGATTATCATTTATCACCGTACACCCACGGGAATGGGAAGACCGCGGGTGAAACCGCGGGGCGCTACTAGTATCATATTTTAAGGACCGGGTAATGTATGTGTATGTATACTTATATTCATTAATTTAATGTATCTCCTATCGTGATACAAGTATACGTTCTTACCAGTTAGCACAGCGAGTAAAGGGGAATCGCTTAAAATTCTACAATTATCAATAACTAGCTGTTGCCCGCAACTTCGCCTGCGTTTAACTAAGATTTACAACGGCATTTATATATAGTACAATTAGTACAGCAGCGCCCCGTGTTCCCGTGGGAATACGAGGATGAACTATAGCCTATGTGTTGATCTGATGTATAAGCTACATTATTATGAAGTTTCATCAAAATCCATTCAGTAGTTTTTGCGTGAAAGAGTAACAAACATCTTCACAAGCTTTCGCATTTATAATATTAATAGGATAAACAAATGTTGGAATATACTAGAATAACACACCGATGCGTATGTTTCCACTCGCCCAATTAAACAGCGCTCTCTTTACGCAACGCCACCGGTACACATATTATATGTTACACACATGCAGTTCCGCACATAAACGACATATATGACCAAATCCGTACAGGTGACATAACAGACTGGGTCGACGCACTCGCGTTACGTCACACACAGACACACACACATATAAGCAAATAAAACAGCAATAACACAGACAGCAAATAAAATAATAAATTAATAACAATTAAATAATTTTTTAATGGTTTAGCAAATTTTTTTGCGTTAGATTTTTTTTTTTTTGCGTGTTTATGATAAAGTATTAAAAACGTGAGATCTTGCAAAAAACTTCGCACTTCAAAGGCGTGATGGAAAATATTGGGACTATATTCCAAAATAACATGTTTATCGGATACCGATGTATTAATTCTCAATTTAAACAAAAAGATAACTTCGGTCCATCTACTTTAGTTTCTATTAGGAAAGAACTGTAATAAAAAGCATATGCCTTTAGCAGCAAGACAGACAAGACAGTGTTCAGAAAATACATACCGTTTTTTGCAAATTTATTTGAATTATACTTAGGTATACATACGCACATTAACCAGGTGGGAAGACGATCTCCGTGCAGTGGCAGGTCCCCGTTGGATGCGAGTGGCAAGGGATCGGTCGTCTTGGCGTTCATTGAGGGAGACCTATGTTCAGTAGTGGACGAATAGAGGCTGATGATGATGATACATATGCACAATACAAAGCTATCACCCGATCTGAGCATATCATTGAGGTTTCCGGGAAATATCACCAGTTGACAATTATGACAATATTGTATACAAGTATATTGTATCATCATCATTATCAGCCTTTATCCATCCACTACTGATCAAAGGCCTGCCTCATAGATCGCCAAGATCCCAAGAAGAAAATGACGAAGATAACTAGCCACTCGCATCCACGGAGCAGCCACTGCATGGAGATCGTCCCCCCACCTGGTTAGTGACTGACACTTTATCTACCTAAACGAGGCCTCCGTTAGACAAGACTGATTCTTTTTAGACCAGTCAATGCCATGCAAGACAATAATACTACGTTCAACGAACGTTGTATTAAATATAATAAAAATAATATAAAGCGAAATGTGTTCTGCGAAGGTTTTATTGTTACCCTTATGAAAGCAGGTCGATGAACTTACGCGTGAAAATGTTTTCTCTATCAAAAGGCATTTGAGCCGGTAAGCCGATGACACGGTGGTACGTATATTACCTACGTACTCCGTTGACCAGTTGATCCGGATCAACCGCGACAGCATAGGCTCAGATCAGCTACGAGTCGACACCAATATAGACCGTGTAATCACCGATAGCACTCTGCTATCGGCAGCTTGCTCGGGTCCCGCGCTTGACCCGCCTCCCCCGCTACCGGGGGAGGGGAGGGCCGGCCCTCACGATAGGTTTCTAACGTCACCCGTTCCAAACCAGTCGACCGTCGCTGACCAAGTTAGGTACAAACCCGACGCCATGAACAAGGCGGGGGGCAACCCCCCAAATTTTTAACGTCACAGGATGATCCAACCGGATCACCCCAGTTCCGATGACGCATAACGGTCACTAGGACCATTAGCATAGATCGAACCGAAAAAAAAAAAAAAAAATTACCTACGTATCACGTGACACATCGCAGATCACTCCCATCATTTGAATGCAGACCGGACAGAATGCAGAAGGATCGTGTTTAACTGTTGTCATGTGATCGACAGAGGAGGCAACTGAGCCGTCGGTTACTAGCGATAGCCATAGTCATTCACACAACCAAAGGGTATTCCATGCCCTCCTTTTCCCTATCCTCGATGAGCTGTCGGCGACAGCATACCTGTCACTCTACGCCGGTACTATATGAGCGAGAGGTACCACCTCGGTCATATGAGCTCAATACGACTGCTAAGCAGCATGGCATAAGTCTTAAATATACTGACGATTTATAAATTTATAATAATTAAAGCCACAAATGAGCCACAATAACCCAGTAACTAGACTAGGTAACGGAATAAGGGTCTACTCTTTATTCCGTTACCTAGTCTAGTTACTGAGTTCAGGCTTCTCCATTGCACCCTTAAAAATGATATTTCCAAATGTATTCCTCTACCTGACCTTGACATATAACAATGCCTCTTTGTCGTGAACTCTATTATTTTCTTTTTCCCTTTATAATTCGAACGCGCGTCTTTTGTTGTTCCGATTTTTCTCGGCTCATATTTCGAGTATCTGTAATAGATTGTATGTGCTGTAGTTTACAAACATTCCTATCACGTCAACACGTCGTACACGCTATTGTCAGGTGACACGCGGTCCGTCACGCTCCGCTGAGGTTACGCAAATTTCGCCCAGTTACAATGCGCCATTTTGTTTTTAGGCATTCTTTGAAAGGGCTTGCGACATACATGTAGCAGTAGAGTCTAACGTGGCGTCCTTGATACTTTTCTAGAAAGGCCAAAATAAGTAACCTTGGTAAGCAGTGCACATATTATACAGACATCCACAACACAATATGAGTCAGTGTTTGAAATGTTGAGGTAGATAAAAATTAATGTGACGCTCAAACAAACGTGGACGAATCGTGCCTATAAAGAATGCGCGTGTCTATAAGGTCATAGGCTTCTCTAATGAAAGGACTAACATTTGCAGACTTTAAGGTCCAATATTTTAAGGTCGTTAAAAAGCTAAAAAACCTTTTAGGGTGTCACGGTACTGATGAGGTCACCTTAATTTTGACGTGTTTTTCTTTACATTGTTTATTGTCTAATAATGTCAAACTTGTTACTGCTTATTCAAATATTGACACAGATCAAGTTGACATCAGTTATCTGGTTCAACTGGTGCGGTAATGTATTCCACAGTGGAGGAGCAAAGGCTATCAGCTTTTAATAATTCCATCTACAGCCGTCGGGTTCCTAAAACGGCGCTGCGCCTGCGCATGTACCTTGTCTATTGTGATGTGTTCTATGCATTTTATCTGCAACAAGTTTGCAAGTCGTACGTCTATTTCGTTTGTTTATATCTATTATTTTAATTATCCAACCAAGTTGTAGTGTCCCATATTAACGCATAACGAGGTGTCACCGCACAACAGTGTCAATGGCCACACGACGCGTCGGGAATCGGTGATCAGGTGTCCGTGGATTTGTACTTTATATGTTCTGGAACATTCTAAACGATTCACAATACTACAAAGAATAACTCTGTTTTATTGTTTTGTGTAAAGGGTAGGCAATGGGACGACCGCGACATTAGAATATTTACATTAGGTGCGAAAAGTACAAAAGTAGTCTATTTTTGTCCTGAATTTCCAAGTGTATTCTAGTTTTTCGTATTTGGAAGATAAAACAGTGAGCGTGCTGTCGTATTATTAATCATTGCCTTTATGCAATAAAAGTTGACTGGTGGAAGTCCCATTCGATGTCTATATTATATGCACCCTACATATTATATTTCGTTCCATTGTAAAGGCTGATGAGACTATAGCTCGTTCTTAAAAGTACTAAGGATATAAGACGGCATGTCTTTGCCTAAATAATTATTTCGTAAACCTATAATCTCATAGAACTTACACAGCTCGAAAAGTCTGGGAGTCTGCAAATAATTATGTCACAAGTATAGCAGTATATAAGGCATTTCATTTGAAAAAGTGTATTTTTGAAAAAAAGCCATTTTTTTGTATTATTTATATATTAATGGTTAATTGGCTCGTTTTATATTTGATATGAATTTCTAACTTTTTGTCCTCACAAACACCTATAGCAATGAAAAAAAAAATTCGACTGGGAAGCAAATATCTAATGTTCTTTTTACCTTTATATATTACCTCCTAAGTGTTACTATTACCTCTTAAGAACCGGTATATATATATGCCCTTTCTATGTAGTTGAAAAGGAAAACTGCTAGACACGCCATCGGATGACAAGTGGTCAGCGTAGCCCACGATCATAGGCGTGTTTACCCGGGACTAGCCCGCGCTACTTTAATGTAGCGCCTATGAGACATACGCCTTCCTGCCTTACTGCCTTCATCCGAAATAAAGCAAAGCTGTTCGACGGAGAAACTTTGCAGACGGGATGGCGGGGGTATTATTATAGATAAATCGGTAAATAGATAAATTATAGTAGTATCTATACTAACATTATAAAGAGGAAAGATTTGTACCTATTTTTGTATGTTTGTAATGAATAGGCTCAAAAAGTACTGGACCGATTTCAAAAATTCTTTCACCATTCGGAAGCTACATTATCCACGAGTTACATAGGCTAAATTTTATTCTGATAAAAATAGGGTTCCGTAAGATATTTTTTTTTCGGACACAAGGTGTAAAAAATGTTATTTCGTGTACTAAGATCCCGTAGTAAATCTTAGTTAACGCAGGCGAAGCTGCTTGCAACAGCTAGTATTATATATAGCAGATCATGTTTTGATGTTAGATTTAATGTAATTCAAGACTTTTGCATATCAATTAGATTCGAGTTTAAAGTATTTGTGCGAATATTTTACATATTTTTTTCCATCTGTGTCTAATATATTATATTCTGTGTGGGGTATATTTTGCGTCTTATAATATACGCGTGAGTATTATATACTTACATAATAACTATTTAAATACGAAACAATAAACCGCTGTGTAAATTATATGAGTTTTAGTTTTAAAGAAACGTTCGTGTCATATAAAATAGTTCAAATAGTCGTGTCTGTAAATAACACATTTACTGTCATCAAACAAACTATAAATTAATATTGTTTTGATCTTTCTCAAAAACGAAGCAATTTTTTTTATGAGCAACTCGTTTTGGCTTAAAGATACAATGTTACATATTATTACGTAATATTCTATATTATTTTTTGATGATCTTCATTATATCTTAATATTATTTTAATTATTATTATATTCTTATGTTATATAGGTATAGTCCGGGACTTCAGTACTATCAAAATAAAAAAAAAACGGTTTTCAAACTAAGTACCCTAACTAACGAATAGTTTCGTTTCTTATATAGTTTGGCAATCAAATGTAAACATAATTTTGCCAACCTGTATGGTATTTCCAGAGATTAGACGGACAAGAGAAATCGACAAGTCAGCCTTATTATATTAGTATAGATAAGAATTTTTCAGTGGATGAAAGATACTATTTACGTACCGGCGATGATAAAAAAATCCCGTTGTTTGGAAGATATGTTATGATATTTAAATACGATATAATATACGTTACCTGAACACGCAAAACCCCACCAGATATTTACCTGAAAACAAACAAATACAATCAGTACTATGAGTATGAGCATCAGAACAAACAGAATTAAGTTCTCAAGAATTGCATATTCTAACCCACTATTAAATAAAGTAATAAATTAAAAACGTGCAGTCGAATTGATAACCTCCTCCTTTTTTGAAGTCGGTTAATAAATGGCAGACATTATTACTGACAACAGCAACAACGGTCCTTCATCCGGTCGTGTCACTTTACGGTTTTACACAATCCCTTGATATATTTTAACCGACTGAAAAGAGGGTTCCCAATTCGGCAATCATTATATTTTATTATTATTATTATTAATTGTGCACGGTATGTGCGTAGATTGCCTACGGCTATAGATTATGTCACCAGCGGGGTGATTATGGTGATGAAACTGACTTTAAACTGATTCTAAACTTTAAGTTGACTGGCTTCGGGTTGATGATTATTAAAATGAACTAAGGGGCTTGAAATAAAATACTGAACACTGATTAACTATTGAGAGTACTATTGGAATGAGGCAGGGACTAACTTTAACACTTTATAACTTTTACTATTTACTTTCTTGCTTCGGAGACTTGTATCGAATGAATTTCTACGATTTTGTCCACCCTTTTATACCATTTCTATGAAACCTTCTAGAATGTTCCATGCCTCACCCCCTTAAGTGGTTTTTACTCAATATCTTTATTCAATCCATAAACAATTTACATACAATATACATTAATATAACAATATTCAGTTTTTACATATTTTAACCTATAAGACATCACCATCCGAGCATGCATGTGGGACTGACGATCAAAAATCTACATTTTACATATTTATACTACCTCGTCCCCCGCGGAATACTTCCGGGTACACCCACATCACTTCCTTTCTCTTTTACACAAGCATGTCTCGGTCTAATGTCTTCCAGCTTGACATTTTCTATTGCTGTCTCCCTTATCCAATTGGATTTATAGTAACGGACATTTTACTAACCCAATTGGAATTTCAAAATAAGATTGTAATGAGAATTTTCTCATAAACATTATACGTTTCTTTACATATTTAAATATTTTAAACTTAACATTATCTTAATATTTCTTCAATTTAGCAACGATTATAAACTATATTCTAAGTATTATTCAACATGTTTAATATAAATTGCGATTAAGTTAATAAACTATAAAGTAAATAATGTACTGTTAGATTAGAAAATTACAATAAGTCTCACAAGTATGCATTCTTATGTGTTTGCTTTTTAAATCAGTCTTATCTTACTAAATGTGTTATGTGTTTATGTTTAAATCAATATTATTTACATCATTCTATTGTCGTCGTGAACATTTCTCCCGCCTGTCACGAAGGTGACACTCCTGGCAGCACGACGATCTTCTTACAGGGACGCCGAAGCACATGTCCGTTGCTGGTTTCTACATCGACGACTCGCACCACGTTGTCATGTCCGGGATACAGCGCCTTAACTCTTCCTTTGGGCCAGACGTTTCTAGGTAGGTTCGAGTCGCATATTATAACGACATCGCCTATCTTCGGAGTAGAGCCTGTGGTATGCGGCTCCCGCCTGTGTTGAAGTAGTGGGAGATATTCTTTCACCCACCTCCTCCAGAATTCGTCGGCTAGGTGCTGGGCGCGCTTCCATAATTGGCGCGTCGAAGCATTTTCTTCAAATTTTCCTGGCGCAGGCACGTGGCTGTTTGACCCCAGAAGTATGTGGTTCGGGGTCAAAGCTTCGGGTTCATCCGGATTGACCGTCACGTGGGTTAGCGGTCTCGAGTTTATTATATTCTCGGCTTCTACCAATAGAGTGTAGAATGTTTCGTCGCTCGGGTGTTTTTCATGCAGCGTGACGCGGAGTGTTTCTTTTACACTGCGCACCAATCTTTCCCAGGCTCCGCCCATGAATGGAGCGCCTGGAGGGATATATCGCCAAACGATATGTCGAGCGTTTACTTCGTTTTTGTACTCTTCCCAAGCTTCTTTCAATTCTTTCTCCGCGGCTTTGAAACACGTCGCGTTGTCGCTCCAAAGCTCGGTCGGTTGTCCCCTTCTCGCGATGAATCTCCGGAGCGCGGCTATGGCCGAGGCCGCGCTGAGCGAAGTGACGACTTCGAGATGTATGGCTCGCGTCGTTAGACAGGTGAATAATGCCACCCATCGCTTTTCTCTGTGTCGTCCCACTGTCACTTCAATCGGGCCGAAGTAGTCGAGTCCCGTGAATGAGAAGGGACGTGCGTGATGCGTTAGCCGGGCCGCGGGCAGATCTCCGGTGGCCGGACTCATTGGCTTGGCTTTCCGGATACGGCAGGCTTGGCAGTTTCTTATGACCCCTTTTACTGTAGGTCGAATGCGGGTTATCCAAAACCGCTGCCGAAGCTCATTGACAGTGAGCTCTACGCCCCCGTGATGCATTTCGACGTGTACATGTTGTATGTACATTCTCGTATACTTGTGCCCGCCGTCCAGTATCACGGGGTTAGTCGTTTCTTGTTTTATATCCGCGGCCGCTCCGATACGGCCTTTAAGTTTTATTAAGCCATTTTCCATAAATATACTCAGCGACGCGAGGCGATCTCCCGCCGTTGAGGACTTGGTTTTTCCTTCCATTAACCTTTTTCTTTCTTCGGCATAGCATTCCATTTGAACTTTTCTCAGCCATATTTCTTCGGCCTTTATTAAATACTGTGCCTCGAGAGTTATGAATTTCGTTCGTCGCGGATTAACGCGGGGCTTTTCTTTGTTTACTTTTGGCGTTTTCCGCGGACCCCAGGTTGCGTCGCTTTCCTCGTTTTTCTTCGTTCTTTTCCTTGTCGCCGCGACGGTGTGTTTAATGCGACATAGATCAATAAACTGTAATACTCGACCCGTCGCGCGTATTAATGTCCGCCATTTTTCTATTCTCTCTATGTCTGGGAGATAACTTTCGTTTGTCACGCCGCACGTCGCATTACATTTTTCTTCCCCCGTGTGGATTTCGCGATTACTTTTTTCTTCAGTGGGCCAGCAGTCTTCGGTTTTTCTTAAGAACTCCGGGCCATGAAACCACCTGTGTGTGGCTCCGAAATCCGCCGGGGTTTGTCTCGTCGCGTCGTCAGCCACGTTTTCCTTCGTCGGGACCCATCGCCATTCTTTAACTTTTGTTGTCTCTTCAATTTCGGCGAGGCGATGCGCGACGAAGGTTTTATATGCCCGCGGCTCCGCTCGTATCCACGCGAGCACAGTTCGCGAGTCGCTCCAATATATCTTTTGTGCGAACTCGTATTCGTGCTCTCGCTCGACGCTTTTCGTAAGTCTGGCGCCGAGGAGAGCGGCTTGCAGTTCTAACCGCGGGATAGACGTCGGCTTGAGCGGAGCGACGCGACTCTTGGCTGCTATTAGCGTCGTTCTTATCGCGCCGTCTCGATGCGTCATTCTTATGTATACGGCGGTCGCGTATGCTTCTTCGCTGGCGTCGACAAACGTGTGTATCTCTCTTCTTATAACCGCCGGGTGTAGATTATAACACCGGGGTATTTTTATATCCTTCACCCCTCGCAGGTTTTCCATCCATAATGTCCACCTCGGGGCGAGTTGTTCGGGGATAGGTTCATCCCATCCTGTCCCATAACGCCATGTTTCTTGCATGAATCTCTTCGCCGGCATAGTGATGGGCGATAACAGGCCGAGAGGGTCGAACAGCGACATTATGATGCTCAGAGCCTCTCTCTTGGTGGGGATGCGTCTGTTTTCCAGTATTTCCCGAGGCATTTTCCCCTCATTGAGGTTGAAGCCGAGCTTATCCTCGCGGGCTTCCCATAACATACCGAGTGTTTTCTCTATGTTTCTTTCGCCAATTGATACAACGGATGTCTCGTTGTTACCGTTGAAGTGTCGTCGTAATGCTTCGTTATTCGACACCCATCCGCGAAGCTCGAAACCGGCGTGACGGTGTATAAAATCGACTTCTCGCGATATCTCGAGCGCCCGTTTCTTGTCCGCGAAGCTTGTGATGTAATCGTCCATATAATGATTTTTCTTTATCTCGATTACTGCCTCGGGGTACTCATTCGCGAAATCTGCGGCATTTCTATCTTTGATGTACAGCGCGGTACATGGCGATGACGTGGCTCCGAATATTACCGAGGTCATCTGATATTCCCGGGGCTTTTTTTCTCTTTCCTCGCCCCTCCACAGGAATCGCAATGCATCTCTGTCTTCTTTTCTTATTTTGATGCGCATGAACATCTCTTTTATATCTGCGGTCACCGCTACCGGGTGTTTTCTAAACCGCATAATTACTCCCGGCAACGACTGTAGGAGGTCAGGGCCGGAGAGTAACATGTCATTCAGGCAGCGGCCGTGTGATCTCGCCGCCGCGTCATGTACCAGACGAATCTTCGGTTTCGACGGGTTGCATACAGCGAAGTGTGGTAAGTACCACGTTCGGCCGGGCACCGGCGGCTCAGACGCCGGTATAGCATAGCCCGACTTCAATAAATCTTCAATTCGTTCATTATATTTTTCTTTCAGTCCCGAGTCACGATCTAGTTTTTTCTCTAGTGACTTCAGGCGTTTCATTGCATCGTTATAATTATTCGGAATTTCCTCATTTTCATTTTTCCATAATAGCGAGGTTTCGAAGCGACCGTCGGGCGTTCTCCGGCTATTTTTCTCGAGTATTTGGAGGGCTCGCTCTTCCGGGTCGTTCTTCGGTTTCCGCGCTTCTATACCGAGGGCTTCTAGGTCGAAGAACCTCTTCATCATTTTCTCCATAGAGTTTTCCTTATTTTCTTCGTTCGTCGCGACCGTATGGCCGCAAAAGGCTACCGGGTTGTCATATGAAGACCGGTATCCGTGTAATACCCAGCCTAGTCGCGTGTGAGATGCGACAGGTTGGTTTTTCTTTCCCGTTCTCGTTTCCATCGCCACTAAGAGTTCCCAATTGTCTTGTCCGATGAGAACCTTAGGGCGAGCGTTCTGGTAGACTAGGCGGTCTTCTATATCCCTTAGATGCGGACAGTCTCGGAGATCTTTCTTTTCTATACGTTGACTTGTAAACGCGAGCTTTTGTACCGTGCGAGCGTTTTGAGTGGTGTAATCTTTTTTATCGTAACGCCCTCGGATTTTGAAGTCGACCCTTTTGCTATTTTCATGCTTTGTTGTTTCATTAAGGCCCTGGACCCACATGTTATCTTGTGGGCCGTCAAGCTCCAATATGTCTGCGAGCCCTTCGTCGATCAAGGTGACGGTGCTGCCGTCATCCATGAGCGCGTAGGTGTCGACTCGGGTATTATTTTTCCCGGTAATCGTGACTGGGGCGATCTTCAAAAACGCTTGTCGACTCTTCATGCAGTTTGCGTTATTCACCACTTCGACGGTAGCAGTCGCTTCATCAGCCTGGCGTGGCAGCTCAGCAGTCGAAGACATCATAGGCGGCTTCTTGTGGTGTAACAGGCGATGGTGAGCCATACTACAGCCCTCTTGTCCGCATCGCTTGGCGTTACAGTTGCCGCGGCGATGTGTGCCTTTTAAACATTGATAGCAGAGGCGGTGTTTTTTCGCGATTTCCCAGCGATCACTTACTTGAGTGTTGGTGAATCGCTTGCAGTCAGGAAGATAGTGATCCTGTCTGCATATCGGACATTCTTTCTTTCTTCCGACCTCTGTTGCGTATGTTCTTTCAAATCTTTTTCTCGGCACTCTTTCTAGCTGCGACTCGCCAATTATGTCCTCCGGTTGTGCATAAGCGCCGCATTTATCCGCTTCGAGATTTAAAAATGTCGTCATCTTCTTCAAGTCTGAAGTATCTTCTTTCATTGTCGCCGCATAGTCATACCATTTATTCTTCAAGATAGGAGTTAATTTTTCAACTATGTTCTTCACTAACTCAGGATTAAAGAGATAGTGAATTTTCTTCAATGCCTCTATAGTGGCAACAATATTCGCTATCTTATTAGCAAATATGCACAGGTCGCGTGGGTTATCGTTTAGTTTACCCAGCGCCTTAATCTTTTGTATTTCGTTCATCGCCAGTGTGTCCGGACGACCAAATCTTCTCTCGAGCGCTTGCATAACAGCTCGCGGGTCCGGCTGGCTAATAAGTAGGCTGTTGACCGCTTCAAGGGCCGCACCTCTCAGGCTTCTTCTAAGCCTAGTTAAATTTTCCGTATGCGAGAACATTTCTTCTGTCTCGTAATAGGTAGCTCTATATGCTAGCCACCCTGAACAATGCCCGCTGAATACCGGCAGATCTTGCAGGAATCTCGGGGCATCTCTAGACATTCTCACCGCTTGCGTGAGGGCCGCGGCTAGGGATGTGACCTCTGTGTTCTGTGGCCGCGGTATTTCTTCCCTCTTTTTCTCGTCGGCTTGAGTCTGCCGTTCTAACCATTCTTCCACTGGGCTGGTCTGCTCTCCATCATTTTCTTTCGCCGGGGATTGCTGGTCTTCATTGTCGACCCCCCCAACCGCAGCGAGTTGTGTGGCTAACTTCGCTTGGGCGAGCGCGAGAGACGCACGTACCTCTAATAACTTCAACTCTGCGACTTTTTCCGCGGCTTGTAGCCTTAATACCTGTGTATTTTTTCCATTATTATTTTCCGTTGATTGACGCGACGCACGCTTGTTCTGGCGCGTGTCCTCCGCGTCCCTCAAAGTTTCTTCCGTCGCTGAAGTATAGGTAGTGCGCTCCGTGTCTGTACTCGTCGCCGTTGTGCCTTCGGACGTCACTGCGGTGCCCTCTGAGGTCGCCGAATTTTCCTCCGGCGCCTCTTGGATTACTGACCTAGCCGAGCTTGTACCGCTTCTCGTTCTGACCCCCGCCAGACGTGGGTCAGGATTCGCCTGGGTCTCCGTAGCATCGGCTATGCTTCCCTGCTTCGATCTTGCCTGTGACATGATTTAGCCGGCACTGGATTTTTCTTAATGTCTTCTTTCTTCGGATCCTTTTCCGTGGATCCCGGGTCGAAGGACCATAAAATGTGTACGGTATGTGCGTAGATTGCCTACGGCTATAGATTATGTCACCAGCGGGGTGATTATGGTGATGAAACTGACTTTAAACTGATTCTAAACTTTAAGTTGACTGGCTTCGGGTTGATGATTATTAAAATGAACTAAGGGGCTTGAAATAAAATACTGAACACTGATTAACTATTGAGAGTACTATTGGAATGAGGCAGGGACTAACTTTAACACTTTATAACTTTTACTATTTACTTTCTTGCTTCGGAGACTTGTATCGAATGAATTTCTACGATTTTGTCCACCCTTTTATACCATTTCTATGAAACCTTCTAGAATGTTCCATGCCTCACCCCCTTAAGTGGTTTTTACTCAATATCTTTATTCAATCCATAAACAATTTACATACAATATACATTAATATAACAATATTCAGTTTTTACATATTTTAACCTATAAGACATCACCATCCGAGCATGCATGTGGGACTGACGATCAAAAATCTACATTTTACATATTTATACTACCTCGTCCCCCGCGGAATACTTCCGGGTACACCCACATCACTTCCTTTCTCTTTTACACAAGCATGTCTCGGTCTAATGTCTTCCAGCTTGACATTTTCTATTGCTGTCTCCCTTATCCAATTGGATTTATAGTAACGGACATTTTACTAACCCAATTGGAATTTCAAAATAAGATTGTAATGAGAATTTTCTCATAAACATTATACGTTTCTTTACATATTTAAATATTTTAAACTTAACATTATCTTAATATTTCTTCAATTTAGCAACGATTATAAACTATATTCTAAGTATTATTCAACATGTTTAATATAAATTGCGATTAAGTTAATAAACTATAAAGTAAATAATGTACTGTTAGATTAGAAAATTACAATAAGTCTCACAAGTATGCATTCTTATGTGTTTGCTTTTTAAATCAGTCTTATCTTACTAAATGTGTTATGTGTTTATGTTTAAATCAATATTATTTACATCATTCTATTGTCGTCGTGAACATTAATTATTAATTATAATTATTATTAATATATTCGCATGCTATTATTGCGGTGTAATAAATGCTATACTTATATTAGAATTCAAAATTAATACAAATACGTGGCAAATAACAGCGTCATGCCATTTTGCATTACTCTAGCGTCAACTTTACTACCGAGGCGTGCCAAGCACAAAATATTTTAGTCAAATTTTAATAAGTTATAAAACCATCGCAAAATGTACTTATTGAACTGACAACTGCAAAGTTATATTTTGCGTGAAAATAAAAGGAATATAAAACGAATTCAAGACTTCTATATTATAATCTTTAACATTAGATCGGTGTATTTTATCCGACGGTGGTGAGGCAGAGATCTGCCACAGCACCCGACGCCATGAAGCCGTGGAAGTCACACTCCGCGGCTGGCGGGGGGCAACCCCCCACTTACTATATCACTGGGTGATACCAACCGGCTCACCCCACTTCCGACGAAGCATTAGGGCCATTAGCATGGCTCCATCCGAAAAAAAAAGATCGGTGTAAAAGTAGCGAAACAAAACCCGCAAAAGAAAACATATATGAAATAATATATTAGCATACAATATACATTTATATATATATATATATATATATTAGGGCGTCACTATGAATAAACTTATTTAAGTATTTATTATTTTTTACCCAATTACTTTGATATAGTTTACATATTACTTTTTTTCATATCTAAAATAACGCTGTATCAACATTTTACCGCTTACAAATAAAACAAAATCGTAATAATTAAAATGTAACTTTGAGCACGGATGTATAATTTATATCACTAGTAAAAGTTTTATTATTGAGTCTTAGGATTGTTTTATTCAGACGTTTGAGAGGGGGTTGATCTCTCGTAAAATCTGATAGGATCGAGATGAAGTGGAGGGCACTGCCTCGATAAAGTTCATTTTATCTCCGCTTATCAAAACAAAACTTGAGAATAATAAAATTTAATAAGACTCATTTTTTAGAAGCGTATCATTACAATAGAAACTGATTCTATTACTTGGATCGAATCGAATATATAAGAATAATTATGGCATTCCAAGGAAATGACCTCTGTGAAGTAACCACGTAGCGAGTGGCAAGGAGTTCATTCTTATTAAGAAGTTAGGTAAATTTTTCTTACGATAAGAGAGTCCTACCTCCTCTTTGGTATAATAGTACGGCTTTTCTTATTTTTCTCATACAGAATAGTGGTTTGCTCCCGATTTTCATTTAAACATATTTCACATTTAAAAATATTTCAAAATGCTAGTAAAACCTGACATTTAAATTAAATCGATTAATTGAATGTATTATTGTAGCATTAATTGTTTCTAATTCTTTACAATATTATTGTGCTATTCCATAGGTAAGTGATAATTTAAGCTGTGAAACTAAAATTGGTACACATTTATAAGATGATAAACAACATATATAGATATGAATTATTATAATGTGTGTTTGTAAACAGGATAAACAAATTTTCCTCGTTCAAGGAAAGTCCGTACTTAAAATGTGCATCAAGAAAAATTTTCAAGGTCTTGTCGTATACATAACGTGTTTTATGCTAAATACTAAAATAATATTTTTTCCCTCTGTCTAACAAGACGCAGTTAGTTTTTATTTTAACTTCATTATTTGCCGATAAAACTTAAATAATAAACATTTACCTTTATCCATCCATCCATAATTACTAGGCTTATTTTCCTAAAATTTTACAGGTTGCGTGTTATACTGAGATGACAATCTTAATGTATAAAACTAAAGAGTTTGTTTGAACGCGTTAATCTGATATAATTGATAGAATGTACTGTCGGTCCTTGATGGAAATTCATGTTATAGCCACTATAATGAAACTTTATATACACTTTTTCCACTATTTATTTTATATATTATAACAGTTACAATTTAAGTTAATCTGAGTAAAATATTGGTCAGATTTGAAGGATTTTTTCAGTTTTAGATAGCTCATTCACCGAGTAAGGTTATGGGCTATATATCATTCGTGAATGATGCTGTTGTAAATCTTAATTAAGGCAGGCATAGCTGCGGGCAACAGCTAGTAAAATATAAACAGTATCAACCCCTGACAATAGGATGTACCCTCCGCCCTCCTTCGCATGGGTACCATCTTCTACCGTCAAAAGGCTTTGCTGATAATTAAGTTCATGAACTAACCGAAGATAAATTCGTAAAACAATATTCTAGATATAGCTATTTGAAGGATTTTTTTAGGTGTTGAAGGTTCGTGTGTTGAGATTGTCCCCATGTTTTCAATCATCGTGTCCATATTGGGTAAAAGCATCTCCACTAGCGAGCGGAGCGGGCCATATGCGTCGGTTACTCAACAGTCGATACTTACACAACTGATCCACACCTCGTGCCGGTTGACCTAATCGACCGGACCGTGTGTTTTATTCATCTTTTCGCGCTGATGGATCAGGTTTTTCATTGAACGTCAAGAACGCCAATATCCCGCAAGAAACTCCAGAACCCTATTAGCTAACCGGCCATCGGCGCTTTAGTTTGAGGTTATTTATACAAAAAATCTTTGTATTACCAAAAAAAAAAAAAAATTACGTAAAAAAAATAAACTTGGATATAATTTAGTAACCTAAATATTGTTAATATATTAAGTGTGTCACCGTTCAGGCGTCAGCTGAAAATCAGCGCGTCTGCCATTAGCGCAGTCGCACATGCTGAGCTGACTGCCTTTTTGGCCTTTTTTTGCCTTGTATAATTCACCCTATTATATATGTTTGTTTGTTTTGTGTCAAATAAAGCTTACTCTTTCTTTCTTTCTTATTTTTACCAAAATTGGCACGTTCGAGTACATTTTCAATATATAAAAAACTTTTTGTTGTCGCTACGAAACAAGATAACGCCGTAAGCCATAGTCTCCTGAACACTACGTCTATATAAATGGTAACTATTTTAAAAAATCCACATCGTAAGTCTGACTGTATGATCATCATCAGCTTTTATCCGTCCATTGCCAAACATAGAAGTCATAGAAGTCATTCAATGAACGCCAGGAGTTCGCCTTGCATTCGCATGCGGTTTGGAGATTTTCTTCCCACCTGGTTAAATTCCGACAAACACTCCATCTATCTAAACGCTCCACTCTTAAGCCTTATTGGCCCATCGGCCATCCGTCCTCCATAGTAAAATGTGTTTACGAGAAACAGCAATGAGGACGCTAGTGAAATTCGCAAACAGCGTGCTGATTGCGCAATCGCACACGGATTTCTACCTTATCTAATATTTACTGTGTAACACCACTCATGCTGAAGCAAGTAGCCGCGGGGTGATAATGATCTGTTAGTAGACCCTAAATTATTATAATGAAACACTCCGTATGGATTTATCGCGGTTTATTAAGGTTTTCTCGATGTTTCGGATACTTTAAGTAACACTCCTGTTGAGTGTAAAACGCGTAAAATTTGCTTCATTAGAATGAGTAAAATTCATATAAAAATTATAAACTATGTCCCATTTAAGCTCGCTTCAAAACTAGTTGTTTCAGTAAGATACTATGGAAATAATTACTTTACCTTTAAATATTAAGCTTTGAGTTTCTTTTATTCGAAACCTACTGTCCGGCAGAGATGAAAGTATCTCTATCCTCTTGCAGCATCAGAAAAAGCTTTATGTGCGTGTCTTATTATCCATCCTCTTTTGATTTTGACGTATAAACCAAAAAACACGCTAAACAAAATAATTAAATAAATACCTAACCCACAAACTATCGAAGGATACCTACATAAATATTTTATACAGTTCTGCCATAAAACCATATAACTTTACATTGAAATAGTCCAAATACGATAAAGTATTTTAGTGTCACCCAAAGAACCCACGCAGGGTCATTAACCACGAGAAATGACCTCAGTTCTCTATTAATATACTACACGATGTCCGTGACTTTACTCGCGAAAACAGTTGATATTGAGGACACCACACCTTGATATATTATTTACATGTTATTCTAATGTGTGAGCAACGTGTAAGTATTCTTGTAAAGTTTCATTATAGGATTAAATGTTTAATTGCTTAGTTACGAGTCTTCTTCGTTCCCAACTTAGCGGCTGGCGGAGGAGACCTCCCCCCTCATAAAAATTCTTAGATGAGCCATGTGCTCATTTACTCTTCCGATTAAGCGTAAAGGCCTTAAGGCCTTACCAGCATGGGCCCATTCGAAAAAAAAAACAAAACTTTTGAACTGAATTTTAGTCTAACTTGAAATAGGATTATGTTGGACATGATATATGTGTCTGTGTGTCGGGATATATCCGTATGTTATACGCAAAGTCGGGATATACAACTGGTTAATAAAATTCGTGTAATTACATTAAGTAAGAGGATACGCGCGGCCCGCGGATTGGCCCGCGGTTGGGAAACCGCCCATATACGTACAGACACGCAATTATCATTTTCCATATAAAGTTTTCGTTTTGCATACAAATTTACTTAATCGTATAATTGTAGTTCAATTTAATTTTTGGGGTACCGTATTGCAATGAATATGTGAATATAACTTTTCAAAATAATATAAAATAGAGTAAAAAAATAATAAATTATTATTAAAATATTCTTAGAGTTGCTGTTACAAAACGTTGAATCTAACTCATTTTTTCTTGTTTTGTATGTTATTTATTATATCTTTGGTAGGGCCGACATGCCAGGGTTCTCGTCAGCAATACGCTAATTACATTGTTATGAAATTTCAAATTTTAATATAATACAAGATTTCATCATTTGAAGTTATAGCTTTTCACTTTTATCGGCAATGCCTATGATTGCCAGTTTTTTTTATAAGCCCTGTATTTCCATAAAGTGAGAGCTATGTATGATCAATTACGCAAGTGGGCTTATCATAAATATCTATATCAAAAAAAATTGTTTGTCCGTAAAGTTACGAACGGTAGTTTGATATGATGTGACAACGTCAAACATAATATGCAGCACGAACCGAAGTGAGCCGATCGCTCGAGCCGATCATGTCTCGTTCGTGCAGCGCTTTCGCTTTCGGAACGCTACATGACGTCATTTTTTCGTGCATGCTGCCCGTCATATCGAGCTATTAGACGTTGTCACGTCAAAAACCAAAAACCTGACACAACTGCAAAGCTTACTTCTCGAAAGTGTTACTATGCTCATAATGTGTGTTGTTTTATCGAACCTGTCCCGCTTGGACGGCGCTGTGCCAGGAGTACCACCATGGTACACACCATGGTAAGGAAACTAGATAATGCTCATAGGCAACGCGGACCACCGACCTGAAGATGGTACGTCTGCCAGTTTGCCAACTCATGTGACATAAACAAGTCTGTCATACACATCATCCTAAAGCGATGTCAGGCTGACGCGAGATTTGGCAAGAATACAGGGTTAATGACCTCAGAAGATAGTCAAAAAGACTTGTATTACCCGTATATAAGTTTTATTTCTTGTTATCTTGATTGAACGGTATAATAAATGTGCCTCGAGACAGATTGTCTTATTAACTATATTTCCAACTCAGTACGGAACAATTTCGACACGATGTTACAAGTGAGGTCGTTTGTCCCTATATCTCGAGACTGCCAACACACATGGTGAGAGGCTTCTTATAAGAAAACATTTCGAGGAAAAATTTGAGAAAAAACTTGCCTTATTATTTTGATGCTATCTCAGATTTATTTGGCGTTGCCGCTTTAACGGCTTTTATCAATGCTTAGTAAGGCATTATATTTCCAACGCTTCGGATACAATTGTCACGAAAACACAATAAAAGTATATTTATTACGTGTGAAAATATATGAAAACATTGGTTTTCTATCGATTTACAATAAACATTTATTAATCTAAACTGAAAAAGAACAGATTTGGAGGTAATAATAACTTCTACGTCCCGCCACCTGATGTTCGACATCAACATAACCCAATTAACCTGCAGCGAAGCTATAACTAGTCAAGAGAACAGCATATTCATATGTTGTGAATGTTGTATACGCCTATAATAGGTGTACATATCAGACCCTGTGCTTCATTGAATATCTGTAAATGTATGTTTTAATGTGTACACTGTTGGCGTATCAAATATAATAAATAAATAAATAAATAAACAACATATCCAAATCACGACATGTTAAAACATCAAGATGAACCGAAAATCAACCTGGCAATCAACGTTGCTGATAAAACGGCGATGGTTTAAAACGGTAAAGGCGGCAATGAATGGAATTGAGCAATGTAACTTAATATGCAATTACCTGTTCACTAAGCAGGACGACTGTGAGCAAAATATTAATGAACGCAACGTTTAAATAAATCAATACATACGAGTGAATGAGTTATAATCATTATTATCAACCTCTATCTGTCCAATGTAGAGGCCTCCCTCAATAAGCGACAAGACGGCGTTTAGGTGGACGAAGTGTTGGTCGGCCATTAATCAGATGGGAAGACAATCGCCGCGCAGTGGCCGGCCCGTGTTGGATGCGAGTGGCAAGGGATCGGTCGTTTTAAAATCAAAACAGCTACATATTTTAGGGTAAGGATTATTATCCTTTTGTTAGCATAGACAGTTTCATTATAATTATACAGAACTCTTAGGAATATATAAATATCAATTTTATTTCAACGCCTATTTTCTAAACGCATATAATTATATGCGTTGTTTAATTAAGCAGCGCATTTAATTATGTATTAATGTTTATTATCAATAAATACTTCTAAGTGGCCACGAATTTAATGTTGACTTAAAGGTTAGTTTCAATAGAAGATTATACCAATATGGCGGTACATGATCTGGTACATATAGAGGTTTAAAACACTTTGGGTTACACATTTTCATGTTGTGTGTGTAGATATTTAGTTTAGTGAATTTGAAACAATATTTTTCTCGTTTGATTGCTTAATTATTAGGATATTGGAGGCTATATTTTGTTCTTAAATGTTTTTTTTTTTAATGTTTATTGAGCTGTTAGCGGATCAAATAACCCTTCTCATAATGAGCTAGCCGAACTCATAACGCGTTTCGCATCTTGTTGTACGTATTGCCATGTAAATATTATATCGATTGCTTGTATTCATCATCACCATCAGCTGTTATCTATCCACTGCTTAACGTCCAACGCCACTCCCATCCAACGCGAACCGACGCCAGCACTGTGATCGTATTTCCTATTAAATGTAATTAAATCTCATATACCATATATTATTGACATGCAATAACTAAACCAAGATTAAGTTTGACCAGAACATAAGGAAGAAACATATTAATGTGTAGTAAACATAAGCAACAGATTAAAAGCTTTAAGACTTTACATATACATAGTGTGTGTTTAAATAACAATTTAAACACAAAAACGTGACCAGCTATTAAACATTAAAATAAAGTTTGGTTTGTTTTTATTAAAGTTATGAAACATATTTTTAATAATATTATTATAAGGAGCACGTGGCTGAATGTAAATGTTTCCTAAAGTCTCTAACTATACGAAAATCACTAAACATACGTACAGTAGAACGTAGAACCTACTACTTCTTCAAAGTCGGTTAACATGTATACATTTTAAGCTGAAAATCGCCCCTGACAAAGCTACCTAAATGTTGTGATATTCTCTTACGCGCCCGACGATTTCATCTCTATTCAATGTGCGAAGGTTATGTAGGAACTTTACGCTCCTCTCTACTTTAGATGGATTTCAATTTTGATCAGCATGTAATTTCTGAATCAGATAAAAGTAGGAATCGAATCTCCATATTACTTTTATAAGTATATACAAAAATAAATCGTCGATATGTATGCACGCTTATAACTCTAGTACCGCTGCACCAAATTAGATGATTTCTATTGTTGTGTTGGTTGTCATTGGTTTGTACGAAAAAAAATGATGGTGAAATATTTATGGATGAGGAAAGGACGACGTAAAAACCTTTAGATTAAGGGCCTGTTTCACAATTTCCAGATAAGTTTCCAATAGGCTATCGGCAACATATTTGACAGATAGAGTATGGAGTATCTGTCAAATATCTGTCAAATATGTTGCCGATAGCCTATTGGAAACTTATCTGGAGATTGTGAAACAGGACCTAAATGTAATACATTGGATAAGTAAAATAATGAAGACCGATATTTGTGTTTTGTTAAAAAGAAAAATTCACGTTTGAGCCCCAGTGTTCTCTGCAAATTATTTATGACAGCGGACTATGGAATGAACGCGCGCACGCGCCGGAGGTAAAGGCGCCACGTGTACCCCGTGACTTCCGGCCGCCATGACATTGATGTCCAGCATTGACGCCGGGTCAGGACTCCTCGGCATCGTAAGGCAATAGCATCGAGTTGGTTTGATAGACAACAGACTAGCCTGATGGTAATGACCAGCCTTGAAGCGGTGACTAGCCCGGCGAATCATTCATGGGATCGACTGGTGAGTGCCTAACTTGGTACATTTCAGAACGGATGTCCTTTCGTTCAAAGACGTTTCATAAAAGATAGTGATACCTTCGCAGACGCTTGGTAAACGTGCATCTGTGTGATTAAAATTAATTAATTAATTAAATCTACTTTAAATTTGACGAGCGTGGATGGTCTAGTGGGCTATGGACTCAGCCTGTTGAGAGAGGGGTCCGAAGTCTATCCTGAATGAGTGCCTTAGAATACGGTTTCCCCAAATTTCTATGTGCACCTGAACCTCGTGTTCATCCACAGCTTGCTTGAAGGAAAACATCGTAAGGAAACCTGCATGCCCGTTGAGTCTTTGAAGGTGAAGTTCACAGGCCCGCATTTCCAGCAGTATACCCGTTGTTTGAATATACAACAATAATTCAAGTCTCCACTCTCCATAGATAATAGATTATGTTCCCTTTAATCATTCTTTCACTCATTCATATACGCTCACCACTCACTCAATCGTCGATCATTCTAAATTCTTACCTCATATTACTTTATATTAAATCAGACTGTCGAACAGTGCAGACGTGCTTCACTTACCCATTTCACCCGTGCCCACATACTTTTACAGGTTTAAAAACGATCATTATTAACAGCAGTACATTTACTGCTGTTTCAAATCGGATCAATTATTCTTGTAAGCATTTAATTAGTGTGTTGTGGTGGTTGTTAATGTCAATTCATGATGACAGTATACATTGAAGATTCTAGAAAGTCATTCAATACTGATTAGTGAGGCATCAGAATGTTCCACTTTGGTTTGCAGATGCAAGGTTCGTGACAACTTGATGAACTTTCTTAATTTTACATTACTTGGAAGGCATACGCGGTATCCTGATTAACTAAGCCTATGCTACGAGTTCTTCTGAGACATTTGTTAGGCTTGGGTATATGCGATTTTATTCTGCGACGCAAGGTAAAACGGCCAACGTCTATTTAAGGAAGTATCTGCAATGGACGGATTCGGGCTTATAATGATGACGTATCTACTACGATACGCATATGATGTCCGTTCAAGTGTAGCCCGGTTTTTACTAAGTAGCGCAAAAAAGCTTTTACTTTTTTAACATCCTATGTTGTCTAATTAGTAAACGTAAGTAATAAAATATATTGTATACCCGGTGACTATTATTATATGTAATAACTAGCTGTTTCCCGCAGCTTCGCCTGCGTTAACTAAGATTTATGAAGATACAAGCCTATAGCCTTTCTAGATAAATGAGCTTTGTAATACTTAAATAATCTCCAAATCCGACTAATAGTTCTTGAGATTAACGCGTTAAAACAAACAAAATCTACAGCTTTATAAATAAGTATAGGATTTTTAATATTATTATTACCAATATCTAATACTGAATCGTTTCTATACTTTTTTGTGAACTCATTTAAAGAATAGAAAAGAGAAACTTTGACTCATTTCAACATCAAAATATCTTGTTAACGATACTGATATATAATGTTAATTTCATCAATTACATGCAGCAATCTTTAAAATTGATCTGTCTTTGTATCCATCGCGTCTCCTCTGTAGATAGATACCGCGCCTTTCGCGAAACGATTAGCTTTTCACTTCAATAAATTATCACCTACCCTTGACCTTATTCAGTTTACGATCACCATTATTTATGACTCGAGAAGTGCGTCAATAAATATTTAATGAAACATGCAAATATATTTTGTAACGAAACATATAAGGACATCCATGTGAAAACTTAAATATATCTAATTTATGTAATCTTCTAGACTGTCAACAAACTTAATGAGACGCCAGCTCAAAGGGTGTGAAGACTGTGATTCAACACCTGAAAGGGCTCTTCCCTAGACTCTAGGTGTAAGGAAACTATTTAGAACACCAACTCACAAAGGTTCAAGTATTGTAATTGAAGTCTCTTGAGAGTTCTATCCTGGTACAGCAATAGGTGTGTCATTGTAAAGTCAGCTAACCAAATTACGCCCGATTTCCGAAAGGCTGATCAACGCAAAAATTAACAAGTCAACTGTCAAACCGGTTGTTAAGTGTCAAATGTGTTGCTAGAAGCGTGGTTAAATTACATAATTAGATCACCCTGTCAATGCAATGAAAAGCTGCAAAATTTAACTCTCGAATCGTTTATTAACCAAAAACCGCCATTAAGAGCCGTGTCACTTGACATGCACTTTGACCAACGTTCCATTAACCGGGCGTAATAAAGATACATGCACAGTTCCAAGGGAGAGGTTCTAGCGTCTTACCAGTGAAGATGTCTCATGTCATTCATGCCTATTACCTCTGGGACAGCTTTGCTATGCTTTGATAAGAATGGCAGTAACTGATAACGATATTTTCATTCTTACTCCTCAGGATACGTAACAGAGAAATGAATCCCGGGTGAACTCGTTGTAGAGGCGACGTTATCTACTTAACAATAGTGTCATCAATTTGCTTAGTTAACAATAGATATAAATGTTAACAATGATTATATAAATTAACTTTTATGTTAATAAATATAGTTTAATGATACAGCGTATTATAAAGAGCTATTATAATAAAATATTTATTGTTATAATAAGATGTAGCTATCGGTTCTGGTGGAAAGAGCTTTTATGTGCACGGAATTATCGCCCGAGGTGATTTCACCTGTACACTAATTGGACCCTCGATCCTTCGTCAGATAAATTCCATGAAGAAGGAGTTCTTCCTGGAACACCGCATTATTCATGTGAAAATATGGTTCATTTTGTTATATAATAATTTATAATTAAGACTTATTATTGTTATATAGAGTTACTAGCCGAGCTGATAATGTCAAAGTTAATATAAAAATATATAAATATTGGCAGTGTCAAGATAAATACAATTAATTCAATATATTGTAAAAATATTATATCTACGTCTTTCACTTTTTTAACAGCTCTCAATACATCATCACATCAAGTGACATAAAGAATTCTAATTTGTTTAAATATTTCTGTATATGTTGTTAATTGTTCAGCAACTCCTTTTTCATCACAGCGCGATTATTAAACTTAAATTATATTTTCTATTCTTAAAAAGATTATTTTTGTTTTAATTTTTTTTACTATCCAAACCATCAAATATTTCATCCAAATCGGTCCAGTCGTTTAGGAGGCGTGAGGTGACAAACACACGTGAAGAATTATACGCACATACAGCTATAAGTGAAAGTCGTAGGCTCAATAGATTGTGTCACATCTTCAACCCGGAGGCTGGCCCCTACCAGTCACATTAAAGATACGCTCATTATGCAAAGATAAAAGATAAACGAGTTAAAGGAATTCGAAAATGTAAATATTCCATCATGTCAATTCTGGAAAGTTCTATGGGGCCTAACTAGTTTGCGAGTAAACATGACCGCTCGCAATAGCGGACCGAATTACAAAAACATCATTAATTCTAGATCAGGACGATAAGGGCTGATCATTATGTAGATTTTAATTCGAATTATAAATCAAACAAAATAAAACTACTAATTAAATACAATTTATTGTTAAATTAAAAAAAACATTCCTTAATTAAAAGAAGACGACCCAAATTAGGTCAAAAATAAGGCGCTAAATGAGTGTATTAAATATGTGTATATGATGAAAATATGTATTTTATAAAAAAGTATTAAGTAAATATAATATTTTCGTTGCTTGGTACCCGTAACTAGAGTTCTTCGAAAACTTACCACAGAACCCGATTGACGTGGTTTAAAAGCGTTCGAGACAAAAATATATTTCGTCTTCAAATTAAAATCGGCCGGCGAGAGAGAGGGGCAGGTTGTCGCGGGACCCATTGATTCGCATCCTAAGCATGTCCTTTTACTTGTGGTTTAACAATATTTTTCAAACTTAAAAAACAAGAGTATTTATTTCTATATACTAGTTTATTTTAATGGTTTGATAGATAAGATTTGATCAATCAAAATTGTTATCAGTTTACAGAAATCCTCAGCATCTTCATCATCATGAGCGTTACTAGCCTGTTCGGTCCGCTGCAGGTGCTGGACCTAGGACTCTTTCAATGGAGTAGGGCGTTCTCCGCCTTATGTTGGTTGATGAGATTTTAACCGCCGCGCCGTCGCGTACATTGTACATTTATGTAAATTGTACATACATGTTTCCGCCACAGAGCCTTAAGGGGCTCCCAGACAAATTCGATCGTTTTCATATTCTTAAAAGTATACATTAATGTTACGTTAAAAATACCAAATAAATATATGTTGTAACTTGGTTTTAGTTTATTAATGTTACTATTAGATAATTTCATAAAACTTTCAAAAAAAAGAGTAATAATTATTTACCTGAACCTCTTTTCGCGTACAAAAATCGAATAGGATTTCTAATTATACAACTCACAGTAGTGAAATATTTTTTGTTAATCGCGAGTGTTCCAAATATTCCTATGTAAAATAATATTTCACCCTGTAACGTTCGTGTCTCTAAATTGATTTAAGTTTGCGACTAATTTCATCATCATAATCAGCCCCTATCCGTCTACTACAGAGTATAGGCCGTTCTTAATGAACGCCGAGACAGCCGATCTCTTCTCAGTCACATCCAACACAGACCGTCATATTTCCAACTGGTTAATGACAAATATTTCGTCTACCTAAACGAGGCCTCCACCCTAGAACCATGGCCCATCGTCTGCCTCGATAAATGCCGAGACGGCATTCCTCCTACTACAACTCAACTTGGATTAGTTCCATTGGCAAACAATAAAACTCACATTAAATTAATATTTTGTATAATCTTTAACTCCAAAATATTATCTATAACATGTAGTAGTATAAGTCATTTGAATAGTTAAATGAAATAATTTATCTTTCAACACATTTAAAATAATTTAGTTTAAAATAAACGCGTTAAATTATAATGTAACGTAAATGTTTACGCGATATATTTTATTACATCGTTAATGCCTCGAGTGCCCAAACGACTTCGATTCGGAACCAGAACTGATTTTTATCAAGAACTGGTAAATCGTGATTCTATGACGTACGCGCTATTTGGCTATCTGTTAGCGAAACGTTGATTATAACTTTGACGTCAGGCCAATTAAACTACCATCAATATAAACTGAAGATGACAAAGTATCCTTCCTACATCACAAACCACCGCATCTTACAACTAGGACCAGATTTCAAGCTAGACTTTCAAGGCTAAATGAGAACCAGGTCTACCGACACGTCTTTCTGAACGAATCCTCTAATCCAGAATTATATTTACCCATCGGCTTTAATTGGCTCTACGGTCAATGCCCTAGCTCAAAAGTTTAAAAAGTAACTTCTTATCCAATTATTGAAGTTATGCGACGAGAATAAATAATAGTTTATATAAAAAGCACGCCTTAATAAAAGACAAATCTGAAGCGTGTTTTAGCTTTAGTTGGAATTTGGTATCGATTTTATAGTGCGTTTGAGCGTTACATCATCGTTATTATTATTTTCAACTTTAATAAAAGGTAAAGATAATAGAACGAACTTTAGAGATTATCTTATCGTCAAAGTGTCACAGCCCTGCCGATATCACCTTCGCCAGCTGTCCCACGTAGAGTTAAGATTCAGCTTTTTAATTATGTATAAATACTTAGACTTTAAGAATAGGATTTATTATCATTTTTGTAAGAAATTAGTAAGTCGTCACTCTGTAAGTTTAAATAAATAAATGTTTTTTGAAGTGAAACTTCTTTAAAATCGTTGTGATTTCAAACCGGATGCAACGGAAAAAACGACAGGTAAGAGAACCAAATACCAAAGAGCGAGAGAACAAGTGTCGGTGTGTATGTATATTGCACACTGTTTAATACTTGCTTGTATTTGAGCATTTAATGTGGGTTTCACTTCTATCGTGTGTGAATCGCACACACATCTTTTTTTTTAAATAATAAAGTCTCCAAGTATTTAATTAGTGCGTTAAATTTTATATTAATCCTATATTTACACGTGCTATAAAATCCAATTCAAAGATATTAATATCATAATATTATATAACCTCAAACACAATAATCTAATAAAAGCGTGGTTAAAATGATTCACGTGGCTTATACAAGTCCTTATCAAGGGACTAGGTTAATGTGACCATTGTTTAATAAACATTTGTATATATATTTTAAAATTGCATTTCAATTAATATTTATTCAGAACATCACTTGGACGTATTTTTATAATTTATTTAAGTACTTTAAATATAAAAGCGGTAAAATAATTTTATATATGTATCATTTACATATGCATTTTATAAAGATACTAGTTTATGTATTACATAATATTACGAACATTACAATAGTGTAGTGGTGTAGTGGTGTAGTGGTGTAGTGGTGTAGTGGTGTAGTGGTGTAGTGGTATGCAACTCCACGGGTTCGAATCCGGCCAAAGGATAATCGTAGGGGATGATAGTATTTTACAATTGCAATCTTGGAGTTTATGGAGTTCTCGCAATTTGTATCCGATTGCTCGGAGATCGTCGTTTCATCTATCATTTTAAAAGTGACGTCAATTCAAAAAATGATCCTTGATTATGACCTTACCATATTATTGAGGTGTGGCTGTTCATTGATATTTATTTTATCCATTTAGATCTAAAAAGGTAAGAAAACAAATAAATGTGTGCCAGATGTTCGTAGTGAGCCATAAAGAGGATAAAGTACTGAGATATGTTATGGTACTTCACACGGAGTGCGTATTATATTTATATCGTGATTCGATTTATTTACTACTTAGATTAGGTAGTATATTTAAAATAATGTAATAAAGGCGAATTTATTTCTTTGAAATGATGAGTCGAATTTGAAAACATTTTGCGTTTGATAGCCTCATTGAAGTGATATTTTTAAGAACGGTGATCGATCGACTATTTGCTTTTAAGTAATTTTCTACAATTTTGGAGCAGTTGAAACTGCAAGGAACGACTGGTATTTAATTTGTGTAAAAACCAAAGTCATTAAAATATTGAACAGCACGTATTGTAATCGTAAATATATGCGTATGCTGCAATATTATATAAAACTACAAATATATGTTCTTTTAATAATGTATTATCGCTTTATCGTGGCGAAAAGAAAGTAGTTCTACCTTGCAGTTTAATGTTTATGTTATTTTTATTGTTTTATTTTTAATAATTGCCAGCCAATACCATTCAATTATCATTTATAATATTCAATCAAAATATTAACAGTATTTAGTTGTTAAAATCAATAAAAATGGGGTACTCACTATTTATACGATAATAATACTAACACGAGTTAGTTAAAAAACTCATTTTGTATATTATTATTTTAGTTTGTAGGAATCGCAGCGGTAACGTTATCTGTGTGAAGGGAATCGAGGTTAATTAAATAGTGGACAAGGTATACGAGTGGCGAAGATGTGGAGACGGTCACGGACGACCGGTGTACAGATGCACTGACTTACCGAGCCCTGACCGCGCCCTGGGCCGTGTTTGGAGCCCTATACCTCCATGAATCTTCATGTTTTCCTTCACCGGCGAGCCAGTGATGTTCTCGTGTTTGGTTGCTAGGGACGTAAAGCAACACGGTCTTCCTACACCGTAAGGAGGAAGGAGGCTTTTTGGCTAGGGAAAATTTAGAAAAAACGATTTAAACCGCACCGGATCTTTCATTCTAGAAACTTGAGCCTATTCATTTTGGACTATGGTCACTCAGCATAATCTCATGAAGTATCTTTACAATAAAAAGGCTGACACTGCCCACGTGACTCCCGGCAGATGAGAAACATAGATCATAAAGTACACTTACGGTTGTTAACTCGGAGCAATTTATGCTACCTTAATTATTATCTAGCTTTACGTAATACATATCCTGTTTTGTATATTTCTAAAATTAACTAATATAGCTCGCGATTAACTGAATTTGATTGTTTTTTATTTTAATTTTAAAAGTGAATTAGTCGCGCTTATTCTTAGCTATGATTGATAAAAGTCGGTCTAAGATGGCCATAAGAAAAATACCGCATTACATGTTTCGGGGGTTCCCTACATTTTTAATTTATTAAGGACCGCAAATCAGCATACAATATGTGCGTTTTTTTAATTATATTTTTTTAAAATTAATACAGGTGAAACCGCGACCAATCGCCTTGATCCTTCAACTTCTAGAGAAAACGACAATCTTCTAGATGGTTCTAAGTAGGTCGTTGACCGAACTGTGAACCAAATGACAAAACAGCCTACTACAGATATTAATGACGTCAAACATTGATTTAATTAACTATTAATGATCTAATACCAACGATTCTGGAACGATCCGATATATTATGATCTAACAACATGTTTAGTGCGCACTTTTAGTTTCGAAATTTCTGACTAAGCTACAATACGTACTTAGATATTTGTGACATGAGGACCTTAACGACCACGAACTCCTCTTATGGTCTCGGCTACTGATTAGTTTCCGAAACGTGGACAAAATTATCAAGAAGTTTTATTGCAATGTTAAATATGGCAAGTGTTTTTGTTTATTCAGTAAAATTTCCCGTTAACGGTTCTCCATTCAAAAACAAGTTTTTTTTAAACATTATATTATATATATGTATAAGCGGGGTTATTTTCGCAATTTCAGACCGTTAAAAATGCAACGCTTACATCATATTTCGTTTAGCCACTGTCTACAATACGATATATAATTTAGCACTCGTGTGTTAAATTTTATGCATTACATCGATTTTAACATAAAAAATATTGTTTGTATTTATTGTATTTCATAAGTAACTTGTTCTGTCTCTGATTTATCTAAAGACAGGCTAAAGCAATCTAGCCCAGCTGACAATTAATATCTACAACATACTGTTACATTTCTCGAGAATTAGCCAAAGAAAATGGGTTCCCCACCCATTGTGTAGGAACCGCACGTGAGATCGCATTGTCTACGCCGGGGGGAGATGAGAAACACGATTAGCAGAAATTCAAGTGGTCTCTCTGCACGTGTAACACTTTTAAGTGTGTGTTCGATAAACAAAGACGAAGACCCTGGTGGATGACGTCGCCAGTAAACGTGAGTAGCTGGTACTGGCCAAGCCCTATGGCATTATATTTTAAGCGTTTATCGCAACTGAGCTTCGATGCGTTTGCCACGTGTCTAGAGGGGCAGGTAAGACGTAAGGTGTTATGTTTCGATGCTTGTCATTACTCTGCCTCACTCTTTTGTATCCGAAATATTAAATTTCGATTTGTATGCACTCTTTCGACAAAGTACTAACCCTGAAACTCTTTAAATTAAAGATTTCTTTTGCATTCCCTACGAGTATTATTTTTTAGAGCACTTCCCATCGACTTTTATAACTTGTAGTGTTTAAAGTGCTACAAAATCGTTACCAACGAATAGAGTGTAATGAAGCGTTCATCAGCGATCTGTTTTAATTCGTTTATCTACTGAATATATATAATGTGCCTTATATTATATTGTAAATAAATTTTAATAAAACAACATTCGAACGGTGAACCTTTTCCTCCATCCAAGACTCTCCAACCAGTTTGTGATTACATCCTCTCGGGTGGATAGTTTTCCTCATCAACTCCAAGTTCATTGTTTACTTTAAATAAAACTCTTTTCAAGCTAGCTTTTGACCGCAACTTCGCCCGCGTTAACTTAACATTAACTCACAAATATCTTATCTTTTGATTAGTTTCGAATATAATGTCCACATACAAACTCCTAAACATTTCCTCTATATTATAATAATACAGCTTTGAAGCATTTAAGGTATCGAATCTGTATATTTATATTTTATAGGCATATGTAATATTATCTTAATAAATTTACACCACGAATGTGAATGAGATACTCACATTTTGTAGAAAATAAGAGAGAGAGAGAGAAAGAGAGAGATACTCAGTGAACTCACACTGACTCGTTTACATTAGGAATATCTTAATGTTCGCGATAATAATAAACTCATAGTGTTAGTTCAGTGATTAATAGTGTAAATAGTGTGAATAAGTAAATACAGTGCTATAAGTGCCTCATAATAATGAACAATTGAACTCTTATTGTGTTCTTATTAGAAACTTAATTAATCAATCTAATTAGAATTGTGTAATTTGTTAATCTTATTAGAAATAGTGAATTTATAATTGTAAAATAGTAAAACACTGTTAATTGTATCAAATGTTTGTTCAACCAATAAAGATATGGCCGGGAGCGCAGTGATCCCACCCCCACTCGGTTGCGAGCCGTTCCGAGCCAAATAAATATAGGCCTCGGCGGCCGCCTCTTCACTTCGCTCTACGCTCCGACACCTTCAACTTCAAGCGCTCTCGGCGGTGATTCAAGAAAAGTTCTTTTATTTCTCAGTCTGAACCTCCGGCCTAATAGTCAATAGCAGTTGTGCTAGCCAAATAGCCAACATTGTGGTCCTTCGAGTGCACCGGATTACTGAAAATAGAAGACATAGTGAAGAATCTCTGCCAAATAGGAAGATAAATTTTGTGAAGAAAATTGAAGAAAATCGCGAACGTAATTCTGTTTCAATATATCGAATCACTGCGATTCAAAACAGCAAGAATAGAACGAATCGCTGCCCGTGTGAAGAGCGAAGTCAAGACCGCCCATAGAAACGGATCGCTGCCCGATTCAAGATCGAAACGGATCGCTGCCCGATTCAAGATAGAAACGAATCGCTGCCCGATTCAAGATCGAAACGGATCGCTGCCCGATTCAAGATAGAAACGAATCGCTGCCCGATTCAAGATAGAAACGAATCGCTGCCCGATTCAAGATAGAAACGGATCGCTGCCCGATTCAAGATAGAAACGGATCGCTGCCCGATTCAAGATCGAACACTACAAGATGCCGATCACAAGAAGCAGGAAGTCATACAAAATGAATACCCCGTCAGCTACGCCCACCGATAATTCCGCCACCGACGCCACGCCCACAACAAGCGACACCAGCGCCACCACTAATACGATCAGCGGTACTACGGAAACCACTACCGGCACGGAAGAATCAAGAACGACCGTCACCCAGCAAGAAATCCCGCGTACCCCAAGCGCACCTCGATCGAAGGCCTCAAGCATCAGAAGAAAAGAACTCGCGAGGGCACGAGAGGAACTCTTGAGGAAACAAGTGGAGCTGGCAAGCGCGAAGGTCTCACGCCTAATGGAAGAAACCGACGATGAAGAATGTGAAGACAACGACACCGTGCGTAACGAATGGACGGAAGACTGGGTCAAAAGGAACGCGCTCGCGATTACGATGAAGCCGCATGCTGCTAGTGAAGAACCAAGAATGCCACCACCAACGGAGAACAGCATCCGGGAACAAGATAAATCCGACAATCTACAAACAAGAGAGCGAGCAACATACAACTATGAACAACCGCGTGCGACGGAGACAACAGGCATCGAGCGACCACGTGCGACAGAGACGGCAACATGCTTCGATTATCAAGAACTCGCTACAGCAATATCGCAAGCCGCAAAAACAATGACGAACAACTCAAGTCGAAACATAGAATTACCATTGTTTAACGGGTCTTCGAGCGAGTGGCTACCATTCAAGACTGCCTACGAAGAAACCGAGAATCAACTTAGTGAACAAGAAAACTTGGCAAGACTGAGAAGATGTCTTCGGGGTGCAGCCAAAGACGCGGCCCACTGTCTATTCGTCGGAGCAACGACAGCCAGAGAAGTAATCAAGCTCCTGACCAACAGATTCGGAAGACCGGACGCTTTAGTGATGGCCGAAATGAACAAGCTACGCACACTACCAAGACTAAGTGAAAGCCCGAAGGACATCTGCATCTTCGCGTCAAGAGTATCGAACATCACCGCTACGGTCAAGGCACTCAACAAGCGGCACTACTTGTACAACGCAGAAGTGGTACGAGGCGTCGTCGAGAAGCTACCATCAGCGCTGCGGTACAGATACTACGACTTCACAGCAGAACAGCCGGAAGACCAACCAGACCTCATCACGCTGACGAAGTTCTTAGAACTCACGGCAGAGAGGTGCGGCAGCTTCGCGCCCGCCGAACTGATCACAGTCGAAGACCGGCGGGAGGCCCCAAATAGAAGAATGCGAAGCTATGCTGCCCTTGAACAACAACAACACGTCAACCCAGTACCTCAAGCCTGCGCGCTGTGCAAGAGAGAAGGTCATCAGTCGTCAGCCTGCTACAATATGAAGAACGCCGACATACCTACGAGGTGGGAACTCGCGAAGAAACACCGGCTATGCTTCCGCTGTCTGAAGATCCGCAAGTTCAAACACACCTGCAAACCAAGACGCTGCGATGTCAACGGATGCACACATCTGCATCACCCGCTGCTGCACTCTGCAACATCGCCGACAACATCAGCACCACAGAATAATGAAGCCACCGCCCACGCCGTCGAGCAGACACCCATCGCAACAGTTACATCCACGAGAGAAACTAGGAAGACTGCTTACCTGAAGATACTACCAGTGCAGCTCGACGGACCTAAGGGCACCTACCACACCTACGCGTTGTTGGACGACGGCTCTACGTGCACATTGATCGAAGCAGCGGTGGCGGAGAACATCGGGGCATACGGACCAACCGAACCATTCTACATAGAGGGCGTAGCTGGCGCGCGCGTCGACGCGAATCTATCAAAACGGGTAACGATCAAGATACGAGGAAGGAATAGTGAAACACATGAAATATCAGCGAGAACAGTCGACAAGCTGAAACTCTCACCGCAGACCGTGCCGAACGCGATCATCGAGACCTGCATACATCTGCAAGACATCGAAGAAGAACTAACCTACTCAAGAGGTCAGCCCACGGTGTTAATCGGTCAAGACAACTGGCATCTGCTTCTCACACACGCAATAAGAAAAGGAGAAAAATCACAACCCGTCGCCTCGCTAACAGATCTAGGCTGGGTGTTACACGGCACAGAAGCGGCTACGATGAAAATCCCGAAGTTCACGATCAGCCATGTCACCGCGACATATGAAGACGAAAAACCCATGGAAGAATTAATGAAAGAACACTTCTCATTAGAATCACTCGGCATAGAACCCCGAAGATCATACACCGACCTCGAGCGACGCGCTATGAAGATATTAGAAGAAAAAACTCGTCGCCTGCCCTCTGGCGGATACGAAACGGGACTACTGTGGAAGAGAGACAGCATGAACCCGCCAGACAGCTACGATACGGCACTGCGTCGACTTCACCACATAGAAAAGAAATTAGATAGTAATGAAGACATGAAACGCAGATACAATGAACAAATGAACATTTTATTAGAAAACGGATATGCTGAGATGGCCCCCGCATCAAGAAACAAACAACATTGGTACCTGCCTCACTTCGCGGTCATCAACCCACAGAAGCCGGAGAAACTTCGCATCGTTCACGACGCCGCGGCGAAATCAAGAGGCACAAGTCTGAACGACATGCTGCTGTCCGGACCTGACCTGCTCCAGTCGCTGCCCGGGGTGCTGATGCGGTTTCGCCAAAGGAAAATAGCAGTCACAGCTGACATAAAAGATATGTTTCTACGGGTGAACATACGTGAAGACGACCGAGACATGCAACGTTTCCTGTGGCGGGGCGATCGACGTACGGGACCACCAACCGAATATCGAATGAAGAGCGTCATCTTCGGAGCCACTTCATCACCATGTACCGCTATATATGTGAAGAACAAGAATGCGGAAGACTACAAACAACAATATCCGGAGGCGTCTACAGCGATAATCAAGAACCATTATGTCGATGATTACCTAGCCAGCTTCGACACCGAAGAAGAAGCGACCCGCATATCGAAGCAGGTCGACCACATACACCGTCAAGCCAACTACTGTCTACAGCGATGGGCGTCGAACTCTCGGATAGTACGAGCCGAGTTCAACATGAGCACCTCAAGACATCCCGTCGAGTTAGACTCCGAGAAGATACTAGGCCTGGTGTGGCGACCAGAGAAGGACAGCCTCAGCTTCAACATCAACGCACACAAGGTACCTCCGAACATATTGAGCGGTGAAAAAACTCCTACCAAGCGAGAAGCCCTCCGGACGGTGATGTCCCTCTTCGACCCATTAGGACTGGCCACCCCAGTCACCATACAAGCCAAGAAAATACTTCAAGAGACGTGGCGAACGGGAATCGAATGGGATGAAGAACTTCAACCAACTGAGATGGAAAAATGGCGCAGCTGGATAGAACACATACAGAAGCTGCCCGGGTTGACAATACCACGAAGCTATCCACACTTCACCACGTCCAGATCGGTCGAGCTACACACCTTCGTCGACGCCAGCTCTTCGGTATATGCCTGCGCCACCTACTGGAGAAGCATAGACCACCACAGCGGCGAAGTACACGTAACGCTGGTAGCAGCCAAGGGAAGAGTAGCACCCATCAACAAGCTGACATCGATACCACGCCTCGAGCTACAAGCTGCCGTGCTGGGATGTCGACTGGCGAAAACCGTCATCGAAGAGCATGATGTGAAACCAACACGTCGTGTATTCTGGTCCGACTCCCGCACCGTGCTCACATGGCTTCGGACCGGACCACGAGCATACAAACCGTTCGTCGCACACAGAGTAGCAGAGATATCCGAAGACACGAAAACAAAAGAATGGCGATGGGTGCCCACCAGCGAAAACGTAGCCGACGACGCCACGCGTGACACGCCGAGGGACTTCGACACGCACCACAGGTGGTACCGGGGACCGGACTTCTTGTATCAACCGGAAGAGCAATGGCCACAAGAAAAATCCGACGATCCCGTCGATCTTCACAACGAAGAGGCCGCCGACGAAGAAAGAGTGAACATCACCACCATCACCACCTGCGTATCCTCGAGCCTGCCAGACCCGACGCGCTTCTCGAGCTGGTTGAGACTGATGAGAGCGACCGCCAGAGTTATACAATTCATCGAAGAACTGAAGTCCCGCAGAAAAACACGCTGCGCCGCCATTCGCAAGAGATATAAGAAGAATGAAGGCGCCGACCCGACCTGGCGACAAACACGAATCGTTAATAAAAAGAAGAAAGAAATAAAATTGACAGAAAAAAGAAACATCACTTACCTGCCCGTCGAAGCTCAGCATATGAATCGCGCCCACCGCCTATGGCTACGCGCGGCTCAGGAAGACTCCTTTCGCGAAGAACTAAAGTCGCTGCTAGAAAATAAGAACGTACCTGCATCCAGCCGCCTAGCCCACCTGTCGTTGATATTAGACGACGAAAAGATAATACGACTGAGATCCCGTATCGCCGTGACTACAGATATATCAAGCGAACAGAAGGAACCACCAGTCATCGACGGCAATCATCCCTGGACGAGGCTGTACATCGCGTGGACACACCGACGTCTACATCACGGAGGCTTCGAGACTACAGCAAACGAAATACGTCAATCACTATGGGTCATACGCCTGCGACACTCCGTACGCAGCGAGATAAAGAAATGTCTCACCTGCCGCATAAGAAACGCGAAGCCGGCACAACCATCGACAGGCAACCACCCAAGAAGTCGACTCGCTCATCATCATCGGCCGTTCACCTTCACCGGGCTTGACTACTTCGGGCCGATGAGCGTCACCGTAGGACGCTCCATACAAAAGAGATACGGAGTTCTCTTTACATGTCTCACAACGCGGGCGGTACACCTGGAGCTCGCTCACAGCCTCAGCACGGATTCAGCGGTGATGACCATACGCCGTTTCATCGGACGACGCGGTTGCCCTACCGAACTGTGGTCCGACCAAGGGACCAACCTCAAGGGCGCCGACCACGAGATGCAACAAGCAGCGAGGGATGCCATGAAAGAAGAAGCCTCAGCACGTTTCATCACCTGGCGCTTCATCCCGCCCAGCGCGCCATTCATGGGAGGCGCCTGGGAACGCCTGGTGAGGAGCGTGAAGACTGCCCTGGCCACAACCCTGCATGAGCGTGCGCCCAAAGAAGAGGTGCTCGCGACGCTCCTGATAGAAGTCGAACACACCGTGAACAGCCGCCCGCTCACACATGTATCTACAGAAGCAGACGAAGAAAGCGCGCTCACGCCCAACCACTTCCTGTTGGGCGGCCCATCGCGCGTGCCGTTACCCGGCGCCTTCACCGAGGGAGATGCAGCCGGGCGTAAAGAATGGCGCGCCAGTCAAAGACTGGCTGACGCATTCTGGTGCCGCTGGGTGAAGGAGTACCTTCCCGAGCTTCAACACCGGCGGGAGCCACATGCACGAGGCGAGATCAAACTACACGACCTGGTGCTCATCGCCGACGGAACACTACCCCGGAACTCCTGGCCACGTGGGGTGGTCATCGCCACCTACCCGGGACCCGACGGCGAGGTGCGTGCGGTGGACGTTCGCACCAGGAAAGGCGTGCTGCGGCGACCTACGAAGAAGCTGGTGATCCTGCCCACGGTGACTACAAACGGCGCGAACGACGAGTGACTTCAGCTGCGAGAGCTGCGGCGGGAGTGTATGTTCGCGATAATAATAAACTCATAGTGTTAGTTCAGTGATTAATAGTGTAAATAGTGTGAATAAGTAAATACAGTGCTATAAGTGCCTCATAATAATGAACAATTGAACTCTTATTGTGTTCTTATTAGAAACTTAATTAATCAATCTAATTAGAATTGTGTAATTTGTTAATCTTATTAGAAATAGTGAATTTATAATTGTAAAATAGTAAAACACTGTTAATTGTATCAAATGTTTGTTCAACCAATAAAGATATGGCCGGGAGCGCAGTGATCCCACCCCCACTCGGTTGCGAGCCGTTCCGAGCCAAATAAATATAGGCCTCGGCGGCCGCCTCTTCACTTCGCTCTACGCTCCGACACCTTCAACTTCAAGCGCTCTCGGCGGTGATTCAAGAAAAGTTCTTTTATTTCTCAGTCTGAACCTCCGGCCTAATAGTCAATAGCAGTTGTGCTAGCCAAATAGCCAACACTTAAGATCTAGAAACAACAATATTGAGAACCACTCCCACCCACAACTTGAATTTCGAACTAATATTTAAATACCTAATAAATAAACTTAACATAAATTTAAGCTATAAGTTCATAAATAACGTTCGGACGTAAACACAAAAAGTATAAAGTTATATATTTTTATCCAGTTATTGATTATTTGCGTTTTATATCTTATTTATATAAATATATTTATGATGATAAGAAATAAAAACAATTCCATCTATTTTGCACAATAATGTTACCTGTATTGCAGTTGTCATTTTCTTTTGAAAAATAAGTCATATCCCACTTTGAGTTATAAAGGTTGAAAGCCAAATATCATCTTGTAGTTAATGTCAGAAGCTCTTCGAATTGCCTCCAAAACTATTTATCAATACTTACGAGTTACGCTTAACAATGATAACAACTCGATATTTACCTGCAAAAAAAGAAAAATACATTAGATAATGTGAACAAAATTAAAATATCTTAACACATCCACAAGCCCCAAACTCTAGGGTCTATTTTAGTTGATTTTTATTTTTCATTTGACTTTTATATTTTCCCTTTCATAAAAATCTAAGCAAATTGTTTTGAATAAATACTCGATCAATTCTCCCATTTCATCGTGATTAAGTCACTCGAATGGTGAGTGAGAAAAGTAAGGCACATATTATTAAACATGAGATAGGCCTCGTTTATATTACTGTACCTAATGAAAAGGCCCAATTCTATAATTTAACTTATGACCAAAAAGCCTAGCTTATGACTAAAATGATAAAGTTAATTCGTGAGTGCTCGAGTTATAAATAGTCGTCCCGTTAGGTAACGGCGAGCATGGCCGGTGGCCGGTGGCCGGTGCATGCATGGCTTTGCATTCAATGCCCCGTTTGCACGTAAACATTCAAATTAAACTTCCCATACTGTTATAATGCCTCTGAACCTCATCTTAGCAAAGGTCGGGGTTGCAATCCGAGTAATAGTTTCGATAGCCTCCCGCTCATAGGCCGATAAACAAGGCTCCATCTCAAATTAAAATTAGTCTATTGGATTAATAAGATTTTTTGTCGCACTCTTGATTATAAAAACATAATTACTATACTAATGGAAATTAATGATGAAGGTTAGAACTATTTACTAGAGAAAAAAATGTTTTGTTTTTTTTTATTGCAATGCAACGTGAGTACAAAGCAGTGCGGAACAATAATACATGTATACAATTAGTGCATACTGTTTGCGTAAATGTACTATAATGTATGTATGTTATAAAGACATAATAGTACTGTTAATATACAAAACCACTGTACAGGTATATACAGCTTGTAGTATATACATAGTAATGTACTCGTATATACTACAAGGTTCGCATAGCTCCGCTAATAAATACATTTACTATGTTGCGTGTATGTTATGTGTACGGTATAACATAATATGGTAATTAAAGCTATAGTTGTGCCCCCAATGAGGTCAGCGACCTCTCATAACAGCAGTGATATACTGTTATATTTATGCTCTACTTCATCATCATCATCTTTGTCATAACACGTCATCATTATACCAAACAACCTAATTCCTTGGACCGCACACGTGGACCTTATGATGAACGCCAAGACAACAGATTAAAGTGGCTCGAAGATCGTCTTATCACCTTTTTTTAATTATTTTACGCCAGTAGCATCGTTTGTAGTTGCAAGTTCATAAAAAAAAAAGTTTTTCTCAAAGCGGGTTCCAGGTTGATAGAGCTAGCCCCCTCGACGTAATTCACTTTGCCCAAGGTGCTGGGTTCACCCTAGGCTACTAGCCTAGTTGTGGGGATCGTCTTCCTCCTTTGTTAGTCTCCAACCAACACGACGTCTACCTAAGCGCGACTTCCACTCTTGAACCTAATTGACCTTAATAGTTTCGTAGCAACTATCAGATTATAGAACAAGTGTATGAAGAAAAAACTCATTAAAACTTAACACAAAGACTAAGCCACTGTTATCACCGTATCAGCCGGCCTGAACTATCTCGCTCCACTTTGTTACCCATTATGCGGCACCCTCGCCCGCTTCACATCGATCAAACAACGGACTACTTTCCTATAGCCTCTTTCATGTTTTAAAGCTTACATACGCCTATCCGGCTGGATTGATCTTATCCCCAGTCTTGAGAGATTGATTTAGAATAGTTTAAATATGTTTTGAACTTAAAAAATATTACGGTGAAAATATTTATTTTGGGAGAATCGTAAATATTAATAAGTTGTATAAATGTTAAACGTGTCAAAGGTACACTCAAATCATCATCAACTTCTCCCAGGCGTCGTCAGGTTATCGAGGTGATATCTTTTCTTTAGTCATATTTGTACAAAGTACAATGAACCTTATTTAGCTTACGTTTGCATTGATGCATCAGCATTTACAACTTACTATATAATATTGTTGATGTATTAATAAAGTCAGTGTAAAAACAGCACTATTGGATTAGGTCATTATCATTCCTATTTTAATTGTGCCTTTACCACACTACAATATGAATGACAAGCAGCGTCCCGCGGTTTCACCCGCTTATTTCCCATTCCCGTAGGACTACGAAGATAAATTAAAGCATGTGTTATTCTGATGTGTAAGCTATATGATACTTAAATTTCATAATAATCCATGCAATCGTTTTTACGTGAACGAGTAACAAACATCCATACTTACAAACTGTCGTCTATAATATTAGTAGGATTCATCATCTTGGAGAAATGAATTTTCTCGTTGTATTTTTTTGAATATTAATTTGCGATTCTTAGTAATTAAATTATCCCAAATGACAAGACTAATAGTTTGTTTGTTCAACTATAATAAAAAATATGGATTGAAAAGACCATCACCCAGACAGGGCACATGTTACTTTTAAACCTAGGATAATAAAATGGGCTAGTCTTAATATAAGGCTATAATATAATCTAGCTATTAAAGGCTATTGTCTACAGTCTAGCAACTTTTTCGCCAGTTCGTGTACTTCCACTAAGACAACTAATGGGGTAGATAGATCAATAGAAAACAAAACAATGCAACCGTTCGACTGCTACTGCGGAAATAACATTTAAGGAAATTCTCTTGTAATAGAATTTTATTGAGATAAAATTAGAAAACAAGGTATTTATCCCCCTCAAAATTACCTAATAACGAATTGCAAAAACTCTATCAAAGTCAAAGTCAAAGTCAAAAATTTTATTCAATATTCAATATTTTTTGAAGATAGTTAATAGAATCAGGCGTTACTTTGCGGAAATCCATTTAAAAAAAAGATGTTAAATTATATATTAATTAGCAATATCCCGCGAACCATGCAGTCTTTATAGTAAATGTGTGAGTGCACGCATATGCATGCATATAGCACCGCCCTCCTTTCCCACACTGCATATGCGTACACTCGCATGCACCACCACCACACACACTACCATAAAAGACCACCACCATAAAATCTACGCACGTTTCACCCCGACACCGAGGCATCCTCAGGATGTAGACTCTACGATTAGTAATCGTTAAGTCTTTTTGAAGGTCAATTGAGTCTACCATCGGTTCCAAAGTAAGTCCACTGAGAAGAACCGGCGAAACAAACTCAGTGGAACTAGTCTTTTCAAACGATCAATTTTCACTTCGCTATATACATTAATACATAAGATAACATCACATAACATAAGCCTTAAGACCTAAAAGCATATTAACTCTCAATCACACATTGATAATGGTAAAAAACGAAGGTAAATTAATCCCATCAAATGTATTTATGTGAAGTATTTGTAAATAGTTGTGTTATAATTTTTAATAACAAAAAAATAATCTTTAAAATACCAAAATACCTCTCACAATGTTCACGATAAGTATAAACCGTTATGCATTGATGTAGATAGTGATTAAACTGTTGCACCGTGTCGTTGCACTTGTAACACGGTAGCGCCATATGCTGCGCCCGTTAGTAATGGACCTCAGGGGCTGAGTGCTCGGGCTGGGGTCGGGGGTCGGGGGTCGGGGGTCTGTCTTTAGGGGTCGTGTGGTGGAGCGTAAAGCTCACTGGGGCGTAATCAGTGGAGAAACGTGTAGGCTCATGCCCCATTTCCGAGACACTAAGACTGTGCCGAATGCTGTTATAGAACTGCCGCTTCTTGCCTCTGACTCCTGCCTCTTTTGATTAAATGTGTTGCGGGTCTCAAGGCAGTTTTAACGTATTCCTTGGGCCCCAGAGATCGTATCAATGTGTCATTTGGTAGTTATCACTGTCGATCCTGGCAACACAGATAACCAGGGGGGCACGGATAAATGGGATAGAGCGACTTAAACCTTACGGACTTTGGAGTAAGAGGTCTGGGTTTATTTCTGATCCCTGTGGTGCCTTGAAATGGGTTTTTCAAAATTTCTAAGTTAATCTAAACACTAGACAATCGCTCGTGTGTGAAGTGTTTATGTAAAAGGTAGTGCCATGCTGAGAGGGGAGGTACCTCTCGCTCACATAATACCGGCGTAAATTTACAGTTATGCTGTCGTGCTACTTGGTGTTTGTGAGTTTCCGGTAGCCCATTTGGGGGATAGGGAAAAGGCGGGCAACGCATCTGCATAACCTCTGGTTATGTGGATTTTAATGGACGTCGATAGTTGCAAGACCTCTATCGTTCGTTTGCCCTTCTATGCTATAAAAAAGAAGACGAAAGCCGTAAGGAAACCTGCATGTCTTTGAAGGTGTGTGAAGTTCACCAAACCGCACTAGGCCAGCACATTGGTGTACTATGGTCTAATACCCTCTTTGTCTGGTTTCGAGGTGGAGATCTGTGCGACATAATAAGGGCTGACAATTTACTTTGTTTAAGAGCCTGTTTTATAACCTCCAGATAAGTGCCGGATAGGCTATCCAGAACATATTTGACAGATACTCCATACTCCATCTGTCAAATATGTTCTGGATAGCCTATCCGGCACTTATCTTTAGGTTATGAAACAGGTCCTAAATAAGGTAACCTAGATTCTAGAGTATTGATACGCAACCTGCATTCGATTTGACCAGATCAGACCAGTGGTTCCTCTTGTCTCGTAAAAAATACGCTTTATATTGTAAAAGTGAAAGTTTATATTTTTGCCAGTTTATTTGTTACTCAATCACGCGTACAGATTAACAAATATGCATGAAATTTAGCGGATATATAGATCACGATCCGGATACACAGCTCGGCCGTTTTAGCGTTCGTTGAAAAATACGCCCAGCTGCGGACGGTGACGGGCTGATGATAATGATGAATCATTTGTTGTGAGATAATCTTTTGGTTGCTATCATGATGGTTGAGTGAATGACTTGCAATGACCATGTCTTAAAGGTGGTACAAAATTATCTTTATCATCAACTTCATCATGATTATCAACCCCCCGTCCGTCCACGGGACTTGGGCCTTTTGGGCCTCTTTCCCTAGCATATATTATGTTGCACTTCAATCTCTATTTGCATTTTTCTACCAACTACGATAACACAATAGAATAGTCACTAGTGGGTCATTCCTTATCGGTCATGCGTACTGGGTTGAATAGTGCTATTGTTTATGATAAATATATTATCTAATCTTGTTTTCTAGTTGTAACGAATTTCACTCATTATAATATTACTTTTAAATAATTATAATAGTTAAGAACCAGCACTGCAAAAGGCATAGACTCCGTCATACATATATTTGGGAATACAACTGTAACTAGGTATTATGTCCAGGAGAATCATCCAAGTCTTCTCCAAGGCGCAAGAAGGTCCCTGTTGGTATAACTACGTTTTGCCTGGGGTCCTAGCAGTGCCCCCAGCAAAAAATCGACGAGGCCATGATATCTTCTTCCCAGAGTAAAATAGTTTAAGTATAATTATTGACATTGGTATAAAATATAATATACTACGCTGGTAAACATATGTTCTATAATTTATGTCATGACGTATTAAAAGATTAATATTAGCCATTTGTATTAAAACTTACAATAAAGATAATGTTTGGTAATTTATTTAAAAAAATGATAACGTAAAAAACTTTGTAAGGAACAAGTCACTGAATAAAAAAGTGAAATTTGCTGAGTAAGATAAATAATGGTAGAATCCACCGTCATGTTACATCGGCTAGTATTATTATTATTACACGTGTTTTAGTATTACTGCGTCTCTTTCCTGTCCGTTTGTTTGTCTGTCGGTCTGTCAAATCAAAACCTATAAAATACTTCTCATCAATAAGGAATATATTATTAATAATACGGGGCGCTGCTAGTATTACACAAAAAGTAAAAACACATTTATCAGCACTGACCTGAGGTCAGACTCGCGCTTGTCTTGGCTTTTTACAGTCAACTATGATGCGACTGAGTCGTATATTATATAAAATAAATAGTGGAAAAATTTTAATAAAAGTTTCATTGTAGTGGCTAAAACATGAGTTTCCATCAAGGACCGACGGTACATTCAATCAATAAATCTCACTTAGCCGAGATATTTGGGCAGATTTTGGACGAGCACACAGACTTACAACCGTCTTCCACCGGCCGCTGCAGAGGATATCCAGCTGATAACCATCCACCCAGTGAATGTCTACGGCTCTCTCCGCTGATCCGAGCGTGAGGCGGTTGGTATGCAGCTCGGATCTGCACTTTCACTGGCCGGCAATAAATTGTTACGCTCAGGGAAACCGCTGAATACTTTTTCCTTTTCTGTTCATTTATTTTTGTTGATCAACTTGTACTTTGGTTATAGAAAATTTTGTTAGACACAGACACTTTGCGGCAACACAACTGTAGATATTTGAATAACTTTGTTATAAGTTTTTATAAGTTTAAGACCTAAACCCCAGTCCATTATAGCCATGGTTATTGTAAATTATCCAAAACGTCTGAAATGTCTAGATCATTAAAAACCTAAACGCAATAAAGCTCAAGAATATGATAATTTAAGCCTTGCCATAAAAAAATATAAGGATAAAGGCTATATTAGAAGGTTGACATTAAGAGTAAAACTGCGGGAAGTAACTAGTATTTTAAAAGATATATGCTATAATGCTTATTCCGTTTTTAGTTTTAAACAAATATTTTTTCACTTGTAAAGGTTACGCGTAGAAATGTAAGCAAATATTTTCATTAGAATTCATAAAGCGTTCCAAGATTAAAGTTTAAAACAATAGTCAAGCTCCGGTAAGCTCGTTTTCAACAGATCCTTACCCTTGACCTTTAAAACTTATTGGAAATAAAACGAAACATGTTAATGTAATAGAAATCACATTGATCTTTGCGTATAATCATATTGTTATCGAGTTATATACATTTAGAATGAGGTTATTTATACAAACCAAGGGATAAGGAGCTCCTAAAGCTAGGATAGGCTAAGCAACCACTGCCACGCCGATCGATTTGCCAGGCTAAGCTACGCTCGCCGGAGTTGGGTCGTAGATGGGTAATATTTACACACCGAGACTCCTCCGTGTCGGAAAGCAGGTTAAGCCGTTGGTCTCGGTTGTCATTCGTCATTTGACAGTCCTTACGGGTCGTCAGAAGAGTAGTCTTTCTTCGAACTATTCAAATATCTAATTTCGCTAGCAGCCTTAAGGTCATATGGTCAAATGTTGATCAGGATAATGGGACTGATGAAACGTGGCGTGTATCGGATGACGTAACCTTGGGTGACCAGTTTGATTCCGCGTGTACCACAATTGTAACTAGACTAGAGCTAGCTCTCATAACCTTGATGTTTTTTGATAAGAGCAACATTATGCACGCACATGTTCTATACAGAGTGCAGGGTTAGCGAAATATTTTAATGTATGTACATGCATTATAGTATGTAAATAATTCGCGACTAAAGTCTGTTTATATAGAAAACAAATCAGCTACTTTTCTATAATACACCAGTAGACGAAAAAGAAGTAACGTTTTATTTAAATATTCGTTAAATAAAAACCTTTCAGGTTGTAGGCGTCATAAAATCTTATACAACGATTATCCCCGGCTGCACGCGATAAAAATCATGACTCATGCTCACGCGCCGTCAGCATAGCGTACAAACAAATGCGCGGAACCAGCGATAGAGAGGTACCATCGGCCTAAGCGTTCTCCTTGTAACGTATTATGACCTTGATTATGGCCTGAAAACCGACTTTAGACAACCGTTTTTTTTTCATTGACGAAGGTCATAGAATAAAAAAGTTTAACTCGAAAAATCTCACAATATAAGTATGCTGGAGTAAGGCCTTAAAATCGACATTTTTTGCACGTTTCGTTTCTCCACTCACCTTTTCATATTATATCACATCAGTTATATGAACACTCAAATCAAAATAGTATTTCACTTTAGTGATCTTTTTTGTCACTACCCATTGTCGCCCTTGCACTGGCTATTGCAGCACGACCCTTAACCTTCAGTCAGCTGCCACTTCACCGATACACCATTGATGGGTCAAGGAATATTGGAAGGTCACCAGTTCGAATTCATCAATTGCGATCATTGATAAATGTATATTTGTTCCTGAAATTTAGATTGGATCTTAAAACCGTTTCGTACACGACAATATTAAATATTAATTGTCTGGGGCTAACTTGGCCATCAAAACGTTATCCTGAGTTGTATATGTATAGCTTTACTGTCTTAGATTAACTTAGTTAACTTTATCTTTAGAGAATCTGGCCTTGCCGGGACCAGTCTGTCGCAGAGGGTTTCCCGTCGCCTGCAGATCCGGGTCCTTCAGATAGCGGCTTAAGGCTCACGCAGCGCCTACCCAAGGCCCTGATAGGGTCCGAAAACGATTTCCGCTGCGTCATGAAAAAAACAAAGTTATTTTGCTTACAATATCTAAACGCACAATGCCAAAAATTCGAATTCCTGGTCTTAAACATGAATGACCTATTCTCCATGTTGGTCGCTCAAACAACATTTAAATCTAGTTCTTAGAACAATAGCACCTCAGCGTCACGACGACTGCAACAGAAGATAACAATAAACCCTCAGTGGGTCAGCCTCGTCATACCGCCGCGACACTTCCGATAACACAACACCAGAACAGCATGTAATTAGAACGTTTTCTATCTTAGGATTATAGCAATAATGATAATCTGGTGATAGATATAAACTGATTTGGCCAAAAACCTTCAACATTAGAACTTCGTCTCACAATAGATACAAAAGGTGTTTAACGTTAGACTGGCAACTAACAGATGTGCCACCTGACGGTAAGTGCTCGAGCCTACCCTTAATCATAGTTTATGTGTGGCATATCCTAAGATTGTAAGTCTCGGGGTCAAAATTACACTGCTTGTCTTGCCTCTGTAACACAGCAAAGCTGTTTAACGAGATAAACTTGCTAGATGGCGCTACCCATGCTAGGCTGCTGTCACCAGGTTTGTACTTTGTAGTGAAAGGAAAGAGTCGTAGTTTGTACAGTAATTCTTGGCAAGTTTATACAGTTAGTTTAGGCCTACAGTTCGTTCTATTGCAGCTACTCTTGTATATATACTGTAGACAGAATCGAGCGTGCTTAAAATTAATAAGACGATCTCAGGTAGCATAAGCGATTAGACACGTAAATCGACTTAGAAATCTTAATCAGAAAAATTTACAGTACTTTACAGTTAAAAGTTAAGAAAACTCAGCAGCAAGAAGAAGCCCAGATAAAATCTGAAACCACTTACCAATATCAAGCCTCGATCACATTATATTTTTCTAATGAAAACGAATAAAAAGTTTGTTTATCAATTACATATAACAATACAAATATAATAACTCAAACAATACATTGTCAAACATATTTATCTCATGTTTACGATTTTGTTTACACAATTGTATGGGTACATGATTGGTAAATAAGCATTTTACTATTCTTTCTTCGCTATCATAAGTACGTAGAATAATTTATATTGAGATAAAGATAGACAGCGCGGGAAAGTAATCTCCGTGTTGGATGCGAGTGGCAACGGATCTACGGACTGCCGACTGACGTCTTGATGACGATGACGATGAAGAGCTCTTGAAAAGTGTGAAAAAAGTGAAAAGTCATCAAATATGTTCATGCATCAAAGACGGCGTCAAGGTCATTTGTTTGCGGTGAAGGAAATTGTGCATCTGATAACTATATTTGAGTGTGAATACAAGCCCGAATGATGTCGTAATTGGTATCTGGTGAAAATGAAGTAAAAGTGAAACATGCATCCGCATAAAAGCCTTCAAGGGTATTTTATGTGAAGTTAGTGATCCGTTCGCATAGGTGAAGTATAGAGTAATTCTCCTCACCTGTTTTCTACGAACAACGCAGAAGCGAACTATAGCGTAGCTATAAATGTTTTGCTCATTAAATTTCGAGGAGTTTAACGTAATTATTACATCATTAGTATGTTATTGGACGTCAACGATAGGAAGTGTGTCAAGTGATTTCTAAATTAGGCTTCCTATAACGAAACCGGGTCGAGTAGCTTTTATAATAGCTGGAAAATAATAAGCGATACCTAGGGCCGGCGATAGCATTTAAACCAATGCTCCTTATAATAAACAACGCTCTTAAAAATGCTGTATTTAAATTTAGAAATGTATAAATATTAAAGTGAAATTTTTATTAAGTGTTTATACATAATGTATAAAATTCATAGAATTATTTTAATATTATTGTATAACTAAGATTTTAAATATTATAAGTAAGTATTAGATATTTTCTAGTTAGATATTTTATGATAAAAGGTGTAAAATTTAAACTTTTACACGTATAAATGCAGTTATTATGGTATAATTGATATTTTATTGTTAATTCATGTAAATTGATAATTACTCAACACTTTCTAAATGCGTTATGGTCAAAGGAGCGATAAGCCATTGCACCAACATTCGATTATTCCAGAACAGTTTGAGTTGAAGCTAACAATGATGATCATTAACAGAAGCTTGTCCTGAGTTTTATGTAATTTTAGAGAAAACACACAGACATAGAAGTTATTGCATAATACATAATATAAAAAAAACAAAGTGTCAACTCTTGTATATCCCACTGCTGGGCTCCTCCTCGAAATCAGGCGAGGAAGGTATTGGGCCATAGTGATCACCGATTCTCTGGCCCCTGGCGCGTTGGTGAAGTTCACATACCTTCAAAGACTTAATCTCATCAGGCATGCATGTTTCCTAACGATGTTTTCCTTCATCGGTGAGCGAGTGATGGTCACGTGTTTAGGACTTATAAATTTAGAACCCATTTCAAGGCGCCATCGCGCCACAGGGGTAAAGAATATTAAAATCTAAACTATATTAATAACTACCCACTAATTCTAATTGGATTATATTAATCTCATTACAATTGGTTGGTTTCACCCAGGAAATCCTTACTTAATATGATAAACGTAAATGTATGTTTGTTAATTATTTTTTCTTTCTTTAATTGTTCTTTCCAAATACTTGGAGAATTTACACACATATTTTATGAAATTTTTATACACATGTTGTTTCCGGCCTATATAGATAGTGACCGGAACATTTCCTATCCAAAAACTATCAGGGAACAGTATGAGAGTCATGAGATAGAAATGCCAATACTTTCTAATGGCATTTTATGTCAATTAGTTGTTACATAAGTTTAAGCTATTGTCTCTACGTAGAGAACATGAACAAAATATTATTAGTAGGATTGAAGACAATATTTAAAGGTCTAAAAAATCTCATAACAATAAAAATAATGCCATGACCACTACACCAATTTTGATATCACATGTCTACGAACCACTGTCCACTGCTAAGAACAGCTTTCAAATACAAATCAGCATGAAAGTCGGTTGATCCATTTGAAAACTATGGTACCATCCGTTTTATGCGTTATTACTCTGACTCCTTTATTTTTCCGATGTTTTCTCTGTGGTTCTATAGTTTCACCTTAGTCATCGAAATATCTGTTATCTACTCTCCAATAAAGCAGTAACTCCAATGTCCTGTTGGTATGTTTACCTTAAATATGTTTAAAACAAGAGACAAGAATTCCAAAACCTCTCAGGAATGTACATATTGATTAAAACACTTCAATATTTATTTATGTTAATGTTATTTAAACACTTTCTACGATAATACATATTTATCAAGTTTTAAATAAGCACACTGATTAGGATAATATATGTTTAAGCTTCGCTGTTAGACAATGACAGCCTTAATTTTTAAATTAACGACTCCGTTATAATTGTGGAGAAAATTCGGTCTGCGAATTATTATAGTTTTCAGTTTATTAATTCAAACAAGTGAACCGTGACTATGGTTGCTGTAAAGTTTCCGAAACGTCGGGCTTGTAAAAAACTTAATAAACCGCGATAAAATCCGTAAAAGTTGTTTCATTATAATCAAACAAGTGAGTTCTACAATCATACTTTTTTTTATATAAGTAGTTTAAAAAGCTGTGACCATACACAGACCTTATTTAAAGAACCCCAAACATTTTTATAAATAGTTATTATTAACATTACAACATTAGAAGTTAGAACAGAATTCATAATTGTTGAAACCAAAAATATATATATTTGAAATGGTAGACAATGTAACAAAAATGAAAGAAACAATATTTTACAGGAAATCTCGATAGGCAAAAAGTTTTTTTTTATAGCAAAGGATGGCAAACGAACAGTCGAAGCCTTTTGGCGACTATCGACGCCCATAAACAACCACATAACCAGAGGTTATGCAGATGGGTTGCCCTCCTTTTCCCTATCCCTCACAATGGGCCACCGGAAACTCACAAACCGCACGAAACGCGACAGCATAACTGTCACTTTACGTCGGTATCATGTGAGCGAGAAGTACCACCCCGGTCGTGCCGTTCCAATTCGGCTGCAAAGCAACATGGCACTACCTCTTACTAAAAAAGCAAAAAGTTAAATGACAAAGTTGTAAATATTGAAAAGATCTATAAGATATAAAAGATATGTAAGTCATGTGATAAATATAAGTCAGATCGCCCGTAAAATATTTTTCTTTTATTTTATTGTCATATTTTTTCCTTTTCCGATCGGGTTTCATCCTACATTTTTTTCCCATTTTTGCTATTTTCAAAAGTATTTTAACTGGTCTACAACTGTACCATTTAAATGAACGTTAGTCCAAACAAAGGTTGCGAATACATATTATAATATTAGAAATGAAACAAACGACCTTCGTCGATTAAAATCGACTTTAGTTACGTTACACTTGAACCCAATTAACGTGCACATTGTACAATTAAAACTTTTGGTATTACTAATTATTTGTTGCTATTATAGTAATGATGTGGACTAATTGAAGCTTAGCCTAGCCTTAGCCCATACGACGACCTCCGTGGCGCAGTGGTTAGCGCGTTGGCGCACAAGCCGGAGGTAGCGGGTTCGAATCTCGCCAGGGAACAAAAAAAGTTTATTTGTTCCTGGGTCATGGATGTGTATTAAATATGTGTATTATATAATAAAAATCTTAAATATAAGTATTAATATAAAAAGTATTAAATATATGTATGTATTTCCGTTGTCTGGTACCCGTAACACAAGTCTCTTCGAGTACTTAGCACGGGACCAGATTGACGTAGTGTAAAAGCGTCCATAGATATTATTATTATTATTATTATTATTATTATATTCTCGCATTATAGGCTCATCAGACTCAATACTTCAGAATATCTACCTACCAAAACATATGGAAGAAGAATTAATAAGAACTATATATTGCCTATATTTGCCTGTTGGGATAGTGTTTGCGCGCTCGATAATATAGGCAATATATAGTTCACTTTGCCTTTAATTTACGAAATGAAGTTATTGTTTTTTTATAAATTAAAATTCAGATTATATTGAAGGGTAACCCAGAGATTAACGAGTATTTTTTTTTTTTTTAATTTTAAAGTGTTTCTAAGGTATCGCAAAAAATTCTTATTTGTCCTGACATTTTCCACATATAAGGTTATTTCAACATTTTTTTATGTTATATTTTATATCAAAATCAATATTTTTTTCATTTTAGTTACGAGTTGACTATATAATGATATTATATATATTTTTTTTAATTTTCAGAATATTTCGTAGTTCTTTGTTCAGGAACCACAAACATCACTCGCTCGTTACTTTTGCAGAAAAGGGGTTTTGAATATGGGTGATTGCCATTATTATATTTATTATTTCTTTTTAAAAATTATCTAGTCGACAAGAATAAGAACTCTACTCATAAAATAATGAAATAGAATGTTAAAATCTTTCTCACCTTGCGTACAAAAGATAATCAAAATTGTTCAAAATTAGTTAAAAAGGTGAAGGGGCTCTTAACGTCGGCCTGTAGCGAGGTAACCCTGAAATCGTTAATGTCAGTCAGATCTGGTCCACCATCAGTGCTCTCCTCCGTTTCATGGCTGTTCGTCAAACTCTGGCAGATTGCCAAAGTTACCATCTGGCTGTCAAACCAGGGCTGTAAATTCAGGAATGTTCATAATAAATGCGTTTGCTCCTTACTGCAACGCTCAGTAAATAAGCAATCTCATATTGCAAGCAATGGAAGCTTTTTATCTTTTTATTCGACTACAGCTGAGCTAAACAAAATTAAATTAATGGAAAGTATTGGTGTTGCAAAACTTTTAACATTCCTTCATCTCGAGTCTAACCCTCGCAAGAAAGGCCGAACAGCTTAAAATATTCTGCTTGATAGCACGAACGTTATGTTAGGTTTTACCTAATAATACAACCATCTAATAATTGTGTTAATTGATAACAAGGCAATCATAGTAAGTTCGGTCTGTCTGTCAAAATAATCGATTTTAGCCTCAAGCGAATTTTACGTATGGTTACCCAATATCCACAATTAGACGAAGATCTGAAAACAACGGTTAGAATTAGAATTTATATTATAATATTATAAACACAAATTTCCTTACAGGAAAAATGAATACAAAACCTTTGTAAGGACAAATCTATTAAATAAAAGTTGCTGAAATAACAACTCGCATGGTTGATTATATTTACGACAAAGATGGCAACATATTTTAATCACTTAGAATTACATGTTGAAATTTATTGCAAAAACTATTAAATAAATAACAAGATGGCCGACCGTGTGTAAAGATGTGTATTGCATGTTAATGTATTTTGGATTGCATATTCCAAATAATGAGGATTTTACTGGGTCGCTTGCTTAAATGGATGGAGAACTGAAACCTCGCAGTGCATTAAGATTCAGATTTCAGATTAACACATGCAGATTTTTAAAAAATATGTGTTTTGAAAGTGAAAAAAACAGAAATAACAAACAGTAAAATGGACCCATGGGCCGTGACGACAAACGTCATGAAGCTGTTATTTCTCTATTTTAAGTGTCGTGCTGTCAGTATTCCTAAGAAGACCGACCTGTTTTTGTAAACAATAATCCCAAATTACAAATCAATCATATTGACAAAGGTTTTTTTTTTTTATATTTGTGTAATTCTAATAATAAAAAGTAACATAGACATAGAATAATCAATCAACTATGCAAATACAGTAAGACCAACTCCGAGGCCTTTAGTGACCTCGTTTGATGTCGTTTACTACAAATAACATTTACTTTATCTAACACAATTGCTTGTATAAATTGTATTAAGCACTTTAATTGACCTTAGAATTTCCTGACCTATCACAATAATTAATGTATTTTATTAATATTAATATCATTAAAGGTTTTGACTCTAATAAATTATTTTTCTTTTTAAATGTATAGGTACACAACACAAAATAGTTTTAAGAGAATCCTTCGAAACCTGTGCTTCACATACCAACATCCCCCAAGTTTTTTTTCTCGATTTTCTTAGGGGATCCTGCATCTCAAACGAGTTTTTTTTTATTTTTTTTTATTACTATAACTACTTATTGACTACTTATGTTTTGACTTATTTCAAGTGTACAAGTTGTACCTACGTAATAAAGATATTTTTGATTGATTGATTGATTGATCACTACAGTATAGTTTATATATTATTAGCAGAATATTGTTTAGATTAATAAAACAGTAACAAATAGAATATAAAATTACCATGTTCGTGGAAACAAGGCATTCGTTACCAAATCAAAATGTCCCATCTCGAATAGTTATTATCGTGGAAATGGCTATTCCAAAAATACAATACAGTAATATCAGCATGGCTGCTTTGAATCTACATAATATATTCCGCAATGGGACGGGAGCTGATGATGATAGTGGATGATGACAATAAATATACAGAACACGTAACAATGATGCATTTAGAATAATAGACTGTGCCATTCATGTCTGTGTTTGTCAGCCATTACTCATATTTATTGACGTTTAAACCACTGTACTGATACAGTAGAATGGATTCTATAATTTTAAACCTTTCGGTAGAGACAACTAGCCTAGATCTTCCCGATCTAATGCTTATACTTTCCTATTTATAATTACTACCACTGCTGGATAAAGGTTTCTTTCGATAAACACTAAAACTTACTACATATATAAATATGTAGTATTATAATATATCCTATTAGAAAACAAAAGGGCAATAACACAAATGCCAAAGTGAAGTAAAAAAATGAAACGGTTCACTCACACAAACATGCGCATCGACGACACCCCTAAGCGAACCTCGCAGTGCTGTCTGTGGTAAGTGCCGCGTGTTGGGCAAGTGGAGTCGCGTGTTTATGTGAGTGTGCCAAGGTGCCAAGGTCGTGTAATGCCAGGGAACAGTTAAAATAAAATACAAAGCTACTACATTACAAATCAACTAAGCTATTTATATTTATCTTCACCTCTGACTGTCATAACTTGGTTATTATTATCATCATGTTCAACTTGTTTCCGTCAAACTAACGTATCGTCCAATGAACGCCAAAACTCTTCACTCGCATTCAACAACTTCCGGCCGTCAATTTGTAAATGATATAGAGGCCGTAAATCAGTAGGCCATTCATCAAAAAAGGCCTACGTTCAACTGTGGACTGATAACAATCATCACGGCTCGCGCCAAAACTCAATACACAAATATTATTGACGAGTGTATGATACACACATACAAATCCACTCGCCATCTGTTCATACAACTGACTCACAAGTCATACAGCGGTCATACAAATGTATTATCAAACACTAATAATATGTTATTTTGAACAATTACTACGGAAGTGCAAACCAGGAGTAACTCGGTCAATGGTAGCTGGTTGCGCTTCCTTGTCAGCAGCCTTCAGTGTTGCGTTTAGTGAGAGCCTTAGAACACAGCTATACTGATCAACATCACCAATACTTATCTATGCGCTCTACCTTCCTATTTCAATAAATGGCTGATACCGCCGCTATTCATTCTATTCAATCGACCATCTATTAGCAGATAAACATTTTTACATCTAGGACGTCCTGATACCCTTCTCCGTCCTTGAAACGACCTCCAGCATGTGGTTATTTCACTACATACATATAAATTTGACTCTAGAATCGTATGTGAACCGCCATTGACAGCCATGTTAGTTAACCTAAACTTCGACCAACGTTTCAGAAACCCGGCGTAAATCTCTTGTATAGATAAGAAAAGTATCTATATAAGTAAGCAGCTAGTTTAATATTGATATGATAATCTGCGATAGTATTTTTTCCTGTTTTAATATGTATGGCTCAGTCCCGGAGCGCCTGCTTGGTATTCAGGAGGGCCGGCCTTCGTTTCCGCGAGCGATGTTGTTCAACCTTAAAAACGTGGGCGGACTCACGACAACTTCCTACAATACAAAAATACTTTCTTATTTAAATTGAGTTATTTTAAGGCTCGTTGGCAGTGTTCTGCCAGTATACGCATCCCGACTCTATCCATATTCCACCATCGTCCATCTTTTTGGCCACATCTTCTGTTAGTAGCGATATGCAAGTCAATTTAATTACATGCGCGCTACATCAATATTTTAACCCCTAATAGTTACCCGGTAAATATATTACAAGCTTCGTCAGAGGTTCAACGCCGACAGTTAATTTTGTAAAATATTTAGTCCTTAATTGAATATAAAGTCCACAATGTCGCTTTTAGGGATATGAATATATTATATGTTACCTTATTATTAATGTATTGTGGATACATCATCGTCATCAGCTTTTATCTTAACTGCTGAACATAGAGCTCCCTCAATGAACACCGAGAAGGCCTATCTAATGGCCACTCGCATGCAACACGGGCCGGTCTCTTGAACTTTATTGGCCCATTAGCCATTCGTTGTCCTACTCGTAAGTGTAAGTATGGTCAGCCCACTGCCATTTTAATTATGTTTATTATTTATTGGAACGAAGTTCCTTACAGCAGGCTTGGAGGGGATAGGGATTTTGCTGCGCGACCGAACTGAAAAAAATGTGATAGTAAAACCGTAAGAAAAAGTGAGTGGAATAAAAAGCGTTAAATGAGACGTGCGCAGGCGCGACAGTCGCATACACAAGCGAGTAGTGTATAATACCATTCTTCTTAGCCGAAGGAACTTTGTTCCTACCTAGTGTCCCACGACACCACATTAATTTTTTTATTATTGAACACGGATTGATGGTGATGATGCTGGGGTTTAGCGAGTACATAACACAGCCGACGGTGTGAGGCACCGAGCTGCAAGCTCACTGGTAAACTTATTGTTATATGATATCTTATTGTATTTAAATTAATAACGGGAAAGACACAGCGCCTCAAATACATATAAATACAATTCATACCGTGTTCGGTACTTACGCCAGTGACGTTTATATGTTATATATTTGAGTATTTCGTTAGGGTTTTTGCTGCTGTAAAACCTCATCTGCAACGTCAGAATAACCTGTTGTCTGCAACATCTGAATAACCTGTTGTCTGCAACATCTGAATAACCTGTTGTCTGCAACATCTGAATAACCTGTTGTCTGCAACATCTGAATAACCTGCTGTCTGCAACATCTGAATAACCTGCTGTCTGCAACATCTGAATAACCTGTTGTCTGCAACATCTGAATAACCTGCAGTCTGCAACATCTGAATAACCTGTTGTCTGCAACATCTGAATAACCTGCTATCTGCAACGTCTAAATAACCTGGTGTAAGCAACGTCTAAATAACCTGCTTGACTTTTCATATACCTCCTCCCTTTTTTTGGAGGAGTGGAAATATGGCAAAATGTTATGGGTGAACATTTTATTTTTAAACATTATTTTTTGTTGCACAGCTACTGTATGTATACCTAGAAATTTTAAGTTTTTACCGTAGGACAAGTTTTTTATGATAATTGTTTCTGAAGTTCCAAATTTTCGAACTTAATACGATTTTCAGATGGTCATTAGTAGAGCAATCATCACACAATTCTACAACATGGCGTCTAAAGCTTAAACACGTTTAGATAGTCTGCTCCACGAAAAACATTTTCACAATATTAAGTATTCGCAACATGTGTGTCCCTGTTGAGAGTTCTGATTTACTGCGCATTTAGTGTATATTGTTTGGTTATTAAAGTATAATATAAAGGATTTAGCGTTCATCCTAATAAGAGCACAGTTTGAGCATACTAATGAGTATGTTAAAAAATATACCTATTTACTTTTATGAAGATAATATGTCACGATGTATGTCAACGGTAAATTTCTGAACTACTGAATGGATTTTAATGAAATTTAAGTTTTGTTTCGTTTGGTCCAATTTGAGAGTTATTACAATTTTGGGCATGATAGCGCTGTTGTCTGGACGCTGTCTATCTCAGCTACTGGTTTTCTTCATAAGTCGCTCTTTTTATTGTAACATATTATTCGGATGTAGATATAGATATAGGATGAAGATTTCCTACAGTAAATTTTGGTACAGATACTCCACGATAATAAACTAATTTAAAAAATCATATTGCAATGTCTATGCCATGTTGCAATATGATTATGTAATGAATAAAAAAATCAGTATTTTTATTCAAATTATTCATTCATTCATAAAGAGGTTTTTCATAGCGTAAGCGACTGGTAACCGTTAACAAGCGACTTCCCGACCCACTCCTCTCGATCTGCCTCAACACGACCCTTAAACATATGTGTGATATTTTTATATACCTTCAGAATAGGTAATTAAAATGACCTTAAAATACTAACAATGAAGCGAGTTCAATGTACACGGTGTGAGACCACGTGAGACTTGCTCGGCACTAGCTTATTGCTTGACACCGGTATTCACAAACAATACTTTGATGTTTCACAGTATTGCCTATCGCCAGCTTATCATAGTATTCCCGAACGCATAGGGTCATTCAAACCTATATCTAACCCGACTATTGATACCAGGAGCGCATAGATAGAAGCGTTCAGCGTCATATACTTTTTAACCGACTTCAAAAAAAGGAGGAGGTTTTTTTTTTTTATTTTTTTATTTTTTTTTTATAAGTGTTACCTCATAACTTTTGACTGGGTGAACCGATTTTGATGATTCTTTTTGTATTAGAAAGCTGATGCTCCCCATGTAGTCCCATTTTAATTTGGTCCAGTTCTGATGATGGTATCCATGAGAAAACCATAAAAGTCTTAAATTTGCATTAGGCATGTACGCGACAAATAGATGAATAACTGAATATCACGCCAACCGATTTCGATGATTATTAGTTTATATGAAAGAATGTAGTTCAAGGATAGTTTGGTGAAAACTTGGTTAGGTTCTGATCATGGGATCCATAATAAAGTAACGGAACTCTTCAATTCTTAGGAGCAAATTAACGATACTCGGCTGAATTTTTTATAGGCCGTCAGGATATTTGCCTAACGTAACGTCTTTATGGTCCAGTGGTCAAGTAACTGTCGTAGCCAAATATGATGATCAATTCCTCAACGGCTTACTGTAAGGATGCGGTCTGTGGCAGAAATTCTAACTAATTTGTGTATGCACTTTGTAAAATTGTGTATGCAAAACATAAAATTATCATCATCATCTCATCATCATTCTCTGATCGGAATTGCCTGATCTCTGATCCGAAATCGGAGCCTTGATAAATTTGTGTAAGCCCTCTAAGAAAGTTTACTAGCCTTACTGGCCCTATACTTAAAACTAAAAAGTACAAAATAAAGTTAATTTTAAATGAAAAACCAAAACCGACTTCAAAACTATACTATACTAAATATATAAAAATAAGTAATTTTTGGAGTCGGTACCAGCCAAAGCAAAGATAACCTTAACAGACATCTATTCAATACTGGGTGTACTCGTATGAATAGAAAATCAATAATTGCAATGAAATTTATAATGGATGTGAGAGTACCTACTATTATGTATTCAAATGCTGTGAATTGTGATTAAAGTGTCCTTATTGGCTGGCACCGACTCCCAAAATGACTTATTTTAAAAAGTAGTACTCGAAGTATTTAAATATTATTTAAACATTTTTAGTTGTACATAATTTGAAGGTATAGTTTTGAAGTCGGTTTTGGTTTTTCATTTTTACACTTTATAACGATGTACGTATTAATTTAATCATTTTCTCTCAGCTCTAATGACCTATTTTTGCCAAATAAATATTTTATTCGAATTCAAACTGCAGTTTTCAAATATAGCGATTTTGTTTTTAAAAGGTCCCAAATTTTTATTAACTCGATAATTAAAATCTGATTTTGTGTAGGCACATAACAAACTTTTAGTAGCGTAAGCTATCATCACTATCCGTCCACTGCTGAACACAGGCCTCTCTTAATAATCTCCAAGACGGCCGATTCGTGGCTTGCAAGAATCAGATTCTAATAAACTGGCTATTTTGTATCAATACTTTAATCCAATTTAAATACGTCATGTGTTACTTTGATAAGTGCTCTCATAGCAGCGCGGCACCGCGGTGAAAGCCGGTCGGCGTGGTGCAGGCGATGCGTCCACCCGATTGGTCTGGAGCCGGCGACACCATAGCACACGCAGCACGTGTTACACTTCATTGATTAACGAGGAACGCGTCGATGACGGGAAGATGTTTTCATAAATAATATTAGCTGAATGGCCGACAAGCCACACGACGGTGAGTGGAACAAGCTCAGATGAAACTAGTCCAGGAAACTTATTCAATTTCCTATCGTGAGACTTAAGCTGGTAAGCCTCAGCGTCAGCATACTCCGAAACACAGCATAGCTGTATCGCGGGGGAAACGAGCAAGACGGCGGCACCCATGCAGATAAGTTCGCGACATTGTCGGACTGAGATAATATAATATAATCTTGTTGTCTGCTGGAAATAAAATAACTAAAAAGCGTTTAGTGTATTTTCGACAAAGCTAATAACCAAACAGCGAAGACAATGCAATTGTCTTTTTTTTCGTATAAATACTACTCCAATAATTTATAGTTGTTCTCATAAAATGTGCATAATGTAAAGGAATGCAAAAATAACAGATACAATTAGCATACTTCATACAAAATAATTATGACTTTGCATAAATTTGTAATTAAAATATGATTTATCATAACGCAAATATAAAGGTTAGAAAAAAAGGTTAGGCCGAAATACGGGCTCTTCTCGCCGGATATTACAAAAAAGTACAAAAAACAGCAGTAATTTATTGTAAAGGTCGCGAGACAAGATGTTTATTTTCAACTTTAAACTGTAATGAACTGATTATCTTCTGCGCCTTCTGCAGCAGCAGAATTTAGATGCAGTGAACCTGCCTTTCCGTTAGAACCGTTCGATAAGCGGTTTTTATAAAAAACAATGACGACATTAATTACTATTTTAACATTTACTTACTTAATTAAAAAAAAAGACATTATAAACGAAACAAATGTATGTATGTGTGTATGTAAATACATAATATTATATACTCGAAAACATGCCCTGCCTGCTGCAGTTGAATACACATATGACGACCTCTGCGGCTCAGTGGTTAGCGCGTTGGCGTTCAAGCCGGAGGTTGCGGGTTCGAATCCCGCCAGGGAACAATAAAAGATTTCTGTGTTCCTGGGTCATGGATGTGTATTAAATATGTGTATTATATAATAAAAATCTTAAATATAAGTATTAATATAAAACGTATTAAACATATGTGTTTCCGTTGTCTGGTACCCGTAACACAAGTCTCTTAGAGAACTTAGCACGGGACCAGATTGACGTGGTGTAAAAGCGTCCATAGATATTATTATTATATTATATTATTATTATTATATGACAGCATTTAATTACTAATACCAGAGCTGTGCATAATTAGGATTAGGCGTCATGTGCGGCCGTAACCTTTGATCTGGCATCCTTAGTCATCCCGTGGGATGAGTCCACCGAGCTCTAATCACAGGGCCGCGTGAAACTACAATTTAGGTTAATATAATATGAGAATGTAGCAAGAGGAAAGGAACATCACTACAACCATAGAGAACCGAAGACGAAGTATGATTGGTCACCTGATACGACATGACACGTTTTTAAAAAATATCGTAGAAGGAAAGATTGAGGGAAAAAAAGAAAGAGACTGAGGAGAACTTATATGGAAAAAAATCGGTTGTCTGTAAAGTCGGTTTACTGACGATAGTTGAACGTGACAACGTCATAAGAAAATACTGATGGGCCGATTGTCTCTTTGTCGCTCGTCCCGCGCTCTCGCTTGCATTTCAAGCCTTAAATGGAACGCCTCAGAGCGAGGTAACGCCGCATGAGTCATGTTTTTTCGTGCGAGCAGCCGGCTCCATTGAATTATAAGACGTTGTCACGTCAAAAATAAAGAAGGTACAGGTTATGTTCTATTAGGAGTGGAGTGAGTGGGGGGAGAAACAAGTGGCAAATTAAATAGAGATTGAGTACCAGCTCTTTAATCAATTATTGTTCACTTGGTTAAAATAGTTCGGAGTGATGATAAATACTTTGAAAGCCTTAGTGACTCAGTGCTAACACACGTGATATTAATATACGGTAAAAATACAATCGGATCAGTAGTTTCAAACTACCTTCTACGTCATAACTCATAAACGACTTCATTATAATAATAAGTATAGAATAACGTTCTGAGTTGATGGGACGTCGATATCCGAGCAGAAGCGATCTTAGCAGCGGGAGATTTGCCCTAGAGCATAAATTCCATCTTTAACCATAAATTCCGTATTTCGTGTTGCGATGACCACACTTTTAATCTAGTGAGATATAATACGGATGTATGAACACGAATGAACTGACATCAGTACCGGTTTCCGCGTTCATCTTACGAAATGTTACGTCTAACGCAGCCGCCATGAGCCTTATAATTGGTCTATGGTAATTCTGACCGCGTGAGCTCGTTGCGGGCCGTATTGTGAGAAAATTCCGATTATACGCAAAATGTAGTCTAACCTTTGAAATACAATTTACGGTTTAAAGGTCATTTTAAATGATAGAATAATTTTGTGGTTTTCTTTAAGCATATTTTCAAGCTTTTATATCAAAAATTGTCTTTGCGTTATATTCTGGTTTCTGATGTTACATTATAAATCATAGTTTTATGCAGTGTTGCCAATATGTGGGGAATTCCCCAAACTGCGGGAATTTTCAATCCGATAGGGTAATTTGTGGGGAGAGCGTTTATGTGGGGAAAATGCGGGGAATTTAAGCATTTACACTACAACTGAAATTAAATCTAATAAAACTAGTATAAGAAGTATAATTTAGAGATTATTTTATGGCAACAATTATGTCCATCAAAATTTATAGTTTATCAAACGGGGAAGTAACTGAATTGCTATCGATAAAATATTATACAAAGGGGGGTCTCACCCCTCATCCCTATGAATGACAACCATTTTTCAATTAAATATCTCGTACGTTTACAAATTTACCGAAAATCTTTTTTTTTTAATTTTTTCATGTTGCTCCCATGTACAATAGTAGTCTTATTTGAAAGATTGTGATATTTGCTAGCATTTAAAACAAATAATGTTAAGAAGTAATGCAAAATAATCCATGAAATACTTTGGTTTAGCCGAAAAATTTGGTAAATTTGCCTTGTGGGGAATATGTGGGGAATTCCAGCTAGGTTTTTGGGTAATCCAGACCATGGAAGTCGGCAATACTGGTTTTATGCCCCCCTTGTAATACGTAGGATTATGTATTATACCTATTACCTACATTACGAATCTGAATAACTGATACATAATAAATAAATATTATTTAATCAAACTACATTAACCTAGTCCCGTGGTAAGTTCGTAAAAACTTGTGTTACGGGGACTAAGAACTGAAATTTTAATAAATTTATATGAATGCATATATACACCGTCTCCGCGATGTCTATGGTAGGTCCATGGCCCGGTGCAGACATCTGTATTCATCTTTCAAATCGAATGTGGCGGGATTCGAACCCGCGATCGTAGAACATATCAAAATAAAATAATATAAACGAAAGTACCTACTGGAAACATGAAGAGTGCAACAGGCTATATCCAGCCTCTCATCAGAATTATACAATATTACTGAAATGTATTTCGTATAGCTTATTGAAATAATTATTAACTTAATAATTGATCTCTTTCTAAGCCCAAGCTAAAAATAATGCAATCTTCTAAATCTCTTCATACTTATAATATCTATCTATACTTGAGCTTAGCTTAAATATTTTGTAAATGCCGCTCGTGGTTGCGGAGGTTGGCGCATACAAACCAATTATTTAACGTTATTAAATATTGAATGATATTTATACATCTACAATAATACCATGCTCAAAGTGTAATCTCATGAGATGAGAAATAAACGAACATACAAAAAGTATAATTAAGATGGCGGCAAATTGGCGAGTATTAAAATTTTAATTATATCATTGATTTATCTTTAGTTTGGACAACACTGTAATTGTATCATGGATACAATTAATATACATTACATAAGATATGCAAAGTGATTTATAACTAGGAACGCGAAGAGTACGTAATTTTTGCTAATATTCTATTTAAGTATAAAAGTTATTTAGATGTTCGATTGATGTTCTGTTGAATATTTTGAAACTAATTTATATCCCGAAAACAAAGTTCCTGAATGAAAAGCTGACTAAACTATTTAGAGATGTGTTATAATAAATAACTAAATGGGCTTACAAGAGAACAATGAGTCGATACAGACATGCAAACCCACCACCTACAATGTACTAAGTCAACACCTCCCCGATATCGGGTAACTTAGCTAGACTATTCTATAGTTAGAATAAACTATACGCTTGAATAGAAATTAGAAGTTCAGAGTTTCGGATAATTATTATAATATGGCTCTTTATTTTCACAAAAAAATATTGTTATAGAAGTTATTAATTTATAAAAATCATCATCATCATCAGCCTCTATCCGTCCACTGCTGAACATAGGCCTCCCTCAACGAACGCCAAGACGACCGATCCCTTGCTACTCGCATCCAACGCGGACCTGCCAATGCTCGGAGATCGTCTTCCTACCTGGTTAATGGCCGACCAACACTTCGTCTACCTAAACGCGGCCTCCACTCTTGAACCTTATTGGGCCATCGGCCATCCGTTCTTCTGAGTATGTGATCAGCCCATTGCCACTTCAATGTGCCCGCGTGATATCGGTAAGTTTAGTTCTCTGGAGGACTTCGTTTTGAATGCTATCTGCCACACTCAGCAAAGCACGCTCTATAGCACGTTGCTATGGAAAAATCATGTTTGATAACATTCATTTGATAAAATTTATCGAGAGTGGAGTTCGCCAGTATTTGGGCGTGGGTTATCAGGAATCCTAGCAGATTCTAGAATATCATTTGGTTACCATTGCAGTATTAGCACACGGGTATTATAATAACTGATGGCCTGCTGTGATATTACTTCATTAGCATTTTAAACACGCATGACGCATTACGTGACAAAAACAAATATTTAATATTACTTCATTTTGCATTAATTGATGGTGATCGGTGTGATCATCATTATCATCAGCAGGTCGCCAAAACGAAACACGAAAGTCATCATCAGCGCCCAGGTCATTAAAGGTCAGAATGCCTTAACAACCCGTGAAGAGAATTTTGATGCGTCAACATAAAATCCATAGAACGATACTTCATCAGAATCATATAATGATATAATTATTATAATAATAATTAACAAAAGTTTCATAATACTTTATTAGAAAATCATATTATGTCTGAGTAACAAAAACATATTTAACATGCGTATAAAATACACCGTTTTTTAGACATTTTCACTTACTTGAGAATAACATTATAAAACATTTATCTTTTTTTAAGCTACAAAACTGTGACATGTGTAAACTACACACTTAAGGATAAAACCAATATTTCAACAGACAATATAATTGTGGCATATAATTATATTGTATAGGAAATAAATTGATATCTATAAAATGTCCTTAAAGACTGATAACGGTTCACCGCGCGCAGCCTAAGCCGCTGATCGCAGAGACCTCAAACTTGGATGAGGTAGGGATCCGATAAGAAGATATTTTCTGAAATTCTGCCCCGATGAAAGAGGTCCGAAGTTTATGTGAGACAATGTGATTTCTTTGATTTTGAATCTTTTTAAATAAAATTAACGCAAGACCTGTTATTTTATATGAAATTAAATTTCTAACGGGGTTAAAAAGAGGAAGATTTGCAATGTTGGCATTGTTGGCAGTGCTTTAGTTCATACTCCTTAGCGATTTTGATTTAAATTATATTTCTTTGACACAAATAATATACTTTTGTTGGACCTCAGTCAGATTATGACTATGTGAAAGCTCAGTGAATGCGAGCGAAGCAGCGGGCAACAAGTAGTCAACATTATGATAGTCGGAATGATCTTGGACTAGTTTATTAATAATTTAAATCGTATGAGGAAGAACATTATTACCACTTCCCCGTCGCATAATGCAGTTTTAAATATCACCATATTTAAAAAGTAATTCGATATTAAATGTAAAGATATTATATTGTAGACGTCAATTAAATATAAATTTTTACTCAACTCAAAATATAACTTAACATTCATAATAGGTCTAGTTAAAGAGGAGGAGAAGGAGGAGGGGTTCTACAAAAAAAATTGACTATTGAACGAGAGGTTCTTTCAACAACTAACTCAGTTATTCCACCCAGGATCGCACCCAGGCCTAGCGAGTAACCGCTCGGGTATAGCTCCATGTCATACCCACTTCATCATCATCATCATCATCATCAGCCTTTATCCGTCCACTGCTGAACATATGCCTGCCTCAATGAACGCCAAGACGACCGATCCCTTGCCACTCGTATACCCACTTGGCTACTCTTTATTACCAGTCATTAAAACCTCTTGCCCGTTCAATATAACCTAATTATCATGAGACTCATTAACCTCAGCCACGGTATGGTGGAATAAGTATTGATTTATGACCTACTCCATATTCATAATTCTGCCGAATCCTGCCCGCCGGTTAATTCTCCATATAAATGACTTAATTTACAACTCTACGGAATTAGGAGTATTGTAGGAATAACATATCAAGCATTAATATTCACGTAATACGTATACAATTTTAGTTGCTTTATTTTTGTCATTGGATTCTCGAATGAACAATGTAACCTCAACCATCCATCCACCTATCCATACATAAAGGGCATTTTCCATATATAATCACAAAAAGCTCACAGTGTATCTAAGTGTTGTAATGAATCCAAAGATTAATTCATTTATTGTAACATAGGTATTTATCACAGAACCCATTGCGCGGGAGTCGGTCTCACGCATCGTTTTAGCATTAGCATAATTATGCAAGTTCGTCGCTCGGTTTTAACAATGACGAAGGTTACATAAGGTTAAACTCTCGTGCGTCCATCGGTGTTATGTATTCGATACACAGGCCGACCTATTTCTGGTAAAGCTGTACACAATAGAGCTGGTGGTGATACCGAACTAAAATGGATAACGAGTTTTTAAGTCGCTCGGGCTGGGCTCAAGGTTTTCATACGACCATACAAGCATTGTTCTGATGGTCACGGGAAAGTCTAAAGCATCGTATTCTTTCATCATCATCAGCCTTTATCCGTCCACTGCTGAACATTGTCCTACCTCAATGAACGCCAAGACGACCGATCCCTTGCCACTCGCATCCAACACGGACCTGCCACTGCACGGAGATCGTCTTTACCTGGTTAAGGCCGACCAACACTTCGTATACCTGAACGCGGCTTTCACTCTTAAACCTTGATTATCGTCTTCTTTGTAAAGTAAATAACGTCACCACGAAATCACTGTATGCAGAGTGCAAAATAACATTCATAGGTTCAGTTTTACGAGTTGCTCGTAAAGAGACGTTTGTGTTGCCATCAAGAAAATTTTAGTGTTTGTATATTTCGTCCTACGTAATACTGTTGTACAAATATTTTGGCGAAGATGACGGAATGTGGATCCTCATCCCATGAGCGATGAGACGTTGAGCACACAACACGTTTGTATGACCAGCGGATTAGCTCGATTAGCTCATTCGATAAGCCCTCCTCACTCGACGTTCCTTCATAGATGCAAAATTTTGTAAGAGATAGTGCCAAGTTGCTTTGCACCCAAATTGGGCCGGCACGATCGGGGAGGAACCTCTCACTCACATGAAATCAGCGTAAAGTGACAGCTAAGCTGTCGCGTTTCGTGCGGTTTGTGAGTTTCCGGAGGCCCACTGGGGGGAATAGGGAAAAGGAGGGCAACGCATCTGCATGACCTCTGGTTATGTGGATGTTAATGAGTGTCGAGAGTCGCATGGCTTCGACTGTTCGTTTGCCATCTTATGATATAAAAAAAAATCAGCAAGCTTCTACTATTGACTCAGCTATCAAGCCAAACATTAATTATCATTGATGAGATTTTAAGGAATAAGATTTCTGATATAATTTAAATCTTTTGTATTTACAAATAGTACCTATCATAAGTTAGCCCCTACTGCGTACACAGGACTAATTAAATTATTAGTGGCTCATAGGGTAGTTTTGACTTTATAAAGTGAGGATGTCCGATGAAGATACACTAGTGACACCGAATTCCGTGACCATGGTTGCTGTAAAGTATCCGAAACGTCGGGCTTGTAAAAAACTGAATTAACTGAATTGAACCTACGAAACGCTCTTGACCTCATGCTTAAATATAAATCATATTTAGATCACTGTGTTATAAACTAGGTGAGACACTTTTATTCCTCACAAGTACAGCCGAATAAATGCCGGTTAAACGTTGAATTCTACAAGTTAAACTTAACTCTATTTACTGAGAACAAAGTTTGTTTCATGTTTTCAAGTTAGCATGCGCGTGCGCCGAAGCGTATCTATGGGAGCGAGCAAACAATCAGCCCGGAATGTGATGAGGGAGTGAGAGGGACGGCGAGAGGGGAGGGTTGGGGGGAGGGGACACGAGAGCACTTCCGGAGTAGGGGACTCGGCGGAGCCCCTGTACAGGTGAATGAGGGTCTCGAGAATTGAAATGCCTCGATTTATACTCGTAATATATTTCGGTAGCACAAAAACTCTGATTCATAATAAAATTACATTGAAAAGTTTCATTAAAATATGTTTAGCAGATTCATGCACCTACAGTAATATGTATGATAATCAGCATTCATCATGATCAGTCTTTAATCGTCCATAGCTGAATATAGACCTTCCTCAATGAACGATAAGACGACCGATTTATAGATATACATATTTACTAGTATATCAAGACGGAATAGTTTATTTGAGAAGTCTAGGTTAGCGCTATCATACAAAAAAATATATAAGATAGCGCGTGGATAGCGCATTAAAATCTTTCGTATTTTAATATTCTCAAAGAGTTTATACATTAAGGAAGCAACCAGTGGTTGGAGCGCTATAGATGTCTACCAAAGCCTAGCTGCCACTTTACGCCGGTGTCGAGTGAGCGAGAGGCACCCTGGTAGTGCCAGTCGAGTTCGTTTGCAAAGCAGCATGGCACTGCCACTTAACAAAGGTATTTTTAAGTTAGGTAACACGGTTGCTGAGTGCTGTGAAGTAACAAAAACTTTGGGAATTATAATTTTTTTGTAAAACGCCAAACGCGCTAAAATCCGACACGTTTAAATGTAGCTACTTCTGTCGATGATATCACATCAAAATTTGTCTATAATGGAGGAAAGTCTAAACAACGCTAAAAACATACACAAGAAACAATATTTTATGACAGCATATATTTTGATTACAATTTCCCCGCCAGTCAGGGTTTTACCATTTTTAAACAGCCATTTTTGTTGAGGATAAGTTATAAATATACCATTTTTGTATGGTGAAACACGACGTGCCACAAACGAGAAATAAGGAATCGAGTAGACGGAACAAGGATACATGTGATAGTCATGAAAATAAACCGCGTATCATATCTTGGCTTTTATATCAGTTGAGATATTCATACGGGCGTAGCTAGTAAGAGTATTCATTGGATCAGATGGAAGTTGGAATAAAACACGCTTGCACAGAGTCAAGAGCGATGGCGTAGTGGACATCACATGACCGCGTCATACAGACAGGCGTCACAGCACGGCTGAGGAATGCCCATTGCGAATACATAGAGTAACGTTTTTTATGTAATGTAACAAATACACCTTTTACAGATTTTTTTCTTTACATACCGGCCTGGGAGACTTTGCTATTCATGGCTCTCTGCCAATAGGCAGTTCGTAGGTTTTGGTTTGATAGATAGACGGACAGACACAAATCCTGAAAGTGTTCAGCTATATCATTTTAAGAAACGGAACTCTAGAAAACAATTAGTTACTCAAATAAACATACTTACGTAAATTTTATATCACGTGTATACAAAAGATGCCATGTGAATTGAATTTACGAATACAACATTTATAAACTTATATAGCATAATATGAGTTTATTTTTATTTTCTTAGCTCGTTACATTAATAAGTTCTCACAAGACTAGGTTATTATTCGGGCTCGGTAGGCTATTATTCGGGCATTTCATTTTGAGCATTGTGTATGATGGCTGGTGGTGAACGGGGGAATAATGATTCCAAATATATTAATACGAATGATTCAAACAGCCTTTTAAGTATTGTACCAACTTTTTGTAATCCTCGCAAAAATTAAACGTTAACGTATTGTCTTTATAATAATTAATGATCTTACAAAAGTCGAAGTACGTATTAAAACAAAACGTGACTTCAAATAATAATATCGTTTGTGTGTTTTTATCATGAATGAAAAATTAACGGATTTCACAAAAAAATTGGCAATCCGGACTGGCAACAGAAGTGAAAATTATACAATGTTTAATTATACATTTCAAATTTTGATACTGATTACCGGTCAAAGAAGTTTTCACTGCAAAAAATATTTATACTAAAGTTTCAAAGTTTTTGTCGAAGTAATGTTGGTAATCTAAGTCAAACAAAGTTTCGAGCAGCAGCTACTCAGAATACGGCTGGGTTTTCTTTTTCGAAAAGTCGAAACTTTTAGGCCTTTAAGCTCAATCGGTAAGTAAGCAGATGGCTCTCCATGAATTTAAATACGGTTGGGTGTTACTAACAATAATACATGAATATTCTTAATAGCTTACAATTTTCGTAAAAGTATGGCCCAACACACTCCTCGCCTGGTTTCGAGGAGGGGAACCCGTGCTTGTAGGTGGGACAAGATTAGGGTTGATATTGTGAAATCAGGAGATGAGCAAAGTCGCAGGCACCTGTATAGTTCGGCTAATTACGGATGACATAAGAGGTATTAGTAATTTGTATCATCTCAACGCTGAACAAAGGAATGCTGCCGGTGGTCGTTATAATAGCCTTAATTGTTATTTAATATCAAAACAATTTGTGATGACAAATATAAACACATTATTACTGACAACATAGAATTAGTATTTATCAGACACTAGCAATTTGGTCTCGATCTAGGTTTATATGTAGGCTAGCTGTTACACGCAGTTTCGCCTGCGTCAACTAAGATTTAAAACAGGTCCCTAAATTTTTGAAAATTTTATATAGCCTATGTTCACCGGGGATATGTAAGCTACATACAGCCCAACAGTGAAAGAATTTTTTAAATCGGTCAAGTAGTTTCGGAGCCTATTCAATACAAACAAACAATCAAATCTTTGCTTTAGAATATTAGTATAGAATAGCGCTTGGTTCTTTTAGGTAATAGACGCTATCTAAAATACTTCACAAGAGACAAAACCAAATGATCGATTCTAAATATGTCGATTATTTGTTGGTAATATGAAGTTATAATCATCATCATGGTCCCGCTATCGTCCCAGCCTACTACGAGGTACGATCCAATGACTTGTTCAATACATAGCGATATACCAAAATATTATTGTCACTATATAGCGTATAGCTGGAGGTCTCAGCGTTTATAGAGAGAGGCCTTTCTCCAGCTGTCCAAGTATAGGCACATTAAATTATATATTATTATGCCCTAAAATGTTATTTCACAAAGGAAGTGGTTTATTGAACGTAACGATCGATCTGCAGTGATCTTGTATGTCTTTCATCTCGGCTCGGTCGGCCACATCCGCCGGGTAGATCGGAGATAACGACTCAGATTTCCAATTCTGTAGCCTAGAATTCATTTTTTATTTGCCAAATACTAATATACCAGACTAGCCCCGCTCGTCATCATCATCATCATCATCACCAATTCAAAATAAGTACATAAACGATTTTATTAAGCATTTCCGGAACACAGTATAAAATAAGGTAATTAAGCACAAAGCGTTTCCTTCCTCTAATAATATTACAGCATTGCGCTGGCGGCGACGCGACTATTCCTGGCCTGTGCTGACGTCAATTTACACGAGGACTAAACGTCCCGAGCTATACGGACACATACATACACATCTATCATAATTATATATTCTTCATCTATCATATATATTCTTCATCTATCATATATATTCTTCATCTATCATATATATTTCTCACAGCACGCAAAATAGGCGCAAAAGCGTCGAGTTGCGGAAACCAGCCTGACCTCATCATATATATTTATCCTTCTGATTAAATTCGTTGTGGTATCTACCCGGGGCTTCTTGAAATCGTATCTAAGGGTCATTTGGCTGCTGACCCTGGGAACACAGGACTCCGCTTACGGGAGTAGCAGTGGTGGAACTAGGGATAGAATTAACCAAGCCTAGTTTTTAATAAATCCTTTGTTTATTTTTTAAAAACGCTTATCACTTAACTATCCGATTAACTTAATTTAAAAATTAATTTCCCGGTCGATTTGTGAGGAAAATTATTTTAGCGAAGCGAGTACTATACCTCTATTATGAAATAGAGGAACAAATATATATTACATATATAAATAACAATTACAAAGTTCTAGTCAGTTATAATATCATTTCACGTTATCTGATAGCTTTGACCAAGTTAACTTTAATTATTTTTTATCGTAAAACCATTCGCTAAGGATTAATTTGATAGTCTACAATCTACATATGTCATAACACTCGAGTTTCATCGAAATCCGTTAAGTAATTTTGAGATTGAGTAACCGTTGGGTAACGTTGGGTGTGGTTCGCATTTAGTGATAGTTAATAGCGGTATAATATTTTAGTTTGACTCTATGGTTAAATATAGTTCGTAATTAGTAACTTTATACGAAACCATTTATATCAATTAATTATTATAAACGTTAATAAAATTATAGTTGATTGCCTGCGAAGAAGTTCTATTTTACTAAAATGTTTAAAAAGCACTGTCGCTTATAATGGCACAGTCACACAGTCACACAATCGCACAGTCTCTCAGTTGAAGAGTCACACAGTCGCACAGTTAAAGAGTCACACAGTCGCACAGTTGAAGAGTCACACAGTCGCACAGTCACAGCCACGCGGTCGCACAGTCGCATCATTCAACAAACAAGTTTATCATGAGGCAGGCCTTGATCTTCGCATCTCGGATTATCTCTAATGACTGATTACGGCTGACATTTTGGACGTGTATTAATTATCATCTCTAGGATACCTAGTTCACGGCCACGAGAAAGTGCGATTATGGTGTGAAAGCGAGCGTTTGTCCTTTCACAACAAATTGACACGGTTCTTTCAAGTAGTACTTGAGTGAAATGCGCTAATTTATATATAAAATATAAACTATGTTTTGAAATTTTTAAGTTAGTTAAACGATGTTCTAATTACAAATGTTACAGCTTATAACATATTCTATTGATTTTACTACCACCATCATCGTCGTCATTAGTCTTTATCCGTCCACTGTTGTCCGTAGGCCTCCCCCAATTAACGCCAAGACGGCCGTTCCCTTGCCACTCGCATCCAACGCGAGCCGGCCACTACAAGATCGTCTTAGGTTTATTAGATTTTAATTTAATTTTTATAGCAGTTGCACGGTTTAAAAGAGGCGATTAGTTCTGTGTAGGAAATAGTCTGACCTTAGTGCAGTTATTAGACGCACTATCATTAAGCCGTTTTGTTGGATGAGAACTGCTGATGATGATTATGAACTTTAGGATACACTTGTAAAACGTGTATTCGAGTAATTCTCTCCATCGACCTCAGGGGATACGTTGAGGAAAATTGGCGCCTGAACGCTGCCAATATATTTTGGTGCGTTTGATGCTTGTTATTATTATTATAATACTGAAGTAATATTTATTCATGAGTTCTGTCAGTGTTATACAATAATACACCTAAAAAATTATTCGTTCCTGATAAGTCTTAATAAGAATTAAGTCATATTACATGTGTTAAAGCAAGTAGAAATAGTTATGAGTAAATTATACTTTACTACATGCAGGGTATTCCTATTTTAGACATATTCAAACGAGGCATCGTGCCCGACTGTGGGATTCCAGAAATGTTCACTCGCTATTTAATTGTAATGAGAACTGATCTACCTTAAGAACTAACAGAAAGTAATGTGTGTACTGTGTACCCATATCAGCGATAACAACTATGAGAGTTGTAATCGCTTGCGTGGTTATTCATAATATATAGATTAGGGGACAAACGGACAGTCGGTTCACCTGTTAGTTAGTGATAGCGACTTCCACAGACACCGACACTAGAGGATTAACAGGAGCACTGCCTTTCAAATGTGAATATCTTCTTCATCCTACACCTAAAGTCATTAAACCACTACCACAGTTAAATTATAATATTAAAAAGTTCAATTTACGTGTATAATTGAAATAAAAATTACTTGTAAACAGTAGTGTTGTGTGCTGTAGCGTAGTGTAGTTTTAGAGCCACAAGCATAGGTCACTACGGCAATCATAGGGATTGCTGATAGAAGTTCAAAACTTAGCATTATGACATGAAATTTCAAATTTCATGATGACGTCATTAACATGTAGCCAGCCCCAACATAACACTGAGGTGAACCAATAAGATTGTCCTCTCCCGACAAGTGCTCACGCGGCTCAAGAAATAATCACATTGAAAAAAATAGAGACACGCGCCCGCAGCTGACTCTCACTATCGCCTGACCCGCGCGTCGGCTCGGCGACCGACGTTATCATCCGACCTCGTAATCCGCTGCGTACTTACATACCTATAATATAAACACCTTCTATTCAAGTGCAAATACATTAACAGATAATATACGAGTTAGTTTAAATTAATATTATACATAAATTAGCATAACTAAAGGAAATAAATTGAGGATATTTTATTTATTATAACATTCCGGTACAACTATATTTTTATCATAAAAATATTTTTCTGCAAGTTATTAGAGCCGCACGAACTTCGCCGGCTAGGCGTAAAATTTTACTTTTGTTACTAAGTTTAATTAAAATTGACAGTTGCGATGATGACAGAGAGACAGAGTGATGATGATGATGTCAGTCTTTGCGTATCCAGAACAAAAGAGTTTAACAATAATATTAGTAAATATTTTTGAAAAAAGAGTTTTGGAAAAACCCATTTCAGGGGCTCGGGCTCGAACCCAGACCCTTGACCTAGAGGTCCACGGATTGTAAAGTTTCAATCAAAATCTATTCAGTAATTTTTGCGTGAAAAAGTAAAAACATACATCTCTACGTTCTTACAAACTTTCGCGTGTCTAATATTAGTAGGATTATTATAGACAACAGACATAAAAATATTATAAATTTATTAAGAATTTAACGAATTCTTAAATTTTTGCTGAAGTCAGTAATTCTCAGAGTTCTCGAAAAAAACGAGTAAGTTGGCTCGGATACGTGCAAGTTATCAGATTTAGCTAAGCATCAAAATTTGTCACAGCCGTCAGCCACACACAAGCAGAGCCTATCCGGTTTGAATACATACCGGTTATTTTAAATCGCTAATAATGCTAAAAGCCAAAACTTAGCCGACTCGTGAACTTAAATACTTTGTATATTGAAACACCCGTTAAATAATATTTACCGTTAATACATAAATAACCAACATGCAATAAACGTTTTTAATTTTTGAGTTGCTAACCAAAATCATTATTAAAATTTTGTTAAATAAATCGCGAAAATCTGATCTATTTAAGAATACTATACATAAACATAATAAAAGGTATATAAAACAGACGAATAACATTTTTAGTGCTAAACATTTACCAGCGAGCCTATTCCTGTGTTGCTAAACCTAAGGCATATTCTTGGTATCGATATAAAAAAAATCTGGTTTATAGAAGTAATTAGAAATTCGCAAGATGGATATCTCCCTGTGGAAAATCATCTTGATTGGGAAGGGAAGGACCAAGTGTCATTAAGAGTATCGTAGAAATAATATTTCGTTTGCCTGATTTCGAAGGATTCATTTATACTAGAAAAATTCACCAAAAACTTAGATTTATTAGAGGTTATGTAAGACAGATATAATTATCACAGTCATCATCACCAACGCGTTTTTACTTCACAAACATAAATTATGTGAACCAGGAAACAAACCAAATGATTATTCAAACTTTAATATTGTGTATGTTCCTAATAAATGCTCAAGAATCGCGAAGAGCAACTTATCAATTTGAATTATAATATTAATAATTATTTTTTGTAATAGACATTAAGATACAATAATTGAGACGAACACACATAAGTCTAACGAGCAAATATTTTTTCTAAGTGCTTTTACATATATATTAAAATTGTGAAGAATTTAAATTAATAGGTACTTAGTTGTGGGCTGAGAGAATTTAAAGACGTCACTGTATTATGTTGCTTTGATAATATAAATATAGAGATAATATTTTAAGTTATTTCGGTACACGCTATTAGCAGGTATTTGGCTAAAGACGTCATTAATTACTTGTTACTACGGGTCTCACAACAACAATGTATTCGCAAGCACAGTGTACTGTAGCGACATGTTAAACAAAGTACACTCGCGACACGAAAACGGCAGGTACACCAACATTAACTTAACACTAACTTACACAACTCACTACATGTGACTATCGTTATCTGTTTATGTTATGAGATAAGCAGACGGACAGACAAGCCGTCTCATAGCAAGTGGTGACAGTCGCCGATAAACATTTACTTATTGGAAGTTCATTAACTTATTGGTTGCCTGTCCTAACACGTAAGATAATTCTTGGTGCCAATTATCACACTGCTCTGTTTCAGAAGAAATAAATAATGACACTATCGTCACTTTTATCTTCCAAAACTTTATAATTAATATATGTAAAAGCACGTTAAATATTATGGTGCGATAGTTTCAATGTCAAACATAATATGAGTATATTTTCAGAGTAATAACTGTTATAGAAAAGCCACTAGCTTTGAGCTAGTACTGAATATTGAATATGCTGTACAAACAGACAAATAGTAGGAGTATTGTTGAATGTTATCGCTAGGACGCTGAGCTAACACTGCACTCGAGCTGAGGCGAATTTAACGCTTGCCCACGTGTAGGACTAGCCATATCGATATATGTATTAAAAAGATTAAAAAAAACAAACAAACGTGGCTGACGTAAACGAATTGAGAGTGGCGTTCTATCTATCAAGAGATTTTACAATAACAAACATTATATTTATATTGTTATTGATAGATTGTACAACTATTTTAAACATTCTAAAATTACGTTATGAATATGCTTCACAGAAAAAGAGGATAATAGTTACATGACTTGCATTAATATAGATAACAAAGGTATTTGTGCAGCTCCTGTGATTTAAGTACGTTTAAAAATAACACCGACCTGAATGAGTTGCATTGCTTGTAATATCAAAATATGTAGAGTATGCCCGTATAATGACCCGTATTTAATTTAAATACTTTATGTAGATAGTTTTTCCTCAATAAATGGTTTGTTTGCCGCTAATCAAAATTTATCGTATCAGCTTAAATATACTAAGTCTTGTAACTACCTAGAAACCTAAATCGAGTCTATGTTGCTCTATGTCTAATCGCCTTAGGGCCATATTTAAAATGTTGACACATTTCACAGTAATACATTAATATATATAATTATAAACGTGATTAAATTTGAAATTCAGTAAAGTTGCGTAAGCTACGAGCGTTTCGTCCGCGCATGGCGTAATACTGACACTTATATTAATTATCACGAAAATTGTTACATTACTATCAATCGACTTTTTCATCGATTCTAGTAAAATAATATTTGTATTGATCTTGATAACTACTATAATATACTAATATGATGGAATATTTTTTTGAAGCTCTGAATTTGGTGTTACACAAAAAGTTTCAAGTACTTGAACTTACGATCGTGTGTACTCTACTCGGCGATACGAACCTAAAACGCCAAGCGACTTGTGCTAAGTTGAGTTTTTTATCTTGAAGTTACGTCGCATGTGTCAATTGATTTGTTTGCAGAACTGAATTTGGTGTCGCAAAAAATTGACAAACACTTACAATGTTTCTTTGTTGTTTTTTTATTTCTATTTATCTCGCGCATTGTATAGTCGTTTTAGCTTTATATAAATTGTATGTATAGAATTGCAAAATGCTAAACTGTTTACTGTCAAAGACCAATTCATTTAACAATATCTCTGCCTGCATGACATAATATAAGACTCACCGGTAGACAATTCCAAAGAAACTAGTTTGCCCCAAAAATTCCCATGTTTATCAATCTCTACATATTCTCTATTTCATCATAATATTATATTTGTATGAAATCCTACTAGTTTTTGCTTATTGCGTGGTTTTGTTCACGCAAATTGGTTCAAGTTCTAATACAATTATAGAAGCTCTACCTAATACTTGTACTAAATTATATTTATATACATAATCAAAAATTGCTCAGAGATAACTTACCTCTAGCCCAGCCGGTGAGCACGTTCCCGAGGTAGGCCACCTTGTAGACGGGGTCGGGCTCGCTGATGCGCACGCTGTTGGTCCTGCGCAGGAGCCGGCCCAGCCCTCGCGACAGCCGCCCGATGGCCCGCGCCGTGAAGTCCTTGCCCGAGGCCGCGTCCGCCAGGCATACTTCCGCTGGTAGGATCGACCTGGTTTCCGTCTCCCTGAGGGCGATCAGTTTCGGAATCGTTAGCGATTTCCTCCGATCCTGCGTCAACGTCTTGGCCTGGTTCACGCTATACACGTTGCAATGTTTCTTGTAGTGTTGGGTCTCTTTGGTCGGTTCTGTTCCAGGTTCAGTCTTATCGGCGTTCTCCGCGGTTAGCTTGCCGTTTAGATTCTCGCTGAGCGAGTTGTTGTTGACGGTGTCGGTCTGATCGCCCAAGCGGCAGTCGCCGCTCGAGCGTCTCCTGAGGAGGGATGGGTTGCGCAGCAGTATGCTTGTCTCGCTAGAGCTCCTGTTTTTCAGTATGTGTATTTTTTTAACGCGAGAGACCGCGCAGTCCAGGACGTCCGCACTGACTGTCCTCTCGGTTTTGCCCTCCTCGTCCAGGAATCGAACTCTCAGTCCATTGGACTTGCACTCGTTGAAAGTTTTTTCCACATCTTGCGGGGGCTCCGACTGATTTTTGGCGCCTGCATCGAAGCAGTGGCGTTCGTTCTCACTGAGAGTACCGCGAGCCATTTTACCTTAAGTGCACACTTGCTTATAAGTTATATTACATTCTGCGCTAACATGAGTTAAAATATCAAACACAATATCACTAAAGAGAAATTCGTCTTAATGAAACGCTACACAAAACCAGTTACTCGCAAGTTAACAACACACACAGTAGTACACTTCGTCCATTAAAGAACGACACCGGTTCGGAATGCAGCCTTTCATGCGTACAATACATACATACAATTTTCGGATCGCTTGCGTTATGTTTTAGAGCGCGCTGTGCCAATTTAAATTCCGTCGGACACACGTAAATGTTGCGATCGGCAGGTGATTATTGCTACACTTGCAGTTTCGAAAGGTTCGCGACGGGGCGCGGCACGTCCTTCTCGCGCGGCGGTCGGGCGAGGAATGCGGCGGACTGCGGAGCGCGCGGCGACGAGCGGCGTGCGCGGGCGCACCGCGGACGGTCACTTGATGCCAACTTGATTGTGATGATCGGAGGCGCAGCTCGGTGCTAATCCCTCTGCCGTCGGCGCAACCTGGCAGATGACAAATACATACATCACAATCAATCACAAACATACCATTGTAAACTTAGGCGAAAATGCTGCAACCGTTATGGCCTTTAGATAACCGTTTGATGGCGCTTAGACCAAGTTGCTAGCCTATGGGGAATACCTTGTAACTCTAGATTTTTTAGCTAAAAAGACAAGCGATATGACGAGCAAAGAGACAACTCTCGTACCTTTGAGATTTGTGATTACAGATACCTTAGCTCTATATTAAGTTAAAAAAAATTACAAAGTTTGTGATAAATTTGTAGTTATTATCTTAGTGTTTTTTGAGAGAGTATTGGACGATAATGAGTTGAAAATTATAGTAATTTATCGTGATTAGATGGCTTATATACACATAACTAAACACCATAACAGTATAATCAAAGCGTGCATTTCCATAGTAACCAGCTCTCACTTCCTGCGGGGCTCCCGCAAACTTTTGAGTCCTGCCAACTGATAATAATAGTACAACTGTAATAATATTATCATCATTATTGTTTCTGACCTAAGATATGGAGGTCTATAGGTTCATAGGTCACGTCATCTCATCAACCCAAGACCGGCCACGTAAGAGACCTTCGTTCCATCTTCATATGAAGAGATGGACTAGGCTTTGCCAAACGCGCCCCTCTTCCCAGAACTCTACTAAGTATACAATATAACAATCGTGTATTACCAGCGTATAAATGTGTGCTATAGTCATCATAATTAGTTTATTATTAGGTGTAACCAAATTTTACAATAAACTGAACATTAAAATTATAAAATGAAGCAATTTCTGATTATTAAAATATTTAAATATCATTTAGATATAAATTACTTCAAACATTTTTGGAGTCTAATTATAGCTTGGGAAGGGAATATTATTATATTATAAAAGACAGCAAAAGAGTGATGTGTTAATTGATTTTCTGAACAAATCGAATACACAACAGTAAAATACATCAAATACACAATACACATACATAAATATTATTAAATAATCACACAACATTAACCTAGACGTGTGGTGAGCTTGTAAGAACTTGTGTTACGGTTATATTCATCACACGAATTATCCGCATCTGACGAGATTCAAATCGGCGACCGCTGTGTGATGTCTAATAGCCTGATCAGTGACCATTCGACTGGTCGGACGTTAATATTACCTACCGATTGAGTTTAAAGGTCATCAGGAATAAAACTCTAGACTTTTTAAAAAAAGGCCGTTAATACTAATACATATTACATACACGACAAACACCGCACTTATCAAAGCCCAAAATGGATCCCCTTCAATGTTCTCCAAGATGGCTGATCTCCCGCTATTCTCATCTGACCAGCACCGGAGGCTTTCATACCATCCAGCGGAAGGTGGATCCTCTGATTCTCGTATTGTATGTTAAACAAGCCTTGTAATCGACCTACCGATTGAGCTTAATGGCCATCCGGATTAAAGGCCATCTTTCAAAAAAAAAATCTTTAAAGAGTTAAACATTTTAAAAAACGCCTTGTTAGCAATGTTATTAGTTTGTTTACAAACATTATTATTATTATTATTTCTTTTGAAAATAGTTAACGAAAACAATATAAGGGCAACGTTCGCAAAAGTTCTTGACATTGAAAAACCTCTTTCCAAAGTCAAGGATTCTTTTTGTGCAAACCAATATTAAATTTGTGCATTTTTGGGCAAAAAAATATTATTTATATCATCATCGACAAATTCAGAATATATCACAACAATTAGAATCTGGTTTAAGGTTTAACATAAGGAGAGCCGACAAGAGGCAGTGGAGGCTTCCAAAAAATGACTATGATTGTAAGAACAAACTAATGGTTTTTAGTTTTTCTTCTTATTTATCAAGGGTCAACTTAACTTTTATATTATAAGGTATAGTAAAAATAATGAGGATTCTATTACAATATTCTAGAACCTGTAATCGATAGCAAAATACACAGCATAATATATTACTACTAGCTGCCCCGACAGACTTCGTTCTTCCATAATTACTAAAATGGCTATAAAAAAATAGGGGTTGGTGATAAAAAAGTAAAAATTTAGGGTTGTATGTATTTTTCAATGCCACATTATAAAAAAATAAAAACAAAAAATTTCGTCCAAAAATTAACAAAAAAATTTTAAGGGTGAACAACCCCTATCACTTAGGGGTAAGAAAAATAGATGTTGGCCGATTCTCAGACCTACTGAATATGCATATAAAATTTCATAAAGATCGGTCAAGCCGTTTCGGAGGAGTACGGTAACTAACATTGTGACAGGGAAATTTTATATATTAGATATACAATAATAATAGTAATACTAAAATCTTTATTTCAGATAACATAGATACATACTTAAGATTATTATAATTATAATAAATAATAATGAAAATAATACAAATATTTAATGGTTTTGAAGTAATAATAATTGCTATTAGAAGTTTAATTGTTTTCGCAAAGAATTTTTTTTTCTCTATGTGAAATGAGGGCTTTTTTCTATCTTGTCTCTTAGTATCTCTTAATATATGTTTAATCAAATCTTATGATGAACCAATATTCGTGTATTGGTCTATGTGTCTAATGTCTTGGTGTTATTTAATATTTCATATTAGAAATATTTTCCCATCAGACGGGCTCCGGCAGTAGCGAAACCGGTTGAATTCATCATTTATTTTACATCCTAAACATGGAAATCTAGTATTTTATGTGTCTAGTTTATTTTTAAATAGCGCTGGATACATTGTGCAGTAAAATCGAGATGTAAGTTTTATTTTTGCTAGTGCAGTTAGCGGGTGCTATCAATTATAAACGACAGTAAATTATAACTTACATATCAATTTAACATTTGATTTAATTTTTATTGCTTGGTTTTAATTATAAAATATTTATAGTATCTATTATATTTAATAAAACACCTCACGTTTTTTTCCATTTTCAATGCATATTGTCTTGAAGTAATATTAACAATTCCGGTCTGAAATTAAAAAAAATCTTACATACGGCGTTCATTGAGGGTTGCCTATGTCCAGCAATGGACAGATAAAGGCTGATGATGATAATTACGTTACTTTTTACTTGAGGTCAGACTGGTTTCCGCAACTCGACGCTTTTGCGCCTATTTTGCGTGCTGTGAGCCTGAAGCACTCCCTACTGCCAGTTAAGAAGAGAAGAAAGAATGCTAGCAGTCTCTTGACATCGGTGCTGATCTCCGTGAGCGTTCTCGGACTTCCGAGATGGGCAGCCTATAGCGATGCTAGTCCTGTACACTCCAGTAATATGACAATGATGTTTTTCTTATATAGGTCCCTAACTCCCTAAGATTTTGATGATGATGAAATGACATACGTACGGCCATATCGTGTTTAACTTCAGCTGCAGTTTACTCCATTACCCTCGTTCCCACCAACTACATCTTTTCCGTGTTTTTCTCATCACGAACGCCACATTAAAGGCATTTCAGATACAACTTTACTCTCGTCGCGACCAAAGAGGTTTTACTCACAACTTACAACGTATACCCGGGCAAAAGTACGGAGTACAACCGCCACGTTATCAGTTACGAATAACACTAAAAATTCGTCTCAGAGTTTAGTCGAAGAGAGGTTTTTACAGCGTCGGATAGAAATAGCGTGATGATAACCTTTATATTTCTGTAATTATAGAAAATTCTAGAAAGATCTATAGATTTCTTGAATTATTTAAAGAGTTTTCAAATTTAAGCCTATATTCTTTTTAAACGTGTCTTAAATACAAAAAAATTGTAAGGTAAGTAGCGATAGGCTATAACTAACTATACAATTAAAAATGACTAAGTGAAGCGGGTATTCACAGCTCGTGCTAATATAAAATCACTTCCCGCCTTTGGTTTTGGTAATTCAAAACAAACATCGTAAACAATGAACAACAACAGAAACGGGGAAAATCATTTCTCTACAAAAAAAACTGTTTATCATTCACCTGCCTCTCGTCGGGAGGGGGGAGGAGGGGGGCGGGGTAAACTGTGACTTCCTCCATGACTGAGCATGACACTGTATCGAAAATTAACACGTTGGCAACGCGGTTTCCGCACTGTGTCATCTATATAAAAAAAAACTGTTTGTCTTGTTCAGCACCGTATGTACCAACTAACAAACAAAAAGGGACTCTTATAATATAGTATACTAGCTGTCCCGACAGACTTCGTTCTGCCAATATTAAAATTGCAATTACAAAATAGGGGTGGATCGTAGAGGGGTCAAAATTTAGGGTTATATGTATTTTTGTATGCTGTATCATAAAAAAATAGAAATTAAAAATTTCGTCCATAAATTAACGAAAAAATTTTAAGGGTGAACAACCCCTATCACTTAGGGGTATGAAAAATATATGTTGGCCGATTCTCAGACCTACTGAATATGCATATAAAATTTCATAAAGATCGGTCAAGCCGTTTCGGAGGAGTACGGTAACTAACATTGTGACAGGGAAATTTTATATATTAGATTTAGTCTTTAAAATTTAATTTAAGTAAGTTTGTACTTTATCTGTAGGTGAAGTGGTGAAGAAGACTTACGCGCGCGACTACACGGTCAATATCATCAACATTTTATATGTCAAACAGCTATGCTGATTTTCTGAAAGCAGAGAAGGACAAGCTGTGAAATTACTGGTGTCGAGACCTACCTGTTCACTTGTCTAAGGGTGGGCAACAGGATTATCTTTCCTGGAATAGTTCTGTGCTCGCGAGTACGTGGTCTCCTCACCGGCTTAGGCTCGTTTGGTCATGAATCCAATATAAGAAAACAAACAGACAGACATATAAGTGAAACTAATATAAAGCGTGCAAAAATACATTTCTGATAAGAAAAGAAAATTATTTTAATTATATTACAATTTCATGCTAAGAAATCACTGTTAGTGAGAAACTTTAGAATTAACATTTTACTCAACAATGAACCAAAGTAACCGTAGTGGGGACATCTTGTGCAATAATAATTTAAAAGTTAACTTGTTATGATTCTCCCCAAATTTTCTGTCATTATTCAAAATGCTCAAACTCATCTTCACAAAAACGAGCGAACAAAAAGTTTCAAACGAGTTATCCTAAAATTGTTTTTATAATTCGCCAACCAGTCGCAACAGGCGGTTCGCCGATGTGCTAAACTTATCAACTTAGCAGAATAGAGAATCAAACGAACTTACCTGTAAGTGAAGTTCGATGATTATTAAACGAGTGATTCGCCCAAGAGATTACAAGTATTCACAAGTAGTACCACGCGTACGTGCTGCCATCATACACACTTTTAAAGCAACTCTGGATAAAGAAAACTTGTTTTCTCCCCACTCACGGCTTCCTTAACAGCCCGTCGTCGTCTGCAGTCTCATACACGTTTCTGTCGTGTACGGCTTTCCTGTTAGCTATTTCGAAAGGGCATTACATCAATATAAATAATATGTATGTAATTAGGGTTTGGGAGGGTTTGTAATCTCTTGGGCGAATCACTCGTTTAATAATCATCGAACTTCACTTACAGGTAAGTTCGTTTGATTCTCTATTAAACTTCGTGATTCGCCCTTCGAGATTACAAGTATTCACAAGTAGTTGTTTAGAGAACTACGAAATAGCTCACTACACTAGTGAAAACACAGTGTAGTTAGGTAATATTATAACAACAGTTTTTTAGATAATATTACAAGGCTTTTATTAAAATAATCGGAAAATATGTTTCATATAGTAAATAAAATTATATTATTTTATAGTAAATAAAATTATATTAAAAATTATAATATTGTGTATATTATAATACATACATTAGAATTGACGTTTACCAATAGAAGTTGAAAAAACCCCAACCTACAAGGAAAGTGAGAAAAGGAATCAAATGTTTTGATACCAGTAGTTACTTCTCAGTTTTAAAATTTGACTTAAGTTTGTGACATCTAATCCATCCAGCGGTTCGTTTGATAACATCCATGTTGACACCAGTCATGCGGCAACAGATCAAGTAGCTGCATGTCTCGTACTATGGGCACTAAGCACTGGTGTGCCCAATATCCTGGATGGTAGCTTTTATTCATCGGCTAAAAATCTGTGAACTTACAGGCTCAAAAGTTTTCTGAAAACTAACAAAGGGTAAATAACATTTGAAAGGCATTCTCTCAGAAGACATTTTCAAATAATAATCTAAGGTCCTAGTAAGGTAAATAGAAGGCGTCTCATAGCAATGTATATTTTAAAATTGGTCGAGTTCTAATAAACCCAGATTTTATAATATAAAATTTTCTTAATTTTGAATATTATTTGATAATTGAAATTAAGAATATTTGAACACGATACCCATACTTAATATTTAAAAAAGAGCACAATTTTTCAGTTGCATTATAATATTTTGGACGCGGAGTGCTTAGTCATATATACTGCGTACTATTTTCATAAAATAATTCTTAAATCGTTTACAATAATTGATATTACATTTTCAAATCGTATTATTTGAATAAAATTAGTGCTAAAGCTCATTTAACGAAGTTAATGGGGAATAATTTAAAAAATTAACTATTAGTTATCAATCCTAATCCTATAAAATGTATATTATTGACGATAAAAAATTGTACCATTGATAGAAACAAGGACAGATATTGTCTTATGGTATTATCCATAATAGACGCCAAAATAACATTACTTAACCCTTAATAAATGTTTATTATTATTATCTTTATGCATATAAGATACTCACAAAATTTTTAGTAAAAATATTATTATTAATATTATTAATATCAGTTGTATTCGACGGCGTTTCGGGGCCTGCGAATGCTGCCCTGATAATCCTTATGTTCTGTAAAAAAGGCTGGCTAGACTATCAGGTACAATTACGACTCCCGAAGACTTATGTTTTATTTATTTTTTACTTTGACTACTTTTTAAGAGTACAAGTCGTCACCTATGAAAAAGATATCATGATTTGATTTGCTAACCAGCTGGCAAGAATATCTACTTCAGGTTTTTAGAAATTATTAAATTTTGAAAAGCATAGTCGGCTAACTCCTATTCTATATCAGAATTAACGCAAACGGGATTCTGCGTCGGCCTCATAGTTGTCTTGTGAGCTAACGTAGGATGCGAACACATATTAACATATAGATATAGACCCTTTTGATACCACTTCAAGTGTGTCGGTTAATATCATCCTATTTACATAAATATTATTTGTTTATGTATATAGCAGTGGAGTTGTCAATTCTCAACGGAACGTTTAATTTTATGTCTTGCATAATCTACTGATCCCGAATTACTATGCGACAACAAAATGCACCTTTAGCTATAAGTAATCGATGTGATGGTAGAATCCTGCCTAAGAATAGCTATTTCATCCCCTGTACCTGTACGAGACTAGTCAGAAAATAATGCCGTTCGACAAACGCCTAACCGTATGGGCTAAAACATTCATCAATATTATTAATCTAATAGTGGAAATCGTAAATAAACATATTGGTAAATAGATATATTGGTCGTAATCATTTTCTTGTAAATAAAGATAAATTAACCCATAAGTTTTTTGTATATAACCAGCCATATTGTAATGTTAAACAAACCGATATTAGTGATTCTATCAAGTGCGTAAAGCGTCGCAATTTCTTTAGTCTCTTAAAAAATGTTTAAACTAGATTATTAATAATTATCATTATTATTGTAGTAATATCTATGAGCGCTTTTACACCACGTCAATCTTGTTCCACGCTAAGTTGTCAAGGTACGTATTTTGGACAACGAAACATATCTTATACTTTTTAATATACATAAGATATGCAAGATTTTCACATCCATGACCCAGGAATACAAAAAATTCTTTATTCCCAGGCGGGAATCAAACCCTGTAACTCCACCTTCCGTGCAACCCGCTAACTCAATGGTAAGCGCGTTGCTCAAGCCATAGAGGTCGTTAAATAAATAAATCGTAGAGGCTCTTGCTTATTTTTGTTTGTCTAAAAAATAGATATAATAAGTCCTGGTTACGTAAAAATTACACAAGCTGGTTGCATGATTTCTGTAAAATGTAAGGCGACTCATTGATCCTTTTTAACCACTGAAAACGCAAGTATTTGTTACACTGATTATCCCAGATTTATAAATATATATTAATAAATCTGTGCTGATTATGAATAGCTATAGAAAAAAATTTGGCATGTTTATGCACATTTGACATTTGACAATTATTAGAAATAAGTTTTAAAGCTGTTCTATAATCAAGTTTGAAAAGTGTGGCGCGGATATACATCAGTTGAAATAAACCATTTCGATTACTCTTCTTTATAAGAAATATGCCATATAAATTGACCAGAACATGATTTACATTCATGTATCGCCTCTAATGAAAGTAAATAATTTATTTCCCTAGTCATTTCCCTGTCATACGCAATATTTGTGGGTCTATTGACTGGTATGTTAGTCTGGGTAACAGCAGAAAGAAAAGGTATACGTAAACCTTGTACTCAAGGCAATATCAAGAATCAATATCTGCGCCTACGCCTTATTTAAAAAATTTAAGTCTACCTGCTTCCAGCGGGTGTTGGTCAGGAGCGCCATCTACCGATCCACATGAAACCGCCGCTTTTTTCAGCACCGGTGTCCGCTTGTTGTTCTGGCGCCGCTCCGCTGCTGGCTGTTGCTGGCACCGCCAGCCGGCGAAATTAGGTCGGATTCGGTTGCGTGTACCGAGCACCCGGAGTCGGTGGCGGCTCTTACCCAAGTTTAAAGCCTAACCTGTACTAGAGGTGGAAAAGTTAGTTACGACTCGTGGTCGTTAGCGACCTAGTCTTTGTTATAGCAGACCTACTCTGCGTCAGTCGTAAGAAATGGCTTTTATAGATGTCAACTTTTCTTGTAAATCTCCTCCGAAAAAGCTGAGCTGGTCCCGTTTAAGATACTTCGTTATCTTCTACGCTCTTGTCTAGAGAAGCCGTTAAAGTATTCCCATATAGTCAACATAGCATAAAAAACGACTTACCTCACTCGATATTTTTTATTGATTATCGCCATTGTTGCGAGACTTGAAGATCATTAATTATGAGGTTAGAATTTGAGTCACACCGTACATGGCAACAGCTAGTGGATTTTCTGATAACATGTTATGCCTTTTAAACATTTTTCAAAATGTCTTTAATATCTTCTCCAATGTAATTTACCTTAATATAGGCTTATCGGCTCTAGCTGTATTTATGTACCTATTAGTCCCCAATGTTTCTGATTTTTTGGCTCATAGCCTTGATGCCAAGGATAGCCAGGATAGGGTGCTGATCTTCAGACGCGAGATAAATTTGAAAGATTATTACCCACTACTACTCAACAGATTGAGGGTATCAAAAAAAAATATATAAATATTAAATACTGTTAATTCCATCTTTGTCGATGATCATTAGCTTCTAGTATAGTTTTTGTGATACAGTCTCACGGGCTGTACTCTAAAAAACATCCAATGTATTCACGACGCAGTCTCACGGATTTTGTGTTCAGGGCACAATCTCACGGATTTGTGTTCACGACACAATCTCACGGATTTGGGCTCACGAACAATCTCACTAGTGCGTTCTAGAATAAAGTGCATCAATAAAAAACCACACAACGCCCAGTCCAGAAAAATAACTCCATTATTGTTGAGTGTGGTTATGTAAGCTCATCTTTGTCAACGATCGTTAATGCTTGGTATCATTTTTGTGATACAGCCTCATGGGCTGGCTGCACTTCGAAAAAACATCCAGTGTATTCACGACGCAGTCTCACGGATTTTGTGTTCAGGGCACAATCTCACGGATTTGTGTTCACGACACAATCTCACGGATTTGGGCTCACGAACAATCTCACGAGTGCGTTCTAGAATAAAGTGCATCAATAAAAACCACAACGCCTAGTCCAGAAAAATAACTCCATGATTGTTAAGTGTGGTTATGTAAGCTCATCTTGTCAATGATCGTTACTGTTTTGCATAGTTTCTGTGATACAGTATCACGGGCTGTACTCTAAAAAACGTCTAATGTATTCACGACACAACCTTCTAGGCTGTTTTTTTTTTTTTTTTTTTAGTGGGTAATAATTTTTCAGATCAATCACGATATCGCATTAAGAAGAAACAAAAAATAACAAAAGATAATATTAACTGAATAAATAATTTTTGATTTACCTTCATTTATTGTATTCGCTCGTGTTATTATTTTGAGCATGACGAATAAAACTATGGAGACATATTTTGCGATCTCTAGCCATTTTTCGTTCCAATCCTTTATTTTTCCTTTTCATCGTAATTCTTGCGTTTTTCCATGTCTAATATTCTATAGTGACACAGCTACGAACTTTCAGTATGCTAACTTCACTTAGAAAGAAAAATGCGTGTGCGATGGCCGGCACACAAAACGTGTATGAGACTGCAGACGACGACGGGCTGTTAAGGAAGCCGTGAGTGGGGAGAAAACAAGTTTTCTTTATCCAGAGTTGCTTTAAAAGTGTGTATGATGGCAGCACGTACGCGTGGTACTACTTGTGAATACTTGTAATCTCGAAGGGCGAATCACGAAGTTTAATTACGAATATTTAGCTAAAATGTGTTAGAAACAAACTAACTTTTATATAAATAGCAGTCTTGTGGACTCCCGCTAGAAGTGAAAATTTATAACTTAAAATGGGGACGAGATATTTCATATTATAATAGAAGAATTATTCGTAATGTTATATGGAATGCGTTTGTTAACGATGATGAGAAGATAATAAAGTTAGTAGAGTGAATAAAATAAAGCGCTTATAAAAGGTTTCACTTCAAAAAATTAATGACAAAAAACCTCAGCTTCTTACACTCACACTTTGAGCGATTGGCGATTTGATTTGTTAAACCAAAACAAATTAAGACTTTATTAGTGTAGCTTAAAGGTCCTCTAAGTTAGCATAGTCTGGAATACTTTTATCGTGAACGTTGAATAAAGAACAATTAAAAATTACAATAAATGTTAAAGTATAGCATAATCGGAAAAAAAGAACTGGAGCAAAAATCAGTTGCAAAATTTATCAAAAGAAAAGTATCAACACACATATTGCATAACATCATTTACCGCCACGGGCCAACCGACATCTAGACTAAATATGAGGTAGAGATAGTAAATTATTTGAACATTTTTTAATAGATTTTTTGTGTTTTACTGAAATGGGTTCAAAATGGGAATACGTGTGAAGCCGCGCTGCCTGGCGAGTAATGTGTAGGACCATTTAACTGTTTTGATAAAATTTCCTTTTATCGCGACTGTCCTTAACTTACTACTGAAGGTTATGTTTCGAGGAAAACTGTCATAGGAGAGATAACACACGGAATACACAAGGAAAACCCGGGCGGGTGGCGAGTCTACGTGGAAAATTAGAGAGATTCACTCATCATCTTCAGCCTTGTCAGTTGTCCATAGTTATTGAGGTAGAGATTTTTTTAATAGCAAAGATCGCTAATCCTTCTCTGACATCAGAGTGTCAACACCATAGGATCAGCAGATGCGTTGCCCGCCTTCAAATATGTTCTTTTCTTGAAGGCCCTTAAGTCTGAAATAATACTGTTGCAGTGCCTATAAAATATTAAATATAAATTGGTGCTTACGTTTGCATATATTGTGGGTAAAATACGGTATTTTGATAAAAATTCTCTAAATCTTCGAAAACAATGAGCCTTCCTCCGTACAGAATCTATTTAGACCACATTGAACTAGGACACATTGGTTTTCTCCAATTCCCCAAAACTGAAAGGACATAAAATCAATTCAAAAACGCTTTGGTTAGTTTAAAAAAAATGTTAAGTAAGTAAAGAAAATTGTTTACGTTTTTCCAAGACTAATTTACAGGAGGAATTCCAACAAAAGAATTACTACAAAAAAGAGCGCATTATCTTTTCATATTATTGTCACAATTTTCACACTTATATTTTTTGCGAACACATATCAGCTAATCACCGACTACGTGGAACAAAGGATGTGGCTTCCTCAATTATAAGCCAAAGCTGGCTATGAATGAAACATGGACCACTCGAACAAAGACTTCTCACCCGGAGGAAGCGTCAGGCTGGCGTCACTCATCGATTGTATCGCTACCACGACAATACAAATACCTAAAAACAGATCTCATCTACGGATGAATTAATTAAGCCTTAATTTAAGAAACACAATTAATCAGAAATAGATTAGAAGGGTAATGCCAGTCCTATGATTAGTTTACTAGGATCTAGATCCTAGTAAACTAATAATTAAATTTTCACAAATTACTCAAAAAATGCTGAAAAGAATCGGATGTAACTTTTTAGGTATTATTATATACTAAGTTCTGGATAAGAAACAATAATTTGATGCGTTGTGAAGTCCATAAAATGTTTGGAAGTAGCTATCTCCTAAAATCCATGAGCTTTGAGTTTGAATTTATAAAGATCTTTTTATCGTAATATCTGCTTATTCATCTTAGTAGGCGTAATATGGAATAGTAAAACGGCGGCTAACAGCCAACTGTCAAACTAATTTAAAAATGTAGTGTGAATATACTTCACGAAATGAATAGCAAAACAATAATAACCGAAACATATAATATGTATTATGTAAAGTATTTTTAGCTCGTGTCTGTCTCCCGCGTGGCACTTTGTAAATAACACTTTACTATTGTTATTAGTATACATGTGTTACATTATTTCCTGATAGAATAATGACACCCATACAATGTCTGTCCAAGGAGTAATACAATGTCTGACAAGCGACGGAAACTGCTTAGACAGACTCTATATGGACTGTCTCTATGACAAGAGGAACCAAAGACTCATGATAATTAGATAGCCTAGCCCTAGGGTAATAGGTCTTAGGGACAGACTAAACACATTTGAGTCCACTGAGACACAAAAACTAACAGCAACTAACCCAAAACCTATCACAAACCTCACTGTTTCTGTCCATTTCTCGATATATTCCATCAAAATGTTGGGTTAAATTAAAGTATTTGATGGCAATCTCATGGGACATTAACCATCCCTAGATTTGAAAAAATATACCACACGGCAATAAGATTTAATAAATTTGATCACAAGGCAATAACGATATAACTTATTGCCTATTTACTAACATGAAACTATGTGTAAATCTCACCATATGCATGGCGATTTTAATCTCAATTTTGACGATCACTGTAAAATACAGATTCTATGTATTTTATGGTGATCGATCGATAGATGATGATTCATCATCTCGATGCCAGCTGATGTTGGTAACCTATTGCCTAAGGACTTCAGCTACCGTGTAAATTTCCCTCCAATAGCTAATTCCTATTGTATTTAGAAAAGGCCAAATCCATCTACATTCCCTTTATCGTATTTCTTTCCAATTCCATTGAAAGCCAAAAACGGACATGTCATCTTGGCGCTCATTGAGGGAGGCCTATTTTCAGCAATGGACGCATAAAGGCTGACGATGATAATGAGAGCCAAAAAAACTATACACCTACAGCATACTATATTCAATTTCGTTTTATTCAATCTTTACATAATCTAGATATAAATCTTATCTACATGGCAATAGAGGTCATATCAGCGTTCGTTATAATTGCTATAGTATACTATACTTCATGCTATGTTGCTATAGTGCATACTATACCGGCGTTGTGATGTGAGCAAAAACCGTCGGCCACGCACCATCGCCGGTTGGTCAATTCACATTCCGATCGTTTGAGCAATTTCTTTTGTAACATCGACACGTCGGTGGAGCACTGATCAATACGATCGGTCGATTTAATAGACGCTCCTAGAGTCGAAAATTGATTCTTATTTGTTTGGGTTAAATCTTATCTATGTACTAGCTTTTGCCCCCAGCATCGCCGTCGTCAACTATGATTTATGACTGGATCTTAGCGGGACTATTTAGCCTATAGTCTTCCTGGATAAATGGGCTGTCTAACGCTGAAAGAATTTTCAAATCCTACCGATACTTCATCAGATTATCGCTTTCAAACAAACACTCTTCATCTTTATATTAGTATAAGATTACACGCGACGGTGCGAAGAGGGTATATGCATTTTGAGTGAAAGGATGTAGGTGCAAACTTAAGTTGTTTTTATGTCCAAAACTACTCGTCCGATTTTGATGCGGTTTTCATATTAGTTAATACCAGTGGGGGAGTTCTTGTGTGGGTGTCGCTCTGTTGTCTCGATACTGTTATGGTATTTATTTCTCCCGTGTTAGAACTTATGAGTCTTAAGTATTAAAATAGGAAGTACATAAGATTGAAACCATTTGTCATGGGCAAAATTGACCATTTGCCACCAGGCAGCTCTCTTGCCAGTTTTGCCTGTCCGATTCATAGAAAAAATCAATATAATTACATTCTAAAAATATACTAACGAACTTACATTTGGGCTCTGGAAGAAACATCGCTCTGTTCCGGAATTATGAAATGCGTACTAATTAATATATTCGCGGACAAAAAGGCCATTCGGACCGTGACGCGGTTAGACAGTATCCCGAGTTTTCCGCTATCTGCTGTCCGCTGCCCGCTGTCCGCTATCCTCGGCTATCCGTTGTCCGCAGCCCGGGCTGGACTCATGTTTGTGGATCCATATTTGTGTTATTATGTGTGTTGTTTAGTTTCCATCTCCTGTATTTGTGACATGTGTGTGTCGCATAACATTGTAGCCCGGGCAAGGAATAATTTATTATCTTTTTGTTTTGATTTATCAATTTTCTTCGGTCAGTATCTGCTAGACTTCTTACGAACTTTTGAGCGAAGTTAGAGTATGTTATTGATCAAATAATGGAATTCAATTATTTAATATTTAATGTAATAATGATGGTCAATGGGTAGAATGAACTTACATCAAAAAGTCTGATTTTTACTCTTTAAGTATTCATTTGAGTATAACCTTCGATCGGACCATCGTTGTAAAATTTATTAAATTGTTTTAGTGCAGTGCAATAGCCCCATAAATAAATACCTTCTTGAAGGACAACGCTTATAATATACGACTATTTCAAAAATAATTTTAAAGATTATTTCGATGTAAGCTAATAGTGGAGTAAACGAAATTGTATTAGATGTAAACAATGATGCTGATGATGATGATGATGACGGAATATGGGAGTAGCATATAGTACGTAGTAGTAGTAATAGTAGCGTATTTTTTTCTATAACTATCTATAACGCAAATATATATCACGAGAAGAAGACTGAAGTAGCAGCAGACTGAGGTAGGAGTGAGTGCACTCTGAAAAACAGATGGCCAATGGGTGTGAGATGACAGTGCCCTGTCGGTGTATCTCTTATAATATACGACGAAGCTCTCCTGCAGAGGCTGGTCTTGGTTGACTGTGAGTGGCAGGCATTGAGTGCTAATGGGAGTCATAAACACCGAAAATCTGGTCAATGATTTTTCACTGACGTAATAGCAATTGAAGTCAGTGATCAATGGACACGTCTCATCCATGCCATCAATCAGCCTATCAGAGCGCATAACCCGCGTGCGGAATCCACCGTCTCAGCGTTCACTGGGAAAGGCCAATCGTCTCTAGTAGCAGAGGACAGAAAGGCTTGATAATGATGTAATGAATGTAAATTAGGCGAATGTTATTAACTATTTCATTGGCCTTACTGGATTACGAATTTCAGGTACTATCTTTAAAGCTTATCAGATGTACGGGTTTTCCGCGACGTTTTCCTCAACCGCCGCCCAAATATTGACATGGTCAAGCGCATGGAAAAATTAAGAAAACCCCACTTCCTAAAGATCAACTCAAACCATCCACTATCTGAACTTATTACCACTAAATACCGTCAACTGCTCACTATAATAATCACAACTACTATTGATCGAATAAGCCAAAGATATTATATAGATAGCTGGTTCGGATAATGACTCTAGTCTACCGAGTTTGTTTCGCTGGATGTTCTCAGTAGACTTTCCTTGGAACCGGTAGATTCAATTGATTTTAAATTTTGATTTTGAGTCCCTGTTGGACTGACGGATCAGAATGGAACCTCCTAACAAATTAATGTCGCTTAGGTTAAACTTAAAATTAGGTAGTTTTTCGCATAATTGCATAGGCGTCATGAAAATATAACACTTAGATCTTTATGCTGTCATGCACCATAATATACTTTAGTTTGATCTTAGGTCTTAATGTTGGTGGTGATGCGGTCGTTGTCAGGAAGTGGTCAATGGCAGAACCCGGAGCGGGTGTGGGGTTACACCGCGCCGACCGCCGGCTATATATAACGCCGGGAATCGAACCACGACTACAATGTCACTGCCTTCAAAACAAAGTATTGATGACTTAATATTAAGTGACATAAAAATCGCATACACAAAGTTTGTCCAGGATAAATTAAGAAACCACTTAAACTATTTTGATAAGAGATTTGGCCTGCTCGGTGTGTGAGTAGATCCAAAACGAAAGATTGGATATTATTTATGTTATGATATTATTGTGGCACATAATATTATATACATATTTGAAAAATTATTCTCGTCAACATGATGCTGAAATAGCCCTTGGTAATCTCTGGGAAATCCTTGCACAATTAGCTACAAATATTTTATCTTTAGTCTATATAATAATAATAATAGTTGGGACAACTCACACACGGCCATCTGATCTTAAACTAGGCAAAGCCTGTTCTTATGGTAACCAGACAACTGATACACTACTTATATCTTTTTAAACACATACATATTATGGATAAATTACGCCCAGACACAGAACAAATGGTCATGCTCATCACACAAACATTTGTCCTGGGTGGGAATCGAACCCACGACCTTCTGTTTTAGCAGACAAGGTCTTTAACAACTAGAGTCTAGACCAACAGGCCAGTCAAATTCTCTATCACATTGCTTTTAAAATGTGAGTTTCATCTTATATTATTTAGATGTGGACTATACAAAAATAATATAGTTTTTGTGTAAACCACTAAATAGTTAATTAGTTTTTGCGTCCAAAGATTGTAATTACTTTATTATGGACGGACAGAATCGCGGACAGACAAAAACACTCACCGCGTTACAATGGCGGGCCGGCTGTTTACCCGCTTCGTCGTCATGATGATTTCATGTGAGGCTATCTTTATTATCACTATGGCGACCACATTCATGATTATCAGCCCGGCTCATCCGCCGGAGGACCTGGGCCTCTTTCAGCTACAAGACGAGGCGGGATGACGGTCTCCGGGTAGTTCGACGGATCTGTTGGGTCCGTATAGAAAGGGATCAAGTGCCTAAACTTCTCTCTCTTCTCTATCTACTTTGCTGTTTCTTATTAGATTGTAAATTTCTAAGCAATGTTATAGTATAGATAGACACATATTTATACAGCTAGTTGAATAATAAGTCAATAAATAGATGACTTTTTTTCCGGTCGGGAAATGCGCTTAGGCATCCCACGGGGGAGTGGGTCTCTCCAGGCGGGTAGGACTCGCACCGCACTGCACCCGAAAGCTGGTAACGCAGCTCTACCCACTAAAACCCAGCGAGTGCCACCAATGCCGCCTTTAGTGAGGTGCCCCGGATCTACAAGCAACAGGGCACCTGGACGGCTAGTCAGTCCCTCAGCCCCGCTCCACAGAACAACCCTTCCCAACGTCAGAACAGTACAATAGGACGAGGTTCCCGTCCTCGCCCCTTGCCCCCTGTCTTTTGCCCTCTCTCCTAATAAGAAGGGTACAAAGAGCCCGCTCGGCTCATTTCGCTTCGCCTATAGTGTTGGGGTCACCCTGGGCTACTGAGCCCCACCGCCACGATAAGGTTGAACCGTGGTAGCGAATCAAATCAAATCAAATCAAAAATATCTTTATTACGTAGGTACAACTTGTACACTTGAAATAAGTCAAAACATAAGTAGTCAATAAGTAGTAATAGTATATAAAAAAAAAAAAAAAAAAAAAAAACTCGTTTGAGATGCAGGATCCCCTAAGAAAAACGAGAAAAAAACTTAGGGGTTGCTCTTTTGTCAATAAAATGAGTACATAATATTTTATAAATACAACATGTAACATCATATCTTAAGAGTGAGTGTCTTATTCCCAAGGTGTGGTATCTTCAATAAAATCTTTTATTTCGTAATAGGCTTTACCACACAAACGTTCCTTAACAATTTTCTTAAATTTATTAATGGAAAGATTTTGAACGTTTTCTGGGATCCTATTGTAAAAACGTATACATTGTCCCATAAACGAAGTACTAACTTTATTCAGTCTAAAGAATGGAACATTTAATTTATTTTTGTTTCTAGTATTTATATTGTGGTTGTCGCATTTTTTTACAAATTCATTAATATTTTTACGGACATACATCACATTAGCAAATATGTATTGAGAAGCGACAGTCAAGATGGTAATTTCTTTAAATTTATCTCTCAATGATACACGGGGGCCTAAACAATATATGGCTCGAATAGCTCGCTTCTGCAACAAGAAGATCGTATTAATATCCGCGGCATTCCCCCACAGTAGAATGCCGTAAGACATAATACTGTGGAAATATGCATGATATACTAATCGCGCCGTATTTTCATCCGTTATGATTCTTATTTTCTTAACTGCAAAAGCTGCAGTACCGAGCCTACTTGCCAACGTGGCTATATGTGGCGCCCACTGTAGCTTAGTATCTATGGTAATTCCGAGAAATTTGGTTGAATCCACCAAGTCCATCACCTCTCCGTTAAGTGATACACTAGTTTGCACCTGCTTAACATTAGGGAGCGTAAATTTTATCAGTATTGTTTTATTTGAGTTAAGCAATAAGTTATTGGCGCTAAACCAATGCACCATGTTCGAAAGAGCATTGTTTACCTCGTCAAAGACCATTTGCTGTCGTTTAATTTTAAAAATTACAGATGTATCATCAGCAAACAATACAATTTCATGTTTATCCTTCATGAGTGAAGCCAAGTCATTTATATAAACAAGGAAGAGAAATGGACCAAGAATGGATCCTTGAGGCACCCCCATTTTTATTTTGGTACCAGAGGAACTTTTACCATTTATAATTACTTTTTGAGTTCTATTATTTAAATAAGATGTCAATAGTTTAAGTTCAGCACCCCTGATACCATAGTGGTGCAATTTCCTGATCAACGTCGCATGTTCAACACAGTCGAAAGCTTTGGACAAATCACAGAATACACCTAGAGCATCCTGGGACTCCTCCCAAGCTGTAAATATATATTTTAGAAGATCAACTCCCGCATCTGTTGTAGATCTACCTTTAGTAAATCCGAATTGCTGTTTATGTAGTAACTCATGCTTATTAAAGAACAGTAAAAGTTGATTTAAAATAATTTTTTCGAATATTTTACTGAGAGTTGGAAGAATGGAAATTGGTCTGAAATTCGAAGGGTCTGTACTGCTACCCGATTTAAAAAGATGTAATACTTTACTGTGTTTCATTAAGTCAGGAAATTCACCACAATCAATACACTCATTAAATATGATAGCTAAAGTCGGTGCAATGATATGCACAATGTGTCTTATAATTTTTACAGACATGCCCCACAAATCTGTAGTATTCTTAACATTAATTAGTTTAAAAGCACTGATAACATCTTTTGGGCAAATATATTGAAATTTAAATACATGTTTATTTTCTTTGACACATTTTTTCAGTAATGTCTCGGCGACGGTAGGAGAAGATATAAGATTTTAAGTTGTTGTCAGTGGAACATTAGCAAAAAAATCGTTAAAAATAGTTGCTACCTCTTTATCAGTATCTATTCGCTTATTATCAATATATAAGGAATATTCAGTATTTTTGTATTTATTTTTCCCAGTTTCTCTATTAATTATGCTCCACGTTGTTTTAATTTTACAATCCGATTTCGAAATAATGTTTTTAATATGTAAAGATTTAGCTTTAAGACATACCTTTTTAAATATTTTAGAGTATGTTTTTACATATTTCTTAAACGCTTCACTAGTGTTGTACGACCTCTCATCATAAAGTTCATACAATCTCTGCCTACTTCTATGAATTCCTAAAGTCGCCCATTCATTAAAAGGTTTAAGATTTTTTGCATTGACTGTTTTTATTTTAGGTGCAAATATAACGTCAAACTCATTTTTTATTAAATAAAATAATTTACCATACAGAATATTTGGGTCTTTTTTGTTGCAATCAAAATACGAGAGTTTAGCAGTTATATTGCACCTAAGCTTCTCAATACGATTTTCGTTTACAGGGACAAACGTTACTTTCTTTTTGTTATTATTTTCCTTAGATATGTTTTTAAATGAAGCTTGCAAGCCACAATGATCTGAAGTAAGTTTATTAATAACAGATTGACTGTATGGTTTTACATTACTAAATATATTATCTATACAAGTAGCTGTGGTGCAAGTTATTCTAATGGGTTCTAAGAATAAGTTACTAAGGTTATATGATTTAAATAATGATATGAATCTGATAGTTGTAGGATTTTTTTCTAATAAATTAATGTTGAAATCACCACATATAATTAAATATTTCTTTGATACACATAACTTGACAAGAACTTCTTCCATAATTTGTTCAAATGTATCATATAACCCACTAAGAGGTCTGTATACGCTTACAATAATAAGACACTCAAGCTCTACACAAGCTATTTCAAAAGTGCGTTCAACAGACAGGCTCACAATATCTTTTCTTTCTTTAGCTTTTAGATTTGTTTTGGTTAGTATTAGGGAGCCACCTCGTATTGCATGTTCTCTGTTAAATGAGCTTGCCACCTGGTGATCACTGAGATTGATAACTTCATTTTTATTTAACCAATGTTCGGTAACACAAAGTATGTCAATACTATAACATTTAGTAAATAATTCTATTTCTAATTCTTTACCGACTATACCTTGCATGTTTTGATGCACCAGGTTAGTATTACAATAATTATTTCTATTTGTTTCTGTAACCTCTGTGGTTATGATTTTATTACATTTATTAATTTTATTGCAAGATATAATTTCTTTTGTCTTATTACCTAGTTTAAATTATTTGGAACGAATTCCAAGCTTTGTTGTGTCAATAAGTGACACTGCTCAATAGGAGCAGTGGTCTGTTTAGCCAAATCCTTGGCTGGATCTATATACAAAAAAGTGGATAGCGAAAGTGCTATTTGTCGTTTAAAATAATATGATAAGTCAAACTTATCGTTAGTCTTAAAAATAAATTTACTATTAATTATGTTATTAATGTCAATTATTTCTAACTTATTAGTATAATTATTATTTGAATTTATAACTACAGAATTATTATTACATGATAAAGTATATAATAATACATTTAATTTATGTCTTATTTTGTTTTCCTGTGGCAAAGCTTTTATATAGGGAAATGTGAACAAAATTACCCTTTTTATATTATGTAAACTATTTAATGAATCTAATAGATGACCAAGGAATAAATAGATGACCTGTCATAACCTCATATAATTCTATTCCAATTCAACCTTCCTTCACCTTAATGACCTTTATGCAGCATCAGTTCCAATGCCAGAATATATTTCCAGTTAACAGCGCACTAAACACGCTGCACAGCACATGATGTTAACACGTCATACCGGTCGTAAACGATGCTCTCAATCGTGTTAAATAGATGTTACTCTTTACTAGCGACGATGGTCCAGTGGGTAGTGGGTACGATCCCGGCGTCATGAGTGAGGCCTCTGTGTTGAGGAAACCTGCATGCATGATGAAGATAAAGGATTAAGATTTTCTAAGGCAAAGGTGTGTGAAGTGCAAAGGACAATGGGCTAACGCGTCGGTCAACTTTGGACCGATACCTCGTCTGATTTCGAGGAGACCCGTGCCCAGCAGGACATAATATATGAAATAAAATATGTTTGTTAAAAAAAAATGTTAGTTGCACAATTTCTCGTCATGTAACAGTAACAAATTTATTTGCATCTAACTGTGGATTCATCACGAAACTGCTAACAGTGTTTCAAATTTTCATTTTATTTCATTAAAATTTTAAAAAGATATTTTTTTTTATGAGAAATAATAAATTCTAAAAATAAATCAGTAATAGAGGAAACATAATTTACAAAAATATAAAAACTAATAATTTACACTTAACAAAAAATTGTCATTAAACGTTTAAGTACCACAATTAGAATTTAATTTACCTTATTAACATTTTAAATCTTATAATTGGATCGAATATTTGAGTCTCTGTAAGAGCTGAATTGAACGAATCGCCAATCAACCGCCAAGTTCAAGAGTTCGCGACCTTGGACTGCGGCCACTTCACGACCACTGAGCGGTGATCATTCATGATCACTAATTAGTTCATCATCGAAGGAAGTCAATTTATATATTGAGAAAAAATCATCCGAGAGACATAGCCCAGTGGTAAGTTGAGTTTTTGTTACTGGTACTGAAAACGAATTGTTTTAATGTAGTAACATAATTTATTTTAAGTAAATACATAAATCACACATACATGATACATTCACTAATTATCTACATTTAAACCCTTAGCGCAATTATAGGTATTAAACGCATTTTTTTATTTTTTAATACTTTTTTTTTTATTTACAACACACAAACTGGCAGAAGTGCCACCTACTGCTAAGCGTGTCACCAGTCCACTACCACTTCAACGAGCTTATTGTCGTGATATCTGTAACTTTAGTTCATTAGCATCTTCATTTCGAATCCTATCAGAACTACAAAATATACAACTATTAATCTAAGTATGAAGTTTCGATTAAGAGTCGGTTGACTAATAATTTAAAATGAGATAAGCGATTTTAAAGTTAATCATTATGTAAAATAAATAGAAAAAAAAGGGAATTTTATATTAAAACTTTTACAGAATAAAGCGACAACAGCGTCGATCGCGTAAATGATGGGTGCGCGGTATTCACTTGTCAATCCAACTTTACAGTCAGAGGATATGTGATGTTGTGTTGTCTAATAAATAACCCCTTGCAAAAGTTAATACGTGTCACCGTTCACACTCACGGAGAGGTTTATTAGATCCCTCCCCAACCTCCTCCCCACATCGCATAGACAGACAGACGCTTCGCACGCAAATATCATGAAATCGAAGCCTTTTTAAGACAAATCATTTTAATTTTATGCCATTTAGTTTTGAAATCACTCAACATAATGTAACAACTTTTATATATTTTATCGCGATTTATGAAGTTCTTTACAAGCCGACGTTTCGGATACTATACAGCAACCTTGGTCACGAGAGACTGAAATTACTGATAAAAATTTATCTTTTTTTTTGGCATTTATTATTTGCGGACGGAGAGCGGAGATGCCTCAGTATTATTCTTCGGATATATACTATATATTATCGGAATTGAACTCTGATCCCCCACATAACCCTTTCCCAATCACCCCTTCACAATCACTTACATGGAGCATACTCAGTAATCACCTCAGATGTGTCTCATCTCGAGGAGTCGCTGCACAAACACCATAAACATATTTGCTGTCGATAAATTCCCTTCGATCAAGGAAATATACTTTCATTATGATCGACTGGCAGACCGCAACGATAAGGTTAAAAATATATTTTTAAAAATTCGATATTTTTGAATTGTTAAATGCTTTCCTAGAATCAAGAAAAAAACAAATTGGATCCGACAAATCCGTGGCAAAAACTATTCATCAGTAAAAGTCTTCACTAATTCTTAAGAGTGACTAAACCCATTGACGGATGAACTGTAAAGGTCAAAGGTCGCGCGTGCAAACCGGCAAAAATTGTCACCTCCCTCGCCAGCCCAATTCACTTTATATCGGTTTCAATTTACCAGAAATCGTCTCATATCACGATAAGTTATTTTTAACCGACTTCAAAAAAAGGAGGAGGTTATCAATTCGACTGTATGTTTTTTTTTTTTTTTTTTCCAAGTGTTACCTCATAACTTTTGACTGGGTGAACCGATTTTGATGATTCTTTTTGTATTAGAAAGCTGATGCTCCCCATGGGGTCCTATTTTATCTAGTCCAGTTCTGATGATGGTATCCATGAGAAAACCATAAAAGTCTTAAATTAGCATTAGGCACGTGCGCGACAAATAGATGAATAACTGAATATCACGCCAACCGATTTCGATATTATTAGTTTATATGAAAGAATGTAGTTCAAGGGTAGTTTGGTGAAAACTTGGTTAGGTTCTGATCATGGGATCCATAATAAAGTGACGGAACTCTTCAATTCTTAGGAGCAAATTAACGATACTCGGCTGAATTTTTTATAGGCCGTCAGGATATTTGTCTAACGTAACGGCTTTATGGTCAAGTGGTCAAGTAACTGTCGTAGCCAAATATGATGATCAATTCCTCAACGGCTTACTGTAAGGATGCGGTCTGTGGCAGAAATTCTAACTGTCTGTAATTTGTGTATGTACTCTGTAAAATTGTGTATGCAAAACATAAAATTATCATCATCATCAGCCTGTCTCCATTCACTGCTTAATATAGGCCTACCTCAATGAACGCCAAGACAGCCGACCTCTTGCGACTCTCATTCAACACGGACCGGCCACTGCTCGGAGATAGTCTTCCCACCGGATTTATGGACGACCACCACTTCGTCTATTAGGTACGCGGCCTTCACCCTTGAACCTCATTAGCCTAACAGCCATCCGTTCTCAGATCGGTCGTCTTGGCGTTCATTGAGGGAGGCCTATGTTCAGCAGTGGATGGAGAAAGGTTGATGTCAATGATAATATATGTATTGCATAGAACTTTCCAAATTGCTTTTGGCTGTGTGTTAATTTAAATCCTTTCTTCGTTTGTTTTTCACTAAGCCTTGATAAATTTGTGTAAGCCCTCTAAGAAAGTTTACTAGCCTTACTGGCCCTATACTTAAAACTAAAAAGTACAAAATAAAGTTAATTTTAAATGAAAAACCAAAACCGGCTTCAAAACTATACCTTTAAATTATGTACAACTAAAAATTTTTAAAGAATATTTAAATACTTCGAGTACTACTTTTTAAAATAAGTAATTTTTGGAGTCGGTACCAGCCAAAGCAAAGATAACCTTAACAGACATCTATTCGATACTGGGTGTACTTGTATGAGTACAAAATCAATAATTGCAAAGAAATTTATAATAGATGTGAGAGTATACCTAATATTATGTATTCAAATGCTGTGAATTGTGATTAAACTGTCCTTATTGGCTGGTACCGACTCCAAAAATTACTTATTTTAAAAAGTAGTACTCGAAGTATTTAAATATTATTTAAAAAAATTTAGTTGTACGTACATAATTTAAAGGTATAGTTTTGAAGTCGGTTTTGGCTTTTCATTTAAAATTAACTTTATTATATAAAAAGAAAAGCTTAATCATGAATCTACTGTAAGTGATTAATCCGGAAATCTTTTGGTCGTATTCAGTTACTCGTTAATATAGATTATAGACCTAGACGAAAGGTGTTAGAGTCTCGGCGCTAGTCATATTTTCCTGCTCCTTTTTCAGAACAAAGAGTTTATGTAATAAGAGTGGACTATGGTGGAGTTGTTTGGTGGAGTGTTGTACTTCGCTCTCATCGGTAGATAATGTTTGTCCGTTTGAGCGTGTGTTTGATTGCGAGCGACGATCGTCCAGTGGGTACGACCTCGTCTCTTAAGCGAGAGGGTACGAATTCGATCATGACCTCCTGTGGTTCCTTGAAATGGTTTTTACAAACTAAGTCCACTCTGAATACTCGGCCATCGCATTACGGGTGGAAAAATAATAACATCGTTAGGAAACCTGCATGCTCTATTGAAAGTCTTTGAAGGTGTGTGAAGTTGACCGATCTGCATTGGGCCAGCGACTCGGTGAACTATGGCCCGATACCCTCCCCGCCTGGAGAAGGGGAGACACAACGGTGAAACATACTATATGGGTTAACTGTTGATACTTTTGTACATTTGAAGGTAGACAGTTATTGAACTGCGAGATAAACAACGAGTAAAAATTTTTGATCCAACTACAAATAATTAGCCACTTCATTCTAGTATAAATATTGCATATTATACCATTTGAATCACAATGACTAATCGATTCGATCGTTTTTTTAACGTGACAACGTCTTATAATTCGATGGAGCCGACTGCACGCACGAAAAAACATGACTCATACGACGTTACCTCGCTCCGTGGCGTTCCGTTTAAGGCTTGAAGTGTAATCGAGAGCGCAGAACGAATGGCAAAGAGGTACAATCGGCCCATCAGTATTTTTAAGCTATTGCATAGCTTCTATCGCGGGCCTTGAGCGCGGGGACCGAGTACAGAAATTCCGTAACGAAAATAAAACCTAACGCTCCCCACTCCGACGGGCACGGAGGTGTGGCTTGAAGGCCATGCATCGTCTAACGTCGTTTCTTTTCGGCAGTCTTCGACACGGTGTTTGTGTGCTTGCAACTAGACGTATTGTACGACACTACGAAGCTCGCACGAATAACAATAAAATATAACACATGTATTGTAAAATAATAAAAATATTTTAAACAATATTAGTTAATATTGTTTAAAATATTTATATTTTTTTATTTATTTAATAAAGGAAAAAAAAATGTTTTCTTATCGGTCACCACGCTCAAAAAGTGTAACTTGAATTAATATCAAAGAAAAAGAAATACTGCATTAATAATTAAAATAAATAAATAATTATAATTGCATAAGTTGATACAAAATGCTATGCAATAGCATTACCGCGGCAGTCCCCGAGTGCCACACGTCTTTTTCTTATTATATATGACGTCACGTTCAACTATCGTCAGTAAACCGACTTTACAGACAACCGATTTTTAATCAAAAGCAGCAGTTTAGGCGCAACGGTACGCAAATACACATACGGAGACTGCTAAAATTTAATAACAATATGCTAAAATGCTAAAATTTAACAAAAATAACATTTGGCGTAGTCGAGTGAATATGAAAATCACTTTTTAAACTCTATTTTTGTCGCTTTTTATGGGGATGGCGTCCGACAGAGCTAATACGATTACAATAGACGGACGAAACCTTGAGCAGTTTCTAGCAAAAACATTACCAACATTTACATACAATTCGCTATCTTTTTCATTATTTACATATAAAAAATTAGCCATATTATTAATCTGTGATCAACCCCAGAGCTACTAAAATTTAATTAAACTAAAAGTTTGTCAAGCACTCTGTGTGCTCACTCTGTCTGCACAATCAATAAATTGAATAATTTCAATGAATTGAATAATTTTGGTCACAACAAGTTGTTCCGTTCTCTGCGGCGTAAATATCATTATCTGGTGGGAGTATCGGTACTGGCAACACCTTGCTCACTCCCGTACAGCTTTGCTGTGTTTCGGAGACAAGGCAAGACAGGCAGTGTATCTTAGGTCTAAGGATAGGCCGAACATAAATATGCCGCCTGGGACAGTTCTGTTCATGGGCTATCACTTACCATCAGGTACATCTGCCAGTATGCCTTTCCTCTAAATTAAAAATAATGTAACGTCTACAGCTAGTCTTTCAATGAACGCTAAGCTGATCACATACAGGACCGACTACATTATCATCTCATCTAATCCAGCGGCGGTCGATCCTCGGAACGTGGCCACTCCAGATATTTATTAGCCCGACAATCAGTTCTCTTCTTCTTTAGCCATTATTCGTATAGACTTTATATCTATACATAAACAATCTCTCAGCCTCGGTACGCGTGTACTCATCAATTCAGAACAGAGTTAGAATTCCAGCCGCGTCTGGTAGCTCCGTAGTCCGTGACGTCATCAGTGACGTCATCGCTGCTGAGGTCGAGTATGGTTAATGTCAGTGTTGCATACCAGATGACCTGGTGTTATTATTACCTACTAGCTGTTGCCCGCAGCTTCGCCTGCGTTAACTAAGATTTACAACGGGATCTTAGTACGCAAAATAAGTAACTTTTCTGGTTGATTTTTTACACCTTGTGTCCGAAAAACCCAAATATCTTACGGAACCCTATTTTTTTCCAGAATAAAATGTAGCCTATGTTACTCGTGGATAATAATAATAATATATTTATTTCAGATTTTAAAATCCATATTTTGTTAGTTACAAATATACTTATAAACTATGTTAGTGACTGTAGACATTTCTCAATATAAATAATAATAATAATAAAGTAGCTTTCGAATGGTGAAAGAACTTTTGAAATCGGTACCGTACTTTTTGAGCCTATTCATTACAACCAAACAAACAAACGAAGTTTTCCTCTTTATAATATTAGTGTAGATGTAGATTGAAAGCTTTTAAGTTCTTTGAATGGATCTTACTTGTACCCACGAAAATAATGAGCACTTTTTTTTTATTTATAACTAATATAAACTACGGTTATAATAGTTCATGAGTTGTTGGCTGTAACACTCGAAACGAGAGGAATGGTCCAGAGTCTGCTCTGTATCCTGGGACGTGTGACATCCTAATCATCTTTCCGGTAAGGGAGAAGAAAGCTTCAAATTGAATAAGCGTTTTGGAAGATGTCTCGTGGTCCATATTAAATATAGAGCCAGCGCACCTTGAATAAATACACTCCTCGACTTTTTTCGATAAGACCCGTATCTATCAGTGGAACATATATGCGTGACCTATTTCACGAATACGCAATATGCATCCATCCTTACATTTTGCCTTCACATAAAAGATATTACTTAGTTAATGAGTTATTATTTAATTTCGTAACCTTTATATATATGGTAGGAACACGCACTCGCGTGGCTAACAATAAGTGAAAATCATAGTTATATAAGCACAAGGTAAATTGAGATTTTTAATGGAATTAGTTCTTTGAAGCTATGTACCCAAATTTATATTTTGAAATTCAAAATTCCTTACTTATGAGATATACTTTAACGAGAAAACCTCCCATGACGATGGTTGTAGTACAGTGTCCGAATCGTCGGTGTTGTAGAGATCATAATAACCCGCGATTAAATCCATAAAAGTTGTTTAATTATAATGAGTGATATTCGCGTAAAGATTAACAGAGTTTTAACATTTACGTAATTCCTTCCTTTGCATTACCACATCTTTGACAATCTTTCAAAGATAAAGAAGCCTAAATACATCTTTTAATATGTTATAATATCCGTATATTTTAAAATACTTAAATACTTGTATTAGGTGATATAAAAAAATAAAGTAAAGTAAATAAATAAATGAAGTAAAAATAAATTTACTTGCTTATAAAAATATCATAGAGGGAAAGATTGATGGAAAAAGAGAAAGAGGTAGACCGAGGAGGAGTTATATGCAACAAATAAAGGAGAAGGTACAGGTTATGTCGTATCAGGAGGTGAAGGTATTGGCGGAGAGGAGGAATGAGTGGCGAATACTCCACCGACAAGAGCAAAGCTCTTAAATAGAGAGAGAGAGATTAGGTTATATGGTTGAGTCCTTTAACAATTTAAACTACCTTAAGTCACACATTTATAAGAGAAATTACCATTTTAAATAAGATTTAGATTTGTAAGAATATTTTGTTACTAAGTAGCAGTATACCTACTTACCTTTAAGTCGTATGTGCTTATGATTATTTTTAATTAATCTGTTCAAGCGAGTTCTAGCCGAAAGTTTACGCTGTCGATGAATCATTTCCCTCCAACTAACCCATCAATGAATGCTCCATAGCTTTCTCCACCACCCGAGCGGGGGGGGGGGGGTAGCCCTCAGCTCAGACCAACCGCGACGGTCAACGGCAATGGACACTAGAAATCTATATATTACACGGACCACGCACCGACGGACAAAGAAAGCCTGTGTGGGCTACTTTATCGAGTATTACTCACGATCATAGTATATCCATGAATCTATTAGTATTATTTTTTTATCATTTAGACTGCCTATGCTCAACAATTGTCGGGTAAATGCTGATGATGATGATACTGACTGTACTTAACAATCACTCAACTTATACGCGTACCATTACCGTGTAATAACATTCAAATATGAACTAACATATAAAAACAATTTAAATTTTAACCCATAATATGTTTACCACTGCTGGGCACGGGTCTCCTCCTCAAATCAGGCGACGAGGGTAATGGGTCATAGTTCACCGATGCGCTGGCCTAATGCGGGTTGGTGAACTTTACATACCTTCAAAGACTTTCAATCTCATAAGTATGGCAGGTTTCACGATGTTTTCCTTCACCGATGAGCGAGCGATGGTCTCGTGTTAATGGTGCACGAAATTTAGAATAACCCATTTTAAGGCACAAGGGGTAAGGATAGAATCCAGAACCTATCACATAAAAGGATGGACTGAATGGACTCGGCCCATACCCACTGCACTATCGTCGCTCTAGCTATCATGTCAAACGCCTAAATAACAGTTTATACCTACCTCAATTCATATCTGCCTATTAACCGATATTTGAAAGACGTAACTAGCCTTATTTGGGCCCAAGTAGCACGCCCCGCAACACGTGACCGATCTTTTGTGGGTCACGTTCCCTCCCCGCAGGCTGCCACGGACAAAAACATTAAGCAAAGGTCAATAAATAATGACATGAGGTTTCTGATGAATTTCCTGAAATTAACTTACACAATATACTTTTCATGGATTTCCGAATTAAGTATCAATAAAACATTACACACTGTCGGGCATCTTGGTGTTTATTAGAGAGGTCCGGCGGGAAAAGGTTCTTAATGATGACGAACCCTATTAATAGGCTATCATAAAATGTGTACTATTCGGTCAAATTTAATGAAAACTAGTGCATCTTCTAGAGGAGATATAATTAATATCAGAGCCGTTAAATAGCCTTTTTGCGCCCTGTGCGAGCTTCTATAACTGCGCCCTTAGCAAACCGAAAAAAATAATAGTCCTGCCTGGTCTGGCCATTCTTGCGCCCCCCAGAGTATACGCCCTGTGCCAAGGCATCGGTGGCATCGCCCTTTTTACGGCTCTGATTAATATTAGCTATCACTAGGGTCAGCTGTTGCCAGGTGTACCCACTTTCACCCTCAAAAACAAATCAATAACAAAGCACTTGCACCATTTATAAGGTGACAAAAGAGCGGGCTAACAATATGGTTAGTAATTACCGCAAACCACTTTGAAGTCTGTCAGCACGCCCACGTTCCACTGTGGGGATTCATTAAGGAAAATAATTACCATATTTCACCAGTTTTTAATTGGACAGCGATAACAAAAAAGAACTTATCAGTAAAACAGCTTTGCTGTGTTTCGGAGAAAGGTAAATTTGTTTATATTTATGGGTGACGCTAACCTCGTGCCATCTTTCATTCATCATCGGTATGTCTGTCCGTTTGCGTATTCATCTAACATTAAAAAAACTTTGTATCTTCTTATGAAAACATAATATAAGAGCTGACGATGATCAAGCGATATTAAAGGAAAACTTCATCTTAGTTCTGCAGGTCTTAACCCAGTTATAAAGGTCACAGGCTGGCACTCTGATGAAACCAGTTTAATAATTTTCCCGTACTTTTATCTCATCACCCAATTCAAGTTTGTAAAGTCTGCGAACTGTCCACAAGCTCAGAAGAGTAATCAATTATGAGAAAAAATTATGTGATGACATGTAGCCTGGAAAGTATCTTTTTGTTTGAAAGGAAATCTGACGAGCCTGATAGTACGTGGTATGTGTCACCTGGAAAGTCAATTGCTTGGCGTATCCTAGATCAAATCAATCAAATCAAATAATATTTATTTCGAAGGCAAATTACATAGCACTTGACACATGTCAATTTTTTTATAAGCTAATGCTAGATTCGCAAAGTAGCAGTTTTCCTCAGAGAAGAATCTAGCAAGAAACTCTGTAGGATTGCTCTTTTTAAAATATAGTTTTACAATTATTGTAAATACATCTAAATAATACCATACTAAAATACATATAATAATAACAACATACTAGTTACATAAATTAATTCAAATTAAAATTGCCTAAAATAAATAAGTAAATAAATTTGGACCCCGCAATATCAAAACAAACAAGAGGATGTTAATAAAAAGAAAACAAAAAACCAAGCTAGATGGTATATATAAGCATAAGTATACAATAAGAAAGAAGATAGCTAAACCATTTTGAACAGAGCGGTTATACCCTTGCAAACACGCGCCCGACACAAGCGCGTGTTTGCAAGGGTATATTTTTTGAGATGAATAATTTTATCTAACAGCATAGAGCCTATGTATGGACTATACCTATACATAGCCTGTATGTCTTTTAGTTTCTTTGGATTTAGAGAGATAATATTAAGGTGTACAATGTACCCTATTAAATATCCACGTATTAAATCTCTGTAAAAAGAACCATAAAGTTTTTATAAACCGCAAAAAGTTTTATATTTTCGCTAATAGTCTTCACAATTATACGAGTTTTTATAGAAGTTATAATAACAGCCATCGATACATTGTAATTATTCCCTATTTGGGGGGTTACATCAACATTACTTGACGAGTCGTAAAACTATAAACTACACGTCTGATGTGTAGACTCTTCAGCCAACTCCACAAGATACTAAGACCTATACTTGACCTAACTATAAATTAAGGTATGTTCTAATGCTCTTTTCACAAGATCTCGAGGAGAAGACCCGAGGGTCGATTTTGTATCTATAAACTTAGGTGTGATATTGTGTCCTTAAAGACGAAGGTCTTTTAATATTTTTTTTTATAAAATTACATCATGGGCTACGTTAATATTTTGTTTTTTAAGTCAAAATTTGAGTTCATCTCAATCGACTAATGAAATATGAATCGTCCATAAGCTGGAATCCAAACTATCCACCACTTTTTACGTAACACCGTAACACAGCATACAACTCGTATTAGCGGCAATAAAAATAAATAATCTTCGTTAATTATCTTTGCACAAAACTTGGAACTTAATAATCACCTATTACGAGCAATTACTCACGTGCGCAGCTCTGTGTAAAATCCTACTGACAATTTATTTTCATCATCAGCGTTGCCCAAAAATAATAAAAATCATTGATTTCGAGGAGGAGATCCGTGCTGGAACATGGGTTACTACTACACATTATTTTTTCATTAGCGTTCTTTCAAATCAAATCAAAATCAAGGTGTTTTTATAGCATAGGAGGGCAAACGCACAGCCGAAACCTTGCGACTATCGACACCCATTAACAGCCACATAACCAAAGGCAGATGCGTAGGAGAGAGAAGAAAGGTACTCCTTTTCCCTATCCCCCCAATAGGCCACCGGAAACTCACAAACCGCACGAAACGCGACCACATAACTGTCACTTTACGCCGGTATTATGTGAGCGAAAGGTCCACCCCCACCACCCCGGTCGTGCCGGCCCAATTCGGCTGCAAAACAGCATGGCACTCCCTCTTACTCAGGCCCAGATGGGCCTGAGAAGATAAAGCGTCGAAAAATGTAAACGGTTCGAATTGGTCGTTTCCATGGAGAATAACCCGAAAACTCCATAGTTAAAGAAGAGTTAAAGATTGGGAAGAGAGAGAGAAACTGATGATGATGATGATGATACATAATATTACACGAGTCCGGTGATTTGAACCTGCGACCCTCACGTCCAGTACCCAGCACCAGGCCGATACCTGTCTTGGCATTGTCACGCATCGCTCGTCGTCGCATTTACTTTATGTAAAACTCATTTTCAGCATGACACACATAAATGGTCAATTTACAGTTTTTGCTGCTTTTTATTCTTGAATTGTCTGTAGTTTTCCTTTTGTTTTTCATCTATAATGTACCTACATCTTTTATCAACTTTTATTTTAGTTATTTATTGTAATAGCGTTTTGTTGGAAATCATTACATGACAACAGCAAAACCGTGTGGGTTATCATTTTTTAATTCTATGTATATGTTACGGGTGCATAATTTTCAAATCTGCTGCCATAAATGAATCTCGCCCGAGGTACACTGTGTGGCGGCGATGGCGGGCACGCCATAGGATGTGGCCGTCCCATTGTCTTCCGGCCTTGGTGTGGCCGGAGGGAGGTAGGGGAGGTGGCGGGCGGGGGTACTCAGTGTGATGTAGAACCGACTATTAGATCCGTCGTTAACTCTTAAGCACTGTGTATAGGAAGCATTCGATAAGATAAAGAGTAGATAAGAGCTATAAGAATTCCCAAAAAGAAGTACCAGTAACATTCGAACACTGTAGGTTCAGTAAAAAGCATTTTTTATGTTAACTTTGAAAAAACATTAAAATGACTTTGTAATGCTAGGACATCTAACATTTCAGTCCACACGTGCCTATGATAGCTGTAAAGTGTCCTAGATATTGGGCATGTAAAAAATCGTAAGAAGGGGCGGTAAAATCCGTAAAAGTAGTTTCATTGGAATGCGTGAAATTCGCGTAAACATTAGAAAATTATTTCACTCTATATCAATTATAAGCACCTTTAATTAATTTAACAAATAGACAAAGAAGGGTGCGTTTTATTATTTCAATCAATTTTACCTTAAAAGGTTAAGATATTTGGAAAACAGACTTGTTTATCCGATCCTGAAAATTTTCCAACATTTTATTATTGTTGTACATTATAAGTTCTATAGCAGTTTATTACAAAAACGCCAATTTAACGGTTCGCTACATTAACGACTTAAATTATTAATTAATCAACGCTAGTTTATACATTTCAGCGTCGTAAAGATATTCATATTATTAACTAGTTTATACTGCCCGGCCTCTACCTACCGATTAAGCTTAGTCTAAAATAATTCTAGACCTTTCGAAAAAGTAACTGCCCGGCCTATCTTCCCACCAAAGTTTTATCACGGAAGAAAAGAATAGTGGTACCCATGCAGACAGAAGCACTTCTTCAGCTTAAATTTAGACTGTTAAATATCTAGATAATATATTACCTAATTTACTTATTTACTAGTTAATGAATGTTTGACTGTTTTCAAATGTTTCTGATAATTTTACTAATTATGAACCAACTTTCACTGTTCGTAACTTGTAACAAAACGGTTTTAAAATGTGTAAAATTGAATGGAGGACATTCAAATGTGAAAAAGTGGTCATTGCTGTAAAGTTTCTAAATGTCGGATATTTTAAATTCTTGTTCAAGCACGATTAAATTCGTATAATTCCATTCGTATCCGTAACTAAATAATGTTCAGGTATTATTTTCGGCAAGTGAAACCGCGCAACTACTAGTTTGTAAAAAGATTCAGATGCGTTTGTGAACATAACGCCCATAAAATGGTTCTATTTCGGACCGTGTTATTCCACGTGCGGGCCAAAACCCGCGGCAGACGTCCTCAGTTACACTCGATCACGCCGATAACACATCCAATATATCCATAAAAATACATGAATCAATATCGATTATTGTTGTTTATCTGTTCTAGAGATTAAGAAGAACCGGCGAAACAATTTCAGGGATCTAATCTTTGAACAATGTCCTAATAGCTAAAATTCTGAATCTGTACAAATACGACCACGAACACATGTAAGCACTAATGTAATGAGAGAAATCAGACACGTGTATCGATGTTAGGATAAATTCATACTGAAACCTTTGTTCAATATTATGGAAATAATACCTACTATATTCACGACGGCCGACAGGTGGTAAAGCTACAGGGGGCCTAGCCAAAATGCCATTAAGAAAGCGTTAGCGAAGTTCGAAATGATAAAATGTATAGGATGGACCACGTAATTAAGCGCGGCCTTATGTTAATCCCATACATTTTATCATTTTCGAACTTCGCTAACGCTTTCTTAATGGCATTTTGGCTAGGCCCCCAGGGCACTACACGCATCGGTTACGTGTTCGAATTCCGCTAAGTGCAGTGCAGCAGTAGTGTATATGATATTTAAAGTATAAATAATTTCAATTAAACTCAACAATTCTTTTCGTGAAGCGACTTTGCGCCGATACAACCAGCACCACGGCTAGTCTTATATCTAAGGATTGGCAGCACGGGAATACCTGCCCACACCTGATGCTGTTAAGGTTCAAGCCGCTAATCATCAAGTCGGGCAGTTCGACTGAAGCAGCATGCACACGCTCTTACAGACAGTGCAGCGCGGTGCCAGCGAGGACAATGGGACGCGCCCGCGACCTTGCCTCAAGGTCACCGGCACCAGCCACCATATTACTATATACGCTACACGAGTTCATGAAAGTCATATGGCGTGCGTGTATGTATGTTCATGTTTGTTTTTATTGCTCCGAGCTCGATATTTTGACATTGTTTACGCATGTTTTGTTCACGAGACTCGCAGTCGCGATTTAATTATTTATTTCAATAACAACTCACGACGGAATACAAATCTGAAAAGCATGGTAAATATTCCCTTTCAAATGTTTTTAGCAGTGAAAATAAGCAAATTAATTTAAAACATTATCATTATCACAATAAAACATCTGTTTTCGATTTTTATCGCTGCTTATTAAGTTTTTTACATGCTCGACGTTTTGGATACTTTTTTTTTTCTTTAACGCCAGAAAATGCGTTTACACATCCCGCTGAGGAGTGGATCTCCCCAGGCGGGTATGTGGGAATCGCTGCGCCCTAAAGCTGATAAGTGGACGCAGCTCTACCCACTAAAACCCAGCGAGAGCCACCAATGACGCCTTTGGTGGGGTGCCCCGGATCTGTCAGCATCAGGGCACCTCGAAGGCTAGTTAGTCCCTCAGGGGACTCCATAGAGGGGCTGTCCCGCACCACAGAACAACCCCTGCCAACGTCGGGACAGTACAATAAGGTGAGGGACCCGCCCTCACCCCTTACCCCTGCTCTTTTGCCACATCTTCTTATAGGAGAACTATCTACCTACGAAGAACAGGGGCTAGATGCCCGGGAAGCTATGGAACCTCAACAATCAATGTACATTGAATAAAAAAATAATCAAACAAAATATATACATTGTTTTTCGTTCAGTCCATTTTGTCATCATATCTCGTGGTCCAAACGACCACGTGACTTGCAGCTTTTTAATTGGTGTTAATTTTAATCTATAAATTTGTACATTGATGAGAATTAGTTGATACTAATTGACACTTTTTGAATGCACGGAAGGTGCAAGGTTAATAGTTAAGTTATTAAAAAAATACTCTTTTTTCATAATATAACTTTATATTGGTGGAAATTTTTCCCAAGTTTCTTGGTATTTTTCAATGGTACGTACATAGTTTTCTATAATCGTGTATTTTTTCTTCATCAAAATAATTGCTTTTACAATAAAGTAATAAAATGATTCTCGAAGCATAATCTCCGTTCATAATTATTTTTAGGGTTCTATATGAATATTGATATGTAATAGATTTAAAAAACATAAATATTTAGTGTATTTAATTTTTTCTTTAATTAACTTAAGAACTGGGGGCTTAGTCAAAACGCCATTACGAAAACGAGAGCGAAGTTCGTTCGTCCGTTCGAAGTTGTGATTGGCTAAATCACGTCGTCAATCGCTCGATCGTTCAATCGACGACGTGATTTAGCCAATCACAACTTCGAACGGACGAACGAACTTCGCTCTCGTTATCGTAATGGCGTTTTGACTAAGCCCCCTGGTCAATTTGGAAGCGGGAATCGTCCGTCTTAGCTTCAATGGGAGATGTGTCCTTCTAATAGTAATAATAACGCTGATGATGATGATGAATGCAAATATATCAATAAGTTCATTGGAGATACATTTTATCATCATCATCATCATCATCATCATCATCATCAGCCTTTATCCGCCCACTGCTGAACATAGGCCTCCCTCAATGAACGCCAAGACGACCGACATACATATTATATTCGTGATAAATTTAACGCTTGGCGAGATTTGAACCTGTGATCGGGCCACATTAACGCCATACGTCTCACACGTCTCACACGTCGCACGTGTCTCACACGTCTGTCGGGTTTCAGGCGTCTTCAAACTACGTGATATGACTAGAAATATGTAGCTGTCTTATAATATGTCATTTTTTCGGGAGACCATTTTGTGTTGTAAAAATAATATGCTTTAATTCCATCACATAGTTCTATTGTTATTCTTTATATATTTATACTAATATATTTTTTCTTTCAGAAGAGTTCAGTGACATGTGCGTATGTCACTGAACTCTTCCTAAAAAGATAGACCGGTTCTAGTGAATTTTTAAAAAGAAAATTTCTTAAGCCGCGTTGAGCATTTTAGTAGAGGAAAATCTTAAAGATTCACGTCATGACATGTGAAATCTTAAATTGCTGTATTAAAATTTGAAATTTCCTAATATCATTATTGAAGTTATATAACATATATTTACACTTCTGCCAGCACTCTTTATGACTGCCATTTTTTAAACGACTTTAAAGAAAGGCGTTTCTCAATTCGACCGTATATATTATGTTTTTTGTGTGTTCAAGTGGATTCATGAATGGTTTTGGTTGACAATTTGGTTTAATACAATATTTTACATTTATTTTTTTATTTTATTTTAAGAAGTAATATCGTATATAAAGTAAGATCACACTCATGTGAAATGTGCCGGTCGTTAAAACATGATGATTATACGTTCAAACATATACTGTATCAGCATTTGGACTAGTCCAATAATCCTACACATCCGTCAAGAGCTCTACGTTAACATCTTGGAAGGATCTCATCTTGTTTCTGTTTCAAACAACATTTGATTCCTCCCGTGACCATGGCCGCTATAAGGGATTGGGAAGGGAACGTTTGCATTAGAATAGAATAGAATAGAAAATCTTTATTTCAGACACAAGTAAAACAACAGCATTAAAAAATGAACCTCATTAAAATTACTGAAAATTGTTTCAGGCGAGACATTCGAATCATCACCAGTATAGCTTTCGCTAATGTAAGCAGAGTAAGTTAACTACGTGAACGACATTGTTTGATTTATTTTATACTTTCGTCGCTAATGTCGCATATACATGTGTTCATTAGCCTTTCGTTTCTTTTGTTTGCGCTCGGAAATCAATTAAAATATTTAGCGAAATGAAAATTATTTTCGGGTACCTCGTCGTAACATTGAGCAATTAAAATTCTTTTATAAAGCGCCTTAATTTCCCCAGCAACATTTTTTACTAAATACGATAAATGTGTTTAAATAATGATTATCATTTATCCAACTTTGAAATAAAAAATAATGTTTTATTGATCTATGGGGTTATTACTCCTATCATTATTACCATATTCGTTATATGGTGTTTTATTCAATGCTAACGTCACACATTTTTTACCATATTCATAAACGGTTGGCAAATTAATTGGCGGATATATTTTTTACATGAAAACCCATTCGCAAAGGTTATTTTAATGTTATCAGAAACTGCGCATAATTTTGGCATTTTTTATATTATTGCAAATAAGCAATTCGCAGAGGACTCATCAAATGGCAATTGATCACGTCGAGTTCACCCAAGACTATTTATTTGCCTAAGCTCAAGTATCTCATCCGCGCTGACGTTAAGATTTGGCCGGGGTGATCTCGGCCTAATCTCCATGCAGGTTGGTTCTTTGCTCTGATCTCATCTCTCTCCGACCGAGAGGCTGCGTTATTAGCACTGACACTTATGTATTTCGTTACAGGATAACAAATGCATATGAGTTGCTTTGGTTAATTTCGGGTAAAATCAAGTGACTAGTTTGCTCACCTGACTGTTAAAAACAACTACGACAGGCAATTTAGATAATACTGGCTGATGATTATGGCTCAGTTCTATTTTTGAATCATTAATGAATGTCTAGTTATTTAATTTCAGCTAATTAGCTCAATTAGGGACCATGAAATCTTCCACGACAGCAAAGGTCTCCACTATTTTATCTCGGATTAATTAGCATTCACTAAAGTTAACACTACGTGAGAGGAAGCTGTTACAGCTTCCTCTCACGTAGTGTTAAAACTTACAATGAAGAATTTCAAGATGATTTATTTAGCAACAGCTTAGTTATAAGACAAAGTTACGCAACCTGTAAAAAAATAAATAACTATATTCACTTGTTTTGTATTTAGTTCGAATTTAGTATTATACCGTATTTTTATAGCTTTAAAAATCAATGGAGTCAGTGAGTCTTTAAGTATTTTCATATTTTTAGTTTAATAAACGACTGTTACTTTACTAAGTAAATTAAAAAAAAAATTGTTAGGGTTCCATAGCGTCACATATTATATCAATGTAGCACTAGAGGATTTTAAGAGTTTGTGAAGTTTGAATCTTCATCTGGGTTGTGTCTCATCGTGTTTGGGAGGTCCACCTAGCCAAAGATAGAATCAAAGTTAAAGACTTCTCCGGTATCCATCCGCAGGTGCGAATTGACCTATGTGAGCTTTATCGCCTCGGTGACTGTAACTTCTTCACTACTGTCCTATCCTTCTTTTATGTACTGTGTAAGAGGTTGTGGGTATTATGGTGGTTGGCCCCAAAGGGAGATCTCCGACCGAGCGAGGTGCAATGCTCGGTCAGGCCGCAGCCCACTAGCTATCGTGTCAGAGGTTGTATATATAGCGACCGGGCGCTGGAATTCTGATAGCGCGATTCAGGATTGTGGCGCTGTGATTGGTCCGCCACAGGTAGTGTCATGTTGCTTTGCAGCCAAATTGGGCCGGCAAGACCGGGAGGTACCTCTCGCTCACATAAAATTAGAGTAAAGCTAAGCTGTCGTGTTTCGTGCGGTTTGTGAGTTTCCGGTGGCCCATTGGGGGGGATAGGGAAAAAGAGGATAGCGCAACTCCATAACCTCTGGTTATGTGGAAAGTGTGTTTGCGGCGAAATATAAAATATATCATATTAAATAATAGCTAGTTTAGTAGTTATACTATCGTTTCTGAAAATTTATTAAAATTCCGAAGTATGAATACACATACTCGAGGGAAAAGTAGCAAAAAAGGACACTTCTTTGGAATTTAAAAATATAGGGCAATATTTTACCAATCGTGTTTTCCTATCTCAGTTGTTGAGAAAATGTGATGAAAAACCACACAAAATTTTCATACACGTATTTAACTTACTTTGCTTACAAAAGTGAAAGTATACTGCCAAATATTCCTGCCTCGTTCCTCATAGACTATAGGTAGGTACAATTAGTCCGCCACTGATTTGAAGGATGAATTTAAACGTTAAAAATAAAATACGTAAAAAACGAGTTTGATCCTGTGAGATAAACTTGGATCTTTAAATTGATGCGAAGACTTAAGCGAACTTTTCCATTTAGATAAATATCCGAGAGGGGGTCGTGAATATGTTAATATTTACGGGTAGCAATACGTCAGCTCGTGGGGAGCTCGTTACACTTAGTACCTGATAACTGAGATATCCAAAATGTATATTAATGAAAGATTTAATTGAAAAATCAAGAAAAATACCGACTAAACCATATTTTATAATAATTATAAAAAAAACTCTATCTGCCAAGGAGATAGATTATAATATCCTCAGTAAACAATCAGAAACAGACTGCTTCTGTATATGCAAGTACCTTTATCCTCCCTTAGCCCTCTACATCTTACTAGTTAAGGCCAAGGATTCATCAATATCATCATCATCAGCCCACATCCGTCCCTACGAGACACGACTTTCGACCAACAACTTGGCTATGATGCTGTGACAACTGAGCGTAACAACACGATGATATGACGAATTTACCGGTATCAGGGATGCGCTGTGCCGCGCCCCCTTGTTTTGCTTTTGGATTTGCTGTAAGAAGTTTGCGGAGAGAGCTGTGCCGGCAGAGTGATAACTGGCCCAAAGGTTTAACATGCCTCAGTACAGGCGACACATCAACAAATCGCCTGGATCCAGGTGAACTAGTTTGTATTCATTGGTGATTCATTGAGACTTCGATCACTTACCAATAGGTGTTACCTCTTTCAGTTGATATATCCATCAACATAAAAACTATATTTTATCTTAAGAAATCATGGAATCATATAATGTTTCGACTTTTGATTTCCTTTATACTATAAGAGTGATCGCTTATTTCGGCTTTAAATTAATGTGTTACGTACATAATATTTCAGTATTTTGTATTTTTTAATATTTGTCATGTTATTCACCTCTATCTTTATAATTTAAAAGCATATTTTGGTATTTCATAAATTATAAATATTTATAGTTAATAGTTAATTAAAGATCGAGTTGACTCGAACACAGATACAATTATAAAATTATTTTAAAATATTTAATTAGATTATATTACAACACATTAAATTAGTCAATTATAATACACCAACGCAACTATAAACAAAATGTTTTTAATTATTGTTTCGTGTTAAGTTTCTCGGTTATAATAAACTTACCTTGATTACGAAAACAGAACAAACTGGAGACGTCAACAAAGGCGGGCGGCGACGATCGCGGCGCAAACCACACTGACAGGTCACCGGCAGGCGGCAGGCTACAGGCGGCGGGCGGGCGGCAGGCGACAGGCAGCGACTGAACCGAGCTTTCCACCCCGCGAGCTTTCAGCGGTATGTTCCGCTACGTGGAATTGAAATGAGCTTCTGTGCTTACATTCAGTATAACAACATTTTACTAATTGAGCGTACATAAACTTTTTCTTTTGGAATATTTTATTATCATTTTTTTTATATAATAATATAATGCAATATAAAGACAAAGAAAGCCTTTCCAAACTTTATTGTGAATTACAAGAATTTGGATAAAATATATTTCAAAGTAATAAGGTATTGTTTCAACTATGTATGCTTGGATTTACCAAGGTTTTGTTTTACACATATAAAAGTTAATCATATTAGGACGATCACACTTTAAAAATATTAATTCTAAGCGAATTACATAACATTCGATTCTGCACAAAGCCTTAGCAAACTTAACGGACCAACCAAGATTTATTTTTGTTTAATATGCAGATTTCTTCTAACTTCCAATAGTGTAGACAGAGATTGTCATTGACGTCAGCCAATGAAGCCGAACCTTTATTAATGAAACAAAAGTGAAAAAAGTAGTAAATAATTTCATTAAAATAAATATAATAAAATTAAATTGTATGGCGTACGGCGCACGGCTTACCTTTAATTTTGAAGGTAATTTTATTTCAGACAGAATAGCAGAAGTTTGCAGCAGCAGAAGAGAAGTTTTTCCAATCCTCTGGTGCAACCTCTATCCACACTTTCCTCCTTGGAAGGGATCACGGCCCAATCGTGAGTAATATGAACGTGTAAACAAGCCACATATTGTTCTTTAATTTCCACATTCAAGACTTTATCGCTATCGATCGTCCTGTATATGAGGAAATTACGAGGAAACTGCATACTAGGAAGTCATAACTTTATTCATCATCATCATCGGCTTCTATCCGTTCACTACTGAACATAGGCCTCGTTTAATGAACGCCAAGACGACCGATCCATTACCAATCGCATCTAGCACTGGTCGTCTTCGTAACTTATAAAAGTATAAATAGAAAATATGTATCAATGCCACCAATATCGGCCTCCGCCCAGGGCTCCGGTGACGTCCCTTAGGGCTCCTGGGACTTCGGTAATTGAAGGTCGGTCTGAATCAATTTGCCTTCCATATTTAGTTAGCGTCGCCCCTCGGCGCGCTGTCTCCGTCGCGTTCAATTTGAAGCATGTGGTAATAGGAACCTTATTAGATCCTTATAAAATAATACGTACGTAGATGTTTTATTCATAGCCTGATGAAGAGGACCTAACGAAAAAGGCTAGTCCATAGGACATACCATCAGCTTACCGTTTTTCAGCTTTAAATATAGATGGAGTCTCGTGTTATATTGGCCTCATGGTGTTCATTTGTATGTTACCTTCGCTACTGATGTTCACTGAGCATTCACGAAAGTCTTTGTACTTTTGCTCACCTGTCGTCCATCGTGTTGAATTCTTCTAACGGTAAACAGGCAAAGTGGTAGTAATAATAATAGCTGAGTAGTAAAATAATATTTATAGTTATAAAGTGCCATGACTTTCTTCTATAGTGGCATCGTATTGCGTGAATATGTATTGGCGATTTTGCTGGGGTTTTAGGAGCCCTAACATCTAGGTACACGTGTAAATTTTTATCTTACTAGGCCAAAACGGTTCAGTAACAGATTACTGTTGTCACTATCATCGATCCTTACGTGTCCCACAGCTGGACACCGATCACCGAAATCAGAAGATGAAGTATTGTAAGCAGTTCACCTATCGCTGGATAGTGTGGCCAATATATACAAACCCTGAAAAACTTATTATTTTTAGGCATGCAAGTTGCCTCCCGTTGTTTCACCGGTGAGCAACCGAAGTGTTCAAATGCACCGTAATGATTAACGGAGGTTTTCAATGTCCTATCTATCTTAATTTAGCAAATAAATGTTATTATTATTATTATTATTATTAAATTTTTCTTATCCATCTTACAATTTTGACAGATTTTGTAAGAAAATATGTTAAAATTTAACGATAGATAAGAACATTTTAAGATAGATAGGATATTGAAAACCGCCGTAAACAATCTTATTGTATAATATCCTTAATGATCGAATCTCGATCTCTCATTTCGAGGCCGACTCCATGTCCACTAGTCCATCGCCACTCGTATGTCATAAAGTATCAACACCTAAATTCCACTGCTGAGCACAATTATTTTTCTCGAATTCAGGCGAGGAGGGTGTCGGGATAAAGTTCACGGATGCGCTGACCAATGCGAGTTGATTAACTTCTCACACCTTAAAAGACTCGATCTTATTAGTCAGATAGATTTCCTCGCGATGGTTTCCTTCACCGGTGAACGAGCGACGGTACTCGTATTCAGGGTATGGCATTTGGAAATATTCATTTTATAGCAGCACCGGGGGATCAGGATCGAACCCGGACTCTCACGCTCAAGAGGCCGACTCCACTAAACTATCACCACGTAAACTATCTGTGATACACAATTTATTTTTATTAACGTTCTTTCTCCAGCTGCGACTAACTGAAGGTAAGTGATAACCCTCTCCCACGCCCCGACGCCCACTCCCGTAAAAGCTCTGAGCGTCATCTAGTATTCACTACCAGGATTAATTCAGTGAAAAGAAATGAAAAGAATAGGTTGTCCTGAGTGAGGTATAACGGGCTCTAATTACCCGCAATAAAATGTTCCGGCAATCTCCGTGCCGTGACATCAAAACAGCCCCTCTAGACAACTGGCAAACGCTAAACGAATAGAAATATAATAGAATAATTATTGTATGGGAATAACTTGCTCAAATTTACATGTCGTAAACTAGTGTAATTTCCATATAATAAGTATTCAGTCCGTGTTGGATGCGAGTAGCAAGGGATCGGTCGTCTTGGCGTTCATTGAGGGAGGCCTATGTTCAGCAGTGGACGGATAAAGGCTGATGATAATGATGATGACTTGTTTATCAAAATACTACATAATATGCTTTTTCCGTCATGTTTTCTAGGTCTGAAACAAGTGGGAGACGCCAGGAATGGCTTCAGGGTTAGTGAGTGTGTATAAAAGGCAAACCTGAATCACAGACTGCATATATCAACAACAGGTTAAGATAGAAACTTAAAACTTGGTTTGTGGATTACCTACCATGATTCGCGGGCTAATAAAGCTATTCGCTATATTTCGTTAGTGGTCCTTTAATCCCCTGTAAATGCAGCCGTGGAGGTCATAAATAATTCAGACATCGCGGAAAACATGAATAAAATAACCGCAGGAGAATCCTTGAACCGACGCGACCTCCTCGCAGCTATCAATCCCGCCAGACACATTGTCGATCAATCAACTCGTTTGACGGGTGGGTAGTCTGGCAGATGACATCGCAGCGGTCGCGGGGTCCAATACGGTGCTCTTAATATTTGTAACCCCATTTTGAGAAACTCTGGTTTAAACTATCCCCTTCCTAGTTCCCGAAACACAAACTCATATGGTACTTTTTTTGTAAGCAGGTACCACTCGTTTATTGTTGATTCATACTGTGTTCTGGAATTCTTTTACACAATAGTTACAATGGCGTTTACTCCAATGCAAAATGCTCTAAAATACAATATACAGAGCAGAGCATTCTTTAAATATTCTTGTACGATAAACGTACAGACACGCGAGCTGCAGCTACCGGCACGCAAGGTCCTGCCGACCTCGTCTATGGCTCCTTCACTGGGTCACTCAGAGTATTTACTCCATATTATAACCTCCGCGTTACTCCACTATATAAAGCTATTGTCGTTGTCGCGTTCAATATGATATCAAAGCATTTACACTCTCTGATATAAAGTCTTAGCTAATATTCTCGGTCAATGTGTCTTAACAATATTGTAGATATTAATTAAAATAAACTCTAATCAAATCAAATCAAATCAAATATATCTTTATTACGTAGGTACAACTTGTACACTTGAAATAAGTCAAAAAAAAGTAGTCAAAAAGAAGTAAAAGTAATAAAAAAAAATAAAAAAAAAACTCGTTTGAGATGCAGGATCCCCTAAGAAAAACGATTTAGAAAAAATTTAGGGGGTAGTACATATTTACATGAGTATCTATCAGCAAGATTACTTAGATGTACGACTAGAAAAACCCCTTGACACTTGAGGTCTCCTATCCTAAACGAGATAGTAGATATCGATGCCAGTTATTACACAACCTTAGAGCATCCACAATTCAGCCTGTAGCTCACATAATACTGGCATAAATTGACAGCTATGCTGTCACGTTTCGTGCGGCTTATAACTTTCCAGTGGGCCATTAGGGGGATGCGTCGGTTGTTCCATAGAGGTCCGGCTGGACGGTTGCCTCCCTATTAGGTACCTACAACAACCTTGGTAATAAGCGCGGTACCACACCTATAAAGATCGGAGCGCAGCACACGAATCGCACCCACCAGCTAAAAAATCCATTATACTTGTTTTATAATAAATGAAAAAAAGCTGATAAGCAAATAAAGACGCGATAAAGAACATTAAACGATCAGTGACAAACAATTTTCTCCCAAAAATGCCTTCAAGTCCTGCTAGCGACAGATCTCTGAGGTACAAGCTTCATCTCGTTCCCAGTATCTTAATAACATCTGATTTAACATTACAATACTCCGGTTGAAGCGCATATATTTAAAAGACCGATGAATATATAGGAAGTATGTTACTTATTATAATTAAAAATATTTGTTTTCTTTAAATCCTTTTAAAACTACTAGTATGTAATAGTGAGATGAGACCTGATTTTATGTGAACATCGTCAATGCTTTAACTATAATATACGATACGATTGATACATAAATAAATAAATCGTGAAATTTATTTATTTATGCAAACGATAGCTATTTATAGAAATATGTAATTTAAAAAAAACATGAAACAAATTGGAGGGCGGGAAAAAATATAACAAAGGTACAAAATATGTAAAGTACCTATAATATAATATAATGCTATGGACCAAAACCCTAGCCTAAGATATATAACCTTTTTTTCAATTCGCTGGGGAATATTTAGGCATACCACCGGGTTAGGGCGGGCTCGAAAAGATAGTAAAATGGACGCAGACTCTACCATATACCCATCCTATTCTCCTTGTCGTCAGCCTGGCTTGAAAGCTCTTTGAAGGTGTTATCCGGCACTCATCTTGGAGGCAGTGACACCCTAGCGAGTCCTCCACCCCTGCCGCCACAGATACTTTTCGAAGCAGTAGATAATTAATCCTAGGTTAAGTATGTTTTGATTAATTTCCCCACCATGGTTCAGGCCTTGTCGTGGCGGTGGGGCACAGTGGCCCAGGGTGACCTAAACATCTTGGGTGAAGCGAATTGAGCCGAGGGGGCTCTTTGTACCCCTCTTATTAAGAAGAGGGGACAAAAGAGCAGGGGGCAAGGGGTGAGGATGGGAACCTCACCTCATTGTACTATCCAGACGTTGGGAGTGGTTGTTCTGTTGTGCGGGGCAACCACTCTGTGGAGGTGGCGTCTGTTGCTTGTAGATCCGGGGCACCTCACCAAAGGCGGCATTGGTGGCACTCGCCGGGTTTTAGTGGGTAGAGCTGCGTCCACTTACCATCTTTCGGGCGCAGCGAGTCCCACATTTCCGCCTGGGGAGACCCACTCCCCAGCGGTATGCGTCAGTGCATTTCCCGGCGTAAAAGAAAAAAAAATGTTTTGATTAATTTCACCGTCACAATAGTTTGTAGGAAAAAACCAAATAACAAGATGGAGAGTCTAGTCCTAACCACTCGAATAACTTTGAGAAACTTTGTTAGGTTGTACTTTTTATGGCTTCCACAATGAAGCGGTACTAGGAAAGTTAGTCTGTGGGTATCCAATAACAGCAGACGTAGGATGGTAAATATGGCAGGATTTACACTGTCTGTCCCGGCTCCCGCGCATCTCTGTAACGTAACTACCATCCAGCACAGCCTTTCTACCTGACTCTTCATGGGTATTTTGCATCTATACCAACATCGCTTCTAATTATGAGATTGTTTTGAGACGATTTTTAAGTTTGTGTATTTTCGTGTTAATCTTAACAGACCTGCGATCAATTCTATACGTATACAAATCAATTATATTCTTCATTATACGCCAATCTTTTATTATACGCCAATTAAAATAATGATTGTCTACAATCATTGTTCAACCATAAATCGTTTGCTTCAGTCATATTTACAGTATTTGATCATGTGGTCCCTAAACATGTGGTCATCACATTAGCACGGACATGACCGAGGCGGAAGCACCAATTGTGGCCACAGCGACCAGCGGAACGACCACAGCCGCGCGACCGCATCTGCGACGCAACGCCGACATAGTACGACTCATATTTCCCAACATCCTTTACAAATTATTATCGAGTGTACTAAGTTAAAGTTGCGTTCGAAATACATTTTTTTGACGTGACAACTCCTAATAACTCAATGTTACGGGCAGCATGCACGAAAAAGATGACATCGTGTAGCGTTTCGCAAGCGAGAGCGCGGCACGAACAGAAGAGAGGCATGATCGGCTCGAGCGATCGGCTCGGTTCGGTTCGTGCTGCATGTAATGTTTGACGTTGTAACGTCAAACTACCGTCCGTAAAGCGACTTTACAGACCACCAATTTTTTATTTACCGAATGAAAAATACAAAAAAAAACAATACACCACATAGGGTTTAAGTAAGTGCTAAACTTAGACACTAACCATTGTATAGTGTAATGTGTATACTACACAACTATCACGATAATAAGCCGATATTACACGATGCATAAGCTTATTGAAGTGGCAGTGAGCTGGTCACTCAGAAGAACGGATGGCCGATGGGCCAACAAAGTTCATGAGCGGATGCCGCGTTGGCGAAGACCCCTGTTCAGAAGTAAAGGATGACGATGGAGATGATGATGATGATACTACATCCTATTATTTATTACAGATAGTTACATTATTCATAAGTAAATTACAGTATATTGTAGTTTAGGCCATTAATATTGTATAGCCCAGCGTAGACAGACGAGTCCTCCAGTTTTCCTGCTTATTGTTTGAACGATTTGAATAAACTCCAAGCCTACTTCAACGGGAATAATAATGAGTGTTTTTGTCATGATATCCCGCTGTAGATCTACTGTTTGGAGCACAGATATTTAACAATATAAAAAATTCTATATTTTTGGACAATGCTTCATCTTTCCTAAATTAACAATTTTACTTAAAGTACAGCTAAATTATGTAGAAACTGGCTGCCCCAATATGACTTAGTTTTGCCAGAACTACTAATATTGCTGTTAAAATATTATAGTGGTTTGTGTAAAAGGGTAAAAATTTAGGTATGTATTTTAAATACCACGTAATAAAAAAATAAAAAATAAGTTTGTCCAAAAAATTTAAAACAATGTTAGGGCCAACCCAAACATTTTTAAAGGCATGAAAAAAGATAATATGGCAGCCGATTCTCAGACCGGTCAAGCCGTTTCGGTGGAGTTTGGTAACTTAAACACTGTAACACAAAAACTTGATAAGTATATAAGATAAAAGTTTTTATCTAGGTACCTATAAAGCCCTGCAACTGTAATTATTAAAAAAGGTATGACTATTGACGATTACAATACCACCAAACATCACACTGATCAGAGTCTAGGACCAACTTCTCACATCAATCACCTAACTAGCAACTAACTTATAGCCACAGAGACAGCACCCCACCAATCTGCGTAGAACATTCGACAGTAAACACGACACGTCACCGCGACCTTCCAGCCCACGGGGAGCTCTGGACACTAATACGGACAGGATCTTGGTAATTTAGGAGCTATTCTTGGCCGCACATAATAAACCTTAACTACCGCTGACCGACTACACGTTGAGTACTTGAATTATAATATCAGATGTATTCATAACATTCAATTTACACTGATGTAATTTATATTATGTTTGTATGAACGCGCTAATCTTTGAAACTTTGAATAAAGATATATATATTTTTTTTGGAAAAAAAATATTTCTTGAGCTGATGGAACCGCGACAGTAACCTAGTAATAGCGTTCTACTAGTCTAGATAATATGACAAGTACCTAAGTCTGTCGCGGATGGAGGGATGCGCTGTGTCGCGCTCCCGTCTGCGCCACCATTGTAGTCGCTTCCATGGTGACACAGCTTCACTGTTTTTAGGATAAGGAGGACCCGATACAACAAAAAAGGTGTGTGTGGGATTCACACACGATAGAAGTGGTTTACACATGTTAAATGCTCAAATACAAGCAAGTATTAAACAGTGTGCAATATACATACACACCGACATTTGCTCTCTCACTCTTTTGTATTTGTGTCTCTTTTTCTGTTGCATCCGGTTTGAAATCACAACGATTCTAAAGAAGTTTCACTTCAAAAATACGTCAATAAACAAAAATCAACGGATCTTGATGATAGTGATGGTGAATATGTGATGGCTTGTTACGGTTATAAGAAATGAAATAAATGGAATAAAATTAAAATAAAAAAAATGTGAAACTGTTAAAGATATATTATGAAATAAAAATGTTGTACATTAAAAGTTAAGTTAAATTTAGAAAAAATAGGTTGAGGGCCGACTATTAAAAATATGATTGAATAATTAAATAAGCTAATTAACGGTTGTAAGAGAGCGTGGGTTCGTTATTCCTGATATCAAGTTGGGAGCTAATCAAAAAGAGAACTTAACAAGATTGCGTCCGTGTCTCGTGCCACGTGGTCCGTGCTTCGTCCAGCGTGCCGTCCCGTTGCTCAGCGTGGCGGTGAGCAGGACCGAAGCCAGCACTGTGGTGTGCAGTCCCCGAAGAGAGATCGGGAGAAGTGTGGGATCAGTGAGATCCTTGGGTAGTGAGATCCGTGGGTAGTGAATAAGTGGGTAGTGGGATCCCAGCTGCTCTGGTTCCCGCCGTCTGCTATCTTCTGGACCCCGTCCACAGATACTCGGCCACGCCCAGGAATAGCACCGCACCGACCACGACGGCAACGCCTGGGACCCTGAAAGGTCACGCCAACACGGGTGAGCCTTTCCGTAACCAACCCCCATGAATGTCCAGGGTTGACACGGAAATGGCCATTAAAAGCATATAAGCACAGAACACAATAAAGATAAGCACTAAGCCCTATGATTAAATATTACTAAAAAAACACTATTAAATTGTAAGGCAGTGCATTTTGGTTGTAAATTAATTTTAGCGTTTTACATTAATAATTATAAGCAGAAGGCTTACACACTAATTATAACAAAGAGATTACTTAAGATAACACGTGTGTTCCTACAAGGACTCACCCACTTAAAATATAACGCGGCGCGTGTGCGCTTCTCAGCACTCTCAGGCAGAAAAAGAACGATCGACCGGTCCGTAAACGCACGACTCGATTCCAAGACGCTTCACATATCGTGACGTCGTAATATGTCTTGGCCAATAGTGATCGAGTAGGCGAATGAATAAATTCGCGCGCGGAATATGAATTTAGTATTAAAAAACGAATAAATAGTACAAAACTCGTAAGTAAATCTATGTAACATAATATATATGTTACAATACCCCCCCCGTCAGAGAAGAATTTTGCTTCTCTGGCAAAATTCTGAAGAAGGTAACGCGAGAAGAAACTCTGGCACAGCGCTCGAGAGAAAGAGAAAAAAAAAATTCAACGCTACTGATTCTACTTCTCAATAACAAGATAAGAGTTGTTAACTCATCCGTAGCCGATCACAAAAGTGCTACGCTACATTAAAAAAAAAATTTTGCTTCACTGCTACGCTGCGCTACGAGATGTAGACAGCGTATCCGATCATACGTCACTAACATTCATCATCATCCAAATTAACACAAGCAGCGTGCGTTATCTGTACTACACAAACAACGCCCTGACACAAAGAGATATGGTCTACCTATGGACACACACTCAAACAGCTACTATAAACCGAAAATTATATTAAATTTAATATGCCAAAAAGTATTCCCGATGAAGGCTTTTAGCATGTGTGCATATACTATAATAATATAAATATGTGGAATCGCCACCCGTCCCGGAATTAGATAAGCTATATTAGAGTTAATAACTTATGGCGTAGGCTTTAAATAATATAAAAGTACAATTAAGAGATGTACTCGAGTTATTGCTCAGTGGAATAACTCAAAATATTACCAAAATACATAATGGGCACAAAAGTCATTGCTCAGTGGAACGACTTGTACCCTAAATACATAACCAGTACATAAGATATGTACCATAACACACAACAATCCATGTCATGTACCTATTGTATATGCACGCTTTAGAGATCATCACCCGTCTCAAAAATTGGAATACATAGTGTAAATTTTGAATAAAAAAATAACTAATATTTATTTTATATTATAACTGCCTACTAAAATTACCTGCTAACTTCAGATCTTTAATATGCCAAACACCTAAATCCTTACCATTAAAATCCTGCAATACATATACTAGAGGAGACTTTTTACCTACAATTTTACATTTAATGAATTTTGGAGCTAACTTCTTAGTAAAATATTTATCTTTGTCACTCAAAAAATAAGTTTTCTTATAAACAATATCCCCAATATTAAATTCCGCCGGCTTACGGCGCAAATTATATCGAGAAGTATTTTTTAAATGTGCCGAATATAAGCGAAATTGAACTTTATCAAATATATCCGCTAATCGCCCTAAGTTTTCTGCGTAACTATCACGCGGAATAAAAACTATGTTATCAACATTATCGGAGTCCGTATAATGTGAACCACACGATACCAATTCCCTGCCATAAACTAAAAATGACGGCGTGAAACCAGTGGTTTCATTCACCGCGCTGTTAATCGCAAACTGAATTTGAGGTAAAAAAATATCCCATGATCTATGATCTTCATCTACAAATGATGCAATACAAGTTAAAATAGTGCGATTATACCTCTCAACCGGATTAACCTGTGGAGTATAACGCGGAGTAAAATGAACATTAGGAATATTATATTTTTTGAAAAAATTTAAACACTCATTACTAATAAATTGTGGACCATTATCCAAAATTACTGTCTGCGGAATACCATGAACCAAGAAAACATTGTCCTCAATTAATTTAATTATTACATTGGAAACCGCGCGTCTCATAGGAAATATTAAGCAAAATTTAGAAAAACAACACGTTACAACTAATATAAAATTATTTTGTTTCCTACTAGTGGGTAAAGGACCCATGATGTCGATTGAAATCACTTGCCATGGTCTGACACAGTTCTTAGGGCGACCCATGTCACCTAATATTAAATGATTTTGAGCCTTATATTCTAGGCATTTGGGACAATTTTTAACATAATTTAATACATCCTTATACATATTAGGCCAAAAATATTTCAAATTTAATCTTTTAAGAGTTTTAAATATACCTAAATGACCGGCAGTAGGTAGATCATGATTATTTGAAATAATTTCAAGACGGTGTTCCTTAGGAATCACCTCCTTCCAATCAAACTCAGATGTTAAATTATATTTGTTTTTAGACAACCTAAATAATTTATCATTTTTAACACAATAATTTTGAAAAGATGATGGCTTATTAGCGCATCCATTAAAAATATTAAGAAACCATTTATCATTACCCTTATAATTTGAAATAGAAAATATGCTACTCACAGGAACTGAACGACTCAGAGCGTCCGGTATTACATTATCGGCTCCCTTACGATGTTTAATTTCGAAGTTAAACTCCGACAACCTAGTACTCCATCGAGCCAAACGACCCGACGGGTTGGATAATGATAAGAACCACTTAAGAGCACTATGGTCTGTGTAGACCGTGAACCTCTTGCCATTGTCAAGGTAACATCGCCAATGTTCTACCGCTACCAAAACCGCTAATGTCTCACGCTCAGTAATACCATAGTTCCGTTCCTGCTTGGTAAGAGACCTACTCATGTAAGCGACTGGGTGTTCTTTGCCGTCAAAGTTTTGAGTAAGCATAGCTCCGATTCCGTAACTGCTCGCGTCAGTGTGAACCTCAAATGGCTCATCATAATTAGGACACCTGAGCACAGGAGCCGAAACTAAACACTCCTTAAGTTTCCTAAACGAACTATCAGCCTCTTCAGTCCACTTAAACGGAGGTGCACCCTTACGTGAAGAAGTTAATTTATTTAACGGTGCCGCCAAGGTACTAAAATTTTTAACAAAACGACGGTACCATGATGCTGTCCCTAAAAATCGTTTTAAACTTTTAACATTAGATGGAGTAGGAAAATTAACAATAGCCGAAACCTTATCCGGATCTGTACGCAACCCATGTTTATCGATGACGTAACCTAAATACTTTAATTGGTCTCTAAAAAAACGACATTTATCAAAATTAATGGTAAGGTTAGATTCTTTTAATATTTCTAATATTTGTAACAATATCGAGACATGCTCATTAAAATCCGCTGTTGCGATTACTAAATCGTCGACAAAACAACACACCTTTACGCCGAAACGGTTGCCAAATAACATATCGACTAACCTCTGCTGTGTGGCAGGTGCGTTGGTTAGTCCAAAAGCCATACGTTTAAACCGAAACGTACCGCGTGAAGGAATAAAAAAAGCTGTCTTATCCCGATCAGACTCCTGTATCTGGGTTTGAAAAAAGGCACTACAAAAATCGATAGTCGATAAATAATGTGCATCCCTAAGATTATCTAAAATTTCGGATATATATGGTAAACTATACGCATCCTTTTTAGTTACCGCATTCAGTTTACGACTGTCCAAGCATAGGCGATAACTACCCGAGTCCTTGCCCTTGGGTACCAGAAGGACTGGAGAACTCCATTCGCTTTGGCATGGTTCGATAACGTCCATCTCAAGCATCTTATCTACTTCTTCGGAGAGAATTCGCTGCTTCTCCGGAGACATCCGATAATACCGCTGTCGAATGGGAAGTGCATCCCCAGTATCAATTTTATGAGTGACCAAGGTAGTCAAACCTAACCCCTTACGCTCGAAAGAAACAGAGTGAAACTGATTGATGATACTATCAGCTATCGGTCGCTGGTCAATATTTAAATGTTCATAACCCGTTATGACAGAGTCCGACCCACAATAAGAGATAGGTTCCGACCCAAAACTTACAGAATTAATATATTTCGGACAGATTTTAAATATTTTCCAAAAGTCAATACCTAGTATAATATTAGAATTAATCTCCGGAAATACATAAAATTTTATAAAATGAAATTGATCCTCGAAGTTAACAGGAAGATTTAAATAACCCCAGGAAGATATTTTATTACCATTCGCCACTACCGCTGAAATAATGTTATCTTTAAAAAGTGTATAACCCCGCTGAATGAAATCCTTATAAAAATTACCCCCCAATATAGATATAGACGCACCAGTGTCTAAGAGACCCGACAACTTAATGTCGTCTATATGTATGACCGCATAAGGCCTATTCTCACTGCAACTATCGTTACACAGAACCGAATCTAACTTATAAGTTTTAAAATATATAGAAATTGTTTTAAGCCAAAAATCCCAATCAGTTTTAGAAAAATTATTATTATTAATTATTGTATTGCCGACTCGATTCTGCCTTATTCGTTTTTTGAATTATTATTGTTACTATACTTATTTTTACATTTAATGCAATCCGGTCGTTTAACGTTAGGCTCACCGCAACCAAAACAAAACACAATATTCCTATCCTTATGACAATCGAAATAAGCGTGAGAAAATGTTTTACAACGTTGGCAGTAAACGCTTCGATCCGAAACCGGTTTACCGACTGAATGAATGTTGGGTTGATTTTTATTATTAAAATTACTATTTAATTTACTCGGCGCAGAGGGTTTGCGCTGAGATGGGAATGATGATGATGATGGATTAGACGAGTGCTGTGAATTACGTGGAGACGAGCATTGAGGCTCCTGATGGTAAGAGTGGTGACGCGAGAATTTATGAGATGAGGGAACAAAACGACTGGAATTAAAACGATTAAAATTATTTTTATTAAAACTGCCTTGATTATTAAAATTTTGTTTAACTACATTATTAACGCCAGGATCGTAAGCAAGGTCAGGGGCAACTAGATCGTCAGTGACCTTCTGAGGCTCATGAAAAGATAATAGCCTGCTTTGGACATTCTCATAGTTACGGCACACATTCCTGAGCTGATCAATAGATTTTATATCCGTTGACGCTAACATCCCCGCATAACACGGTCTAATATTATGTAATAAAATTTCTAATTTAAATATTTCCTCAGGAGGAGTAGTTAACCTGTTAAACATCTCATCCATAACAGCCAAATAAATAACAATAGACTCATTAGCCCCCTGCGTCCTATTTTGAATTTCCGTTAATAATTTATAATCAAAATTTGGTTTATCGAAATCCCTACGCAAATATTCCAATACCACACTCCATTCAGTAACACCGGCGCATACGCTCCGATACCACTTCAATGCGTCGCCTACAAACAGCTGTAACGCTAACGATAAAACTTTGTCGTCCGAAATACGATGAATAGAACAATGTTCCGTAATCCGCCGTATAAAAGTGCGCACACATGACTTACCATCATACTTAATTTTACTTAAATCACCCAAACTATTGTGATCACAATGAACCGTAATATTCATTGGGCTAGGGGATGATGATGATGATGATGTATGGAGTGGTGATTTGCACGACAACTTAAGTTTATTAACAACACCCAAATAATTATTAAACTGTTCTAAACACGTATCATAAATATCCTTATTTTCTCTCACCTCAACCTCATCTAATCTGCCTATTCGATGGTACAAATGAGCTAACAAATTCTCGGCCCTCATTAAACTATTAAGGTTCGGATTCGAATTTACAATACACTTAACTTTATTTAACGTCTCACTAATACCGCCTAAATCATGTAAAATATCCAGCGAACTGACCAGAATCTCCTCTGACGGTAATGTTTCTGATAACGGTACAATCTGCTTACGAAGAGCTAATACTGTCGAGGCTGGTTCCTCATTCCTAATAAATACCTCGTATTCTAACTCGGCCTTGGGCAACGATACAAATTTAATATTGTGAGTCATTGTAATAACAGAACGAGAGAAAGCATAAAAAAAAAAACAATAATAAATACTAATGCCTAAAATACACAATAGATTTATCGAGAAACACAAAAATATCCGATACAGAGGGTATTCGGAAAAAAACTCAACAAACAGCCCAAGTACAAAGATTACGTAAGAATCGTAAGATTACTATTACGTAAGAGTTAAAGTTATTATGTAACTAACATTTAAGTTTTAAAATTTAATATTTTATATACTTACTATAAATTAACTATGAATTATTGTGACTTGGTTTGTTATGTATATATAGAGAGAACATAAAACATTTTAAACAGTACACAATTCACAACACATACATTTAAAAGACACGGGACCATTTCCACACCACCAGACAAACTTAATACCAGGAATATTTTAACCCGTTGGGCGTCAATGTTACGGTTATAAGAAATGAAATAAATGGAATAAAATTAAAATAAAAAAAATGTGAAACTGTTAAAGATATATTATGAAATAAAAATGTTGTACATTAAAAGTTAAGTTAAATTTAGAAAAAATAGGTTGAGGGCCGACTATTAAAAATATGATTGAATAATTAAATAAGCTAATTAACGGTTGTAAGAGAGCGTGGGTTCGTTATTCCTGATATCAAGTTGGGAGCTAATCAAAAAGAGAACTTAACAAGATTGCGTCCGTGTCTCGTGCCACGTGGTCCGTGCTTCGTCCAGCGTGCCGTCCCGTTGCTCAGCGTGGCGGTGAGCAGGACCGAAGCCAGCACTGTGGTGTGCAGTCCCCGAAGAGAGATCGGGAGAAGTGTGGGATCAGTGAGATCCTTGGGTAGTGAGATCCGTGGGTAGTGAATAAGTGGGTAGTGGGATCCCAGCTGCTCTGGTTCCCGCCGTCTGCTATCTTCTGGACCCCGTCCACAGATACTCGGCCACGCCCAGGAATAGCACCGCACCGACCACGACGGCAACGCCTGGGACCCTGAAAGGTCACGCCAACACGGGTGAGCCTTTCCGTAACCAACCCCCATGAATGTCCAGGGTTGACACGGAAATGGCCATTAAAAGCATATAAGCACAGAACACAATAAAGATAAGCACTAAGCCCTATGATTAAATATTACTAAAAAAACACTATTAAATTGTAAGGCAGTGCATTTTGGTTGTAAATTAATTTTAGCGTTTTACATTAATAATTATAAGCAGAAGGCTTACACACTAATTATAACAAAGAGATTACTTAAGATAACACGTGTGTTCCTACAAGGACTCACCCACTTAAAATATAACGCGGCGCGTGTGCGCTTCTCAGCACTCTCAGGCAGAAAAAGAACGATCGACCGGTCCGTAAACGCACGACTCGATTCCAAGACGCTTCACATATCGTGACGTCGTAATATGTCTTGGCCAATAGTGATCGAGTAGGCGAATGAATAAATTCGCGCGCGGAATATGAATTTAGTATTAAAAAACGAATAAATAGTACAAAACTCGTAAGTAAATCTATGTAACATAATATATATGTTACAGCTGAATGGAGTCACCGTAGGGCATATCTAGATGAGGTGATGTTTTCACGAGTGACACGTGAGACGGGTGTTGCGGAGTGCGATATCTTTGGAACGAAACTGTCAGCAGACGAGATATGAATGCTTTCATATCGGTTGTCGTGGAGCTGTGAATGTACAAAAGACTACCAAAATCACAATGAAAAACATTTTAGGTTTAATAAGTTATTTTTATTGTAGGTATTTTTAATTAATTTAACTAAAATTGATTTGGTTTTACCCAATAAGTTAATAGGTTATGGTTTTAAAGGCTCTGAAGATAAATAAAATTTATTCCTATTATATACATTTAGATTTGTTGCATTTTATTATGCTATTCTATTTATCTACAAGATTTTTAATAGTTCTTTACCAGGTATCTATATTACAAAATTTCCACTTCTACACCAAAACACTTCATGAAGTTTTCCCATAGCACGAGTAACCTCTGTTACTTCCTATTTTCATTTTATCGACGCTGCCGAGGCCAGCCCGTATGTAGGCCAAGCTCACGCGAGGAAAGATGGGGGAATAGTTATTTGTGCAACAAGAGAGCAAAGTTGTTTTTTGTTTCGAGTACTGAATTTGAGTCCCGAGCAAGCGAAGGATTCTATGATTGATTCACGAGCGTAGCGAGTGATTCAAAGTTAGAATCCTGAGCGTAGTGAGGGACTCAACAGTACGAGATGCAAAAAACTTTGCTCTCAAGTTGCACACATAATTTTTCACCTTAGCAGTGAGAACACATAATATTACTTAGGAGACATGGAAATGAACAGCAATAGATTGAAATAACGTTTAACACGTTATGCTATACTTACGCTATTTTTATTTTTATTTCAGCTATTTTTTTAATTGAATTTTAATACCGCGTCCCTGATATTTATTTTTCAAATATAACATAATATATAAAAGCTTTATTTTTAAGATTTCTTCTTCTTCTTCTTGTATAACATTGTTGATTAAAAATGTATTGGTTTTATATCAATTTTATACTATTAATCAGACTCAGTTTTATTAAAATCCAATTATAAATTAAACATAAAAAATAATATTTAAAAGTAACGTAATTTCTTTATTAGAAATATATTTAAAGTTATTTTTCATTCAATCTAAAAGGAAACTCATAATACGCTAGTATTACGCGTTTCCGAACGTGTTTTCTTCGAGGTCGAGTTCCAAAATCAAATTTCGAAGGGGTTTGTTTTTTTACTCGCTTTTTTATTTGTGCTCTGTCACTTTCACATGCATGGATGTGTATGAGACAGAGCACAGTAAAACTCGAATTTTTCAAATTTATGGCTGAACAATGTCTATTCGTGGCACTGAAGATTGAAAAATTAAAAAGCTACTTTGCCTCACGCTCGAATCAAAATCACATTTTGTTCACTGTAAACTCGCAGCAAAAGCGGCATGTTTGAGCTGCTGAGATGAAAAGAATATTTTTTTATTTTCTGTATGCTTTTGTGGCAGCTGATGAAACGTGACTTGCGTGCTTACGAGGAATTAAGGGGGTAAGAATAAGAAAACCGTAAATAGAAAACCTATCATTGCTATCTGCCCAGGGTCCACGAAAGGTAAACTTGTTTAAATGAACGACAAGACAGAAAAATTGACGGAATCGTCAGTGTATATTAGGCGGTTTGACTTCTAAAAACATTTATGTGTGTGTGTATTCATATTTGTGTGGGTGTGGGTGTGTGTGTGTTCGTGTGTGTATGTGTGTGTGTTGTGTGTGTATGTCAGTGTTTTGTAAGTTTATTTTTGATTTTAATCAATTCAGGTAAATTACAGAAGAGTGAGAGACTAAAACCGTCGCATGTGATGTAGGCAGGTAATGTTCAGTACATGGATAAGCAGCCCAGCAGGAAAGTCAGTAGAGTACTGGTGAACGTCACCCATCAACATCATCATTAGCCACGACAGCTAGTTCCCGCTTAGGCACCAAGGTAGTTTACACTGAGAATTACCAACGTGCTTACGTTGGTAATTCTCAGTGTAAACTACCTTGCTGGTTCTTCATTCACACAAAGAAATTTCACTGGTTATAAGCAGGGATGGTTACTCCCGTGACGAGTTGCATATTACCTGCGCTCGCCAGTTGCAAGTGGAGGGTACTATCCGTGTCACGGCTGCCGACCCACTCGTAGGGATGATCGATATCCATTCATGTTTCCTGACATCACCGGCCCAAGTATGTAACTTATTTCATTCATTTCTCACGGCCACGGCTCAGTAAAGAGGTACCTCTGATTGCAAGTGCCAATCGTGTCATAAACACATTTTTTATGACAAACATTGAATTTCCTTTTAAAAAATTGATAATATCCGTTAGTATTTTTTTTACCAAATACTTGTGCAAGTAAATAAAAATATCGACTTTATGTTCCGACCATACGAAACGCAAATTTTATATGTAAATAGCCAATATAAACAATATTTCATTGTTTTAATCCTCTGAAAACGCTGATGTTAAATATATACAACATCGAGAATACAGATAATAAAGCATAAGACGTCATTGTCACCAATTGAAGAAACTGCATCTTGTCATTTACATGTTACAAATGAAACACTCATATACTTACGTGATAAAAGTAGGTAAGTACTTATCGTTAAATCACTCAGTTTACACTCAATTACCCTCAGCGAGTGGCATCCCTAACGACCGGCTAAGTGGTGACTGATGAGTTACCAGTATCTTTTGTTTGTGCTTTTTATATGCTGTCAACGTATAATATAAGCTCATTGCTGTCAACTGTTAAAAACAAAAGGATAACCAATATTAGCAGGCGACAGACTATCTAAATGTTTTTCCACTGCGATGTATCATGTACCAATTCACTGAATCACTACATATTATAAAACAAAGTCGCTTTTTCTGTCCCTATATCCCTTTGTACGCTTAAATCTTTAAAACTACAAAACGGATTTTGATACGGTTTTCTTTAATGGATTGGACAATTCAAGAGGAAGGTTTATGTACATAATTTATTAAGGTTTTATATAAATTGGTTAAGATATAACAATAATTGTTGGAGGTGTCGGAAAAAAATAGACCGTCTGGGAGTTTTCAACGAAAACGCTGCCTAAACCCTTTGAGATATAACAAAATAATGTATGGTGGAATTGTGTGTCTTAAATAGGTCTACAAAAAAGTCCGCGATGGCATATGTCCATCTCTTAGGAATATCATACTATATCCATTTAATACTTAAAAAAAATGGGCAATTATAATGCGATAGTTTGAAAGTTATTTACACAAATACGATATGAATCCTTATCATTTTAAATCAATTAATTGGCTTGAGCACTTCATGAAGATTATTTTTGCCCTTTACATCATGCAAATTAAATGAATACTTTAGGAGATATAGCAAAATCAAAATAATGCACAAGAAAATAAATCGTGTTGCCGTGATTCGAAGTTCGAACGGGCGGTTGTCTGGTATCTAAGGGCGTAGTGTATCAACTCTGGTAGACGTAATGTTATGATCAACGTATGTATGGTGGAATATATTATAATAATAGTATCCTAAATATGCCTACAGAAAGTCTGCGAAGGGATATATGTCCCTATGTTCAAGAAATTTAATACAAACAATTTAAATAAATTAATACAAAAACTCAAAAAAAAAAAACAATTTAATACAAAAACTTAGTAATTATTAAAATAGAAAATGATCATCATCAGACATGATAAATCCGTAAATCTAAGTTCACGCGGGCGAAGCTGCGGGTAACAGCTAGTATGTTAATAAAACACATTAAGTGACAATGGTTCATGATAATTTAATGAAATAAATAATAATAATAATGAATATTATTCAACATCACACAACACAATATGACATCATCATACAAATTATCCGCACCTAACGGGATACGCCAGAGAACTAAAGCTGCCGATATCACGCGAAGAATAAGCACGTTAAAGTGGCAGCGGGCTGGTCCACACACTCAAAAGAACGGATAGCCTATAGTTCAATTAGGTTCGAGAGTGGAGCCGCGTTTGGGTAGACAAAGTATTGGTCGGCCATTAACCAGATGGAAAGACGATCTCCGTGCAGTGGCAGGTCCGCGTTGGATGCGAGTAGCAAGGATCGGTCGTCTTGGCGTTCATTGAGGGAGGCCTATGTTCAACAGTGGACGGATAAAGGCTGATGATGATGAACGGTATCCGAACCCGCCCTCGCAGCGCTGTCCAATAACCACTCTAACAGCCGGCCGTCAGCCAGGAAAGACTTCGTACATCACAATACGTTTTTCGTACCGGACCGTTATTAAAACTTACTTTTAGAAACCAGGAAATATTTTCCAGTCAGTATAGACTATAGGTTCTTTACAATTAATGATTATTTGTACAATGCCTATTTTAGGTTAGTTATACATACTTTTACTGGTGGAAGGCATGCACGTGTGCTGCAATCTCATCATAAGTCTATTCATATGTCTATTTCCTGTTTATTTTCTGTGGAACTACTTTGATTTTTAGATATGAGGAACGGGCAGTGTTATGGCTGTAAATACCGGCATAACCATGTCTTAGCATAGGACATGAGTTTGCATGGACAGGTTTCATATAAACTTGTACCTATATATCCATGAACGAGGCGACTGTAGGGACATATCCCACTGCCCACACTGACTATTCATCAAATGGCGTGCCAGTTGGCCTACCTACAGTGGCGTAACTATACCGTTCGGAGCCCGTAGCAAATTCATCGGATGCTAGGAAAGACACAATTTCTTTTTACTAAATGTGTAATAATAAATGTTGGGAGTTGGAATACTTCTCCGACCGGGGGCCCCTTTCAACTGGGGGCCCGTGGCATGTTGCCGACTTGCCTACCTAACTAAAATAGAGGCCTCCTGAATTATACACATAATGTACGGAAAAACTGGGAAAACCATGACATATAATGTTTTCATTACACACAATAACAAAATAACGTCAAATTGATTTGGTCGTTTATTTTATAGCCAGTATTAGGAGCACACTACCGGCAGAGACGACAATAGACATTACTTCGCCGCGAGTACAATTACATGGTTATATTACAATGAAGAGATAATTCGCGTGTTTACAGTCTTCAGCATTTTCGCATGTCATTTTCAGTACTTAGAAAACTAAATTGATGTTTATCTCAGTGTTTGGCGACCTATCGTTTAAGTCAAAGAATACAGACGTACATAGAAGGACAGTTCTTAATGATTTTTTGTGCCGACTTTTTCAGGGACTAGTCCCCAGTTCGCACTCGCTCGCTGTCGTAGGCTCATATGCTGAGGACATCGCGGTGTCCCTTTCGTTACGCCGCCAAGCGAACGTTTACATCGCAGAGTTTGTCCTCAAAGCTCTCATAAGAACTGGCCTTCTATGTACGTCTGTATTCTTTGTTTAAGTAGACATGAGGTTAGAGCTATTACGAAAAGTTAATGTTTTGCTTAGCCGGGACCATGTACTGTCAATGTGTCACATGAATGTTGGTCAAATAGGTATTAATAGTTTACCTATATTTATCATAAAACGATGCCAAAAGATCTCTTTAAATGTAGTTCATTAAGGATTTTGTTTGGTGCTACATATTTGTAGTTAATAGTTTCGTTTTTAATAAGTAAAAAGTTGAAATTGTATTAAAACCACTGAGAGATGGCACTAAGACTGTTGCAAAGTAGGAACACTTAATCTGGACGGTTAGTTACAAAATATGTTGACAGCCCTAATGTATTATTCCAACAAAAATTTTGGTAGCGTTATCAAGCTGACCTTGAATAAATTACCAGTGGTCATAAAAAATATTTAAATTTTATCTATCAATGGTTCCATAGTAAGGAATCCTTATTGTACCCACCATCCAAATTATTAACTTTAAACATAATTTTATATTAAATACTCACATGTTGATAATCCGGGTTACTATCAATAAAACATTTCTATCACAATAAAGTTGTAATAAGGAGTTAAGGACGCGTTTACGAATCAGACGAAATTATGCTGTTTTTCTGTACCGTTTGTAACAAAAGTACACAAAATCATATATAAAAATTATTTATTTCATATAGAATGGTTCTTTATCTACAAGGGTAACGCATATTTTTTTGATAAATGTTGCTTTTTTATATAGTAATCAACGTTCTTCCATTACCATTTTCCATGAAACGAACGAAATCGATTAGAATTACGGTACCCCTTTGGTCTAATATCCACATTTATTAAGGTTTTTAAAAAATAGTAGGGGCAGGGAAATATGTTTAATTTTAAATAAAGCACAAGAAAATAACCCAAAAATGCTAAAAATAGTCTTAAAAAAAATAAAGAAGATAACTAATTTTTTTACCAATTTTGCTACTAAAGATGAATGTTATTCCATTGCATTAAGGTTTATTTTATCGTTGTCTCTGTCTCGATTTCTTTTACATTTTTGAAATGAGAACTCAGTTTACTCAGTCCGCGCTCGGCCGCGGTTCTGGGTGGACACTGCGTCACCTGTCAGCAGCAATTCGGCTCAAAAAACATCGCGATTTATTTTTGATATTGGATACTTTGGATTGGATTTGATACTTTACAATATTTTTTTTACCACAATATTTTTTTATGGAATTGGTTTATTTCATATACATAGGTAGACGAAATGTTGGTTGGTCATTATAACCAGGTGGGAAGACGTTCTCTCTCGACGTTTGCTCACTTATCATCATCATCATCATCATCATCATAATCATCATCATCATCATCATCATCGTCAGCCTAAATCAGTCCACTGCCGAACATAGGCCTCCCTCAATGAACGCCAAGATGACTGATCCCGTGCTATGCTGAGGCAGCAGTGCTGCCGATGCGACTTCATCATCATCAGCCTAAATCCGTCCACTGCCGAACATAGGCCTCCCTCAATGAACGTCAAGACGACCGATCCCGTGATACTCTAATGAAGCAGCAGTGCTGCCGATGCGACTTCATCATCATCAGCCTAAATCCGTCCACTGCCGAACATAGGCCTCCCTCAGTGAACGTCAAGACGACCGATCCCGTGCTACTCTAATAAGGCAGCAGTGCTGCCGATCCGACTTCATCAGCCTAAATCCGTCCACTGCCGAACATAGGCCTCCCTCAATGATCGCCAAGACGACCGATCCCGTGCTATGCTGAGGCAGCAGTGCTGCCGATGCGACTTCATCATCATCAGCCAAAATCCGTCCACTGCCGAACATAGGCCTCCCTCAATGAACGTCAAGACGACCGATCCCGTGATACTCTAATGAGGCAGCAGTGCTGCCGATGCGACTTCATCATCATCAGCCTAAATCCGTCCACTGCCGAACATAGGCCTCCCTCAGTGAACGTCAAGACGACCGATCCCGTGCTACTCTAATAAGGCAGCAGTGCTGCCGATCCGACTTCATCAGCCTAAATCCGTCCACTGCCGAACATAGGCCTCCCTCAATGATCGCCAAGACGACCGATCCCGTGCTATGCTGAGGCAGCAGTGCTGCCGATGCGACTTCATCATCATCAGCCAAAATCCGTCCACTGCCGAACATAGGCCTCCCTCAATGAACGTCAAGACGACCGATCCCGTGATACTCTAATGAGGCAGCAGTGCTGCTGATGCGACTTCATCATCATCAGCCTAAATCCGTCCACTGCCGAACATAGGCCTCCCTCAATGAACGTCAAGACGACCGATCCCGTGATACTCTAATGAAGCAGCAGTGCTGCCGATGCGACTTCATCATCATCAGCCTAAATCCGTCCACTGCCGAACATAGGCCTCCCTCAGTGAACGTCAAGACGACCGATCCCGTGCTACTCTAATAAGGCAGCAGTGCTGCCGATCCGACTTCATCAGCCTAAATCCGTCCACTGCCGAACATAGGCCTCCCTCAATGATCGCCAAGACGACCGATCCCGTGCTATGCTGAGGCAGCAGTGCTGCCGATGCGACTTCATCATCATCAGCCAAAATCCGTCCACTGCCGAACATAGGCCTCCCTCAATGAACGTCAAGACGACCGATCCCGTGATACTCTAATGAGGCAGCAGTGCTGCTGATGCGACTTCATCATCATCAGCCTAAATCCGTCCACTGCCGAACATAGGCCTCCCTCAGTGAACGTCAAGACGACCGATCCCGTGCTACTCTAATAAGGCAGCAGTGCTGCCGATCCGACTTCATCAGCCTAAATCCGTCCACTGCCGAACATAGGCCTCCCTCAATGAACGTCAAGACGACCGATCCCTTGTCACTCGTAAACAAATAGATATCATCATCATCATCAAACTTCATCCATCCACTGCTGAATATAGGCCTCCCTCAATGAACGTCAAGACGACCGATCCCGTGCTACTCTAATGAGGCAGCAATGCTGCCGATGCGACTTCATCATCATCAGCCTAAATCCGTCCACTGCCGAAAATGGCCTCCCTCAATGAACAACTAGACGACCGATCATTTGCCACTCGCAAACAAATAGATGTCACCATCATTAAACTTCATCCATCCACTGCTGAAAATAGGTATATAGGCCTCCCTCAATGAACACCAAGACGACCGATCCCTTGTCATTCGCAAACAAATAGATATCATCATCATCATCAAACTTCGTCCGTTCACTGCTGAATATAGGCCTCCCTCAATGAACACCAAGACGACCGATCATTTACCACTCGCAAACAAATAGATATCATCATCGTCATCATCATCAAACTTCATCCAACCACTGCTGAATATAGGCCTCCCTCAATGAGAACACCAAGACGACCGATCCCTTGCCACTCGCAAACAAATAGATATCATCATCGTCATCATCATCAAACTTCATCCATCCACTGCTGGATATAGGCCTCCCTCAATGAACACCAAGACGACCGATCCCTTGCCACTCGCAAATAAATAGATATCATCATCATCATCATCAAACTTCATCCATCCACTGCTGAATATAGGCCTCCCTCAATGAACACCAAGACGACCGATCATTTACCACTCGCAAACAAATAGATATCATCATCGTCATCATCATCAAACTTCATCCAACCACTGCTGGATATAGGCCTCCCTCAATGAACACCAAGACGACCGATCCCTTGCCACTCGCAAATAAATAGATATCATCATCATCAAACTTCATCCATCCACTGCTGAATATAGGCCTCCCTCAATGAGAACAACAAGACGACCGATCCCTTTCCACTCGCAAACAAATAGATATCATCATCGTCATCATCATCAAATTTCATCCATCCACTGCCGAACATAGGCCCCCCTCAATAAACGTCAAGACGATCGATCCCGTGCCACTCGGATCAGGCAGCAGTGCTGCCGATGTGACTTCATCATCATCTGCGCCTGCTCAGCGTGGCAATTATGAGCCCCCCCCCCCCCCCCTCAAGATGAATTACAGATATCAGTTTACTTACATATTATAATATATAATTATTTATTATATATATATAATATACTAATTCTAAGTAAAAAGATAAATAGTAAAAACAAACAGAAATAAAATATAATTTTGTGTTATAAATAATAAAAATAACAAATATTTGTAAAGTATCAAATCCGTTTACTTGACTACTATTCCCGCACGCAAGCGTGCGTATTGCGCGGGTGCGCGTGTGTGCGTGACTTTTTCAATGTAGTTGTTCGATTCTGTACCTATCAAGTTTGTAAACGCGTCCTTAAAAGCATGAAATATTAGAACAATGGAACAAATCAATCAAAATACTCATTCTAAGCTTCAAAAAGTTCCACTAGGCAATAAAACCACATATTGGATTTTAATATTTTATTCTTATGATAAAAGGATGGTTTAGATCCTTGATGGATACAACATCTGAAACAAAAGAAGGGTTACATTAGTACTGCAATCGAGATGATCAACAATTCAATTTTAATAGCCCGTATATCATCAGTAATATTTTGTCCACATTGAATTCAGGTTTCAAATGTCAAAGCATCATTTAAAAAGGAATGAAATTGTATATCAAAAATTTAATGTTAATATTATGTTTCATAATTCCTGTAAGCCACTGAGATAATTAAATTTTGTTACATTCCTAAATTGAAATAAACAAAGTGAAGGAAACTTATGAGAAAACCTACACATGTCATTTGATTATAAGTCTTTCAGGGTGTGCAAAGATAACCACCATTTTATCATCATCATATTGGATTAGCACATACCATTGCTAACATCCACCTAATATAGAGGTCAAACAAGGATCTATAACGCTATATGCACACTCAATACTGACCAGTCCTCATTCACACGTCCTAAAAGTGTAATTAATCCTTATCTTTTCAGATTTTCTGTATATTCCTTATAAGTTAGGGTTCTAAGTTGACATTGTGCTCATCTCTCATGACGAAACTAAAAGCTGACGAAAGATGTGCCAAAATTGTATGCGACTACTTTTGAATAAGAATGAGATGAAGGAAAGAACATATTCCAGCACTTTTGATCATATTCATGATTTCATCTTAATTTCAGCCGTAACATAAGTCAATGTTTCCAAGAAATTAGAAAAACGTCAAAAACAGGGGAAAATCTCATTGATCAATCGGATAACTCTTTTAAAAAAATCATGAAAATTCGAGTAACATATTTACAATTGTATAACACAACAACAAAGTTCTTTCTACAACAATTATAACACAAGTAATGCCATTTATCAGAAATGACAAAAAGTTATAATCATTTCAAGGGCACCATATTTAAGTAGAATTGCTAACAGGTTGAAAAACATGAAGTTTAATGCACTAACTTACTTTATTTTTGATGAAATAAGTGTCTTTTAATCATATACTGTACAAGACCAAACATGTAAAATGGACTGCCCTCTCTAGAGCAAGTATTCTTATATAAATGCTCAGGTAATTGTTACTTTACTTGTGATTAGTTTTTCACTAATATTTATTAGTATAAAGAATATACCAAGAAGGACAACAATTAATCTAATAAATTGCTATACAGTTGCGTAATTAATCAAATTTAGTCTTAGCCAAAAATTTAAATCGATAGATCTCATCTTCATCTCCCTCACCGTCAAAAAGTGGTCCAAACTTTTTGGGTGTATTATTGTAATAGGTTATGAGCCGGTATTAAGACAATGGTGTTGACTCTGTTTATAACACAAATTGTGTAATATTACTTTCTCTGTTGCACTGATTGCAAATGAGTGAGCTCACTCATTTGAGGTTGGACACATTTTGGAGCGGTCCTACTATGGCAAGGGTGTATCTACCGATTTTAATCTTTGGTCTTAGCATTAATGCAATCATCACATAGTTCTATACTCACAATATAATAAATCATATCATAATATAATTAATAGGCATATGTAAAAAATTTAAAAAAGGTTTCTTTGCTGGTAGACTATAGCTAGCAGAAACAAAAAGAATGTCTTACCACACGTATCCTGTGTCCCATAGCCTGAGCTGGAAGGTTGGACTTGAAGCGTGCTCTTACACTGCCAGAGTTACCATGTGGCCTGGTTACTTTGCCCCAGATTGCACGCAGCTTGGTCTTCTTGCCACGTGGGCCTCCGGGAATTGGTGTCCTCTTCTTAGCTCTGTATACGTACACACACTTTTTGCCTGCATAGAATACAGCATCATCACGGTCCTTGGCTCCTTCAATCTGGAATTACATTTATGGGTATTAATTTTGGCATAAAAACAACCCTTAAAACATAAAGATAATGAAAGTCAGTAATATTTTGTCAACATAGTTGTTCAGGTTTCAAATGTCAAAGCATCATTAAATAAATTTTAAAAATCCATTTTGGCATATCATAACCTCTTTATATTCAACAATACATCAACTGTGAATCTAGCAAGTCAAATGAATGGGACTCTTTAGGAAATTGGTTAGTTTTTGAATATAATCCAATTGTGGAATGTAACACTAACGTTAAAAATTTAAAGTTAAACTTGATAGAAAAATAATAAAGTTTCAACTTTAAATACATAAAAAATATATATTACATAGAGTAGATATAGGAGATTGTACCTATAAAGCTGACATGGGCACATTGATTGTTTAACGTCGTTTTTCGTTCGCTCTACCGATATAGCTATTTAATAAAATTATTATACTTCCTATACTTAATAGAGTATAGATAGTTGGAAGAATTAAGTTCATTTTTTATAAACAACAATGAAAATTCTGGTATTTTATCGCGCTGTGTAATTTTGTATGTTTATACCAAGTCTAAACTGATAGTAAACTACAATTTTAACACACATTTTAACTTATAATACAAGTCACAACTTTAACCTAAAAACAATAACAATGTCATGGCACTATATTCTTCTTTCGAATATAATGAAAAATTAATAACTAACCTTTAGAAGAGCAGTGTTTTCGTGTTGATTGCGGAGACCGCGTTTGTATCCAGTAAACACTGCCTTAGCGTAAAGTCTGCCATGGCGAGGTTTAGAAGACACCTTGCGGATTGCCTTCTGAGGTTCAGCGGGTGCCGCTGGAGCAGCTTTAGCTGCTTTCTCTTTAGGAGCCTTAGTTTTAGGCGCCTTTGCCTTAGGCGCAGTAGACGGCGCGTCAGCCATTCCTAAAAATGTTTAGTTAAATAATAAGTTACTATAACTGTCTAGGTTATGTTGTCATTCGACTTTAAGAAATCACAAAATATCTTCCTGAGAGTCACCGATCCGTCAACATAATTTGTACGTAAGTACTTCTTAGATTTACAGCATGTAAACGGTATTAATATTTTAATAAAGTCTACAAATTTTAACACATAAAAATTAAAAATATTTCACACTAACCGGACAATCTTGGTTCTAAAACGAAAAAGACAGTGTTGCAAGGTTACAAAATTATATACTCCAAGGATTTTTTATTGCCAATTTATAAATTATATAAAATATCACTGTTGTTAATTATTAATTAAAATATAAGTACCCAAATTATTCGTATAAAATAACGCTAGAAAACCCCGCACTATATTATGGTTCAATACACTACACGGAATGTATAATAATAATATAATTAATATTAAAGGACTTCAATAGACAATAATTAATATTTTACGTAGTCAACGTGTTTTGTGCCACAAAATGATAAAATATTATATTGTCTCCCTTAGCAATCGAGTTTGAAGTATATCCGCTAAAAAGTTAATTATTAAAAATGGACACATTATACTATTATGTGTACCTATATACAAAGCAGTAATATGATAGGTCAATACATTTTTTCTGCCATTATTTGATTTAAATACGTTTTTAATGTTTGGCGCTAGTGCTAGTTTTTTTTTGTTTATGTATCTTTCATCGCTACTTAAGTAAGCTTATTTTTTGTAAAAAAGGCGCAGGCGGGGTTGGGTCATGTCTGTCTGTTTGTGTACTATCGCTTTCACTTGCATACAGTATATGCTCATAACGTGTCTAGAGTATAAAGTCTCATGTAAATCATTGAAGCTGTAAGCTTATTATCATAGTTTATATTCATATAAATACACCACAGACACTGTTGTCCGTTGGTAAACTATATACCTCGTAAGTGAGATAAAATAACAAGGACATAATGCACCCTCTTACTAGGTACCAATGTCTGCAATTATGAGGCAAGTTGCCACAGACACCATTTATTACCATTACAGGAGAGGAGAAAAATTGCCGATGTTATATTCCTTGTCAAAATTGCTCAAAATCAAGTAAATTCTCCGCATCTACTTTCGAAGATTAATTTGCGGGTACCATATAAAACTCCTAGGCAACCCATCTGCTTGGACATTCCGCAAGCCATAACTAATTACAGACAAAATTCTTTCTGTGTTCGTTCTGCAAAAAGTGTAAATAACGTGGTTGCATGTCCGAGGCTTGATTTGTTTACTTCCATAACACAACATTTCAAAAATACTTTGACGAACTCGTGGTTTGATGGCTCTAGATCCGATTCTTAAGTGGCTCAAAATCTAGTTAATTGTGCTTTTAGCTTGCATAGTATGAGTTAATGTATTAATTTATATTAACAATCTAGTATAACTTCAGACGAGCAAGCTATCCTTTTGTTACTTATATGCGAAAACATGTAATAATTGGTGTATAGTTTTAATTTAGTTTTGCTGTTTTGTATTATATCACTGTTTGTTTTCCTAATAAATTAATAAATAAATACTAATAAGCTCTAGTTATGTCGTACTACAAATTCTTCTATTCATTATAATATTCTTTGTCCAAAAATATCCGTTTTGTAATAAATAGTTTTCATAATAACTGTGTACCTCGTAAAGCGACACGGTAGGGAGCTGTAATGCACAGGCGATCCCCTCTGTCGTGTTATGTCATTTTGTTAGTGTGACGGGTCCTGGTCGAACAATAAAACTGATTTCAGGCCGAGCTGTTTACTAGACTGAACATAATTGCGCTGTTATACGCACGCTCTTAAAAAATGCCGAATTGTTCAGTTTTTTGTTGCAAGAAGAGAAGTCAAGAGAATATGCCATGTCATTTCATATTTAAGTAATTTTGATCACATTATTAGTATTGACTTCGGTTAAATACAATAATTACCAAATACATTGTTTGCGATTTGTCAACCAAACACGGCCGCTCGCTCTAGTACAATCTAAAGATCGGTCAAACAACTGATCCGACAAGTGCATGCCAAATATTTCAAAATTATTGCTGTCACCGAGTGATAGTGTTGTAAAAATTTCATCGTATAAAATGACAAAGGTACAGCTTATATAGCCTCGTCTCTCGTCGATATAATTATTTTTTATAGGTAATATTTTATGTTTTATTGGAATATATTTTATTAAATCTAATAAGGTCAGAATATTAAAATTTAGTGGAATTAATTTTATTACTAAGCAGTAAGCTATTAAATTCTAAAAATTAATTTACACGTTGGGCCGTCTGCTCGTCGGTCCGTTGTTCTTCTACTCGTTGCAGATAATATACTGTTAAGCTACTGAACCGATTTTAATAAAATTTTTCCCACACACTTTATACACTCCAGGGCAGCTTTAAAAAATATAATGGCCATTCGTTTGTCAGACCAGCTTTGCTTAGTTTTGTTGGAACTGGATGACGCCGTATGCAATACAAAAATGATCATAATATTATTATCATTATATCATAAATGCTTTTGTCTGGTTGTTGGTTTGATATACTATATTATAATAATTTACTAAAGTGAATTTCAGCCACATTACTTTATTATTTCAGTTTTCCCAAATCAGATTGAACAGGAGATATCCAGTAATAACTTTTGTAATAGTCGTACCTGAATTCCTGGATTGAAGAGTCAGTGTCTTTTGCTCGGATCATTTATGACCTTTGACTTTCCAATGTTGGCCAACAATAGAAAATGATTGATCGAGACTTCTATCTTTTTCATAGATGATAATATATATCTAGATTATTCGATATTTTTATTAATTTCAGTGGTGTTGACATAAAAAAAATACCAAAATTAACATTCATTTACGTTGTTCATAATTTGGTAATATTTAAATTGGAATGTAGGGTCTAACTTGTCAATTTTATCATATTTATTTGTAACTTAATTATCAATGCAAATTGTCTTTCTGAGCTGTCTATAAATGATGAAATAGAGATCTTTATGACATCTTTGTATAAATTTCAAAACTGATTTTCATAACCGAAACTTGGAATATATTGATAGTCGATACATGGATAATAACATATTTGTCAAGCCATGGCTGTCACAACTTGACAATTTCCCCCCGCAAAAAATGACAGACTTTTTTGTATCGGGTATAAACCAAAGAGGATATAAACACTACGTTTTAGTATAAACGTCATGCGTACTCCCCTCTGACACCGTAAGGAGGTCCGCCGTTTTTGGTGTACCTTGAATAATTAAAAAAAAACTTCACGTTGACTCAAGTGCTGAACAATGAGCTCATCATTGCCATAAAAGAAAAAGTATATGAAAAATAATTACTATATAGTTTGTGATTACTATCTGTAGTGGCCTTCAAAATATCTGATTTGGACCAATCAGAACAGACCACGAAAAAATACGAAGGAAGATGGATTGTGGCTCTGTCAAATAATTAGTTTATAATGTAAATTGAAACTGAGTCGCTTTAATTCGTATTAAATAATAATAAAATAAATGTATAATAATGGATTATTTAACGAATATTAACTGGAACAAAGTCACACCTTGCCTTATGTTATTAGTATTAGAAGTGTTATTAGAATGTAAGTGGAACGGTTTGGTTTTCGGTTTCTTTATTAATTTTACTATGAAGCGGATTAAATAAAGAACGTAATGATATGTGGCAGTTTCAGAGTGTTCTACTCAAGCAGAAGTGGACAAACATTTGGAATTAGGACGAGATTTCCTGGCCCGCGGACAGCTGTCTGATGCACTCACACACTATCATGCTGCAGTTGGTTGGTTATAATTTATCATTTATTTACTATAAAAATATATCTGTACTAGTAAATCAATTTACTACCGATAATATTTTCTAGAATTACATGAAAACTTTTTCAAATATTGGCTTATCTATGTTCAAATTAAAAACGTTACAAAAATATTTTAAACATTTATAAACTCATAATAAATTGATTTTATTTCAGAGGGTGATCCACACAACTACCTCACATATTTTAAAAGAGGTACTGTGTATTATGCTCTTGGTAAAGCCAAGTTCGCACTTCAAGATTTTAGTAAGGTTAGTAACTAATAAAAATTACTACCACAGCTGCATTAATTGACATGTTTATTTTTGCCAAAGCATAAATATGTACATTAAATCTACATGTTTTTAAATTTTGCAATACATTGCTATTTATTAAAGTATTAACGGTTGCACAGTGGAATCTATCTTGGAAGAAAGTGGTCAAAATGAGCTAGGAACCTGGTTGTTTCAAACAGTAGTAATTGATATTGCCAGTGTAAATTTGAAACAGCATTTATTGCCAAAAGAATCAATAACAATTATACCTTTACATTAATAGTATGAAGTAAAGAAATATCTCAACTAGAATATTGATAGTAATACATCAGAGACATATTAACGACTCTTTGTCACTAATTAGAAGTAGGATAATGATAATTAGGTATTAATTATATGAAAACTTTTTTAGGTGTTAGAACTAAAATCAGATTTTACGGCGGCAAGGCTTCACAGAGCAAATGTGTTTCTAAAGCTAGCACAATATACAGAGGCTAAAGAAGATTATCTACAAGTTGTAAGTACTTTGATTATTAACAGTGAGATCAGAAATTGCTACACATTTACCATGACTAAGGGTTTCACTATCTCCAGTTAAGTTCCCAATAGGCTATCGGCAACATATTTGACAGATACTCCATACTCTATCTGTCAAATATGTTGCCGATAGCCTATTGGGCACTTAACTGGAGATTGTGAAACAGGCCCTAAGATTCACAATCACATCCATGCTACTTACTAAATATAATATTATATCTCTAATATTGTGAATATTTACTATTTTGTTTTATGATACTACTTATCTGCCATATTATCATACAAATTTATCAAACACAAAAGATTACATGTACTAAGTGAAATGAAGTGGGGGATTGAAACCTATTGTTTTATACTAGTCTAACAATTTATTTATACAACTTTTTATTACCTGACTGGGCTATTACCACAGCTGGACCCCGCCTTGATCAGAAGCTCCTAATGTTATGTTTGTAATTGATTTGGATGAGTAGTGCTACTAATTTAAATATTGTACAAATCATGGACTAGCACACACATTTATTTACAATCACAATTGTTTTTTTATATTATTTTTAAGGTTTTGAACACTTAATGTACTAATGTCAGCTTTAAGGTACACTACTAATACTTTATCTATTTAAAAGATTTATGGATCTGGATGAATCATAAAAATTACAATTCAATCCAATTCACACAGCTTTTAAAAGGTTTGGTAATGAAGAATCCCTCATCTGCCACACGTCCATTCAATCTCAATATTTTTTTAAACATATTGGGTTTTAGGTGATACCAATGTGGTATGTGCTTAATACTTGAGATTAATACATATTAAAAGTATTTCCAAACCGATTACATAATATAGTATTATTGAATTTTTTCATCCATATGTAAGAGTGACATTTTCAATGAGTGTTTCGACTTTATAGTTTCGTAATAAAATACAGGTTTTTATAGTGAATAAATATTGCATGATTAGTTCTTTAAAGAATGTTGCAACATACTTTACAAAGTCTGTTATGAGTTACAAAGTTTATGTTTTGGTTATAAAAAGCAAATGTTTAAGATTGTAATAACTTAAATTATTATGACTTAATGGTTATGAAAAAGAAAATATTTCCACGATTTTTAATTCACAAGGTTAAAATTAGTTTTGCATGATCCTGAATGTTTTTTATGCAAAGCAATAAGCGTGCATCACCCTTGAACATAAACGAGTTCACCTGTTGGACTCATTCATGCATACACACTGTCTTGTCTACAAAAACAGCTGAGCAGCAATAATTTTATGTATGTTTAAAAAATCTGCATCTTTTCAGACATACAGCGACCCATACAATGAGGAAGCGATAATGTACTACCACAAGGTGGATGAATTAGCAGAGGAGCTGCGGCTTGCGGAGGCCTACTATCGCGGCGGGGAATACCGCGCTGCCGCCGACCTCGCCACGCGCCTGCTCGAGCTGTCCCCCTGGTCCGCACAGCTGAGGCACCTGCGGGCACAGTGCTACATTGCTCTTGTAAGTATATCCATCAACCACTGCAAATACAATTTACAACATTGTCATAACCAACCTTTTTACCATTTAGTGCTATATCCAGCACCCTAATGTAGAGTACCAAAGATTCCCATCTCTTATGTGTCGTTTGCTACTAGTACTGTATGCGAGATCCTTCCATCTTTACAGACTAGGCCTCCAATTGATTTATTTCTTTTATTAAAGGCCTACCTCAATAACTTATTTGATAACTGAATATGCTATTAATTTATGGCACATAAAACGTGAGTGTCTAGGTAGTATGCTTGGCCTTGAAGTGTAAGGTTAGAGCTTGATCTTTACCTTTGCGGAAAAATTGAGTAACATGTCTGTATTTAGTGAGTGCACACGATATTGTTTTCTTATGTTTACGAATTTCACTCATTCTAATGAAACAATTTTTACGGTTTTTATCGCGGTTGTTTAGTTTTTTATATGCGCAGTTAAGTCTAGTTTATACACAAATTGGTATATCTGGGAAAGAGCTGTTCATAACGAAAGCTCTTATAAAACTTGCTTGTGCTTAAATCCATAATTTACTTAATAACTTTCATCTGTTTTGCATAGGATTTTACATTGTAAACACATGGTATGAATGCAGTTGGTAAAGGTGTACGTAAATGTTTCAGGATGACTTATTCTCGGCAGTGTCAGACATCCGATCCGTGAATCGTTTGCAACAAGACTCCACTGACGGCTACTTCCGTCTCGCCACGCTGCTCTACCAGCTTGGACATGTTAGCGATGCACTCAAAGTAAGTTTGTCACAACACTCGAGTATCATTTTTTTTCATTTATCATTACTGTTAACATGTATCGGCCCCCTGCTGAACATAAGCCTCCCCCGATGAACTCTAAGACGACCAATCTCTCCCCACTTACATCCAACAAGGATTTATTTGTTAATATAATTGACTTACAAGTAGATATGATTACAGGAAATAAGAGAATGCCTGAAACTGGATCCGGAGCATAAAGAGTGTTTCCCATTCTACAAGAAGTTGAAGAAGGTGGACAAACTCCTGCTGGACTGCGAAGAGAAGAGCACGTCCGGAGACTTCCTGGGCTGCGTGGAGAGCGCCAACAAGGTGCTGAGGATAGAGGACGAGGTCACGCTGGTGGTGTACGAGGCCAGGAAGTGGCTCTGCGTGTGCTATAACAAGGTAAGCATGGGATCACATCGTCTTTGCAATCTTTGAGACGAATTAGCGCTAGTTTCATTATCCATTCTTATTTTACGAAAAGTGGTCTAACACAAATTACATGAGTTTTACTGAGCCTAGTTTAAATATGTGCATCATACTAAGCTAAATTTAGTTTTACAACTGTGAAACTTGAAGCCTTTGTTTTGTAGATGGCGTAACTATCATAACTATTGATACCGATTCGTTTACTATGTAATTGTTTAACTGATCGTCTCTAATACATTCACCATTGAGAGGAAACGAATTACTCTATCTATATAATGTGTGACTAACACTCGTCCGTGGTGTCCACCGTCCAGGAGGAGGAGTGGAGCTCGGCGCTGGGCGAGTGCGGGCGCGCGCTGGAGCTGCGGCGGGATGCGCGGCTGCTGTGCGAGCGGGCCGACGCGCTGCTGCAGCTCGCCATGTACGACGACGGTACGTACGCCGCGCACGCACGCACGCACGCACACAAGCACGAACGCACGCACACACAACCACGCATTTCTTACAGTATGGAGCATTTTGGTGATGAGCACTTGATTTTGCTATTAAGATTAGGTTTTGCTCGTTTTATGTGTTACTTCTTTTAAAATCACAATAATAAATATATAGTTATGAAAATGCTTGATTTTAATAAAATTCAATAAATATCAAACTTACTTTATGATTTAAGATAATTTACTTTTAGAGTAAAGAAATTTATGTCAAAACGAGGCCCTTTAAAATAATATCCGTAGATTAGTTAATGAAAAGTGTAGTTTTTATCATTTTTAAACATAAAATTACAATAAAAACATAAATACTTTTTGCTTGACACATAAGATCTAATTACAACATCTATAATTTATTATATTCTCGTAGCTTATAACTATTGTACAAATAGAACAGGATAAAGTGGTGTGTTTGCTACAGCTATCCACGCCTACAAGGAGGCCCTCGAGTTGGAGGAGGGCATGCAACGGGCCAAGGAGGGCCTGGCGCGGGCGCAGAAGATGCAGAAGCAGTCCGAGAGCCGCGACTACTACAAGATCCTGGGGGTCAAGAGGTGAGGAAACTACAAGACCGGCGTCGCGCTCGTCCGAGTCCAAGGGAACATGTCCCGCTGCAGTAATAATAGTAGATATTTCATTGTGGTTGGTGTCTCCATTATGGACGCACTGAGGAACATAGTTTTATTTGTAAGAGCAAAGCCTAAGTCGGCTAGAGATCGGCTACGGCGAGCTGTATGTCCGGCAGCGAATGGCACAGCTTTTATAAGGAAGATATTATCTAGTCGGTGTCTATACGAGTATTGTGCTGGTGCAGGTCGGCCACGAAGCAGGAGATAGTGAAGGCGTACCGCAAGGCGGCGCAGAAGTGGCACCCCGACAACTTCCAGGGCGACGAGAAGAAGCTCGCCGAGAAGAAGTTCATCGACGTGGCCGCCGCCAAGGAGGTAAAACAGCACCAGATATTCCACGTCCGGAGATATTTAAACTGTTCATAGCCATAGATAAATACCCTTTTGATGACAATGAGTTGTGACACATAATATATTAATACAAATGTTACATCTTCTAATATATAAAATTCTCGTGTCACAATGTACGTTCCGATACACTTCCAAAACGGCTCTACCGATTATTATAGAATCTTGGCTGCATATCGGGTAGGTCTGACAATCGGCTGACATCTATTTTCATCATCACCATCATAAATGATAATGGTGACCCATTCCAAAATATTTTTTTTATCGACAAAATTTTCCATTTAATTTTTTTTAATGATGTGGCATTAAAAAAATACACAAGAACTTAAATTTTCACCCTTCTACAAGCAAGCCCTGTTTTTTAACAGCGATATTAGTACTTTTGACAGAACAAAGTCTGTTGGGGCAACTAGTCATAATATATTATGTTAATGACCCTGCTATCTGGGGTCAGCAGATAAAAGATATATTCTCTGCAGTTGTGTTGACCACAGACCAAACATAAAGTATGTAAAAATAACTTTGAATTTTTTGTAAAAATAATGTATATTAATGTGTGTGTGTGTGTGTGTGTGTCAGGTGCTGACGGACCCCGAGAAGCGCGCGCAGTTCGACGCGGGCACGGACCCGCTGGACCCCGAGTCGGGCCGCGCCGACCCCTTCCACTCGCCCTTCCACCACTTCCAGCACGGCAGCCCCTTCCAGTTCAAGTTCCACTTCAACTAGCGCCGCCGGCCGCGCGCCGTGCCCCGCGCCCCGCGCCCCGCGCCCCGCGCGACCCCCCGGCCTCGTAACGCCACCCACCCTGAGAAACCCTCCAGGGGAAGTGCTGGCGCCAGTGTGGTGGGATCTCAAGATGACGTTACTAGTCTGGGTATCCCTTGGACATTGGCATTTCTCGGTGGCCGCTTCGTTTCAAAAATAGTGTTGACTGAACGGTTGTACATAATATATGAGTTTTGAAACCAGAAACGAAATAATAATAACGAAACCAAAATGCTGCCACATACATTTGTGTAAATATTGTAAAATATTAAAATTGTAAGGTTAGTTCCGAGCTTAATCTATCTTTAGTTTGTTTGGCTTCCTAATGTTGGCAATAAATTCTCGCTTTGAAATTTTAGATACTCGTAATGTTTAGTGTGTAACTGGTACGTACAAATAACATTTTTATTTGAATTCATGTACGCAGCCATATGTATCCTTTGTAACAGTTTCTGTCTCACATAAGTACAAACTGCGGTTCGTTGAAGTCATTTTGTACTGGGGACTGGTCTGAAATTTAAAATGGAGTCCTTCATATTATGGCAATGAAGTTAAGTGAAATCATTATAATATAGTATATGTATAAAATAATATGATAAAACATGAAATAATCACATAAATCTAGTCTTCTATATCAAAGAGGTTCTCAGGATAAAATTATCATAAGCAATATGCAAATATTCAGACCAGTCTCGCCGTGCCCTGGTTTATCTCGCTAGTCCAATACAGATCACTTATATTTCAGCGGAACCCGAATGACTTCTCACTCAACTTGTTCGTGATCCGCTGTACAGGCTCAGCGTCATGTGCCCTGATATTTAGGCGCAATAACTATAAAATTACTAAACATATTTTTCATTTAACTGTTTTTGTGTCGTAAACCTTGTTTTAATAATATTTATGTAAAGCCGTGTGACATTGTGACGCTTTTCTGTATTTTTTTATATGCAATTCCATCTTTCAACAAGCTCAAGTTATTTTATAATTTAAAAAATGTTTAAAAAAAAGTCTGTATCTATATTTGCCATATGATTTGTAGTATAAATAAACAAAGTACATATTAATAGCTTATTGATGAAGTTATAAATGTTTTATTTATTAGTACAATGTTTGTTTATATTACGGACTATGGTCTAATAAGTCTGTCATCCGTTCACTGTTGCATGTTGTCAAATACCAAAGTGTCTTACATTTGACCGATCTGGTAATATGTGAACGCTCGGAGCCACACCTCATGATGCAGTGCTGTGATATGGAGACTATGGTGCATATCAGATTTAATTGCTTTTTTTGTGTATCCTTGGTCAAAACATTTCAAAAGCTTTCATTAATTTAAAATATGAATAGTACTGCATCTATAGTGTGGTCATCACAGTATGAGCTATTTTACTTGATCGTTTCACATGTATGTGAAGTATTGGGATGTGATTTTCATCACCTTCAAAATATCAATAACGGACAAAACTAAATTACTTTATAGTGCCTATCGCTGTAAAGGCTGTTTTGCTGTGAACTGCGTGACACGTGCATAATATTCCAAACTACTAAGTTTACGCCGGTCAAGTTAAATGGCTCGTAACTGAATATATTTGTTAACAAATCACGGGTTCGCGGGTGCGGCGGTATTAGCTGATACCGCGACCGCGCCCGGCCGCATAATACGAGAACTGTTGATACATAGTTATTTATATTAAGTTATTTCGTTGGGACCCAACGCTGTACATATATTGTAATTATAAGGATTTACAACAGTTCATACTTTTATTTCATTAATACCTTTTTTATAAGACGAGTATCTACTCGTAAGTCACCTGATGGCAAGCGGTCACCGGCGCCCGTGAATGACGAGTTCACAGGCGACTAGCCTGGACAACTCATTCTCGTGTTGCCAATCCTGCGACGTGAGATAGTCTCGGTGTCAAAAACCACTGCCTGTTCTCTCCGGGACAGCAAAGCTGTTTGACGGACGAAATAAGCGGTATGGTCGATCCCGTGATACCAGTACACCGGAGCACGGCACACGGAACCGGCAAATACAACGTGCAAAGGCTAATACCAATCAGTTACGTCACAAGTCTGTCCGGTTTGAGCCGCATAATATGTACACTGGAGGTTTAATTTTTCAATCATATCGTGTGTCCTCTGCTCACAGTCGTAAGCAGTTATTAAAGAAAAATCAAGCAGTGGTCTGGTCTTGTAAAGATAAGGTACTACTACTCAACCATCAAATAAGGAAACTGTATGAGGAGTGTTGACCGACAATCGGAGTCCTAACCTCAATACTAGGTGACACCAAATACGAGTTGAACAACGGCCTTCGGGAGTACGTACGTATCCAAATATAACATTTTATAGTCAGCTAAGCTCGTTAAAACTTTCTCAAGCTTTAAAACATACTTTATTTTTAATAGCAAAATCACAGATTTTAGAATATTATATCCTCATTTACCTACTGGCGAAAAAATATTAAACCCAAGAGAATATAATCACTACGTTTAATATTAAACAAATGTCAATATTTACTTTCATTTTACAATTTTATAAAACTGTATTTTTTATATTAAATCACATGTAATGTAGACCAATTTCTTTAATAATAAATATTGGAAATAATTAACAATATCGTACCAAAATGGAAAGTACGAGAGGCGCTAGACAGTTGCACATGCAGCAAAAACAACTTCAAGAGCGGGACAAGCTAGCCCTAGAGAAGCGCGCTTCGGACGGTGTCAGACAGTCACCGCGGAACGGCGTGAGGGCCGGCCCGCGAGCCCCCGCACCCGCCCCCACACAACCAGACAAGGTGCGCCAGTCGTTCGAGGAGCGGCGAGCCAGAGCCGGCCTAAACAAGATCTCTCCCCGCCAGCCGATACAAAAAGACACAACAAGGGGGAAATACCCACCCATGTGTAACATGGCTAAGAACACTGCCGAGAAACAACTATCAAAGGCCCACACCAGCAACAGCAGCCCGAACATTATTAAGAGACAAAGTGTAACGAAGTTTGGAAAGTTTGATAGAGTAAGCGGCTCGGGTGATATCAGCCAAACACACGAGGTAGATTTGGCTTTAGAAGTGGCTCCGCAAAGCAAAGGGGATGTATCAATACCGTCCAAACGAACCAAACCGGCAGATGAGACTGATAACCCTCAAAACAATAATCGAAACGAAAATAAGACGAAGGCTCTAACCACCCAACCCCTGCGTCAAACGAAGAGTCTGATAAAAATGAATGCAGCAAAAGTCACGTCCCCGCGGGTCCCTAAAACACCGGTAGGTGAGGCTTGCGCGGGGTGCGGGCGGCGGTTCGCTCCAGACCGCCTGGCCAAGCACCAAGGGATCTGTAAAACCGGCACTAAGGAGAGAATACCCTTCGACGCAGTGAAACATCGCCTGGCTGGGACCGATGCGGGGGCTTTTCGCAAGGTGAGCGAAGGAGAGTGTAAGGAACAAACGCAGAACAGCTGGCGACAGAAGCACGAGGAGTTGATTCAGGCCTTGCGCGCCTCCAGGGTATTGCAGGCGAATACTGGTCTTAGCGCCTTGTCCCCATCTCCTGCTCACCCAGAATACGTTCCGTGTCCGCACTGCAGCCGCCGCTTCAGCCCCACCTCCGCCGAGCGTCACATACCCAAATGCGCCATATTTTACGCTAATAAGACCAAGAGACTCGCTCCTAAGTGACCAAATATTGTTGAGAAATGATGAGAAATTATTTCATAATTTTGGGTGATACATTTTTAAAATAAATTGCAATGGTAAATTGGTAATAGCTAGTTTCATTGTTTTTAGCTTTTGATATAATATTTTTCGGTTAATTAGAATTTTCGACTTCCATATTATGTTTTTGCAACTCAATTTATATGTTCAAAGTACATAGTTCTAAAAGGATAAGATAGATTGTTCTGGGTAAACATAAACGCTCTGTCAAAGAAATGGTGTGTCTGAAGCCGATAGGTTTAGGACGTAATAATTATAATAAGAAACAAATCACAAACTTTTAATGTATAATATAATAATTTATTATTAAATAATATTAAGATTATGTCTATAAAATCGACTTAACTTTGACCGAAAGAGTCAAGAGATCTGTTAGATTTTCGAAGTATTTATCAATGGGTAGTAACCCAAGATTATAGTAACGTATAAGGGCACGGCTGTACCGCCGCGCACGCAGTGGCTACACACTTCAAGTGGAGCCGTGCCTTAAAGCTACTTTCTATTATATGAATGAATTGTACCTAAATATCTTCCATAAAATATAGTATTATTTCTTCTATTAAAAGTACAAAAGCGTCTAGCGTTCCGAATCAGTTTCCTGTATGTCTAGGTGCAGCAGGCGTCTAGCCTCGCGTGTCTGGTGCCGCAGCGCGCGCGCCGTCTTCTCTATCTCGTTGCTGAGGGTCGCGGGCTCCAGCTGGCAGATGTACCGCAGGCGGGTGGAGCAGTCCTGGCCGCGGTACCGGTAGCTGTGCACCGCCGGCTCGTGGACCAGCGCCAGGCAGCGGCCCTCGCCCGAGATGCTCACGGTCGCGTTGTCCGTAGTGTTGCTCTGGATGGGCCGCGCCGAGTTTGACCAGATCCACAGCAGCCCGGGGTTCAACCCACCCGTCCAGAAGTCGTCACCTGCACATTTTGAAATATTGTATTAAATTGTAGAGGCTTTTGTTTCCTAAATGTGAGCGTCATCTTGTTTGAGGTTTCGACAATTTTTGTGAGTGGCGGTGGCCTCTATGTAGCAGAAGCGGGCTCCGACCTGATCAGCGCGTCTGAAAAATGAGTTATATTCCTCGTACACCTGACCCCTCGCAGCTTACTATCCAAGGCGCGGCGCTCGGAGAGGTTACGTTCATTTGTGAAGCTTCGTTGAGAGAAAATACATATTGTGATCGACACCAATGCTCTCTCTCCCGGTCACGCTACACATTTAACAGACATTTTCTATCATTTTCATATAGCGAAGTAAAAATACGCGAATTGTCTCGCACTACATATATGGAGAAGTTAAAAAAATGTTAATCTTGATCATAATATTTAATACAGTAGAACCTCAATAAGTTAGTTGGACTTCCAAGGGAAACAGTATTATAACAACAATATTATAACTTGTAGAGGTTTTAAGCTATCAAGGGTCATATTAGAGATAGGTTGAGGGAAGGGAACATATTATTTTTTGAAATTATAGAGGCTTTTAAGTTACCGAAGTTTGAGTTATATATAGACGAACTGTGGGCCAAAAAAATTGCGCATGAGCTGTACCTTTGAGCTTGTGGTCAGCGAGCAGTGCGGTGATGAGCGCGCGCGCGTCTTCTCGGCGGGGCAGCTCGAGCAGGGCGGCGGAGCGGCGGCGGCAGGAGCGGCTCGCATCCTTCCAGTCCAGCACCTCGCGCGACCAGTGGTAGCAGCCGCCGCCCACGCGGGTGAAGTTACCCGCACATGACTCTGTATGGTAACACGGATAGCTTTCAGTCCAGGGTCCTAGATCGATGAGGTCTCATAATTCCTATGAGACTTTAACTGAATTGACATTAGTTTTTTGTAATGGGGTACTATCCTAGAAATTTTTAACGCTCTGCCATAGGAGATTTTTAGGAGATGATGTACTACCTACTTAAAAATAAAAATAGTAAACATAATAATATACAGTACCGGGTTTCTTGTCGTTGCCCGCCATCAGGTAGTGCAGAGTCTCCTCGACCTTGCGGAGCCGCTTCTCCGTCTGGTCTGCTCGGTACACCAGCTTCTCCATCGCGCTGAGCAGGTACAGGTCTGTCTCCGATACCTGCTTCTGCGGGGTTTCATCCACGCGGTCCACACCGCCCGGGTACTGGGGGGAGCCGGGTGGATGGGGCTGGGGGGAAAGAAATTATAAAAAATAACTAATGTTTACCGGTTTTACCGGTAGAAGGCATTCGTTGTGACTTGTGTCAGGCTCCCGTCTCCATGGGTATCTCCATCCTGCTTGTTCCTCGCGTTAAACAGCTTTGCTGTGTTTTGGAGACAAAGGCAGGACAGGCAGTGCTGTTGCTGGCACCGAGACTTAACATGTTATGTCTCAGGACGGGCAACGCAAGAATGAGTTCTTGGTGTTTGTTGATGGGCGACGCTGACCACTTGCCAGCATATGACTTGTCTGCCTCAAACTATCATAAAACAGAGTTGCTCATCTTATCACTAGTTCACTAGTACGTAGAAATCTATTCTTCTAGTTTACTAAAAATTGGAAGTTCTAATTGAAATTGGTGAAATGGAGGTGAAAAACTCACATAGCTCGGCTTGAACTTGTCCTTGTAGGGCGCCGGAGGCTTGTTGACGATCTTGCCGGGGCCCGGCGGGGCCTCCCACTCGCTGTACCCCTGGGGCACGCGCGGCCGCTGCGGGGCCTTATACCCGGACTTGAGCACGGGGGCAGCCGGCGGCCCTGGTTGCACCGGAGGCCCCGGCGGCGGGGGTTGCAGGAGCGGCGTGTCAATGCGCTCCGTCACGTAGTAGCCTTGCGCCGGCGCGAGCGCCATTATACGACCTTTAAGAAAGAGCGAGTTAGCGCATCAAGTGAGTCGGTCAGGTACATGTTTGGGAAAATCAAACTTCTAATGATTCGCGGAAAAGAGGATATCAAATCTCAAGTATATAATATAGTCGTGTGATTTTAATGTAGACCAGTAGGGCTATTCTGTAAAATAATAGTTAAAAAAAAACTAAAAACACGCTTTTTATAGAAACCCAAACTAAAAAATAGAAAATAAATTTTAATAAATTTAAATTAAGAATAGTGTTAAAAATTTCAATAACTATAAATTAATAATAGTGTAAATAAAAAAAAAATATTTTATTTTAAAAAAAGCGTGGGGTGCTTTTTAAGATATTATCAAAATGATAATCACTCTACTCATATCTGTCAATAAAATATTTATAACTATATTGACACCATGCACCCCACGCTTTTTTTTAAATAAAATATATTTTTTTTTATTTACACTATTATTAATTTATAGTTATTGAAATTTTTAACACTATTCTTAATTTAAATTTATTAAAATTTATTTTCTATTTTTTAGTTTGGGTTTCTATAAAAAGCGTGTTTTTAGTTTTTTTTTAACTATTATTTATTTTTTACTTTTTAGTAATTATTTATAAATATTATAAATACGGGGAATCAGAGTTCGATTTCGGAGAGGAAGCCTGAGAAACGGCTACCGGAACCAAGGAAGGCCGCAGGCGCGCAGATTACCCACGGAGAGTTACATACTGACATACTGACATACTGACAAACTGACAAACTGACAAACTGACAAACTGACAAACTGACAAACTGACAAACTGACAAACTGACAAACTGACATACAAGTGAAGCTAATAAAAAGCGTGTAAAAAACCATTTCGATATCGAGCTTCATCTGAGTGATAGAGCTCACTTTACAAGTCACTTCGAAAGCGAACTTTATTGATATATACAGAGAGTCGAGTTTTAAAAAATACTTTGTCTAATTCGTCATATCACCGCGGATTCCGCTTTCGATATTCGAAAACTAATGGTTAAACCAACTAATGTTTGTTATATGTGTAGGGGATCTGGCGTTTTACCCTTACATGGATTTGCGAATATAATATAAAGAAAAAAAAACTTGTAAACGTTTTGTGACTTAGCGTTTATTCTTGTTCGTTAGTTCGTTAGTAGTCGAATATTACAAATTTTTGACGGGTGTGGTAAAGCAAAGGGAAGGGAAACATTGGTACAATTTGATTGGTTAGTTTTTTCGTAGTAGTTAAAATTTAACCGTCTTGCGGAGTAAAGCGCCACCGTCTGCTTCTTTAACCAGTCGATAGATGGCGCAGTAGGTGCGTGAACAATATGTAATACGCGTTTACGTATTGTATTTTATTTTCTATCTGTTGTATCTAATACCTATTTGTCCTTTTTAGGCTTAAAATAAACTGAGTAAGCTTATCTAACTAAAATAATATTCTATTATTATTACCGTGTCTATCGGAGTGCGGTGCGGCCGTAGCCCAGTCCTCCAGCGCCAAGCTCCAGGGCCCCACTTCCGCTCCACACACGTCTTCAGCTATGGTAGAGTTCTCCGAGTTCACCGAGTTCACCGAAACTACCACCAGACCAACTGCCATCAACGTGTACAGTGACATCTGTAAAAGATAATGTTATTATTATCACATTATTCCAATACAATTACGGAGAGAATTAAACATCTGCCTGTTTTATTCAACAACATAAAACACTTAAAAAGCCCGCTGTTCCGTTCGCCACAAAAATTAAAATAAAGATTATATATATTGTTATAGATATTTAGTAGAAGAGTTAGAGACTTCTCAATAATTAGGCCAGAAAATGCATAAAAAAAAACATTCTAGTGGTTGGTTCGGATTTTGACGTTCAAGCAAACAACATACTATTATCTACCACAGATGACTTTCGCAGCTTGTATACATTTATTTGTATGTTTTGAAATCCTAATAAATCGCGATAAGATCCGTAGAAAGTGGTTTTGTTACGGCTTTATGATTGTCTCATACATATAATGCTGTTACACAACGAGCAACACGCTTACGGCCGTGCTGTGACCAGGTATCCGGTTCAAAAGGATAAAGCGACAGGCGACAGCGCTTTCTCCTCACCGCTGACATACGAACAGACATCCGATAAAATGATTTCATCTCATGTGCCCTGTCCAGTTTGTACAGTCGATTGACTCGGGTAATAAAAAATAAGTAATCAGTTAATCTCTGCGAAAGTTATTTTCTTCCACATCAATCTCTCCTACCATTATAAACTATACAGGCAATAAAGGAGATGATAGTCATCACCTCCTTTATTGAAGCCCGAGAATCGGACAACCAGTCTAACCGCGGGGTACCGTATCACCCAGTTACTGGGTTGTGGAGGTCCGACAGCAGTCGCTCCATGTAAAATACTGGTATTCCGCTGAATCCGGTTAGACTGGAAGCCGACCCCAATATAGAGTTGGGAAAAGGCTAGGCTATGATGATGAGTAATAAACCCAAGTTGTTTTCTTAACTAGTGCTTCACTGCAGTAAGGGACTGAAGTCATCTATGTAAAGTTGGTCCAAGAAGAGACCAGGTCCAACAGGGGCTTACAATATTGAAGAAACACGGAGTATAGTATGCAATATGTACTCGTATGTACAATAATCTATGCCAAAATACCACCGTTAAACAAGATGAGTCCTCCCGTGACCATGGCTGCTGTAAATTATCCGAAACGTCAGGCATATAAAAACAATAAAGCCGCGATAAAATCTGTAAAGTTGTTTCATTAGAATGAGTGGAATCTGCGAAAACATAAGAAAACAATATAGCATCGGTAAAGTATGACGTCGATTACATTGTCTTGTCGATCCGTTTGACATAGTTAACAATTCATGAGCTCCTGAATACCAATGACTGATGTAACCTGAGGATGATGAGTCCACCCGGAGCTGGCTGGTGGCTGGTGGACGGCGGAGGTCACGGCTAGCGTCGCTGACGTAACAGTGAAAGTGGCCCGCGGTCTCACGCGTGGTTTTACCCGCGCAATGTGCCAACCGGTTGTTTACCGGCAAACCTTCTACAGAAGATTCGTATGAAAGGACTTTTAAATTTTTAAAACTAAATCTAGATAGATTCAGGAGACGTTTAGAGACACTGGAGCTACAAATCAGTAAGAGGACAATTCTTTTGGAAAAATGATAAAAAGTGCATCTCTATTGTCCACAAGAAAGGGGTTTTATTTCGGACGAAAATCCGAACCTAAGCCTGAAAAAGAGATGGCATTAGGTTTGATAAGGTCTTTGCGCGCAAACCTAATGCCAGGTCTAAAGGAGTTCAAAGAAGTTAGAACTTCAAAGATGATTTAGTATATTATTAAGTATTTCCTTAGAATTGTTTCATTGCTTGAAAATGATGGCAGCTCACCTATTTTTATGGCAAAGGAAATGACTTCCGGCACCCCTCTGTCTACTTCCGGCGTCGCTTTACCGCATTAAAACCACTGGGAGTAGCCTATAGCTGCTTGAGACGAATCGGAACAAACACAGAAAAACCGCGCAACCGGCCTAGTTCCCGCAAAAAGGGCTAACCGAGCTTTCTCCAAGGACGGGGAAAGCCCGAATCCAGGAGCACTCCCGAATCAGTCCGACCCAATGAGACTCAATGGCTTATTTACTCTATTTCGCGTTTTATTAATTGTATAAGGAATCGTGTTGGGATATGGAGCGGAAATACTCATTTGCGTGTTGGCAAACGTGATTACGGGCCTAATGAGAATACTCGTATTAGCAATATTATATCATCACTGTTCTTCCACTGTTCACTTATCCCTTACACTGGTGTATTTCGTTCACGTAATCGATAAAGCTGTTCAATTCTACCAAATTTCTTATGTAGTCATTTGCCTGTGGCATATAAATATTTGGACTTGTGAGGGAAAATCATTTTGAAAGCGTGTCTTGAAACCTCTAGAACAGCTAGTGCTGTCACTACACATATTGCCATCTACAGTATAATAAATTAATGTTTAAAAACTTGAATTAGGTATAATATGAAGCTTAACGTTTAGTATAAGTTTTAATAACTTATATAAAGTTAAGAGTCAAAAGTCAATTTATTTTTATTATTATTTATTCAAAATAGTACCATCAAAGCAACTTTTTGAACGTCAATTGTGTCTACCACCGGTTCCAAAACAAACCCACTGAGAGAAACCGGGGAAACAAACTCGGTGGCACTAATCTTTTCAAATGTTCTATTACAAACAATGAAATACATACAATATAATATACTACTAAACTAGTATAGTATATGAGAAGAATCAAGCAAGAAACTCTTGTTGGGTTGCTCTTTCCAGAATATACCTAGTTTATCGCTAGAGGCTTCTACTTATATGCAATAATGTTGTCGGTAATAATTGGCTGTATTTTTTAATATATTATTATTTATTATGTTTTTCGATGGTAAATTTCAATTACTTGTTAGCTGAATAGTGTTTTTTATAAAAAATATAAAATTTATATAAAATTTTAATAAATGTTACAGCTTAAATAATAATAATTATTATCATCATAATATCTTATTACGTGAAGCTATCACCGACGGAGTCGAGTAACCATTACAAAGAACAAATATAACTTACCTTGTAAACTAGAGAGTCGAGATCGCTTGTATGTATGTACATATATCAACCGTCCGTCTGTGCGTGCAAACTCTCTCCAGCGGCTCGTCACTTACTGCGGCGTTGGTCAGGGGTCTGGTGAAAGATCCAACCACTCCATCGCTCCCACTCTCGCACACGTGGTATTGTTCGATATGTTCGGGTGCCCGGAATTGAAGATAATCTTATTGGATCATGGACCTCCTCAGTATACCTTACATTATTACCTAATAAATGTGTGTGTAATGTGTAAAGTGTATCACAAATAAACTTTCTTTCTTTCTTACGTGGGCCTTTAAAGTGTTTTACTTTAACTAATTATTTAAACATCGTTATTCAATTAAGTATGTTAATCCAAAAACATTCGTGCACAACACGCGGTTCGAGTATGGTACCTATGCACAACGTCGTTATCACCAATCACACTTTGTTTTTTTTTTGGTTCGTCTTCTATTTAACATAAGTTTTCTTTCCCTATTCCAGATCATAAACAATGTAATATACTATGTTATTCTAAGCTGCCGTGTTTGTATTGTCGGTATATTTTGACACTGTGCCGATAAGGAAATTAACTCACAGAGCGTGTCCGCGCTGCGTCCAAGACAATACTTTCTCCTGTTAGCATAATACGACTATCTTTAAGTGTATTATTATACATACATTATATCGGTCGATTGAGGCTTTACCATCTATATTAGTCATATTAGCTGTTTTGTTTTTTCACCAGTGTCCATCAATCCATCATCTGTCTCTATCTCACGTTATCAATTTATCGAGAAAACTATTTTAGGGTACAACTGAGCAGTCGGAGCTTTAACTAAAGAAAATGTATATCCGTTGCTCTCCCTTTCCCTATCCCCCCAGGCCCCAATGGGCCACCGGAAATTTAAACACTAAACGAAACGCGTCGCCAGAGCTGTCGCCGGTATTATGTGAGCGAGAGGTACCACCCTAGTATAGTTGTCGGCCCAATTTGGCTGCAAGGCAGCAAAATACTTGTCACCTCTTTTTATGACATTTACCTCCATAAATTATTATTTTGTCGAAGCTCAATGTTTTGTCGTTGTCCACCCCACGATACGACTGTCATTATAGTTTTTGTGGAGCAATCGAGGAGCTAGTTATCATACTGCACTACAGCTACCCTATAGAGCTGTATCTCTCTACAAACCTAGGATGCGCGCCACGACAAAAAGACATATCTCTTCCGAAGAGAAACTCGTCGAAATAGTTACTTAAATCTTTAAAACTACGCAACGGATTTTGATTTGGTTTTTTTTAATAGATAGGACAATTCAAGAGGAAGGTTTATGTATATAATTTATTAAGTTTTTTATATACATTAGCTAAGATATTTGGGTTTATAATTTTTCTCGTCCTTTCTCGTCCATATGTATTGACATCGAGAAATATCTGTTATTTAAACGACAAAATTCGAAAGAATTACGATGTCATGTTGCGTCCGTAGACATTAGTACATTATGTCTTCGATGTAGACATTATGTCTCTCTCTCGTGAAGAGAGCGCATGCTAGGCGGGCAGGAAATATATTTTGTATTTCTTTATAAACACATTTTTTCTGCACTCCTCTGTATAAGAATTAACCACTGTGCATTAACTAGGTATATACATAATATAATATCAAATATTTAACTACTTGTGGGTGCGCGCTTAACTAACAATGCGTGTCAAAATTTCTCGTTACGTATGTATTTAATAATATAAAAAAGGATATAATTTATAAATAAAACGCTGTTTCGTCAACAAAACTTTAATAACAGTAAATAAATTTACTCATTGAATATTTATAACATTATAATATAAACGGAATCACTTGCGCGTTAAAATAATAATTACTTACATTGTTACGAAATGTTTACAACTATTTAGAAACGTTAACATTTAAATAATCTTTGTAAATCTTGATAAGTAAAAGACAGGATAAAATAAAGGGTAATTATGAAAAAGTAATTTATATAATTATGTAAATATAAAGATACAAAACAGTTGTTTTCGAGTGGGTTGAAATGGGTTTTTACTACAGAAATAAACCAATAAGTATAAAAATTGAGTTACTTTTGTGGTTTTTACAATGTTTTTAGGATTGTTACATGAATAAAAATTTTAATTTTTGGAAGGACATGACTTTACCTACACGGTATACCGTATATTTATAATTTACTATTATTATAAATTCTTAAAACTATCTTAACTCTTCATATTTACAATTATAGGTATATTCGAATTTACATCGTTGTAGTTGTATAAAAAAAGTATTTGTAACATTTTATGCAGCATTATATCCAGCAATGCTCGTAAAATAGTTTCGGCTATTTAAAATGGTCAGTATCTTACATTGTCATGTTTAAAGTAAAAGTAATTGTAATGTTTAAATTACATTTGTTTTTATACATGCATGTGGGCACGAGCTCGCTTTACCTGTCAGCTTTTTACAATTATTTGTACAATTAATTTCTAAACTCCACATTCGAGTTACGAGGAGTTATCGTTTGTCAAAACTACTATCGTGAGTTTTGTTCGTGGTTAGTCCTCACTGTCAGCGGACTGAGCGGCGAGCGCAGGGTTCAATGGCCTCTACAATACGTCGACGGCCCGAGCCGGTGTGTGCGTCGGTCCGGCTAGAAGTAGACGGTGAGGTTCATGTGGTCGCCCACCGCCGTGTTGGTCGCCTCCGTCACCTCGCGCGGGTCCCGGGGATTGTCCTACAGAGTGACATAATATCCTTTATTAACTAGGCTTAGAAATATTAAATATTTTAATCTAATGTTTCCAGTACATATACATGCTATTTTCACGAGGTGCTAAGTTACAATCACAGACATGGAGTGCGTCAGGCTGTCTATTGAATGCCCTTAAAAGGGACTCTGGTTGGAAGTTACAATGAACATGTTCAGAACAGACCAGTCTTTCAATAGCTACCAGGAAACCAGCTCTCGTGGTTTTGGTCTCTCATAAGGGCGTTGACATGTTCGTTCACGCGTGGTCACTCTCGCGTGGTCAGTGTACTCACCGCGGTGGGCGCGTCGTCCCAGCTGAGCTTCTTGACGCGCGCGGGGATGGTGGCGCTGGGCCAGGCCACGCCCGAGCGGCCCGCGCCCCCCGCGCCCCCGCCGCTCACGTGGTCACTCATGAGCGCGCTGTCCGTGGGCGCGCCCGGCGCCACGCGGCTCTTCCCGTTTGAGCGCGCCGGCTTGCTGCCGCCTGTGCGATCGTCAATTATTTCTGATGCTTATGTTAAAGCCTCGATAAGAAAGCAGACAGCGTTACGATGATGTGGGTACTGTAAATTGACTACTGACGACGAAGTGTGTATAATACTATCGCATCATCCAGGTTGAAGTCGAGTAAAATCTAAGGTCAAAGATCTATGACCTCTACATGAGACATGCACTACCCCACTATACTACCTGCGAGCGTCTCAGATCTGATATACTATTACTAAGGTATGTTGTGTGGTATGCGGGGCGGAGGTGAAGTCCATACTGACCGAGCTGGTCGGCGCGCTCAAGGCTGCTGCAGGAGGCGGCGAGGATGCTACTAGCACCAGCAGACACGCTTAGCAGCGAGCCCGCCTTTTCACCCGCTCCCGCTTCCGCGCCCGCACCCGCTGTCGCACCCGTCGCTGACTTGAGCGGGGCCTGCCGTCGCCGCCTGTGGTAACAGTTTAACTATATTCATACTATTTTTTTTAGGTTAGGTTACCTTAGGAACCTCTTGGTATAAGTATTCTATTTTTTGAAACGCCACTGTAAAAGCCATTTGCATGCGAAGAGAACTTTAAATTAGTTGTGATCATCATAAGTTAATAAGTCTTGATGGTCGATTGATTTGGTAATCGGTAAATTTGGTAATTTTGCTTTTCCTCTGTTACGTTAATCTTTTTATTTCTGTAATGCGAAAGATATCCACTCACAGTCGGCAGAGGTAAGCGAGCAGCACGAGCAGCGCCAACGCCAGCAGCGCCAGCGCCGCGCTGAAGCCGCCCAGCACGGCGCCCCCCGCGCCAGCCGCCCCCGCCGCCGCCGCACCCCCCCGCACGCGCACCACCACAGGCACTGACGACTGCGAGGGAAAAGATAGATAACATATAGATACATGTAATGAGATAGAACATCCATTCAACATCTCATAAGAAACCGACGTGGATAGATTTGCATAGCTTCAGCCAACTATCGTTGTGTTGTTGTGAAAGTGTAAGTATATTAATATAGAGATTGTTACAAGGTCAAAATACTTGTCATAATGATTAACGATACGTGAGCAGTTATATCGAAAATGCTGAGTCGACGAAGTGTGGGGCACTGACCCTTGTGTTTGTTTACATATTGTTACAATATTAGCATAACAGTGCTGTCGTCTGTCAATCACTCAATAACATTTCCCTAATAAAAACAATACAAAGTATGTGTAAGTTTCGGGCAAAGTGACTTTTTTCGCTTACGCTGCAATACGTAGCTTGTTATCAAATTTTACGATACTTGAGCGGAGAACTGGCACGGAGAGATAAGTCGAGGTAGAGTCCTAGTCTAGATTTGACCTATCCGTCAATAAGGGCTCCGTTTTGTAATAAGCGTCACTCGAGAGAGTCACACCGCGCGTACCTGTCGCGGCGGCGAGCCCGAGTCGACGGCGGTGGCCAGCAGATGCAACGCCGTGGTGTTCAGCGGGACCGGCCCGCGCAGGTGCAGCGCACCGTCATCGTCCACGTAGAACAACCTGCACCACAATCAAACTCACTTTAACATCTGCATAGCTAGAACATCCGATACACCCGCTTTAAACACAATTAACAATTCAATTACATAATAAACTATAAATATCGTGCTTAAAATATATGTCGAGCAATGGACTGTTAGAGGTGATGGAAAGTGTTTATCTCACTTGGCGTCCGGGCCGGACAGGTGTATGGACAGCGTGTCCCTGCTGTCGCCGTCGTAGGCCTGCAGGCGGCCCACCCTGCGGTCGCCGGCCCCCTCGCCCCCCTCGCCCTCCTCGCCCGCGTCCACCAGGAACTCGTAGTGCGCGTGCCGGAAGCGCGGCTCCCACTCGTTCACATCTCCCACCGTGATGTTGATGGCGGCAGTGTCGTTCTGAAATCGTCACTATTGTCAGAAACCTCGGCCTGAAGCCTACTCCAAACAGGACCTGGGTGAAAGCGGGCCCAGTATAAATTCTTTTGAGTTGAGGGCTAGTCATTTTTAGCACGGAGAGTGCAAGCATTCAGTGATTTCTCACTCCCTCTTACCGAGTAGGTACTAGTACCCCTAGATATGGGTCCAGAAGCCGATAACTCACCGAGACGCCGTCCGTGACCATGACCTGGTACTGGTAGCTAGAGGCCGTCTCGTAGTCCAAGGGGTGCCGCAGCAGCACCTCACCCGCGCTGTTGATGGCGAACTTCTCCAAGAAACTACGCTCGGACACGTAGAACTGCAGAGGTTTCTGCAGACAAACGGACTATTTCTGAGCAAATATGGACGAACAGTCGCACTAATGCTCCAACCTCCATCCGCTTCACTTATTCCTCACATTGGCATCTCATACTTAGCTTATGCAGTATGCTTTATTTCTTTATTTAAATAGAATCCTGCCAACTTTGCTCTATATATAAAGCCTATTGTATTTAAAGAGGATACACGTTCTCATCCTTTCATCTGCTTCTTTATGAGGCGGTACTAGCTCATTACATCATGAATTCACGACCGATGTTCGTGATTAAGTGTATGTATAATATTAGTTTTAAATGTTCCTCACCTCTGCCTGGCGCGTGTTGAGCGCGGTGAGCACGGAGCCGGGCGGCGTGTCCTCGGGCACCAGGGCGGAGTACGAGTGACGCGCGAAATGCACCCCGCCCACGGCCGCCGCCCCAGCCTCCGCCACCGCCGCCGCCCGCCCCTCGCCGCGCACCGTCAGCGTCGCCAGCGCGTAGCGGTCGGGGTTGTCCACTTGCGTCGCCTGCAACCGCAAACAATTTACAGTCTCACTTCTGATGCCGACATTTTTCAGGTTATGCTAGATGGATTTTATGGATGCGCTTAGATTGCCATCTCATGGGCATCAGGTTTTCTCTCTTATTGCACACCATTATTCTTCTAACCGGCAACTTTGCCGGGGTTTAAAAGAAGGAAAAAAGTGCTTGTACATTGTAGAAACTTGCAGAGACCTAGCTACTACCTCAGGCGTTCATGGGAAAGTCCAGGGACATTATGGTGAACCGGGTATATCTGCGTTGACCAAAAATGTAGTGTGTCAGTTTAGTATTGGGTTTACCTTGATGACCACGGTGACTGGCAGCGGATGCGACAGCAGGCGACGCGTGACGCTAGCCCTGCCGGTGTCCCGGTCCAGCCGCAGCAAGCCCTCAGCAGCGCCCTCGGGCTCCGGCCGCGCCTCGTAGTACAGTGGCGCGTTGATGCCCAGGTCCTGGTCCGCCGCCGAGATCGGTCCGGGAGACGTCTCCAGGATCGTACCCTGTTGGAACAGAAGTCAAATGGTGTGAGAGATTTTGGTGAGTTAAGAAAGTTTTACCTGCTTGCAAATGTAGTTCGGGGAATTCTGTCTTCTCATGGGATATCAGTATCAACACGGGAAGAATTATTATCTTACGTACCGTTATGATTAGAAACTATTACTGTTGTCAATTCTTAAATAGAAAAAATATACAGGCAGTTTGTTTTTGGTGATCACTGCCTCTCGAACGGAAAACCTAGTTTGCTGCCTTGTCCTTGAATGTGCCTATTGCCTGCCAGTGTAACAGTACTAGGCCTCACCTCCTGCGCGTCTGCCGGCAACACGGCGGTGTAGTGGTCGTGGTCGAAGCGCGGGTTCTGGTCGTCCGCGTCCAGCACCTCGACCCGCAGCTGCGTGAGATTGTCCCGAGGGGGAGAGCCACCGTCCGCCGCCCGTAGCGTTACTGTGAAGTTGCGCACGCGCTCGTAGTCTAGAGGCTGCCGCACCACCACCGTGCTGTCCAGCTCACTCGCGAAACCCACTAGCTCCTGGAACATGTAAGAAAAGGGACATTGCTAGAAAAGTCTGGAGAAATTACGAAAGAAAAATTTCTAAGAGGTTGTATTATAGGTAACCTAGACCTTGAGCATGAGATGGGGCATTAAAATAGTCATAAGCTCGTGCCTTATCAGAGCGATACGTCCAAGCCCTAAGTTACAATATAGGTCTTCTTAGTCTGTCCGCTCTGCTCCTCTTTCCGGAACGACCGCTGCCTGGTGGTAGGAGCAGGCCAAGAGCAGGCTGTACCCGCGTACACGAGTTTGATGCTCAAATGAACATAATATATCGCATAGATGAACTGTAAACATTCATAGAAGTCTGTTCTTTCCCTGTTGCGTGTAGGAATGAGCAGTCTCTCAAGTTTATTGCGTTGGTTGTTACTGACCGAGTAGGGCCCGGGCAGCACGGAGTATCTGACAGTGGCGTGGGGGCCGGGCTGGTCGGGGTCGACGGCGGCGGCGGTGAGCAGACGCGTGCCCGGCGCGGCCAGCTCCGACACGCGCGCGCGGTACGGCGCCCCGACCCACGCCGGCGCGTTGTCGTTCACATCCCACACGCGCACTGACACGGGGATCACGAAGCTCTGGAACGACCACACAGAACTAATCAGATTGACGTCATTTGGTCGTTATCGCTCTTCATCCTGGTTACAAAGCGTAGCCATGGTGTGGTGAGACCGGGTGGTTTAGATTTAAGCTCAAAAAAATATATATAATTGTATAGCCTGGATTAAGCCCAGTGAATGAACGTGAAAGAATTCTATGCTCACTGGGTCAGCGGTGTGTCGCCTGTCGCAGCGCACGTTGACGTAGACGCTGGCAGGTCCGTCCCTCTCCTCCCGGTCCAGAGCCCGCGCCAGGGTGAGGTTCTTGGAGCCGGGCACCAGCACCAGCCCCGCGCCGCGCTCCTGCACCGACAGGCTGATGTCGCCCACATCCTCGCGCGGGTCGCCGTTTACGCTCAGGGTACCTGATGAGTCATGATAGATATAGGGCTAGAAGTCTCAGTACGGTATGGAGCCCTAAAAATTATAAACAAACTTACATTAGTCGAAATGCACGGCAACATTACGTAAACTAATTTAAAAGATTTATTTAAACGCTATAAATGCATATAAAGAGTAGAGAGAGAGTTGTATTAGGTGCAGGCTTCGTCACCTCACCCTTAGGCATACACTCCACTTCCACTGAGGAAATTAATGTCAGACTTATAGTGTCATAGATATTTAGCCATGATATTTTGGTATAAGGTTTCTTCATTTAAAAACTCAGTGCCTGTAGACAGTACCAGTACACCTATACGTTCATATCATATTATGAATACAATGTGTCACTTTAAGATATCCAGTCCCTTACCGATGACGCTGCCAACGGGCGTGTCCTCGCTGATGAAGAAGCTCTCCACGGCGCCTCCGTTCATCAAGTAGCACCGGCTGTCCTGGATCGCTGAAACGAATTTAACAAATTAACGCTAGGTCCTAGGTTGCAGTTAGTTTCGGGCATTCAGTTCGTATTTACTCGTTAAAATGTCTGCTATGTTGTGCATTAATTTGTCTCTTAGCCGTTAACCACTTTGCGAGGGTTCGCAAGGTGGAAGGTGGAAAAACATGTGCGTAAAAGTGTAAGTTAAAACGAATTTTATACGCAAGGGTGTATTAACTAATACCAAAAACTTGATAAAACACGATGAAATCAATAAAATTCGTAATTATGATATTTGTAACCCACAACTTTCTTTGTTGTAGCTATTTCAAAAAGCCAACCCGTCTGTTTGTTTGTTGCTGTAGTTGACACTAATGCACAATCGATAGCCTCGTTTCCTGGATTAAATAATAGAAAACAGGGAAATGGGACAAGACGACGTTCACAATCAGCCGGGTGTCGCTGTTATGATAATTAAATGTATCTGGGTCGGCTTATTGGGAGTATATTATAGTTCAACGGCTTGGGGTCGACAACTACGACATGTCCATCCAGCAGACAATATAAACTGCTAAACACCATAGAAGTTCTTATAAACTTTTTAATTTATCAAGATAAATACGTATATTAAAAAAAACAGAATGGTAACTATAGGTTATACTGATTTTTAGAGTCTTGAACATAAAAGTTCAAAAACATGTGAATGTTGAGAAAATCTAAAGGAAACAAATACAACTTGGGAGAAACTAGCGCGCCAGTTTGACCCGTGGTCGGCTTTTACGAAACATTAAAACGGCAATTTTAATAAAATGAAATAACAATTGGCCAACCAATTACATGCTCTAGAAACAAGCGATATTCACAAAGTATGAAATTGATCATAAAAGTGAGTGCAATGTGGAGCACAACAGATGTCGGTTGAGGCTTTATGGGAGAGAGTCACGACAGGCGTTGATTTTATTCAGGACAGTATCCCCCCATGATCTGATGCTCACAAGATATTGGGGGACAGGCCAGGTGTTGCCTATTAAAAATATCTCACTCGCTGTGCCACATGAAGTACCTAATCGCAATATACAAATTACTAGCGACTCCACTCTTAACAACTAATCTAGATCCCCAAGCGCCGATGACAAATGTGCACTGAATACAGCAATTGTGGTTCGTTCGCTGATATCCATAAATTTAGCGACACCTACAGTCGTTTTAGGGTGACATCTATTATTATGAAAACAAATTTAATTACTTCATATTACAATTTTATTAATTGCGGTATCAATATACTTAATAATTTAATTTAATAAAAAATATTTTTTTTTTAATATCATGATTTTTGTCTAATCTATATTTGTATTTTTATAATTTGTATCAATACTAACCGGTAACAGCTACTATTTTTTATGTTTATTTCATATATTATGTTACTTGGTGATTATTATCATTCACAATACACCCAAAAAGGCTATGTCATGTATGAAGATGTAAGCATTAGCGTCAAACATGTATGATTAATAACGTTTTCATGTAAATGTATTAATGCATTAATGTTGTTGGTGTCCCATTTGAAATAAATAAATAAATCTCACAGTATTGGTCGATAACTTTATAACAACATTAGATCAGTTAAATGTCCAGTTTTAATCTAGATAAAGTAAGAATATTTTGAGAAGATAAAATCTTAATATCTGGTTCACTTTCAGTTTCACACGTGTTTCGTGTAGGCGGTTCACATCTGCCACGGGTCCCACACGCTTATTGTGTTTTTGAAGCTGGTGTGTTTTCATTATAGTTTAAATAACTGTATGAACAATTAACATAATATATTATATTTAAAACTCGGCGAATGTAATCTGGTCAATACCAACCGATTGGGCCCAGCGGTGAGTTAGGGACTTTCTGGGGCACTACTTGTTTTGATTGGGTACTAATTACTATCAATAAAAGTATTAATACGTTTAAATTCACATAAAAATCAGTATATACACATAGTTGAAGCGATGCAAGCATCTAATCACTACACAAATGATCTGCATTTGACAGGATTTGAACCCGGACCCACCGTCTAAGCTGTAAGGTCCGTGGTGTGCTTCGGGAACGTTACGACGTCAATTATTTTAAATCTGTACGTTAGACTTTAGAGGCTTCGTGCCAGAACAGCGGACATTCAATATGTACAGTGTAGTCGACGGTTGTGTAAACTAATGTATATTTCGGCTGGATTCAATTAAACTAAAGAGCAGCGCTTCAGATACCTAATGTACCTGACGTAGGTATATAGTGAATGTATAAATACGCTCGTACAGGTTATAATACCTATTATATAATACTAGGTAGTCAGTCAAAGTCAAAGACAATTTTTTTAATTCAAAATAAAATTAAAATAACTAAAGCATCCTTTTGAACGTCAATTGAATCCATCACTGAGTAGGTGCTATGCTAAATGCCCAAACTTTTGGGGTAGTACAGAGAAACTATTCATTTCTCATATAAAAAACAATATTTTAAATTTAAGATACATATACGATACAATATTATTATTGTATATTATATTTGATACGTAATTGTATAACTAACCTAACCTAACCTAAAAGTATTTAGGGAGGATCACTATAATTTGAAGGTGTTTAGAGTCGACCCCAAACGACCAGGGTCACCGACCGTCATTATGGTAATAGCCCCAATTATCACAGCACTTTCGTCTTCCATCACTTTCCCCTGACCCACGGGTCCGAGCGGTCGTTGACGAGCCTGCCGGCAGATGGACGTCTATTAAAATGTATTTACACCCGTAGTTTGTGGGAGCCTCTATTCTCTATATTTACTCTCATAATAGTTAAGGGATCTTATCCACACTTAAGAACCCGACTTGTGGCTTAGATTAACATTCGTTAAAAAAAACTTCTATATAATTATTGCTCTGATGACATTTCATTTAAAAATGACCAAAGAAAGAGTACTCGTATAGGGCCCAAAAAAAATCGATTTCGTTTACTTATAACTTTTTTACTTCCAATATTACGAGAAAAGTTATAAGAATAAAGTGGTATACAATTAAAATGCTACCATTAATGTCTTATAATTAAAATGCTACCATTAATGTCTTATAATTAAAATGCTACCATTAATGTCTTATAATTAAAATGCTACCATTAATGTCTTATAATTTCTTCTATAGGAGTGCTAGTATATGAGATACAGCGTGAAAACAGTTTGCACCCCTTCTTCCGATATAGAGACTGGGGAACAAGTGACGAACCCATAAGCGTGAACTAAAGAACTAACCTGACCTAACAGGGAAGTGTTACTACCTACACCATAAAGAAAATGGCGTACTCTGAGAAATGGACGCTAAGGTCAATAAAAAGTAATATTTTAATGGACCTAATTAAAAAGCCAAATAAGTTTTTTTTTGAGACAAACATATTTACTTATATATAATAAATATATGACGTTTTTCAATAGTAAACTTATTCAAATATATCAACTTTCAAATCGGCATGGAATGACTGAATCTGGTTTTACATGAAACAACCCCACATAAATTAAAGGAAGAACCACCCTTTTCTTACGTTCCCACATTCGCTCAGACCGTATCCTTGCGTTGAGTGATTATAAAAATGATCAACTAACTATATTCTATATTCTATCCTACCGCTGCTACGTGTGCAATGTGCAAGTACTAACTACTAGCATACTACTAGCACTACTAACACTACTAACACAACTTACCCCTGGATCGTATGGCCAGCGCGAACACCGGCAGCGCGGCCCTGGGGGTGGAACCTACCGTACACATATTAGTTTAACTCACTGTTACTGCACTAGTTAAAACTACACACATATGACAGCGAATAATGTTAACATTGGGACTTTCGGTAGGTACTTATTTTGTAGGGTTTATTATCTCCTCGTTTCTGAATAACTAACTAAAGAACAAATCTTTCAAAATAACATGAAACGGAACGTTCATTCGTCTGTCTTTCCGTCACATTAGCATCTAATCAGAAAATTGATTAAGCTAAATCTCATGAGTACAGAAAAAAAAACTGATATCGTTAATTTATTATAGCTATAAGCTATATCACATTGAAAAAAAGTACATTTTCTGAACCCTCGGCGCTTAAGTCTGATTCGCGTTTATCTAGATTTTTTTGTGAGCTCTTCAAGAGCACCGAGCGGATCTGCGCCAGCCCGACTGGCCTTGAAAGTTGTGCCAGAAACTTCTGTGAAACAGCCTAAGCTGTATGTCAATGTACGTAACGTAACGTTTCCGTAACGTGAGCCACGTATACGTTCTTGATATGCAATAAAATTATTATTATTATTTTGAGGAAACCAACAAAAATTCGTCGATGCGTCTGTCTGGCACACCGGATTTTCCCTCCTGATAATCGCCCACGTTATCGATTTTAAAATGAATGCACGTGCTCATAACATACATTATAATAGGTGATATCATCAGCAAGTGGAGTATTGTAGAATGGGCTTTGTTGGCAAATTTCAAAATTATATTTTTGTTGCGTGTTGTACATGTAATTGAATAAGAAAAATGTATGTTAGTGTATGTCTGGCCCAGTTGAGTAATTACTATCGATATTTATCAATTTGGCAATGTAACCTGAATAAATAAAGTATTAGTGTTACATACTATTTATATGTATTTATAATATTTTATGGGAACAATACCAGGTTAATAATAATTAGTAGAGTTTAATGAATGTTACAGTTGTGAGGGTAATAAAACCCCAAAAGTATGCAATACAGAATCCCAATTACCTATATCTTTCTTTTATTTAGTATTACATACAATTGCCGTTCCAGATCATTAATATTATGATTAGTAATCTAATCTATACAATAAATTATCTAAACTGTTAGCAACTCTCTGGTGATTTTGGAAGGTTTCGTAGAGCCACAGCCGATGGTTCGTGCTCCCATTAGTTGAGACTAGAGGTGCCTTACCCCCCTCCCCCCCTCGGCCCGCCGTCACTTCCGACTCGTAACATATTCAAAATGGTGGCTGACCCTACAGTAGGGTGCCGTGGTAGCAGTAGGGTACGCGATATGATGACACTATACATAGAAACAGAAGAGTGAAGCGTAAGGAGTAAGGACTACGGGAACAACGTTCACAAGAATAAAACAACGTCAGCGAGACGATCAAAGGCTTCGTAAATATCAGTGTATAATAGTCTTCATTATCAACCTCCAATGCTGATAGGTCTTTCTTAATGAAACCAAAGACGGTCAATCCTTCCCGCGTCACGCGGGAGACGCGGGACGACCCGCTGTACGAAGATTGTCGTTCCGTTCAGTGAGACTAGGATCTGATCTCAAACATTTACTATAATGATACTGGTAAAACTACACTGCGGTTTGTCTAGGACGGAATTGACGAGATTTTTCTGATTCATTATTCCGGATCGAGTCGCTCAGTATCACAAAACTCCCTACTTTTATAATAATTAATTATTATTGTACTCGTATTTTAAACACAATCAAATTTTATTTCTTGATTTATATTTTTTTTTATTTATGTAGTTTTATATTATGAAACAATACGAGTACAGAAACTTAAATATATTTTTAAATAACAATATCATTTTAATCCAGTCAGATCAATCCGGTTATGAACCAAATTCGAACTGCTTATTCAATGAATCAACTATCAAGGCAGTTTGTCTAGCCATAACAACATGAAGGCCACGGTGCCCCTACACCGGTGGGGGCGCACTCCATGCGTGCTTCCTGTTCCCCCCAGGCCCCCGCGTGCCCCTCTAGTGCCCCCACCTGCTCGTGCCCTCTGTCCACTGCAGACCGCATCCTTACCAGTTACCACATCTTGTTATCTAGATTACACTTTAGCAAGATCTTAGAAAATTCCTGAGCTGAGTAAAAAAAATATTACGGCGCAGTCCCAACTGTAATGCGAAAGAGTACAGGTTCGAATCTTGCATAGATAATTTTTTATCGTTCCGGTTATCTTGCTACAGAGCTATACGTAATAAACTAAGTATCTACTTTTATATTATATAAATAATATCTCGTATGTATAAATATGCTTTTGTTTAAAGGAAAGCCATACTTTCCCTCCAAACCGCAAGTCGACCTGATTGCATTGTAAAGTCGGTATTATATCCTGGGACAGGTTTTAATTAAACGATGTTTGACCAAGCGAGTTGCAAGTGATGCTCGACAGTCGACGGCGTGGCTAAACGATTATAAAGTAATTTCAAACTAATGAGTAATCAATTCGCACGGTTGCGTAAGGCTGGCAGATTCACAACATCATTACAACCACTTGAAATAATCGAAGTCGATCAATTTAGAATACTATTTATCGTTGCATCGAATTTACATCATGGTTTTGATGACATCAAGTTTTGGAAATCAGTTTCCAAATACATCATCATTATCAACTCGGTTCTGTCCATTTCTGGACACAAGCTTTTTCCAATTTTATTACATAATATTATGTATTTAGAAAAAAAATGTTTTGTTTTTTACTAGCACTTCACTTAGCTGTTAGATAGCTGTTTTTCAGCTCAGCTCGATGTCAGATGTTTTAGATTAGATTATTTTGCTGTAATAATGTCTATGTATTTCATGGTATTTTTAACAGTGACTTGAGCAACATAATATTATGCGTTATTTTTTGTTAGCGCGTGTTTTCCGCGTGTAGCTATTGTTACCGCGGGCCTTAATCGGCGACCCTGTACGGCACGATGAACTGAAAGGAAGTCTGCTAGCAGGTTTATCTATAGTTATCTAAATATAGTGTAGATATTAGTGTAAAAGGGAAATTGTAGGCATGCCTATGCATATGGTTGGCATCCGTGACTTGATATCTTATTTTTTACTTTTGGTTCAGTTGGAAATCAGCGTCAGGTAAGCCTTGCCTGGCAGAATGCTGAACTGGACCTTTTTGACCTACACGTGAGACACACACTTTATTCTTTAATGTCAATACAATTTGTGTTTCGCAATTATTGTTTTATCATCAATGTTACTGATATGTGTTACTTGTAGGCTGTGCAACCGAAAAATGTTTTCTCTGTGTATTTTTGTTCTTATTTTTTATGTGTGTCTCTTGTTAGTATTGAATAAATGTTTCTTTCTTTCTTTCTTTCTTTCTATATAATTTTCTCAACTTTATAGTTGAAGATCATATTAGAAAGAAAATACCACTATACATTTCAGACAGACCACGATGGGTCTATGCTACTTGAATCTGCCGAAAGTGAGTTTACGACATTTTTACGCAAGAGCAGGATCCCACAGCCCATAAATCCTATCCTTATCCTTTAGAGCAACACAGTTCTCTTTCCGGTTCCGTAAGGAGGACCGCGATGCTCTAAGCCTTATTCACGTCCGATGAGTATTGGTTGTCTATGTAGCCTCGACCGCTCGGGACTAAACGATTGTTTGTCAGGAACAAAACGTAATAAGGTAATTATTTGAAGATCAGATACCGGTGTCATTGCGACTCGTTATCTGGCGAGAGACCGCAGCCATTGTGCCGCAGCCGACTTCCCGAGGAACAATGAGCCTCCGTGAGAACCTTCGCTACGGTGATGCGGTGATACGGTGCTATATGTTATTTATTTGGTATGAGCCTGTATTGTATCTATTATTCGGTTTGCGTGGATGATGTGTTGCTGTTGACTAATGGGTGATTAATGATTATAATTAACTTGGAACCACTGCAACAATATTATGCGATTAGTTTTCTGTCATAGTTTTATATATTTTTTAATTTTATTTCTGTTAGATGCGAGCAGAGATTTGACCGTTGTCTTTATTGAAATAAGCTCATATTAATCATGTAACTTCGCATAGCCAAAATTTGAATGCTAAAATCAGGACCTACTGGCCAGGCTAGCCCGCCTACTCAGCTAGGCTATAAGCAAATCCTTTCAAATGATGCCGATGTTACCGAACGAGTCGTCCACGCACCAGCCCCAGCGCGGCCGGTTCTGGCGGTGGTATGTGGAGTATCGCATGTCTCTCATCATAAACTATCGCGGGTATGTCCGCACGTCAGCGAGTACACCTGATCGCTTGTTACCATTTCACTAACACAATAGATTCTTGTTACTGAAACCGCTACTTGATAATTAAAGTGGATTCTTACAAAAATGCAGACTGCAGTTAAAAGATTACCAAAGTGTTATGTGATAACAATGCTTTTAACTATCAAGATATATTTTCGTGTAGATTCATTATGTTCAAAAATCTAGGACCGATAATGAACGTGCTTTATATTGTGTCATTAACCACCTGTCAGAAGACCTCACGCCTTCATCAGTGTAAAGATACGATGTGCTGAGTTGGAGGATCACATGACCGAACAGTATGGGAGTGTCTAGAAGGAGAGTAGATTAAAGTAGAGCCATTAAAAAGCCAAAAAAACTTTATTACAGTGATTATAAAGTAGGTAAAAGCTTTTATATAAGATTTTGAGAATAGAGCGATCCCCTGAGGCATTTCAAGAACACGAGAAATTAGTTACAGAATATAAAATTGATATTGTGTGTCGTGTATAAATATTTCTCCCTTGCCACTAAGTTTGTTTCGCCGGTTCCTTTCAATGGGCTCAAGTGGTAGATTAAATTATAATTTGTGGTTTTATCTTGAATAAAAAAATAATCGTGATTTTGAGCAAAATTACCGTAGTAACTATGATAATAATATAATTTATATTTAATTGTAATTTCACATCACGAATGTATTTCGTCTCACATTCCTATACACTATATTATGGGTATCATATAATTACGAAATTCACGTTTTCGTCATAATGCTAGAGTAACGCACGAAAACGTTTCGATATTGCACAAGCACAAAGAAATCGCTTTCCGTGTTCTAAGGTGTCATACTACGAGCTCCGTGTACTTGCACTATGTGTTGAAGAACTAAGGGAACATGAAATTCGTGTGACGTAGTTTACGGATGGGTCATATGGGTCATACTCACATAAGACCCAAGAAAATTACAATCTGAAAATTCATGATCAAATCCGAGAAGACAAGTTAGTAATTTGAACTAAATCTGAATAATATCTGAATCAAGAGGAATGTAGCAAAAAATTGATTCAAAACGGTGACAGTAACCTAGACGGTAGGTAAGTGTACGTTAGTGGCATTCCCGATGCTGGGAAAATGGAAAAACCCAAAGGCCAAGCCATAATAATAATAATATCTATGGACGTTTTTACACCACGTCAATCCAGTACCGTGCTAAGTTCTCGAAGAGACTTGTGTTGCGGGTCTGGTACCCGCAACACAAGTCGGGTACCAGACAACGGAAATACATGTATTTAATACTTTTATATTTAAGATTTTTACTAAGTATATAATACACATATTTAATACACATCCATGACCCAGGAACACGTAAAACTTTTTTGTTCCCTGGCGGGATTCGAACCCGCTGCCTCCGGCTTGAGCGCCAACGCGCTAACCACTGAGCCACAGAGGTCGTCAAAGCCATGCTACCTTTGATTTGTTACCTTTCTTGGAAGACGCCGCCTTCTCCTATCTCAAAGTTCTCTAGTATGTTATTTGTTAGGTCAATGTCACTTTGCATGCTTGCATGAATAAGGCCTTTTATTTAGAGGTCTCTGGCCAAATAGTTGGAGTCGCTATTTTAACGAGGCTTATCAGGCGGTGGAATTAAAGATATGTGATGTTATCAGAGGTGGGTGGTATGTGGAGGAAATGATGGAAGAGTTTCCGTCGGTCGAGGTTTATATATCGAAGGTACCGCACGAAGTGTAACTACTAAAGTCATAAGTGACAAGATTTGGGAGACGCTGCTTTCATCATCTGAGTAGAGGAGAAATCCGCAAACTTAAAAACACATACACACATCACAGAACATATACTACATCTCGAACTCGAAACTGCCTCAAGGTAAGAGAAAAATAAAATTGTTTTACCAGGGTCCCGTTGAGCGACGATGGTCCAGTTGCTATGAGCTCGGCCTCTTAAGCGAGAGGGTCCGGGTTCGTTCCTGACATGTATGACTTGAAATGGGTTTTCCGTAATTTCTAAGTGCACCCTAAACACGAGACCATCACTTGCTATTCAGTAAAGAAAAGAATGGTGAGTAAACTTCATGCCTGATGAGATTAAAAAATCTTTGAAGGTGTGTGAAGTTCATTAGCCCGCTGTTATGTCATGTTCGGTTTCCCTTGAGTTGCGAGTAATCAATTATCATCCACAAACTGCCTTCTGGATTGGTAGAGCTCAACGTTAAAATGATAAGTACGCAGTTTTTATCCTGATGTCGTGCAGTACGCTAACGCCATCCCGCGGCTCAGCACAGTGATGCCAACTTGGGGGTTTTCCCCTAAATTTAGGGCGAAGAATTTTGAAAAGGGGATTTTTTAGGGTGAAAAATTTCTTAGGGTATTTTTAGGGAGAAAATAATTTTTGACATATGACGTATTGACAAGGCGACAGTAAATAATTGACCGATTTTTGAAAATCGTATGTATTATTCATATACAAATATGAACTTTTAATTAGAATTTTTATTTATTTAAAAAAAATAGAGTATATTGGTTGGGATTTAGGGGATTTTAAAAAAGACTTAGGGGGAAAAATATAAACAATTGGCATCACTGGCTCAGCGTGACAGAGACGGAGTACCGCCGGGTTGGGTAGAGGCTGCGTCCGCCTTGACATCGGACGCTGCGAGGCCCACATACCCGCCTAGGATGCGTGAGAGCATTACCCGGCGTAGAAAAAAGGCCCCTGATATGCCAGACGCCGGGGCCCCTGATATGCCAGGCGCCGGGGCCCCGCGAATAGCCGCCAGTGACACGTGCAGCAGGCGCTACGCAACTTCCCGCGTGGGCCAACCGCCGGCCGGTATGGGCTAACGCTTCCGATCGATTGTTATAATCGTTTTGTCTTTGTTGTTATGTAACTAATGGCCGCTATCCCGGTGGCGAGCTGGTTTCACCCGCGCCGGTGGACTATATACACTACTGTCACGTAGGTGTTGAGATAGTAGGTGTACGATTTATCGTCCCTTAACTAACTTCCTAAAGTGACAGACATCACAGGTCTGTCATCATTGGACGTTTTAAAGCGGAAGTAACGTCTGCTGTCCTGTGTGTACTGTAGGGCTATTCTGTAAGGTGGTTTTCGAATCTCGAAAGCGGAATCCGCGGTGATATGACGAATTTGTATTCTTTAAAACTCGATTATCTGTCTATATGCATAAAGTTCACTTTCGAATTGACGTAAAGTGAGCTCTATCACTCAGGTGAAGCTCGATATCGAAATGGTTTTTACTAATTGGCTAGTCCCGGGTAAATCATGTATATACACGCGACGTCGAGCACTGAATATAACACGGCTCTGTTTTGCTTATCCAACTGACAAAAAACATTATTCGTGCTCTCGACCGCGGATTGAATTGGGTCGCAGCCGCAAAAATATCATAATGTGCATTGTTCGCTATTTCGCAATATACGACACGCACACACACACACACACACACACACACACACACACACACACACACACACACACACACACACACACACACACACACACACACACACACACACACACACACACACACACACACACACACACACACACACATACACACACACACACACACACACACACACGTCACACACACACACTCAGGCGCGCGACAGGTCACCACCAGCCGTCAGCCGCCAGCACTGCGGTGGTACACACCTCTCTACACGTACAGGAATAACATTATAGCCGCAGTAAAAATAATAAAAATAGTAGATAGTACTTATTGAAACCTGTAGTAGTGTTTATTGAAATCGAGTTTACGTAAAAGAAGATAAAAAAAAATTTTTAAACACTACATTGATATCTAGACTTCGTAAATAAATATAAATAAACAACTTATGATATATGAATATCCGTGAACGCTTACCACGACGGAAAAGACAATAAAACATCTCTAATGTACCGGGTGATCTTATCTTGTATTTTTCTCCGTATAAAAGATAAGGAAAAAATAATGAATCAAGAATAATTTAATTTTATTGAGCATAAAAATCATCCGTAGTAGTAGTAAAACGCGGAAAATAGATAGTGAGGAATATGGATGTCCCGTGATGATAGGTACATTATACGAAAATATCATAAAGAAGGTTAATAAAATACGTTAACGGACAAAAACAATGATCTGTGATAAATAGGGGTCGTATTTTAAACGTAAGCACCTCAACCGACACGCCGCCGACTGACCCCTTTGTGCGGAGTGAACGGCCGGCCGGGAGGTGCCGGGGGGCGCGCTGGAGGGTGTCGGGGGGTGAGTTACGTTGACCCGTCGTGATTACTAATTGCCTGAGCCTGCTTTGTCTTTGATTTTTCTTTTGGGCCGAAATGTATTGTGTTCCGACTTCCGCGTGTGTTCGTGCCTAAACTATCACAGAAAAGTATTCCAGCTTAAACTTACAAAGGCACGATTCCGTCTGTTAACATACATTTAGCTCGGAAATATAAGTATAGTTAGTACGTTTTAAATCGTTTTTTTATAGCATAGCAGGGCAAGCGAACAGTCGAAGCCTTTTGGCGACTATCGACGCACTTAAACATCCGCACAACTAGAGGTTATGCAGATGCGTTGCCTTCCTCTTCCCTATCCCCCCAATGGGCTGCCATGTTTCTCCATTGACGGATACGTCAAGGAGGACGATATATGTTTTGGAGGAAAAGAATTCGCCTCTTGAAGACTTAAGGACTGGTGGTTACCATTACTAAACAGATGACTGATTCTGTCCAGATGAACGGGCACCTTTTTATCAGACAAGAACGTTCTGCTAGTTTATATGACTAATCTAAACAATATGGAAATAAATTAACGGTGCAGCAGCGAGCGTGACACATAAGAACGTGACGTGACGTGGTGCCACCGTGTCACGCTACCGGCGCGGCGTGACAAAAAGTTCCGCATGCACCATCTACCGTGTACCGTGTGGTGTGTAACATTACTGTTGTGTGGCGTGTGAGGTGTGTAATGTAACCGTTGTGTGCGTAGTGTACTGTTACTTTTTTTCTCTCGCTTATGTTAATAATATGCAAAATTTTTATATGAAACTAGCGGCTCGTTTACCGCAACATAAAATATGTATGTTAGTAGATGATCCCACAGGAACGAACCGGGATTAATAGTATCCCATGTACCAGGGGGATATGGTCAGGTAAATCCGATAAGCCGTTAACGCGTGATCGAGTGACAAACTAACCAACACACTTTACAATATATTTTACTAGCAGCGCTCCGCATTACATCCACGTACTCTATAATCCCGTGGGAGTACCTACGGGGATAAATTGTAGCCTCTGTGTTATTTTGATGTCTAAGCTTCATTTTAAAGTTTCATCAAAATCTGCTAAGTAGTTTTTGCATGAGAGAGAGAAACACCCAAACTTACAAGTTTTCGCATTTATAATATTAGTATAATAATATTTAGACTTGATACTACCATAGCTCATTGAAATGAATGATGATTATTTTCCATTCTTTTTGGAATTACTGCGGTAATGTAACAGGATTAATACTAGAGTGAGAATAAACCACGGTCTTTGCCGGTATATCAAATATATAGTAAAGCTCGTAGCGATATTTTTATCGCTACGAGCTCTTGAAATGTTATTATTTACGGATGAAAGTTGTAATGAAAGTCGAAATAACAAAACGGACGCAAACGCTCATAACATACTGCCACAGCACACAGCTGCCATAGAACATGCCCGCTGTAGTTACAGAATAAGAAGTTTGTAACCGAAACGAGAAGTGGGTTTAAATCCTTGTCTACTAAATTGGTCCATACAGATGGATTTAAAATAAGGATAAAAGAAGATTATAAAAGACTCTACAGATAGTCTTCTATGATTTTTCCTTAGCATTCATTTTATTTACCGATATGATGGTTTATGTCTTTCGAAGTGGTAAGACAGGCAGTGGTTATTGCTAGCTCCGAGACTCCAGATATCTCTCAGGATAGACAAGACATAAATGACACTAACACCCCTGTGCCCGTGCCGGGACAGGATGGGAACCTGAACTAGTCAGACACGTTGTCTGCGACCGCTAGTCATACTATAGTGCCGTCGCTATAAAATATGTTACGTATGTACTTGCAAAGTGATTTCTATGCACTGTAGATAGGATATGTTCAGTCCTTTTTCCCTTATTATCTTACTAATATAAACAATCGGTGACCCTTACCCTGCGAGTGAGCTGCCGACGAGGCCAGCAGCAGCACTGCGAGCCGCAGCAGCGCGCCCATGCTGCCGCTACCGGTCCTGCGTCATGCCGCTGATTCACGCCACCATCCGCCACCACTCCCTGGTGCCACTGGAACAAATAACACTAATTATCATTACGATCACTATACCACTAAGGGCCTGTTTCACAATCTCCAGATAAGTGCCGAATAGGCTATCGGCAACATATTTGACAGATAGAGTATGAAGTATCTGTCAAATATGTCGCCGATAGCCTATTCGGCACTTATCTGGAGATTGTGAAACAGGCCCTAAAACTTCTAAATAATCTGTCGCAGTTCACCGCTGGCGGTTAGCTCCCGTCCGAACAATCAATTTCGTTTTATTTTAAGACAGCAAGAATGAACAATACTGGATAGCCTGCTATATTTAGGATAGCTAACAATTCTGTTTGTGGAAATAATCACACTGCTTGAATCCCTTTTTATTTCAGTGAGAATGCATTGAGCATTCACCCGGGAATATGTCTCCCGGCGCCCCACTCGTGAGCGAAAGATCACCTCCAAGCACTGTCACAATGTAGTGACTCTATGTGCCCACTCTACCCATCTATCGTACCTCTATCGTTCTGGACCGAGCCCTCCACATGACACTCGTGGCAGAGTGGGGTCGGCTGTCTCCTAGCCACCGACACACTTGCAAAGTTTCAATTAGTGGGTACTCTAGGGATGTAGTACCATAGTTACTGTTGCATCACCAGGACTGTTGCCGCAACATCACAGGTACAGTGGGATGGTAATTACCTGCGGCCGCGATGGTATCGTTTGTTTCATTGCGATGATGACTATCAGCCGCGAGTCACGCCGGGTGAGCACCATGTATAGTGTGTACGGTGTGAGCGAGAGAAAGCGGTCAGTACTACCCACCGGAGTACCTACAGCTCTACCTAGTGGAGTATGTTCTGCTACTCCTCTTTGTTAGTTTAACAAAAGTTCTTGTTTACGCTGCATCATTGCTGAAAGTTTATTGTTCCTTAATTATCATTATCGGCCTTTAGTGTGTGTTTTGGTACTTATTTATAATTAAACCAAACTAAATAGTAGAAAATATTTTTTCTTCCTTAACTCATTAAGAATAAAGTGTCTACTTCTATCATCATCCACTTATGTGAGGCAAGTGTGTGTCTATATTGCGAGTAAGTTTAGGATCAAAAATCACACGACCTAGGCTTATTAAATTATTGTATTGCCACTGGTCCTCGATAAGTCTAATATGTTTAAATGAAAACTGATCGTTTGACTGGGTCAATATCAGTCCAAAGGAGTCAGTTATAATCATACAAGCAAGGTGAAGATAATAAAAGCATGTTAAAATGTTTGTCTTTAATCTCTATATTATATCATGCTTTTTATGGATCCCCAATCGTCGGCCGGACCGACCCGCCTTTCTAAAGTAAACAGCCATAATTTAACGAGTTTATAAAATAATACGCGAATTATTGTGTTACCGAACTCGGGTTTACTCCGGAGTTAGAAAGCGGAATGAATATCTAAATCTGAGCGGATCTGTTGATTTCGCTTTCTGTGATTAGCATGCGATCATCATTGTTCATGGCTCGGACGAGCTTCGACCGCAGGGATCAAACAGAAGATGGTAATTTAATGATCATCAGGTAACTAGCTATCTCTGCTATATAGTGATAAGGCAAAGCTGGTCTTTCTGATCGACCCCACCGACCATATCATATCACTCGCTCGAATATCTCCCTTTGCGGCCTTTCCTCTATATTTATATACTACAGGTAACAATTGTCCAGTCCATCTAATGATTCAAGGAATTTCGCATTTTCTTTTAGTACTTTTAGCACCACGAACGCCTAGTTCTTGTTGCGAGTGCCCGCAAGTTTTCTGCACCTCGTCATGCAGGAGGACTTCTGGCCACAAGGCGTAGTGATCCACTAGAGTTCCACCAGAACGCACCAAGACTTAAGCGCAAGAGAAGTGACACTAACATTGTTTTAGGTCTTACTTTTACTCACAGTTTTACTGCCACCTGACGGATGGTAGGCTGGTCACATACATGACAACACTAAGAGGGAATGGTTAATAGACAATTGACGTTCAAAATATCAAGGAAAAATAACGGCATGATTTTCTTTGTTAGAGCGCCTAATTTTTTTTACATTTTTTTTGTTATTTCGTGAATATAAAGTCATTTTTTTGGTTGCGAGTGGCAAGGCATCGGTTGTCTTCTCGTTCATTGAGGGAGCCCTAGGTTCGGCAGTGGACGGAGGCTGATAGTGATGATGTAATTTAAGAAATTTGTCAAATTTTACTTTTATTTTATGTCGACCGTCCCGGTATTACATTATGTTTGGTCATATGGTACAATGTCGGGTGTTTAATGGTTATGTAAAACGCTTACAAGACATTATTTCATATGCACGGAGAGCGTCAAACCGTTTAGACGGCGCACAGCGGAACGGTATTGCTTCAGACGGAACGGTGGTACCACACGACCTACCGCCGTCACCACCGTCACCGCCAGTCACCACTACCACGCGTCTATTACCTGCGAGGAGTATTAGATAACTTTTTAATGGGCAATCATTAGGTATATGGATAATGGAACCGATGTTGGAATGGAAAATCTGATAAAGAAGACGTGAAAAGTGTGTCCAGAATGTACAGAGTATTAAAGGGTAAATTTTGTACTTCAGTGGTCAAATCTAAGTAACTTACGATATAGAAAATGTATTGAAGGGATAATGTTTAAGATGGATCAGCTTCTCTAAAGCTAGCTGTAGTCATCAGCTGTTTATTCATTGTATAATCTTAATATATATAAATCTCGTGTCACAATGTTTGTCCTCAATGGACTCCTAAACGACTTAACCGATTTTAATGTTTTTTCTTTTAAAATGTGTGCTTTTCTCCAACTTAAAAGATAGGATAGTTTATTTCTCAAATTTTTGAGATTGCAATATTATTTATTGCAAATTAATTGTTTTGACAGAACGAAGTCTGTCGAGTCCGCTAGTATTATTATATAATATATTGTACCATGTAACAAATAGTAATTCATGAGTAACAATATGCTAATAACTAAGTGACTAAAGTAATATTTCATAAACACGTGCGAGAACGCGTCCAAAACCCGGCACTCGTCTCTTAGCTGTTTCCTAAGTTTGTTATATTGACATCATCATCATCATCACCAGCCCCTATCCTTCCATTGCCAGCCATCTGGTTAATGGCCGAATAACATTTGGTCTAACTAGACGCGGCGTCCAAATTTGAGTCTTGAACCTAATTGGTCTATCGACCATCCGTTCTCCTGAGTGGGTGATTAGCCCCCTGCTACTTGAACAAGTTTATGCTTCGCGTGGTATCGGTAACTCTAGCTCTATGGCGGTGGTCTTCGTTTCAAATTCTATCTGCCAAAAAGACACCCAGCATAGCTCCATAGCAAGTTGAGCTACGGCAAATGTTTGGACTAGTCATAAATTTAGAGGCCACGCTTCCTCCTCGTAGGACATCATGGTCGGAACTTAATGTACACAAAAGTTCGTTTCATTGAACTAGTTGACGGATTTATTTATTTATTTGGATTTGAAAGATTCTTTCAGTCTTAGATAGCCCATATTTTACGCTGCGGCCGGGCTGGTTGCTGAATGTAAAGTGCGGTCGTTTTATACTCGTATCCTGTACTATACTCATCAAGGAATCAACGTCCAGCAGGGATTGATTATGGCCCAATGTTGCCCCAGCGCTGAACACCAACAAGTATTCCTTAGCAGTAAGGTCATTCATATGATCACAGCTCATCATAATATGATAATAATCATAATATAATGGGTATATTATACCCATTATAGGTTTTATGGTCTACCTCCAAATAATTTCGAGATGACTTACATTCCGTAACCAGCCCTAGTTAAAAACTACAAGCATGCATACCCACTACATGATAAGAGCCGTGCTACTTGCAACACCTGATCAGTTTACATCCACTCGTGTCTGTTCGCCGTGGAGGCCCCGTGAGATGCCGTTGGCGGAACCGTGCGTCGGTTCCGAGTCAGCGCCGCGGCCGGCGGACCATGGAATGCGGTCAGTCCATGGCGCCTTCGGCCCTCGGCACTACTCGACGCAGAGTACACCAGGTGTGTTGCTTAGACAACGGGCAGCGGCGGAACAAGGGTATATTATCGTTGGTATCTGGTTTTCTGCGACAGTTGCCGGTCCATCCATGTTGGGTGCGAGTGGCAGACAATCGGGCATATATTAAAGTTTAATACCCACTGTTTATTTGCACTGATCTATATAAAATTCCATTACCGTCTTCTTGTTCCGTAATGAGCAACAAAGAGCTTAAGAAGTCCCTTAATAAAAGTATACACTCATGCTATTGCTCCCAAGCCATCATCGCCTTCTTTGTTTCATCTGGAATAGCATGTGGTTCTTCTGTTTCTCAATCTAACTCTTCGTTTTTCGCCGCCATTCTCAGGCTCCAGAGTTCTATATGCTCCAGGGCATGGTATTTTATATTTTGATCCCAAATACCGCCTAATCATTGACTGCTTCTCTTTCTGTCTCTTATCCGAGTTTTCTTCGTGTTCTTTATGAGTCTCCAAGGCTCCAGGTACTTCATCGATGTCTCCGTCGCTAATAACGGTTGCTGGTAGTGCATGTTTTATTATCTACTCTGTAGTGTAACATTGGATGAGGTTGCAATTTTCTTTCTTTCTCGATATTTCGATAATCGCGATATCGAAGTCATTTCTGTAATTTTTCAACTAGTCATTTATGACGTCTAACTAAGACGTCTTAACTAGTCATTTGAATTATTTTTAAATTGCATTTCCGGTAACTCTTTTGCATTCCTAATTTTTATCATTTGAATTTGAACGAAATATCTATTCTACGTTTTGCATTAAGTTCAAAAAAATTAAACGTGATAATGATACGAAAGCTTCAAAGCTATCGGCTTGTACTGATAAACGTAAACATGTTAAGTTTAACCTGTTAAATATATATAAGTAAAAAAAAGTTTAGTTGTCGGTTAAATACTGCTCAGACACGTCGTTCACCCGACCACAGCGCACCGGTTCAAATTTGTACCCAGTCAGGTGGAAACGGGGTGAGGGATGGATTTTGCGACGGATATGAACCCAAAATACTTGCTTTATTATAATATTATATGCATAAATAGGTTAGCTGTGATATTAGTTATATAAATTTTAACAGAACCTAGATTTGTCTATCAACTTTATCAAAACTCTTAGACTCAGATCAACACAGATGTGTGTTAAGTAATCTTTGTATTGTCTGGAGTAAGCATATTGTAGTTGAAAAACTCCTATTTAATAAAGATAAAAAATAGGTTATTTTTTTATATGGTTCTTATTTTTTAAACTATGAAATCTGAATGTGGTCATAAGAAAGTAACCTGATGGTGATTACCGATGCCCATTAATATCCGCACAACCAAGGTCCTCAGATCCACTTCCTCCTCTTTCATATCCTCCCAATGGAGCACCAGAAACTCACAAACCACGCGAACGTGCCGACCCGATCCCGCTGCAAAGCAGCGTGACACTACCTCTTACAAAATATAAATAATATATTATATACATTTCCAGAAAAGGAAAAGAAATCTGGAGGAAAATGTGAAGTTTTGCCTATCCACAGTAAAGTCCGTACTCTAAACGTCACAAATGAATATCAAACGGCTCTCAAGTCTAGTGTAGCTTCCAAGTGTGGTATCGTAGGGAGTGCTAGCTGGTAATAATACCGCGGCCGCGGCCCGTGACCCCCTCGCGCTGCGCTTCCTGCCTACCCCCCGAAACCCCCGCACCGACAGGTCCCAGCTGAGGATGCCCGCAATACACATGACTAAGCACGGTAACCGACAAGAACGCATTCACTACGCAAATTTATTAATAGGACACACTCAAAGGAAAAGTTTCTACGCAGTAAAGACTTAAAACGTTAAAATGTTTGTTCGCGATTAGTTCCAGAGGTCACAATCGGGATGGAGGGTCGGTCGACCTCCGACTTTATGGGAGGACGATGAGAGGGATGATCGATATTCAAATAAACAGCTATTCCTAAATGCATATGAAAGTATACACTTGCAAAAAAATCTATTACTTTTTTTGTCTGACTGTTCACTCCGGCTAATCTCTCAAACAGCTAGACCGAGTTTGGCGGAACTTTCACTGGCATATAACTGATATTGTAAGGAGTGAGTTAGGCCACAAAAATAATGGCCACTACCCCGAGTATAGTGGTCAATCTCAGGTAACAAACACACGTTTTACATTATATTGATGATTAATATAATATATTATTATGGAGCCACGCGAGGGACTGACAACTCAGAGTAAACAATAAACACGATGCATATTGTCAGCTGTTCCTCGCGGAGATCGGAGCCTAGCAATATGTTACGCCTATTGTTGTTTATTTCCGACTAGCTTTTCACTTTAAGCTAGTCTAGGATAATTTTAGGCTACTATGTATGCACTAGCACCGCCAGGAAGTTTCACCCGATACTTTACATTTCCGCGAGAGCACAGAGACGAATTTGTTATTTTGTGCTATGTGCTATTTTGATAATAAGCTGTATTAGTGTAAGGTTTCATATACATTCAGTAGTTTTTACGTGAAAGAGTAACAAACATAACACACAAACTTTCGCGTTAGGTGTAAGTTATTTCATAGTTTAGGATAAAATAATGATCGGTTCTACCGGATCTAGATTGGCAAAATCATTAGCAGCACGATCAAAACATTAAGGCTAGAGCTCGTCACCCGACCAGCCGCCACCAGGCCAGCCGCCATCAGGCCAGCCGCCACCAGGCCAGCCGCTACCAGGCCAGCCACCACCAGGCCAGTCGCTGCCTGCAGCTGTAGTGGCTCAGCTTAGTTTCAATGCCGAAGGGCGCAAACGCAACACCCCAGCAGAGGTGCGTCGAATCAATCATAATATAACTTGTATATAAACTGTTGAGTAAAATAAACGGCACCACAGCCGACAGCTACCAAGTTAAAACAATATGAGCGAATATCTGTGTCGAAACCACGCTCTGGTTACGGTCACAGTGCACGGTTACTATGAGATACGAATATTATAGAAAGTGCTGATATTCACTTCATACAATATTATTAGAAATTATTAAAATAATAATTGCAAAATTACATAAAATACCTTTGAGTGCACTTTAAGTAAACATTAACTTACAATATCCAATGCAGTCACAGGTTTTATCACACAAACAGATTTTTCACAACAGCACTGTAACTACGAGCCGCACAACTGTTTGTTTGTTTATCACGTCCACCTTCGTAACAGCACACGTCCGCCCGTGACGTCGGCTCAACTCGACTGCCGCTTGCCGGTGTCTGAACACTCTGAAGCCTCGCTACTCACTGCAGGCTCTGTGGGCGCGCAACCGCCTTTCGAATGCAAAAAACACTGAAGTGTGACAAAAAGTTTACATGTAGATTAAGTTGAAGTAACTGTGGACCTTAATAATATGTTATATAATAAATAGACGATATTACGATATGGGCTGCGGGTTCGATCCTGACTCTCTGTGGCCCAATACCCTCCTCGCCTGATTTCGAGGAGGAGACCCCTTGACCTGCAGTGGAACATATTATATGGGTTGTAACTTTACTTTTGTGAGTCTATATTAATAACTGCGACTTGCATTGAATAAGAATTGGGACTGGTGAGAGTGTAGCACCACCCTAGTTGGTGCTGCAGTAAAACTGGAAAGCTGAAACATGAAAATAGTGAAAATAGCCCACGACCCTTCAATCACGCCTCCGGAGTTGATGATGACTCAGTGGAAAGTACCCCTATGAATATGTGCGCCACTGTCTCTGAGGATGGGCTGACACACGTTTCTGTCAAAAACAGCCAGCATTCTGGAAGCGTTCAGCGATATGGTATGGATGTCCTCCATTCAGTACCATATACATTTATACCTAAGCTTATCACTTTTTTCAGATGTGCTGGTCATTTATGTCGTTTCGAAAAAAAAATAGGTAGAAATAATTTTATGATAGAAAAGAAACACTATGTCAAGAATTAATTTCTTTATTTTCTAGATGAAAAATTTAAAAATACATCCTTTTTTCGACGTAAATGGCTAATAATTAATTTGAGGGATTTGTAAAAAAAATATCGTCCATCACAAACTACGTCTAATTTCACTACAGAACCGCAGCTACGTAGCGAGAGTTCATCCGCCTTCCGCCGCACGCCGGTACAGCTCGTCTACCTAAATTATTGTCGGGAGGGGTCGGGGAGGAGCGGCGACAGGCCGGGGGTCGCGAAGGGTCGCGGGAGGCGCCAGGGTGAACCGGAGGGTCGGCTACCGCTCGTCGTGCGAAGGCGCGGGCGGCGCGGAAGTGTCACGGCGCGTGCGGTAGCGGGGCGGCGCTGGCCGAGGCGGTGGCGCGCGGAGGGCCAGCGGCTCGGCCTGTGCCGTCGCAGGCGTCTCCGCAGCCGCCGCGGCCAGCACGTCACCACGCTCCAGCGACCACTGACGCCGCAGCACGCGGGTGCTACCTGTGGCCCACCTGCACACCAACCACAAGGGTTACAAGAGGCAACCTACCAGACGATTCACCCGGAAATACACTTACTACAACCCGAGACAAGTTTAGGTGTCTGGCATTCTTATGTATTTGCTGATTGTCCAGAGATGATCAGGCACGGCTAGTATGTCCTTTTTTCATTTTAGTCTGACACAAGCTTGGCTGTAAAACTCGCCGATTTTTGCTCTAAACTTAAGTACTCTAGTAAGGAAGACCCTTCTATGATTAGTACCGGTCCATTTGTCGCGGCGCGTCCACCAGCCCGGCCACGGTGGATACGGAGGAGCGCAGGTACCGGCAGCGCGGCGCCGCCAGGGCCGGGGGGCTGCTGTCCGCCGACACCGCGCCCGACCGCTGCCACGCTACAGCACATACCACACCATATCACACCAGCTCTACATAATTATTGGAAACAACGTCCATTTTTATCCGTATCAGCTCACCAAACTTGTCAGTCGATGGCGAAGGGTCCGATCGTTGACGCTCGACTCCAACGGCGTGGCCCTCCGTCACTACTACCTCGCTGGCCTCGCTGTCGTTCTCACTCTCGGCTTCGAAGAGGACCTCCTCGGATCTAAAGATAACAATAATTTTTCAGTACAATAATAAAACGCAACGATAATTACATTTCAAGCAAAGCTAATTTACTCATTGAGACAAAGCGCTACACTCACTCGAGCGGCGGCGGCGTCGGCAGCGCCTTGTCGAATCCATCCTTGCCGAGCAGCCAGTAGGTGTACATGGCGCCCTTGCCCTTGATCTGGGTCATGCCCCGCGGCCTCAGCCGGTAGCCGCCCGCAGCGGTCAGGCGCTCCGCTGTCGCCGCTGACACCTGGATGCGCCACGCCGCACCTGTTCACACCAACGCGTGTAGCCAACTACGAAGCCACAGTGCGACGGAGAGGGGGCAGGCATCTCACCTGTAGACTCCATGCGGGAGGCTGTGTTGACGGTGTCCCCAAAGAGACAGTAGCGTGGCATGGTGAGGCCAACCACGCCGGCGCAGCAGGGTCCGGTATGCAGGCCGATGCGCAGGTGCAGTGGTGAGCCTGGCCGGTGGCGCACGCGGAAACGCCCCGCCACGTGCAGTAGGTGCAGCGCCATGGTGGCTACGCTCTCGGCGTGGTCGGCGCAGCGCAGCGGCAGCCCACCTACCACCATGTACGCGTCGCCAATCGTCTCCACCTGTACGACTTTGCCTTATTATTGCTGTCAAATTTGCAATCAGTATGTTATAGGAGTTGATGAAGAGACCTTGTACACGCGGTACTGCTCGATGGTGGCGTCGAAGGTAGTGTAGAGGTCGTTGAGTAGATCCACCACCTGCACAGGCGACGAGCGCGCGGCGATGGCGGTGAATCCCACAATGTCGCTGAAGTAGATGGACACCTCCTCGAATTCCTCGGGCTCCACGCGCAGGCCCATCATCAGGCGCTCAGCGACTGATCTGGAAAATATAGTGAATTTTAAATAGAATCAGCATTTAGAGCTACAGGATTCTCAATACTAAAATAGTGATTAAATGTTATAAGATATTTAGTTTAGGTTGTATCCCTTCATCATATGATGTACAGAAAAGTCTAAAGTACCTCGGGAGCATCCGGTTGAGGAGTTGCTCAGTTTTCTTCTTCTCCATGTCCAGTTGATCCGTTCTTTCTCTTATTAACTCTTCTAAATTATTGCTGTACTTCTCTAACATCTCAAACATTGAGTCCACTATGTTGACTTTCCTGAAAGTTGATCCACATCACTTACTTAATTCCTGTTTTTATTAATTTTTTCATAAGGGTCAGCGTAAGTCATAAGCGTAGACTGTAGAGGCTAACATCCATAGATACTCGCTACACCAGAGGTTCACCAGATGCATTGCCGGCCTCTCAAGTGAACTCGTTTGGTTTTCTTTTTCGGTTTATTAGGATAAATGGTATGGAACGGTTGGAGTTGAATTTAGTTAATGAGAATTAAGAATTATTGTTTATACAGACTCGAATGCCCTGTTTATTGAAGCACTCAAATTATATCTCTCCCACTCCCAGGTAAAAAGTCTTAGTTGTGCTCAAGATCATCAGTGAGAGAGATCAGTTAGGAGAGCTTACCGTCCTCTATGCAAGTGGCGGAAAATCTCGTAGAGGCGGTTGAAGTCGGGCCGCAGGTCAGGCTGCTCGCTCCAGCACTGACGCATGATGCTCACGGCCTCGGGCGGTGCCGCCCCCATCGACACCGACGGCCTGATCAGAGGCGGCGGGTGGAGCAACTTCTCTATTATTTCTGTAAAAAAAAGATGGCCATTAATTTTAAACTAAAAGTAGTAACGCTACAGGTTTTTTTGCTAATATACTTGTATGTATCAGGATTAACAGCATAAGTATTAGACATAAGTCTCGTTCTTTTGTGCCAAGCCAAGGTAGGTAACTTGTCCATAAGTTGTCTATTCTTTAATGAAGTTGCTTAACATCACCTGGGAAACTACATCGATATTTTCTAGGAAACATGATTAATTTATTTAATATACTAATCATGTTGGATATTTTTTACCGATAAATAATTAAGTTATTAGCAATAACATGAAATTCCAATAGCACTACGGCTGTACCTTCTGGAGATAGAGAGAGCATGCAGTAGGGCTCCCCCCGGACGATCACCTCCTGCATGATGATGGCGAAGGAGTAGACGTCCCCGGCCTGGGTCCCGTCCGGCATCGCGTTGGAGCCCGCCTCCCGCAGCAGCTCCGGGGCCGTCCACAACAGTTCTGCAAGGTGTTTGTGTTGTTTTGTAAAAAAATGATTACCGAAAATTTGATGAGATTGTCTTGGAGTTTTGATGTTAGATCATATTTTATTGAAATGTATGACAATTTTGTCATTAATCTCAAGCTCTTAATACTCGCTCGAAGCGTATTTGTAAAAAGTTACATTATGGACTGCCCTAGGGAAGTTCACAGTATAAACAGACTCTTTGTTTTAAATGTTGTTAAAGCAAAGTTGAGTAGCGTAGTTAATTGAGCCTCTAAGGAAAGGATTTGTTAGGGTTTTCTTTCTTTTAAGCTACCTCTTGCCGTGCGCGGAGGGTACGGCAGCGACTGCGCCTTGATGAAGGCGGGCAGGCCATAGTCGGTGACGCGTAGCACCCAGCGCGAATCCACGACGCAGTTGCGTGAAGACAGACGTGCGTGCAGGCGCAGCGGCGATGCGTGCAGGTAGCGCATACCACGCACTAGGTCCGTCAGCAGCGACAGGCGGAAGGTCCAGTCCAGGCGGATGTCATCCGCCACCAGCACGTCCTCCAGCGAGCCGCGTCCGCATGCCTCGAATACCAGTGACGGGCGGATCTCCGGAAGGCATCCTGCAGGATATAGTTTTGTAATAACAGGCAAGCCGTTCGATGATGAGAACGTCGCCTATGAAAAAAGGCAACTTATTCATGTGTTAGCTTGTCCCGAGACGTGAGATATAAGATTTAGTGTCAGCAGTAACTGCACTGCATCTCCCACCGTTTACTTGAAATAAGATGGTGGTATCCAATCAATCAAATACGATCAAAAATTAAAATATATTTGATCAAACCCATACTATCTATATTATATATTCATGAATTAACTGACCGATGAAGGGGTTGAGGTTCTCGTGTCGCAGGCTCTGCATCACCAGCAGCACGTCGGTGGCCTTCCGCCGCAACTCCACCGCCGCCGCCGGCAGGTACTTCATGTGCACTGGGTCTCCCTGCAATCGATCATCACCAAAATTAAACCTACTCCAATTAACGATGGCACCAATTACATAAGTAGTGGGTGATCATAAGCATTCTATGGGCACATGACTGTCAAAGGCTAAAAGTAACAAAATAATGACAGTTTTATTTAGCAACATTGTTAATTGTTATTTCACCCATAATATTTTAATCCTGTTACTGGAGACACGCTATCATCTTATCATCATCAGCCTTTATCCATCCACTACTGAACATAGGCCCTCCTCAAAATAAATTGAAATTTAAATGCGGCCCCCATTCTTGAATCCTAAAGGCCCATCGGCCATCCTTTCTCTTGGGTGACCAGCCCACTGCCACTTGAACGGTAATTCTTCGCGTGATATCGGGAACTTCAGTTCTCTGGTGGAAGTCTTTGTTTCAAATCCTATGTTAAGCTACAACAAACTTTTGGACCAGTGGTTAATTAAGATTCGGCTCCGTAGGTCATCATTACTACCATCTAATAATGCAATATTTACCTTAAATCTAGGTCGGTTGTCAGGCGCGAGGCGAGTGACGCTGCAAGTAGACGAAGGCGCAGAAGGCGCGAGAGCTTCTGGTCGTTTCAAAAGGTCCGGCCTCTCGGTCTCCGGACCTCCAAACTCGTGTAGTTGCTGCAACCACGTCAGCATCGTCTCCATTCCCTCACCGACGCGCCTGCGGTCATCCGCCGGAAATTGGAATTCCGCTAGGGGCAATATCGGCGCAGCTCGTGGTCGTCTCGGGGCCCGCCGCGCTACTAGCCGCCGTGTCAGCTGTGCGCTCACTGCCAGCGCGACTCCCACCGTCAAACAAGCCAGACACAGCGCGCCTACCACCGGGCTCAAGATGTTCCGGCCCTCGTGCCGGTGCAGCTCTATGTCTATCAGCTCCTGTCCTCGCAGCGCGCTCCATCTCTGCACTCCTATCAAGTAGTCTATCGCGACGTTCGTTATCCAGTCTTTGGTATCGTTCAAGGTTAGTTTAGATGAAGTCTTGAGTATTGCGACGCGGTTCCACGCCGGTGCTTCATCTTTCAAGGACGCTTCGAGAAGGTAGAACGTACTGTTGAAGTATTGCGTCCCACTCGCCAGTTCCTCGTCGTATCGCCTCACAGATTCAGCTATCTCCTTGTAAATAGCGTCCCCCTCCGTCGCCTCCTCTACGACTTCATCACTCAGGATGAGCTGCTTCTTTACGGTGTGATGAATGTCGTGTGCTGAGTTATCTGTATCTGTACCGGTGTCGGCAGCTTCTAGAGGACGATCCGTCATAAGTGGTGCGGTTTCATTCTCTATACTGAAATATATATTTGTGAGATTGGTATGCGTATATATAGTTTTTCTTGGAAAATGTTCGTGAGAATATTATAAGTTACCTGTGTGATATGATGCTGAGGTCAGGTGTGAGCGTTATCTCGGGGTCTGAGTGTAGCCGCAGCAGCATGAGCTGTGCGGGCAGCCGTCGCGCGGACGCCGCCGCCGCGCCGCGCTCGCACGCCACCACCGCTGCGGGCCGACACCACTCATATATTATAACCGTTTTTGAAATACATTCCTATCTCGACGAACTCTACTTACTCCACTATATTATTACCTACAGTCACACGAGTATATCTGCTAAACAATAATTTAAAAATATGTCATCACTTCCTAACGACTTTAAGGAAGGAGACGTTTCTCAATTCGACCGTATAATACATGCTTTTTTTTCATACAAACTATAAATGAGCTGTGTACGGGCTGACCGTACAGTGTGCGGCGTCAGCAACATAACACATTATAAATAATTAATTATTTTACCATTTTACTTAGTTCGCCATCAGCATTTCATTGCGCGTTCTCATATCATCAATCACTAAGCAAGTATATAAATATCATCATCCAGCAGAACTTGTGGTTTATCATTTAGCAAGCATATCAAAGGCGTATGACAGCACATACAAGCTGTTTGTTTTTCACAATAAAAATACCCCTCACTAATAATCATCAAGCCATAATATAACATTTGTTTTTGTCGCATTGCTAATGATTTGCACATTCACTCACAACAACAACGACGTCGGTCTAGGACTGTATGGACTCGACCTCGAAGTGAAAGATGACAGGAGCAACCTTAATTGGGCTTGTCTACATTTTCCTGTACCCACTTACACCAGAATGGACCGAGGATGGACCCCATACCCAGTCATCTAGTAGGACAAATTTTAAACGAAGCAAGTTTGTGTCGGGTCTCACCGTGAGCCTGCATGGCGGAGGGGTCTTGCTCGGGGTCGGCGCGCAGCACCACCACGCCCGCCGCCACCAGCGCGCGCTCCACCGCCGCCAGAGCCCGCGTGCACTCGCCCGCGACGCCCGTCCCGCCCACGCCGCCGGCCGGCAGCAGCACACGTCGCCAGTGCAGTGTGGTGGCCAGGAACGCCAGCGCGTGCGCCCGCGCCGAGCTCAGCGCGCACGCCGCGGGCTGCGGACGGTGCAGCGCGCGGGCCGCTGCAGCCAGCGTGCCGCACAGAGCAGCGCCCAGCCGCCCCGCGCCCGCCACGCCGCCGCCTCGCCCGTACCACTCCACCGCCGCGCGCGCCGCAACCTCACGCCACTGGGCCCCACACGTGTCTGCACCATTCCACAATTTCATATTATAGGTACCCCTTTGATTTAGATATATGTATGTAATTAAAGTGGTGCCAACTAGCTGAACCATTTGAGACTAAAGCCAAGCACAGGAAGATCATAGTATGAGCCTGTGTGATAATTTTTATAGCTCTTTCTTACACGATTTTCATTCATTTTGATTTTGATTCGTTTTTTCCGTTTTGAATGCAAGTGGCAAAGGAACGGTTGTCTTGAAGTTCATTGAGGGACCCTTATGCTCAGCAGAGGATAGATAAAGACCGATGATGATAATGATGTCTATTTTACGTAGGTCCCTAAGATAATAATAAGTTTTAATGAGCCTCCGCCTTAAGATAACTGATCTACCCTTAAGCCATAAACAACGTAGCTGCAAGCAGCTGGTCCCACGTAATGGTAGGTAGTGCGTTAAAATCGCGCCGTTTCGAAGTTTTGTCTGAATATGGCCGGTATTGAAATTGTGCTGCAGGCTCTTCCTGTTCGTCCTTATTATACAGAATGGCTGCTGCCTGCTAATCAAGTGAAAATAAGCGGGATAGCAGTACTCGAATGCTAAGACATAATCACCCTGGTTTGACATCAACCTAGGTGTAGGCTACGTCCAACAAGGACACTATCCTTCAGCAAAGTTTTTTCTTGTGAAAAGCCATACCCATCTATGAAGTATGTACTAAAGATGACCACGAGCAACATTTTCTGATGGATTGTGATAAGAACCAAAGTAGAATATAATCATTGATTAGAGAATTTCGTTTGAATGCCTTTTATGTAGGTTTTATGCAAAGTATTTTCAAGTTCAATCAAAAACTGAAGTAGCAAAAAAGTTGGTACATAATGCCTTATCAGCTTTCCTCTTGATAACTGTTTATTATATTTTTGGAAAAATATTGTTAATATCATTATTTAAATACCTATGCATCAAGGTACGTTGGGGTTGGGGTATCCTTGTATAAAAACCCCTTTAAAAACAAAAAAAGAAGAGAAGAACAGCAGAAAGAGTAGTACCTATGACTTAACAGTGACGTCACATCTTGGTCTGGTAACTTATATACTAGACATTGATGGACGTCGGGCAGATACTGTCATATCTAAGATGACAAAAAGTAATCAGCGACGGAGCTATAAAGATAATAACGGCCATGTTGGTAGTTTAATGTTCCGTTTATAAATAGCTTCAGGGTCCTTCATCGAATTTTCTGCGGAGTTACTTTTTGTACGTGAAGCTCTCTCGCTTGGACGGCGCGGCGTGTTAGTGGAGTAGGTGGGATTAAATATTATTTGTACATCGACTTTGGATGTCCAAAACTGTCCAAATTTTTCCCTGTTTTAAGTCTGCTGTATATAATAAATGAATATCTTGTATTATGATCGTAGCGACGATGACGGATGGGATAGGATATTTTTTTACATCATAGGAGGACAAACGAACAGTCGAAGCCTTTGGCGACTATGGACGCCTATATACATCTACACAACTAGAAGTTATGCAGACTGCAGCATAGCTGTCACTTTACGCCGGTATTATGTGAGCGAGAGGTACCACCCCGGTCGTGCCAGCCCTATTCGTCTGCAAGATATATGTAACATGCGATGATAAATCTATGAGAAAATCCGTAAGCAATATCAAGTTTAGCGGAAACTCACTTATTTAATAAATGCAGTTCCCTCCAGCCTCGGTACTCGCTGGGAATATCTTCACACAGTAGCGATACTACAAAGTTTTTCTATTTTCCGTGATCCGTGCCTAAGTTGGCCAAGTAGGAAGTTTGCGGCGCGGGAACGCGAGTTACGGGGTTAATGGGAGGGGGGGGTGTGTAGACGGGAGGAGACAGTTAACCAGCCGTCAGAGAAAGCAGTCATCATCAGACACCCCACTGTAAAGCCATCTTCTCTGAAATTAAATCCATTTCTTTGACACTAGAAAAATGGCCACAGCTAGGCCCCCGACATTCTCTGTAATAAACTCGACCTTGTACTTTAGTACCTTGTACTCTACTTTAGTACTCCTCGCACGAACTTCTATTTTTATGTGTATTGTCATAATATACTAGTACATACCTTGGTACCCTAGGAGGCGGTACTGCCGCGGCGGGGTGGCCAGCATGTCGGGCAGGTACCGCGCCAGAGGCGGCTGGTCCAGCACGGCCGGGGGCGCGCGGCAGCCCGTCCGCGCCAGCAGCAGCAGCGGCGGGCTCGCGGGGTGGGGGCGGGGCGCGGGCAGCGGGGACGCCGCCGCCAGGTGCAGCAGCAGCGCCAGCGCGAGCCCCCCGCGCATGGCCGCCCCGCACGCCCCGCGCCGCCCGCACCCCCCGTGGGTGCGCTCGCGTGGCCGCACCGGATCAAACGCCTGGTCCCTGAATAAGCGGATCGATGGCCGACCGCCCGGCCCCCCCGAGCTCTCCACTCTCACTCCTTCGATTTTCCCATTTTACGTCATGATAAGGTCTAAAATTACCCAAAGGTCCGCGAGGGTCACTAGCTGTTCAGGTGTCCCCCGCCATCACACCTGCTGACCGTCCGATGGATTACGGCATGTATCGTAGTATCCTGCCAATGTCGTAACTTGGGAGCCGAACCAGAGATATTTTTTCCGGACCGTCAAAAAAACCTCGGTGATATTTTGTTCACAGTCAGTGAGCCTTAGGCTCTGCGCTGGTGCCGACGCCGGCGGGTCGTTCAGTACCGACGCGGTGCGAGGTCTCCGACGGCAGCCAGCTTAGTACCGTGTACACTTCGGAGTCCACTAGTAATTTTACAAACAATTATGAAATATTTTATTTATATTATTATTTGTGTACGTTATATATTAATCAAAACTATAGTTTTAGTCGGTAATGTGTTATCGTCACAGTCGTCAAGGCACCACGGGACTCGAGATTGTTATAGACGATGAACCCCGCGAGAGCAACTTTACCATTTATAATTTGAACTAAGTTTCATCAGAAACACTGCTTAACAAACATGAAAAAAATATGTTATCGAATATCCATATAATGTGTGGCTCAGCCCGGAGCCGGCCATTCGGATAATTTTATTAACCAATAACTATAAATATACATTGGTGGTAGGGATGGGATGTGACGTTCGTCTATCTGCACGAGCACAATCATACTTCTTTTTTCTTTTGTTGAACAGCTTTGTTATGTTTTGGATAAAGGGAACAGGCAGGCAGTGTAAAAAAAATCACACTAAAATTTTCGTAATATCTCGGGTTCACGCGGGCTAGTCACAAATGAACTCGTGCATGTTCAGGATGGTCGACGTTGACCACATACCATCATCCGGCACGTGCCACTCAGCTCATACAACTAAAATAAAAAATAAATCATAAGCTCGTTGCTAACACAAGGTCACATAATTTTACCGCGAGCTTAATGTTGAAAAACATTTTAGCATTTTCAGTGAAATACTAAAAAAATATGATATTTGGTCGACATCCGAGAATGTAGGTCAGGGCGGCAGCGCGGGCCGGGTGGCAGCAGGCAACAGGTGAGTTCACGAGCACATTCTCGATAGAACAAAACCCGCCGAAACAGTTTTCACCTCCATTTTGCGCCAACTCTCCTGCGCCACAAAAAGTCAAATGAAACGAACTAAAATGCTTTCTATTGTGTGTAGAGGCTGCGGGCGGGTCTACAATTAAACGTATAATACTAGGAACACGTGATACTGCTGCTAGAGAACACTATCATAAGCGTGCTGAGATAAGCGCGAACGTGGAAACCCAGCTTGTTTTGGGGTAAGTAGCCCATTAAATACCAAAACTGGGACCTTCAAACTCAAAAGCTTTGTACATACTACGGACGCTGTTGATTGCTGCCGAAATGTGGTGGCCCAATGCGGGTTGGTGAACTTTACATACCTTCAAAGACTTTCAATCTCATCAGGCATGCAGGTTTCCTCACGATGTTTTCCTTCACCGGTGAGCGAGCGATGGTCTCGTGTTTGGGGTGCACTTAGAAATTTAGAAAACCCCGTTCCAAGGCACACACGGGGGGGTCAGGATCAAACCTGGAACCTCTCGCGTAAGAGGCTGAGCCCACCCACCACTGGACCATCGTCGCTCTTTACTAAGTATGAGAGTATACTGCAATACAGACCGACGAACCGCACGAATATTCTATATTTTCTCGGCAAATTTTCATTAAAGAGTGAAGAAATTTACGATCCAAGAATACCTCTCTAAGCTTTTCTTATTAAAATATCGCGTTGCTTTTGCTTTGCTATTATTTATTTTTGTATTACGTAGTGAGGTTAGAATTTTTTATAGCTTTTTAATTCCTTATAATTCGCAAATATTTAGCTTTTTTTCTTTTAGCTATTTAGAGTCATGTTATGTAATTTTGCGACTTAAGATGTAGAAAATATAGCTAAAACGAAAGGAGAGAACTTGGCCATTTTATCAATCTTATATAAATATGTTTGCATTTCCTTCAAAATATATAAAACTAGCTGTTACCCGCAGCTTCGCCCGCGTGAACTTAGATTTACGGATTTATCATGTATGTGTGTATTTTAATAATTACTAAGTTTTTTTATTATAATGGATACAATATGTTATCTTGAAAATAAAGACTTATATCCCTTTGCAGAATTTTGTAGGCATATTTAGGATACAATTATTATAATATTATTTCACCATCATATGTTGATCATAATATTACGTCTACCAGAGTTTTAATACACTACGGCCTTAGACACCAGACAACCGCCCGTGCGAATCACACTAACACGATTTATTTTCTTGTGCATTAATCTTGTGCAGTAATCATTTAATTTGCATGATCTAAAGGGCAAAAATAATCTCCATGAAGTGCTCAAGCTAATTAATTTATTTTAAATGATAAGTATTCATATCGTATTTGTGTAAATAATTTTTAAACTATCGCGTTATGATTGCCCATTTTTTTAAAGTATTAAATGGATATAGTATGATATCCCTAAGAGAAAGACATATGCCATTGCGGACTTTTTTGTAGACCTATTTAACATACACAATTCCACCATACATTATTTTGTTATATCTCAAACGGTTTAGGCAGCGTTTTCGTTGAAAACTCCCAGACGGCCTATTTTTTGCCGACACCTCTAACAATTATTGTTATATCTTAGCCAATGTATATAAAAACTTAATAAATTATGTACATAAACCTTCCTCTTGAATTGCCCTATCCATTAAAAAAAATCGCATCAAAATCCGTTGCGTGGTTTTAAAGATTTAAGCGTACAAAGGGATATAGGGACAGAAAAAGCGACTTTGTTTTATAATATGTAGTGATGTGTAATCTAAAGCAATTTATATCGCATATTCTATTTAAGCAGCGAGATAAATTGCTTTATAGAGCTTTATAAAATTTATCAGCATTTATATATCTAAAAGAATTATAATAAAACCGTGATGATAAATCCTTTTAGTCGCGGACCTTTGAACATCAAAGAGACTCGTATCCCCGTACGATGTACGAACATGCTGCGGAAAATAATAACTTACTAAAAATTAACTTCACAGACATTTTATAATTGTATCCACATTGCTTATGACAAATACATTATTCGTATTTAATTTAACGTTATCTACGGCTTCTACAAAGTAAAGTCTTTTAGTTAAAAGTTGTTATTTTCTTTGAATTCACATTATTTTGCATGATTATAAAGATGGCCTTTCGTGAATACTAGCGGATGTTCTGAGTATATCTAATTATCTATATCTATCCACATGGGTTCCAGAAAGAAGAACAGACCTCTAGGCGATGAAATTTCACCTTTGTGTACAACATTAACTAGTATCGTCTGAACATATTCATGATGATAGGCGATGGTGTCTCCCCACCATTCATGTATACCTTCTTAAAATCAAGACTTAATACCTATCCTTAACAACAAAAACTAGCCATACAAAATATACAACTAGTTATAATTACAGAATTAACTTCGGAGAAAATGCATTCTTTTCGCCTTTGCTTTGACAGGTTTCATTAACGGAGACTTAACAATGAAGCCCGAGCCACCAAATATATTACGTACTTAATACCTTTCATGGCGTAATTAAGATAGAAATAAAGATTGCCTTCAAAGATTTGACTGTAAAGACACGGGGCGGGAAACCGTATTTGAACCACGCAAAATTTAACAGATAATATTTTTTGTGAATTCCACGTTGTGTACAAATACTGATCGTTAAAGTGTTACGGCGTCATTCAGCGTTCCCTGAAAGATTACACTCTTACAAAATTGGATGGATATTATAAAACCGACAAATGACGAATGATCTCAAGTCAGAGTACGTAGAGGACGAGTGAGATATGGAGGACGAGTAGGCAGAGATGGTGGAGGAGCAGGCAGACATGGTGGACGAGTAGGCAGACATTTAGGACGAGTGGGTAGACATGAAGAACGGGTCTTGGGTAGTCCGACATGTTAATGGAGATCGTACCAACAATAGCCGTTAAAAATGCGCTGGTGCGTTAAAAATTCGGTGGCGGATAACCGTGTGGCCTTACGGCCACACGGTTATCCGCTTCCTTTATACGATTTTAAAAGGACTTTTTTATTTAACGTCATCGAATTAATAGGTTTTATTTTATAGTCCTGCTGGGCCAATTATGACGAACCTTTATAGAAGAGATAGTATCACTCTAATGAGATGATTGAACTTGTGTCTTCGAAGCTCGGCAACGTCGAGTCCTGGCCAGCGATGGTCCCAGAGGGGAGCCGACGCGCGAGTAAGAGAGGAGGCTGCCGGCAAGGTATACCTGCTAGGTGCATAGGAGGCTCCAGTGACATCCGTGCGCTCATGCCGGTCCAGGATGGAAACCAGGTCCAATACAAGCACGACTGGCAGCCGAGCATCCCGCCATACAAAGAGTAGAGACCTTATTAGCCTTCTCCAAAGTCAGCCCGTCGCTGAGTTGCCTGCAGATCCAGGACACTCAACGTAGCGGCTAAAGGCACTCGGAGGTGGGTGTACCTTTTCCAAGCGCGAGTCATACATGGGACCCTGGGACTAGAGTAACCTAAATACATGCAAAATGCATTCCCCTGCGTCATCAGAAAATTTAAATAGGCTAGAAAAATAGCGGGCGAACATGAATAAAATCATTTACATGCAAAAAACTTTTAAGGTTAAAAATACAGATTAAAACAATACTCCTTGTATTTACAATTTAGGAATTCATCCCTTGTTTGCAGAGTTTGGGGTTTGGGCGGCGCTGATGAAAGTCTCAGCACGAGTTCTTACACGTCACTCAAGCTAGATCACACCGACATAGATGAAAAAGCTGTAGAGATACATCGTTCACTGCCTTCGGAGCTCATACCATAATATCTGGTTCAACTTATGTCCACAAAATTATCCCAAATAAGACAGATCTCAATTTAGAACTTTGAATTCCTCGAAAACCTCGAACACCCAAGAGGGTAATGGAACTAGTTTAATCGTATTAGCAAACTGTTAACACCTAAACCTAAATGTTATCAACGCACGCACGCTGAACGGCCGAAATTTAACCGAACCATATCTCAATTTCTATTGATGATAATTGGATTTTGTCAAGCCTGCAAATGTGTTAATTTGCGGAAGGCTGTATCAAGTTAGAACGTTTAATTGGAATTTAAAATACGATTGGATATTATGTAGCAGTATGGAATAGCACTTAGGTTAGTTTTTATCGCGAAAAGTTCCTCAGGAAGTTGAATAAATTAACAATTTAGATTATTGCCACAGCGCAGTATTATTCCTGTAACAGGCACCAGCCGGTAGTTATTTAGTAAAAAAATCTGAAGCGCCTGGCTCCAGCTGTTCAGGAAAAGATGCAGTATTGTTTCATGGTTGGCTAGCTTGCCCAAAATATAGCTTATATTTAAAACATGTACATTTTAAATCAAAAAGACAAGTAGAAACAAAACTGAGTGAAAAGTAGTGAAGAATAAAATGAGGAAACATTTTCCGTAGAGACAATAATAGTTCGAGCTAGGTCGAGTTGGAACAGCCGCGACGGGACCGGGGGCTAATGGAGACGTCACGTCGGGGGTCGGGGGTCGGGGGTCGGGGAGAGCTCGTCCATCACCGGCGACATGCAAATCTGATCGGGTTACACATCTCCATGACATACATTAGACACCCCATCAGTCACCAGGCTAATGTCATGTGGCCAAATTCGCCTGCAATACAGCGTGGCAATCTTCTTAGTGCTCGTAAGAAAAATATAATATAGAGAACCTGTTGTGCGTATTTGTCAGTGGTCAGTGTTGCTCCTGTTCACCTGGTGGTTGGGACTAGCCCGGGCAACTAGCTCGAAACACAGCAAAGCTGTTTCATGGAGGAGATTATGAGGACAGACCCGTGTTCTGCTATGACCAATCCGCTAACGCTCGCAATTGCAAAAGACAAATGGAGTGCGATCGATTCTCCGGCACCACCTCGGGTGACGACTGATAATATCAGAGATAGCTGTGTGCGGCGCGATCATGACTGGGGTGACTTGGCGCTATCACAACTGGTCATTGCTAGATGTCCGTGTCCGAAAGGGATCTGTATTCTTATCCGTATCTGATACTTTTTGGCGGGTATTTTACCTTATTAATCTACCTAAGAATGTTTTACTTCTAGTAACTATTAATTAATTATATTATTATTATATGCAGGTATGTTGTATGCAGTGAGTAAGACATCATACCAACATAGATAACTCAAAGGTACAAAATCAACTATATAACAAATACATGCTAAAGCTAAGAGCGCGATATATGGAAGAGCTCGGGGGAGGTCTTTACCCAGCTGTGGGACAGCAAAGGCGTGTAAAAAAAAAGGTTTAAAAACTTTCTTTATACCGCCCACTGTCATACTATAAACATGATCAAATAAAAACCAATGCAGTGCAGCACAAAACATGATTTATGATTGGATGACGTATTTCCATGCTTCTGAAGGATCCAGTAAAACACAAAAAAAATAAACCTCCTCCGGACAGAATACATATCAAATCAAAATATTATGTATCTTAATTTATTTCGTAGACCTAAAAACTTGTATTTACATATGGAATACAAAAAATTCAAGAAATGTAAATTATATTATGTATATGATGTAGCGTAAGCGATGTATTATAGATAAAATTAACTCTTAGAATGCAGGCTCCTAAAACTTAGGGGTTGCTCTTTATTCAAAATTATAAAGCACTATTACGACGGTCAGCTGATCCAGTGGTCGTGCTGGTGGACTCTGTACGCAGCGGTCGCGGGTTCAATCCCTCCCGGTGCTCATGGTATATATGTGTTGGGTGTGTATATGTAATTATACAGATACTTATCTTAAATTCATTTCATCCTTCCTAATTCCTATAGTACCCGTTAAACAAGTTTTTAGGAACTTACCACGGGACTAGGTTAATGTTGTGTGATAAAAGTACGACTGTCGCTAAAGGGAATGTCTTATTACAGCATTAATACTCAAGCCTTTGATCTGTTTCAGTTTTCACCACCTATTTGTCAAAGCTCTTTAATTTGACATTTCCATACGAGTATTAGGCAAAACCACATCATTCAATAAATCTTGAAATTAGGCACGCATAATATACTTAGGTCGTGTGTTACTAGAGTGCTTGACATATTATATTTCATTCATGAAATTGTTTATTTTATCTAGAGGATATTCAAATTTCGTTATATTGGGAATAAAGGTAATGGCTTTTTGGTGAAAACAAATAAACGTCGCGTTTAGCATTTTTCAAATAATTTACGGATGATTTCCTTCTCTTTTAATCAAATGTAAAAGCGGGTAAGGGGATAAAACGTTATGTTAATGTAATGTCTTTATTGAGATATAGTTTGTGAATAAATTGGTTAAAGGTTCAGCAGCCAAAGGCTACAAAGCCTTCAGCCGCCGCTCGGGCGTGCTGCCTTTGAGGGATTGTGTCTTTGAAGTTTGAACAAAACAGGTGGCCTGTTAAAAACTCCACAGCAAGTAGCCTAACAAGCATGAAAATAAGAGACATCCTCATACAAATAACTTATTGAAAATGATATTAAAATAAATAAGTAGAGTCACCTTAATAGGTCAACTCGCATAGGATTCAATGAAAATAAAATATTTTTATAAATACAACAAAATCTCGTAGTTTAGCTCTCTTATAGCTACGGCGGCAAGGCTATTTTGTCTTTAAATTTGGTTCAAATCGTGATAATGGTTTGTTTGGCAGATGTCATGTGTGCAGGCACGTTGATTGGCCGCTAAATATTTAATTGCAACTGGCGGCGGCAACGCGGCCCGGCGATTACCACATCTGTGAGGGATTGATCGGATTATCGCCGCCCTGCCACCACGGCCCGCGGGCACCGCCGGGGCCGGGGGCCGGGGGCCGGGGGCCGGGGGGTGTTGTCATAGCTCCTCCTGAATATTACTAATCAAACATTATAGGATACTTCGGAAATGCGCTAAACCACGTACAAATGAGATGACAAATATACTTGTTTATTTCTACTCAAAGTTTGCTTGGAACTTTTCTATTTGCTTATGACTTCACCAACTACTAGAGTGGTAAAGTTTGTTGTTTATGGCGGCGCGCGAATCATTTCTGTTGTGATGAAAATAGATCCAAGATATAGCAATACTTATATGTCATGAATATTGCTATACCTATAGTTTACGCCAGTCCCTAGTATAGTCAAAATTAAGAATACTAACTAGGTCAAATCTCAACGTAGGTAAAATTAATAAATATATAGACAGTTGACGGAAAGTTTATAGAAATTGTAAGGGTTATTTATTATCCGGCATCTCACTGGTACACAAAGCGGCGGCTTGCCTCCAGCCACGGGCACCGCTCGTAAGGTCACGGGGCGAAGTAGGTCACGCAACACGTAAATAAGCGGCGCGTCTGAGACCGCTCGTCCGCCGTGCACCGAGCGGGGGCGCGAGCGGGGGCGCGAGCGGGGGCGCGAGCGGGGGCGCGAGCGGGGGCGCGAGCGGGCGGCACGAGCGGCTGGCACGAGCGCGGTGGTGCGAGCAGACTGGTACGCAAGGATAGACGCGGCCGCTGCGGAGCACTCGGGGCTGGCCACTGCCGCCGGCCCGGCCGCGCCTGCGCCCCGAACCGCCCCGTACTATCGCATCTTAATATAACTTTACACTTCACGGTACGCAGCATCCCATTTCAACTTGACTAATTCCCGCAACTCCTAGAGGATGCCGGACCTATTCACCTGTATAGCGGGCTTAAGAGTGGGCAAAAATACACGGGGTCTAAGATTTACAATAAACTTCTGCATTCGTTTTCCAAAAAGTCAAATACGGAATCGATACACAAATACGAACGTGGAATATGCGACTCGATACCATCTAGATATAGTATGTTATTTATATTAGAATATGTAACGTGATAATTAAGGAATAAATTTCCAAAGCCACGTCTGTGTCAGCACCGCCCGAGGCATGGTAATGAGTTGCTTCAGTTCCACCTGAATGTGAGCCCCCGGAGCGCCTGTCGGAGCGCTAAGTACTTACTCGGTCTTTTGACAACTTTCAAAAACAGTTGGCGGCGTTATTGTTTCAAGAAACAGCTTTAAGATGATATTATATTTAATGTTTAATCGGGTTTGGTCCGCCGGCCGTCGGGGTCTGTCACACACGGCCATCACGGTTCTAGTATGGTTGGTATCTCTAAAACGTAAACCACGTAATCGCAAGACTCTTAAGGGCAGACTTTACTGCCAGGTGTGGGTAGTAGGAGTACATTTTTTAAAACTTTCTGTTATACGAACACTAGCTGCTGCCTACAACTTTGCTCGCTTTTGGTTAAATTTTCCAGCAGTGCCTGGATTGATTATTTTCAGCTTATTTTAACTGATTAAGTTACTCCTTAAAACATATAGTGAAAATTCCATCAAATCAAACAAGAAAAGAGCAACAAACATTCTTACAAAAATTCGTGAATATAATATTAGAATGATCATAATAATGATGATAATTATTAATGCTCTCCTACAATACGTGACTCGGCGAGTGCGGAGTCCACTCTCCAGAGTTAGCGAGAGATTAGCCCATTATTGACAGACCAGTGAGTTGCTAACAGTAATTGCACATCTGAGTTAATTACAGAATAATACAAAGGCTCTGCGTCTCCTGACCTAATCATTATATTACATTAGATATATATATAAGAATAGCTAATGCACACGGACAAGCAATATTTAAATTAGTCGAAGATTCCACAACATTCGCGAAATTAATATAATTTTCATAATATACTCCGTGAAATACTAGCACGCAATATTATAGCATTTTATTTAACTGCTCAATAACGAGCTAAAAGCTATCGTATACAATATTACGTGCATAAAGGCGTCGAGAGAATTTACTCTCTAGCGAGCTTTGTATTTAATGAGAGTGAATCCGCGCATACGAGTAAAACCATACACAAAACTTAAAGAAATATTGTATTTATTATAAAAGTAGTTATATATTTTGTGCATTCCAAGTTCAGCTAGCTGCTAGCGGTATGTAATACACCGCAGCTGCAGGCAATCACTGCCACGAACGCTACAGCAGGTAATCGCTGCTACGAACCGGCAGCAAGTAGCCGCTGCTACGAACCGGCAGCAGGTAGCTGCTGCTACGAACCGGCAGCAGGTAGCCGCTGCTACGAGCGCGGCAGCAGATCGCCCGCGGCTACGGCTTCTATCCTGTCCCGGTCGAGTCGCAGCGCCGCGCGCCCCTCCGTGACGCGCAGGTCGCGCGCGCCCAGCCGCCCGTAGAAGGCTAGCGCGGACGAGTTGTTCTCCAGCACGTGCCAGTCGATGCGATGCACGCCCGCCTCCACGCCCATCTGACCGACACACATACGTGAGGGAATCAGCAGCAACGTTAGACACTTATCTGTTCACCAGAAATACACCGATAGGAGAAATGTGCAGGTACACTCCTATTCTCTTCCGAGCTTCGGAAAGAAGGGCAGGTCAGGAAATGTAATTGCTGGCTGGAACTACCATCTTCAGTGTCAGGATAGGTAGCACGTGAATGAGTTGCCGAGGCTAGCAACGTGGTCAACTTGTGTATGTTCATCATCACGTCGTTCGTCGGCCCATCCAACTAACTTAACTGACCTAATAAAAATACAAGTTTCCGCGTGGTAAGTTGAGCGTCCCTTTTGCATCGGCAAGGTCGCTGACAGTTACGAGGGACAGAGGGTGGGACCTGGCAGAGTCGCTGCAGCAGCAGGCGGGCGACGCCTCGCCGGCGCGCGGCGGGCTGCACGTACAGGTCCTCGAGGTAGAGGGCGCGGCGGGTCCAGCTGGAGTAGGCGCGGTTGCAGAGCGCGTACCCGCACGCGCGCCCGCCGCGCGTCGCCACCAGCCCGAAGTACCACGCCGGGGAGCTCTCGAATCCGTCCTTTATTAAATCTGGGGAACAAATATTGATTATAGCTTAAAAAAGCTAATTGCATGTTTATCATCACTGGGACCGAGCCGTATCCTATTGATGGATATTGGAATTCCGCAATATATCATAATGTTAATGCTGGTATTAGTATGTAGTCCCACGGCGTGGTGCACACGTACCCTGCTCGCTGAGCTGCGGCCCGTCAGGGACCCCCTCGAACGTCGCCAGCTCCTGCCGCAGACAATCGTTTATCACTCTCACATGAATATTATATTTTCAGCCACGACGTTCACAACACCCGTATCCAGTTTATTTGAATATTAAGTTCATCATCATCATCAGCCCTTATTCGGCCACTGCTGAACAAGGGCCTCCCTCAATGAACACCAGGACGACCGAACACGGAGATAGGCTTCCCACCTGGTTAATGGCCGACCAGCACTTCGCCTAGTTAACGTGGCCTCCACTCTTGAACTTTAATGGCCCATCGGCCATCCGTTCGGCCGAGTGTGTGACCAGCCCACTACCTATATTATGATAACGAGCTTATTCTTCGCGTGATATCGATAACTTTATTTCCCTGGTGGATTAATAATTAAAGTTAGATTACTTAACATATCCTTATTTTACTATGGTTATGATAGTAGTGAGACTCAGCGAACAAATGGTTTAATAATAATATCTATGGACGCTTTTTACACCACGTCAATCTGGTGCTAAGTTCTCCAAGAGACTTGTGTTACGGGTACCAGACAATGGAAATACATATATTTAATACGTTTTATACTAATACTTATATTTAAGATTTTTATTATATAATACACATATTTAATACACATCCATGACCCAGGAACACAGAAAACTTTTTGTTCCCTGGCGAGATTCGAACCCGCTACCTCCGGCTTGAGCGCCAACGCGCTAACCACTGAGCCACAGAGGTCGTCGATAGTCGTTTAGATAAGCTAGTTTATTTTGGGCTAACCCTAGCTATCTCATGAATACCTATGTTACATTATATACAATCTATAGTTTTCAAGGTTTGCCTAAATTTCACTCATACGTACTAAAGCTACTTTTTAGCTATTTTATCGCTTCAGATAAAAACCTACTCCAATATCATGGTAATCACAATCGTTCAAACGTTAGCGATTTGTACACAAACATACATTTTAAACGGGAGATTTACTCCCTCGCGAGGGGGTATGTGGTGGAAACCCCCTCCTCCTTTGGGAGCGTAGAGTTTAGACAAAGTAGGTTTTAATGCGAGCTTTCACCAGCGCCGGTTAGACAAATACGTTTCGTCCCGCGAGTGTCGGAAGGACGGGAATATGTCTTTATATCCTTTGACGTTTGTATTATTATAGGCCCTTATGTTACCCGACGTCCCTGGGTGATTACAATATTGCCCACACCTTTACACATGTTATATTTTATAGGTAATTCTTCTGTGTGTCTACATGAACGGCGAATGGTGAATGATAAATGATATTTTTTTGTGTGACCAGGTGCATTCTAGAATGGTTTAGGTTGACAGTTCGGTCACTGCTAATTGTTTTGCACGTGACAACTTACGTCAGCACCGCTGGTTACGTTATAATTAATGTGCTGAAAACAAAACCAGGAGCTGCATTGTTCAATATTACGATATAAAAACTTTGCGACTGGGTTTTGATAACAAGAAAAACAATATGGCGGGAATCGAACCCGGTGCCTTAATCTAAATTATATTTGTAGGTTTATATTAAAATATCGTATATTTTAATAATTTATTATGTAGTTTATTATACATCAAGAAAAGAACAGAATAAAGCTAAACTAAGCTTCTCTTTAATAAACATAAAATTTAACGGTCCACCCCCAGTTGGAATTATTGAACACAATTTATTTGAAGTTGGTTAATCGGTCTCGGAGATTGAACTTAATGAACATCGCGACACGCTATTTTTATTATGATACAAGCTGTTTCCCGCGGCTTCACCCGCGTTGTCCTAGGCTTAACTAAAGTTGCCTATTATAATATATTATATTGCCTTTTTTTTACGCCGGGAAATGCACTGAGGCATCCAGCTGGGGAGTGGGTCTCCCCAGGCGGGTATGTGGGACTCACTGCACCCGAAAGATGGTAAGTGGACGCAGCTCTACCCACTAAAACCCGGCGAGTGCCACCAATGCCGCCTTTGGTGAGGTGCCCCGGATCTACAACCACGAGGGCACCTCGACGGCTAGTCAGTCCCTCAGGGGACCGACGCCACCTCAACAACCACTCCCAACGTCGGGACAGTACGATGAGGTGAGCCCCTCGGCTCAATTCGCTTCGCCGAAGGTGCTGACTCACCCTAGGCTACTGAGCCTCAACGCCACGACAAGGCCTGAACCATGGTGGGGATAATAAATACTGCCTATTAGTTATTCCTTGTCACATCAGCTATCTGCCACTTGCCAGTATAAGTCCGGCTAGCCATTTCAGTGATTAGCCAAACAGACAGACAGGCAGACAGACTCCAACTTTGTTTATAGATATCAGGTGCCACATAATTAATATTATGTATAGCTTATAAGTTGTGTTCAACCCTCGGACTATTGGTCGACGATGGTAATAGAACCATTTTTTTCAAGAAGTTGTTTTTTCGTTACATAATATATTTTATATTTAAATGTTTATTGATAAAACATTTGGAGAGTGGACGGAGAACTACTCTACTAAATAATAAATAAATAATGCTCGAAGAAAATACACGTATGAGCTACGAGTATAAGTGGAATGAGATAATATCTATACGGATAAATAAAAATGGATTGTCTATTTGTAATATTAAAATATTATGATGTATAGACAGCACATTCACTAAAATAACATTTTTTACATTGTCTGTATGTCTGTCTGTCTGTCTGCCTGTGTAAACCTGAACGTCGAGCCAACGTTGAACGTGACGCGGGCCGGAGCTGTCAGCGCCAGGCGCATCTCACAATGGTGGCGGGCGGGCTTTTTAATTACCACGCCAATTAATTTAATAATACTTACAATAATTCAACTTGTTAATTAAAACTAAACTCATCCTAACTCGGACTATAGACATAAACGTTTTATACAAATACTTAGCTAATTATGACGACATTTTAGATATTTTGAAACTTTAGCTGTACATACAGCTAAAGTTTCAAAATATCCTACCTACCTACCAATATCCTATCGCTGCAGAATTCAAACTCAAAAATGGTGCAAAAGAAAATAGCATTGTTTTTAAATTTCATCCCATCCGCTCCAAAGATGTTTTGAGTGCTTGAACACTAAGAACTTATGGGGCATGTCGGTGAAAATATATTCTAGAAATAATTGCACCTATCTCAGCGGCAGTAAATTTATAATGAACGGAGTAAATTATCCTAAACTTCACGAATGTAATAATGAAGATACTTGATAGTCTCCTGATTCCTGAATAAGACATTCGAGAATAATGCACAAATACAGAGCTCCCCAAAACCAGAAGTTAAAATAAATAATAGTTAAAAAAAACTAAAAACACGCTTTTTATAGAAACCCAAACTAAAAAATAGAAAATAAATTTAAATTAAGAATAGTGTTAAAAATTTCAATAACTATAAATTAATAATAGTGTAAATAAAAAAAAATTATTTTATTTTTAAAAAAGCGTGGGGTGCTTTTTAAGATATTATCAAAATGATAATCACTCTACTCATATCTGTCAATAAAATATTTATAACTATTTTATTGACAGATATTTTATTGATATTGACACCATGCACCCCACGCTTTTTTAAAATAAAATATTTTTTTATTTACACTATTATTAGATAATTTATAGTTATTGAAATTTTTAACACTATTCTTAATTTAAATTTATTAAAATTTATTTTCTATTTTTTAGTTTGGGTTTCTATAAAAAGCGTGTTTTTAGTTTTTTTTAACTATTATTTATTTTTTACTTTTTAGTTATTAGTACCTGGTTGACCGAGCATTTGCTCGGTACCCTTAGTAATAAAATAGGATAAAATTTTTCTTCCAAAAAAAAAAATGATCTTAAAAAAAGGAACAAAAAAAAATCCGGACTGGAGATTCGAACCAGGCTCGTTCGGCCTTAACAGCCTAATGTTACCACTAAGCTACCGTGACATATTATTTCACAGCGAAATTTACGTTCGTATTCTCATCATATTTTATCGATGCCTCAAAACACAGATAAAAAAAAGTTTTCTAAAAATGTATCCTAGCTAGATCGATTTATCGCCGTTTTTAACACATGTATACAAAATTACATCAAAATCGTTGGAGCCGTTTTCGAGATCCCGATTCTATATATATATATATATACAAGAATTGCTCGTTTAAAGGTATAATATTTATAAATATTATAAATACGGGGAATCAGAGTTCGATTTCGGAGAGGGAGCCTGAGAAACGGCTACCGGAACCAAGGAAGGCCGCAGGCGCGCAGATTACCCACGGAGAGTTACATACTGACATACTGACAAACTGACAAACTGACATACAAGTGAAGCTAATAAAAAGCGTGTAATAACCAAGGCGTGCGTATGACTGTGTAATTTGCACACTTGATATTTCCTTCCAATCGTTTTATTAATATTTAACCACTGTATGTACGTCGACTCGTCAAGTTTCTAATGCGTATGATTAGTAAGGGAGAGCCGCGTCCGCAGCAAACCTATGTTATACCCGTGATTCATTGCTGCGGTTACGAAATGAAGAAGGGCGGAAGGCATAATGTGTGATATTAGCATATCATTGTTTCTTGTTGGCCCAAATTAGATGGAAAACGGTACCTAGTGAAAACAAAACTCTAGTACCGATGGAATTTGCAATTTGCAACAAAACGTAATCTCTTTTTATTATTTCATAAAAACAACATAATTTGTTTTTTATTTTATTTATATTTTCGAGAAACAAACAGTACATTAACACATATTATAGGTATGTACCTTAAAAACAAATTGAATAATACATACACCAGCAAAGTTTCTACCAAAAATTACATACACACAAATGCAGACGTAAAAGAGGTAGGTAAATGTAAGAAAAAAAAACGCAACTTATTTAAGAAAATTAAATATAAATCAACAAGTAATATTTAGCTGTTTTGTTATGATTATTGATTTTATTATAGGACCACCATTCCGTATAGCTGACTAGTGTAAAGACGGTGTACGAGATCGGCCGCTAGCATGAAGAACAGCCTCTAGTGAACGAACAGTCAGCTGTAGTCAAGTAATAAATTACAATGGTGATAACATATGTTTACTTTTATATTTTATTTTTATTTTTTGTAAATCAACCTATATATAATATTATATATTACTAACGTTATGAAATCGATAAAGTCTGACACCGTTACGAACATCACTATAAGACCTGGCAAATATGTAGTTTTAATTAGTACCTATGTTTGAAAATGTCATCATATTAACCCAGCAGGCGGAGCTGCGGGTCATGTGTATGGGGTAACAGCTGGTGTGTTCATAAACACTCGTTACTACTATAGTACCTATCTCTTATCACTTGTACTTTATTATAAAGTGTTTGTAAGTACCTAGCTCCCTCACACGCAGGCGCAGAAGTTTATTAATGTAGGCTAATTCATTAATTTAGTTGTACAGACATTAAGTTTCCAGAAATTTATTTTTACTTTCGGATTCACCGCACGGACAGCTTGGTGCCACACGGCTAAAATTAATACAAATGTTTCTGTTAACTAACTTACGAACAAACTTTGTCGGGCCCACTTCCACGATTGGGGCCCCCCCCCCCCCCCAACCGTAACAATAAGTCTACTGATGAAACTCGTAATTTTTTTCATTTTAATTAGGGTTCCGCAGCTAGAATGAAAATGCGAAACCAATATAACGAAGGTTGGTTCCTCTGTATATCTATACAATATATTACATTATACATATTATGTCAAGGTCCTAGCGTCGTAATAATAATAACTAAGCTCTGGAGTCTAGAGTCTAGGCCAGTCTTTCCCAAAGTGGGCGATAACGCCCCCTTGTGGGCGCTGCAGGTCTCAAGGGGGGCGGTAAGAGACCCAGAAAGAAAATGGGGGTGTTGTGTCGAGGGGGGGGGGGGTGAGATTTGTAATTTTATTTAGCTAGTAGGCCTCTTAAACAACCTCTTAACTGCAAGAGCAATTGGCAGGTGGAGCCCGTAAGAGTTAACTTGAGACCTTAAGCGCCGTTGTATGTTACCTACTGCGCTCAGGTTTCAAGTTGCGGGTTATAGTAAAAGTTTCGTTTAGAATTCTCCGTTAATATACATAATATACATATATAGGTCACAATAATTAATTAATTCAATTTGAAGTTATAGTGGTTTTTAAATAGGTGAAAAAATGGGGGCGCTAAAAAAATATTTATTCTCAAAGTGGGCAGTAGACAAAATAAGTTTGGGAACCACTGGTCTAGGCGATCGGAGGCTGGAGACATCGCGATCGGCGCAGTCCGTCGATCGACTCGCGCTTTACTGATGTCTTATGCTCTGCAACTTAGTTCATGTTCAATTATTACAGTATAATTATGAATATATTATATTATAAATATGTATGCCTGTACAATGATGTTCCATAGCTTATTAGTTTAATACTGTATTATGAGAATGAGACGAAACGGACAGAAACATCCACAAGATAACGAGAAATAAGACTGCTAAAATAATATGTCTTATTTTATGATTAAAAAATAATTGAGACAACAGCTGATAGCATCCTGCATCATAATACAAACTGGTTCCGGCAGCGTGATGCGTGTTCATTATCACGCTACACGCGGTGTAAGGTCATAATATAGACAGGTCACAGGTACCACGGGTACTCACAAAAGTTCTGAACATGCATAATGAAAAAATCACTCACTACTCTTAGCTAAATTCAGTCCGGTCCAGATAACTTGTTTGTACTTTAAATGACAAGAGTTACAACTTACTTTGATCATCCGATGTACATCAGGCACGTCCTCCCGGGTCATCGGGCGCACTATAATATCGTCACTTGTACTCATTATATTAATAAATCAGAAATTAAACACTGCATACGCTCGATCACAACGATAATCTCGCAATGCATTCAATAGTAACGATATGGAGCAAATTCCAGACAACTCACCAATATACATACATACATACATAAAAGTGAAGGACAAAGCTAATAATATTAACAGCTGCTAAGGCTAATTTTAATGCAATGCCATCTCCTTTGTCATTCGTCAACTATTAGTACTTTCCCGCCATTTCAGGTTTGAACATAACTATCATAGGTGGCGCCTTCTGTATACCAATTCATTTATATGTTATATATATTATACATTCTTAGTTTTATTGGAGTGATTAATAAGGAGTAAATTTATTTATTTAATAAATTCATTAATTAATTATTTATCATGTATGTGTTGTGTTTTAGCGACATCTATTAAGCACATTATGGCGCGAGCGAGCAATCTGTCTTTATAACGTAAGTGCGGCTACAACCAAGCATTGGACAAATAGTATACAAACGCTACAATAGATGGCATTCATACAAGAGAATTTGTTACTCCGCTGGTTTTACTCATTGTAAAATCATCGTCATCAGCCCGCTACCATCCTTAAAATAATAAAATAGTGTGTTAGTAGTGGGTAGGTTTACCCGATATCAATCGGGACAGATGAAACCACAGAAACTTGCTGCAAGTTCCTATACTTATAGACAATTACGGTAATATGAATTATGGAAACACTAAAGATACCAATAAACTCCCTTCGTCCGCCGAACCATCAAGCCAACCTGATGACGTAGACAAAGCTAATGTGGGATGCAATGCACCGTGCGCTGTCGCTTCTGATTTCACAGCTGGTCATCAGTCACCCAGCCAACTCGGCAAAACTAACAATTATAAAGTACGAGACGTTGAATTCACATACTACCGGGTATTGTTTGAATCAAAGCACATTTCCAGCGGTGACGGGTGGCCCACATTGGACTGTAACACGTGGGAGCTGGGTCGAGAGTCGCGCGGCCGAGCCGGGGTCAGGAGCTGACCCGCGCCGGGCCGGGTGTATATACTATATGGTATAATAGTTGTGCAATAACTTCGCCAGCTTCGAGTGGAGCGATCATGTTGTGTACGAATGGTTCGTGGCCGTCCGTGGGTCACAGGTTGAGGTCCCCTGGGGTTGGAGCTGCAGGCGTGGAAGAAACATATACGACTACAAAGTTACATCAGATACGAGTGAGTATAATAATAGAGAATATGGCTCAAAGATCGCCGTTCGGTGGTCCTAGTGGCGGGGTTGGCCATCCTAGCGTTCATTCAAAAGGCCAATAGAGCTACGGCAGAGGAAGAAAAGTCAATAATGATGATGCTAAATAGAAAAGAACTTATAATTAAATTACCTACACATATGAGTAAACAGGCGTCTTTGTGGCAATCATTATATAGATTATCTAAATGATAGGTTCATTTAGTTTGTTTACTTATATTTAATACTAGCTGTTGCCCGCAGCTTCGCCTGCGTTAACTAAGATTTACAACGGGATTTTAGTACGCAAAATAAGTAACTTTTCTTGTTGATTTTTTACATCTTGTGTCCGAAAAACCCAAATATCTTACGGAACCCTATTTTTTCCAAAATAAAATTTAGCCTATGTCACTCGTGCATAATGTAGCTTTCGAATGGTGAAAGAATTTTTGAAATCGGTCCAGTACTTTTTGAGCCTATTCATTACAATCACACAAACAAACGAAGTTTTCCTCTTTATAATGTTAGTGTAGATAGAAGCACCCATTAGTATTTAGCAGGTAGATAGTGGTTATTGTTCATTGATATATTTTATTCTGGCGTTCATTGAGGCACGCCTATGTTCAGCAGTGGACGGATAAAGGCTGATGATGATGATGATATTTTATTGACGTTACTTGCTGTCCCTGTAATAAACCGCCTGCATCACCCCCATCCTATCCCATCTTTTTCAGCCAGCCGCGGTTTGCTGTGGTCTCGAGCGGGACTCCCACACCTACTCATAACAACTTGTGGCGCCCCGGTCCGTGAGATGCCTGGATCCATGAGCCATCCATGGCTTCATGAAGACCAAACGGGACACGCTCGTCGGTGTCAAAACAATGGTCAAATAGATAGTCTACCTAGATTATAATATTATGTATAAAAACGCATTTTTAATAATTAAAAGTAGCGATTGCTGACTGAGGTCTTACCAGCCCCCTGATTCTGTAAGATTCATATTCTAGGCTGTGCGCCGCGACGAGCTCGTCTCGGCGCACAGAGTTGACGTTGCTAGGGTGTTTGATATGGTTTGACAAGCTTAGTGAATACCAAGTTGAATTCACAGCGCTGTCACAGCGTTGCGACAGCGCTGCGTTTCTTACAGAATAGAACTGCTGGTGGTAATGGTCCACGACAATCGTTGACATGGAAATAAATTTATTGGACTAAGTGATGTAGGTACCCTGGCTGTTGATTAAAGGCTGCTCTGCTCCGCATCACACGATGCGTGATCAAGAGGTAAGGGGTGGTACCTCCCACCGTTGAAGTGCGGATGCTGGTGTACGGGCCGGAGACACGAGGGGCTCGTCCGCCGGTTTTGCTATCTATAATATATAACATTCACCTAAACCACAAGAACCGGTTTTTATCACTCACATTATACACACAGAATAACTCAAGTTATTGTTAAAACATTCCTTATCAATAATTTACTAAGCGGCACAAAGTAATGTAACCTACTATAGTTAAAAATATGCGTGTGTTTTAGTTTTATTAATTTCAAATTTAAAAAAAAAAAAACATTTTTTATTTAATTGTTAGCACTTTATATCATTAATTATTGACAATAAATCACAAAATTCGTTTTAAGAGATAAACTGGAGAACGGCTCGAATAAGTCATATTTTCTTCTTAGTTTTCGTTAAGGCGTTAAGTAAGATTCTAATGAAGACAAAAAAGTCGGGGGAAAATAGTAGAAACTAGAATGAATACATTCTTACAAACCACAAAGTAAATAAAAGCTCCTAACCAAAGAAATCGTTCTGTCTAACGGATCTGGGTGAAATAATAGCTGCCTGCTGTCGGGGAAAAACACAACAAAACGTAATTCAGAGGTACCATTTCATTAAACATGTAAGAATATGAATAGCATAGGTGGATACCCGGGAATCAATCGTCTTGGTGTTGATTAAAGCCATCCATCCATCCATCTTAAAAAAGCTGAATAAAGATGATGAAGCACAGCAAACTACGTGATCGTGTAGCTTAGAATAACTTTTCCCCGTTCATACAACGATATAAAACTGGAAAACCACCTCATGAGGGATAATAAGGAGATGCACATGGAGATGCACTTCGCATCGCAATGGTACCAATTGACATACCGTTTAAATTTAAAGTTTATAGGATTGTAATTTCCAGTGCGGTGTTGTTTTCGCTCGGACCAAAGCCCGTGTTTCTCTCATGCACAACCGTATGACGCCAGCTTCCGCGTTGGAAAACCGTCGAGTGTATTCATTTATGCCCCAGGAAATCAAATGAAAAATATCGCGTACGTATGAAACAATAAAATAGAAACATGATCGCCTTATTACTTAGAGCATCACGGCCTTCCTTACGGAACCGTAAGGAGGAAGGAGGTCCCACGTTACTCTAAGCATTATTAACATTTTGCGGCGTACGAAATAAGAAACTTTCTTTTGTAAAAACATTTGTTTGTTCATGACTCAGACATTTTTAATAAGCCGTAGTAGTTGGGGCAGCTAGTAGTGTAAAGAACAGTCGCATCAGCTGTTTATATTCGGTTAGATGTTTTAAACTAGAAGAGGAAAATTTTTGTGAAATGTGTATCATACATACAGCCGACAGCCGATAAATATATTTTTGTGCGCTTGAATCGAAAGTGGCTAAGCCTTACGAGATGTATCAAATTAAAAGGGGGATATATCAAACTAAAACCGAAAGAATCTTTCAAATCCGCCTAGCAGATTCTGAGATTAGCGCGTTCAAACAAACAAACTCTTCAGCCTAAGCTTCTCCTAAGGATAAACCTCTCATTTTTATGTTTTACATAATATTACAAGAAGTGTCTACCTATATAAACACTTTGTATTGAGCACTTTGCCCACTGCGCGACTATTGCTTCCTCGGTGTCCATAAAATGTTCTCCCCCAAGTTATTGTATCAATTTTCAGCCTGATCTAATGATCTTCAGAGTCACTCTCGTGTCTTACATGCATTCTATTGTATTTTAATTCCTAAAAAGTTCGCTAAATGAGCCTTGGAGAGATACTTACCTAAGCCACTTAGCAACTGGCATACTATCTGGTAGCTAATAGCTATGCGAGGATTTAGTTTTTTATTTTATATCAGTTCATCAAATACTATTTCTCAGATTGAGATTAAAATCGATTTCTCTACAAAGAACTCGGAAGACAGAAAGAAGAAGACTTTGACACAGCAATACAACGTATTTCGTTGGTCAAAAGTAATTTTAAAATATTTTGTTTTCTTGAGATGAAGCGAATTTCACTCGGGGGGTCAGGACACAAGGAGGAGGGCCCTCAACAGTCGAACCCAATAAAGCGTGATAGAACCCCTAAAATATGTTTCATTATTCTAACAACCTTTGAAACATTTTGAACATTTCGAAATTCTTCTTCACCGACGAGCGACCACCGGACCAGGCTACCACTCGCTCCCGTGTAGCCGGGATTTTATTTATTTTTAGCTTAAAAAATGATAGTGAGTAAAATGTTAATTTCGTCAGAGAATCTTTAGGGTTGCAGAACACTTTTTCCGTAAGATTTGCCAGCTTCTATGATAATTAATCCACCGCTGAGGACAGGACTATTCCATGAGCGGACGAGTTTGCCGGCGGGCCGGTTGTCCGGTGGGCCGGCGGTGGGTCGGTGGCCGGTGGGCCGGCGGTGGGTCGGTGGGCCGGTGGGCCGGCGTAGTTGCGTCAGCGCAGGCGGCGGCGGCGCTGGGCGGCGGAGGCGCGGCCGGACTCGCGCGCCGTCCTCCGCCGCGCGCGCCCGCGGGACACTCCGCACTCGCACCGCACATGGCCACCGCCAAGATCGAGTACCACTACGGTGAGTAAACCCACACCCCCCATCTCACACCCATCACACCCCTTCACTTCGACACCGCACTTCTCACTAAACACAAAGACCGTTGCAAAAAGAAAATTATTCAAAAAATATTTCCACTGAGCACAAATCTCGCGAGCACGTCCACCGCGCGTGTTATAACACCGCTCGTCACCCGAGTGCCGCGTGCCGGGTGCCGGGCGCGGGTGCCAGCGCGGGTGCCGGCGCGGGTGCAGCAGGCGGTGCAGGTGCGCGGCGGCCGGGCGCGGTGAGCGGCGGGCGAGTGCCGCAGACACGCGGGGCTCGGCCGCTTATCATCCGCCGATTAGATAAAGCGAAATCGCTCAACCTCGCCGGGCTGCAGTAGACGCCGGCGGGCCGCGCCGCGAGCGCGCTTCCGCCTCCGCCGCGCGCGCACCAGCATCCCCGCGCCGCCCGCGCTCTCACCCCCATGCACCTATCCTCTGTTGTAGTCTCCGAGCGATGTGTTTCCCCGACGCAGGTAAGCTGCTGTGTACGGAAGTGTCGATTCAGGATCTAGGGCTCCGATGACGACGGTGTGAGCGAGCTGGAGGCGGCCGGCGGAGTGGTGGTGGGGCGCGGGCTTCCGCTGATAACGGAGCTGCAGCGTCGACCTGAGCGCGTACGTACTGTTACAGCACACACGTATTCTTACACGCACACACGCACACGCGGCAATGAGATTTTAATGATACCCTATTAGGCGTAAAAACAAACAATATTGGTAGTGGGTCTTGGTGTTATCAGGACCCAGCACCGCTGGGTGGTGACCATCACAACTCGCGCTACACACACACACACACACACACACACAACTTACGCAGTAGGCCTCCTAGGGTATAACACCATATTATAACATAATATAACCAATCACGTATAATAAAATGGCAATATTGTTTCTATTGATTCATTTATTGAACGTGAGAGAACATCTCTCTAGCTGCTGTATTATTTTGTATCGAAACGGTTTCAACAGAACCTAGTTGAGCATAACGTTTGTATGAGCTACCTTAGGTATACAAGCGCTAGCGTCTGTTTTCGTCATCAAAATAACACATTCAATAAAAAGCTGTTAAGATAGATGATTACTAAATCAGTAGATAGGTGGTACAGCGGTACAGTGGTGTAATAGTACTGTTAGTGGTGTGTGGCCGCGCGCGTGCTACCCCATAACCTGCGCTAGGTGCGCGGGCGCAGCAAGTAGGTCGTCGGCTTGCCACTTCCGCATCTCTCCACCATACTCCACCGCGCGCTGCGCCGAGACTCGGTGACGTGGGCTGTTACTTTACAGCATCACAGTTACAGTGATACTGTTAATATATGCTACTGAACCGCGGTACATCCATCATCATACGAGTATAATAGTGAGTAGTCGATTACCGCACGACCGACATTCGGGTAAACTCTCAGTTCTCATGTTTGTGAGAACTATTAGGACGTTCCTCGGCTAATTAAAGACAACTTTCCAAAATGACCAAACCTAGTTCTGTGACCTGTCTTGCATCAATAAAATGTTATCTATTTAGATAAATGGTGAGCAGGATACACTGACTTATATATGAATGCACAGCCGAAACTGCTGTATCTATAAACTTGTAATTTGGTGCAGGGTTTTCTTATATGATTTAAGTCAGTAGTGAGCAATAAGAAAGGTTTTTTTATAAATTCTACTTCTAAGGAGGTGAAATAGGGAGGTAAAGTTAATATTGAATGATCTCATTTGTGGACTCAGGAGTGTGAAAACTGGTGTACAGATCTGCTTAGGCAAAGTTAAAGATGGAAAGAGACAAGGAGAAGCAGAATGTGATAATTATAAAGGGTGTTATTAAAACATATAAATTGCTAGCTATTGCCCCGGCTTCGCCCACGTTAGCAAGAGTAATCCATTTACCTATATATATCCTGTGTAGAAGTAACCTGAAAGAATATGTGTACAAAGTTTCTTGATGGTCGGTTGTAACTCAACAGTAGTTATCGCGTGAAAGCGTAACAATCATCCCTACTCTCACATTTATAATATTAGTAAGGATGCCTCGATAAAGCTTTATAATTGAAGAAGAAAAACTTTACTATAAAATAGACTTGCAGTAGACACATTAACCGTCGGGACCTCTCACGTGATGCAGTCCAGTCATAGACCACACCAATTACCAGAGACCCTCCTCACCCCCGGCCCGCGGGGTAATGCTGGGTATAAGACACGGGAACTCCGACTGAAAAGTTAGTCTTTCAATTTCGTGTTTTTCATTTGTCTTTCAAAGTTGTTTCTATTTTGTTACCTAATAAAGATTTATTTCTTTTTTTTTGGTTGAAGCTATATATGGCCCTAATGCTTCATCGGTAGTGGGGTGAGCCGGTTGGTTTCACCCTGTGATATAGTAAGTGGGGGGGGGGGGGGGGTGCCCCCCGCCAGCCGTGGAGTGTGGCTTCCACGGCTTCATGGCGTCGGGTTTGTTCCTGTGGCGGATCTCTGCCTCACCATCGTCGGATGAATCCTAATAAAGACACTTGATTTCATCTGTCAGTTTTTTTTGCATATCTTTTGGTTAGTTTCCACTTCCTCCTTGTTCGCTTTATATTAGTTTTAATTTAAAATTATTAATGATGGTCAGGGAACTTATCAATTTGATTACAGCTTTTCAATCCCTTTGGCTTCATGACTTAGGATCAATCGTGTTAGCCACTCGAGGAAGCAATCGCGTGCATGCTCGTAGGCCGTAGCTATAGGAAGAGCTATATGATTTATATTAGTATTGTTTAGACCGACTGGTCGCTAGAGTAGGAGCAGGTTAATGGACCCGTAATAGAGGTCGCCAGTTCGAATTCGAGAGCCAGGCTATTTATATGGTGGCAAAAAATGACAATATTTCTGTTTCCAGTTATAAATAACTAGCTGTTTCCCGCGGCTTTGTCCGCGTTAGAAAAAAATATTCCTTTTTTAAATTTATCCCATGTTAATTTTAGTACCTACCTCCCAGAATATGTGTACAAAGTTTCATGATGATTCGTCGAGTAGTTTTTGCGTGAAAGTGTAACAAACATCCACGCTTTCACATTTGTAATATTAGTAAGGAAGTTGTAATTCTCCTGCAGCAGGCAATTTTATGGAATATAGTTGTTACGAATGTGCAGTTCAGTCCTGCTAGTGTGGTGTGATGAGGGCCCGAGGGGGGAGGGGGTGTTTGGTCTAGGGTCCGCTCCCGCGGGGCATTCCCGGTAGCGGCGGTGTCGGGTGACCCATTCACCTGCGCTCCTCACTCCCACACCTCCATTCATAACATGGTTGACAGTCGACACTTTTACACTGACAGAACATTACTAGGTATACTAGTACTATAACTCTACCGTATATAGCCTGTTAGTAAACTTTACATGATTGGCACAGTATTCTTATTAAAAGGAAACATTTTAATTCCATAAAATATAAACATTTTTTCTTACCACGATTAAAAAAATATACTAGATAGGTACCAAAAGCGCGATGTCGGTTAAAATTGGTCATACTATCTATGAAATTTTCGTGTAAATATTAGCCGATTGGACGCGCGTGGTGGCCGCCAGGAGGTGTTCATAAAACTACAAAATATACGACAGTCAATTAGGTACTGACGTTGAGGCTTCTGCATCTGAGGGTTGGTCTGACGTTGACCACACACCACCTGCACCGTGGGGTTTATCTCTGTGTTGGCACGTGGCAGGTCAAACTAACATTAAAGAAAATATCTATCTTAACCCAAATACATATTATAAATCCGAAAATAGATAGATATTGGTAGCCGGTAGTCGTGAAACTCAAAAAAATATCTGCTTTTATTTCTATAATGATTTTTGCCACATTTTAGGCATTACCAGCTATTACTACTTGGTATTGCTCGGAATCTCGTGATGATGTCCAGCTATTGTTGAAGTTGAGTCTGGTTTATTGAGGGAGAATCAACACGCACTTCGTAAAAGTTGTTAGTTGTTGGTGACAATATAATAAAACCGTAATAGCACTGGCGGTGGCGGGAGAGCGACCTGAATTACGCGCGGGCCAGGGGGCGGGCGGGGGGCGGTGAGCGGCGCGAGGGAGGGGGAGTGCGAGCGATAAGCGCGGCCTGCGCCGGCGCAGCGTGACCCCGCCGCCCGCGCCTCGCACCGCACCGCCCCCCGTCCCCCGCCTCAGCCCGCGCGACTCTGTGCAGTGTGCACCGGCGCTGAACTATCTGACAAGATCGACAATCCATCAACCATCCATTTTCCATTTTTAAAACACGTCACAACTCATATATTAATACAATGAAATCATCTTATAAGTCTATATTATAGTAGCTACTAATAATTTTCAGTATAAAGTAACCATCTTAGAAACAGGTTCGCTGGCTGTGTTTGCCGGAGTAACACGCGGCCCTGGATTGATGGGGGCCATAATATTATAGTGCGCCTCCCTAAGAACTTGCGAAAATACGATATGGGGAATATAAATAGATATTTGATAACATGTAAATAAAGCAACCAACCGATTACTGAATGAATAGTCGGTTATCGCCGGCCGATAGCTGACATTGTCTCGTATTATCTCGATACCCGACGCTCATACAGCACATCATCACATCATCACTCATCCACCGAGAGGTCCTGCACAGTTCCGTTCATCAAATCCAAAATATATATATATTTTTCAAATACGATCAGTGATTTCAGAACTCTGACGTTCATACAAACTAAATGTTCAGCCTCATATCTAGCAAGCCTACGCTATGTTCCATTTACAACCGGTTGATGATGATTATTTCTGTAGTCCATCACCCAGCAGCCAGTATAAGCAGAGAGTAAACTTTATTATAAGGATGCTTACCAGCATCTTCAGCAGGGTGGAACGGAGCTGGTAAGTACCAGCTCCGTTCCACCCGCGCAGTTCCTGTTCCTGTCAATTTTTTTACAGGATATAGTTATATCCTGAAAAAATCTGAACTTAACTGAAAAAAACTATCCTTTATCTCTATTTCCTCCCTTTATCACCTTTTCTGGGTCTCAAAATCCATACCAAATTCCATTTAGATCACACTCGGCGACATTAAAAAAATACGTTATAGGTATACGAAAGGTCCAATGCGACTAATTTAAAGTGGAATTCACTTGTAGATGAACCTTAAACCTTATCTATTAAACAATTTAAACGGATGAGGAGTATAAATAGCCTCTTACCAATTTTACCAAGAAGATGTTTCGCTCATAACTATTTGAACTTACAAATTTAAACAGAAATTGTTATTATTACCTATAATAGTTAAATGTATACTAACGCGGACTTTTCTGTGACTAATCACGAGTAGGTAGTCTAGGTACTATATTATATAGAACATTACCTTATATGTCGTTAGTGGTTTTGGCAGTGTATATGAAATAATGACTTTGATCGGAAAATTTTTGATCTTTGGGTTACATTGCTCCAATCTTGGTAGAGGAAAACATCTCAATTGTTTCGAAAATATAATGAGTAGTTAGTAGCGCATTGTAGCTTTCTCTTAGTGAAAGATATTTTATAATCGGATCAGTACGTCCGAAGACTACTTCCTACAAACAAAGCTATCACTGTTCCTATTTATATTATTAGTACTGATTGATCGGTCTTACGCTTATTGGTTCCCGTAAAGTATTTAAATTGTGAATATCTTTCAGAAAAATATTTTTCCATAAATGTGTGTTAATTTTCCTAGTAAGTGCGGCCAAATAAGTTCTGTATCTAACTTTAAAGACAGCGATAGCTTTCACACTTGGAACTTATATCCTACCTACTTCCTACTAATATTATAAACGCGAAAATTTGTAAGTATGGATAGACGGATGGATGTTTGTAACACTTTTACGTAAAAACGACTGAATGGATTTTAACGAAAATTTACATTAATATAGCTTGTGCATCAGAATAACACATAGGTTTATAATTTATCACCATAGTCCCACGGGAAAGGGTAGTACGCTGGTGTAACCGCGGGGCGCTGCTAGTAAGTCATAAAAATCAAATGAAATGAAGTAACCTCATAAATATACCTTACATCACTTACAAAGGAACACGAACCACCTACAACTAGCGCGCCTGGCTCGTAAACAATAAACACGGTAACTTAAATAACGTTTATACCGTTTGTTACCTTTACCACTTTTCTAGCACACTACTTGTATAACTGTTCTAGGTACTAAGTACTATCCGAACTACTCTTGCATACTAATTAGGTCAAATCTAAAATATAAAACTCTTATGTCGCGGTATTTGTAGGCAACTCCTCCGAAACGGTTGAAACCGATTTTTATAAAATTTTGTGTGCACGTCGAGTAGGTTTGAGAATACGCCAACATCTATTTTCATACCCCTAAATGATAAGGGTGACCCGTCCCTAATGTTTTTATTTTATTGACAGTTTTTATCTTTATTTTATTATGGGTTAACATTCAAAAATGCATACAACTTCCAAATGCTCTTTAATCATCCTCTGTTACTTAACAATGAAATTAGTTATTTTGGCAAAACGAAGTTCAGGGCATCTAATATTTCTATATTTAGGTATTATAATATTCTAGCCGTTTATGGTGATCGCACACCTTATACGTAATAATAACCATTTTTAAAGTCGGCAAAACTTGAATCTATATTCTATACTAATATAAGTCGTTCGTTTAAAAATCTTCAGGCCTGAAAGTCGCAATTAAATCATTTTGTTTTGCGTTCGTCAACCCGATCACTGAAGAAGTCTGTTTTAAAAACCCTTCCTATAACTTGGATGGCGCCGCAGCATCAGCATATGCTAAGCCCACACAGCCCATTCAGCTCGGCTCTCGCGAGGTCTCCCGAGGGCCGCTTATCTCAGCCGCGGCCATAAACCGGTGAACAATAGCCGTGCGCGGTGATTGCCGCCCGCCGCTGTTGCGTATGCGCTACTGCTCTATTTCCATAACGTGCCATTGGATATGGAGCAGTAGGTGACCGGTGACCGGTGACCGGTGACTGGTGACCGGTGACTCTGGTGTATGGTTGAAACTCTCGTGGAAACGTTAGGGTGTTTGTTCGTTCTTGTGTCTTTATTCCTCGTTTGTTTACTCCTTAATTTTGTTCAAGGGTCAATTGATATACAGAATATGATTTGTGGGATAAGGTTTATTCTAGACACGGGCTTAGGACCTTTATGGGATATTAATTAACTTAAAATAAAGAAATTAAATTATAACTACGTTTGCAGTGTCAGACTTAAAAGACCCAACTAATGCATACGCAAGATGTAACCAACCATAATAAGGTTGTCTCCGAGGTTTTGAACCAACTCATATCATGGATGGATCAGACAGGCGGCGACACCAGTTCTCTTTTATCCACACGACAGTCATCAATGCCATTACTAGAGCGTAAACAGAAACCACTGGTATACTTTCCCGTTGTAGCCTAGGATCCTATTGAGCTAGATTCTTGAGGTAGACCGCCAGCTCATGTAGTCGATGGTCGAGTAAGTGGTCGACCAACAATGGCACATGCGATCGGTCTCGGTTCACGCTGGGCTACGGGCTACGGCCACTTGCGGCGCGGAAACAATGCAGGAATGTCGACTGATCGATTCGCAATTTCACACAATATATTGCGTCTCGACCAAGACCAGCGTACCTAGACTGTATTGGTATCTACAGCTAACCTCACCTATCTGTAGGCTATTAATTAAATAAAATAAGGAAAAATCAGATTCTCTCAAATACTACATATAGGTCTGCTAAATGGTTTATCGTGGATATTATTTCACATTTCATCATTGTAGGTTGTATAGGTTGTCTAAAACAATTATGACGGATTTTGCTATTACAGCCGAGTTAGGTACTTGGGTGTAGATAATATGGTAAACATTGTTATCGATGCTAGTGTGGCTGGTTGTAGTGGTGCGAGGTGCAGGCCTCAATGGAGGAGCGGGGAGGTGTTGCGCAACCGTAGTGCGTCCACACGGGCGCGAGCACGCGCGCTCGTCACCGCACGTGCCTGGCTGCCTGCACGGCGCGCCGCGATAACGGTGTCACAATACTTGCAATACCGCAAGCCACCATCCGCCATCCGCCAACCACCTTCAGCCGTCCCCGGTAGGTGGCGAGCACCTTGCTTCCGAACGAAATTGACGAGCAAAGCTCCTGCCGCTCATGTCAAGCCTCTTAGTAACCGGTGTGGGGGTAATATTGGTAACCACCAAAAACATTAACTAACACCAGGCTTAAACTTTATTTCTGACTGCTCAGCTATAACAATCAGCGGCGGGTATAGGATGATAATGTAAGTCTTTTATTTTACCTACCACCTCCAAAACATCAGATACTTCTTCGACAACATTAATAATCTTAGTCTGTAATAGCCCATCTATGGTATTAGAATTTCAAAAGATGTTTTAAAATTTGATAAAAGTACTTTTATTAAGTTACTAGCTGTTGCCCGCAGCTTCGCCTGTGTTAACTAAGATTTACAACGGGATCTTAGTACGCGAAATAACTTTTTTTACACCTTGTGTCCGAAAAACCAAAATATCTTACGGAACCCTATTTTTATCAGAATAAAATTTAGCCTATGTTACTCGTGGATAATGTAGCTTCCGAATGGTGAAAGAATTTTTGAAATCGGTCCAGTACTTTTTGAGCCTATTCATTACAAACATACAAAAATATATATAGATTGTTTTCTAACGTGTGCGCTAAATTCAGTTATCACATTTATTGAAATGACTTCTCACGGGCTTTATAGCTGGCTTAATGGTTTCTTAACTCAGGATTACCTTGTATTTTATGAAGATCATTTATGAGAACCTATTTGAACTGTTTTTAGCGTTGATATGTTGAAGTGTTGAGGGCTTTTAATAATTTATTGTGTGTTAATAAAATTATCTCTTATTTTTTCCACTCCTTATTTTTTGCCCGCAATCAAGGGTGCCATTGATGTTGTGACAACTTTTTTTGTTTTTGACATCTTTGGCGGATGTCTTCGTCAGTATTTTCACATAACATACAATAATTTTATGTGAAATTCGTTTGTTATCAATAAAGAATTAATCTGTTGAGAATTCAGTTGGTCCAACCAACCATAATTTGTCAGGAGTCAGAGAATAAAATGCCATCATCAAGGGTACTTTAAATCATATCTATCTTCGTTTTTTTTTACTTTAGTTACCTCCATACAAAGTTTACAATGTTTCATCTACATATATATTTTTTTAAATTGGTAAAGTACTGGAGCGTGGATCGTTTGGAACATAAAAACTGGTGATATCCGTCGGCTGCGGTGTCAACTGTCATGTCCCAGCACGGCCGCCCTCAACTGCTGCTGATAAGAGGGGCGGGGGTCATCGCTGATAAGGTCGCTGTTATGCAACACAGCCCAAACATGTGAAAAACAATTTAACGCCTCTGACACTGTCAGTAAGGCTGTTATATCATAGTATTATAATATGTAACCATTTGTATATATATGTGAGACGGAAAGTTTGTGTGTTTGGATGTTGAAGCTGCTAATGAAAAATGTTAAATTATCATTTATATTATTTTAGATTATAAGTATCATTATCAGTTAAAATATTTTATCTAGTTACCATTATAAATCAAGTTAATATCTATATCTATACTAATATTATAAAGAGGAAAGATTTGTACCTATTTTTGTATGTTTGTATGTTTGTAAGGAATAGGCTCAAAAAGAACTGGTCCGATTTCAAAAATTCTTTCACCATCCGGAAGCTACATTATCCACGAGTAACATAGGCTAAATTTTATTCTGATAAAAATAGGCCGTAAGATATTTTGGTTTTTCGGACACAAGGTGTAAAAAATGTTATTTCGCGTACTAAGATCCCGTTGTAAACCTTAGTTAACGCAGGCGAAGCTGCGGGCAACAGCTAGTAATTTATAAAATAATGTGTAACGATAACAAAAATCAAATAAAACGAGTATTAAATAAATATTCTTGTATCTCTGCAAATATCGAGATCGATAGAGAACAGTAGATGTCGCTAGGCGCTGCTCACTACGTCTCAACGGTGACGGATAGATGGCGCTTACAGTAACTTAAACAAAGCTTGACCGTTATTTTAAAAACATCTTTTAATATAATGTTTCTTTGGTAAAAAAAATTCTGTAAGAGAGTTTCAACATCAATGCAAAATATGTTTTAAATCTTCTAAAGATCTGTAATGAATGTATGTAATACTCCCATGAATTGTAATAGAATTTTAGCCTTTTATGATACAGAAACATATTTGACAGTAATGAGATCAACAGTAGCTAGAAACTAGTGTAGGAAGTAATTAGTAACCGTAAGCAAATATTACGTCGGAGTACCAAGTGGTTCTAATGTTTAAACGTTTTTAAAGTAGTGTTACTAGTGCGTGTACTCACCGATACATATTCGTTTCGGTGTCTGCCCCGGGCAATGCAGGCGGAGATGCGGGCGACACTTAGTGAAGGTGTAAAGTTCAAATAATTGTTTGGAACTCGTTTTTCTGCCAGTCACTTAATTTAATATGCTGTGTAATAAAGTGATTTGTTTAATAACAATCATTGTGATAACGAGCCCCGTGTACCCACCGCTAGGTGGCGCTATCCTACGAAATGTGAGACGGGCAAAAACTTTTTATTGTTAAATAATTTTTCTTCTTAGTCAAAAAGACAAAAGTCAAATGTCAAAATTTAACGATCGCTAAAGCCCTGAGCAACGTTAGGAGTCGCAAACCTCTCTTCTCTAATATTGATCATGCCACCAGCACCTTAGAGTCGCCATGATTGTCTACTCTCGTGTTTTATGAGTTTCATCAACCGATCCGTCGAGAACTTCATCCAAACTATCGAGATTGACTCTAATCTAAATTATTTTAGTCTCGTGCTGTTCTACATATTTATATCATACTTTAACTTTGCTCTTACATTCGCAGACGGCCATCATTTTCCGCCATCCATTTTATTATCGTCGGTACTCGGTGCTAGCGTAAACACTTACAATGTGCGTGTGTCGGGACCATAGGTCTGGAACCATGTTACTTTATGCTGATGTCATTCACTAAAACACAATGTTGCATACCTACTACCTTAACATATGGCTATGTTGTAGACAGTCCCTGTCGTAGGGACGAGACGTCCATCCCGCAGGTCATCAGACCATTCATTCGTATTTCAGGCGCTACCAGTTCGAGTAGGTACATTATAATAATAACTCGCATCTGCGACGAACAAGTACATAATATGTGCTAAGAGTTGAGTAAAACAATAGAGATAGGGTACATGTTGGCGATCGCCTGGCTACTGGTGGGACATCCGCATACCGCCACATTCACACACACACACACACACACACACACAGGCACGCGGGGTGCGGCGGCGAGCGGGACGCGGGCGGGGGGACCGCTGATAACGACTGACCTCCGGCCCGCGCTCTTCAAAATATTAATATCTTATTTATTTTAACTGTTATGTCCCCTTCCCTCCCCCGCAGCCGCCACCTCACCCCGCGCCCGGCAACACGCATAGCTGAACAATGAACTAAATGGAATTCTCATAATGTACGGCCATCCATTACTCCTACGGTCTACATATTATATTACTAGAGTAGTATTGTCCCCTCATGTCCCGCTCAGTGCTCCTGATCATCACAGGTATTGTGTAGAGTGATGGTGGAGCAGCTCCAGCCCTCCAGAGTGGATCCCTTATCGGCGGGGATCCGCGGTGACTAATTACCGACACCACATACTCTCGGTAAGATAACAGCCCGCGATACCGTTAGAGATACTTCAACTAAATATAACAATAATTATCTCGTACGTATTTTGTTCCAAAAATAGCACTTTGTAACTGTCTCCTGAAGTCCCGACCTGGAAAATTGATTGATATATCCATCTCATAATCACTGGAGGCTTTTTTACGGATATTGAAATTCTCAAGTGTTATGAGTCACAAGTATCACCTAATAACATCTGAGGATGGAGCCTTCGCTCTCGGATCTTTCGTTTTATCTTTCACCGACAGAGGACGGTTAAAGCGCTCAGAGGAAGGATGCTGATGACGATTATGGATGGGGCATGCGTCAATAAAATCAATTGCAGTGTTCTTAAGACTATACATTAGTGACATCTTGGTGCCTAGATCTCCAGCCACCTGTTGCTACGCCCAGGGGGTGAATAACGCTTGAGACATCTGCGAGAGCCCTCCGCCCTCCTCCCTCCCAGCCCCATTCCAGCCTGATTAGTCACTTGACCACCTCATCGCTCTCATTGTTTCCTCGCCTTTGTTAATAAGCCATGCAATTCTTGTAACGTTTATGATCTAAATTCTAAAAGGTATTGTTGAAGTAAATCTACTTAAGCCTTTTATGACGACAAACAAACAAAAGAATTCGTCTGGTGCCCCGGTAGCGTTTGTTTATTGACTTTCACTTGGCTCCGGCCAGCCTGATGACCCATTGACTCGGTGTTCGGTCATGCGGGGTCGGAGGTTCATTCCGCGTCTTGGGGAGACAGACATTTATCACCTACGCCAAGATCGCATATCAGGCAATCTTCTTAGGGCGTCTATTAGTTACGTCAGGCATTTTTGTCAATTTTTCGACCTCCTTCCCCTGTTGCTGAGATAGCGTAAGATTTTTCCCTTCGTATCCTAAGATCACCCAAGTTTTTACCAAAACTTCTATTTAGGTTGTAAGCGTGTTGGATTACTAAGAAAAAAAAAGAAAAACATAACCTGTTCTACATTAATTGAAGACATACAATAGGTACAAAAAATACTATTGTCTCAGATTTGGCCATATTTTATTCTAGAAATAATTTTTAAGGTAATTTTACACCGTTTTCTGCGAGAAAAATAATTACGTGATTTTTGCTAAGATCCCCGTCCCTTTTAAGTGAGATTTGGAAAGATTTAACTTTACCCGCCTCCCCCCTAGATCACCTCACGTAATTAATGGACGCCCCCGCCCCCCTTACACGCTAGCAGTCTTCGCGATACACACGGCGCGACAAATAAAGACCGAAAACGATATTTGACGCTAAAGTGCGTGGTGGGTGTGTGTTGGTATTGTACTTACACATTTGTTTCTTTTGTCAGAAAAAAATTTCTCAAAAAATGATTTGCCGTCATGGTCGAGCATGATTTGATCATTTATACCAGCTGATGTATATGTCGCGATGACTAAACTAGATCCTATCATAGCTTTTACTCGAGTAAAAGAGAGCCATCTATCGCCGGTTCTGTAACAGATGGTAATATGAAAGCTTCAGGGTTTCTGATTTCTCTATCCTAGGAGATGGGCGGTTTCTTTTAGGTCCAAAAACATTTTTACTTCACTCGTCTCCATAGCCTTATTAAAGTAGTGTAAGGTCAGCTCTTTCTAAAAGTTTTCCCGTCACCTGCCACCAGCATAGGACATGAAGGCTATTGATTATTGGGTGGCTATGGATAGCTGATCCCTCACCAGGTGAATATATACATTGTCAACCCGCGTGGCGTTAGAGAGCGTCTGTGTTGCGTCTGTCCGTTATCAGCGGGTGCTATCGGCGGGTACCGCTAATTACCTCATATTAGTATACAGCGCGTCGCCGACGCGTACATACAAACATACATACACACCACACATGAGAACCTTAAAAAATGCTGAGCCCTTTGCGTTTTCATTTCAGCGCGTGAGCCACTCAGACTTGTCTAATATTGGGTTTTGAACAGGATTCTGGGTAAGCCTGTTGTTGTTCTTTTCGATTAGTTTACCATCTGACATCTAAAATGTTGTAAACCTGATGATGGACCGTCCGCTGAAGCCCTTGGAAAGTGTTGGTCAATTACTGGATCGTTACGAGTGTTTGCGACGGTCGTTATCTCTGTTGTTGTCTTTCGTCGTCCTCATCACGTAATGGAATGTAAACACGCATATAGCGCTCCTCATTATTATTATTTTGAGTTTTTTCAATCTTATTAATAAGTTTTTCTCTTTGGAATGGGACTTAGGACAATATTTAAGAATCTAATTAACTAACGCATTCGTATTCGTATATAGTAGTTACGTGCCACGTGAAAGAACATGGCGTTTCTTTTTTTTAATTTAAAGATGCCGATTGCATAATAGTTGGTTAATAAGAAAAAATATATAATTATCTTTTTTAGAAACATCTTAATATTAAATTCAATTATAAACGAAAATGAATCTAAAGTTTTTCTGTTACTTGGATAGGCAACGTAGGTAAGTAGGGTGTTGGTTTGGTTGGGTGTCCAGAGTCCAGACGTATGGTAGCACAGCAGGACGGCGTGACGCGGTGACAATGACCTGTCCTCACTAAGGTGTTGTCCTATCATGTTCATGTTAATTGCGGCTGATACGAGCGAACGCCTGGCTCCGGGGGTGAGCTAATCTGAGCTATAACCGTAAGAGTAATGAAACTCCTGTCATATAATGTTCACGGTGTGGTGTCCCGTAGATTAACGTAACGTCGCTTTTGTCGACCCACTTAGGTAAAGCTACCTACATGTCACGCCGATGAGTGTAGCGAAGGAGCCCGCGGCCCGCACGCCACCATTACAGAGATAACGCACTTACGGTGATGGCCTACTGATGGGGCGACGGTCACTCGACCGACGGCAGCACTTACGATGAGGTGATACATACAGATATGGTGTTTCGATCATTAGCGGGTTCGATCTTTATTTTAATGATTTATTATGACGTGAATTGCCTCACATGGATGTTTGATTAAATTCTCTCAAAGCGCGTTCTACCTTGATGCTCTAAAGTCTAAATAGTAGTAGGCTGAGCTGTAGGCATACGGGAGATGATGATTGATAAGTTAATATAAAGCTAGGTTACCGGAGTAACCAAAATTAGACGCTTATTACTTATTAGTCCACCTTCTAGTATTATTATGACTGTAGTAGTCAGGCCGCAGGTGTCTTATATTTTTTGTCAAAACCTGAATCGAAGTCTCATTATTATAACTAATACAACGTAACAATATTTTTCAATTTAAGAATAAAGATAATATCAAGACAATAATTGATTTATTTGACCGCCAATATTTATAAAATGGATACACTAAAGCGTTACACTTTTCAACCAGTAAACATGTTTACCATGTTATCTACATGTATTTTACTGTAACTTTCTTTAAAATTTAATGTTAGTTTCAAACAAACAATTTAGTATTTGTTAAAACCGTAGGTGAAGGTAGTGTCACCCGCATACATATTATACCTATACAGTAAAAAAATTAAATCGTTATATGAACCACCGCGATCATCCGAACACACCATCACCGTCAGTGATGACGATGCCGCCACCACCTCCCGTGTTACGTGCCCCGGGCGCTGCACGAGCGAGCTTGCGAAATATAAAAAACAACAATGTTGAAAATGTTTCACAATACATAAAAAACACGAGAAATGCGCACAAAAAATCGCTCAAAAACCAAAGCTAATCCTTTCCATAGAACCTTTCCCTTTCTTGTGTTTGTTATTGGAAATGTGTTCCCTTTGGCCCTTTGCCTCTCGCGCAGTAATTTATGACGAGGGTTTATCGTCAAAATAAACTCATAAACGAGATAATGAGCGAACAATTAGTTAAGTTGTGTGTTGTTTTAAAATATTAACAACAATCAGTGAACACAAACAACAACTGTGGTGAATACATTGTGTGTTATCATCATCATCTAAATCCCTCATCTGTCGCAGTGACCAACCAGATTCAGATGCCATCTTTATCTGAATTATTTATAGTTTAATAATTATTAATTCTTTATCTTTAACAAATGAATTAATAAAATTTTAAAACAGTCAGATTATAGGCATTATAATAAAATAAATATATTAACTATCATCACCTACTCCTCTACTCTCAGTAAATAATTCTAATTCCTACCAAGACATGTTTATCTCAGAACTTGGTATTAGAAGCTTTTGTTTGGTTAACGAATTATCATTAAACGAGTAGGTATAATGTCAGCATGGCTCATTATCTTACCCGCGAATATGATGTAGTATTGTGACATTATTATTATCATATCGAGAGTTATTTATATTTCATAAATCTTTAGATCTTAAAATTATATAAATCTAACATTCTGCGTCCAACAATTTAACCTAAAAAGTGTAGATGTTACTAAGCCGTGACTAAATCATAAAATATAGTTTTACAGTTTAATATTAATAAGGAGTTTACATACCTCGTCATGTGTACCTGGAAGACGCGATCAGGAATACCTAGACCAGCTTAGCCGTGCCCGCGTCTGTGTAGGTACCTGGAACTCATTAGGGCTCGCTGAACAATGCTGACGACAGCACACAAAGCACTCCGTGAACCGGAATACAACTAGAGCGATCCCCTCATTAGCGTTACCTCCGACTCAACAATAGATAAGGAATAACTCTTTTTGTTAATTTATGTGTATTAGTCACTTAGTAAAAAGTGCATAGCTCGTACTAGCACCGGCCGCATCATGGCCGCATGCACGAACACTGATAACTGGCATGATTCAATATTAGCCGTGCATTCAATATGTGATGAACATGCATGTACGGACGAAGTTTTGGATGTTGTTAACCGACCTTACAAAAAGAGAAGGCTACTTATTTCGGGGTTTGAAGATGAAGTCGGAGGTCAGCTACTCCTCAACAGTTTACAGTAGCTTGTGTTTGAACTTTATTCATTTGCATCGATGAGAACTTTGCACCCATACGGGTCATACTCTTACAGGTCTGACGTCCATCGTCGGACCTGTATCCCTGTAGTTTTTTTTATTTTTTTGAAGTTGGGTTGAATTATTTTTACATTTTTAATACAAATGCCAGTATAACTCCCAATGTTTTATGTATCTACTGTTCTTCTGTATGTTTGGTTGTGTGGTTGTGTGGTTATCGCGGTCACAAGTAATTATGTCATCCGGTCTACATATTCATATTCCCCACACGACACATCCACTACTCTACTCGTAGTAAGTTTTAAAAAATATATTGCAAGTACCAAATACTAAACTAGGTTGTACCTAGGTATTTGATTTAAAACCTACGTCGTTTCGCTATAAAGTAGGTATGTGTTGAAGAGTCTCTCGTAATATGAAAACTATTATCACGGATCAAGATAGTTTTACTCTGATGGTCTAGTACATGTCGTAGTCAGTCGAACCCATTGCGGCTGGCCGAGTGACACGTGTGTTAGCGCACTTGCTGCGGTGCCCCGGGCTGGTCCGGGGCGGGCGGGGGCGGGCGGGGGCCCCGCGGGGCGTCTGCTGTCACAACACCGCTTTTTGCGGGCGATACTCGGAAGCGGGAACAGTTAATGTGATAATATTTATCGGTTCCCGGGAGACGGGCGCGGACGTGTTTATGGGGTCAGACCGCGGCTGGCTGCGCTGGACCAATTTATAGCCTCTTCTTGTTAACACCGACGCCGTAACCGCCGCAAAAACTGACAGCTATAATTAACGGTTCAGTTAGTTCATAAGAAGAGTCACGGGGTCAATCGTTGTTGACGATTTGAGGATTTAGGATAGTAATAATCTGCGTCGTAAAATATTTAAATAAAAAATAGCGAAGCGCAGGACTGATCGGTGCAAGATATAGGTACCTACCTATAACCTACCTATTAAATATATCTACCGTACTCATGATATTTCTGCTTGCAAATAAAAGAAAACACTCTTGGGACGACGTTGAGAGACAGGGAATCGTTGATGATGATGACTTCAATAAACTTATAACACTAAGTGTATTTTTTATAGAAGTTTGTCTATTTGCCTCCTTTTCCATAAAAGAAAAGTCTTACACATCGTAGGTGGTAGATCCGTAATAGAACCCCCCTAGAACCTACTATGGCCAGTGGGCTAATGGAGTTCTGGAGTGGAGGCCGTCCGGGAACCGCTGTCTCCGTAGCGCCGGTGCTGGTGGGAGGGCAAGTCGGTTTAATATAGTTCTATCAACGCGACGAATCATAGACAAGTGCGACGATAATGATGACGAAGATAGCGGGACCCTGACGGCGAAGGGTCCAAGATAGCGGAGGCTGTGATAGCGTGGCGTAGGTCAGGCCGAGATAAGGGCCGGCACGTGCCGATAGCCGTTATCAAGCGATCGGCTGACTGCACCTCGCGCCGCATCACACACCACCACTCGTTCACCATATCATCATCACCGAACGCTGCGTGGTCCGCTGCTGGGCCTCCTCATTGCTCATCATATTTCTGTGGACCTCCTCCTCGAAATCGGGCGAGGATTGTGTTTAGGGTAATTGCGAAGGTCAGACCCCGCATCGAACAGCGCATAGTGAAATTATTGGCCATGGATTATTACTCATACCATACGCATACAACCTTTACAATGTAGTAGGTATCTAGGTACCTACTTAGCTTAGCTATAAGCCCTATTCGAGCGTCAATTCTATCAACAGCTTCAATATGACTACTAAGATAACATAAGAATAAATCAATATCAAAATCATAACACAGTATTTTATCTAAGGCGTTACAAATTACTGAAGTAGTTTAAAGAAACTGGTTTTAATTTAAAAATTCCTTTTAACAAAATAAAAATGCTTCTTTTGTCATCCCAATATAGAATAAATTTTCATTATTTTACCAAACCTAGGTGAAACCTTACTTCAAATAGCATTTAAATGTATGCAGAAACTTAATTGCTTTATAGTTTATATTGATTTTAAATAATAAAACCAGTTTAAATTAGCAATAATACCTATAGGTAGTAGGTACCCTAAAACAGTGACAGCAGATAAAACATTGCGTCATACACAACGAATAGCAAATTTACTTTACAAATAAAATATAAATACATTACCGCCTTGTTATTATGGTTGTTTGATTTTGAAGTCGTTTTAGACCTGAACAAGGCGTGGGCTATTCAAATAAATGTTTATATAAACAAAACAAAAAAACAAAAAACACGACTGCAAGTACACCCACACCACGTTAACCTAAACCATTGTGGTGCTTCGTGAAAAATTGTATCAGACATGTAGGGAATATCGAGGAGGGAAGGCTGAAATAATGATAATGATCTAAAAAAAATGGATGTGTATTATGTGTAGGTACAGCATTTGTATTTTTTAAAATTAATCTAAAAAATCAAATCCAGAGTACATAATATCTGTCTTAGTATTTACTATTATTATAGCCTATTGGGTTACTTAACCAATGGTCTCAAATGCTGACAATTGCATTAGACTTAACTTTATGTACGGCCTAAAGTTAACTAATTAGGTAGGTACCTACCACTTACTAGGGTGGACTCCAACCAACGCGGGGTATTATAACTGGAATGTCTTAGAGTCAATTTTCTTCAACCTAGGAAATTTTGGAGGTCACTTTACGTGAGGTTACAAAATTAATTCGAAGAAATATATAAACGCAGTAAACACATATAGGTATCGCTTATATTGAAAGTGATCGGGATGCAGCACAACCTTACCGTAGTAAGTGCCGCTACGTGATCTATCTCACAATAGTATAGTCAATAGTGTATGGAGTATACAACCGCCGCGCGGGGGAGATACATGAACGGAGGCTGCAGTACATAGAACGGTACATCTCACACAATACACGCACACGGACAGCGGACACACCCCGGCCCACCCCCGGGGTGCAGCGGCCCGCAGGGTGCGCGCGCGCCGCCGGCCTCGCCAGTCCTCCGCCGACCGCCGCCGCGAGCGCACGTCATGTTGCACGACACGTGGACAGCCTACACGCTCGACCGTCACCGCGCCAACATCGACGCGATCATCGCCGAGGTCAACAACATCCACGACGCCCGCGTCAAAGGTAAGTCCGCCTTCGACCGCAGGCGAGGAGGATCGGCCGGGGACACAAGACGGGAGGTCGGAGGAGTGAGCCGCCCGCCGCTCGCCGCTCGCGCCGCGGGGCCCCGGCGAGCGCGGGCGGCCGGCAGCGGGCGGGCCCGGGCCAATGGCGCGGCTGACGAGTGTGTGTGTGTGTGTGCAGACGCGGAGAGCAGCCCGCCCCCCGCGGGGTACGCCCCCGCCCCGCCCGTGTCGCCGTCGCGCCGCTACGAGGAGCTGCGGCCTGCGCACGGCGCGCACGCGCACGCCGGCCCCGCGCACGCGCCCGCCGCACACGCCCGCGACATGCAGGCGTACGCGCACCTCGAGGAGGCGCTGTTCAAGCCGGGCTCCACGGACGGCGCGTACCTGCGCCGCGACCTGACGCCCTCGCCCGAGCGCCGGGACGACTACCGGGCGCTGCATTACGAGTCGTACGCGCCTGCGCCGCCGCCCGCCTACGACCACGACGACCCCCACGAGCCCCATGAGCACCATCACCAGATCGACCAGTGAGTACCCTTCCCTTGACCTGTAAATTGTAAAGTTTAATATGTAACATTAGGTTCGCGTTGCTAGTCATTGAAGTAAAAGTTGTGTAAAGATGTAATTTACAATACTTGAACAATATAGTGTTTGTTGATTTGAGATGTTTTGTTAGTTAATGATTAACTAAATTTCGTATCAATTAATTAAACAGTAATTAACCGTTATTAGGGATACGTTCACACAGTAATACAGTTTGCGGCTGAATCCAATGACAATTAGGTACTTACAAATAGAAACGCAAGTATCGCTGAATACGAGTTATTTATAGGTATTTTATGTTATTTATCTACCTATATGTATAAACAAATGTCTATTAATTAAAAAAGAGTTTAATAATGATATAATACGTGTAGGTTCTGTAGCCAGGGCACGTGTAGCGTGTGGACATATTATTATTATTATTGCTACGACTTATCAGTTATTTTCGATAACGAAACTAAAAGTGATTACTTACATAACAGACATCAACGTTATTAAAGCTATTATTTTATTTTATTTTTTGTAATTTCAGTTAGCTACTAATTAAACAGATCTAAAATATACCATACAATGTTAAAAAGATTACAGCATGGACCTAGTAACTAAAAAGTAAGCTCCAAATCAACAACCCCGTGGAAGGCAAAATATTATGTTTTAAAACTGTTATCCATAATGATAGTTAAAACTTACGGTTGAATTATAATTGAATGAAAAAATGCGCTGCACCTAAACCGCATAACATAAATGATTTATCGACGACTTGACGACGGCTGCTGCTATTAACATGCTGTCATACGAAGGCAACAGCGTCTCACATGTGCCGGCCTAGAGTGGCAGTTCTGCTGTTGCGATTCGTGTGGCATGCGAGCTCCCGTGGCCCATTGTATATAGGATAGGGAAAAGGCTTCGACTATTTGTTTTCCTTTCTATGCTATAAACAAGTGTATCTCCCACTCTATCCCCCGTTCTAAAAGTCGGTGATGCTGATGGGATGCTGGAGAGGTTGCATCTGCCGCTGCGGTGTCGGTCGTGACTCCCGCGTGTGCGGCGATAACGTCTTACACAATCAGACGTCATCTTATCAGTCGTTATCGCCCCTGGCCGTGTTATCGCGGGCGACCGGCCTCTCGTGCGCTGATGATGATGACAATATCTCGGAACATTATTGTATTAAACCGGTAGCCAGTTTAGTAGTAAGTAAAGTAAAGTAACAATTGCATAAAATAGTATCTGATTCCGAGAGGCCTTCGCTGGATATTTCGCTCAGTGATCACGTTGTATGAGTGCCACAACATGTCGCTAATGATGTTATTTAATCTGTGAACACAATCATTCGGATTTTATAAAAAGTTTAACTGTTCATGAATCTATTTTCATGACATCGTCCGGTATAAAGTGATATGTAATATGTAAAGTCTATAAACCTCGTTCCGTCTTTAGTGCGCAAGCTGCCGTGATTCTTGCACATCTCCCACTTTTGTTATGGAAATAAATCTTACCAACGTTGTATTCTCATCTTATCGCTTTAATTGCCGATTCATTGATGACCATTATAATCATCACAGTTAGTAGTCTATTGAATTACAGGAGTGACTGATTCCCTAATCCTTTAAACCTTACCACTTTGTTTAATACCATAGTCTATGCTCTTAAAATGCCAAGCCTATTATAAGTATAGTATAGTTCAGAATGCCCATATTTCCTGTAAACAATTAATTTTAATAAGTATATTATGTTCGTTAGTGCATTTTACTTTCCTGTAGGAGTACCATCCTTCACAAATACATTAATTTATAATTTACATACAATAAGGATAAAAGAACTAATGTCACCAAAATCACGAGGAGAATAAGCGTATATTGGCGTGTCAGTGGGCTGGTCACACACTCAGAAGAACGGATAGCCGATGAGTTAATAAGGTAGAGTAAGGACCAAGTGTTGGGCGGCCACTAACCCGGTGGGAAGGCGATCTCTTGAAAGAGTCTTGGCGTACATTGAGGAGCAGCAGCATATTACGTTCAGCAGTTATAAGTATAAAGACGGATGATGACAATTAAAAAACCCTATTCTATGATAATGCACAAACGGATATACACGAAATACGCGGAGATAATATGTCAATGTGACGTTGTTATAACATATCATCATATCAGAACGGCTATGAAAGATAACAGGATTCGCACGTGTCGTCGATCTTAGTAATGCCAGCAGATGAGAGTTTAAAATGATAGTAAAGCTTTCGTAAATATATAAAAGAATACTATATTATGAACTCTTACTTTACATAACTTTATAATATTGTAACGGAGTGCGTGTAAGCATGCATTCTTGTGAACCGCGTGTGTATGAGACTCGTTGCTACCGAACAATGGTGCAGGCAAAGCTGACCACCATCATAACAGCTAGGCTATGGTGTTGTAGGGTCTACAGAGGGTTCAGGATTAACGACGCCTGCGTCTCTTGCTCGGTGTGTTACCATCACGTCTTATCTAAACCTCCACCAGATTTTCTCATCCAAAACATTTTTGATACTTTGTTCTTCCATATCTTGATAATTAGCATTGCTTTTCCATATAGAGGATCTTATTCAATATTTTTTATGTATTTTGCCCGTTTAGGGGGCAACCCTACCGATACCTACTTGTCTGGTAACGTATATACCGTCTTGTATATAGTAATGTTTAAACTATGACTAATATAATATACTAAAACTACTGTATATAATATACTATACTAATAATATATATTTCAATGTGTATGTGATAGGCTTATAGGCATATTATTATTATAATATATATATTATAATAATAAATATGATGCAAATCAGTCGTTTTACGTTATATTTGTGACAGTGAGTGTTCTTTAGGTATTATGTATATGTATAATGTTTATGTTGTGTGTGTGTGTGTGTGTGTGTGTGTGTGTGTGTGTGTTTGTGTGTGTATGTGTCAGTGGGAAACGTTGAACTCGTCCTTATCAACGCGCCGTTTCGTTACAATTTGGCAAATTATTCTCTTATCGCTCACCTTAACACATTTAAATGTATTTAAGGTTAATTGTCGTTAGGTGAAATTCAATTATAATGTAATTGCTGAAAACGTGCTCGAATATATTTAATTCCACAAGTATTGTTTATCGCATTTCGTTATTTATGAAACAGGACACTCGCTCGAGTGTGGCGAGGTGTCCTTCGCGAGAGACAAACATGTTTATATACGTTTAAAATTTTTGCGTTGCGATTAAAATCTTCTAATAATTGTTAATATGTGTTTTAGTTTAGAAATTGATATTTTAAATTTTGTTTTAAATAATTAACAGTAGATGCTGAAATGTAATCGGTGTTTCTTGGTTTAAATTTTATTCGGTTATCAAAGTCAATGGCTATCAGTCTTTACCGTTAGATGGATGCGATAGTAACTTTAGGCCTTTTCTGTGGGATCAGTGAATGCGTAATAAGGGAGGTTGATAACGTTATCCCTTTATGTCATTATCAATTATTGTCGAGCTCATCGCAATGTTTACTCTCACGGACTAATTAGGTAATGTCTAATCTCAGTGAACTCACCGTTGTATGGTGTCTGATATCGAGGGTGTGTTATATTTAAATAGGGCCGTAACAACAGATTAATATTAGATTGATATCTCTGCCCTGTCAACTCTGTGCTATAGGTACTTGAATATAACAGAGCTTTGGCGAGTGAGAGAGAGCTTTTCTTAAGTGTATGTATGTTCGTTTTGGATATTTAAAATGTTGAGGCCGTTGCTCACCCTTGCTCACGCCGCTGCAGCGCTGCTGCCGGTCGGGCACCGTGGGCACGGCGAGGTGAGCACGATGAGCAGCCCGAACGTGCCGGCGCGCGCTTGCGCCACGGAGCGCATTCCGGCGCGTCACGTGCGGCCGTGCGGCGTGCCTGGCGGTGGTTTTCCGTGGCTGTCGCAAGCGCACCAACTCGATGACAATCTCACGTCCAGAGCTCTTTGTTTTATATCAATATGTGAGCGTACCGAGAACAGACTGCGAGCTGCAGACGGAGCTGCACGCGCGACTCTGTCAGTAGCAGCCATTCACTTAGGCGAGAAGGGGACCGTGGAATAGGTATTACCCGACAGGCGAGTGGTCATAAAATCCTCTATAAGATACTGATGTACGGAGTAGAATGAAGCAGTAGTTTGAAGATCCCTGTAACGCATTACTTCCTTTTTGTTTGGGATTCCTTTTCGAATTCATTTCGAATTCAAAAGTGCACTAGGCTTACACAGTCCCGACCTATACAACCTTCGGCAGAAGTGACGGTCTTAATCTCTCTCATGGGTATCTACTATCTACTTCACATAACTTTCAATACTTGTATGTTTTCTACGTTCAAACTATACGTTCTATACAAACTACAAATCTTTTCTAACCCCGGCCCTAATCCTAAGTCCTATCTTATTTAACCTTCAGATTAACTTTCTCAAATCAATCCGTACCGATATCCGAAATGTTCATAATCGTAGATTATTGCTGTTTAAAATTAAATAACATTTACGTATAATTGGAATGATTTTACAACTTAGTTTTTTTAAGATGAGCCATCAACGTACCTTCAATTTCGATTGTGCTTAAAGGCCAATAGGCCATATAGGAAAAAATAAAAAAAATAATTAATGTCTATTATTTTATGTAATGTACAACAGTAGTATCGTGTCATGGTAGTTGTCAACATGACCGCCATTTTCCCTAAATATGTTGTGGTGGAGGTCCCGACCCCGCGCGCCGGTAAACAGCCAACGTGTAAAAATAACGCGGTTGCGGTCAGATAACAATTTTTTTAATTCAAATTATTAGTAAATTATTATGTTGAAAATAATATATATAATATACCAGCTGTTGCCTGCAGCTTCACCTGCGTTACCCGAGGTTTACGGCGGTATTTCAGAGGGATGATATGGAGCCTATAAACTTTCTCGATAAATGGACTGAAATCCTTTTTCAATTGACCTTTTTTTTCGTTCCTGAAGTTATCGCGTTCAAGCAAACAAACTACAGCTTTATATATTAGTGTAATATTATATAATATAGTTCTGTCCGTTACCTTTTCACTTCAGCCACTTGTTAGATATTGATATATATTTTTAAGATTCTTACATGAAACAATCGCTTCTTATTTTTCATTTAAATGTCGTTATCAGTGACTATGTGTCAAACTCACTAATTGGCAGGTATCAGTGTAGTTTGATCAGATAGCTTGGCGTTTGCTAACCCCCTACCCGGCGTGATTTGTTCAGCGGGCGCCCGGGCGGCCGCCACCATGACGCTAGTGCCCGTGAGATCCCGGCTCGCACAGACAACATGATGATGATGAAAGACTGTCCGCTAGTATCATTAGCACGCGAGCTTATCAATAACGTCGCAGTAACTGTAAAATGAGTTGGAACTTGCTCCACTTTCGAATATTTTTACATTTTGCATATTTGTATCACCGCTCATGCCACTTGACAGACAGACTCGTTGAACATGGGAAGTGTACAGTGTTCGTTGCACTATTCTGGTGGGACTGTGGGTTAGTCTGTCGGTTGATGGGCTGTCGAGTCTGGAGGCCGGTGGACCTCGAGCCGATAGCTGCAGTGCGCAATTGACGGCGCATGCGAATCGCTAGCGCGCGGATGCTTGTGTGTGTGTGTGTGTGTATGAGAGAGGGAGCTGCGCGCGCGCAAGTTACCCGTTGTTTACTCGCCGCCATTTTTTTACAGTTTAATCTTTAATGAAATTATACCACAGAAACAAAACTAACAAATACCTACACTCCCGTGATGCTCAAATACTCGAGAACGCATTAATATGCCCGTCTAGTAAATAAATATAATATGAGTAGTTTCCGACTGCGATATTTTTAAAATAGGCACGTTGTCGAGAGTTACTGTGAGTTGAAACATTCTGTTAGTATTAAATTGATTATAATGTTCGCACTTGTGGACATTAAATGGTGTATTAAACACAAGTTTCATTTTGTATTTTGTAGTTAATAACATTGTTACAAGATAATCGAGAACATATTACTATAAACATGAGAGTAGCAACATGTTCAGCTAATGATAGTCTGACAAAAATTGGAATTTTAATTATATTACACCAGCCAAGAGATTATAGTAAGAGGTATTGCCATGCTGCTTTGCAGCCAAATTGGGCCGGTACGACCGGGGTGGTACCTCTCGCTCACATGAAATCGGCGTAATATGACAGCTAAGTTGTCGCGTTTCGTGCGATTTGTGAGTTTCCAGTGGTCCATTGTGGGGAATAGGGAAAAAGAGGGCAACGCATCTGCATAACCTCTGGTGATGTGGATGTTAATTTGCGTCGATAGTCGCAAGGCTTCGACTGTTCATTTGCCGCCCTATGCAATAAAAGAGAGTCATGGGGAGTTTCAGCGTTGTAGGTAGGTGCAGAAGTCTAATAAGAGTCTTGTCATCAAAACTTGGAGCAGTGTACGCAACCATCATCCGTATAAACACACGTCTGGTCCCTGGTATTTTGTTTATGGTTTATTAATGAATTGTGTATGCACACACAGGTGCAGTGGTGTGTGTAATGTGTATGTGTGTATGTGTGCTAATAGTGAATGGGCCCGTTACCTGAGAGCGGACGTGACGTCGCCCATCTCTGAATGAAACCGAACCCGCCGCGGCGCGACGTCGTGCTCTCATACTTTGTACTCGCGTCTCACTAGACTCTGCAGAATCTTTTACTAGGTGAGCCATCTGCTCACCTACCTACCGAATGAGCTTAAAGGCCATCTGGCCTAAAAGTGTAGACCTTTCGAAAAAAAAAACTGCAGAATCATCATCAGTCGCCTGCACTCTAACTTGGGAACCAGTATAATAAGTAATTTCATTGTTGTTCAGCTCTCGTTGTTTGAATGTATTCGCTCAGTATCCGTTATAATCCTTCGGTCCTCAGTAGTGCAAAATGCCCAAAACATAGTCCTAAGTCGAAAGGTAAACGTAAAAACGCTAATAGAGAGACCGCTTTAATAGTCATGTTGCAGCCTCAGCTTCAGTGCTAATACAGTTGATATTATAAAGTCAAAAGTATAAATAATATTCTAAATAGCGCCAAGCAGCATCTTTACGAACATCAGTTGTATGTATTACCGGTCCCAAGGCAAGCCCACTGAGAATAACCGGACACACGTATTACCTAGAATCTAAAGAAATATTTTTTAATTTTATACAACAAATTTTACATGTTGTAATCAGCAAATAATACTTCTTATCTTTTGATTATCTTTAAATAAGTTAGTTTAATCATAAACATAAACGGGAATAAGAAACGGACCTAGATCGGATCCTTGGGTGAACCCCATTTCTATTTTATTCCCGAATGATCTTTTGCTATTTATCTCCATTCTCCACTTTTTTAATCCAACTATTGATGAAGGAATTCATAAGATCCAGAGCCCAAAGAGTAGAGACCCCATTCCATACTGGCTTAGGTTCCTGACTAACGTCTAGATGTCTCAATAGAAAAAAAAATCCAACTCGGAGCGACGTCAGCATTATTATTATTTGTGGCCATCACTACATATTATAAAACAAAGTCGCTTTTTCTGTCCCTATATCCCTTTGTACGCTTAAATCTTTAAAACTACGCAACGGATTGTAATGCGGTTTTTTTTTAATGGATAGGACAATTCAAGAGGAAGGTTTATGTACACAATTTATTAAGTTTTTATATACATTAGCTAAGATATAACAATAATTGTTGGAGGTGTCGCAAAAAAATAGGCCGTCTGGGAGTTTTCAACGAAAACGCTGCCTAAACCGTTTGAGATATAACAAAATAATGTACGGTGGAATTATGTATCTTAAATAGGTCTACAAAAAAGTCTGCGATGGTATATGTCTATCTCTTAGGGATATCATACTATATCCATTTAATACTTTAAAAAAATGGGCAATTATAACGCGATAGTTTAAAAGTTATTTACACAAATACGATATGAATACTTATCATTTTCAATCAATTAATTAGCTTGAGCATTTCATGAAGATTATTTTTGCCCTTTACATCATGCAAATTAAATGAATACTTTAGGAGATATGGCAAAATCAAAATAATGCAGAAGAAAATAAAACGTGTTGGCGTGATTCGCACGGGTGGTTGTCTGGTGTCTAAGGCCGTAGTGTATTAACTCTGGTAGACGTAATATGATCAACATAATATTATGGTGGAATAATATTATAATAATAGTATCCTAAATATGCTTACAAAAATCTGCGAAGGGATATAAGTCTTTATTTTCAAGATAATATATTATATCCATTTTAATACAAAAACTTAGAATGTAATTATTATAAAATAGAAAATGAACATCATCAGACATGATAAATCCGTAAATCTTAGATTCACGCGGGCGAAGCTGCGGGTAACAGCTAGTATTAAATATATCTGACTGTTGCTGGAGGCAGGAGGACTTTGGACTGTGGACGCGGTCCGGCCGCTAGTGTCGAATGTTGACGGCGTGCTCGGTAGTCGGTTCGTGAGTCGTAACTGTTACTTTTATAGTTCTCCTCGGGTTGCTCCGTACTTCTCATGTAAACATATCGCCCGGCTAATCTGAAACATCTTTGACAAAATTAAAGTTAATAATAATTAAAATGAATTTTGAGTCGACATTACTATTAAGGCGTTGCTATATATTTTGTCCATCAAAAAACCATTGTTTCGGAGTGCGATTTAGTTTTGACTTTTTGACTTTATCGAGTATTCGGAGTCGACTATGTATGTACTATGTACATTGTACGTTATCTAATGATAAACATTACGGTGTAAATATAATTCAAATATGATACATGTACACCTGCGGCTCCTCTAAACTGTAACAATGTAACAGTCTTAATTTCCTAAAACTAATCAAGCTTATGATAATAATTAGTTTTTTGAAATAAACTGAAACATCTCTTTATTAATGTACCCATGTAAAAGGTACACGTCTAGCAGTGTACTTCAACTTGCTGACGAGTGACGATGATCATACAAAAATTTGTCATCAACTTGGCGTCCCTTCTCCGTTACTAGTGCCAGTCACCAGTCTTACCTAAGTTATACCCGAGCTGTTGCCAACGTCGCCGAGGTTGAGGACCAGGAACGGCTCGGGTCACGTTTCGTGTGTGTGTGTGTGTGTGTGTGTGTGAGAGAATGTTTGTGTACCTGAACGTGTGTGTGAGGTGACCCAGTGCCTATGAACTTGGTCAGTCGCACTGGCTATACTTCCGCAATAACACTCGGGTGTAAGCACGCTTTACCAGGAAGTGAGGCTCAGGGAACATAATGTCGCAGCTAACACGTCTGGCCGCAAAACATTACCCGGACTCGATCGTCTATCCGTCCGTTTATAACGCAGAGCAATTGACAACATTTCCAATTGACATGACCTTAAAATAAAAATACCATTTCTATATTTTTGTGTCCTGAGTTCAAATATATATTTTTTATATTTTTTTATTTCTTCATTTCTGACAAAAAAAATAAAAACCTGAAAACACGTGATGACGTCATATAAGTATATGGTAGAATGAGGTAGTAACCTTTGCCTTAGCATTCCAATGTCTTATATGGAAACATTAATGTCAAACAAGACATGTCAATTGTCAAAGTCTTGTTTATTTTCGACAAATTTTTGCTATCTGCAACTAGAAATACTTTCGAAAATTTAATGAGATAAACAGAATGAGATTTAAAAACACAGGAAAATAAGAAAATTCACGAATTTAATTGAAAACAAACAAGTTTGACAAGCTGACAAATAACAATAATGACAACTCGAGATTTATGATGGACAGGACAGCATTATTGCAATTCCACCATAAGTGTGACGTCATTTGGCGCTTACGTCTTTTTAGAATACGCCGAATTTCAGAGTTAAAACTATGAATGAAAAGCTTAAAAATATGAAATGTTGTCAATTTCAATTCACCGACATTTAAAGACCCTCAAATATATGTGGTTAGTGTGTTTTTGGTGTGGCCTATTCCAATAAATGTTACACACACCAGCCTGTTCTCATTCACCTCTCGACGTCACAGGTAGTGAGGTACTCTCAAGTGGGTCATAACTCATAAATCCTCGCTCGCACTTCGTCCCCTCTTACATTTCACATGTCAAAGTCGTTTGTTTGTCATTTGTGAGACATCGGAGCAAGAGTTACAATTTTAAAATTAGATCTATCAGATCAAGTATTTTCACTAGCTACTACAACTGTTTAAAACATGACAATTATTAAGTTTTCGCATTTATTTCACCCAATTTTTCGACAGCTTTCGATATTGGCAGCGAACGTCTTGTTCACTAGGCTTGTCGCTTGACTCTCAATAAAATGTATCTTTTCAATATCTTGTTGATTGATGTTAAATATTATTTAATCATCAGTAAGCTGATATTTGTTTGACTGGAAGTGTTGCGCCACGCAACGTTCCAAGCCCTATACCTTGCGCCTAACCCGGCCACACAGGGACCCTGCGCAAATACACACGGGACCATTTTTTCACCACGGATCAGCGGAAGAGGATAAAAACGCGAAGGTTGTTGACGAAGGCAAAATATACATTTGTTTTTGTTCGACTTAATATCATGTTTGTGGTTCGTATTAGCCGTTGTTTGAACGAGCTCGCGACAATTATACGTCGTTAGGGGGTTCGCGTGATATATGTCGTGGGACGATTATATATCGGGCCCCCTTATGTGTGAGCGGTGAGGGGTCGGGATTCGAATTCGCGAGGGGAATGCGATTGCCCCTGTACATAAGGTTTGTTAGAACAGTGAGTGGTTCAGTGCTGTGTACCTTTAGGTGTTATGATACGTCATTATGTAGTTAGGAGGCGGAAAATTAATACGGAATAGTAGTAGTAAATTAAATTTTACGTTACATAAGACTCGTACCAACAAATCTTGAAACAATTTTCTTTTAAAATCGTTTCTCAGCGACTTTTTGTGAGTTTATCGTTGGATATGTCGACTACCTTACCTTTGGATGGATGTTTAGGTACAGTGACGTAGGAATAGATTTTTTTTTGATCGAACATTAAATTATTATGACTAGTTGTCAATGAAATTGTGCGTGTATTTATAATTTGGTTTTAATTAACTATATCGTTTTTGTTTTATATTGTTGGTCTTTCAATTAAAATATTATTAAAAATAACAATAAAATATGTTAAAAGTAGTAGTGGGACTGGTTTCGGCCGACCATTTGTTGTTGAGTGGCGGAATTTTCCTCTTCGAACGGTTTATTCTAGTTCGTGTGCCTGTGTGTGTATTGGTATATTTCTGTATGTATGTGTGTGTTTGCAGGAAAACCAAACATATTATTCGACGGACGGTCATTTAATTCGTCCAATTTAATAGCGTATAGTAATAATATTAAAAACATGAAAGTCTTCACGAACGTTTCTTTTTCTTTCACGCAAAAACGATTGAATCAATTTATATCCGTACCTTATACCGTCCCATGAAAATAGGAAGTACGCAGGTGAAGCCGCGGGTCACTGCTAGTATGCAAAAGTATATTGTACACTCATGTATGTAATACAATGTTTATCATTTACTCACTCAGAAACTTGTGGGAATAGATAGGTATCAATATTGTATTATAATTGATAATTGACCCTTTGTATCTGGATGACCTAAGGGTAGCTGTTATAATTGTCCCTACTCCAGGTATCTTCATCATCTTCTAAGCCCTAAGGTATAGGTATTGCCCAACGCTGATGATAATCATGCGAACGCGAATTCGTTCAATTCGGGTTCTCACAAACCTTTTGGAAGTCTGGTCCACTTATGTCATAAGCATGTATGTGTATGAGCATGTACCATATTTATTATTTAGTAACTAGTTTATCAGCACACGCTGGCCTGCGTGTCGGGTTACGGCGTGTCCGCTCGTTAGCCGCCGGCCGCGCGGCGATGGACGTCGCAATGCCCTGCGGATGTGATCTCGCTAACGATCTGTTTACTATGAAACACGAGCCGGCGCGACCACGTTGCTGTGACGGCAGACGGGGCTCCACATGTGCTGATGCGACCAGTGATGACCAACGCAGACCACAGCTCAACTAACCAACTAACAATCAACAGATTAATTTTAGAAATCGAGACTGTTATAGTGTGACAGTGTGTCACTCGTTACTGATTAAGTGATGATTGTGGATATCCTTATCTTGTTTATGAATTTGAACCTTTTAATTGTCACTATGATTCTGTTCACTAGCAGGGTTTGAACTCTGGTTTATTATTTTAAAACCAGCGAATATAACATTAGACACTTTAACAAATATAAATTTGTATAAACACCTTCAACTTATGGGTACTATTGGTTGACATAGAATTATTAAATTTGGTTACAAGAAAGGTCTTACGACATAATATGTAAAGGGAAATTTTCAAAAAAATATGTTGTAAAACTTATTCATAACCATGATTTACTGGATAGTCGCATTATAAAGGAGTGATGATCCGCTCACGAGCCAGTATCACCGCCGACTCGTATTATAATACTATGATCAGATATATCGTTATAGTAATGAGTTGAGCACGACGGCCGTTGGCGCTCGGGTGACACGCGCTTCGGCGTACTCCAGTCCCGGTGTTATAGTTATATAGTATTGTAACGTCGACGGGATGCCGTGATTGAACTCTGATCACTCTCACTCACTCGTGTGTTGTCTAGCGCGGCGGATTAACCGGATACAGGTATGCAACCCTCGTTAGTAGGTACTCCTCAGTCGCGTCGGGGTCGAGTCAACAGTGCGGCGGCGGGCAGGTGCGGCGCTAGTGTGTTTGCCCGGGACCGTTTTTGTGATCGCTCTAACGCGCTATTTTACACGTTTTAAGAGCCCTTCGGGTCTCAATTTGTAGTTTGTTTTTGTGGCATCGAGTGACGACTCGAGTGTTTGCGTAGGCCAGGTCGGACCCTCGGGGGACACCTCGCGGGCCGCGGCCGGGCGAGGCTGCGGGCCGGTCCCGGGCGCCGGCCGCCCGCACCGGAGCCCTATCGCGGAAATGCGCGTGCGGGCGCGTGCCCCGGGCTGCACGTGCGCCCGTCTCGCCAGACATGTAATCGGGCTCCTAAGTGAGGACACTAATTGACTCACTTGTAGAACCAAACGCGACCATTTATAGTAATGATAAGATAAGCGGGTGGTTATGAATCGTGTAGTCTGCGTCGGCTTATCGTCCCGTTTTAATATTGGTTATGATATCGCAGACTGGTGTAGGTCAAGACACTCTTAGCCGATGAAGTCGGTGCTTGTCCTGGTAAGGAGGAACTAGGAATCGGTCGCGCGGCCGCGGTTGCCGGGCGACGGCGGGTGTGCGGTGAGGCGGGCGCGGCGGGGGCGGCGATAAGGCAGCACTTCCGAGACGTTCCGAGCCATTAGCCGGCGTGCTCCACTTGCGCTCGCCGACACTATTGGTTGGTTCGGCTATTGAGGTCGCGTCTAGAGCTAGCGGCAGTACCGACTGTAGTGATCTTTTAACACGAATCTGTCTAAGACCAGGGTCCTTACACTCAACAGAAACCTATGTTAAGTTAGTCACAGTCCGATCCTTTTGGTACTAGGCGTAGGTAAATCAATCATGTTAGTGACAGAGGAACAACATAAAGATATGGTGATCCAACAAGACTGTTACTCTTCGAAGCGGCAAGTAGTTGCCAATTAAGAGCTTGCTCACATAAATGTTCTTACTGGTTTATCGTCAAAATTAGTTCATCGGTTTTCTCTGTTACTAAACGACCAAACCGTAAGACTAATCAAGGTATAGTACCGCTGTTAGTATCTACCTAGATGGATACGCTCATTCTGATTCCAACGACCTTATAGGGGTCGATATTATTATTATATTATATCAATGATGACCAAAGCAGAGCTTCCGCCTTGCATGGCTGGTTGGACATCTGCTTATCTCGTGCACAAAGAAAATATTATTATGCAATAGAGCCTATCGCCGTCAACTCCATCACCAGCTTCACTCACGTATGTTACTCACCTAGTACTAGGTACCTACCTACTCACTCTGGCTGTACCTTCCTATTTTGGAGTGTTCAAGCTGTACTCGACTATACACGCGCTGGTTTTATATTCAGGTTACATATAGTTTAAATCAGTAAAAGTTGTACCTATATATATAAGATGTTATAAGCGTATGTCGTATTCGGTACCGGGTTCAAGGTGCAGTGTGCACGGAGACACACGCTCCTGTCTCCATATGGCACCAGGAAGAGTCTGCAGCGCGGCCGGCACGTCGCTGGCACGCCGGATTAGCCCGCGTGTTCACCGTCGAGCGGCGACGCTTCTGACTGGACGCGGTTCCGAGAACAGTGCCTATAATATATTAGCCCATCGACTTATTCGTGTGGCCTTGTTGTAACTGTTCTTATTTTAGCTCGTTACTGTCAGTTTGTGTTCGTTTTAGGTTTGAAGTTAGACAAATTTGCAAAGCCTTTTATTGAGTCAACGTCGCGACTCGCGAGTCTACCACATGTGTTCCCGTCAGGCATAGCTTCTGCTCTATAGCCTGTAGTCTATAGTGTCTATTCGATTACACTAGGGTCTGATGATGTTGATTGTCACGGAGCCGTGTGTTCGACATCACGTGGCCGCATCATAAACAAATGTCTTTATCGTTATTGACTTTCCATATTAATGATATTTACTGTGTTGTCGTCAACTATGATGATGAGATTTTTAACTAAAATGGTTATGTTTGGATATGATTACGACACCTGGGCTATTATCCTTGCTATGATGATTGATCATAGCAGCGTTGATGGAATCGCTCTCTTGTCGCGTTCACGCTAAGAATTTATAATTGACTACGTAGTAGGTAGGCCTACTGCTTACGGCTAAAAGCCTACTGCGCTTTTAGAAAGACTTGTTTACATACGATTGTATTCTAATATTTACGCGAATTTCACTCATTATAATAAAACAACTTTACTGTAAAGTATCCGTAACGTCGGGCATGTTAAAAACTTAATAAATCGCTATAAAATTCGTAAAAGTTGTTTCATTATAATAGTAATAGTGCTCGGTCTGGGGCTGATGATGATGATGTTTTGTTCGTTCTAATAGTACTAGTAATAACAATGAACCGCACATCGTTTTCCCTAAACATATTCCCTGGCAATAACACGCTGCGGTGCCTGTGACTGCGGCCGTGCGCCTCGCCCGCTGATAACGCTCACACACACGCACACACACATACACGCACAAACACATAAACACACACACACACACACTAGCGACTGGCACGGTTAATTCCACAGTAGACCGTATCTAGTAGTGACAGTGATGAATTTCGATCAGCAGCGAGATCTAGGGCGTACATCGTAGTAAAGTTTGTTTTATTTTTATATAATTGTATGTAGGTATCCAGTTTTATTGAAGCGAACAACACGAGGCGTATCGACCAAGCTTTAGCCCCTACTTTGTTCACGTGGACTAAATCTATTGAAGAGAATTTGAAGATTCTCTAAGATATCCAAAAGTCCTTCAAAGGACAATTGGCTGCTTAGGGCTAATGATGGCGTAATAGATTCACATGATAAGTTTTAGATATTTTTGTGAGCTGTAGCAACCCATAGCCTGGAACAGGAGTACCGTTTCAATACATGCTGTACTGAAAGAGCTCTGGCTTTAATATGATAAGAAGATTAACACTTTTGAGGCACCGTTTATGACTAGCTTATAGAAGATTTATGGCCTACTAACCACACGGTGTATGTATTAGCGTAAGTTTATGAGTATGCTAATAATGCTAATACGCGTGTGTCTGCAGCAGCGGCGGCGTGTACTCGCGCTGCGGCTACCCCGGCGCCGGCTCGCCCTACTTCACCAGCGGGGCCGACCTGGCGCAGACACAGCTATGGACCTCCAGTGCAGGTACACGCTCCTTGACCATCGGCCGTCAGCTGTACAGTATATTATAATACTTGTAATACACTATACTGCAAGGCTACATAGAACGTAGAAGAATGTCGACAGTGTAAGGAGGAATTATTTTGACTGAATTTTGTGACCATTTGGTTCGACTGGACTGGATTGTGTTACATTTATTAGTTGTCATATAATCTAATGGTGTGTTGGTCAGGTGGGTCCCCGAGCTACGCGGTGAGCGGCGCCGGCACCGCGCTGGAGGAGTACGCCGAGGGCGAAGCCAGCGAGGCGGGCGCGGGAGGCGGAGCCCTGCCGGCCTTCAGCGCACGCTTCGGTGGCGCCTTCGCCTCCGCCTCGCGTCCGTCCACCGTGTACGGCTCCGCCCCGGGCCTCATCTCCAACTCCTACACCCAGCCGGTGAGCCTCCGACGCGGTGATTTACGATACCCGTATAGCTGTTGACGAGGGAAAGTATTGCGCGCTGTCGGCCTGTGTCGGCGTGTTGACGGGCGCGGCGCGATAGCACGCCGACACGACACATGTCACCCGGAGACATGAGCCCCCCCCCCGATATCCTGTGTACCTAGAACACAGCGGTGCGCTACTGTACCTACTGTGACATAGTTAACTCGTATACTTGCAAAACCTCCTACAGTACAATTATCTACAAAAATCAACATAATATTAATACGTTAGCGACGTCCTATGAATCAGTTTGCATTAATAATTATTACAATTATATAAAAATGGTTAGGTTTGTTAATAAAATATGTACTACACTTTGGAAATAAGGCATTCCAGCCAGGCATTTAGAGGATAAAATATAAAATCTGTTGTAAAATATTTGAAGACTAGTACTAAGTTTGTTTAGCCGCTTCTTCTCAGTGGCCCCGCTTTGGAACCGGCGGTGGATTCCTTTGACGTTCAAAACGATACTTTGGTGTTACTATTTTTAAAAAAGTCTGATTTTGATATTTTAATTTTGTTAATTTTGAAATAGCCAGTAGATACCTACGCTTAGACTAATCTATCGATCGGTGACCTTATCTGTGTGACCTTGTACCACACCACCAACAAACTGGTAAAATTAATCTATGAGAAACCTAAGCTATATCTAGTGATATAGCGTAAAAAGTTTTTAATATTTATATTAAAAGTTTTATTTTGCTCTGCTGCTAATTGTAGCTGGCGATCCAATTAGAAAACATTAATGATCCTACAAACAAATGATTAGTCAGCGTGACTCACATATGGCACACGCGAGACCGTGACGCCGGGCGGCGGGGGGCGGGCGGCGGGGGGCAGACCACTGACGCACCAAGAAACGAGCATCCCTTATACAGGCCTTGCTCCATCTTTGGACTTATCTCAGAGTTTAGTCTCTGCGGAAGAGACTGCCCCTTGTCACACTAAACCACTGCTGTTGAGTCAGCAGTCTTGACTTTGGACTGGCTGCTGTAAAAGGTCTTAACAGTATGACCAGCATATGAAACGAACCTGACGCGGATGCTCGCCATCTGAGGATGTTCCTCATTTCGTTTTGATCAAGATTAGCCGCCATAGCCTAAATTCCGCTAACCCAGCGTGAGTTGGCGAAACTGCACGAACTCTCCAATAATCATAGACTCTACGTTTTTTCTTTAATTAATATGTAATTCTCCGTCATAAAGGAGAAGGTCTTGGACACAAGTGGCCACTGGCCTTTGGTTAATATGAATTTCCAAAAATTTGTTTGTTTTCTTTGAATAGGCTCCGTACAATTGTTCCGATTTGAAAATATCTCTCACCTTAAATAGAATGTTGACCCGCGAGACTCCGGGAAGACCGCTCAGCTATCTAATATAATATGCAGTGCAGCTACAACCCGTGTGTGATGATGTTTCAGGAGCTGTGGCCCGTGGACAGCCGGCGGCCCCAGCTCTCCGCCGCCGCCAGCCTCTCAGCGAGTGAGTACTGATGTCATACCTATAGAATACACTGTAGCTCCTGCCCAGCTCACCTGGCTATATAACCAGAACTCTTGTGGCCATCGTGTGACAGCTGGATTATTTCGAACTTTTGAAATCTTAAATAACTTAAGTAGTAAATATTTACAGCTAATGTTTAGGGCTCCGCGCCCCAAAAGGTAAAAAAGGAAGAAAGCATTCAAGATCCCTTTTCAGTTCGTGTGTCTTGTCTGTCCGTGTGTCGTCACCATCGATTTTTTCAACAACTAAAAAAAAAGGTTGAAACTAGTCCAGTAAAAAACCAAGTTAAAAATATACGGATAAATTTAAATTATCGCGAAATTTGTACCTATGCCAGACCCTTCTTTGAACCAGAATTTTCAATTCTAGGTCAATCGACAATCATATTGTGGGTAGGAAACCATTATGGCAAACCCGTTGACCTAGAGTAAAGAAATTAGTAAAAAGCAGTCTTACAGCACGAATAAAGGAAAATAAAAAAGTTGAAAATGAAAGTGCTGGTCCGTCTTAGACGCGAGTGGCAAGGTATCGGTCTTGGTGTTCATTAAGGGAGGCCTATGTTCGCAGTGAATGCATGAAAGCTGATGATGATAATACATACATAGTTGACGCTAATAATGGAGGCGCGAGTCCGACTCGCACTTGACCGGTTCTTACTATTATTGATGTTAATAAGTTTTGTTCGCAGATTTTAATTTGTCTTTTGTGTTAGAGAATTGTAATAAATCTAGTTTACGGTATAACTTTATAAGTGTAACATTGAGCATATTACGGGTACGGTCGTCTCACGCAGAGCAATAAAATCATTAAACTATAGAGTTTCCGTTGTAAAATGTAACTTAATTTGGTGGTTCTGGAGGTCTGACTACAGCGACGCCCGTGCTACCAAACCCTTGGCAAGGCTATTTATTGCACTCGTGTTTCCTACACTTAATATAGGACTTAAGACGATATTGTATACAAAATATCCATTTCGGATTCTTTTGATCAAATTCGCGCTAACAGATATTTGGACGATAGTTAACTGATGATAATGGACACGTGATCGCGGTGGTGCGAGATCATTAGCGATGTAACCGATTACCGAGCGGTTAAATTGTAACGGTTAATTATTACCGCACCTATTACACTAACTGGTTGTGTGTGATTAACAAACAACAACAGAACTAACCAATATAAATTATAAGAAAATAATACGAAACGTCGATCGGCGGATGGGAAAAAGACTTCATTAAATAATGTTTTTATTTTCTATGGTAATTGAGCACCAAGTCTCACCACAGACTGTGGTCTCCATCCTTACTAACTCGTGCTGGCTAAGGCTCAGTATGACCTTATAGAAATGTAGGATCGAGCTATTGTAAATATTAGCGGCAATAAAAGGCCGTTCGAAAAGGTAATGTTTGTCCGCTTTCTGCGAGCATCCGGGACGGACTCACGAAAGGCTGTTTCTTCGTCATAAACCTATGTTTGCATCCGATCTGATATTATGTAGATGATATACTTTTATCAAAGCCAAAATTGTGTCTCGAAAATTTCACAAAATTAGCTGATAGAAATTTGTCGTAAAAAATATAAATTAGAAAATCGTACATTTCATCGAGCAGTACGCTGTATTATTAGCACTATTTTAGTTAGTTTACCATGGAGCAGTGTATAGAGCATAGAGTAGGTGCTCCAAATGACATTTGGAGTAGGAACGGCACGACGGCTTGGACGGTACTGTTGAGACACACCACATCATCGTGAATGGTGGGTGGCTGGTGATGAGGTGTCGCGAGCCGCAGCAGCGGCGGCGTCACGAGCGGACGTGCCGTGCAGCCGCCTCGGCGTGAGTCACCGCCCTTTGTTCGTCGGGCCGGACTCACGCACGTACCAACACTAGCCGGAGCCGCGGCGCCGCTCACGAGGACGACTATTGTTCATTGTAACGGAGATCGCTTTGGGAAAGGCGGAAGTTCATCTCCAGGCATTGTACGGCAGTACCTTGTGATGTAATATGAAGTGGTAGATGGGTCATGTGTTGCTGGGTGTAGTGGTGACACGCGGCCGGTCGCGGCCTCGTATTACGGGCCATGTGCCTGTGACGTCACCAGCTAATGGTGTCCTAACGACCGCCGATAACACTCCCCCGCCCCTCGCCCGCCCCGCTCGCCGGCCGCCGGACGACACCAACTGGCCCTCCGGTCTCCACACATCTATATTTAAGTATTTTATCATAAATTCCCAGAAGTCCGCGAGCAACATAACTAATACAAGCAATTATCGAAGTAAGAATAATCAACGATCCGTCTTCATTAACTTTAATATATCTTTGTAGTTTGTATCGCGCGTGATCGATGCTATTTAATTATTTTCTGTCTCAAATATCAACGCCCTTACACTTTCGTTAATCTTCATCATAATCTCCGTCTTACACCCAAGACTCATTCAATTACTAAAACTAAACATTTGACATACGCATTGATCTGATAATATGATGTGGCGCTGGACAGCGGGGTCGTTCCCGGGCGAGGCAGGCATCTCCGTCTAGCCGGACGGCCGTGTTTGCCGGCACGTGCCTTATCCCCCATATAAGGCGGCTCGGAGGAAACACTTTTAACCTCGAGCGACACAGTTTTTGTCGCGGCCTGCGCAAACACCGGACTCGAATGCCCGCTCTTTGCTTACGACTGTTTTTGTTTGTACACTATTGTCAACGTGTCGATGTTTTGAGAACCAATTTAATGATCTGCCCATTCACTTTAAACACCTATAAATGCCACATGTCCGTATACAAACAGTATATTAAATAAATAAATAATATAAGCTACAATATTCACGCCGGCAGTTTATTAGAAAATTAAGCAAAAGCAAACAAATCAGGCACGGAAGACATTTACGGCGGACATTTTACGGCGTTCGGAGACAAATGCAACTTTATACTTGAGTCATTATTCTTTGAAGCCAGTAATATGGGATGTTTTGACAGTCTTTGTTAACATGGGCAAAGCGAAACAGCTGATTTAGTATATCATTACTTTAGAATAAATATGACGTTATCGGTCGTCTTGGCGTTCAAAGAGAGAGACCTATGTTCAGCAGTGGACGGATATGTGAATTGTGCAGTAGTTTCAGCGCGAATTAACCGCCACCGTCATAGAGCGGGGCTAATAACGGGACACCAGCAACCATCATTCGCACACACTCGAGCCGCGGCCGCCGGCACCCCGCCAGCTCTCGAGAGCCGCCCTCGTGTTATCTCGCTCCGAGAGTTTTATGGACCACTAAACATCAATAACGGCGTGTTCGAAGACTGACGACGGTCGAGGGTCGAGGGCCACTTCACGCGGGGAACGTTTTTTGCTCGGGTTCGAAGCCGCGACTCGCGACACTCTTATCGGCGCTATTGGGATCAGCTATAACCGAAATATTGGTATTCGGGCTATCGCGGCTGACCTGCTGCATGCGTGTGTGTGTGACGTGTCTTATCTACCTACGCTTTGCTCGAAAACTTAACACGTATTTTTTGTGGATCGTAACAGTTAAGTATTCCGGAACGTTACGGGTTTATGTTCATCATTAAACGTGGCCGTTAACGGATCGAGAAAAAACCACCGCGTGCCCTGTGAGGGCGGGTGAGGCCACTGCTGGGCCGACGTATCATTGGTATTGACCACCGCCAAGACTTCCAGCTAAGAGTCGCCGACAATAATTGTAGATCTGTATATAGGCGTTGCTGCGGAGGATATCTCTAGTAATTATAGTTATGTACATTAGTGATTAGAGTGAGTCTATTCTGTAAATGCTTTGATACGCAATAGGTAAGAAATAAGGATGCATAGTTATGTATTATATATTATGTACGCTATATCAGCTATATGTGATATATGAACGGGCGAAAAAAAGGCTTGATTTAGCGTGAAGTAGGTGAGTTAGTACTGAATACGGGGAGCGTACGGGCGACGACGCACGTGCGGCCTCGCCAGCAGCTCCCCGCTCCCCGCGCCCCGCGCCGCGCCGCCGCTCGCTCGCGGCCAATGTCAGGGGCGGCGCGGCGCTGAGTCGGCATCGCCTCGACACGACCGGCGCCTTCGTGAGTCGCCGACGTACACGTAATGTGCTCAGCGTATACGCTTCCCTCGCTACTCGTATCGGACGCTCGGAGGGCACAGTACCGCCAGGCGGGCAGGCGGGGCAGGGCAGGTGCGAGCTAATGGTGTGTTGCGCAGTCGATATGGCGGCGGAGTTTGTGTCGGTGGGGCGCGAGTGCGTGAACTGCGGAGCCATCCACACGCCGCTGTGGCGCCGCGACAACACCGGCCACTACCTGTGCAACGCGTGCGGCCTCTACAACAAGATGAACGGCATGAACCGGCCGCTGAAGCAGCCCCGGCGGCTGGTACGTCAGCGGCACGCGCACGCCCTGGCGGCCGCCCCCGACGTACGCACTCAGGCTCGCCGCTCGCCCCCGCCTCTCGACTCACTCCCCACCCCCCGGCCCGCCCAGCGATCCGCGCCCGCCGAGCGTCCGCCTCGCGCCCTGTCCGTGTGTGTGTCCGTCTCTGACGAGCGTCGTGTTGGTTGCAGTGGCCGAGGGGGCGCCGTCGGGCGCGGATTTCTACAAGGGCATCCTGTATAGCGGCGTCGGCTCCGCGCTGTCCGCGCCCGCCGCGCTCTGCGCGCCCGCGCTCGCCACTAACACCCCTCCCGACTACAACAAACAGAAGAAAGGGGTACGTCCGCCCCGCGCCCCCGACCCCGATCTCTCCCGCCTTCGGTCCCTCTCCTCCGTTTCATGGCTTTTAACCGTACCTGCTAACACTCATCCTCCGCTCATGCCACTAACATTTAATTTTAGCTTGATTTTTCCGAGAGTGCCTAAACCCTAAAAAGTCAATAAAGTTAAATTGCATGCATCCGATTAATAGTTTTGATAACTCTTAATATAACATGAGGGTGCTCTCGGGTAGAGAGAATTGCTGTCCCCCGCGTGGGCCCGGGGGATGTGTGCTAACGTGGGTGTCGTGCTGCAGATGAGCGGCACCAAACGGCCGGGTGTGCTGTGCAGCAACTGCAAGACGTCCACGACGTCGCTGTGGCGGCGCAACATGCACGGCGAGACCGTGTGCAACGCCTGCGGCCTCTACTACAAGCTGCACAACATCGCGCGACCGCTCGCCATGAAGAAGGACTCCATCCAGGTACGGCCATCCATTAATATATTATAGACACCGGTATTTAATCGAGTGAATAAAATCGTGTACCATTATTACCACAACAATCATTCGGGAGCAGCTATCGATACGATTAAGAAGCTGACAAGACAGTATTTTATTGAAATTGATGTTATTTATGCAGTTTTGTATGATATTTTTCATTCAGCATTCATCATATTTCCAAGACCGAAGCTGAACTTGATACATCAATCATCAGCATCACATCACTATCAATCAGAATAATCATTAAACGGATGGGCCTGCAATTAAAAACATGAATTTAGCATATTATGTAATATTGATATTTAAGCTGCGACCGAGTTACTTTTCACAAATAGGCATTTCACAGTTTTTTTTTTAAATTTCAATATTTATTTATTATTTTCTTCTAAGACCGGGGCCTCCCAGTCAAAGTGACATGGGCAAGTAGGCGGGGGCATAAAACCGAATCATCAACAGCATTTTGGTGTTAACAGCAAAAAAATATTATTTTCAGACGAGAAAACGTAAACCAAAGAACGGCATCAAGTCGGACCGGGGCGTGAGCAAGAGCAGCATCACCATCAGCAAGAGCAATCACGGCTCCCACTCCATGGGCGGCGTCGTGAAGCTGGAGAGCATACGTGAGTATAGCATTAACTTATAGTCGAACCATTATAACCTTACTCACATTCTGTCATAATGAGATAATGAGACTCCCAACAGCACCACTAACCTCATTCTAGTGCCGGAGCATTACTGGCCACTGGCCAGGCGTTGGGAATTACCTCACTAAGTTACCAGAGTTCTGAAAGAGACCGGACGCCATGAACAAAAGTCGTGCTGTAATATAGTCCACCATCTTACTGTCAAGGGGTTAGGAAGTCGGATTAGCCGGCAATCATTTCTCATATTACATCGTAAGCACGCGATGGATTGATTGCAGTACGTGGTCTCTGCTTGCTGGCTTGCTGGCTTGCTGTGAATCAACGCAGACTAGTATTGCCTTAAACCGGGCTCTAGTAGCCACATATTGACAAATACCGCGACTGCAATACAAGAAATATACTTTTTCTGCCTCGCAGTGGAAAGCGGGCGGTCGCAGCTCGGCTACTACGTGCAGCAATCGCGCGCCGCGACCACCGTCAAGCAGGAGAAGGGTTCACCGGCGCCGGCTCACTCGCAGGCGCATACACAGACGCAGGCGCACACGCAGCAAGCGCACGCGCATATGCAGCAGGCGCACGCGCACACGCAGGCGCACCCGCACGCGCAGACGCAGGCGCACTCGCAGTCGCTGGCGCACGCGCACCTCCACTCGGCGTATTATGACGAGGGCGAGTATCGGCGCGCGGCCGAGGCGCAGGCGCGTCTCGAGCGGCCCACCGTCGTGTCGCTGTGCAGCTGAGCACGCCCCGCCCCGCCCCGCGCGCGCACGCACCCGCACCCCGCGGGACCCCCATAATAATTAGAATCTCAGTCCCTTAGTTAAGTCGGTAGAGGTGGAGCGTGAGCCGAGGAGTCTACGCTAGAGAACCAAATAAGGAGGTGTATGTTATCGGATATTAGATGTTTATATAGAGCTGTGTCGGCGGAGCGCCGCCCGCGCCGCCCGCGCCGGGCCGTGCGCTCCGAACGTGTTTCCTATATTTCGTAGCCGTAAGAGTTAGTTACATATTTTACTATTTTATCAGACCTATTATATAGAGAGAGCTATATTTGATTGATATTATTGTGCTGTAAACTCCATGACTTCGACGTACATTCCGAGAGCAAGGCTAGCTACGGGAGGCGTCCGCCCCGCCCCGCCCCCTCGCCCCGCTACCTCACTCATATAGCCTATATCATTCGACCCCTTCGGTATCCAAGTAGAAGTTATAACTTCATAAATAAAATTGCAAAAAATGAAGTAGATGTGTATAATAAACACAATAATATTATTATACACACGTCGTGTAGCTCGCCTGCGGGCGGTGATGAATATTGGATCTGATCGTTTATATATTAGACAGTAATTAAGAACAAACAACTGAGGATATATTCGATAATAATCACGTACTTTAATTATTTTCCGCGTTTTAGTTAGCGTGTACGCACTACGTACAGTGGGGTAGCGAGGCATCGCGAAGCGGGCGGGCGAACCTCTCTAATAAGATCGAATTGGATATTATGAATAATAATTATGTTGTAAGTAATAAATAGAGAATATTATACTATTGTATAAATTTATATTAAATAAATCTAAATAAAGTGTATATTATTGTTCAGTGGGCCACCGTCGCCCATCGCCTCTCACGTTACGTGTAAATATAATGTAAGAAATAAAGTACAATTTTAATAAAAAGATTTATTAGTTAAAATCAGTTGACTATTTTTTTTATACCTTCGTAAGTCCAACCATATAAGACACGCACCACGATTGCACGACTATTAACTATATTGATACAACACCTGGAATATATGGCCGTCTACTTCGAGGGACTTCCTCGCTACTGCTGCTGCTGCTGAGGGACACCCTCCAGCTGTACGAGGCACCAATTGATACACCAAGCATACACTATATTTATTTATTTATTAGGACCAAATACAGTTTTGCATTAATAAAGACAATAAAGTAGTACATTATAATAATCTAATCTAGACACAGTAACTAATTACATTAATTAATTAACTTTGGGAGAAAATCTAAATAAAATCACATGGTTGGCTTTCTGAGCACTATTTGAATTTGAGGTTCCAATATGTTTTAAGTGTACCAACCACTACCAGCTAAGTTAGTGCCATATCTCCAAGTGACTAGTAAAATGAATCTATCACCAAAAATGAGTTTCACCTTCCCTGTGTCCGCCCGCCTATCCAGCGGCGACTGCATTCATGTCCTGTTTTGTCTTTGGTGTGCTGTCATCGTTATCATCACTAACCTTTGTCCGTCCACACACAACCGATCCCTTACCACTCGCATCCAACGCCTTCTTCTCACATGGTTGATGGCCGACCAACACTTCGCTTACCTAAAACGACCTCCACTCTTGAACTTTAAAGGCCAATCACCTATGCGTTCTCCTGGATGTGTCTGGTCACAAAATGGCACTTTAACGATACTGAACGGTATATCGGTATCTTTAGTTTCCTGGCGGATGTTTTCGTTTCGAATCCTATCTGCCAAAGAATCACCCAGCATTGCACGCTCCATAGCACGCTGAGCTACGGCAAACTTGCGGACCAGTCGTAAATTAAGAAGCTACGTTTCGGCCCCGTAGGTCATCACGGGGAGAACGCATTGGTTGAAGTCTTTCGTCTTCAAACTCTGCGGTATGGACAACGTGAGAATATGGCAAAGGTTCTTGAATGGTGCGCATATTACAATTGGATCCCCCTATATGCTCTTCTCTTGAAGTAATGTCAGCCCAGCTGCAAGCCTGCACAGTAGGTATGGCCACGGTAGACATACTCTTGCATGGCTTCGAGGGTAATGCAATTGACGTGAACCAGCCTACGGAGAACATGACTTTCAACAAAAATTAGATGACTAGTTACAGTTGAAATGAAACCAGAAACTACGACACATTTTGTTCAGCGATTGGTTCAATCAAATACTTTACCAGTTAATGTTAATTTGTATATACATAATATTATGTAGACACAAATATTATAGCCTATAGTAACTAACTATTGCCTACAACATCTATAGCTACTTGATAATTATTTACTTCAAGCAATTTTGAAGGTAGGTTAGGTTAGGTTAGTACATATTATATCCGTGGTTCAAAATTAGTTTTGTGTGCACACATTATAATATGTTACATGTGAAATTATTTTCAATATGGCTTTATACAAGCTATGTTCAATTTTATTAATTGTTCCGAATATTTTTTATTATTATAAAAAAATCATTTCAAAAACTTATAATAACTCCATGTGGTCGTATTTGTGAGAAACAGACTAACACAAGCGTAACATTGCAAATAGATATGTTACGAGTCAACGAGATGGTGTTATGATAAATATTAAATGTTTAACAACCTATATAGCTTTATATAACTTTTTTAAATTGAAACTAGCTAGAAAGCCCAAAATATACGAATTTGAGGCTAAAGCTGGAATTTTTGATATAAGTTACTTAAAAAACGAACTGTGAAAGTTTTTTTCAAGTAAGTAAAGGGGTGGAAAAAATCAAAATAAGTGTTTTTTTTTAAGAAACGGTAAATGTTAGAAAAAAAGGTATAAAACATTTTTATATAAAAGTTTACGTTCTACAACTTTTGTTTAAAAGTTTTTCTTCTAACAGCCCGTTTCCCCAAAATTAAGAAAAACCCACTTCTTTTATGTTTTTTCAGTCCTTCCCGAGGGTGTAATTAAAAAAAACTTTCAGAGTTCATTTTTAAATTCTAAAAAATTATTTAATTATTTATTTATTATTTAATTATTTAATTACTTATTTTAATTATTAAAAAAATATTTAAAGTAACTTAAATCAAACATTCAAGCTTAAATTCGAAATTTCGATTTAAAAACCTATTTTCTTGGACTATTAATGGACTATTGAAGATTGATCCAATGTTATGTTCTGAGATGAATTAAAATTGATGCTCTACAAGCACGATGGAAGACACGGTGTGTATGACTATGGTAAACATTCAAGCAAGCATCGAATAAAAGGTAGCCTGCGGTGGTAGGTTTGAGATTTCATCAGAGACTGGCACAGAACATATTGTGTTCATAGTAAACGACTCTATAACTAGCATAAGATAGGAGAGACCATAATAGTGGCTGTGGTTCATTTATGGTCAATTTGGGTGGCAAAAATGGCATGTTGGATTGTGAAATTGTGAGTGGCCAGCAAGCTACCAGGATATGCTTGGAACGAGCTTGGGATATTAGTATCACAGTAAAACCCTCATCCAATGATGCTTCGTAAGCTTACAATTAGAGAGGAGAATTTTCATCTTGTATCTAGATATCGTATTAGATGCTGTACGCAGTGGCGGCTGGTGGGTTATCGAACTGGTAGTGCACTTTACTTACTCACTAAGTATTAAGATTAGAAATAACAACAAAACAACAATTTACCTAAAATATGTTAATTTTTTATATTTTTTGTACAATAAATCAATAAGAAATTTTTCTGAAGCGAAATGTTCGCTCGCTCACATCCACACAACTATTTCTTTCTATTAAACATTTCACTTTTAAAATCTCTGTTTAAGATTATTTTCACTGACACCACACACTGTACACAGTGCGAAAATACGAATATTACGAATTTACTATTAATAATTTACACAGAATATTACGAAAAGAAAAATAGTAATTGTTTTTACAATAACTAAAACAAACATCATGTCCGCCGTCGTCGACGTGCGCCCGGCGAAATTCGTTAATCATCGGGTGCTCTCGGCAATTTCGGCTTCGGACGCCGCGCGCGTGCGGCGCACGAAATTAGAGTAATTTCTCGGTCCATTTCTATGAACTATCTTTTGTTTCACGCGTCAGGCGTATAGCGCGTAACTCATACAAGTTCTATTAGCAGTCCTCGTGCGCTCGCGGAAGCGCACGAGATTTTTTCTATTATGGAAAATAAGTCTTAATAGTTAAGCAAAGCGCTCAAATTGTGTTGTCATATTTGGAAATTTTATTAGTTATAAAGATTTTTGTATGTACTTATAAAAATACTTAAATATCTATTAACATGGTTTTTAAATAAAGATCAAGTAATGTTTGAAATTTTTAAATCTTAAATTATTGGTGGTTCAGCGCACGAGCGCACTTAAGGTACAGCCGCCACTGGCTGTACGGTAACAAAACCACGTAAACGCACTAATGTAAAACGGCGAGAAGGTAATTTATTGTAAGTAAAGTGATATAAAAAAATATTTTATAATATAGATTTTATAGATATTAGGTATAGCTGTTGCCCGCAGCTTCGCCTGCGTTAACTAAGATTTACAACGGGATCTTAGCGGGATGATATATTTTTACCGATAAATGGGCTATCGAACACTGAAATGTTTCATTAAAATCCGACCGATAGTTCCTGAGATTAGCGCGTTCAAATAAACAAACTCTTTAGCTTCATATCTTATGGATTAAAAGCATGAGTAAAATAAACTCGTTTAAATGTAGTCCAAAAAAATCAAAATTTCTGAATAAAATATGGTTGTTGTGCCTCACTCGACATAGATAGGTATAGTGTGTCGTGGACTTTTTTGTAGATATTTATAAGATCTACAATTAATTAGAACATTTTATGGTTCTATCTTTTATAGTTTAGGCAGCGTACGCAAAATAAATAACTTTTCTGGTTGATTTTTTACACCTCGTGTCCGAAAAACCCAAATATCTTACGGAACCCTGTTTTTTTCCAGAATAAAATTTAGCCTCTGTTACTCGTGGATAATGTAGGTTTCGAATGATGAACGAACTTTTGAAATCGGTCCAGTACTTTATGAGCCTATTCATTACAACCAAACAAACAAAGTTTTGCTCTTTATAATATTAGTGTATATATATAGTATAGATAGATTTCGCCATAACTTCAAAACCGATCGTCCAATTTTAATCATTCAAAGTCGAAATATTATCTACATAAACTGTACTTAGTGATGAAATAATTTATTTTGATAAGGATCCAAAGCATGAGTAAAATAAACGCGTTTAAATGTAGTCAAAAAAAAATCAAAATATCTAAATAAAAAAATGGTTACTGTGCCTCACTCGACATAGATAGGTATAACGTGTCGCGGACTTTTTTGTAGATAATTATAAGATCTACAATTAATTAGAACATTTTATGGTTTTATCTTTTATAGTTTAGGCAGCGTACGCAAAATAAGTAACTTTTCTGGATGATTTTTTACACCTTGTGTCCGAAAAACCCAAATATCTTACGGAACCCTATTTTTTTTCAGAATAAAATGTAGCCTATGTTACTCGTGGATAATGTAGCTTTCGAATGGTGAAAGAATTTTTGAAATCGGTCCAGTACTTTTTGAGCCTATTCGTTACAACCAAACAAACAAACAAACAAACAAAGTTTTCCTCTTTATAATATTAGTGTAGATAATAGAATTTTAATAGACAATGCTATATCTTATAAATACTAATATTATACAAAGTTGAACTGTTTGTTTGCGCGCTACTCTCATAAACTATTGCTCTAGTAGGCAGACTAAATTTCATTCCGATAAGATCCCGTTGTAAATCTCAGGCGAAGCTTCGGGAACCAGCTAGTGTAAAATATGTATCATACGCTTTCTTAGTTTCCGAGATTTATATGCTATGTTTGTATTTCTTTAAGTGACCCGGATTCGTCGCACTCGAGTTATCATCTATCTAAGATAACAGTAGCATTGTAATTAGCTTAAAATCTGTTACGGTGGATATCATGCTACGCGAGGAGTGAGGTCGCCGTTGCATCATATTTGGTTTTCCATGTAGTATCCATTCCTTAGGTATCTACACTAATATTATAAAGAGGAAAACTTTGTATGTTTGTTTGGTTGTAATGAATAGGCTCAGAAAGTACTGGACCGATTTCAAAAATTCTTTCACCATTCGAAAGCCACATTATCCACGAGTAACATAGGCTAAATTTTATGCTGAAAAAAAATAGGGTTCCGTAAGATATTTGGGTTTTTCGGACACGAGGTGTTTAAAATCAACCAGAAAAGTTATTTATTTTGCGTACTAAGATCCCGTTGTACATGTTAGTTAACGCAGGCGAAGCTGCGGGCAACAGCTAGTTTGTAATAATAAGTTTGTATCTGTCGTCTATTTTTATGCTAATTTTATTTGGGATAACGAGTTATTCATATTTTATTGTTCTATTTTGACATTCTTAATTATTTTTTTCACATACGATTTCCTACGCACCGTTACCTATCATTTAGCTTACTAACTAATGCATTTAGTCCTTGTTGATTGTGATAAAGCTGTTGCTTATTTTTAGGCATAAGTATTAAGTAGGGTAGGGTTCAGTAGGTTGCAGTGCTTCGTTTTTTCGGTTACACTGCTTTAAATATTATGTCGGCAAAATATACGAAAAATATTTTACTAAATGCAAACACCAAATTTAATAAACTATTTTTTTAAATATTATACTTATTACGCATGAGACATTTTACATATTATTCTTTAGAATAGGTAGTATGATTTATTAATAATTATAATATTTATGCCACATAAATTTCTATTACGTGTACGGTGTAACTGTTTTCGGATAAATAAAAGTATGACAAGTTAACATAATATAGGTAATTTATACGAAAAATAGTGAACTCTCAACTCCTAGTAGGTATTATGTTGAATTGTAATAACTGTTTGAACTTTGTTTTTTTTTATAAAGGGGCAAACGGGCGGCTGGTTGGTGCTATAGCTAGCTACTAACACTTTCAGATTAAACCAATTTAAGCGTAGATCTTTCACTAGGAAACGAAGATGAAACATTGTTTACAACGTTAATAAATTGAAATCATTTCATACTGTAACGAGAAATGATAAATATACAAGTACTTGTGGGAAATGAAGGATTTGTAGGTGGAGTTATATTGTTGGCTGATGCGTCATAATACCTGTGGTGCGCGTCGGTCGAGCCTGCAGTAGCGCCGCGACGAGCTGGGCGCGCGCGGGGTGCGGCGGGCGGTGCGCGGCGCGGCGCTGAAACAACATGGCGGCGGTCATGTGCGCGTCACGTTACCGCGCCCGCGCCCCGCACTCCCCGAACGATATATTAACTTTTCACGGAAAATATTCGATGAAAAAAACAACTGATAAGATCACGATGAGGTCGGTCGGTGGCCATCAATAATCCGCGGACGGCTCGGCTATCGGGCCGGCCGCGGCGAGGTATTACGGCCGCCTCCCCCCGCACGCCCCGCACACCCCACACACCCCGCACACCCGCAGCACACACATCACACACACCATCCGGGAGACGAGCGCACGCGCGGAAGATGCCGGCCGATAGTCTATCTCGGAGCGGAGTGTCATCGCTAATGAACCAGCGACAAAGATAGGCGCTCTCGTAATCAAATCTGTGGGCCTTCTATCTGATAATTACTCCGTATCGGGGATGGTATCGCGATATCTCAGCTACCGTAGATACGGGCGCAGCGCTCGCCCCGGCCGGACCCGCGCCGGGGTTGGGGACGCGCGGGGGAAGGGGGGCCCGTCGTCGTCGTCACCCACAAATATTAGCATAGAGCGGGGCACTGTTTGCTCCGCTTATCACGGCCGGGGAACACACCCAGCGCGGCCGCCGGCGCACCGGGTCCGGCCCGGCCTGTCCGGCGCGCCGGACCAGAACGTCACGACACGTCACGTCCCGTCACGTCAGGCCCGGGGTGCACCCAAGTCACGGGCGTGAGGGAGAGCGCTCGTCAGCTGCTCCGCTAGATACAGTATCTGTGCGATATACTATCGAGTCTAAAATAGCGAATCTCACATTAACACCTAGTTAAGATAAAGCAGATAACGCTTTGCATATCTTAAGAGAGATATGCGGCGGTGCAACGACCCCTGCTGCGGCAGCTGAGCAGCGTTGTTTGCCGACGCCGCGCCGCGTCGGTCCCGCCGGGGATCGGTGTCCTTGTTGGGATTTTAGTAGAGTTTTGTAACAGTATATGGAAGTAGATAAAGACGTATCCGTCGTTCTAAGGCGTAATGAGTTTTGCTTTAGAACTATCCTATGAACTAAATATATTGTTTTGGAGAATAAACGCGCAAATCCCTTAAGAATTGAAGAGTGACGCGTGTCGCTGATGAGCAGTATCAACTGGGGCTCGAAGCCGAAGGCTATCCGTCTTCGTCCTGTCGCCTATAACATCCTCAATTATCTAAAAACTCCACGCTTATTTTGGGTTTCAAAAGTAGAGTGCAATGCCAACACAAGAACAAAAGCTTTGATATCGCTTTAGATCAGCACTAGTTGTACTCAGCGTTACCTGTGCTAATAGCCTCGAGCGTCCCGGGTGAAGTCCTGAAAGGTCACCGTGGATGAGTCCTAGCCGTGTGTTCGCGTGAGTCAGTGTCGCTGGGCGGCGTGTTTTATCGCGATAGCCCCTTATCACGGCGAGCGCTCCGCCGGCGTCAATACCTGTATGATGTATCGCTCATGAGACCTTCCCGCTGTGATTCAACTATTTTTCTAGAAAAATATTAACGCTACTTTTATTGGTCCACAGCTAGTTTCCAACTTACCTTTAAAATTACTAAATTTGATCGGCCTGTCAGTTGACATAGCCACTGCCCACTACAATGAAAAGCTGTCAAATTTGACCCTAGAAACGTATGTTAACCACCATTAACAGCCATGTTAATTGACATACACTTTGACCAACGTTTCATGAACCGGGCGTATATTATTTACTCTACTTATTTAAATTTCCTTCTTCCTGACCTTTTAGCCGGCTGAGTCTCTTGTTCAGGTCTATTTTGTACAAATTCGCCATCGTACCCCATGTCTCTATTGACGTGTGTGCGGTGCGGCAGGGTTTTGCAACTCGTGTTATCGCAGCGTATCGAGGTCCGTGAGCGGCTGTCAGCGGAGATACCGGCGACACCTGTTCCCGCAGCTCCGTCAGCCGCAGCATCCGACGCAACCTTATCAGATAACATCAGAACACACACGGCCGGGAGATGCAGCAATCGCTCTTTACAACGGGACCTACGGGAATCTACTCTTGACGTGATAATTGTAGACAATTTTTTTTATTAACGTTGTAAAGATTTATTTTACTTTTTTGTTTTTTAGATTTAGTTTTTGTTTTCCTCTTTTAATTTGTATGTGTAATGTGGATTTATGAATAAAAAAAATATCTATCTGTCTATATAAGTCTCTGTTATTTCGACAATGTCTTAATCCCCATGATCACACGGAGGTTCCCCGAGTTTTCCAGTTGAATAGTGATCGCGTTGGCTTACAATAATAATATATAAAACGATATCTAACACCATTATGCTTGTGAAATAGTTGAAAATTACATTAATACATGTATCTTTATATTTCTACAGGAAAGAACGATAGCGTACCGGAGTAGAGTCTGAGAAGGCGACCGGGACTTTACAATAGAATTCAACGCGCAGATTCCCCGCGCCCCGCGCCCCGAGCACCCCGCTGCCGGCGCGGAGTGCGGACAGCGAGGGGACCATTTCAAACTATATTCCACGTAAAATCGTTTTATGATAGGAGTCTATTGTATTTTATTAACTGAAGCCTTAGTTCGTATACGTTTTTATTAAATAAATAATTTAATGTAACAAACTAATTTTCAGGACGGCGCGGCGGAGGGCTAAACGTTTACCGTGATTTTCTGCGCCTGCTGAACCGCTTGCTTAGTAGGACGATAGAAGTTGATCAATAGATATTCCACACAGTAAAGGTGACAATATCCTGATGGATTGTGAGATGTGGGTCGTTTGGAGCACGCTGAGACCAATGTGTCCATGATGATGATTGAGCAAACAAAACACTTACATTTTGAATAACGCACATATCACTATAAGAGTTTTCCTGTTGTCGAAACATGGCGGTGATGACAGCTGATTAGATAAGAGCCGATCATCTCTGACGCGTGACTTAGACAGCGTCCTGACATGTCCTGTCACGTCCTGTCACCAGCTGATCTGAGCTGTTCCAGACATGCATTTATAAATGTCTCACTCTCTTTCTCAAAATTTCTCACTCTCAAATCCATCTCATCACTGACCGGCCTGCTAGACTGTGGTGTTCTACACGCTTGTATCGTACAGTGTTGGCTGTTGGCATGACCGAGCACAGGTTTTGTCCCTTCATACTGTCTCCTCTATTCTTGATCTATCGTCTTGTGTGTTAACTAATTTTAACTTAGATGTAAGCTGAAATTATATTCGAGTTTATTTATTTTCATTCATAATAAATTTCTAGAGTAAAACAGTAATAGACGAAAATGAATACATAATATAATTTATTCTCGTCAGATACGTTTTGCTGATTTCTTCATTTAAAGTATTTAAAACGGGATATTTACCATGTTTTTTAATATTATTTTGCGGAGCTCGATATTCCGACATTGTCTACGAATGTCTTGTTCACGAGACTCAGACAATGTCGAAATATCGAGCTCCACAAAACAATATTAAAAAACATGGTAAATATCCCGTTTTAAATAATTTAAATGATGAAAATAACCATGTTAATTTGCTGATTTCTGTTTAGACTTTAGAACACATCATAGTATACGGGTTGACAGTATTTCATTTGTAGCCTGATGCATCACCGATGTGAGAATATGCAGCGTATATCTCAGAATCTAACAAATAGTTTGTTGATAAAAATAGCGATAGATGTGCGTATGATATGAAATATGCCCTAATTTCCACAGAGCAGGCGGACCGAGGCGTTATCAGAGAGTCAAGTGGCTGATAAGGCCGGCCGCAGCACCTCCGCAGAGCTAGGCCGCCAGCACCCGCGTCTAACTCTCAGGACAAGCGGACGGGGATGAGTACCAGACGTATTAGGTAAAAGACAAGATAACTGAACTCAGCTTTTATTGTTTCTGATAAATTTCACGTACAAAAAAACTAGAAACAGCTTGTAATGAATATACGAGAAGCTGGATTCAGATCCATCCTCGATGTTTCTCATTACTAAGATATAGAAACAATTTATGAAGGATATGTATGGATCCATTTATATGGAGCCTATGATTGTTGTATACATATATAATATGTATGTATTTATTATGGTGTAATAAACAGCTCTCAACAGTATTGAGTACTAGAGCGCGGCTGTGGCGGTCGAGTGCAGTGAGTCGGCACTCTGCTGTGAAATCCTCAACCAGCGAATTCCTGACACGTTACGAGTCAACTACGTTATTATTAGTTATACTGTACGGACGTATACGGTATATAACGTAGTTACGTGTGCGCTCTCATGCATGTATGTAGGCATAATATAGGTGTTTACTTCGACATTTACAATTCTTAAAAACATAAAACTAAATTCTTAAATTCATAAAAACATCAGTAATTCAACAATATCATAACAAATATATTTATTTTCCTTCACATTTCTTAAAAAAAGTACACAATCTAATCTTCACATACCTTTCTTTCCTCACGATGTTTTCCTTCACCGGTGAGCGAGCGATGGTCTTGTGTTTGGGGTGCACTTAGAAATTAGAAAAACCTATTCAAGGCACACATGTGGGGGTCAGGATCGAACCCGGAACCTCTCGCATAAGAGGCAGAGTCCATCCACCGCTGGACCATCGTCGCTCGCATTTACAAAACATTACTACAAATTTTCACTTACGATTTTCATCTATCATCATCATTCGGTACTAGAAATAAACTGCAGAATAAATGCTTGTCGTTGGGCACATATACTAATTACGAGCCTGGACGCTATCGGCGTGATCTGGCGCCGTATCTGCAGCTCAGCCGATAAGGCCCAGGGTAAGATGATGCTTATCACCCGTACCCTCGTTACCGATGTATTATTGTGGGCGATGATAACCACCGTAATTACTGACTGGGTACTAGGTACTAGGTACAGGACGGTCAAATTATCTTGACTACATGGACATAGCAACAGATAGTCTGAGAAGTGCGAGCGTCCAATTTGACCCATAGCAACTTTCTTAATTTTGTATTTCTATATCTCTAATTATCTAAATTTACCTTTAAGCGCATTACGGGTTTGACTCACTCGCATGGATGTCAGCGTAGTACTTCACTCTTTTGTCTAATTAAACAAAGATAGAAAACATTTATTCGACACAAACAGAAGATGCGTAAAAAAATACGCGACCATAAATTAGTAAATATTTCATTGATTGTGTGAATATAGGTACTCATACTGAGGTATTGAATATCCGCGACGGTGCAGTAAAGGTATTGGGGGGCGGCCTTAAAGTCACTGCTGCTGCAGCATCAGTAACCGGGCGCCAGTAGCGGAAGCCTAATAAAACCATGATATTATAATAATCAGTTTTTTTTGTATACCATTTCTTTATATTACTATAGCAAAAACGATGTAACCAATATTTAGCCACCGCGCTTCTGATTTACACTAAATATAAAGACTTGCTCCAAGTAAATTCTTGACCTAGAGAGTAGAGACCCAGTCTCCAGTAGCAGAGCTGAACCAGCGGTGAGTCTCAGAAATGAAAGCTGTTAATGGACCTCGGCTAATCGTTATACACGACTAATTGCTCATCTTCGTCTTGGCGTTCATTGAGGGAGGCCTATGTGGACAGATAAAGGCTGATGATGATGATGACGCTTCTCATCATCAATGACGGACACTTGTAGAGTATCCAGGAAGTGAGGGTTACTTCTGCACTCTTGAAACCCCGGTCCGATGGTTCATACGTTGAGTCCTGACAGCGCTATCAACCGAAACGTCAAAATATTTAAAGATTTCTGGCATCTTGAAGAAGATGCCAGAAATCTAGATCTAAATCAGCAACAACACCAACTTTGTTATTTTGTTTATGTCACAGTAAGTGACTTAAGACGTTGCTCTCTGCTCAAGAAGCCCATAATATCCCAGGGAACCCGTACACCATGAGGTAAGCCAGCGGCTGGTGGTGCAGCCAGGCGCGAGTCGATTAGCCGGCTCGTCCACAATTGGGGCGGTGATCGATGTCTCGGCTAAGCCTCGGCGATAAGATACCGGCTTATCGGCTTTTTTATTATTTTGATAACAACCGTAAATGTATTATTGTTCTGTGCTTATGTTTTCTGGATAATCGGGGGCTTATAACTGCCATCCGGGCGAAGGGCAAGCAGCCCTACCCACACGTATATGGCGACCTCTGCACTTATTAAATTTCCTAATAACGTAGGTATTCAATTATATACTTGCTGAGGCAGCTTCATATCAGATTTTTAGGGTCTTTTATGTCATATTAAAGTATTCCTCGTGTTGACGTCAGCGTATAGTATTGAGTTCGTTAAATATAACGTTGCTATAAATCAATCTTCCTGTGGAAAATAATATAAAGACAGCATTTAAGGACGCGTTTACAAACTTTGCGATGATAATATATTTTGCGGTGACGCACCACTTGCCGGTACCAAGTCTATTATTTATTGTTTTATTATTGTGTTACAGACGGGTGTGTCTCTCAATACATATTCACATGTCACGTATTCATTACATAAAGTTCCTATTATATAACCCGTAGGCAATGGAATAAGCCTCGTAGACCTTTAGGTGACTCTATAGAGCATACATACATAGAAAAAAATCCGAACTAGTCGGTGTTATCGGCACAATTTAGCTCCTTACGGCAATGGCCCCATTTGTTGGGCCAGTGAACGCCAGGTTCACTTACGGTTATGGCTGGTGTAAGCCTGCAACCATACATAAAAAAAAGTAAAGTAAAGTATCAACCCTTATATGTCCCACTGCTGGGCACGGGTCTCCTTCCTCGAAATCAGGCGACGAGGGTAATGGGCCAAACCATACATACAGCATATCAATTCATTAGTAGGTACTGTTGAGTGGAGTATAGTAGTGGTAGTATACAGCATATCAATTCTCGTTCGCAACGCGAGACGAGCTACCGCGGTATGATATTTGTTTACAGCGCAATAGTCCCAATACCGCCACTATCAGAACAATCTGATAACGACTGCACAAAATACAAAGAAATAGAGCTGCGTGACGCAGCGCCGTCGGCGAGCACCAGCGCGTGCAGCAGGGCTGGAATGCGTTTCATCGCTCGCTGGTTCAATAGTACTGGTCACCGGGTAACAGACACCATGTAGAGCTGGAAGGAATTGCCGATGGACCTATTGGTGTATGTTGTCGAAATAACACAACGGTCCAGTGTTATCCTTCACGGGTGACTGTGCGATTAGTTGAACCGTCTGAGTAGCCTTAACATAATTCGGTATTCTAACGAGGTTTCTCTTGACCAACAACTCAGCTTTCAAAACTAAACCACTCTGAGACTCATAGAGCAGTGTATTCTCATCACAAACAGACATTTTAACTATTTATAACGTTACGTACCTATGATTGTGCGTACGTGTGTGTGCTCGTTTACGTATGCATGTGTTTGTCTCTTGAGACACATCTCCGGAGCTGATAAGGGAGGTAGCAACCTCTCTTTATAACCTGCTGGCGGATCGGTGCTCGTACAGTTCTGTCATCAATATAAAACTAGCACGTGTGTAAATCATAAAGTCGTAACTGTAGGTCCACTGGTGTATCTCCATTCTCCATTTACCCAAAATGGGAAAGCACTATAAAGCGTCCATCTTATACCTATTAGAAACATAGCAACAGTCGACGGTCAGAAGGTCCATCCCTACTCCCGTGATTGAAGTTTGCGATAATACATAACCTCTACGACACTCGCATATATTGACTAGCATAACGATTGTCAGTGAAGCATAGACCAGTCTAGAAACCTTAATCACAGAAGGCATGTGATGATCGATACATATGTAATCGTTTGTCTATCATGCCGGCCCACCCCTTCTTCCCCTTCTCTCTGAAACATCAATATCACATTCAAATATGCATCAATATCACGCTGATGATGATGACATTTTTTTATTAGCGACTGAACTGAATTGTTTCGGTGCAATCAGGTATACAACAAACGCTCAAGTTTTTTCTATCTAATGAAATGTTTTAAAACGTCTAGTTATGTGGATGGTACGTAGTCCGTCACGTGCAGGTACGTTATGTTTCAGCGCCGTACAGTAGGAGGGTAACGTGTAGAGACGTGTGGGCTGTGCAGTGCGCAGTATGTCGGGGGAAGTGTGAGTGCGAGCGCGCACCTGTGGCGGAAGAGTGGCGTAACTGAAGCTGAAAGCGGGACGCGCTCGCCGCCTCCGCCAATCGCGCGCGCCCGCCTTCCCCGCCCCGCGCCGCCCGCCCCGCCCCGGGCCCGCCGTCCGCGTCGCCGCTGATAACACTCGATTTGACGATTCCGTGAGTGATAGTGAGTCCGGAGCGATGCTCCGCGCGCGGCCCTCCGACGACAGAGACACCCAATAAGATTAGCATAAGGACCGACGGCAGGTGAGTCCACTCGGCTAGATCAGTGTCTATATCGGGTAGATTGTAGTATCGCAGCAGCACCGGCGACGGAGCCGGCGCCAGCCTCGCTGAGCTGTAGTATTGGACAAGCCGCACGGCCTTATAAACTCAACTCAACGGCAAAACACCGCGTTATTATTAACATTACCTGTCCAGGATATTGAAATACGAAACGACTTTTATTGTAAAATTATTCCTCTTTCATTTTGGAGTCATGTAATGTTTCATAAGTAAGAAATCAAAAAGTCTATCGCGTTTTCTTATTAGGTATATCTATTACTTTTCCTCAAAGTAATCAAGAGAAAATAAACGTTGCTCTCTAATGTTCACGCGAATATTACTCATTACAACGTAACAGCTTCCATGGATTGTATCGCGGTTCAATAAGTTTTTCAGAAACCCGACGTCTCAGATACTTTACAGCAACCATGGGCCTTCTCTTAAAACGTGTTTTATTATAATGATACTATATTACAATATGTTTAAATATTGGAAGTCCTTTAGTATACGATACCTGTTTGTACAAAGCTAGTTTATTGCCTATTAGGCAACTAACAATATTGTAAGATGCAAACTAAAATACTAACCGCATATATCGTTTTAAAAACAAGTTCAGTGTAGAGGTGATGATGATGAATAAGTTATAATGTTTCAGCAGTTCAGTTTACCAACACCAGCACGCCATCTAACAAAAAAATTAAATTATACCAATAAGACGTTCCCATCTGCAACTTAAATATACATATTTTTTATATTATATAAAACGCATACTAAAATAAAAAAAGACGTGTGGCACTCGGGGACTGCCGCGGTAATGCTATTGCATAGCATTTTGTATCAACTTATGCAATTATAATTATTTATTTATTTTAATTATTAATGCAGTATTTCTTTTTCTTTGATATTAATTCAAGTTACACTTTTTGAGCGTGGTGACCGATAAGAAAACATTTTTTTTTCCTTTATTAAATAAATAAAAAAATATAAATATTTTAAACAATATTAACTAATATTGTTTAAAATATTTTTATTATTTTACAATACATGTGTTATATTTTATTGTTATTCGTGCGAGCTTCGTAGTGTCGTACAATACGTCTAGTTGCAAGCACACAAACACCGTGTCGAAGACTGCCGAAAAGAAACGACGTTAGACGATGCATGGCCTTCAAGACACACCTCCGTGCCCGTCGGAGTGGGGAGCGTTAGGTTTTTTTTTCGTTACGGAATTTCTGGACTCGGTCCCCGCGCTCAAGGCCCGCGATAGAAGCTATGCAATAGCTTAAAAATAAAAATAGCACATATTCCGGTGCCAGTGATTTCTCCGATCAACAAGAAAAAGATTATTCTGAACAAATGCAACGGTTGCAATCAATAAAACTAATTATTATTAAGAATTATTTCGATCCGCTCATAGATACCAATTTGATAAAATTACAATAGCATTAATAATAACAATAATAATAAAAAAAAACTATTTCACGGTATTTGCATAAGTTGCTGTTACGAATTTGTGACTTACTAAACCAAATGTGATTGAAACTTGAAACATAAATAAGATATGAAGTTATCAAGCGTTGATAATATCATTAAAAATATATAAAAGATTATAATTTATTATTTAGGTCCTTTATTTACGAGTATCTATCTACATCTACATCTACATCTAGTAGTATAAAACTATATCTAGTTTTATACGACTGCTAAAATGAAACAGATTTGTGTAAAAAATTATAAGAATATAATATTATAGTAGATAAATTATAATAAAATAAATTATGGATTATCCTGTGAACATGGCAGTTGAAACATTGCGAAATATCGGTATTCACTTTAAAATAGCGGGACCTTAATAAAACTACATGTAGGTACGCAGTATGAATAGTGATCTAGTTTAAAAAATAATTATGTTATTTTGGTTTCCAGTTAGGAAATAATAACCTTCAATACAAAAGTGGAATACAATTCTAATATGCAACTATTTTTTTTATCTTTTTAATATGAAATAAGTTTATATCTACATATTTAAATTTAAATTGTGGGCACCTAATAAAGCTATGATGATTAAATTAAATAATTAAAGTACTTATAAAATAAAACAAAATTTGTAATTCTGTATGTATTTTATATCTTTTAGCGCAACAACAAAGATATTTAAAAATACTTAAATATTAATTAATTTGAAAAATTAAATTTTACTTATCGATACAGATATATTATATAGCACTTAAAAATACAAGAATCTTTTGTCAAAGGATTTATTATCGTTCAATTATATTATTATATCTTATTTATTATGTTATTTTATAATAATATAAAAATAATTTTCTAAATTTATAGTAACGACTAGTTTAAACTTTAAAGTCGCTCTACCCATACCTATATAAAGATACATAATATAAAGGAATGTAATAATAAAGACACTATCTAAAACATTAATTACATTTGCGGTATGCATTAATACTAACAACTGCCGTGGTATATAAAGGGTATATAAGTACAACATTTGCAACACGGACCCTTATTTCTTTTGTAACCCTTCCGTTTGATTAAAATATCTTGATACTATTTCATTCGACTATAAACATACTGAATCATTAAAATCCTTTAGTAATAAATTATTAAAAATAGCGTTTTCTACCGTTAGGTAGGTACTCTTCTGTCTTCGTATTATTATCATGATTTGAAAGAGACATAACAAGGGACATTTTACTTTCGAATGGAATTGTTTGATGACGCAGTAGAATGTATCTCACACCCGAACTAAAACAACGTGTGAAAGCCTTCAACCGCTTTTTTATTGTCCTAATCTGTAGGGAAATCACCTCAGTGACGAGCCCGACCTCAGGGACAGCCGTCCCCGACGAAGGCCAGACTACTGCTAGTAAGACGGAAGCTCTTGGGCCGCAACTAAAAAGTCCCTGAGACTGCCTAGCTGTATCAGGCCCCGATCCGGACCCGTCGCGAGCACACTGAACCACTAGACTCTAGAGGCGCATTTCGTAGCGCCTCCTACGCGCTCCTGTTGTTCCCCCGCGGCCGAGGCTACGGCGGTGACCTTCCCTCTCCCCCGCTGGTCAGCCTCCTTCTGAGACATTAGTTCGTCACAGAAGCGAATCTGCGCCGTCGAAAATTTGTCGTCATTGAGCATAGCGATGATGATGCATGATGCAGTGGCGGACGTCAGACGCATATGACGTATCGCCGCCCATTTCGGGCACACCTCGAGGGCTTGTAGCATACGGTGCGTCAACCGGGTCCTCTCCCACCTTCCCAATAACGCTGCATGACATGTCTGACGTTCATGACATGACATAGGCGTTCACCGTAAAGCTCTCGTCAAGAGATCTCCTACTCCGGACCTACGGTGTGTTAATGATAGCAAATATTAAAGACTTAAAGATTATTATATTGTAAGGGATAATATCATCGTTTGTTTGTTTAATTTCAACAGCTGACAGCACTACCGTTCAGATCAGAAATATTTAAAATTTTACACATTAATGTTATAATAAAACAACCTTACAGTAGAACGCTGGACGGCAGACACCTCAGGGCTCAGTCCTCCCGTGGCCATGGTTGCTGTAAAGTATCATAAGCGTCGGGCATATGAAACACTCAATAAGCCGCGATAAAACCCGTTAAATTTGTTTTGTTATAATGAGTTGTATTCGCTTAATTAGAAGACAATTACACAGATGAAAATAATAAGTTAGCCCCAGACTGAACTTGTTTAGGCCATTAATTATTATTTATGGTGTGTATAGGCTAATAATAGACATAAGATGAGGAATGAATTCCGAAGGATCGATGACAGTTTTCATTACTAAAAAATAATTTTTAACAAAAAAAAGAAACGGCTTTAAACAGTAAACTAAAAAGCAGAAAATAAACTAACTTCGGACCAAGAAATACGTATTTTCATTAAGTTAAACAAAAATGGATAAATAATGAATTATTTTATAATTTTGAAGTCGGTGCCAAGTAAAACAATAACTGTGTATAATATAAAATCTTTCTAATAACTATTGTGATTCAATTATAAATATTCAATTTAATGCGTTTATGCTGTACTCACTTTTCTAGCAATAAGTACATATTTGTCAAACTTACATATTTTTCTAATACTGTTATTATTTGGTAATTGCTTTGATAAAGGAGACGGTCCAAAATTGTATGGAACGTTGGTGTACTTTTGTACACGTAAGGATATGAAGGAAAATAAATATTCAAACAGTTTTTATATGTTCATATCCATAAATTCTTTTCAATATCAGCGTTAGCATAATTAAATATTTCCAAGATATGCAACACTACAAGATATAACAATGGCGTATGAATTTTTTCTTTGGTGTTTATGGCTATAAATATGTCTAAATAAAAAGTCCAAGTCGTCACAATATCCACAAAAATGCAAGAAACACATTCACGAGTTAACAACTTCACAACAAAGCTTGAAATAAATACAAAAAGTTACGAAAGTACCATGAGTGACGCCATTTTTCAATAATGACGTTTAAGTAACAGCCGCCATCTTTGTGTGGAATAGCTAATATTTGAAAAACTTGATATGTTTTTTTTTAATTTGCACGTAACTTATTACGATAAACTAATTCATTTTATTTTTAATGAAATCTATGTACTTTTATTTATTTATAGTATACTGTACAAGACTAGACCAGAAATGGACCGTCTCCTTTAATAATGTTATGTGTACTTAGTAATTTAATATTGTAGTTAGGTTGTTGTAGCATTCACTTGGCACCGACTTCAAAATTATAAAATAACATTTTTATGAAAATACGTATCACTTTGTACGAAGTTAATTTATTTTCTGTTTTTTATTAGGTACATTGTTTGAAGTGGTTACTTTTTTATTTAAAATTATTTTATTTTACACTTTTAAGTAATGCGTAGACCGAGAAAGGATGCTTCTCGAATGAGGATGTTTAAATTACTTTAAAATTGAAAAAATATTTTATCAGCAGAAATATTGTGTATTCAAAAGTTCAAGAAGCCCTCGCCAATGTCGTTAATATATATGTTAAAAACAGAAGGGTTCAGATGTGATCCCTGTGGAACTCCAACATTGGTATTCGAAGGTTTGCCAAAATCCCTGTAGCTATTACTGCTGTTATGCTATTGCTAACAACTTATATAAAGTTTTTGTCTAAATTCGCTATTACTTCAGAAGCTTTTTTGATAAACTAAAGTAGAGTAGTAGTAAAAAAATATATTGTAGATTATTTTCCGAAATTTTGCAAAAATTTAAATACATACATACATGTACAACATGAATGCTGATTGAACTAATAATAATTTTATTTAAGTTTGTCAAAAGCTTTGATAAAATCAAAGTAGTACAATACTAGCGAGATCTAAATATCAAGATCAGCGGCAAAGAAAAACAAAGTTACTCACAGATGATCAGACTAGATCTAACAAGACTGTTTAATGTTATAAATCCTATGGTCCTCCGATTGCGCCACCCATCCGACAACCGTCGCCTCTACGAGGCTACCATGAGCTAAGGATTCAGCTGCAGTTGTAGGCTGGTTAGTACGCACACGAGGTAGGTGTGTTCGGTGCAGCGGTAGACACAAAATTCTGGTGATGACATCAACTTAGCTAATAAGAACAAAGGTATTCTTAATCATTCGTTTTCCTTGAGATATTTTAAGGAAGTCTAGTTTTTACACAAGGCTTATATAGTAAAATGTAAAATCAATTAACAAATAACAAAAATAGGTTGGCATGTGTGTCAGTGACCCGGTGAAATCCTGCGCCGGCGTTGCGCGCCGTGGATATGGATGTGAGCCACAATAAATATTGTATTAATACGCTGTTATCAGGAGATGTAGGGCTCCGTTATCGCGGGATCGGTGTGTTGGGCAAACAACGCCTCGCCATAAACCCGCCGCAACCCCTCCCGCCCGCGCCTCACTCCTCCCCTCTCCCCCTATCGCCGCACCCCCCAAGCCTCATCCATTATAGTTGTGTTTTTTTTTTTTTTTTTTTTTTTTCGAAAGGATCTATGCTGTTGGCCTTAAGGCCTTAAAGCTACATCGGAAAAGTAGATGAGCAGATGGCTCATCTAAAAATTTTATAAAGGGGATTTACTCCCCCGCCAGCTTCCCCCGGGGGCGTGGCTTGACGGTCGCGTCACTACGTGGTGTAGAATTTAAACTATAGGAATGCGATACTGTCGACGTTTTGTTTCGGGTGATGTTGTTATCATGATGGCCGGCCATCTCCCCACCCTCAGATAGAGAGGGGCGGGTCGCGCACGGTACCCAGACTATCAGATGATAGCAACGGGCTATCGTTGTTATCGCGGTCTGTATTGTTATCGACATGTATCGGATTCGAACCTGTGCTAACGCGGTCGGTCCGGACCGACGTATTTAACATGTGTAGGGAACGGCGTCGCTCGGAATCCCGGGACTTCGAACGGTGTAAATATTTACCTATCCCCGGCTGGTGTTTGTTTATTGTGTTTTGTAATGTTTTACGCATTTTTGCGTCGTGTTTTAACAGCTGTGAGATTTCATCAGCTGGGTCGATTAGTACGTGTCTTGGGTGTCGTTTATTAATTCTCACTGAGCTATCGGGGACATAATTCGCCGCGTTTACGACTAGCGGGTTCGAATGAAGGGCTGCCCTTTCAAAGTGACGTTCTGACATCGCTTTGAAATGACCTCTAATGGACTCCAGTCTAAGGTCACGATGTAGGTCGATGTTACGTATATACCAAGGACAGCCGGTTGCCATACGCAGGAATCTGTTCTGTACTATTTGAATGGCCTTGAGTCGGTTCGGCGGCACATGCGCGAATGCGACACTTGAATACGACAGTATGGGCCGAATACAAGTTTTATAAAGAGTTATTTTGTGCCTGAGGGGCATTCTACTGTTTTTGTTTATAAGAAAATATAATTTATTAAGGACGAATTTTGCTTTATTTACAACGCGTTTGATATGCGGGGTGAATGACATCGACCTATCGAGCGTAACCCCTAGGTATTTGACCTGTTCTACTCTAGGGATTATTGTGCTATTTATCTTAATTGGCGCCATGATTCGGCAGCGCTTAGTGCGCGGACCCACCTTTCTCCTTCTGGTGAAGTGAACTGATGCACTTTTTTCTGGATTTATTTCTATTCTCCATTTAGCGAACCAGTCACCTAATTCGGTGACGGCTCGCTGAAGGGAGACAGAAGCTATGGAAGCTGTTTGGTGGGTCACGTACATTGCGGTGTCGTCGGCGAAGAGCGCTAGCTTCACCGCAGGACTTTTAGGGATATCTGACGTGTACAAGTTGTACAGGGTTGGCGAGAGTACTGAGCCCTGAGGAGTCCCGGCCCTCAGAGGTCTGCGGGAGGACAGAGTGCCCTCTACTCTATATCTAAAGTGACGGCCGGACAGGTAGTCTTTGATGATGATGACGAGTCTGTCCGGTATACCTAACTTATATAATTTATATATGAGACCTTCGTGCCATATCCTATCGAAGGCCTTGGCTACATCGAAAAAGACCGCGCACGTGTCTAGAGGTTTTTTCCTATTGAGACCTCTGAGGATGTCCTCCGTAATGCGATGGACTTGTCTCGGACAGCAGTGATTTTCGCGAAATGCGAATTGTTCATCTATGAATAGGTTCTTTTCGCCTATGACTGACTTCAGTCGTTTAAGCAGAATCCTTTCATATATTTTACCTAATGAACTTAATAGACTTATGGGTCGATAGCTAGACGGTTCCGTGCCCGGCTTTCCGGGTTTAGGGATCCCTATAACCGTCGCCTCTTTCCATAAGTCGGGGAACCTACATCCCTCTAGTAGGGCGTTGAATATGCTAACTAATAATAATATAAGAGCGTGCGGAAGAATTTTAATAACTTTGTTAGGTATCCCGTCCGGACCGGGAGCTTTTTTAGAATGGAGGTTTTTGATGATGTTTTGAACCTCTTCAACATCCGTCGGAGGGATGGGATCGCCCTCCGGCGGCGTGGAGGTCCTCCTCCTTACCTCTTGATTAATTAAATCTACATGGGGACCTATTTGGGAGGATGCTGCTATAGGGCTCGGAGTACACTGGCTCTCGAGGGCATCGGCTAGACATTCGGCTTTGTCTGCGTCCTCTAGTGCAGGAGTATCGTTTACTCTATTGAGAGGAGGCATAGATGCCTCGTTTTTCTTTTTAAATGACCTCGCGAGTGGCCAGTAGGCCTTGTGAGACGGGGAAATTTCACTTAGAAGACGATCCCACCTCTCGGCCTTGTATTCTACTATACGGGCTTTGACCTCCCGTTCAAGGTTACGGAGGGTGAGGCGATATTGCTCAGACGGGTAACGTGTATATGTACGTCTAGCGGTGTTCTTAGAACGTATGAGGTCTTTGATGTCCTCCGGGAGTTCAAAACGGCCCTCATGGGATGCTGAGATTTCACGGGAAGACCTCTCTATGGTCGATACCAGGTGGTCTGTGAAGTTATAGCAGGCTGACACAGCAGCTTGAGGACTGTCTATTGTGTCTGGGATTTTATCGAGATTAATCGATTGTAATGACTTTAAATTTTCATTCAACAGTTTATAGTCAATAATCTTTGTTTTATGATTATTACTAACTAATGGGTCACCTAGTTGTATTAAGACTGGTCTATGGTCCGAGTTAAGCTCATTTATCGTTTTAATAGTATGTACATTAAGGGCTACATTCCTAAGGATATAGAAATCTAATTTCGATGGCCGTATAAGTCTAGTACTATTCGTGAAATTAAAGCGCGTCGGCTCATCGGGGGCGACTATAGTACAATTTAGACTATCGACTGCTCGGTTGAGTATGAACCCATTATTATTGGGTAAATTACAGCCCCATGCTTCGTGTTTACTATTTAGGTCGCCGGCTATGATGACAGCGTTGCCTAGATCAAATAGCGATTTTAAATCGCTGACTAATAATTTTTTATTACCTGATTGGTATACCGAAGCTATGGTGAGCGACTGGTGGTCTGTCATACTCACTCGGCATACAGATGCCTCGAGGGATACTAAGGGCGGCGGGTCAATAGGGATGCAGTGGAGGGATTTCTTATAAAATATTAGAGTGCCTCCGAGATGAGATCGTGTCCTGTCGTTTCTTATCAAATTATAATTTCTAATCTTAGGATTGGTCATAGAAGGTTTTAAGAAAGACTCCTGCACAAGGAGGATGTCTACATCATACCTAATGATGAATATGCGAATTTCTTCTAGGTTCGCCCTAATGCCGTTCGCGTTGAACGACACCACTCGCAAAGAGCGCGGTTTAATCCTACCCGTGGTAGCCATCTAACGGCTTGGAGTGAAGCACTTGATCTTATCGATCAAGGCGGAGTGGTCGGCGATCGCTTGTATGCGATCGGAGAATGAACCGCGCAGCTTTGCTGCTAATATTTGCAGTTCGACAGTGTCGATACTGCCGACGAACTCCGACACAAATGCCAGGTCCGCCGCAAAGCTAGATGTGGGTGCGGGCTGGGGGGCTGCAGGCATTGATGTACCGGCAGCTGGGCCCGATGGCCTACTCGTACCTACTGGGGCCCTAGGTGGGCCCTGGGTGGGTCTCGCGGGTTGGGCCGGCGGAGCCGTCGGCTTGTGCCAAGGATTGGACTTTGGCAGGGGAGCTGGGATGTAATCATCATCCCTTGTAACACTCGGACGGGGCGGGACTTGCGGTGAAGCCGCCTTCTTAGGCAGGGGTTTAGGTAACCCTGCAGGCTTAGGAACCCTACGTGCTTTCTTGGGGGCGTTAGGACAGCCCCTGTAGTTAGCCGGATGGCCTTCTCCCTTGCATAAAACGCAGCTGGGAGGTGTCGAGGTGACGTCTTTGTTACGGGGACATTCTGATGTCCCGTGGTCGCCCAGGCACTTGACGCACCTGGGGTGGGCGAAACAATTACGCGCGGAGTGGCCGTACAGCTGGCAGCGGTGACACTGCCCGGGAGCGCCCCTTTTACGTGGGGCTTCTACTCTAAGGCCGGTGAGGTTGCACACGGCTTTTATATTAAAGATGGCCTTGCCGGCCGGTGTGAGTGGCAGGATTGCCAGGACCATATTATAGGCGAACTTGGTCTTCGGATGGTACATACGGTGTACCTCCATGACCGGGTAGCCCTGTTGGACCTATCATGGAACATTCACTACATCATTTCTCTTCAGAATCTAAATCTAACGACCTGGCGAGGGTGATAATATAATAAAATTATAAACCTCAATAATTAATTATTATAGATGGATTGGCCTTCTTTTACGATCCATATCCTTTTATATATAATTAACCAATTTGGTTAATAGTAGCTAAGAACTATTAACCGAGAGCTCTTAACAAAACACCAATTTAGTATGTGTTAGTGGCGAGCCGGTGCTCGAGGTGTTTGAGCGCCGGCGCCGCGGGCCCGCGCCAGTGTTTCCGAGCCGAGCCGCGCTTCCGGTTCAAAGCCTTCGGCCGTGTTTGCTCGGCGAGCGCCGGCTCGAGGAAATTGACATACCTATGGCCAAATTTATGAAAGTAGACCACAGTCGTGCCCGACGACGTGAGTCATATTACATTTAACATTTGTTGCAGAGTACAAACATGGAGAATGTTACTTCGATGGGGCGAGGTGGCGAGGAACAGCGCGACGCAGAGGACGGGGAGGCGCTGCAGCTCGTGAAGAGCGAGGAGAGACAAGATATGACCGCCAACGACCCCGGCACGAGCGCGGGCGACTCTAGCGCCAACACCGCGGGCTCATCCAACGGGGAGGCCCCGGCCGAGCCGCACTCGGTGATCACCTCGCGTCGGGCGCTGCGCACGATCACCACCGCCGGACACATCACCGACGCGATGGACCTCAATGACGACGGCGTCAAAGACGAGCCCCCAGAGCAGTCCTCGCTGGAGCACGAGCAGCTGCAGTACGCCGCCAAAATGGAGGAGGCCGAGGCGCGCGCTGCCGTCAACCACTATGATGAGGAGCGGCTCCGACTGGCGGAGGCGGAGACGGCGCGGTATCTCGCCTTTAAACAGGAGCCCTACCGGAACCTTCAATCACCGACAGTGCAGCAGCAGGACAAAAGGATGCAGCCGCAATACGCGCGAGCTCCTCCGCCCCCGCGCCCCTCTTACGGGCACAGCCGTGGCCTCGCCCTTCGGTACGGCACGCCGCATCACGTCATCGTCGCCCAGGACGGCGAAGCCGAGGAGCACGCCCACCAGGCGTATCTACACAAAGACAAGGCCGAGCAGCTGCAGCAGTCCTACGTTCAAACGGAGGCCGGCAACGCGTCCGACGGCCGGCAATACGCGGCGGTTCTCGGGGAGCAGGTGGCAGCTTCGACCGCCCTGGAGATGATCCAGACGACGTCGCTCAGCAACCAGCAGGCCGTAGGAATCGCGTACCAGCAGGTGAAGTACGAATCCCGGGGGGAAGGTGAGCCGCGGCCCACGACGTACGCCAGCCTGCAGCCCGTGACATCGGTGCACGGCGCAGGCGGGTACGCGTACGCCGGCCAGAGCCCGCAGTACGCGGCGGCAGGCTACGGCGCGTACGGCGGCGGCAAGGAGCTACTCACGCTGTACGGTGCAGGAGGGGCAGCGCAACGGGGGGACGACTCCCCACCCGGTCAGCTGTTGTACCGCAGTGATCCCACGCTCTCGTCGTCCTCGCTTAACACGCGCGGCGCGCACGTGGTGTACGGCTCCGTCGTGCCGCAGTCGCAGGCCGTGTACGAAACGCCCCCGAGTCCTAATTCACAGCAGGTAACAGATCAAACTCAACTACTTTAGTTTGCGAGGTGTACATTCTGTTGTAAAAAGGCCGTTTATTGCAGGTAACGCTGTACACGCATGGCAACACTGTGCAGTACAAGGTAGGCGGGGATCACTACCTGGGACAGGGCGGCGGCGTGGAGTACGTACCGGTGTCGGGCTACGAGGGCGGTCTGCTGGTGGAGAGCTACCCGGCCCCCGCGCAGCCCTGGCCCGCGCACAACCTCCTCTCAATTGACGATGGATTCGACCCCAGTGAGTTGTATAAACAATCAGCTTATATTTTATTAGATATTTAGAAATTTATGTGATTAATCCAATTTTATTCCTCGAAAATGCTACTTAGAAATTTAAAAAAGATCTAGAAGAGTAGCCACTAACAGATAGTTGGTATTTGTCAGGTATGACGGGCATGGGTGAGGTGAAGGAGTGTGTAAACTGCGCGGCCGCCACCACACCGCTGTGGCGCCGCGATGGCACCGGCCACTACCTGTGTAACGCTTGCGGCCTCTTCACCAGGATTAACGGCGTCAACAGACCGCCGCACAAAGGACAGAAGGTCAAACCTCAACAGGCACTCGTGAGTTACAAACCTTACACATGTAGAGTATACTCTTAAGAATGGTTAGTATTAACGTGACGTTTGTTGGACAGCCCACAAACGGCAACCGGCGGGTGGGCGTCACGTGCGCCAACTGCCGGACGTCCAACACCACGCTGTGGCGGCGCAACAACAACGGCGAGCCCGTGTGCAACGCCTGCGGCCTCTACTACAAGCTGCACAACGTGAGTACACGTTATTACATGAGTATACCGTAACAGATGTGTAAAAGATCCTCCTGATATGATAGTGTATCATAATAACTCTCACTTTAGGAGAGCGTTTACGTTCATTCACCAGATACGGCAGTAATTGTCGTGCGATTGCTCATTGATTACAAGCGGTCTGATTAGGCAGCGGCGAGCGCGGGTATCTAATCGGAGCTGCAGTCACAGTTATCAGGGAACTCCTCGGCAAATATTGGACCTGTATAAAAAAATCAAAACACAGGGTCTCATCTAATCTCTCGAGATAACCGCGCCGGGGCTACCGACTGATAGAGAATTATCACCGCGCCCACGAATATTCATAATGAGATAAATAATCTTTTATCAATTATCTCCACGCGAGTAGATACGCTTGTTTAAAGGATGATAGGAGCTGGGGCACGTGGCGGCAGATTACGAGGAGTTCCCCGCCCGTGCGGACGCTCGCGCCGGCTCGTGTCCGCTAACAGCTCACACGCACTCGCTCCACAGGTGAACCGGCCGCTGAGCATGAAGAAGGACGGCATCCAGACGAGGAAGCGCAAGCCGAAGAGCATGGGCGGCGGCGGCGGCGTGGGGCGGCCCGGGCTATCCGGTGAGTGAGGGGGGGGCAGCGAGGGAGCGCTGTGGTCGGACGGTACATAACAATGTGGTGTGTGTTCAGTGGAGGCACACTCGCACAAGGTGCTGCCTCCGCTGTACGCGGCGGTGGAGAGCGGCGCGGGGGCGGGCGGCGCGCCGCTGCTGTTGCTGCCCGCGGCCCGCCACCACGACATGTGAGTACCTCTAGCACGCCAACGGCACCCGCCAAGCGCCAGCCGCCATCGCTCGCGATGGACACGCGATTGGTATCCGTTTACGTTCTCCCGCTATCTTTTGCACTCAATATAATAGTATTTCTAGCCTTCCACTTGCTCTTCCTTCTAAGTTTATACTACAAGGATTTTGATAACATTAAATCCAGTGAGACTAATGTTTTATTTTCGCACGCAAGCTCTGATCCTTATATTTGGGAACTGCCACTAATAAGCTTCGCTTCTGCTGTCTCCTTTCGATGTTGTAGTTTGCACGTGCCTTAGGTTTTTCTGTTGTTAGCGTGCTGCAGTTCGAGTCTGAGAGGTGGAAGCTAAATATTATAATCATTTGTGTCTGCAGGATACCAGCGCTAGAACGGCCGGCTTCATCCTCGGTGCACTACCGACCGCCGTAACTGTGACGTCACAGCCACAGCTGCGTCCCCGCAACCCGTTGTGTATATGTAATAGTAAGATACAATCGTTATTTTGAACTGAATGCCGACTAAAGATTTGGAGTAAGGATTTTGTTTAAGAATGGTGATGCACGCATAATAATTGTGTACATTTTAAAAATTATTAAAATTAGTTTCTTTTATATAAATTATCTGCAAAAATACTTGTTGAATAATTGTCTGCGTTGGCTAGAATACCAAATATTTGTTGAGTCAGTGGACCACATTTAAGGACGCCATTGCTAGGTTTATTTGATGAAATTCATTTAGTGCCAAAGCATATTCATAAGGTTCAGGCCGAACAAAAATAAGGCTTTCGAAACACTAGGTATAGTAGTGAATATAATTAATATGTATATAATATATTATTTGGACTTTAATGTTATTAAGACAAATTAGTTAAATAAGGATCGTGTTTGTGTTTTCGTAAGATATACTTATGAAAATAAAAGTATGTTTAATATTTAAGGGCCTATGCTATAACAACTTAAGAATTTTATGTAGATAAATGATAATTTAATAGTAGAAGTGGAGGTGTTCTCACATAAAACTAGACAACTTAAGCCGTTGCTCAAATTACTGTATAAAACTAATAGTAACTTATTGCATAACAAACTAATAGTAACATAGTAACTTATAACTTATTACACTTATTAGTGAGCTTAGGAGATTCACTTCCTCTATGATACGTCAGCGTTATGTCAACAGTTATGTTTTTGTGATATCTATTCGGTTCAGAGACATATCTTTAACGTGCTGTAAGTTTCTATCAGTTTAACTTAAAACTATGTCATTTAATTGTGCCTATACCAGTGTAGGGCGTAATATTTCAAGAACAATTGTAAATGTAATTTGTAACGTGTATGGTGTACGGCGCGGCGCGGTTAGCTGCGTTGCGTTATAGAGCGTCGCTCGGAGTACACCCACAGTCAATATTGGCTCTAGATAAGGGAGGCGGCGCGGACGTGCCAATGCTCTAGCCTACATACTATTTGCCGTATAAAGGAAAACTCCGTTATTTGTATTTTATACCAAGTCAAATGAATAGCAAAAATTTTCATACGAGCTTTTTATATCTCTAAAATCTTACCAATTGTTATTACATTAAGATGTAGGCTTAGATAAGAAAAGATAATATAATATGGTACTTGTTCTGAGCCGGAGTTTTTGATGCTATGTACAGTTTTAGTTATATTAATGTTTTCACATATCGGTCTCTCTGAATTCGTCCGCTACGTTACATATTATTTATTAGATATTATAAATGTAGTATTTTTACAATTCAATGTGTCAGGGATTATATGAAACTCATATTTTTGTAATTACACTAATCTTGCTTTGATAATCTTATCTTCGTTTGTAAAATATCGGCTGTCACCCGACTTTGCCCTTTTATATCATATCATATTGTTACACATTTACGTCACGTTGATGAACTAGAAATTCTAAATGTTCATATGAATTAAACAACGCCGGGTGTACCACAGGGAAGGCCCTTGGAACCTTGCCTATTCATATTTTATACACAACCAAAATACATATAACGTTAGAGTAATATGGAATTATAAATTATACAATATTTAACACAGCGTTTAGTATTAAATTAAAAAGCTTTTTAATTAGAACTTTCTTATTTACAAAGTATTAAATAGGTAATGAGAGACAATACCTAGGTACTATGGAAAGATTGTCACGATGACGACTCGTGACATCTCGAGGTTCATGAGGTTGGACCATTTGATCCTCGAGTGGTAATTGTCTGTCGCACCACGGACCGTGCAGGGAGCCAGGCGTGCTCAGCGACAACAAGCCGTGATACAATCGCAGGTAATCAGTTATTAACGATGGAACTGATAAAGTCGCATAAGTAGTTTATCGGATTACGAATTTATTAATATATTTATATAATACGCTACAGTGTGTGTGTGTGTGTGTGTGTGTGTGTGTGTGTGTGTGTGTGTGTGTGTGTGTGTGTGTGTGTGTGTGTGTGTGCGTGTGTGTAAATACGTGTGCAATAAATGAAATAAGATTGTTGATATGTTTGTAATATAATAAATATCTTGCCGTGTTTTATTTTTGTCTTTCTTTATCTTCGCCACTAATGCCTATGTTACTAAACTGTTACTAAAGACCTTATGGAGGAAAACAGACGTAGAAGCTTTCACACATATACTTCGTGCAACATCAAATATCCTGTACCTAAAATTGTGGGCTATTTTTTTTTAGTTGTGTGTAGCCGCAGAACTCATCAGTCTAGTTTAATGTTCCATGACCCACCACCACCCTCGGGCCAGTGGATCTATATTGAAGGACATTATTGTTCGTCATCCTTACTCCTCCTCTATCATACTCCGGATCTTTTTGTTATTCGTCATCTCCTTGAAAGGAGCAATGATTCGCAAACTGCGAAACAACTTTCACGGACTTCGTCGCGGTTTTCATAAGATTATTACAAATCAATCGTTCCGGATACTTTACAATGACCATTATGAAATCCATTAACGATTTGAATCTGAATCTGATAATGAATCGATCTTTACAATGAATGCAAATCCCGTAAGCATTAGAAAACAATATTATTGAACCTTCAAATTACGACATAGAGCATCACGGACATCCGTCCGGCGTAAACGGTGACTTTTGGTAAAAATGCAATAAAAGTTAATATTTTCAGTCACAATAACACTTTTAATTATTAAATAATTCGTCAAAGGTGTGTCAACTTTACCACCAACTTCGGGCATTGGTATTGACATGCCATGGTACATGACACTATATTTCGTTGGCCTTAGTCAGAGAAGAAGAGCTTTGTCCAACTGTAAAAAGTGTATTATGCCTATAGGAAGACCATTTAGGAAGAGCTATATGGACAGTCGAGGATATTAGTTCCACTATTAAAACTATTTAAAACGGGATATTTACCATGTTTTAATGTTACTTCGCGGAGTCAGTACATCTCGTGAAAAAGACATTTATAGACAATGTCGAAATATCGCTTTAGCGAAATAATATTAAAAGACATGGTAAATATTCCGTTTTAAATAGTTTGAACAATGAAAATAACCATGTCAATGTTAAATCTTATTAGTTCCATTTTCATTACTAGTTAAATTAATAATAATACATAATATCTTAGTAGTTAGTGTTAGGTATGATATATTTCGTGTGTAATATTAGTCGTTAGTAGCATTTGATTATGTAGTAATAATATTATACCAATAAGCGACACCTCATATCTTTATCTTTATGTAACAACACACTTTCTAGATTTTAAATTGTCTCGCTGCTGCCATCTGTGTCTCAATTAGTCAACTTAAAACACCTTATACGCTAGATGGCGCTGATCTAGCCTATTAGTTTCCCTTGATTTAGCTATTCCATAGCTATGTTTTAAGAAATATATATCAGGTTTACCACAGATATTATAATATTGATCATGAATTACTCACTATTAGAATTTTAAGTAAGTTTGTATTTCTTACAAAAGTTTTATACCACTGGAATGTCTATTTGCAAGCGTACTAAAGTATCACGTACTTCTACAATATGCTGATAGATGGCGCTACTCACATACTTATTAAAGTTTAAACATACAACAGAATTAATATTATGGTCTAGAATTTTACATGTAACTTGTGCATGTAACACAATCTTAACGTATGAAATACGTTTTACCGAGGAGAGCAAAAAAACCAAATTTTTTTAAATAGGATTTTTAGGAGAATTTTTAAATTAAAAAAATATTAAAGTTTTTAGTCTAATAGTTTTGTGTTAAAATCTCTTGTGTACATAAATAATTAAATAAATAATAAATAAATATAATATACTTACCTAGAATTTTAGACAAAATTAGTTCCACTGAATTTGTTCCGGCTCTTCTTAAATGGCTCTGGTTGGAAACTACTAAGCTAGTAAAATTTTGAAAAAAAATATTTTCAGGGTTTCGTATCCAAAGGACAAAAACGGAACCCTATCACTAAAACTTTGCTGTCCGTGCGTCCGTCTGTCGCCAGGCTGTATCCCAAGAACCGTAATTACTAGACAGTTGAAATTTTCACAGATGTGTATTTCTGTTGATCACTATAAGAACAAAATAACAATAATTATGGGGGCTCCCATACAAGAGAGTAGTTTTTGGCGTTTTTGGCTACATCTCATGAACCGTAATAGCAAGGAGGTTAAAATTCTCACAAATGTGTTTTTATTGCCATGTCACAATAACAGCAAATACGAAAAATAAAATTAAAATAATACTTAAGGGGGGCCTCTATACGACAAAAGTATTTTTTACCGTATTTTGCTCGATTTTAATAATAGCTACAGGTAGACGCTAGAAATAATTACAAATTATTTCTAGTACGGAACCCATCGTGCGCGAGCCCGACTCGCACTTGACTGGTTTATTATTATTATTGCTATATCACATAATAATATTATTGTTTTATAATATATGTTATATTCTTTATAATATACAGGCTATCTTTTGTTTCTTTTTGCCTATAGCGAATCGTGATTATAGTGCTGTAAAGGTAAGTAACTTATTAATAGCCGCGATAAAACCTGCGAAGTTGTTTCATAACAGTGAGCTCTGTCCTAATGAAAACCATATCCTACTATAATTATGTATTTATCTCTTTTCATGAAATTTGCAGTTTTTTTTATGTTAAAAAACCTGCGAAGCACGTGTCTCGTGTCACGCCACACCCCAGCAAAAACCAGCAAAAAGCTAACTCGTAATTATAGTGTCTGTGGCAGGAACAGTTTTTACATACATATCGCACCTTTAGAATTATACAGACTCAATACGAAATTTTGATATTTTGACTTTCCGCCACAGAACGACTTAAAATGGTCATCTGCATCGACTTTAATTAAAACAGTGACCGATTTATGAGTAGAAAAGGACAAACACATATTTCGGTCTTTATCGCTCGGCCCCTGTTCCCCGCGCCCTCTCGGGTTTAGAGTGACGCAATCAGTAATGTGCCACGCGTCATATGTGAAAGTCGCTACCTGTTTGTTTTTGTGGAGACCTAATCCGGATTCAGTCTTTACATTACTGAAAAATAAGGTATGTACACGTTACTTTTTTTGATAAAGTAAAGACCCATTTTGTAATAAGTCCATGTTATAGCAAAAATGTTAATTGTGTACAAGACTTATTATTGTTTAAGTCCATCTTTAACTGAAAATATATTACAATTAAAGACTCAATCATCCTTTGGTCGTTATAATTATAAAATACTGTGCATTATAAAAACTTATTCGTGATTACGGCTTTCTTGTAATAAAAGTATAGTTTTTAAAAAGTCGTATTTATCGAAATGTCTTTCTGGTAATGAAATTGTTTTGTTTCTTCAATTGAATGTGACAATTATAGTTCATAATATATTTTTTTACATTTTAGGTGAAACAAGTCAAAACATGAAAAGAAGAGTAGATTACATTTTAGAAAAAGTCAATTTCAACAGTAAAAACCAGGTAAAGATACTTTTGTTCGTATTGTTTTGATAAAAACAAGAATAATAATTCTTGTTTTTACCAAAACAAGAATAATAATTCTTGTTTTTACCAAAACAGTAATTATTTTATGCAATAACCTTCTTAATACCCTTATTTTTAGGCACATGCTAATAATATGACGGAAACATCACAAAATTACCAAGATAACTGTGTTGGTATGGTATGTACCTTGGTAATATATTTGAAACAGATTGGTGTTAAATTGTTGGATATCAAAAATTAAAATATTATATTTTCAGACTGACACAAACAAAGAAAATAATATTCTGCCATTTAATTCATCTTGTGAGGAGTATCCAGATAAATTATCATTCAACCAGATGGACCAAATTGTTGCAGAGGTAAATACACACATAAATAGTGTCAATAGATATTATTTTATTGTATTAACATCAGAACTTAAAACTATTCGCGGTATAGAAAAAGTTTGGACTTACGTGGGTAAAATCGTAAAGAACAGCTGCTAGTATTAGGTAGTTACCAAACAGTTTCCTTATGGTAGATGTTGTGTGTACTTTGACTTTTATATTGACATAATTTAATCCAATTTTTATTTGTTAAAAATTTACTTTCAGGTCATCCCCGAAACAAATAATGAATCGTTAACGGATAGCCCTTCCATAATAGAAAACTCTCCAAACCGATCCATTCCATACTTTGACCCAAAGGTGCTTTGTGTAGCTGACACCAACAAGGTGGGTTTTCAATTGACAATTTAAATATTATGTTGTTTATTTCTTCTTCTATTTAAATGAAATAATATTATTTCCAGCTACAAAAGAAAACGCAAATCCAGGAATTTACTATAGTTTTAGAACCAGAGTTGAACAATTCTGAACAGTCACATGTACCTACTAATGAAAAAGAATACCCACCGTCAAAAAAGTCATATCGTGATTCGTCAACATCATCTGACAGTACTACTTCTTCTTCAAGTAGATCTTCATCATCATCGTCGTCGTCTTCTGATGCTCACACCAATTTTGACAAAAATACATCAAATACCCATTTATCCATAGATGGGCCTTCCACATCCAACTTGACGGGTCAAGTTACACGCAAAAGTACAAAGAATTACCATCAGTCACCCATTCATTCAAATGAAAGTGATGTAGACTTAAGCGACACAGACCCAACTTATAATCTTGATAGCTCTCAGTCTAGAAGAACTACTCGTTTATCCAGCAGCAGTTCTTCGTCTTCAGCCAATACTGCCCTCGAATTGACTAAAACTTCAGAGACAACTAGAAAATCAAGAAAACGCATACGTAATCCATCAAACTGGAAGCAAAATGTTGCAAAAATCTTAAGAAACACTGGAAAGGCTTATGTTTCATGTACCACTAAAAAGGAAGTATCGGCCCGTGTCATTAAAGATGCTTGTAAATGTAGACTTAAATGTCCAGAAAACGTCGTTGATGCAGACAGAACAACATTGTTTGATAAATATTGGTCATTAGGGAACATAGAACTACAAAGATGTTTCATACGAAATTGCATGATGGAAATTAAGCCAAAGTACAAATATAGTAATTCTGCTAAACCTAGGCTACCGAATAATGCATTTTATTTCACAATAAACGACACCCGAATTCGGGTATGTAAGACTTTCTTCATTAATACTCTGGGAATATGCGATCGTCAGATCAGAACAGTAAAAAAGAAGACTGACCCACAAGGATTCTTAAATACCGATATAAGAGGTAAGCACGTGTCAAGACAGCCAATAGATCCAGCACTCATTGAGAATATTAAACAACACATAAACTCAATTCCAAGAATAGAGTCTCATTATTTGAGAGCAGCAACTTCCAGAGAATACATCAGTGGGGATAGAACAATAACTGATATCTGGAAAGATTTTGATAAAATTCAAAAACAAGAAGGTAAACCTTCTTGTGACTATTGGGTCTACTATGAAATTTTTACAAAACAATTTAATATTAGCTTTTTTCAACCGAAAAAAGACAGATGCGATTTATGTCTAGACTATGAAGTTGCAACGGTGGATCGGAAAACAAAAATAAAAGATAAATACGATGAGCACCTTAAAGAAAGAGATTTGTGTCGCCAAGAAAAACGCCTAGACCGCCAAAACATCAATGGTACATTCATTTGCTCTGTTTATGATTTACAAGCCGTAATGCAGTGCCCTACCGGAGACATTTCTTCGTTTTTTTACAAATCAAAACTCAATTGTCTAAATTTCACTATAGTAGAATTAATGGCTAAGAAATCAGAAATACCTAAAAAACGTAAAAGAAATGAAGAAGACAATGACAATGCCATAGGTGCTTACAGTGACGTGTACAGCTACTTTTGGGATGAAGTGCAAGGAAACAGGGGAGCTAATGAAATAGGATCGTGTATTCTAGACTATCTGAACAACTTAAATGAACAAAATCCGAATAAAAATCTTCATGTCACTTTTTATTCGGATAATTGTTGTGGGCAGAATAAAAATAAGTTTATAATAACGTTATATTCTTATGCAGTTACTCATTTTGAAAACATAGAAACCATCACTCACAAATACCTCATCAAGGGACATACACAAAACGAAGGAGATAATGTTCATAGTTTGATTGAGAAAGAAGTAAAAAAAAACAAAAAAGCTGGACCAATTTTTGCACCATATCAATATGTAACTCTGATTAAAAATGCACGTAAGAATGGGAAACCTTTTACCGTTAAAGAGTTAACATACGAGTTTTTTACTAATTTAAAGGCACTTCAAGAACTATGGGGATATAATTTCAACGAAGATGATGATAAAAACAATGTTATTTTGAACGACGTAAAAGTTTTGCAGTTTAATAAAGCCGAACCATTTATCTTCTCTTATAAAACTTCGTACAGTCAAAGTGAGTTCAAAAAGGTTAACATAAGGAACAAACGTAAGAAAATGTTGAGTCCAGAAGAAATAACTGTGACCAAAGCATTTTCACAAAGACTAGAGTTAAGTGAACGTAAGAAAAAAGACTTGCGCGATCTCCTCTCGAAAAACCTAATTCCTAGTTATTACGCAGATTTTTATAACTCTATACTGTAATTTTTTGTTATTATAAAAGTTTTAAGTATTAAGTTCCAAACAAGTTCCTTAATGATTGTGATAAGCTATACCTAATTATTAGGCAATTTATTTCAAAGATTTAAGTTTTGTTATGCAAAGTTTATTGGTAAATTATTTACCATGGTTGTGATGATTGATAATAATAATAAAAGTAGATTTTTAAGCTAAAACTCTTTGTAAGTTTAATTTTTAATAAAACATTTTATTTTTTAATGTTGTTTTTTATGTATCGAATATAAAATTACCCTAAATAATTTAACTATTATAGTGTCTTATTTGTGGATGTAACGCATCTTACAATCAAAACTCAGAAATATAGAGACCTAAAACATAAAAGGTCTTTTTAAAAAATCCAATTTCATTAAAATAAAATCCTAAAATGCACCATGATTTAAAAATGTTTTAAATATTATAGTTTTATTTATTTGATTTCATTTATTTATTTAAAATGATCTAGGTAAATAACTAAAGTTTGATATAAAAATAACAATTTCATAATATTTTCAAAAATCAGTCGAATATCTTTTGTTTTCTACAAGATTGATAGACTTGTGAATCTTTATGCCACGCTTACCAAAAATTTGCGTTTCCTTGTTGAGTCTCTATAATTCTAAGGGTGCGATATTTGTGCAAAGTTAATGTTATACTCCGGCGCGGCGCGGCGTGGAGTCCATATCGCAGGTAGATCACTCCACTCTTGAGTGAGCGATCACTTAGTTTTTGTGACCATTTGTGACGCATTGAGTGAGTATGTTTAGACGTGGTATGTAATTTGCGTTCTTCCTACTTATTACCTACTGATTTTCAAAGGACTTTTTATTTTAGGGTTCGTTCGTACCCTGAGCTGCTCCCTTAACCCCCCTCGCCTGATTTCGAGGAGGAGACCCGCGTCCAGCAATGGGATATAAATTATTATGGATTGATACTTTTTACTTTACGGTATAAGCGTACGCTTAAAACGATCTAGATTCTAGAACGTTCGATACGAAAAAGTAAAGAGTCTAGACTATGGCGCTTTAACTTTGATTATGACAGGACCAGTCGGAGCTACAAAAATATTTTCACCTGAAATCGGATTTCAATGATGATAATAAATGATAATAAAATCGTCACTCGGACAGTAGAGCTACATACTGTTGCAATCCGCATGGCTCGTCTGCCAGCCAATCGATGATAAGTGATCAACGACGCCCATGGTGTTTATGGAGACTGTTTTATAACCTCAACTCAAATATAAAACCAATAACAACAACAATACCTCATAGTTAATATACACATAATATAGGTATAAAAGGACTAAGGTATTCACAGTTCACACCAAAGAGTATAATATATTAAATAGTTGTATATGGTTCACACTATGCAGATATTTGTAGACATTTATTTATTTCTACGTGGTGCTTTGCAGTTAGATTCACCTGGCTGCTACCAGTGGCGGCTGTACCTTAAGTGCGCTCGTGCGCTGAACCACCGATAATTTAAGATTTAAAAATTTCAAACATTACTTGATCTTTATTTAGAAACCATGTTAATAGATATTTAAGTATTTTTATAAGTACATACAAATATCTTTATAACTAATAAAATTTCCAAATATGACGACACAATTTAAGCGCTTTGCTTAACTATTAAGACTTATTTTCCATAATAGAAAAAATTTCGTGCGCCTCCGCGAGCGCACGAGGACTGCTAATATAGCTTGTATGAGTTACGCGGTATACGCCTGACGCGTGAAACAAAAGATAGTTCATAGAAATGTACCGAGAAATTACACTGATTTCGTGCGCCGCACGCGCGCGGCGTCCGAAGCCGAATTTGCCGAGAGCACCCGATGATTAACGAATTTCGCCGGGCGCACGTCGACGACGGCGGACATGATGTTTGTTTTAGTTATTGTAAAAACAATTACTATTTTTCTTTTCGTAATATTCTGTGTGAATTATTAATAGTAAATTCGTAATATTCGTATTTTCGCACTGTGTAGTGTGTGGTGTCAGTTAAAATAATCTTAAACAGAGATTTTAAAAGTGAAATGTTTAATAGAAAGAAATGGTTGTGTGGATGTGAGCGAGCGAACATTTCGCTTCAGAAAAATTTATTATTGATTTATTGTACAAAAAATATAAAAAATTAACATATTTTAGGTAAATTGTTGTTTTGTTGTTATTTCTAATCTTAATACTTAGTGAGCAAGTAAAGTGCACTACCAGTTCGATAACCCACCAGCCGCCACTGGCTGCTACCTTTTTATTTCTCGATTTTTGTTAGTCCCTGCAATCCTGTACTGTCTCCCGCTTTGATCGGGGAGGGAATCTGGAATATTTCCTACTCCGCCTAAACTCTTATGATTTTTTCTTTCTGAATTTCGTTGCGGGTCCCAAGGCAGTAACGTATCTCCCGGAGATCGTATGAAAGGGTCATTTGGTTACCGCTGTCGATCCTGGCTATATAGGAGTTGAAGTGGTGGGCCAAGCCCGACAGGAAAAAGAGCAATTAAGCTAATTGTCTTAACAAAGCTGTATTGAATTGTAGTATTAAAGTAATCATTTTATTTAATAATAGTTAATATATACCTATAATAGAGTTTTCTTATTAGGAACCTCTATAAATAAAGTTAAATTAGATTTTGTTTTAGCAGGTATTAGGTACGTGCGAGGGGCGCGCATAGAGTTCCCCAAAATGGCTATTACCTACCTATATTTTACATTTTATTTATTACAAAAGTAAAGAGTTGGAAGCGAGTGGCAAGGGATCGGTCGTCTTGGCGTAGGGCGTTGAGGGAGGCCTATAAATAAAAGAAAATTCATTTGATTTGGACGGTTAAGAGCTGATAATGATGACGATAATGAAGGAATAACGAACGAAGGAATTATACTGTTTTTTTGTTTTTAATGTTTGAACGATATGTTTGGAATACAGCAGAGATAATATAATAAGCTACTCGCAACACACATCTAAATATATTATCATGTGGGTAAATCATCATAGATAAATAATAGATAGATAGATAGATAGATAGATAAACTTTATATTAATCATTACACATTACACATACAAATTAAACAAAAACGAAAACAAAAACTAAATCTAAGAAACAAAACAATTAATAAATCTTTACAATGTTAATAAGATCACATTAAAATACAGAGTATGTGTGCTGCAGAATCGCAAAAAGGTAAGTGACTCAGTACTAAAAGATCAATCCGAAGAAAGATCGACTGATTTTCAGTCATTGCCTGATACTACTAATATTATAATTTAGCTTAATAATAGACTCAGCGACGAGGAAATACAATAAACACATAATATTATGATATTCACAAATATTGTTTTCTTATGTTTATGCTAATTTCATTCATTATAATGAAACAGATTTTCAGATTTTATCGCGGTTTATTTAGTTTTTTATGAGCCTGACGTTTCGGATACTTTACAACAACCATGGTCACGGAGGACTGAGGTGTCTTGACCCGACGTTCCCGAAACGTCATGAAGACACTATTAGGTACGTTACACGCTAAGGGCCTGTTTCACAATCTCCCTTTAAGTTCCCTATAGGCTATTGGCAACATATTTGACAGATGTTTGACAGATAGAGTATGGAGTATCTGTCAAACATCTGTCAAATATGTTGCCAATAGCCTATAGGGAACTGAAAGGGAGATTGTGAAACAGGCCCTAAAACTAAAATATTGACATTTTAAAACTAAAATGCTAAAACTAGCATGTGACATATTTAAAAGTTGTCGTTGTTCGACATATTGTGTGCCTTGGAAACACGTGTATGTTACATAGTACATACCTACAGCACAATAGATTCCCGATCCAACAGATGAGAGCCGCAGCCGAGAGGTCTGCCAGACCGAGCCCTGTTATAGGAATTACTGATGATAAACCCAAAACATATCGGACCTTCAAGACTCACACTCTGACTCAAAAGGGATTCGTTCAAAATGTTTCATGTCATTAAAATATGGTAATATGCTGTCATAAAGTGTATGTTCACAGTTCCAGGCAGATATAGAACCTACAGAAGATAGTATTAGTACAAAGAAGCGTTAATGAGCGATTCCGCTGGTACAGGCTATAATATCCTAGCCGATTCCAATGTTTGGTGTCCCGACCAAAATTGTAAGCAAATTTTAATAATTTATTTATTTATTTATTTATTTATTTATTTATTTAATTATTTTTTAATTGTTATCTTAGATGTAGACTTTAGACAACTAACTAAGTCATATTGTTCATCGGATTCTGCAGTCTCTGCTGTATTACAGTGAGCGTATAGATAGCGTGTTACGTGAATGTACGTTCTAAATGGTTTTATCGCCGTATCATACGCGCACATCAGCGATCGCCAACTGTGCTCGTTCTTCACATTTCACATGTGCATAAACTGGATGATAAGGCCATGATAACGCTGACACTATCATCGGCTATCGCTAGTCGGGCGCACGTCCCGTCGCGGACGACGCCGAGGTGATGATCAGTGGCGGCTGGTGGGTTATCGAACTGGTAGTGCACTTTACTTGCTCACTAAGTATTAAGATTAGAAATAACAACAAAACAACAATTTACCTAAAATATGTTAATTTTTTATATTTTTTGTACAATAAATCAATAATAAATTTTTCTGAAGCGAAATGTTCGCTCGCTCACATCCACACAACCATTTCTTTCTATTAAACATTTCACTTTTAAAATCTCTGTTTAAGATTATTTTAACTGACACCACACACTACACAGTGCGAAAATACGAATATTACGAATTTACTATTAATAATTCACACAGAATATTACGAAAAGAAAAATAGTAATTGTTTTTACAATAACTAAAACAAACATCATGTCCGCCGTCGTCGACGTGCGCCCGGCGAAATTCGTTAATCATCGGGTGCTCTCGGCAATTTCGGCTTCGGACGCCGCGCGCGTGCGGCGCACGAAATCAGTGTAATTTCTCGGTACATTTCTATGAACTATCTTTTGTTTCACGCGTCAGGCGTATACCGCGTAACTCATACAAGCTATATTAGCAGTCCTCGTGCGCTCGCGGAGGCGCACGAAATTTTTTCTATTATGGAAAATAAGTCAGGCCAGTATATCCCAAAGCGGCTGTTTTTGTTTAAGTCGTAAACATAGTAATGTTGGTTTTTTTGATCCGTTAAAAATATATGTTGTAGTTTAGTATACATTCTTTTTTATTAACCTATTCAAAACACGATCATTGTAACTTGCCTCGATAAAAAAAAATCACAAACACAAGATGTTTTTGATTATTTTTCTTGTTGTAATTGAAGAATGTGAGATTTTAAGTTACAAAATTTATATGAAAAAATAGGTAATAACATTTAGAATTTTATTCTGATCTTACTTTTTTAAATAAATGTTTTTATTTTTCTTAATATCAAATAATGTGAAAAACTCGACTAGTCCCCAGCGCGGCCTCAATTTAGTTGCCTGCGAGGCGTTAACAAAGTAGGACCTATGTTTCGTTGCTGCCTGGCGGCTCTCCTCCGCTATAGATCGTTAAAACAACGTGTGGAACATATAAGCCGGTGTCTGGGATAATAGTGTACATAGGAAATAAAAATAAAAATTTGAACAATATTTAGTTTTAATGATTTTTTCTCATTTTTGTCGTAATCATGATCATCAGCGTGTTTTTTCCTCATTTTTATTTTAAAATCGATTTAATGTTACTAATTCATCATCATCATCAGCCTTTATCCATCAACTGCTGAACATAGGCCTCCCTCAATGAACGCCAAGACGGTCGATCCCTTGCTACTCGCATCTTTATTATAAAAATATTAATTTTAAATTCTATTCGAAGTTTAAAGAAAAAAAAAATATTTGTGCATAAATTTTTGTATCGATAAGAATCAAAAATGCACACATGATGATGATGGTGGCGGTGGTGATGATGATGATGGTGGTGGTGATAATGATGATCATAATGAGGGTGGTGGTGGCAGTGGTGGTTGTGGTGATGATGATGATCGCGGTGATTGTGGTGGTGGTGATGATGGTGGTGGTGGTGATGATGGTGGTGGTGGGGGAGGGGGGTGTAAATTGTAATAGTGATGATGATGAAGTTGATGATTACAATGATGGTGGTGATGACGCTGACGAGAATAATGATGGTGGTGGTGGTGGTGATAAGGTAGGGGGATGTAAATTGTAATAGTGATGATGATAAAGTTGATAATTACAATGATGGTGGTGATGACGCTGACGAGAATAATGATGGTGGTGATGGTGGTGGTGGGGGAGGGGGGTGTAAATTGTAATAGTGATGATGATAAAGTTGATAATTACAATGATGGTGGTGATGACGCTGACGAGAATAATGATGGTGGTGATGGTGGTGGTGGTGGTGATGAGGTAGGGGGATGTAAATTGTAATAGTGATGATGATAAAGTTGATAATTACAATGATGGTGGTGATGACGCTGACGAGAATAATGATGGTGGTGATGGTGGTGGTGGGGGAGGGGGGTGTAAATTGTAATAGTGATGATGATAAAGTTGATAATTACAATGATGGTGGTGATGACGCTGACGAGAATAATGATGGTGGTGATGGTGGTGGTGGTGGTGATGAGGTAGGGGGATGTAAATTGTAATAGTGATGATGATGAAGTTGATGATTATAATGATGGTGGTGATGACGCTGACGAGAATAATGATGGTGGTGATGGTCGTGATGGTGGTGATGAATGGTGATAGAGGTGATAATTAACACTTATTTTGTTTACAATGATTTGTGTGTCTGTTTGTAATATGACCTCTGTGGCTCAATGGTTAGCGCGTTGGCGTTCAAGCCGGAGGTCGCGGGTTCGAATCCCGCCAGGGAACAAAAAAGTTTCTGTGTTCCTGGGTCATGGATGTGTATTAAATATGTGTATTATATAATAAAAATCTTAAATATAAGTATTGATATAAAACGTATTAAATATATTGTATTTCCGTTGTCTGGTACCCGTAACACAAGTCTCTTCGAGTACTTACCACGGGACTAGATTGACGTGGTGTGAAAAGCGTCCATAGATATTATTATTATTATTAATAATGCAAAGAAAAATATCCCGGGTACGCATGTTAGCTACTACTACTACTATAAAACAAAGTCGCTTTCTCCGTCCCTGTAACCGTTTGTACGCTTAAATCTTTAAAACTACGCAACGGATTTAGATGCGGTTTTTTTAAATAGATAGGACAATTTAGGAGGAAGGTTTTTGTGTATTATTTATTAAGTTTTTATATATATTGGCTAAGATATAACAATAAATGTTGGACGTATCGGAAAAAAATAGGCCGCCTGGGAGTTTTCAACGAAAACGCTGCCTAAACCCTTTGAGATACAACAAAAAAATGTATGGTGGAATTGTGTAGCTTAAATAGGTCTACAAAAAAGTCCACGATGGCATATGTCTATCTCTTAGCGATATCATGCTATATCCATTTAAACATATTAGGGAACAAAGTCGCTTTCTCCGTCCCTGTATCCGTTTGTACGCTTAAATCTTCAAAACTACGCAACGGATTTTGATGCTTTTTTTTCAATAGATAGAACAATTCAAGAGTAAGGTTTTTGTATATAATTTATTAAAATTTTGTAAGTCTTGGCTAAAATATAACAATAATTGTTGGACGTGTCGGAAAAAAATAGGCCGCCTGGGAGTTTTCAACGAAAACGCTGCCTAAACCCTTTGAGATACAACAAAAAAATGTATGGTGGAATTGTGTAGCTTAAATAGGTCTACAAAAAAGTCCACGATGGCATATGTCTATCTCTTAGCGATATCATGCTATATCCATTTAAACATATTACGGAACAAAGTCGCTTTCTCCGTCCCTGTATCCGTTTGTACGCTTAAATCTTCAAAACTACGCAACGGATTTTAATGCGGTTTTTCAATAGATAGGACAATTCAAGAGGAAGGTTTTTGTATATAATTTATTAAAATTTTATAAGCCTTGGCTAAAATATAACAATAATTGTTGGACGTGTCGGAAAAAAATAGGCCGCCTGGGAGTTTTCAACGAAAACGCTGCCTAAACCATTTGAGATACAACAAAAAAATGTATGGTTGAATTGTGTAGCTTAAATAGGTCTACAAAAAAGTCCACGATCGCATATGTCTATCTCTAAGCGATATCATGCTATATCAATTTAAACATATTACGGAACAAAGTCACTTTCTCCGTCCCTGTATCCGTTTGTACGCTTAAATCTTCAAAACTACGCAACGGATTTTGATGCTTTTTTTTCAATAGATAGAACAATTCAAGAGTAAGGTTTTTGTATATAATTTATTAAAATTTTGTAAGTCTTGGCTAAAATATAACAATAATTGTTGGACGTGTCGGAAAAAAATAGGCCGCCTGGGAGTTTTCAACGAAAACGCTGCCTAAACCCTTTGAGATACAACAAAAAAATGTATGGTGGAATTGTGTAGCTTAAATAGGTCTACAAAAAAGTCCACGATGGCATATGTCTATCTCTTAGCGATATCATGCTATATCCATTTAAACATATTACGGAACAAAGTCGCTTTCTCCGTCCCTGTATCCGTTTGTACGCTTAAATCTTCAAAACGACGCAACGGATTTTAATGCGGTTTTTTAATAGATAGGACAATTCAAGAGGAAGGTTTTTGTATATAATTTATTAAAATTTTATAAGCCTTGGCTAAAATATAACAATAATTGTTGGACGTGTCGGAAAAAAATAGGCCGCCTGGGAGTTTTCAACGAAAACGCTGCCTAAACCATTTGAGATACAACAAAAAAATGTATGGTGGAATTGTGTAGCTTAAATAGGTCTACAAAAAAGTCCACGATCGCATATGTCTATCTCTAAGCGATATCATGCTATATCAATTTAAACATATTACGAAACAAAGTCGCTTTCTCCGTCCCTGTATCCGTTTGTACGCTTAAATCTTCAAAACTACGCAACGGATTTTGATGCGGTTTTTTTAATAGATAGAACAATTCAAGAGTAAGGTTTTTGTATATAATTTATTAAAATTTTATAAGCCTTGGCCAAAATATAACAATAATTGTTGGACGTGTCGGAAAAAAATAGGCCGCCTGGGAGTTTTCAACGAAAACGCTGCCTAAACCCTTTGAGATACAACAAAAAAATGTATGGTGGAATTGTGTAGCTTAAATAGGTCTACAAAAAAGTCCACGATGGCATATGTCTATCTCTTAGCGATATCATGCTATATCCATTTAAACATATTACGGAACAAAGTCGCTTTCTCCGTCCCTGTATCCGTTTGTACGCTTAAATCTTCAAAACTACGCAACGGATTTTAATGCGGTTTTTCAATAGATAGGACAATTCAAGAGGAAGGTTTTTGTATATAATTTATTAAAATTTTATAAGCCTTGGCTAAAATATAACAATAATTGTTGGACGTGTCGGAAAAAAATAGGCCGCCTGGGAGTTTTCAACGAAAACGCTGCCTAAACCATTTGAGATACAACAAAAAAATGTATGGTTGAATTGTGTAGCTTAAATAGGTCTACAAAAAAGTCCACGATCGCATATGTCTATCTCTAAGCGATATCATGCTATATCAATTTAAACATATTACGGAACAAAGTCACTTTCTCCGTCCCTGTATCCGTTTGTACGCTTAAATCTTCAAAACTACGCAACGGATTTTGATGCTTTTTTTTCAATAGATAGAACAATTCAAGAGTAAGGTTTTTGTATATAATTTATTAAAATTTTGTAAGTCTTGGCTAAAATATAACAATAATTGTTGGACGTGTCGGAAAAAAATAGGCCGCCTGGGAGTTTTCAACGAAAACGCTGCCTAAACCCTTTGAGATACAACAAAAAAATGTATGGTGGAATTGTGTAGCTTAAATAGGTCTACAAAAAAGTCCACGATGGCATATGTCTATCTCTTAGCGATATCATGCTATATCCATTTAAACATATTACGGAACAAAGTCGCTTTCTCCGTCCCTGTATCCGTTTGTACGCTTAAATCTTCAAAACGACGCAACGGATTTTAATGCGGTTTTTTAATAGATAGGACAATTCAAGAGGAAGGTTTTTGTATATAATTTATTAAAATTTTATAAGCCTTGGCTAAAATATAACAATAATTGTTGGACGTGTCGGAAAAAAATAGGCCGCCTGGGAGTTTTCAACGAAAACGCTGCCTAAACCATTTGAGATACAACAAAAAAATGTATGGTGGAATTGTGTAGCTTAAATAGGTCTACAAAAAAGTCCACGATCGCATATGTCTATCTCTAAGCGATATCATGCTATATCAATTTAAACATATTACGAAACAAAGTCGCTTTCTCCGTCCCTGTATCCGTTTGTACGCTTAAATCTTCAAAACTACGCAACGGATTTTGATGCGGTTTTTTTAATAGATAGAACAATTCAAGAGTAAGGTTTTTGTATATAATTTATTAAAATTTTATAAGCCTTGGCCAAAATATAACAATAATTGTTGGACGTGTCGGAAAAAAATAGGCCGCCTGGGAGTTTTCAACGAAAACGCTGCCTAAACCCTTTGAGATACAACAAAAAAATGTATGGTGGAATTGTGTAGCTTAAATAGGTCTACAAAAAAGTCCACGATGGCATATGTCTATCTCTTAGCGATATCATGCTATATCCATTTAAACATATTACGGAACAAAGTCGCTTTCTCCGTCCCTGTATCTGTTTGTACGCTTAAATTTTCAAAACTATCCAACGGATTTTGATGCGGTTTTTTTAATAGATAGAACAGTTCAAGAGTAAGGTTTTTGTATATAATTTATTAAAATTTTATAAGCCTTAGCTAAAATATAACAATAATTGTTGGACGTGTCGGAAAAAAATAGGCCGCCTGGGAGTTTTCATCGAAAACGCTGCCTAAACCCTTTAAGATATAACAAAATAATGTATAGGGGAAATGTGTATCTTATAAAGGTCTCTAAAAAAGTCCGCGATGGCATATATATATATATATATATATATATATATATATACTATATCAATTTAATACTTTAAAAATTGGCAATTATAATGCAATAATTTGAAAGTTATTGACACAAATACGGTATGAATATGAAAATGAAAATATGAAAGCAGTAATAGTATCCTAAATATGCCTTCAGAAAGTCTGCGAAGGGAAATATGTATTTATGTTCAAGATTAAATACTCACGTAACGTATCCATTTTAATACAAAAACTTAGTAATTATTAAAATAGAAAATGATCATGTGTGTTCAGGATCGATAACAAAACCATAAAACGCTCTTTATATAATGTAATTCTTATGAAATAAACTAAAGTAAAAAAAAAACCTAGTAAGTTGCCATACGTTTAAAATTATACTAGGACGGACAATAAGTTCACGCCGGGTTCAAGAAAGTTCATTTGTTTGAAGACTACGCGTAAGTCGTCGTGCGGGAAGGGCGACTGCGCTCAATGCATAAAACGCCCGAATATACTGGCCTTAATAGTTAAGCAAAGCGCTTAAATTGTGTCGTCATATTTGGAAATTTTATTAGTTATAAAGATATTTGTATGTACTTATAAAAATACTTAAATATCTATTAACATGGTTTCTAAATAAAGATCAAGTAATGTTTGAAATTTTTAAATCTTAAATTATCGGTGGTTCAGCGCACGAGCGCACTTAAGGTACAGCCGCCACTGGTGATGATGACTGTAACTTCAAATTCGGTTAATTATGCAAACCGCTCCGTTCATAGGATGCTTCAATTAATTCGTAAACGTGAATTTATTAAAATGTTATGTATATTATATTTATCTATAATAGTTATTTAGATTTTCCCGTACACATAGTTTATTAATTCGATAGTTATTTCTGACTAAAAATAATCTGAAATTCAAACTAACTATGGGTTTTCTAAAGATATTGAGACATTACTTAAAAGTTCATTTATTTTATGTAAATCGTAAACTAGTTAGATTAGAGAGACGTATTTTAGGGACGATAGCCACATGCATAATAGCTTACTTTAAAAACCGACCAGGAGCGAGTCGGACTCACCGACCCAAGTAAATAATACAATAAATAATATTTGTTTCTTTCTGAGTTATAATACAATAATGATAAACGCGGTGCTGTCTATGTATTAATATGTAATATTTATATAAATTTCTATTTCGGTGTCCTCATGCGGTTAACTCGTGGTTTAAGTTTACAGTTTCAGCTATAACTACCTAACTATAGGCAGTAGGTACGAAGGGCTTCACCGACAGAGCAACAAACAACTGACTATGAGATATATTATGGGCGGTAAAGAAAAGCATCATTTCGCCACCTAGCAGTCGGCCATTACAGGCGTACTTCGGCCAGGAGTCCTCCTCGGCTGATTTCGAGAAGCAGAGCGCTTGCCAGCAGCTGATGTTATAAGGATCGACGGTCGATGTGATATGCTATTATTATGTATCCGGTCTGTGTTGTTCCAGCGCTGGCCTCACGACTCACCTTCCTCATATAAACAGTTGTATTGGCCGAGAGAGGGTCCACTTTATACAATTACTAAGACAAATAGCTATAGTATAGCGTGGTGACGGGGCGCCGCGGGGGGTCGGGGTTGCTGCACTTAGCAGGGGTTTTTGGATTGTATAAATCACTGCACCCGGTGAAGAAAGTGTCTGGTGATTCGTGTGTGGACGTGTCACGTGAGAGTGTGATCTCCAAATTTACTTGAGCGATTTAATTTACCTGTGGCGATGGTGGACGGCTAGAAGACTGAATTCCAAACTCAGAACTGAATTCCAAAAACAATGTGTGAAATGCGTGTTGGTATTTTTCTTCATTTCATCTGTAAAATATATATGATCGTGCATCCTCTTCGTTAGCTTATGAGCTAATATTATTATATCACGTCGGACGGACATCTTGTTGTTATATTTGAACCTCGGTTCGGTTATTAGATTAGTTTGAAACCGCATGTCTCTTTATCCTCTGGTAACAAATATAATGTTCTTATTATTCTACAGTTATTTTGTACCTATTCCTGAAATGCTCGTGTGTGTTTCAATAAAACTAAGTAGGTACTCTTTACGGAATTTATGGCAGTTCTAAACTAAAATTTGAAACGGGATCTAAGCGGAGTGATATATAGGATATATAGGCTAAAGCCTTCCTCAATAAATGGGCTATCTAACACTGAAAGAACCTTCAAAATCGGACCAATAGTTCCTGAATGTAGCGCGTTCAAACAAACAAACTCTTCAGTTTTATATACTCGTTTATAAGATTATAGTAAATAATACCTACAGCATAGTATAGATAAATTACATCCAGACTCCGAACAAATAACCATCCTCATCACACAAACGCTGATCATGGGAGAAAATCAAACACCCGACCTTCTGGTTTAGCAGCCAGGGTAACCAGCCACTAGAGCAAGAGCTCAGTCGAAGCCAGATTATAATAAGGGTGTAGTAAGGATGAAATAATATAAATATATTTTATAAACGATGAGAGTCCTCTAGTCCGTTATATTATAATGGTTGGATCTGGCTAGCTGTTTGACCTAAAACCATGTGCATCTACAAATATGTTACGGACGGACATGAAAAAATTCAATGTTTCCGAAGACGACGTCACAGGTAGGTATAGCGAAGTGAGGAGTTTGACAATATGACAGACAACGGCTCAAATAGCTTTTACTTTGTCGAATCTTGAAGTATCAAGCAACTAGAATCTTATTTATGGCTGTGTACTTCATGTGACCGTCCTCGTGTAGCTGTGAGCTAGCACTAGTTCCCTTGAAAAAATATTTTTTGCATTTCATTGACCGTTATTGAGAAAGAAAGAAGAAAATTTATTTTAAAAGCATATTTTTTTGGTACAAGCAACACCATGGAGAACAGCTAGCTGCAAATTGTTAATAAATGTTAAATTGGTGTGGAATATGAAAGAACATCTCGAACATTAACAATTAACATATCCGATAATGATGGAGTTTTAACTACCGTCGCGTCTATTAATTAGCTGCCATATGGGTCAATGGACCTTATATATTCGCTGATGCCGGGCAGTGAGAGGCCGCGATCAGTGATAACCGCTAACCAGCACCGCTCTACCCGCGGCCGCCTGATGCCGGGCTGCTGCCGCAGTCCTCGTCCGGCCGCCGGTGGACCGGAGCGCCGCGCCCCTCCGCCCTCCCTATTTCATTACCTTATCACGCGTTTAACGTTCTTTTAATATATTCAATAATAAAAATGTTAAGTGAAATAACTTTCCCAAACCGTCTCGGACGCCGGGCCGCGTTAAACGACTGTAGCCGAGATAAACCGTGGATGTATCGGAATGTCCTGCTTTACTCGCTACTCGCTACTCGCTACTCGCTGCTGATAACGTCCCTTACATTTTATTATTGATACCTATTAGACTAGCGCCTGCCCGCGGCGTCGGCCGCTCCGTTATCTCTGCAGCGCCATCTAAGGGCGAGCCAGGAGATAGCGCCTGGTCTATAGTCCACAGCCTGCCGGTTATTGTAGATGTATGGACCCAGTTGGATATCATGGACCAAGATCAAACATAGGTCAGAGGGAGATGAAAGATGTGTTAGTGAAACTAAAGATAGGTATTTTTAGACATTTGTTAAAAGTACAAAATGTTTTTCGGGTTCTGCCTCGTCTATTCTGGAGAGGTTTGAGGTAGATTAAGTCAAAGGTTGCTTCACCCACCACTTGTTAAAAGTTTCCTGGCTCTTCACACTCATACATACGAATAGGTACATACTTAATTCATTACTACACCTGCAGTAACAAAATTTATGTCAAATAGCTTTGTATGTTTTTATTATATTGAATTTAAGAAACTGATTATTTCTGATTAGTTTAGCTCTAACTATTCGATCCTCGTTATCGGAATGAGTTACGGCGTTTACCTACGGACATTATTACCTTCTAGGGTCGTTGCTTACCCTCCACCATCCCATGTTATTGCCTACCTTTCGATGTACGGAGCGAGTCACCGGAGAGGCATGGGGTGAGCAATCGCGGAGACTCTTGCATATGACAACGTCTACTGAAGGCAATACGTTAGGTATGGGTCTGTGGTTTGTAGTTTGAGACAACACGTCAGTCCTGCGGTTTGACTACAAGCCAGCCTAACCGAGGACCGGCGGAGCTGCGACGCTCGACTACCCGCTATACCTACCACGAGCGGTAGCTACCACCTATGACCTATAGCGGCGATACTACCCAGAAAATGTTCGTTGAAGCCCGTCGCGGTACTACAAGTATGTACTACAGGACTCACTAATTTCACTAATCACCATACACGATACACCGCCGGGGCGGGGATCAATTGCGAGTGAAATTAGCCATGATAAATGATAATATTATGCAAGCCTAAGATGATGATTATAGAACGATGCGATTGCCGCAGCGATCGGCAGATAAAGGCGACGGTGAGGCCGGTGGCCGGTGGGCTGCCGTAAAGTTCTCACGTCTGAGCTCGGGCTGTCTGGGCCCCGGCGCGGGACACGCCAGCCTGCTCATTAGCGCCGGCGCGGGCTGATGTACGAGCGCGCCCTATCGCCGCCCCTCCGCCGCCCGCGCAGGGGGCGTGCGGCTGACCCGCGCCCTCCACGCCCGCGCGAGGGTCCACACTCGCCCGGCCCGAGCCGGACATACGACGTTACGACAAGACAGGCTGCAGGGATCGCGCGGGCGAGCGTCACATAAGTGCATTCGCCTGGCACTGCATTAGGGACGCTATGGGGTCGCAGGAAGGTCCGCAGTCGCGTGCGGCGCGGGGCTGTCGCGGCGGCGCGGGGCGCGGGCCCGCTAATGCGCTCGGCGCCGGCGCCCGCGACCAGCCGACGACATTCCTGCGTTTAGGCCGAGGCTTTATTCCTTTTTTATCGGCTCGTGAAATAATAGAAGCGGTACAAAGCGGCGCCGACGCTTATCGCCGCGCGCTCGATTTATTAAAGCTCGCCATTACGGGGACAGGCCCCGCCGCGGCTCAAGAAGTCGTGTGACACGATCGGACAGACGGAAATACACGCGGGAGAGGTCAGGGCATACGAGATCTGCGGACTCCAGGCAGTCCCTCGCGACCTCTGGTCAACATCAAAGCCAACTTGATGACGACGACCGTCAACGAAATTGACATGTTAAACGTTGTACGTGTGTGTGCGTCTGGTCATAAGTGCCCGTGTGTGTGTGGGTGTGTGTAAAATTTATTAGGCTCATAATAAAAATCACACATTTTTTATTTGTAGTAATTTACACTTAAATTAAATAATTAAATTTGAAGATAACAAAATTAAAAATGATCAAGAAATATATTCATGTAGTAAATGAATTAAAAGCATTATTTTTTTAATGTTGGTAATATAATCAACGGTGGATACCGTCACGCGTACGGACGGTCCTCGTCGCGGGAGACACCGACGGCAGCCAGAGGACGGAGCCTCACCGCCACTACATTTCTACATTACTATAAAACACAGTTGCTTTATCTGTCTTTGCGATTTGACCTTATAAGCTCCTCGACGAATATTAACGCAGTTTTTAGGAACAGAGAGTTTGAAGAGGTAGGTTTGTGAGACACTCCGCGCAGCCCTATCAGCATAGCACTCGAGTAGAGCCGGGACGGGTCGCTATTATCAATAAAGTTATTTCTATTATAGTTATTATTATACAGCCTTGCACACAAAACTTGCTCAAAAATTTTATTGGTTTTAGCGGTCGAGCATATTTGTATTTGTATCGTAAAAATCCTTATTAAATAATAAATAAAACACGTGACTTCATTGTAGACTAGGTATTAGAAGAACCGCAGAACTAGGTACCAAAGCTTTTGACGTCCCCCGAGACGGGAGTTATGGAATTCTAAATTTTGAACTATCGACTGACTGTTCGAACACTCTTATTAATTTTGTCCCTTAGAAACACAAGACCTTTTTTTTGTTGCATTGTTTTTATCGTACGTTATTAATTCTAATCCGTTGGGGATTAATAACGTTGATAATTAATAACGTACCTAAAAACAATTGTTATAATGGTCCAGAGTATCGCACGAGGACTGGCCGGCGCGCGGCAACGCGACGGTTATGATCGCCTTTGAAACCGTATCTTTATAACAGCGCGAGTACTGCGCTTATAGGTCACAAAACTTAGACCCAGTTGATTTGATAATGGCGGTCGCGACAGCACCAGCCAGTATTGAAATGTAAGAGGTAGACGGTAGTGCCATATTGGGCTGACGCGACCCGGGAGGAATCTCTCGCTAGAGCTAGAGTGACAGCTAAGCGTTTCGTGCGGTTTGTGAGTTTCCGGTGGCCCGTATATAGGGAAAATGAGGACAACGCATCTGCATAACCTCTGGTTATGTGGATGTTGATGGGCGTCGATAGTCGCAAAGCTTTGACTGTTCATTTGCTCTCCTATGATATAAAAAAAAATGTTCGCAGCACATTGCCTGTAATATAGTTCAGTGAACGGTCCGAGCGGATGATATTAATAACAATAATAAAATTAGAGATTTGTAAAAAAAGTTAAAATGATGATTACATTAATATTAGAGTTTTGAGCCTGTGTCCTGTAGGTAACTGACTGTCAAACCCTACCCTAGACTAGTACCCTTAGACTCGCCACACCTCAGACTTGGTTCTTGGCATGAAGGCGTCCTCCCAGACTCTCAACTAGTGCCGAGTTGAGGTTTCAAAACCTTTAAGAGATGGTTCGTCAAAGCATTAGTACCTTCGTGTTATCACTGCTTAAGTAAAATCTGCATTCTAATATTTATTACTGAGTTCTTATCGTTTTTTATGTTTTTCTTCGCATTCCGAAACTTTCTACTACGATATCTATGAAACAATATATTTTTCGTTTTCGTTGGCTCGCGTGCTTTATTTATTAGTAAAGTAGAGAATAACTTTTGTGTTAACTTGAATATACAAATGGCAGCCGTATCCGAATTCAAGATGATTATTTTTATAGCATAACATTATATTACTTCCATTCAGAAACAGCAATCTACCTGTGAAATTCCTATCAAAATCGGTCCAGCCATTTTCAGAGATTAACCCAAACAAATAGACAGTGGACTGTCATAAATAATGTACAAAATGTTTTTTAGTGCATGTGCCGTGTATTATATAGGTACCTACATCCATATGCATTCAGAATTTAATAAAAAAACGGTGAATTAACATTCACTCCAATTTTTATTATCTGTACCTATTTAATTTTTATTCATAGTTTAAAATTATAAAAAGTGTCGAATTAACTGTCATTTTTAACCATTATTTAAAGTATTTAAAACGGGATATTTACCATGTTTTTTAATATTGTTTTGCGGAGCTCGATATTTCGACATTGTCTGAGTCTCGTGAACATGACATTCGTAGGCAATGTCGAAATATCGAGCTCCGCAAAACAATATTAAAAAACATGGTAAATATCCCGTTTTAAATACTTTAAATAATGAAAATAACCATGTTAATTTTTAACCAATATTTCAAATCCTAATATGTAGTAATTTTTACTTTTTTCTCCCAGATCACATTGATTTTAAAATGAAATTGAATTTAACTGTGATAACTCTTTTCAACGAGTACTTTTATTACTATGTAGTAATAAAAGTACTCGTACTTTTTTATTAGCTGCATACGACGTTACTAGAATAATAGAATAATAAACATTACTGCACTACACACCTACCACCGACAACAGGCGGAGATAATAATATGAGCGCCATAACGCCACCACCCCGCAGTCGCTGATCATCATTACAACACTGCCCAGGTTCCACCGAGGGCAGTGCGTCGGTGCGTCAGTCGTCGGTACTCGGTGCTCCCAGCATCAGTAGATGAGTGGACCCAGGACACCCCGGCAGCTCTCGGGCGAGACCCGACAACCTGTTTCCAATCTCAAGAGATTTATTTTTAGAAACGCGTCCCCTAATGACAAACCTCACTTGTTCCAATTTTATTTCTTTTTGTAGGTAACATACCTTACAAATGATAACGTGTTGTGTTCGTGTGCTACAGTTGTCTAGTAGTGTGGTAGAGGTGTAAGACTATTTGTAGCTTTGACGTTTTATATTTTCTGTCAATATGTAATCGAAAACGCCCTATTTAATCCTAAATATAATATAATGAGGTATTGCGTTACGGCAGGCTATAAAGTAAATGTGCCATGTAAAGTATTCCAGACATCGGGAAAGTAAGACCTTAATTGACCGCATTAAAGTAGTTCATTACGAGTGAAACACACGAGAACAATAAATACTTTAACTACACATTCACTTTTATTATTTAAACTCGTACATATTAAATTACACTATACATTTTTATTGTTTTCTACCGCCACTGGCATAAGTAAGGACTGCGTCTAAATCCAGTCCGTCCACTTATAATATTTCACTATGACAGATTAGAGTAAGGAATTACAAAAAAAACTAAGTAACGAACTGAGTGAGCTTTTTTTCGCAAACCGTTAAAAAGCAATAAAACTAAAAAAGGTTTTTAAGTGAAAGTATTTGTTGGTGTTTTTTGTGGCGCCGGGTCCGTGGGAGTGGGACCCTCGCATCTGCCCGGGGTCTGCGGCCGGCCGGGGGCTGGCGCTCATTAGCCCGGCCAGTATGGCTGGGGTCCCGCGACACGACGTTTAGATAACGGTTGCTAATACTGACGACACTAATTAAATCCTATATTAAAAAAAAAATATCTACATTAAACTACTGACGGCGCGTTCCATAATGGCGAGTTACACACACCGTTCGCTTGAAGATACAATCTTGGTTTCTAAATCACATAAGCCTTGTATCATCATAAGTCTTTATCCATCCACTATTGAACATGAGCCTCCCTCAATGAACGCCAAGACGATTCTGTCACTCTCTCTTGTCACTCGCATCCAACACGGACCTGCCACTGCATGGAGATCGTTTTCCCACGTGAGTGGCTGACCAACGCTTCGTCAACCTAAACATGGCTTCAACCTTAAATGTCACCTTACATGTTACACCTAATATTGCGTTCGATATAATATGTGTTGCCGCTGTGATATGATAATAATTAGTACTTTAGACTACAAGCTCAGTTTGTCGTGATGGATTTCGTAGTCCAATATCGAATTGTAAACTATTGAACAGCGATGCTGTATGTTTAATTATCTCACTTGGCCAAAGGCGCTGTAATTGTAATAACGAGAGGTATCGCGCTGTAACGGCCGGCGGCGGCGGAGCGGAGCTGGGCGGACGCTACTCATATTAATATATTATAGTCTGTGGATATTTTATTTAAGCATCGTATCTATACTGTTACATGTGGGTGCGTCGCTATCGTGTTTCTATTATGTTAATGTTCAATAGTTATTAGTTATTATTAATATAATATGCATCGATTACACACAATCTAAAGTGGCTTACTAATATGATGATACGCGAGAGGAGCTCGACGCAGTCGTGAGAATTTAATATAAAAATATATTAGAAAACTCGTGTCGTCAGATTTCAATATTGTGTATAAATTGTATGATAGCTAAATATTTTTTTAACTCCCATGACAAAGCTGGTATGAACCAAAAACTTAATATGTTTCTCCGTGTTTTTGAATATACGAGTAATAAATTATAATAATAATTTATATTATTTTGCTTTTACAACCCGAGACGACACTGGTTTCAGCCAATGATCTAAAAATAGCATAGACAGGAGCGGCTATACTAATCTCTAGCCAGCCCTGTGTTGCCAACTTTTGGCAAAAACAGTAATTCTATTTTCAAAAAATAAACAGGAAAAAAGTGACTTAATAGTGATCTCCAGTGGTGTTCTTTAGGCTATAAAGTAATTGGTGTTGATTTTAAGACGCTTTTATTAGCTTCACCTGTATGTTTGTATGTATTTTTGTAACCAACTCCTTTGAGCTCGATTTTGACCTACTTTGAACGATCAAATTTAATTCAAACTTTGCACACCTGTCAAAGACCGATGACAATGCAATAATTCGATTACAAAATCCGATTATCCCAATTAGATTCTCCAGGATTAATTAATTCCATCCTTTGCATGCGAGTAAGAGAGATAGAGCTAGTGCGCGAACTCGGAGAGACTTGTAAAGCGTGTTTTTTTTAGTTTTTTTAACTATTATTTATTTTTATATTTAGTTCTAATCATTTTGTTCCTAATAATTAATTATTTTATGATTTGTCGTTTCATAGACATAAATCATATGAGTTTAATTGACTTTTCAGAGTTTCGCACGGAATATAGATCTACCATAGAAACAGTACAGATATGTATCAAAACAGAACACAGGGATGTCAGAGAGAGCAGTGAATGTACCTACTGTAAAACAGTAGGGTGGGCTAGCACGGAGGCAGCCCGCTGGTGCCGGCTGTCGGCTGCTGCTGTCTGCACTCTGCAGCGCCATCCTGTACCACGCGGTCCGCGCTGATCGCCGGTGCTGTCCCTGTTGTCTCACACGCGGCTCGAGTATTCTGGGTACATCATCGTTTGTTGTCCTGTTGTATCAATAATTTATGTATCTCCGTATCGATTTGTATCTCACATTTTAAATTTTAATATAAGTATACCTATATTTTTTCAGCCGAATATTTCGTTTCTATTCATTTTATTTTAATCTTATGGTGTATTAAGTAGAAATAAGACGGACCAACGCTATCACTAAAAATCTCATTTTTTAGAAGAAACAGACTATTTCATCAGAAGACTATCGCACTATTAGTAAGAACTCCTTGCGCAGCAATTGAATTACCTAGCTCCCGTCAGGACGCCTCGGGACTGCTCCCGTCAGGACGCCTCGGGACTGCTCCCGTCAGGACGCCTCCGGACTGGAAGTGAAATATTTGTAATTTCGGCAATAAAAAACACAAAAATAGTTGTATTACGTTGAGTGATATTCGCGTGCAATATATTACGGAACAATATATTCAGTGTATTCAAATGAATGATTTAACAACGCATAATATTCTCTTCCATTAAACACCAGAGAGAGAGAGAGAGAGAGAGAGATAATATATTCGCAATTACAGCTTTAAGGTTCCGTAGCAATTAGAAAAAAAGATAGTGGCGTTTATGAACATGGTACGGATATTTAAAATTAAATGATTTTTGTTTGTTCCCTTACGTTTTGTGTTCTAAGCCACTTTGGGTTTCCCAACCGCAGTATCAAATTTAAAAAAATAATTAAGTCGGGTAATTAATTATTATTCACTAACAAGATACGAGCGTTTAAGGTTTTATTTAGTTTTAAATATTCAAATGTTATACTAGTATGGGCGTGTCGCGGTCGTTACGTCCGCGTCGCGTCGCCGGCCCCGACACATCCCGGCTCAAACATTAATATATGGCCATCGGACATTACAGTGATAAACAGACCGACGGAATGCTCGCCGGCCCAGATCCTACGGTTCAGAATGTGTTTAGATATTACTTAAGTATGTTTTTGTTGATGTTTCGGGGAGGCTGGACGGAACAGGTTCTATTAACACCACATCGAAGGCAGCTTACGGATGAAAGTCCATCGAGTTTTTCAGAACCTCATATCACATTAACACGTAGAGGAAGATCGTTTAAAGTCCAATGGTAAAATATTTATATCGGATGGTTATCGTAGTTAGTTTAAATAAATGCCGCAGTTGGAGTACCTACTTTGTAAATAAAATATGATCTCTTTAACACGATTTACAATGTGAATGCTTACAGCCGGGCTAACAATAAAATCCTGAGCAAAGCCACGGTTCAATTTGTAGTTTTATTCATACTGAACCCTACCGAGCGGCCGAGCCCTTCGACGCCTTCCTTTAGGCCATGCGAGCCGTCAGCCGAGTGCCGACCCTTTTACTCGTCGACTCGCGAGTTATGCCCTCGCCGCGAAGGCTGCGCGACGTATTAAGTTATATATTAGCGACAGGCCGCGGCTTGTTTATTGCTGTCCACCTTATATTTGATAAAACAAGCACACGGACCAAATTACACAAAAAACACTGTGAGGATTGTTAATTAAACAAAAATAAAGGACTCGGCGAGACGCGGGGAGCGCGCGGGGAGCGGGCGGCGGGCGGGAGGGGCTGATAACACCGCGCCGCGCGCGTTAATTACACCGAGAGTGGCTGCCATTACGGCGGAGGAGGCCGCGAGCAGGCAGAGGGACAGACGCCGCTGGGAGGATAATACTAATGAACAAACAGTCAATCCGTATTTTATATATTTACAATGAGTAGACGCCATTGATAATGAGTAGATGCCAAAGCGAATCTGTATTTGTCGATGTGCTGTACCGTGCCGCCCTGCACCGCCTCACTGCGCCGGCGCAGGTCGACAGCCCGCCGCACTCCATACTATATTTTAGATTCCTTTCTCACTTGGTGAACTATTCGTGATGTAATAGGTAGTCACTATTTATTGCTAGTATTTTTTGTAAGAGGTTCCGTCCATGCTGTACCTGTCTATTGCAGTCAAATTGTTTCGTCACGATCAAGCTGGTATATCTCGTTTACATGATATAGTGGCAGTTATGCTGTCGAGTTTCGTGCCCGGTAGCCCATTGGTTGATAGAGGGATCGGACTCTGGTTGGGACTGCGCCTGCTCTATTATATTTTAATTATAGGCTCTGTCTTTTATACCTACGACGCGACGGAGAGGTCAACGTCAGCTGATCCCATCAGATAATAGCAAAGAAGCCTAGCTCTCAGCACCGAACCAATATTTTAAGTTTTAACCAAAATTAAAAGATTAAATTACTTGGCAGTCTCTTCTTTATTATAATAATCATAACTCTGCAGTACGCAGAAGAGAAGAATACCGTGACACAGCGACAGAACTCACCAACAGTAATTTCCCTCTCGCCCCCTTCCTTCCCTTTCGTCATTAGATCTTACTGAGATAAACTCTAATGATAAAATGTACTTTGTGTCATCTTCCGTCAACAGATGGCGTTGTATCGATAAAAGTAATTACCAAACCAAGCTCCCTTGTACTATGGACTGTTTTCACATTGATTAATGGAAAAAATAAATGGTAGGAAATGCTTTTTAGTGTGCGACTAGAACTTATATCATGTTACTTTTTAAATGTTGCTGTGAACAATATAAATAAAGTTTGAACGTGACTTTTAGATCTCACAGTAAAACATCTGCCTGAGTAAACACTGACGAGATGAACTCGGACATCCGGGATTAGCCAAGCGAATAATAAGTAGCAGCGTCGCCTACCGTGTAGCAGCGTCGCCTACTGAGTAACAGCGTCGCCTACCGAGTAGCAGCGTCGCCTACCGTGTAGCAGCGTCGCCTACTGAGTAGCAGCGTCGCCTACCGAGTAGCAGCGTCGCCTACCGTGTAGCAGCGTCACCTACCGAGTAGCAGCCTCGTCTACCGAGTAGCAGCGTTGCCTACTGAGTAGCAGCGTCGCCTACCGAGTAGCAGCGTCGCCTACAGAGTAGCAGCGTTGCTCCTGCCGAGTAGCGGTGTCGGTCTTCTTACCAGGGGACGACGGACTGATGGTGGTTGAATTAGCAGTATATTATTAGGAGGATAATGACCTGAACATCCACCAACCATAACCTACTCCTCCCACTCACGAGATGAAATACAAGACACGTAGAGAACACGGCACTTTATCAGGTCTTATGGGTGTGAAGAAGGTACTATATAATAGCTGGCATATTTTCATAAGGATTAATAAAAAAACTTTTTGATAAATGTATGTCATAAAGATGCCGAAAATTGATTGCGCATGAAGTCTGAACTAGCCCGCTTGTTATCTGATGAGTGTATACAAACCTGAACATTTTCTTTGCCCGTTTCTCTTGTTATTCGAGAACAAAATAAAAGCGCAAAAATATATTATCACGTCCATTGCAAAAACCAAGAATATTTCAATTATAATTTAATGCATAATATTATAATTGATATATTCTTGGTTGTGCCTGGTAAACAATTTTAAATAAAATTAATTAATTTTAAGTGAATTTTATTTTTGGCTGAAGCTTAAGCAAGACATAATTTTAAATTAATGCTTTACATCCTTATCTTTAGATTAATTAAAATAAAAATTGTATAATTTCGGTGATAGATAAGCGACGTGCGGTGGCAGAAGCCGCCGACGGCTGGCGCGGCCTCTGCTGCCCCGCGACCCGCTCGCATATTATAAATTATGTATTTTATTGGATTAGTAGATACCACCAGACAGTCACCACCAGCCGGTGCTGCAGACGCGGCTGCCACCCCCGCGCGGGCTACCAGGGGACAGGCGCACGAGGTGAGCGCTATCGGTATCTTTATCGCACATATTATTGTCTTCATATCTAACGTATTTAATAAAACTGCCATTTATCTTGTAACTAGTCCACTATTTAATATCGCCTGCCTGTATATTACACATTGTATTTTTTTAAATGCTTTTTGTCTAGTCGAACTTAACTTGTCTTGTAAGTATTCAGTATTTTTTTTGCTACTTGGATAGGCAAGTGACAGACGGTTCATCTGATGGTGAGTGGTCAGCGTCGCCCATGAGCATAAACTAGTTGCCCCCCCCCCCCCCCCGGGTAACAGCACAAACAAACCCTTTTTAGAAAGCGGCCTCAGATTAGAATGAAATGTAATTCTTGTGAGTGTAAGACATAATATTTCGTTGTATAAATATTTATTTATTGGTAGTATCATTTACCAATTGACATAAAAAACGCGAAATATTGTAAGTATAGCCTATAGGAAATACTACTTTTTATAGCTACTTAAGAAGGAGTCTTGCTTCGGCAGCTGACTGATAGAGCAAGGCCAATGATGAAATATAAAGGTCAGACGCCTGGTCCATTGGCGCCCAAAAACACACAACACACAACACAACACAACACACCTGACACACCTCACACACGTATTTCCACTCATTTGTAACATTAATAATACTCAGACAAAGTATCTAACGAGCTACGAGGCTACGACCGACCCGTGAATGGAAAACATTAGTGCATAACACTTGATAATTATTTCCTTCGGTAGCTCTTAGCTTAGCGATTCTATAACACATATTACTTTTTAAACGACTTCAAGGAAGGAGACGTTTCTCAATTCGACCGTATATATGCTTTTTTATGTTTGTTCAAGGCTTATCGTCCTTTATATGAACCGATTTTGATAATTCTTTTTTTGTTGGAAAGTAGATATTTCCGAAGTGGTCCCATGTTAAGGAAATCAGGATCTGATGATGGCAGACCAGAGAAATCGAGGGGAACTTTCAAAAATCAATATAGTATTTCAAAGCACTACAATTCCATAAATGTTTGGAGATGATCTGATGATGGAGCCGAGAGACAGTCGAGGGAACTCCTCAACGAACTACGACAGCTAACTCGTGTTTGAGCTTCATTAATTAGCATTGATAAGTACTTTGTACCTAGATGGGTTTTGACTGTTATTAGGGGTCCGATTATGAAGACGAAGGACAATTCAGAGAACTCCTCAACGCTTTGGAATAGCTATTTTGTGTTAGGACTTAATTCATTTATATTGATGAGAACTTTGCACCTATATTATTTCTCGGTCTACCCATCACTTAAAAGTGTAAAATAAAATAATTTTTAACAAAAAAAGAAACGACTTCAAACAGTAAACTAAAAACCAAAAAATAAATTTACTTTGCACAAAGTAATACGTATTTTTATTTAGTTAAACCAAAATGAATAGATAATTAATTATTTTATAATTTTGAAGTCGGGGCCAAGTAAACGCTACAACAACCTAACTACAATATTAAATTACTAAGCACACTTAATATTTTTAAATATATCAAAGCAATTACAAAATAATAACGGTATAAGAAAAATATGTATTTTTGACAAATTCTTATAATGACATGAACGTATTAAATTGAATATGTAGAGTCATCGCCACTTTTGAAGTCCTGCGACTAATGCCCGAACTAAATTTGACAACATTGACATCTTGACGTCTGTCTGGAGTAAGAAGTTGTGATATTTTAAATTGTTTTACGTGAAATATGGAGCATATAATATAAAGTGAGGTGTAAAAAGTGAAGGCCGTATGATGATCATTAAACTGAAATAATTTTGTGAATTAGAAAGTAAAAATAAACAACAATTAACCCCGTTGAATAATATGTTTATAAATGTCACTGACATGACAGGTAAATTTTAGAGATGCCAGAGTCACTTATTTTTGCCTAATTTATGGTTAAAATATTATCATCAACTCTATACCTCCATTTATCTTATGATATTTTATATGAATATAAATTCAAGGTAAAAGAATTAAATCCTTGCTCAGAGGAATTATATTTTCAGGTGTTTCTGTAAAAAAGGTCGAATAACAAAAGAAGTAACAATGGCAGCAATTACTTCTGAGAAAATCGTCACTCCTGGCAAAAGCCGAACACATCCGAAGAAGCTTGTTTTAGATGAATTCTACTAATCGGTTATACGTAAAAAATACGAACGAAATATTTACAAAAAAATGTTTTATTTTACTAAAACCTGGCAGGGAGATTTTTGTTTTGCTGCTATAATTATTTTTGTAATTATTATCATCATCAGTCTTTAACAATCCACTACTGACCATAGGCCCTATAATTATTTAAATTTTTTATTGTACTAGACTTGGTGGAAAATCATTACACTATAAATTGGCAACATTGAGTTATGAGACCGCAGCGCCGCGTCTATCGGACTTCTATTTAATTGAAAATATTTCTATATAATTGAAACACAAAAGTTGTTAGAAAGATTGATAATATCTATACACAGTTATTGTTTTACTTGCACCGACTACAGAATTATAACATAATTTATTATTTATTCATTTTGATTTAACTAAATAAAAATACGTATTACTTTGTGCAAAGTAAATTTATTTTTTGGTTTTTAGTTTGCTGTTTGAAGTCGTTTCTTTTTTTGTTATTCTTTGTAAATATTGATACAAAAATGTATTAAATTAGTTTTCTATCTTTTTGTGATAAAAAATCATTACAAATTCAGACTTCTAAAAATATTGTTACTTAACAATACCTAGTAGGTTAGTATATATCCTAATAATATAATAACTTTATTTAAATGAAAGGAAATAACAAGAGCTACCTACGCAGCGGTAATTTTTCATAAGAACTATATTGTTGAAGTCAGTTTCAACACACAAATATCTTATCAGCTACAAACGATCACCCGCTGATAACGGACGGTCCGCGGCGCTGGCCTGTGCTTCATACTGATCATGTTAATGTGGACGCTTGTTTTAGAGATATTGAGCACAAACATACATACAGCATGCGTGTTGTTCGTGCTAGTGTGCTCATAACTTATTTAATCGGATGTTACCCAAGTTTGTGCTCGGTAAAACATTATACGAAAGCCTTTATATACCTATTAGTGATTCTTGTGAAGCATATTATATGATGTTAGGTACTCTCCTGACAGCGGAGCATCCGATATATTAGCACATATTTTACCAAACCCACATCATCATCATCATCATCATGGGAGAGTGTTGTGAGTGATGTGAGTGTGTTAGCCGCCTCCTTATGTTACCGTTATGCAGGACTGCTCTGCTGCTCTCGGTGCTAGTGTTTACACCGCGGCTCGTTAACGCTGAAAGCTTATCACAAAAGAAAGGGCTCTCAAGAAGTAGGTTCTTCCAGTATCAAAGATAAGCAGCAGAAAAGGGTAGACAATACTGATCAATACACTTATAATATATTAATGACAGCAACAATGTTATGTAAAGGTTATAAGTGGCTTAATATTTAATATATTTATAGAGCATTGCGGTTAAACGGAGACATAACATTATACCGAAATGATTATAATTAAAAGAATATTTAAAATGGCTGACGTGAGGTTGAGTGAGGCGATAAGGGCCTGCCAACAGGTGCTCAGCTCGTACGCGTCAAATGTGGCCGGTATCAGCGCCCGCTCCAACAGCGCCGACTGCCGCGCCGGGGCCGGGCCGTACGACTCCACGCGGGCTACTGCTACAGCAGGTACAAGCAAATTATATTAGCACATTAAAGTTATTAGTTTACATAGTCCAGACCGCTGTACTGTACTAATAACAATCAACAGAGTCATTTGTACTGCCTTATCTACGCTTATTATCACACAAGCGTAATATTACGTTAAAATTATTTTTTATGTCTTCATTAAAGCGATGATTATTTTGGTTTTGCGAGTGGACCTTGTACGTAGGTATTCCGTACGCGGTGCGTGTGTATTACAACAACAACTAGCCTGTACCAGTGACGTCAACACTCTTTTACATATAATACGCCGTACAAGAGACTTGATGTTATTGGACGAAAATAAAATATGTACCTAAGGGTCAAAAAATATACCTAGTAAAAGTTAAATATTAATAGTCTATCATTATTAACAACTAGCTGTTACTAATATTATGTTGGTCATAATATTACGTCTACCAGAGTTAATACACTACGGCCTTATACACCAGACAACCGCCCGCGCCCGTTCGTATCACAGCAACACGATTTATTTTCTTCTGCATTATTTTGATTTTGCCATATCTACTAAAGTATTCATTTAATTTGCATGATGTAAAGGAAAAAAAAATAATCTTCATGAAACGCTCAAGCTAATTAATTTATTTAAAATGATAAGTATTCATATCGTATTTGTGTAAATAACACCGCATTCAGAGCTCGCGCTATGTTAGGTGAGTTTGTACTTAGTTCAATGTTCAGTGACGTCATCGCCTTATTGGCGTTTATAGTCACATGATCATGCATGATAAATAACGCATTTTAAATTAATTTTCTAAATTTTAAGACAAATAAGTAGACTTTTTAAATGTTATTTTAGGTTTTCAAATACTGTATTTAATAAGTAAAACATAACTTTACACGAATTTGTAACATGTGTCAGCATCCCTATTATTGTTATATCATAGCCAATGTATATAAAAACTTAATAAATTATGAACATAAAGGCTTTTTTTTTTTTTTTTTTTTTTTTTCGAAAGGTCTAGACTTTTAGGCCAGGTGGCCTTTAAGCTCAATCGGTAGGTAGGTGAGCAGATGGCTCACCTAGTAAAATTCGAAAGGGGGGCGCCCCCCTCCGTGCCCCGCAGGGAGAACATAAAGGCCCTAAGGCGCCCGTGCTCCTTTCCTTTACAGACTCGATAGTAACGACGATACGATAACACTAATTAAGAGTTAGATAACGGAAGTCATTCCAGTCAGACGTAAGTGCAGGGCCGGGTCATAAACGGCGGTCACCCCCACAGCCAACCCTCCGACAGCCCCAAAAGCCAACACATCAAAACGTCAGTGTTATCAGTGCCCCCCCCCCCTCTCCCGCGCGCCGCGCACTCCCCCGGCGGCCAGTGGTGGCGGTCGGTTGCCACCTGCCGCTCCTGGTGACGGTCGGCACTGCAACGCTGGCCGATCACACCGGGAGCGCACGAGGCCTTGTAACTGACGTGGTTGAACCGGACGAAAGGTATTGTCTAGCCCACGCTACTACAGTATTAGGTACAGATTACAGAAACCCTGAGGACATGTCGGTGGCGTTGGTGTTGGCGTCCATCATCTTCGACATAATGTAGGACATAGGTACCTACAGAATATTGGCAAGTATTAAATTTTAAATGATAAATGTTAAAATTATTGGAAAAATAATATCCTCATAATGAAACGTTTTGATCATAGGTCGTGGTTTATTTTGACTTTAGCATTCGCGACGTTGGTCCCGTGAATCCTCACCCTGTAAACTACCCGGCATGTCAGAAATGTAATAATCCCGTGCTATTAAATTCGTCAATAACTGTTTTCATTGGAACAATTAACCATTAATTTCCGTATTAAGGTATGATTTTTTTATAAATTATAGGTACGAATGCATTTTGATTTCAATATTTTTTGGCTCTGAAGATAAACATATTTCATTCCACGTCGAAGGGTATCTGCTTTCTTTACATAGATTAAGTTCATGTTCGTCTTATAATCTACGGGCGCCGTAAAAAATGTGGACCATACGAAACAGATCGCAGATACAAAACATGAAATAATTAACGGGAAATGCGAAAACTTTTGATTACATACACATCGCCAAGACTTATTCTATAATATATAGGATAAAGACGTCCTGATAGTCCTTAGGGAACGATCACGACTGCTAATATTTGGGCAGTAAACCAGTGACTCAACTCTAAGTACTAAGCACACGAGTCTCGCGGGAAGGTCGCAAGGTGTCGGTCGTCGCATTAGCATGCTAATACCTCTCATTACAACAGCATCGATTACTAATAGATAACCATTATAGATATAGATATCGAACATAGCGATTATACAATACTTTACATAAAGCTTGGGGAATTACGCAAACACCAGATACGTATCGAGATAACACTTGAAATACAAAAGACTTATTAAGACATTAATTTAATAATCTGAGCACATTATATTATAGGGGAGTGCAGGTGCCCACTGCCCCGTCGGAGTTGGGCGAGTGTAGATACTCTTGATACCGGCTATATGACGCTCCTTTACAGATCAAATAATATAAAATATATTCGATATTTCTATACTATAATATTATAAAGAGGAAAACTTTGTTTGTTTGTTTGGTTGTAATGAATAGGCTCAAAAAGTACTGGACCGATTTCAAAAATTCTTTCACCATTCGAAAGCTACATTATCCACGAGTAACATAGGCTATTTTATTCTGGAAAAAATAGGGTTCCGTAAGACTCTTCACAAAATTGTAAATGGTACTATAGATGCCTCGATATTTGAGCAGCTATCAATTAGGGTTCCAACTAGGTATGTGCGTATTCAAAAACTCTTAAAACATTCCACAATCTCTGAACAATGTCTCAAAAAACAATCCATAGCACATAATGTGTCGATTGTATAATAATTTATGCTCTGATTTCGATGTGTTTAACTATACCCATCAGTCCTTAAAAGAATCTCTCATTAAGCATCATTGGTGTAATAATTGAATGCTATGTTTTATGTTTATTTTATATTAATTAGTTAAAAGCTTTATTTTTATACACCTACGGGTTTGAATAGCAATGTTGTCTACTAATCAATCAACTTATTTCTCATAATTGTATTATTGCCTATTTGTTTCTTCTTCTTTTTAATATTGTATTGTTATATGTTTTTCTTTTTGCCTTTGTATCACACTTAAATGACTCGAATTTGTTGTAAGAATGTTGTGTTTAGTTATAATAGGGCTTCAGTGTTGAAAAAGATTCTTCTATTTATATTTTTAACGTGCGTGTTGAATTATCTGTAGCCTATAACTATTCTAAATAAATAAAAATAAAAATAAAATAAAGATATTTGGGTTTTTCGGACACAAGGTGTAAAAAATCAACCAGAAAAGTTACTTATTTTGCGTACCAAGGTCCTGTTGTAAATCTTAGTTAACGCAGGCGAAGCTGCGGGCAACAGCTAGTATTTTATAAAATGATAATTTCAATGTTTTTTTGTTGCTAAGTTATAATGTAATGTAATGTACCTACATATATAATATATCGAATGGAATATTTTGGTTGTGATTAAAAATATTATCTGAAATTGAGAATATTTCACCGATTCTGGGTTTTACACCAGGAGATGTGCCGGGATAATGTCAGAAGCCCGCTGACCATCCAATAGTGATCCCACGGCTGGGGTACGGGGGGAGCGGGCGGGAGAGAAGCTATTTACCTATAGGAATGGAAGCCTTACCTCTTCATGATGGCTAAGATCCACGTACATATAACATGGTGGACTATGCCAGTTATATTATATCCAACTATATATAACATAAAAATAATACTTACATGCCTACGGCAGGAAAATACTTGGCCGTAATTTACTTAAATGTACCTACCTAATTCTAATAATGAAAATTGTTTTCATCATTTAATGAAACAAAAATTGAAATTCTTATAAACATTAGAAAATAACATAGTACCTAGTACCTACTTAGTTTTCATTACGCTTGGCCGAAGCGGAAACAAAACAAATTAATATCAAATGAGCAAGGTGGCATATTTTTCAAAAACACTTAAAGGTTACCCCCCGGAGCACTAATACTACTGCCATTACCATAATACAAGATTTACTTATACTTATAGCTCATTCAAATAAGCTCGGTGAAACATCGCTTTGTGAAAGCTAAAAGGGGGGTTGATGGGTGGGTACTAGGTACTAGGTTGGTCCAGCAACGAATACGACACCGACTCCAAAAGCAATAATAATGAGATGCTGAACGCAAAGATTGTACATTAAGTAAGAGAATAACTTGATAAAAAGTCGTAGGCCAAAAACTAAAGACATGCAATTATTTTATCACCCTTTTTAGGTTTTGAAGTTTGTATCATATTTTAATGTTTGATACTGAACATATTATTCAGGTTTTTCTGTTTTGTTTTCTTTTACCCCTGAGTAGGTAAGTCATAGTGACGAAGTCCATCTGACTTATCGAACGTCTATAAATTGAGTTTGACAAATTTTATCAAGATCAAACCAGAGAGCTGCTACTTCCAGCTCCAGACAGCTCTCAAATTATATTAATTAATTTTTTAATTTAATTAAATTCAAGCTTTAACCTCAAATTCGTATTAAAAGCCTTATATTTCCTCGTACTCCGCGTAGACCATGGGTCCTGACAATCGATTTAAATTTGAATACCTTAATATCTCAATAGCGAAGACCTGTTCAATTTGATTCACATAATAATAATATATTCTAGCAAAGCTATGTGTAATCCTAGATATGAATTTAGATTAGAGGTTTATTGCCTTTTTATTAAGTTTCAATTTAAATGTATTTATGCAGTAGGTAATATTTTAGTCAGTCGAGTTTAGCACCGTCCTGTCTTTATGATTTATATGTTACTAGCTGTTGCCCGCAGCTTCGCCTGCGTTAACTAAGATTTACAACGGGATCTTAGCGGGATGATATATCTTTACCGATAAATGGGCTATCGAACACTGAAATGTTTCATTAAAATCCGACCGATAGTTCCTGGGATTAGCGCGTTCAAACAAACACCTTAGCTTCATATCTTAAGGATTAAAAGCATGAGTAAAATAAACTCGTTTAAATGTAGTCCAAAAAAAAATCAAAATTTCTGAATAAAATATGGTTGTTGTGCCTCACTCGACATAGATAGGTATAGTGTGTCGTGGACTTTTTTGTAGATAATTATAAGATCTACAATTAATTAGAACATTTTATGGTTCTATCTTTTATAATTTAGGCAGCGTACGCAAAAAAAGTAACTTTTCTGGTTGATTTTTTACAACTCGTGTCCGAAAAACCCAAATATCTTACGGAACCCTGTTTTTTTCCAGAATAAAATTTAGCCTATGTTACTCGTGGATAATGTAGGTTTCGAATGGTGAAAGAATTTTTGAAATCGGTCCAGTAATTTATGAGCCTATTCATTACAACCAAACAAACAAAGTTTTCCTCTTTATAATATTAGTGTAGACTAGCTGTTGCCCGCAACTTCGCCTGCGTTAACTAAGATTTACAACGGGATCTTAGTACGCAAAATAAGTAACTTTTCTGGTTGATTTTTTACACCTTGTCTCCGAAAAACCCAAATATCTTACGAAACCCCATTTTTTTTTCAGAATAAAATTTAGCCTATATTACTCGTGCATAGTGTAGCTTTCAAATGGTTAATTTTTTTTTTTTGAAATCGGTCCAGTACTTTTTGAGCCTATTCATTACAACCAAACAAACAAAGTTTTCCTCTTTATAATATTAGTGTAGACGTGTCGTGAGAGCGAGAGGTTGGCACTCGCGAGCGACTAGTATGATATTAATAAACGACGGGACGTGTTACTCGACCTACCTAATACACCTACTGCGGCATACTGGGTGTTAGGCAATAATAATAAGAGAAATGTTATACACAATAAATTATCTCTACTTATATTTTTTTGTACCCCGACGACTCGGATAGGTAGTTCAAGCAACCACGGGAGGAGGAGGAAACTTAATAAGCCCGATAAAACCCATAATAGCTGTTTCATTATAAATACTCTGTTATTATATCTGAATCAGGCATTCTTCTTACACCGCTCCGATGTTACGTGTAGTCTAGGCGGGACGAATGAACGGCCATGCCGTCCGCCACACCCACACCAGGTCAAGGGTCACCAGCCGACAACGGACTCATAGATATCGACCAGACGAGGCGGGCTCGGAGACAGGCCCACTCGAACTCGCCTATTGAGAGTAGCAGCGGCCTGGCCAGCCATAGTGTCCGCCTGGGACAGGTCTGCTGCTAAACACCACAACTTCCTGACAGACAGATCGACGTGGCTGTCGTCGATTTATTCAAATATTTACTGAATATTTATTGCGATTTATATCTAGACTATAAATATATTAGGTAGTAGGTATGTACATATCTACCTAAATTTTATTTTGATCAAGCAAAAAATATATTTATCTCTGCGGAAAAGATATGGTGCCCAATTATGTTATGTTTCGTATTAATCGCGAATCACGAGCAGATCCGAGTTCGGCGACAACCGACAGCAGGGCTGTCGGTTGTGTGAAGTAAACGAACGGTCCTGTGATAGCGGCAGTACTGCACTACGGCACTTGATGGGCAACTAGCGGGGGAGGGGAGAGCGCCGGCCGCCCGTGGGGGGTGATTAGCATACCGGCGCGAACACGGGGCCAGTGGGGGGGGCGCGGAGGAGGCGCGAGCGGGCGAATCACGGAGAGGAGGTAGGCCCTGCTCGCGGTAATTACTGTAGTGAGTCGCCAATAGATAAATAAAACACTGCAACGAACAACATAGGAACCCAGCCACGATCATGGGAATTTATATCGTAGAGTTCGAGGATCTAGTCGGGATAGCTCTGGGATATAGGATATAGCTCTGGGCTGAACGGAACAGTGGTGATGACTGCTGACTGATGAACAGCTGTGATTAGCAACAACTGCTTATAGTTACATTATTTACTAATTTATGTGTAGTATACTTTGTTTAAAATATATTTAAAAAAAAACGATTTTGAAAACATTATTGAATGTTTGTTATAAATATTATAATATAAAGTAAAAAGTAAAGTATCATTCCATATAATATTATGTCCCACTGCTAGGTAGGGCGGGGAGGGCCATAGCTCACCGAGGCGCTGGCCCAATGCAGTTAGGACAACTTTACACGCCTTCAAACACTTTTAAACTCATCAGGGATGCTGGTTTCCTCACAATGATTTCCTCCACCGGTGAGCGAGCGATGGTCTCGAGCTTAGGGTGTGTTTAGAAATATAGAAAAACCATTTTAAGGAACCACAGAGGGCTCAGGATCCAACCCGAGCCCTCTCGCATGAGAGGCATAGCATGGGTAATAAGTAATAACCCATCGTCCCCTGTACCATCGTCACTAATTGTATCAACCCTTATATGTCCCACTGCTGGGCACGGGTCTCCTCCTCGAAATAGAATACTTTCAATCTCATCAGGCATGCAGGTTTCCTCATGATGTTTTCCTTCACCGGTGAGCGAACGATGGTCTCGTGTGCACTTTAGAAATTTTATGGTGCATTTCAAGGCACACACGGACGGGTCAGGATCGAACCCGGAACCCCTCGTATAAGAGGCCCCCCGGACCCCCGCCCGCCCCCATGATTTCCGACGGGTCACTGATGGTGGTTTAGCTATCGTATGATGAACGCTAAGCCCTGCCCATTCCGCACCCCACTCTCCTCTTATATTCTATCAAACTGTACCTGTTCTAATACATCACTGTCAATAAGAATTTTCTTTTGGTAGGTATGGTAAGATCTCACTTTGAACTAAAATTGAAAAACCTCATAGATTTTGGATCGAAAACCTTTGTCGTAGTCCCGTTTTCGAAAAATTACGGAAGATAAAAATCACGATTAAAAGTAAATACTTACTTAATCAGTAAAAATAATTAGATGAAAAACTCCAACAAAGTTGAAAATTAAAGGGGTAGGTCTACCGATCCCACACTTGTACATAATTGATGTTTTCATACGGATCTCTAATTTTTTGAAAATGTTATTATATAGGTAGGTAGTCTATATTCCAAAAGAAGGAATTATTCAAATTGGCGCAATAGTTTCATAGCCTATAGATACCAGCAGGTATAAGGTAGTACTGTCTCTTCTCGGGAATATCTTGTAATTCAGTAACATAGGTCTACTTTTGTCTATATATTACTACTAGCTGTTGCCCGCAGCTTCGCCTGCGTTAACTAAGATTTACAACGGGATCTTAGAGGGATGATATATCTTTATCGATAAATGGGCTATCTAGCACTGAAATGTTTCATTCAAATCCGATCGATAGTTCCTGAGATTAGCGCGTTCAAATAACTCTTTAGATTTCTAGATATAAAGCTAATAAAGCTAAGGATTAAAAGCATGAGTAAAATAAACGCGTATGTAAGTCCAAAAAATTTCAAAATATCTAAATAAAAAATGGTTATTGTGCCTCACTCGACATAGATAGGTATAACGTGTCGCGGACTTTTTTGTAGATAATTATAAGGTCTTCAATTAATTAGAACATTCTATGGTTCTATCTTTTATATAGTTTAGGCAGCGTACGCAAAATAAGTAACTTTTCTGGTTGATTTTTTAAACCTTGTGTCCGAAAAACCCAAATATCATACGGAACCCTATGTTTTTTCAGAATAAAATGTAGCCTATGTTACTCGTGGATAATGTAGCTCTCGAATGATGAAATAATTTTTGAAAGTGGTCCAGTACTTTTTGAGCCTATTCATTACAACCAAACAAACAAACAAAGTTTTCCTCTTTATAATATTAGTGTAGATCTTTACTTTATAAATATAATATGTTGGTATGTATTGTCCGGGATAGGTACATGAAATTGGTAAGGCAGATGAAGTGTGTTCAACTGAGGCAGTAGCGGTAGGTGGCGGCGGCCGTAAACTCCGGCGCATCACTGTAACAGCCGCCAGCCGCCAGCCGTCAGCCGCGCCGCGTAAATCATCGCTGGCGTTTTATTGCCGGTGTGTATCGCTCACGGAACACACATAGCTACATAATAGCGCTATAAACTTACACATAATCTTCTTAATTTGTTTTTTGTTCGCTCTGTACCTATCCAGTCTTCTCATCAATCAGGCTCAATGCTTCCAAAATATAATTAAAAACTGTAACTTTTACAGACTGTCTGAATATCTGAAGTAAGCGGCTCGCAAACAGCAGAATCAAAAGCTCCGAAACCAATCGTCACCCTCCGTTTCGCCAGACCTTCCTCTAACCGGCTACCATTTTCGTGTTTTGGACAATTTTCTACGTATGACAAAAAAAAGCTACATCACCAGAGTTCTATTGTAATGGCATAAATTTCCTTCCTTTTAGATGGTAGGAAATGTGAATGTATTGATAATAATGGTAATAATTTTGATTAAACAAATATTATGTTAAATTATTTAAAAAAAACGAATTTAAATTTGCAGTACAAATTGACACTTTCATACTTTAACCCCTTATTATAATATACATAATTGACACAACAAAAACTTTGTAATGTTTCAAAACTTCACCGGTATAATATTCTTCACAGACACACGGACACACGGACACACGGACACAAACACACACTCTTATCACTGGAACAATTTGCTTCATTGTTCCATCTGTAGAACAATCAGTTTTATTGCGTTACTAAGTTTCATTCATTGTTTTTGCGTTTAACAAAACGATAAAACCAGCGATGACTAACCGGGAGAGTATTTACCGCTGGAGACCATCGCTCTGGTCCATTGTCTCCGATTATTGGCCAGCGGTCGATATCATAACACATAATATAATATTAATGCTGTTCAATACTTTACACATTACATACAATTGTTATGTGCGTAGGATCTGAACTCCTCCTCAACAGCTGAACCGATTTTCATTAAATTATTGATGAGTGTGCATGTTCATTCGATATGGTTCGGATATATGATTCGGTCCACTACAAAATGCTGTACAGAATAACGTGTGTAGAGTCCGCTAGTGCTACCGATAATAAAGTAGTAGGGTCGACCCCACCCACTAGACGGGACGACGAGCAGCCACTGGCATATGAGCAGCGTATGACCAGCAGTGGAACCAGCCACCGTAGCCATGATGATGATGATGAGGCAGGTACTGCGGGTAGTAAGGGAGGTATTTGATTTACGAGGCGGATGAGACGCTACGGACCGGTCGCCAGTAAACTGCGTCGTTAAAATTATCACTCGCGCTCATAAAAAATAATTGATTGAATCATTTAAATAATCCATATCTCTACTAGCAGTACACCCCCCTACCCCCGCTCCCGCCCCCCATCAGACCCGGTGGCGTGGTTCATGTCTTTAGTTTATGTTTTGATTTTTCATTTGATGTCTTTCGTATGAACATGCATTCAGATAATATCACTATTTATATAATAATAAAGGGCCAATACATATAATGGGATGGTAATATATGTATTATACAATAGTAATATAGGTATGTATTAGTACAATAAATATGGTGGTATTGACTCTGGTAAAAGCTCAGTAAACTAAGCTAAGCTTGCATGCCGCTCCCATCCAGCACCAGGCACGACCGCGACCCTCGCACACCCGAGTACGGCGGAAACGATGGACCACAGTAATATTACTCATTAGGTAGATAATAATTAATGTATCCACCGCGAATGTATCGTTTAGTAATTCAGTACCGTCGCTGTACCTTAGTTAAAATACAAACTATGCCGGTGCATCGCGGCACAGGTTGTTAAGAAATGTACCCACATATACAGTAGCATTGTACATAAACATGCTCACCCTTGAACGTCACGCATGGAGACATTCCCCCGCTTTTAATGGCGTCAGGGTCTTGATTTATTTTATTTTGTTGGCTCGCCAGAAAACAATAAAAGTGGAGAGGGCCGGCCGCCATGCAATTACGGGGGCATTCCTGGCGTCCAGGCACGCGACGCGGCAGCGACGACCCGCCCCCGGGCTCGCGGCCGCAGGAGCTGCAGCACGAGCGGCCGGGCCTCCAGCCATACCCCGCAGCGGCTCCAATGACTATTTAACGAAGTAAGTTGATAACAAAGATATGGTCATATGATCTATTATTGTAATACGAAAATATATCAACTATGGCGAATAACAACCTGTACTGAGAGATTCACTCTCGTTGTCAGGTGACCACGAGAGTGAATCTCTCAGTACAGGTTTTTTTTATCTACACTGTGGCGATACTGACTCTTGCGGAATTAGCCTGAAAAACCTGAAAATCTGTTAGCAGGCTGAGGCCGCCGAGGCTGACACCGCTTCCACCACGCAGCTCGGCCAGTTTCCGTTCTGCGGCCAACATGAAGCTGCTGCCACCACTTAATTAACCTTCTATGTAAATTTAATATAATTAATTACAAATACATACCGGTAAAGGAAAACTTCGTGAGGAAACCTGCATGCCTGATGAGATTGAAAGTCTTTGAAGGTATATGTGAAGTTCACCAACCCGCATTGGGCCAGCGCATCGATAAAATATGGCGCTCCTCGCCTGATTTCGAGGAGGAGACCCGTGCCCGGAAGTGGGATGTATAAGGGTTACTTTACATACTTATGTAGATTTCTCTGTACACTGGCAGGGGTGTCTTGGCGCTCATTGAGGGAGGCCTACGTTCGGCAGTGGACGGATAAAGGATGATGATGGCGATAATAGAGTCGAGCTAACCAGAGTGAGCTCGTGGTGACGGCAGTGCAGGGACAGCGGCAGCAGCGTGGGTTGGCCGTTATACGGACGTCAGAGCTGTAAACTATATAATATATTGATAACTCACTCGAATGCCTCATTTGGATGTATCTGTCCGTCTTCTACAGTATTAATTTATTTCCATAAATTTGTGTTTATGTTTCGTGTAAAACACGACATCTGAAAACATACGTAACATTCTAATGAATAAAATATTATATACATAGAAAGGTCAGTTTGTTTGTCAACACATTTTTCTCTTGATTTTAACTAAATTCAAATAGTATTTCATCAAATTTTATCTAAAATGGTCTTTACACGTGATTATGATTTTCTGATTTTTTATTTTTTATTTGTTGCTAGGATGGTTAATGGAAATACGCTATACACTTTGTTTTTTATTTGTTAGAGAGTTGAACCATAATATTGAAATAATAGTTGATTCGCTATGCGTGCTACGAAACATAAACAAAAAAATATATTTTTTTAATTTGTTTTTATTTGACAATTTTATCACTTCACGCGTGTTATTTAGTCAAAACATTATCAATCATCAAGTATTGAATAATCTAATTTGGAGCTAATTAATTACAAATACATACCTACTGAAAAACTGAAAAACTCAATTCTAGTAGCGAGGCAGCTAACTGCGCCCGGAGTACCTACCTAAGAGATAATCGAGTCGAGCCTGATATTGGTTATGACGCTAGTGTATGCTGGATAAAATTATTTTTTATTCTGTTAGAGCATGAAAACAATATTTGTCAGTTTTTGTAGTGTCTGTGGGGCGATGGGTCGTGACTTTGATGAAGGAATTAATATATTATTATTATACTCTGTGAAGTATATTTCGTATGCTGCGGAAGCAAATAGGTATTATTTCGTTTATCCTAAGAGTTAAATAATTATGAAAATTAATTTCTATTAATTTCATAATTTTATCCATTATCATTACCAACTGTACCATCATCCTCCATACATAGCCGTCGAGGTGCCCTGTTGCTAGTAGATCCGGGGCACCTCACCAAAGGCGGCATTGGTGGCACTCGCCGGGTTTTAGTGGGTAGAGCTGCGTCCACTTACCATCTTTCGGGCGCAGCGAGTCCCACATACCCGCCTGGGGAGACCCACTCCGAACGGGCCGGCGTAAAAAAAGACGTGTGGCACTCGGGGACTGCCGCGGTAATGCTATTGCATAGCATTTTGTATCAACTTATGCAATTATAATTATTTATTTATTTTAATTATTAATGCAGTATTTCTTTTTCTTTGATATTAATTCAAGTTACACTTTTTGAGCGTGGTGACCGATAAGAAAACATTTTTTTTTCCTTTATTAAATAAATAAAAAAATATAAATATTTTAAACAATATTAACTAATATTGTTTAAAATATTTTTATTATTTTACAATACATGTGTTATATTTTATTGTTATTCGTGCGAGCTTCGTAGTGTCGTACAATACGTCTAGTTGCAAGCACACAAACACCGTGTCGAAGACTGCCAAAAAGAAACGACGTTAGACGATGCATGGCCTTCAAGCCACACCTCCGTGCCCGTCGGAGTGGGGAGCGTTAGGTTTTATTTTCGTTACGGAATTTCTGTACTCGGTCCCCGCGCTCAAGGCCCGCGATAGAAGCTATGCAATAGCTTAAAAAATGTTTTTTCCTTTTAAACGACTTTTGTTATCATAGTTTGGTATTTTTTGCACTCGATGTGTAAAATATTTTCCGAAATGTTTCCATATTATATCAACTGTCGCATGAGTTACAGATCGACAAGACTGCTGGCTGTGGAGTACTTGACTGACTCGTGCTACATTACCTTACGAGTAACATTGAACACTAGAGCATGACCCATCACCGGCGGCCTGCCTGGAACCAAACCATTGCTATACCTATAGTGGGATAAGCAAACGGACAGACGAGCCACACGGTGATATTAGTGGTTACCGTCACCCATAAACATAAGTAAGTCCAAAGAAACTTATCCCTATTGTGTTGCCCACCCTGAGACAAGATTTTAAGATTATGTGCCAATAACAATACTTTTTATTTGCCTTTACTTTATTTCATGCTAACAAGAGCTAGATTGTTGTACTCAAGAAGACGGGAGCGCGTCACAGCGCAACCCCTACACCAGTAGAAAACTGACATTTTTTATACTTCAAATCTTATAGTTAAAGAACTCGTGCCAATAGTTTAATAATAAAAAATTGTATATCTGTATAAAAAGGGAATAAAACTTTTGCACAATGCAGTTTTTATTGTGAGTGAGGTCGGTCACTCGGCCAGGCAATGCGCTACAAACAACTACCTACATGTTTAATATAACCACGCTACTACCGCGATAACACACTCGCCCTCATTATAATACCCTAACGAAGGTACCAAATATATTTCACTTTTTTATTGGAACATGTGAATGTCAGTTGGCGGGCCCGGGCCCTCGGCGAAAGTTCATGCAATAATGTGCAGTCCCAGTTAGGTATACCTACAGGCTTATAACAGACCGCTTATTCAAACATATTATGTAGGTACAAAATTAATTTGTTTCTACCAGAATATATTACATCCAGCGAATATAAAAATAAACATGGCTGAGGTATTCCCGCAGGCATTGGCTGACAACTCGTTCACCGGCCGTATCTTACCATCTACATAACTACAGGTGTCAAATCAATCCTGTCCGGTCCGGGCGCGGCCGGGAGACATCGCATTACAATATTACGAGCTCGAACACAGCTCGGTAGTCGGTTTTTTACCCGAATTCCAGTTGAATATGAGCGCAGGCGCCGCGTTCACTCCTCGGCGGGGACCATAAATTAAAGACACCAGCGCAGTTGGTCTATTATCTGATAGTCTTTGTTACAGGGAACGTGTCCACGGCGGCCGCCCGCCTATACAATATGTGATGAGACTTAAACAATACCAGGAAACGGATATGACGATCCCGACCCGGCGACAGCTGATCGTCACGTCACTGCTACATAAAAAACAGCCAAAAAACAAAGGAGTCGTCGCAAAACAATTATAGTTCGTCACGTCTGTCCGTGCGTCACTCCGTACATACTGCTCAGTCAACTCGAGTGGAAGGTGTATGAACATAGGGCGTAAGGTATATAAAAATATAGTAGGTAATAAAATGTAATAATATACATACACGGTATTAAATACGTAATTATATTACTATTTACAACCAAGATAATTCACTGGGGTATCCAAATAGTTTTGAGACATGGGGGAGATGTTTTTACTGAATAGGTTTAATATCAGTTATAGCGGCATTACCTACACCTAACGGGAATAAGGAAGGGCTGTGCTGAAGAACCTAGCATGAGCAGCTTTGTCATTTGAAAAAGAATAGCACTTAATACTTTAATGATACCTTTAGCCTGGTAAATATTAATATACAATTCGGACCCCCCCCCCGCGCAGTCCCGCGGCTGCGGCCGCCTCGTTCTCTCGCAGTTCCGTTTTCTGAAAGATTAGCTTCCTTGAGCTTCATACTGCTGTAACTACATGGTTTCTACGAAGAATCCGAAACGTCGCGTCAGACCTGTAAAATCCGTCCAGTTTTTTTGAACTATAATCCGTAAGTATTTTTTTTTTTACTTTCTAGTGAATGTTTTATCAGATGTTATTATTAATTTATAAATTAGATATCGTAAGCTCACATAATATATTTTATACTGAGTAGGTATCTACGACAAAACTATGTAGGCACTAAATTCAGTAAATTTACTTAGGTAAGTGTTTGCATTGCAATATAAATAACTTATTCAAAATATCCTTCTTTAATTCTATTTAATAATGACGTCGGGATCATATTTAATATTTAAAAAAAAAAGCACGAGGTTATTTTATCATTATGTTATAGCGTAGGTGGGCAATGCATCCCCGACACGGTTCAGGCCGTGTCGTGGCGGTGGGGCCAATAGGCCGGGGTGACCCCAACACCTTGGGCGAAGCAAATTGAGCCGAGGGGGATCTTTTTGGCCGTCTTATGTTTAGTGGGCTCAAAAGAGCAGGGGGTAAGCAAGGGGCGAGGACGGAAACCTCGCCTCTTTGTACTGTCCCGACGTTGGGAGGAGTTGTTCTGTGGTGCGGGGCAACCCCTCTGTGGAGGTGGCGTCGGTCCTCTCAGGGGCTGACTAGCCGTCGAGGTGCTATGTTGCTTGTAGATCCGGGGCACCTCACCAAAGGCGGCAGTGGTAGCACTCGCCGAGTTTTAGTGGGTAGAGCTGCGTGAACTTACCATCTTTCGGGCGCAGCGAGTCCCAAATACCCGCCTGAGGAGACCCACTCCCCCGCGGGATGCCTAAGCGCATTTCCCGGCGTTAAAGAAAAAAAAAAGTGGTGTCGTGGGACACCAGGTAGGAACGAAGTTCCTTCGGCTAAAAATAATGGTATTATACAATACTCGCTTGTGTATGCGACTGTCGCGCCTGCGCATGTCTCATTTAACGCTTTTTATTCCACGCACTTTTTCTTACGGTTTTACTATCACATTTTTTTCAGTCAGGTCGCGCAGCAAAATCCCTATCCCCTCCAAGCTTGCCGTAAGGAACTTCGTTCCAAAGTAATGCGGTATGTATATACGAATGGACTGTGACAAGATAATTCTTTGACTATTTTTTTTTTGTTACTTATTTAATTTTTCTGAGAAATAAACCTTTTAATATAAAATAAGTTGTCATGTTTATGTACGATAGCGCAATAAATAAATATTAAATTCTACCACATAAATGACAGTACTTTTATACTGAAAACTAAATCAATTCGTGCAAAATTATTCCCTAACCCCTCTCTAATAGTTAATGTATAGGTAAATGCCAGTAATGATATTATGACCGCGAGCTTTGCTAGCTAGAGCACAACTAACACATACGTTACATATTGCTAATAAGATTGACGTTAAATAACTGATGTGTAAAGCGGGGTAAACTGCTTACACAGCGGATTGTACGTGCTAGAGCGTACAAGTCGTATTTGACTAGATTCTCCTATCAATTAAATAAAAACTCAAATTTTCTCGTGGTTTGGTATATTGCGTTATTTAACTACATATTATATTGTGGGGGTAAGTGTTAACCTTCTATATGTACGAGTTGCTCACCGCACATAATGCGTCTCCTGATGAGCCTACCGCTGATGCCAGCAACCTCGAGGTCGCGATGTCGATGATCTGGACGACGAGCCTCCCGGCAAGCAAAGTGATGACGAAAGGCATACAATACTACTCTCCAGTCTCCACACACCAAAATATAGTTAAGAGTTACTAATGAAAAACTAGCTGGTTACAGTCACTCAGAACACACAGTAGGAAGGTAGGTACCTACTAAAGTTAGTGATGATAAAGATTTTACTTGATTATATAATGTCCACTTGACGATTGTCGAATAACCATAGAAAAACTGATACTATGATAAAAGTTTTAATATTGTGATAAAATTACGAAGGACCAAAAAAATTCAAGGGCTAATGCTCTAACCTCCAAAACTAAGTATAAAATGATTGAATAACAGGGGAATGATAAATAAACCGTTTCAAATGAGTGATGAATGATAACTCACATTATTCTATCAGTACCTAATTTAAAATGCTAATTATAAATCGCATGCATTTACAATACACGCCGAGAAACAAAATGCTGATACTCAAATTATTATGCACGGTTAGCAACTCGTACATACTATGAGGATAAGCCCGCCCGCTCCGTTTCCCCGCGTAGTTCCTGTCATATTTTTTTTCAGGATCAGACCTTTTCTGGGCCTCAAACTACATCCATACGAAATTTCATTTGGATCGATTCTGTTACCTAGTTATTCAAATCTTGACACTTTCTTATTTAAATAATCTTTATGTCCGTTATAACTTATAAACAAAAAGTCCAATGCGAATAATTTGAAGTTCGTTAAATCAACGTTATTTATTAAATAATTTAAATGAATGAGGAGTTATATCCTGACACCAGGTCCACCGCTAATAGAATTTAATATAAATGAAAACACCTCCTGTAATTGAAACTAAAAATATTACCAAAAACTGTTGGTTAGTTGGTGTGTGGCATCTGACCTGATTATAATAGTTGATGTGGCGTTTTTGTGACTAATCATCACTAACCACCTGACCGTTCGCCGCGCGATCATGATTAAAAAGCGTCGCGCGCCCAACGCTATTCCAAACTTAAACCGTATTTTCTAACTACCTACCTACTTACATTACAGCAAATTAAAAAATACCACCATAAAGCTGACACTTCAGAGAAACAATATATGTAATAATCAAAAAAGGCTCTTTATGTAAAATGTACAACAAGAAAATATATAAATACAATTATATAGAGCATTACCTTATATATCATTAAAGGTTTTCACAGAGCATGCAAAATAATGACTTTTATCGCCAAAAGTTTGATACCTTGCTCTTACTCTGCTCACCTGCTGTTCCGATGGAGCTTAAAGGCCAATAGGCCGAAAAGTCTGGTCTTTCAGAATGGGGATCTACCTACAGTAATTGTAAGATATCACTCACAGAGATAACTCCGCTCCGATACCTACCGGCGTTACTCTCAACATATTATACATATTTAATGTTGTATATTAAAGTGTGCTAATAACCCCGAGTAACACCCGTGCTAGAGACCAAAGTCCAAGTTATGTTGATGTGATGCTCATACCTACCTGCCTTATGCCGACTGTCTAAACATTAGGAACCAATGTTGTCCGAGGAGATGAACCGCCGTCTCAGGAGGGATCCATCCCTCGCCAACACTCGACTACTCTCACACCGCCTGTCAAGTAGGTATATCTCGTAATGAGAGGAGCGGAGCGGTGTTAGTTGGCTTATTAAGGTTGTAAAGTAGTAACTTACTGGCCTTATTAAGTGCTAGCACCTTTTATGTAAAGAAGGAAAACTAATATTTGCTTTCAGCAATCGATACCCTAATGTTATCAATAGACCTATTCGTTGTAATTCCAATTTGTCTGCACGAATGTTGCTCTGCTGTGCTGCTATTGTGCTGATAGTGTGTGATTTAACGAGGACCATGGTAATGGGAGTGCAAACACTACAACAACTTATTACACGCAGCACGACCGCGTCGTCCATCGCACCGATACCCTTTATGCGAGGCATTAGTTAGGGCCGGGACGGGCGCAGCCGGGCGGCGTGCACTAGTCGCTACGGCGTAGCCCCTAGCCGGGGGTTGAGCGGCGCGGGCGGGGGAGCGGAAGGGCCAGGCCATAAACACCGCGCGCCGCTAATTCCATTAGCCCGCTCGCCGGCCCGCTCGTAAATCTCCGCCCACCGCCCTGCGCTTTAATTTATGGAAAGCGTGGTTTTCGTGCGAGCGTGCGACCGGCGCGGCGGGCGTGCGGGCGTGCGGCAGAGACTCCGCCCCCGCCGCCGGCCAATGGGGCGCCGCCGCCGCCTCGCCGCGCCAGTGCCTCGCCGCGACTGCTCCCGCACGCACGCATAGCACGCGCACCGCACGGCAGGACCCGGCAGTCCCCGACAGTACCCGGCATCCCCGACAGTACCCGGCACTATCCGACAGTGAGTCCCGTGTCTGTGATACCAGTGATTAAACTCAGTGATAGTTCACCCGCACCAGAGACTACGCCACCGTCGCGTTCATCGCATCTGACGGTGAGTACCACTCGCATTATAAAAATACGTTAACAAGTCGTCCATGATATCGTGTACGATCAAGGCGGCTGAGCTGATGTAGCTATCAACAGTTAGTGTCATCCAAAAAACTTGCCAAACTCGCGATAGCAAAGTAGTGGGTATATCTGAGTAAAAAGTATTGTTAAAATATAACAATACTTGTCTCGATAATAGTAATAATATTGACAAAGAATATAAAAATGTTAAGAAACTGTAGGCATGTCCTGTGTATTAAATGTATGTAGCTAGTTGCTATCATACTACATGTTATGATCGGCTCTCATAGCCGGCAGCGGTATCACGTCATCAACAAGAGGCACCTCACCTTTGATGTGTAAGGAGATGTAATCTCTCCTGTAGGATACTAGTTATAGACCCGACTGGTAAGAGCAGCTCACGGCCTGTCGTCGTTTCGGCCTACCGCGGGCCGACGGTAGCGCCGCGCACCTGAGCCGAGAGACCACCTCGGGCCTCCGGGGCCGTGGTGTCCGGCAGGCCGGCCATCGTCCCGCACGAGCTGTCGCCCAGCTGCGACGGCCCAGATTATCTTACAATATGTTAAAGAGGCGCCTGTTACTAAGTGATCTATAACTTAAGTACCTATAATTAATATTTTAAATAATCAAAGTAATCGGTTGCCGTGTCTATTGAACAGGGATTGTAAGTGGGTAGAGTCGCTGATACAGACCGGACATTCCGAGAAACCTACCCCCATATTCGTAGTAATTGCCTACTATTAATTAATAGTTAAAAAAGTAGTTACTTTTCGTGGCTCAGTATAAGTCGAATTTCAAAAATAATATATCTGATCTGATCTGATATAAAAATAATATTATATCAGATCAAATAAACATTAATAAATGGAGAATGGATATCTTAACCCAATCTCATACTAATAACATTTAATAGCATAATATTAAATTATCTATCATAATCTACATCTACATCTACACTTATATTATAAAGAGGAAAACTTTGTTTGTTTGTTTGGTTGTAATGAATAGGCTCAAAAAGTACTGGACCGATTTCAAATATTCTTTCACCATTCGAAAGCTACATTATCCACGAGTAACATAGGCTATATTTTATTCTGAAAAAAAAAAATACGGTTCCGTTAGATATTTGGGTTTTTCGAACACAAGGTGTAAAAAATCAGGGTGTAAAAGTTCAGCGTTTGTGTGACGGCATCTGACCCTCCGGCCTCTGGAGCATATAACGTGGAGGAGGTTATTGCAATGGTCCTCGTCGGTGACTGTGCGGTGAGGGTTTTCGATTGGGCTCATCAGAGTAGGCACTATTGTAATGTAGCGTGTGTAGTGGCTAGAGCCTGACGCCTGTGTAGGTTATCTGTCTGTATCGACGAGTACTAGCCGTCATATACCTACCGTAGGCAATAAATTGATCGTTAATGCGGGCAGATAATATATACTAGCAGTAAACACACGCCGGGCCGCGCGGGCGGGCAGGGGAGAGCACTTGCCAACGGCAGCCGCGGGGGCTACAGGTCGTATCTACCAAAATGACAATACTGATGACATAGCAACCGGTTAACGGTAGCGACCGTTCTCTCCGCACGGACTTCGTATTAATATTATATTTACAATCGTTTAGCTTCGCAATAAACCGATAATTGCTTATCAAATGTCGTGAGATAAACTTATTATTGCGATATATTATTAGCAATAAATCAATAATTACGACGACCTCTGTGTGTGCAATATTGTTTATTGTTTCCATTATCTTCTAGTCACTCAAGCACATATAATGCTTGAAGCTGTGGGGAAACTTCAAGACCTACAAGTATGTAGCTCACCCAGCACTATGCGTCACTCTAACGTCTAGTAGTAGCTATAAACGAGCTGTCATATCTACCTCTAGTTATGAATTATTCAAACGGAGTCCGCGGCGCCTGATGGTTGTTTGATAATCCATATTATGTCGAAGCTATCTTTTGGGGATGGATACAATTTCATCCAACGTATGATGATTGAGTATTAACCTGTCGAATGTGAGTCTGAACGTGAGTTACAGTCATTATACTATCCCTTCGGAGGTCGGTTAAGGTATTGAAGTATTTAAAGAATTATTATTATTATTATTAAAATCCGACCGATAGTTCCTGAGATTAGCGCGTTCAAATAAACAAACTCTTTAGCTTCATATCTTAAGGATTAAAAGCATGAGTAAAATAAACTCGTTTAAATGTAGTCCAAAAAATCAAAATTTCTGAATAAAATATGGTTATTGTGCCTCACTCGACATAGATAGGTATAGTGTGTCATGGACTTTTTTGTGGATAATTATAAGATCTACAATTAATTAGAACATTTTATGGTTCTATCTTTTATAGTTTAGGCAGCGTACGCAAAATAAGTAACTTTTCTGGTTGATTTTTTACACCTCGTGTCCGAAAAACCCAAATATGTTACGGAACCCTGTTTTTTTCCACAATAAAATTTAGCCTATGTTACTCGTGGATAATGTAGGTTTGAAATGGTGAAAGAATTTTTGAAATCGGTCCAGTACTTTCTGAGCCTATTCATTACAACCAAACAAACAAACAAACAAAGTTTAGCTCTTTATAATATTAGTGTAGATGTAGATGTGTGTGATGTGTGATGTAGGAGACTTTGGTAATATATTTTACTAAACCTCTACATAGATAAATATACAGCTATATTTACTATACGTACTAAAGGGCAAGCCACTAATCTAAACCGATTAAATGTAGCTTGGTAAATTTATTGAAATAATGTGGATTCCCGATTTGTGTCTAAGGTTTTATTTTTCTTCTTCGTTCTTAAATTTATTCCGCCATATTACAAAATAATATTTCTATTGAGTGGAGGCAGTAGGTATTGTGTCCTGGTGTTTACTCGTGGGTATTTTATCCATTATAATGAAACAGTATTCCCTCCCCCTGACCTCCTCGACCTCCCGCGACCTCGGCAGCATATAATACAGAAAAGACTTAAAAGTCAAACCTCGCCGATCGGACTCTATCAAAATATCAAAAGCAGTCTCTATCAACCAAAAGCAGTCTCTATCAACCAATAGCAGTCTCTATCAACCAAAAGCAGTCTCTATCAACCAAAAGCAGTCTCTATCAACCAAAAGCAGTCTCTATCAACTAAAAGCAGTCTCTATCAACCAAAAGCAGTCTCTTTTAACCAATAGCAATAAACTTGCATCCTCGTCACGTAACACAGAGTACCAATGTTATATAGCTAGGCTTGCACCCAGACGTTGCGCGAGACGTCGATCACCGGCCACCGCAGTCCTACTCCCTACTCCATACTTACTACTCGCTACTCGCTACCTACGATTACATGAGTCAATTCAATTTTTTTACTTGCATATTTAAGTTTCTTATTAAAACTGTAAAACGCTTCCAAAGGTATAATAACATAGAATAGGTAAAGAAGTAAATGGACCATCTTGCTGATGGGACAAATTGAAAAAGTGTAAACGCAAATTAACCGCAAACAGTTTGATTAACCGCCCACAATAGCTCTGGTGTGTCAGATGAAAGGATTGTTAGTAACATAAATGTGTGTGAGTGTGTGATTTCTTGGCCACAAAATAACCCTCCCACTTGCCGTGGCGACTGGCGCCACCAGTTGTTATTCGAAGCTTTCATTTGTCACTTATCGACGGACACTTAATATACGGAGATGGATTCACTTATACTACACTTATACTCCGTTAAATTAATGACGTTTTAAAAACCTTGACAATCGTCGCTCTAGTTGGCACTAGACTGCCTCATCGTACTGTCCCGACGTTGGGAGTGGTTGTTCTGTGGTGCGGAACAACCACTCTGTTGAGGTGGCGTCGATCCCCTGCGGAACTGACTAGCCGTCGAGGTGCCCTGTTGTTTGCAGATCCGGGGCACCTCACCAAAGGCTGCAGTGGTGGCAATTTCCGGGTTTTAGTGGGTAGAGATGCCTCCACTTGCCATCTTTCGGGCGCAACGAGTCCCACATACCCGCCTGGGGAGACCCACTATCCTGCGGTATGCGTCAGTGCATTTCCCGGCGTAAAAGAAGAAAAGGCTGCTAAGGTTTAAGGAAAAAATCTCGTTTATACCAACAGCTGTTGACCAGCTAGGAGTTACTAGACAATACCTAAGGCAGCTTGATATCCATGATGAACTCAGTGCCGGATTAAGTGAGCGCGGGGCCCGTAGCAAAATCTTTCAAAAGGCCCTTATCCAGCTATGGGTTCTTAAGTATAAGGTGGTAAAAATACATTTCAATACTCAATACGATTATTTGCTATCTAAAGGTTACAATTTTGTTGGTAATTAATAGAAAGAAATACGGGTAACTAGTCGAGAAGTGAGTTTTTAGGCAGAGTGCTTGCACATACGGCACACTCTTTGTAGAGCTTGTCCGTTTACCGTATAAAACTATTTTCGCCTAGGAAATAGTCGGGTACCGAGTGTCTGACGCGGAGTCTATGTCCCGTGGGCGCGTGGTCGTGCTATGTGTCGCCTGTTCTGGTCACCACACACCAGAGAATAAGAATTCCTCGAATATCTGACCTGTGTTTGTGCCCGTGTTTAGGTATAAAATATATTTACTTTCATTACACCTTCAATTAAACACATATAAAGTAATAAACTAATAAGATTATTATTATACAACATGTAGCGACAGAGTCAATAGGAATACTTATAAACAGTCAGTTTTTATAACTGTAATGTGTTGTTTGTTTATAAAATAACCAGATAGTGTTAGGGATAATGGCGGCCCCGCCCGCCGGACCGCGGGACTGGAAACGATCGGAGCGAGCCGTGACGTCACCGGAGCGGCGGCAGGCTCGCGCTGAAACTGCTTATAATAGAGTTAGACTCTTCAGTTACGAAGAGAATCATTCGGGATGCACTTTTCCAGCGATCAATGCAACATTAATAACCGCTAATGAGCTGCTCATGCCAACCATTTATGGCTTATTATTAATTCCTCGTTGTCATAATATAATAAACTAATACTACCTAATTAGGTACTTTAAGGTCTCATTCATGGTCCATGACCCATAGCTTCACAGAGGTCGGACAGGCCCAAGAACATACCCGTGGGCTGCGTTTTGCTTGTATCCCTGGTCAATCAGCTCTGCTGTGTTTCGGAGAGACGGGCATGACAGGCGTATGATCACTGGCACAGAGACTTCACGTCTTCCGTCTCAGGATTAGCAACACGTGAAATGGATCCCTAATATGAATTGGCAATCCACATTGAGGAATGACGTCGGCCACTTACCATCGAGTGGCATGTCTGCCAGTTGCATATCCAACTAACCAACACCATTCCTTGACAGTAAATGCAGGAGCTCGCTCAACGATTAGTATTATTTTCAAAGCAGTAGGTGTAACACATAAGTTGCAAACTACCTCCGAATGGATTCACCCTCAACCCCTTGCCCCTGCCCCTCCCCCTCGCCCCGGGCTAATCGTCCGCGGGCCGCGCCGGCGCAACCGTTTCATGTTATTGCATGGAAAACCCCCGGCGACATTAAGGACGCTGGGCTTTTTGCAATGGTTGCGTTGACGTGATGTGTGAAATATATGCGTGGGCTGGGGAACACGATAATACACTGTAACGGGAACTGAAAAACAATGTAAAGGTCTTCATTATAACATATTCGTATGAATTTATTAATTAAATGCACCTAACAATAAAAATAACCCTAAGTACACAAATATTTTTCAAGAGATATTATTTGTTTATATAGAGAATTTTAGAGATTAAATTTATTATAGAGAAGAGATATTAAAAATTAAAATGATATGATGATGACCTGTGTGTGGTGTGTTTGATGTTGCGTCGCTTCTCTATTTTTTGCTGCCAGTAGTCGCACTTAACGTTAATAGCTCTTAATGTTTAGGTACCTCTTACGGCAGACTCCATAACTACAAGCATTATTCTTCCACAAACGTGTTGACACTGCCCCTCTCCCTCCCCCCTCCCGGGCCGTCCCCCCGCCGCCCCGCGCCGCCCCGCTTACCGAGTGCTCCAGTGCGCCGGCCACAAAGGTATCTCTCTTATCTGCGGTATAACTTCGATGTCTAATTTATTATACTAGCGTTCCATTAATGAATTATAAATACTTCGCCTATACTCGATAAGTGTGCTGGCGTCGGACACGATCCCTGCACACACACTAACACACACACACACACACACACTAACACACACACACACACACTCGCGCCTCTTGTACAAAGAACAGATGCAGCTTCCTATTTCAGTTCAAGACTGCAGACTCTTATACATTTGGTTTAGCCGCTTCGATAGTGGCTTATGAATTAAATTGAATAAACGATATTAGTATTGTAGTGACATCGACACGATAGCAACAATTAAAATTAAAATTGTTGAAATTCGTGGTTAAGTGGAGTGTCTGCGGCGCGGCGGTGCGGAACCCCCTCACACACGAGCTGGCCGAATGTCCACCTTCAGTCCAAAGCCATAAGGCTTTATTACTAGTTGTCGTATTTCTGTAGCACCACCTGGTTTCTGTCCCGGCGCCCCCCGCCGCCCGCCACCCCCCGGCCGTGTGGTAGACGGTGCTGGTGTCCCCCGGGCCGCCATCCGTGAAGGTCCGTGCACCTCTCTCTTTGACAGCTATTATTATTATTATTTATTAATGTCATATGACTTTTACCATAACGAAGTTGCCAATATTTTAAAACCTAAGTATTATCTGCCAACCAATTTTACAAAAACTAAAAAAAACATCCTCTTGAAGTTGTACAAAATAATTTAGCATTTAGCACTTACTTAACCTTTTACACTACTTATTCGAATAAAAGCTAGGTATGCTACCGTTTACAAAACCGTTTAAAAAACAATATGATATACCTACATTTATTTATTATTAATTTTGACAGGGGAGATTGTATTTGCTATTAGGTACATATTATGTAGGTACAAAACATATTGTATTAATTAATACTCATTATTATTTACTAAATTAAAACATTCCTTTATTTCATTATAATAAAACATTCCTACTTTAATTTCGGTAATACAATTAATAGCTAAAGATAAAATTTCATAAAATATGTTTTTGTTCAATAAATGTTCAAATAACGAAAAACATGACTCATGCGGCGTTACCACGCTCTGAGGCGTTCCATTTAAGACTTGAAGTGCAAGCGAGAGCGCGGAATGAGCGACAAAGAGGCACAATCGGCCCATCAGTATTTTCTTATGACTTTGTCACGTTCATATCAACTATCGTCATTAAACCGACTTTACAGACAGCCGATTTTTTTTGATGATGCTTTGACTATTGTTTATTATATCGGGGAGGTATAAATGATAATATTATAATGTATGGTCATAATATATTGTCCTATATCATGGTGCACCCGTCCCGTCGCGGACAGGAGCGGAGGCGGTGGCACGGAGCGTGTTCCGGAGAGAGCAGTCGGAGCTATACTACCGTACCCCTTACATAATATGAATGTTTATAGTTTAATATGTAATAAACTATAATCGTTAATAAATAGAGCAATGGCATCGCTTAGGTGACGGTGGTGTGATGTAGTGTGTAGAACCCTCGCCCGCTGCCGCTGTAGCTGTGACGTCACTAGAACGGCCTCTCAGGCATGCCGACGCTATTTAACGCCCCGGGCTCTCTGATAACATAATTGGCTTAATTTGTTAGCTCCAACAATTCGCTACTTTACATATTATGATTACTTAAGTGGTTTATAACTGGAAGTCACTGCCGCGTGTCGCGGCGAGCGGCGACGGTGGCCCGTGTCTATGATATTCGCCACTTTTACTGCTCCCGCGGCGTTTTTATTGCCCCGACACCTTCATTCGTACACTTGATTTGTTTCCGCCGAGCTGCCATATTAGCACGAATTATTGTCTTTGTTGATTTGCGACCTTTTCGCCGGCCCGACCTTTTTATTGATTTATTGGTGATGGGATTAAATAATTTTCGATATTGATTGAGATAGCCGGTGTCGCGGCCGTAAGTTATGGCGGCTGCATAACTGTAGTGCGCGCCTGTGTGTGTGTGCGTGCAGTGCGCGCGCGCAGGTATGGTCGAGACGCGTGTGCATGTGTGCGTCACGTGAGTGCACCGCGCACACACTCGCGCGTCGCCGGTCATTAACACCACACTCGTATACGTGAATATATGATATCATACGAGGATTGATTTATAGTAGGTTTAGCGATACATACATATTACTAGGTATGTGTCATTAGATACGTCGGACCAATGATACACATCGATCGATGCTGTGTAACTCACTGAGAAAACGAATGGGAATAGCCAATTTGATGCTGAAGTGCCGTCAGTCTAACTTTAGTTTGTGAGGTGAGTTCTGCCCGGACCAAAAGATATAAGCCTGAAACCTACGAATCGACTTTCTACTTTGTATTGAGAAGTATAACAGTATCCCCCCTATCCTCTGCATCGTCCGCTGTTATTCGTTGCATTGAGCCGACACTAGCCGGTAGCCCCGGTGATGCCGGGGTGTAGTGCGTCCAGACTCCAGCGTATCCCGGGATAATATTGTTGAGATCTCCTCTTGATTGGAATAATTTTTATGATATCTGTTACTGGATTATAATGGAAGTTGGAACGACACAAATTTACCCATTCTCTATAGTAAATATATGATGAGAATAGAATGTGCTCATGGCTCATACAACTTTTGTGTTAGAAGCTCCTCGTCCACCGTCAGTCGTCACTATCAGAATGTTATATTGAGTATGTTATAATAACAAACTAACAAACAACCACACACCAACGGGAACGGGCCTCTTCCTGAGTTTTATAAATCGGAGTATTTATTTCAATGTATATATTTTTTATTGCAGCAATTATTTATTTTTTATTACACACAGTAATAACCGTGTACGATTAAACTGTTATGTTTTTTCTTCAAGTAGTTTAGGAATTAAAGCAAATACGAGTTGTATATCATAATTAACTATTTAACACACTAATGACCTGTTTTAACGTTCCATATTAAAAGTTAAAACATTCTGTTTAAACGCTAATGTAAATACGAGAGTATTTTTGGGTTTATGTCAGTGAGTGAGTCTCGAGATGTCCTCAACACAATCTGCCAAAGCCTGACTCTATAAGTCAGGCTTTGGCAGGCTCTGGCAGACGCCAAGTGAATTGGGTATGACTATTATATTACCGCAATGAACAAAGTACTTTTAACATTTAATAGGCAGATGTGTAATCGTGACCCTGCACTGAAACATTCATGACACTCTGGAGGGGATACCCTGCTGCCCCAGTTGATATTCGGTGCCTGGAACTGACCCACTGACTCTTAATGTGTCCTTGTACTTGGCTTGTATTTTCTGACTTGTATTGACAGGGACTTTCGCTGGCAGATAGCCGATGTAACAAGGATTACCCAACTCAGGCTAAAACAATAATCATCACAACCGACCGAGGCGAAGCCGGTAGTAGACATAATATAATATAGCCACTTATAGTGGGAGACGTTGATTTGACATCGAGATGATCGCCGCATGGAGTCGTGTACACGGGTCCCGGCCGCGCCCGTATCAGGCCGCGATCCGACGACGCGCGTTATCAGTGTAGATGTTATCGCCGACACCGGAGTGTCCCGCACCACGCGCCCGACCCCGCCCGACCGCGCCCGACCGCGCCCGACCCCGCCCGACGACGACCGACCGGGTCGCCCGCGCATGAGCACTAATACGACTGTTATCAGTAATCAGCATCATCTTGATACGCCGCGGTGAGCTACCGTCCGCGAGCCCTAACCGAGTCATGTTAATGGCGGGCCGCGCGCGGGCCCCCGTTACGTGAACCGATCGATCGATATATAATTATGATCCCGATTGATCTTGGCAGGTTATATGAGGATACCCTCAACCTCGGTGCCCGAATAAAATAATTATAAATGTGTGTGGTTCAACGATGTTGTTATGGTCTCTAAAGTGATTTGTGCTACTGTGATACATTGCACAAACGGTGCAGTAAATAACCCCGCGGTCGCTGGCGGTGTCCTGTTTCATAACAATAGCCTTGCAGACGGAGAGTACCTGCTCCGGCGCCGGCGCCGACGCGGGCGGCCGCTCGAATTCCGCGCATTCTGGTGTACTTACTCATAGACGGTGTAGTCGGTACTCGAGCCTGTATGATACGAGCGTACCCTGCTAATAATATCGCGCTGTCAGTATGGTGTTTGCGTCAATTAGGAGAGTGTCCTATGTCGCGTTGACTACTAGTTGTAGTTGGCTGGTCGAAGATATATGAAGGTCCACCATAAACCTAGCAGATCCGCCAGCGTGGGCGGCGGGTGGAGGAGAGGTCGCCGCGTAGGTAACACCTGGTTGGTAGCCGGGTGTGTTCTACGGCGGTGGGTCATATCGGGAGGTACACGACACCATCCAGATTCCGTTACGATACTGTAACCATTACACTACAGTATGATTAGTCGCTCGAACACGGACAAGAGCTGGCTGTTTATGGCCCCCATAAACCTGTCTGGCCGGCTAGAGCGCTTACCTGTCGCTTACCGCCTGTCGCCTGTCGCCTGTCTCCTGTCTCCTGTCGCTACATTACCTTCGCTGAAATGAGCAGGACAGTCGTACCAGTGCAGCCGAGAGAGACACCGCATCCCACCATAGGTAGAAATCTATCTAGTCAGGTTCTTAATATGTATATTTTGTAAACTGCTAGCAAAAATATTATAAACGAATATGTTCAAAAATGCAATAATCATGTCAACTCAACATCACAATAGAAACAATACAAGGGCCAAACACTAAATTGATGTGCCATTTTTTGGCTACCTAAGGTCAGATATTTTTTATGGGCCAATGGTACATAATATGTTTAACAATAGGAACCCGGAAATTAAATTAATAATTATAAGCGTGAAGAGGCCTACTCTGATAATGTTGTTATGTCTGATGAATCAAATGACACAGGCTCGTGATATTCTTGAACATTCGACGCTTTTTCTTTAGCCCACTTTAAAAGCAAAATGTAATAAATCACCCGCCGGTACCAAACCAATTAGGGATATCGATGTCTCCATCGTGTCGTCGCCGAAAAGTCACAAATTGATGGTCGCCGGTCGACAGCCCCGGGAGCCTGTGACGTCACACCGCGTCACGCCGCGTCACGCTCGTATCTCGAGACCGATCACTAGGGCTTTTATTATTAGTGATCAATTGACAGCTTTGATGCACTATCACTTTCTATGGAGATTTAAAGTATTGATAAATCTTAGTAGGTTTACTTCCAATAACTGTAGTACTGTCTCGTCTGAGTATACGAAACTCCGGAAATATAAAGATAATTATATAATAAGTTATGGTAATGAAAGAGACCTACAAAGTAGTTATATTACAACCATATTAAACTAATGTCATTAACCGAAAAAAAAAGCAAAAACATTAAAAAATTTGAGTCAAAAGGAGACCCATCATCTCCGAAACTGTGTAATGGAACACATATTTAGAAGATGAGCCGTCTCAAACATGTTAAATTGGCAGATGATACTGAACTGCTAGAGGATGAGTCTTTAAAACCAATTAATTAATGCAAATAGTAAGTAAACTAATGACCAACTCAACAGACATAAATATAGAGATCTGAGGAAACAAGCGATTATCTTAAAGAATGTGTTTACATGGGACTAGCCATATCTCCTGATGTCTCCATGTCGAAGGAAAAAAATACAACATTAAAAAAACACTTGTATGACTTACGGCTGCGACACAAGGACACTGACGGATATACACAGAGAACAGCAGCAGCTCTCCGAAATAGATATGCATCAGACTAAGTAACGAAATCGAAATTTGGAAATAAGAACGAAGACAAAGTAACGGATATAGCAACTCGCATAGGCCTAAAATAGAGTTGGAAAGTACATATTATTATACTACGTTACAAATAACATGGGTGGAGCAAACATGTAACAATATGGTATGCTAGAGAAGACAACAGAAGAGAGGGTCCTACGAAAACAACACCGAGTCACCAAGCTTGACCAATTTTTTTTTAACAAACAATTATCAGTCGATGAACTAATTGTTTTAGTTCACCCAACTTCAAAGAAGGAGAAAGACTCTCAATAGGTCCGTATGTTTTTTGTTTGTTACAACAGAACCGATTTCAAACATTCTAATTTCATTTAGAAGTTAGTGTTTCCCTTGTAATCCCATGGTAACAAAAACAGCATCTGATGATGATGTTCCGGAGAAATCGTAGAGATAATTAGTGCACTTGTAAACTTAGACTTTTTATTAAGTATTTTGAATCCCTACCACAGAAATAAATAAGATTGATCAAAAACATGGCGACCGTGACACCAGACATGGCGACCCTGCCACTGCTGCCTCCTCACAACGGTGCAACATACCGAAATGATCAATTTGTACCTGTACAAAAATCGCAGCAGTCGATAATGTGTTATTTTATTACTTGTAACGAGGTACAATATTCTCATAATTTCTATTCAAATATTAATGATGTTCTATACTTACCTAACGGAATTGACCGAGATTATCTACTTTCAATTACAATATTATGCAATATTACGTTACGAGTATAATATTTTTTTGATTTTGTTAAAAATGGGTTTTTAGTTTTTGTATAGATGTAAGCCCTTTCTTGGTTTGTCTCAGTAAAACTATTTAGATTAGGTAAAGGAAAGCAACGCATCTGCATAACCTCTGGTTGTGTGGATGTTTATTGACGTCGATAGTTGCCAAAAGGCTTCGACTGTTCTTTTGCACTCCTATGCTATAAAAAAAAACTAAACAATTGTCATTATACTTGTTTACAATCTTTCGGTGAACTATGGCAGATTATCCTTCTCACCTGATTTCGAGGAGGAGACCTGTGCCCAGCAGTGGGACATAAAGGGTTTGATACTTTTACAATCTTTGCGTTTACCACGTCAAGTTTTGGAGTCGATGTCAGACAAGCTAGATAGGTATACTACCTACAACAACGAATACGTCGATATCAAACGATACGATTTATAAATTAACTGTATTCAATATATTTTAACACACACGGGTCCATTCTCAACGTCCGTGTCGGTCGGCGATTGCCTATCCAAAATATTTATTTCCCATCCGAACTCTCTATCACAAAAAATGGGATGATCCGTGATAAGCGTCGTGAACCGACGGACACAAAGACACCGGCGACAAATTAATCGCATAAGCCCTAAAGTGGGAGAGTCGTGTGACGTGTCCATGTCGGTGTGGAGTGTGGACACCCGACACCTTCCCGCGGGGGACCTGCGGTACCTGAGACCGTGGCGCCTGCGCCTGCGCATCACACGCTGACGAGTGGTGCGCTGTCCCGCTCGCACGCTAACGCTTCCGCCGCGTGCCGTCCCTCTCGGCCACAATTAGCCGGCTCGCGGACGGCTCAATATCCTGACGCGGCGGGAGCGACAGGCGTCACTTTTTGCGGGGGACGGTTGTGCAAGCGCCAAGCGGCTCGTGCCGGCCGGCAGGTACCGCCGACCGCTGTTAAGTATATTTACTTGTACGCCATAATGGTCCTCGACCCAAACTAATTTTACGGTAAAGAAACGTTATAAAAATATTTGCACATTAACCTCGCCCATTCTACCCGAAGTACATTGACAGTTGATCTAGTTGAGAGTCCTTCGACACGTTAAGAGCGGGATGATTGACAAGACATGAAACTAGTAATGCTATAGCAATTTGTTTTAGAGCCGTAATGATATTGTAATGGGCACTAGGTGAGGGCAATAAAAATATATTTATGCAAATATTCGACCGGCCGTGACCCGGGCCCCGGACCCGACATTTACTTTCAAATACATTACGAGTGTCCTTCGCGGATGGGAACCCACGACCCAACTCAAAGCTCGCCACTCAGCTAGTAACGGTAGGCTCGTACGTCAAGAGTTGGGCAGCCTGAATAAAGATATCCTTAAACTCTCCTTTATCCAGAACATTGTGGTGATAGACTAGTACACCGGGGACGTCCGCCGACCCGCGTGCGGCACCAGGCTCGGCCAGCACCGCCGCCGGCTACCACGGGGCTAGGGAGACGCGGTGTGATTGTTACGAGCGGTCGTTCTGCTCCGCCGCCAATCAACATAATGATATGTATTTTTTATTTATTTTTAAAATATTTTTTGCCCGTCCCAGTCAAATTTGAATATGAATAAATATTTAACGCTGGTGATTTTATGTTTTCGAATGTATTATACACATACAGACACACTCTTACTGATATTATAATGTCTCATTTGTCTTGTAGAACAATGCCACAAAATGACATTATTATTATCAAAATCAAAATACTCGTTTGAGATGCAAGATCCTCTAAGAAAAACGAGAACAAAACTTAGGGGTTACTCTTTTATCAATAAAATAAAATACATAATTTATGTTTGATACATCATGTGAAATTTAAGGAGTAAATGTCTTATTCCCAATGTGTGGTATCTTCAATAAAATCTTTTATTCCATAATAGGCTTTACCACACAAACGTTTTTTAACAGTTTTTTTTTTTTTAATTTATTTATGGAAAGATTTTGAACGTTTTCTGGGATCCTATTGTAAAAACGTATAAGTACATTGTCCCATAAATTCAATTTATATTTTTTCCTTGTACTTGTACACTTATGTTGTGATTTTCGCATTTTTTTACAAATTCATTAATATTTTTGCAAACATACATCACATTTTCAAATATTATGTACTGAGAAACTACAGTCAAGATGGCAATTTATTAAAACTTATATTTTAATGATACCCGGGAGCCAAACAGTATATATCTCGAAAGGCTCGCTTCTGTAACAGGAAAACCGTATTAATATTCGCAGCATCCCCCACAGTAGACAATACTGAGACTGTCTGTCTAACACATTAGACTGTGGAAGTATGCATGATATACTAATCGCGCCGTATTTTCATCCGTTATGTTTCTTATTTTCCTAACTGCAAAAGCTGCGGTACCGAGCCTACTTGCCAACATGGCTATATGTGGCGCCCACTGTAGCTTAGAATCTACGGTAATTCTAACAAATTTGGTTGAATCCACCAAGTCCATCACATTTTCGTTAAGTGATACATTGGTTTGCACCTGCTTAACATTAGGAAGTTTATATTTTATCAATTTGGTTTTATTTGAGTTAAGCAATAAGTTGTTCGCGCTAAACCAATGCACCATGTTCCAAAGAGTATTGCTTAGATCGTCAAAGACCATTTGCTGTCGTTTAATTTTAAAAATTACTGAGGTATAAGCAACAAACAATACAATTTCATGTTTGTCTTTCATGAGTGAAGCTAGGTCATTTATATAAACAAGGAAGAGAAATGGACCAAGAATGGATCCTTGAGGCACCCCATTTTTATTTTGGTACCAGAGGAGCTTTTACCTGCGGGGTTTGTGTTGGCATGAAGTTCTTATTTCAAAAATGTAATTATTTAGGAGAGAAAATACCATCGGTCGGATTTTAAATATCCCTCCCATAAAATAATAACCTATAGATTATAGAACGATAGTCCACGCGCTCATTTTGAAGCACCTAATTTAGAGCCAGAAATGGCTCCATTCGCCGGGGCGTTGCGTACTATTGAATGTCAAAGCCGAACCTCACGAGTAAACATTAATTATGACGATTAATGCAATTAAATTGCATCTCGAATCTCAAAAAAAACTGGCCAATAGCGAGTCGGGCTCGCTCACGAAGGGCTACGTACCAGAAAAAAGGCTTTTTAATTTTATTTTAACTATTTATTTTTAAAGTAAATATTTATTTAACCTTAATAATTTGTAATTATTTGTAGCGTCTACGTGTAGCCATATCGATCAAAACATGGTAAGAAAATACTTTTTTTGTATATAATGCCCCCCTAAATATTTTTTTAAATTTTATTTTTAGCATTTGTTATTATTGTGGCTATAAAAATACATCTGTGAAAATGTTAACCTCCTTGCTATTACGGTTCATCTGATACAGCAAAAAACGTTAAAAACTACTCTGTTGTATTCTAAAATTAAAATAATAACTAAGGGGGCTCCCTTAATTATTATTTTGATTTTAGTATTTGTTGTTGTAGCCACAATTATAATGCCTACATAATCTGTGCAAATTTCAACTATCTACATCTATCATTACGGTTCTTGAGATACAGCAGGCTGTATGTCACCAGGGTGACAGACGGACGGACGGACAGCGGTCTTAGTAATAGGGTCCCGTTTTTACCCTTTGGGTACGGAACCCTAAAAACAAAAGTATATAGTGTTATAACTTTAGGTACTTGTCACATGTGTGATTTAAATATTTCACTGTAATTAGTCATTCATATTTAAAATCAAGTAAGTTATATGATGCTGAATTTAACGTCGCGCATGACACAGTGTATGTCCTTTAGACACCGATTTAAACTTACGCTGCTTATACAAAATATATATTATGTTATACTCACAAAGCTTTTTACAGTTATATTATACCTACTTAGTGTAAATACAACAGCGGCCTCAGCGACCCATCGTTGCCTACGCGTTAAATCAATATTCATAACATCAATTATTATGACTTATCTAATAAAATAACAAATAAATTTCAATATACATTTACGATATTCGAAAATACAATAATAGATAATATAAAACAAATATAATTACAAAATATTATTCTACTTAAAGTAAATGGTGCAATCCATCATTTACGTTAAAAATTTTTAGTACATATCATAATAATATTATTCATTAAATTTCATTAAGCAATATTACCTGTGGAAATACTTGAATATTATTATACTAGCTGTTACCCGCAGCTTCGCCCGCGTGAACTTAGATTTACGGATTTATCATGTCTGATGATGATCGTTTTCTATTTTACTAATTAAGTACCTACTAAGTTTTTGTATTAAAATAGATATAATATCTTGAAAATAAAGACTTATATCCCTTCGCAGACTTTTGTAGGCATATTTAGGGTACTATCATTATAATATTATTCCACCATAGTATTATGTTGATCATAATATTACGTCTACCAGAGTTAATACACTACGGCCTTAGACACCAGACAACCGCCCGTTCAATCACGCAACACGATTTATTTTCTTGTGCATTATTTTGATTTTGCCATATCTCCTAAAGTAGTCATTTAATTTGCATGATGTAAAGGGCAAAAATAATCTTCATAAAATGCACATGCCAATTAACTGATTTAAAATGATAAGTATTCATATCGTATTTGTGTAAATAACTTTTAAACTATCGCGTTATAATTGCCCATTTTTTAAAAGTATTAAATGGATATAGTATGATATCCCTAAGATATAGACATATGCCATCGCGGACTTTTTTGTAGACATATTTAAGATACACAATACCACCATACATTATTTTGTTATACCTCAAACGGTTTAGGCTGCGTTTTCGTTGAAAACTCCCAGACGGCCTATTTTTCTCCGACACCTCCAACAATTATCGTTATATCTTAGCCAATGTATATAAAAACTTAATCAATTATGTACATAAACCTTCCTCTTGAATTGCCCTATGCATTAAAAAAAATCGCATCAAAATCCGGTGCGTAGTTTTAAAGATTAAAGCGTACAAAGGGATATAGGGACAGAAAAAGCGACTTTGTTTTATAATATGTAGTGATTAATAAGTAATAACCCTCGAGCGCTCGCTGCTCCCCCTCGGCTTTCTCCACTCGTATTTCAAAAGAGTTATTTTTGTATTTATTTTACCGACTCGTTATTTGTAAATATCATTACTTCATTCATAAGAATAATAATACAGATGTATATTTATATAGATATAATATAGTAATATGGTATCATAATCAATTGACAAATATGAAATCCAGTGTACCTGTATTTGGAAATAAAGAGAATGATCGTAAAATAATGCGTTCACTCCATTGTATTGTGTAAGGTGGGTAGCGGGTGTTGAGGTCTAGGAGCACATACATCACGATGACCATAGTAACAAGCAGATGCCAGCCTCCCGCGCTGACCGGCCTGTCGGTCAATACGCTTGATTACAATAGAATATACCTATAATATGTAACGAGCGAGTGGTGCGGGCTCTCCGCCCCCGGGCCCCGCAGAGGTCACATTGCACACCCCGCCATTGCCGACCCTAGGGGGCACTTTACATATCATTATACGGAGGTTCTATTTACTCAAAGAACACAGTCATGTTAACATGTCAATATTTTATTGTTATGTGTATAGTTTCAAATAATCTGGTCCTTATCCGAGCCGCGCTTTCTGAGGTTTTAAAGGTTTACGGCCTTAAGAAAATCTTCCTAATTCATTAAGATGAGTCTACCTATAAAAAATGTCTGCACCAAATTAGTTTCTATGATGGAAGGAGACAATTTACTGATTATAATGGTTTGAAAATTTTTACATACACTTTATAAGCGCGGTAGGCAGCTATATTAAGTTCTTCACACGCCCAACGTCTCGGATACTATAGACTCTGTAGTATCCGAAGCGTTCTATAATCTATTATAGAGTATAGAGCACCCGTGGTCACGGCGAGGGGGAAGGGGGAGCGGGGAGCGATGAAATCCGTAAAGGTTGTTTCATTATAATGAGTGCAACTCGCGTAAACAATACCATGAACTTTTTATTTTCCATAGTACATGCCGTGGGACATAGAACCCCTTGCTCGAGACATCGGTCGATCCGTGACGTGTAATGTAAACCATTTAAACCTTTAAATAAAGCCGCGACCAACCTCTTTCATATATAAAATTATAACATGTTATGATATATCATTATAAGTTATAACCCCGCAGCAGCCGTGGGTGCGGCCGCCCCGCCCGGCGCCGCGGGGGCCCTCCTCGCCCCATGAGCCGGGCACCACCCGGCCGAGGTGCCCGTCGTCTACGGCCATCACCTACCGTTAAAACTATGAGTTAAATTCGCATAATAATCGATTAATCTGTCCGTGTGTAGAATGTGTGGAATTCATCTTTGTCTCTCTCATTAGTTGTTTTGGGTTATTTAAGTAATCTACGCATAAACGTCCATGATATTATAATGATTTATTTTTATCGGTTATTTTACTAAATGAAAAAAAATATGTTTACATAAAAAAAATGATAAACCTCACTCATGGACCAGATGCTATACAAGATCGTTACAATTAAAAATATTAATAGACCTACATGTACTATATCCGATACACCCAAAAATACACAAGTAATAAAATAAATCAATTACCTACAGCTATCTAACAACAAGATATAAGAGAGTGACGACAACGGCTCACAATTACTTAGTTAAATTCCTTAAAGCAGCCCCGAGTAGGCCAGGTGCTTCTCGTTACACACCTCACATTTATTTTCGGATATAAATTTCCTTATTTAAGTGTAATTATATTTCAATTTAGTGTTGGTTATTACTTTTTGTTTTTAAACACACTTAAATACCCCGCGCGTTTTATTTTTAAATAAAATAAAGAAACACAAGTCCGTGGGAAATTCGGTGTTATTTTATTTAAGTAAAAGCTATTAAATACGAATGCAGAAACAGGTTGAGGCAGCGCAGACACATCGAACGACGCGACGCGACGATACCACCGACAGCCAGCAGTGCAGCAGCAGTTGCTGCACGCGTACACGTGTATATTCAGACCACTCGTATGGATCATATCGTCAATACAAACATGATGTTATGGTAGTAGGCACTCCTTCGTCGCTCGCTATCGGAGCCGTGGTTCGAGCAGGGGCCTACGCGGCCGGGCGGCGGTGAACACGCTCTTCGCTCGTCGCGATATGCTAATGAGAGCAGGTACCCACCGCCGTACCGGTTGCCGCGAGTTCGACCGACACCGTTTTATTTATTGCTCGTTAACTTAAATAACAAATATCTAAACGAGGACGAGTCACGGGGCCGCTACATGGCATCTGCGGTGGCTGGCAGTCGGATGAGACGAAGCGGACTGAGCAGACCTGTGCACGGAGCAGGTAACGACACTCCATTGGATGCACTGGTGACGTGGATATTGAATGTAACGATTCTTTTAAAAGAGATGTTATTCTTATAACTTTTTGAGCGCAGCTAATGTTGGGAATCCCCCTGCGCCGTACACGCGGCTCTATGGTACGTGTCAGTAGTTTGGCGCGAAATTCATTCAACCGTACCATTTCTTGATGACCTCAAAAACGCCGTGACAAATTATAATGGCAACTTAAATAGAGCAGAATTTACATTAAATTTATGACTCATTAAGTCGACTTAAACAAGTTTGGAATTAGAAAATATACTTGGAGCAATATTGACTACCGACAACGCTTCGTGTTTTTAATGCATTCGTATCCATTAACCTTATAAGATATTAGTTTGAACTTGTATTGGAATATTTGGGTCGAGCGGCTGACCCGCCTCCCCGGCAGCACCCGACCAGCCCGTGTATCGAACATCGGGACTCGGAAGGCTCCGTAGTTGAGATGATGTCGGTGTTATTTGTCTCACAATTAACAGACATAGCGACTGAAGTGTCGGTCTAACGGCCGCCCTAATTTATCGCTCCGGCGGGAACCGGTCGCGGGTCCCGGCGCGCCGTCACGCGTCACTCGTCACGTGTGACGTGATCATAATCACCTCGTCGACTCCCGACACGGTGGAGCAAGAGAACCCCAGGGAACCGTCGTCGGCTGTTGACGCTAGGCACTCGGTGCAGGCCGCATGCACCTCATTACTCCTCGCGCCCGGGTGCTCCAGTTGCTCCGGCGGTCCTTCCATTAGCATAAAAATCTGGCGGCGGCGGGCCGCGGTCAAAGGGGCCGCGACATCGATTACCGTCGGCGGGCGCGGGATGCGCGGGGGGGGGGGGTTGCTAAGGGGCGCCTCAGCCGCGGCGTAATGTGGGTGAATGGATGTGGGGCGCCGGCGCTACCGGGCCAGGCGCTGGGCACACCGAGAGAGAGTCCTACTGGTGACATCGCCTGCCGGTCACTCTCGGTTTAACTATAGCTTCGTTGACTCTGTTTTACTAACCATACCTATATGGATTACTATCCTATCATTAGTTTTACTTCAGTAAATGGACTTAAACAAAGCATCGAAGAAACCAACGTAACGACTGTATACAAGCTACCACGTAATTATAATTATCGTAAGAATATATATTGAGATAAAAATAATACTGACAAAAACTTTAAACATCAATCAAGAGTTCTTCTATATGTGTAGTGTTTAAGGTATATTATGTCTAGTGTGTCTGAGTCAGGCAGGAGGGTCGCGGGCGAGGGCCCGGTGTGCCCCGGGCGCGGCGGCGGTGCGCGGCCTCTGAAGCTCCGCGCCGAAAGCCTTTCCGTGTTCCCCCTCCCCCGCCGCACCCGCCGCCCTGCACCCCCGCGATCGCCCAGCCTGCTGCTCGTAAACAATATCTGTTACACTCGTAGTATACCTATTACCCCCGGTGTAATACGTTAATGAGAGGGCAGTCACGAGTGCCCCCTGGCCCGCGGGTGCCTCGGACATACCAACGCAAAGACGGACAGGCTGGCCGGACGGACGGACAGAATATTCAGTGTTGCTCATAACAATATAAGGAGGCATATTTTATAGTTCCTACGGCATTCACGACGAACACTCCGCTGCAACTCCATAAAACTTTTAGTTTGTAGGGACGAATAACGTGCCGTTTGCCGTATATACTCGTAGGTGATAGATCGAGCGCGGAGGCAATACTTATTAAAATGAGTTTATACAGCACCGGCTGGACAGCCCCCCCCCCCCCCGCACCGCTCACACCTGCTGCAACATTCAAAAAGAACTTCCGAAAAACGTATTTCCTATAACAAGTATTTAACGATTTTTTTAATTTTCAGATCAAACAAATCCGATTTTTTGCTCGGAATAGGGTGCTATTTCCGTGTGAAAAATATAATTTATTGCAACACATAAAAAGACGATAACATTAAAAAATGACTGACATACGGATGGAACAAAAAACATTCGACATGTCAACTGACGAGAGGTGAATAAAAAGTGGTCGCAGGCGAGTGCGGGGGCGGGGGCGGCGCGGCGGGGGTGCGGGGCGCGGGGCGTTATCTACGGAACGCTTTTAATATTTTTTGCGGACAGTCTCGTATAAACAAAGGCGGCGGTGACACCGGCCAGGAATGCTTTTACGGCGGGCCCGTTAATGTGTTAATCCACTCGCCCGCTCGTTATTGATAGCCGCCGGACGGACCCCCCGACACCCCCCGACACCCCCCGACACCCCCCGGCAACCCCGGCCGTCCAACGAGCGTGCACACGACGCCTGTCCAGGGTTCCGTAGTAGTAGTGGCGGACCTAGCTCGCGCATCGGCCCGCGCGCCGCAGCTGCTACACGCAGAGTGCTAAAGTGTACAAATTGTGAAACACATTTTTATGTTATTTTAAAACATTTCTGAGGTGCTTCTATAATCAATAAACGAGGGGACTTGACACTTTGATAACACTTTTAGGCACATCATATGAAATACGATAGGATAAATCATTTATGATTACTTTTTAAGTCAGTGCCTAAGAATTAAGAAACTTGGCAAGTATGATGTAAAAAATGTTTTATAATCTGACCAGAAAAATATAAGCCCTCTTTATATTTCGGTACTACTATCTGTATGGACTTTACTCTGTGCTAGGTACTGTATAGTGTATACCACCTACAGCGGCGTCACCAATGCCGGGTTTTTATATTTCTAGTCCGGCTATAAATAAGATGGAGGCCGTAAGCATTGTAGTTCCTAGTACGACATCTAATAATATTACGGAACCCAGCACCACAGGAGCAACTCACAGCTGACCGGTTTATATAAGTCACAACTTTGTTGCTAAGTTGTTCGTTAACCCTGGGATCATAATACATATTTGTTATGAGTTCACGTCTCCCGCCGCCTGCCCGCTGCCCCCTGCCCACAGCCCACAGCCCATTGCCCACACCCCACTGCCCACTGCCCACTGCCCACGAACTCCGACGGACATTTACCGACACACATTGTTCTACAATATTTTTTCATTTTTTCGATTTTACAACTCCTAGTGCAAGATCGTTCAATACACAAAAAGCATAAATGAATATTAATAACATGTATCAGTTATTTGTTTTTAGCTAAAGCAGTGTCATTTGGTCACATGATTGGGTGAGTCATATGTAGAGAGCTGCTCTATCAAAGGAAAGGTGTGAGAGAGTCGAGCAGGGCCATTAGCGAGGTATAATTACCTGGCTAATGCGCGACATAGTGCCGGGCCGCGTCTCCCGCCGCCCGCGTGGACAGCCCGACACCGCGCACCGGCCGGTGCAGTGCCGGCGCTATATCAATAGTCAATAACGGTGGCCGGGTGTGCGCGTGCGCCCAGCTTCAGGTCTCAGCTTAGGTCCTCTAGGAGTCCACTCACACTAGGGCCAGCGGGTGTCGTGGTATAGTTGGTACCGGTAGTGGTAATGTTTAACGGCATTGATAAGCACGCAGCATCAGGCGCCGTCGAATAGTTTCTCAATATCGAACAACACGAAAATACATTTAGCTTGATTTGCATAAGTAAGTTCCGTGGAGACATAATGAGAAGGTGCCTGTGTCGAATATTTTGTTTATTATAAAATTACCACAAAACCGGCGCAGCACGCCGTAAACAACCGCCGCGCCGTAACGCTCGCACACCGTTCAATTTAAATATTTGTGAACGAGCGCTCGCTCTCCGGTATTAACATAAGACGGGTCGTAACACTTGTGCTGCATTTCCCACACCGACCCGCCTTCAGCGTCACCGTCGCGTCACGCCGCCTCGCGTCACGTCACACGCGCCGGCGCTCGTTAAGAAGATAGTATGATATGTAATCCGTTCTATATATGTAATATACTACTACTCGTAATCTAATTATCTATAACATGGTGTGCTTGGTATGTGGTCTGAGAGCGCGATGGGTTTGTGATCTCTCTATATAAGATTGTTTATTTATTAAAAAGGCTCCCTTTTTACATGCTTTTTATTAGCTTCACCTGTATGTTTGTATGTTTGTAACCGACTCCTTTGAGCTCGATTGTGTCCTTCTTTGAACGATCAGATTTAATTCAAACTTTGCACACCTGTCAAAGACCGATGACAATGCAATAATTCGATTACAAAAGCCGATTATCCCAATTAGATTCGCCAGGATTAATTAATTCCTTTCCGCATCCTTTGCATGCGAATAAGAAAGATAGAGCTAGTGCGCGAACTCGGAGAGACTCGGAGAGACTTGTAAAGCGTGTTTTTTTAGGGTTTTAAACTATTTTTTATGAAGTCGTCGTCATATTTTTTGCTCTGCCTGCCGTAGTTGACTCTACACTTGTTATAGACACAACACAAAAATATTTAAATTTTAATTTTTTTAAGTCTTGTAAATTGTAATTTCAGCTGCCATTTTCATTCTGCCCGATCTGTTATATTATAATAGTAATATTATATCACCAATATCTTCATAATAAAACTTGCTAAAAACCTGTTTCTTAACTAAACGTGTGTCGTTTTTTTTTACAGATTCGATCGTACCGCAGCCTCATCTCCCGCCGTCGGGAGAGCCTCCGCCGCTCATACTCTATTAGTATTTATGGTAAGTTGGGCGTTGTTGTTGACTTACCACGAGAGACGGCATAGTTGAACTCACCTGAACCAAGGCGAACTCGCTACGTCATCGTGAGTCTGACGCAACAACCTACAATAGCTTCCGTACATCTATCAGCTAAAGAGTAATAAACTGCTCACTCGCTCGAACCCACCATTCGACCTTGGGACTGCGACAGATGATCTGCGGAGACGACCAAAATGTCTATAAACATTACAGGCCCGTGGATATAAATATTAACATAATGAGACTAATTAAATCACCGCTGATTGAGGAAGTCGTTAGCTTGTTTATTCACCGCCATCTGTAGCGGCCAGCTCCCGCGCCGGCCCGTACTTGTAGTTCACCGCTGCTTAGTTCCTGTGCTCTGTTACTGCGTATACGGTGCGCGGTGATCACCTGCCCATAGTTCTACTAAAATATTTTCATTCAATGTGTCACTAAAACATCTCATCGGAAGTCGTGCGGACTCTACTACTGCTCTACATTCTGATTGAAGTGCACTGTCTTAAGCACTTCGTACCCACTTCTATCCGATAGAAATGGGATATAATATCAGACCTGTAGTAGGTGGATACTACAAAAATGGGTGTTAGATACACTCATATCTGATTGGGTATCTCATTGCGAATCGTTTTAGGGTTCCGTACCCAAAAGGTCGTCCGTCTGTCACTAGGCTGTATCTCAAGAACCATAATAGCTAGGACAAATTAATATTTTCACAGACAATGTATTTCTGTTGCCGCTATAACAACAAATACTAAAAATAAAATAATAATAATTAAGGGGGCACCCATACAAAAAACGTGATATTCGTGACACTCGCCGAGCTAGATCTTAAGAACCGTAATAGATAGACAGTTGAAATTTGCACAGATTATATTATATTTTTATTGTAGCTACAAAAAAATACTAGAAATAAAATAATAATAATAATTAAGGGGGCTCCCTTACAACTGAGTAGTTGTTAGCCTTTTTTGATATATCTCATGAACCGTAATAACAAGGAGGTTAAAATTTTCACAGATGTTGTATTTTTATTGAAACAATAATAACAAATACTAAAAATGAAATGAAAATAATGCTTAAGGGGGTCTTCCATACAACAAAAGTATTTTTTTACCGTTTTTTTTCTCGTACAGAACCCTTCGTGCGCGAGACCGACTCGCACTTGGCCGGTTTTCGTTATTGGATTTAGGTTAACAGTATTATTTTCCTTACACAAAACTTATTTTACTGTCGTGTGTTGCTCTACCAAGCGATAAAATCATGTGAAAATAAGGATGATTGGCTGTGAGATACTGTATAGCGTTATGGGATTACGTTACGAATCGAATAAATAATTAATCTAAATATAATGAATCATTTATATGGAAGGAACTGCAGGATACCTCGCATGTATTTTGTAATTTGTCCAAAGGTTTTGTCTGCGACGGACACACACCATGGATCTGGAAATGACTTCACCACAGTGGTACCTACCCTGGTATTAACCCGATACCTATCGGGCGCCACTTAATGGCTTCCAGTAACACACCTGTGCTCGTGTCAGGTTGAAGTTGGGAATCTGGGACCAGTGAGGCAAGACTTCGCGGGGATTGTTTAGTGGCAGCCGGGCAGTCCCCCCTTATGAGCACTAGCTGGCCTTACGGTGACGTCTTCCACGTTGGGTGGTACGTCTGCCAGCAGGCTATCGAGTAACATAAAAATATCTAAAACTATTTGTACGTATAGGTCTCATGCGTTTTTGGTGATGACATGTTTCAAAAATGTCACACGGAAGTGCCCGGGTCCCCGCAGGAGAAGCGGGGCGGGGCGGCGGGAGGGTTAGCGGCGAAGCCCATAGAGGGCCCGCAGTTTAATTAATTACCTCGTACACATATCGAGAGCTGACAAAAAAACATCGAAACCTTGTCGCAGCTAAGAGCGGCGGCGCCACGGCAGGCGCGCGCGGGGCGCGTAGGGCGCGGGCGGGGGTGGGGTGCGGGGCGCGGGCGGCGGCGGGGCGAGCACTAATGCAGGCGCCGCGCGGCGGGCGATAAGCTGCGCGCGCGCATGGGAAAGTGTCCCCGCCGCCCGCCGCTAATGCGCGCGTAGGCGACGGTGTCCACCACTCGCCGCCCGGACTGGACTCCTATGACAGGATCACCGACTGACAGTGCATAGCTGGCTGCAGGGGTCAGATTACGACGGAACCGAAACTGTTCTAAATGACAACGTATGAGCCACACCCGCGCGCACCATCCATTATTATTTATATTTTTATATATTATTTTATAAGTATAATACTAGCTGTTGCCTGCAGCTTCGCTCGCGTTAAATTCGGAATAGCACAGTTCTAGTTAAGTATCAACCCTTTATGTCCCACTGCTGGGCACGGGTCTCCTCCTCGAAATCAGTCGAGGAGAGTAATGGGCCAATAGTTCACCGCGCTGGCCCAGTGCGGGTTGGTGAACTTCACATACCTTAAAAGGCTTTCAATCTCATCAGGCTTGCTGGTTTCCTCACGGTGTTTTCCTACACCGGTGAGCGAGCGATGGTCTCGTGCTTGGGGTGCACTTAGAAATTATAAAAACCCATTTCAAGGCACACACACGGGGGGGTCAGGATCGAACCCATACTTCTCGCATAAGAGGCCGATTCCATCCACCACTGGACCACCGTCGCTCCGTACGTACGTATAGTAAACACAGGCTGTTTTTTTTTAACTACCCTGCGAACTTTCATCTCCTATTTCATGCCCATATAGGTAAAAATCTTAAAAACGGTGGAACAATTATTAATGGTTATTTAATTCTTATCAAGTGCCTAAATGCAACGTTTCATGGCGTCATCTTCTATGTATAATGACGAACTTGCATACAAACTTTCATCCGTTATTTAAACCCCCCTAAGCTTTTTTTCACAACAAAAAGTAGCCTATGTCCCTACCCAAGCTCTAATCTATCTCTGTTCCAAGTTTCATCAAAATCGGTTCAGTGGTTTAGGAGTGAAAGCGTAAAAGCACAGGCATAGTTACTTTCGCATTTATAATTATTATAGTAAGGATTATTTTGTGGGGCATCTATATGTGATCAATAAAATATGGAATCTATCAATCAAAATACGGCGCGATTAGTAAATAATTTAGGCAAGATTTAAACGACGATCATGCAGCAGCGAGCTATCACAGTTAATGTATTAAAGCTAGTACCTGGTTCACAGAGCATTTGCTCGGTACCCTTAGTGATAAAATACGATAAAAATTTTCTTCCAAAAAAAAAATGATCTTAAAAAAAGGAAAAATAAATTCGGACTGGAGATTCGACCATGCTCGTTCGGATATAACTGCGTAATTTCACCACTAAGCTACCATGGCATATTATTTGACAGCGAAATTTACGTTCGTATTCTAATCATATTTTATTGATACCTCAAAACACGGATAAAAAAAAGTTTTCTAAAAATTTATCCTAGCTAGATCGATTTATCGTCGTTTTTAACGTATGTATACAAAATTTCATGAAAATCGCTGTAGCCGTTTCCGAAATCCCGATTCTATATATATATACAAGAATTGCTCGTTTAAAGGTATAAGATATAATATACTAGCTGTTGCCCGCAGTTTCGCCTGCGTTAATTAAGATTTACAACGGCATCTTAGCGGGATGATATATCTTTACCGATAAATGGGCTATCGAACACTGAAATGTTTCATTAAAATCCGACCGATAGTTCCTGAGATTAGCGCGTTCAAATAAACAAACTCTTTAGCTTCATATCTTAAGGATTAAAAGCATGAGTAAAATAAACTCGTTTAAATGTAGTCCAAAAAAATCAAAATTTCTAAATAAAATATGGTTGTTGTGCCTCACTCGACATAGATAGGTATAGTGTGTCATGGACTTTTTTGTGGATAATTATAAGATCTACAATTAATTAGAACATTTTATGGTTCTATCTTTTATAGTTTAGGCAGCGTACGCAAAATAAGTAACTTTTCTGGTTGATTTTTTACACCTCGTGTCCGAAAAACCCAAATATCTTACGGAACCCTGTTTTTTTCCAGAATAAAATTTAGCCTATGTTACTCGTGGATAGTGTAGGTTTCAAATGGTGAAAGAATTTTTGAAATCGGTCCAGTACTTTTTGAGCCTATTCATTACAAACATACAAACAAACAATGTTTTCCTCTTTATAATATTAGTGTAGATGTACCTATAACCTACCTATAGATCACTCACACACATTGGGTCCTAAGGTCTCATTAGAAATAAAAACATATATGTATTATATTTTCATGTTTTCGTAGCTACCGACTACCGCCGTGTGTTGCACCCAGGAGTGAGGTCGAAGACCACACGTCTTATCACTCGGATATATACTCAATATGATTTACTAATACTTTGTAATTTTGGTTTTCGTGTCATTGCAACGTACTTAGTTCTAAACACAAACATCAAAATATAATCTACCCTGCTAGCAAGTTATTCGGGTATAATTATAATGTAGTACTTTTAGTACAATAATCTACTTAGAGGAAATTTCACTCACGCAATCTAAGTAGGTACTCGTATAGGTAGAACTGTTTTAAAAGCAATTCTATTTTAATTAAAAGCTTAGACTTAAATGACTAGGTTAGATGGACTGTGACGTAATTGGATAAATATTTTACATAATATTTTGTAATGAAATTTTTATTTGACATCTAATAGGTATTATATAAAATAGTGTTTATATAATACCTACTTTTTTTTTCTTTAACGCCGGGAAATCCGCTTAGGCATCCCGCGGTGGAGTGGGTCTCCTCAGGCGGGTATGTGGGACTCGCTGCGCCCGAAAGATGGTAAGTGGACGCAGCTCTACCCACTAAAACCCGGCGAGTGCCACCACTGCCGCCTTTGGTAAGGTGCCGCGGATCTACAAACAAAAAATTTAGTATATAATATTCAGGCAAGGATTCGGCCGTCTTGAATGATGATGATGATGATGATGATGATTGGTATCTTAGAATAGCTATCACATTAAAGTTAATACCGAACACGAATGTAATACATAATATTATGTGGTGTCATGTGCCACGGTGATGACACGGTGATGACACGGTAATGACACGGTATACTGTGGTAGGCCAACGGCTTGGAGGCTGAACTGGCAGCCGATGAGCGTCGCCCAGCAACATCAATAATACCCAATCGTTTATTTGCAAAATGTCGAACGTCGTAATATCGTTAGGCCATTAACATTATACATATTGAGAGAGGAGACAGCGACGATGGTCCAGTGGTGTGTAGACTCGCTACCATATCATAAGAGGGCAAACGAACAGTCGAAGCCTTGCGACTATCGACACCATTAACATCCACATCACCAGAGGCTATGCGCCTCGCTCTCCTTGCCTATGCCCTATGCCTTGCCCTCCTTTTATCTATACAATTAAGCATCTCGAATGCAAACATAATACATATCTAATAGACAAGGTAGATGCAACATTTTAATTTACTGGCACAGTGTTATACACCTATCAAGACGTTGCGCGTCGCAGAGGGCCCTTATACTTGTATAGGGCCTTTTGTCTTAGAAACATGTTATTACTATAATGGACTGAGTTTTCCCGCAAAATTATATCGTGTCTTAAAATAGATGATACATGGCCATGGTAGCAATGATAGCCAGGTAACGCGATGCGTGTATTAACAGATGAATCCAGACCACTCGCCTTCGATCCACCCGGCTCACGGGCAACGTGTCACCCAAACTAGACATAATATTCTAATTATTAGTCAATAGATGTAGGTAAGTACCTACTGTTAATGTTTGTAAGTTATTGTTATCCTGAAATATACAACTCTGTCATGTTTCAGTTTCATTGGTTATAAGAATTTCAATTTAACGCATCTACCTCAAAGTCGGTACCAACTTCGGAATATCTATCTATGCAACCAACCTGTTATTTTAGTTGGAGGCCGACACAGAATAATGCTTGCGGGCTCAGGGTCGTAGTTGTACTTGGTATCTGTGTATGTGGTGGCGGAGTGCTGTTTCACTCGCTGCCCCGTTCAGCTCCGCGCTATCGTTTATTTGGTCATTATTATATATTCAACTAGCTGTTACACGCAGCTTCGCCCGCGTGAACTTAGGTTAACGGATTTATCATGTCTGATGATGATCATTTTCTATTTTAATAATGACTAAGTTTTTGTATTAAAATGAATATATGTTATCTTGAACATAAAGACATATATCCCTTCGCAGATTTTCTATAGGTATATTTAGTATACTATTATTATATATTCCACCATACGTTGATCATATTATTACGTCTACTCTGGTGAGTTGATACACTACGGTCTTAGACACCAGACAACCGCCCGCGCCCGTTCGTATCACAGCAACACGATTTATTTTCTTCTGCATTATTTTGATTTTGCCATATCTCCTAAAGTATTCATTTAATTTGCATGATGTAAAGGGCAAAAATTATCTTCATAAAATGCACATGCCAATTAACTGATTTAAAATGATAAGGATTCATACCGTATTTGTGTAAATAACTTTTAAATTATCACGTTATAATTGCCCATTTTTTTAAGTATTAAATGGATATAGTATGATATCCCTAAGAGATAGACATATGCCATCGCAGACTTTTTTGTAGACCTATTTAAGATACATAATTCCACCATACATTATTTTGTTATATCTAAAAGGGTTTAGGCAGCGTTTTCGTTGAAAACTCCCAAGCGGCCTATTTTTTCCCGACACCTTCAACAATTATTGTTATATCTTAGCCAATGTATATAAAAACTTAATAAATTATATACATAAACCTTCCTCTTGAATTGTCCTATCTATTAAAAAAAACCGCATCAAAATCCGTTGCATAGTTTTAAAGATTTAAGCGTACAAAGGGATATAGGGACAGAAAAAGCGACTTTGTTTTATAATATGTAGTGATGATTAATTTTATGGAACATTTAAATGGCGCAATTAAGAGTGATTACGGTGTTTTGTATTGTTCAGTGCAGCCGTCACGGGGCGCTGAATTACACGTGCCCAGGCATGAGTGTGTGTGTGTTATGCTGAGATATAAAAGAGTGTACCTTTTTTTTCTTTAACGCCGGAAAATGCACTAACGCATCACGCGGGGAAGTGGGTCTCCCCAGGCGGGTATGTGGGACTCGCTGCGCCCGAAAGCTGGTAAATAGACGCAGCTCTACTCACTAAAACCCGGCGAGTGCCACCAATACCGCATTTATTGAGGCGCCCCGGATCTACTAGCACAGGGCACCTCGACGACCAGTCAGTCCCCTCAGGGGGCCAACGCCACCTCCACGGATGGGTTGCCCCGCACCACAGAACAACCCCTCCCACCGTCGGGACAGTACAATAAGGCGAGGTTCCCATCCTCGCCCCTTGCCCCCTGCTCTTTTGCCCCCTCTTCTTATAAGAGGGGAGCCCCCTTGGTTCAATTAGCTTCGCCCAAGGTGTTGGGCTCACCCTAGGCTACTGAGTCCCACCGCCACGACAAGGCTTGAACCATGGTGGGGTAAAAGAGTGTACCTAATGGTGCACTAACTTCAAACAATCGGCTGAGGATTCCTATAACGGAAGCGACGGTTTCATTCAGCAGCACTCATTAATCTGTAGAGGTACCTACATACAGAGTTCAAGCATTGCTCGGTGACGGTGACCTTATCAACGCCGGGGAATATGTCTCATATTCATATGCGTTCAATGACGAAGACTTTGAAGATAAAAGTATTTTATCAACTCTGTTCATCCCGCATAAGAGGCGGTGTAAGGGAGCCTGGACTCAAAAAATACTGTCATTTAAAATCATTTTGTACTGTTTCCTCGAAAAAATATATTTTGTCGTAATAAGTAGCTAAATCGAGCGAGTATGGATGTTTTCTCGCTGCAGGTAGTGCTATGGTAAAACTTAAAATGATTTCTCGATGAGTATGAGGTCATATGTAGGTACAATATAACTATGAGGGTTCAGATCGAGGGCCCAGGGAGGGTTGTGTCGCTGTGAGTGTTGTCATAGTAACTAGTAGGTAGATAGCAGTTAATTTTAAGTCTGAATTTATTTCAAAGTGGCATACCCCGGCCGCATGCTGATGATGAATATCACCAGACCAACCTCGGGGGAACAGCCGCTTGGAGATTATCAATCGTTATGTCAATAGAATAGACTCGCACGTGCGAGCCCGCCCCGCTCTATTATGTATATTTATTCAACAAACGCTCGTGGTCAAACAATCACCATCACCAATTTAATCAAATAATAGTATTACAAGCACATCACAATTGACAGACAAAACTAATGAAAGCTAACATTTAATGAGGACTCTGTGGGGAGGGAGTGGCGTGAGAGGGCGTGTGCGGGGGCGTAGTGCGGGGGCGGGGGAGGGCGGAGGGAGAGGCAGCGCGCAGGCTCCGGAGGCTCGCGCGCCCGCCCCCGCCCCGCCCCGCCGTGGGCCGGTCGTTTATTGAACCGGAGGACCGATTAGTATCCCGGAGCCTGCTAACGCCGAAACGAACACATTTTTCATTGTTAACGTATGTTACGCTTAGGCGAAACCCGCAGTCCAGGCCATGAGTTGAGTGGTGGTGGGAAGCTTTATTGTTTTAAATAATCAGGAGTAGACCAGGTACTCTCTTCCACCTACTGAAAATAGCGCATAATTAGCCGCGTATAAAATTAAAAAATACCGATGAAGGTACGTGTGTTTAGTAATCAGTAACTCAGTCATCCGACCCGTCCCGCCACGATTACCCGTTATATTATATTAAATCCTTGTAACATTTATTTTATTTAAATTTACTTTTAATAGGTAGTTAGATATCTAAGATTTGAGAGTTTTGTTGATTATCAGTATCTTTTTATTTCTTAAACTTTTTGCAATGATAACGACAATGAAAAGTGAGATGAATACATAAAATCATGTAGAGAACTAATGACAAACTCTAATTGTTACTTGATACTTTACTCTGAATTACCTAAGAAATTTAATATAGCAAAGGTACAAAAATCAAGTCACCAAAATCAAAATGTTGATTTGATCCGTGTGCGGCTACTAATAGTTTAATAATATCACCGGCGAATGGCGATGGCCGCAGCTTCTCAATCTCCCGTCTGATTCACGGCCGTAGCCGAACTACTGATGATAATTTTTCTACTTTTTTTTATATTTCTAAAGGAAATAGGGCAGCATTTTTCCAATTAAATTTTCCGAATTTTACAATTATGCTTACATTATTTACCAATTTACTCAAAATCTTAGTGAATTATATACTACAACCTACCAACCTATCTTATGTTAAAATTAGAATGAAAATACACTTCGTAGTTTTTGAGTTTATCTCGTACAGACAGACAAACTGATGGACAAACGTAGCGGAGGACTTTGTTTTATATAGTGATGATGATCCAGTACTCCCGCGACCATGGTTGCTGTAGAGTATCCGAAACGTCGGGCTTGTAAAAAACTTAATAAACCGCGATAAAATCCGTAAAGTTGTTTCATTATAATGAGTGAAATTCGCGTAAACATAAGAAAACAATAAATGATGATGATAAGGATTGATACCGTGCCCGTGGCGATAGCTCTCCCATCACTGATTATCTTGTACCAAATTTTAAAATTAAATAATTGAAAACGCAGAGGGCCAAGTAACCAATGTTGTTTAATCTACACTAATATTATAAAGAGGAAAGATTTGTACCTATTTTTGTATGTTTGTATGTTTGTAATGAATAGGCTCAAAAAGTACTGGACGGATTTAAAACATTCTTTCACCATTCGAAAGCTACATTATCCACGAGTAACATAGGCTAAATTTTATTCTGATAAAAATAGGGTTCCGTAAGATATTTTGGTTTTTCGGACACAAGGTGTAAAAAATCTTATTTCGCGTACTAAGATCCCGTTGTAAATCTTAGTTAACGCAGGCGAAGCTGCGGGCAATAGCTAGTATATAATATTATTAATAAAATTAAAATCAGAATCATTAAGGTTTAGAATTTAAAATTCGTTAATTCACTGATGGTGCAAGATTCCAGAGCTGCCCGACGTCAGGTATTTTCTGTCGGACCAAATGTGGATTATTGAGTATTATTAGTATATGCTATGATCGCACGCCTACCTTGGTCTATGACATTTTGAACGAAATTCGATCACAAGCGGTCCTAGCGTTTTACATTTAATATAATATACATAAACCTAATATATTAATAAGATTTAAGTAGGTATAATATGCAAAGGATTTTACGAGTTTTCAAAAACATGTTTCGATCAGCCGTTAGGACTCGGCGCGGTGGCCGTTCAAAGAGGACTCTCCAGCCCAGTGGGTCCCATCGCTGAGGTCACCATCATCGTGTTATTTTACTCCGCTACTCTTTTATTGTGGGTTCTCTGAAGTCGCTGGTCTATATGCTAAGGAGCTACAATCGATCGATGTCCTGAAAGTCGCTATAACGCAGGCTATCGTTCATATTCAGCTGGACCTCCGCAGCAGAGTCATTGACAATCGGAGCTCTCGAACCTGTGCCACCGTTCGAGGCCGCGGCGGTCATTTGATCGTGATTCCATCCAAAGTGGCATAAATGGGCACTTAAAAAAATCATGATTTCGTTAATATCTCACACGCAGCTTGTTTTATTAAAGTCAACATCTAAATAAATCCTCCCGACGTGTGAGCCTTAGGATGAACTTAGACAATACGAAACTCATGTAGGATACAATTAGCATGTGCAGCATTCAAGAAGCTTCGCCATATTCTCACATCGTCTACAGACGGTATACCGCAAAGTTTAAAGATGAAAGTCTTGAATCAATGCATTCTTCCTGTGATTACCTACGGGGCCCAATCGTGGCCTCTTAATTTACGCCTCCGCCTCCGAAGGCCTCCACCATAGAAGTAAAATTACCGATATCACGCGAAAGTTAACTCGTTGAAGTGCCATTTTGCTGGTTTCACACTCAAAAGAACAGATAGGCGACGAGCCAATGAGATTTAAGAGTGGAGGCCACATTTAGGTAGAAGAAGTGTTGGTAGGCCATTAACCAAGGGGAATACGACCTCCGCGCAGTGGCCGGTCCGTTATAATACTTGTTTGGAACGTTTGTAAATATTTTTATTGTTTTAATTTGTTTGGTTTTATTGCAATTTAGCAATAAGTTATTTCCATTGCTCATGGTCATGGACAAAAATCAATTGCTCATGTCAATCAATTAGACTATACAAAATTAGTAATTATTTTCGTTTTTACAATAGTATCCCAAAAAACGTTTAAAATCTATCCATGCATAGATTTAAGAAAACTGTCAAGGAACGTTTGTGTGATTAAATTCAAATAAGAAATAAAATATTGGATTAAAAACACCAACCGCCCTTGGGAGTAGGACAATCACTCCAAAGTTTAGCATGTAGGTATACTTACCTAAGCTATTTTATTTTTTTGCAATAGAGCGACCCCTCAAGTTTTTTCTTATTTTTCTTAAGAGGAACCTGCATTTCAAACGAGTTTTATTTATTTTACCAGTGTTGAAATTATGACCTACGAAATAAATGTTTTGATTTAATTTAATATTATTTCATGTTTGCTAAGTGAAGCTAGCTGTTATTTATATTACAAGAAAGAGGAATAGACCAAGTATGGATCCCTGAGGTACTCCCATTTTCATCATGGTACCACAGGTTAGGAAGTCTCAAATGAGTCTTGCCCTGCGACACGACCATGGGAGATATTCTATGGCAATTTAGTTTACATAGACTCAGATGCATAAGGTTCGAATTAACAACGTGTGCTTCAGTCTGTATAAGTCAGTTAACTTTGGGAAGGTTTTTTTATGAAAATGAAATGTACAAAGTGTTGGTCTCATGAGTGAGTCGTCGGTGAAGAGCGTGCACCTGCTGGCGCCACTCGAGCGCACATGCGAGCGCCCTGCATATGCCGGCGGCAGAGTGAACCGTGCATATGCCGGCGGCAGAGTGAACCGTGCGCCCGCGCCGTAGGGCCGCTAGTGCCGTGGGCCCCTCGGCCACTCGTTGTGGGAACCGGCCTGCACCGTTAGCTCGGGACTCAAGTGCTCCGGCCAGACGCTCGCGCTCACGAGATACGCGCCGGATTTTACCGACCTGCGACACGACCGACAAACACCTCCTGAATGCAAGCGAAGAAGAAGAACATTAACGTGATTAATAATGATGGGCCGACCGACGGGCTCACAAGCAGCTGCCGGTAGATGGGAACAGCTGGAAACGAGTAGTACTACAGTGTGTTCTGTGTCCGCAGCGCACTGACCCCAAAACTACTTTTCGGTATAGGTATCTACCGACATTGGCGCTGCTCTACCGAAATGACGAAATGCAACGATTTCAGCTGTTTTCGATTTCGATTTGAGGGATTTCTGAGAATATTTATAATTATTCCGACTTTGATAGTTTTTTATATAGGTACTTACAGAAATCTTATAGCTAGATATTGAACCGTGCCTATGATTAAAATAATGTTAAATGTAAGTTTTCTCAGATCATAACATTAATATTCGGATAATATAGCTTTGTAAAACAGACTGACTTCATTTATACTTTACGCGTATGAAGGGAAATCCCTCAATGATAGTACCTACGTAGGGACATAGGGGACACACGTGCGTCACTGCAGATTATTAGGTAAATATATTTCAGGGAATACCTTTGGCATGCGAAACGACTATTTCATCTTTGCCGAACTTTTTGGAGTTTACTCCTTAAGAATCGATTTTCATATATAAGGCGCCCGGTATGAGAAAAATCCGAGGGGTAAAACCAACTGAACTAACGAAAAAGTGTCACGTTTTTGGTGCGCACCTTTAGTGCGCAACTTTCTAATTTAGCTGTGAGTGTATTGAGACGTACATAGGGTATGCTGTATAGGCGACTATACCTATATACTATATGTTATTGGGCTTGTTTGTTTCTATTAGTGTCGATGTATTTATATTGCTATTTTTTTTTTGTTATAAATATCAATAATTAACATTGTAATTGTGAAGTTATAGTTTTTTTTTTGCGTATGGTAAGATACTCGTACTTGAGGAGTAAACTCCAGTCGTGCGTCGGAGCTGACACACACACATTTTTTTTTTTATAACATAGAAAGGCAAACAAACAGTCGAAACCTTTTGGTGACTGTACATAATATACCGATTTTAATGAGCAATTCTCTATTAATTTTGTGCTAAGACGTTCGAGACCAGGACCACGGTATCGAAGCCTCATCCTGCTGTCGTCTTCATCGGTGTCAGCCATCGTTTTCAGCTCTCGTAGCTGCTCGGTGCCAGCCCGTGGCAGACGTCAGTCCTGAGACGCGTCGCTGACATCAGAGATATATTTAGAAGCGAGCGGCGGCGGCGGCTGGTGCGGCGCCGACGCTCGAGTGCGTCTGAGTGCGCGCCGGGTTGGCCTAGGTCAGACTCGCTCGGCGCGCCCGGCTCGTGCCTTGCGTAAGTTGTGAGTTATGGTCTCAGATGGTCCAGAAGACCCGGGGTACCCTGGCAGCAGGGAGAGGCCTGTACTGCACTGTAGGGGTCTGGCGCTGGACGAGCGTATTTATGGATGGATCATAAGTGCAGGCGTCTGCACTATACTCCTTATGTTGACTGATGTCTCTTGCTCGGTGATGATCGGTGAACTATGGCCCGTAATCCTCTTCTCGACTGATTTTCAGGAGACCCGAGCCCAATAGTGGGACCAGCTGCGGGTTGATACTTTTCTATATATTACGTCTAAAAGTAATAAAACATCGCGAGTTGGCTTCATCGACCTGACGGTAATTAGAGCGTCATCGCAAACGGCTCTTGAAACGATTTTGGATGATGGCTGATCATGATGAAGAGGACTTTATTATTATTAACTAAGATTTACAACGGGATCTTAGAGGGATGATATATCTTTATCGATAAATGGACTATCTAGCACTGAAATGTTTCATTCAAATCCGACCGATAGTTCCTGAGATTAGCGCGTTCAAATAACTCTTTAGCTTTATATCATAAGGATTAAAAGCATGAGTAAAATCAACGCGTATGTAAGTCCAAAAAAATTCAAAATTCTAAATAAAAAATGGTCGCTGTACCTCACTCGAAATAGATAGGTATAGTGTGTTGCAGACTTTTTTGTAAATATTAATAAGATCTACAATTAATTAGAACATTCTATGGTTCTATCTTTTATAGTTTAGGCAGCGTACGCAAAATAAGTAACTTTTCTGGTTGATTTTTTACACCCTGTGTCCGAAAAACCCAAATATCATACGGAACCCTATGTTCTTTCAGAATAAAATTTAGCCTATGTTACTCGTGGAAAATGTAGCTTTCGAATGGTGAAAGAATTTGTGAAATCGGTCCAGTACTTTTTGAGCCTATTCATTACAACCAAACAAACAAACAAAGTTTTCCTCTTTATAATATTAGTGTAGATGTAGATGTAGATTTACAAGTGGCTAGTTCTAAGAATTGTCAGTGTTCCTCTCGTATATCGGCTATAGTGTACGCGGTGCAGTGCTCACGTGACTCACGCCCCAGCACGTGCTATACCTTCGGCCGCGGCAGCAGCGGCCGCAGCCCCGTGGCGGTATATCACCAGACACCACCACACGACCCCGTAACGACACGCCGGCCACATGACACCGTGTAGCAGTAGCTGCGTGTCGGAATGTTGCTAACGAGGTGTCGCTGGCGACAGCACAGCCGGCGGGGACGCCGGGGTGGTAGGTACCCCCCCCCCCCCACACACACACACAATATAGTGTTAACATTACGACTTCATAGTCAGCCAATTATAGGAACACTACAATGATTTAGTTCATCGAAACGTTATATTTTCTCCGCAGTCAAAACCCATGCGGCGATGACGCCGTTGGCGACACTAATGATTTATCAGCTGTTACCTCCTCCGATGATTTGTCACCATTAGTATTTTCGACGTCAGAAACAAATTAATTGGGGTGCGATAAATTAGAAAGAGGAGCCGTGCCGTGTCGTCGGGAGGGTGCGTTTTTTGTCAGCGCATGCATCCCGCGCCTCAGACACCTTCCTCGCTAATAGCGACTAACGAGCTCCCCTCCCCCGCCCCACCCCTCCCGCGCGGCCCCTGCGACTCGCCCGCAGCACACGACACGACTATAGATAGGTACGGGTAAGCCTAATATCGTACTAACGAGTTGCAGAAGTTAAACATGGAATTGCTCAAACATAGAAAAGTCGTTACGATATAACGATCATCACAGACCAGCGTGACGCGGCGGTTAACATATCACAGCGGATTACCTCATCTGTTATTTCACTTGTATTGCATTAACTACTAGCGGTTGCCTGCAGCTTCGCTCGCGACAACTTAGATTTACAACCATCAGCCATCTGCTGACGAAAGTCTCGTCAAAATCAATCTTGCTTTATAGATATTAACCGGGGAATAAACACACAGACAGACAAAAAATATTTTTTTTAGAGATTGATGCCTCGGGCGAAACATAGCGAGTTCTGTCAAGCAAGTACTTAGGTGATGACCTTAATGACTCCGTAAACAATATCTAAGTACCTATATAAGAAATGCTCTAACATATCTTGTGATTGTGCTATAGGTTAGGTTCTTGTGTACCTAAGCGCTCGGTGCACCGGCCACCAGTGCGCAATGAACACTGTGGTATAACAATAGGTTTATTATTATATAACTTACTACATCCATGGGTATAACCCATTAACAGTTTTAACACAGCGGCACGTGACAACAGGCACGGCCCACACGTATCGCCTCACGCCTGCCGCAACGATACCGCGCGATAGCCGCGTTAGGGCATCGACTCTCCAGCCCGCCTAGCATGCGCTCTCTTAACGAGAGAGAGACATAATGTCTACATCAAAGACATAATGTCTACATCGAAGACATAATGTACTAATGTCTACGGACGCAACATGACATCGTAATTCTTTCGAATTTTGTCGTTTAAATAAGAGAAATTTCTCGATGTCAATACATATGTACGAGAAAGGACGAGAAAAATTATAAACCCAAATATCTTAGCTAATGTATATAAAAACTTAATAAATTATAAACATAAACCTTCCTCTTGAATTGTCCTATCTATTAAAAAAAACCAAATCAAAATCCGTTGCGTAGTTTTAAAGATTTAAGTAACTATTTCGACGAGTTTCTCTTCGGAAGAGATATGTCTTTTTGTCGTGGCGCCCATCCTAGGCGGGCAGGGCAAGCGCCGACACCGCCGACACTGACGCCGACACCGCCGACTCCGCCGACGACGCCGTCGCGCCTTACGTAACGCGCGCGTGCCCTATCTACAAGACACACTTACCGACAATCATTGTTGAGTACACAATCATAACATCATGACACACACACACACACGGCGTGTTGACACGACGATTACAGGCGGGGCGATAGTGATTAGCGGCGGGATGGTCCACTTTAACATTATAATAACAATATTATAGATATCAATACTAGCAGTCGATTACAAACAATAAAAACAGAAGACAACTAACATTACCAGCCGCGCTGCCCGGCTACCCCCCCCCCCCCCCTACCCGACTAGTGACGGGTTCATGAGATCTAGTGAGAGTATATTATACTATAGACACTTAGACTTGTATAGTCTAGTTACGATTATAAATCGTTTTCATTTTTATGTTTTTGTGTTTCTTAAATAGACAAACAAACGGGCCAACGTCGCCCATGCAATGAACCAATTCTACTCATTCATGCTATATCTCTCTTGAGGCGGTAAGTCTGGCTGTTATACCTTTTCTCCCGAAACTCAGCAGGGGCATAACTCATAACAGATAACAGCGTAACTTCGACGCTCTGACGGCATCTAACAGGTCTACGAACAGTACCTAAATGTCACCTGATAAGGAACCGGCGCGCGCAGATCTCCGCGAGATAGCGGCGACAGGGATTAGCATAACACGCCCATCACCGAGATAGCAGATAAGATGCGCGCCCCGCGGACCGGGGGCCGGGGGCCGGGGGGTCAGCACTCCGGTACTACACACAATAAACAATTAACATTTGGAACATGTCGGTCTCATATGAATATTCATTGTTTTCTTATTTTAATGCCCAATCTGTGTAAAATTTACGAGCGATAAAAATACAATTTTTAACAATCCCCACGTATTCGCCTTTTAAGACCGAAAAGTATTTTTAAACGATAAAAACCATAATTTACTGGTAGGTCCAAGTCTTAATGAAAACCAAACTGTAGCGTCAAGTTGCGGTGACTCGTGAGTGTCCGTGACCTATGTAGGGTCCCAACCCGCTGACCCCCTCCCATCAGCGCTGACCGGCGGCGGCCGAGGCAGCATCGATATCATCTGACGCCGTGGTTCTTTATCGTCGCGGTTTATTCGGCTTTGACATTGACTTACATAGTGTTTAAGTCTTGCAGTGAGTGTGGCACGGCGGCTGGCGGTCGGCGGCTGGCGGCTGTTGACGTCGAGTAACGCGGTCGTGTGCTGTCGCAGGTCTGGCGCCGGTGAGCCGCGCCTGCTGAGCACGGCGGCGAGCGAGCAGCGGTGCAGATGTTCGGCGGCGGCGCGGGCGGCGCGGGCGCGGCGGGCGGCGCGTACGCCGGCGACTGCGCCGAGGGCTACGGGCTGGGCTACGTGGCGGGCGGCGGCCGGCTGCAGCCCTACGCGCACTTCCCGCCGCACCAGGGCTGGCACCACCACCACGCGCCGCACCACGACACCTACGGTACGGTCACACCCTCACACACACACACACCTCACATAGAACAGAACTCTACGTCGAACACAACCACTAGCGCCATCTAGTATCGTCGAGTGGAAACAGCAAAAAAAGAGTATTAATTGTTCATAATATAGTGCAAATTGCAAAGCAATTTTCTTAATTCAAGGTAATGCGGGGTCGCCAGTAAGGTTGGACGATGAGAGTAGGAACGAAACCCTCTGACTGCTGGATAGTTACTGCATCATAATGTAGTACCTAATAAAAGCTTATTTATAGTAGACAACCGCGCTTTATGGGATCATACATAACACCGTCCACATTGGCGGGAGAATCGCCGAATACATTCGGCTCCAGGCACCCGAATATAAACAGGGATAACTACAGATCCTCGAGTCTGTTGGAGTAAAGACTTAAGAGGTATTGTGTTGTATTGGACACGAAGCATAACACTACGGGGAACGTAGCCTTTAATACAGATCCGATGACGGACGAGTTAGCGGCGGCCGATAGCGGGCGACCGCAGATGATGCAGCCCGCGGCGACACTTTCCTGGACCAGATGTCATAGAGCAGCTACAACACGAACAAACGCCGCGCTGATATCGCGGCGGTTTTCCGCAACCAATAGTGACCGCGCGATTATCCTCTTGTCCCCCGCGACCCGCTCCGTATGATAGAAGCCAGATAGTTGCCGGAGACGGATATGAGTGCCGGTGGTAGTACACAGTAAGGTATGCGCTAGTCCAACCGTCTCCTCGTGAACAGGAACCATCGCGGCTCGGCTGATTATACACGCGACTAGGCGGAATCAAATTAAAAATTTAGAGCTGAACACTCTCTGCATCGTTCACTGAAGACGCCCAACACGACACGCCGGGTCACGCCGACACGGCTCCCGTCATTATTATCTCCTATCCCGCTATTCCCCTACACAATTCCTCAACCTCCTCCCATCCCGACCGAGACGACGAGCGACGGCCAGTTACTAGGTTATTATTAATTGTAAATGCGTAATTTATCCGAGAGATAAGATAACGCTATCATAATGGCCGAGATAACAGCTCCGATAACAGATCGGCCGCGCTCGGGTGTTTCGACTCGTGTGTTTGTGTGTGTGTGTGTGTGATCATAAGCTATCACCGAAGAGGCGGATCTATCACGCTGGAGAATACCTACTGCTGCCACGATACTTCAGCACTTTAAGTGTGTTAAGTTAGACGACGTCACAATGCGTCGATCAGCAGATGAAGCGATCACGAGTACCAACTCGGACCAAGAGAGTGACGATGTTCCAGTATAGGTCTGCAGAAGCAGTATTTCTTGGAACCTAGGTACGATACATATAACCCCGGTGTACGGAGGCTGCAGGGCGCGCGGCTCGCGCCGGCCGCGCGGCGTGAGTCAACGGCGATAAGGGCGCGAGCGTCGCCGACGCCGCCGCTCAGTCGACGCGCTGGCCTCCAATCGACCGGTCGCGCATCATGGACATGTCGATTACGAGCTCGTGGCTGCAGCTGCTGGCAGGTGCGTGCGCTTGCCCCGGGGCTCCTGGGGACGTGTTCCTCCTTGCCTTTCTTTGTCTCTCCTCGTGTCGGGAGCCGCTGACTTCATCCAGGGAACGCTCACCGTTGCTCGGTTTGTTCGTGGTCGTGATGTGAGTTTGTTTGTTTGTCTGTGCAGGAGGCAGCGGCGTGGGCGGCGTGGGCGGCGTGGGCTCGGTAGCGGGCGGGCTGTACGGCCAGAACATGGTGATGGGCTCGTGGTGCGCGCCCTACGACGCCCTGCAGAGGCCGCCGCCCTACGGTGAGTTGTTCCCATTACTACTCTACTAGTGCTGAATCCGTGTGCCGTACAATTGGGAACATTCATCTCTACTCGCTCTAGCAACGCACATAATATTAGTACGCTATGCCGCCGTTAATTTATTAGGTCGTATATTCTCTTTGCTACGATTAAAGATATTTAGGGCCTGTTTCACAATCTCCAGATAAGTTCCGAATAGGCTATCGGCAACATATTTGACAGATACTTGACAGATACTCCATACTCTATCTGTCAAATATGTTGCTGATAGCCTATTCGGAACTTATCGGAAGATTGTGAAACAGGCCCTAAAGTAACTAGATAACTAGATCCCTAGACTGTAGCATCAAAGACCATGATATTAGACTATAACAATACTCATTAATGATGAAAGCCGGTAGAAGACAAGTTCCAAAGCTAGTCTGGGTCTAGGGGCGATCTAGGGCTAGCCTCTTGATGGAGCCAGCCATGTGTATTACTATATTATCATCGTTGTATACCGCGATTTCACCTGTGCCAAAATAAAGCAAAAATAGTATTCAGACACCTTCTCATTTAAAGTTTAGGTGGGCTCCCTTATTGTATTTTTCTTATAGACCTTTAAAATATACATAAAGGAGAGGTCTTATCACTAGCACAAGCTGTGGCTTTACACGGGTGATAGAAATTTCATAAAATTAGTTTTGTTTGTTTCTTGCCACTTAAACAATTGAAGTGTAATAACCTAGCGCGTCACCGTATCACATGTACACACATGTAACTCTGGTACCCTGAGGCTGTCTCGACCTCCCCAACGACTTCGACAACCATCAGTAGTAAGGCAAAGGTCCTTATACTGATCTCCTCCACCGACATCGTTTTCACACCCGCCGTGCTGGGAATGTATTAGATAGGTTGGTTGCTAGAGCATGTCTACATAATATTATAGACTGTCTATAATTTACATGTGTTATATTATAGGTATCAGTTTGCTGTCGTAGGTATTGAGTGTTGTCAGTGGTGAGGGATGACTCATTATTGGTAATCGTGTGGTATTGTAATGTCGTGTGTCGTATCGTATGTGTCGCAGTGACACGTGATTCGTGGCCACGGTGGTGTTGGAGCGACAGGTATTTCACAGTCGCGCTGTTGACAAATAACGTATTTAGATATAGAAGCGTGTCGCCACCGAACCTTTCGCTATCGTTTCATAAGTAGATATTAACTCCAATTGTGTCACTCAGCGCGTGTGTCGACAATCGGCAGTCGCTCGCTCCTCTACGAGGAAACTGCTATCGGGGCTGATTAAGCGGCTCCAGCGGAATCCCGACCGCACTGATTGTCGTCATTGAATTAGCTCGAAGGATAAACAAACAGGCCGTGCGTCACCGCGCCCCGCGCCCCGCGCCCCGCGCCCCGCGCCCCGCGTGACATCCACTGACACACTCACCATTACAGATCATCGCTAATGATATTAGTGTTGCCATCGACACGAGCGTGCTCATTATTTTTACCAATGAGCTCAATTGATATTCACGTCCAACGTACGTAACTTGCTCGACGAAATATATGTAGGTACAAACTTACGGACAACACGATACAAGCTCTTTTGGATAGGCAAGTAATTATAGGCAAAGGAGACGGTCCATTTCTGGTGTAGTCTTGTACAGTACACTATAAATAAATAAAAATTCATAGATTTCATTAAAAATTAAATAAATTAGTTTATCGTAATAAGTTACGTGCAAAAAATTAAAAAAATATCAAGTTTTTCAAATATTAGCTATTCCACACAAAGATGGCGGCTGTTACTTAAACGTCATTATTGAAAAATGGCGTCACTCATGGTACTGTCGTAACTTTTTGTATCTATTTCAAGCTTTGTTATGAAGTTGTTAACTCGTGAACGTGTTTCTTGCATTTTTGTGGATATTTTGACGACTTGGACTTTTTATTGGACATAGATTTATAGCCATAAACGAATAGCCAAAGAAAATATCCATACGCCATTGTTATACCATGTAGTGTTGCATATCTTGGAAATATCAAATTATGCTAACGCTGAAATTGAGAAGAATTTATGGATATGAACTATATTAAAATTGTTTGAATATTTATTTTCCTTCATATCATTACGTGTACAAAAGTAGACTAACGTCCCATACAATTTTGGACCGTCTCCTTTGTTAATACAAAATATTTGATAAAAAATACGTTTCATCTGGTTATCAGATCGGTGAAGGACGATCTTCCACGGTACCATATCTACTGCTTATCCACCTCCCTACTATTGTCGGTTAGACAATTTAATTTCGAAATTTAAAGATAAATGGTTAGTTTACAATACCTACTGTATCTCAGTTATAGACGATGCTGGTACATATTATGTAGCTGAGTTTAGTCACAGCTGTAGTGAATGATAATATTATATGCGACACACAGAGGGAGTCGGCAGCCTTCGGGAGTCATTGTGGGGGTCAACGTGTGGTCCTGGAGCATACGTTTTATCGAACCGTAGTTTCTGGAGAGTAGGGTAGGGGCAGCGCGGTATGCGAGGAATTTAGGGTAGTGGGCAGATATGGCTCGCCGTCGTCGGTCAGTACCTACAGAGTAGCGAGTAGCAATGGAGTGTTGTTAGCTACTCAATTCTTCAAATAGATAAGAGATCGACTCGTTCGTCACCTGTTACTTGTGTTTACCAATATCAGTGTTTGGTGAGTGAGTAGGACGTACCTACGACTGTGTATAGTGACACAGCCCGCGCTACTCGACTGCTCGGTCCTTGATCGGGTAAGCGGTAGCACTTTCCAATATATTGTTTTTAATAAAATCGCTTACGGGCTCTTTAAACTTACGACTTTTGAGGCCGGGACTAGGTAGTAGGTACAAGTTACACGCGACCTCTACCTTTCCATTAGGCATTTAAGGCCACTTGTTTCAAATAGTTTCCATCGAGAGACGGTAACTATTAAAAATTGGAGATACAGAGCCCAATAAAACGAATAAAATTTAATAACTTTAGGGACTCATGGCATTGCATGTGAGAAGGCTGCTCCGCCACTGCGCACTGCGCAGCGCAGTTGTTGTTAATGTAGGGAAGGTTTTATTCACGCCTGTTTTTATTTCACCTACCTAAAAACTATTATATTCTAATGAATAAAAAAAATTGATGCTAATATTTTTGTTCTAATTTTGAACAACAAGATGAATTTAACAAATAGGTGCATGCTGAAAGGATTCGATATTAACTTTCTAGTTAAACGATGTTTTTGCCAGAAATGGGTACCTAATGCAAGATTACAATCTACTTATTGTAAAATTTAGGAAATGTAATGTTTGTAGGTAGCTATATGACATGTATCATGTTTGTCTATTTGGAACCCCGTGCAGTGGTTGCTGCTGTGGTCGACGTGTGCCTTGTAGAGACGAATGTCTCGGTACGTAGGTACGCAATCTACTCACGGCTCACGCTGGGCTGACCAATGGTAGCCCAGCGTGGTAATTTGTATTTGTATCCTGGAAGGAGGTCGGCCCCGGCCCTCGGTGGTAGTGGATGGTAGTGACGTGTGGTGCATGCAGATGGCGCAGGGGAGGCGTGGGAGGAGGGGCGCGAGTGCGTCAACTGCGGCGCCAACAACACGCCGCTGTGGCGCCGCGACTCCACCGGCCACTACCTGTGCAACGCCTGCGGCCTCTACCACAAGATCAACGGCGTCAACCGGCCGCTCGTCAAGCCCAGCAAGCGGCTGGTGAGTCTCTCCGCCGCGCTACAGCCTAACCGTGTGTTTGCGAACAGGTGCCGACGCAGAGCTGCTCACCCGCTTCTATAAGGACGGCTCCGTGCAGAGATGGATGAGTGTGGAGGGCATGGCCAGGGGCATGAAGAAGGTGAGTCGGTGGCGTGTAGAGTAGTGCATGGATTCCCCGCTGAACCCCCCTCCCCTCCTGCACCCGCGCACCGCGCTCCCCGCACCCAATGCGCGCGCGTCTCGTTCCGCGACTATCGTGTTAGGGAACTACACGCTACCGCTCCCCCCTTCTGTCTGGTCGGGCCCCGCGTCCCCGAGCCCGCCGTCGCTCGTAGTCGACGGGGGGCGCGGGGCGGCGGCGGGGGGTCGCGGTGGGCCAATGACGGTCGGCCCCGCCTGCGCGGCCCCCCGCCGCCGCGGGCCGCGGGCCGCCTGTCGTCGACGGACCACACCCCCCGTCTCGCGCGGCTCGGTGGCGGGGCCCGAGGCCCTCCTGGCGCTACTGTCGCACGTTTGCATGATACTCGCTAATCTATAGCACACATCTCCCCACATTGCACGAGTAGGAAGTCGCGCGCGGTAATGTTAGGATTGGCCACACACGCAGACGCAAATGCGCTATTGTAAATTGTAGCCCAAATATTTATTAACAAAAAAAATTATAGGTACTTATTCTTTTTTCAAAGCACTCTTTCTGACAAAATGAGGTAGATAGGTTTGAGTTGTATATTTTGAAAGTTAATTATCATCGGTCGGTATCTGTCCCCTCGTGTCCATTTCACATATTGTGCTTGGTTCACGTTAATAAGACTCTAAGAACAAGGCATTGTGTGTATCATAACATAATAATATGTACCTAAGTACCTACCTCATACTTATATCATCATTTATAATCGTATTAAATAAATTTGTGAAAAAACAATTAGGTTGGACCTTTATTGCTGTAGCATTAAAAAACCAAATACACCCGCTCACTGGGCGTAGGTAAATATTATGCTGATCCATGTTCAACCCAAACAGTTTGCAACAGATAGGTAATCAAGTTTCAGTACCTATGGTAACACCCATCTAGGTTACTAGCCTAACAACCATTACCGACCAATTTTTTTTATTTTGTTTTTCAAAGTTGTTAGGTATACCAGGTACCTATGCACCAAATAATACCTAGGTACATCCGACAAAGCATATTTAACTTTTAGCCCTTGTCAGAATAAAAAAACCTACCTATTCCACACTTAAGAATACAGTCAGGTAGGTACCACTACCTACACGTGCTTAGGTATACTTAGTTTATAATAAATAGAATATGGTTTGTACCTATACCTACAAACAATAAAATAAACGATACAATGAGTGAAGCCGCGCCGACAGTAGCGAGCGCCGTGGTGTGCTGGTGTGTGTGGTGGTGGTGTGGTGGTGGTGTGGTGGTGGCAGGCGAAGGTCTGACGACTGTCTGAATACCAGCAAGTGGATATCGAGTGTGTTGATTCCTTCTATCTCTCTCTCTATCTATCGATCTATTCAATAACGACTTCTGATAGTCCCTTTTTTTGGTCCATGAATAAAAACCATAATACCTATAGATAGAGAATCATCACACTCGATATTCTCCGGCAGACGTACTTATGAATAGATAATAGATATATTATTAAATATGATGATGTGTGATTACGTTTTACTGATTCTGATTGCGATTTGTTAAGGTTAACCTTAACATATACACTTAACATATACCTACTTAACATATACCTTAACATAGTATATTTATGGTTGCTGTAAAATATCTGAAATGTCGGGAAATTAAATACCTTAATAAACCGCAATGAATCAGGCAGCAATACCTAAGTATAAGTAGTGTAGTGTAGTGTAGTGTAATGCTGTAACGGCGTGATGTTGGCAGTCGGCGGCGCGCCGGCACGGGCAGTGCTGCACCAACTGCGGCTCGCGGAACACCACGCTGTGGCGGCGCAACAACGACGGCGAGCCCGTGTGCAACGCCTGCGGCCTCTACTACAAGCTGCACGGCATCAACAGGTGAGGGCGCTGCTGTGCTGCACCCACGGCTTTAATTCCCGCTTTCAACTCGACGCATACGCATAAACAGCACGCGCCACGCCTCAATAACACTACCTAAATATAAACTAAAACCGGTCAAGTGCTAGTAGGGCTCGCGCACGAAGGTTCCGTTCCATTATAATATAATTTATTTTATAAATCCATAATATACCTAAACCACATTACCTACCTAACTTGTAACTAAAAAAATGTTGGGTTTGATGATAAATAGATATTTTAATAAAAGCACAAAAGCACCATGTAATGTCGCAATGACTGATTGTTAGCTCGGTTACTTTATTGATGTGAAACATATTATATATTATAGCGTGTGTGTTTATGAAATAAACAGTCATCATCATCATTTTCATTAAGCTATTAAGACTCCTATGACACTACATTTTTTCTTTTTTAAATATAATTATTTATTATAATGAAACAACTTTTACGGATTTTATCGCGGTTTATTAAGTTTTTTACAAGCCCGACGTTTCGGAAACTTTACAGCAACCATGGTCACGGGAGGACCATGACCATGGTTGCTGTAAAGTTTCCGAAAGGTCGGGCTTGTAAAAACTAAATAAACCGCGATAAAATCCGTAAAAGTTGTTTCATTATAATGAGTGAAATTCGCGTAAACTTAAGAAAACAATATAATTATTTATTTGTAAAGTTAGGTAGGTACTAGGGCTGTACAATTTAACCGACCAAGCCGGCTAAAAAAGTTAGCTAAGTTAATTAGCTAGCTAACCGATAGGCTTAGCTAATTTAACCGGTTAACTTAATTAGCTCAGCTAATTAGTTTTTTTCAGCTATTTACTGACTCCTTACCTACAGACAGGTTCAAAAAATAATACTAAAGCAAATTATTAGCATAATTTGTATTGCGCGCGTTTTATGATTTTTAAATGGCGGCGTTCATTTGTAAAGTAGTTAGTTTTTTGGCCGGTGTTTTTTGTGCGCTGTGACATTTTTCTAGTAATTGTCATATGCTACAAAAACTTCATATTTTTGATATTTCTCATACAATGGCGGGTATGCCCGTCGGCCGTCGTTGCTCCCGCTTGGAGGCGCTAGTGTTGTTGGAGGTCATATCGGTTTGACAGCTCTATACTGCGTGTATGGTGTTTTGTACATTACCTATGCAATTAAAAATTGCAGAAAAATACGGCACTTTGAATGTAGTTGAATTAAAAAACGAATTAAGGAGAAGAGATAGTTAGGTTTAGGAGCTAGAATAGTTGGCCAAAAGGAAGACTTCATCGAAAGATAAACCATAATAATTTGCAAAATAAAGTAGGCAACGTGCTTGTTATACTTGATCCATCACATTTCTGCATCTCTTTAAACTCACAAGCTGCCCTTGGATCCATCGGTATTTCAATCTCATTGCAAGGTTTTGGAATCTGGCGTGATTGGGTTTATTGAATTGAGTTCAGAAAACAAATCTAAAGATTACGTTAAGACTGATCGCTTTGTTGTACGTTGTTGTCACTACAGTGCTGCTACTCATGCCTTTTAGTCCATTTAAACTGGCTGGGCACAGCATCCTTCTTAAGTCTAGGTTTATTTTAGTTATAAAATAAACAAAATATTATAAAATTGATGTTATAAAATATAGGAATGATATCGTTAAGTATTTGGATTACGTTTTATTCAATTATGCTCACAATATTTATGATTTCAACAACAGAGTACAGAGTCCAGAGGTATCACATAGTCCGACTGAATAAAATTTTGATTGCAAACACGGGAATTTATTGTCAGCATGTATTTGTCCCTTCTTATAGCTATAATCCATTTTATCCTCAACTGTTTATCTCCTGCAAACCTATGTCCTGATACTCTAGATGAGCACAAAGGCACAATACAACACTGAGGCATTTTATTTCTATTTAATTGGTCCTTTTGTGCACGAAAACACAATAATATTTAATGAAATTGAACAATTTGACAGATAGCATGACCCCCAACTACACTAGCGCCATCTGCTTCGAGCTTTTGAGATTAGCTGCCATTGAAAAAATATATAATGTCAAATTCATAAAACTGAAAATTACAATTCAACAAATTAATTAAATATTTAAAATGTCATTACTGTGGAATCACTTTACACTAGTTACTAGTGGTATTGCTAAATGTAAACAAATTTTATGCTAGTAATTTGCTTTAGTATTATTTTTTTAACCTGTCTGTAGGTAAGGAGTCAGTAAATAGCTGAAAAAAGAATTAGCCGTTTAGCCGTTGGCTAATTAGCTGAGCTAATTAAGCTAACCGGTTAAATTAGCTAAGCCTGTCGGTTAGCTCTTGACCGACGTGTGCATAAATAAATTTAATTTGTTAAATTATGTGGGTAAAGCGTACATTCAACGATTTAGTCAATGTCATTGAAATACGATACGATAGGTACCTACAGATTAAAGAGAGAGTAGAAACGCAACTACATGCCGTCCGGTGTAGCGGCCAGCGGGCGCCAGAAATGATTTCAAACCAAACTAAAAGCTAGAGAAATATCTCTTTTAGGCGCCGCGTATAATAAATGAAAAGAGGCTTCCGAGAGCCAGTCGTGGATCAGTTCATTTGCTTCATCCCCTCAAATATATTTTTAATACAGTTGTTAAAAAAGTGTCGTATTGCAGGGACGTATAGCGTTCGGAAAGTGGGCTATTACAATGGACGTAATAATATATAACAGGACCGCGAACTCGTAACAGAAAAACGAGCCGACAGAGATAGCCAGTGTTTAGGAGTGTGTCCCTTTCTTATAAGGTGACAATAAGATTTTGACATGTGGGACAAATGTCTTTCAAAAATTCAAACTGTCAGGGAATGGGTATTGAAAATTTTACTTGCAGTAAGGTTTATATCCTACTAGTACATACTTGATGTATGCAGTTTTAAGCGCTGCATGAGTTTACCACGACTGCCATAATATTATAAATCCCGAGTTTTTAAGTTCTTCAAAAGACGCGTATAATTAGGAACTTGGGAAGTTTAGTACGTAGTCACTCTGTCTCACGTTCTGACCATTGCTTTTCGCATTGCTATCATTCCCCTCCAAGCCTGCCGTAAGGAACTTCGTTCCAAAAAATCATGGTCACCATAGTAGTTTGATTTACTAATTATGTTATTTAAGTAACCATAGCAACCATTACAATACAAAATGTCAAGATGACACTTAACTGGGCTACCATAAGAAATAAAAGAAATAAGCAAAATAATAATTAATATTTTCTTTTTGAATTGGAAATATATTTAAATAAATAAATTCAATTACAATTTCTTGACATACAACTGTCAAAATAATATTAAAAAGACAATTTTTTTCGATGAAAGTTTTGATCAGCCAAAATTTTTAATGAAATACATTTTTAAGCTAGCAAGATAAAAGAACGAGACACACTCCTAACATATTGCTATCTCGCTCGGCTCGGATCAGCATCTGTGTAATGCCCATTAGAATATAATACTTAATGCGTTGAGTTAGTGTTCACTTTCGCAAATAGATTTTTTCCGAGTACGCCATTCTGTTATTATACTACATCCATGGCTATTACACACTGTACACACTCGTGCTTTTTCTTTACCTTTCCGGACTCGTGCGTTCTCTTTCCCAACTGTCAAAATAATGTCTATAAAAAGAAAAAAAAACAACCACGAAGTCTTTACTAAAAATAATTCATTGAAGTTTTTAATGTTTTATGCAAATATTTCTAAAAAGAAGCTACTAATTTGTTTCAATATCAGATTTCATAATTTTATTTAATAAGTTACCTAACCTAGTGGTCCGGGAGCCAGGTGAAAATTTGGTCAATCATTTCCTCCCGCGAGATACTTCGCGAGACGTATCAGAGAACAGTATCATAAAGCCTCGTGAACGTCAGCTGGCTCTCGGTTGGGGGGATGAGCGGTGGGAGCCCCCCACGCATGAAGAAAACTAAAATAACAATTCAGTCACTTCCTCTGAGCTAAAATATTTGTTAAATTGTAGTTAACCCAATATCCCAATGAAAAAAAAATAATCAGCTGGTTATGACATGGTACATTGTACGTCAGCTGGTGACTAGAACATGAATTTTTTTTTCACTTTCAATGGAGTGGTTTATATGGATGATAGCTTAATATATATATAGATATTAAGCTATCATCGATTTGTCGGAACTCGTTGCAATGACAGGCTTTCCGCACTTGTAATGAAATATACTATACCAGTTGTATATCCACAGCGCCTTAGGTACTGATAATAGTTTGTATTAAGGTAGGTACATAATTATATGGAAGGAGTGCTAAGGAGTTACCTATGACGCTACGAGCTGAGCCGTAATATCCAAACCGGAACGACAGTGGTCCTTTACGTAATATTATGCTGTGTTCAACAGCTTCATATGACCGTTTTTAAATTTCAGACCCCTGGCGATGAGAAAAGATGGAATACAAACCAGAAAACGAAAACCGAAAAAATCCGGGAATGGCTCCAAACCCCCACAGGATGCCACCAAGAAAGACGAGCAGGCCTCGCCCGGCGTCGACGGTGAGTGTTGTTAGAAGACGGTAGTGTTTGAATTTCTAGGAGAGCCATCTGCTCACCTACCTACCTACTGAGCTTAAAGGCCATAAAAGGCCAGGCCTAAAATTCTAGACCTTTTAAAAAAAAACAGTAAATGCAATACAAATAGTTCGTCTTGTGGGTCAGCTAACAGCTTTGTTCACTTTTCTCAGACCAGCCAAAGAATTCAGACGTATATCGAAGGACAGTTCTTAACATGGGCGCTTTGAGAACAAACTTATGCGACGCAAACGTCCGCTTGGTGGCGTGACGTGAGGGACATCGCGATGTCCCCAGCATATGAACCTACGAGAGCGAGCAAGTGCGAACTGGGGACATGCCCCTAATAATGTCAGCACAAAAAATCCTTAAAAATTGTCCTTCTATATACGTCTGAATTCTTTGGCCAGCGAATAGGAGAATATTGTATAGATTAATAGCTGATGAAAAAAGTGATAATGATTTTAATGACTTGAGATAGTTATTTGAAGAAGTTCTCTGAACTATTACGGGGCCAACCATAACAATAGAATAGGTGGGTATAGATGCTCCGCATTCACCAAATTATTATTTTTTTGATATTTTATGATTAATATTGTACGTTACAGATAGTAAATCGAGCATAGCAGAGGTACCACTTCCGCTTACGGCGTCCATATCAGGGCACATATCCAATAAGAGCGGACGCGACTCCATGAGCGGAGCGAGCGCGAGCGCGGGCGCGGGCGCCAACTCGCACACGCACACGCATGCGCACGCGCACGCTCACGCGCAGGCGCACGCGCACTCGCAGGCGCAGTACCCTCTGGGCCTGCCCTCCGCGCCCGCCTTCCTGTCCAACCCGTCACTCTTCAACATCAAGAGCGAGCCCAACGCCACCCCCAACTACGACGCCTACAACTCGCACGCCGCCAGCGGGCCCTACCACTCGCAGCAGCACTACCTGCACGCCCTACAGGTACGACTTTCTCGAATGTCTCTTTATTCTTTGCAAATATAGCCATATACCTACTAGCACATAGGTATCACAACTAAGCGACGATCGGTGAAATGATATTATGCAGTGTTTGGTACCGGCGGGAGGGATGCGCTAACCTGCGAAACAGCTTGGCTGTGTTTCGGAGACACGGGACAGACAGGCAGTGCTACTACTGACACCGAGACCTAGCATCTTCTGTCTCAGGATAGGCATCACGTCAACGAGTTGGCTGCGCTAGTTCCTATTAAACTAGTCTATGTCCATGGACGACGTCGACCACTGGCCATCAGGTGACACGTCTGCCAGACACACCAATAAGAACGGATTAGATTATAGATTACACCTAATAATTAACGTGTTTTAATATTGGTTCACAGTACGGCCTGGGCAGCAACGAGGAAGAGGAAGGGAGTGGATTTCTCCACCAGCGGAACGTGACCGCGCACGCCAAGCTCATGGCCTCCACGTAGCGCCCTCTCGCCGCCCGCCGCACACCCCCCCAGACCCCGCGCGTGTAAGAGAGCCGGACCTATCGCGCCGGCCGCAGTGACGGCCCGCGCCTACTCGCCCGCTGAGTCACGTGTCCGTAGGAACTTACTGTTGTTATTCTGTAAAATATCGTTTAGTTTAAGTACGATAGGTTTTTCAAATGTTTAGTACATTGTAAATAGTCGCTCCTCGTGGTCGTATGTGTTTATAGTTTAAACTGTGGTCGCGGATACTTGGGTACTCTGTCCGCGAAGAACACCTCAAAAATTGTAAAATATAATTTAAGTAAATTTACACCTGTACCTTATACGGATAACGTTCGTTTGAATACTGTAGTAGCGATATCTAATGTATAAATATACATAATGTAAATATGCGGGTGTAGCGGGCGCTGGTCAGCCAACGACGACGGGAGAGTTTTTAATCTACGGGGCGTATTCGGAAAGTCACATTAGAATTGCTTTCTTTATGGTCTGGTCGTATCAGAGGATGGATTCTGGTTGTTGGTCAAGTTTAAAATATATTTTTAATACAGTTGCTAAAAAAGTGTCGTATTGCAGGGACGTATAGCGTTCGGAAAGTGGGCTATTACACACTCGTGCTTTTTCTTTACCTTTCCGGACTCGTGCGTTCTCTTTCGCAACTGTCAAAATAATGTCTATAAAAAAGAAAAAAAAAACCAACCACGAAGTCTTTACTAAAAATAATTCATTGAAGTTTTTATGATTTATCCAAATATTTCTAAAAAGAAGCTACTGATTTGTTTCAATATCAGATTTCATAATTTTATTCAATGATTTACCTAACCTAGGTTTCATTTATTTTCATAATTCATATCATTCATTTCATTTTTATTTTATATCAATAAAACAGTTCTATTAAAGACTTGGCTGTATGGGCATTGTTCCCTTTGCTTACCCAGAATGGGTAAAGAAAACAAAAAAAAACGACTATGACAGAAAAGGCACCGTGGCCTCTGGTCTTAGCCTGTTCCAATAGGAACGAAGGAAAGAAAACAAAAAATCTCTGCTTGTATTCTTTAAGGGTTTGCGCCATTTTTTCTTTTTATTATTTTATTAAATACTTAGCTTAATTTTTTCGCAACTGTATTAAAAATAGTTGTTCAGTACACGTGCGAAACCGTCATTGCAACTTGTTCCGACTGTCAACCCTCGCCTTCGGCTGCGCTTAGGCTCGGGTAGACATTTGTCGGAATTCTTTGCTATGACAGACTTTCCGCACTCGTAAAGAAATATACTATTTCATTTATCTTTTTAAGTTTTGTGAATACATATAATAATTAACTTAGTTTTGTACGTTTCCCGTGTTAATGACTTTTGGTTAACACCCGCAGCGGCAGAGATAATTATTGTTTGTATCTTTTTTTCTTCCTCCCCTTGTAGTATGTACACGTCTACTGTTTAAGTGTTTATTATTATTATAAGTCTTTGTTATTACGTGATCGCCCCGCTCCCCGCGCCCGCGCATGCTCCGTACACACCCTCGCCCTAGTCTGTAAGCGTAGACAGTATTCCGCGTCGGTATTGCAGTCGGTGATGAGCGCCGGCCTCCCGTCGACCCGAGCTGCGTCTCCGAATAAGTGTAAGGGAATAAACTGCATTTATTAAAAGTTGTACATATTGTAGTAAAACTAGTGCATTATAAGAGATTTATTTAAAATCCTAGAGAGGACTTGTGTTCAGAGATGGGATGTCGTGTTAAACGGTGAGGTAATAAATATATTGATGCACTGAGCGGTCGTTTCATTGCGCGTCGCTGGCGGCGGCGGTGGTGGTGGTGGTGGTGTTGTTGGTGGTGGTGGTGGTGGTGGTGTTGGTGGCGGCGGCGGCGGCGGCGGCGGCTGCGGCCAGCGCGGGCCCCGCCAGGCGGAAGCAGGCCCAGTTCTCGGCGGCGGTGAGGTCCCGGGCGCCGGCGCGCTCGTAGAAGGCCCGCGCGGGGTTCCACCGCAGCACATGGAAGTCCATGCGCGCCGCGCCCGCCGAGCACGCCTCCTGCAACCACACACTACCCCATGAGACCCCGACCCTCCCTTGATACCGCTACCACTACCACTACCACTCATGAACGTAACATTCTCAACGTTTGACTGCTAATCGGTAGGTATCTTTTTTTTTAAATTACAACAACACTAAAGAAGTTTCTCCATAGAAATTATTGCCAAACTAGTTTCGGACCGTGGGTTCGCCCGCGTTAGCTTAACATACAGTTTGCAGTTCAGTTTTTAAACATATTGTGCCATAAAATCACGTTTCGTGCAAATTTTGTCCTGTTTTTCCGGCCCCTTGTGGGAAGAATTTAGGAAAACGCTTTATAGGGTTCCGTAGCCAAATGGCAAAAAGCCTTTTAAACTTTTAAAACTATTGTCTTGATATTATGAGCTCAAATGTTGCATACATTATGATATTATGTTGACCTCCATACCTTAGCTACGGCGTTAAATAGTCGGAGTCCGACCCCTTGCCTCCTGTCGGCGGGACGCACGTAGAGGTCCTCCAGCATCAGCGAGCGGCCCTGCCACGTGGAGTAGGTGGGGAAGTACAGGGCGTACCCCACCAGCCGCTCGCTCGACGACCGCTCCGCCACCAGGCAACGGAACGCCGGCGGGTGTTTCTCAAACCCATCTCGCTGTAGGTCTGGCTGACACAAATCTCATTTCATTCACAGGTTGGTTAAAGCGTCGTGCTCGGACAAATACGGGCGCGGCTATATATAGTCCACCAATTAGGGGAAGCGCGGGAGAAGAGGGGGAGGGGGGTGCGAGTACACTAAATATAGTAGTATTATAAAGAGGAAGGATTTGTATTTATTCACGTAGGGAATCAATTCAAAACCACTAGACCGATTTCGAAAACTCCTTTGTCATTGGTAAGTAGTGCCTACTACCTACTAGGGACCTATACCTACCTAAGCTACATTATCACCGAGTTACGTAGGCTGTATTTATTACTAGAAAAAATGGGGAGAGGATTCCGTTCTCTAAGTGTACTTTGAACACGAGAAAACCGCTCGCTCACCGGTGAAGCAAAACATCGTAAAGAAACCAGCATACCTCATAGGATTTACCCACGCCTCGCCCGATTTCAAGCAGACCTTGCCCCGGTGAGTGCCCAGCCGTAGGACATATTAGAATTGATACTTTACTTTTACTTTATGTCAATAACTACAAAAAACTGTGCCAGACCATATCATGTCAGACTATTGTTTGCTAAAAGAACTAAACAAATACATTTTATAAATTACGACACAGAAGAAATGATTCTGCTCACCACACTATGATTTTTCCACGGAGGAAATTGAACCCCCGACCTTCCAGTTTAGTAATGAGTGTCACTATCCAGATCAGACCAACGGGCGAGTCAAATCGTATACATAGGTACATAGAAATCTAAATAATGTGGTTACCTTATTAATAATATTTTTACAGAGGACAGAGGTAAAGTTTTGTTGGATGCGAGTAGCAAGGGATCGGTCGTCTTGGCGTTCATTGAGGGAGGCCTATGTTCAGCAGTGGACGGATAAAGGCTGATGATGATGAAAGTTTTGTTTGTATATTTCTAGAGTGGTAATGTTCAAAAATACTGATCTAATCATAAAAACTATTTCACGAAAAAGGAGTGGCGCTTGTTAAACTTTTGTAAATATTTGCTAAATTATAAGGATATATTTTGTTGGATTTGTCGTAAAAACATAAGCCATCTGGATGCTTTCAATGAAAACGCTGCCTAAATCGTTTGAGGTTTAACAAAATAATGTTTAGTGAATTTGCGTACCTTAACCTATATGTATCGATAGATCTACAGAAAAATCCCCAATGGCATGCGTCTATCACTTAAGGATGACATACCACATACAACATGACGCACAGCGACTACGACTCAGTGTCAGCCTAAATTCTTCATCGGATAAGGGGTGAACCGGTTGGCTTCACCCTGTGATCAGAAGAAATGGGAGGTTGCCCCCGCCAGTCATGGCGTCGGGGTCGCTCCAGTGGCGGGTCCATGCCTCACCACCGTCGGATGAAACAGCATCGCGCCTCCGCGCCGCGCCTTTGGGGTCTCGATGGTTTAGAGGGTGTATGATGTTAGGTGTATCCCGTGTATCGGTGTATTATATTATTAGGGTGAACGTGAATGACCAAGCAATAATTTTAAGTTGTCAAATAAAGACAATGGCCAATTGGTAACTGTCTAATGTCGCAATCCTCCACAAATAGTTTATAACAAGAGATTTAGGTCACGACTCCGCTTACTGACTAAAGAGCCGGGAATGACCGGGATAGAATATTAATTTAATGTAAACGCCTGCCGACTACACATAGCAATGATTATGATCGTGTATATCACGGCCGATACCGCGCGGCGCGGCGCTCGCTCTGCCGTTGCATTTCCACGGCTCACAAGTAACAGTGTATCTGTAGAATCCCACTAATATTACGAGTATAAACGCGTGAGTTAGTAACAATGTATAGATGTATACAGTAATTACTCTTTTACGCAAAAACTACTGAATGGATTTCGATGAAACTTTACAATAATATAGCTACACTTAGTTCATGTGTCCCTAATAGATTTTGTTTAACACCAGCAGCAACTAAGCACCTTTTATTAGAGGGTATGTTAAATAAAAAACATTCAAATATTATAAAAACTTCTAGCACTAAAGCCAGTAAAAGTTAAGTACATATTTAACAAATTTAAACAGACCTTTTGATGTTATCTGCGGTCCATCCGGCATCTTTTCAAAATCAGCGAGTTCCTAAAACATACATAATATTTGGGAAAGTATTTACAAAATCATAAAATGCAATAAATAAGTTGGAAGTAGATACCTACTTGTATCATTTCTGCTACCGCCTCCATATCGCTTTTTGTTGCACAACGTATAACTATATTGGATTCCATTACAATTACTTATATAAAATATGTTAGGTTAGTAATAAGTATGTATAGGTAATAAATAATAAGTCTATAAAACTGAATTTTCCGAATACACTTACACTACAGTCTGCATTTAAAACTGTTACTTTTATACTCGTAAATAAAGCTATGTAACATATAAATACAAATGTTTTTGAATATATTATGATAACAGAGCCGTCTGGAGCCGACTGACGAGTGAGCCCAGTGACAAGTGACAAGTGACAAGCGTGACAACTGATAACAGTATCACCAGAACTCCCTATTTTTTAAACTGTATTTTAAACTTTATATTTTTTATTTATTTATTTTATTTTTATATAAGTGGTATGGGGTGCCCAACCTGCGCTTAATCTATGGAGGCTAAACCAAGGACTATAATTTCCTACGGGAGAAAAGTTGAAATGTTGTAGTAGGTTTAAGAGCGCTGGGGTAATTAAAGGGTACAGGTGTCTACAGGCTGTATATAAACATGAATACACATCTATAGATGATTCTAATTTTAAAAAGAATTTGAAACACATTATCGAAAGCGTGTTTAGGACCAAAGAGTGTATACCTAAACACTACGTTTTATTACGGACGCGAATCACACTGTGGATCACGTCAGGATCACTATTTGCAGATCACTGGGATGTTTCCACAGTCATTGAAACAAGCATTATCGGTATATAAGTTTGTATTATAAATAAAAAGACTAACAATTAACAAAACTAAAATTCTCTTTACAATTGAACCATCTTAATCATCAGTTCTATTTTATAATGGCGTTATCAAATTTATATTTTTATTCCACTCATTTCATAGAAAGGAGTTTCTATGAAAGTAGGTGCGCTATCAAATTTGTCCGCCACAACACGTTTCTTTCCAACATCGGAACACTCAAGGTTAGGTTAGTCCGAACGATATGGGCTTTTCCGTAGTATTCACATACACAATAATAAGCCCAGGTCTTAGTTCTTTTTTCCGCCACTGGCTGCGCTAGAATCGAATGTGTACCGATGCTATGGTAGCGAACCAATCAGCGCCACAAACTTCCCGCGTAAAAAGTTAAGCGAGTTCTTATTAAAAAAAGGCGCGCTCTACCGGAACAATTTTGTCCCCTAAATTGCGACTAGTCGTTCATTTATATCTATATTTTGTGTAAGTCTGTATCGGATGCGCCTTACTCGATTCTAGCGCAGCCAGTGGCAGAAAAAAGAACTAAGATCTAGATTAATCATTGTGTACATGAATACTATGGAAAAGCTTATACCGTTCGACTACTTATATCTATACTTCGTGCCTACTTACATAGTTATACGCGACGGTATAGAGCGGAATAGAGCAACAACTACTAGCAGTCAAACGAAACCGACATTGGTTTACATTTGTGTGTCACTTGGTTGAGTGCGTGTCGGTATTGATGCCGCATCGTCCATCAATATCGAGGTGGACAATATCAATTAGTTACAGTAATGAGAGTACGAGTATTAATACAACTAAACTAGGATTGGATGGGGCTTCGCATGGCTTCCGGAGCTTCTGTCAGAATGACAACAGAGCACTGTTACACAGGATTTCTTATTGAATAGTTTCCACAATTATAACAAAATGGTTAAAAAAACTAAAAAACACGCTTTACAAGTCTCTCCAAGGTTGTGCTAAACTGAGTGTCCGACCAAAGAGTAACTGTGGAGCTGCACGCATGCCTAGTTCGCGCACTAGCTCTATCTCTTTTACTCGCATGCAAAGGATGCGGAAAGGAATTAATTAATCCTGGCGAATCTAATTGGGATAATCGGACCCCCAAAAACATTCTGTAAAAAAACTAGCCAAGTCTCGATGGAGCTGCTTGATCATCTCTAAAAAGTAATGAAATCTGGACGTAGTCGTGCCAAGTCTAAGGTTCCTTACTACGATTTCTTTATTATTATAGTTAATGTTGTGCGTTTAGTCTGATAAATAAAAGCGTGTTAAAAAAAATGTGCTCCTAGACCTCGGCTCTTTGGCGATTTCACTTCTACTACTCTTTGTATGGCTTCTTCGTTGAATGCTCCTTTTTTAATTAACCTTTAATTTCTTCTTTTGCTCATCATGCGCTACGAAGTTGAATCTAAACTCGTAAATCTTTATACGTATAATATAAAATTTGGCAACAGGTGCAAGGTTCCCATTGTGCAATAGTGCACAATGGGAACCTTGCACCTATTGCCACATTTTATATTATACGGTACCTTGTGTGGTGGTTGCAAGTCGATAATTATAATGGTGTAAAAGATACGTTAACGAAAGACGTTAACTTTGAAAATGTGTGACTATTATTGATCTAAAATGGTTTAGATTGTTTAGGAAACTTCTGGAATTTTTTTTACAGCTTTAATATAATGTATATATACCAATGTTCTGATCGCTCGAGAATGTTCCAAAAAATTCTAGAATGATCTAGAAAATTCTAAAATGATCTGGGAAGTTCTAAAATCTACGTTTAGATTTGAAAGAGATTTAGAAAGTTCTACACTGATCTAGAATAACTCCGAGCAAACTAGAAAGCTTTAAAATGTATATCAACATTCTAATCGGTCGAAAATATGCTGAATGTTTTAGTAACTTATTAAACATCCCAAAAAATTCTAATACCAAGAAATAAGTACCATCATGGCTAGTAATAAAATAAAAATGCTGGAATATAATTAAATATATGTATTGTGTATTGACAAATTATGTTACACTCTGAACGATAAACAATTATAAATGTACAAGTCAACTTCACCGGCTTCTGGCTCGAACCGAACATACATACCCGCTGTTCGTATAAAAATATTCTTATATTTATATAATTTAATTAGACAACTATGACACCGGGCGCCGCTCGCCCCAGCAGCAGGAGCCGAACAGTACACGACTAACGAACAAAAGATATTATACCCTACTACAGTTATATTACGTGCTTCACTTTCGAAGCGTATGTGCTTAGAAACTGATTTTGTAAATATTATTTTCTAATAAGAATTATAGAATGTGAACTCAAGATAGATTTCAATAAGCATTCGCTTATCTTATGCGTTATTTCACACTTTTATATTCAGGTTAAACTAACCTCTTGCTCGTCGGTGTCTTTAAAACTCATCAACATCATCCTAAATAAACAAAAAGAAAAATACGCTTTGTATAATCCTCCCACATCGTGCATCGGCGCTAGCGGAATGCTTGTGATGTACTCACGACGCGACGGACCAACTGCTCATGGAAGACGAGATCTTGTGATATATGAGGCGCCTATCAAATACATAAGTATCATTCATTATGGCATAAAATGCGAATTTGTTCTCACATCATTGGATATGACTTAATAAGTTTAGTATGTTCCACGATAATAAAATGAAATAATATGTATCGCAAATACAAAAACTAACAACAACAAACTCCCACCCCAAAAGCCCATCGGACGCAAAAACTAGCGCGGGCGCTCGGGACTGCGGGGGCGCAGGAGCGGACGCGAGCGGGCGCTAGTGCGGGCGCAGGCGCCGGTGCGGGCGCTAGTGCGGGCGCGGGCGGGCGCTAGTGCAAGCGCGGGCGCCGGTGCGGTTGCGTGCGCGGTCAGTGCGAGTAGTCTTGCCGCAGCCCAAACTCCGCGGCGTAGGCGCCGGCCCATGCGCTCGCGTTGATCACGGCCGCGCCGCCTGCCGCTGCCAAAATGTGAAGTCGACACTGAACAAATGTGCCCGAGGTTTTTCTACTTGAAAACGTACTATGTACTTTTGAACGTACTATGTACGTAGGAAGATAATAAGATGATATTTTAATATTCCATCAAAATGCCAATATTTCTACCTCACCTACATGCAGTAGCTATAGGTAATAGGTTTATTAGTATCATGACATCATAACAGCAGGCAAGTACCTTGTAAAATGTTCTTCTGCGGAGACGTCGCCGGCGAGGTCTTACTGTCTGGGCTACGAGTTCCTTTCTCCTGATCTGGAATGAAACGGCCTGTTAGACGGGCCACTAGCAACGCTCGGTAATCACGTGCGTTCGCTCTAGTAGGTGTGTAGACGGGGGACGTACCTGGCGGATCGCGGCGCTGCGCCTGCGCCTTGAGCAGCTTGCTCATGGTGTTGCGCGGCGTGGGCGGCGGTCGCTCCACGCTACGGCCATGCGCCACGGCGCAGTGCCGCTCCAGCATGTAGCGCCGCTCGAAGCGCTCCACGCAGAAGGCGCAGCGGAACAGGCGGCGCGGCGGCACGGGCGTGGCGGCGGGCGGCGCGCCGTCGTGCGCGCGCGCATGCGCCAGCAGGTTGTAGCGCTCGCTGAAGCGCTTACCGCACGTGGCGCACTCGTGCCGCTTCTCGCCCGAGTGCACGCGCTTGTGCCGTTTGAGATGCGAGCGCGTCATGAGCGCCAGCCCGCACACGTCGCACGAGTGCGGCTTCACGCCCGAGTGCGACAGCTTGTGCATCTTGAACGACGACGTGTGGATGAAGGACTTGCCGCACAAGTCGCACTGCCAACGACAACACACGGTAAGAGACGCCCGAGTCCCATTGGACAGCTCCCCGCCCCCTCCCCCTCCCGCCACCACGTACCTGGTAGTTGAGCTTGCCCGTGTGGATGTTGTTGTGTCTGTGCAGGGCGCCCTTCGATGGAAACAGTTTGTTGCATTCCACGCATTTCCAGTCGCTGATACCTTAAAAAGAAACTTCAATCAACGTTTTACAGTGTTATTCAAAGCTAGTATAAATGATCGATTGTAATAATACAAATAATGACACTCATTTAAAAAACGCATAGCTTTTATAGTGAAACTTGAGTCATAGAATACGGAAACTAAAATATACTAAGAGTGAAAACGATATGTATTAAAATAAAAAAACTGCAAAATATAAAAGTCCGCTACCAGACAGCTAGTCTATTATAACTAATGTCTATTTTTTGTTCGCTTTAACATTAAGACGTCGTCAGCGATGACGCCAGGACACGGACAGGCATCGTGGTGTTCATTTTAAGTAACAAAAAAACAATAATGTATGCAGTCCATTTGAGTAACCTCCCTCTTTTTTTAAGTCAGATTAAACCGAAGTACCCGCAAGGATATATTATTTGTACAGTAGATAGTTTATATTATAAGCTATATTCCTGAGCCAACAAATCTTATCAAGCACTCTACGGGTTTAATTTTCTACTCCCGTGATCCTTATAGTGCAGTGGTGTGTTTCCGAGGGTGCAGTGAAGTGAGACGCTCACCCTTGTGCATGGCGATGTGCACGTCGCAGGCGCGCTTGTGCTTGTAGTGCGCGCCGCACACCTCGCAGATGTACGGCGGCTTGGAGTCCTCGTGCTTCAGCTTGTGCTGCTCCAGCCGCGCTGCAACACACGCCCCGGCGGACGGTATAGTGGGCCTGGTTATAATAGCGTGCGGTGCTCGGTATTTATTGTTTTAAATTTTTACCGGCAATCGGCTATTTCTAAATGATGTCAAAATAATCTAAGCACCCCACGCGTTTTTGAAGCGGATCTTCGGCGGAACGCTCGCTTGCGCTTTAACCGTGCTAATACTTATCTCCAAAACCGGGCCGTTTTGATGGGGTTTTAACTTTTAAGTGATGAGTTTGCAAGGCAACGCAACAGGTGGCGCCACAGAAAACATTCGTTTTTGCAAACAAAATGTTTTGTACTACTCCGATTTGGATGAGGTTTCTAATAGGTAATGCGTTCGTAGTTGATTGGTGAGTATTTTAAATAGGTGTTACGGTAGTAACTCATTTCTTGTTTTAGTTGAAAATGTTTTTCTATGGTCATTTTTATCTTATCTTCTCTTTAAGAACATTATCTAAGTATATCAACTTATTATTTTAATTCTAAGTACGTTATGAAATCGAACTGAATTAAAACAAAATACTCGCAAAAAGTAAGTAAAAGCAAAGTTTAAGTGTAAAATACGTTATAATAATTATAATGTACCCATTAAAATATACTATATCGACTTTATACCGCGTGTATCTGGAACGCTTACAAAGATATGCTATTTAATGCATATAACTATTTATCTCAGAAATATTTTTATAAGAAAATTTTAAGACTTAGGTATGTATTTTGCATGCCCGCGATGTATGCATACACACATGAACTGACCACGAGACGCGCGCGGTGCGGGAGTTCGTTCACCTTGCGCGGCGAGTCAGCTTTTACAGTCCGGCCGGCATGAAGCGTAGTATTCAATAAACAAATTACATACCAGTTAAAAAAAAAATTAAGGCATGTCTGTATCATTATGTTTAGCAAACCGGATTAAAGAAAAAAAAGTTAAAAAAAAAACAACCAAAAAATCAATTTTTTTCACTTGTAAAATGTCAGACGACGATAACACTATCATCTTTTTTGCAAGCGTTCCAAATGCACCGTGTATCATGTACTTATGTATCCTATTCCTATGCCCTTTTGAATTTTGAAATAAAAAGTGAACTAAACATTCGGATGTCATGTCGAGTCACAATCATTTCCTAGCCGAATAACTAAAGCTTAACTTTTCGATTTTGAGATTGTCTAAAATGTTAGCGTTATGCTTTTTAGATATTTCAAATTAATTGCATAAGAGCCCGTGAGCCCCAGACTGAAAGTTTGTCGGCGCATGCTTCTACCTCAGGTTCTTCCTTCGTTCTAACGAAGAATCATTAACAAGTTTAGGTTATTTATTTATTTATAACGAGTCATCAACAAAACACACGAAAACACGAATACATGAGTCGTTTCCAGGAGTGGTACTTTAATTAGTGTTATTTTAATTAAAGATGACAGACAACTTGCAAGTGATAAAAAGTTGACAGCAAAATTACAATAAAACAATTAGAGTCAAAATCAGAAAGAAATAAAACATTAAACATATTCACGAAAGCAATCGTAATTGTGGCTTTGGCAATTAATAGAGGGCACGTCTGGAAGTGTGTATAATACCGATGTAAATTCGTCGAAAGTATATTTTTTATTACATTCAGAAAAATATTAAAATGTACGTCACGAAACTTAACATTGAACTTTACAGGAAATTATAAATCTACTTACGTATACATATTTTTTTTGTTTGTTTTAAATAAAATTAAAGTTGATATTTAGGTTATGTTAGGTTAGATTAGCATACTTGGGTACTCTGCCTAGCACACCCTCGAGTTGGGTGGCGCTGGGTCTTTATCAGACGTCTGTCATCCAAGGGGACGTGTCTCGGTCGAGCGCCATCACCGCGATGCTCGGTGTGACAAGTGATATCCCAGGGGGGATGAACGGATAAGACAGGAGGCCGCCGACGTGACCTCCCCCCGTAGATGACGAACGGGGGTGCGTTGGAGGCGTACTTAATGCGCTTCCAGTAACACCCCTGTGCTCGTGTCGGGCTCGGGATGGGTGCCCGGGCTCCGCTAGACACGACGTCATGCGGACTGCTTAATAGCGGCCGGGCAGTCCCACCTATATCTTGAGAATCTGGTCTTTCCGAGGCCAGACTGTCGCTGAGATGATCCTGTTGGCTGCGGATCCGCGACCCTTACAAAGCGGCTGAAGGCGCTCGCAGTGGTTTTAGTGGGGTAGTGTACCCAATGCGAGTCCACCCACACCCACCCACACACGCCAGTGTGCCTACCCGAAGCCCTTGTAGGTCCGAAAGGAATTTCCACTGCGACATCAAAATAATATGGTTAGCATTCTTTGGTCAAAATTTAATGTTTCCTGAGTAAAAAAAAAAAAAAAAAAAACAAAATGCCTCCCGACACCGACCAAAGGCGCCCGGCTTGCCCAGCCCAGTATTTATTTAATTTGCATGGTGGAAAGGGAAAAATAATCCTAATGAAAGATACTTATGTAGAGATAAATCATACAAACATCTATACCATCTCTAGTTCTCACATTCCAGAATTTCCAGATAAGGCTTTATTATAATTATCATATTATGCGAAAATCCGTTTTTTTAATATAACGTAGTAGGATATAACTTCATGAACATCATGGGTGTCTGGCGAGAGGTTGCCTTGATGGTTAGTGTCATGAAGTGATTGTTAATAATATTCTGAAGGTACCAAGAAACTAAACTTTATTGTTTAACGAATTTAGACCGGCATTTTACCGTTAGTACCCACCATTTACCTGCAAAGGCCACGATAACCGAAAGTTCATAATGATGCATCGTTCGCACCCGTGTTGGGAGAACTTGCTTGCTCTATAATAACGGTGAGACTCACCTATAGACGTGTATTTGGCATTGCATTTATCACAGTAGTGAATGACCTTTTCTCTCTTTTGTCTCGCTATGGATTTATCCAATTTTGTTTTTCTCTTCCTTCTAGAGAGGAGACTACTGTTGCTCTCCATCTCGTCGCTGCAATCGCCCGGCATCAAACTGGACGCGTTATCTTCGTCGTCGAATCCTTCCAACTTAAAAACGTCTTCGCTGCCATTGTCTATCGAGCTTTGTGATCTGTAAATAATGAGTGTACAAATGAATAAATTATATTTTTTAAAGAAAATAAAACCAAACTCAATTTTTGTAATTGAAAACGTATTGGGAGCGGTTTTCGCCTTTTATGCGCTAAAGTAGTAGTGTAAGTAGGTTTTACTCACACAAAAGATTGTTCTTTTCACTTCACTGTCTGACGCAACTGACAAACAACGTATTTTGATTCTGAAAGGATTCAATGAACTGGTTTGCGCATAAGAGGTGTACACGCGTTTTGGTAGAAGAAAAACTTATGGGTGACCGTGTCATCGTGACCGATGACGACTTCGATACGCTCATAACATATGAAATAATAAACACTGCCTATTATAAAAGCTAAGCAAATACTTGGGCAAAGTATAAGTAGACATTGAAAATCTTGAGCTCATAAAGCAAATTCATTCTTTCAAATTTTGATAAAAATGTGTAAAGTATTACTGCTCGGAATGCCGACGGATGTGCAAAGTAGTATAAAATAGATGCAATCAGGTCTATAATTTATATAAAAATAAAACTCAGAACTCACAAATAAATCATTCTTTCTACTTATTCCGTTATTTTGAGTTTAATATCTGTTAGCACTGCTTACCTTGTTGTGGACATTTTTTACACCTATTATAACTTCTAAACGAAAGTCCGAATACTTTAAAATGGAATTTACACATAGATAATCAATCTTATTCATGATACCATTTTAATAAATAAGAAATAATATCCTGATACTTAAAGACTAATTTAATAATAATAATATTCCGCCTATATTTATACTCATTTTGAAATTTAAACAAAAACTTCTGTTGTTGATTAACTATAATAATTAGGTGTATACCATCACGGACTTTCATTTCAGAAAAAAATATTGAAAAGTATGGACAAATCTGAGTACAACCAGCCACTTTGCCTTTGTGGACTATAAGAAAGCTTTGGACTCAGATGAAACCTGAGCTGTACTGGAACTTCTGCAGCGATACCAGTACGATTGGCGATACGTCGAAGTAATGAGAACACTATACAAAGTCCCCTATAATGAGGACGTCTTTGTTACATACTTTAAACTGTAAAGAATCTACCATAAATATTAATGGTGAGTATCTCACATCTTTAACAAATGAGCTCTCCCCTTGATAACATGCAGAGCCAGAACATGGTCTCCTAATTTACAAAGTCTGAAAGTTTGCCGTAGCTCAACATGCTATCTAACTTCTGTTCAATTTTAGAAGCTCCTGTCTTACCTTTTACTTTGGCATAGTTCAACAATATTGTAACACTGCATTATATTATACACAAACTAAAAGATTTAACACCAAAAAAAAAGAATTCAAGTACAAAAATAACAACAACAAGAACAATATATTTACCTTTCTGGAGATTCCTCTTTCTTGACTGCACCTGTCTCCGGCTGGGCAGCTACAGTGTGTACCATAAGTATGTGAGCGGCAAGAGCAGCCTGACCACCCATTTTTCCCCTGATTGTGCATTCTGAACATTCCCAACTAACAGATAAACAAAAATTGTATTTAATATGTATGACATTTTATAAGTATGACATTTTTTTTTTCATTTATTTTAAGACACAATGGCCCATAGATATATACCTTACAGACTAACCTATATTATAGTATATTACATTATTGTTTGTATAAAAACAAACTAACTAACAAACTATGTTTTAAGGTTTTGATAGTGTTAAAATCACATCCTTTATGAAATAATTATATTTTGTCAATATGTATGACTACATTTATATGTATCCAAGTCTAAAACTATACAATATAATATTGAAAAGGCATTAACAATAAAACACTTCTTCTTCAAAATGCTAAAACAAAAATTAAGTTCATTTTATTTCTGATTTCACATAAAAGTTTTACTGGGAGACATAGTTAAAAATATACAAATCTACCTTACATCAATAAAAATGTTTGAAAATGTTTAGAACTAACCTTTCTTCATCCCTTTTTATTTTGCGTTTACTAGTAGATATTGTTTTCTTCTTTTTGTTTTCTGGTTTACTTCGCCTCTTTTTCTTGGTTAAAGCTAGTGGTTCATCCTCAGAATCATTTTCATCATTTTTGCTATCTGTGTATTGTTCTGATTCATTTTTAATTGTATTTTCTACGTCAGAGGTTGGTTTAATTTGAGACTCAAATAAGGGATTTTTATTTATAATAGCTTCAAAGGCCTCTTTTAGTTTAAAATACTCTATTTCTGCATGTTCTAATACGTTTACCAAGTCGAAGCAGGTTTTGCATATGAACTTGGAGTAATTAGGAGTGTTTGCTATGTCTGCGTGTGTATATTTATAAAGAAATTGATACAACGGAGTTCCTGTTTCGGTACTACTCGCGGTAACGTCATAGTGTTCACTGTTTCTACTCAAGCACACTACACACTCATTTGCTTCGATCTTAATAGTCACATCGAACTCTTTCTTAACACAAACCGAACCATTATCCTTTACCAGGGATTTACTATCACCTTTGATTGAGTCTGCCTCATAAGTTTCGCTCATTTTTATGCCTCAATGCATGAATAAAACATATGTATCTTATGATAAATACAATATGTCTCTTTTCCCACTTAATATTAGTTTGGTCATAAATAAAATAAAGAAATATAATAAACAAATGAATCAAGCATTATATTTTAAATATTTCTATTTTCTTAATTGGATCTTTGACAATAAAATTTCAAAAATGACATTTGATAGTAGTAACAAATGACAACAAACATCATCTCTTATTTTTTTCCGGTTCCTGTTGGAACCGGCTAAGACTAGAGGCTATGCTGCCATGCATATGCGTATGCATGCATAGCGGGAAACGCCAAGGAGGAAGGCGGTGCCTTACGTCACCATCAATCAACTACAACCCCCGTTAAACACGACCGTTATACCGGATCCACACGTTTGTGGCTTGCCGCAAGCCCCAAGCCTCCAGAAGTCACAAGCATGTGGACGCTTCGCAAGCGCTTGCGGCAAATTCTCTTTGGTTCCTTTTGGCTTGTGCACAATACCGACACTCGTCGGGTCGGCCACAAACCCTTGCAAACCTACGCAAGCCAAGACAAACTCTGTATCCACACGTTTGAATTTGTGAAGGCTAGCCAAGTCTCAGCAAACGTGCGGTTCCAGCTTTAGCCTTGACGTTTCCCACAACACCTAAGGGCCGTATTCAGAGACGTGACTTGAGCGCTGATCGGCGCTCAAGTCACGTTTTAGAATACGGGCCTAAGAGTAAGTACCTATAGAGATCGTCATAGCGTGACCGCACAAGAAACAACAATATTTTTTTTCAGTGTGACCATATAGGGAAATTTTCCCTATATGGTGGATAATTAGGGGAGTTTATGTAAATGTACCTACGACAACAGCCTGAGTTGACCACTTTGGACTTTTTACTATTAAATATAAATTTAATTTTTAGTATTTATTAGGTATCATATTATATAGTTTCAATAATTTTACTCCAATACTTGATGCAACCTCTACATAGGTACGGTAAGTTTTGTGTGTCTGTATGTTTTTATTACATATTAGGCAAACGACCAGTCAGATCATTTGGTGGTATGCTATGTCACTAGACTAGGGAAATGAATACTTGCGACTTGCGATATTAATAATACTATTTATAAATTCTGACACTCTTACTTTTTATTATAATTATATATAAATATTTGTTTTTTTTTCTCCATCTTACAACTGAACAAACTGTTTTTTTAACAAGGACAAAAGGAAATCCGTAACGGTAAGGTAAAAAAAATCTCATCATGGCAGCACTAGACCTTGAACAATTAAAGGTTATGTTTTAATTAATTGTTAAAATTCTAGATGTACTCGATATTTAATGAGTTACAACAAATTAAATTTAAATTAAAACACGACATTATAATCAATTTGATACTACATTCATAATATATTTTCACATCATTAAACAACTTACGAGTGAAATGTTAATCCATCAATTTTTGTTCACTGCGGCTTTTACACCCTAAAATATATTGCAACTCACCACTGTCCAGTAACTCAATTCAAATAAATCGCAATAAATCTCTGTTTCAAGTTGTGTAAAACTATTAAAATCTCCGAAAAACAAATACGTGTATGTATTTGTTTGGCAAGAATACACAGTTTGCCAAACAAAATATTTAGCCTCGGTGACAGGGACAAAAGAAAAATCTTCGGTCTCTGTTTCTTACACTAAAATTATAGCTTGTAGTCTCACTTTAACTCGTGACGTTTAAAATAGGACGACCTCTGTAGGTACTTACTCTTAGCATAACACCCTTCTTTTTTCGTTTATTTGTTCCTGTTGGAACTATCTAAGACCAGAGGTCATGCTGCTATGTCTGACGTAAACTACATTCAGTCTGTGGAGAAATGGCGGAAATCGCCAAGGAGGAGTGTTTGAACTATGAACTATCAGCCACTTACGGCCGACCGTTTCCTCCTATCCGTTACACTTCTTCGTTCTTGAATTATAACCATCACTTCTTCAATAAAACCATAGACTGTATGTTCTGAATTCCTAATCTACTTATATAAACTAGGTGTTAGAGTCATCGCCACTTTAGAAGTCCGATAGACGCGGCGCTGCGGTCTCATAACTCAATGTTGCCAATTTATAGTGTAATGATTTTCCACCAAGTCTAGTACAATAAAAAATTTAAATAATTATAGGGCCTATGGTCAGTAGTGGATTGATAAAGACTGAGTATGATAATAATGACAAAAAAAATTATAGCAGCAAAATAAAAATCTCCCTGCCAGGTTTTAGTAAAATAAAACATTTTTTTTTTTGTAAATATTTCATTCGTATTCTTTACGTATAACCGATTAGTAGAATTCATCTAAAACAAGCTTCTTCGGATGTGTTCGGCTTTTGCCAGGAGTGACGATTTTCTCAGAAGTAATTGCTGCCATTGTTACTTCTTTTGTTATTCGACCTTTTTTACAGAAACACCTGAAAATATAATTCATCTGAGCAAGGATTTAATTCTTTTACCTTGTATTTATATTCATATAAAATATCATAAGATAAATGTAGGTATAGGGTTAATGATAATATTTTAACCATAAATTAGGCAAAAATAAGTGACTCTGGCATCTCTAAAATTTACCTGTCATGGCAGTGACATTTATAAACATTTTATTCAACGGGGTGAATTGTTGTTTATTTTTACTTTCTAATTCACAAAATTATTTCACTTTAATGATCATTTTACGGCCTTCACTTTTTACACCTCACTTTATATTATATGCTCCATATTTCACGTAAAACAATTTAAAATATCACAACTTCTTACTCCAGACAGACGTCAAGATGTCAATGTTGTCAAATTTAGTTCGGCCAATAGTCGCAGGACTTTAAAAGTGGCGACGACTATACAACGGTTAGCGTGATTTACATTCCTTTCAATGCCATTTGTTGTCAATATATCAATTTATACATACCGCCCACCAAGGACAGTTACAGTTTATGTAGATTTTCGACTTAGAATGATTAAAATTGGACGTTTGGTTTTGAAGTTATGGCGAAATTAAAATATTACGATTTTTGCTGCACAGCCTGTTGGAAAATAGGCGTCATCAAGGGGTGCGCGTGCGAGTTTAGATATTAGTTATGAGTAAGGTTTGTTTGTATGTTTGTAACGAATTTGCTCAAAAATTATTTGTCCGATTTTGAAAATTCTTTCACCATTTGAATGCTACATTGTCACTGATTAATATAGGCTATTTTAATTGTATGAAAAAAATAAGTATCCCTACTAAAACTACAATAATGTTACCCAAGGTGTAAAAAGAATGCCTATAAAATATCTTTCATCGCGTAGTAGTAGTAGGTAGGTAGGTAGGTAGGTAGGTAGGTAGGTAGGTAGGTAGGTAGGTAGGTAGGTAGGTAGGTAGGTAGGTAGGTAGGTAGGTAGGTAGGTAGGTAGGTAGGTAGGTAGGTAGGTAGGTAGGTAGGTAGGTAGGTAGGTAGGTAGGTAGGTAGGTAGGTAGGTAGGTAGGTAGGTAGGTAGGTAGGTAGGTAGGTAGGTAGGTAGGTAGGTAGGTAGGTAGGTAGGTAGGTAGGTAGGTAGGTAGGTAGGTAGGTAGGTAGGTAGGTAGGTAGGTAGGTAGGTAGGTAGGTAGGTAGGTAGGTAGGTAGGTAGGTAGGTAGGTAGGTAGGTAGGTAGGTAGGTAGGTAGGTAGGTAGGTAGGTAGGTAGGTAGGTAGGTAGGTAGGTAGGTAGGTAGGTAGGTAGGTAGGTAGGTAGGTAGGTAGGTAGGTAGGTAGGTAGGTAGGTAGGTAGGTAGGTAGGTAGGTAGGTAGGTAGGTAGGTAGGTAGGTAGGTAGGTAGGTAGGTAGGTAGGTAGGTAGGTAGGTAGGTAGGTAGGTAGGTAGGTAGGTAGGTAGGTAGGTAGGTAGGTAGGTAGGTAGGTAGGTAGGTAGGTAGGTAGGTAGGTAGGTAGGTAGGTAGGTAGGTAGGTAGGTAGGTAGGTAGGTAGGTAGGTAGGTAGGTAGGTAGGTAGGTAGGTAGGTAGGTAGGTAGGTAGGTAGGTAGGTAGGTAGGTAGGTAGGTAGGTAGGTAGGTAGGTAGGTAGGTAGGTAGGTAGGTAGGTAGGTAGGTAGGTAGGTAGGTAGGTAGGTTAGGTTAGGTTAGGTTAGGTTAGGTTAGGTTAGGTTGCTCTTAGGGGTGGACGAAGCGGCGGACCGTCTCTGCGACGCATTCACAGCGGTCTGCAGAACGGCCATGCCGCGTTGGAGACGTCCGCCCCGCAAGAGGGCGCTGTATTGGTGGTCGGCCGACATAGCCGACCTACGGGCCGCCTGCAACGCGGCTCGTAGACAATACACGCGGAGCAGGCGTCGGCGCCCTCAGGACGTCGACAGAGACGACAGGCTGCGCAGGGTCTACGTAGAGAAAGTGAAGGCCCTGCAGCAGGCGATCTGCCGAGCCAAGGAGGAGGCCTGGCAGGAGCTCGTAGGGGGTCTCGATGCGGACCCCTGGGGCCGACCGTACAAGTGGGCGCGGAACAAGCTCCGCGCCCAGTCGGCCCCCATCAACGAGACGCTCCAGCCGGGCGAACTGAGGCGGATTGTCGGGGAACTATTCCCCGACACACCTGGGGGATACACACCTCCCAGGATGGCTCGGCAGAGGCAGACGCCGGACGAGGAGGGCGTTCCGCCACCCGTCACAGAGGCTGAAATGGAGGCGGTTCTGACCCGCCTCCAGAGTAAGAAGAGGGCGCCGGGTCCGGACGGGGTGCACGGGAAAGTGTTGGCGATCGCTCTCGTGCACCTCGGAGACAGCCTTCGGGAGCTATTCGACCGCTGCCTGCGGTCCGGTCAGTTCCCGAAGGCGTGGAAGGATGGTCGGCTCTGCCTGATTCCGAAGGCGGGGCGACCACCGGACTCGGCTTCGTCGGTGCGACCGGTGGTACTGCTGAACGAGGCTGGGAAGGCCCTAGAAAGGGTGGTGGCTTCTCGGCTCGTTCGGCACATGGAGGAGGGCCCGGGACCCGGACTTTCAGAGTTCCAATACGGGTTTCGGGCACACCGGTCCACAATCGACGCCCTCAAGCGCCTGCGGGCGGTGACGGGTGAGGCGGAACGCAGTGGGGAGGTGGTGGTCGCGGTGTCGTTGGACATCGCGAACGCCTTCAACAGTCTCCCGCACGATGTGATACGGGAGGCACTGGCCTATTTTGGAGTGCCTCCCTATCTCAGGAGGCTGTTGGACGCGTACCTCTCCGACAGGAGGGTAGCATGCGAGAACCGGTGCGGGTCCGTAGAGTGGTGGCGTGTCGGCTGCGGTGTTCCGCAGGGATCGGTTCTGGGTCCGGTCCTGTGGGACATCGGGTACGACTGGGTCCTGCGAGGCCGTCTCCTCCCCGGGTCGGGTGTCATATGTTACGCGGATGACACCCTGATGTATGCCCGGGGAAAGACGTTCAAGGAGGCGGCGCGGCTGGCCGAGGTTAACATCGAACTCGTGATCAGCCGCATAGAGAGGTTAGGGCTTCGGGTCACACCATCGAAAACCGAAGCCCTTCTCTTCCGCGGGACCGGGAGGAAAGGACCCCCACCGGGTGCTACCCTCCAGATCGGAGGGGTGAGAGTCCGGATGAGCCCGCACATCAAGTACTTGGGGCTCATCCTGGACGGAGGGTGGACCTTCGGCCCGCATTTCAAAGCGCTGGGACCGAAGGTCGTGAAGGCGGCGAGTGCGCTGGGCAGACTCCTCCCGAACCTCGGAGGACCCAGCGCCGCCTGCAGGCAGCTGTACTCCGGAGTCTGCCGGAGTATGGCGACCTACGGTGCCCCTATTTGGGCGGGTCAGCTCACTGCGAGCTTGAAGACCGTGCTGCGCCAGGCGCAGCGGGTCGTCGCAGTGAGACAGATCCGGGGGTACCGTACGGTATCGTGGGCCGCAGCAACCGCTCTGGCCGGCGACCCCCCGTGGGAACTCGTGGCGGAGGTTCTGGCCGAGACACACTCCTATGTCTCGGATAGGAGGTCTCTCGGCTCGAGCCTACCGCAAGACGGGGTCCTACGGGTCCGCCGGCTCGGGATGGAGGCGTTATTGCGGAGGTGGGGGGAGGACTTGGCGCGTCAGCCGTACGGCCAACGCACTACGGTTGCTCTGCGCCCGGTCCTAGAGCAGTGGATGCGCCGCAAGCGCAAGCCCCTCACCTTCCGTCTGACGCAGGTTCTCACCGGGCACGGGTGCTTTGGTGACTACTTGTGTCGGACGGCCCACAAGGAGCCGACGACGGAATGTCACGATTGTGGCGCGGTGGTGGACTCTGCCCAGCACACCCTCGAGGTGTGCCCGAGATGGGCGGCGCTTCGTCACGATCTGACGTCTGTTGTCGGAGGCGACTTGTCTCTGCCGAGCCTCATCACTGCGATGCTCGGTAGTGACGAGTCCTGGACGGCAACGGCCTCCTTCTGCGAGACAGTAATGTCCCAGAAGGAGGCCGACGAACGGGTGAGAGAGGAGGCCGCCAACGAGGCCTCCCCCCGTGGACGACGAACAGGGGTGCGTCGGAGGCGCTACTTAATGCGCTTCTAGTAACACCCCTGTGCTCGTGTCGGGCTCGGGATGGGAACCCGGGCCCAGCTCAAGACACGACGTCGTGGGGACTGTCAAAGTCGTAGCCGGGCAGTCCCCGTATTGTGGAGAATCTGGTCTTTGCCGGGACCAGTCTGTCGCTGAGGGCATCCCGTCGCCTGCACAGATCCGGGACCCTCAAATATAGCGGCTGAAGGCTCACGCAGCGGTTTTAGTGGGGTAGGGCACCCAAATGCGAGTCCCCACACACGCCAGCGCGCCTACCCAGGCCCTGGTACGGTCGTAAATGATTTCCGCTGCGTCACCAAAAAAAGGTTAGGTTGCTCTGGATCGGCGTTGTTTTAAAAAACCGAAGGAGGTAACAGCGGAGATTCTGGAGCCCGTAGTTGGGTTAGATGTCGAGAAGCTGGGAGCGGAGGCCCTCATGTCGGCTGCGGAGACAAACTTAGGTGTGATCCTGGGGTACACCGGGAAATCTGCCAACCTCAGAGGTGGATATTCTGCCAAAATAAAAAAGGCCGCAGGGGGTCTTAAGGAGATAGTGGAGTCGTTGGTGATGCGCACAGAAAGCGAGGAGTGCCGTAAAGTGCGCGCAGACAACCGTCGGCTCCAGCGGGAGCTAGACTTGGTACGGGAGGAGATTCGCGCATACAGGCGTGAGTTCGAAGAGAGTCGCAAAAAGGCGACTCCCGACAAAGGGGCAATGGACACGGCCGATTTTATGAAGGAGGTCGCCCAAATGGTCGGGAACATTATCGACGGTCGCCTAGCGGCGCTACAGCTCCCGGCCGCTCCTGCCGTGAGACCCCCACTAGCGGGGGACAAAAAGGAACTGGCGAGGAACACGAGGGCCGCCATTGCAGAGTTGAAAGGGCAGAAGGTTGCCGAGGCTGAAGTAGCAATGGCGGTGAGTCAGAGTCAGAGTGAGGTCGAATTCCCGGCCTTGCCCCAATCCACAAAGGGAAAGGGCAAGGGCAAGGGAAGGAGTAAGGAAGTGGCGTGGACTGCGTTTGGCCCCTCCACCTCGAAGGGACCAGCCCAGAAGGAGAAGGAGGTCGAGGCGGCAAAGAAGGGCCCGGCCCCTCAAGAGGAGGCGGGGGAAGCATGGACGGATGTTGTCCGCCGCAAAGCGAAGGCGAAGAAGCCAGCGGCCCCCGCGCCGCAGACTAAGAAACCGGCGGCTTCTGTGTCACCCGCAGGAAAGGGGCAGGAGGCCCCCAAGAAGTTGGTGCTCCCCCGCTCCTCGGCCGTGATCGTCAAATTGCGGCCGGAGGCAGCGGCAAAAGGGGAGACCTATAACTCGACTTTTAAAAAGGCCGAGCAAATGATAAATATTGAAGAGTTGGGAATCGGGCCGCTCCGGATCCGCCAGTCGGCGACCGGGGCACGCCTAATAGAGGTCGCCGGAACAACAAGCGGCGAGAAGGCGGACGCTCTCGCCGCTAAATTGAGGGAGGTGCTCGCCGACGAGGCGGAAGTGCTCAGGCCACAGAAAAAGGCGGAGTTGAGGATTTCGGGCCTGGGCGACGCCGTCGACGCGGAGCGCCTCTGCACAGCACTGGCGAAAGAGGGGGGATGTGACCCGGGTCAGATACTCGTGCGCAATATCCGCACGGGCCAGCTGACTCTGGGCACGGCCCATGTCGAAGTACCGGTGGCAGCGGCCAAAAAGCTGCTGGCGTGTGCCAGTGTTGCGGTAGGGTGGTGCCGAATTGGCATTCACCTTCTGCAGGCGCGCCCCAGGCACTGCTACCGGTGCCTAGGAATGGGGCACGTCGCCAGTGCGTGCACGGGTGGGGTTGACCGTAGCAATCTCTGCTACCGCTGCGGTCAACCCGGACACAAGGCGGCCGGCTGCACTGCCGCCGCACGATGTGCGGTGTGCGCCGACGCAGGGAGGCCGTCGGGCCACGTGATGGGGGGCATGTTGTGCAACCCCCCATCTATTCGCGGGAAGTTCCCCCTCCACAAATCAGGGGGAACACAAGTGGTGTCGGCTGACGCTGAGATGGCCGAATAATGTCCAGGCATCTCAGCGTCTTACAGGGTAACGTCAACCACTCCGCCGCGGCTCAGGACCTCTTCCTGCAGTCCATGGCGGAGTGGAGTATTGACGTTGCGATCGTCGCCGAGCCGTATGCTGTGCCCCCCAGACCAAACTGGGCGGGGGACAGCGATAACTCGGTGGCGATCGTGGCGACGCCCGGAGCCGGCCCCCCCCTCGCAGTCAAGGCGAGGGGCCGCGGGTACGTGGCGGCGGTTCGGGGAGAGGTTGCTTACATAGGAGTATACTTCTCTCCGAACCGCGATTTGGCGGCCCTGGAACGGTTTCTCGACGTTCTGGGGCCGCTGGTGGGGCAGCTAGCTCCCCTTCAGGTGATCGTGGCCGGAGACCTCAACGCCAAGTCCACGGCTTGGGGCAATCCGGTCACGAACCCGAAAGGGAGAGAAGTGGAGGAGTGGTCGCTGGCTGCCGGGCTGTCCCTGCTCAACAGAGGGGCAGTCCAGACGTGCGTGCGCTGGTCGGGAGGTTCCGTGGTGGACGTCACTTTCGCCACGCCGGCCATCGCACGCAGAGTGGAGGGGTGGAGGGTAGTGACGGGAGTGGAGACTCTCTCGGACCATCGCTACATAAGGTTCGAGGTGTCTCCGACTCCCGTCAGTCCGGCGTCATCGCCATCGCCATCGTCGTCGTCGTCGTCGGGCGGGAGGCAAAGCCAGTTTCCCCGTTGGGCACTCACAAAGCTCAACCGGGAACTGGCCGAAGAGGCCGCTATAGTGGCCAGATGGAGCCTCCCGCCGCTCGCGGAGCTAGGGGTGGACGAAGCGGCGGACCGTCTCTGCGACGCATTCACAGCGGTCTGCAGAACGGCCATGCCGCGCTGGAGACGTCCGCCCCGCAAGAGGGCGCTGTATTGGTGGTCGGCCGACATAGCCGACCTACGGGCCGCCTGCAACGCGGCTCGTAGACAATACACGCGGAGCAGGCGTCGGCGCCCTCAGGACGTCGACAGAGACGACAGGCTGCGCAGGGTCTACGTAGAGAAGGTGAAGGCCCTGCAGCAGGCGATCTGCCGAGCCAAGGAGGAGGCCTGGCAGGAGCTCGTAGGGGGTCTCGATGCGGACCCCTGGGGCCGACCGTACAAGTGGGCGCGGAACAAGCTCCGCGCCCAGTCGGCCCCCATCAACGAGACGCTCCAGCCGGGCGAACTGAGGCGGATTGTCGGGGAACTATTCCCCGACACACCTGGGGGATACACACCCCCCAGGATGGCTCGGCAGAGGCAGACGCCGGACGAGGAGGGCGTTCCGCCACCCGTCACGGAGGCTGAAATGGAGGCGGTTCTGACCCGCCTCCAGAGTAAGAAGAGGGCGCCGGGTCCGGACGGGGTGCACGGGAAAGTGTTGGCGATCGCTCTCGTGCACCTCGGAGACAACCTTCGGGAGCTATTCGACCGCTGCCTGCGGTCCGGTCAGTTCCCGAAGGCGTGGAAGGATGGTCGGCTCTGCCTGATTCCGAAGGCGGGGCGACCACCGGACTCGGCTTCGTCGGTGCGACCGGTGGTACTGCTGAACGAGGCTGGGAAGGCCCTAGAAAGGGTGGTGGCTTCTCGGCTCGTTCGGCACATGGAGGAGGGCCCGGGACCCGGACTTTCAGAGTTCCAATACGGGTTTCGGGCACACCGGTCCACAATCGACGCCCTCAAGCGCCTGCGGGCGGTGACGGGTGAGGCGGAACGCAGTGGGGAGGTGGTGGTCGCGGTGTCCTTGGACATCGCGAATGCCTTCAACAGTCTCCCGCACGATGTGATACGGGAGGCACTGGCCTACTTCGGAGTGCCTCCCTATCTCAGGAGGCTGTTGGACGCGTACCTCTCCGACAGGAGGGTAGCCTGCGAGAACCGGTGCGGGTCCGTAGAGTGGTGGCGTGTCGGCTGCGGTGTTCCGCAGGGATCGGTTCTGGGTCCGGTCCTGTGGGACATCGGGTACGACTGGGTCCTGCGAGGCCGTCTCCTCCCCGGGTCGGGTGTCATATGTTACGCGGATGACACCCTGATGTATGCCCGGGGGAAGACGTTCAAGGAGGCGGCGCGGCTGGCCGAGGTTAACATCGAACTCGTGATCAGCCGCATAGAGAGGTTAGGGCTTCGGGTGACACCATCGAAAACCGAAGCCCTTCTCTTCCGCGGGACCGGGAGGAAAGGACCCCCACCGGGTGCTACCCTCCAGATCGGAGGGGTGAGAGTCCGGATGAGCCCGCACATAAAGTACTTGGGGCTCATCCTGGACGGAGGGTGGACCTTCGGCCCGCATTTCAAAACGCTGGGACCGAAGGTCGTGAAGGCGGCGAGTGCGCTGGGCAGACTCCTCCCGAACCTCGGAGGACCCAGCGCCGCCTGCAGGCAGCTGTACTCCGGAGTCTGCCGGAGTATGGCGACCTACGGTGCCCCTATTTGGGCGGGTCAGCTCACTGCGAGCTTGAAGACCGTGCTGCGCCAGGCGCAGCGGGTCGTCGCAGTGAGACAGATCCGGGGGTACCGTACGGTATCGTGGGCCGCAGCAACCGCTCTGGCCGGCGACCCCCCGTGGGAACTCGTGGCGGAGGTTCTGGCCGAGACACACTCCTACGTCTCGGATAGGAGGTCTCTCGGCTCGAGCCTACCGCACGACGGGGTCCTACGGGTCCGCCGGCTCGGGATGGAGGCGTTATTGCGGAGGTGGGGGGAGGACTTGGCGCGTCAGCCGTACGGCCAACGCACTACGGTTGCTCTGCGCCCGGTCCTAGAGCAGTGGATGCGCCGCAAGCGCAAGCCCCTCACCTTCCGTCTGACGCAGGTTCTCACCGGGCACGGGTGCTTTGGTGACTACTTGTGTCGGACGGCCCACAAGGAGCCGACGACGGAATGTCACGATTGTGGCGCGGTGGTGGACTCTGCCCAGCACACCCTCGAGGTGTGCCCGAGATGGGCGGCGCTGCGTCACGATCTGACGTCTGTTGTCGGAGGCGACTTGTCTCTGCCGAGCCTCATCACTGCGATGCTCGGTAGTGACGAGTCCTGGACGGCAACGGCCTCCTTCTGCGAGACAGTAATGTCCCAGAAGGAGGCCGACGAGCGGGTGAGAGAGGAGGCCGCCAACGAGGCCTCCCCCCGTGGACGACGAACAGGGGTGCGTCGGAGGCGCTACTTAATGCGCTTCTAGTAACACCCCTGTGCTCGTGTCGGGCTCGGGATGGGAACCCGGGCCCAGCTCAAGACACGACGTCGTGGGGACTGTCAAAGTCGTAGCCGGGCAGTCCCCGTATTGTGGAGAATCTGGTCTTTGCCGGGACCAGTCTGTCGCTGAGGGCATCCCGTCGCCTGCACAGATCCGGGACCCTCAACATAGCGGCTGAAGGCTCACGCAGCGGTTTTAGTGGGGTAGGGCACCCAAATGCGAGTCCCCACACACGCCAGCGCGCCTACCCAGGCCCTGGTACGGTCGTAAATGATTTCCGCTGCGTCAACAAAAAAAAAAAAAAAAAAAAAAAAAAAAAAAAAAAAAAAAAAAAAAAGGTTAGGTTAGGTTAACAGTACATTTCCGGGTACAAAGCATATGCCAAGTATTCGTAGATTACTGTGAGTGGTGTCGTTGGATAGCTCTCATCGAGTCCTTTGTGGTGGTAGTCGAATTTCTACTGTACGCCTTCGGGTTGCGGAGAAATTCGACTTTTTAGCTTTGGATTTTTGTGTAAAATTTTGTATGGGAAAATATCAGTAGTCATCGACGTATACGAAAATCGGTTTTGGTCGTGGGGTTTCTCCATTTTCGTGCGGAGGTGGCTACTGGGGGTGGGATAGTGTTAGGCTTTGTTTCTTTTATCTTGTGGTGTAATTTTGTTAGTGTAGGTTAGGTATAAGTTTGTTTTTTCTTTGAATTTATGTCTTTTTTGGGGTCGAAGTTTATCTGGTAGAAGTCTGTTTACATTATTTTTTGAATTTTCTTTTGAGTTTTATTTAGTAATTTTAAGTCTTTTATTAGTTTTTAAGGTGGAGTAATATAGGTGTATATATATTCTTGTGGAGGGAGACGAATTTTGTTTTATTTTGTTTTGTTTTTGTGTAGTTATAAACATAATAATTGATTTTTTGTTGTTTTTTACTTTATTTTCGGTGTAATTAACGTTGTTTTTATAAAATATGTTGGGAGGCGATAGCTTCCGAGGAGGGGGACCGAGTCGGTCAAAGGAGAAGGTGGACGGTTGTCTCCTCCAGGAGACCAGGGTGGTCCTGGAGGACATTGCCCTAACGTCTGAGTCGGAGTTCGGGAGTACCAAGCGTCTCTACTCAGCGCTGTCAGGCGAGTCAGGCTCTGACACTGAGACGGGTACGAGGGCCGAAAAAAGGCCAAAGGTGGCGAAGAGCGGCAAAACCGCCTCCCTGACACGGGCAAGGGCCACGTTGAGAGAAAGGGTGGAGCAGGAGAGAGAGGAGGCCTTCGAGCTTGCCCTGGAAAAGAGGGCATTCCATAAGAAAAAGGAAGTGCAAGGGGAGGTTATGGAGACCCCGATAGAGCCCCAGGACAACATGGGGGCAGACGAATTGATGGTGGTGGCAGAGTCCCAACTGGGGCTCATACTTGGGTTGACTGGAAAGTCGGCCAACCTGAGAGGGGGCTACGCCGCCAAGATAAAAAAGGCGGCAAGTGCTCTGCGAGAGGTCGTCGAGTCTCTGGCATTCAAAAATGAGACGGAGGAGATGCGGAAGGTGCGGGCCGACAACCGGCGCCTCCAGCGCGAGGTGGAGTTGATGCGGGAGGAAATGCGCGCCTACAGGCGCGAATTCGAGGACTCCCGAAAGAAGGCATCCGAGGAAAAGTCGGCGCCGGGATCTCCCGACTTCATGAAAGAGGTGGCACAGCTCGTCGGCAATATAGTCGATGGGCGATTGGCGGCCCTACAGCTACCCGCCGCCCCTCCTGTACGTCCCCCTCTAGCGGGAGACAGGAAAGAGCTGGCGAAGGCCACGAGGGCCGCCATCGCGGCGTCAAAAGAAACAGAGGTGATCGTGACGGACGTAGAGGTGTCGACCGGACCAAGCGTGGCCGAATTCCCTGCCCTGCCAGCACCAAAAGGCAAGGGCAAAGGGAAAACGAAGGGGAAAGCCCAAGAGTGGACCGCGTTTGGTCCCTCCACCTCTACTGCGAAGGAGACCGCGCCTAAAAAGGCAGCCGAAGCGCCCAAAGAGACGCAAAAGTCGTCCTGGACGGAGGTTGTTCGCAAAAAGTCGGCGAACAAGAAACCGGCCGCTCCTGCGTCGCAGCCGAATAAGACGGCGGCTTCTGCGCCGCCGGCGAAAAAGGGTCAAGAGGATCCGAAGAAGTTGGTCCTCCCCCGCTCGTCGGCCGTGATAGTCAAATTACGGCCGGAAGCGGCCGCCAAGGGGGAGACCTATAACTCTACCTTCTTAAAGGCCGAGCAGAAGGTGAATTTGGAGGAGTTTGGGCTAGCCTCGCTCCGAATCCGACAGTCGGCGACTGGGGCGCGCCTCATCGAGATCCCGGGGAGCACGAGCGGAGAAAAGGCGGATGCTCTCGCGCAAAAGCTCAGGGAGGCGCTCGCTGAGGAGGCGGAGGTTATCAGACCCGAGAAAAGAGCGGAACTGAGAATCTCGGGTCTGAGCGACGCAGTGGATGCGGAGCGTCTATGCGCCGCACTGGCGAAGGAGGGGGGCTGCAACCCGGGGCAGGTACTCGTGCGAAACATCCGCACGGGTCAAATGACTCTGGGTACAGCCCACGTTGAAGTGCCGGTGACAGCGGCCAAAAAGCTGCTGGCATGTGCCAGTGTCGCGGTAGGGTGGTGCCGAATTGGCATTCACCTTCTGCAGGCGCGCCCCAGGCACTGCTACCGGTGCCTGGGAATGGGTCACGTAGCCAGTGCGTGCACGGGTGGGGTTGACCGTAGCAATCTCTGCTACCGCTGCGGTCAACCCGGACACAAGGCGGCCGGCTGCACTGCCGCCGCACGATGTGCGGTGTGCGCCGACGCAGGGAGGCCGTCGGGCCACGTGATGGGGGGCATGTCGTGCAACCCCCCATCTATTCGCGGGAAGTTCCCCCTCCACAAATCAGGGGGAACACAAGTGGTGTCGGCTGACGCTGAGATGGCCGAATAATGTCCAGGCATCTCAGCGTCCTACAGGGTAACGTCAACCACTCCGCCGCGGCTCAGGACCTCTTCCTGCAGTCCATGGCGGAGTGGAGTATTGACGTTGCGATCGTCGCCGAGCCGTATGCTGTGCCCCCCAGACCAAACTGGGCGGGGGACAGCGATAACTCGGTGGCGATCGTGGCGACGCCCGGAGCCGGCCCTCCCCTCGCAGTCAAGGCGAGGGGCCGCGGGTACGTGGCGGCGGTTCGGGGAGAGGTTGCTTACATCGGAGTATACTTCTCTCCGAACCGCGATTTGGCGGCCCTGGAACGGTTTCTCGACGTTCTGGGGCCGCTGGTGGGGCAGCTAGCTCCCCTTCAGGTGATCGTGGCCGGAGACCTCAATGCCAAGTCCACGGCTTGGGGCAATCCGGTCACGAACCCGAAAGGGAGAGAAGTGGAGGAGTGGTCGCTAGCTGCCGGGCTGTCCCTGCTCAACAGAGGGGCAGTCCAGACGTGCGTGCGTTGGTCGGGACGACGAACAGGGGTGCGTCGGAGGCGCTACTTAATGCGCTTCTAGTAACACCCCTGTGCTCGTGTCGGGCTCGGGATGGGAACCCGGGCCCAGCTCAAGACACGACGTCGTGGGGACTGTCAAAGTCGTAGCCGGGCAGTCCCCGTATTGTGGAGAATCTGGTCTTTGCCGGGACCAGTCTGTCGCTGAGGGCATCCCGTCGCCTGCACAGATCCGGGACCCTCAAGTATAGCGGCTGAAGGCTCACGCAGCGGTTTTAGTGGGGTAGGGCACCCAAATGCGAGTCCCCACACACGCCAGCGCGCCTACCCAGGCCCTGGTACGGTCGTAAATGATTTCCGCTGCGTCACCAAAAAAAAAAAAAAAAAAAAAAAAAAAAAAAAAAAAAAAAAAAAAAAAGGTTAGGTTAGGTTAGGTTAGGTTAGGTTACATTTCCGGGTACAAAGCGTATGCTAAATAGTCGTAGATTACTGTTATCGGTGGCGTTCGATAGCTCTCGCTGAGGTCTTTCTCGTGGTGGTAAAATTTCTCGCGTACGCCTTCGGGTTGCCGAGAAATTTTAGTTTTAGAGTTTGGATTTTTGTGTTAAAATTTGTATGGGGAAAATTCGGTAGTCATCGACGTAGGTGAAAATCAGTTTTGGTCGCGAGGCCTTTCTGCTTTCATACTGAGGTGGCTACTGGGGTCGGGTTAGTATTAGGTGTTGTTTTATCTTTCTTTTGGTGTATATTTCATTATTGTAGGTTAAGTATAAGTTAGTTTTTTCTTCATATTTATGCTTTTTTCGCTTACAGTCTTGATCTGAGAGAAGTCTGTTTACATTAGTTTTAAGTTTTTATTTCTTAGTTTCTATTGTAATTTTAAGGCTTTTATCAGTTTTTGTGGTGGAACTTTATTTGTGTGTGTGTGTTTTAGTGGGAGAAGTCGTGTTTTCGTTTTATTTTGTGTCGTTTTAATTTATTTTTAATTTTTTGGTGTAAATATTGTGTTTTATTGTGTTCTCGACAGTGTTCTTTTGAGGCATGTCGGGAGGCGATAGTTTTAGAGGAGGGGGACCGATCTGGTCAAAGGGGGAGATGGAGAAATGTCTCATGCAAGAGAGTAGGGTGGTCCTAGAGGACATTGCGGTGGTGTCGATGTCCGAGTCGGAGGCCGGACACAAACGTCTGTACTCTGAGGTGTCTGGGGGGTCTGGCTCGGAAACCGAGACCGGAGGAGCTGGTAGGGTGAGGTGGCAGCCAGAGGCAAAGAGGGGGAAAGCTCACACCCTCTCCCAAGCGAGAGCGGCGATGAGGGAGCGAGTTGAAAAGGAGCGAGAGGAGGAGTTTCAGGATGCTCTGGATCGGCGTTGTTTTAAAAAACCGAAGGAGGTAACAGCGGAAATTTTGGAGCCCGTAGTTGGGTTAGATGTCGAGAAGCTGGGAGCGGAGGCCCTCATGTCGGCTGCGGAGACAAACTTAGGTGTGATCCTGGGGTACACCGGGAAATCTGCCAACCTCAGAGGTGGATATTCTGCCAAAATAAAAAAGGCCGCAGGGGGTCTTAAGGAGATCGTGGAGTCGTTGGTGATGCGCACAGAAAGCGAGGAGTGCCGTAAAGTGCGTGCAGACAACCGTCGGCTCCAGCGGGAGCTAGACTTGGTACGGGAGGAGATCCGCGCATACAGGCGCGAGTTCGAAGAGAGTCGCAAAAAGGCGACTCCCGACAAAGGGGCAATGGACACGGCCGATTTTATGAAGGAGGTCGCCCAAATGGTCGGGAATATTATCGACGGTCGCCTAGCGGCGCTACAGCTCCCGGCCGCTCCTCCCGTGAGACCCCCACTAGCGGGGGACAAAAAGGAACTGGCGAGGAACACGAGGGCCGCCATTGCGGAGTTGAAAGGGCAGAAGGCTGCCGAGGCTGAAGTAGCAATGGCGGTGAGTCCGAGTGAGGTCGAATTCCCGGCCTTGCCCCAATCCACAAAGGGAAAGGGCAAGGGCAAAGGGAAGGGCAAAGAAGCGGCGTGGACCGCATTTGGCCCCTCCACCTCGAAGGGACCAGCCCAGAAGGGGAAGGAGGTTGAGGCGGCAAAGGCCCCTCAAGATGAGGCGGGGGAAGCGTGGACGGACGTCGTTCGCCGCAAATCAAAGGCGAAGAAGCCAGCGGCCCCTGCGCCGCAGACAAAGAAACCGGTGGCTTCTGTGTCACCAGCAGGAAAGGGACAGGAGGCCCCCAAGAAGTTGGTGCTCCCCCGCTCCTCGGCCGTGATCGTCAAATTGCGGCCGGAGGCAGCGGCAAAAGGGGAGACCTATAACTCGACTTTTCAAAAGGCCGAGCAAATGATAAATATTGAAGAGTTGGGAATCGGGCCGCTCCGGATCCGCCAGTCGGCGACCGGGGCACGCCTAATCGAGGTCGCCGGAACAACAAGCGGCGAGAAGGCGGACGCTCTCGCCGCTAAATTAAAGGAGGTGCTCGCCGACGAGGCGGAGGTGCTCAGGCCACAGAAAAAGGCGGAGCTGAGGATTTCGGGCCTGGGCGACGCCGTCGACGCGGAGCGCCTCTGCACAGCACTGGCGAAAGAGGGGGGCTGTGACCCGGGTCAAATAACCGTGCGCAATATCCGCACGGGCCAGCTGACTCTGGGCACGGCCCACGTAGAAGTACCGGTGGCAGCGGCCAAAAAGCTGTTGGCGTGTGCCAGCGTTGCGGTAGGGTGGTGCCGAATTGGCATCCACCTTCTGCAGGCGCGCCCCAGGCACTGCTACCGGTGCCTAGGAATGGGGCACGTCGCCAGTGCGTGCACGGGTGGGGTTGACCGTAGCAATCTTTGCTACCGCTGCGGTCAATCCGGTCACAAGGCGGCCGGCTGCACTGCCGCCGCACGATGTGCGGTGTGCGCCGACGCAGGGAGGCCGTCGGGCCACGTGATGGGGGGCATGTCGTGCAACCCCCCATCTATTCGCGGGAAGTTCCCCCTCCACAAATCAGGGGGAACACAAGTGGTGTCGGCTGACGCTGAGATGGCCGAATAATGTCCAGGCATCTCAGCGTACTACAGGGTAACGTCAACCACTCCGCCGCGGCTCAGGACCTCTTCCTGCAGTCCATGGCGGAGTGGAGTATTGACGTTGCGATCGTCGCCGAGCCGTATGCTGTGCCCCCCAGACCAAACTGGGCGGGGGACAGCGATAACTCGGTGGCGATCGTGGCGACGCCCGGAGCCGGCCCTCCCCTCGCAGTCAAGGCGAGGGGCCGCGGGTACGTGGCGGCGGTTCGGGGAGAGGTTGCTTACATCGGAGTATACTTCTCTCCGAACCGCGATTTGGCGGCCCTGGAACGGTTTCTCGACGTTCTGGGGCCGCTGGTGGGGCAGCTAGCTCCCCTTCAGGTGATCGTGGCCGGAGACCTCAATGCCAAGTCCACGGCTTGGGGCAATCCGGTCACGAACCCGAAAGGGAGAGAAGTGGAGGAGTGGTCGCTAGCTGCCGGGCTGTCCCTGCTCAACAGAGGGGCAGTCCAGACGTGCGTGCGTTGGTCGGGAGGTTCCGTGGTGGACGTCACTTTCGCCACGCCGGCCATCGCACGCAGAGTGGAGGGGTGGAGGGTAGTGACGGGAGTGGAGACTCTCTCGGACCATCGCTACATAAGGTTCAAGGTGTCTCCGACTCCCGTCAGTCCGGCGTCATCGCCATCGCCATCGTCGTCGTCGTCGTCGTCGTCGGGCGGGAGGCAAAGCCAGTTTCCCCGTTGGGCACTCACAAAGCTCAACCGGGAACTGGCCGAAGAGGCCGCAATAGTGGCCAGATGGAGCCTCCCGCCGCTCGCGGAGCTAGGGGTGGACGAAGCGGCGGACCGTCTCTGCGACGCATTCACAGCGGTCTGCAGAACGGCCATGCCGCGTTGGAGACGTCCGCCCCGCAAGAGGGCGCTGTATTGGTGGTCGGCCGACATAGCCGACCTACGGGCCGCCTGCAACGCGGCTCGTAGACAATACACGCGGAGCAGGCGTCGGCGCCCTCAGGACGTCGACAGAGACGACAGGCTGCGCAGGGTCTACGTGGAGAAAGTGAAGGCCCTGCAGCAGGCGATCTGCCGAGCCAAGGAGGAGGCCTGGCAGGAGCTCGTAGGGGGTCTCGATGCGGACCCCTGGGGCCGACCGTACAAGTGGGCGCGGAACAAGCTCCGCGCCCAGTCGGCCCCCATCAACGAGACGCTCCAGCCGGGCGAACTGAGGCGGATTGTCGGGGAATTATTCCCCGACACACCTGGGGGATACACACCCCCCAGGATGGCTCGGCAGAGGCAGACGCCGGACGAGGAGGGCGTTCCGCCACCCGTCACGGAGGCTGAAATGGAGGCGGTTCTGGCCCGCCTCCAGAGTAAGAAGAGGGCGCCGGGTCCGGACGGGGTGCACGGGAAAGTGTTGGCGATCGCTCTCGTGCACCTCGGAGACAGCCTTCGGGAGCTATTTGACCGCTGCCTGCGGTCCGGTCAGTTCCCGAAGGCGTGGAAGGATGGTCGGCTCTGCCTGATTCCGAAGGCGGGGCGACCACCGGACTCGGCTTCGTCGGTGCGACCGGTGGTACTGCTGAACGAGGCTGGGAAGGCCCTAGAAAGGGTGGTGGCTTCTCGGCTCGTTCGGCACATGGAGGAGGGCCCGGGACCCGGACTTTCAGAGTTCCAATACGGGTTTCGGGCACACCGGTCCACAATCGACGCCCTCAAGCGCCTGCGGGCGGTGACGGGTGAGGCGGAACGCAGTGGGGAGGTGGTGGTCGCGGTGTCGTTGGACATCGCGAACGCCTTCAACAGTCTCCCGCACGATGTGATACGGGAGGCACTGGCCTACTTCGGAGTGCCTCCCTATCTCAGGAGGCTGTTGGACGCGTACCTCTCCGACAGGAGGGTAGCCTGCGAGAACCGGTGCGGGTCCGTAGAGTGGTGGCGTGTCGGCTGCGGTGTTCCGCAGGGATCGGTTCTGGGTCCGGTCCTGTGGGACATCGGGTACGACTGGGTCCTGCGAGGCCGTCTCCTCCCCGGGTCGGGTGTCATATGTTACGCGGATGACACCCTGATGTATGCCCGGGGAAAGACATTCAAGGAGGCGGCGCGGCTGGCCGAGGTGAACATCGACCTCGTGATCAGCCGCATAGAGAGGTTGGGGCTTCGGGTAACACCATCGAAAACCGAAGCCCTTCTCTTCCGCGGGACCGGGAGGAAAGGACCCCCACCGGGTGCTACCCTCCAGATCGGAGGGGTGAGAGTCCGGATGAGCCCGCACATCAAGTACCTGGGGCTCATCCTGGACGGAGGGTGGACCTTCGGCCCGCATTTCAAAACGCTGGGACCGAAGGTCGTGAAGGCGGCGAGTGCGCTGGGCAGACTCCTCCCGAACCTCGGAGGACCCAGCGCCGCCTGCAGGCAGCTGTACTCCGGAGTCTGCCGGAGTATGGCGACCTACGGTGCCCCTATTTGGGCGGGTCAGCTCACTGCGAGCTTGAAGACCGTGCTGCGCCAGGCGCAGCGGGTCGTCGCAGTGAGACAGATCCGGGGGTACCGTACGGTATCGTGGGCCGCAGCAACCGCTCTGGCCGGCGACCCCCCGTGGGAACTCGTGGCGGAGGTTCTGGCCGAGACACACTCCTACGTCTCGGATAGGAGGTCTCTCGGCTCGAGCCTACCGCACGACGGGGTCCTACGGGTCCGCCGGCTCGGAATGGAGGCGTTATTGCGGAGGTGGGGGGAGGACTTGGCGCGTCAACCGTACGGCCAACGCACTACGGTTGCTCTGCGCCCGGTCCTAGAGCAGTGGATGCGCCGCAAGCGCAAGCCCCTCACCTTCCGTCTGACGCAGGTTCTCACCGGGCACGGGTGCTTTGGTGACTACTTGTGTCGGACGGCCCACAAGGAGCCGACGACGGAATGTCACGATTGTGGCGCGGTGGTGGACTCTGCCCAGCACACCCTCGAGGTGTGCCCGAGATGGGCGGCGCTGCGTCACGATCTGACGTCTGTTGTCGGAGGCGACTTGTCTCTGCCGAGCCTCATCACTGCGATGCTCGGTAGTGACGAGTCCTGGACGGCAACGGCCTCCTTCTGCGAGACAGTAATGTCCCAGAAGGAGGCCGACGAACGGGTGAGAGAGGAGGCCGCCAACGAGGCCTCCCCCCGTGGACGACGAACAGGGGTGCGTCGGAGGCGCTACTTAATGCGCTTCTAGTAACACCCCTGTGCTCGTGTCGGGCTCGGGATGGGAACCCGGGCCCAGCTCAAGACACGACGTCGTGGGGACTGTCAAAGTCGTAGCCGGGCAGTCCCCGTATTGTGGAGAATCTGGTCTTTGCCGGGACCAGTCTGTCGCTGAGGGCATCCCGTCGCCTGCACAGATCCGGGACCCTCAATATAGCGGCTGAAGGCTCACGCAGCGGTTTTAGTGGGGTAGGGCACCCAAATGCGAGTCCCCACACACGCCAGCGCGCCTACCCAGGCCCTGGTACGGTCGTAAATGATTTCCGCTGCGTCAACAAAAAAAAAAAAAAAAAAAAAAAAAAAAAGGTTAGGTTAGGTTAGGTTAGGTTAACAGTACATTTCCGGGTACAAAGCGTATGCTAAATAGTCGTAGATTACTGTTATCGGTGGCGTTCGATAGCTCTCGCTGAGGTCTTTCTCGTGGTGGTAAAATTTCTCGCGTACGCCTTCGGGTTGCCGAGAAATTTTAGTTTTAGAGTTTGGATTTTTGTGTTAAAATTTGTATGGGGAAAATTCGGTAGTCATCGACGTAGGTGAAAATCAGTTTTGGTCGCGAGGCCTTTCTGCTTTCATACTGAGGTGGCTACTGGGGTCGGGTTAGTATTAGGTGTTGTTTTATCTTTCTTTTGGTGTATTTTTCATTATTGTAGGTTAAGTATAAGTTAGTTTTTTCTTCATATTTATGCTTTTTTCGCTTACAGTCTTGATCTGAGAGAAGTCTGTTTACATTAGTTTTAAGTTTTTTATTTCTTAGTTTCTATTGTAATTTTAAGGCTTTTATCAGTTTTTGTGGTGGAACTTTATTTGTGTAGGTGTGTTATTGTGGGAGAAGTCGTGTTTTCGTTTTATTTTGTGTCGTTTTAATTTATTTTTAATTTTTTGGTGTAAATATTGTGTTTTATTGTGTTTTTATTGTGTTCTCGACAGTGCTCTTTTGAGGCATGTCGGGAGGCGATAGTTTTAGAGGAGGGGGACCGATCTGGTCAAAGGGGGAGATGGAGAAATGTCTCATGCAAGAGAGTAGGGTGGTCCTAGAGGACATTGCGGTGGTGTCGATGTCCGAGTCGGAGGCCGGACACAAACGTCTGTACTCTGAGGTGTCTGGGGGGTCTGGCTCGGAAACCGAGACCGGAGGAGCTGGTAGGGTGAGGTGGCAGCCAGAGGCAAAGAGGGGGAAAGCTCATACCCTCTCCCACGCGAGAGCGGCGATGAGGGAGCGAGTCGAAAAGGAGCGGGAGGAGGAATTTCAGGATGCTCTGGATCGGCGTTGTTTCAAAAAACCGAGGGAGGTAACAGCGGAGATTTTGGAGCCCGTAGTTGGGTTAGATGTCGAGAAGCTGGGAGCGGAGGCCCTCATGTCGGCTGCGGAGACAAACTTAGGTGTGATCCTGGGGTACACCGGGAAATCTGCCAACCTCAGAGGTGGATATTCTGCCAAAATAAAAAAGGCCGCAGGGGGTCTTAAGGAGATAGTGGAGTCGTTGGTGATGCGCACAGAAAGCGAGGAGTGCCGTAAAGTGCGCGCAGACAACCGTCGGCTCCAGCGGGAGCTAGACTTGGTACGGGAGGAGATCCGCGCATACAGGCGTGAGTTCGAAGAGAGTCGCAAAAAGGCGACTCCCGACAAAGGGGCAATGGACACGGCCGATTTTATGAAGGAGGTCGCACAAATGGTCGGGAATATTATTGACGGTCGCCTAGCGGCGCTACAGCTCCCGGCCGCTCCTGCCGTGAGACCCCCACTAGCGGGGGACAAAAAGGAACTGGCGAGGAACACGAGGGCCGCCATTGCGGAGTTGAAAGGGCAGAAGGCTGCCGAGGCTGAAGTAGCAATGGCGGTGAGTCCGAGTGAGGTCGAATTCCCGGCCTTGCCCCAATCCACAAAGGGAAAGGGCAAGGGCAAGGGGAAGGGCAAAGAAGCGGCGTGGACCGCATTTGGCCCCTCCACCTCGAAGGGACCAGCCCAGAAGGGGAAGGAGGTTGAGGCGGCAAAGGCCCCTCAAGATGAGGCGGGGGAAGCGTGGACGGACGTCGTTCGCCGCAAATCAAAGGCGAAGAAGCCAGCGGCCCCTGCGCCGCAGACAAAGAAACCGGTGGCTTCTGTGTCACCAGCAGGAAAAGGGCAAGAGGCCCCGAAGAAGTTGGTGCTCCCCCGCTCCTCGGCCGTGATCGTCAAATTGCGGCCGGAGGCAGCGGCAAAAGGGGAGACCTATAACTCGACCTTTCAAAAGGCCGAGCAAATGGTGAACATTGAAGAGTTGGGAATCGGGCCGCTCCGGATCCGCCAGTCAGCGACCGGGGCACGCCTAATAGAGGTCGCCGGAACAACAAGCGGCGAGAAGGCGGACGCTCTCGCCGCTAAATTGAGGGAGGTGCTCGCCGACGAGGCGGAAGTGCTCAGGCCACAGAAAAAGGCGGAGTTGAGGATTTCGGGCCTGGGCGACGCCGTCGACGCGGAGCGCCTCTGCACAGCACTGGCGAAAGAGGGGGGATGTGACCCGGGTCAGATACTCGTGCGCAATATCCGCACGGGCCAGCTGACTCTGGGCACGGCCCATGTCGAAGTACCGGTGGCAGCGGCCAAAAAGCTGCTGGCGTGTGCCAGTGTCGCGGTAGGGTGGTGCCGAATCAGCATTCACCTTCTGCAGGCGCGCCCCAGGCACTGCTACCGGTGCCTAGGAATGGGGCACGTCGCCAGTGCGTGCACGGGTGGGGTTGACCGTAGCAATCTCTGCTACCGCTGCGGTCAACCCGGACACAAGGCGGCCGGCTGCACTGCCGCCGCACGATGTGCGGTGTGCGCCGACGCAGGGAGGCCGTCGGGCCACGTGATGGGGGGCATGTCGTGCAACCCCCCATCTATTCGCGGGAAGTTCCCCCTCCACAAATCAGGGGGAACACAAGTGGTGTCGGCTGACGCTGAGATGGCCGAATAATGTCCAGGCATCTCAGCGTCTTACAGGGTAACGTCAACCACTCCGCCGCGGCTCAGGACCTCTTCCTGCAGTCCATGGCGGAGTGGAGTATTGACGTTGCGATCGTCGCCGAGCCGTATGCTGTGCCCCCCAGACCAAACTGGGCGGGGGACAGCGATAACTCGGTGGCGATCGTGGCGACGCCCGGAGCCGGCCCCCCCCTCGCAGTCAAGGCGAGGGGCCGCGGGTACGTGGCGGCGGTTCGGGGAGAGGTTGCTTACATAGGAGTATACTTCTCTCCGAACCGCGATTTGGCGGCCCTGGAACGGTTTCTCGACGTTCTGGGGCCGCTGGTGGGGCAGCTAGCTCCCCTTCAGGTGATCGTGGCCGGAGACCTCAATGCCAAGTCCACGGCTTGGGGCAATCCGGTCACGAACCCGAAAGGGAGAGAAGTGGAGGAGTGGTCGCTAGCTGCCGGGCTGTCCCTGCTCAACAGAGGGGCAGTCCAGACGTGCGTGCGTTGGTCGGGAGGTTCCGTGGTGGACGTCACTTTCGCCACGCCGGCCATCGCACGCAGAGTGGAGGGGTGGAGGGTAGTGACGGGAGTGGAGACTCTCTCGGACCATCGCTACATAAGGTTCGAGGTGTCTCCGACTCCCGTCAGTCCGGCGTCATCGCCATCGCCATCGTCGTCGTCGTCGTCGTCGTCGGGCGGGAGGCAAAGCCAGTTTCCCCGTTGGGCACTCACAAAGCTCAACCGGGAACTGGCCGAAGAGGCCGCAATAGTGGCCAGATGGAGCCTCCCGTCGCTCGCGGAGCTAGGGGTGGACGAAGCGGCGGACCGTCTCTGCGACGCATTCACAGCGGTCTGCAGAACGGCCATGCCGCGCTGGAGACGTCCGCCCCGCAAGAGGGCGCTGTATTGGTGGTCGGCCGACATAGCCGACCTACGGGCCGCCTGCAACGCGGCTCGTAGACAATACACGCGGAGCAGGCGTCGGCGCCCTCAGGACGTCGACAGAGACGACAGGCTGCGCAGGGTCTACGTAGAAAAGGTGAAGGCCCTGCAGCAGGCGATCTGCCGAGCCAAGGAGGAGGCCTGGCAGGAGCTCGTAGGGGGTCTCGATGCGGACCCCTGGGGCCGACCGTACAAGTGGGCGCGGAATAAGCTCCGCGCCCAGTCGGCCCCCATTAACGAGACGCTCCAGCCGGGCGAACTGAGGCGGATTGTCGGGGAACTATTCCCCGACACACCTGGGGGATACACACCCCCCAGGATGGCTCGGCAGAGGCAGACGCCGGACGAGGAGGGCGTTCCGCCACCCGTCACGGAGGCTGAAATGGAGGCGGTTCTGGCCCGCCTCCAGAGTAAGAAGAGGGCGCCGGGTCCGGACGGGGTGCACGGGAAAGTGTTGGCGATCGCTCTCGTGCACCTCGGAGACAACCTTCGGGAGCTATTCGACCGCTGCCTGCGGTCCGGTCAGTTCCCGAAGGCGTGGAAGGATGGTCGGCTCTGCCTGATTCCGAAGGCGGGGCGACCACCGGACTCGGCTTCGTCGGTGCGACCGGTGGTACTGCTGAACGAGGCTGGGAAGGCCCTAGAAAGGGTGGTGGCTTCTCGGCTCGTTCGGCACATGGAGGAGGGCCCGGGACCCGGACTTTCAGAGTCCCAATACGGGTTTCGGGCACACCGGTCCACGATCGACGCCCTCAAGCGCCTGCGGGCGGTGACGGGTGAGGCGGAACGCAGTGGGGAGGTGGTGGTCGCGGTGTCCTTGGACATCGCGAATGCCTTCAACAGTCTCCCGCACGATGTGATACGGGAGGCACTGGCCTACTTCGGAGTGCCTCCCTATCTCAGGAGACTGTTGGACGCGTACCTCTCCGACAGGAGGGTAGCCTGCGAGAACCGGTGCGGGTCCGTAGAGTGGTGGCGTGTCGGCTGCGGTGTTCCGCAGGGATCGGTTCTGGGTCCGGTCCTGTGGGACATCGGGTACGACTGGGTCCTGCGAGGCCGTCTCCTCCCCGGGTCGGGTGTCATATGTTACGCGGATGACACCCTGATGTATGCCCGGGGAAAGACATTCAAGGAGGCGGCGCGGCTGGCCGAGGTGAACATCGACCTCGTGATCAGCCGCATAGAGAGGTTGGGGCTTCGGGTAACACCATCGAAAACCGAAGCCCTTCTCTTCCGCGGGACCGGGAGAAAAGGACCCCCACCGGGTGCTACCCTCCAGATCGGAGGGGTGAGAGTCCGGATGAGCCCGCACATCAAGTACCTGGGGCTCATCCTGGACGGAGGGTGGACCTTCGGCCCGCATTTCAAAACGCTGGGACCGAAGGTCGTGAAGGCGGCGAGTGCGCTGGGCAGACTCCTCCCGAACCTCGGAGGACCCAGCGCCGCCTGCAGGCAGCTGTACTCCGGAGTCTGCCGGAGTATGGCGACCTACGGTGCTCCTATTTGGGCGGGTCAGCTCACTGCGAGCTTGAAGACCGTGCTGCGCCAGGCGCAGAGGGTCGTCGCAGTGAGACAGATCCGGGGGTACCGTACGGTATCGTGGGCCGCAGCAACCGCTCTGGCCGGCGACCCCCCGTGGGAACTCGTGGCGGAGGTTCTGGCCGAGACACACTCCTACGTCTCGGATAGGAGGTCTCTCGGCTCGAGCCTACCGCACGACGGGGTCCTACGGGTCCGCCGGCTCGGGATGGAGGCGTTATTGCGGAGGTGGGGGGAGGACTTGGCGCGTCAGCCGTACGGCCAACGCACTACGGTTGCTCTGCGCCCGGTCCTAGAGCAGTGGATGCGCCGCAAGCGCAAGCCCCTCACCTTCCGTCTGACGCAGGTTCTCACCGGGCACGGGTGCTTTGGTGACTACTTGTGTCGGACGGCCCACAAGGAGCCGACGACGGAATGTCACGATTGTGGCGCGGTGGTGGACTCTGCCCAGCACACCCTCGAGGTGTGCCCGAGATGGGCGGCGCTGCGTCACGATCTGACGTCTGTTGTCGGAGGCGACTTGTCTCTGCCGAGCCTCATCACTGCGATGCTCGGTAGTGACGAGTCCTGGACGGCAACGGCCTCCTTCTGTGAGACAGTGATGTCCCAGAAGGAGGCCGACGAACGGGTGAGAGAGGAGGCCGCCAACGAGGCCTCCCCCCGTGGACGACGAACAGGGGTGCGTCGGAGGCGCTACTTAATGCGCTTCTAGTAACACCCCTGTGCTCGTGTCGGGCTCGGGATGGGAACCCGGGCCCAGCTCAAGACACGACGTCGTGGGGACTGTCAAAGTCGTAGCCGGGCAGTCCCCGTATTGTGGAGAATCTGGTCTTTGCCGGGACCAGTCTGTCGCTGAGGGCATCCCGTCGCCTGCACAGATCCGGGACCCTCAATATAGCGGCTGAAGGCTCACGCAGCGGTTTTAGTGGGGTAGGGCACCCAAATGCGAGTCCCCACACACGCCAGCGCGCCTACCCAGGCCCTGGTACGGTCGTAAATGATTTCCGCTGCGTCACCAAAAAAAAAAAAAAAAAAAAAAAAGGTTAGGTTAGGTTAGGTTAGGTTAGGTTAAAAAACAGTACATTTCCGGGTACAAAGCATATGCTAAGTGGTCGTAGAGTACTGTTATTGGTGGCGTTCGCTAGCTCTCGCTGAGGTCTTTCTTGTGGTGGTAAAATTTCTCGCGTACGCCTTCGGGTTGCCGAGAAATTTTAAGTTTTGTGTTTGGATTTTTGTTTTAAATTTTGTATGGGGAAATATCAGCAGTCATCGACGTAAACGAAAATCGGTTTTGGTCGCGGGGTTTCTCCGTTTTCGTACGGAGGTGGCTACTGGGGGCGGGAGTTTATTAGTTTAGTTTTGCTCTTTCTTTTGGTGTCTTTTTAGTTAGTGTAGGTTAGTTATAAGTTTGGTTTTTCTTTAAATTTATGCTTTTTTCGGTGTCGAACTTGAACTGGTGAAAGTCTGTTTACATAATTTTTGGAATTTTCATTTTAGTTTTTCTTTGTAGTTTTAAGTGTTTCATTAGTTTTTAAGGTGGAGTTTTGTAGGTGTTGGTATTTTACTGTAGGAGAAGGTTGTTTTTAGTTCTTTTTTGTGTCGTATCTATTTTATTTTCATTTAATTGTGTTGTAAATATAATTTTTAACTGTGTTTACGACGTCTTTTATCTGAAATATGTCGGGTGGCGACAGTTTTCGAGGAGGAGGTCCTAATAAGAAGAAGGAGGCGTTAGACGGATGTCTCTTGCAAGAGACTAGGGTGGTCCTGGAGGACATCTCACGTCGGACGTCTATATCAGAGTCGGAGGTCGGGCAAAAACGCCTGTATTCGGAGATGTCGGGGTTGTCTGGCTCGGACACCGAGACCGGGGGAGAAGTCAGAGTGAGGTGGCAGCCGGAGGCGAAAAGGGGGAAAGCCTATACGCTCTCCAGCGCGCGAGCTGCTATGAGGGAGCGAGTAGAAAAGGAGCGGGAAGAAGATTTCCAGGACGCTCTAGAACGGAGGTGCTTTAAAAAGCAAAAGGAAAAGGAGGTTGATGTCGCTATCGGGGAGCCCGTGGTTAACCTCGAAGTAGAAAAATTGGGAGCGGACGATCTGATGTCGGCGACAGAGACCAATCAGCCGTACGGCCAACGCACTACGGTTGCTCTGCGCCCGGTCCTAGAGCAGTGGATGCGCCGCAAGCGCAAGCCCCTCACCTTCCGTCTGACGCAGGTTCTCACCGGGCACGGGTGCTTTGGTGACTACTTGTGTCGGACGGCCCACAAGGAGCCGACGACGGAATGTCACGATTGTGGCGCGGCGGTGGACTCTGCCCAGCACACCCTCGAGGTGTGCCCGAGATGGGCGGCGCTGCGTCACGATCTGACGTCTGTTGTCGGAGGCGACTTGTCTCTGCCGAGCCTCATCACTGCGATGCTCGGTAGTGACGAGTCCTGGACGGCAACGGCCTCCTTCTGCGAGACAGTAATGTCCCAGAAGGAGGCCGACGAGCGGGTGAGAGAGGAGGCCGCCAACGAGGCCTCCCCCCGTGGACGACGAACAGGGGTGCGTCGGAGGCGCTACATAATGCGCTTCTAGTAACACCCCTGTGCTCGTGTCGGGCTCGGGATGGGAACCCGGGCCCAGCTCAAGACACGACGTCGTGGGGACTGTCAAAGTCGTAGCCGGGCAGTCCCCGTATTGTGGAGAATCTGGTCTTTGCCGGGACCAGTCTGTCGCTGAGGGCATCCCGTCGCCTGCACAGATCCGGGACCCTCAATATAGCGGCTGAAGGCTCACGCAGCGGTTTTAGTGGGGTAGGGCACCCAAATGCGAGTCCCCACACACGCCAGCGCGCCTACCCAGGCCCTGGTACGGTCGTAAATGATTTCCGCTGCGTCAACAAAAAAAAAAAAAAAAAAAAAAAAAAAAAAAAAAAAAAAAAAAAAAAAAAAAAGGTTAGGTTAGGTTAGGTTAGGTTAGGTTAGGTTAGGTTAGGTTAGGTTAGGTTAGGTTAGGTTACAGCAGGTTACATTTCCGGGTACAAAGCATATGCCAAGTATTCGTAGATTACTGTGAGTGGTGTCGTTGGATAGCTCTCATCGAGTCCTTTGTGGTGGTAGTCGAATTTCTACTGTACGCCTTCGGGTTGCGGAGAAATTCGACTTTGTAGCTTTGGATTTTTGTGTAAAATTTTGTATGGGAAAATATCAGTAGTCATCGACGTATACGAAAATCGGTTTTGGTCGTGGGGTTTCTCCATTTTCGTGCGGAGGTGGCTACTGGGGGTGGGATAGTGTTAGGCTTTGTTTCTTTTATCTTGTGGTGTAATTTTGTTAGTGTAGGTTAGGTATAAGTTTGTTTTTTCTTTGAATTTATGTCTTTTTTGGGGTCGAAGTTTATCTGGTAGAAGTCTGTTTACATTATTTTTTGAATTTTCTTTTGAGTTTTATTTAGTAGTTTTAAGTCTTTTATTAGTTTTTAAGGTGGAGTAATATAGGTGTATATATATTCTTGTGAAGGGAGACGAATTTTGTTTTATTTTGTTTGTTTTTGTGTAGTTTTAGTTATAATAATTGATTTTTTGTTGTTTTTATTCTATTTTTCGGTGTTGTTGACGTTGTTTGTGTAAATTATGTCGGGAGGCGATAGCTTTCGAGGAGGGGGACCGAGTCGGTCAAAGGAGAAGGTGGACGGTTGTCTCCTCCAGGAGACCAGGGTGGTCCTGGAGGACATCGCGCTCACGTCTGAGTCGGAGTTTGGGAGTACCAAACGTCTCTACTCGGCGCTGTCAGGCGAGTCAGGCTCTGACACTGAGACGGGTACGAGGGCCGAAAAAAGGCCAAAGGTGGCGAAGAGCGGCAAAACCGCCTCCCTGACACGGGCAAGGGCCACGTTAAGAGAGAGGGTGGAGCAAGAGAGGGAGGAGGCCTTCGAGCTTGCCCTAGAAAAGAGGGCATTCCTAAAGAGGAAAGAAGCTCAAGGGGAGGCTATAGAGACACCGATAGAGCCCCAGGAAAACATGGGGGCGGAGGAATTGATGGTGGTGGCAGAGTCCCAATTAGGGCTCATACTCGGGCTGACGGGCAAGTCGGCCAACCTGAGAGGGGGCTACGCCGCCAAGATAAAAAAGGCGGCAAGTGCTCTAAGAGAGGTCGTCGAGTCTTTGGCACTAAAGAACGAGACGGAGGAGATGCGGAAGGTGCGGGCCGACAATCGGCGCCTCCAGCGCGAGGTGGAATTGATGCGGGAGGAAATGCGCGCCTACAGGCGCGAATTTGAGGACTCCCGCAAGAAGGCGTCCGAGGAGAAGTCGGTGTCGGGATCTCCCGACTTCATGAAAGAGGTGGCACAGCTCGTCGGCAATATAGTCGACGGGCGATTGGCGGCCCTACAGCTACCCGCCGCCCCTCCCGTACGTCCCCCTCTAGCGGGAGACAGGAAAGAACTGGCGAAGGCCACGAGGGCCGCCATCGCGGCGTCAAAAGAGACAGAGGCGGTCGTGACGGACGTAGAGGTGTCGACCGGACCAAGCGTGGCCGAATTCCCTGCCCTGCCAGCACCAAAAGGCAAAGGCAAAGGCAAAGGGAAAGAGAAGGGGAAGGCCCAAGAGTGGACCGCGTTTGGTCCCTCCACCTCTACTGCGAAGGAGACCGCGCCTAAAAAGGCAGCCGAAGCGCCCAAAGAGACGCAAAAGTCGTCCTGGACGGAGGTAGTTCGCAAAAAGTCGGCGAACAAGAAACCGGCCGCTCCTGCGTCGCAGGCGAATAAGCCGGCGGCTTCTGCGCCACCGGCGAAAAAGGGTCAAGAGGCCCCGAAGAAGTTGGTCCTCCCCCGCTCGTCGGCCGTGATAGTCAAATTACGGCCGGAAGCGGCCGCCAAGGGGGAGACATATAACACTACCTTCTTAAAGGCCGAGCAGAAGGTGAATTTGGAGGAGTTTGGTCTAGCCTCGCTCCGAATCCGACAGTCGGCGACCGGGGCGCGCCTTATTGAGATCCCGGGGAGCACGAGCGGAGAAAAGGCGGATGCTCTCGCGCAAAAGCTCAGGGAGGCGCTCGCTGAGGAGGCGGAGGTTATCAGACCCGAAAAAAGAGCGGAACTGAGAATCTCGGGTCTGAGCGACGCAGTGGATGCGGAGCGTCTATGCGCCGCACTGGCGAAGGAGGGGGGCTGTAACCCGGGGCAGGTACTCGTGCGAAACATCCGCACGGGTCAAATGACTCTGGGTACAGCCCACGTTGAAGTGCCGGTGACAGCGGCTAAAAAGCTGCTGGCGTGTGCCAGTGTCGCGGTGGGGTGGTGCCGAATTGGCATTCACCTTCTGCAGGCGCGCCCCAGGCACTGCTACCGGTGCCTAGGAATGGGGCACGTCGCCAGTGCGTGCACGGGTGGGGTTGACCGTAGCAATCTCTGCTACCGCTGCGGTCAACCCGGACACAAGGCGGCCGGCTGCACTGCCGCCGCACGATGTGCGGTGTGCGCCGACGCAGGGAGGCCGTCGGGCCACGTGATGGGGGGCATGTCGTGCAACCCCCCATCTATTCGCGGGAAGTTCCCCCTCCACAAATCAGGGGGAACACAAGTGGTGTCGGCTGACGCTGAGATGGCCGAATAATGCCCAGGCATCTCAGCGTCCTACAGGGTAACGTCAACCACTCCGCCGCGGCTCAGGACCTCTTCCTGCAGTCCATGGCGGAGTGGAGTATTGACGTTGCGATCGTCGCCGAGCCGTATGCCGTGCCCCCCAGACCAAACTGGGCGGGCGACAGCGATAACTCGGTGGCGATCGTGGCGACGCCTGGAGCCGGCCCTCCCCTCGCAGTCAAGGCGAGGGGCCGCGGGTACGTGGCGGCGGTTCGGGGAGAGGTTGCTTACATCGGAGTATACTTCTCTCCGAACCGCGATTTGGCGGCCCTGGAACGGTTTCTCGACGTTCTGGGGCCGCTGGTGGGGCAGCTAGCTCCCCTTCAGGTGATCGTGGCCGGAGACCTCAATGCCAAGTCCACGGCTTGGGGCAATCCGGTCACGAATCCGAAAGGGAGAGAAGTGGAGGAGTGGTCGCTAGCTGCCGGGCTGTCCCTGCTCAACAGAGGGGCAGTCCAGACGTGCGTGCGTTGGTCGGGAGGTTCCGTGGTGGACGTCACTTTCGCCACGCCGGCCATCGCACGCAGAGTGGAGGGGTGGAGGGTAGTGACGGGAGTGGAGACTCTCTCGGACCATCGCTACATAAGGTTCGAGGTGTCTCCGACTCCCGTCAGTCCGGCGTCATCGCCATCGCCATCGTCGTCGTCGTCGTCGTCGGGCGGGAGGCAAAGCCAGTTTCCCCGTTGGGCACTCACAAAGCTCAACCGGGAACTGGCCGAAGAGGCCGCAATAGTGGCCAGATGGAGCCTCCCGTCGCTCGCGGAGCTAGGGGTGGACGAAGCGGCGGACCGTCTCTGCGACGCATTCACAGCGGTCTGCAGAACGGCCATGCCGCGCTGGAGACGTCCGCCCCGCAAGAGGGCGCTGTATTGGTGGTCGGCCGACATAGCCGACCTACGGGCCGCCTGCAACGCGGCTCGTAGACAATACACGCGGAGCAGGCGTCGGCGCCCTCAGGACGTCGACAAAGACGACAGGCTGCGCAGGGTCTACGTAGAGAAAGTGAAGGCCCTGCAGCAGGCGATCTGCCGAGCCAAGGAGGAGGCCTGGCAGGAGCTCGTAGGGGGTCTCGATGCGGACCCCTGGGGCCGACCGTACAAGTGGGCGCGGAACAAGCTCCGCGCCCAGTCGGCCCCCATCAACGAGACGCTCCAGCCGGGCGAACTGAGGCGGATTGTCGGGGAACTATTCCCCGACACACCTGGGGGATACACACCCCCCAGGATGGCTCGGCAGAGGCAGACGCCGGACGAGGAGGGCGTTCCGCCACCCGTCACGGAGGCTGAAATGGAGGCGGTTCTGGCCCGCCTCCAGAGTAAGAAGAGGGCGCCGGGTCCGGACGGGGTGCACGGGAAAGTGTTGGCGATCGCTCTCGTGCACCTCGGAGACAGCCTTCGGGAGCTATTCGACCGCTGCCTGCGGTCCGGTCAGTTCCCGAAGGCGTGGAAGGATGGTCGGCTCTGCCTGATTCCGAAGGCGGGGCGACCACCGGACTCGGCTTCGTCGGTGCGACCGGTGGTACTGCTGAACGAGGCTGGGAAGGCCCTAGAAAGGGTGGTGGCTTCTCGGCTCGTTCGGCACATGGAGGAGGGCCCGGGACCCGGACTTTCAGAGTTCCAATACGGGTTTCGGGCACACCGGTCCACAATCGACGCCCTCAAGCGCCTGCGGGCGGTGACGGGTGAGGCGGAACGCAGTGGGGAGGTGGTGGTCGCGGTGTCCTTGGACATCGCGAATGCCTTCAACAGTCTCCCGCACGATGTGATACGGGAAGCACTGGCCTACTTCGGAGTGCCTCCCTATCTCAGGAGACTGTTGGACGCGTACCTCTCCGACAGGAGGGTAGCCTGCGAGAACCGGTGCGGGTCCGTAGAGTGGTGGCGTGTCGGCTGCGGTGTTCCGCAGGGATCGGTTCTGGGTCCGGTCCTGTGGGACATCGGGTACGATTGGGTCCTGCGAGGCCGTCTCCTCCCCGGGTCGGGTGTCATATGTTACGCGGATGACACCCTGATGTATGCCCGGGGAAAGACATTCAAGGAGGCGGCGCGGCTGGCCGAGGTGAACATCGACCTCGTGATCAGCCGCATAGAGAGGTTGGGGCTTCGGGTAACACCATCGAAAACCGAAGCCCTTCTCTTCCGCGGGACCGGGAGGAAAGGACCCCCACCGGGTGCTACCCTCCAGATCGGAGGGGTGAGAGTCCGGATGAGCCCGCACATCAAGTACCTGGGGCTCATCCTGGACGGAGGGTGGACCTTCGGCCCGCATTTCAAAACGCTGGGACCGAAGGTCGTGAAGGCGGCGAGTGCGCTGGGCAGACTCCTCCCGAACCTCGGAGGACCCAGCGCCGCCTGCAGGCAGCTGTACTCCGGAGTCTGCCGGAGTATGGCGACCTACGGTGCCCCTATTTGGGCGGGTCAGCTCACTGCGAGCTTGAAGACTGTGCTGCGCCAGGCGCAGCGGGTCGTCGCAGTGAGACAGATCCGGGGGTACCGTACGGTATCGTGGGCCGCAGCAACCGCTCTGGCCGGCGACCCCCCGTGGGAACTCGTGGCGGAGGTTCTGGCCGAGACACACTCCTACGTCTCGGATAGGAGGTCTCTCGGCTCGAGCCTACCGCACGACGGGGTCCTACGGGTCCGCCGGCTCGGAATGGAGGCGTTATTGCGGAGGTGGGGGGAGGACTTGGCGCGTCAACCGTATGGCCAACGCACTACGGTTGCTCTGCGCCCGGTCCTAGAGCAGTGGATGCGCCGCAAGCGCAAGCCCCTCACCTTCCGTCTGACGCAGGTTCTCACCGGGCACGGGTGCTTTGGTGACTACTTGTGTCGGACGGCCCACAAGGAGCCGACGACGGAATGTCACGATTGTGGCGCGGTGGTGGACTCTGCCCAGCACACCCTCGAGGTGTGCCCGAGATGGGCGGCGCTGCGTCACGATCTGACGTCTGTTGTCGGAGGCGACTTGTCTCTGCCGAGCCTCATCACTGCGATGCTCGGTAGTGACGAGTCCTGGACGGCAACGGCCTCCTTCTGCGAGACAGTAATGTCCCAGAAGGAGGCCGACGAGCGGGTGAGAGAGGAGGCCGCCAACGAGGCCTCCCCCCGTGGACGACGAACAGGGGTGCGTCGGAGGCGCTACTTAATGCGCTTCTAGTAACACCCCTGTGCTCGTGTCGGGCTCGGGATGGGAACCCGGGCCCAGCTCAAGACACGACGTCGTGGGGACTGTCAAAGTCGTAGCCGGGCAGTCCCCGTATTGTGGAGAATCTGGTCTTTGCCGGGACCAGTCTGTCGCTGAGGGCATCCCGTCGCCTGCACAGATCCGGGACCCTCAACATAGCGGCTGAAGGCTCACGCAGCGGTTTTAGTGGGGTAGGGCACCCAAATGCGAGTCCCCACACACGCCAGCGCGCCTACCCAGGCCCTGGTACGGTCGTAAATGATTTCCGCTGCGTAAACAAAAAAAAAAAAAAAAAAAAAAAAAAAAAAAAAAAAAAAAAAAAAAAAAAAAAAAAAGGTTAGGTTACAGCCGTCCCCACCGGTTGGATCCAAGCCTTGACGTGGCGGTTGGGCTTAAGTCCGGGGTAATTGTAACCCTGGGTGAACTAATTGGATTCACACGGGCGGCGGGAGGCCAATATGGTCACCTGCCGGCCAAGCCGCTCCCCGGTACACAGTACCGGGGGTGGTGGTCGCTGCCCCTCGGGGCGGGGACCGCGAGGAAGACAACCTCTTCAAAAATTACCCCAATCCTAAGTTTAGGTGCGCGGCGAGAGGATGAATGGCTGGAGGGTCTCCAGTCGTTAGCGCACTCCCAGCGGGGGTACCGGCGGACCCCCCCGTTGGGTGACAAATGTACGCCATCCTGGTGCACAGGGCTCTGCCCAGGATGTACCTGTCTCCCTAACCCCGAAGGTGGAGACGCCAGAAGGGACAAGTATTGTCAAAAATTAGTTTCCCGAAGAAAAACACTCTCCGGGCGGGTACTGTGAATCCCGCCAGTCCTAGGACTGAGGCCCCGTGTAATACGGAGGGGGCCACACAATGCTTCGGCGGTCCGACAACCTCGGACCGACGCGACCATGGCGACACTAAAACTGACCTGAATGCACGCGATTTGGTTAAGGCGAAAAGCAGGAGAAGGATTCTGGACTCCCCACGAATCTTCTCAGAGATCGAAGAGATGAGTCAGAGCGACTGGAGCGAGTCGTCTGGCTCATGTCTGGGGCGACTAAGCGGAAGGAGAGGGTATGACTTGGGCTCCGAGATCGAGGAAATGAGCCCGACGAGTTACTCGGATGACGGATGGCCCTCCAAAAAGAAGGGCAAGAGAATTCGGAAACCGTCCTCATCTGACGAAGAAGAGGAGGAGACAAAAAAGGGCAAGGCATTACCACCGCCACCCACGAAGAGAGGAAGGGGCCGACCACCAACCACAGGTGAATACGTCGGCCTCGCCAAAGCTAAGCGGGAGCTGGCTGCGGCGGAGCGCGAAGCTATGGAGGCGGAAGCTGAGCGCGACGTAGCCGAACTCACCCGCCGACTAGTGTTACCTCGCCTTTCAGAGTCCTCGGGATCGGAGACAGCCCGGGGCTCGAACGCTATTGATAAGGAGAAGACGGCGAGCGCTCTAGGGCTAATAGCTACTCAGGCCCTAGAGACCATCACGACGGCTCGAGTTAAGTCCAAAAACTTAAAGGGGTCCATAGTGGCCTCCATAAAGAAGGCGACGGAGGCCCTCCAGGAGGTAGTAACCATACTCCTGGATAGGTCGGCCTCAAAGGAGAATAAGGTCCTCGAGGCCGAAAACAAGCGGCTGTTGGCGGAGAATGCTGAGTTACGCACTTCCCGGCAGTCTGCCCCGGAGACTACACCAGCGCCCGAAGCGTTGGCCACACTCGTACCCCCGAACCTTGAGAAGCTCCTCGAGAGGGTGGTACAGGAGGTGGTTGCGCTAACGAGTGCGCGATTAGACGCCCGGCTGGAGGGGATAGAGGCTCGTCTCCTCCCCGAGCCGAGGCTGCGCCCGCCTCTTGCGGCGGATCGTCTGGCTGCGGCTACACCAACATCAGCCCCGGCATCAAGCTCGGGGCCAGCCGTCGCCAAGACAAAGAAGAAAATAAAAAAGACGTCTTCCCAGACGACGACGACACTCATGCCACCGGCGAACCCGGGGCCTTCGGTGGCTTCAACAGGAAAGAAGAAGAGCGCCAAGGCGCGCGAGGATGACGGTCCCTGGACGACCGTCACCCATAAAAAGAAGGCTGCTGCTAAAACTCAGCCCAAGAAGAAGAAGGCACCGCGGAAAAAAGGCCCGCGCAAGCTACAAGTGCCTGATAGCTCCGTCGTGGCGATGAAACTGCGACCGGAGGCAGAGGAGAGAGGGATGTCCTATTACGACATAATGAAGAAGGCGCAAGCCGAGATCAAACTGCCGGACCTAGATATAGGGCCCGGCATAACTTTCAAAAAGGGAGTTACCGGCGCCCGTCTTTTAGTGGTGCCGGGCGCGGCCATGGGCGGGAAAGCGGATGCCCTGGCCGCCAAAATCGAAGAGGTGCTTGGTGACGATGTCCGCGTCTCCAGGCCTACGAAGACCGTGACTGTGCGCATATCAGGCCTGGACGACTCCGCCACGGCGGATGAAGTAGTAGCGGCGGTGGCGAAAGCAGGTGACTGCCCGGCCGAACAAGTGCGGTCGGGTGAAGTTGGCTGCAGTGCCTCCGGGGTGAGAGCAGCGATTGTGCGCCTCCCCGTAGAGGCGGCAATGAAAATATTGCCCGAAGGAAAAATCCTTGTAGGTTGGGTCTCAGTGAGGCTCAAGCTCTTGGACGTCCGGCCCCTTAGGTGCTTCCGGTGCCTGGAGCCGGGCCACACGGCGGCATTATGCAAGTCGGACGTCGACAGAAGCGGAACATGCTTCCGCTGCGGGGTGGAGGGGCACAAGGCTAGAGAGTGCTCTGTGCCCACCCCAAGATGCGCAGTTTGCTCCGCCATGGGGCAACCCGCCGCCCACAAAATGGGTGGCGGAGCGTGCGCTGCACCAAAAAAGCGCACGCGGAAAGGCGAAGTAAAAAGGTCTGGTAAGGGCCTCGCGGCACCTGTCCAGCCTACCTTTCCGGCCGCGAACACCAACAGTTTCGCGGTCCTGCCGGTAGAGGAGGTTCCTATGACTCTCTAGGAGCAGTCGGGAACCTCCGGCAGGAGAGACGCAGCGGCGACACTAAAAGCCGCTGCGAGAGGCCTGTGCGTGGCTGGTCGGGGGACCAGCCGCGCGCCTGTAGGCCTGAGATGTTAGGCGTCCTTGTGTTCGGGACGCCTCACCGAACGAACTCATCCAGAGATGAGCGCTGAGAGCGCGGCGTCGTGGCCGATGTGGAGACCAGTTCACACACCGGTCACAATAGACGTACACGGAGGAACACCATGGGTTTTTAGTTGGGTCAGAGTCCCACACACCTTTCTCGGGTCCCCCCGGACCTGAGATGCCAGTCATCAAGATTTTCCCATGCACAAAAAAAAAAAAAAAAAAAAGGTTACAGCCGTCGGTCCAATTCTGGAGCAGTGGGTTGACCGGCGGCACGGCGTGATAACCTACCACCTTGCACAGATCCTGACTGGTCATGGTTGTTTCGGGAGCTATCTGTGCAAGGTGGCAGGAGCGGAAAACTCGCCAGGGTGTCATCACTGCAACAGTGATGAAGACACCGCTGACCACACCCTGGCAGAGTGCCCTGCATGGGCAACAGAGAGGGCGGACCTCATCTCGGAGGTTGGCGCCGACCTGTCGCTCCCTGCGGTCATTCGCGAAATGACTGCCAGCGAGAGCGCATGGGAGGCGGTCCGCTCCTTCTGTGAGGCCGTCATGCCGCAGAAGGAGGAGGCGGAGCGGGAGCGAGAGCGCAGTGGCGCACCATCCCGCCAAAGGAGAGCGCGGCGGCGACAGGTGGTCGATGTGCCGTGAGGGACCTGTGCGCGGCCGATCGGGGGATCCGCCGCGCGCGCGTAAGGTCCGAGCTGTAAGGCACCCTTAGGTGTTCAGGGTGCCTTAAGCGGAGTAGGGCGGAGGGACATTTTACACCCCTCCCCCCAGAGGAGAGTGCCAGTTGGCACGACGTCCAAAGCCCCGCTGCGGAATGAAACGTTCCCGCGGTGGGTGGTCAGACGATCGGAGAACACCGCTGGGGTTTAGTGGGTAGAGCTGCGTCCAACTCACCATCTTCTAGGGCGCAGCGAGCCCCACATAACCTCCCGGGTCCCCCCGCACCCGGTGGGTATGCGTAAGGGCATTCCCCAGCGAGAAAAAAAAAAAAAAAAAAAAAAAAAAAAAAAAAAAAAAGGTTAGGTTAGGTTAGGTTCCCCCCCCCACCGGCTGGATCCAAGCCTTGTCGTGGCGGTGGGGCTTAGTAACCCTTAGGGACCTTTCGCAACCCGGGGTGAACCAATTGGATTCACACAGGCGAGCGAGAGTGGGCTGGTATGGCTACTGCCGGCTACGGCTAGCGGCGGCCACTCTGGTCCTGCCTGGGAATCCTGCCCGATTGTGACCAGCGGCCTCACGGCCCTGCCGCAGTCTCGCAGGAGGAGGGGGTTCGCATCAGAGCTCAGGAGGAGCAGTCGATGGGAACCTCCGTCAGGAATCGCTTAGTGGGATGGTATGTCTACTGACGACTGTGCCTTTAGGTACGGCCGGAGGCGGACACTCTGTCCCCAGCCAGGAGAACCTGCTCGACTGCGACCGGTGGCTTCACGGCCCTGTCGCAGTCCCGTGGGTGGAGGGAGTTTCCGTCATAGCTCAGGAGGAGCAGTTTGATAGGAATTTCCTCCGATCGAAGAGACCGCGTCATCGCGAGAGGGGGCTTATGGCCCCCGCCCGGAGAACCTGCCCGACTGCGACCGGTGGCTTCACGGCCCTGTTGCGGTCCGGTGGGTGGAGGGAGTTTCCGTCATAGCTCAGGAGGAGCAGTGAGATGGGAACGCCCTCCGATCGAAGATACCGCGTTATCGCGAGAGGGGGCTTCTGGCTCCCGCCCGGAGAACCTGCTCGACTGCGACCGGTGGCTTCACGGCCCTGTTGCGGTCCTGTAGGTGGAGGGAGTTTCCGTCATAGCTCAGGAGGAGCAGCGAGATGGGAACCCCCTCCGATCGAAGATACCGCGTTATCGCGAGAGGGGGCTTCTGGCCCCCGCCCGGAGAACCTGCTCGACTGCGACCGGTGGCCTCACGGCCCTGTTGCGGTCCCGTGGGTGGAGGGAGTTTCCGTCATAGCTCAGGCGGAGCAGCGAGATGGGAACCCCCTCCGATCGAAGAGATGCGATCGTGGGTTGGTCTGGCCACTGCCGGCTACGGCTAGCGGCGGTCATTCCTTCCCTGTCTGACACTCCTGCCGACTGTAAACGGTTGCTTCTAGATCCCGGATGCAGTCGCGCGGGAAGAGGAGGCCCCTGTCAGAGCTCAGGAGGAGCAGTCGATGGGAGCCTCCGCCAGGATAGATCGCCAAAGGAGGTTCTCGTCATAGCTCAGGAGGAGCAGTTTGATGAGAACCTCTGACGGAGAGAAGCGGCGGTGTGAGATGGTAAAACAAATCACACCGTCGCGATAGGCCTGTGCGTGGCTGGTCGGGGGACCAGTCACGTACGCTAAAGGCCTGCGGAAGAAGGTGCCCCTACGTGTTCTGGGCGCCGACAACCGGAGATGCTCTACAGCGGAGAGTGCTGTAATGCACACGCCTGTGGCCGAGTGCGAAAGGCTTTCGTCCTCGTGCCGGTCATAAGGGCGATCGAAGAGAACACCATGGGTTTTTAGTTCGGGTTAGAGTCCCACACACCTTCTCGGGTCCCCCGGCCCGGGTAACAGTCATGAAGATTTTCCCATGTAAAAAAAAAAAAAAAAAAAAAAAAAAAAAAAAAAAAAAGGTTAGGTTCCCCACCATCTGGATCCAAGCCTTGTCGCGGCGGTGGGGCTTAAGCTCGGGGCACTGTAAGCTCCGGGTGAACTAATTGGGTCCAAACAGGGCGGCAGTGGGCCAGTCTGGCTGCTGCCGGCCGAGCCGCTCCCCGGTACGCAGTGCCGGGGGTGGTGGTCGCCGTCCCACGTCGGGGCGGGGACCGCGAGGAAGACAACCTCACCAAAAATTACCCCAATCCCAAAATAAGCTTCGGTGCGCGGCGACGGGACGAATGGCTGGGGGGGACCCAGTCACTAGCGCACCACGTTTTGAGAAGTATACGGGCGTTACTCAGCCCTAATGAGTAGTCACCAAAAATGGAAGACAAGCAGATTCTAAAGAATCCCCGGGCGGGTCCCCGAAAGGGGGAATCCCGCACCCTGCCTGACGAGGCAGTGGTCTGCCCCACGTATACGGGGGGGGCAAAATTTGCTTCAGGGGCGAGTTCATCTCACCCCAGTAACAACAAAAAACAAACTGGCACGATAATGGAAACGACGGCATGCGATACGGTTGTTGAAAGGAGGACTGGCTCGGACGCTGAAGATGCGGCGCCCCGAGACCAACACGACACGGCGATAAATATGAATCCGAAGGTGGTATTGATTAGGGATTACGTGGAGGAGATGAGCGCGAGCGACTCGGCTGATAGCGTGAGGTCGACGCGTTCCGACCGTCCCAAGCTGAAGGGGAAAAGGACCCGACTTTCATCGTCGGACGAAGAAGAAAGCAGCGGATCTACGCTGAAGGGAAGCGTAGCGGCGGCGTTCCGAAAGACGCCACCAACAAAGCGTGGTAGAGGTAGGCCGCCAACAACTGGCGAATACATAGGCCTGGCACAGGCCAAGAGGGATCTGGCAGCGGCAGAGCGGGAGGCGATGCAGGCGGAGGCAGAGCGGAGCCTTACAGCGCTCGCGCGAGACCTGCGCTCACCCCGTCTGTCGGAGTTGTCAGAGTCGGAAATGGCCCCCGATTGGCCACAAAATAAAACGGCGAGCGCAAGAAGGGCCAACATAACCAAGGCTCTAGATGTCATCAATGGGGTCCGCAATAGGTCCAAGAACCTGAAGGGCTCCATGATGAAAGCGCTAAAGGATGCCGCTGACACCATACAGGATGAAACGTTAGCGCTCCTGGACAGTACATCCTCGGCGGAGACACGGGCGCTGGAGAAAGAGAACGAAAAACTCGCGGAGGAAAACAAAAGGCTTGTGGCAAATGATAAAAAGCGGTCGGAAGAGATAGCCGAACTGCGCCAGGAGATAGCTATGCTACGAAGCGAGCTCGCTTCCTCTCGCCAGCAGCCAGCAGGTGCTGTAGCTTTCCCGGCGAGCATTGAGGAGATCGTGCAAAGGGCAATGCACGAGGCGGTATCGGTATCCACCGCACGCCTCAACGCCCGGCTCGAGGGACTGGAGACGAGACTCCTGCCCGAGCCGCGGTTGCGCCCGCCTCTAGCAGGAGACAAAAGAGCGGCGGCGGTGGAATCGGAACCACCTCAGACACCGAACCCGGCGTCAGCCGCCAAGAAGGCGTCCAAAAAGAGGGCTCCACAGGAGGTGACAACCCTGATGCCACCCGCGAATCCGGGTCCGTCGGTGGGCAAGACGAAGAAGGTGCCGAAACAAAAGGCGGCGCAAAAATCTCTCCCGCTAGAGAAGACCACGCGGGCAGACCGACGTAATGAGGGGTGGACGACCGTCACCCAAGGTAAAAAGAAGACGAAGGCACCGGTTAAGAGAGGCCCGCCGAAACTGCGGACCCCTAACTCTTCTGTCGTCGTCATACAGCTGCAAGCGGCGGCGGCGGAGAGGGGACTGACTTATTCTGAAGTCATGCGGAAGGCGAGATCCGAAGTTCGCTTCACTGAACTCGGAATAGAGCCTCCCCGCTGCAAAAAGACGGCCACGGGCGGACGCCTCTTTGAGTTCCTCGGCGCGGACAGCGGCGAAAAAGCCGACACCATAGCCCGTAAAATAAGGGAAACGGTGGGAGAGGACGTCATCCGGGTTTCCAGACCCACAAGATGCGTAAGCGCACGCATAGCCGGTCTGGACGACTCGGTTACCAAAGAAGACATCGTGGCGGCGGTTGCCGAAGCAGGAGGATGCTCTCCGGACCAGGTGCGTTCGGGGCCAATCGGTTGCAGCCAATTCGGTCTTGGGGTAGCGGTCGTCAGCTGCCCGGTCGACGCAGCTAAGGCCATCATAGCCAAGGGCAGGCTGCTGGTGGGCTGGGTGTCTGCCCAGTTCAAATTGCTCGACGCCCGCCCGAAGAGGTGCTTCCGGTGCCAGGAGCAGGGCCACATGGCGGCGGTCTGCACCTCGACAACAGATCGGAGTGACCTGTGCTTCCGCTGCGGAGAGGCGGGACACAAGTCCAGAGACTGCACCGCGGCCACCGCAAAGTGCGCTCTCTGCGCTGAAAAAGGAGTTTCCGCCGCCCACAAAATGGGTGGAGCAGCGTGTACCGCCCCGCGCCGTGGCCGGGCTGGACGCAAATCGGCGAAAAAGGCTGACGAGGGCCCTAGTCCCCCCTCGCAACCTGTATGCCCGACAGCCAATAGCTTCGCTGTCCTGGCCGAGGAGGATCCCATGGCCCTGGAGTGATGGCACACCACACCCAGGTCCTACAAGGGAACCTCAACCACTGCGCCAGAGCCCAGGACCTGCTCTTTCAGGCTCTGGCGGAGTGGTCAATACAGGTGGCTGTAGTTGCCGAGCCGTACCGCGTCCCCAACTCTCCAAGTTGGGTGGGAGACGAGGACGGTGTCGTAACCATAGGGAGCTTGAACGGCTCGCCTCCGTTTGGCAAGGTTGTAAGAGGGCGGGGTTTCGTCGCGGCCGAAATTGGAGAAGTTCTAGTGGTCGGTACGTACTTCTCCCCCAACCGGAGTGTCGCCGACTTCGAACAATTCCTGGTTCGCGTCGGCACTCTGGTTGGACGGGCTCGTCTAGGACACGTTCTGATCGCCGGGGACCTCAATGCAAAATCATCGGCATGGGGTTCCCCCGCAACGGACGCGCGTGGCGCACTCATGGAGGAATGGCTGGTCGAGGTCGGTTTGGAGGTACTCAACGTGGGGTCCAGGCACACGTGTGTGCGACAGCAGGGCGGCAGCATCGTCGACGTTTCATTCGCCGATGCCGCTCTCGCTCGTTGCGTGCAAGGTTGGGAGGTGTTGGAGACCGAGACGCTGTCGGACCACCGGTACATCCGTTTCCGGTACGGCAGCGTCACACCCTCCCCAAGCCGTGGCACACAGGCCCAGTGCGGCCCACGTTGGGCCTTGCGAAGAATGGACAAGGAGGCCCTTCTCGAGGCGGCAATATTCCAGGCCTGGTGCATGGACGGCCGCACAGACACGAATGACGTGGATGAAGGGACTGACCGGTTGATCGCCGCGATGACCCAAATCTGTGACGAGGCGATGCCAAGGGTAGATGGACGGCCCCCGCGATCGCGGAAGGTGTACTGGTGGACGGACGAGCTCACCGAGCTGCGCAGGAGCTGCGTGGCGAAAAGACGCCAGTACACCAGGAGTCGCAGGCGGAGGCGCCGTGATGAGGAGGAAGAGGGGCGGCTCTATACCATCTACAGAGCCGCCGCCGCGGAACTGAGGACGGCCATAAGCCGTGCCAAGGAGGCTGCACACGAGGAGATGTTGGAGACTCTGGACCGAGATCCGTGGGGGAGGCCGTATAGGATGGTGCGTAACAAACTGCGCCCGTTTGCACCTCCCCTGACGGAGAGTCTCCAACCCGACCTCGTGGCCCGGATAGTCCCGGCCCTGTTCCCCGGCCGAGGAGAGCACGCGCCCCCGCCCATGGCACCGCCGGGCGGTGATTCGCCTAACGAAGAGGCTCCGGAGGTTACCGAAGCGGAGATGGATGCGGCCTTGGTGCGCATGAAGGCACGCAACACCGCTCCGGGTCCGGATGGGATCCCCGGGCGGGCCTTGGTTCTGGCCCTTGACCCGCTCCGGGATGAGGTGAGACGCCTGTTCAGCGCCAGTCTGACTCAGGGCCAGTTTCCCACGGCGTGGAAGAGGGGGAAGCTGACCTTGATCCAGAAGCAGGGGAGACCAATCGACTCGCCGTCGGCGTACCGGCCGATCGTACTGCTCGATGATGCGGGCAAGCTGCTGGAGCGGATCGCTGCTGCCCGTATCACCGACCGCCTGGAGAACGTGGGGCCTGACCTCAGCGCCTTTCAGTTTGGGTTTCGGCGGGGCAGATCCACCCTGGACGCCCTGACCAGGGTGAGGGCTCTGGCCGAGGAGGCGGTCGCGGAAGGGGCGGTGCTCTTGGCGGTGTCCGTTGACATCGCCAACGCGTTCAACACCTTGCCCTTCGACACCATTCTGGAGGCGCTGAGACACCACGAAGTACCGGACTACCTGAGGAGGTTTGTGAAGAGTTACCTCTCAGGTAGATCCGTTACCTACCCGACGGCGAGTGGCTGGGTGTCAAAGGAGGTGGCGTGCGGTGTTCCACAGGGCTCGGTGCTCGGCCCCCTCCTGTGGAACATCGGCTACGATTGGGTGCTACGCGGCGCGAATCTGACCGGTGTCGGCGTCACCTGCTACGCCGACGACACCGTCGTCACGGCGCGCGGAAGCACCTTCTCGGAGGCCCGCATACGAGCTACAGCAGGAGTGGCGCAGGTCGTCGCGCGGATCCGGCGTCTCGGGCTCGAAGTGGCCCTGGAGAAGAGTGAAGCTATATGCTTTCACGGGCCACGGCGGGCCCCTCCAGCCGGATCACACCTCATAGTTGGCGGAACTTCCATCGCTGTCGAGTCGACCATGAAGTCCTTGGGCCTCGTCCTCGACAGTCGGTGGAACTTCCATGAGCACTTCAGGATTCTGGCTCCGAAGTTGCTCGGAGCGGCGAGAGCGCTGAGCCGCCTTCTGCCCAACGTGGGAGGGCCGAGTGCCGGCTGCCGCCGCCTATATATGGGCGTTGTACAGTCAATGGCACTGTACGGCGCGCCCGTATGGGCCTTGGGCGCCTTGGACAGACAAAACATCACTCTCTTGCGTCGCCCGCAGAGAGCGATGGCGATCAGGGCCGTCCGTGCGTACCGCACTACCTCATACGAGGCTGCGTGCGTACTGGCGGGCTCTGCGCCTTGGGACCTGGTGGCAGGGGCCTTGGCGCAACACTGGCGTAGAGAGCACGGACGTGACGAGGAGGTAGACCCGGACGTGACCAGAGATGAAGAGGAGAGCTGGCGGAGGCGTCTCAAAAAACGAGTCCTCCGTCAGTGGAAAGAGCGTTTGGAGGAGCCGAGTACGGGACTCAAAAGCCGCACCCTGACAGCCGTCGGTCCAATTCTGGAGCAGTGGGTTGACCGGCGGCACGGCGTGATAACCTACCACCTTGCACAGATCCTGACTGGTCATGGTTGTTTCGGGAGCTATCTGTGCAAGGTGGCAGGAGCGGAAAACTCGCCAGGGTGTCATCACTGCAACAGTGATGAAGACACCGCTGACCACACCCTGGCAGAGTGCCCTGCATGGGCAACAGAGAGGGCGGACCTCATCTCGGAGGTTGGCGCCGACCTGTCGCTCCCTGCGGTCATTCGCGAAATGACTGCCAGCGAGAGCGCATGGGAGGCGGTCCGCTCCTTCTGTGAGGCCGTCATGCCGCAGAAGGAGGAGGCGGAGCGGGAGCGAGAGCGCAGTGGCGCACCATCCCGCCAAAGGAGAGCGCGGCGGCGACAGGTGGTCGATGTGCCGTGAGGGACCTGTGCGCGGCCGATCGGGGGATCCGCCGCGCGCGCGTAAGGTCCGAGCTGTAGGGCACCCTTAGGTGTTCAGGGTGCCTTAAGCGGAGTAGTAGGGCGGAGGGACATTTTACACCCCTCCCCCCAGAGGAGAGTGCCGGTTGGCACGACGTCCAAAGCCCCGCTGCGGAATGAAACGTTCCCGCGGTGGGTGGTCAGACGATCGGAGAACACCGCTGGGGTTTAGTGGGTAGAGCTGCGTCCAACTCACCATCTTCTAGGACGCAGCGAGCCCCACATAACCTCCCGGGTCCCCCCGCACCCGGTGGGTATGCGTAAGGGCATTCCCCAGCGAGAAAAAAAAAAAAAAAAAAAAAAAAAAGGTTAGGTTAGGTTAGGTTAGGTTTTTTTTTTTTTTTTTTTTTTTTTTTTTTTTTTTTTTTATAATCATTACTGTCGCTTTTAATTGTGCGACATCTTTAAACTACTGGGAATACTACAATAAAACATTATATGACTGTGGTTTTTTTTTTTTTTTTTTTTTTTTTTTTTTTTCTCCCTCCCGCTTCTTTTCCATGTTCCGCCTTATGAATTTTGCCTGTTTGCCGTTGTTACTATTTTTTTTTATCAATGTGAGCAGTTTTTTCCTCTTTGTTTCATTTTTGAGTAGCTCCTGCAAGTTGTCCGGTATGATTCTTTCGTTTATTTCTGTTTCCACCTCGTGTCTTGCCGCGCCAAACATGGGGCATTCGCACAGGAGGTGTATCGACGTTTGTCTATCTTCGTCATTACATGGGCATGTGTTTATTTCTTTTAATTTAAATCTATATAAATAGTCATTGAATCCACCATGTCCTGTTATCATTTGCGTTATTTTGTTATCTATTTGGAAGGCACCCAGGGTCTTATGGGCCTCATGGACATTGGTGAAGAACAGTCTTATTTGCTTGTTCGTTGTGTTTGCCTCATATTCCTCTTGATAATTTCTAATTGTTTCCCTTCGTAATGCCCATTTTACGGTGGATATTGGAATGGCTTCGTATGCAGCCCTTGTTTTGATTTTGATAGCGGCGGACTTGGCCAACTCATCCGCCCTCTCGTTCCCTGGAATTCCGACATGGGCGCGAATCCAGTAAAATTTTACGGTGTTGCCTTTGTTTTCCAGTTCTTTTAGGAGTGTTCGTATGCCCACTGCTATGGGGTTTACGCTGGCCGCATCCTGAATCGTCTGGAGGGCTGAACGTGAGTCGGATATTATAGATGTTCTTTTCCCTTTTTCTTTTGTTTTATTTAAAAGATCCACTGCCCTGTGTATGGCTACTAACTCTGCTTGGTACACTGAACAGTAGTTTTCCAGTTTAATTTTATATGTTTTTGTCTCATATCCGTTTTCCCACCAGCTCACTGCCGCCCCCACCTTCCCTTCCAATTTGCTTCCATCCGTGTATATCTTCCTAGTGTCCATGCCTATTTCTTTGTCTTCGTCTATAGTTTCTATGTGTCCGTAAGTTATTTCTTTCCTGTCAGCGGGGTGTTGCAGATCAAAGGGGCTTACTCTCGTCTCTAGGGGTCTACCCGGGTAGTCAGCTATTGGTTTCCCCCTTTTGATTTTATACAACTCTGCATTTTCGAGGACCCTGAGATGTATTGGCAAAATTCTGGAAAGTAGAGTTCCAGCAGCTAGAGACACGGTCCTATGGGCCTTGCATATTTTTAAAGCAAACATTCTTTGTATATTGTTTAGTTTTGCCCTGATATTCTTCCTTTTTACGGCTGGCTCCCAAACACTGGCCGCATATAGCAGTACGGGCTCGACTACAGCCTGATATATTGTATATATTATGTCTGGGTTTAGACCCCAGTTTGCTTTTGCTGTACGCGCTACCATTTTATATATATTTATGCACTTTGTGGTGGTCTTGTCTATATGTTCATTGAAGTTTAATTTGTTATCAAGAATTATGCCAAGGATGGTAAGGCTTGATGTTATATTTAGATCTATTCCGCAAAATGTAATTCTTGGATTGTCGTATTTTAATCTTTTTGTTACTATTATACATTGAGTTTTATGGGCTGCAAATTTAAGCCTATTTGTTTCTCCCCATTCCTCTGCTAGTTTTAGGGCTGTATTAGTTTTTTCCGCCAGTCTGTCGGTGTTTTCATCCGCGGCAATGATTAAGAGATCGTCGGCAAAGGCCTGTATGTGAGCATCAAGTGCATTGGCCTTGTCCAGCAGGGGGTTCATTATTAGGTTCCACAATAATGGTCCCGCCGTAGATCCCTGGATGCAGCCTTTCGTGGTGGATTTTGTTACCGTTGCTCCTGCATATGTCAAAGTTACTGTTCTCTCGCTAAGGTAGTCGTTTAATATTCTTACTAGATAGTCTTCTGTGTTTGATTTTATCAATTGTTTTAGGATCATGGGCCACCATGCTCCGTCAAATGCTCCCTCTATGTCTAACGATACTACTGCTACTATTTTCTTTTTGCATACATTATCCCTTATAAGCTCTACTGCGTCATAAAGTGCATCTTCTGTGCTTCTCTGGGGCAGAAAGCCGTACTGTCTAGGGTTTATTTTGCGGCTGTTCCCCAGTGTCCAGAGCAGCCGGCTGCAGATTATTTTCTCCAACAGCTTCCCCATCACCGGGAGGAGGCCGATGGGACGGTAAGATTTTGGTATCGAGTAGTCTTCCTTGCCATGTTTTTTCAGTATTATGATTTTAGCCCTCTTCCAGATAGTGGGAAAACATCCGGTCTGCAGGCACTTGTTCATCAGGGCTATTAAGGTCTCCGGGTCAGCCATGAATGCCTGTTGGCAGATATCCGCCGTGATGCCGTCTTCTCCTGGGGCCTTTCTGTGGTTCATATGTCTTAGGGTGGTTTTTATTTCGTCTTTAGTTATTTCCTGGTGCACTGGCGGCTCACGAGTGTAAGTTTGTTCAATTTTGCCTATGTCCTCTTTGACAGTTAATCGTAGTTGATGTTCTTTAGCATTATCCATTTCAGAGTTGTCATCCGGGTAAAAAGTTGTGGCCAGGAGTTCAGCCGATTCTTCCGGCGACAATGTTTTTCCCTGTGTAGTCATCAATTGTTCTTCCTGTTTTTTTGTGTTAGCTTTAATCACTCTATAGATTTTGTCCCACATGCTTTCCCTTTCTTGGTTAGAGCAGTATTTCTTCCAGCTTTCTGTTTTTGTGATTAAGATTTTTTCCTTGTATTCTTTTAGGATAGATGTATATTGTTGTATTACTAAAGGTTTGCGTCTCGGGTTAGCCTTTTTTATTTTTCTTCTTCTTCTTACTACTTCTTTTTTCAATGCGTTTAATTCTTCCGTCCACCATTTTATTTTATTGGCTTTGTAGGGTTTTAATTTGGGTATGGTTAAGTCGCAAGTTACTTTTATGGCTTCCATATATTTTTCGGTCAATGTATTTACCTCTTCTTTGTTCTCGGCCTTCCGTATTTCCGTATCGTTAATATTTTGGTCCTGTAGTAGTCCATTTAGCGTCATTCCAAATTTTTCCCAGTCCAGATCCATTCGTAACGTATTTATCTGATTTGATGTAGTTTCCATTTTAATTGTAATTTTGTTTAGTTCGACTGGTATGTTGTGTTCGTCCTTGTTTGCTTTCTCCTCCTTGCTGGAGATTTTTGTGTGGAGGGTCTTTACTTCTCTTTTGAGTTCCCTTATGCCCTCGAATGGGTCTTGGGTTTCGTAGCCTAACCACTTCCTAATTTCCTTAGCTTCCAGTAGTGTACTCTCGATTAGTTGATTGTTGGTAATTGTCATTTGCTGGAGATTTTGTTTTAGGGCTGCTATCTCTTTGTTGTGAGCCCTTTCAACTCTTACCAGCTCCTGAGCATTACGGTGTCTCTCTTTTTCTAAATTATATTTATGCCTTGATCGGGAGTCAGACAGCGCCAAGATCGTTTCATACATAGTTTGAAGGCACTCCAGTGTAATGCTTTTGCACTCCCGTTTCATATTACCCGCCTCTTCCAGTGCAGTTTTGCCTCTCAATAATGTGTCATTGGCTAGTCTGGTCGCTTCATCCATAGCGACACCAACTCCTTTCCTACTAGATATGGGAAGGATGCTCCTTCTACTGGTGTTTGAGAGGGCTGAGATGTCCGTTGCGATGGACATGCTGTCATCCGAGTCGGCGATAGATCGTGGTAGCTCCTCCTCACGGAGAAGCGGGTCGAGATTCAGTATCTCCGAGGCTGGAGTGCCAAATACATGTTCACTTTCAGGCGATGAAGGTTTCTTGACGCTTTCTGCTGTCTGTAAAGCAGCCTTAGTGAGGACCCTCTCTCTCATGGATGCGGTCGACTTGACTGACCGACTGGTTGGACTATTTGGTATTTTTTTGAGAGCTTTGGACGCCTCCCCTCTCCCTGATCTCTTGGGGGCACTTCCTGATGGTCCGTCTGCCATGGTTTGCTTTGGAACTACTTTATATGTTTCCTCGAAAATTTTCGAGGAAGTGGATTCTTCAGATTCTAATGGGACCTTAGGGATCTTGTAGGGCTCCTGACGGCGATTCCAACGATACTAAACTCGATGGGTCTACTTATAATGGGTCGCGAGTTATGGTGTTTTTAAGTTTTCAAGATGGCGACTAAAAATGGCCGTCAAAGTTAGTTTATGTTGTAACTCCGTTAATTTTGTTCCTATTTGACTTTGCGACGGTTCCTTACAGAGGGGAGAATTCGTTCTTGCTGTTCCTGAGGTTTTCGCAGGTGTTTTCCCCCTCTCCCAGGGCTGACGTTTACAGGGTAGGTAATTAATTCCTGAGTGCCCTGAGGTGTCGCACGTGCTAATGCGAGCTCTAGTTCAGTAGATATGTTAGTTTTTTAAAAACAAGATGGCGGACAATATGGCCGCCGATGTTTGTTTCCTCAATATCTCGGGTACCAGTTATCGTAGAAGGGTGTGACTGGTTTCCAGTTGTTTGGCTTACTCCCCTCCTTCAATCTGGGTATGTGATGTTCCTGTGGGATGGCGCCTTTTTGTACGTTCCCGGAAACTTATTCCCGGGCTTGTATCTCCTTACCTGTGCGTCCAATTTGGACGCGGTTTTCGGTGAATGGTAGAGCTTCGGGGATACCACAATGTAGTTTAGCTGTATACTGCACTCCAGTGAATGTTTGCGATCTGTTGCCTTGGAACTATAAAATGGGTTTATGCCTATATTTGGATATATGTGCTAAAATATTTTTTTCAGAAAGTGTCTTCCGGAGGTAGCACAGATGGTTTAATTTGGGGTGGTGTCCAGTCCCACGCGCATTCACTTGGCACCTAGATATAACTATGTTAATATTGATATTTGTAAAATCTGTAATTCACTCACCAAGTGTCCTAAAATTTTTATTTCTTGTGGGGTGGTCTACAGTTGTTCCAGGGTATCATCCGGACTGTTTACCGACAAGCGCACACTTCTGGTTGCTGAGATAATTTTATTGCAGATTTGAGTTTTTAACCAGGGAAATCGTGGGTTTTCCTTCCCCGGGTTTGGAAATTTGTGCAGTGCTAGTCTTCACGCTTGTGTATAATCCCACTGTGGTTCCCCTATGAATTTGCTGTTCGGTATGGTTTTATATCCATGAGAAAGGTTCGTTTTTTGTGATTTTTGCGGTTTTTCCTCTTTATTTCAAATTTGGTAATACTTTTCCAAAATTTTCTTTCAGATGTCTTCAGTTTTCCTGTGTTGCGCGTCTTATGACGTGGATATTGTCTGTGTCACACAACGGGAACGAGGTGTTTTTAGAACAAAGGAAATAGTTTTTCGCCTGTAGTTTTTCCAGTTTTCCTGATATCACTTTGTTTTTTCCTACCAGGGTTAGACACTGTTCAAACACGTATAATTGCACTTTAAAAAAGAGGGGTCGTCGATCTTAATCGGGTGCCGCACTCACATAAAGTTTTTATTACTTGCACTTTTCCGGTTTTCCGGTGATAACTTAAGCACGGTTTGTGTTGGATCGTCCGTTCCAACGCACGCGGATGGGGGGTCGCGAGACGTATCCAACGATACCACTTTTAAGTCTGTATCACAATTAAAAACTATTTTAAGGTAATTAAAAGTGCGGAACACTACTCAAAACGATCCGTTCGCGACGGCGGAAGGCGCGGGACTGGTTAGGTTAGGTTAGGTTAGGTTAGGTTAGGTTAGGTTAGGTTAGGTTAGGTTAGGTTAGGTTAGGTTAGGTTAGGTTAGGTTAGGTTAGGTTAGGTTAGGTTAGGTTAGGTTAGGTTAGGTTAGGTTAGGTTAGGTTAGGTTAGGTTAGGTTAGGTTAGGTTAGGTTAGGTTAGGTTAGGTTAGGTTAGGTTAGGTTAGGTTAGGTTAGGTTAGGTTAGGTTAGGTTAGGTTAGGTTAGGTTAGGTTAGGTTAGGTTAGGTTAGGTTAGGTTAGGTTAGGTTAGGTTAGGTTAGGTTAGGTTAGGTTAGGTTAGGTTAGGTTAGGTTAGGTTAGGTTAGGTTAGGTTAGGTTAGGTTAGGTTAGGTTAGGTTAGGTTAGGTTAGGTTAGGTTAGGTTAGGTTAGGTTAGGTTAGGTTAGGTTAGGTTAGGTTAGGTTAGGTTAGGTTAGGTTAGGTTAGGTTAGGTTAGGTTAGGTTAGGTTAGGTTAGGTTAGGTTAGGTTAGGTTAGGTTAGGTTAGGTTAGGTTAGGTTAGGTTAGGTTAGGTTAGGTTAGGTTAGGTTAGGTTAGGTTAGGTTAGGTTAGGTTAGGTTAGGTTAGGTTAGGTTAGGTTAGGTTAGGTTAGGTTAGGTTAGGTTAGGTTAGGTTAGGTTAGGTTAGGTTAGGTTAGGTTAGGTTAGGTTAGGTTAGGTTAGGTTAGGTTAGGTTAGGTTAGGTTAGGTTAGGTTAGGTTAGGTTAGGTTAGGTTAGGTTAGGTTAGGTTAGGTTAGGTTAGGTTAGGTTAGGTTAGGTTAGGTTAGGTTAGGTTAGGTTAGGTTAGGTTAGGTTAGGTTAACAGTACATTTCCGGGTACAAAGCATATGCCAAGTATTCGTAGATTACTGTGAGTGGTGTCGTTGGATAGCTCTCATTGAGTCCTTTGTGGTGGTAGTCGAATTTCTACTGTACGCCTTCGGGTTGCGGAGAAATTCGACTTTTTGTCTTTGGATTTTTGTGTAAAATTTTGTATGGGAAAATATCAGTAGTCATCGACGTATACGAAAATCGGTTTTGGTCGTGGGGTTTCTCCATTTTCGTGCGGAGGTGGCTACTGGGGGTGGGATAGTGTTAGGCTTTGTTTCTTTTATCTTGTGGTGTAATTTTGTTAGTGTAGGTTAGGTATAAGTTTGTTTTTTCTTTGAATTTATGTCTTTTTTGGGGTCGAAGTTTATCTGGTAGAAGTCTGTTTACATTATTTTTTGAATTTTCTTTTGAGTTTTATTTAGTAATTTTAAGTCTTTTATCAGTTTTTAAGGTGGAGTTTTATAGGTGTATATATATTCTTGTGGAGGGAGACGAATTTTGTTTTATTTTGTTTGTTTTTGTGTAGTTTTAGTTATAATAATTGATTTTTTGTTGTTTTTATTCTATTTTTCGGTGTTGTTGACGTTTTTGTTGTAAGTATGTCGGGAGGCGATAGCTTCCGAGGAGGGGGACCGAGTCGGTCAAAGGAGAAGGTGGACGGTTGTCTCCTCCAGGAGACCAGGGTGGTCCTGGAGGACATTGCCCTAACGTCGGAGTCGGAGTTCGGGAGTACCAAGCGTCTCTACTCAGCGCTGTCAGGCGAGTCAGGCTCTGACACTGAGACGGGTACGAGGGCCGAAAAAAGGCCAAAGGTGGCGAAGAGCGGCAAAACCGCCTCCCTGACACGGGCAAGGGCCACGTTGAGAGAGAGGGTGGAGCAAGAGAGAGAGGAGGCCTTCGAGCTTGCTCTAGAAAAGAGGGCATTCCTAAAGAGGAAAGACGTTCAAGGGGAGGCTATAGAGACTCCGATAGAGCCCCAGGAGAACATGGGGGCTGATGAATTGATGGTGGTGGCAGAGTCCCAACTAGGGCTCATACTCGGGCTGACGGGCAAGTCGGCCAATCTGAGAGGGGGCTACGCCGCCAAAATAAAAAAGGCGGCAAGCGCGCTAAGAGAGGTCGTCGAGTCTCTGGCACTCAAGAATGAGACGGAGGAGATGCGGAAGGTGCGGGCCGATAACCGGCGCCTCCAGCGCGAGGTGGAGTTGATGCGGGAGGAAATGCGCGCCTACAGGCGCGAATTCGAGGACTCCCGAAAGAAGGCGTCCGAGGAGAAGTCGGCGCCGGGATCTCCCGACTTTATGAAAGAGGTGGCACAGCTCGTCGGCAATATAGTCGACGGGCGATTGGCGGCCCTACAGCTACCCGCCGCCCCTCCCGTACGTCCCCCTCTAGTGGGAGACAGGAAAGAGCTGGCGAAAGCCACGAGGGCCGCCATCGCGGCGTCAAAAGAGACAGAGGCGGTCGTGACGGACGTAGAGGTGACGACCGGACCAAGCGTGGCCGAATTCCCTGCCCTACCAGCACCAAAAGGCAAAGGCAAAGGGAAAGAGAAGGGGAAGGCCCAAGAGTGGACCGCGTTTGGTCCCTCCACCTCTACTGCGAAGGAGACCGCGCCTAAAAAGGCAGCCGAAGCGCCCAAAGAGACGCAAAAGTCGTCCTGGACGGAGGTAGTTCGCAAGAAGTCGGCGAACAAGAAACCGGCCGCTCCTGCGTCGCAGGCGAATAAGCCGGCGGCTTCTGCGCCGCCGGCGAAAAAGGGTCAAGAGGCCCCGAAGAAGTTGGTCCTCCCCCGCTCGTCGGCCGTGATAGTCAAATTACGGCCGGAAGCGGCCGCCAAGGGGGAGACCTATAACTCTACCTTCTTAAAGGCTGAGCAGAAGGTGAATTTGGAGGAGTTTGGGCTAGCCTCGCTCCGAATCAGACAGTCGGCGACTGGGGCGCGCCTCATTGAGATCCCGGGGAGCACGAGCGGAGAAAAGGCGGATGCTCTCGCGCAAAAGCTCAGGGAGGCGCTCACTGAGGAGGCGGAGGTTATCAGACCCGAGAAAAGAGCGGAACTGAGAATCTCGGGTCTGAGCGACGCAGTGGATGCGGAGCGTCTATGCGCCGCACTGGCGAAGGAGGGGGGCTGCAACCCGGGGCAGGTACTCGTGCGAAACATCCGCACGGGTCAAATGACTCTGGGTACAGCCCACGTTGAAGTGCCGGTGACAGCGGCCAAAAAGCTGCTGGCGTGTGCCAGTGTCGCTGTAGGGTGGTGCCGAATTGGCATTCACCTTCTGCAGGCGCGCCCCAGGCACTGCTACCGGTGCCTGGGAATGGGGCACGTAGCCAGTGCGTGCACGGGTGGGGTTGACCGTAGCAATCTCTGCTACCGCTGCGGTCAACCCGGACACAAGGCGGCCGGCTGCACCGCCGCCGCACGATGTGCGGTGTGCGCCGACGCAGGGAGGCCGTCGGGCCACGTGATGGGGGGCATGTCGTGCAACCCCCCATCTATTCGCGGGAAGTTCCCCCTCCACAAATCAGGGGGAATACAAGTGGTGTCGGCTGACGCTGAGATGGCCGAATAATGTCCAGGCATCTCAGCGTCTTACAGGGTAACGTCAACCACTCCGCCGCGGCTCAGGACCTCTTCCTGCAGTCCATGGCGGAGTGGAGTATTGACGTTGCGATCGTCGCCGAGCCGTATGCTGTGCCCCCCAGACCAAACTGGGCGGGGGACAGCGATAACTCGGTGGCGATCGTGGCGACGCCCGGAGCCGGCCCTCCCCTCGCAGTCAAGGCGAGGGGCCGCGGGTACGTGGCGGCGGTTCGGGGAGAGGTTGCTTACATCGGAGTATACTTCTCTCCGAACCGCGATTTGGCGGCCCTGGAACGGTTTCTCGACGTTCTGGGGCCGCTGGTGGGGCAGCTAGCTCCCCTTCAGGTGATCGTGGCCGGAGACCTCAATGCCAAGTCCACGGCTTGGGGCAATCCGGTCACGAACCCGAAAGGGAGAGAAGTGGAGGAGTGGTCGCTAGCTGCCGGGCTGTCCCTGCTCAACAGAGGGGCAGTCCAGACGTGCGTGCGTTGGTCGGGAGGTTCCGTGGTGGACGTCACTTTCGCCACGCCGGCCATCGCACGCAGAGTGGAGGGGTGGAGGGTAGTGACGGGAGTGGAGACTCTCTCGGACCATCGCTACATAAGGTTCGAGGTGTCTCCGACTCCCGTCAGTCCGGCGTCATCGCCATCGCCATCGTCGTCGTCGTCGTCGTCGTCGGGCGGGAGGCAAAGCCAGTTTCCCCGTTGGGCACTCACAAAGCTCAACCGGGAACTGGCCGAAGAGGCCGCAATAGTGGCCAGATGGAGCCTCCCGTCGCTCGCGGAGCTAGGGGTGGACGAAGCGGCGGACCGTCTCTGCGACGCATTCACAGCGGTCTGCAGAACGGCCATGCCGCGCTGGAGACGTCCGCCCCGCAAGAGGGCGCTGTATTGGTGGTCGGCCGACATAGCCGACCTACGGGCCGCCTGCAACGCGGCTCGTAGACAATACACGCGGAGCAGGCGTCGGCGCCCTCAGGACGTCGACAGAGACGACAGGCTGCGCAGGGTCTACGTAGAGAAGGTGAAGGCCCTGCAGCAGGCGATCTGCCGAGCCAAGGAGGAGGCCTGGCAGGAGCTCGTAGGGGGTCTCGATGCGGACCCCTGGGGCCGACCGTACAAGTGGGCGCGGAACAAGCTCCGCGCCCAGTCGGCCCCCATCAACGAGACGCTCCAGCCGGGCGAACTGAGGCGGATTGTCGGGGAATTGTTCCCCGACACACCTGGGGGATACACACCCCCCAGGATGGCTCGGCAGAGGCAGACGCCGGACGAGGAGGGCGTTCCGCCACCCGTCACGGAGGCTGAAATGGAGGCGGTTCTGGCCCGCCTCCAGAGTAAGAAGAGGGCGCCGGGTCCGGACGGGGTGCACGGGAAAGTGTTGGCGATCGCTCTCGTGCACCTCGGAGACAGCCTTCGGGAGCTATTCGACCGCTGCCTGCGGTCCGGTCAGTTCCCGAAGGCGTGGAAGGATGGTCGGCTCTGCCTGATTCCGAAGGCGGGGCGACCACCGGACTCGGCTTCGTCGGTGCGACCGGTGGTACTGCTGAACGAGGCTGGGAAGGCCCTAGAAAGGGTGGTGGCTTCTCGGCTCGTTCGGCACATGGAGGAGGGCCCGGGACCCGGACTTTCAGAGTTCCAATACGGGTTTCGGGCACACCGGTCCACAATCGACGCCCTCAAGCGCCTGCGGGCGGTGACGGGTGAGGCGGAACGCAGTGGGGAGGTGGTGGTCGCGGTGTCCTTGGACATCGCGAATGCCTTCAACAGTCTCCCGCACGATGTGATACGGGAGGCACTGGCCTACTTCGGAGTGCCTCCCTATCTCAGGAGGCTGTTGGACGCGTACCTCTCCGACAGGAGGGTAGCCTGCGAGAACCGGTGCGGGTCCGTAGAGTGGTGGCGTGTCGGCTGCGGTGTTCCGCAGGGATCGGTTCTGGGTCCGGTCCTGTGGGACATCGGGTACGACTGGGTCCTGCGAGGCCGTCTCCTCCCCGGGTCGGGTGTCATATGTTACGCGGATGACACCCTGATGTATGCCCGGGGAAAGACATTCAAGGAGGCGGCGCGGCTGGCCGAGGTGAACATCGACCTCGTGATCAGCCGCATAGAGAGGCTGGGGCTTCGGGTAACACCATCGAAAACCGAAGCCCTTCTCTTCCGCGGGACCGGGAGGAAAGGACCCCCACCGGGTGCTGCCCTCCAGATCGGAGGGGTGAGAGTCCGGATGAGCCCGCACATCAAGTATCTGGGGCTCATCCTGGACGGAGGGTGGACCTTCGGCCCGCATTTCAAAACGCTGGGACCGAAGGTCGTGAAGGCGGCGAGTGCGCTGGGCAGACTCCTCCCGAACCTCGGAGGACCCAGCGCCGCCTGCAGGCAGCTGTACTCCGGAGTCTGCCGGAGTATGGCGACCTACGGTGCTCCTATTTGGGCGGGTCAGCTCACTGCGAGCTTGAAGACCGTGCTGCGCCAGGCGCAGAGGGTCGTCGCAGTGAGACAGATCCGGGGGTACCGTACGGTATCGTGGGCCGCAGCAACCGCTCTGGCCGGCGACCCCCCGTGGGAACTCGTGGCGGAGGTTCTGGCCGAGACGCACTCCTACGTCTCGGATAGGAGGTCTCTCGGCTCGAGCCTACCGCATGACGGGGTCCTACGGGTCCGCCGGCTCGGGATGGAGGCGTTATTGCGGAGGTGGGGGGAGGACTTGGCGCGTCAGCCGTACGGCCAACGCACTACGGTTGCTCTGCGCCCGGTCCTAGAGCAGTGGATGCGCCGCAAGCGCAAGCCCCTCACCTTCCGTCTGACGCAGGTTCTCACCGGGCACGGGTGCTTTGGTGACTACTTGTGTCGGACGGCCCACAAGGAGCCGACGACGGAATGTCACGATTGTGGCGCGGTGGTGGACTCTGCCCAGCACACCCTCGAGGTGTGCCCGAGATGGGCGGCGCTGCGTCACGATCTGACGTCTGTTGTCGGAGGCGACTTGTCTCTGCCGAGCCTCATCACTGCGATGCTCGGTAGTGACGAGTCCTGGACGGCAACGGCCTCCTTCTGTGAGACAGTGATGTCCCAGAAGGAGGCCGACGAACGGGTGAGAGAGGAGGCCGCCAACGAGGCCTCCCCCCGTGGACGACGAACAGGGGTGCGTCGGAGGCGCTACTTAATGCGCTTCTAGTAACATCCCTGTGCTCGTGTCGGGCTCGGGATGGGAACCCGGGCCCAGCTCAAGACACGACGTCGTGGGGACTGTCAAAGTCGTAGCCGGGCAGTCCCCGTATTGTGGAGAATCTGGTCTTTGCCGGGACCAGTCTGTCGCTGAGGGCATCCCGTCGCCTGCACAGATCCGGGACCCTCAATATAGCGGCTGAAGGCTCACGCAGCGGTTTTAGTGGGGTAGGGCACCCAAATGCGAGTCCCCACACACGCCAGCGCGCCTACCCAGGCCCTGGTACGGTCGTAAATGATTTCCGCTGCGTCAACAAAAAAAAAAAAAAAAAAAAAAAAAAAAAAAAAGGTTAGGTTAGGTTAACAGTACATTTCCGGGTACAAAGCATATGCCAAGTATTCGTAGATTACTGTGAGTGGTGTCGTTGGATAGCTCTCATTGAGTCCTTTGTGGTGGTAGTCGAATTTCTACTGTACGCCTTCGGGTTGCGGAGAAATTCGACTTTTTGTCTTTGGATTTTTGTGTAAAATTTTGTATGGGAAAATATCAGTAGTCATCGACGTATACGAAAATCGGTTTTGGTCGTGGGGTTTCTCCATTTTCGTGCGGAGGTGGCTACTGGGGGTGGGATAGTGTTAGGCTTTGTTTCTTTTATCTTGTGGTGTAATTTTGTTAGTGTAGGTTAGGTATAAGTTTGTTTTTTCTTTGAATTTATGTCTTTTTTGGGGTCGAAGTTTATCTGGTAGAAGTCTGTTTACATTATTTTTTGAATTTTCTTTTGAGTTTTATTTAGTAATTTTAAGTCTTTTATCAGTTTTTAAGGTGGAGTTTTATAGGTGTATATATATTCTTGTGGAGGGAGACGAATTTTGTTTTATTTTGTTTGTTTTTGTGTAGTTTTAGTTATAATAATTGATTTTTTGTTGTTTTTATTCTATTTTTCGGTGTTGTTGACGTTTTTGTTGTAAGTATGTCGGGAGGCGATAGCTTCCGAGGAGGGGGACCGAGTCGGTCAAAGGAGAAGGTGGACGGTTGTCTCCTCCAGGAGACCAGGGTGGTCCTGGAGGACATTGCCCTAACGTCGGAGTCGGAGTTCGGGAGTACCAAGCGTCTCTACTCAGCGCTGTCAGGCGAGTCAGGCTCTGACACTGAGACGGGTACGAGGGCCGAAAAAAGGCCAAAGGTGGCGAAGAGCGGCAAAACCGCCTCCCTGACACGGGCAAGGGCCACGTTGAGAGAGAGGGTGGAGCAAGAGAGAGAGGAGGCCTTCGAGCTTGCTCTAGAAAAGAGGGCATTCCTAAAGAGGAAAGACGTTCAAGGGGAGGCTATAGAGACTCCGATAGAGCCCCAGGAGAACATGGGGGCTGATGAATTGATGGTGGTGGCAGAGTCCCAACTAGGGCTCATACTCGGGCTGACGGGCAAGTCGGCCAATCTGAGAGGGGGCTACGCCGCCAAAATAAAAAAGGCGGCAAGCGCGCTAAGAGAGGTCGTCGAGTCTCTGGCACTCAAGAATGAGACGGAGGAGATGCGGAAGGTGCGGGCCGATAACCGGCGCCTCCAGCGCGAGGTGGAGTTGATGCGGGAGGAAATGCGCGCCTACAGGCGCGAATTCGAGGACTCCCGAAAGAAGGCGTCCGAGGAGAAGTCGGCGCCGGGATCTCCCGACTTTATGAAAGAGGTGGCACAGCTCGTCGGCAATATAGTCGACGGGCGATTGGCGGCCCTACAGCTACCCGCCGCCCCTCCCGTACGTCCCCCTCTAGTGGGAGACAGGAAAGAGCTGGCGAAAGCCACGAGGGCCGCCATCGCGGCGTCAAAAGAGACAGAGGCGGTCGTGACGGACGTAGAGGTGACGACCGGACCAAGCGTGGCCGAATTCCCTGCCCTACCAGCACCAAAAGGCAAAGGCAAAGGGAAAGAGAAGGGGAAGGCCCAAGAGTGGACCGCGTTTGGTCCCTCCACCTCTACTGCGAAGGAGACCGCGCCTAAAAAGGCAGCCGAAGCGCCCAAAGAGACGCAAAAGTCGTCCTGGACGGAGGTAGTTCGCAAGAAGTCGGCGAACAAGAAACCGGCCGCTCCTGCGTCGCAGGCGAATAAGCCGGCGGCTTCTGCGCCGCCGGCGAAAAAGGGTCAAGAGGCCCCGAAGAAGTTGGTCCTCCCCCGCTCGTCGGCCGTGATAGTCAAATTACGGCCGGAAGCGGCCGCCAAGGGGGAGACCTATAACTCTACCTTCTTAAAGGCTGAGCAGAAGGTGAATTTGGAGGAGTTTGGGCTAGCCTCGCTCCGAATCAGACAGTCGGCGACTGGGGCGCGCCTCATTGAGATCCCGGGGAGCACGAGCGGAGAAAAGGCGGATGCTCTCGCGCAAAAGCTCAGGGAGGCGCTCACTGAGGAGGCGGAGGTTATCAGACCCGAGAAAAGAGCGGAACTGAGAATCTCGGGTCTGAGCGACGCAGTGGATGCGGAGCGTCTATGCGCCGCACTGGCGAAGGAGGGGGGCTGCAACCCGGGGCAGGTACTCGTGCGAAACATCCGCACGGGTCAAATGACTCTGGGTACAGCCCACGTTGAAGTGCCGGTGACAGCGGCCAAAAAGCTGCTGGCGTGTGCCAGTGTCGCTGTAGGGTGGTGCCGAATTGGCATTCACCTTCTGCAGGCGCGCCCCAGGCACTGCTACCGGTGCCTGGGAATGGGGCACGTAGCCAGTGCGTGCACGGGTGGGGTTGACCGTAGCAATCTCTGCTACCGCTGCGGTCAACCCGGACACAAGGCGGCCGGCTGCACCGCCGCCGCACGATGTGCGGTGTGCGCCGACGCAGGGAGGCCGTCGGGCCACGTGATGGGGGGCATGTCGTGCAACCCCCCATCTATTCGCGGGAAGTTCCCCCTCCACAAATCAGGGGGAATACAAGTGGTGTCGGCTGACGCTGAGATGGCCGAATAATGTCCAGGCATCTCAGCGTCTTACAGGGTAACGTCAACCACTCCGCCGCGGCTCAGGACCTCTTCCTGCAGTCCATGGCGGAGTGGAGTATTGACGTTGCGATCGTCGCCGAGCCGTATGCTGTGCCCCCCAGACCAAACTGGGCGGGGGACAGCGATAACTCGGTGGCGATCGTGGCGACGCCCGGAGCCGGCCCTCCCCTCGCAGTCAAGGCGAGGGGCCGCGGGTACGTGGCGGCGGTTCGGGGAGAGGTTGCTTACATCGGAGTATACTTCTCTCCGAACCGCGATTTGGCGGCCCTGGAACGGTTTCTCGACGTTCTGGGGCCGCTGGTGGGGCAGCTAGCTCCCCTTCAGGTGATCGTGGCCGGAGACCTCAATGCCAAGTCCACGGCTTGGGGCAATCCGGTCACGAACCCGAAAGGGAGAGAAGTGGAGGAGTGGTCGCTAGCTGCCGGGCTGTCCCTGCTCAACAGAGGGGCAGTCCAGACGTGCGTGCGTTGGTCGGGAGGTTCCGTGGTGGACGTCACTTTCGCCACGCCGGCCATCGCACGCAGAGTGGAGGGGTGGAGGGTAGTGACGGGAGTGGAGACTCTCTCGGACCATCGCTACATAAGGTTCGAGGTGTCTCCGACTCCCGTCAGTCCGGCGTCATCGCCATCGCCATCGTCGTCGTCGTCGTCGTCGTCGGGCGGGAGGCAAAGCCAGTTTCCCCGTTGGGCACTCACAAAGCTCAACCGGGAACTGGCCGAAGAGGCCGCAATAGTGGCCAGATGGAGCCTCCCGTCGCTCGCGGAGCTAGGGGTGGACGAAGCGGCGGACCGTCTCTGCGACGCATTCACAGCGGTCTGCAGAACGGCCATGCCGCGCTGGAGACGTCCGCCCCGCAAGAGGGCGCTGTATTGGTGGTCGGCCGACATAGCCGACCTACGGGCCGCCTGCAACGCGGCTCGTAGACAATACACGCGGAGCAGGCGTCGGCGCCCTCAGGACGTCGACAGAGACGACAGGCTGCGCAGGGTCTACGTAGAGAAGGTGAAGGCCCTGCAGCAGGCGATCTGCCGAGCCAAGGAGGAGGCCTGGCAGGAGCTCGTAGGGGGTCTCGATGCGGACCCCTGGGGCCGACCGTACAAGTGGGCGCGGAACAAGCTCCGCGCCCAGTCGGCCCCCATCAACGAGACGCTCCAGCCGGGCGAACTGAGGCGGATTGTCGGGGAATTGTTCCCCGACACACCTGGGGGATACACACCCCCCAGGATGGCTCGGCAGAGGCAGACGCCGGACGAGGAGGGCGTTCCGCCACCCGTCACGGAGGCTGAAATGGAGGCGGTTCTGGCCCGCCTCCAGAGTAAGAAGAGGGCGCCGGGTCCGGACGGGGTGCACGGGAAAGTGTTGGCGATCGCTCTCGTGCACCTCGGAGACAGCCTTCGGGAGCTATTCGACCGCTGCCTGCGGTCCGGTCAGTTCCCGAAGGCGTGGAAGGATGGTCGGCTCTGCCTGATTCCGAAGGCGGGGCGACCACCGGACTCGGCTTCGTCGGTGCGACCGGTGGTACTGCTGAACGAGGCTGGGAAGGCCCTAGAAAGGGTGGTGGCTTCTCGGCTCGTTCGGCACATGGAGGAGGGCCCGGGACCCGGACTTTCAGAGTTCCAATACGGGTTTCGGGCACACCGGTCCACAATCGACGCCCTCAAGCGCCTGCGGGCGGTGACGGGTGAGGCGGAACGCAGTGGGGAGGTGGTGGTCGCGGTGTCCTTGGACATCGCGAATGCCTTCAACAGTCTCCCGCACGATGTGATACGGGAGGCACTGGCCTACTTCGGAGTGCCTCCCTATCTCAGGAGGCTGTTGGACGCGTACCTCTCCGACAGGAGGGTAGCCTGCGAGAACCGGTGCGGGTCCGTAGAGTGGTGGCGTGTCGGCTGCGGTGTTCCGCAGGGATCGGTTCTGGGTCCGGTCCTGTGGGACATCGGGTACGACTGGGTCCTGCGAGGCCGTCTCCTCCCCGGGTCGGGTGTCATATGTTACGCGGATGACACCCTGATGTATGCCCGGGGAAAGACATTCAAGGAGGCGGCGCGGCTGGCCGAGGTGAACATCGACCTCGTGATCAGCCGCATAGAGAGGCTGGGGCTTCGGGTAACACCATCGAAAACCGAAGCCCTTCTCTTCCGCGGGACCGGGAGGAAAGGACCCCCACCGGGTGCTGCCCTCCAGATCGGAGGGGTGAGAGTCCGGATGAGCCCGCACATCAAGTATCTGGGGCTCATCCTGGACGGAGGGTGGACCTTCGGCCCGCATTTCAAAACGCTGGGACCGAAGGTCGTGAAGGCGGCGAGTGCGCTGGGCAGACTCCTCCCGAACCTCGGAGGACCCAGCGCCGCCTGCAGGCAGCTGTACTCCGGAGTCTGCCGGAGTATGGCGACCTACGGTGCTCCTATTTGGGCGGGTCAGCTCACTGCGAGCTTGAAGACCGTGCTGCGCCAGGCGCAGAGGGTCGTCGCAGTGAGACAGATCCGGGGGTACCGTACGGTATCGTGGGCCGCAGCAACCGCTCTGGCCGGCGACCCCCCGTGGGAACTCGTGGCGGAGGTTCTGGCCGAGACGCACTCCTACGTCTCGGATAGGAGGTCTCTCGGCTCGAGCCTACCGCATGACGGGGTCCTACGGGTCCGCCGGCTCGGGATGGAGGCGTTATTGCGGAGGTGGGGGGAGGACTTGGCGCGTCAGCCGTACGGCCAACGCACTACGGTTGCTCTGCGCCCGGTCCTAGAGCAGTGGATGCGCCGCAAGCGCAAGCCCCTCACCTTCCGTCTGACGCAGGTTCTCACCGGGCACGGGTGCTTTGGTGACTACTTGTGTCGGACGGCCCACAAGGAGCCGACGACGGAATGTCACGATTGTGGCGCGGTGGTGGACTCTGCCCAGCACACCCTCGAGGTGTGCCCGAGATGGGCGGCGCTGCGTCACGATCTGACGTCTGTTGTCGGAGGCGACTTGTCTCTGCCGAGCCTCATCACTGCGATGCTCGGTAGTGACGAGTCCTGGACGGCAACGGCCTCCTTCTGTGAGACAGTGATGTCCCAGAAGGAGGCCGACGAACGGGTGAGAGAGGAGGCCGCCAACGAGGCCTCCCCCCGTGGACGACGAACAGGGGTGCGTCGGAGGCGCTACTTAATGCGCTTCTAGTAACATCCCTGTGCTCGTGTCGGGCTCGGGATGGGAACCCGGGCCCAGCTCAAGACACGACGTCGTGGGGACTGTCAAAGTCGTAGCCGGGCAGTCCCCGTATTGTGGAGAATCTGGTCTTTGCCGGGACCAGTCTGTCGCTGAGGGCATCCCGTCGCCTGCACAGATCCGGGACCCTCAATATAGCGGCTGAAGGCTCACGCAGCGGTTTTAGTGGGGTAGGGCACCCAAATGCGAGTCCCCACACACGCCAGCGCGCCTACCCAGGCCCTGGTACGGTCGTAAATGATTTCCGCTGCGTCAACAAAAAAAAAAAAAAAAAAAAAAAGGTTAGGTTAGGTTAGGTTAGGTTAGGTTAGGTTAGGTTAGGTTAGGTTAGGTTAGGTTAGGTTAGGTTAGGTTAGGTTAGGTTAGGTTAGGTTTTTTTTTTTTTTTTTTTTTTTTTTTTTTTTTGTGGAAGCGCTTTGCGCCCCCACTTCTGGCTTTTCCCCCCTTGCTCAAGTGGTAGAGGGTCCTTATAGTGCTGTACTTTTTCATTAGTGTGCAATTTTTACAAATAGTTGGAGGATTTTCCTTAAGTCTTATAAAATAAATATAATATAATATAAATAATACATTCAAATACATGTGTTCATTTTCCTTTCTTTTTACTTTCATTTCTAAAATTATTCTTGTTCGTCTCTTTTTTTTTTTTTTTTTTTTTTTTTTTTTTTTTATTTTTTTTTTTTTTTTTTTTTTTTTTTTTTTTTTTTTTTTTTTTTTCCCTTGCAATATGTTCTATGTACACATATTCATACATTTGGTCCTAATTTTATACATTGTTTACACATATGTTTGTACAGTATTTTAACTTTGCACACATTATAATATACATTTTGCATTTTTTATGGGAGATGTAAAAGAGCCAAGTACAGTTTCTAAAGAGGTGTATAGTGCCTCTTTAGTCACGAAAATATCCTATGCTATTTTAAAATTTGTCCCGGTATTTGTATTTTCTAATTGGTAGTACTATAATTAATATTCGTCATACATACATACTATAATTAATATTCGTCACACATACATACTACAATACACATATACACTATAATAATTGCTTATGCTGAGGGGTGTAAATGGTCCCTCAGTTAACCCTCTTATTCTTCCTATCCTTTTTCCCTTTCTTTCCAGGTGTGATTCCCACGGGTATCACCGGAACGGTCATGCATTCGGTGTCCTGCGTCTCCTCAAGGATCCCCGTCACTCTGTCTCTGCTGGTCCTTTGAGCTACAATGATATTTTGTGTTTACTGTGTGTGTGCCTTGTTCGAGTTTGTGTTTATGTGTTGTTATGTCTCCTCCGTGTTTTATGTCCTCTTCCATTGTTTACTGTGTGCTGTGTATTGTGTGTTGCTTGTATAATGTATTGTCTGTTTAACAATACCGGGCTAGTTTCTGTCAAGAAGTTTGCCCGGTTTGCAGGTGTATTTTTTGTGCATGTTTGGTGTATCTTGTTCGTGCTTGTGATTGCGTGCTTGTCTGCTCTCAAACAAGGTATCAATGTAGTCAACCTGGCTTTGACTGATCGGTTCTCTTTTTGGTTCCGCAAGTCACTTTGGTGCGCCGTCGCTCCTACGTGGTCCACACACCCGGAACCCCCTTTCAGTATTGCGGGCCTCAGCAATACGATACCACTGAGCGAGCCAGGGCGTCCCATTTCTGCCGTACCTCGCATTCGCTGCTGAATGCGTTGTGCCCCGTGCTGTCTTTCCCCTCCCTGCTGCAATTGCAGCACGTTGGAGCCTCTTTTTTTGCCCACTGTTGGCAGTCGGTCCTCGTATGAGGACCTCCACAGTGGGCACATACCTGTTCTTTCTGTGCACATTGCCTCCTTGTGTGCCCGTATCCAAGACAGCCGGAGCACTGTACTAGGGGGGTCTGATCTTCGACCCTTACCCTCTGCAGATCTATATACAGTTTGCCGGCTTCCATACAGCTGTTCCATATGGTTGGGGACACTCTGGCCACTATGTGGCTCTGTAGGGGGTTTTTGGCTCGTTTCCTATATATTATTTTAAGATTCCCCCCCTCCTCCCCCTGACTGTTCTCAAAGATGGCCGCGTTTTGGTTTCGCAAGGCCTTTTCAATGTCTTCGTCTTTGTTGTAGTTAAAGACGTCCTTAAGAACAATGAGGGGGTCCCTATTCCTAATTTCCTCTACTCTTAGACCCTGCCTTCTTTTTAAGCGTTCCTTGACTTTTTCCCTATCTTCTGTGCTCGGACATCCTATCACTACCCTTCTATCTTTTACTTTTCTGATCCTTTCTACTTTAACCCATCCTTGTTTAGCGTCTATTTCCTCTCTAATATCATTGATGATCTCATCTCCGGTTAGCTGGTCATCGGTCGATGAGACCATGATCGAGTGAAGCGCCCCGGGCCCTCTCTGCCTAGGTGCCACTTCACCCGTTACCGCCTTCGCGTATGTCCTGTGTTCCCTTTCCTTGTCTTCCCCTATAATTTTATGTAGGTCGTCTAATTTTTTACTGTTATTTCTCAATATGGTCTCATTGTTTTCTAATATTTTTAGGATTTCTCCATAATGAGGTAGGGCCTGTGTCTCTCTCTCTTTGTTGTTATCTTTCTTTCCTTCTGCCTTCTCTTCTTTATTCGCATTATCCTTCTTCTCCTTCTTGTCCTCTTTCTTCCCTTCTTTCTCTCCTTTTTCCGATTTCACCTCCTCGGCGAGCTCCTTGGCTATGTGGTATAGGCGGTCCAGCTGGGCTATGACCTCGTTCTTTATATCGGTCTTTAAATTGCGTGCACTGCCCAGCTGGAGTTTTGCCTTTACTAGGCAGCTCTTGGCCTCAGCAACCTTGGAGGTGAATCTAGTTTTTTCCAGTGGCGGGGGAGGGGGAGTGCCCATTCGAGCCTCTATTTCGCCACTAATGCGTCTCACCGTCGTGCTATTTTTTGCCTTGTCAGTCGTCGGTGATCTAAACATTGTTTTTAAGTGTAGTCTGAGTCAATAATATATAATTTGTAATATGATTTTGTGTATTAGATAATATGTATATGTAAAAACTAATGTATGTGGATTCAATAAAATTCAAATTAAAATAATTATTATCAATAAATTAAATTATATGATGTTAATGTCAAAATAAATTTATAAGGTCAATTATATAAAATATACAGTCAGTTAATCCTATATAACATCAATAATTCTAAAATAAATACAATACCAATGACATTCGACAACACAATAATAAACTAAACGACTAGCTACTCTGTACTTGGCTCTTATGCTACAGCACTCTTTAACACTAGGGTGTAAATGGCCCTTATGCTTCAATCCCTCCTGATAAGGACCCTATACCACTTAGGCAGCCTTATAATCAATATATTATTTAATACGGCAGCGTATGTTGTGTAATTATAAGTATTTATGATCGTTCTGTTAGGTACTTGTATCCTATGTATAGATATATAGTGTTAATGTTCTTTAAGTGTGTCCCAAAACAGACAATAGCCTTGGATCGGTAACGCTCCGGGCGCTGATGATGATGCTAGTTTATTATGAGCGTTTATAAAGCTGTGGAATGTTCGAGAATGGAATGTAAGGCGCGGCCTGCACCGATAACTCGATAACAATGGAACAAAGGATGTTAAGCTCCGCCCCAAAGGTGTGCGGCCGACCGAGTCTCTTATCTGTTTTATTAAATTGTGGTTCCGTATAATATTTTTAATATTGATGTTGTATTTGTATGTTTCTGCTAATTTATTATGTATTCTATATGTTCTATTAATATATATTTAGTTGTTTATGTCTTTAATGTATATGTATGTATATATAATGTAGATATTATGTCAATACGTTGCCGTTTGTTACCCCAATATGTTTTAATTTCTATATATAATTTACAATTAATATTCGTCTGATATCACAATATTTCTAAACTTTAAGTTAGAATGGTCTGTATGTCTATTTCACTCTTAATAATATTTTATGTATACTAAGTAGTCAAACTCCACGGGTGATAGTGATGTTGAATCTGTTATATGTTCGCAAGGAACCCTAAGGTTACGCAACGGACCACCCGTCGCGCAGCTGTGAATACAATGGATAATAAGTCCCGCCTCCTGCAAGACTGTCTCCGCCTACTATTTCTCTATTAATGCAAGAGTGGTTCTGCAGACAATTTATTTTGTTTTTATTAATATAATATGTATTTTACACTTAAGAATTTACGATATGAACTTACAATTGAATAAAATATGCTTTAATTATTTATAATATTATATAATATATGAATATGGTTTTACAGATGCTTATTTATTATTTATTTATATTGAATATATATTTTTATGATTATATATAATTATTATTTTAACTACTTAATAACACGTTTACATCAATTTTCTATAATAAATAAATTGTAGACAATAGTTTATTATTTGTTTTGATATTTATAATATACAGTATTTGCTTTTCACTATTTTATATTTATGTTATACTATGTATACTCGTATCAACTCAAATGTATCAGGCCAACTAATAGTTATTTATCGTTAATAATGCAATTAATAATCTGCCTTATAGTACACTTGAGCCGACACAAGCCGGCGGGTGATGATGATGTTGAATTTATTATATTGTTCGCAAGGAACCCTAAGATTACGCAACGGACCGCCCGTCGCGCAGCTGTGAATACAATAAGCAATAAGTCCCGCCTCCTGCGAGACTGGCTCCTCCTACTATTTCAGTTAATACAAAAGTGGTTCTGCAGATAATTTATTAGTTTTTATTTATTTAGTATGTACTTTTTAGTTAACAATTTACAATATTTACTTAAATTTAACAATATACTTTATTATTTAAATATTATATGTATTGAATAAGGTTCTCCAGACGCCTATTCATTGCCTATTTATCCCAGGTAATATGTTATTTATATATTTGTAACTATTGGATTTGACTACTTAATATTATTTTTACAATATTTTTATATCCTATATGATATCAGCTTATATAATACTGCAGATACTAATTAAATGTGTCTTTCAAATCTAATATTTAATATACAATATGTCAGTTTGTTCAAACTTTTCTCCGAAACTTTATATAAATTCTTATTGTTTAATATATGCAAGTTAATTTAACTATTTACTATGTTTTTCCTTATTTATATTGTACTGCAGTTTGGTATTGATGATGATTAGGAATCTTCGTGTTCTTCGGATCTTCAGTATTCAATTTAATGTTAATAAAAATGGTTTTCTTATTATTGATTTATGTCACGGATCCCTAAAAACTTGGCTCCGCCCCTAATAAATGGTTTTATGGTTTTTGCCAAATTTCGCAGGTTTCCCGTTGGAATTTGGCTGTCGTCTATGGGCCAGATGATGGGCCCTGGTCTACTCCTTATGGATGCACTTTGTCCCTGGCTCCTGGTCACTCCCAGGCGCCGTCAAGTCGGTATAAGCGTATATAAATAGTCGTAAAAACCTTAAATCCTCCGTAATTTCGGGGTTTTCTGTCCGATTGGGCTGGAACTCGTTGTGTCGATGTAGCACCACGCTCCCCCGGTCCTGTCAATCCCTGGAGAGCCCCGCTATCCCGGTTCCTCCGCAATAGGCTTCGGAACACCAGGACGCCTTCGGGCTCCAATCCAAGGGGTCTGCTGCTTCCAGCAACTCGTCACAACACTGGTATACACTTTTGATACACCACTTCACTGTTTATGCACTTTATTTTGTATAAATAATTATTTTCACGCGCAAATAAATTTTAAATTATTTCTGGTTTATTCTTGGGACGCGCGCGCTCGCGACCGGGGTTGGCGCGGCACTGGTTAGGTTTTTTTTTTTTTTTTTTTTTTTATTTTTTTGGCGGGAGCGTTTTTCGCCCCCGCTGCTGCTGGTTCCCCCCTTACACAGGTTGTAGAGGGCCCTTTTCTGCTCATTTAGTTTTTTATCTTTCTATATTTTTTTAAAATTTTCTATGCTTAAGGCCTATATGCCTACGTCCTAACGTCCATACTTATAGGGTATGGCTCATAGTCTTAGGTTTCAATGGTGTAAATAATTTTTCCATTCATTCATTCATCATTCATTTTTTTTTTTTTTTTTTTTTTTTTTTTTTTTTTTTTTTTTTTTTTTTTTTTTTTTTTTATTATGTGGTGGGGGATGTAAATTGTCCCCCAGTCTTTTTATGAAAAATTTTACACTTTACATAACATTTGATAACTTACAGTTACGGTTTTACAAAAATAACGCTAGCAACAAGCACTTACATATATTGCAATTACCACCCGGGATGTATAATGTCCCTGTTGTCCACTTATTCTAATAAAATAATACTAATGGTATACATTTTCGTCATAAAATAGTTGTAATAATAATTACATGTCAATTTAAATTATATAAAAATGGTTAAAAATTTAAAAACACAGTGTAGAAATAAAAATCAATAGTCGCATGTCAAATAAAATTATATACAATGGTTGAAAATTTAAAATACAATGTAAAAATATAATCACAGTAATATCTAATATATAATATACAATTGTTAAATTTTAAAATTTTAAAACTAATTAAAACGTCAATACAATGTCATTTAAAATCAATTCAATAATTATGCAATAATAAATAAAATACAATAATATATAAAATTACTTAAATCCTATTAAAATACCTAACCTAAAGGGATGTAGAAGATCCCTTATCAATTAAAATTACCTACTCTATGGGGGATGTATAGGGTCCCCCACAGGACTTCCCTACCTAATGCCGTTCGCGGTTGGCCTACTATCCGTGTCTAGACTTTTATTCCTCTCGTTAGCAGCTATTACTAGTTCCACCCCATATTCTAGAAAAAGTTTCCTCTCGACATTTTTCTTCATTATGTCGGGGACGGTCTCCCTCCCCAGCTCGATGCCCAGCCTCTGCTCTAACTCCCATCTCTTCCTGGCATAGACTGGGCAGTCGAACAGGAGATGAGGAACCGTCTCTCTCACTCCTTGCTGACAGAGGCATGAGGGGTTCTCCTTACATTTGAATCTCTCCAAATAGTCAGAGAACCCTCCATGCCCGGTCAGCAGCTGTGTCACGTACTTATCTGGATCTAGTTTCCTCACGATATTAAAAGCTGCTTTGACATTCGGAATAAACATTTTAGTGACGGCACCGGTTTCGCTCTGTCTGTACTCCTCATCCCATATGTCAATAGTTGCCTCTCTTATGCAACGCTTGACATATGAGACGGGGCACAGGTCGTAGTGCGGGCGTACCCGCGACCCCAGAGCCGCCTCCTTGGCCAGCTGGTCTGCTCTCTCGTTTCCTTCGAACCCCCTATGCGCTTTTATCCAGTACAATCTAATTTCTTTGCTATTGTTACCGGCGCATTCCCTCAGGATGCGTCTCGTTTTGTCTGCTAGGGGGTGTGGAGAGTCCAGTGTTACGGCCTCGAGGGCGGATCTGGAGTCGCTGAAAATGCCCACACGCGGCGCGTTGAGCTTCGCCGCCTCCTCCACCGCCCTAGACAAGGCCAGGAGTTCAGCCTGATAGACAGTGCAGTACGATGAAAGAGCAAGCTTGACGGTTTTTGTCTCGACCGCGCCATTCCAAGTGGATAGCGCGGCTCCGACCTTCCCGTCAATCTTACTCCCATCGGTGAAGATGCGCACATCGTATGATGCGCTAACATCTTCACTACTCTCGCCGTCTATCATTCCGAACTCCAGCCCCGTCTCGGAAGCCGGATGGTCTGCTTCCAAGGCGGGAACCATCCGCTCGATCTCCCTGTCCCCAAGCACTGGGTGAGCTAGCCCCCTCTTGGCCTCATACAGGGACGCTACTTCGCGTACCCTGAGGCCAAGAGGTAGCATTCCGGCCAACGCCAGTGCCGAGGTGAGAGAGACCGTTCGGTAGGCTCTGATCTTTTTGATTGCGAAGCCCCTCTGTACAGTGTTCAGTTTCTTTCTAATTCCTATTTTATTTGCCGCCGGTGCCCATGCCGGTGCCGCGTATAGAATTGTGGGCTCTACAACCGCTTTATAAATTATATTAATTACCTCAGGGTTTAGTCCCCACCCAACTCTCGCCGCTCTAGCTAATTTTTTATAAAAATTTATACCTTTTTCACATTGTCGTTGGACGTGTTTGTTGAAGGTAAGTCCTTTGTCAATGACGAGGCCCAGCACTCTGATGTCCTCGGACATGCAAATGTCGGCCCCACCCATGCGCAACCTTGGGGTGTCGTAAACAAGCTTGCGGGTTACAAGCATCGCGCACGTTTTGTGCGGTGCAAACCGAAGCTTGTTCCCGGCACCCCACTCCAGCACACGGGTGAGCACGGCATTTGCCTGCTCCTCTATCTCGAGCGCCGTCGCCCCGTCAAAAACGAGGACCACATCGTCCGCGAAGGCCTGCACATAAACACCCTCACCCGCCAACATCCAAAGCAAGGGATCCAGCAAGAGGTTCCACAGAATAGGTCCGCCTATGGACCCCTGTACGCACCCCTTGCTGGTTCCCCTCCTCACCTCCTGGCCGGAATACCTAACGCTCACATTCCTTTCGCTCAGATAGCTGCTGATGACCCGTCTCAAGCCCACAGGCACACCGACCTCAGCTAACCGCACCTTTATGGCTGGCCACCAGGCACTATCGAAGGCCCCCTCTATGTCCAGTGAGACCACGACAGCAAGCCTTTTGGTTTCCCTCATCTTCCTGACGTGGCCCACCAGCGCATAGAGGGCGTCTTCGGTGCCCTTCTGTGGCATAAAGCCATACTGGTGCGGGCTGATAGTCGGCAATACGTAATACTTGAGTCGGGCCACCAGCATCTTTTCGTAAATCTTGCCAAAAACAGGAAGGAGGCCGATGGGTCGATAGGCTTTTGGGACGTCGTATTTTTCCTTTCCCGGCTTCCGCAGAACCACGACCGTTGCACACTTCCACATTTTTGGGAAGTAGGCAACGGTGAGGCAGCGATTGAGCAGGGCTAGGAAAAACGCGGCGTCGCAATCCACAGCGCGATGACAAATGTCGGCCGTAAATCCATCCACACCCGGGGCCTTCTTGGGGTTGAACGACCTTGCGGCTCTGTTCAACTCCTCCATGATGAAGGGCGGCTCATCCCCCGGGCCCGTCGACTCCGAGTCCAAGGACTCTGCGAGTCGACGCACCCGACGGTGTTCCTCCCCTTCATCACTTTCCAGGTCCCGGGGGTAGAAGGTCTCGGCCAGCCATTTCGCCGAGTCGCCGGCATCGAGGACTCTCCCCTCTTTTACGAGGGGGAGGTCTTCCTCTCTGCCGGAGACTCGGCCCATCACTCTGTAGATGCCCTCCCATACTCCCTCCTTATCCTGTTTCTGGCAAAACTCTTTCCAGCTACTCACCTTTGCATCCTTCACCGCTTTTTCATACGTCTCTTTCATTTCCAGGTAATGCTTCACTACTCGATCTCTACGGACTGGCGCTGCGTTACGGATCCTACTTCTCCTCGTGGCCACCTGTCTTTTCATCTCGGCGAGCTCATCGGACCACCATGACATGGTGAGTTTTTCTGTGTGTTTCTTGTTTGGGATTGAGTGTCTACATGCTTGTGTGATCGCCTCCGTGTAACTGTTCAACACCTCATCTACTTGTTGTGTGCTGTGTATTGTGTTAATGTTCTGTAGAGTCAATTGTCTGTCTCGCATTAACTGGGTCAGTTTCTCATCGAAACTTCCCCAGTTTGCTTTGCGTGTGTTATAGATGCGTGTCGTGCGTTTTATGTCTGTGCCTGTGGATTTGTGTTGTCTGATCCCAAACAAGATGCCATTATGGTCAGAACTGGTGAGCCCAACCTCGACTGACCAGTCGACCACTCGGTTCAGCAGGTTCCTGGCGCATGCCGTCACATCGACGTAGCTGGCATACCTGATCCCCCCTCTTACTACTTCGAACGTAGCGGCGCCTCCGTCGTTGAGTATCTCCATACCCAACCCTTCCAGCACGCTCGACACATCCGCTCCCCTCCGGTCCTCAACTTGGCCACCCCACCACGGGCTTTTTGCGTTGACGTCGCCTCCCAAGACCATCTTGTCGGTACCCAACCTCCTTCCAATACCGACGAGATGGTCCAGGTAGGGCCCTATAGGGCGGTCTGGCTCAAAGTATAAGGAAACTACATGGATCTCCCAGGCACTGGTTCGCACGCTGACTACGACAATATTGTCGGTGGACAAGTCCGGATGGTATTGGACGTCTAAGTTCTCGTCAAAGACGGCTATTGCCGCTTTGACGGTTTCAGCGCGCTCACCAGTGTTCTGGTAGATCCTCACCCCCCGGTAGCTCCTCATACTTTTTGCCCCACCCACGTAGGGCTCTTGAAGCAACGCCACGCTCACCTTACGCTTGGTGGCTTCTAATAGAAGCTCAGTGGTGGCCAGTTGACTCCTTTGGAGATTGGACTGTGCAAAGCGGTACTGGAAGTCACGGTTTTCGCCCAGCACGCCCTCAGCAGTACATGACCATCGTCCTGGCCAGGGTGTCCCACTTCTTCCTCACTATGCATTCACTACTAAACACGTCGTGCTCCACGCTGCTTATCCCCGCTTTCATGCAATTATTGCACTGCGGGGGCGCTCCCTTTGACCACTGCTGGCAATCGGTCCTCTTATGAGGACCGCCGCAGTGGCCACACACCTCAGCCTCCTCCTTGCACCACCGCCTCGTGTGCCCATACCCTAAGCAGCGGGAGCACTGCGTGATCGGACTCTGGTCCTCGACTTTCACCCTTTGCAGGTCGACATATAGCCGACCCTCATCCACACACCTCTTCCACACTTTCGGGGACACCCTCACCACGACATGGCCCTGTAGGGGGTTCCTGGCTCTCTTCCTGTACATAATCTTCATTCTTACATCATCCCCCGGGATGCCCTCAAAGATAGCCTTGTTCTGATTGAACAAGGCTTTCTCGATGTCCTCGTCGGTGTTATACGAGAACACATCTTTGAGGATAACCAGGGGGTCCTTATTTCTTACGTCCTCCACATTCAAATCCGGCCTATCCTTCAATTTTTCCTTAACTTTTTCTTTCTCTATTATGCTTTCGCATCCTATGATAACTTTTCTATTTTTAACCTTCCTGACCCTCTCAACTTTGACCCAGCCTTCTTTCGCGTCGATGGCGTCCCTTATCTTGGTGATGACCTCATCACCGGTATTTTGATCATCGGTTGATGAGATCATCACCGAGTGGAGCGCTCCGGGCTTGTATTGCCTGGGCGCTGCCTCAGTCGCCACCGCCGCAGCATATGTCTTATTTTTATTATCGCTATTATTTTTATCTAATGTTTTTTGTATTATGTCTAGCTTTCTACTATTTTCTAAAATTATTGACATCTGTTCCTCAATTTTCTCTATTATCTTTTCATTTTTGTCAGAAGTGGCTATGGGGATAGGTGATGGTGTTGTTATTGGATCGACTCTATCCATACCATTATTGTCTTTATTTATTTTATTGTTTTTGCTATCTCTATTTAATTCTTTTATAATGTCATACAGTTTATCTAGATAGGAGAGAACGTCCTCTTTTATGTCCGTTTTTAAATTCCTTGCACTCCCCAGCCGTTCTTTGGCTTTCTTTACAGTTTGTCTAGCCTCTACTATTTTCGATATAGGCACGACGTTTTGCTGGGGAGTGCTCGTTCGCGCTTCTATTTGATCACTGATCCTTTTAACTACATGGGTTTTTTCAAGTTGGGTGGGTGATCGAAACATTTTGTTGATTTATTAATAAAAATTTGAATTTAAAATTATAATTTATATTAGAATTTAAAAAGTTAAAAAAAAAAAAAAAAAAAAATTAAAAGTCAATAATAATAATAATAATAAGTAATTGTCAAAATAATTTAAATTAAGTTAAAAGAGTAAAATTAAGATAAAATAAAATAAAGTATATAAAAAGTCAATAATCCTAATTCTAATAAGCGTACTGTCGTGTGATAAAATTAAAACTTAAACTCTAATAATATAACAATGATAAAATGGTGGTAATTAAGTAAGTTAAGTCCGGGGTAATTGTAACCCTGGGTGAACTAATTGGATTCACACGGGCGGCGGGAGGCCAATATGGTCACCTGCCGGCCAAGCCGCTCCCCGGTACACAGTGCTGGGGGTGGTGGTCGCTGCCCCTCGGGGCGGGGACCGCGAGGAAGACAACCTCTTCAAAAATTACCCCAATCCTAAGTTTAGGTGCGCGGCGAGAGGATGAATGGCTGGAGGGTCTCCAGTCGTTAGCGCACTCCCAGCGGGGGTACCTGCGGACCCCCCCGTTGGGTGACAAATGTACGCCATCCTGGTGCACAGGGCTCTGCCCAGGATGTACCTGTCTCCCTAACCCCGAAGGTGGAGACGCCAGAAGGGACAAGTATTGTTCAATATTAGTTTCCCGAAGAAAAACACTCTCCGGGCGGGTACTGTGAATCCCGCCAGTCCTAGGACTGAGGCCCCGTGTAATACGGAGGGGGCCACACAATGCTTCGGCGGTCCGACAACCTCGGACCGACGTGACCTTGGCGATAAAACTGACCTGAATGCACGCGATTTGGTGAAGGCGAAAAGCAGGAGAAGGATTCTGGACTCCCCACGAATCTTCTCAGAAATCGAAGAAATGAGTCACAGCGACTGGAGCGAGTCGTCTGGCTCATGTTTGGGGCGACTAAGCGGAAGGAGAGGATATGACTTGGGCTCTGAGATCGAGGAGATGAGCCCGACGAGTTACTCGGATGATGGATGGCCCTCCAAAAAGAAGGGCAAGAGAATTCGGAAACCGTCCTCATCTGACGAAGAAGAGGAGGAGACAAAAAAGGGCAAGGCATTACCACCGCCACCCACGAAGAAAGGAAGGGGCCGACCACCAACCACAGGTGAATACGTCGGCCTCGCCAAAGCTAAGCGGGAGCTGGCTGCGGCGGAGCGCGAAGCTATGGAGGCGGAAGCTGAGCGCGACGTAGCCGAACTCACCCGCCGACTAGTGTTACCTCGCCTTTCAGAGTCCTCGGGATCGGAGACAGCCCGGGGCTCGAACGCTATTGATAAGGAGAAGACGGCGAGCGCTCTAGGGCTAATAGCTACTCAGGCCCTAGAGACCATCACGACGGCTCGAGTTAAGTCCAAAAACTTAAAGGGGTCCATAGTGGCCTCCATAAAGAAGGCGACGGAGGCCCTCCAGGAGGTAGTAACCATACTCCTGGATAGGTCGGCCTCAAAGGAGAATAAGGTCCTCGAGGCCGAAAACAAGCGGCTGTTGGCGGAGAATGCTGAGCTACGCACTTCCCGGCAGTCTGCCCCGGAGACTACACCAGCGCACGAAGCGTTGGCCACACTCGTACCCCCGAACCTTGAGAAGCTCCTCGAGAGGGTGGTACAGGAGGTGGTTGCGCTAACGAGTGCGCGATTAGACGCCCGGCTGGAGGGGATAGAGGCTCGTCTCCTCCCCGAGCCGAGGCTGCGCCCGCCTCTTGCGGCGGATCGTCTGGCTGCGGCTACACCAACATCAGCCCCGGCATCAAGCTCGGGGCCAGCCGTCGCCAAGACAAAGAAGAAAATAAAAAAGACGTCTTCCCAGACGACGACGACACTCATGCCACCGGCGAACCCGGGGCCTTCGGTGGCTTCAACAGGAAAGAAGAAGAGCGCCAAGGCGCGCGAGGATGACGGTCCCTGGACGACCGTCACCCATAAAAAGAAGGCTGCTGCTAAAACTCAGCCCAAGAAGAAGAAGGCACCGCGGAAAAAAGGCCCGCGCAAGTTACAAGTGCCTGATAGCTCCGTCGTGGTGATGAAACTGCGACCGGAGGCAGAGGAGAGAGGGATGTCCTATTACGACATAATGAAGAAGGCGCAAGCCGAGATCAAGCTGCCGGACCTAGATATAGGGCCCGGCATAACTTTCAAAAAGGGAGTTACCGGCGCCCGTCTTTTAGTGGTGCCGGGCGCGGCCATGGGCGACAAAGCGGATGCCCTGGCCGCCAAAATCGAAGAGGTGCTCGGGGACGATGTCCGCGTCTCCAGGCCTACGAAGAGCGTGACTGTGCGCATATCAGGCCTGGACGACTCCGCCACGGCGGATGAAGTAGTAGCGGCGGTGGCGAAAGCAGGTGACTGCCCGGCCGAACAAGTGCGGTCGGGTGAAGTTGGCTGCAGTGCCTCCGGGGTGAGAGCAGCGATTGTGCGCCTCCCCGTAGAGGCGGCAATGAAAATATTGCCCGAAGGAAAAATCCTTGTAGGTTGGGTCTCAGTGAGGCTCAAGCTCTTGGACGTCCGGCCCCTTAGGTGCTTCCGGTGCCTGGAGCCGGGCCACACGGCGGCATTATGCAAGTCGGACGTCGACAGAAGCGGAACATGCTTCCGCTGCGGGGTGGAGGGGCACAAGGCTAGAGAGTGCTCTGTGCCCACCCCAAGATGCGCAGTTTGCTCCGCCATGGGGCAACCCGCCGCCCACAAAATGGGTGGCGGAGCGTGCGCTGCACCAAAAAAGCGCACGCGGAAAGGCGAAGTAAAAAGGTCTGGTAAGGGCCTCGCGGCACCTGTCCAGCCTACCTTTCCGGCCGCGAACACCAACAGTTTCGCGGCCCTGCCGGTAGAGGAGGTTCCTATGACTCTCTAGGAGCAGTCGGGAACCTCCGGCAGGAGAGACGCAGCGGCGACACTAAAAGCCGCTGCGAGAGGCCTGTGCGTGGCTGGTCGGGGGACCAGCCGCGCGCCTGTAGGCCTGAGATGTTAGGCGTCCTTGTGTTCGGGACGCCTCACCGAACGAACTCATCCAGAGATGAGCGCTGAGAGCGCGGCGTCGTGGCCGATGTGGAGACCAGTTCACACACCGGTCACAATAGACGTACACGGAGGAACACCATGGGTTTTTAGTTGGGTCAGAGTCCCACACACCTTTCTCGGGTCCCCCCGGACCTGAGATACCAGTCATCAAGATTTTCCCATGCACAAAAAAAAAAAAAAAAAAAAAAAAAAAAAAAAAAAAAAAAAAAAAAAAAAAAAAAAAAAAAAAAGGTTAGGTTTTTTTTTTTTTATAGAATAGAATGTGGAAGCGCTTTGCGCCCCCACTTCTGGCTTTTCCCCCCTTGCTCAAGTGGTAGAGGGTCCTTATAGTGCTGTACTTTTATTTTGAATGTGCTATTTTACAATAATTTTTTGAGGATTTCCCTCAAGTCATATAAAATAAATAAATACATTTAAATATCACATGTGTTTGTTTTATTTCTTGTTTTTTCACTTTCATTTCTTAAAGTATTCTTGTTCATTAATTTTTTTTTTTTTTTTTTTTTTTTTTTTTTTTTTTTTTTTTTTCACATGTTTACATTTATAAGGGGGATGTAGAGGGTCCCTTGTCACAATTTCACATTCATTTCCTCCTATCTAAATAGCACATACTTAACACTTGAATACATCTTACCGACACAATAATTTGCCTTTTTTTTACTACAATATAATTCCATATAATATGTTTTTCGTCAGTTTTTTGTCGTCATGATAGGGGATGTATATGGTCCCCAGTCATTAATTTTATACTACTTTTAACTTATTACTAAATTTACTACCTTATACTGGTTTTGTCATACATCTCATTTCTAATAGTACATAACATACATATCATATACATACACAATACATACATATACATACACATGCACACATACGCATATATATACTTATACACATACATACTTATTATAATACTATATATACATGTTACACAGTACTTGTACTGGGGGGTGTATATGGTCCCCTAGTAGTCCCACTAACTCTTTCCCTCTTCTCTATCCGTCTCTTTCATTCGGCGTGTGGTTCCGCTTCCGTTTTCGGACAACAGTGTATATGATGTATACCTTGTTTGGTTTTGTGTTTGTATGTTGTTGTGTCTCCTCCGTGTCTTATGTCCGCTGTCTTTATTTGTCGTGTGCTGTGTAGTGTGTTAGTGCTTGTAGAGTTTCTTGTCTGTGTAACAATAACCAGGCTAGCTTCTATCAAGAAGATCGCCTGGTTTGCTGGTGTATATTTGTGCATGTTTTCCGTATTTTGTTCGTGTCTGTGCGTGTGTGCATGTCTGCTACCAAACAAGGTGTCACTACAGTAGTTGCTAGTTTCTCGGCTAGCCGGTTCCGTTCTCGGTACTCGATCCACACACCTAGTGCCCCTTTCCCTCTGGCGGACCTCAGCAATACATCACCACCGATCGGGCGAGAGCATCCCATTTTCTTCGCACCTCGCATTCCTCGCTGAAGGCGTTGTGCCCCGTGCTGTTTTTCCCCTCCCTGCTGCAATTGCAGCAGGTTGGGGCCTCTTTGTTTGCCCACTGTTGGCAGTCGGTCCTCGTATGAGGACCTCCACAGTGGGCACATACCTGACCTTTTTCCGTACACTGCCTCTTCGTATGACCGTATCCCAAACAGCCGGAGCACTGCACCAGCGGGGTCTGGTCTTCGACCCTTACACGTTGCAAATCTATATATAATTTGCCTGCACTCATGCACTTATTCCACACTCGCGGGGACACTCTCACCACGATGTGGCTCTGCAGGGGGTTTCTCGCGCGTTTCCTAAATAAAATTTTTATCCTCCCCTCATCTCCCTGATTGTCCCCGAAGATGGCGCTGTTCTGATTACGCAGGGCCTTTTCGACATCTTCATCTTTGTTATAATTAAAAACATCTTTGAGGACAATCAGGGGGTCCCTATTGCTGATGTCCTCTACTTTGAGGTCCTGCCTTTTCTTTAATCTTTCTTTGATTTTCTCTCTATCTTCGGTACTCGAGCATCCTACCACCACTCTCCTATCCTTAACCTTTCTCACTCTTTCTATTTTTATCCACCCCTCTTTCGCATCTATGGCTTCTCGTATTTCGGTGATGATCTCATCACCGGTCTGCTGGTCGTCGGCTGATGAGATCATCACTGAGTGAAGTGCCCCTGGCCCCCTCTGCTTAGGCGCCACCTCACTCGCCACTACCTTGGCATATGTTTGATCTTGTGCTCTTTGGTCATTTATAGCTCTATTTATATTATCCAATTTGGTCGCATTTTCTTTTAATATATGGTTGTTTTCTTCTAGCTTCTTTAAGATTTCATCATATCTGGGCGAAGTTTCTGTCTCTCTCTTCTTTACATTTTCCTTTACTGTCTCTTCTACGTTCTCCTCTTTTTGCGCATTACCCCTCACGTCGCCTTCCTCCTTCCCATTTTGTGGTTTTTCCCGTTTCCCTTCCGCGTCGATCTCCTTTACTATTTGGTAAAGCCTGTCCAGCTGGGCTAACACCTCGTTCTTTATATCAGTCTTCAGGTTACGTGCACTGCCCAGCTGGAGCTTTGCTTTAACCAGGCAGTTCTTCGCCTCAGCTACTTTGGAAGGGAGCTTCTTCTTTTCTAGTGGGGGGGGAGGGGGGGTGGCCAAGCGGGCCTCTATCTCCCCGCTGATGCGCCGCACCGTCAGTGTTTTATTCATCTCGCTTGTCTTTGTTTTTTCCACTGGCGGTGATCTGAACATTTTGTTGTGGCGGTTACGTGGGAATGGCTTAATTACAATTATATAAATATAAGAGATAGAAAAATTTATAAACAATAATAATATAATATTAATATAGTTAGTTATAATATATACTAAGTGCTAATATTAATTCAGTTATTTTAATGCAAGTTGTTTAAAAATATTATTGTCAAAATGTAATGTTGGTATATAGATAAGATTATATTTTAATGAAATAAATTTTTAATTATAATATTATAGCAGCAATTATTATAATAGCAATATATCAGATTTTAAACAATTAATATGTCAGTAAGTCTATGGTCAATGTTATGTCAACTGATTAATTAAATTAACAAAGTTTTGTTTTTAAAAGGCCTCTTGCAATATATTATGTCGATAAGGTGCTTCAAATTTACAATAATAATATATAGTCAATAATTACGAATAGTTTATCCTTAATTGTTATTTTTATTTTTAACCTAAGAGGGTGTAAATGGCCCTTATGCTTCAATCCCTCCTGATAAGGACCCTATACCACTTAGGCAGCCTTATAATCAATATATTATTTAATGCGGCAACGTATGTTGTATAATTATGAGTATTTAAGTTTATTACTATAGGTAATTGTATGTTACGTGTATATATATAGTGTTATTGTAGTTTAACTATGTCCTAAAACAGACAATAGCCTTGGATCGGTACCGCTCCGGGCGCTGATGATGATGCTAGCTGTTATGAGCGTTTATAAATCTGTGGAATGTTCGAGAATGGAATGTGAGGCGCGGCCTGCACCGATAACTCGAGAACAATAGAACAAAGGATGTTAAGCTCCGCCCCACAGGTGTGCGGCCGACCGAGTCTCTTATCTGTTTTTATTAAATTGTGGTTCCGTATAATATTTTTAATATTGATGTTGTATTTGTATGTTTCTGCTAATTTATTATGTATTCTATGTGTTCTATTAATATATATTTAGTTGTTTATGTCTTTACTGTATATGTATGTGTATATAGTGTAGATATTATGTCAATACGTTGCCGTTTGTTACCCCAATATGTTTTAATTTCTATATATAATTTACAATTAATATTCGTCTGATATCACAATATTTCTAAACTTTAAGTTAGAATAGTCTGTATGTATATTTCACTCTTAATAATATATTATGTATACTAAGTAGTCAAACTCCACGGGTGATAGTGATGTTGAATCTGTAATATGTTCGCAAGGAACCCTAAGGTTACGCAACGGACCACCCGTCGCGCAGCTGTGAATACAATGGATAATAAGTCCCGCCTCCTGCAAGACTGTCTCCGCCTACTATTTCTCTATTAATACAAAAGTGGTTCTGCAGACAATTTATTTTGTTTTTATTAATATAATATGTATTTTACACTTAATAATTTACGATATGAACTTACAATTGAATAAAATATGCTTTAATTATTTATAATATAATATAATATATGAATATGGTTTTTTTTTTTTTACAGATGCTTATTTATTATTTATTTATATTGAATATATATTTTTATGATTGTATATAATTATTATTTTAACTACTTAATAACACGTTTACATCAATTTTCTATAATAAATAAATTGTAGACAATAGTTTATTATTTGTTTTGATATTTATAATATACAGTATTTGCTTTTCACTATTTTATATTTATGTTATACTATGTATACTCGTATCAACTCAAATGTATCAGGCCAACTAATAGTTATTTATCGTTAATAATGCAATTAATAATCTGCCATATAGTACACTTGAGCCGACACAAGCCGGCGGGTGATGATGATGTTGAATTTATTATATTGTTCGCAAGGAACCCTAAGATTACGCAACGGACCGCCCGTCGCGCAGCTGTGAATACAATAAGCAATAAGTCCCGCCTCCTGCGAGACTGGCTCCTCCTACTATTTCAGTTAATACAAATGTGGTTCTGCAGATAATTTATTAATTTTTATTACTTTAGTATGTACTTTTTTTTTTTTTTAGTTAACAATTTACAATATTTACTTAAATTTAACAATATACTTTATTATTTAAATATTATATGTATGAATTAAGTTCTCCAGATGCCTATTCATTGCCTATTTATCTCAGATAATATGTTATTTATATATTTGTAACTATTGGATTTGACTACTTAATATTACTTTTACAATATTTTTATATCCTATATGATATCAGCTTATATAATACTGCAGATACTAATTAGTTGTGTCTTTCATATCTAATATTTAATATCAACATGTCAGTTTGTTCAAACTTTTCTCCGAAACTTTAATATAAATTCTTATTGTTTAATATATGCGAGTTAATTTAACTATTTACTATGTTTTTCCTTATTTATATTGTACTGCAGTTTGGTATTGATGATGATTAGGAATCTTCGTGTTCTTCGGATCTTCAGTATTCAATTTAATATTAATAAAATGGTTTTCTTATTTTGCATTTATGTCACGGATCCCTAAAAACTTGGCTCCGCCCCTAATAAATGGTTTTATGGTTTTTGCCAAATTTCGCGGGTTTCCCGTTGGAATTTGGCTGTCGTCTATGGGCCAGATGATGGGCCCTGGTCTACTCCTTATGGATGCACTTTGTCCCTGGCTCCTGGTCACTCCCAGGCGCCGTCAAGTCACTATAAGCGTATATAAATAGTCGTAAAAACCTTATTTCCTCCGTAATTTCGGGGTTTTCTGTCCGATTGGGCTGGAACTCGCTGTATCGGTGTAGCACCACGCTCCCCCGGTCCTGTCAATCCCTGGAGAGCCCCGCTATCCCGGTTCCTCCGCAATAGGCTTCGGAACACCAGGACGCCTTCGGGCTCCAATCCAAGGGGTCTGCTGCTTCCAGCAACTCGTCACAATACTGGTATACACTTTAGATACACCACTTCACTATTTATTCACTTTATTTGTTAGAAATAATTTATTTCACGCGCAAATAAATTTTAAATTATTTCTGGTTTATTCTCGGGACGCGCGCGCTCGCGACCGGGGTTGGCGCGGCACTGGTTAGGTTAGGTTAGGTTAGGTTAGGTTAGGTTAGGTTAGGTTAGGTCCCCACCGGTTGGATCCAAGCCTTGACGTGGCGGTTGGGCTTAAGTCCGGGGTAATTGTAACCCTGGGTGAACTAATTGGATTCACACGGGCGGCGGGAGGCCAATATGGTCACCTGCCGGCCAAGCCGCTCCCCGGTACGCAGTGCTGGGGGTGGTGGTCGCTGCCCCTCGGGGCGGGGACCGCGAGGAAGACAACCTCTTCAAAAATTACCCCAATCCCAAAATATGCTTCGGTGCGCGGCGAGGGGATGAATGGCTGGAGGGTATCCAGTTCCTAGCGCACCTTGTTTTGCGGTGGTTACGGGTCATACTCAACCCAAATGAGTAGAGTCAAAATGAATAAAGAGCAGATTAAAAAGAATCCCCGGGCGGGTCCTCGAGAGGGGGAATCCCGCACCCTGCCTGACAAGGCAGCGGTCTGCCCCACGTATACGGGGGGGGCAAAACCTGCTTCAGGGGCGAGCACATCTCGTCCCAGCACCAACGACCCTAGCAAGCACACGGACACGATGGCACACGAACTGGCGAAAGATAAGAGAAGGAGAGACTCCCCGAGAATCTTCTCGGGGGTAGAAGAGATGAGTCAGAGCGACTGGAGTGAGTCGTCTGGCTCTCTCGAACGACTACGGAGGCGAAGGAGGGCTCTCTATGATTGGGACGCTACCTCCGAAATCGAAGAAATGAGCCCCACTAGTTACTCCGACGATGGTTGGCCCTCTAAAAAGAAAGGGAAAAGGAGCCGCCGACCGTCGTCGTCAGACGAGGACAAGGAAGAAAAGAAGGGTAAGGCAACACCGAAGCCACCCACAAAAAGGGGAAGAGGCCGACCGCCAACCACCGGCGAATACGTCGGCCTTGCCAAGGCGAAGCGGGAGCTGGCTGCTGCGGAGCGTGAAGCCATGGAGGCGGAGGCCGAGCGAGACGTGGCCGAGCTCTCCCGCCGCTTGGTGCTACCCCGCCTGTCAGAGTCCTCGGGCTCGGAGGCGGGCCCGGACATCACGAATGAGCAGACGGCGAGTGCTCTAGGGCTGATTGCCACTCAAGCCCTAGAGTCCATCGATGCAGTTAGAGTCAGGTCCAAAAACCTTAAGGGCCCAATGGTCGCGACTCTAAAGAAGTCTACAGGCGTCCTTCAGGAGGTAACATCCAAACTCCTGAATAGGACGTCGTCGGATGAGACACGCGCACTGGAGGCCGAAAATAAGCGTCAAGCGGCCGAAAACCAGCGTCAGGCGGAGGAAATAAAACGTCAGGCGGCGGAAATGGAGGTGATGCGGCAGGAGATCGCTGCTCTACGCAGCGAGGTCGCATCATTGCGCCAGACACACATGGACACGACGACACCCGCGCTCGGAGCGTTGGCCGCGCCCGTGCCCCCTAATCTCGAGGAGCTATTCGAGAGGGTGGTACGGGAAACGGTTGCGCTGACGAGCGCACGTATGGATGCCCGGCTAGAGGGACTGGAGGGTCGCCTCCTGCCCGAGCCGAGGCTGCGCCCGCCTCTCGCAGCAGACAGGCGAGCGGCTGAGGTGGATCATTACTCGGGGCCAGATACACCGAAAAAGGCCCCGAGTAAGAAGACTTTGCCGGCAGCAACAACGCTAATGCCACCGGCAAACCCAGGGAAATCGGGCACCTCCAAAAAGGCGACCAAGAAAAGGAAGACAGCGCAAGCAGCTGAGGGTGACGGCACCTGGAAGACCGTCACCCGTAAGAAGAAACCGCAGGCGAGGAAAAAGGTGCCACGCAAAATGGACCCAACAAAACTGCGAGCACCCAACTCAGAAGCTGTGGTGATCCAGCTGCGTCCAGCCGCAGTAGAAAAGGGTCTCACCTATGCCGAGGTAATGGAGAAGGCGAGGTTACAAATTCGCCTCCCCGAACTCAATATTGAGCAGGGGATGCTGATGAAGATTGCGGCCACCGGAGCCCGCATGATGGTCCTGCCCGGTGCGGATCAAAAAGAGAAGGCTGACTCCTTAGCGAAAAAACTTAAGGAAGTTATCGGAGAAGACGTCGCCCAAGTGTCCAGGCCAACAAAATGCGTTACCGTTCGCGTTGCCGGCTTGGACGACTCCGTAACAAAAGAGGAGGTTGTGGCGGCGATAGCGGCGGCGGGTGACTGCCCCCCGGACCAGGTGAGGTCTGGGGAGATAGGGCGTAGCGCTTTCGGACTCGGGGCAGTAATTGTTCGCTGCCCCATAGAAGCAGCGAAGAAAATCATTGCAGGAGGTAGACTGCTCGTGGGTTGGGTGTCGGCACAATTCCGACTGTTAGACATCCTCCCGAGCCGGTGCTACCGCTGCCAAGAGATTGGTCACATGGCGGCCATGTGCTCCTCCGCAACGGACCGAAGTCATCTATGTTTCCGTTGCGGTGCTGAGGGACACAAAGGGAAGGAGTGCACCGCAACCTCGGCGAACTGTGCGCTGTGCTCTTCACAGGGACGTCCGGCGGTCCACAAGATGGGTGGTAGTGCGTGCGTCGCACCACGTCGTAAGGGTCGAAGCCAAAACCCCAAGACGAACAAGAAGGCTGGCGAGGGCCTCGCGGCCCCGGCCCAGCCTGCCTGCCCGACCGCGAGCAACAGCTTCGCGGTCTTGCCAGTGGAGGAGGTTCCCATGACTCTAGAGGAGTAGTTGGGAACCTCCGGCAGGCGAACGCAGCGGCGACACTAAAAGCCGCTGCAAGAGGCCTGTGTGTGGTTGGTCGGGGGGACCAGCCGCGCGTATAGGTCTGAGGCGTAGGGTGCCCTCGTGTTTGGGGCACCTTAGCCGGAGACAAACTCTATAAAACTGTCGAGCGCCAATTAGCGCTGCGTCGTGGCCAGCGTGGAGACCTCGTCACACACGGTCACAGCAGACGCTACGAAGAAACACCATGGGTTTTTAGTTGGGTCAGAGTCCCACACACCACTCCCGAGTCCCCCCGGACCCGGGATAGCTGTCATCAAGATTTTCCCATGTAAAAAAAAAAAAAAAAAAAAAAAAAAAGGTGAGGTTAGGTTCCCACCGGTTGGATCCAAGCCTTGACGTGGCGGTTGGGCTTAAGTCCGGGGTAATTGTAACCCTGGGTGAACTAATTGGATTCACACGGGCGGCGGGAGGCCAATATGGTCACCTGCCGGCCAAGCCGCTCCCCGGTACACAGTGCTGGGGGTGGTGGTCGCTGCCCCTCGGGGCGGGGACCGCGAGGAAGACAACCTCTTCAAAAATTACCCCAATCCTAAGTTTAGGTGCGCGGCGAGAGGATGAATGGCTGGAGGGTCTCCAGTCGTTAGCGCACTCCCAGCGGGGGTACCTGCGGACCCCCCCGTTGGGTGACAAATGTACGCCATCCTGGTGCACAGGGCTCTGCCCAGGATGTACCTGTCTCCCTAACCCCGAAGGTGGAGACGCCAGAAGGGACAAGTATTGTTCAATATTAGTTTCCCGAAGAAAAACACTCTCCGGGCGGGTACTGTGAATCCCGCCAGTCCTAGGACTGAGGCCCCGTGTAATACGGAGGGGGCCACACAATGCTTCGGCGGTCCGACAACCTCGGACCGACGCGACCTTGGCGATAAAACTGACCTGAATGCACGCGATTTGGTGAAGGCGAAAAGCAGGAGAAGGATTCTGGACTCCCCACGAATCTTCTCAGAAATCGAAGAAATGAGTCACAGCGACTGGAGCGAGTCGTCTGGCTCATGTTTGGGGCGACTAAGCGGAAGGAGAGGATATGACTTGGGCTCTGAGATCGAGGAGATGAGCCCGACGAGTTACTCGGATGATGGATGGCCCTCCAAAAAGAAGGGCAAGAGAATTCGGAAACCGTCCTCATCTGACGAAGAAGAGGAGGAGACAAAAAAGGGCAAGGCATTACCACCGCCACCCACGAAGAAAGGAAGGGGCCGACCACCAACCACAGGTGAATACGTCGGCCTCGCCAAAGCTAAGCGGGAGCTGGCTGCGGCGGAGCGCGAAGCTATGGAGGCGGAAGCTGAGCGCGACGTAGCCGAACTCACCCGCCGACTAGTGTTACCTCGCCTTTCAGAGTCCTCGGGATCGGAGACAGCCCGGGGCTCGAACGCTATTGATAAGGAGAAGACGGCGAGCGCTCTAGGGCTAATAGCTACTCAGGCCCTAGAGACCATCACGACGGCTCGAGTTAAGTCCAAAAACTTAAAGGGGTCCATAGTGGCCTCCATAAAGAAGGCGACGGAGGCCCTCCAGGAGGTAGTAACCATACTCCTGGATAGGTCGGCCTCAAAGGAGAATAAGGTCCTCGAGGCCGAAAACAAGCGGCTGTTGGCGGAGAATGCTGAGCTACGCACTTCCCGGCAGTCTGCCCCGGAGACTACACCAGCGCACGAAGCGTTGGCCACACTCGTACCCCCGAACCTAGAGAAGCTCCTCGAGAGGGTGGTACAGGAGGTAGTTGCGCTAACGAGTGCGCGATTAGACGCCCGGCTGGAGGGGATAGAGGCTCGTCTCCTCCCTGAGCCGAGGCTACGCCCGCCTCTTGCGGCGGATCGTCTGGCTGCGGTTACACCAACATCAGCCCCGGCATCAAGCCCGGGGCCAGCCGTCGCCAAGACAAAGAAGATAATAAAAAAGACGACTTCCCAGACGGCGACGACACTCATGCCACCGGCGAACCCGGGGCCTTCGGTGGCTTCAAAAAAGAAGAAGAGCGCCAAGGCGAGCGAGGATGACGGTCCCTGGACGACCGTCACCCATAAAAAGAAGGCTGTTATTAAAACTCAGCCTAAGAAGAAGAAGGCACCGCGGAAAAAAGGCCCGCGCAAGCTACAAGTGCCTGATAGCTCCGTCGTGGTGATGAAACTGCGACCGGAGGCAGAGGAGAGAGGGATGTCCTATTACGACATAATGAAGAAGGCGCAAGCCGAGATCAAACTGCCGGACCTAGATATAGGGCCCGGCATAACTTTCAAAAAGGGAGTTACCGGCGCCCGTCTTTTAGTGGTGCCGGGCGCGGCCATGGGCGACAAAGCGGATGCCCTGGCCGCCAAAATCGAAGAGGTGCTCGGTGACGATGTCCGCGTCTCCAGGCCTACGAAGAGCGTGACTGTGCGCATATCAGGCCTGGACGACTCCGCCACGGCGGATGAAGTAGTAGCGGCGGTGGCGAAAGCAGGTGACTGCCCGGCCGAACAAGTGCGGTCGGGTGAAGTTGGCTGCAGTGCCTCCGGGGTGAGAGCAGCGATTGTGCGCCTCCCCGTAGAGGCGGCAATGAAAATATTGCCCGAAGGAAAAATCCTTGTAGGTTGGGTCTCAGTGAGGCTCAAGCTCTTGGACGTCCGGCCCCTTAGGTGCTTCCGGTGCCTGGAGCCGGGCCACACGGCGGCATTATGCAAGTCGGACGTCGACAGAAGCGGAACATGCTTCCGCTGCGGGGTGGAGGGGCACAAGGCTAGAGAGTGCTCTGTTCCCACCCCAAGATGCGCAGTTTGCTCCGCCATGGGGCAACCCGCCGCCCACAAAATGGGTGGCGGAGCGTGCGCTGCACCAAAAAAGCGCACGCGGAAAGGCGAAGTAAAAAGGTCTGGTAAGGGCCTCGCGGCACCTGTCCAGCCTACCTTTCCGGCCGCGAACACCAACAGTTTCGCGGTCCTGCCGGTAGAGGAGGTTCCTATGACTCTCTAGGAGCAGTCGGGAACCTCCGGCAGGAGAGACGCAGCGGCGACACTAAAAGCCGCTGCGAGAGGCCTGTGCGTGGCTGGTCGGGGGACCAGCCGCGCGCCTGTAGGCCTGAGATGTTAGGCGTCCTTGTGTTCGGGACGCCTCACCGAACGAACTCATCCAGAGATGAGCGCTGAGAGCGCGGCGTCGTGGCCGATGTGGAGACCAGCTCACACACCGGTCACAATAGACGTACACGGAGGAACACCATGGGTTTTTAGTTGGGTCAGAGTCCCACACACCTTTCTCGGGTCCCCCCGGACCTGAGATGCCAGTCATCAAGATTTTCCCATGCAAAAAAAAAAAAAAAAAAAAGGTTAGGTTAGGTTCCCACGAGATGCGTGAGCGCACGCGTTTCGGGCCTGGACGATTCAGTCACAACGGACGAGATAGTGGCGGCAATAGCTGAGGCGGGAAAATGCCCCCGGGATCAAGTACGATCCGGGGAGATAGGACGTGGTGTTTCTGGCCTCGGGGCGGCAATAGTCCGCTGCCCTGTAGAAGCAGCCAAGACCATCGTGGCAGGCGGAAGAATCATCATTGGATGGGTGTCGGCGCAGTTCCGGTTGCTTGACGCTCGTCCGCTCCGGTGCTACAGATGCCAGGAGATCGGCCACATGGGAGCAATGTGTCCCTCGTCAGTGGATCGCAGCCATCTGTGTTTCCACTGTGGCGAAGAGGGGCATAAAGCCAAGGAGTGCACATCACCCACCCCAAAATGTGCGGTGTGTTCAACGGAGGGAAGACCTGCTGCTCACAGAATGGGCGGCAGGGCATGTGTCGCCCCACGTCGAAGAGGGCGACAAAAACCTTTGCAAAAGGCTGGCGATGGCCCTGCGGCCCTCGCCCAGCCCCCCTGCCCGACCGCGACCAACACCTTCGCGGTCCTGCCGGTGGAGGAGGCTCCGATGGTTGTTGAAGAACAACAACAACCAGAACCTCCGGCAGGTGGAGAAACGCGCAGGCGACAGTTGTCGCTTCGCCGCGAAAGACCCGTGTGCGGCCGATAGGGGGTCCGCCTCGCACATGGAGGGTCAGAGCTATAGACACCACACGTGTTCATGGTGCCTTAAGCGGTGAAGAGGGAGGGACACTACACCCCTCCCTCCAGAGTAGAGTGCCGGTAGGCTGGCACGCCGTCGCGGCCCATTGCGGAATATTACGTTCCCGCTGTGGGTCAGCTAGACGACCGGAGAACACCATGGGTTTTTAGTTGGGTTCAAGTCCCACACACCCCTCTCGGGTCTCCCCGGCCCGGGTAGCAGTCATGATGATTTTCCCATGTAAAAAAAAAAAAAAAAAAGGTTAGGTTAGGTTCCCCACCATCTGGATCCAAGCCTTGTCGCGGCGGTGGGGCTTAAGCTCGGGGCACTGTAAGCCCCGGGTGAACTAATTGGGTCCAAACAGGGCGGCAGTGGGCCAGTCTGGCTGCTGCCGGCCGAGCCGCTCCCCGGTACACAGTGCCGGGGGTGGTGGTCGCCGTCCCACGTCGGGGCGGGGACCGCGAGGAAGAAAACCTCTTAAAAAATCACCCCAATCCCAATATAAGCTCCGGTGCGCGGCGAGGGGATGAATGGCTGGAGGGGATCCAGTCATTAGCGCACCATTGTTTCGAGTTGATTACGGGTTCCGCTCGACCCAAATGAGCAGACTTTTTCACTATGAATAAAAAGCAAATTGAAAACAGTCCCCGGGCGGGTCCCCGAAAGGGGGAATCCCGCACCACGCCGAGTTCGGCGGAGGTCTGCCCCACGTATTACGGGGGGGGCACAAATTGCTTCGGGGGTTCGGAGACGGACTCACGCAAAACAAACGACCTGGCGATCACAACTGACAACGATGCACGTGAATTGGAAGAAGTGGAGTTGATGAGTGGGAGAGAGAGCGACTCGGGAGAGAGTATGAGGTCGGCGCGCTCATCACCTAGGAGAGGGAAAAGATATCGCAACTCCTCATCAGATGAGGAGGCGTCTAACGAGGACACAGCAAAGATCGGAACGGCAGCGTACAGAAAGACATTCTTTAAGACTACGCCGCCCACGAAACGAGGTAGAGGAAGGCCACCTACAACCGGCCAATACGTTGGTTTGGCAAAGGCCAAGAGAGACCTGGCGGCGGCAGAGCGGGAAGCGATGCAGGCGGAGGCAGAGCGGAGCCTCACAGCACTCGCGCGAGACCTGCGTCCGTCCCGGCTGTCAGAGTCGTCGGCTTCGGAAACTGCCCACAACGGGTCCAGTATAGAAACGGCGAGCGCCCATGGGGCGAACATAACAAAGGCCCTGGAGATCATTACGGGGGTCCGCAACAGGTCGAAAAACCTTAAGGGCCCTATGATGAAGGCTCTAAAAGACGCAACAAGCATGATCCAGGACTCAACCGTGGCCCTCCTGGACCGCACATCCTGTGCTGAGACGCGGGCGCTCGAAGCGGCCAACAAAAGACTTGTAGCAGATAACCAAAGTCTGTCGGCAGAAAACAAAAGTCTGTCGGCAGGGATGGCCGAATTGCGACAGGAGGTGGCAACGCTCCGGAGTGAGCTCGCCTGCTGTCGTCAGCAGTTGACCGCTACCCAGGGAGCACAAGCGCCTTCTTCCCCTACAAACCTGGAGGAGATTGTGGAAAAGGCGATGAGGGAGGCCGTGACTATTACAAGCGCCCGCTTGGACGCCCGGCTCGAGGGACTGGAGGCAAGACTCCTACCTGAGCCGCGGCTTCGCCCGCCTCTCGCGGCGGACAGAAGGGCGGCGGCGGCAACATCAGAGCTGATACCAGCGGCTACTCCGGGGCCGTCAGGTAAAGGGAAAGCAGCTAAGAAGAAGGCACCTGCGGCAGTTACGACGTTGATGCCGCCGGCGAACCCGGGGCCCTCGGTCACTACGGAGGAAAACAAAAAGAAGACCAGGAAGACAACGGTCAACCCTGCCCCGCGAACAAATGTGGCACAGGGGGGCAACGGTGACGGGTGGACGACTGTCACCAAGAAAAGAACGACCAAAGTGAGGCCACCGCAAAAGAAGAAGAGTCCGCCTAAACTGCGGACACCCAACAGCTGCGTTGTGGCGCTGCAGTTGCAGCCGGCGGCGGCCGAAAGGGGGCTCACGTATAACGAGGTCCTCAAGAAGGCCAGAGCAGAGATCCGCCTCCCCGACCTTGGCATCGAGCCACCTCGCTGCAAAAAGGCGGCCACGGGCGGCAGACTTTTCGTGCTGTCCGGCGGGGACAGCGGGGATAAGGCCGACTCCCTGGCCAAGAAGATCCGGGAAGTGCTAGGGGACGACATAGTCAGGGTCACGAGACCAACGAGATGTGTGAGCGCCCGTATCTCTGGTCTCGATGACTCGGTGACCAAGGACGATGTCGTCGAAGCGGTCGCTACAGCCGGCGGATGTCCCCTCGAACAAGTACGGTCGAGTGAGGTTACCTGCAGCTCCTTGGGGCTCGGGGCGGTGACCGTGCGCTGCCCCGTCGAGGCGGCAAAAAAGATTACAGAAAAGGGCAGGCTGCTGGTTGGTTGGGTGTCGGCACAATTCCGACTGCTCGACGCCCGCCCAACGAGGTGCTTCCGCTGCCAGGAGCAAGGCCATACGGCTGCGGTCTGCACCTCATCTGTGGATCGTAGCGGCCTGTGCTTCCGCTGTAGTGAGGCGGGGCACAAGGCGAGGGACTGCTCCGCGGCTGTCGCAAAATGCGCACTCTGTGCGGAAAAGGGGATACCCGCTGCCCATAAAATGGGTGGCGCAGCATGTTTCGCCCCACGCCGTAGTCGGGCAGGGCGTAAACAGAAGGAAAAGGTTGTTGAGGGCCCTAGTCCCCCTACACAACCAATATGCCCGACAGCGAACAGTTTCGCTGTCCTGGCTGAGGAGGTCCCAATGGCCCTGGAGTGATGGCACGCCACATCCATGTCCTACAGGGGAACCTCAACCACTGCGCCAGAGCCCAGGATCTATTCTTTCAGGCTCTGGCGGAGTGGTCTATACAGGTTGCTGTAGTTGCCGAGCCGTACCGCGTGCCCAACTCCCCAAGTTGGGTGGGGGACGAGGACGGCGTAGTGGCTATCGGGAGATTGAACGGATCGCCACCACTCGGCAATGTAGTGAGAGGACGCGGCTTCGTCGCAGTAGAAATTGGCCAAGTGCTAGTAATTGGGACCTACTTCTCGCCCAACCGGAGCGTCGCTGACTTCGAACGATTCCTAGTTCACGTCGGCTCTTTGGTGGGGCGAGCTCGCTTCGAACATGTTATAGTCGCTGGGGACCTCAATGCAAAATCAACGGCATGGGGTTCCCCCGCGACGGACGTGCGTGGCGCATTGATGGAGGACTGGCTGGTTGAGGTTGGGCTGGAAGTGCTCAACGTGGGGTCCAGGCACACGTGTGTGAGACAGCGGGGCGGCAGCATCGTCGATGTGACTTTCGCCGATGCCGCTCTCGCTCGTCGCGTGCAAGGCTGGGAGGTGCTTGAAGTCGAGACGCTGTCGGACCACAGATACATCCGGTTCGGATACAGCGTCTCTTCTCCCTCCCCAAGCCGTGGCTCCTTGGCCGAGTGCGGCCCACGTTGGGCACTAAAGAAGATAGATAGGGAGGCTCTCCTCGAGGAAGCCATCGTCCAGGGTTGGGGCATGGACGGTCGCCCAATTCCTACACGGGTAGACCAGGAGGCCGACCGCATGATCGCCGCGATGACGCATGTGTGCGACGCGGCCATGCCAAGGATTGGTCCTCGGCCCGTGCGACCGGGGAAGGTGTACTGGTGGTCTGAGGAGCTCACAGAGCTGCGCAGGAGCTGCGTGGCAAAGAGACGCCAGTACACCCGGAGCCGAAGGCGAAGGCGCCGTGATGAGGTGGAGGAAGGGCGGCTCTATGCAACATACAGGGCAGCCGCCGGGGAATTAAGAACAGCCATAGCTCCAGCCAAAGAGGCTGCCCATGAGGAGATGCTGGAGACTCTGGATCGAGATCCGTGGGGGAGGCCGTATAGGATGGTGCGCAACAAGTTGCGCCCCTTTGCCCCTCCCCTGACGGAGAGTCTCCAGCCCGACCTTGTGGCTCGGATAGTTCCAGCCCTGTTCCCTGGCCGAAGGGAGAGTGGACCCCCGCTGATGATTACATCAGGTGACGAGCCGTCAAGCGGCGACGTGCAAGAGGTGTCGGAGGCGGAGCTCGATACGGCGCTCGCACGTATGGGTGTGCGGAAAACTGCTCCAGGTCCAGATGGAATTCCCGGGCGGGCCCTGGTTCTGGCCCTGGGCCCACTTCGGAACGAGATCAAGCATCTATTTAACGCTTGTCTGGAACAGGGCCAGTTTCCCTCGGCGTGGAAGAAAGGGAGGCTGACCCTTATTCAGAAGGAGGGACGACCGTTGGAGTCGCCATCGGCCTACAGGCCGATCGTGTTGCTTGACGAGGCGGGTAAACTGCTGGAGCGGATTGTGGCTGCCCGTCTCGTCAACCACCTGGAGGAGACTGGTCCGAATCTCAGCGACTACCAGTTTGGCTTCCGGCGGGGCAGGTCCACCCTGGACGCACTGACCAGGGTGAGGGCCCTTGCTGATGAGGCAGTCGAGGGGGGAGGAGTGCTTTTGGCGGTGTCTATTGACATCGCCAACGCCTTTAACACCCTGCCCTTTGACACAATCTTGGAGGCGCTGAGATTCCACGGCGTGCCGGCGTATCTGGGCAGGCTGGTAGCCAACTACCTGTCTGGCAGGTGCGTCGTGTACCCCACGGCGTGCGGCTGGAAGAAGAGAAACGTGGCGTGCGGTGTTCCACAGGGCTCGGTGCTCGGGCCCCTTCTGTGGAACATCGGCTACGATTGGGTGCTCCGCGGTGCGAATTTGACCGGTGTCAGCGTCACCTGCTACGCTGACGACACCGTAGTCACGGCACGTGGAAGCACCTTCTCGGAAGCTCGTGTACGGGCGGTGGCAGGAGTGGCGCAAGTTGTTGCGCGGATCCGGCGTCTCGGGCTCGAAGTGGCCCTGGAGAAGAGTGGAGCTATATGCTTTCACGGGCCACGGCGGGCCCCTCCAGCCGGATCCCACCTGATCGTGGGCGGAACTTCCATCGCTGTCGAGTCGACCATGAGGTCCCTGGGCCTCGTTCTCGACAGTCGATGGAACTTCCACGAGCACTTTCGGCTTCTGGCGCCGAAACTGCTTGGAGCGGCGAGAGCGTTGGGCCGCTTGCTCCCTAACATGGGAGGGCCGAGCTCCGGCTGCCGTCGCCTGTACATGGGTGTCGTACAGTCGATGGCGCTGTATGGTGCGCCAATATGGGCGGGTGCCCTGGATCGACACAACATCGCTCTCTTGCGTCGCCCGCAAAGAGCGATGGCGATCAGAGCCGTCCGTGCGTACCGCACTACCTCATACGAGGCTGCGTGCGTACTGGCGGGCTCTGCGCCGTGGGACCTAGTGGCGGGTGCCCTGGCGCAACACTGGCGAAAACGTCACGGACGCGACGAGGAGGAGGACCCGGACGTGACAGATGGAGATGAAAGTGACCAAGAGGAGAGTCTGCGGAGGCGTCTTAAGAGACAGGTCCTCCGCAAATGGAAGAGACGCCTGGAAGAGCCAGATGCGGGCCATCGCACAGTGCAAGCCGTCGGTCCAATCCTGGAGCAATGGGTTGACCGGCGGCACGGTGTAATAACCTACCATCTTGCACAGATCTTGACAGGACATGGCTGTTTTGGGAGCTATCTGTGCAAGATGGCGGGATCGGAGGACTCGCCAGGGTGTCATCACTGCAACAGTGATGAAGACACCGCTGACCACACCCTGGCAGAGTGCCCTGCATGGGCAACAGAGAGGGCGGACCTCATCTCGGAGGTTGGCGCCGACCTGTCGCTCCCTGCAGTCGTTCGCGCGATGGCTGCCAGCGAGAGCGCATGGGAGGCGGTCCGCTCCTTCTGTGAGGCCGTCATGCCGCAGAAGGAGGAGGCGGAGCGGGAGCGAGAGCGCAGTGGTGCACCATCCCGTCAAAGGAGAGCGCGGCGACGACAGGTGGTCGATGTGCCGTGAGGGACCTGTGCGCGGTCGATCGGGGGATCCGCCGCGCGCATGTAAGGTCCCAGCTGTAAGGCACCCTTATGTGTTCAGGGTGCCTTAAGCGGAGTAGGGGGAGGGACATTTTACACCCCTCCCTCCAAAGGAGAGTGCCGGATGGCACGCCGTCCAAAACCCGCTGCGGAATGAAATGTTCCCGCGGTGGGTGGCCAGACGATCGGAGAACACCGCTGGGGTTTAGTGGGTAGAGCTGCGTCCAACTCACCATCTTCTAGGACGTAGCGAGCCCCACATAACCTCCCGGGTCCCCCCGCACCCGGTGGGTATGCGTAAGGGCATTCCCCAGCGACAAAAAAAAAAAAAAAAAAAAAAAAAAAAAAAAAAAAGGTTAGGTTAGGTTCCCACCGGTTGGATCCAAGCCTTGACGTGGCGGTTGGGCTTAAGTCCGGGGTAATTGTAACCCTGGGTGAACTAATTGGATTCACACGGGCGGCGGGAGGCCAATATGGTCACCTGCCGGCCAAGCCGCTCCCCGGTACGCATTGCTGGGGGTGGTGGTCGCTGCCCCTCGGGGCGGGGACCGCGAGGAAGACAACCTCTTCAAAAATTACCCCAATCCTAAGTTTAGGTGCGCGGCGAGAGGATGAATGGCTGGAGGGTCTCCAGTCGTTAGCGCACTCCCAGCGGGGGTACCTGCGGACCCCCCCGTTGGGTGACAAATGTACGCCATCCTGGTGCACAGGGCTCTGCCCAGGATGTACCTGTCTCCCTAACCCCGAAGGTGGAGACGCCAGAAGGGACAAGTATTGTTCAATATTAGTTTCCCGAAGAAAAACACTCTCCGGGCGGGTACTGTGAATCCCGCCAGTCCTAGGACTGAGGCCCCGAGTAATACGGAGGGGGCCACACAATGCTTCGGCGGTCCGACAACCTCGGACCGACGCGACCATGGCGACACTAAAACTGACCTGAATGCACGCGATTTGGTGAAGGCGAAGACCAGGAGAAGGATTCTGGACTCCCCACGAATCTTCTCAGAAATCGAAGAGATGAGTCACAGCGACTGGAGCGAGTCGTCTGGCTCATGTTTGGGGCGACTAAGCGGAAGGAGAGGGTACGACTTGGGCTCCGAGATCGAGGAGATGAGCCCGACGAGTTACTCGGATGACGGATGGCCCTCCAAAAAGAAGGGCAAGAGAATAAGGAGACCGTCATCATCTGATGAAGAGGAGGAGACCTCAAAAAAGGGCAAGGCATTACCACCGCCACCCACGAAGAAAGGAAGGGGCCGACCGCCAACCACAGGCGAATATGTCGGCCTCGCCAAAGCTAAGCGGGAGCTGGCTGCGGCGGAGCGCGAAGCTCTGGAGGCGGAAGCTGAGCGCGACGTAGCCGAACTCACCCGCCGGCTAGTGATACCTCGCCTATCAGAGTCCTCGGGATCGGAGAATGCCCGGGGATCGAACGCAATCGATAAGGAGAAGACGGCGAGCGCTCTAGGGCTAATAGCTACTCAGGCCCTAGAGACAATTACGACGGCTCGAGTAAAATCGAAAAACTTAAAGGGGTCCATAGTGGCCTCCATAAAGAAGGCGACGGAGGCCCTCCAGGAGGTAGTAACCATACTCCTGGATAGGTCGGCCTCAAAGGAGAATAAGGTCCTCGAGGCCGAAAACAAGCGGCTGTTGGCGGAGAATGCTGAGTTACGCACTTCCCGGCAGTCTGCCCCGGAGACTACACCAGCGCCCGAAGCGTTGGCTGCGCTCGTACCCCCGAACCTAGAGAAGCTCCTCGAGAGGGTGGTACAGGAGGTAGTTGCGCTAACGAGTGCGCGATTAGACGCCCGGCTGGAGGGGATAGAGGCTCGTCTCCTCCCTGAGCCGAGGCTACGCCCGCCTCTTGCGGCGGATCGTCTGGCTGCGGTTACACCAACATCAGCCCCGGCATCAAGCCCGGGGCCAGCCGTCGCCAAGACAAAGAAGACAATAAAAAAGACGTCTTCCCAGACGACGACGACACTCATGCCACCGGCGAACCCGGGGCCTTCGGTGGTCTCAAAAAAGAAGAAAAGTGCTAAGGCGAGCGAGGATGACGGTCCCTGGACGACCGTCACCCATAAAAAGAAGGCGGTGGTTAAAACACAGCCCAAGAAGAAGAAGGCACCGCGGAAAAAAGGCCCGCGCAAGCTACAAGTGCCTGAAAGCTCCGTCGTGGTGATGAAACTGCGACCGGAGGCAGAGGAGAGAGGGATGTCCTATTACGACATAATGAAGAAGGCGCAAGCCGAGATCAAACTGCCGGACCTAGATATAGGGCCCGGCATAACTTTCAAAAAGGGAGTTACCGGCGCCCGTCTTTTAGTGGTGCCGGGCGCGGCCATGGGCGAGAAAGCGGATGCCCTGGCCGCCAAAATCGAAGAGGTGCTTGGTGACGATGTCCGCGTCTCCAGGCCTACGAAGACCGTGACTGTGCGCATATCAGGCCTGGACGACTCCGCCACGGCGGATGAAGTAGTAGCGGCGGTGGCGAAAGCAGGTGACTGCCCGGCCGAACAAGTGCGGTCGGGTGAAGTTGGCTGCAGTGCCTCCGGGGTGAGAGCAGCGATTGTGCGCCTCCCTGTAGAGGCGGCAAAGAAAATATTGCCAGAAGGGAAAATCCTTATAGGCTGGGTCTCAGTGAGGCTTAAGCTTCTGGACGTCCGGCCCCTTAGGTGCTTCCGGTGCCTAGAGCCGGGCCACACGGCGGCTTTATGCAAGTCGGAGGTCGACAGAAGCGGAACATGCTTCCGCTGCGGGGTGGAGGGGCACAAGGCTAGAGAGTGCTCTGTGCCCACCCCAAGATGCGCAGTTTGCTCCGCCATGGGGCAACCCGCCGCCCACAAAATGGGTGGCGGAGCGTGCGCTGCACCAAAAAAGCGCACGCGGAAAGGCGAAGTAAAAAGGTCTGGTAAGGGCCTCGCGGCACCTGTCCAGCCTACCTTTCCGGCCGCGAACACCAACAGTTTCGCGGTCCTGCCGGTAGAGGAGGTTCCTATGACTCTCTAGGAGCAGTCGGGAACCTCCGGCAGGAGAGACGCAGCGGCGAGTGGCTGGTCGGGGGACCAGCCGCGCGCCTGTAGGCCTGAGATGTTAGGCGTCCTTGTGTTCGGGACGCCTCACCGAACGAACTCATCCAGAGATGAGCGCTGAGAGCGCGGCGTCGTGGCCGATGTGGAGACCAGTTCACACACCGGTCAGTGGCCGATGTGGAGACCAGTTCACACACCGGTCACAATAGACGTACACGGAGGAACACCATGGGTTTTTAGTTGGGTCAGAGTCCCACACACCTTCTCGAGTCCCCCCGGGCTCGAGTAGCAGTCATCAAGATTTTCCCATGCACAAAAAAAAAAAAAAAAAAAAAAAAAAAAAAAAAAAAAAAAAAAAAAAAAAAGGTTAGGTTAGGTTAGGTTAGGTTAGGTTAGGTTAGGTTAGGTTAGGTTAGGTTAGGTTAGGTTAGGTTAGGTTAGGTTAGGTTAGGTTAGGTTAGGTTAGGTTCCCACCGGTTGGATCCAAGCCTTGACGTGGCGGTTGGGCTTAAGTCCGGGGTAATTGTAACCCTGGGTGAACTAATTGGATTCACACGGGCGGCGGGAGGCCAATATGGTCACCTGCCGGCCAAGCCGCTCCCCGGTACACAGTGCTGGGGGTGGTGGTCGCTGCCCCTCGGGGCGGGGACCGCGAGGAAGACAACCTCTTCAAAAATTACCCCAATCCTAAGTTTAGGTGCGCGGCGAGAGGATGAATGGCTGGAGGGTCTCCAGTCGTTAGCGCACTCCCAGCGGGGGTACCTGCGGACCCCCCCGTTGGGTGACAAATGTACGCCATCCTGGTGCACAGGGCTCTGCCCAGGATGTACCTGTCTCCCTAACCCCGAAGGTGGAGACGCCAGAAGGGACAAGTATTGTTCAATATTAGTTTCCCGAAGAAAAACACTCTCCGGGCGGGTACTGTGAATCCCGCCAGTCCTAGGACTGAGGCCCCGTGTAATACGGAGGGGGCCACACAATGCTTCGGCGGTCCGACAACCTCGGACCGACGCGACCTTGGCGATAAAACTGACCTGAATGCACGCGATTTGGTGAAGGCGAAAAGCAGGAGAAGGATTCTGGACTCCCCACGAATCTTCTCAGAAATCGAAGAAATGAGTCACAGCGACTGGAGCGAGTCGTCTGGCTCATGTTTGGGGCGACTAAGCGGAAGGAGAGGATATGACTTGGGCTCTGAGATCGAGGAGATGAGCCCGACGAGTTACTCGGATGATGGATGGCCCTCCAAAAAGAAGGGCAAGAGAATTCGGAAACCGTCCTCATCTGACGAAGAAGAGGAGGAGACAAAAAAGGGCAAGGCATTACCACCGCCACCCACGAAGAAAGGAAGGGGCCGACCACCAACCACAGGTGAATACGTCGGCCTCGCCAAAGCTAAGCGGGAGCTGGCTGCGGCGGAGCGCGAAGCTATGGAGGCGGAAGCTGAGCGCGACGTAGCCGAACTCACCCGCCGACTAGTGTTACCTCGCCTTTCAGAGTCCTCGGGATCGGAGACAGCCCGGGGCTCGAACGCTATTGATAAGGAGAAGACGGCGAGCGCTCTAGGGCTAATAGCTACTCAGGCCCTAGAGACCATCACGACGGCTCGAGTTAAGTCCAAAAACTTAAAGGGGTCCATAGTGGCCTCCATAAAGAAGGCGACGGAGGCCCTCCAGGAGGTAGTAACCATACTCCTGGATAGGTCGGCCTCAAAGGAGAATAAGGTCCTCGAGGCCGAAAACAAGCGGCTGTTGGCGGAGAATGCTGAGCTACGCACTTCCCGGCAGTCTGCCCCGGAGACTACACCAGCGCACGAAGCGTTGGCCACACTCGTACCCCCGAACCTTGAGAAGCTCCTCGAGAGGGTGGTACAGGAGGTGGTTGCGCTAACGAGTGCGCGATTAGACGCCCGGCTGGAGGGGATAGAGGCTCGTCTCCTCCCCGAGCCGAGGCTGCGCCCGCCTCTTGCGGCGGATCGTCTGGCTGCGGCGACACCAACATCAGCCCCGGCATCAAGCTCGGGGCCAGCCGTCGCCAAGACAAAGAAGAAAATAAAAAAGACGTCTTCCCAGACGACGACGACACTCATGCCACCGGCGAACCCGGGGCCTTCGGTGGCTTCAACAGGAAAGAAGAAGAGCGCCAAGGCGCGCGAGGATGACGGTCCCTGGACGACCGTCACCCATAAAAAGAAGGCTGCTGCTAAAACTCAGCCCAAGAAGAAGAAGGCACCGCGGAAAAAAGGCCCGCGCAAGTTACAAGTGCCTGATAGCTCCGTCGTGGTGATGAAACTGCGACCGGAGGCAGAGGAGAGAGGGATGTCCTATTACGACATAATGAAGAAGGCGCAAGCCGAGATCAAGCTGCCGGACCTAGATATAGGGCCCGGCATAACTTTCAAAAAGGGAGTTACCGGCGCCCGTCTTTTAGTGGTGCCGGGCGCGGCCATGGGCGACAAAGCGGATGCCCTGGCCGCCAAAATCGAAGAGGTGCTCGGTGACGATGTCCGCGTCTCCAGGCCTACGAAGAGCGTGACTGTGCGAATATCAGGCCTGGACGACTCCGCCACGGCGGATGAAGTAGTAGCGGCGGTGGCGAAAGCAGGTGACTGCCCGGCCGAACAAGTGCGGTCGGGTGAAGTTGGCTGCAGTGCCTCCGGGGTGAGAGCAGCGATTGTGCGCCTCCCCGTAGAGGCGGCAATGAAAATATTGCCCGAAGGAAAAATCCTTGTAGGTTGGGTCTCAGTGAGGCTCAAGCTCTTGGACGTCCGGCCCCTTAGGTGCTTCCGGTGCCTGGAGCCGGGCCACACGGCGGCATTATGCAAGTCGGACGTCGACAGAAGCGGAACATGCTTCCGCTGCGGGGTGGAGGGGCACAAGGCTAGAGAGTGCTCTGTGCCCACCCCAAGATGCGCAGTTTGCTCCGCCATGGGGCAACCCGCCGCCCACAAAATGGGTGGCGGAGCGTGCGCTGCACCAAAAAAGCGCACGCGGAAAGGCGAAGTAAAAAGGTCTGGTAAGGGCCTCGCGGCACCTGTCCAGCCTACCTTTCCGGCCGCGAACACCAACAGTTTCGCGGTCCTGCCGGTAGAGGAGGTTCCTATGACTCTCTAGGAGCAGTCGGGAACCTCCGGCAGGAGAGACGCAGCGGCGACACTAAAAGCCGCTGCGAGAGGCCTGTGCGTGGCTGGTCGGGGGACCAGCCGCGCGCCTGTAGGCCTGAGATGTTAGGCGTCCTTGTGTTCGGGACGCCTCACCGAACGAACTCATCCAGAGATGAGCGCTGAGAGCGCGGCGTCGTGGCCGATGTGGAGACCAGTTCACACACCGGTCACAATAGACGTACACGGAGGAACACCATGGGTTTTTAGTTGGGTCAGAGTCCCACACACCTTTCTCGGGTCCCCCCGGACCTGAGATGCCAGTCATCAAGATTTTCCCATGCAAAAAAAAAAAAAAAAACAAGGTTAGGTTAGGTTAGGTTAGGTTAGGTTAGGTTAGGTTAGGTTAGGTTAGGTTAGGTTAGGTTAGGTTAGGTTAGGTTAGGTTAGGTTAGGTTAGGTTAGGTTAGGTTAGGTTAGGTTAGGTTAGGTTAGGTTAGGTTAGGTTAGGTTAGGTTAGGTTAGGTTAGGTTAGGTTAGGTTAGGTTAGGTTAGGTTAGGTTAGGTTAGGTTAGG